>CM076185.1:10052420-12552420 GCA_038277355.1 Encarsia formosa
AAACATCACAAAAACCACACTTTTTGAAACTTAAACTGACGAATGGACTTTGTCGCTGCTTTCACAGCGTCCATCACGCGACTAGATTGATTTAATCACATTGATTATTGCAGGTACATCCTCTACGAAAAGGGGAATCGAGGAAGTGCAATAATGCACTTCATACTTGTACGAGTGGGGTGCATAATTATATGCTAAACACTGTGCAATGCGCGGGTGGTAAGATAGGTTATGTTTGTCGAGTCGATAACACCTAGCAGAAAGAATTTAAAAAACAGCCTACGCTGTTTTTTTTTTTTTTTTTTTTTTTTAAAGAACAAAATAAACTAAACTTATTTCAAAACATCTTTAAAATTTAATTTTCGTATTCCTATTAATTTTTTTCAATTAATTTGTCTAAATTTTTGCTACATGTTAAGAATTAAAAGTTAATTTAATTTTGCATGCACAATACCTGGAAAATTTCTTGGATTTCGGATAAAATTATAAAAAGATAATACAATTTTTAAAAAGTACGATTCTTTTTTTTTTAATCTTAAAAAATTTGTTTCTCTAGGTAATTGAATACTAGTAAAAAAGGTTTCTTTCATTTCGGTGAACAAATTGCGTAACAAAATCATCAATATCCAACACATCAAACCGATTATTTAAACTTCCGCGCTGACGGCTAAGCTTTGACTTTGCGAACCTAACCTAAAAAAAATGAAAAAATCGGAATGCGCTGTCTGCTCTATCCGTACGCTCGCGGATTAGTCATCGGTGCGCTGCCTCTTCGACTTGTTCTCCTCCCTCCACAACCCACATACACGCGTCGTCAATAAAGAGAGGATAAAAAAAAATAAAGAAAACAGAGAGAGGGTAAAGCAGCAGCTCCCGCTGCACTCAGGACAAAACAAGAGAGACATTAAGTCAGTCGTGGCTCACGAGCCTTCCGAGTCGTGCGTGTGTTTCGCGAAAAAAAATGTTCGAGGATAGAGATTTCGAGTCGTCACCATCAGCAGCAGCAGCAAGCGAAAACAAAAAATTTTCAATGTTGTGAATATTTTATAAGCGTAGATAGCTAGAAACAGGTGTGTTTTGTGGGTCAGTGAGTGCATGCAGCGATCAGGTGAACGATGACAACCATGGGGGGAGTTGTCCTGGTGCTTTCTGTCTTCCTCTTCATGGTCGGGGGCAGCCTCGGAGCTACCACGGACATCGAGCTGGATGCCAAAGCTCAATACTTACACAGGCTTGACAGTCTAAATTTGTTGCTGTACACCTTTTTGTTGACTATCACCGTACTCACCGTCTGGACTTTTAAGCACAGGAGACTTAGGTTTTTACATGAGACTGGATTGGCTGTTATTTATGGTAGGTTGCATTAAAATTTTCAATTATGATTAATTGGCAAGAACTTTATGTATTGTCATTCCCAGGGGAATTTTTATTTTGTACTGCAGATGTGAATCTCAGTTATCAATGTGTTTGATGATGCAAAGACTAAACAGATTTATTCTATTTGAATTTTTTTCTCACTAAGTTAAAGTTTTCACCTACAGCTGCTAGGAGAGTTTCCTCTCATATTATGTTACTACCCAATTGAGTGAATCATCTGTGATTTTTTTTATTTGATCACTATAAGCTCAATCTGGAAAGTTTTTAATTATCTCAAAAATTAAAATCAATGTTATGATAACCAAAATGATAATCAAAATTGTATTGATTAACTAAAGTATTCATGAGTTGTTTCATATAACACATTCAATAACTTGTAATCAAATTTTAAAACAGAAAATTCAATTTACTGTATTCTAATTATGAAAGCTCTGAGTTATCTTTTAATCTTTTAATTAAGTCATAATCTTTTATGCTCTATCATCAAATTCAAACATAGTGAATATTTTTAGAAAATAATCACACTTCTTATTCTTATATTTAAACTCACAATTTTTTCAACTATCATTAAATTAATATTAGTTTTTAGATAAATAATAACTAATATTAATAATTTTTTTTAAACTATCTGATAAAATTTTTTTATTGATCTAAATGTCACACAGATTCTAATCTGTATTAGTTTGATTGAAAATGTCAAGTTTAATTTTCCTAATCAGTTGTCATTCATAATAAATTTGACTTTACCTGTTCAGTGCATCTCTCGGTGCATCTCATAAAAATAATTTTTTATTTCCAATAGTAGTATCGAACACTACATAAAAAGTTATATTTTTTTAATCGCTATTGTGTCTCATTATATCATCATACAACTGATCAATTACATCTAAATGAGTAATAAAAAAGGGTCATGTAAATAAATTGAATCAAGTATGCATGACAGAACACCATTAAATTGCAGAATGCATTTAAACAGTATAGGCGCACACTGATGATGTATATCTATGAGAGGCTCAGAGTAACCTTGATTCATTACATCAATGCAATGAAGAGGAGTTGATAAACTGGAAGTGAAATTTACTTCAAATTGAAAGATAAAAAATTATTATTTTCTCATATTTGGTCACTCCAAACTTTTATCAAGTATACTTGAAAGCATAATAAAAAAAGTGTTTTTGTCAACACCTAAAACAAATAAATCTTTTTTTTTTTTATCTTGATTTTCAAATCACAGTGTGAAAATAATTTCAAATCAATAAATCAATTGTTAGAAATCAATCTCTAACTCTAGAAATCCTTCATAAATAAATTACAACCGTCTATTTAGAAATCATTAATGTTACATAATGGATTCTCCGAGTGTGCCGCAAATAATCCTGTACACATTTTTAAATCAACTGTTTCAGGTCTAATTGTGGGTGCGATCATTCGTTTCGGATTGAAATCGAGCAACAAGATCGAACACCTGCAGGTCGTGCCGCCTCCGGGCGCGACGTACAATCAGTCCATACCCCCGGACATTCTGTGGTTCGAGGTTCAAGACACCATAAGCGGGGGTACCGGAAAAAACAAAACTTACGCTTACTCATTTAGGGGAGAAATTCTAAAGCAAGACAGCGAGATTGACAAAAAGGTATGTTATGTTTAAAATTGAAAAGTAAATAAATTAGTTACAAAAGGAAAAAAAAAAAAAGATCAATGCTGGTGTTTTATCGAAAACGAGATAAATTTTTCAATTTAAAAATTTTTTTTCAGGCCACGTTTGATCCGGAAATATTTTTCAACATCATTCTGCCACCGATAATTTTTCACGCAGGCTACAGCTTAAAAAGGGTAAGAGTGATTTAAGGACTTGAAAAATTCTTCGAATTGTAAAAACAACGTAAGGAATACAAAAGTTAGTAATTACCAGATAAGGAATTCCGCTTTTGCAAATCAATTCTTTCCTCGTAACTTTTAAGAAGATAAAAACTTATTTTCGTATTATAGATACAAACGCGTATAAAATTGAGTTCAAATACCTTTAAATCAATTTTGGTCAATTGTACACAATTATTGATATTGTTGTAATTAATTACAGAAAAAAAAAAGATTTAAGAAAAAATAATAATAAATTAAAACTAAAAATTTTAATTTAATAAAATTTTCAATAAGGTAAATTCAATTAACTTTTACTATCACTATGTACATTATTATGCCGCAAGACATTGGAAGAATTTTTATAATAAAGATATTCCAAATTAAGTGTAGTTTTCAAAGGGAAAGTGATGCTTACCAAAGCAGTGGGCAATTAAAAAAAGAAATTTATATAATCTTTTGTAATTTTTTTCAAAAAAGTATCTTCTACTCTTAAACAAATTAGCAGCCTATTTATACTTAAATATACTCGATTTTAATTTTAGAAGTACATACCTAAAAAGATAGTTAATTTAGCTTATAATTTTATAATTAAGGAAACGTTGTTTACAAAGTGAAAGTGAGACTCGTCAAAGTATCGTAATTTAAAAAAGAAATCTATCTATTCCTTCCGGTGTAGCTTTTATCAATTCGAAGAAAATCAGGGATGCTGACCGTACACGCTGCATTAAAAAAAAAAAAAAAAAAAAAGCAGCTTTGTTTAATTAACCGACCCGTTGCACTTCCTCTCTATCGCATTACAGAAGTACTTCTTTCGCAACCTGGGCGCCATCCTCATGTTCGCGCTGGTCGGCACGACCGTATCGTCTTTCGTTATCGGGTGAGTACGCACTTATTAAAACTCTCTATCTCGGCTGCATCAAACCGCAGACGTAATAAATTTCATCCTTGCAGAACCCTGACGTACCTGTACACGCAACTGGAGCTGTCGTCGTTCACCTTCCTGGACACGCTGTTTTTCGGGGCCCTCATATCCCCCACCGACCCCCTGACCATCATATCCATATTCAACGACCTGCACGTCGACGTGAACCTGTACGCCCTCGTGTTCGGGGAGAGCGTGCTCAACGATGCCGTTGCCATTGTACTTAGCGGGTGAGTTTTATTTTTTTAGTTTTTTAGTTTTTGTGCGAATAACGAATTTAAGCGACCTTGAAATCGGTGGGAATTTTTGATTATGAGGGTACTTTAAGCACGTAAATATACAGTTCACGTAAATTTTCTGGATGAGAAAACAAATTTTTATCTAATTTTGGAGTTAGCAGCTGAAGACTGATACATTTTCTTGTTTCTAGGTCTCTTAGATAAACTTATTTTAACTAATTTTCAGGGCTACTCTTTTTTCAGTCACTCATTGTTAATTTAAAAATTGGAATAATTTTTATAGTTTACAAATAGATATTGTAAATTGCGAAGTAAACATTGTTTACAATAAATTGAGAATATAACCATTACGATCGAAGAGGCTATGGTCTAGCGTAATAAAGGTAATATATCTTATCATTTACAAAAACGTGACTCTAATTATCTTTTATTTTGATAAGATATTTAATTTAATTAAGATCAATCTGATAAACTTTTTTGTCGAAATTTAAAATAATTTGCATCGATTATTAATACTATTATTGTAAAAGCTTTAAATATTTATTGACATCGTAAAAATTAATTTTTAACTTAAATCCGATAAAAAATACTCAGTACCAGCGGAACATACTAATTCGATGAGAAACTCCGTCAGTTCGTTTTATGATAGTCTTGTAAGTCGAGAATTTTATTTGCCTCGCGTTGAATTCCAGAATTATAGGAAAGTGGAGCGCGTCAAATGGATTCGGATACTCATACAAAGCTGTTCAAATAAACGCTATTTTATCGTCGATAATTTTAAAACTTCTATTTTACTACTAACTGTAATACTAAAAAAAAAATTTAGATAAAAAATAATACTTTTGAGTTTTTATGTTTGTTAGCAATAAATCGAGCAATACTTAATATTTATTAGATGCAGCAAAAACAATTGATTGACAAGTAATATTAAAATTAATTAACAAAAAAAAATTCCCAAAAAATAAACAAATAATTAAATAATATTTTTTGTTAATCAGCTTAACTTATTTGTTGAAGTAGTAAAAAAAATTCACGAATTCACAATTCAAACTGTTTTATTTCCTCATAAAAATTATTGATCTTGTAACACTTCGAAATTGTAAAAATTGTTGCATTATAAAAATTTATATTATTCTTATTATTTTTTTGCTTTCGAGCATAAATTGAGTTATAACAAAAAAAAGCTCGCTTTTATTATAAATACTAACAATGAGTACCTACATTTGCGTAGTTTATATTCTTTTACCGGATTCACCATAAAAAAATCGATCAATCTGAATTCTACAAATCCCAACGCATTAAAAAAAAACGTTTTTCTTTTCTTGTTTCACGAACAGTTCGATACAGAACTACGGCGAGCGGTACGTCACAGATGGCACGGGTCAGTTCGAGATGGTGGCGTTCTTCCAGGCCCTGGGCGACTTCGTGGGTATATTCGGTCTGTCGCTCTTCATTGGGGCTACAATGGGCTGCATAACCGCCCTGCTGACCAAGTTCACCAGAGTGCGGGACTTTCCGCTGCTCGAGTCGGCCCTATTCGTGCTGATGTCGTACAGCACTTTTCTCATTGCGGAGGCCTCCGATCTCACGGGTAAGTTTTGATAAACTTTGAGTTTTTAAAATGTTCCGTTCCTGGTTTATCGGAGTTGGTGACACTAGGCCTCAATAAAATTTTATTGCGATAAGGGTGTTTGTGAGTTGCTAAATAAGCGATATCCGGGAGAGTTTAATTGTACAAAAAATTGTATCTTCCAGACTTGAATTTTTTTTATCGGAGGATGATTCAGAGGTTGATCTTGGATTAATTAACTGATGAAATGAGTGGACAAATTTATTTATTTGTTTATTTGTTTAAATTTATTATAATTGACAGGCTAATCAGCTTAAATATTTAAATTGTGGTATCATTGCTAAAATACTGTAAAATAGCACAGCTGTATAAATCTTTGCTCACAAGTATGGTGGATATAAGATTCAATGTTAGATGTATCTAAATACATTGAAATGTCATAAGAATCAAATTTCGATAAAAAATGAAATAAATTGGATATTAAACTTGATTATGTTTTTTTTTTTTTTTTTCCAATAATGAATTTTTGTGCACGAAATATATAATCACAATATGAAATTTTATTAATTATTTATTTATTAGTTAAGTAATTGCATTAAAATTTATATAAAACAAAAGATCTTTGGTACTTCTTCGTAATAATTGATTACAATGAATTTTAAGTATTACAAGTACATACTCCAATAATTTTGCGAAGTAAGTTATGATGTTAAGTCCAATCGAAAAATCTTGAGTGCAATGTTAATAATTGCAGTTTATTGCGTGCGGTTATCTAATTTTTTTTTTTTGCGATTCCTCGTGTTACTTTTGTTTTCGACCACGCTGATTACATGAAATTAGTCTGTCAAAGCATAGGTACTTTTTTTTCGCTTTCACCGTACTCCTTACGACGTCCCACTTTTACCTAACACCGCGCTTCAGGTATTTCGATAACTGTCTTTGTGAAATTTTTTCAAACACTAAACTCAACTGGCCGTGACTTTTTATACACTGATTAGTTACTTAATACAAAATCATTCACGAAATCCAATAAATTTTTTTTTTCTTTTTTTTCAAATTTCTTTGCAGGTGTTGTGGCCGTACTGTTCTGTGGTATTTGTCAAGCTCACTACACTTACAATAATTTGAGTTCCGATTCTCGACAAAGGACGAAGCAGCTTTTTGAACTGTTGAACTTTTTAGCCGAGAACTTTATTTTTAGTTACATTGGGGTTTCGATGTTCACCTTTCCAAAACATCGCTTTGACTTTGGCTTCATATTTGCCGCACTGGTAATTATCATGTTTCTTTTTTCTAACTATTCAAATTTATTTTTAAAACGATTTAGAAAAATACAAATGGTAGCGTAATATTAGTAATTAAATAAAATTAGATAATATTCATTTTTAAATTTGAATTTATAACTTTAAAAAGTTGGAAAAATTTTTCCTAGAAAATAGTGACTATTTTTTTTCAACGATAAGAGAGGTTTTACATCCTATTAATGAATATCATATGATCTTAATAAATACGAAGTTATATTCAAATTAAAATTATTTTTTTAACGTTTTTTAAAATACAGCGATGTAACAAAAATTAATTTAATACTGAAATAATAATTTATTTTAATCATTTAATTCACTTGTTTCACAAAAAAAATTTATTAATTGAATTAAAAAAAAAAAAAATGTTCATAATCTCAATAAACACAAACTTTTTAAAATCAAAATAATTTTTTTAGCGTTTTTTAAAATACAGCGATGTAACAAAAATTAATTTGATACTGAAGTAATAATTAATTTTTAATACTGAATTAAATTTCATTGATTTAATACAAATAAAACTTCTGAATTGAAATTAAAAAAAATTTTTATTTAAATTGGTTGAAACAATGTGCAAAAGAAAAAAGTTTTATTCAGTTTCAATCGTTAACAGAGATTTAACATCCTATTTATTCACATCACATGATCTCAATGAATATGAATTATTCATTACGCGAGTTTGTTGCTGGAATATCACTACAAGACATTGCCATCGGATCAATTAGAGGAATCCCTTTTATATTCGTCATTGTTTTGCTTACATAACATCTTTACAGCTCTTGATACAAACATACAAACTCACTTATTTTTCACTTTACAAATAGTCGAAATAATGAAATTATTCAGTATACTGTATGAATAAATTATATACAGAAGAAATATAGTTGTCACGAAAATTTTTTAAACAACTGAGAAGAGCTTACATATCTAGAGTTGAATAAAAAAATTCAAAATCGTTTTAGAACTTTCACATTATTATGTATTTTTTAAACCTCAGGGCGATAAATTAAATTTTTCAATTGCAAAATCCCCTCTCAGCGGACGGTAAATCTTTTTTTTTTTTCGCTCGCTAAACCGAATTTAGTGATTCATAAAATGTAACTTTTACTGTATTGTACATATTTGACATTTTCGACTGTACTTTTATTAGTTTTATTGTTTATACAAACTATTTGATAATTTTTAGTTTTAAGTTGCATTTTATCGGTTTCCATTTTTTTTTTTCGATGAAAAATTTTGCGCCCTTGGTTTAAAAAAGACATTTCACGCCTCGGAAGAACTACTTCTTGGGTTATAGAACGTGCGATTTCTATCTCCCGCTGTTTGAAAAATTTCAATTTTCTCCCTTGGTACGATAAAATAATTTTGATCCGCAGTTTGCCGCAATGCTGGGCAGGGCGGTGAGCGTGTACTCTCTGGCGTTTCTTCTGAACCTGGGCCGAAAGCCGAAAATACCAATGAACTACCAGCACATGCTCTTCTTTGCGGGTCTTCGAGGAGCAATGTCCTTCGCCCTGGCCATTCGGAACACAGTCTCGGAAGCGAGACAAGCCATGCTCACCACCACGAGTCTTATAGTCATACTTACGGTCATTTTCCAGGGTGGTATGGCCTCGCAATTCCTCAGTTGGTTCAATATACCGTAAGTTTTTATTTTTACGCCTTTGTTGCTTGGAAGAAAGCATAAATAAGAAATAAAATATTTGGGTCAAATTGTAGAGAAGGAAATTTTTGTATATAGTTGTTGTTGTATGCAAAAAAAAAATTTCAATCTAAAAGAAAAACGACGAAGAAATTAATAAGAAGTAATCATTATAGGCTAGAAATCTGAGAATAATTCTTAAAACAATGACATTTTACCCATCCTAGTCAACAAAATTATACAAAAATTTTCAGAGCTTTGAGGATTAAATTTATGAAAAAACGTTTTAAAATATCGTGTAGGTCTTTGTAAAATAATTTTGTTTATAAAAAATTCAGATTATATATATATAAACTATAAAATCATTTCAGGTATTACACATTTTTAGATAACTAATCATTTTTCATTTTTAGAGCACGGCAAATGTAGTTTCATACATTTGACTAGTCGATATATATAATCTAAATAAACAAATTAAAAATGTTAATGATTCTTTTATAGAGTCGGTGTAGATGAAGAAGTAGAAGGAATTTCTCATAATGGAGTGAGAAGTGTAAGTACTGACATGTGTTACATTGAGTGTTTTTTTTTTTTTTTTTTTTTTTTTTTGTAGGAAGTTTTAGACTTGTGTTTATCGTAATAATGTGTATTTATAAGCTTTTGGTGACTTCTGAGGTGAATTCTTTGTAAATCTGTGTTGTTGTTTTCTGGATTCTGGTTTTCATTTTTCAAAATTTCATACCAGAAATCGAATCTAATTAAATTATATCGATTATATAATTTATGGATTCTTTTTCCATAATAATATTCATAAATCCTTACACCTGTTCAAAATTGTACATTTCAAATAGAAAAAACGTGTACATAGTTAAAAAACCAAAAAAAAATCGAAAAACAAAGGCACCTACGCACGAGATTTTTTTAAAACTAACAATCACGAATTGCTTCACGTATTTTTGCTTTTTTTATTCTCATGCTTACGTCCAGGTATATAACTCATTGGACTCTGCTGGGGTTCGTAAATCTTCTACAGAACTTGAATTTTTTTAATTTTTCTTAACTAAAAAAAATTTTTTGAAAGTGAAAAGTTTTTAGTATTTTTCATTCTTTTTTAATTTTTACACTCTTGTATTTTTAAGTTTTTTAAATTTTCACAATTTATTTTACTTCTATTAGGAGATACTTAACTTTCTTTTTTCTAGTTCAAAATTTAATCTCAATTTTTCATATGTTATTATTTTTTTCTACTATTCAATAAAGTAACTTTTTTACAAGCTTAGGTTGAGATTAAATTTTTCTAAATTAATAATTTCTAGTCAATTTTTCTAACTAATATATTAGAAACTATAGTTGACTGAATTTCTTTTTCTCTATTCCTTACTATAATCTTTTCATACTTTTGGCATGGAATTTTCACACAATTAGACTAACTTAGACTAACTAAAGAAACACAAGCACTCTAGCATTAAAATTTAAAATGATATAGAAATCAATGAAATGAAAAAAAATGATGAAACTGAAATTGCAAAATTTTCGATAGTCTGGTGGCGAAGGTGGCTTTGGAGACATGGAATCCCATCGGGAGAGACGATCTCCGGTACGTTTTTTGCACAAGGAATTTCGAAAAGTCGCCAATCGTGTGTCTCATGATTTTGCACTTTTCGATTGCTTGCCACCATTTATTCCATAATGCTCATATTATTTGTCAAAGCTTGCACTTTTTTTTTTTTTTTTTTTAACTTTTCAAATTGTGGATTCGAATTAATTATTTCATTTTAAAAATTTTTATATTCTACTTGAATCTCGATTAGGTTTAATTGAGACTAATTCAATGCACAATTATTAATATCAAGTAGAAATTAAAAATTAGTAAATAATAATATTATTGAACAGTTCCGACAACAAAATTTTCTTATATTTTTTCAAAGTAAAATTATATTAAGGTGGTTTTCTACCAGAGCTAGTCAAATTAAAGACTAAAAAAAAATTATTATACCAAATTACTAACAATTGGTTATAAAAATTTATTTTTTAACTTTTTATGGTATCTGAAATTATTTTCTACCAAAAAAACATTGACAATCACAACAAAACATTTTTTAAAACTTTTAACCTCACCTTTGAATACCGCAGTTTTGGAGGTTATTCACGTGAAAATTATTTTTTAACCTCGTTGATCACAAGTAATAACTTGTCTCCCTCCGACGCAAGCCAAAAGAACGAAATGTACTCCCTGCGCCATCGACCAACGCGCACCCGGCCTACTGCATGCCCTCGCTAGCGCTCGGGCCGCAACATGGCGGCCGGCTGCGTGTCGGCCGCTGGCGCTTCGGGAGTACATTTCGTTCTTTTGGCTTTAATCGGAGGAAATCAAGTTATTTTTTGTGATCAACGGACTTTAAAAAAGTGCATATATCCCTCAAGACTAAAGTTTGCTGAGGAGGCCCACGTATTTGCAGCCCTCGACTTCGTCTCGGGCTGCAATGACAGCGGGCCTCCACTGCAAACTTTAGTCCCTCTGGGAATAATATACTATTTGTAAAATTATTGTAAAATTTGCAAAAGGTCAATTTTTTGCAGTTTCAAGAAATGAATTCTTTGATAGTGAAACTATATGCATGTGGTTTTTCTAAAGGATCTCTATTGTAAGAAAACAAATATCAATAATTTAGTACACTTTTTCAGCGTAGCGGCCATACGCGTAATGAAAAAAATTCAATCTTTAACTTGCTGTAACTTTTAAATTATATGGTCAATTTTGATCAGACTTCGTAGAAATGTTTATTAATATCTAATAAACACCTCCAGAAAATTCGAGCTCATTCTCTACTGTCATGCATTTGGTAGAAAACCACCTTAAAATTATATTAATCAAAGTTAAAAATGAAAAGTTCTCATCTATTTTGCATGCTTTTTTGGTCTTAAATTTTTAGTTCAAATCATCCATTCTGTATGTTTTCAAGAAACCAATAAATATTAATAAGTGGTATTTTTAATTTGCCTTTTTTTATTTTGCGGATCGTCGTTGCAACCCGCAAATCGTATAACTCTGCACTTGGCATGACGCTATATTTAATTAAAAAATCCTCATTAGTCAATATTGACGATGGCGACATTAATTAAGGCTTGTGCACCTGTAATAATCATTTTAAATAATTTTAATAACTGAACAATTTTTTATGTTGACTTGAAAAAAACTTTTTAAATTATTCAGCATTATATTTATACTATATATAATTTTAGTTTATAAATTGATACTAACATTTCATCATTACTAATTATCATTTTTGGGGGTGCATTAGTTAAATCTTCGCGGTTCAAAGGCTTTTATGCATTTTTAAAGCAAGTTGCACTGATGTTGACTTTCAAATGCAAATTCTTTGTTTACCGATGCATTTTAACGATGTTAATTAGCATCTGTATAGGTATGTAACAAGTGCCGTTAAAAAAATCTTTTGTTCTTTCATAAATTTTTCTTGGAATTTTTCTGCGAGTATGATTGTCTTTTTTAAAAATTGCGTTCCATTCAATAAATCCATGATTTTTTTTATCTATAGTTATATCACACTTCTAGTAGCATTTTAAATCATGAAAATTCTAAATAAAAAATTACGTATAAAAGATCCTAACTCATAATTTGTTTGGTTTAGCTCTAATTCATGGCTTTTATTTAAATCAGCATTTTTTATTTTGCTGTTACTGAATTTAAAGTAAAAACCGGGGATATACAAAATAAAAAAAATTTTCATTTTGAGAAAATATTGATACATAAAAATCGCCATAAATCAAAATTATTGAAGCATATCAATAATTTTGATTTGCAGCCGCTTTATCAGATAAAATTTGAAATTTGAAGTTTATTAAAAAAATTTAATTTAATATTTTGGTACTTACCTATATTTATTACAATTTTGAAATAAAATCAAAACTAAACTCGTTATTAGAACCAAACACTTAAAAAATATAATTTATTAAAGAAAATGGAAAAGATTTTTACTAACTTTTAAAAAATGCTTCAACCAAATAACCTGTAAGCAAGATTAACCGACAGGTGCACAGAGCCGTAATTAAAACCCAACTCATCGCATTCGACACACGATTCGTAACCGCGTCCGTCCGTAACCCCCGTTAAATAATAACCCACCGATTCACCACAGATGTGCCGAGATAAATTAAAAAAAAAAAAATAAATAAATAAAAACTACTTATCAACGTTGGATGTCGAAAGACTTTCTCATACAGGATGGATGATGACACGATTTGTTTTGTTTTGTTTCCGCTTTTCTGTTGTTCCCCTCAACAGTATGATTCTATGCAGGAGGGTGGTCCAGATAGTAGCTCGGGTAGGAAGCCGGCGAACGAGAAGGCCCTGCTGGCCCGTATCTGGGGCAACTTCGACTCGAGGTACATGAAGCCTCTGCTGACCCACTCCAGGCCCACGCTACTCGAGACACTGCCCGTGTGCTGCACTCCCATAGCCAGGCTCCTCACCACGACGCAGCAGATGACCCAGGTAAGTTTTTTAGAATGTTAAAAAAATGAATGGAATTGTGAGTAGACTTTATTTGTTACGTGGGAGGAAAGTAGGGTGTTTTGACCCGGGAGTAAATGCCTTTTACCTCCTGGGTAACAAAAATGGTTAATGTACTGGTTTTGATGATTGACTTCTGTGATCGTAACTACTTTATCTTGACTTCCGTGATTTTCGAAAAAAAATTTGAAGAAAGATGAATTGTAGATTTGATGACTAATAGAAATTTTTCAACTGCTGGGAAAGAAAGTAGGTTATATCTACCCGGGATTGAACACCGAATAGCATTTTTTCTCGTGAAAAAATTTCTTTTCTAAAAAATTTCAATTATATTTTTTGATTCAACTCTTTAGAACCAGAATGACTATTTAATAGTTTTTATGATTAATATTCATTATTATTGAGAGGAAAGTAAGTTCGATTTCGCCTCGGGAGTAAATGACCTTTACCTCCGTCCCCATAAAAATCGTATGTTAATTGTTAATAATAATAAATTTCAGCTCTTCTACATAGTTTTTTAAGGCTACCTGTTTCTCTTTAAAACACAGACTTATTTATTTAATTTTTTAATATGTTGCGAGCAAACTTATCACTTATACATGCTTAGAGGGATAAAACTAAGCGATTACCCGCAAGCATGAAGTTTGAAGTAAAATGAGGTCGTGATTGCTTTTTGTTCCGTGGTGCATACAAAACAGTTTCTTTCACCTTGTTCTAAAAAGGCCCCCTTTCTTTGATAACAAAGCAACTGTTAAAAACACAGATAAGCTCAAAGGAAATAAAAAAAGAGAGCAACTTTGTTTTTTATTCTTTGCGAATAAAAAAAAAAAAAAAAAAAGATAACTTTTTTGAACCTAAATCGAAAACTCAATTATGACTAAGTCGTTTCAATCAAGAATTTTTTAATTATCGTTTTGAATTTGACAAGCAGTTATAACTGATAGTTTTTTATCGACTAAAGTTAGAAGTTGGCTGAAAATTTTTATTTACAAACAGCAAACAATTTTTAGAAGAAAAAAATAGTTTTATAACATATAAATCTACGAAAAAAAAAAATTTTTTTTTTTTTGCAACCTGTAGTAGAAACAAACCGGATACAGTAAAACTTGCGATAGTTCCGCATCGCATAGTTTCATTTTTTTTTTTTTTTCATACATCAATAAATTGATTTTGCGTTTACAAAATAGATTTTCGTGTTTGATCGATGATTGCGTAATTTTTTCATGCGCCGCTGGTGTACGTAATGTTCAAAGCTATACTCGTTCATCTCAATTATGCGATGAGCTATAGGACCTAATGTAGAGAAATGGAGTCGATTCACCTTGGCGCGGCGCAATACACTTAGCGAGTGCTAAAAATATTCCCGCACAATTGTTCCATCAAATAGATCGCCGTCGGATGACTTGGGATTTTACTTACTTTTTTTTTCTTATTTGTTTTAGTTGAACGGCTAATCTAAGATTTACGGTTCGTTTCTCTTTGTTATTTGGTTTATTTTTACACTTCGGACGTTAAAGGACCAAGCAAAAAACGAGCGAAAATAACGATGGGGACGAGAGCAAGAAATAGTTTGAGATTTTTTCCAAGATAGAAACAATAAATTGAAAAAAAAAAGACAAATAATTTCTTCTCGATTTTTTCCATTCACTCATTAAATACTTGCGTCAAATTAAGACATCAAAAATAACACACCAATTATATTTTAAGATAAAAAAAATATTTTTTAAAATTAGACTTCAAAAACATTTATTTTTCACAATCTTTTTTTAGAATATAATATTTTTTTAATAAAATCCATTAGAATGATAATTTTTTGAAATTACAAAAATTGTTATAATATTTCAAAATAATTAGAAATAAATCTATTTTTAGTTACTAATTTTTAGATATATTTCTACTACATTTTGCTTAATTGATGATGAGTAAACTTTTTACGAGACTTTTTATATTTTTGATGAATGTATACTTCATAAGTAAAGATTTTTTTTTTTTTTTAATATATTTACCTTTGTGTTGGTTTATTGTGTTGGTTTTCTTAAATAATTAACACAAATATTAATTATTTGTGCTTACATTTCGATACTTTAGGGTAACTTCTTCAGGGTTATCACAATTGTTTAGTTTCAAAATCAAATTTTGATTTATTGAATTCGGTGGTTGTTCGTAAATTTATTTATCGTTAAAATTTTCATTAAAACATTTTGTAAACATAAGTATAATTTTTTTTAAACTTTAACTGAAATCGAACCAAACACAATTGTGTTTGTTTACAAATAAGTCGTATTACTGGATATCTCGGTCAAAAAGTCTAATGGGTAACTTACAAAATTCAAAACAAAACTTGGGTTTTCAATTGGCAGAATTTTAACATTTAATTTTTCACGTCTAATTTTAACTTTAGTAAAATCGTAATTTAAAAAAATTTTTTCGATCAATCGAAAAGCTCAATGCAGTTCGAGTGGTCTATTCACAATTCCAATAAGTTATATTTATACAACAATAAAATATTTTAATTTTAAATAAAAACAGGACGAATTTGGTCACAAAATTGAATCGGATTCCGATCTGGGTATAAACGACTTGGACAGTATGGAATCGAGGCGTCGGGGCACGAGCGGCCAACCGGTGAGTTACCATCATCAGTCTAGTCTGAACTATACTGTAAACCCATGCTATCAGCCTAACGGCACGGATTCCACTAACAGGGACGAGCCTTACGTTATTCTTAATCTTAACAGACGATAATCAAAATCTAATTTTTAAATATCGATTAACTGTATGATTTTTATACGTAACTACTGTTTGCAAGCTGGGGAGCTTTGCTTTACAATAATTAATTACTACCTCTTCTTCTTCTTTTTTTTTTTTGGTAATTAATATTGTAATTTTACTTTGTTTGTTTTTACTGTTAGATAAGTATACGAATGATATTGTCCTGAAAATACTTAAAATAATTTACTTATTACTTTGATAACTATTAATCTGGAGCTTTTTGATCAAGACTTCCCCATAGTTTCTTATAGTCGAGTATTTTAGGGACAGTTTCATTTACAATCCTATGGTGCTCTGTTTTGATTAATATTATTTCCCAAACTCGTGGTTATAATACTTGAAAATAATTACTTTTTTTTAAACGTTGAATGCCATACTAACCAGTTATTAAAACTATGTGATCAGAGTTGGACATCTTTGAGTTTTAGCTTAGTAGAATTATTTTTTTTTATTAGCACTTGGTGAGTGTATAACACTTTATTTTTATAATGAATGTATTATACAGACAATAAAAAACTTCGAGTTTTTTTTTTTTTTTTATGGAGTTGAATTTTAGCTGTCCAACTCTGAGTTTAAAAAGTAAAAAATTTTAAAACTGCATTAAAGACAGTTTTTGCCTGTAATTTTTGACTGAACTGCATGTTACGAATTATGATTGAATACAATAAAAAACATTTCTTTCAAACATACTTACATGTAATGCCAAACCTACACGCTAACAATAAGTAAGTGTTTCCACTCACAATATACTTAACAAAAATTAAATATTTAAAAAATTAAAAAAAAAAAAAAAAAAATGTATTGAAGAAAAAAAAGCTCGTGTGTATCCGTGTTCAACGATTGAAACTGTGATGAAAATAAAAATGTAAATATTTTTTCTGTGAGCGATGCTAATTTTTGTTGTACACTAAGGATAATGTATTATACAACCACACGAATAATATTTTTTCGCAAAGATGATTGTACTAGTAATACAAAGTTAACTTTACTGTGTTTGCAAAGTAGTAAAAATCATCCAGTTTGAAATATACGACGAGGATAGGGAATTTTATCGTGACTTAAATTAGTTATAAATTCATTAAATTTTTTCTTTAAGATTCTACGTGTCGCAAGCTAGTTCATTAGATTTGATTATTGGGTTTTTTAAGTAATTTATTTTGAATGCTTAAATAATTTAAAATTTTCGTACCATACATGTTTTCCTTGAAATGAGTCAAATCTTAAATTCACACTAGTTTAATCTTACCGCGTCTTTAAAAATAACTTTTCAAGCATCAATTATCCAAAAGTTTCTTTCATCAAAATTAAATGTTTCATCTAACACAAAATCCAATTACGCTATGTTGAACTAATAACTTCTTCTTTTCAACTTTTTTAGCAATTATAGCTCCAGAAGTTAAATAAACTAATTATTGTATAACATACGGTATTATTGAATACTCAGTTTTATTAGTTTTTTAGTTGATTTTCTAAAGTTAAGAGAAGTATTTCAGCTTTATGAAAAATACTCATGGTGCAAATAATTTTTACAGTTTCGATTGTAAAATTCTCAATGTCAACGTCGTGCTTCATTTTTTCCAATCCTGGAGCTTTAATAATGATACTAACCTTTATATCTTCATCTATGCACACATCAAACTAAGTGGTAATGGAGCTTTGTATTTTAATAATATACAAACAAATATTTGTTTCACCTTGGCTTATTTAAAATTACGTGTGGATTTATTGTAGTTTTGCATTGAGTAAAATTTCAGAAAACTTAAAAACTTAGTTTTAATGCTTTTAAACTAAAAAAAATTTTAGTCATTGTCAAAAAACATTACCTTACTAAAGCATTTTATAAGTAAATTAAAAATAATTGTGTTTTCAAAAATTTTACTCAAGTTGTTTTTGTAGCTTTTGTAGCTGTTTTTGAATGCTTGATAAGTGTTAGAATAATCTTAAAACCACTCAAGTCTTTTTCATAACAAATTTTGAAAATTATGTTTAATGTCTACAAAGGGACTACGTATAAATCTAAGCTTAGTGAAGTAACTTGAAATTTTTTTCATTGCTTACTGTGTCGTCCAAATGCCAAATGAAATTTTAAAATTCTCTCCAAATTATTTTGCTAATGAAAATTATAATCGGTTTTTTTAGAAAAATGAGTTAGACGATGACGACGAAGACCTGAAAATCTTGAAAGCCAAGGGATATATCGCATTGCGAACATTATAATTCTGTAAAAAATAACGAAAAATTTAAAAATACTTGCTTTTCCGTTCAACCTCGGAAACTCTTTCTGTACCGACAAAGAGGTAAATGAAAAAAAAAAGAAAGAAATGGTTTTTCAAGAAATTAAAAAAAAAAAAAAATTTTACTCTTTGATTTTCTATAACAAATTAGGCACGACGATGTTTTCGAAGAACTTGGTATCAGCTTGTGGTTCATTAGTCATAATCACGACGTGCCAACTGTACTAGACAATGTATTAGATTTTATACGTGATTGATAGATGAAAAATATTTTTAAAATATACGCTTGATGCCTTAAAATTTGCGGATGGATCGTAGAATTCGTACTTCAACCAAAGTTTTATGATAAACAAGAACATTAAGCATAATTTTCTTATCTCAGTTGATAGCTTTTTGATTTGATTTTATCAACATTAGTCCCAAGTATAACTGCCTAAACATAATCAAACCGACTTCGTGACGGCTTGTGAAAACTTTTCCATTGTTGTTTTTTTTAAACATGTAATTATAAGTTGGATAGTCATCGTACAGATTATTATTTTAGTTTTTATTTTTTTCTATAGAACGATTACGACATGCTACTGCATGAAACTTGGAGAGATGTATTCTAAAATTTGACAGTATGTACGTCAATAGTAAAATGAGTTTTTTCATAGATTGAATTTAGTAATTTAGTTATGAGTTTGTGAATTTGTTTCTTGTTATTACAAAATTTTCCAAGTATTTAATTGAGTTTTGGTTTCAAGTTTTCCGAGATTACTGAACGTAAATAGACTTTTTCAACAAACTTTACAATTGTTTTCCTAAAATTTGCTAAACCTTGCCTAAGTTTTTTTGTAAGTTTTTCTGACTATTGGCAAAATTGATTCAAGGTTTGAAAAAGTGCAGAACAAGTTTCAGTGTGACTATACCTAGCTAACTATATTGAAGTTTAATGAAATTCAGCTAGAAAAAATTTCAAATGCATAAATATTTAAAAGTCGACGAAGTTAAAGAATAATTTAAGTTTGGCAACACAAAGTTCTTAAACTCAAAAATTTCACTATAATAAAACGAAAAAATAAATGTTTTTATTGTTTGAAAACTAATAAATTTTGCTAAACTTAGCCTGACTTTGCTAACATTTGTTATAATGTTTAGAAACTTCACCTAATATTTAAAAAATTTTAAACTTGTCAAAAATTTTCTCCAGTGTAAGTTTTATAATAAACTTTTTGCAGTCCGAAAAACTAAAATTCATGAAAACTCATTTGGTTTTGTTAAAGTTTGTTTAAGAAAGTTCGTTTACTTTCGGGTTTGTTTAGACATTGTTTTAGTATTTATAAAGTAGAGCATAATTCATTTTTCATACTTTAAACTACTTATGTATATTGATGTTCCTATTATACGTTTCATTCTTACAACAATTAGTTCGTAAAAAATATAATTTAGAATAGATAAAACGCATTGAGCCTAAAAAAAAAGTACGCCGAGCCAGCATGATCCGCAGTATTTTGACCCCGCACTAACACTTAACTCTTTAAAGCTAAAATTTTATGATTTTTGATTATTTTTTTTCATTGTTATTTCTCCACAGACTCTCAGAGGCTCCGCAAACAGGTCGCACGTTTAGATCCTACCCCAGGAACGTGTTTTGTTTTTTTGTTATTATAAATGACAAGTGCGTTATTTTTTTCTATGTGATTTTTTTGTTTGAACAATAGGTGCTAATTACAGTCAGATCCCGATAATTCAAAGTGCTAAGAGAGAGTCAGAAAAAAAAACTTTGAATTACCTAAAATTCAAATTATCGAGATTCTACTGTATACCACGATTTTCGTGCATGTTTTAAAGCCCAACAACTTAAGTGTAACCATTTTTCTTTTTCTTTGTGGTTTATAAATACCCTAGTGTGTGTCATAGATCCTTGAATAATGTTTGCTTCCATTTCGAGTGTGTATTATAAAAAAACTATTCGGGCAAATCTCCGCTGTTGTAGCAAAGAGTATAACGATTACCGTTACTGCGTGCAATGTTTATTATTTATTTGAATACATTGAGTTTTTTTTTTTTGTAATTTTAAAGGCGACAATCCAAATGAACTTTATGATAAGACGCGATTGTCAGTATTATTATTCCTGTCGCGAAACAGGCTGAAAGTTGCTGTAGCTTCCTGATCTATGTCATAAGTTATAAAATAATGTGTGTGATTATATTATGAAATTTATAGTTTCATTGTAAAAATAATTTTTCAATTTTTTGAAACGATTTTTTTCATTTCATAATCAATATTAAAGAGTTTTCTTTGTTTAACTTGTGTGAATCGTTTCAAAAGATATTTCAGATCTTGAGTTTTCCTAAGTTATTTTGTAAAGTTTATTTAAAACTCCTATAGTTTGTTGATTTTATTTTAAATACTTAAAAAAAAAAATAAGTTATGAAAAAATTGAATAATTTTTTAAAATACTGGCTTTGACAGCTAGATAGTTTAAATAAGTGTTTTCCTTGATGGAAAAATAGTTAATTATTATTTTCTAAAAAGTATATAAAATTTTTCATTCGTTTTTAATATTGCTGTAGTTGTAATAAAAACAAACATGTTTAATTTTTCAAATAAAGATGATATGATTGATGACTTCAAAAAATTTCTTTGTACATAAAAAATCCTTGAATTGATATAGTTCTTCTAAATCAATACAATTGACAAAAATAAACTATTTTAATAAAGTAAATTCTATTCATGATTCACGTATAAATTACAATTTAAAGCTTCTACAATTTTCAAAATAAAATATTTATATAAAATCATTATACAAAATCACATTTTTTTTTGCATTACATTTTTTAATTAAAAAATAATCTTTTGTTTTTTTTTTTTTCTAAAAAAAATTTGGAAAGTTGTACATATACTGATAACAATAATACTTTCGTGGAACAGTTGGGAAGTGTGACAGGAGGGGTTGGTCCGGGACCACTACCGCAGCATGCACGCGACGTCCTGCCAATTTTCATAGGCAGGCATTTGTGAGCATACATTTAACATGGATAACGTAATTAATTTTATTAAATTCAAAATCTTAATTGTATGTTTTTATTCAATAATTAAATATTTCTCAAGAATGTCAAATCATGTACCATAGTGTGTAAGTAAATGAATTTGTAAAAATATAGCTAGCTAATTAAATAAATAAATTTTTGAAACTGGTCAGCAACAACGTTTGAATTTTTGCAAAAATATAATATTGCTTTGCTGTTTGAAAATATTTTGAGCATAATGTTAAGTTATAATCTGTACTATTACATGTAGTTACTAAAAAATACAATTTTATAGTACAGAAAAATTAATGATAATGTACTTTTATAAATTTACTGTAACTTACTTGTTTGGATAGTAAAAACTTTGCCATACTTAGTTTTCTAGCAGATTTCAATAGTAATTTTACATTAATTTTTTAGAAAGCTATAAATACAAAAATTTATGGTTTTTAAGTTTTTGTTGAACAATGAACAGTGCATGCCTTTTTATTCATAGAATATACAAACTTAAAAAATTGAAAGTACTTGATAGTAATATGTTTAGAAGAGCATATTTTTCAATGGAATTAAGGTATTTTTATTTTTCAACGTCTTCTGAGTGATCTATACAGATATTTCTTTGAAGTTTTGGCTGTGGATTTCATTTCTATGATTGTTTTAAAAATATTAAAAAACTAGGTTTTTCATTATTATATGCAATGTAAATTTATTATAATTTTTGTTTTGGACAATATCAAATGTGTAAATGATCTTTATGTTTAATGGTTTTATAATTAAGAGTTAATTAAGTTAACACTAGTTGTTGAAATGTCAAAAGAAATGCAGTGTTAAATAAAAAATTTTTAAAATATAACATGATTTTTCTACTTCATTCTATAACCTTACATACTCACTATCTATATACATTTTTAACTTTTTAACAAAATACAAAACTTTTTCAAAAAATTTGATCAATATAAAAAATTATTTGTTTTAAAAATTTTTTTACCTATTATTTATGTTTCTATCACTTTTTGGTGATGATAAAAAACAAATATTACATCAAACTCAAATTCTTAAAGATATAAGTTTGTTGCCTAACTAACTGTGATTTCAGTTTCTCAATACTGTACACATGGATAAATAATTTATAATTAATTTCTTGGATCACTTTTTTTTGGATTTAATTTCCTCAAACTGTTGGGAGAGCTTTTCTCTAATTTTTTTTGTGGTACGAAAAGCTGGGCCATGACCAGGTATAATAACATCTGCTATGTGAGCTACTCTACAGCGTGATTCAGCTTGAGTTTCTTGAAGCTCAGGCATTCCAAGATTCATCCAAATACTAGGATTCATGAGGTCTTCTTCTTTTTCAAATAAATCTCCTGAAAAATAATGAATGTTTGTTATAACTTGGTAAGTTTTGTTTTTAAAGAGTTTCCTACTTAAATTTTCTAATTTACATGAAAACATATGTGAAAAAAATATGAACAAAATTGTTTTAAATGATAAATTTTACTCTACCTGCAATGGCAACTGTAACTTCTTCTTTATTAAATACTCCATCTACTAATACTGTAACATCATCACTTGTGTGACCTGGAGTTGCAATTATTTTGACTCCATCACAAATTTTGTACTCACCTGAAAATTAAGTAAGAATGTTAGACTTTTAGTTTAATTTATTAGATACCAACTTGATTAATACTTACGTTCACTGATATTTTTTTCATAAAATAATGTGTTGTGATGAATAGTTGTTCCAACTATATGTTCCTGAGCACTCAAGAATAAATTATTGTTTCCTATGTGATCTGCATGGCTATGTGAACACACAACAACATTAATATCCACAGGTTTGACAGCGTGTTTTGCTAAGGCTGAAGTTATAAATGATTAATCATAATGATTCTTAGAATTTAGAATTGATATGACTAAGTAAGAGGTTAATACAGAAATGTTAAATTTACTTTTTTTTTTTTTAACAACTAACACTTGAGCAACAAAAAAATGTATGTGTGATCAAAATTAAATAACTAAATTTATTAAAATCAGTAATTTTCTGATGATAAAGAACAAAAAATAAAATTTACCACTTATTATTTCATTTCCATCCCAAGCTGTCATAGTGTCGACAATAATTTTTTTTCTCGGTGTTGTTATTAAAGTGCAAGTACAATTTGCATCCATCGTAGCATCGTCGATTTGCGTCGAGTATCCCTCAAAAAGTATGATAACTTTCGGTTTTTTATTTACCGAGTTCATTTTAAAAATACTTGAACTTCTTCTGGGAAAAAGAATGCGGGCACGATTATCCAAAATTAAGTACCTATAAATAATCTAATAAACAACAGCTGATTCTGTACGTTTCAGCAAATGAAGAATATACCGGTTGTCTGGTGTAGTACACGTCAGATATCGCATGTTTTGATGATATAATGCAATAATTATGACGTAATAACATGGATCAATCCTTGAAACCGCGAGATTCGAAGAGAAAGCCTGCATCTGCTAAAAATCAGCACTTTTATCTTTCAAAGTTTTTTATTTCGCATTAGAGACTAATAAAATCAACTTTTTTTTTTAAATAAATTTTTACTTAGTTTTCTAGATGTACTTGTGGAATGCCTGCACAGTTCGCGTAATTTTTTTCTAAAACAAAAACAAAACAAAAATATTTTAACTGCAGCGGCGCGGTGGAGTCGTACTACACACGTGCATACCGGCGGCAAGTGTCGACCGGCAAACTCTACTGCATGCAACCCGCGTATCAAAAGCTTTGTTGTCATCGTAGAGTTTGAATTTCACACGTAGAAGATCCTGATTCCCTTGAGAAAAAAGTATCTTGAAAGTTTAGACGATAAAAAGTGCTCCCTTAATTTTTATATACTCACTAAATATTTTGCGCTTAAGCTGAAAGAACACATGTTTTCTGGATGAGGTAAAGTTATACAATTCCACGATGATGGTGTCGATGTTTTATTGTTAGATGAGAGAATTCTAGTTTCATGTTTTTATAATAAGTCGATGACAAACATACATACCTACGTTAGAAAATTCAGCAACTCTCTCAAAAGTACAATACACGTAAGTACGTTTTGTTTTGTAATCATCAAAACCGTTTTGTAACTACCAGAAAAAAAAAAAAAATAAATAAATAAGGAACTTGAATTTTCTATTTAATTGTTGAAGTTTAATTTGAAAGACATGAAGAGATAAATTTTACTGATGAAAGTATTTTTAGCTTACTGCTAATTTTTATGATTTTTCAGAAGTAAAAAGAGAAATACAGTTAATAAATATTTATCATGGATAATCGAGGAGTAGATTGGTGGAATTATGGTCCAAATCATGGTAAAAAATTTTTAATTCCGCCTATTTTACTAAAAACTATATAGAAGCTGTTAAAAATAATTATTAATTATTATCATGAAAAACTTTCACCAATTTTTGCTATGAAAATTTATTTCAGATCCTTCTTATAATTATGGTGAAATGAGAGTGCCAGATGATAAAAGAGTTAATTATTATGAGTTGCCTAAAAATGAATGTTTTGTTAGAAGAACAAGTTTAACGGTACTAATGAAATGTAAATTTTTCGTTACAATTTTTATTAATTTAACAATTAATTTTAATGGTATTACAGGAATCATTTAAATCATCTTCAAATGATTTTAAATTTGAAAGATCATTCAGTCATCCAACAAAAACTCCTAGACTTAATAGATCAATGTATGTTGTGCCTCATAGAAGAGTTTTAGAAAAAGAATTAAAAAATGATGATCTACCATCTTGGGATGCAGAATTCAGTAGTAAATCAGTAGATGTAAAAAATAATAATTTACCTCAAGATTCAGTTGGGCATAAAAACAGCAAGGAAGTTTCTGAGTTAAGTAAAACACTTAAGAGTGAAGCAGGATTGAGTAAATCACTCGAGAAAGAATCAATGGGTACAATTATTGAAAGAATTTTGGAGTTGTCTAACAAACACATGAATGAAAATTTTAAAAAAAAGATAAATGAAATTTACTCTTTGCTGTATGGAGATGATTTGCCTGAAGAATGGTTAGATAACTTGAAGTTTTCTGTGATTATAGATCAAAATGACGATAAACCCAATAATTCTAATGATAATATAAGTACAAATTACAATGTACTCACTTCTGTAGAATCCAAAAATGTTCTTACAAATTTAAAATTGAGTAACAATACTCATAAAACTGATGAGAGTATCCATAAAAATTTAAACTCTACTTTCAACAAACTAGTCCTAAATGTAAGTAATTTTGAAAGATTAGATCAGAATATTGTTGGTGCTTTGAAACCAAAAATTACTGAAAAAAATCAAATTCATAATCTAAATACACTTACATCTGTAAAATCCAAGAACTTGATTGCCAATGAAAGTACAAAAGAGAGTTTTAGTTTAAAACCAAACATTGATCAGGTAAAACTAAGGTTGGATATTTTTTAATTTTAAATAATCTATTTATTTATATTTCACTTATATTTTATTTTTCAGGAGTCAAAAAAGGACAACTTGTCTGATAAATTGATGGAAAGTATCATGAGTCCAAAGAATTTAAATTTAGAAAATTTAGGTAAAGAATTCAAAGTAATCATTCAAAGCTGCAAAAGCTCAGCAGAGGTATGGGGCATTGTGGATGATGAAGATTATTCAGTAAGTAATTAAAATTTTTGTTTCAGAATTATCTTGTATTTAAAAAAAAAAAAAGATCAGTGATCGCGCGCAACAAGGAAAAGCTCACCAAACGCTTCTTACTGGCCAAAAGACAATCTAATGCAACTTAGTTATAATAAATATAGATTTTTGTTTTATTGAATCAAATTTTACATTATTAAATTTTTATCTAATATTTTTTGCTAAGTAATCGTCAATAACAATGAAAAAATTAAATTGATTTCATTAATTTTTGTTTAAATTTTCAGGACCAACTGCAAGAATTACAGAATGAAATGGCTGTGTTTTACGTTACAGTAGAATCAATAATAAAATCGATCAAAGAAAATTCTTTCTACGCGGTTTACGACGACAAATCGTGGCATCGTGTGAAGTGCCTAAAAATCAACGGCGCAATTGCCGTTGTACTGTTCATCGACCGCGGGGATGTAGGAAATTACACCGTTGAAAACTTGTTCAAGCTTGATTTCAAATTTTGCTCTCTTCCCGCGCAAGCTTTTAAGATGACTCTCAGTAGCTTGGAAATGTTCTATGAATGCGAAGACATGAACAATATCATACAAAAGTATTTGTTGAAGAAGATTTTTTACGCTAAACTCGACAAGTACGTGGAAAAGAGGTGCTTGTCCGTGAAATTGTACCAGCATAAGGACAGCTCTGTCAGTATAAATGACATCATTAAAAGAGAAGCTTGCAAGCAGTCTCTGACCAGGAGATTATCAGCCAAACCTGAAAATGAAAAGTTTTCTTTGCAAAACTCGTCCTGTTTATCGGCGGAGGCTGCACCTTTTGTACCTGAGGGTGAAAAAGTTCCAGAAACTGCAAAAGATACGAATCCTGTAGTTGTGTAAGTTTTTATATAGATAAAAAATATAATTTTTAAATTTCACATACGTCTTCTTAAAAATAGAAAATCTGTATGATTTTAGAAATAAGAAAGAACAAATCAAGGAGAGTGTTGAAAAAAAAACCACTCAAGTACCCGCCGAGATAAAAAATTGCGATTTGAAGTCAAATATAAAGCTGTATCATCCAAAGGTGCCTAAAAATGAATATTTTGATGTTTTCGTCGTTGAAACTCGGGATCCGACGAACTTTGTTGTGCAGATGCTACCTGAAAAAACTCTTAATCTGAAGGTAATCAGTTGATAGTAAATTTTAAAAATAATTTACAATTGATGTTTCTTGGTTTTTCAATGGATATAGTGCAATTTCTGATTAATTAAAATTTTAATGTTAAATTTTAAAGTGTTTTATTGCTTTTATTGATTTTTTTTTATTACATGAAAAAATTTGGACTTACAATTTTTAACTTTTCAATTAAACACACTTATTTTTTCACCCTTTGTCATTGTCGTAAACATGAGTTTTCGACCAACTATTGTACTAGCTATTACATCTATACATATAAAATTAAAAAACTTAATTAATTTCAGAAAATGTCAAATGAACTGGCATCGTGGTGTGAAGCATACGAAGGACCAAAATTCGATCGCAAATCTGTTTCGGAAGGCCAATTGTATGCCTGCAAGTCTAGTAAGAATGATCTGCAGTGGTATCGGTAAATAATAAAAAATAATAATTTAACAAAAAACAAAATTTTCATTTATGAAGTTATCTAACAAAAAATTTTTTTTCATGTTGATTAGAGTTTTCTTAACGAAAATTATCGATGAAAAAGTATGCTCTGTTTATTTCTGTGATTATGGACGAAAGAAAGATATAAATATTGAAAGCTTAAGACCTTTGCCAGAGCAATTTCATGAATTGCCTTACCAAGCTGTACATGCAAAAGTCTATGGTAAGATATAAAGAATAAAATATTTATATTGATCATATAACTATTAATGTGTGATTGTTATAAAAATTTTAGGTATTAAGCCAAAGTTTGGAGAGTGGTCCAAGCCAGATTGTGATAGATTCAAGGATTTAGCAGAAAAAAGAACTTTAGTTGCTTTAGCCAGAGTAAAAAACGTTGTGCCAAAAAACCAACCTTCAGTAATTGATGTAGTTTATGAAATGGAATTGATTGATACAAGTACAAATGATGATGTTTACATTTCTAAAATACTTTTAAGTGAAGGTAGAGCAGTTAAAAAATAAGTGTAATAAATAGATACACTAAATTCTTTTTGGCAAAAAGATCAAAAACTTATCTAAATTTGAATTTAAATTAAATTTTTAAATGTAGTTATAAATTTAATTATTTTAAAAATTAGTTAAGTATTTTGATAAGTATTTTAAAGGCTTTCAAATAGTCTTGATTTTTATATGAGCTTAAAAAATGTTTACTAGTGTGTACTACAAATATAATAATGTTGAATAATTTTTTTATTTGAAAGTATAATTAAATATTGAAATACTAAATGCTAAAATTTGTTATTATAAGCAAATTAATTAATGACTTAAATTAAAATAAACCATCACAATAGCCAATTTTCTAAGTCATTTGATTATATTAAATTAGTACTTCTATTTTATATACATTGTCTACTGAACTAGCTATTTTTAAGTAACATTTTTAGTTAAGTCTACTGGAGATTATAAATTAAGTTCAGACAAAGTTTAATGTAAAAGAAATTTTATTTTAATTACTCAGTTACACAGTTAAATCTATTTTTTTTAATTTTGAACTGTTTTTCTTATAGCATTTAAAAATATATTTTTTAGTAACATCAAAGTTGAATCTCAATAAAATGTAAGTTTATTGAACTTTTTTTTTTTTTAAACTATCATTCTTTAATACTGGGATATTAAAAATGTAAAAAATAGAAAAATGGTGATAATTTTAAATTGAATTGACTTTTAAGTTTTTTATTAGTACTTAACTTATTATATTTATGTAACGATCTCAAGTTAAGTTTGGATAGATGTATTATAAATTTGCGCAGAAATAGATTAAAACGCATGACTGACTAAGCCATTTCAAACTCCAAAGAATGTATTTACAAAAGTTAATTTAGAATATGAATTTAGACACATTATTCTCAAAGATAAAACAGTATTTTAATTTTTGTTACAAACAATATTACTGTTTTAACACATGAACTTTAAAAACAGAATGTCAATATAATCAAAAATTTTGTTTTCAATTATTTTTTAAGATACATACTATCAAAATGTTTATGAATAAAAAAACTTCTAACTAAACTTTACAAGTATTTACATATTCTTATTCTAATTTATCCATTGATACATCATTACTAAACATTTCAGTAGGCACAGTGGGAGGTGCCTTCTCTGGAACCATATCCAAGTATCCTTGACGAGATTCTAAATGCCTCTCTACTTCCTCTGGTGTCATGTGCCCGTCAGAGATTAGTGAACAAGGCAGCATGCTGTTATTCTCCATCATATTTGTGCTGTATTTTTTAAATGTTTTCAGAGGTGGTTTCTTTTTTTTGTTTGAATTGTGAAATTTGTTTAGTCCCGATGAATATGTGCCAGACTGATTGGTCATATTGTGTTCACCTTTTTTCCACTTCCAGCTTTCAACTTTTGAAGCATCCTCTTCAGAAGAGTCTGTGTCATCAACACTTTCAGTCAAGGAAGCATCAACTTTTTCAAAGTGCAACAGTCTGTCCAAAAGAAAACTTTTGTCTCTGTTAACTTTAAGTAATTGTCTTTGGGTTGAGCGTAAAGCTTCTTGAAAACATTCATTCTCAAATATTAAGAACTTAAGTTTCTTTTTCAAATCGCGATATTGTTCTTTATAATTAGACATCTTAAAATCTAAATTTTCATTGATGACACTACAGAAATATGAAGGATTACCTGCAAAAAAATTAAGTTTTCAGGTGTTAATAAAATTGAAGTTATTGGTGTTTTTCTGATAAATACAGATAAAATATATTGTTTACAAAAATGTACTTACCATCTAGATAACCTCTACTATTATTTTTAGGTACTTCTTAAATTATCAATCACTTTTACAATTTATATGATAAAAACTATGATTTAAGTTAAATATTTTCATTTATTTTTACAAAAAAAATCAATATGTAAGAATTATAACTTTTTTCATATAATTTAATTACGATGAAGCGCACATGATATGTCAACAGTCAACACTGCATAGCAGACAAGCGTCATATGTTTCAAACGTTTGTTGGCTGATTAACCTAACCTAACTTTTCAATATGAAATCCGGCTCCGGCTAAAACTTGCAAAAAACAAAGAAATTCGTGATATGAAATAACTTTGTTGTTAGTAATTACAAGCTATATTTTTATTCAAAAAAATGAAAAATCCATAAATAATTTTTAAGAGTGCAATTTTAATTTCTTAATATGAAACTAGTAAGTATTGGTTTAAATAAATTTATATAACCTAACTTCAATTAACTTCAAATAATAATTATACAGTACAGATTTCAAAATAACATTACTGTTTAACGTTTAATTAATCAGGATCCAAATTTTCAAATTTTGAATTTTGAAATAGTATAATTGTAAAATTCATTTGTATTAAATTTTTTAAGCATGAATTTTTTATTATGTTTTAGTACTGTTTATCAAACGAACCATCAAAACCATGTCTGGTTCTCACATTCAAGGGCATCACTTTGATGCTCGACTGTGGACTAAACATGCAATCATTGCTATACTTTATGCCAATGCCAATGGTACCAAGTGCCAGGTTCAATTCATTACCCAACTGGTTACCTCGGGATAATAATCACGACTGGCAAATTGAAGGGGTAATGTTTTTGTTCCACTATCATTTAATGTTAAAATTTAGAAGATATAATTTTATATTCTCAATAACACTTTTTAAATACAAGAAATATTATGTGAATTTGAGAATCATGAAATTCTTATTTTTACAGGAACTGAAAGAATGCTGTAACAGATTATTTGTAGATTCAACTCCAGAGTTCAGTACACCTCTGGAAAAAATTATAGACTTTTCTGAAGTAGATGCAATACTGATATCAAACTATACTTGTATGCTAGCTTTACCTTTTATCACAGAGGGTACCGGTTTCAAAGGTATCATCTATGCCACAGAGCCAACCCTTCAAATTGGCAGATTCTTCATGGAGGAGCTAGTGGAGTACATTGAGCAAGCACCCAGAGACACAATGGCAAAACACTGGAAGGAGATGCTTCATGTATTACCTACACCTTTGGCCGATGCTGTCAAACCAAAGTCATGGAAACACATATACTCTCTAGCAGCTGTAAATTCTGCACTGTCCAACATTCAGCTGGTGGGTTACGATGAGAAATTAGATATCTATGGAGCACTTTCCGTCACTCCCATCAGCTCTGGGTACTGCCTGGGAAGCAGCAACTGGCTAATTTCAAGTGACCATGAAAAAGTAGCTTATGTCAGTGGATCGTCGACTTTGACTACTCATCCCAGACCCATGGATCAAACGACGTTGAAGCACGCCAATTTTTTAATTCTCACTGGCTTGGCTCAGATGCCAACAGCCAACCCCGACACTATGTTGGGAGAGTTGTGTATGAATGTTGGTAAGTAAATTATTTTTACCTGGAATGAAACTAGATGATTTACCATTGTCGAATTGACTCTATGTTTTTAGCGCTAACTTTAAATCGTGGTGGGTGTGTTTTGATACCTTGCTATCCATCTGGAGTCGTGTACGATTTATTCGAATGCCTCAGCACACATCTGGATAAATCTGGGCTGTCCCAAGTACCTCTTTACTTTATTTCTCCGGTTGCCGAGACTTCGCTGGCCTACTCGAACATCCTCGCCGAGTGGCTCTCCACAAACAAACAGAACAAGGTTTACCTACCCGAAGAACCTTTCCCTCACGGTTATTTAGTTAAAAACGCGAGACTCAAGCATTACCCGTCGACTTACGCCGAGGGATTCAGCAACGACTACAGACAGCCGTGCGTGGTTTTCTGCGGACATCCCAGCCTGAGGTTCGGAGACTCCGTGCACTTTGTACAGATGTGGGGAAATCAGCCCCAGCACTTGGTTATCTTCACTGGTAATGATTTTTCTTTTAAAGATTCGAGTGTTTACAGGATGAATAATGTTTTTTTTATTTTTATTCTTGCAGAACCAGATTTTCCTTACCTCGAGGCTCTCGCGCCCTTTCAACCACTCGCAATGAAAACCATGCATTGTCCAATCGACACCTCGTTACACTTTGGTCAAGCAAATAAGTTAATCAGGGATTTGAAACCTGAAAACCTCGTGATTCCAAAGCGTTACACTTATCCACCAGTCACGGCACCGCACAGAACTGAAATTGTCATTGAGCCAATAAATGTAAGAATGAAGAATTTAATGACTTACGTTTACGACAACGTTTTGTCAATAGATAGAATTACAAATTTTCTTTATTTTCAGGAAAAACCTCTGATTACGTTTGAAAGAGGTGAAGTAATTAGACTTCCGATCAAAAGAAAAAGAGGTCGAGTTTTTATCGAGCCAGAGTTGGCGAAAAAAATTATTCCTAGTGAAATACGACCTGGCTTGAGTCTTGCTTCAGTTAGTGGAGAACTTGAAGTTAAAGATAATGTCTACACCATAAAGGTAATTTAAATTTAAATTAATGATTATAATGAAAATTATAATTTGTGTTGGGATTTATAAAAAAATTTTTAACTTTCAGAATATACGATGTAAATCCAAAGACGAGAAAAAACGGAAATCTTCGAACCCAGTACCACAAGAAGAAGAAGTCTTGAAAGTAAGAAAACACGAATACGGTATTTTGGATCCTCAAGAACTCTTGCAAAAGCTCAATCAAGAAGGTATTACAGGTGCCAAGTTACAACACATGCCAACAATGACTAGTATTCAATTTGTAAGTACTCAGATTAGATTTTCAAATTTAAATATTTTTTTTTTATGGTACATTAAAAAATGTAATTTTAATTTCAGCCTGACGACGATACGGTCATTCAAATCACTGACAATTCAACAAATGTTTTTTGTACAAAGGACCAAAAGTTAAGACGACGGTTAAGAAATATAATATTACAGTGCCTGAAAAGATTTTAGTTAGTTAGGAAAGAAATAATTAATATTAAGTCCTATTTTTATATGATATATAATTATTATTTATTGTGATTCATCTCAAACACATCATCATTTTAATCCTCCTCAGATTACATTTTGTTCCAATATACAGACTTTTCAAGTGCTATGATCACATAATATACTATTTAACAAGTATTCCGAGAAAACCTGGAACTTTTTTGTTTTAATATTTTTGTCGCTTTTTTATGTATATATTCGAGATATCATATTGTACATAAGCAAAACACATTTGTAATTATAAAATAAAAAACAGTCCATTGATCATTGGGTGTAAAAAGCGATTTTTTCGATTATAATGTCACAATTACAAATAGTACAGTATTTACATGAAGATTAACATTTCAAAACTGAAAATAAACTTACAATAAAAACCAACAAAATTAAAAAAATCAAGATTGTTTAAAAAAAAAAAAAAATTAATTTATAAAAACTTATTGTTGAGACTAGTTTTAGATTTGAGTTTACGTGATAGAAAATGATAATTTTATGTTATTAACTTACAATATACTTATAATACTACTGGATTTTTAACATTTCACAAATAGTAGATTCTTACAGCCTAAAGATACTTTTTACTAATATACGCCTTTGTTCTCGTCATTTTTATCGTGCTGCATGTTTAACATAAACACAATTTCTGTATCATCACTCTCGACCCCAGTTTCACTAAAGAAACTTTGAATGCAAGATTTTATAAGTTTCAGCACTTGGTATGTTTCATTAAAAAAGTTGATATGCTCAAGTTATTTTTAATTTCAAAAAGCACTAAAGTTTCAATTATTCTAAATTGAAAATTATTAGAGAAACTGATCATAGTAATGATGGTATAAACCTAAGGTTCAACAAGTTTCCGACATTAATTTTTTGGTAATTGTAGATAAAAAAAAAAAAAAAAAAAAAAAGATCCCAAGGTTCGTTTTAAGGAACCCGATGATCTTCAGGATCATTTTTTTTTATCACCAAAGATTCAAAAAAATAACATTGTCCGATAATTGGCGACCCTTGCATGAAACAATAAACAAAAATGTGTGATTAAATATTATTAATAAATGTGAAAAAAGTATTTTTGGCATTTATAAGTTCAGATTGTCTGTATACGTTGAAAATGGAATGTAAATAATGAATGAAGAAAAAAATGCATTCGAAACGGAGAGCGACAATCCAGAAATCCAGCAAAAAACCGCTTTTGTGGCAGTGTGTTAAAGATCTTAAAACAACTCCCTGACCTTACCCCGGCAGTAGGTCCTGAACTCGAAGAAGAGCTTCTTGCCCTCCTCGCACAGCTTGAGGATCTTCTCCATGGTGTCCTCGTCGGCTGGGTTCGCGACCTCCTCCACGGGTGCAATGGCCTGCGGTTTTCTGCGCGTGTTTATGATCAACGCGCAGCACTCGCTTACCTAGTTGGCCGACGCGAGGCCAATCGCAACACCCGCGGCGAAAGAGCACAGGAAGAAGTGAAGCTCGTTTACACGGAACTGATCGTCCCCGGATCCCGTAAGGTTTTGGTACCAGCGACGGGTCCGCGACTCCCCGTTCTTGAGCAGCGTCTCGGCCTTGTCGAGCTTCTTGTCAACGTACCTCTCCATCTGGAATTAGCATGTTTTATTTGTTTAGAACAAATTTAAAATAAGAATGATTTTTCCATTTATAGCCAAGAGATTCTTGGCTTTAAACATTAATTTTATTGCCAAAAGCTCACTTATTTATAATTTTGTCTTAAATTGAATGAATTTACAGTACTTACAATTCTTAAACAACTTTAATGAGTAATATTGTGGAAAACGAGAAATAATTTTTTAAATCATGGTTTTTGTTTTTTAAAAAGACTCTTTAATTAATTGGTATTAAAACATCCTTACATTAATACAAATGTTGATAACAATAAATTGGTTTGAGAAAAAGTTATAAAATTGTATCACAAAATTCTATAATCCTAAACTTTTTTTTTTCAATTAATTAAAAATTGTTTTAAATCTCTAACATAGCAGACAATACATGGAAAATTCATTAACATTACTTGACTCTACAAAGAAAAACATTTTTACAATTTTTAGTTGAAAAATTCTGACTATTCTTCAAGTGAAAACGAATTATAATGCATCCAATATTTTCGTTTATTCAGGCTATACGGTAATTTTTAAATTTTTATGTTGCTATGCCAATCATAAAGCCTCCAAAAAAACTAGTGGACACAATTGCGTTTTCACGACAGAATTTTCCTACCTGAAAAATTACACATAACTTTGATTTTTCAAATTCAATAATGAAAAAACTTTTGGTCATTTGTACACTAGAGGATCATTTGAGGAACATACAAAAGCATTGGAAATAAAGATTTACATAATGAATAATTTTGTAATCTATATGACTATAAATAGAAAAATCACATCTTTTTTAATATGTAAACATAAACATACTTTACACATATAAATAAGTGCAGTAAAAAAAAATTTGCAGGAATTTGAATTCAAACATTTAAATTATTGACCCAGTCATGAATAAATGTTGTAGATCTTGCATTTAAGTTAGAAATACATGCCTCTTGTCAGAGAGCTTGAATTTTTAAAACATAGAAGTATCTATTTTCAACAACAATAAAAAAATTTACACTTGTAGGTGCATTCAATCTGTCAAGGTTGAATCTAAGACTCACATGATTCTCCAGTATAAACAAAACATGGTGCATTAAAAATTTTTGTGATTGATGGACTAACCTTGTCTAAGAATTTAGGTCCCTCGCCAGTTAATTTTTCTTCAACTTTGTCACTGATCTTGTCTGCTTTCTTTTGAATCTTATCCCAATTAATATTAATGTAGCCCTGATTAGCAGCAATTTGAAGCATAATGACACCTCCTCCAACTGCAAAAGCAGCAACTTTTCCAACTTTCATCGTTAGAAAGCCAGTTGCCCTAAAAAAAAAAAAAAAAACCAAATTTGGTTAGGAAAAATAATTTTTTTTGAAGCAAAAAGTAAATTATTAAGACTTACCATCCTGATGATGCTCCAATGAGTATTTGCTTGGTGGCTGATGATTTACTAACATCACCCAAAATCTTATCAAGGAAACTTTTAGCATCTTTAGCTACATCTGACACTTCTCGGTTGGCATCTTCTTTGCCTTTCTTCGATTTAGGGAGACTCATTTTGTTTCTGAAAATAAATTAAAAATTATAAGTTTCTTTTAATACTAAAATATTTGTGATTTTTTAAAATGGCTATTGTTAGCTGAAATACATTTCATTGACTATTGTTTGCATATTTTTGTACTTATAAAAATACTCAAGAAAATATACCTGAATTAAATATTATAGAATGAAGCTGAAACTTATTAATGGCCAACTTAATAGATTTTATAGAACAGATTTTGTATAAAACATGGAATAATTTATGCTTAATGATATAACCTTTTAAAAATTATTTTTGATAGTAATTTTTTAATAAACTCGATCCTGTAATCAATCACTGTTAAATATTATATTATTGATTGATAGTTGTAAAAATAATCATTGTTTAATTTTTTAATAGTTTTCATAAAAAATTGTAAATTTTTCACTATCATCAATTTAACTTACATTTTAAGAATTTTTTTATTCCAAAATTTACATTTTATTTTATTTTTAACATTAAAGTTTTAATTACACATTTTAAATTTAAGAGTTATTGTATATTTAACTGAAAATTTTGATACTAAGAAAAACTCCGAAACTACTGAAGTCTGAAAAATATGCCAAAAACAGACACGAATATAACAAATAATCGTGTGACCAATATACAGGTATAGAAACCATTAGGACGAAAAAAAAAAAAAAAACAAACAAACAAACAAATCGTCGAGGGGAAGAGAAATAGGTGAAACGGCGTAAAAATCAATAAGAATGAGAGGCCGGATAAACTGTCCCTGAAATGAAATTACACCTGAACATCCAAAAATGTGGAAAATAAATACCTAAGTGTAGATCACGGCTTACAAGCACACTCGACTGTATAATAGGTCAAATAATATCGATAAGTACTAAAGAAACGAGTTTGAAACAACACTTGGGGTGGAATTAAATCCAGAATGCACTCAGTGCTTCACAAGAAAATGAAAATGTCGACGAAAATAGAGGATGCCCAAGATACATTTGCGGGACTTTTCATTTGCGCTGTATTCACGGAAGCTTCCAAGTAGGTGCACACTTTGGTCCCCTCGCGGAAGGAAGACTTCGTGCATTGGCGCTGACCACATCGGCTATTAATAGTCGCGTCACTTTGTTTTAAAACAAAATCAATCTCATTTTGATTTACCTGTATCAATAGAGTCCCTTCGGTAGACGGAAAACGCAAAAACTGCGAAGATGACGATTTGTTCCACTTTTTTAGCTTCTTCTTTCGCAGAGAAGGGAATCGAACGTACGGCGCAGGATCTGTGTGTACATCCACGGTCGCACTGCATGCAACTGCGCGCGCGGTTTTTCCTCTTTGTCGAGCAGCCGCTACCACGGCGAGCTGGTGACGAAATAGACGCGGCATAGGTAGGTATGTACCTATAACAATGCGATGATGATTAAGCCAGCTGATCTCGCGGCTTTGTTAATGTAATATTTCTTCTTTTTTTAAAAGGATTGTTTCAAGGCTGTAGTTTTCTCGAGAGAGTATTTTTAACAAATTTTTTTTCAATAATGCGACTTATTTTGTTGTATTAGATGATTTATTTTAAAAAAATTTTGATACAAAAATTAATGTTTCAATATGTATTGACGTTTATTTAAACAATTGTAAGTGCAAATTATTATTGATAAATCAATTAATTTTCAATATATTTAAGACCTTTTTTTAATCAATCAATGCTTAAACTGGCCATATTTGTATACCTTTTTTTACTATAGTTTAAAATTTGATTGAAAATGAATTAGGATGAAAATAAGAATAGATTTTAAAAGTGAAAGGATATCGAATCAAACATGATTTTTTTTTTGATTGGTTACATCAAATTTTATTGATAAAGAATTAAAAGTATTCATTTTCACAACGAAAAATAAAAACAGAGGTGTTAAAAACCACTTGTTAATATCGGATGAGCCCAATAGAAATAAACAATGTAATCCAATTCACGATTTTTTATTGTAGGGTAAGCGCGAAAAACATTTTATTGTCACACTGCGACGAAAACTCAAGTTTTCGTCACACTTGCTAAACTATAACTTGAGTTTTCGTCGTCTCGTAACAAAAAATAATGTTCACGTGCTTATAGGTGATACTCTCGTATAAGGCTCTCTATGTACCCTCGGAACTTGCTTCGCAAGTCCCTCAGGCCCTAGGAGAGCCCTACTCGAGATATCGCACAACGAAAAGAACTATTTCGTTACACTGCGACGAAAACTTGAGTTTAAAAATAAAGTTCGTAACTACGGGCTGTACTCGAGATATCGCCCACAGGTACGAAAAGTAACAAAACAACCAAAAAGTTTTGGTTTCATAAGTTACATACAGCCTTTGACCCTTTCTGACCGTTCAGAAGTGTCAGAGGATCTATACATTCGATTAGGTACCTGTTATCTTTTCGTAACGAAAAATCCCTTTCACAGAAATAATGCTACATACGACGCTATTTTCTAACGTAGCAAATTAACGCATAAATTAATATATTATAATCTTTATTTTTTAAATAACGCTCAAAATTTTTAATATTGTTCACAACGATGCAAAGAGAAATAAAAATTGGCATAATTAGAATACCTACGGCTACTAACATTTAAATTGAAGAAAAAATGATACATTTTTCGGTAGATTCAAAAAGGTATAGAAATCCTGCACTCTTAGAATGCAAATGAATTGAAAATTTAAACCACGATCTGTAGGTGTAAATGGTAAGTATAAACGAAATCATTTTTACTCGGACCTAGGAATTAGTGAACTAAACTATCTACGTAGCCGCTCCACCTCCACCCGGGACCGAGACGCCATCTTCTGGTCTTTGGCCGGCCGCCACGCAGCGCAGTCAGTAAATTTAATTGCCGCGACCGTTGTTATCTAAATCTAACCTTCCACCTCCGCAGCCCCCGCCGATAATGTTAGTACCGCGTAATAAAATTAAATCTCAATGGATGATAAACGAGAGTAACACCCACCCCAACCGAAGCATCTCGGACATTTTCTTTTAGAGCAGTAGCCTGCAGAAGATGTGAGCTCAGTCAGTCGGCTCTTCTAGCATCTCAAAGTTAGCAACTTTTTTTTTTTTTTTTTAATTAAATTATATTCAAAAAATTACTAGTATTTCACTGATTAAAATGCGCTGAAAAAAAAAATGCTAGTCGCTTAAACATGATTAAATTTACCCGCTCAAATTTTCCTGTCCAGTGTCCGCTAAGGTAAGTCCATATTTCATCGTTCCTCCGTTCTGTTTTGCCGCCAAACGTGCAAAGAGTGCAGCGCCATGATGGAAAAACCTTAAGGTAAGCGGGCTTTGTTTTGAGCTGTTTTGAGCCACACCGAGAAGTGCCGAGGAGACGCTCACTCACCATCTTGTCTTTCTGCGTAAAACAGATTTCAAAAGTGTAAGTGATAATACTGCTCAACCGTTGTTAGAGGAATTTTTTATTTGGGTGCAATAAATTTAATAAAAATTGTATATTCATGCGAATGAAACCCGCTTTCAGATTATTTCACGCTCGTCATAACACTCGTGCGAGTATGACGACAGTCTTCCAGTGGTTTTCAGTAGCTGCACCTGACTTGGAAAATGTACGGTGGAAACTTCTGAATGACATGACAGCTTACAAGACCATCTCCACGACAACAAAAGATAAGTTTTTTGGTTTTTCTAGCTATTTTTGAACAGGTTTATTCTTTTTTAAACTAGATAAAAGTAAAAAAAAAAAAAAATTAAAACACGTGCGTAAAAACGTGTTAAAATATTTTTATTTAAGAATTGAATTAATTTAACAAAACAAATCATGTGTTTATTTTAGATATTACGATATAAAGAAGTTTTATACGATTTTTGCTATTAGTAACAACAAGAGTAGTTATGTGTTTATCAATTTTTAACAATAAAAAAACCACTGGTACTTAACGTTCGATTCACAATGTGAACTTCACATATCTGTTTTGAAATTAGGTTATGGCAAACAAATTTTTTTTTAACAGTTCTTAATTTATACTAAGTATTTTTTGTTTTCAAATTTATTATTTAAAATAAAATATTTGTAATAATTTTTTTTTTTTTTCACATTATCGTAATCAAGATTTGTTGTTTTCTCATTGGTTTCAAATCATTCTAATTGATTTTTCTGGCATGTAATTATAATTAATCAAATTAAATGTATTGTATGCTGTTAAAAAATTGAAAAAATATTACTATGATTACAGCTTGGATTGAAGTAAAAAATTTTAAAATTTGATTTAAAAAAAATCTATTTACTTTTTCAAGCAAGATCAAAAAATTATACATAGCTTCCAAAAATGAGAGTCTAGCATTTTGAAATATATATATATCCTTGAACATAAGGTAGTTTAAAAAATTTTAAACCTGTTCATTTAGAAAAAACGCTTTTACAAAGAATTATATGCGTTTCATTATTCATCTTCATAGTATGAAAATGTAATCATGAAGTATGGTTGATTCTTTATAATTATATATGTTATGTTTATTTTTATTGAAACTGTGCAATAATAATAGAATCACAAACAATTTTTTTTAAGCTTACACATTTTTATTCAATCACTAATTTTCAATAAAATATTTTTGGATTGTTATATGGTAATAACTTTTTAACACTGATAAATAGTTGACTTTTACAAGATGAAGTTGTAACAAATTACAATGCAATTTTAATTGTAATGGGCCCGTTATTATTTAACAGCTGTTTGTTAATTTTCATCATTCTTACTTTTACTCAAATACTTATCCTTCGGAGTGATGCTGAGAATTTGTAGAAAATGTTGTTGGACGCCTTAGAGCGGCAGCCAACCTCCGAGCAAATTGTGGTCCTTGATTCCTTAAGGATGTTTGGTACTTATAAAAAAATGCAGCCATTTTGTCAATTTTAATTGAATCTTCTAATAATTTATATTAAAATAAACGTTGGATTTTTCTCCTATTTTTCTCTGTTTTGGTTTTTCAAAAATTGAAATAGTTGTTTAAATAATTGAACACGTAATCTTACGAAAATTAAACATTTTTTTTATTTAATAAAAAAAATTTTAAATTCAATATTTTAAAAAGATTAAAATTTTCTTTGAAGTGTCACCGAAACTACCTCACAGTTTTTTCAACGATCTCTGCATTTTTGAGAGAGGTACAAGTGATAAAGAAAAAAAATGCTTGATTTTTTTTTAGACCACCTCTTCAATTGTTTAAACAAATAATTAGATTTTTCTAAAAACTAAGATGAACAAAAATAGGAAAAAACTCCAACGATTATTTTGATATAAATTATTAGAAGATTCGATTAAAATTGACAAAATGGCTGCATTTTTTTGTAAGTACCAAACATCCTTAAACGGCTCAGCCGATCCAAGGAATATTGATTGATTTTTCTTAAATTAATTATCTTTGTTTCTCTTTTCTATTATTTTATAAAACGAATGAAGATATAAACCGTCGAGTTCTTGCTCTGAGCCCCAAATACATTCTTAGCTTTTATTAACCACGTCAGGGGCTCAGCAATTGTCGCAAGGTCAACTGAAAATTTCCTTAGCCAGCTGGCCTAATCGAGGAAGCGGGTTAAAGCCTTCTCTGGTTCAAAAGTCGGCTCCACTTCTGCCCCAAGGATGCAATCGTAATGCCGCACTTGCACACAATCGTTCTTGTCGCATCGGGGTTGAATAAAGCCCGCGCAGACGAAAATCCCCAATTCTCTCAGCTCAAAAACTCTTTCAAGTTGAAATTTAAATAATTTAAATTTACTATTTAAAATTTTTGATTGGCTACTTTGATATAATATTAATTGATTTATTAAATTAATCCTTTAAAAATTATAATTCATACATTTCTGCTTAGTGCGTAAGAAGGCATGATACTTATTTTTATTAAAATTTATTTTCTCATTTAAAATTTTTGATTGGCTACGTTGATATAATATTAATTGATTTATTAAATTATTCCTTTAAAAATTATAATTCATACATTTCTGCTTAGTGCAAAGGAAGGCATGATACTTATTTTTATTAATATTTATTTTCTCATTTAAAATTTTTGATTGGCTACGTTGATATAATGCTAATTGATTTATTAAATGAATCCTCTAAAAATCATAATTCATATATTTCTGCTTAGCGCGAATGAAGACACAATTCTTATAGTGCTTTGCAGAGATCGTAAAAATCTCTTTTTAAATTTTCTCATAGAATACGTGAGTCTTACAGAAGTTGCGATAAAAAAAGCAAATAAAACCGTTGATATCTTTACATATTAATTAAATAAATCGACATACTTCCTAATTTAAACATTTTTGATTGGCTACGTTGATATTTTATATTAATATAATTGACGAAATTCCTAATTTAAATATTTCTGATTGGCTACGTTGATAAAAAAATAATTGAATTGAATTTCTTATTCTAATTCTATTACTGTGATCAACTAAAATGTCTAATATACGTACACTTGAAGTTCCAATTGCATTTACCCATCAAAGTGGAAGGTTGTTGTATAATGGCCCTTCCAAAGATATTCATGGTTCTTATCATTATTAATACCTCAATCTATGGAAATAAAATCTTGGTTTTCTAAGCATTCTTCAAGGTTATATACAACCTTTTCTGCAAATTCCTTGGCGTCTTTGTCGGGTTTTTGTTGATTGCCATTTTTCACAATGGCTGCGTTGATAAAAAACTCATTCTGTCTCACGAATTCGTGCGTTCTTTCAGTACTTGTCCTTCAAAGTCCATAGATATCGACGAGGTCTAAAAATTTGGATTTAAATATTTCTGATTGGTACGTTAAAATTTATTTTATTTCAAATGAATGCAATGTTGATTTATCCAATTTAAAGTTTTCTGATTGGCTACGTTGATTTAATATCGATTTAAATTAAATTACTTGCTTTAATAAAAATATTTTAATCCATCATTAATTCGTTGTTTTTAGAATCAATTCATTAGTTGTAATCATAATTATAAATTTCCAAAATAGGCATCTGCCACATCTTTTTATGTTTCGGCTATGACCTGGGAGTGACGTTGGACGGGGTCAGGGTGTAATGAGCAAATCAAGTTTATTGAAAAAGACCTAAGATATATTCAACTTGAATAACCCTGTTGGTCGGAATGCTCTTCACCAGGTTGGTTACCTTGACCGCAGACGTGCCAAGACTCCAGGGGGAGAGAGCGGGAGGGCGAACTCGAAGCTAGAGATAAAATTTCTTCCAAGAGCATCATGATAGTAAACAATTTAAAAAAAAATGTCAATTTCAATCTTTTTCTTACTATTTGCCAGCTTATATAATATTGTATATTTTTATCACTCTTACTCTATAGTTGAGATGTAGTTTTGATTAATACAAAGTGAAACCATAATTATAGTGATTGACAGGTGATTAATAATGATTAAATTCAATAGAATTCTGACTTCAAAATCGGATGTTCAATCTTAACTTTTTGGGCTATCATACAATAAATTATAGTAAAGTACTGGTGCAGCGCGTCACCAGGGCGCATAAGGTAACTCGTACGTTGCTCGGTTCTTGAAATAAGCCCTGGTAACGATGTTGCAACCGTACTATTACATACTGTTTTATAGCCATTTTGTCAAAGTAAATTTTTTTTTATTATTTGTGATATAAACACTTAAGTAATGTATTTGACCTGCTACTTTTTAGTTGTACCGTTTTTGCAATTAAAATTAAATACTCAATACAATACTCGTGTATTTAATATGTACTAATATAAGTGTATGAGCAGTTACTGGTTGATTAATTACGAGCTCTTTGATAAGTTTTAAAAACTTTTTTTTTTCTTCTTATTTTCTTATCAAAATCTAAGAGCCTGGAATAAAGTATCAAAACAAAAAATTCTGAATTTCTCGGCTGGTCCATTTATTTGCACCAGCTAACAATCACTAGATCGAATAATTAAATTTACATTATACAAATTGACAACAATTGCATGTAAATTTTTAAATGAATTTTTGTTGACATGCCCAATTATAAGATTTAAATTTTAAATATCATGTTTTGAAAATTGTTTCATTACTTTACGCTTACACTTTTTGTTTCAATTTAATCTCAAAGAAAATTTCAACAGTCACGATGAAAAAAATATATTATTCATGATAATGTAAAAGAATTTTGAAAAAGTTTAAACTTTTTCAAAATTTGAATAGTTTTCAATTACTCTCATTTACAACACCAAGTTAATTTTATCGAAGTATGATTGAATGGGTACCCTATAAACGGGTTAATCCCAGAGTGCATGTATTGGGGGCTCTATAAACGAGTATCTCTCCCAGCAGATGAAGCGGGGACTCTATAAACGAGTATTTCTCTCGCTGGATGTTGAAAAAAAAAAAAAAAAAAAAAAATTTGATCTATAAAGTTTGAGAGTAATTCTTAACTATTGTTTAATAGGTGAATAGTGTGATTTTTTTGACACAAAAATATTTATAAAAATGCTGAGATTAATAAAATTGAAAAAAAGCGTTTTTTAATGAGCAGTAGAAAACATGACTTCATTTGAGTCGATCATAAAAAAATTATTTTCAACAATTTGTTCGCAAAAAAACGATTGCATTTTATAAATAAATATTAATTGCTTTAACTAAACAGAGTATTGAAAACTAATACATATCATACAAAAATTCAATTTATTAAAAATTTCACTTAAATGATTATTAAATTACTTATCAACCTGTAACGAATCGTAAACTTCTTTTTTGTAAATCTAATTCTTAAGATTCCTAGACAAATTACTTGATTAAAATTTTCACCAACTGTATTAACATCAATATCATTTTTTTATTATAGCCAATTTTAGTCTTCATGGGTCATTGTGCTTACAAATAATATATTTAGTAATACATGAGATCAAATGTATTAATAAAGTTATTAAAGCTAAATAAAGTCAAACATCGTAAAACATAATAGCTGGAAATAAAATATTCCTAACTAAAATAAATCTTTGATCCAGATATGAATATATATCTAATTAAATAATCCTAAATTTGTTTTAAATTATATTTTTAAGTTAAATTAATATTCCTGACATGGTGACGAAACTAGATAGTTACTTTTAAACTATTTCTTCCTAAAATAAAATAATTTTAATTCAAAGATGAAATTCATTTAATAAAAATCTTTTTCCTACTCAAAATTTTTAGAGTAGTTCAAGTAGAATAATAAGTTTAACTTATTTTATTTAAATAATATAAAATATTCTGCAAAATATTCAAATAATAAATATATTCAAATATTTTGATATTATACCATCTGGTGATGAGCATAAAAACTAAAACATATATTTCTTACAATTTCTTAAATTTCATTTTTAATATGTACATTTTTCAGTGTATTTCAAGTAGAATAATAAGTTTAACTTATTTTTAAATTTAAAAACCTATTTATTGCTATTGAAAGTTAAACTAGCTGAAATTAGTTCTCCAATCGGGTGACATCATTTTGCTTTGCTCCAATTCGATCTTTTTTCTGATCAATCCTGGCTTCTTTGAGGTCAAATAAGTCTTCCTTGAATGAGGACAATTTTTCTCCTCTCGTTTTCCTTTTCACGTTCCTCGATCTTGGATCTTACTTGTTGTAATTCTTCGACAGGTTGTTGTTATTTTCTCTTTTGATTTTCAAGGTGATTAGTTCGGTAGAAAGTTTCATAAAAGATTCTTCCCATTTGTTGATAACTTCAGCCATCAATTTGGTCGAGGTTTCTAATTCGACTCTTGCTTTAGGCAGTTCGTTTTTCCTTTTCTTTCACCTTGTTCTCGGGGGTTTTCGCTGCGTTAATTTTTTGTACAGCTTGGTCCAATATCCGATCGGCCATTATTTGAACGGCTCGGTTGCTCTTTATTCAATTTAAATCCCAACGAACGACCACAATACAAGTTTAAATAATTATCAAAAATTCTTGCGCAGTTCTTAGTATTGTGCAAAATGTCTTAAAAATCTGAAACTTTAAAGAACTTAGAGAGCTTTTTTTTTTCTTCTTCTGTGCTCGAATGTTTTTGTTCTTAAAGCTCGAACGGTGTATTTTCAGAAGCAGTTAAAGATTAACTACCTTTTATAGAAGACTACAGTTAGACTTATTATTCTACTTGAAAAACTCTGGAAATAATTGTAAAAAAAAAAAGTTTTATTACAATTGTTATTTCTGACGAAATACTTAAACTGCCGTTTTCTCTCAGCAGACCAGTGAAATGACTCGAAAACTGCTTATATTTATTGATATTCCTAACTAGTCTTCTATTCAGAATTGGATTTGATTATAATTTGCAAATTTTTGATGCGGGGCTTCACCCTTTTGGGTTTGTATCCCGGTGTAATGGTTAGTTTTATATGTCTTCTAGGAATTGGCGGTCTAGCGGTTGGCTGGGGGAATTATTTATGCTAGCTTCTTTTGCTGGAGATGGAATCCGTTTTTCTTTATTTGGAGCCGCATTAGCTTTGAAATACGGTTTACTACCAATAAACTCTGAAGTACCATTATCAAGATTGAGTGGTTTACCTGAAAAATTATAAAATAAAAATCATTATAATAAAATAAATAAATAAATAAATTATGATATCTTACTGTTCAGATATGCATCAATTTCTTTTTGGCATTTCTGTGATCGGGGACCCATATTAAGTAACTCACGATATTTGTACTCAATCAAAAAAATTGGGTGCAGAATATTTAACCATTCAGTAATGGTGTTGTTTGACATGCAAATATAAAAATGGACCCATAAGTCAATGATATCCTTTGATCTTGAGGAAACTATGTTCACACCAACAAACAGTGATTTAAAAATCAGATCATGATCCAACCAAGTTAAACACTCTGGATCTCGAAGTTTTATGTATCAAACAGCCGTTTAAATACCTTAAATTACAATTTATTCAATTACCTAACTTTTTTATTTACATAAAAATTTTAAAAAAATAATAATAAAAACAATTAAATTCGTTTTATTAAAAATGAAAAATGAAATTACAATATTTTCTTTTATATATTCTTTTCTGTTCTAAAAAATTATAAGGGGCCATCCATTAATGATGTCACGCTAATTTTTGGCTTTTTACACCCCCTCCCTCCCCTTTGTCACAGTTGGTCACAAAACCAATACTCCTCCCCCCCTTAAAGACGTCACGATACGCAAGTAGACCCCCCCAATTTTTATTGAAAAAAAGACTACTTAAAAAAAAATTTATTTTTTTATTTTCAATAAGAAACACAAAAGCACCTGAATAATAAATTACTATAATTCTTATTTAACTAATTTTTGGTATATTGATCAATTTTGAAGATAAAATACTTTTAAAATTATTTTATTCTTGCTCCCAAGGACTGGTCATCCAATCTGAAAGATTTTCGATGACTGGAAAGGGTTTTTGTTGATTTGAATTTTTGTTGATTAGTTCTGTGCTGTCACTCTCATTATCATCTTGATCACTGTTCGAAGTTTCAAGTTCATCGATGATTGAAGGTTCAATATCATCGATATTTATCCACTCTGCATCTTCACTATTTTCATCCGTACGAATAATGCAGAGAGCTTCATGATTACGCCGATGAATAATAATTACTGGGCGAATCCGAGAGCATGTCATCGAATCATTTCTATTATGATATTTTTTTATATGCGTGTCTACTGATTTTTTTGAAGAAAAATATAAACCGCATTTTTCACACGTTCGATCTTTTATCTGTGATTCAATTGAAGGACAGTGCATATCGTAGGCAGTCTGAAAAAAGTAACAAATTATTTTTATAAAACCTAGTAAAAAATCATATTCTTTAAAATAATTTTTATTTTGGTAATGACAGAATATTTTTCAATATTTATACAAAATCAGTACAAAATAATTTAATTAAAAGTAAAGGATTTATTAATTAATTGTTACCTTGGAAAAATCGAATTCTTTATTTTTGTAGGACAATTGAACCAACAGCGGCATAAATTTTGCACTTGAATCCGTAGCTTTTGTTATTTCCAGTCCTTTTTCAGTTTGTTTAACTTTAGTTGGTGGTGGCAAAAATCCTTCAGGGAGAAGATCTCGAATGTTGCTCCGAAAAGGACGGCAACACGACAAGTTGGTACATTTAATGATTTGTAGAAAATACTGAGATTCCCTCACATGTTGTTGATACCAGGTTGGATCGATTTCGGCAGTTGCGCTATCAGGTGCATTTTCTTTCTCTGGGTCTACATACATAGCTACGACGGGGTGGTTGTCAATTTTCAACTCATTCCATACTTGAGAAAGAAGATCACCGGCAAACTTAAAGTTTTTTTTTTCTAATTCTTCATCGACAGTTTTGCCACTATTGTCCAAGTGGCTACCAAAGTGTTCATGATCTAAAATAAGACCCGATAATTCATGACTCAAAGGAGCCATTCTGCGCTCAACCCGATTATATGCACTGCGACCGGGTGCGTTTGTTGCGACAAGCAGTGCGTCCAGATCATATTTTTTAAAATGCGCGATGTTATGTCTGATGGTTTTTTCATATCTTGGACATTCATCAGGACCACCGTCGACTGTAATTATAATCACTGGTTTTATCGCTCCTGTGCTTGTTTTGCATAAACATTCAAACTCGGTCAAACTTAAAAGTTTGTTCATGTCTTCAGCATGAGTGTGAGCCGTTGAAGAGCTATGCTTTCCGCTTCTGATTGCAATAAATGTTGGCCCAGAGTAAGATACCATTTCAGGCAGACCAAGACCATTGCTCTTAACCTCGATACCTAAAAGTAAAAATTTTAAAAATAATTGTGTGTCAACAATTTCTAAATATCAATCAAGCATTTACTAAATTAATTTTTTCATTAAAAAGTCTAAAAAAATAAAAAAAAATGTTTCAATTATAAAAGTCAAGTTTATAAGTTTATATAAATAATTTTGAGTTTTTTAAAATAGTTTAAAAATTTATCCCGAAAAATTTTCAAAAACTTTACCTGCATATACTGACGGAATTAATCTGTGTTTAGCTGCTTTTACCCAATCATGATCAGGTAACGTGATACGATAATCCATATGCATCACCACGGCAGCTTGTTTATTTGCTGCGGTAATCCCTAAAGGGATTCTGGATTTGTCGTCTTGAGATAAAAAAAATATTTGGCTTGGACCAAGGACAGATGCTAAAGATTCCAACGCTCTAATCGTGGCCATAGCAAACTGAGTACCGCTGTGATATTTATGTTCACTTGTTTGAGCCTTAATCAATTTTACAGGAACGGTTTTCACGTGTCTTTTTCCTTCAGAAGAATCTGCTCGTCGTGGAATGAATCGTAAATAAAGAGCACTCCTACTCACTTTGTAATTTTCTCTTTTTAATCGAGTAAGAACATCGTCTAGGGTTTTACAGGTACGTATCATTTCCGTTCTTCGGCGATCGTCAGCCCCACATCCATGAGTGACAATTTCAATAATTGTTTTTAAAAAATCTGGCTGACTGATTTCCATACGTGGTCGCCCGGACGAAGATTTTTGTTTCAAAATTTCAGCAGCTTCGGGAACTGTAGATATTACTTCCTTGATTTTTTGACTCTTAATTGAGCGGTATCTTTTTTGCCGAGCTGCATCTTGAACTTTTATTTTCAAACTAGCTTTTTCAGCTTCAAGGTCTTTTTTAAATTTTTTGATCAGCTTATCGTTATCTTCAGTTCCTAGGCCAGAATTCTTTACATTGAATAAGGCTTGTAATTTGGATTCTATTTCGGAAATTTTATTTTTTGCAGCCGTTTGCGCAGGTGTAGGTCTTTCAGATTTTTCACTTTCAAGAAGTTTTTCTTCATTCAAATTTGTTGAAACCATCTTTTCAACTGGTGCAGAATTATTTTCTGGTGATTCATTTGGATTAGGCTCTGTATGAATAACTTCTGTATTCGATGATTCAGATATTTTACGTTTTTTTCTCTTTTATTGAAAAAAATTACAATCAATAATAATAGTTAAATAATAAAAACTAGTGATTTATTATTTTAATAGAACAAACTGATAAAGTTACTGAGACATACTATAAAAGTAAATCTGAACTTTTTTTTTAGATTAATTAATAACTTTAAAGGTCAATAATTACTAGTTTTTTATTAATCAATAAGAGTCGATTTTTAGTTGCTGGAATTTTTAATTGAAAAATCAATTGTTAAAAAAAGGATAATTATTACGACGTAACATTTTGTTAAAAATTAAGCGGATACTCTACAACTATTTTTTTTTTATATAAAAACAAAAAACTCACAAAATTAATTAATTATGTAAAAATAATCAAGTACCTGTCCATAAAAATAAAGCGTTGCTTTTGCTTTTCGGGCTGCAACCTCATTTTGCAGTTCTCGTATTGCTAGTTCTGCTTGATGGATTTGATCTTTTTTATCTGAATACTTTTCTTTTATTTGTCTCCATAAAAGATTCGTTTTTTCTTGCTGAAACGCACCAGGCGAATTAGGATATCTTGCCTTGACAGCTCGGTACAAATTATCGTACGACATATTTCATAATTTTTTTTATGAACAAGAATCAAGTGTAAGGTGACAACTAAAATATTGTGACTGAACTGTTCAATTAAAGAACTGCAATCTGCTTTTTGTAATTTTAAAAAATAGAGATAAAGATTTTTTAATTTTATACCGCAAGCTTGTATAAATACGCGCGTGAGACTAGTAAGTAATATAGGTTATGACCGCGCAAACGTGCACGCGTAAACGTTCCCTTCGTCGGCTGCAACATAACTCCCGCAAACACGTGCAGCGTTGCCAAATCTCTTCATAATAGAGTAAAAACCTCGGGATGCAAGTTCCAGTGATCAAAGAGTTTAAAAATATATTTGAATCACATGATTTAAATTTTTGGGCAGAGGATTCTAGACTTAAAATAAATACGTATTTTTTTATGTTACTGAAACTGGATGAAAAAAATTTTTAATTTCTATAATTTTATCGTGCATTTTCATTTATTAATAGTATTTTTTTCTTAGTTTTATTAATTCTTTGCTGATCAGATGCTTTTATTATATCACGTGTAACTTTCTTTTTTTCCCAGCTTTGTTGATGTTAAAAGCGATACTAATTTATTATTAAAAAACTTTTTTCTTCCGTGACGTTACAGGCTATTGCTCTGACCCCCTCCCCCCTGTCACATTTGGTCACGAATTCAAGAACCCCTCCCCCCCCCTTTGACCGTGACATCATTAATGGATGGCCCCTAAATTATTTTCTGTACTTAATAATTTTGTTTTATTTTATGAAATACAGGAACTCATTGACGTCAAAGAGGACGTCAAATAAATTGCTGCTTGGATTTCATCTCTGCTACGGATGTCAATCGAGCAATGCAAATTAAGACATCTAAAAGTTGTTTTCAATAAACTACCGTATCAGTGCGACAAAAATAAAGCTCTGGTTTCAAAGATGTAACAACACGGAGTACTATTGAAATTTAAAAGGTATTTAATTTTTTAATAGACAATGTAAGTTAATAAAATATTTTTTTATTAATTATCAAACTTTTCTAGTTAAACTTGAGCAGCGAACTAAAACAAGTGATAACAAACTAAACTGCAAGTAAAACAATAGTTGAGGATGTAGAAAAAAACAGTTTCTATCTATAGTTGTATTGCTTTTAAAAATCAAAGTATTATCTTTAAATATCAGTTATTATTCCAGAACTGAAAAGGTAATTTTTTCAAGCCATTAATAATGATATCTTAAATTAAACTTATATTTATTTTAAAAAAATTTTAAATTAATAATTATTATTTTTTAGACTGTAGCCCCAGACGAATAATCATCAATATCATCTCCAATTTCACATTAAAAACAACTTCAACTGGGAAGATAAAGCTAGATATTACTTAAAGTATCTATTCAGGACAACAAAACTCTTAAGACCTGTAACGGGCGCGTTATTACCGATCGCCCTGTTTGTTCACCTTTTATGGTTGAATTGTAATGGGCACGTTATTATTAACGGCCCTTTTGTTTCTTTTTATATCAGTTATTTTTCTATTACTGAAATACTTAGCCTTTGAGCAGCTAACGATGTTAGACGCCGTCGAGCGGCTGTCGACGTCCTGGCACGTGCAGTCCTTGATTCCCTTAAACGGCTTAGCCGACCCAGGAAATATTGATTGATTTGGTGTATTTCCTTTTCTTTATATTTCTTTCCTCTTAGTTCATGAATGCAAATAATAATTTTTCTTAAATAATAGAAAAACAAATTCCGAAGGAACGTATGTGACAACGTCCCTTGGATTAGTTAGTAGACTTCGCGTGCGTTACCATGATCAGAACCACTATTCTACTCAGTTAGTTATCACCTTTTCGATTTATTTTATCTCTACTATTAGTTAATTTACGATTTTTGATGTAAGAATATACAGTTAACATCAAAACGCTGTTAATATTTATTTTAAAACACTGTTAATTTTTTTTTTAATTCAAAACTGTTAACTTTTTAATTTAAAACACTGTTAACTTTTTCATTTCTTAGAACCCTGAGAAAATTCGATAACTCCATTTCCTTGATAGTTGAACCATAGAGTCATTACATTTGCCATTTCTTGCATTTTGTTATAAATACGTGGATTTTGAAGCAAATATTCAACTTGTTTGGTAGGGAAAAAAACATCAAACGCGCTATCTAGTTCTGTTACTACTTTTTCCCCAAATTGTGTTTTAACTTTTTTTATTTATGTAACCATGTACTGTTCGGGTTCTAACTGTGCTATGGGTTTACTCGGCTTATAATTGACAGGAGAAGCTTTGTTCAGTTCAGAGAAATCCATTTCTAAAAAAAATTTTTTACTTTGAGATGTACACTTTTTTTCATTGTACAAAATAAATTTCAAAATTGTACATTTATGAAAACTTAAATTATAAAATAATAAACCGAGAATGCCCTCTGAAAAATCTCCAGCTCAGAATTTTGAAACCTCAGTGGTCCTACACAGTCTGAGTAGTCGTAGCTGCTCGATATTTGTTGAAAAGCTGCCGATAGGTCGGAGTTCTTGCATAATAATCTGGACTTTGGAAGGTCTGGAGGCGGGTTATAGAATCTATCCCTATATTTCTTAAAAAACGAAAAATTCTTCCCCATCGGGTTGGAGGGACTCAACGAATTAACCTTCTCTCGGAAGGACTCCCTCTTAATTTTCTTCAGGAAATTCGAAGTAATCCCAGCCTGCGTGTCGTAGGCAGCCAAAGTTGTAGCATTCGGGTTGTCCCTGAAAACTCTTCCCGCCCTAGTCCTAGCTTCGACCGAAAGAGTACACTCTTTCGTCCACCAGCCTCTATTTATACTATCATATATAGCCTTTAGATCAGATGCGGACTTCCTCTCATTACTACCGCCATCACTAGATTGAGTGCTAGCAGAGTCCAAGCTCGTATTACTCTGTGTGTTAGTACTCATCCCCTCATTGCTAGCAGTGCTGGCGGCAACACTACCTAGCCCTCCTCATTCTGAACTTGGCCCCTGCTTAGCTCTATCCATCTACACCCAATTCTCCCTTTCTGCATTGGTCATATCAGCCCACTCCTTGTCGTTGCTCAATGCACCTTTGACAAATTCTTGGGGCACAGTCTCTAAATCTATCGGAACATCCACCTCACCCTGTACTTTACTGGCTTTTTCACTTTTAGCCAATGCTATAGGTGTAGGGTCGGGTATCTGCTGTCTCATGAATGTCTCTTGCAGTTTCTCAAAGGAAAACTCCTTAGGGACTCCACCGGTGCAAAATTTACTAGCAATGCTAAATTCATTTCCACTCATCTTCTTCCTCCTTGACAGATACTGCTTTAGAGTCTTTACAACGATACTCTTACGTTGCGACTCTTCCTTTAAGTTCTGTGTGGCAGACACTGAAGCACAAACTGCTATGGCAGCATTTGACTCTGCCAAATAGTGTCCACCAGCTTGTGTGCTTTGATTTATCGTGGTCACCATATCTGCCTCACTCATTCCAAAGCTAAGTGCCATTCTTGGCAGGTCATCTTTCGCAAAGCATGCACCTGATAGGGGAGTGAATAAGTACATTGGTGTTGGTTTGTTCACACCAACAGAAACTATCTGGCTCAGGATATGCTGTGCCACAAGACCTGCCTGTTTGACTGTCATGGCCATGTACTTCTCATCATTCTGTGGGACATACTTCGATGTTTTATTCTTGTATGTTGCCACTTGCACTGCATGCAAATCATTGCCTTGTTTCATTATCAAACGCCAAAATTTATCTCCCTCTTTCTTGTCTATTCCTCTACTTCCAGGACCAATCTCATAAATAACCTTTGAACAAAATTGGGCTGCTACACTAGGGCCATTCATTTGTATATCCTTGAAATCAACGCAATGTTTAGCAAACTCAGAATAAATGTTGTCAATTCAAACTCACCTGAGCGATGACTATTGATGAAATCATCAACAGTTATACCTTTCAGTTCAAAGGTATCTTTGATGGTATGGTTGGTCATGTTTCTAACACCCCATCCTACAATAGTTGCATCATTCACAACCCACTCTGACCCCATATTCAAAAGCGTTTTCGAATTGGTTCAGGAAGTGTCTGAAACAAAATTGGAGCAGATGCTGTAAATCTCCAAAGTCTACACTCAATCTGACCGAAAAGTCCTCAATGTGAGCCTCAGTGACAACACCTTCTAACAATGTGGGCACAGAAATGGTTTCAGTATTGTCAGATTAACAGTATCCAATGTACAATGATGTAGGACCTGTACTTTGGACCACTGGTTTCTTATCTTCAACTGGATGAAACTATTATTATAAATAAGGTTTCGGATGAAAACAAATTTTAAAATATTTAAAAATTAATCATTTTTTTTTCTTCATTTTTCAAATAATCTTAATTTTTGATCAAATTACAAATAAGATTACAAATGAACTTAAAATTAAGATTAAAAATAAACTCATTTGTTTATTACAATATATTACTAAGGAGTTCACAAATGTACTTACATATTATGTATTTATAAACTTACAAAATATTAAATCAAACCCGTAAGCTCTTGTATTTCGAGTTTTTCAAAGTCAGCAGCACATCTGCTGTTATATTTCCCACCGAGCATCTGTAGATACCCTCGTCAATCGTATCTGCTTTTTTGATCTGCATTAAAAAAATTCAAATCAAAATGAAAATTCTTTAATAAAAGTTTAAATAAAATATTTTGTATACATGTAGCGTATATGTGTCCGGCCGATCGTTTATCAGTGAAAACTTGTCGTTACCGACGCAAAGATTGGAACCTTTACTTAGTTCGACTGTGGTTTGTGTCTGTCCGTTTTCCCGGTAAATCCTTGACCATTTTACGGGGGCATTTGCCGCGCAGATCAACTCTACTGGGTCACCGATGTGGACAGTCTGGTTGCCGGAGATATAACATATCCCCGGCAACGACTCGTCACAATACTTCCTTCCAGGACGCGACTCCTCTGGTTTAAAAACTGTAAACAAAATAGAATTTAGATTAAATATTCTATTTTCGAAACATAGTCATTCATAAACATTCAACTAAATTTTTCACTTGGCTGTAACGAATAATCTAAACCTCTGATCCAAAAAATTAATAGAATATTCTTGTTTTAATTTTGTTTTAAAAATCGATTGTAGTCGTTAATTTTATAATTTTTTCAATTTTTTTCCTGGATTGTTTATAAATAACTCTTTTATTTAATAACCTCGTTGGCAAACTTGTCTATCAAAATATGTTAAAAAAGTATATTCAACGATCAAGGGAATGTCTTTTAAAAACTACTTTCTAAATAATTATTGATTAAGTAATATTTTAGTTCAAATTTGAGTTAAAGGATAGGGATAGTCACAATTACAAATAGTTATACCACCTGATGGCACTGTATAACCTTCCTTTGTAAGAATCAGACTACAATATTCTTTATTCAGTTGTATTTGTACTGAAACTGGTTTATACATATATGACGCTGCGTGCTGCTGCAACACAACACACTCAAGCTTGCCCCTTTTATAGGCTTTTTGCGTCCCCTCTTTCATGCTAAGTTAATATTTAGGCTCGGTCCCTTTTGCTTTTAACTTTCCCCTATTTTGGAAATATCCCTAATCAAGCTATTAGATACCCTCGTCAATCGTATCTGCTTTTTTGATCTGCATTAAAAAAATTCAAATCAAAATGAAAATTCTTTAATAAAAGTTTAAATAAAATATTTTGTATACATGTAGCGTATATGTGTCCGGCCGATCGTTTATCAGTGAAAACTTGTCGTTACCGACGCAAAGATTGGAACCTTTACTTAGTTCGACTGTGGTTTGTGTCTGTCCGTTTTCCCGGTAAATCCTTGACCATTTTACGGGGGCATTTGCCGCGCAGATCAACTCTACTGGGTCACCGATGTGGACAGTCTGGTTGCCGGAGATATAACATATCCCCGGCAACGACTCGTCACAATACTTCCTTCCAGGACGCGACTCCTCTGGTTTAAAAACTGTAAACAAAATAGAATTTAGATTAAATATTCTATTTTCGAAACATAGTCATTCATAAACATTCAACTAAATTTTTCACTTGGCTGTAACGAATAATCTAAACCTCTGATCCAAAAAATTAATAGAATATTCTTGTTTTAATTTTGTTTTAAAAATCGATTGTAGTCGTTAATTTTATAATTTTTTCAATTTTTTTCCTGGATTGTTTATAAATAACTCTTTTATTTAATAACCTCGTTGGCAAACTTGTCTATCAAAATATGTTAAAAAAGTATATTCAACGATCAAGGGAATGTCTTTTAAAAACTACTTTCTAAATAATTATTGATTAAGTAATATTTTAGTTCAAATTTGAGTTAAAGGATAGGGATAGTCACAATTACAAATAGTTATACCACCTGATGGCACTGTATAACCTTCCTTTGTAAGAATCAGACTACAATATTCTTTATTCAGTTGTATTTGTACTGAAACTGGTTTATACATATATGACGCTGCGTGCTGCTGCAACACAACACACTCAAGCTTGCCCCTTTTATAGGCTTTTTGCGTCCCCTCTTTCATGCTAAGTTAATATTTAGGCTCGGTCCCTTTTGCTTTTAACTTTCCCCTATTTTGGAAATATCCCTAATCAAGCTATTAGATACCCTCGTCAATCGTATCTGCTTTTTTGATCTGCATTAAAAAAATTCAAATCAAAATGAAAATTCTTTAATAAAAGTTTAAATAAAATATTTTGTATACATGTAGCGTATATGTGTCCGGCCGATCGTTTATCAGTGAAAACTTGTCGTTACCGACGCAAAGATTGGAACCTTTACTTAGTTCGACTGTGGTTTGTGTCTGTCCGTTTTCCCGGTAAATCCTTGACCATTTTACGGGGGCATTTGCCGCGCAGATCAACTCTACTGGGTCACCGATGTGGACAGTCTGGTTGCCGGAGATATAACATATCCCCGGCAACGACTCGTCACAATACTTCCTTCCAGGACGCGACTCCTCTGGTTTAAAAACTGTAAACAAAATAGAATTTAGATTAAATATTCTATTTTCGAAACATAGTCATTCATAAACATTCAACTAAATTTTTCACTTGGCTGTAACGAATAATCTAAACCTCTGATCCAAAAAATTAATAGAATATTCTTGTTTTAATTTTGTTTTAAAAATCGATTGTAGTCGTTAATTTTATAATTTTTTCAATTTTTTTCCTGGATTGTTTATAAATAACTCTTTTATTTAATAACCTCGTTGGTAAACTTGTCTATCAAAATATGTTAAAAAAGTATATTCAACGATCAAGGGAATGTCTTTTAAAAACTACTTTCTAAATAATTATTGATTAAGTAATATTTTAGTTCAAATTTGAGTTAAAGGATAGGGATAGTCACAATTACAAATAGTTATACCACCTGATGGCACTGTATAACCTTCCTTTGTAAGAATCAGACTACAATATTCTTTATTCAGTTGTATTTGTACTGAAACTGGTTTATACATATATGACGCTGCGTGCTGCTGCAACACAACACACTCAAGCTTGCCCCTTTTATAGGCTTTTTGCGTCCCCTCTTTCATGCTAAGTTAATATTTAGGCTCGGTCCCTTTTGCTTTTAACTTTCCCCTATTTTGGAAATATCCCTAATCAAGCTATTAGATACCCTCGTCAATCGTATCTGCTTTTTTGATCTGCATTAAAAAAATTCAAATCAAAATGAAAATTCTTTAATAAAAGTTTAAATAAAATATTTTGTATACATGTAGCGTATATGTGTCCGGCCGATCGTTTATCAGTGAAAACTTGTCGTTACCGACGCAAAGATTGGAACCTTTACTTAGTTCGACTGTGGTTTGTGTCTGTCCGTTTTCCCGGTAAATCCTTGACCATTTTACGGGGGCATTTGCCGCGCAGATCAACTCTACTGGGTCACCGATGTGGACAGTCTGGTTGCCGGAGATATAACATATCCCCGGCAACGACTCGTCACAATACTTCCTTCCAGGACGCGACTCCTCTGGTTTAAAAACTGTAAACAAAATAGAATTTAGATTAAATATTCTATTTTCGAAACATAGTCATTCATAAACATTCAACTAAATTTTTCACTTGGCTGTAACGAATAATCTAAACCTCTGATCCAAAAAATTAATAGAATATTCTTATTTTAATTTTGTTTTAAAAATCGATTGTAGTCGTTAATTTTATAATTTTTTCAATTTTTTTCCTGGATTGTTTATAAATAACTCTTTTATTTAATAACCTCGTTGGCAAACTTGTCTATCAAAATATGTTAAAAAAGTATATTCAACGATCAAGGGAATGTCTTTTAAAAACTACTTTCTAAATAATTATTGATTAAGTAATATTTTAGTTCAAATTTGAGTTAAAGGATAGGGATAGTCACAATTACAAATAGTTATACCACCTGATGGCACTGTATAACCTTCCTTTGTAAGAATCAGACTACAATATTCTTTATTCAGTTGTATTTGTACTGAAACTGGTTTATATATATATGACGCTGCGTGCTGCTGCAACACAACACACTCAAGCTTGTCCCTTTTATAGGCTTTTTGCGTCCCCTCTTTCATGCTAAGTTAATATTTAGGCTCGGCCCCTTTTGCTTTTAACTCGCCCCTATTTTGGAAATATCCCTAATCAAGCTATTAGGATTCCCGCGCGCAGACCCAATTTTCGTTGTCGGACGTGGGAATAAAATACTCCTTTTTTATTTTTAATTCTTTTCCATCATTAAACTTGGAATATTCATTTTTTATTGTTGTGGCTGTAGAATCAATAGATGTCTCGGGGGAAGATCTACAGCGTTTTAAGGGAAAAGGTGAAAAATAGTCATTGTGCGTATCAGGACTGGAATGAAGCCACGAGGCTGTAACTCGAGCCAAGTCTGCAGGAGTCGAATAGCCTTTGGGAAAAGACTCTGCTGCATTGTCGGCTAAAGAGCCAAAACAATCGAATAACGTGGGGGATCGAACCTCACCAACCTGAGAATATTCAATTTGCATCACCTGAACGGGAGGCAATTGAGGAGGGGAGTCAACTTTTAGGGACGCAATTTCGGTTGCGGAACAATATTCGTCAATAACGAGCCACCGTGAGTCAGAAATTGAGAAAGAAGTCAAAGAGTCTAAAGACTCAGCGCGAGGGACAGACAAAGCATCCTCGTCAATCAGTAATTCGGGGGTGCTGCAGTCACTGGTAGATAGAGAAAAGTCGCTCGAGCTACTGCTCGAATAGTCGATCAAACGACGATCCATATTTAACCCCAACACAACACAAATTCTTCTTTAATCACACAGTCCTTTTTTTTTCTCTTCACAGAATTTTTTTTTTCTCTCTCTCTTTTCTTTCGAAGAATACTCACAGCTGCCTCTAGTCTCACCATGTTTATCACTAAAGCGAGAAAATAATCACTACATAGCTACTAAGTACGTTTTATAATTAATATTACTGGACTCAAGTTTACTTTTAAGTTTTAATAAAAATTTTTTCACTGAAAAAATTTAGATAATTTTTTTTAAAACCCACCTTTTTATTTGATGAAAGATTTTTCTATATAAATTTCATTAATTAATTTTTTACATACTGATGCAAGCATTTAATACTTTTGTTTTAGCAAAACAAGTTTTTACTTAAACAATTTACCAAAACTTAAAAAAAAAATTTAATTAGTTTCAAATATGCTCGAGAATTTACAAACTTTACTTAGCTAAAACTGAAAAATAAAATTTTAATAATTGAAGATTCCAAATTTTTTTAAGTTAATCAAAAATAAATTTTTAATAGCTCCTATTAATAAAAAAAATAGCTAAAATTTTTGTCATTGACAGTTCGATTATTTATTTGTAATATTATGATCTTAAAAAAAAAATTATAATTCAAACTATTTGTATAAGATATTTAGTATTTATATAGTTTTTAAAGTAGATAAAAAGCTACGATTTTAATTATTGACTATTTATCTATTTATTTTGTAATATTAAGATCTTGAAAATAAAATAAAATAAAATAATTTAAAATTATTGTAAAAGATATTTAGTATTTATTTATCACTAGCCTATGTACTTGCTTGCACCACATCAATTTAATGAATCGAATACTTGTTATTCTTCTTATCAAATTTATATACAAATTATAAAAATATTGAACTTAATATTTTTCTATATTTTATTTTAAAAAATTATAATTTCTTTATTTATTTTATTTATTTAGTCGTACAGCTCACTTAACTTAGAAATCCCTTAAAAATACGATTATACTTTGTACGAACAAATTTTAAAATTAATTTTTTATTTGCAGTCGTCATACGCGTCATATATAAATAAAAAAAAGACTAATAAATTTTTAATCCGCGCCATCGAAAACCCCAAATACCAAATTTATAAAGAATTCGATTTGTGAATTCCACTTTTTTTTTAAAAAAAGAAAGACCGCAAAGTATAATATACACCGACGACGGCGGAAAATAAAAAAAAAAAAAAAGTAACGCGCCGCGCGGCGCCGCGCAAGTTCAGCTCGCCACCAAAACTGTACTCAGTGCAGTTTTTTTTCGAGAGTCAGTGTACACCCTACTAAAAAAGTTCACATGTAAATCCACGTGGATATCCACGTGATTCATCCACTCTATAAATCCACTTGACCAAATTAAAAAAAAAAAAAAAACTAAGTTCCACATGTAAAAATTTTATAACTTATGTACTTTTTTATAAACAAAAAAGTTTTTTCAGTTGAATGAAATATCCCAAGTTGAATTGAGTATTTTGATTTTTTCTACACTTTCAGGAAATTAAAAATTTTGACACTTGTAAATTCTTTGGGACTTGATAAAATTATGAGCCTTGAACTTTTTTCGAAAATTTCCAGCATTTAGAATTTTTTAGGAATTTGAAATTTTCATAGGCTTATAATATTGTTCTTGACTTAAAAATTTTGAGGTCTGTGGGACTTAAAAATTTATCTATTCTATAAGACTTAGAAATTTTTTGAACCGCAGACACTTAGAATTTTTTCAGTCTCTGGAACTTAGAAATTTATTTGGTTTTCAGACTTAGAAATCTTTCAAACCGTAGACACTTTTAAAGTGAGTTAAGTCTGTGAAACATAAAAATTTTTTGAACGGCAGACACTTAGAATTTTTTCAGTCTGTGGGACTTAGAAATTTATTTTGTATTTAGACTTTGAAATTTTTCAAACTGCATAAAAAAAAATCAAGATCTTAAAAAGATCTGTTGAAGACATATCTTAACTATGGCTGTTTTTGAGACATTTCAAGACGAAAAAAATTTTTTATTTTTCATATGTATCATTTCAAAAATGTCTGAAAAAGTTCTTTTAAAGATAAAAATTACTGATTTTTTCGATAATTTTCATATGATACTAAGATGATTTTTAGATCTTTGATCATTTTGAGATAAATTTTAGATATTTTTAATTACGTAACCTTTTCTCTTAAAGATATTAATAATAGTTTTTAGAAATGATAATCAGGCAAGTGATAATAATTGCAAGATTAATTTTGTGTATTTAAGATTTTTTTAAAGATCATTTTGTGATGAACTTTCGATATTATTGAAGCGAAGCTTTTTATATGAGGAGTGAATCTGTAAAAAACGACACAAAAATCCGACCCAAAAAAACGACACCAAGTTATATAGATATGTATATATATATATATATCAAAAATGAGCCGTATACTATCATGACAGACATTTTCAATGACTGTTTACACAATGATTTTTATAAAAATACCTAAAACAAAAATATCCCTCCTCAAGCGCAAATCACGCGCAATCCACCCACGTATTCAAAAAAACCAAAATAACCCATCTTTTTTTTATTTTTTTTTCCAAAATAACCCATCAATAAAAAATTTTTCTAGGTTTGCGCGGTTCAACCAAAATAACCCATCCCAAATAACCCATCACCCAATTCCTAGAACTTAGTTTTGCCTGGAACTCGAATTCTTGGAATTTAAACACGTGTTACTATCATGACATGTCATGATAGTAACACAAAATCAGGATAGTGACCACTATTTGGATTTTTTGTCACGATAGTAACCGCTTAATCTATTTATACTATTACAAATATGTGTATATGTATATAGTATCTAATGTGGCCTATATTAGATATATACATATCTACAGTAGAAGGGTTGCTAGGCCATATCTAATATATACAATCTATAGTAAAAGAGTTGCTATATTCTAAGCCATATAAGGTATGTATATATACTATATAAATATGTGTATAAAGTATCTAATAAGGCCGAGAATATAGCATCCTTTCTACTATAGATATGAATATATTAGACATTAGATATATACATAGATATCTAATAAGCCAGATTATGGTAGATGTTATTTTACCAGTACAAAATTTTAAGTTGGAAAATTTTTCTTAAATTTTTAGTTTTATTTTATGTGTATAAATTTAATTATATACGTAATTTTTATATTGTCAAAATTTCAAATTTCAAACTAAAATTTTCAATTAAAAAATAATCATGCTTCGCTTCTAATAGGCGTCCAAGACAAATTTTTTTATGCGCGTTTTTTTAAAGATATATATTAATATATTTTTAAAGATAGCAAGATTCTTTAAAATAAATTTTGTACGATTTTTAAAAAATTTTCAACCAGCATTTTAAATATTTCAAGACTTTTTTTGAAACTAATTAAATTTCATTATTTTTTCAAATTAAAGAGTTTATCGTGAATTACTTTCGTAGAGCATTGAGGACTCGGGTACAATCTGTGCATGTTCGCGGCTAACCTTTATTTTTCTTTAATCGAGTTTCTGAAAAAGAAAAAAAAAAATTGCCACAAAGTATCATTCAAACATTAAACACCAAATTTAAATTACTGCTTAATATTTAAGACTTATCTGATCGGATGTTCTCCGGTAGAAGTTCAAACGGCTGACCAACTTTTATTCACTCTCTTGACTTCTTTCGCTACTTTGTATCATTTGTCTGTCGATTCTGTATTTTTTCTAGTTGTTGAACACATTTTTATTTTTATTTTATATAATTTACATTAAAAAAATATATCTTGAATACTCAAAAAATATATTGGTGATATTTTACCGTCTTTGTATGGTTAAAAAAAATCCGAAAATAAACAAAATGAATTTGGCTGCTAAGACGATCGATCGAATCGAACGTATTCATAACAACGAACTATGCACACGTCGTTGTTGGTGATAATGTTGGTTAAACTTCAGCATAGCGAGATGACGAAGTTTTACCAATATTGCTAAGTTTTCAAGATAAATTTTTTTAATGTAAATTATATAAAATAAAAATAAAAATGCGTTCAACAACTAGTAAAAATACAGAATCGACAGACAAATGATACAAAGTAGCGAAAGAAGTCAAGAGAGCGAATAAAAGTTGGTTATCCGTTTGAACTTCTACCGGAGAATATACGATCACATAAGTCTTCAATATGAAGCAGTAATTTAAATTTGGTGTTTAATGTTTGAATGATACTTTGTGGCAATTTTTTTTTCCTTTTTCAGGAATTCGATTGAAGAAAAATAAAGGTGAGCCGCGATCATGCACAGACTGTACCCGAGTCCTCAGAGCTCTACGAAATTAATTCACGGTAAACTCTTTAATTTGAAAAAATAATGAAATTTAATTCGTTTTAAAAAAAAGGTCTTGAAATATTCAAAATGCTGGTTGAAAATTTTTTTAAGATCGTATAAAATTTATTTTAAACAATCTTGCTATCTTTAAAAATATATTAATATATATCTTTAAAAAAACGCGCATAAATAATATCGAAAGTTCATCACAAAATGATCTTTAAAATAATCTTAAATACACAGAGTTAATCTTGCAATTATTATCACTTGCCTTATTATCATTTCTAAAAACAATTATAAATATCTTTAAGAGAAAAGGTTACGTAAAAAAATTTATCTCAATTTATCTAAAATTTATCTCAAAATGATCAAAGATCTAAAAATCATCTTCGTATCATACATATAAAAATTAACAAAAAAATAAGTAATTTTTACCTTCAAAAGAAATTTTTCAGACATTTTTGAAATGATACATATCAAAAATAAAACATAATTTTTTTGTCTTAAAACATCTCAAAAATAGCCCATAGTTAAGATATGTCTTCAAAAGATCTTTTTAAGATCTTAATTTTTTTTACAAGGTTTGGAAAATTTCAAAGTCTAAAAACAAAATAAATTTCTATGTTTCACAGGCTTAACTCACTCTAAAAGTGTCTGCGGTTTAAAAAATTTCCAAGTCCGAAAACAAAATAAATTTCTAAGTCCCAGAAACTGAAAAAATTCTAATTGTTCACGGTTCGAAAAATATCTAAGTTCCAGAGATTGAAAAAATTCTAAGTGTCTGCGGTTCAAAAAATTTCTCAGTCTGCACATTCAAAATCTGCTAAGTATCACAGACTGAACAACTTTTAAGTCCGGAAGAACCAAAAAAATTTCTTATAGACTAGATAAGTTTTTAAGTCCCACAGACCGAAAAATTTCTAAGTCAACAACAATGTTATAAGCCTATGAAAATTCCAAGTTCCTAAAAAATCCTAAATGCTGGAAATTTCCAAAAAAAGTTCGAAACTTATAATTTTATCAAGTCCCGAAGAATTTATAAAGTGTCAAAATTTTTAATTTCCTAAAAGTGTAGAAAAAAAATCAAAGTACTTAATTCAACTTGGAATATTTCATTTAACTGAAAAAACTTTTTTGTTAGTAAAAAAATTAAATAAGTTATAAAATGTTTACATCCGGAACGTAGTTTTTTTTTAAATTTGGTCAAGTGGATTTATAGATTGGATGAATCACGTGGATACTCACGTGAATTTACATGTGAACTTTTTTAATAGGGCATACTTTTGTGTGGAGCGGTTGCGTTAGGGCGTTGACGAAATGCGCAGTCGGTCAATAGAATAGGTGTAATAGTTGCGCGTTTTACCGACAGAGTCACAGCTTACAGGTTTACTGTAATCTCTCCCGCTTCTTTTTTTTCGTGTAAGAAACAGCGGAATTGGAACAGTAAATCGCCAACGGATTTTTCATATTTATTTTCTCTCTTGCTCTCGCTGGTTTACTCTTATTTTTTACATTGTTTAAAGTGTATAATCAGAAAAAATTAAATATCTTTTATTATTATTTAATAGATTTTCAATCTGAACTGCAGTATATACAAAATTCATTACAATTTAAAATTTTACAAGAAGTATGTTTCAAAAATTTGTGTGAAAGTTATAAATATGCATTGAGTGATTGAGGTGTGAGTATTTTTTTGTTGCTTTTTTAGTAAAACTGAAACATTTTCAAACTGAAGTATATAATAATTTATCAGCGCTTTTGTTTTTTATTTTTTTTATCTGAGTAGCCAACTAGGCTACTCAGTAAAAAAAATCGTAATGTTTACATCCTAATTGAACGAATTGATCCATAAAAAAAGATTAATTTTTGCCAATTTTGAGTAAAATGTTTGCATTATCAACTAATCAAAGTTTAGATCTAGTTGTTTTTTTTTTTTTTTTCATATATCTATTGATTAAAACATCTTTTATCATTTTATTTTAAAATGTTTGAATTTGAATCAGTTCGTTGAGCATAGTGGGGGAGTATATAAAAGTCGGTGGCCATTTTTCAGGTTATAATAATATTACAGTTACATGCGACCGGTATTATTATTACCAAATTTTACCTGTTTAATCTTCATTATGTTACCAAATAGTAGGTGTAAAAATTAAATTTGTTTGGTTAAAAAAACAAATAAGTTTGGTTAGAACATTTGTTTAAAAAAAGGATGTATGATTTAAATCTTATAATGATGTTTTACAGGAAATCAAGACAATGATTGCAGTTAAACAATAACAAAAAGTATATTACAACTTTTAGAACAAATTACAATGGATTTTTGGGAAAGTATTATTTTACAATGGCTTAATTGTCTCTACAGCGAGAAAGAAGTAGAAAGCTTAGAACAATTAAAAGATGGAAAAATTTACTATGACCTTATCAATCAAATAAAACCTTGGAATGGTAAAAATTATCATGATCGTTACTTTAAAATAGTTCTGAAGTTTGTAGAAGATGAATATCCTAATTTTATTATGAGTGATAAAAATGATACTATTGAAAATTTATGCTTTGCATCTTTAATATTAGCTAGACTATCACTGGAACCAATTTTTCACAAATCATTATGCTCAAATCTAGATGTTGATGCACAAATCAAAATAAAATTAATTTTGGAATCTATCTACTCACTAGGAAAAAACATAACTGCTCAAGATATTTGCAAAGTATTTTCCCTCCCCAGTGATTCTGACTCTTCATTTTGCACTCCTACATTTCAAATAAAATCAAAATTGATTTTAAAAGAATTTCTAAATTCACCTGCTACACGATCCGCTCAAAATGATAAAAAGATACATGATCAAAATAGACAATTAAGGAATTTAAGAGCTGATTTGGAAACAGTGCATTATGAAAAGTCTGAACTCATTGAAGATATTAAAAACAGAGATAAAAAAATTAAAGAACTACAACAAGAGTTACAAAAAACGTCCTCAGAGTTAAAATCATTAAAAGCTGACTTTAGTAAAAATAGTTTTAATTTGTCTTATGAAGAGCAAAGTTTAAAAAGTCTAGATGCTTTGTATAAAGAAGAGCGTGAAAGTTTAGAAAAGTATGTGACTGAATTGCAAAATGATAATTTAAAACTTCAAGATGAAAAAAACAATTTATTGGATGAAATAACTAATTATAAAACAAGATGTTGTAAATTGGAAGAAAAAAGTAACAACAATGAACAAATTATTGAAACCTTATCATTCCAAATAGAAAAAAAAGATGAAGAATTGATGGAACTGAAAATCAAGTATGAAGAATTAAATAATTACCTAAAAGAAAAGTCAAAAATTTTTCTAGGCAATCAAAGTTTTGAAATAGATGATAAAATTTCTGAAATATCAATGAATAAAAGTGAAACATTAAGTTCTGTCATAGAGGTACAACTGTTAGATACAAAAAAAGAAATTGTCAACTTGCAAAATCAGTATAATACAATAAATACCCTACTCACAATTTTTATGGAAGAGTACAAAAAATTAAAGTATAAAATGATTTTCATTGCGGGAAAAAAGAATGAAGCGATTAATGAAAAATTGCCAAATTCATTAGAGATGAATGATTTGTGTTCTGTGGAGCATGATAATATAACTGATTATCAGATCATAGTTAAACATGTGAATCCTGAAATTCTACAAGAATTGAAAAACAATAATAAAATGTCACTGTTATTAGATCTCTTGAAAATTTCCACTGAATGCAAAAGTGCTAAGAGTTTGAGGAATTATGTTAGTCTACAAAATTACGAGAAACAAGTTGCCAATACAAAAATCAAACCTTTACCAGAAAATGAAAAGGCTACAATCAAATTTGTTGATGAAAATAAACATAGATTGAAATTTTATGACAGTCTTCATCAGTTGAACTGCCATAATCAGCTATCTATTATTTTAAAATCATTCTTGAAAGAAATTATGACTGGAGTGTTAGAATTAAGCAATGAAAATGAAATTTTTTATCAATTTATTGGTAAAAAACCTGTATTTGATCATAATTTTACCAAAAACAATGTGACTATGGTGCTGAAAAATATTGTTAAAAATGAATTAAAAAATCAAATTGTTGATTTAGATACTGCACAATGTTCTTCATTAACTATAGTTAACAATGACTTCACATTGAAAAATAAAATACTATCCTTTTTGACGCAAAAAGAGATTAATATCGCAAGAACTTTACTAAATACTATCATTAAAGATAGTATAATTGAAAATTTGAAATTATTACAAACTCATAGTAAAACCGATGATAGTTTATTGATTGAGAAACTTGATGTAGATTTTCTTAAATCATCTTGGTCATCTTTAAGTAACTACATATTAAATAGTATTAAAATTTACAAAGTGCTACTTTTACTGGATAAGAGTTGGAAATTGACATTGGAATCATTTACAGCTATTTTAAACAAAAATCACTGTGATCAACCTAAACTCAAAAATTTATTTGAAGAGAGGAATAAAATTGAAGTTGAAATAAAAGATATTTTGTCTGATAATTTAAGAATATTATCACACAATCTAATAATTGGTGTTCAATTTTTAATTAAATTGAGTGAATATTGTACTTCTGATTTAAAATGTCAAGAAACATTTAAAGATGAAACCGCCTTAATTGAAAATTTCAACAATCTTATGCATCCAGTGCCAAACACTAACTTAGAAGCTGAAAAATCTAATATTCCAATGCAAGCTAATTTTTCTAAAAGAATTAGTGAACTCAAGAGAAGAATAGATGATTTTAAAGTATTGATGAATACATATGAAAAAGAAATTGATTCAATTATTGAATCCAATAATTCTCAGAAGAATGTTAAGTTAAGCACTGAAAATGAAAAGAATACTGATGAAAAATCCTCCAATGAAAATACTGTTGACATTAATCAAACGCAAAATCACATTAAAGAAATACATGAAAAATATGAACTCAAACTTGAAAAAATGAAAGAAAAAATGAAAGCAGTTTATAATAATCAAATAACCGCCATGAAAAAAGAACAAGAAAGTGTAGTTGTTAGTAAGATTGAAGCTTTAGAGAAAAAACTTGAAAAACAATGTCTTAATCATACAGAGGAATTGAAAAAATATAAGAAACACATCAGTGAATTGACAACTCAGTTGTGGGATGTTGGTGAAAAATTGATCAATGAAAAACAGAAAAAAGAAGATTTCCATCACAAATTTAAAGATCTAAAAACAAAATATGATAATATTGAACTCCAAAATTCCAAAACTATCAACAATGATTTAGAAAATTCTTTCATCAAGCCTGAAAAAAATCGTAGAGCTTTGCAACTGCCTGAAACTTCGTTTAGTAATAAACTTCATAATGTAAAAGGTTTTCAAATGATAGGAAACGCTTTTAAGAATGAAGATGAAGAAGGCGAAGTTTTTGATCAAACTTATCTTTCTGACTTGCAAAGACCAAGGGAAAGTTTATCTTCGCTTGATTTAAATAGATTATCTATACTACAAATGAGAAATGCAAAGTGTAAACCTCATTTAAAGTCATCATATCCTGCTGAAACAAACTTTCATCCTGTACCACTAAGTGAAGATGAAATTAAAAATGGAAACAATGCCGAAGAATTTCTTAATGATAGTTTGAGTCAAAGTTTATTAACTGGCAAAAAAGTAAAACGAAAAGATCGATCAAAAAATGCTTCAGAGACACCAAAAGTGCGAAGGTTCAGTAATATTTTTCGTAAACCCCGTTCTTCAACAGAAGATCGTCAATCTAAAATGACTTGAATACAAGGTTTTTTAATTAAAATTTCAACAATTGTTGAATGAAATACTTTTATAAATACCAACTAAGATTACGAAAAAACTGTAAATAAAAAAAAATTGTACATAATTTTTATATAAGTAACAAATTTTTATAACACAAAAAAAGACAATATTTTTCAGTTTTTATGAATATAGCTTTAATTTAGATTTTACTTTATTTAAAGAAATATCATTAGGTTCCTATTTTTTATTTGACTACGTGCATGTAAAAAGATATTTTTAATCTACATCAATGTAAAAACGCATAAATAAATTCTGGTAAAACATGTACATTTTAATTTTTTTTTTTTTTCTATCACATATGATAAGTATGTGAAGTAATTTTAGTTTTATATTAACAAAAATTATTGAAATATTTTATTGATCTAACATAGTATAAGAATTTTTTATTTTTATATAAATTGAACAAAAAGTCGATTGCAGTATAAAAAATTAGTGTAAAAATTTTTTTTAATATTATTTCCGCGAGATAAAACTGATGATTTGATTGATCATCCATCCACATTTAAAAAGAATGACGCGATTAAATACAAACATTTTAAAAATCGCAATAACCAGTTTACCCTAAAGTATGATGTGAACAAAATAAATATGTATAATATGAATTTATAAATTAGGAAAATTCTATTATTTGGTTTAGAAATTTTATATATTTATATTAAAAATCATTTAAATTTAATAATTTTTTATTAATTAAAAATTTTTTTAATTTTGAGGGCTGTTTTTAAATATCTTAGTGCTTATTTATTTTTTAGTTTTGTCACTTTCTTGTTATAAATTGTGTACAATCTACAAAAGGTAACCTTGAATAAAATTTTATTCAAATTGTCAAATTCAAATTGTTCAAATTAATTTGTAATATTTTAAAAAATATTATATTTATCTATAAAAAAAGTTAAAAATATGTTTGTTCAATAAAAAAATATGCACAAAGCTTTAAAACAAAAACATACTTTTCTAATCAATGTAAATCATTTCTAATATCATTGAATTAATTATTACTATTATAAACATTAAAAAATGAGTAAACTAAACAATAAATTCTGAACCAAATAACACATTATTTAGATACTAGATGAACCATGCAATCTACGACACTTATTATTTGTTATAAGTTTAAAAAGATAAATCTCTAAAAAATATTTCTTTATCATTTAAATTTTAGAATTGTTACTTTTTGTAAAAAATGTATCAAATAATACAAAATCTCTCTAATCTAATAAATCAAATTAAAAAATTTTGCACTCTTTTTAATTCTAATTCTGAAAAGCACTCCATTCCCTTATTCAAAAAAATTTTGTCTTCAAAAGCTTAGATGTTAATTTTCTTTACCTAAAAATATTTAAAAAAATAAAACAAAAATAATTCAATGTATTCCATTTAACAGGAAATTACTATTTCTAGGATTGTTAACTTTAAGGTTAATAAAAAAAGCTTAAAATTTTTTTTTTCAACATTTATTATTTTAAAAATATGTAAAAAATTTCACAAGTGTACTTCAGATAAAGCTTAATTTTTAATTTAAACAAATTGGTTAATCATAATTTGTCAGTATTCTTTAACAAGCTCGTCAAAGAAAAAAATACTAGTATAATTAAACCCAATTTCCTCATTCACAGCCTTATATAATCCGGTTTTATTAATTGCTTGTGGAATATTTTGTAATCATAAAAAAATTCATTTTAGAGCAAACCAATGTAATTTTTGCAATGTGTCACATTGTTTGATCAAAGTATTTAAAAACTATTGTATCTTTGCAAGTTTATTTTTATTCTATATTTTTATTAATTTTTAAATCCAAGCATATTTTTACTCTTAAACGTATGAGAAAACAAAAAAAGGAAAACTACTTAAAAGATAATTTCAAACAGACATTTAAAAAAATTATTTAGTATGGTACAGTAATGTGTATATATTTAATTAAACTACTAAAAAATTTGTTGCTAAAATTACAAATCTTGCAAAAAGTAGATAATATTAAAAGTGAACTGTATTTTTAAATTATTAATTATTAGTTAATATCGAACATTTTTCATTAAATTAATAACAGCTGCCTTGATTTTGTAGACACCATTCAGGTTCTAAACTGTTAGCATGAATACCTCGTTGTACCAGCCTTTCTCGGTGTCTCAACATTCTTTGCTCGGCATGAATCCACGATGAAGATGGATCTGACCACAACCTCTCGGCCATAGCTGCTGATCTAGGCCAAATTTGCGAGTCTACCGAAGTACTATCAAATTGCTCAGACCAAAGCGCTGCCTCAGCACCTACAATTCAAATTATTACGTTATATAATTAATAGAAAAATCATTATATTACTGGCCAGTTCTGTTCAAATTTCTTTTATTACTTTTTTGTAAATTACATAGCAACGTTTCGCGCGAAACGTTGCTATGTAATTTACAAAAAAGTAATAAAAGAAATATAATGATTTTTCTACCAATCATCTCTGTTCGTAAAATCTCCAAATTGAAATTTATATAATTAAGTTTCATTATTTAAACGCGTTAAAGACACCATTCGATTCAATTTTTTTTTGTTTTTTTTGTTTTTTTATTGAAGTAATTTTTTCAAAAACAATTTTGAAAATTAAAGATGACTGCTTAGTTTTTAGAAACAACAAGTTATTTCGTACCCATAACTAAGTGTTTGTGTTCCTCGGAGAAGTTGTGTCTCTTCAATATCTTCATTGGAGAGTTTTCGTAGATTTTCTGCCATCCTTTGTACGGAGAACACCAGTTATTGCCTTCGCCGATCCAAGCACCGGACCTCAAATATTTCACAAAGAAAGTTAATTATTATGAATCCAAATTAAACTTTACAGAATAATGAAAAAAAAAAAAATTATTACCCGCAATCCAAGTACAGAGCGTCGTAGTTAGAGAAAATAACTCTGAAATTATTCTTAATCAATCTAGCTATGGTAGAATCAAACGCGGTAGTCCATATTTGAATTATGTACTTTTTCGGGTCGAGATACTGAATATTGCCCTCGTTGGTTAGATGACTAGTCCATAAAATAGCGTTGAGTTCTTTTCCGTTGTTGGCCTTGGTGAGTTTTTCATACGCTCGGGCCTGGAAGTAGTCCCAGAGTTTGTAGAAGCTTCCCTCGGACAGGTCCCATCCTCTTGCAGTCATCCAGTTTTTAATAACTTCCGAAGAATTCCAGCAGTTGACGTTGACTTCATCGCCACCCATATGGAAATAATCTGGGTTGAAATCTTGCAACATGTCCCTGTAAATACCTTCAAGAATCTCGTAAACTTTTTCGCTTGTCGGATTCAACTGACCGCAGGGTGGTTCCACGCAGTAACTCTTCCATGGTTCGGCTTTGAAACAAACCGTCGAGTTGTGTCCAACCTAGAACAATAATAAATTTCAAGTATAAATAACATAAATTATAAACTTTAAAAAAAAAAAAAAAAAAATAATAATAATAATAATAATAGAAGGTGACGAAAATTGAACTTGTTTTTAAATTGACTTTAAAAGATAAAAGCGATTCGGTTTGTTGACTTACCCATTGCCATCCTTCGCCCACGTGAGCTGGCGCGTCGAACTCTGGCAAAACTCTTACACCTCTGACGAGACCGTATTTAACGATTTCCTTGACATCTTCCTCGGTGTAAATTTTATCGGGTGCGTAAGAACCGTACTTGGAGAACTTTGGCCAGGTGCGACTGACGTAAGGGAAACTTTGAGAGTCCGTGATGTGCCAGTGGAAGGTATTCAGTTTGGACATAGCCATGGCTTCAATCGTCTTCAGGATCGATTTTTTGTCCATGAAATTTCTCGAAGTGTCTAAGAGAATTCCTCTGTGCTTAAAAGCCGGCTCATCGTTTATGTAGACGTCGTAAGCGATTTTCAAATCCCCGTAGAGATTGTCGAACACGATCAGCTGCGATAGGGTTTCTAGAGCGTTACGAGCTCCGAAGAAATTTACGCTGGCAATGTTGGCGAAAAGCTGAAAAATGGAGTAAAATTTAAACAATCTACCGGCTCTGCAGTTTTATTTCCACCTTTTACTTTGATTCAATGCTCGGATTTGAAAAATCAAGAAGGAATGTCTATCAGAAAACACATTTTATATCATACTCAGTAAAAAGAACAAGCAAAAATATTTTTTTGACAAAAATATGTCCGTTTCAAGTCTTTTTACGCTGTCTCTTAATTTCAAACTGTTAAAAAAAAGCTTAGCTACCTCTTTACTTCTTTGATCTTGGAAAATCTTGAGCGTGTAGCCCTCCGGGGTGTCGAGGGTCAGTTTGGCGACGTTGACGTCAAAGGACGCATCATCGATAGTGATGGTAAGTCCAGCACCACCTTTGATTTCCTTGGCACCGGCCAGGCTCTTGGCGTTGGTCTTCAGCCTCTCGACTCCCGCCTCCAAAAGTTTGCCGGCATCGGTGCGAAGGTCAATGCCCTTGACCGTTATGTCATCGGGGTTGAGTTTCGCGACCACTTCTCCAATGGACATGTGACCGGTGGGCTTCGGCCACAGAGGTCCTTGGCCGCAGAACAACTGGCACACGTCCAGTGACGTAGGGTTCACCGTGGCCTCGGTTATCTCCGTCTTGACGCAGTAGCCGTTTTCGCATTGGTAATGCCATGGTGAACTGAAAAAAATGATAAAAATTTTGAGTATTTTGGATGTTTTTGAGACGAAAAAAAGTGAGTTTAAGAATAAAATATTAATTTTGAAGGCACTCGAAAGATTTTTTATCAAGAAGCTTTTTAGAAAGAATTTTAATGTTCACTAAAGCGGTTGAAAATTTTTGAGTACTGTTTATAAATTGGTTTTGAGTAGAGGTCAAAAATAAATTAAAATGCAAAAATTTCATCTTATACTTGAGTCAAGTGTATTTCATACGAATTGAGGAAAATATTTGGATTTTTTCAGTACACTTGCGAAAGATTTAATGAAAAAAAAATTTGAAAGAACTAAAAATTTCAATTATTAAATTTTAACCAGTGTATATTTTTACGAACAATAAATCAAATTAAAAAAAAAATAAATAAATAAAAAAGAGGATTCTAAAAAAGCTGATTATTTTACACATAAATTCTTGAACGATTTGTACAAGTCACGCGACCCATGTAAAATTTATCATAGAGTCTGTAAAAAAAAGATTGATGAAAAGGAAATTAAGGCAAGTTTGCTAATATTTATTATGAATGCATCATAATTAAAATAATCTAAAAAATATATTTGATCGCAATTTATAGTACGAAAACCGCAATAGCGACCATACCGTTATTATTACCATCAAAACTTGATTTTAAACACGTAGGTAGACTAGTTCATGACATTAGATGAAAGTTTTTTATCTTCAAAGAACACTGGAATTATTGAAAATACTTCGTGCGTATGAATAATTCGAATATTTTTCACGAGGATTCAAAAATTTACGATTATTTAAAAAATTGAAGATAAGATTTCAACAAGGTTACATAATATATATTTATATTTAAGTCATAATGTTGAAATTTTTATCAGGTTAAATTTTATTTTGTCGACTTTAATTTAATTAAGAGAGATTTTTATCAAAAAATTACTTTACTTTGTTTCTTATTAATATCCCTCATATCAAGTTTTCTTTGGTGATTAGTCGACTTGAATTGATCGATAAACAATCGATTCGAAAATCAATAATTGAGATAGCATCATTTAAAATTTATGTCAAATAAAATATAAACGTTCAATAACAGCTACGTATCAATAATATTATTTTGATGCTGCAGATGTTTTTTAGGGCTAAATTTTTTGTTGCTTACAAGTATGAAAAGATTTAAAAATTTTTGATGAAATAAAAGTTGATTGAAAAACTTTTATTAAATGTTAAAAGTAAAAACGAAATTAAAATATTTCACGTCAGAAAATAAAAAGATTTATCTTTTTAAAATTGAACGCATGTAATGTATTTAAAAATCTCGTAAATTAAAACTTGATTATAATAAATTAACAGAGGGTGTTATTAACTAAGACGATGATGAAAAATCAGTTCATAATTCATTTTACTGGGAGAGAGATGGAGTAAATTTCAAGTATAATAACACCGCAAACTTGTTATTAGAAAGCTACATCGTGAATCACTTTTTTATAAATGTCGCAAGCCCTTCTTTCTCTTGTGGCAAAAAAAAAACTTTTGAAACCATGTAAACATAATTTTATAAAAAAGAAACAAAGTTTTTGACGATAATTAATTTTACATGAGAAAATAAAATTGACATAATTTAAAATTGCCAGAGATGATTGTGCGTGCAAATACACAAAGATTTCATCCTTGAAAAAAATTTATTTTCGAGTGTGAGACAGAATGATTAAAAAATATTATTGAAATTTTGACATCATTCTTTTTTATGGATAACACAAATTTTATAATAAACCAATGTTTGACTGATTTATAATAATATTAATATTTTATTATGAATACAATATGGCCATGGCATACGCTTGTAAATATAAAAGTCCAGTTTTCGACTCCATGCTTATGAGATTTTGTTGTATTCAACTAGATTTGTAAACAAAAAATTTTTTGAAATGAATTTATGAAAATTTTTATCTTTATACAGAGTAAATTATGAAAATAAACGTACTCTAATTGAATAATTATTTATACACTTGAAATTCATTTTCTAGAAAATTTTCTCAAAAGTTACGTATCGTGTTATAATAAAAATAATGTAAGTTATCCCTTTTCCAGGTGATGAGGTTGAGATTGAATGTTTATTAAATATAAAATCTTAACTACTTTTGGTTTATAAAATCTGCAAATAAAAAACGAAATTACATTTAAAAAATAATAACTCATGATCAAACATTTATGTGTCCGACCCTCTTGCTTCTTCGGCATTAGTCATTACTCTATTTACTCTTGACGTATAAAAAATTAAAGTTAAATTAATTATTCAAAATTGAATCTACGTAATTGTAAAAGCAAACTTTTAAAAAAATTTTATCAAATTAATAATCTTTCTATACAAGCAAAAAAAAAAATAACCCTCAAAAACTTTAAATTGAATCATTAATTTGAATATATATTTATAAACAAAAAGTATTTTTGGTCAAGGAAATATTCATATATCTGTATCGACAAAACTTGTTCTCTCGAGCGTATTATTTTACACTGCACTTAAAAAAAAAATAACAAAAAAAAGAGACATAAAAAGTAATTAGCTAAATTAACTAAAACAAATAAAAAAATAAATAAAATGTAACAAACCAACCTGAAAGTGTTCTCCTGGCTGGTGACAGAGAAGAACCTGAGTACCAGGCTGATGAGGAACAGCGCGATCATGGCAGCGGTCGCGAAGTACAGTGTCGGGTGAGCGGGCCCTGAAGAGAGCCTCAGGTACCTGGCTCGCCTCACCCCCCATGGCCAATTTATTACGACGCGCGTCATTGGACCGCCGAGTCTGGAGTCCGCGTGGGGGTAATCGAACGGGACCGAGAACAGGAGTAGGAGGAGGAGCAGGAGTCCCTCGCTATTAACATCGGAATCCGCTACTCTCGGGTTCAAAGTCCTCGAAAGTCCTCCCGGAACGAGCTGGTTGCTGCAGCTTTAGGGCTTTTTTCTTTTTTCGAATCTGCGAATTTCAAATATACAGGGGGGATCAGTATCTTGTTTATTCAAAATTTTTCGTTTTTTATTTTTATTTTAGAGCTTACACTCATGCTGGTCAATGACAAGCGCGTTAAAATTCAATCGAAATTTAATGCGCATGAATTATTCAGGAAAACAGGATCTTACTGTGTTAGATGATTTAAAATTACTGCTATCGAAGATAAAAAAAAAAAAAAAATGCTTTGTGAGAAGTACGTATTTTCATTCATGAGTTTAGCTCAACCTTGGGAGAAAAATTAAACTTATTAATTAATTAACTATTAAAATGAACTTTCACGAGCTTTTTTCGATTGTTATCGTTGCTGTGTATCGTTCAGTACGCACATGTGATTACAAAAATAATGTGATGAGGACATAATAATATTGGTTTTCAAAATCAAGATTAAAAAATATTCAATTAAATTTTGAAATTACTTCATGTGATAAAAATAACAAAACCATCCATGTGAAAAAGTGGTCCTTCTAATTTTGAATTGATTTTCGATTTGAAATAAAAGTTTTAGCTCTTATAAGATATTTTCGAATGAGTTTTTTTTTTCTTTTTTTTATCAAGTCTTAATATCGGCGTTTACTGTTTTATGAGCGAGATTAGAGAACAATATTAAGCAGTCTTACCAAAAAAGATTTTTTCAGTTAAAGTGTGGTCACTTTTTTAAATTTAACGAAAAAAATACACGGAGAGAGGGTTCTGAACTTGAGTTCAGAACAACCTCTTTATAAGCCTGTTATTGATCGATATCTTATTTTTGCGGAGAACCTTCTTAAGCCAGCATAAAAGATTTAAAAATTTTTTTATGAGTTTCATGTTCATGGGTGATTACGACAATAGGATTCATAAGTAACAAATTACTTATATGTTATGATCCTAAGTGTCAACCCGTTAACTCACGTGTTATGAGTAAAGCTAAACGCGTTTTAAAATTTTCTTTTTTTTCAAGATATAGAAACATACAGTAAAATTTCATTCAACCGCACAGAAGACCAATAAACCCAATTACCCAGCTAAAAATAATTGATTAGATTCAACTTTTTCCACAAAAAAAATCATGCTCGCAATATTTTTTAATCTTAAAAATATCAAAAACTACTTCGTTCATATTTGAAACTGTTCCAGCAATATTTTTGCAAATTTTTAAAGTTAATGTACACATAAAGTGAGTCAACGGGTTAGACTTAAAGTCGTGCTAAAAAAAAAAAAAAATAGATTTCCACCTCTGTAAATCTTACTTAATGTCTAACATTTTTCAAAAATAATATTGTTTTCATATAATTCACATAAAACAGCCATGGTAATAAAATTTTGTATCTACAGGCATGGCTTAAAGTAGTCAGTGGGTTTTACTCACTAAAAATTATTTTCCTATTGACTTCGTCTGGTTCATTAGCTCTTTAGACTAAAATCATTTATTTTTTAGTAAATTTTAAATTTCAAATACATTTTAGTTTTAAGTATTACTATTGGCAAAATTTATATATAAAGTGAGTGAAGTGAAATTATCTCTTGAAAATTTATAAAGCCTAACACCTTTTACAGTATTATTTGTTATATATTTGGTGTATTTAATATTTTAATCGTGACTATAACAAATATTACAGTAAATTAGTGCGAAAAAAAAATTGCTAGAAGAAAAAAAATGCAAAGCTATTTAGAAAATTTAAATATTACAATATTTCACCAGATGGAATATTGTAAAGCAATTCGCATCAAACCTTTGCGGACACAATTGATTTTTTGAATGGTACAATTAAACAAAGAAATAATTTTCACTTCAAAAATTTTATTTTTTAAGTGTATAATTTTAAGAAAAAATTCACTGATCTTACATTCGTCCGCAAAGGATCAAAAAATAATTATAAAAAAAAAAAAAAAAATAAGCTCATCTATAACTATTGTTTACTCATTCCACGACCCAAAAAGCTCAATTTTCATTTAGCATTTAATTAAACTAACATCGAAATCTAAATTTGATGAGTAAAAGCTTTCTTAAACTGCTATTAAAGTTTGAAAATTTTATTAATTTAATTTTTTTAGCTGATAAATTGTGGGAAAGTTTTTAAACTCCAAAAGAATAGTAACATTGTGACAGCCAAGTTATCAACTAATTTTTGATTTAAAAAAAAATTAAATAATTTCATTTTGGTAAATATTAGTCAGTAAATAGAAAAATATTTAATTTTAATGATTTTTTAAACCATATAAGAAATAAATCTTTAAGTGGATAATTTAAAAAATTTCTTTAGACTTTTTTAGTAGTTCTACTTATTGATAAAAATTACTCTTCCAATGAAAAGTAACCCAAAATTTGACTTGTTAAAATTCATCACATTCATCAAAAAATCTCGCTAAGTGCCTGAAGCCTTTAATAAAAAGAAAATTAAATTTTTATGGGTCTTAAAAATTAATATAAAAAAAATTTTTGTAACTAGTTAAATATATTCAAGTAAAATAGCAAGAAACAAAATTCATTTTCAAACCATAAATACAAATACGGAGTAATTTTCATTCAAATCAGTTTTTCCCACAAACCAACATACTTTCAATTATAATATACAATTTTTAATTTACTGAGTTCTCTAATATTAAAGTTGGACACATCTATAATATATTCTTCATTCATAGTCGAGAATAAAAATTACAGTTTGGCTTTCAGGTGTGGGTTCAATGAAATGAAGTATAAAAATTTTTGGTGAAGCAAAAAATTTTAAATATATTGCAGAAAATAAATGTACATGGCAGTGTCCATCATTTTTTTTCCATCAAAGTTTTTAGAAATAATGAATTAAAAAAAAAAATACTTTAATTAATTGAAAAGAAAAAAAAAAAAAAAAATCAATAGTATTTCATAGTTTATCAATCATTGATGAATTATTTTTATCAGTCAAGAAGATGAATTTCACATCTCTTACTACATTCCAATAATATAAAATTAACTAAGATATTTAAGAGTAACTAAAAACTAAATATTACATTATTCTTCGCCTCGAATGGCTCGGTACTTGGTTAATTCGTGTGGGAAAACTCTGTTCAATTCAACAAGCATGTTAGCTTTAAACTTCCTGTATGCATCGATTTTGCCTTTCACTTGTTCATTTTTTGTAAGAGCTTTGTCTATGCAGTCTTTTGTGTATAATTGAGGATTTCTTCCTTGGTCAATGTATCTGAAAAGAACAAGTAAAATAAAATAAAACATTTTTTTCTAAATAAAATAAAAAAAATTGTAAATCTGCATTAATATTTTTAAGGAATAAAATTAATTTTAGGCTACTTTGTTTAACTTAATTCTTACTATTATGAAGCAAAGTTGTATTTCTTTATAGATGCTCAGGTAAAAACCACAATTACGGGACATATTTATTGATGCATGGCCTCAAAGTACCCTAGTATATGGAACATTCAAATCCCATGCATAGAGCTCCAGGTACCCCAATTAATGGACCGTTAGAACTGTGTTCCATTAATTGGAATATCTCTATGCTTGGGAGTTGAATGTTCCAAAAACTGGGGTACTTAGAGGCCGTGTACAAATAAATACCGTCAAAAATGTCTCATAATTAGGGTTTTAACCTTGAATAATTATCACATGCAAGGTTATGTTGATACTTTTGATAAATAAAATAAGTATGAGAGAGGTATTTTATTTGAATAAGTACTGATAAAGTGAATTTCTGACAAAAAATAATTATTAAAAAGGAAAAATGATTTATTTTTCTTGCTTATGGCGGTAACTGTTGTTTGAGTCAAGTTGAGTTATATTGAATACTCTCTTATTATCAACTAATAGGTAGTAAAAATAACCAAACTTTTGATTTCTGTACAAATTGTAGGTACTTACTCAAAGACTTCTAATGGGACATGAACATCTTGAACTTGTGTTTTGAGTTTATCAATTTCTTGCAAGCCAGAGACTAATTTATGTCTACAAGTAATAAAAAAAATCGATTGCTTAGTAAATTGTATTTCACCAATTCTCGTTAAACAAAAAAAAAACGATAAAAAATAATTCATGAATAAAGATAAAAACTGTACTGTAGAAAGAGAGATTGTAACAATAAAATTTCAAATATAATGCTTACATTTTAGTATTCAAAACATTCTGCCCTTGAGGTTGAAAATCGCTGACAATTATACGAATTTGCCTAACATTTTCAATAAAATTTTCGAGATGACCTTCTAGGCTCCCTAATGGGGACTCCATTTTGCGTGACTGTTTTCGTCGGCATATGATTTGCGACGACTGCTTTCTCCGGCTTCGTTCTTTGTCGATAAAACAAATTTCTACGTTACCATGTGTAAGATTATTAAAAAACTACTTGACCATGGTGAATTCAATTTTAAAATATTTATGAATATTATGTATAATTATAATTATATATATTTTCAATTTTTACTTATATCAACACCACGAGCAAAAAAAAAATCAATTGACTACATTTTATTCAAAATATCTCTTAAAGTATGCACAAATAATGAAACCAATTAAGATACTAGATAAATGAATATTTTACAATTCAAAAATGTTTAATTATACCTCAATCTATTTTTATATTATGTGATGATTTTTGCAAAAAGTTTTTAATCTAAATAACGAGTAGTTCGACCAAAAATTTTATAGATAGTAGTTTAGAAAGACAAAAGTCCTAGTCGGAGAAAACGACTCTCTAAGTATGATTAATAAGTATTCCTAAATATAATATGTAAGTATTCATTAAGAGAATAGTTTTCTCCTTAAATTTTAGTCTTTCTTGTTCTTCTTAAAAGTTAGAAGAGTTAAAAGAGTTTTAAAAAAATTTTCTTTTTTAAATTACTGTAAAAAATTTGGTGATTCAATGAAGATTTATAAAATAAAAATCAAATAAAAATCTTTTGTGTAAAATATGTAAATTATATCAAAAGACAGTATATTTTCAAGTTTCTTGAGAAAAAATTTGCTTGCAAGTTCTTTGCGTTACTGTTATTTTTTTTTATAAGACTTTGAATAATTGGACTTAGAAGGAGTACTCGATCATAGAATATAATTCAGGAAAAGTTCAATTTAGTTTGAAAATAAAACTGAGTTAAATTAGAATGATTAAATAATAATTAGTAAAAAAATTTCAATTTTTAAATAAAATTAATTTTTCTCATTGATTATACAATGACATTTATAAATTCATAATATAAATTTAAATTTTATTTATTGTAATTAAAAAATTAGATTGGAAAATTTAAGTGTAGAGGAGTAGGATAATGTTTCCATGTATGTTAAAGGGAAATAAATAAATAAGTCAATATTTGAAAGATTTTTTGCGACGCATTGCTATTTATTTCGCATGATATCTACCTAATCACATTTATTACACCACAATACACGACGTGACACTTAAGATAATAATTTAAAACGAGAGCAAGTCGTAGTCGTATATCGATAATATGCGGCAGCAATCGATTAAAATTTTTTTTCGGATAATATAGATATACATATTGTAGTTATATCATTCGTAATCTACCGTAGTTAGTATATATAAAGACCGGAGGTATAAATATAGCACATTAATCGAGTTTTCGCTTGCGTATACGTTCTACAAGTTAATGCAAGGATGTTTGGCAAGTTTGTCTAATCATCATCTCCGTTGCTTTTATGTATTTACTTATTTTTTTCGGATTTTTGCAGTTCGTTAGAAGAATAAAGTCTTTGCATTTAACAAAAATATTTATTGGGTGAAATTATAACAGATAAAGTTTTAACAGAATCTGGGTACGTAAGAATTAGGTAGATTCCAAATAAATGTATAAAGCTTAATTTAAATATTGAAACATTCTTTTATAAAAATTTGTTTTCAAAATTCATTAACTACTACTGTATTCTTTACTCAAAGCTTGGTAAATAAAGCTTAGTTTATAGTCCAATAATTTTTTTAAAAAGTATCAAATTCTTCAAATAATTTTAAATGAATAAAATTATATAAATAAAAGATAAAATTTTAATTTTTAAATAAATGGATATTATTAAAACGTATATAAATATAGTTTCGTTTTCATTAAAAAAAATATTACCAAAAAACGATAAAGGTAAATAAAAAAAGTCGCATTATTTTATCTAAAAAGATACATCTGGATTTATTAAAACTAAAACCATAATAACTATAAAGTGACTTTATTTTTCTAAAAAATAATACACATTCTATACATATAAAAATTTAAATTTTATGAATAATCTCAACGTTACTTTTGGCCAACGAAGACACTTAATTTCCACCGAAAAATGAGTAGTAACATAAACTTTTGACAAATTTACTTAATTTACTTTGAATAGTTGTTGTTAAAAAAGATTGTTATTGTTATTATTATTGCCATTGAGTTGGTAATTAGAGTAAGTTGACAAATGATATTCGATACTCAACTTTTTATAGTTTATCAATTTGATTTAATTTTATTTATTATTAACTTTCTATTAGCTATAAGTACATATTAGTATTATGGCTTTTTGTGGAAATTGGCACTTCGAGCCTCTACATCTTCAATCCGTTAAAGATATATAATTATTCGTTTTTTTTCAATTATTTTTGTTTATTCATTGTTAAAAGGAAATGTGCATAGCCTTGAGAAAAGTTTTCTCGGTCACAAATAATTATTCGCTAAAATGGCAGATTGTGAAAAATTCAAATAGTTTGTTGGCAGTTTTTTGCTTATGTTTAATACATAAAAGAAATTCATAAATTTTTGCTGCAAATTCGTTAAAAATATTTTGAATCTATATGTAAATATTGCAATTATATTTTCGTGAAAAATTCTTTTCTCCAGGCGAAAACAGTTGCTCTTTCGTTACATGTTTGCATTTTTTTTTTCCTTTTAATTTCTTAATAATAATAACCGACAATTAATTATGTACTTATATAAAAAATGTACAAGAAAATCTACATTAACGGACGCATATGTTCGAATATCTTGTTTACATGTAAAAATTCATGCGCGCAATCGACAATCGTCATGCGAGCGTCGACATGTGTTTTTATTATAAATAAATATATAGCTTCGTGAAAGGGATTTAAAAACTTTCACATTCGTGGGGGTTACGTATGATAATTAAAATTCTTTTGGTGAGAGAAAAGAAAAATAAAGATTAATGGTAGAGTTAATTTTTTGAAAGCTTGGTTGTATGTATAAAAATTGTAGAAAAAGCGCCCGTGACTCGAATACTTCCTATGGTTTAAAAACTTATAAAACTTCGTTTTTCATTTCTCTTTGAATAAATTATACTTATAACGCGTAATAATATAATATATCATAATAATTAATGTATGTTTCGCTAATAATCGACTTAAAGTTGATGATTTTTCGATTACACCGTGTTAGCTGACAGAAAAAAGAACAGTACTTGCTTACATTGTGCACGCGGATTTCATGTTCGTGTTCTTTTTCAATCTTAAAAAAATTATTATTTTTTTTTTTTTACTTTTTGCATTTTTTTTTTTGTTTTTTTTTTGTTGAAAAAAATATAGAAACAAGTGGGCTCTTTTAGATGACGCAATTTACATTTCTCCGTATTCATTCAAATACTTTAAACAATAAAAGTAAAGGATAAATCATATTTCGAAATGTATCTATCATCCCTACGTTGAGCAATTAACGTTCGAGAAAGAATGAATAAAAAAAAAAAGACGATGCGATTTTCGGTTGTGACTCTGCGGTGTGTTGATGAATGTATTATCCTGTTCGTTATTTATTCGTAATGTGCGGAAAGGTGCGAGGATGATCCGTTCAGTGCTGGCAGGACGTCCCCCTTCGCATGAAACGGCGCATTCTGCGGCTCCACTCGTCGCGCCACTCTATCACGATCGACCTCTCCGTTATTGTCAGACCGTCCTTTGACGCGCTATCGCTCTCCATGCCGAGGATCAAGTATGACCTGAAATTTTTTATTGATTTTTATCAGTTCAAAAGTTTTTACCAATAATAAAATTCACAATTTGAGCATTTTTTAAATTTGAAAAAATTTAAAAATAATCTCTATTTTTCAATTTTTTTATTTTTTATTGAAAAATTGTTGTCTAAATAATAACTGATTTTTTTGAGATTTTCGAACTGGAAAATAAATTAAGCTTGTTTCTAAGACATTATTACTTTTCTATGATTTAAATAATTAAAGAAAATTCCGAGATTAGAAAAATTATTTTGATTCTTTAAATTCTTCTTTTTTTTAAATAAAATCGTATAAAATATGTAAGTTAAAAAATACAAGTATTTTTTTTTCTACAATTCAGTTCAGAAAAAAAATTTTATAAAAAGAATCGTTTATCTACAGATCGAACTTTTCGTGACTTTTGACAAACGTAATTTTTGATATCTCGTAAATAATTAGTAAAATTGAAGTCAAGTTCTTATAAAAAAAAAAAAAAAAAAAAAAAAATTTCTAATTAAAATTATTCAAAGTAAATAAAGTATACGAAACTTACTGATTCGGTTTGATCTTGGGACACCTGCATGCGAGGTCGCTCGAAAGGAGGTAAAGCGGTGTGGGTCCTCGGACGATCTTCGAGTCCTGTCCGTTTCTCTTGTAAATCATCATGACGTTTACGTTGAACTTGATCCAGGAATTCGCGGGGGCGCCCACCGCACTACCACCCGACGCGCCGCGTCCGCCACCAGCCTCGTTCACCTTCTTGTATCTGTCCGTCACGTGAGCCAAAAGCGCTGAAACAAAATAATATAAAAAAAAAAATTAACAAAATCGTTTTTCATTCGAATATGCATACGGTACAGCGTGTTCGAGGAGTTGTTTGATGAGTTGGGAATGCGCCGGTAAGATTTATTGGCGAGGAAAATTTTTTGGAAAATTTAGCGCGAGAATGATTTATCGTCCTTGTGTACGAGCGGCTGTCAATGAACACAAGCATCTTACACACTCCTTCTTTCAGTGCGAAATCTTGACTTATCGTATCGTGCTTTTTTTCATGAAAAAAAAATTCGATTTCTCTGGATTAATGTGCGAGCCTGGTATTTTATCAATGAAATATTATTATTTGTCACTGTTAGCGTCAACTACAATTAATAAAATTTATAAAATCCTACTTTAAGAACACTGTTTAACAAAAAGTTATGCAACTAGTTATTACTTATAAGAGTACAAAACAGACTACTTTGCAAATACTTTTAGCACAAAAAATTAATTTCAAAAACAGCGTTCTTTTTGTCATAAAAAAAAAAGTTTAATTTTGCGCCCGCAACTCAAAAAAAAAAAAAAAAACTTCTTCCATGCACCCAAATTACCCATATTTCTATTTGCCGTCTCGGTGCGGGGGGGAAAAAAGGGTGTCTGCGGTCAGCTTAAACGCCCGCGCACGAGGAAGCTGTAAATTCAAAGCTCCGCCAAAACAAACAGGCGAAGAGCGTTCGCCAAAGAGCCCCGAAAAAAAAAAAATAAATAAAAGGAAGCAAAGAAAGATCCAAGGAGGCTTGGTACACGACACTTTGTAGATCTATTCCAAGTCGTTCTCTGATTTATAAGCGGTGAATCAAACGAGGCAGACAGTCCATTCACGGGATAAAAAAAAAAAGACGTCATCGCCTAACGCCTCACACCGGTCAAAAGGATGCCTTTCTATTATTGAGACTTCTTTTATACACATTTTTTTTTAAAGCCGCGCACGGATTCGATTTTATTTTTATTTTATTTTTTTCGATCGACGATCAATTGACACACTCTTTGAATGAGATTCTTATCCTTTTGAGAGCCATAAAGCGGCTTTATGATTTTGACTCGCGTTTGATTCCGCGTCGCGGTTTTGTGGCTTTTAGACGTTTACTTAATAGACCGGACGCACTATTATTTATGAAGGACGGACGGGTAATAAATTAATGGGCGGTCGAGAGGGATGCAATCAATCGATCGTCATCTAATCACCTTTCCAAATTTTGGCTATTGTTTGGGAGGTTTTAGAATAATGGAGTGTATCGTCATCATTACAGGTAGAAAAAAAAATTTCAAATTATCTTCTTTTGTAAGTTCAGTCCCGGTTTCATAATTATATACTTGAGTCTTTTAGAAATTATTAATCAGAGTATCAATGACCGAAAGTTAATTTAAAGATTTTGAGAATCTACACAATTATTTTTAAATAATAAGTTAAAGTTTATTTCCATAAATTAATTTTAACAAAAAATGATTTTCATAAATTTTAAATGACGATATGTGCTGAAAAGTTGCAGCTACAGAATTACAAACGATCTTTTGCTCAAAGTCCAACCAGTTTTTCTCAATGGGATCTTGTCTCAACGAGTCTCCTCTCATTTTTTCCGTCTACAAACTTTTTTTTTTTATTTTCTTTTTTTTTAAGTGTCTTTCTGTCGATCACGTGTGTACAGTCTCTTCCACATACATATATATCCTTTACGAACGTAAACATATAAAGACTCACCGTAATCTCTCTTGCAGTATTTGTTCAGGTTCAGCCTTCGAGTGCTCGCCCGACACTTGCCGCATTGACCTGGAACATAAAAGATACCCAAGAATTAAAATTTTGATGTTTCAAAAAATATTTTTTCATTAAAAACTACGCTAGTTTTTCAACATTATTTACGAAAATTAAAAAAAAATTAAGTGGTCATACATAATTTTTTTTGCTTAGATTGGAATGCTTTTTTTTCGACATTATTAGACCTTTTCCAATTAATTTGAATAACAAAATTGTCTCATTAATCGGAAAAATTTATAACAGTTATAGTATAATAAGTTGCTAGTCGAGCCATTTACTCGTTTACTTAATTAATAAAAACAAAATTCAAATTTTGAACCAAAGTTTAACATTGTCATAACTTTACTATTATTCAAGATTAGTACATTTGCAATATTTGACTTTAATACTTATGCTAAGATTCCGTCTGCATTTCTTTTCATAAACTTTGTGCTCGACTTTGTGTTACCTGCAATGGTAGAAATTTTTTTTTTTTTCAAATCTGCATCGTTATAAAAAAAATATTTACGCGTTTTATTTCGATAATCTCTTTATCACTTTATAAAAAAAGGTTCGAACAACAATTTTATCGTTAAAAAAAATGAAATAAATAAATAAAAATACATTTTGGCTTGGAAAAAAAAATATTCTGAGAGCCGTTTTGATGGAGTTTTTATCGTAGCCCACGGGCAAACGTGAATGGAAAAATCAGAGAAACAGCTGGAAAATACATTTCAAGTTTCTCTATTTTCAGCGAATATTGGTACTATGCATTTATATTCCCTCTTGCTCTGCTCGTAAAAAAATGTACAATTTTTTTTCTTTTAAATTTAAATAAAAAAAAAATAATAATCCAACTGTAAAACGAGAATAACCACATTTCCTTCAACATTTTTTAAAACCACAAATCTGTTTAGCCACGAATTTCAACATGAGCCCTAAAAATTAAATCAGGAAGCTGATTCGATTAATTTCCTCGATCAAATTGAATGCAGGGGCAAAATTTTATCCGCGTGAGTGAACTCCGGCCGATATACATCGCGGAATCGCTCAGTCAAATCACAATCCCGACCGACCAAGCGATCCCCCGGTCTCTAATCTATTTTTTTTTCTCCCTTTTTTTTCGGTTTTCAATATTTCCACTGGTCAAATCGGCAGGGTCGGACCGGATTGCATCTGCCAAACGATGCGCTCCGTTAAACCCGAGTGATGGCTAATACAGCGAGGCTTGCACTACTGCATTCTGTTTGCACATGCATATTGGGCTTTTCGTGTCGAGTGGAGTACCAATAACTGTTTTTAGATGATATATCTATGGTGTTTAAACAGCGCGAGTTTATTAAAACCAAGATGATCGTGTGGAAAACTTGAAATTTGTATTGATTACCGTTGCTTGATTTCTTTTATAAGAGAAAGAGGTTTTTTTTTTATCTTTTGATCAACTATTTACGAAGCATATAGGTATTATCTCTTTAAGTAAAAAAGTTAAACATCAACTTTATGAAAAAAATATTTTTTCCATCATGATAAAGCTGAAATCATATTTTTTTTTTTTTTGTTTACAGTGGATGAACGTTAAATTTTGTTTTTAGTAATCTGTATGATTCAAAGAAAATTAGTTCAACTAATTTACCAGGATTATCACATACAACAGCGAATGAGATTCGAACCATTGACTCGGGAGTTACTAGTCTTTCGTTCTATACGGGCAGAGCCTCGGGCAGAGCTATAGACCACAGAATGTTCTTACATACGAGTACGTGCAACTTCATAAGAAAAAATTAATGAAAGATTACATTGTAATAGAAAACTAAAAAAATTAAATAAAATTATAACTAAATGTGAGTAATTTATAACTATAGTGATGTAATTTATATTTCCAAAGTTTTTCTATAAATAGTGTCCCGTATAAGATTCGTACTTTGAGTTTGAATCAAAGTATCGGTTCGAAGTTTCGTTACAATCTTGATAATGGAACTGAAAGCAACCAACCAGACCATTTTCATAAATGTCGGTGATCTAAGGTACGCAGAGCGCACTTAGCATACTGGTTTATTTGTCGAAATACGGCAGTGGTGATCAATGCGCGTAATTATCCATATGCATAAGTCGCGGCATTACCTGGAGCGTGATGGCCGACGCATCTCGGTGGCTTATTCGGGAGAATTAATTGACCGAGAGCCGGACCGAGCCGGGGCAACAACAAGCGTCTACCAACCCTGCTTTGCAACCAGATAATGGACCAATCGGCTGTGTGATCCATTACCCCCCGGTTTATCACTCGCGGTCCGGCTAACATCCTGACTCGACTCGATATTATACAGTCCCTATCATCTCTTCCCCCTATTTTTTTCAACCCATCTGGAAGTCAAAGTTCACTGGTTGAAGAATAGAATTCGGAATTTTATTGTTTTGAAGCCTATGAAAGTTTGAGCGAAAAAATATGAATCATACATTAATAAAATAAGTTAATACATTTGATAACTGCAAGTTTAACGTCTTTTCGGATAGGCTAAGACAGAACTCTGAGTTTCTGGGTTCAATTCCTTATCAGTTCGCAATTTTTCGAAACATGATTTAAAAAAATTATCAAGGGCTTATTACAACTCAATAATAGAAAAAAAATAAAAATTTTGTCAATATGTTTGCATTGTATCAAATAATATTGATGTTTTTTTTTTTTTTTCAATATTTACTTTACTAATTTTTTAAATATTTTCAAAGATTTTTGGACCTATTTTTATGAAACATTTTTTGCTGATACAACAAACAGAGCTTCATTAGAATTTACTTTACTGATTAAAATCCACTGCTAAACCAAAGCACGGAGAGTTTATAACGTGTAACTAACTTGAGAATCCGCAGTAAACGACTATCATGAAAGCTCGAAATTCCGGGGATACTTTTATTCTCATAGCTCGAGCGTAAAAGACCATTGCGCAAATATTTCGCGACGAACGACCACCGAAGAGTTGATGGTTAATCCCCAGTTTATTCCAACTTCGAGGATGATGAATGCCGAATGCTTCCACCTCGCGAGTAAATTTCTCTTTGTTGCTCGTACGCACTCTTGATTAATAGTTCCCAACGATTAATCAATTCTCGTATTAATCACCCTTAAAAAAAAACAACAACTCTTGGCACCGATGATTTTAATCAAGGCCCGGGTTGTTTGTAAAATCAAACACTTTTCGTAACAGAATAATTTTTCAATCACTCTGTGATTGTTCGAATTCAATCGTTGTACAACGATTTTTTTTCGGGACAACAAGCTCGTTTGCCCGGGACAAAAAAAAAGGGCAGACGCATGCAGCAACAGCAGCCGAGGGAACTTGTTTTACTTCCCGCCTTATAACTCGATTTGTCGGGCCGAGGATTTTAATGGGACCCGGGGCTAGTATCGAATTAATCACTCGGCGGGTGCCACCGGCTTTAAATTGCCCGGGCATTGATTAATCTGACGAACGAGGTCAGGAGCACCTGCGAGGTGTTAAAAATCACGCGTGGCTCCGAGAGATTTTTACTTCCCAGGATTCATTCATTATGTTTTCGCGTCTCTCGAGTTTTAATAAATAACGTCCGAGGTGGAACACTACCGGGGGCTTGTTGAAAAATTGAGATTTCACGTATCGATAATATTAAAATTTCAAAGGAATTTATGATTGTTTATTTTAGCAAGCAGTATTTTACCTGACAAGGTCGATGTTTCTTATGCCCCGTCTACACCGGTGGTTTAACCGCGTCTCGGCTTAACTTTGTTTAAAGAATTTTGCAATGTTCCCGGATAGTTAAAGGATTAATTTGTGCTTTAAAAATGGGAAATAATTTATAAGATTAAGCTGGTTACATCTTGAACTTCGATTCCAATGGCAACATTGCAAAATTCTTTAAACAAAGTTAAACCGAGAGGCGGTTTAACCGCCAGTGTAGACGAGGCATTATGGAATATTTGAATCATCGGGACTTTACTTAAAATCTGACTATAATTATTTTACAATTTTTACATTAAAGTAATAATTACTAAATGAAGATTATTACAAAAAAAAAATATATATTTTCTGAAAATACATGAACAGTCAAAACCTCTAAAACAAAGAACAAAATTAAATTAGTCCATGCTGAATAAAATTAATTAGAACCATATACATAAACAGTAAGCACCCTAATAACGAACAATTTAACGCTCTTAATGAAGTTTGTAAAATTATTTGGTTGCTCAAGCCCCAAAGATGTAATCTCGAATTCAGACCGCAAATAAAAGTTTCGTCGCTAATACAATTAGCGCGACATTAACAAGATTTTGAAACCGCATTAACAAAATTAATTAACCTCACCGCTGCGGAGAGAGTCTACCTTGGTTGGTGGCTCTTCAAACATGGCCGCAAGAGTTTAGCTGGTGCAGACTCTCGCGTAATTTTACCGGTGCACCAGCCGAGGGCTTTTAATTGAAAGGTTCTGCTGCGGGGGAGGAAGGGAAGAAGAAAGCAATCTTGACGATAACACGAGACTCCAGGGAGAGAAGTTTTACGTGGCCGACGGAGTAATTATGAAATCTTGAGTGTTTTGCTTTCGCATTTGAGGTGAAAAAGCGATTTCACCGACGATTTTGAGTAAACTAATATTGATTTTTTTTTCCTTATATCATTTACAATTTATTTTAACTAGAATTGAATTATTTTTGAAAGGTAATTATTTTTTGTGAGTATTCAATGCGAGGGGCTATGCACTTCAGAATCACTAAAAGAATCACACATAAAAATCAATATAACCAATAACTAATAATTTCATTTCAAGTAAAAATCTTCGAAAAATATTATTTTTAACAAAATATCGATTATTTTTGATTCCAAGGCTATAAACACTTTAATTTTGCCAAAAGAATCATAAAAGAATCACGAAAGAATGATTAAAAAATCATCAGTGATTCTGGAGTGCATAGCCCTTCGATTCAATGTTTCATTTACTCATTAATATCAGTAAACATACAATTGTAAAAAAAAAAAACTCTTTTTCACGCTAGTAGCGCCGAAAGTACTTTCGGGCTACTAGGTTTTTTGTACTTTCGGTTTACTAGCGTGAAAAATAGTATACAAGCTCAGGGAGAGCAAAAATGAGCCAACCTTTAGCAAACCCTTGATGAACTCGCCTTCGGCTCGGACATCAATTTGGGTTTGCTAAGGGCTACCTCATTTTTGACTCCCCGAGCGTGTAATGTACTATGTTTGCACAGAACTTTTAAAACTGAAATTGTTAAAAGTACACAGTATAATTAGGTTCGAATCGCAACTCCCAAACTGAATTATGATTACCCAAGTTACAATGGAACGTATCCCATTGTATCCTTTGCCCACTCGATTTGAACTAATTTAGATTAATACCAGCGCGAGTGCGCGCGCCTTTTCCCTGTTAACTCACCCATAAAACATCCACGTTATTGCGCTACAAAGTGGGGAGAGGGGAGGGGGAGCTTATTAAATCATACATCAGAAACTTATGCAGGAATGAAATTAATTTCGCCCCACCCCAAGTGGAATTTCCAATCTCCAACAAAAAAAGCATCAAAGCGATAATTAGCGTGCGACGAGTCGGGACTTTTTTTTTTTTTTTTAAGCTCGATTCGCGCGTGAAAAACGAGTCGCGAGCGATTACCCGCGCTAATAACGATTCGATCAATCCGACGCGCGGTTTATTCGAAAAGGGGGTCGCCGTGCTGACTTTTAATGCGGGCTGTTAAATTTTTATCGGCGGATGTGTAATGAGGAAAACCTTCAAAATCAAAACTGATTGATATATTTCGTCGGTTGGGGGATAATTATTCAAAAGTACGAGACTTTGCTGTTTGAACATTTTCGGTTATAACGAACTTTATCCTTATCACAAAGTTGAGTTCACCAAGTGCAATAACTGTCGATCTCCCGGGCGAGAGTAAAAAATTTTACGACCAAATCAGATCGACACATTACGAACTACCTGAAGCTGTTAAAATTTTTACGAGCCCGAGTGCACCCCAAAAAGTCAACAAATTTTTATGCTGCCTTCGAGCGAGCAGCAAGTACTCCGGGGTAAGGCGCGATTCTCAACCGCAAATACGGGACGAATTTTATTCAACGCGAAAGTTGTGTTTTACGGTTCAAACCGCAAAAAAAACGTTTGGTCGGGGGCTTGATTGAAGCACCTCATCGGTAAGCTCCGCGAAGGCGAAAACTTGTATGGTTACCTGAAAAACACTGTTGTATTTATGGGGGATTCAATCAGCGAAATTTTTTTTTTTTTTTTTTTTTTTTTATTGGTATTTGTTATAGGTATTCTTTGGGTGTGTACTTTATGGTGTTCGGTTAGTAAAGTCTAATAAATTAAAAGGCTGGTTTTAAAATGAAGTTATTATTATTATTTCATGTCATAAATAATTTATTTCTATGCTTATTCTTTGTATGTGTGCGCATAATGTGTTGTACCTGTATATTTTTTTATTATAATCAAACTCTATGTTGACCGACTGCTACGACAATCATAAAATTTTTGTAAGTCCTTATTTATATTTAATTTGAAACCATAATTTTTAAAATTTTCTACTTTAACAATAATCTGTACACATAGATTATGTGAAGAGAACACCATTGGCAGTGTCGAAACGTTGTACTGATAATAAAAACCCACTCGCCGTGAAAGGGCTACCGCCCTCTAAGATAAAGATATTAAATCTTTATTGTGTTTTTTGCTCTACCTCCAAACAACAAACTTTGAGAACAAAAAAAAAAATTTATTTTAATTTTTAATTCTAGTAAGAAGATTTTTCTAACTTGAATATTACATCAAGACCAGAATTGAGATTGTCAGTACAAAGCTCGAATAAATCAAACATTTCAATTCCGTTTCCCCAATCTTAGAAATTCTGTAAAATAAACCGAGTTATAGGATAAGCCACGCACGGGGGTAGGGTGCATTAATACGCAGTGTCTTTGCGGGCTAATCTCGGGGGCACGTTCGAGGCTTACACACACCCAGGTTAGGCGAATTCACGGTCGAGCGCTTTCGGACAGAGCGATTGACTCTCCCTCGTTAGCCGGGAATTAAACGGATTTGCGGGCTCTCGTGACCCCCCCCCCCCCCCCCCCCCCCGTAGTCGACGTCCTTTGATTGCGACGTTTGAAGTCGCGATATTTGTTCCCAGAGGGTGTTTCATAAAATATCTGAGTTTGGTTGTTTGATACATGCGTAAGTTGAAAATGAGCATAATTTTTTTTTTTTTCTTGAGAATTCATTGTACATGTGGCCGAGTACAGCTTATTCTCGAGAATTTTAATAACTAGTCTCTCTCAGCGCGCAAGCGCGCGCAATTGTATTAATTACATCATCAATTTTCTAAAACAAATTCTGTCGAAGCTTCATTTAAATTAACCTACAATAAGTTATCTGTTATATACAGCCTTTACCTTTGCCACTACGTTCAGAGATCATTTAAACTTTCGTGGTTATAAATTCATTGGTTTTGTTTATACACTAATAATTATTATTTTCATGATTTTAATCGGATAATTTCGAACTCTTTATTAAATAATTATTTTTTATCAAATCTATTCTCTAAATGTTTTAATTGAACTGTAATATAAAAATTAAAAATAAAAATTCAAATTTTAAATTTTGTTCTTCAACCAATCACATCACGAATAAAATGCTGACATTCTTTTTGGGTTCTCTCTTTTATCTTTAGGAATCTTAGGCTCTTAGGATCTTAGGATTGATTGAACTTTTATACATATACACTAATTTTTTTTTATAACAAAACTTTCACTCGATGAAAAAGTATTGTAAAATGAAAGTACCCCCATAAAAAACAAAATCAATTACGCACGTGCACCGAGTCGGCCGTAGAGCTTTTCCATTATTCCCTGCAAACACGAAATTCGCGTATATACTCGGGGCGATATTTTCATAATCAGCGTGTACTCGTAACGCAACGCGAATAAGACGAATGAAGGAGACGACGACGCGACGTGTTTAATTAAACAAAACTATACGCGTGTTTGACGACGAGAACCGAGAGTTGACGTAACAGGTAGCTCGATGAAATTGTAATGCGAGGAGCTAATTTGCCGCGAGATGTTGTTTCATGTTTGTCTCCGGTACCCTACCTGATTGATAACTGCTCGAGGGTTGGTAAGATTATTGTTGTTTGAATTTGAAAGATTGGCAGCGATAAAATAATTAAATTTATTTTTATTGTTATTTTTGATGATGTGTTAAATAAGTGTTCCAAATCGGCAACATTGGGAAAATTATTTATAATTTCTACAGACCCGATGTCGGGTATCTTTGAAATTATATCTTTTCAACAGTTTTACTAGGACCAAAAAAAAAATAAACCATTTCTTTAATTAAGGATTTTTTACTTCTACGTAAAGTCACAAATGGTAACAACAGTCGGTTCTTATTTAAAAAACAGAGAACAAAAACTTATGAAAAAATTTTTATTCGTCAACACTAAAAGTTTGCTTAAAAACTGCGGTTATTTAGGTGCAGCATTAAAAAATCTAAAATTAATATATGTAAATACTTCTTCTTGTATTTCAAGATTTGCATTTGTAACTCAAAAAAATTTAAGAGACGTAAAAAAAGATTTTCGAGCCAAAAAATTTCTTTTGAAAAATCTAAAATATCAAATATCGTTTACTCTCGTACAATCACGGCTCTTACTTTAAAAATTTAAATTCGAAAAAGGCGTTAGAAATATAAAACTCCATCGAAAAATCCTTCCGACTTTTCACGTTTCACCCGTACGCCGGCTGGAAGGATTCATCGATTGAATTCGAACGAAATTCAAATTACGCATAATTCGTTTAGCCGCACGTCGCGGAAGGGCCGTGATGCACGGGATTCCATTATTGACGCTGCCGGGCGGACATTTCGTTAAAGTCCTCCTCTCTCTACGTGACGTGATTTTATTTTTCGCAATTCAATTTTCCCGTCAGATTTATTTATCAGATACATAAACAATTATTGCACAAGTAAATCGCGCGACAATTAAGATTCATCGAGATGTCCTCGGGTTTATTCAAATCCTCAAGAGCGCGGTTGGTTTAAATTAAAAGTGTGCAATTTCCTTTGACGCAGAGCAAAAAAATTCCCTCAAAAATCAATCAAAAATTGGCTCGAGCAAGGCAAACACGAGGAGGAGGAGAGAGGGTAAAAATAAAAAGAGCCACTCGACGGCCTGGCTATTATTGCTTCTCGTCTGGTAAACTTCGAGGATCCCCCGCGGGGGAGAGAAGGAATCCGAGCAGAGATTTAAACGTTCCAACCCTCATTATTTTATTTCGCTCCATCCCTCTTTTTTTTCGATCGCACTTGAAGTATCCTCCTGACTGGGATTGTTCAAAAATCACTGATGATCGTACAGGATAACGTTGAGTTATCGTCGTAAAGTAAATCACTTTTTTTACCTGTAAGACTATTACTATTCCCAGTCATTTTTTAAGTATGGTAAGTGAATGAAGCAAGAACATTTTTAGCATTTTTTGAATCTGTGTTTTAAGATTTAATCGCTATACTTACATAATTAAAAATTCTTCTAACAAGTTTTTTATAAGAATGTAAATTTACAAAAAAATTAAAATATTATTCCTGTAGATCTAATCTAGTCGATAGGATGCGTAAAATTCTTTAGCAATACTATTGAAACAAAAGTGAAAATATAATAAAATTTGATCGAATTGTCGATTAGGAGGAACCAAAATTTGTGAGAACGACATACGAATCCGAGTCTGTAACAAATTTCGAGCTAAGACTCAATAATGATACCAGAACGAAAATGAATTGTTAACTTCCTTAAATTTTCGGTAAGCTAGTTAGAAACTCGTAAATACAAAAGAATTTTTACTATTTACTTTATACTTTATACTTTATATTTTAATAATTTAGCCCGATCAGGACGTCTTAGCTACGTCGTAACTGTAGCGATTATTATACAATTGACAATAAATTTTGGTTCCTCCTAATCGACAATTACTATCAAGTTTTATTATTTCGACCTTGGAACGATAACTCCTAAATTCACTAAAAAAGTGAATATTATTGTTTATTTATTTTCAAGATTGATAATGTCAAAATTTTTGGGCGACAAGAGTGATCCTAGTAAAAAAAAAAAGAGCAACCTGCCAGGATCAAAACAGTTGTCAATCTCCACACCCAATAAAGCCACGTCGAGCATCTTTATCTCTCGTCCCTCCCGCGAGACAAATAACGATCGAAATGCAAATCGCCAACCGGCTTCTTTATTCCTCGAGACACCTTGAGATTTCAAATCCTCACTATTTTCTTTTCCTCCTTTTGCGGTGCGAGAGGAACGCAGGCCGAGGGTTTATCTTATAGCCACCTTCCACGAAACTTCTTGTTTTTATCGTCTCTATTGAACCAGCCAGACCGAAACTTTGTTTCTTATTTTTATTTTATTTTTTTTCTTTTTATAGAAGTTCCGAAGACACACCTCCGGATTACTTAATTATTTCTTGACGTCTTCCAAGATTGAGATATAAGAGCCCACTTGAGAATCAATTTTATCTCGGGCATCTAATTTACGAGCCGGATTAGCGAGAATAATAGCTCGTTGATTTGAAGGAACTCTTTTTTTTTTCGATTCGAACAGACAGCCGATTAAAATTGCGTTTTTATCCTGGTACATAAACTATGAATATACAAATATTATAATCACCTCAATTTACTATAATGTTCCCGATAAAAACTGTTGGTTTACAAATACATTTACAAAGATAGATTGGCTGTTCTATCAAAATTCGAAAAATCATCCGAAGCAGTAAACAAGATTTTCTCGAAATCAAAAGGTAAAAATTCATCGTTCTAAAAGAAAGGCATTACCGTAAAAGAGGTATCTTACAAGTAAAAGAAATAAAATAAGAAGAGTCTCTCGAGGAGCTCGCACCAGGAAGTCCTCTACCTTCTAGTCTTTGACTCGGGGCCATTTCGCGCCCTGCAGGAATTTATGATCGATGCGCGAGCAACGGCGTGAAAAACGAGGTCCGGGTATTTTATTGGCCGCCCTTTACCCGGAGTTATTCTTTTTATTTCTGTTTCTTCGATTTATTCTTTCGGCCCTTTTTTTTTTTATGGTGTAAGATTAGCTGCCAGGAGAGACGTTATTTTTTTATGGGGCACGCAGGAGTAAGATACGTGAAGGGAATGCTCTGCGGCGAGAAAATTTTTTTTATCTCCGGCGTGTATTGGTAAACCGCATTGATTGCCTTTTGGAGGTTTGCATAAATCGAAAGCGGGTTTTTTGAAATTATTTTTTTTTTTATCAGGGTTTTATTGAAGAGGATTGTATGATTCATAATAAAAAATTAAACATTTTTAGATAGTAAAAGTCATATTACAATAGTCAGAATCTTAGAAAAATCCTGGACCAATAAAAATGAATAATTTAAGTAAACTTTTACCCAGGTATTGAATATTATATTGAATTAAAAGTGCTCAGCCAAGTTTGAGATTTAAACCTTTCGAAACATGAAAGTCTTTAATTATAAACATGTAATTTTGTAAAACATTTTGATCAACGACATCGTTTTTTCTTATTTTTTTATATCCAATTGAAAACTCAACTTTTGTCAATCATAATGATGAAAAAGAATTGATAAATTTATCAAAATCATACTACTTCAAACTACATTAAAAAATTTATAGGATGAATATGTAGTCTAGATTACTTTATTATTGAACGATAACTGAGTACCAAAACTTTGGATGGAGTTTTGTTTGCGATGATGTGTTGAAGATTATCGCATTAAAGTTCAGGTACGATGAATTAATAATATTGTTTTGCCAAGAAAGTTTCCTAGCCTCCTGCGGGTCTTACTACAAGAATAATGTTATCCATGCGTTATAGTTAATCCACGAAAACTCCAATTAACTCCTTGGCATTATGCAAAACTCTGGCGCACGCTCGGGGTTTATTCATTTTAATTTTATGCTTTCTTAAATTTTCCTCCACTACGGGTTTTGGTATTAAATTTTTAATTTTACAAAAGTTTATACAGCTCTGCTTTTATAACTTTTATTCCACAATAACTTACTGTGTGCAGTGATTTCAAAGTTTTATTCTTCCTAAATAAACTAGATCATTGCTCGCACTAAAAACTTTACAGTTTTATTTAGATAATACAATTCTCTTCTCCTATTGTATAAAGTAGCTATCGCCATTTTGCGTAAAATTTTTATTCATGAGCTGATTCGTGGAGAAGTTTTTAAAATATAACTAGAGACTGATAGAAGTGATAGCACAGTGCCTTGTCACTAATAAAATAAAAGCATGCCATTTGTGTGCTATACTATAGTAAAAAAAAAAAACATTTGTTTTAATAGTTTAAAATACTTCTTGGAGTACAGTACTCTTTTAAAAGTACGTTTTGTTTAGTGAACGAGAGAATTTTTCTCTCGGAAGAAGTAATCGGAAAAAAATAGCGAAAAAAAGTTTTTACAACTCTTCTTTAATAAGTTTTGTTCCGTAATAAGTTACTTAACTTACAGTTTAAAACTCATAACAAAAACTAATATTCCTAAAACCAAAAACTTCCAAGTGGTGTCTTATTAAAACTAAAAAAAAAAGTTCATCCAGTAAGTTTATTGTATAATCGGACGATTTGAAATACCTAGTCTTTCACAAAAGAAATTACACCTTTTTGGAAATCACCAATTCGTTCAAAATTCAAACGCTTCGAAGAAATTGTCTCCGGTGAAATTTATTCTCTTACGTTCGGAAAAAAAAAAATTTACTCCCTCTACCCGCGAATAAATCGCGAATGGTAATCGAAATTCCCGGGGAAGAAGGTGCGCTTCGGTCCATCTTTTATTGGCCGCGAAATTTACCGAGCCACCGGGAAGAAATAAATAAGACAAAGCGTCTCTCTCTCTCTCTTTCTCTCTCTATTCTCCTGGCAAAGTTGGTAGCTGTTAATCTACTCCGCGTAGACCTGGATTAATACCCCCCCAGTCGGAATTTAGGGACAAAAGTTTTTATAAACCCTCTTCGTACGATAAGAAGCGCTTATTTGGTCTTTTTTGTTTTCCATCGTAATTTTTTTAAGAGCTCTTAAAAAGTGCGGCACGCATTAATGAGCGCGCGGGGTAAAATTCTTGCCAAGTTTTTTCATTGGGATTCTTGAAGAGGACGACAATGATGATGTCATGGGGAATTTTTTTTTATGGCTCGTAAAATTAAAAAATCGTTAAACCATCGATTGTTATTAGCCAGAGTTTTTATATATTCTTAAAAAACACGGCGTTAAAATATTTTTTGTTACCGTACAGTGGTTATTTTTAAAGTTTTAATATTTTTATACCCGACGTAATGCGTTTCCGAGTCACGAGATTAATTAAAACAAAATAATAACACGCGTAGGGAGTATTAATTTTTTTTTCCCGGGGGGCTTCAAAAACCAGCGTTTTTTAAATTTAATTACAGCGTCATAAATGCCCCGGCAATTTTTCATTTACAAAATTTTCCCGCGAAAACACAACAACGCCCCGGCATATTATTAACGTTAAACTCGGGCGCGTTTGCCCAAGTAATTATAAATTCTATCTGTGCCGTCATCATAAACGTTAATACTCCGTGTCTCCCCTGTGTATACGCCATTTTCAATTTCAACGAATTACATCCGCTTCCCACATTTGAACATAGTAAATAATAAATTTTGTCCATCGACGTTCAAGCTAATAATAATCGATACAAAATTAACGTATGGCTGCGATTTAATTGGGTAATTTCATTATAATTTGCCAGAAGATGCACACACATGGGAGCTATTAAACATATTGAATATTTAATAATCTCCAAGTACGTTAATTCATGGTTAAAATATTATAAATTATTTGGTGGGAAGATTAATTTTTGACCTATGTTTTGTTTTCTATGACATTCAAAGTGCACCGAGACAAAATTAAGTTTTTATAACAAAAAATCGTAAAATTTACTTGGTTTGTGCAAATTATACTTTGTTCAATAGTAAACAATAAGAACAAAACGTATGAAATTTTTTTTTTAATTTTCTAGAATAATGAAATGAACATGACTTGCTTTGTAAATATGATTATTTAAATATTAAATGGATCATCCAGAAGAGCATTCGACCAGTAAATCAAAGGACCTTCGGTTCGAGTCTGATTCACTACTAATTTTTGTAAAAAGCAACTTGTCTTGAAAACCGCTCATAATAAAAATAATGAAAATAAACTAATAATGAAATTTTTTTTTTGTATTTCGGTGAATATTATCAAATTTTATAGTAACAATTGATAAATTTATAGTTTGATAAATTTTTTTAAAGAATGTTAACTAGTCGAAGTGCAAAACACGTTCTTGACTTCAAAAACTTGGTAAATTTTACAATGTAAAAAAAATCAAGCAGAGTCTCATCAGCTTCACCCACCAATTTTCAAAGTAAATCATCAAAACCGAAAGATCCGTATCCAGTAATAACGTATTTTCCCAAAAATTACATCTCACCTCGATATCCTCGATAAATCAGCTCGCGTGCAACCGAAAAATTTCAAGTCATCATGCAAAAATTTCTCCTCCTCAAAAAAAAAAAGAGGCGAAAAAAAGTCAGCCGGGTCGTATTAGCATCGTTAAGTGGTCTCGTGTAAAAGAAAGGCAGCGCGCGCGCATAAATCACGGGGGCGAATCCGTCGGCTCGTTATCATAATTACAGGCGCTTGTTTGTACTCTCTTTCGGGGATATTTTAAATACGAAGTGGGGGCGGGGGGAGCCGAAGTTTTTTTACGCGTGCATGCCCGAGTACTCGAAAAACAGCGTAACCGTGATGTCTTAATTACGATGACTTTTTTATTCTCTTAAAGGGACGTGTCACCCGAGCCCTTTTTTTTTTTTTTTGTTGCCGGCTGAGGGTGATTAATTTTGTGGCGACGGATTAAATTCGATTGATCTACTTTCTGGACGTCAGGGAGATTTATTGCGGATTTTTATTACTTTTTTTTGGGACCGAGAAAATTTTTTTGTGAAAAAAAGTGTAAGGGGTTTTAAGAGTTTCAAGCTCAGGAAAGTGCGAATCACTGTAAAGTAGACTTGTTCCATGCACCTATAAGTTTTATTTTGGTTCAAAAACTTAATTTTACACAGGGACTCGGTAATAACAAAAGTTTTGTCATGTTATGTTATTTTTAAAACAACATAACAAAATGGACTTTTGTTACGTTATTTTTTTGAATAACATAACAAAAGTAATAAAATGTTTTGTTATTTTAAAAATACCATAACAAAATTGACTTTTGTTATGGTATTTTCAAAAATAACGTAACAAAAGTAAATTTTGTTATGTTATTTTTTTAAAGTAACAAAACTTCTGTAAAAATTCAAACTTTTGGTATAAGACTTTTTTTAGGTCGGAATGGTTTTCCTGAGCAATAATCTTTCGTTTAGATAGGCTAGAAAAGTGAACTGAAAATGGACTTTTGTTATGTTATGTTTGGAAATAACAAGAGTCAATTTTGTTATGGTATTTAGAAAAATAACATAACAAAAATCCATTTTGTTATTTGTACTATAACAAAATTATAACATAACAAAAGTAAAAAAACATTTTGTTATTACCGGGTCCCTGATTTTACGTTTTCAACCAATCACAATTTTTTTCTTGGCCCATGATCGTTTCACAAAAAAAATTTTGAAAATGATCTCATTATCGATAAAAAATTCAATCTACGTTACTTTTTAATTTTTTTCAATGATAAGTTTTCCCTGTCATCAGAGAATTTTCCACTCCACTAACAAGTTGAAAATTTGACATTTTCCGATAAGTCGGGGTAAAAAACTTTTCCCCTACCACCCCTTTTAGCACGTGTTCACGACCCGTCAACTCAGCTCTCAGGCCAAAACCCGTAATGAATAAAAAACACCCCTGAAAGAGCAAAAAATTAAAAAAAAAGAAAAAAAAAAAGAGCAAATTAATTATTCAGACTGGCGTATATTCGCAGGGGCTCAGGCTAATAAGATTAAACGTGCAGACGTGGAATATGAGGGTGTATCAGAAAACACCTCCCCCGTCAAACTTTGCTGGGGGTTCCCTCCCCCCCTTCTTTTGTGTTAAACTCAAAGGCTTAAATTTTAGACGCTCACATACGCTCCAGCCTAATCCAATATATATCCTCCGACTATTTATCAGCATTAATCAAGCCAATTACACGCGCTGTTGTTCGATAAAACTTTTGAGATTTGGTCAATATTGGTTGAAAGTATGATGGTAACTCGATTATGTTTTTTTGCTTTTATTTTATAAATCATAATAATGTATTTTAATTTTGGGATTAAAATTTTTAAAGGGACCTATAAATCTACCACACTGAGAGAAGGATTTGGTTCAAGGAACCAAATATATTTGGTTGAAAAGAAATCGGATAATTTGGTTGTGGGAACCAAATGTTTGGTCCACACTCCACGCGTAAAAATCGAGCTTTTATTTTTTATTTTAAAAACAAATTTTATTTATTATTGTATTTAATTATTTTATTGTTTATTGTTGTAATAATTTGCTTAAATCAGTTACCTTTATTCTTGTTAAATGTATAAGAATATATTTTAATTTCAAATTTCAGCAATAAATTTCGAAGAATATTTATTAAGTTTATTTAAATATGAGTTTTCTCTTGACAACAAAATTATTTTTCTCTACGAAGTTAAATCAAATTACTAATCGTTTTCAATCTAATATAGCACCGATCATTTTAATAAATTTTTCGTGAGTTCGTAATTTTCTGAATTACTGCAAAAAATTTTTTGAGGTTATAACAGCGAACTGTTTGACATGACTGTGATCTATACATTTGGTTCCTGTAACCAAATCATTGGTCGCATGAACCAAAGCTTGCGAGAAACCAAAACTAACCAAATCTTGGTTCACACAACCAAATTTGGTTGCGTGAACCAAATCCTTCTCTCAGTGCACGACCCAGATTTTTTCGATTCTCTTCTTTTTTTCTTTCCAATTACTCAAAACAACGTCAGGCTCCTAATGGTTACCATAACTCCTACAAATGGAAAGTCGAGTTTTCCCAAAACAATGGGAGAAAAATAGATGGTTTTACTGTGCTGTGAGTTAACCCGGTCAGGGTTAATGCACCGGAGCTTTTTGCACCTGGCCTCTATATGTTACTGCCCAGGCAAAGTGTAATTTTTATTTTTAGTCCAAAATGTTTTTTTTTTCGTCAGATTGAAGGTGAGCACGTACATATTTTTAAAGATTTTTTCGAGGATTTTTTTATGTTTGTGATATAAATAAAATAATTTTTTTATTATTCATCTCTTTAAGTCCAAAACAAAATGAATTACAGATGCAAGTAAAAATAAATTTAAAATTAAAAATTTACAAGTATAAATTGACATGGACAAGAAATTTAAACCGTTTTGTCCAAAAATTTTACAAATTAATACTTAATTTACAATTTGCATGAATGAAAATCGTAACAAATTTTGTAAGCACATAAATCATTTGCGTTTAAATTATCATAAAATGAAAATGCAAATGAATAAAGTTATTTAAATTACAGTAGATTGATATTAACAAATATTTGAAAAAACAAATAAATAAAATGAATGGTGAAAACAAACTTTTCAAAGAGCTTTCAACAAAATCCTTGTAAAATAAACAAAAAAAAAATGAAATGTTGATTGGTAAAAACCACTTTGATTACATAAAGTTACCAAAACGATATTTTTCCAATTTAAAGAAGATTTTGCGGTGGCTTCGCAATCAAACATTTTTAATAACAATTTTTCTTAATGACGAACTTATTTATCTTTCTTTCACTCTGCGGCGTTTACTTGGAAAAAACAATCCTCCAATCAACTCGGTTTAATTGCCAAACAGCGGACAAAAAAGCCTCAGTTTTATTTGAGAAGCAAACTCCGAAGCTTTCCCAATGAAAAAAAAGTGTATTTTAACTGAAAAAATACAGTTTATAAAACAATTTTTTTTCCAGTGCTCAGACCCGATAAATTGAATCGGGCACAAGTGAATCTTATAAAATGAAAAAAAAAAACTGCAAAATAATCGTAAATGACAATATAGGGGGTAAGAAAAAAAAAAAAAAATTTAGAGCGATCTTAATAAGAAAGCTTTCAATTAAGCGAAGCCCCGCAACTGACAGCCCTTAGCGAGATTATGAAAAGACTTTAGGGCTGAGAGGAAATCAAAAGTGCACTCGAGCGTCTGCCGGCGCTGAAGCTGGGAGCCGTCGTGTAAGCAAATATCCGATGTGAGCATTCGATGCGTCCTTATTTCCCGAGTGGCGTGCCATTAAAATTTCTTTTTTTTTTTTTTTTTTTTTTTTTTTAATATACGTGCCACTTTTTCTGGTTTTTTTAAAAGTACAAAGTACGTTATGATACTCTAGGAGTAGATAACATGTTTTGGTAAATTAAAAAAAAAGGAAAACCATTGAAGGCTCGAATTTTCTACTTCAATATTGAAAAAAAAAGTTGTTTATTCAATGCCTCGAATATTGAATCCGAGGTGAAATTGCGTTTGCATCGCTTCATCAATATTCAATGCGGGTGATTTTTTTCATTTTGACCAAAAAAGAAAAGTTGGGAAAACGACGCGACGGAAGTCTATATAACCGTGGAACATGTTTAATTTAACGCCGGGAAAACTTTTACATCCAATCGCGATGCAGACAAGAAGTGAGAAGAAGAGAAATAAGGAGGAAAGAAAGAAGGGTACGATAAAGTTTTGAGAGAGGTCAAAGTGAGTGAGAATACATCGATCGAAATCTCATCGAGTCTTCAGTTCAGATAATTAGATTTTTTTTTTTTTTTTTTTAAATAACAAAATATTCATTACTTTCTGCCGTATATTAGCAAATTACAGCTACAACAATCTTTGAAGCTTTAATCTGAATGATTTTCGGCAGACTCTGAGATATGGAACTCATTATTGAATTAATATTGAAAAATATTCTTCACTGGTAAATAACAAAATATTCAGTGCTTTATTAATTAAGAATTTTTTTCTGCTGAATATTAGAAAATTATAGTTACAAGAGTTTTTAAAGCTCTTAGTCTCAATTGTTTTCGGCAGACTCGTAGATATCGAACTAAATATTGAAGAATATTCTTCATTCGTAAAAGATATTGATAGTCTAGAAAATCTTATTTTTTAACATTCGAATTTTAACAACTACTAGCTCTTCTGAGCGCGCTTCAAGCGCGCATAGGAAAAAACAATAAGAGTAACCTCAAAATGCACTTTTCGAATATTTTAAAAACTTGTTCACCAATCAGCTCACGAATAAAAATCTTACGCAAGATGGCGATAGCTCTCTTTTGTAAAGGGATAAATTGCAAGAGAATCGGGTCTTCAACGGATGTCAAATTTGAAATTAACTTATTAATAATCTATAATTGTAAAATTTTGAAAATTTCAACAATTTTAATCCATTCCAGTAAATAAAAAAGTTCTCAAATCAGGCTCGAAAAAAGCCATTTTCAAGCAGATCTTTTCTATTAGACCTTTTATTTCTTCGTCATGCCTTTACTCACTCCTTTATAAATAAATTGATAATCTAATCTCTCTCGGGGCCCAACCCCTCGGTCTTATCGGTTCGGCTCCGAAGTTACCCCCGAAAACTTTGGTAATCCACACTCCCTCCTCGAAGACGCTCGCTCCTCCCCTCACAAAAGCGCGGCGCAAACGAGAAATTTAAAGGAAAGATAAGACCAGCCAGCCTGCGGAGAAAGATATCGAACGAGATACTCGCGGACGAGATTGAAGAGGTTTTGGAACCTCCACCCCCCGAGGCCACGGGGATCAATTAGTCATGATTTAAATTAGCCGCTGTAATTAACTTTGAGGTAACCGCTACACTCGCCAGAGTTATGAATACATTTTTCTTTATACCAACCCGCCTTGCTGCTACATTGTTTTTTGACCGAGCGCAAGGGGTTAGTTGAGAAAAATGTCGGGGCGTTTGTCTTGGAAACTCATAAGTTCCTTGCTGATTGTAACGAACTGCACAGATTTTTCAGCTGTAAGACCTTGCAGGTAAGCAACAAAAACTAACGGATTAAATGTCCAAATTGTCAGGGGGAATCGAATTATTCCAAGTAATCAAGAAGTTTTAAGAGAATCGATTAAAGTTACCACGCCCGGCTCAAAATAGTCTCTACCGGGAACGCATCCACTTATAAACTCGTATAGCGATACAATGGGGGTATTTAGTAAATATTCCCCGCATTCCGTCTCGCGATTTTATGAAAAAATAAAAAAGAAAGAAGAAGGAGGAGGAGGAGGCCATTATGGCTCGTAATTACACAACATAATTGCAGAGCGGCATATTTCACGCGCTTACTTCCGGAATTGTTCGGCTGGCCCGGCTCCAAGAAGTTTCGAAGGTACATATCGCCCGGAATTTTTGGACCCCCGCGGCTCTCGCATTAACCGGACGAGCGAGCTTTGCGAAGTTGTTTTGATTAAGTCTTCATTGTAGAAAAAAAAAACTTTACTTTTGACGTGTAATTTTTGGGAATCGGTGTTTTGAAATTATTGGTTTGATTAAATTTTTTCTGTTTAATACGTTCATCTTCAAATGCATTGAAAAAAAAAAAAAAAACTACTGTTAAAATTCTGATGAGTATAAATAATCATGAGCTAATATTTTTTTCAGTTTAATATTAATCGAAAATTAAGAAAAATGTTTGTAAATTTAAGATGTTAAAATACTCATTTAAATTTAGGTGTTTTCATTATTATTATTTTTTTTTAATTCATGGACTGAAAACTAAAAATTTTCAAGTTCTAAAATTTAAGATCGTTATTAAAACCGATGTGTAGTGAGTAGCTACGTTAACAGAGCATTAGATTGGTAAACTAAACATCGTCTGATCAAATCCCACTGATCCTGATTTATAATCAATCAGGCGATATAAAATTCATATTTATTAGATTTGAGAACATTTTACGAAAAATTGTTCGATGATACAATAAAAAAAAAATTACTATTTCTTGCAAACACTTTTTTTTTTTCATTTAATTTTTTCACTAAAATCAATCATAATGTATAATAAATAACTCCTATCATTACTTCAAAATACCATTCAAATTTGGCAACTTGCAGTCAAATAACAGCATGACATTATTTTCAGCAACTCAAGAATATTCGAGACGAAGGACCCGTCGGCATTATTTATAAATAGAGTCGCGGTTCAATTGCGTTAGCATTTAAATGTAAATCTGCAAGTGGTTTTACAAGCCGTACGAGAAATTAAACTCTCAAAAATAATAATAAACCATACTGGATCCGCGGGTAATCCTCCCGTTGCACTTTCTCCAGCTCTAAAACTAACCCCGAATTTACATTTCCCGTCATTACTATTGTACATTTATTAAGTTGTAGTACGTCTCGCTCCCAATTTCGGTCCTTCTAAATTCGTCTTGCTTTCCAAGAATGCGTCTTTTGTTACTTGTTTTACTGCGCCTTGCTTGTATGACTCTTTACATGAAAAATCCGACCCATCGATTTGCATTTAAACAACGGTTTGAAGTTTCGATTTTTGTTTGTCGATAGCGTGGGTATCATGCATCAAGCATTATCACCACATTCGTATTCGTTTCGGTTAAAAAAGAGGATTTTAATAAAATACAGCCTCCCCCCGCGGGAGATACACACAAATATTGATAATTTAACCGAAGTAGTGATGTTTGGTTAGTCAGACCGAAAGAGAACGTGTTTGGATTGCAAATATAATATAACCAGCCGAAATTATTCAATGGAGTTTCGTTCGATATTGAATTCATTTCGGCGCTACGCGGTGCTCAGGGGGAGATTATTTACTGAATATTAATCGATTTAATTTTCAAAGTTTTGGGGAAAAATTTCCTCCTTTTTTTATATCAATCCTGCTGATTGCATAAATTACGTAATAACTCGCCGCGAAAATCCGCACTGTACTTATAAATTTTCTAATTCGAGAGTCTTAATAAGCCCCCGAAGTATTAAATTATGCAATAAATCGAAACTGTAAATCAAGACTGGCGGCGTTTACGATAAGCATAACTGCTATGAGGAAACAAGTTACCGGCCAAAAAGCTAAGCCCCCTCGAGAGATTTACAGCGGCGCGAGGTTTAAAGGGAATCAACCTGGTAGACAATAAAAACGTGGTTAAAACAGGAAACGTCGACCGTAAACTTCGTCCCTGCCCAAAAGTAACCCCCCCCCCCCGGCGGGGCTCTCGACCGAAGAAAAAAGGTGAGTTTTCTTGGCAGAAGTGCGACACACTTTGAAATCGGAAGTCGCCGCAATCTGCTTTAAAAACTTGCCCATCAACCCCGGGAAATGCCTTATTTGAAAGGGAAATCATGGTAATTTTGTAAGGAGCGGGAAAGTTCAAAAAGTTCGGTACCGCGATTGATATCTGACTCGCGGGATGCTAATTTTTCTGGGATTTTTTTGCTGCCGCGCTCGCGATGCGAATAATTTTGCCTTGTTTACATTGAATTTATGGCTCGTGGATTTATGCGGATTCGCGGATTAACCGAGTGATTGATGCTAGAAATTTTCGAGTTTATATTGTGCGTTGCCGAGTTGGGGACGGGACGAAAATATTTAACAAAATTACGTTTCGTAATGGGGATTATCTAAAGAAATTCTTCATTTGGATGTACATTGAGTTTAGGAAACCATTAATCAACTACCTGACTTTTAATATTATTTGTGATTTAAATTCGCATAAATCTTAGAAAATTTTTCAATGGCTACACTTCGTAGTCTGCCATCTAATTAAGTTTTAACAAAATGATCAATTTTTAAATTAATGAATCATTGAGCAACTATTTGTTTTTATTTTGCTGCATTTTCAATTTATTGATTATGATTATAGAATAATTATTCAAACATAAATAGGTAGAGTCATCATATCGACGGTCCCAGTGAAGAAAAACCTTAGTCGAAAATCTGCAGATTTAAAATTATCAATGAGAGGCTGAAAAGATTAAAAAAATTTAAGACAAAATAAAAATCAGATTAATTGGGTGCAGACTTATTAGATTCTCAATTTTTTCTGATTTATTTATTTATATCAGCTTCTTATTGGTAATTTTAAATCTACAATTTTTCGGCTAAGGCTTTTCTTCGTTGGGACCGTCGATATATCCTTTGAGAAAGCTAATGATCCTAATCAAACACACATTCTAAATTTTGAGATTGGAAAACTAACATTTTAAAAAAACTACAATTAAATCAATTTGTCAACAATTTATTTTTGCAATCCACATCAATTATAAAAATTAAAAATTTTAAGTTCAGAAAACAAACTTTTGTCGCAAACACCAATCGGCTACGATAAGCCCACTAATAGCTTCATACCTCTCTACTCCAATTTCGCGTTTTCGATCACGCCTTTTTTTTTCATATAGCAGTGGTGTTTATCGAGGGGGTGGAGGATTATTATCGCGTCACTTATCGGCGAATCGCAGCTGTTGTTGCAATCGCCCGCACAAAAGCGGGATGGGGTCGCAGGCGTGACAACAGATTGCCAACGCGCGATGCCTTTTTTTTTGCAGGGGTGGGCTATCGCGCGGTTCCCGTAATGAACGCTCTCTTTTGACCCCTCGTTTATTATTTGCTCTCGTTTTGTTGTTTTTTAAAATTTATATTTTTGAATTAACGGCGCGGTCGACAATAACAAAATTTTGATTAACTTATGAATTAAATGAGAATGTTGGTTAAAATATTGATGCTTTTTTAATTTAGTTGTTTTTAATCAATTTTAGAAAATATTTATAATTACTCAGAATTAAAAACAATTAAATTTTAAACTGTCAAAAGTTTTATTTGGTTAAGTAATCACAAAACAAATTTTTTCCAATTAAGTTTGAAAAGTCTTTCAAAATGATAATCTCTGAAGACTTAAAAATTCGACCCAAAAAAAAACCTAAATCGGTCCTCTCAAAAACCACATTCCCGCAACTATGCGTAAAAAGCTCTTATCCGTAATAAAAAATGCGTTGAAAAGCTTTTAGTAGAGGGCGTAAATTACAGGGAGAGGACTCCTTATATACCATTTACCTCTTAGCTTTCCGAAAAGTAGGGACGGAGTAGAGCTTGCGGTTCCAGCTCTCGGGTTTATAGTTCGCGTAACGCGCGCGTTCGCCTTGAATTATAGATTTCACGCTCGAGTTGTAAGACAAAGCCCGGTGAGGTACTAATAAGCGGCGGACTCGGGGCCACCCCTCCTTCGTTAATCGCCTCCGAATCGCCGTTTAATTTTCGGAAGCATTGTGCGCCCCGCAGTCTCCCTGCCTTATGGCGCTGCGATATTGGGAGAGCTTGCGAAAATGTAATCTCGAGCGACGCACCGCAAGGTCATGAGGATTATACGCTCGCGTGTTTGATATTACCCTTTCACTGCGAATGATAATGTGATCCTCGGGAAAATTTGCTTTTCAAAATTTATTCTCGTCTTGGGGTTTAATTTTTTTTTTCAAGGGTTTGGTTGAAATTAAGCTGCTGGTTTCTAATTTATGAACAGTGGGAACTTTTTTTTTTACGAATTCTCGAACTCATGAAGCTAGTTATAAATATTAAATACCTTCAAACAAGATCTCAAAATTTTCTCAACAAATTTTTCATGATACAAAACAAAGATGATATACTTATTATATATTTCAATGTGTTTTGTGATACTTGATGTAGATCCATAATAATAACTTATTAATAAAAAACAAAACAAACGTTTAGTTTTTGTGAACTACACAAACTTTATTCATATGACAGCTGTTTCGACGTCTTAGCGTCTTCATCAGATTAAATACAAACTGTAACTTAAATGTAGGTTTACAAACGTTTATATAGTATAATTTTGTGGGTGTGGTAAGATCATTCTTCCAATAATACTTCTAACAATGTAAACATAAGAACTTGTAATCAAAACAGATTAAGCAAAGGTGAGTTATTTAGATCTAGCTGATTATTTAATAAACATCCTGAGTTTTTTAATCTATTAATTTCAAGAGACTCTAAAGCATTAAGTAAGCTTCCTTTCTGCCATGTTTTTGATGGTGAATATGAAGTATTGCATATTTGCCAGAAAGGAAGCTTACTTAATGCTTTAGAGTCTCTTGAAATTAATAGATTAAAAAACTCAGGATGTTTATTAAATAATCAGCTAGATCTAAATAACTCACCTTTGCTTAATCTGTTTTGATTACAAGTTCTTATGTTTACATTGTTAGAAGTATTATTGGAAGAATGATCTTACCACACCCACAAAATTATACTATATAAACGTTTGTAAACCTACATTTAAGTTACAGTTTGTATTTAATCTGATGAAGACGCTAAGACGTCGAAACAGCTGTCATATGAATAAAGTTTGTGTAGTTCACAAAAACTAAACGTTTGTTTTGTTTTTTATTAATAAGTTATTATACTTATTATATAACTAAAAAGCGTAAAAAATTTCTTAAACTTTTAATACAAAAAATACAGACTAATTTATAAACAATTGTATATAAAAATTCTAAACATGCATTTTTACAAATAAACAAAAATTATTTTAAAAATGTAATAAGTCATTTTTAAGTTTATTTCTTTTGTACTTATAGATTAAATTCGCAGAAGTATTGTTTAAAATAATTTCGTGCAAAAATTTTTAATGACGGACCGGAAAAAATACATTAGAATTGTCCAACGCAGCCTGTTATTAAAAATTTTACGACTTGAAAATTAAAAAGAAATTCAATCTTAGCACTGCAAGCTCAAAAAAGCTCAACGATTAATCCCGATTCTCACCTTTCCTCAAGTTCATTTATCAGGTGCGAAAGTCAAGGCGGTAGTCTCCCTTCTTAATTACGCATTTAAAGAAAAATCAATTTCCTCCCTTCGCTCCCTTACAAGTCTGTATGTGCAACGGAAAGGTTCCGGAGGCAGGCTGAGTAATGGGATTTTAACGGACCACTACGCCAACGTCTGCCCGCCGCGCCGCACTGTATGATCGTTCACCCTGAAATGTGCTTTTTTAACGTGTTTACGCCTCAAATGTTTCCTAAGCCGTCGTCGACTACGACGGAGATTTACGCGTGCTGTTTCTGTTGTTGCTTTGATAAAAGTGCGTTGTAATTGCATCGGACCTGGGTAATGTACCGAGGGTTGAATTGGATAAAAATTGTTTTTAATTTTAGGGCTGGAGTGGTCCGGGGTCTAAGGTTGTGATTTTTAGGATTTATGGGTGTAATAGATTCACCTGGATGTAAGAAATGGAACTACATAATTCAAAATTAAAAAATGGGTAATTTTTCGGGTAATAGCTGCATAAATCAAGAGTTTATTAATTAAAAAAAAAAATCATTTTTGCGCTTCGGAGTGAAATTTTACGGTTTAAGATATTTACGGTTGTAATAAAGCTCAGCAAGTTTTGAAAAATGATTTTACTCGAGCGCTTCATAAACTTAACTTTGGAGTAAAAAAAAAAAAAAAAAAAAAAAAAAAATAGTAATAATAACTGCACCTCAAAGAAAAGCGAGGAAGTCCAAGAATTTATCTTTATGCCTTTCGAAGGCAACATTCCATACGTGATTTAAAAAGAAAGTTTCTTCCTCAACTTATTAAACGCTTTTAAAACTCTTTTCCTCTCAATATTTTTTTTCCGAAAAAGATTAAGAATGAAATTGAGAGTTATCCGACTTTTATACTCTTCTCTCGAGCTTCTTTCTATTAGTCTGTAAGAAATTAAAAAGTATTACAAAGTTTAAAAACTACCTCGTTTTTAACCATTAAGCTCAGCTAAATTGAGCTCCCCCACTTAAATCAGATATTCGATGTAAATTATCACCTGCTCTTTTAATTGGAATCCAATACACGATCGCAATCTTAGCAAACTTCATTAATAAATTTTTCCTAACGACCGCACGGATTAATTTTCTCAAGATAACGGCCGAACTGAACAAAGGAAATTGACGAAACAAGGTACGAATGAAAATTTATAGTCGACTAAATCCATTTCAATTTTCGTGGATTTATCCCACCCCTGCGTTCTCTCCCCCCAGCCTCGTTTATATTCCCTAGTTCTGGGGAGTAAAGACGTTACGGACAAAGACCAATAAAATTTGATATGGACAAAAAAAAATTTATTCCGATTCTGCAACACAACAATATCGGACGGGATCAAAAACTATTGAATTTCGGTGGTTAGCCGCAGAGTACGCGAGCCTGGTTAACCCCCACAGCCCGGGGAATAGTTGATCGAAATACCGTGAAATTTCTCTACTAACGGTATGCCTTGAATTTTTGGACGATCGAAAGTTTATCGAGCTTTGTTCGTGCCGGGGCCCGAGCTACGATCGTTAAATTTTCGTGCAATTTCGGTTGGATTGAAACGCGGAACGTGGTATCTATTTATTTGACTAACGATGCCTTCAGTATCTGAATCATCAGTCACGATAATAATGGTAATTTTAAAATAAATGTTTAAAAATTATTTGGGCTCTTAGGTTTGTTATAAGTTTGATCCAAGGGTCATAGATTCAAGTCCCACTGATACCACTTTAGTCATAAGAGTTGATTATTCAGAGTTTGTTGGTAGCAAAAAAAATAAATAAAAGACTATTTTTTTGCAGTGACTTTTACAAAAATTTTATGGCTTGTTCTAAATCTTTATTTATTATCCACCCAGTAGCCAACGAGAAAACTTCACCCTCCAAAGCAAAAAGTCTTCCCTAAACACCACGGACCACCCCAAGCCTCGACACAAAGAGTCAGCTTTAAAAGCGAGGGAAAACAAATAGATCCCACAAAGAGAAGCCGCGATTCCACAAGTGAACTCGGTGATTGGCCAAAGACTTTAAAGAAATATTGTACTTTGATCCGCAAGGAATCTTTATATGCGATGGCAGAGATATTAGGAATGTATTGGTTTTGTCAGCAGATTATGAGAGTCGCAAGCTCAAGTTGCGCGTAAGAGAATGCTTTCAAGAGAGTATTGGAAATTTTTCGGTCGATTTACAAAAACAAAGATTCTTATGAGAGTAATATAGTTTTGAAAAATTCAAATTCAAATGTGACTCTTCAAGCTGACAAGTCGCTGATACCAATGAATTACGAAAATCTTTTAAATTGGGTGAAAATTTATTGCAAAAGAGCTTATTTCTTGGACGCAGTACGAAACATTTACTCATCTAATGGTATAAAAGCCAAGATTCGAAATTTAAATATACACACTCGCGTCTTAGAGTGGAGGACGTTATCTGGGTACACTTAACTGAGAGTTCCGAAGATCGGGTAGATAAAAATAATACGGCTCTAAAATTTTCTCTTAGGTTGACCCTCTTGCGGACATAAATTTTCTCAAAAATGCTAAAATGCTCTCCGCGCTTTTTCATTCTTATAACTTTTGTGATCGTTACTATCGGATTTCAATAAATTAAAATTTTATTTTATTTATATTCTAATAATAATCCTATTACTGAAGTAACCACTTCCCAAAAACATTTATATTTTAATTTACAAACCTTATTTTCTGAATATTGATACCAGTTCTTATGAAAATAACTATCATCTTAGACAAAACAACCAAGTTGCAAAAATGATTGTTCACTTTTATTGTCCAAGTTTCTAGACTCCGAAAAAGATGAAATCATAACCTAAAATTCAATAAACATTTCCAAACACTCTGCGATACCAAAACACATTTTGGCAAAAACACTCTTACCGAAAATGCAAGTCTGGATCTTCCCGAACAACAAGTCGATACACTCCTCCAAAAAAAAAACCCCCTTTCATAAACCTCAATCGATAGCCTCCCATAAAAATTCTCCCACACCTCGGGTAAACGCAAACAGAAAAATATAATATGAGGGATGCAAGAACGAGCATCTCTCCCTCTCTCTTAGCTCTGGATATTGCCGATAAAGTGAAAAAGCCACTCGTACTCGGCTCTTGTTTGCTCGCTCCAGGATTTCTTATATTTGCCGGACTTTTGCCGCTGAGCTAACGATAATACGGAGCTTTGTCTTTCTTTTTTTCCCTCTATTTCGTGATCGTTTGGGTTTTGCGGACTCGGTGGTTTTTCGGAGATTGGATGGGTTCAGGCTGTTTACTTGATTGGACGAAAAATTTGAATGTATTAACCGAGTGATTAATTAGTTATAACTGATTGGCCTGGTATTCATTAGTTAGAGGACGATTATTTGAAATTATTATTGCTTGCGTAGTGCTTTAATTAGCGATCTGTTAGCGTGATGAACGCGAATTGAATTCTCGCTCGAGTAGGTTTTGTAACTGTTCCAAAAATTAGACAAATTGTAATAATCACAAAATTGATTACAGCAATTTTCTCCAAGACAAAATTTTAGCGCATTTCTAATGAATCAAAACAACCTGATCGTTCATTAAAATTTCAATTTCTCCAATTCGATCGCAAATTATAAACTTATAAGGTGCATTCACAGTGGCCGTGGACTTGAAAAATTTTGATAATTAAGTCAAGCTACCGTGTAGTCATCGGCTAATAGGAATATAGATTAAAATAATATTCCGAGGTAATTATAAAATTCGCAACACGTTGCGTCGGAATGTACGCGACACGCATGAAAATGATGAAGAAGTAAATCGAAAAGTCAATTACTTCTCGAACTCCTCTTCTTTTTTACTCAAAACTATTATATGGAGTTTGGACTTACCGTGCCGCACCTAACAGTTAATGTTGCAGTAATCACAACTCGACTACCCGAACGAAGATAAATTTTAGCCCAAAATTTGTCTCGAATACAGTAACAACCGGAGCATTTGCGGTGAGAATTATGAATTTTTGCTACGGCAATATTTGTGTAAATGACCTTTGTTACTCGGGGGTAGAATCCACGGGGTTGGAAAAATATTTCTCGACACACCAGCCTCGAATAAAATGACCCCTGCAAACCTTTTATTAGCTAAATATTTTTACTTATTTTATTCGCGGCAGATGCGTCGTGAAATTTTTTTTTCGCCCCCGCGGATCAACGCTTTAGTTTAAGTCATTTTTACTTCTATTGCCGCAGGTTAAAATCATAAAAAAAGTTTTTGTTGAGCTAAAAAAATCGAGCAAGCTGAGCCGTGAGCTTCGAACTAGCCGAAACGATTCTCGGTTGAGCCGATCTAACCGAGCAACTTAGGTACACGCGGCATGGTTCAAACGAGAATCGTTTGGCGTTCTCGGTTTGCTCGGCTCGACCAAGAACCGTCTCGTCTCGGCTTGCTCGGTACGGCGCGGCTCGACCGTGGCTTGTTCGGTGCGGCGCGGCTTGGCTCGGCCGCGGCTCGGTTCGTCTTGGCTCGTCCGCGGCTCGGTTCGTCTTGGCTCGTCCGCGGCTCGGCGCGGCTTGGCTCGGCCGCGGCTCGGTTCGTCTTGGCTCGTCCGCGGCTCGGCTCGGCTTGGCTCGTCCGCGGCTCGGCTCGGCTTGGCTCGTCCGCGGCTCGGCTCGGCTTGGCTCGACCGCGGCTCGGCTCGGCTTGGCTCGTCCGCGGCTCGGCCGCCGCGGCATACTCGGTCACTCGGCTCGGCGCGCCGCGGCATACTCGGTCTCTCGGCTCGGCGCGCCGCGGCATACTCGGTCTCTCGGCTCGGCTGCCGCGGCATACTCGGTCTTTCGGCTAGGATACCGTACGTAGTGATAATTACGCATTGGAGATGATTTCCCCAGGAAGTTTTGATTCCGGAGGGGTCAGGGCGGACACCTGGTGCACCTGGTGGTAATTACGCCTTGGAGATGATTTCCCCAGGAAGTTTTGACTCCGGAGGGGTCAGGGAGGACACCTGGTGGTAATTACGCCTTGGGGATGATTTCCCCAGGAAGTTTTGACTCCAGAGGGGTCAGGGCGGACACCTGATGCACCTGGTGGTAATTACGCCTTGGAGATGATTTCCCCAGGAAGTTTTGATTCCGGAGGGGTTAGGGCGGACACCTGGTGCACCTGGTGGTAATTACGCCTTGGAGATGATTTCCCCAGGAAGTTTTGACTCCGGAGGGGTCAGGGCGGAAACCTGGTGCACCCGGTGGTAATTACGCCTTGGAGATGATTTCCCCAGGAAGTTTTGATTCCGGAGGGGTCAGGGCGGACACCTGGTGGTAATAACGCCTTGGAGATGATTTCCCCAGGAAGTTTTGACTCCGGAGGGGTCAGGGCGGACACCTGGTGGTAATTACGCCTTGGAGATGATTTCCCCAAGAAGTTTTGACTCCAGAGGGGTCAGGGCGGACACCTGATGCGTCTGGTGGTAATTACGCCTTGGAGATGATTTCCCCAGGAAGTTTTGACTCCGGAGGGGTCAGGGAGGACACCTGGTGGTAATAACGCCTTAGAGATGATTTCCCCAGGAAGTTTTGACTCCAGAGGGGTCAGGGCGGACACCTGATGCGTCTGGTGGTAATTACGCCTTGGAGATGATTTCTCCAGGAAGTTTTGACTCCGGAGGGGTCAGGGGGGACATTTGGTGATAATTGAAGGACATTTCCGCCGAGACGAAATAATAAATATTTGTTGCTTTACGTTAACCTACTCAAATATGCAGAGCGTTTAGAAAAAAAATATGAGCCGGTAGCTAAGAATCTTAGTAGTCGGTTTTTTAAATAAAAACTTACGGTTGCAGGATTTTTGAAAAAAAGAAAAGGTAAAAGTACTATAATATTGTTATACATATATTGATATATAGTACGGCATCAACTATCAGCTGACATAACCACGAATCTTTGCAAGCACCTGACTCGCGACTCTGCGCCTGCTTGGAGTATACCTATATATGTCATAAGTATGTATGTTCTTGAGCATTTTATTTAAGTAAATGTTAACTAGCATAAAACGCTCGCTCACTTCGCTCGCTCGCGCATAGACAAATATATTCAATAATATCAAATATTATGATATTATGATATTCCGTAAATGATTAAACTTTATTTAGAGTATAAAATTAATCTAAAATATTTTAAAACAAAAATCTACAACCATATAACTGATGAAAAAAACAAAAAAAGTCGTCCAAATGTCTTGGCTTATTCGAATACAGATACATACATAGCCAAAATGAGCAACCTTTGACATCCCAGTACAAAAAACTTATTACGGTTCGATTTATGGAGCAAAAATTTCAAATTAACTTTATTTAACTATAGACCTTATTAGAGTCATTAGATTCAAATTGAAGGTCAGATTCATGATCTGGACCCTCAAAAGCAAAAGAATAGAAATTTTCGAACAAATCCAATGTATTAGGTGCGAATTATAATTTCACCTTATTTAAGTGTTCTTAAATATTGAGGTAAATTAAAAATTCAAAGTAATACTTGTAATCAGCCCCCCTGAAAACAGGTGTATACAAAATTTCTGATTGTTCTAATATAGATTGAGAACAAAGAAAAATTTAACCTAATATAAGTAAACTTCATTCAGGGTAAAATAAAAAACTACGGTCATATTCAAAATGAGGAGCATTAGAGATCCCAATACACAAAACTTATTACGAGTCAGATGTATGGGGCAAAAATTTCAAATTAACTTTATTTGAGTAGAGACCTTATTAGAGTCATCAAATTTAAAATTAAAAATCAGATGCGTAATCTGGACCCTCAAAAGACATCGAAAACAAATTTTCGTACAAATCCAATATATTAGAAGAGAATTATAACTTCACTTTATTTAAGTGCACTTTCAGCTTCACCGACTGGATTAATAACGAAAAAAATTCATTTAATTACTATGATAAAACTAAATAATAAAAAAAAATTCATTTTATTACTAAAATAAGTCTGCCTGCTAGGCTCACAGTAGTGCAACATTATAATTCTTGCTCAGCCCTGCTAGGACCTGGCTAGAATTACGGGGGAACTAGCGAGGGCCGTCGTACAGTTGAGCTTCCTTTTCTGTTCGGTAAGAAGAGCATCTTTGGAGTGTAGTTATTACCAAGCACACCAACTATTTATCCTGACCCTCCGGAGTCAAAACTTCTTGGGGAAATCATCTCCAAAGCGTAATTACCACCAGGTGCACCGGGTATCCGCCCTGATCCCTCCGGAGTCAAAACTTCCTGGGGAAATCATCTCCAAGGCGTAATTACCACCAGGTGTCCTCCCTGACCCCTCCGGAGTCAAAACTTCCTGGGGAAATCATCTCCAAGGCGTAATTACCACCAGGTGCACCAGGTGTCCCCCCTGACCCCTCCGGAGTCAAAACTTCCTGGGGAAATCATCTCCAAGGCGTAATTACCACCAGACGCATCAGGTGTCCGCCCTGACCCCTCTGGAGTCAAAACTTCCTGGGGAAATCATCTCTAAGGCGTTATTACCACCAGGTGTCCTCCCTGACCCCTCCGGAGTCAAAACTTCCTGGGGAAATCATCTCCAAGGCGTAATTACCACCAGACGCATCAGGTGTCCGCCCTGACCCCTCTGGAGTCAAAACTTCCTGGGGAAATCATCTCCAAGGCGTAATTACCACCAGGTGTCCGCCCTGACCCCTCCGGAGTCAAAACTTCCTGGGGAAATCATCTCCAAGGCGTTATTACCACCAGGTGTCCGCCCTGACCCCTCCGGAATCAAAACTTCCTGGGGAAATCATCTCCAAGGCGTAATTACCACCGGGTGCACCAGGTTTCCGCCCTGACCCCTCCGGAGTCAAAACTTCCTGGGGAAATCATCTCCAAGGCGTAATTACCACCAGGTGCACCAGGTGTCCGCCCTAACCCCTCCGGAATCAAAACTTCCTGGGGAAATCATCTCCAAGGCGTAATTACCACCAGGTGCATCAGGTGTCCGCCCTGACCCCTCTGGAGTCAAAACTTCCTGGGGAAATCATCCCCAAGGCGTAATTACCACCAGGTGTCCTCCCTGACCCCTCCGGAGTCAAAACTTCCTGGGGAAATCATCTCCAAGGCGTAATTACCACCAGGTGCACCAGGTGTCCGCCCTGACCCCTCCGGAATCAAAACTTCCTGGGGAAATCATCTCCAATGCGTAATTATCACTACGTACGGTATCCTAGCCGAAAGACCGAGTATGCCGCGGCAGCCGAGCCGAGAGACCGAGTATGCCGCGGCGCGCCGAGCCGAGAGACCGAGTATGCCGCGGCGCGCCGAGCCGAGTGACCGAGTATGCCGCGGCGGCCGAGCCGTGGACGAGCCAAGCCGAGCCGAGCCGCGGACGAGCCAAGCCGAGCCGAGCCGCGGTCGAGCCAAGCCGAGCCGAGCCGCGGACGAGCCAAGCCGAGCCGAGCCGCGGACGAGCCAAGACGAACCGAGCCGCGGCCGAGCCAAGCCGCGCCGAGCCGCGGACGAGCCAAGACGAACCGAGCCGCGGACGAGCCAAGACGAACCGAGCCGCGGCCGAGCCAAGCCGCGCCGCACCGAACAAGCCACGGTCGAGCCGCGCCGTACCGAGCAAGCCGAGACGAGACGGTTCTTGGTCGAGCCGAGCAAACCGAGAACGCCAAACGATTCTCGTTTGAACCATGCCGCGTGTACCTAAGTTGCTCGGTTAGATCGGCTCAACCGAGAATCGTTTCGGCTAGTTCGAAGCTCACGGCTCAGCTTGCTCGATTTTTTTAGCTCAACAAAAACTTTTTTTATGATTTTAACCTGCGGCAATAGAAGTAAAAATGACTTAAACTAAAGCGTTGATCCACGGGGGCGAAAAAAAAATTTCACGACGCATCTGCCGCGAATAAAATAAGTAAAAATATTTAGCTAATAAAAGGTTTGCAGGGGTCATTTTATTCGAGGCTGGTGTGTCGAGAAATATTTTTCCAACCCCGTGGATTCTACCCCCGAGTAACAAAGGTCATTTACACAAATATTGCCGTAGCAAAAATTCATAATTCTCACCGCAAATGCTCCGGTTGTTACTGTATTCGAGACAAATTTTGGGCTAAAATTTATCTTCGTTCGGGTAGTCGAGTTGTGATTACTGCAACATAAACTGTTAGGTGCGGCACGGTAAGTCCAAACTCCATATAATAGTTTTGAGTAAAAAAGAAGAGGAGTTCGAGAAGTAATTGACTTTTCGATTTACTTCTTCATCATTTTCATGCGTGTCGCGTACATTCCGACGCAACGTGTTGCGAATTTTATAATTACCTCGGAATATTATTTTAATCTATATTCCTATTAGCCGATGACTACACGGTAGCTTGACTTAATTATCAAAATTTTTCAAGTCCACGGCCACTGTGAATGCACCTATATCCACTGATAATTACTCTCCTTCGAGTTAAACTCGAGCGCAACGATTGCGTAAAGTGTATTACACGGACGTCAGTGTGTTACTTTTGCGCGGGTCCTAATCACTGTGCGATCAAGTAGTAAAGTACACTCGGCTCGGACGTTTAATCTATAATATTCGTGTACGCAGCCGCTTATGTAAGAGCGTTCCCTACATCATTTTGATATAAAAATTTCATTTTGCGCGCGCTCCTTATACGAGAAAATATACATTTGCATAATTTTGTTGATTGCTCCACTTCGTAAACAAGAGCCATCATCAAATCTACCCAATATACAAAAATGATGCGTGGTAAGGTAGAAACACGAGAAATGAATACCGAAGTCAAAGGGTGGTATGTAAAAAAGGCGCGCGGGGAGGGAACCCAAAGAGAGCCAAATCGGAGGCTGCGAAAGGAAAAACCGCTCGCGTGCTCGATCGAGCGAGCCTGTGTACTTTGACGCATCCCTGGCGTACTTACGCCGAATCGAACTGGTGCAGCAGCAGCGGCTCAAAGGCTGTGTTTACCCGGCTCTTCCCGTGGGTAATGAAAATACAAAACTTTACTGTGTCTCGATCTTTTGCAGATGGATTTAATTAAAGTTTTGGAGTACCTTTTTTTGCATTTTTTAGGTTTGTAGAGTTGAAAATAATTAGCGTTCGGGTAATATTGGTGTATGGCATTTGTTAAAAATTATTTATTTTAGTTGTAGTAAATTGAATAATTATTGAGCACTATCGATTTATTTTTGTTGCCTCTGATTTTTTTGTCATTTATTTTACTTTAGTAATTTTTTTATTTATTTTGTAAAATTTACACAGCATATTTTATTGTATGATGCATTGAAAAAAAAGATTTCCACAAGTACAATCGCTTTTACTAACAATAGATTTCCTCAAAATTATCAAAGTTGTATTGCTACTATAAAAACCGATGGTTTAATCAAAATGAACATCATCCATATGCATGTAACCACTATTGACATTGCAATTATTCTGATTTTTCTCATACTTTTTTATGTAACTGTTATCGAACGAGAATAAAATAAATCATCAAGAATTGAAGTTATTAAAATTTAGAAGAATTAAAACGTTGAAAAATGTATCTATGTTTTTTTAAGCCTCTTTATATTTTTTTCTCCTAATTCTCATTCACTGTGTTCTTTACTTAACGCTGTTGGCGCGTTATCCTCTTCGCTCTTTTTCCCCTTTTAAAGCTCACATTCACTCGGTATAACAATTATTCGAGGGTGGCTTCAAGCTTTAAGGGTCGTCTTGCGGCTTTACCTCAGACTGCTATTATTTAACTCAACGAGTCGCGTCGAGACCTTTTGCGTGTACAAAAACTCGTGTCAAATATGGGAATTGCTGCCAGGAAAAATTATCACGATTTAATCCTGTGCTCTCGATTTAATTAATATCAACTTTTTATTCATTAAAAAAAATTTTTTTTAGGGATTTGATTCAAGCGTAGATTTGTCTTTGTGTCTTATCAAATCATCAACAATTTTAACAAATTTTATCTGTATCAATAGCTTGTCTTGATGACAAATTCTGTTAATCAAAGATACATACAAAAAATTTGCTTATTGAGTTAGGTGCTAAAAAATCCAAAAAAGGTTTTCTAGCTTACACCTCAGAAAATCATGATCGATCCGTTGTGCGGTTGTAGGTTGTTGTCTCACGCGAAAACTCACCCGAGTACACGCATTAACATATAGATACGATCCGTGACGCGGCATGCGTAGATGGAGCAGCCCAAGTATCTCTTGTAACTCGCCGCTGATGCTCCTGGTTGGCTTTTTTTTTTACAAGAGCCAGCGCGAGAAAATTGATTCCTCGAAAAGAAAAACTTCACTCGACTGTCTGGCAGTTTTTTGAATTTAAATGAGGATATGAACACAGAGACAAAGATTGAAGCGGCATTTTCATTAAATTTCTATTCAATTCTTAAACTTAGCAAGATATTGATAATCTTGAATTTTTTTTATTGATCCGAAACTCTTTTGTCATTTAAGGTATCATTCCTCTGACTTCCCCTTAAAGAAAGGGACTTAAAAAAAAACTTTGTGAAGACAAAATTTTAAAAAATGGCATGAGTGGGGATAGATTTAGAGGAAAACAGTAATTAGTTTGAGTCACCAGTCCAGAGTAGTTAGATATTTTAAAATCTTTTTTTTTTCAAAGCAGAATATTTTCGTATCAGCTGCCACTCAGAAAAAGATTTGATTGGACCAATTAAATATTCTTTGTTCCCTCAATAGTCTAAACATTGTAGCAGTTACAATACGTATGGTAAGGATAACAATACATATCGTTGCGAGTAGCAAAGCAAATATTCAAAAATCTAACCTATCCTAGCTATTTTTAAAAATCTCAATTGAAGTCATTATTTCTTAAATATTGTGATTTTTATAATCATTTGTATATTTTTTAAGATTAAAACTTTTCATTAAATACATTAATTATACCAAAATCACAAAAAAGAAATTTTTTTAAATTAAGTTGTGCTATACCAGTGTAACTAGAAACATGTTAACCCTTTATACGCATTTAGTCAGCGCTACCATGATATTGTTACTGCTACAATGCGCATCATTGTCTCTATATCAACTATGGCATCTTAGATGTTACAATATATTGTTGACCCAATCAAACCTTTCTCTGAGTGTGTCGGTTCTAAAATACTCTTCAAGATCATAGGTGCTACTGATACGATACAGTCATTTAGTACAATGTAAAAAAAAGCTGCATGTTACAAACTGTTTACAAAATTAGAGAACACTGCACTAAAATTAAAACAATTCACTCGGAATTAAAATCTTATCTGTTTACTTATCAGTTCCACTCGATCCGCACGCGCGTACCTTAATTTTTCCTTTGTCCGGGTGCTCTTCTTACTTCTTTCCCGTCTCAAAGTCGCGGCAAAATACATACATCCGCGTGTAACGAGAGGATGAGTCTGCGTGGCATGCATATTAATGCCTCGCGCGCGTGTGTGTACTGAGATAGGCGCGTATTGTCCTGGACAGGGTAAACCTGTTGAGACTATCGGGTTCTTTCTTTTTTCTCCTCCTATCCTGGAGTTGAGAAATGGATTGTTTGGGTTATTAATTAAGGGATTACCGGCGTGCACGGGTCAAAGGGGGATAACGACGACCGAAATTTAATTAACTGTCAACTGGCGCTGATTTGTCGCTGTTGTTAAGTTTAAGCGTGGGTGCCGGGGTAATAATGAAGAATTTTCATGAGCCAAGGGACTTTTTTTTTGGTTATTGATATTGGAATGGCTTGGGTCTACAACTTTAACGTACAGTTTGTACATCAGAGGTCACCACTTAATAAGTGAAAAGTAATGAGTCCATTAAGATAAACCAAAACAACTGTTCTAGAAATTAAGCATCATTGTCATCCGACAACAAAAATTTCGCAAACAAAACAACGCGTGGTAATTAATAAACCCACTATGCGAATCGAGAAAGCTGCCACAGCGGTAGCCTCTACATGAAAAAAAAAAGAAGAACCCCGCCTACCTACGTGAAAGAACAAGACCCTCGCGGGTAAGAATGCGAGATGCGTGCCTCTAAACGACCGCAACGCGTCTATTGTGGCGGGTAATCACCAGATTTGTGTTCTTCGGTGGGATAGTTAGCCGGGTATGTTTACACAAGTATGAATATTTTTTACCTCTCGGGGAGAGATTAGTTTGAATAATCGCGAGCGAGTTTTTTCGTGTGTGGACACAGAGTCTTCAAAGCTTGTAACGCTGAAGCAACAACGTTTACAACATCTGTGATAATCTCGGCGCACAACACTTGTGCTTAAACTTCCGACGCGAGTTTGAAACTGCTGGTGGATACAATTTCTCGAGATACGTTGCTTCAAACTTAATTTGAAAATATGTCAGTGCTGTGTAAAAGTGCTTATTTTTTGGTTTTTTGCGGTGCTCCGGGATTATTTATTGTAATTGAAAGGAAGATACAGAAAGTTTCGACACATAGTTACAAGGCTCGCGTGTGATTAACACCTTTCTTATAAACGAACGGCTCGCGCGTACCGCAAAAAAAAAGGCGCACGTAAGTAGCACCTATACGAGTACCGTTACTTGTATTTTTTTTTCTCCTTTATTCATGACACATTTTTAATTTTATCATCACTCAATGAGCCCGAAAAATATGCTGACCGATAAAGCAAACAACGATCCATCATCCCGGGAAGAACAATCATGTCCACCCACGTTGGTGCAACGCGCAGACGGTGTTGATGTATCAGACTCTGCCAGAATAAGCAGCTTCTTTTTAGCGAGCCTGCCCTAAGTGTATGACTGATGAGTACGGAAAAGCGGTATTTTTGAAATTTCGTGAAATGTTTTCGGCCTGTTTTCATAGTTGGTCGTGCTGAGAGTAAAAATTTATTAAAAATTTTGTTTTTATTCTGTTCGACAATGAGGAAGTAAGAGTCTGGTCTTTTAAGTTTTAAATTGTGTGTTATTGTATTTGTATAATCGATTATCAACTAAATTATTGATATTATTTTATTCTATTCCTATCTTATATAAATTATTTCGTAGAAATTTGAAATAGTATATAATATGTAACGGCCACTAAAAATAATTCAATCAACTGAATTTTACAATTGTACAACGCATCATGAAAGAAATTTATGTAATTTATTTAGCTTAAGTTCAAAATGTATGCACTTTTTTAAAAGTACAAATGAATCACTGAAGCAGTGTAAATGCTAGAATTTATATTTGTAATTGACTTATAAAAGTGTGACAAAATAAAAGTTTAAAAAAAAAAAAAAATCGTTATTAACAGAACCATCCGCGGATTATCAATTCTTTAATTTGTTGGATTTTGTGTCAGAAAAAAAATTTTGAAGAAAACTATAACTCATACATTAATTTATTTTTTTTAATTTTTTTTTTTACAGTTCTCACTTTATTTTTAATCCGCCATTGATTCTCCGACAGTAAAATTTATAAGGAACCTTTCGAAATATTTTGAACAACACGGTCGAGAATTGATCCACAGACCTCAGAGTTAAGTGCCTCACCTTAGCTCTAACGACTAGGCTACAATAACTGCTTACGTTTGTTATCACTTTTCTCAACTACTGTTACAAAACGAATTTCACAAAGACTCGCGTCAGCTTGTCCCCTAATTAATCAAAAACAAGCAGTTGTTATTTACAAGAGACCCCCCGCGTAAATAATTCATAAGGGGTAATTTTTACGTCGCCCGTAAAACAAAAAAGCTCGATCCCGCATTTAAATTAATCAAAGCGTGATGCACAAAAGAGCGAGAACTTTCTCTCGAGTGGAGCTTTACTGCTACCGTGCTCGATTTCTCTGGATCATTATGCGCCCAACTCGGAAAATAAACGAGCGTCTGATTATTAATCGCGAAAATGTGTTTATATTGTACGCCAGGACTTCTTTATTTCGAAGTTTGTACAGTTAGATTTCTCGTGTTCAGGCAGAAGTTATACGCGCGTGCGGTTGCCGCTGCCGCAGTGATAAGTTTATGGCGTTTACAGCCGCAGCAGTACCAACCCCGATGATTTAGGCCGAGCGTAAATTTTTATTTGCCCTTGTTGTGCTGTGCCTCTGAAGCAGTCTGTTGGTTTTCCTAAGGCCTCGATTTATACGTGCGGGGAATCGAGAAAATTTTTTACCATCGAGTTTAGCTCTGGGAACCTTTGGTGTCATAATTTTGTCTGGTTGCTTTTTTATTGAATCGTTGAAGAAAACCGAGAAAATTTCGTATAAGTTAAAAAAATTAAAGAACTGCGTCAAAAGTAAGATAAAAAAATTTTTTATCGTACATTTTGACCTTTGTTCTAATTTCAATCTATTTTCATGTCAGCACGAAACCCGAATTAGCATGTAAAAAACAATCATAAATATTCAAAAATTCAAAAATTTCAATTTAATTTTTAATTTACAAAATCACACCATAAACCTTCTCGACACCTTTAAAAACCCATAGTGAAAAAAGAATTAATTAAAAAACACTTTAACCGCAGAAAAAAATTTGAACTTCTCGGCACCCAAGTTCAAGCCTTGAAAAAAAAGGTCTCCCTCGCATGCACAATCGTCCGGGACGACCGCAAAGGTAAAACGAAAAGAATAAAAAAAAAGAACTCAAGACTTTCCGAGGTCAGGTGCAGCCCCGCCACGTGCGTGCTTCACACGAGGGTTGTTTTAATTAAGCCATTAGAGGGTGGGGCTAGACGACAGGGAGGGGTAAATTAATGTCGCGAGACGCTTAAAATGCCGACAGGATTTTTCCTGACGGGATCGTTTTAAAACCAGGGGAGAGTTTATTTTGATTAAGTGCTTTTTAGAGGATAATGTTATGACGCTTCTGATCGATTTATGGTAATGTGGAGTCGTGAATTTGATTTCGGATATTAATAGAAGAACCCCGCGATACGGATTGTAATAACAATAAATTTGAGGTGAGAGAAAAGATATTTTTTTTATTGATACTTTTAATAGAATGGCTGGGATGTATAGGAATAGCTCATTTGCATCAAAATCGAAGGCGCCAACCAATAAGGAAAGATCTTTGGTAAGAATCATAATGGATTGGCTACGAAATCCCCCAGACTCTATTATAATACAAATTGAATAAAGTATTCAAAAGCTTACAAAGTAGTACGAAACTTTTAATTAACAGCTGCGACGCGGTTTGCTTTAACCGATCGATGTCTCAGCTACAGTTTTTAATAAATTTACAATTGATACACAGACCTGATTATTAATTTTTTTTTTTTAGATTGCTTATTAATTTGAAAAATAGCAAAGGACAAACAAAATTAGTATTTTATTCAAGAAGACAAGAGAACTAAATTAATAAGAGTCCTTCTAACTTTTTAACTGCATAAACTTTTTGAATCTTTCTAACTTTCTTCCTTGAAAGTTTTTCTCCAATTAATCACAAAAAAAAAAAACTTAGTTACAGAGAAATAAAAATTTAAAAGATTTATTAAGGTAATAACGCCACCTTGAAACACTCATTTCTCGAATTCCACGACGTATTACTGTCACAGAATTCAAAAGTGATCCAGATAACGATCGCAATTAACGATATTGCTCAAGTTTTTTTTTTATTGAAATTAATATGCAATTTCTTTTAATTTATACTTTAGTCAAGTCTGAAGTACCAAAGGTAAAAAATATAATCTTTCCAAAAATCTGATTAAGAATCAAGATGGTTTAGAACGTTAGAACTTTTCATTCGACGAGTACGATACCTGTGTGAGAACTGAACTCTGAAAGCACAGGTTCGATTCCCTGTTTACTTAAATTTAAATGACAGAACATATGAAATCAATGTCTTCAATTTATGCACTAAAAAAAATTTTTTTAAATAAAATCTTGTAAATAAATATTTATTGAATACTTTTAAAATAAATTTTTTATATTAGGTATTGGTTAATTAATATAGAGATATTGATTGTTTTGACTTAAAAGAGATACCAAAAATTAATAATTAAAACTATGTATATATCGTACCATATTTGTTACCGTATATATAATAAATTTTATGTATAAATAGTATAAAATGAATAATAATAAAAATAGCTGTCTTATGTACTGTAAACCTCAATGCAGTGTTTAAATTATGAAAAAATCCTCAAGAAGATGATAAAAAAATAAAAGAAAATGAAATATGATGAGAAAAATTCTTACCGTTTCGGTTCTCGTATCGATCCTCGTCCTCCTCCTCGTCCCTGCTGCCGTCGTCCTCGCCGGCCATCCCCTGCGTCTGTATGACTCTCGGAGTTTCTGAAACGTGAACGGAAAGCGTGAAAAAAACCGAAGCAGCAACCCTACATAAGAAATGCGGCACGCGGCTCTGCGTCGTCAGCACAGTACCAGCGTGCAAAAAAAAAAGGTACGTCGGGAGGGAAAAAGTGACGGTGATTTAATGGACGCGCGAAAATTTCTGCTAATTGGCAATGGCACGCTGCGGAGGATCGATTTTTCTTCCCCGAAGAAGGTGTGGCTGGGGAACTCTTAATTTATTTATCCCGCGGGAGAGTGAAGTACGATTATTCGTTTTTCGGAAGGAGCTGACGGTCATTAGATGATTATCTCCGGTCGTTTACATGATCGTTTATCGTGGAAGTTTCGTACGTTAATTGCGTTTTCGCGGGCCAGGTGTTGGGACGGGCTTGGGCGCGGGTTTTAAACTTTCGACCGGACGCGGATACCCGCAAAGTTTTTAACGCGAATTTTGTTGAAAATTTTCGTGAAATTTTATCGCCGGATGTTGATCAGTCTATTAAACGGGACGCTTTCAACAAAGTTTAGTGTTTTAAAGTTTTTTTACTGAAGTCGAATCTTTTATAGAGTTTAATTAAAATTTTACTGTTAAAAATTCAATTATTTAACCTTACGCCAAGACTTAACACTTTTTATAATTAATTTAGAACTAAAATTTTTAATTCCAAGACAAAATTATCAATATCCGAATACAAAAAAAAAAGTCTTTTTTAATTTTAATATTTTGGCTTTAATTGAAATAAAAAAAAAAAGTATACTTTTGTTTCGACAAGTTTGTTAATAAAAGAAAAAAGTACTTACTAATGCAGGGAGCTATTTGAGATCTGCTCTGTTGGTATCCTCTCGCGCATCTGTTGCACGTTATTCCCGTGACTCCGTCCTTACATGGACACTGTCCGGTCTGCTGGTTACAGGTTTTTCCTGATGCTCCTATTGGGTGACAGTCGCATGCTGCAAAAATAAGAAAGAAAGAAAAAATTAGTTTTTTTGCGAGTTTTTTTTTCTTATTTTTAATGTAATAACACCATTTTTTTAAAATTCTCAAAAATCCATCTAATTTGGATGTTTTAACGTGATTTAAGTTGACGGTTCAATAATACAATAAAAAAAAAAAAAAAAAAAAAAAAAAAAAAAAAAAAAACACCGTTAGTACTATTGTACTAAATCTATCCAGAAAACAAAATTAAATTAAACAAAAATTGTACTTTTTAAGTACAACGTCTGAAATGACATTTTAAATGACATAAGATTTTTTTACTTAATTTCAAAGCCTTAACCATAAAAGTACCGATCGCGATTTAGTTGTTTTCAACGTTTGCTAAAAAGACATAAGAAGAATAAAAAAGGTCTCTTATTAATGAAACTTTGTCCTGTAAAATTAAATTTATTTTAAAAATCTGTTAGAAAATTTTTTTAGATCTCGCTTAATTATTATGCAATAGTTTTTATTTTTTAAAACCACCTCATCATATATAAAAAAAGACCGCAGTTACTTTAAAAAAAAAAAAAAAAAAAAAAAAACATGATTACTATAGTGAACACGGATGTATGGACCGATAATTTCAAGCCTTATCTTTAATTAGATTATCAGAAAACAGGATCAAGAAAATTCAATTAACGAACAGGAATAATATAATTAATCGGTGAAGATAACATTATAATTAGATAATCTAGAATTTTTGCTAGTTTATGCTTTCATAAACTTATTTTTTATTTTAGTTGAACTTTTATTTTACACCAGTTAAAATATTCTCAAGAGAGAAAAAATTTTTAACGAATTAACTCATATGAATGAATACGAAAGCAGCAAGCCCTCTGAAGAAAGATAAAAAAATATCTCTCGGTCAGTCTTTTCTCCCTACGCAATCAAAAAACAACAATCGCGTACGCATTTCTTTACAGTTACATCGCCGAGTGTACTTCATCCTCGCGATGCTGGATCTAAGATCGGAGGCGATATCCTCACTCGAAAAAGGTGAAAGTACGCCGCCGAGTATTTATTATCGTACGCGGGGAGGGAAAATGTTTTTTTAATGCAAATCCCGCAAATGTTTTCGAAAGCACCGGCTAAGTTTTGTTTGATACATATGTATATTGGATTCAGGGTCTCAATTGTTTTTAATGGGATTCGATTTATGGCGTTTGAATTGATGGCTTTATTAATGATTTTTGAGAAACGCAAAATTTATCAAGATTAATGCTCGACTGTACCGAGAAACTTTTTCAATCATTCGCTCGTCCAGTGTGTGCTCTAGAGTACTTTTTACAGCTTGTTAAGACTTTTCATCGTAAATCCATTATTTCTCCAATGGTCCCGACTATCTTGTAATTCATGAAAATTAATTTTTTTATTTTTTCAACGCCTCGAGAGCGATCGATCATACCCAAGACGAAATCATCTCTTCAAAATCAGGCGTGAATTCAAACAAGATAAAATTTCGTCAACACTTCTGACGAAAATTAATAACCTCGGTAATCATCAATCACCGAAGGTCACGCTTCCTACGCTTCGGAATCCCATTCGCCATGGACAAAAAAAAAAAAAAAAAAAGGAAGGAGGCGCGCCGATAAATAAAAGGATTTCCAAACGTTCAATTACGATACGGTGAATCGACGTGCGCGCAGCTCGTAAATTCCACCCTTGAGCTTCCGGAACTGCCTCGCGGCCTTTTATTTGAAATCGAACTCGAAGTTTGAAAACAATATTGTAAGATCATGGTGTGGCTTGGCCGGTAGAGCGCAAGCATTGAATCCAGAGATTCCGGGTTCGAATCCCGATCGATGCGTTCGTTATATATTCTACAAACAAGCATTGTAAAGATTTACCCACATTACAGTACATTACAATATTTAAAAAAAAAAAAAAAAAAATGTTCTTGTAAGCATTTCTGATATTTTTTTATTGTAATTTGAACTCAACTTTTTTTTTTTTCAATCAGCTCTAATGATAAAATCTAAATTTAGTTTGCAAAGTGCCCTTTTTCAATAAAAAATTTTGTCTTCAATATCACCAAAACGGACGCTTAAAGAATTATTAAACATTCATAAAAAATACAGAAAATTTGCCAAAAGCAATACATCCACCAAAATACTTTGAAATTCTGATCGAACACTTCGGCGTGTTTACTCGACCTCAAAACTTTTCATGATGCATGCCAATGCACACGCCCAAAACCTCGCCCAAAACACAACAAATCCGAAAAAACGAAAATCTTGTTTTTTTCAATTAAATCCCATCCCGGGAGTAAACAGCCGGTCGATTTCGGGAAAAATCCCTCGCAATATCCCCCGTAACTGCATCGATACACACGCCCGAAAACTTTTTTTTACCCTCTCGGAGGAAGGAATCTCACGGTAAGTCTAGTGCATGCAGCGCGAGGGAGACAAAAAAAAAAGCCTGGGGAGGGTAGAAATCCGCGGATTATCCTTATCTCTGGCGACGCGTATATATATGTATACGGCTCGAGCGTCTTTTATTGTCGGGTCCTACCCGCCCACTCCTCTTTTTTCGAATTTGAATATCGCTGTGATGCATTGTTGAAACGCGGTGTTTTTCTTGTTCGCGGGTTGGAAAATTCAAAAGAAAAGTGCTGGTAATTCGTGTGCTTACATCTCAGAAAAACAAAATTTTGACTTTGTTATTATTCTTTTTTTAATTTATTTTACAACTGATAATCTAAACTTGAATTTAATCATGTTTCTGTAGAGTAGGTAGGAAAATTATCAATTATTTTAGATTTTAACACAAGTACTGTAAAATAAAATTTTCGCACTGATTTTTAAAATAATTTCTCAATCAATAAAATTATAAATTATTATTTTTCAATTTTCTTAAAAATTTAACAATTTACGATCGCTAAGTTATCTTTCACATGATCAGTACCAATTGGCGTAATATTTATAAACATTTAAATTACATTAGTTAATCAAGATAAACGAGGTAGTCTAGAAATATTCAAAATCGCAGCAAGACCGTGTAAGCAATTTGTTTAATATTTCGTGCTCGCGCTTATTATTTTATTGTTTACGATCGAAGCCATTAAAGCGCCACGCGTATAAAAGCTATATTCATTGCGCATGGAATTTATATTACGATTAATTCAGAGTGACGCGAGCGAGTGTTGGTATTGGAGCGTTTCGCGTTGACGGGACCGCGGACGCGGCGTGCAAGGTTGACTGTCACGTATGATATTAATTACGTTTATATTCAACCACCCACTACTAAATGCTAAATTTCGTATTGCAGCTGCGAGAAGACATTTTCATACTAATCAAATCGTTTTCCATAAATTTGGGTTAAATTTTGTTTACCCGTACGAATTTACTTCGTCCGTCAAAACATATCATATTTTTCGAATAAATTATTACCACTGGTAGGCTTTGAAAATTTAATTGGAATACATTAATTTTCAACGATCAAAGAGTTCGGAGTATTTTTGTTTGTGATAATTAGTTTTAAAAATTATTCTATTAAATTTGATTTAAAAACTATAAGAACCATGATAATATAAAAGTTCATCAGCCACTAGCAGAATAATCAATAAACTACAATTTATAATTTTTTATGTAGTCTTCAACCTTTCAATGATATTAAACTACTCCAAAATTTAGAACGATCATTCGATTAAATTCAGTCTGAAAGTGAAAATGAAAAGCAGCAGCGTAAATAAATTGAAACCTTCCGAGAAAAGATCAAAACAACGTTTCACACCGGGCAACGCGACGTCGATTGATCGGTCATAATGGCTGTGTACATAACAACGGTCAATCGCAAAGGGGATTTAAAAGTCGTCGACTTCTCTCGTGGCTAATTCGAGCCGGCTCGCGAGTCGCCCTTTCAAACTTTATACCTCCAGCGCAACCGAAGCCCTACACCCTTGTTCAGCGCTTTACGGATTCTCGCTTTGCATGAGAGATATGATATCAGACCGGCTTTCGATTCGAGTTTTATGGTTGTTTTATATGATCTTTATTATGTAATTAAAAAAATAATAATTAAAATTTTAACTAAAGGTTCGGTTAAGGGATTGATAATTTTTTTGTCCACGCAAGAAACTTCATAAATAATCTTATCGATAAAATAAAGTAATATTTTATATAGCTGTGGATTAAATATATTTAAATTTATTCAACCGATAGATTACAAGCAGACGCCAGGCTAGCCGTAAATCAAGACTTATCAAAATTAGGATTAAGTCGCGAGCGGATCAAAATATTTGTTGGCCAATAAGCTTCGAATACGAATCGCGGAATTTCTCCTGCGAATTATAATACTACTACCGGTTTCATTACGCCCGATATATTTAATTCAAATCTAGTATGCAAATGCCAAAGTCGCGAACCCAGTTTCTTATCCCGGTAAAAAAAGAACGGAGTGTCGTCTTTGAATTCGAGACACCTGCTTTGATTCTAATTTTGCAGGTCACAAATTCACTTAGCCGTGAGGGAATAATATTTCATAGACTTTTGGCATGTCTCGAGGAAGAAGATCTAAATTATTCATTGGATAACTCGCGCGTCAACGTGAAAACATTAATTAAGACTTTGATTGAAAGCCGTTGTAATTTATAGAGATTCATGGATAACGCCTAGGAAGATGACTTCCTTTGCTGTACTGCCAAAGTTTTTTATAATTAGATCTTTTTACCGGTAATTAGTAGCTGGTTTATTACAAATTAATTATCTTCATTTTTTGAAATTTATGATCGGTTCATCAATGAAATTCCATCAGCTACTAATGAGTATTAAGTACTAACCCAAAATGCTCTTTAAAAATTTATTACTGCGTTGGATCTGTAAAGTCATAAAAAAAATGTAAATGATTATTATTATTATACTATTCTGTCTTAAGAAGATTAAGAAGAAATTGGAATAGTCAATCTATTGATACGTATTAGAGATTTTGTTGATGTTATTTGATTATATAAAAAAAATATGAAATAATATCATAAGAATCAGTTAAATTCTTTTTTACTAGTGTTTAATCATTTAAATTTTTCTTGAAAAAGGTAATGAGAAAATAATGTAATTGTTTTAATGAATTCAGCAGTTTAAATTTACAAAAAATATTTAGATAATATTTGTGTATAGCGAACAATATTTTGAATTTGATAAAAAATCAAATAAACAGAGTACCAATCATAATAAGAATAAATTTTTTCCATTACTAGCTCAACAATTTACGACTAACAGGAACAAATTTGAATTTAAGAACGTCAGTATCTCAAGCTCGCGCCCAATATTGATTCATAAAAGGCGAGTTTAATAATAAAGACACCGTTCACTAAATCGGCCTCCATTCATCGCCCCGAGCCACTGAAATCATAAATTCAAGTCGCGCGCGTAACCGTGCCATTTTGAAAATCGTAAAGCAAAGCTTCAGACTACTCCTCGAGGGGCATCTAGATTAGAAAGGTGTAGTCTCGGATTCAGTAATTGCTCCTGCTTCATAATCCAATACAACCTTCTTTTTTTTAATTTTTTTATTTAAAGGATCGAGAAATTTTATTAGCGGCGTCGACGATAAAATCGTAATTACCGTGCCACCGCGCCGGATCTCGCCTTTGTATTTGTTTTATTTATTAAAATAAAGTCGAATCGTTATTGTGGGAGAGATAAGATTGGAAAATCTGGAACGACGAGGAGCGGGGAGAGGGGATTAAGGAGCTGGGAGCATTATTATTATTATTATCATCGATTTATCGGAGGGGAAGAAAGTTGTTGCCGTTTCGATTAAAAATTTTTCTTTTTTACGAGAGCCGAGGAAAAAATTTCGTTGCCAACACGTTGTTATTTTCGTGTGTTTATAATAAATTGCCACTCGATGAGATAAGCTTGAAATAAATTGCAGCTGTGATTTTTCGAGTTAAATAATACAATTCTCAAAGTTCTGGTTTGATTTTTAATCGTGAGCTTATGGGAAGGACTTTTAGTTTTACTTGTTATTTTATAAGAGTTTAAAAAACAGCTTATTATTGCTTTTTGATTTATTATTGAAGTTTTTTCAAGTTGAGGTCATCTGGAACAATTTATTTCGCATAGAGTTGCCAAAAATATGTTTTTTAACTTATCCATTGAAGCTGTGTACTTCATTTTAATTCCATTAATTGCTTTCAATTCGGATGTACAATCGCGAGTCTAATGGCTTTTTTCATTATGAGATTTTAAATTAAAATGGCATCTTTTCAGTTTATTTACGGAAAACCAAACTGTTTATTCTCAATAACAGTGTATCTAAAAATAAATTAGTTCAAACGAACTAAAACAAGTACTGTAATTAGGGGGTACGTAAAATGCAAAGTGCAGAAAAAAAATAATTTTCATAAGAAGAAACAAGTAAAAAAAAAAAAAATGAAATATTTTATGACAACTTCAAAATATTAAAAAAAAAAATGATAAAATTAATTATTTAATTAAGTAGTTTCCAAATCAGTAAAAAAAAAAATTTTTCAAAAAATCCACAACGCACGCGACATCTTCCACGCCCAAAACACTTAATTTTCTCGCCAGAACCAGCCCTTTCCCCGCGCATTCAAACCGAAAAGTCACCTCCAGCGGCATAATTACCATCCCCGGGCTTTTCAGCGCCGGGTCTTGCGTGAAAGGAGAGCGAATGAGAAAAATTAAAAAAAAAAAAAGGGCCAAGCCCGGGTAAGTACGTGTCTGACGGGTAGTGTGTGCTCCTCCTTCATCCCGCGGAAAAACATGGGCAGACGGTTTTCATTTGATAATGTCGAGAGATTTTTTTTTTTCTACCCCGACTTTTTTCCTCGGAGAGACGCGTGCTATTTGGGCTATCTATCAAGCTGGGTTTTTTAGCCGGCTGACTCTACTCGGATTTTTCCACTTGGTGCGCGGCGCGGCTTTCGATCAAGAAAAATTGATGTATTTTTCGCTGGGTAATACTCCTCGAGTGAATGAATGCAGAATCTCGTTTAAGATTTGAGGATTTCTCGGTAAAGTGAGTTGCGATAAATAAATGTTTGTGTAGTGAGGTCGTGATACTGATATTTTTTACCAATAAAAAAAATAGAATTTCGGAAAGTCGTGAGTAGCTCAGTCGACAAAGGAATGGACTAATGACCCAGCCGTAGTCGGTTCAAATCCTACTTGTTCGTTTCTAAAGATATTTATTCAGCTAGTTTGGATTGTATTCTCTAGTATTAATACTTCAACAAATGCTGAATTTATTGATTAAAAAAAAAAAAAAAAAAAAAAAAAAATTTCTACAGCATTAGTTCGAATTTTTAATTATTATTTTTTTTTAAGAATTAAATTAGTAATCAATATTTTAAGAATTATTTGCAATGCCATTCAAAAATTTTACTTTTTTCTCTCGTCGTTTATCGAACAAAATATTGGTGAATTTAAGTAAATAAAGTACAATTTAGAGATATAATCTCAATAATAAATCAAAAAATCTTAAGCTGTAATTATTAAAATTTTAGTAATATTTGATACTGGAAGGAATTCAAACAATATCATTTATCCAACATATAGAAATAAAAAAATTTCATTCATTAAATAAATTTTATCCTTTTTTTACGCAAATAGAATGAAAAATAAAAAGAAGATTTGTTTCTTCATCGAAGTTTATAACAACCAAAGTATGAGAAACAAGTTAACCGATACACACGGTATTGTGCCAAGAGAGTTTATTGAATACGGAAAGGACTCGGGTGGCTATTATCATGTGCGGGGGGGTTGGCTTGGGCTTTCTATTCAGGCGCTCACCACCCTGGTGTATCGACCCGCGAACTAAAATTACAGTTCGAATAACAACACCCCGGTGCCTAATATTATATTTCCCCTTTACAACAATGCCATTGTATTACTAATGCGCAAAACGTGGACCGTAATCAACTGTTATTGAGGCAATAATACCGAATATGAATGACAGAAGCATGCGCTTTTAAATTTCGATATTTACTCCCGTTTTCGTTTTTAGGTTTAACTAATCTATTCGTGGGTTGCAAATTTTTCGTTCTTGTAGAATAATTGAGTGGTTATTTAACGGTTGAAACATAATGCTCTCAGTTTTAAGATGAATCAGATAATTTTTCTACAAGAAAAACAAAAAAATTTTTAATTGGAAATTCAGATTAAAAAAAAAAATGTTTTAATAAATGTAAAAAATCTTTTTTTTTCAATATTATTTTAATATTCAAATTTTGTGTATTTCTTATCACATTTGGAAAGAAAACTGGGATTCGAACTCAACACCTCAACACGCGCGTAAGCATAATCAGATTCTATAATTCTGATGCACTTGGCTACGGTGACATATGTATATGTTTGAGAACTTTTATTTTGATCCACTGAAATTTTTATCCAAAATTAAATATTATTAAAATTTTTTTTTGAATACCCGTAATAATTAAAAATATCATTGATTAAATTTACAATAAATAAGTAAAAATTTTTCTTGTAATTACGTCTAGCTACACAAATTATACAACCAAGTACCCGAAAACTGCAATTATAGGTCAAGCGAGTGCACACCGGGTAAAAAATCCACATCTGACCAAAAAGAGAATAAGAAGAATAAGAATAAAGTCCGCGTCGGGCAATGGGAACGAGATCGTCTAGAAAGATAGGGCCCCGCTTACAGCGGACCGCACGTGTATAATTGCACAATTGGCAATGAATAACGGCGCTTAAACACGACGCTTTATATACGCATGTGTGTGGCTTACTTTTGCGCATTATTTACACTCGCCTAATCGTTTTATCATCAGCGAGAGTTTTCGTTTATGCTCATGGGATATTTTTGTGTTTATACTGCGCGGTAGAAATTGTAATTTGCGAGTTGATTTTATTTGGGCATGACTCTTAGGATTATATGTATTGCATAAACAATTGTTCAACTAATTACATCTTTTCTCTTCGGAAGATATAAGTTAATTATTTTATGATGTATAAAACATGATAATACGAAACAAATTTCACATTTTTTTTAAAATTCTTATAAAACTTGCCATTTTTTCAGATACCGCGATATCAATTTTTGTTGGTCGTCACAAAGGAAAATTATTTCTGCAAGCCAAGAAGCTTAACTTATTAAAAAATCCAGGAGTAAACGATAAAACACGATTTTACGATTACCTTCATTTTAGTATCGAATCCACCGATCATAAAAACCTAATTGATGGATAAATAAATTATTCGAACGTTTACGCTCTTTGTCCTTTCTGTTAATCTCACTTAAGTACATAAAATATTCAAAAAAAAAAAAAAAAGTCCTCGAGTAAAAAATGATATCAGGGTTGAAAAATAAAATTCCCTTTGTAGGAGTGAAAAATCCGAGAAGATAAAGGTACGCCAAGGCTCATCGTCGGCCCGTTGTCGATGGTTTGAGAAACGAGGTACTTCGATTGTCTCACCTTGTAATCCAAGACCCGCAGATACTAATCTTAAATTACACTGGACGTGCCCGCTGCGCCTTGTCATGGAGCGTATAAATACTATACGTTACTCCAGATTTAAGACTGGAATAGAATGATATTGATGTTGGTTTTTGCGGTGATTTTTATTCTTGGGTCTTGGATCGTTTAAACAATTTTTTTTTTCAAAACAAGGAGGACTTTTTTATGTAAAACCAGTATTTAAGTAAAGCAGTCAGTACAGGTGAATTAAATTGTTTGACAGATCATTTATCGAGTAGGATTCGAACCGTCGACGTTTGAATTATCAGTCGAATGCTCTACCAGCTTATCTACTGACTGTATAATTCATTTTTGTATAGGTAATAAACATATATAACTTATGACTACTGTAAAGTCATAAAAGTAATAATACGAGTTACTATAAAATCATTTTTCTTGAAAAATAAAGGAAGTAATAACAAACGCATAACCATTTTTCGATGATGATGCATATACTCTACCTCGTTTCAAAATCGAAAACCAGCAGTCGCTATACGGAAAATCCTCCCACCGAAAACCACAAAAACCCCCAGATTAAATAAATACACATTAAGACGCGATATTAGCGCACAAGCGAGCGAGCCTCCAGCTGCGAGCGCGCCCCAAGCCCTCGGGAAGAAAGTCGCGTCTCGAGAGGAGCTGCCGCAGGAAGGATTTTATGCGTGCGGCGGCGGCGGCCATCCGCTCGTAAATTCGTCGCGAGGGGGAAAATTTTATGCTCGCACTCTCAGGTGCATCACCGAGTCTATAGCCTTGTACCTACGCCCGCTTGGGAGACACTTAACCGAGTACGCGACGCGGGATCCCCGGCTGGAGAGCAAAATGAAATAAGCTTTAGCGGGTTGCAGTACTGGTAGTGGCTGGTGCTTGTATGTACCTACTACCTGAAATATCCTTCCTGACTGAAATTGATTTACGCACGCGGGTTTGATTGTCTGGGAGCACGTACGCTGAAAGGTTCTTGAACGAGTGTGGTTAAGTTGTGAAAGTTCAAGATTTTTAGACGAACTTCGAGGCTCGAAGTTCGAGCTTAAAAACGAAGGGTGATGGGGGATTTGGAAATGATGAAACTTCAAAATTTTGAAGGACTCAATAACAAAAAATAATTTTTTATCAACTCTCATAAACAATGTTTTTCTAGATGCCAGGAATTTGAAAAAAAAAAAACCAATGTTTTTTTTTCCAGAGATATCTTAAGAATTTTAATATTGTGATGAAAACCTCGATTAATTATGTACGCAATCGAGTATTTAATAAATTAAACAGTGGACGAATTGATACACAAAAAGGAGCTGCTCATAGAAGTTGCAAAAAAGAAGTTGCACTTACTAAAATAACAAGATTGAAGCTCTTTATTTTTTGATCTGTACTTTCTTGATGATTGCAATAACTATGATTGCAATAGTAACAAAGAAATTTCCTCAACGCTTATTTAGTTAAAAAGTAATTTTTTATTATAACATTTTATATGCTTTTTTCAAGATTTTAAAATTTTGTAGAAATATCAACATCTCTATTTACTGTAAAAAAGTTTGAACGGGCAAAGAATGTAGAGAGTAAAAAATAAACTTTTTGCTTTCAATTAAATTAATTTTAAATAAAATAATAACTTATATTCTTTGAAGTTTTGGGAACTAGCATTCATTAACATCTTTGTACGTATTTTGAATAATAGTAGACTATAAAAATTTTCATTGCAATCTGGAAAATTAATTAATTAGCCTCTCTAGCAAGTATCGCATTATGTCCATAATTACGTGCACTCCGTCGATTAATAACCCTGTCAATTGGACAACAGCCATTCTGAATCGCAATTAATGCGAATCAATACGAGCATTCAGATTCACTGTACCCTGCAAGATTACCCTTACGATCACCTATAAATTCGACTTTCTCTCCCACACTATTATTTATTTCCAAAGACACGTACACATAAAATTGCAAAGCCGATTATCTCGAGGGCGCAGGGTTAAAACTAGCCTGGTTGTGCACTTCCCTTCGATATCTATGGAGAAGCGCAGCTTCTTCTTCCTCCTCTCTTTTCTGGCGCGGCAATTTCCTTGAACAAGTTAAGCGTCAGACGTCGCCTCGAATTCCCAAGGAAATTGATATTGCCTTTTATTTTATTTTCGAGCGCTCCTTCAATTTTCTCCTTAAACCTCCTTCTCCTACCTCTTTTTTCTTAATTCAATGTGCGCAACAGCAAAAAAAAGACCGTAATGAAGATTCGACCGTTCGTGTGTACGTTACGCCCTCGAGTGTCGTTAATTTTCTTTCTCGCGCGAGATGATGCAGAGATTTTCTCGGGGGTTCTTTATGTTCGCGAGTTATCGGCGCATAATGTTAAGGGTTTTATGAAAACTTTTTTAAAGTTTGTTTACGAAGTTGTATTTTGTCGGTTGAGGAAAATTTTAAACGAGACTGGCTATTTTGAAGTTCAATGATTAAAAGAAAATACTTATGAATGTATATTGGTCTAGTTATTAACACGTTATACTCGTAACCCAACGATTCAGAGAAAAAGTGTAGGGTTCAATTCCCCATGCTGGGACGATTCTTTGAAACAGTAAAAAAAAAAAAAAAAAAAAAAAAAAATCACTTTTACACTATTGATGTCTATAAATATATTTTTTTTTTCTAAAAAATAAAGATGACTAAACAAAATATTTAAAAAATTCATTTCATATTCTCATGATAACTTCGTTTCAAGGATAAGACACAAGGACGATTATTTATTTTTTCACACAAATAATGAATTACGAGAAAAAAACGGAAGACCTAATTAGGTGGCCATAAATCAGATAACCATCCGCGTCTTTATCAACTAATGATCGTCAGGCCCAAATTCGAACGCACGACTAATTAAAAAAATAATACAAAATTTTGCGAGTATAAATTCTCTCTTTCGCCCATGAATTCAGCGGGTTGCTCGCACCGGGTGATAAATAATTTCAGGCTCAATGCAAAACTCGAGTAAGTTATGAAGGCACCAGACTGAGCTCAGCTGCGCGGCAGTCCTCCCACGTCTGCGGTGTTGACGCGCGAAGATAATAAAAGATGTAACTCGCGCGGACTCCCTGCTCGTCGTTCATTGGTCAAATAAAAATTCATAAAAATATAAAAACATTATTCAAGTACGAAAACCCGTTACGCTATCGAAACTCATGTTTTTGATTTACGAACGCACCGAGGTCGTAAAAAACGCCTTTTCGAGTTTCGGATAAATATTAAAATTCGAAAGCATGGAGATCGAAAAAAAAAATCAATCAATTTATCAACGCGAAAATTCATCCATCAGCCGTACGCCCAACTAACACAGAAACGTTATCGAACCATCTTTCCTCGTGTACACAAAAAAGCGATCCCCTTCTTTGTGAGCGATATCGAATCGAGTGGAAATTCCGCCCTTCGAAATCAAAAGATCCACCCGAAAAAAAAAACTATCGTTCCGCGACGGTTCGGTCGATTGATTCGGCAAATAGAAAACGTCGCTCGCTCGAAAAAAAAATTCGTGTGTAAAAGCGCCGAACCGCTGAAAACAGCCAATTAAATCAGCACGAGCGTCAGTGGAGGGGGAGGGGGGAGGAAAAAAGTGGGGGGTGGCGATCCAATTTATTAATCGGATTATCAGACTGATTTCCCACGGGGCGATGGCATCGTGATACAAAGTTGATCTGCCTTCCCTTACTAGGAAGCCCCTCGAAAAGTGCAGAAGCTTCGATCACCGGTGAGGATCTTAAAGGGGTGATTTATTGTGTTTATTATTCATTGTTTTACTACGTGGACTCGTTTAAGAAGTCTGATGAAATTTTATCTGTAAAATTGATAAATTGTGATAAAAAATGATTCTGTTTTTAATTTTTTGTCAGCTTGAGGATACCAAATGATAATTTTAAATTCATGATGAAAAATGCGATTCTAAATACTGTCCTTTTCAAAATTTCATGGTTGTAGCCTTAAAGTTTATAATTTATTGTAAGTTCGTGCAGTTGTGAATCTAGACATTCAAAGTACATTCCAAGATTAGACCGAGGATTAGACATAAACAAAGCTGCACCCTCTGCTACTTCAGTTGTGTTCAAAAGTTCAAAAATACTTGAAATCTAATAAAATGAGGGTTTTAATTTTTTTGCAATAATTTATTTGGGCAAGACAATTACAATCACTTTAAAATATTTGAAAAATAATTTTTTTTAAAATCATCATTTGAAAAATTATGATTTGATGTAGTCAAAAAAGTTTTTAGTCAAAAAAATAAAAACTTATCTTTCCAAACCTGAAAAGAAGAGAATGAAATTTCGAATATAAAGGCTACTTCGAGAAAAAAAGCACCTTTACTTTACGGCACCAAAGTAAAAGACAAATAAAACCCTTCAAAGTTTCGATTGGCTCGAATCAACTGGCTCTTCGTGTGTTTCTTCTCGAGGATCAGCAAACATTACGATGAAAAACCCTCTCCTCCCCCCCCCCCCCCCCCACACAAAAAAATAATTCCAGCCTCATCATCCCTTCCTAAACAGAATCAATTCGAAGGCCAGAAGCTCCTCTAGAGTGCAGAAGCGGCGAATTCCCGGCACGTAGTAGAACAGTCAGCCAAAAATTGATGAAATATAATAAACCTCCCGCGCCCTCTTCTCCGCGGACGGAAGCAATATCCGTCAATCGGAGGTAACTTCCTCAAAAAGTCCCTCCCCGCAGTGGAGACCGAGACGGCTGAGGCTGGTAATGGCTATCGATTATTGCTTATCGCGCGGTAAACCAATCGCCCGCTCGGCGTGTCGCGATGACATCTCCTCGGAAACGACTTTCACGTGTATCATCTTCTTCTTCGTCTTCTTCTTCGTCTTTTTAGCACTCACAACGAAGGGACTGACTCTTTTTCAAGATCTTGCGTGCTTGATTTCACCTTTAAAACACGGTTGTTTACCGCGACGCGTTTCTGAGTATGATTTTTTGTTGCGATCTATTTGTTCATCGTTTTTCTATGTATATAATAGTTGCTTAAAAAAATTAAGTGTTGTAAATCATTTTTTGTGTTGATCGAGTGCTTTTATAGCATATACCCAGAGATACATTTAGTGGAAATCCGAGTGGAAATCATTGTTGAAACTGTAATTAAATATTTATGAAGTTTTATTTCCTCAGGGAAAACGTTTCACACATACTTTAGACATTTTTAAAAAATTTTAGTTTTCTTTCGAAGACTTTTTTAAATCAACACATTATTATTTACTATTAAAACAAATTTAATTTTTTGTGTTTAACAGTAAAATACATTCAAAATTGAAAAAAATCACTTCATCAATTTAGAAACAAACATTCATACAATCCGATAAAGTCCAGATCAATTGTATAAAAACCGGGACAGTGGTATGTCAAGACATCAATTGATTACATTAAAGCTAAAAAGTAAAATAGAACATTTTTTAGAATTTTTTTTTAATATTTAATCGAGAGCTCGAATCATTAATCCTCAAAAAGAGTACGCCCTCTTTAAAAATTAATCCCCACAATCGGATACCGAAATGAAAAAAAAAAATATATAAATATTCCAGTTTTTGTAAAAAAAAAAAAAAAAAAAAAGAGTCAAGCTGTATCGATAAAAAAAAAAAAAAAAAAAAAAGAAGCTTTCCCGACAAATCGAAAACAATCCCGTGAAAAACATTTCCTTTGGCCTCGGCATATACATCCTTTTTATCTCCGGTTGGCTGAATCCCTCGGTAAATTTTTCCCCCCTGCAACGCGAGTTATCGACACATCGGCGCTTGACGCTTTTGACAAATGGCTTCGTGTGTGGAAGCAACCGAGAGAGAGAGAGAGAAAACCCGCGCCACCGCTGAATTGAAAATCGCGACTCTGTTGCGAAAAATCAAGATCGATCGGGATTTTCCGTATGGAAATGCGAGCTCCGAGATTAGAGGAATGAGCACGTGGGTGCTCGATCAGATTGAATCGTGATTATTTCCAGTGGCGACCTTGTTGAACGCTTTGCAGTGTATACAATTGATCAGCATTACTTTACGAATGATTATTTGAATTTTAGTTGACAGTGACACGTTTAAAAAAATTTTTTCAATTGCTGCATCTTAGAAAAACTGTGTAAGAAATATTTGAGAGAGACTTTTTTATCATTATGGTTATAGTTTTGAAGCTAAATTTGACTTATAAATATTTTTGGTAAAAAATATTTATTAAATTCTAAGCATCACTTTTCAGAGTGCGAAAGCTCACAAAACTATTTTTTATAATTAAAAATTCATTTTATTTAAAAGAAATGTACATTAGAAGCTACCCTAGAAGTTTATAACTTACTCGACCTCATCTGGCTTGGAAAGTAAAGGCATCTTAATACTCACCTGAAACAAACAAAAGAAATAAAAATTAATTTGATATTCACATTTGAACAACAGTAATCATCATAAAGATACACAGAATTTCTTCAAAAACAATCACTTCTTCGGCGAGTGAGTAAACTGAGCAAAAAAAAAAATGGTGCGTGCTTCGATTCGAGGCACGCGCTGTTGAAAAAAATGAATTCGCGTCACGATGCGTCAACCACCACTGCCGTCGCATTTTCCCTTGGTTTTTCTTTGTGTTTATCTCCAAGAAATTGGGATGATGCTGACTGACGATAATTCGGTCTGGCTTCGACGTGGCTGTTTTGACAATAAAACAAAAATACTTTGCCGTTTGAAAACAGTTATTTACGAATTTCAATAACAGTCAAGCGTTTAATTAATAAGCGGAACTGGGTCACACCACGAGTGCGAATTACAGATCGAAGATTGATTAATACACCGATTCAATTAGTTAGCGAAATCATCCCGCAGGAGGAAAAAGATTTCGGTACCAAGATTAAACACTGATTTATTAAACAGCGCTCGAGCCCGATGAAAATCTGAAATAAGTTTGATTATTGCCTCTTATCAAGCGACCCGGGGGTATCAAGATTCCTCGAGTTATTAAGCCGCAGCCACACACGAGGCCATTAAGAATCCTTTTGTTTTAAACTAGAGTAGTTGCTTCGAAACCCTTCTATTAATCACCCAGCGCATCAACAAATCCTATTACGTGGGTCCGAACTTTGATAAGTCATTAAACTCCGGACCGGTTCGTCGACCTCCGAATCTAAATTCCATCTTGGCGAGATAAACCCTTCGCCATCAATCACCGAAAAAAAGTACGATTTTTTTTTCTTGCACGGAGTGCCTTAATTTGTCTCGCGCGCGAGCCGGGGTTATTATATTATTTTTTCGCGCGAGATCTCGTATCGTGAGGAATGAGACAACGACCGAGGATAAGAGTATTCGCCGGAAGGATGGGTTGTTTCAGCCGCAGCTTCCCTTGATTGTCCTCCTGGATTTTCAGTTTGGCCTAGTTGCAGATACTTTTCTGTCCTTTATGAGTAACGTTGTAACTTCAAAATTAATTTAGTTACTTTGAGTCACTGTTTAAACTTTGAGTAATTACAATAATAAGCCGGGTGATGAAATTGTAGTAGGGTAATAAATTAGGTTGAAATTTTATAAGAAACTAATACTATTTCTGTGTAATATTTACAAGATAAATAATTGTTTCTTAAAAGCTTTTGTGGCTCGACAGGTTGGGCTCAAAGTTTTCGCACTGAAGAGTCTGGTTCGATCCCGACGTCGGATCATTTGCTTCAACTACGGCTACGAGTCCAAGTTAAAAATGGGACTTCTTTAAAAAGATGTTTCAGTTTAAATTACTCTTTATACCCATGATAATGATAACAACATTGATAAACAAAAAAAATAAATAAAAAAAAAAAATCCGAATCTTTCCATCAAGATTACATAAGCGATTTTTTTTTACATTGAAATGAGCTTTATTATTGAACTTTTTAAAATTGCATAAACTATCAATCAGATTAAAAAGGTATAACATTAATTTTTTCATGATTTTATTTTTTAAAATGAAAAGTAAATTGTATACAATACATAACTTCACAAAAAAATTAAACTTTGGTAATTTTTGTAGTTTGTGCATACCGCTTCGAGCTTACGACTGCAGCGTCGCAAGTGTTTTAAAAGGTTAATTGAGTTTTATTAAAACCACCTTGCTTCCGCAAAGGGTATTTAAAACAATGAACCACAGTAGAAAGTGACGCCCGTCAGAGTCTCCAACAAGTTGATCGAGAATTTAGACCCCGGAGCACCGCAAACTGGTTTTTACTCCTGAGATAAAGGCCCTGCGAGCGAGCGAGCTGACAGAGTAATGTAAAATACTCCCACCTGCGTGCACCTACTCGGCTTACGTAAACGAGAAAATCTTAATGTTTATTGTTACTCCTCCGGGCTTGTGGAAGTCAAGTTCGAGAGCCGTGATTTTTAGTTTTGAGGTTAAACGCTTTTCCGGGAGGAATATAACGTGCTTTTTTTATTTTTACATGCGAGGAATAGTTTGCGTAATGGACAAAGCGTGTTGGAATTAAATCCGACTATTTTATGTGAGCTCAAGGTTGGGAGGGAAGAAATTTTTTTTCATTTAAATTGTTGAGGATCATGAGTTTAGAGGGAAATTTTTAAGTAAGGTCATAAAGTTTTTTTTCTGTTTTCTGCAAACTATTCTATTGAATGCATCTAAATATTAAAGTTTGTTATGTTTATTTAAGATATTTATAGGTATGATGACACTGAATTTTTTTTTTTTTTTTTCTTAATTATTGCTATCGTATCAGTGTATTTCATTTTAAAATGAGTTCAACAGCAGCTGTGAATACTAAGATGAAACTTTCTTCAGGTTCTCCAACAACTACTTCAGTCTCAAATGTTTAACCAAAGTCTTATTTATTCACAACGAATTACCTCAAAAACAACATACTTCAATCATCAATTTTTTAATCATCTTAATTCGGCTAGATAGAGAAAATTGTAAAGCTCCTTAGCGCGGGATATTTTTTAATCTCTCGACGACCATTCCCCAAACGAGCGACTCTTCCGTGCGCAGGGATGGAAGATCCTCTTTCAATTTACCAAGAGAGAGAGTGTATATGAGCAAGCGCGCGATCCTCGGACATTTCAAGCCTTTTACGAGCCAAGATAGAGTACCGCCGAGTGACCTTAAATCGCCATTTGTAGAGAGAAAGCTGCGCGCCAGAGTAAAGAAGGTTTTACTTTTTCTTCTTCTCCACAAGTCCATCCGCTTTTCAACTTCCTCTTTATATTTACCCTGCGGTTTCCGGCTTGGCTTCGAAAAAGCTCTCGTGGAAACAGAAGGAAGAAGTCGCGGAACGAAGTTTGCCGAATTCGATTCCCGCGTTAAGAAGAAAACGTATTTAAAAGAAAAAAAAAAAAAGATGGAAGGATGCTGCGTTTTAATCAGATTGTTTCCCTTTTGTAGTGCGTGCTTTCAGGTGAAAATAGCTTCGGCGTTATCTTATCCTCTTAATTCGCTGGAGTATTATCGTACCGGAGTAGAGCGAAGTAAAGTAAAAAAAAGAGGTTAGCACGCACAAAGGTTAAAGGACGACGCTTTCTTTTGTGGCGGGGATTTTATAAAGCAGGCCGAACAAATGGAGTAGTATTAAAAAAAAAATTAACTGGTGGTACGTGAGCCCAGAGGAAAAAATTACCGTGGTTAAATTTTATTTTCACTTAAGTTAATGTGAAAAATTTAATTTCAACTATCATTCTGTCACTTTTATTTTAAATTAAAAACCATCAGATGATTTAAAAAACACAAAACTTTTCATGTACGGAAAAAATATTTTTCTTTTAGATATTACGTACGTATAATGCTTAAATAAATACTGAATATGTATACCATGCTTAGATTAGAGACGGTCAGGGTTTGAATAAATGACGCTAAAATTAATGCTTCGTCCATATTTTTTAAAAATAATTAAAAATACGTTTGTATGATTAAAATTTTCATGTTTTCTTATCATCAGTAGACTAAAAAAATTTTCTGAAATAATCCATAATTTATAATCCTTAACAGAATAAATGGCATAGTTCACTCACCCCAAAATCAAATTTCTGATCTCGTCCTCATTCATATTCAAACAAACAAAATTTTTTATTTTTCGTAACCTTTAAAGGTACCAAAACGAGGATCTCAATCACGTAATTGAATCCCTTTGTAAGTCAAATCCTTATCAAAAACTGGCCCCGATCGACTTGTCATTTAAATATCCTTTGGCCCCGGCATTAATATTTAAATTGCCGGGGGATTAATCAGAACCGACTAAACGACTTCTCCTCCCACTGCCACGTAAACAAAGCGGCTCTAAGAAGACGCTTCCTCCTCTTCTTCTTCTTCTTACGGGTTGTATTACAGTGGGGGGGAATCACGCGTAGACCAATATAAAAGGAAACCCCGCGGCGGCGTAACTCGCTACGCGTACGCGTGCGGTAATTGACCGGCACCGAACGGGGCCCGGCTTGCTCCTTTTATACCTCCTGAAGTGCTGCTGCTGCACCTTCAAAGAGAAAAGTGTTGCGGTGGCGTATTAGGGAAATAAGTTTGTTTATGCCCGAGGAGAAGTAAGCTGGTTTGAAAAAAAATACGTATCCTAGATTTTACACGATTATTTTATAGTATCGAGTTACACGGCTTAATTTTGATATGAATTTATTGGCTGGAAGAGTCTAGTGGATAATTTCAGCATGATAAAAAGTTTAAATAGCTAAATAAGACTCAAAAGTTCGGTTTGCTATAGTCGTTGGAAGTACTTAATGTAAATGAAAAAAAAATCTATAAATTTGTGATGGATTTTGAATTATAGAAATATATTACTCTATTATCTATTATAAACTTCGTTATAAATTAAAGTATATATTTATATCACATTATTGTATTAACACTAGAGAGATTATTTAAACACTGTATCCTCTTCATTATAAATATATTTTACTCATACCTACGTAAATTCATATGAATATGAAATAGTCAAATCCCGTATATTTAAATAAAATAAAATAAAATAAAATTAATCAGTATCAAATGAAGTAAAACAATAGTTCAATAAAATTTCTATCGAATAGGAAGCGTTTATGTTTACATAAAATAATCCCGTTCGAGAGTTATTAGTGCGCGACGGCAGATTAGAGTTCAAGGATGAGAGGAAAGGCTTTAAGAAGCTTTAAAGCTTTGGTGCAACTGGAGCGGACGAAACGATACTTTTTTTTTTTTTTTTTTTTTTTTTTTTATTCATTTTAAAAAGTATACCAGTCGATATTTACACACGGGGGATGATTGAGAATTAATCTTTTGGCTGAGAGTGACGTAGATAAACTAGTCGTCGCTTATTGAGCTAGCTTTATCTCCACGTGGAAACAACTTTGCATAATGAGACGAGATTATGCTACTATTTTATTTTATTCCTTTTTTAGATATTCAGGATTAAGTTGTACCGATAAAATTATACGCGGTAGCTGCAGTGGCTGAACTTTTAGTGTCGATTTTTCTTCTTTTTTTTTTTTATTCGGACGAAAACATGTATATTGGGTTAAAAAATGTTATCATAATTGCGCATCTGAAGCTTAATTCTTGTAAGAGATTTTAAAGATTACAGAATTATTAAGTATTATTGGAAAGGAAATTCAAAATCAAGATTTCAGGATTTTCTGGTCTGAGATAAACTGTAATGTCGAGAGCAATTTTAACTCAGGAAGAAAAAAAAAAAAACATTAACTGTATTCTTGTATTTTGAATAATCAAATTACTACTGTTACTCAATATTGTCTAAAATCATGATTGTCGAAACAATTCGAATGAAGGATTGAAAAATTTGGTTAGCGACAGTTGGTATAGTGGTGAAGTAACTATGAGCTGATGTGATGTCATCTTCAGAGACACGGGTTCGACTCTCTATGCTATAGTATTTTCAACTGGTCAAGTGCAAAATTAAAAAAAAAAATCTGCTGTTTCTGAGATCCTTGCTAAGAATATTCAAAATGATAATACAAATTTATTATAATTTTTTTTTTTAATTTTTCTTTGAGTGTAATTATAAAAAAAAGGCGTTCTGTCGCTGCAACAATATACCTTTCTAAAAAGAAAATAACCAAGAATTTTTTTTTTTTTTCCTGTGAAAATTAATCATTCAAACTCTAACAGCTCTATTAGCGAAATAAACACGCCCCCGACTATCGAATTAGCGAGTGCTCCAAGCCGTTAGAAAATACATCAAAAAACCGCAAAGTGTACGGATGAAAAATAAAAGGAAGAGGCGGGAGGGGGAGTCAAGAAAACTCCGAGCCGGAAAAGAAAGTCGGTCTGGTGAAAAACGAGGCAATTAGCGAATAGAGATAGAAGCGGTCTGCTCTACTAATACTACACTCGACAGAGAAGTCATTAAAGCTCGACCGAACGTTTTGCGTGGAAACCAAAGAAAGAAATTAAAAAAAAAAAACTGCACACGTATATACGCGATCGATTAATGTGTCGGGGCATTTAATTACCCCGGGTAGCTAACGTCTCAATTAACGGGCTCCGTTTCAGCTTTATTGGCCGGGAAAAAATTTGTTTATTAAACGACCTGTCTGTTTTTTTTTTTTTTTTTTTTTTTTTTCAAAAATCGTCGCGTGTAGGAAGAATTGATGGCCGGGGTAGAGAACATTGACTTAACGGCCCGGCGCTTCGAAGTGGCGAGATAAGATACCGTCTAAGGATTTTCTGGAACATTGAATCCCAACGACGAATTAATCAATGTTTGCTTCCCCGATAAACGTCAGTCTCTAAAAACGCATTGAATCCGGATAAACTCATTATTGCTGTTCCTGTATTTATTTCTTTATAAATCCCGCGGGATCAAGGAAAAACAGCCAAGCTTTGAATATATTGTTGCTCGCGACTGGACTTAACGGAAGCGTAAATAACGTCTCCTTTTTACTCGGCGCGCCGGCGTCTTATCGTACCGGCCGGCGCTGCTGCAGAAACGGGCTATTAATTTGTGAGTTATTGGTTATTGATAAGGCTTAATTGATTTGGCACGCCGAGTGGGTAACTTTTACCTACAGATAAAACCACCGCGTCGCGGCTAGGGATTGAGAACCGAACTCGGCGCTAATGATATTATAATTCGCAAGCCAGTACCTTTGATTATCGCTACCGGTGAATTTATGTTACGAGGTAATTATCGATAGGTAATTATGGGTAGCGAAATTTTCCCAATTTAACACTCAATTTTTTTTTTTACCCGAGTCAAAGTTTAATCTTTGAACTCGTGAGTTATTTTTATTGCTTGGGGAGACTCTTTCTTGCAGTGGATTGTTTACGGTGTTGGGGAAAGTGCTTTGTAGAAAAGATAAAAAAGGTGTTTAAAAATGGAAGACGCGATAGGTTCTTAATGATTGTGCACTTAAAATTGATTAATATGCAAATTTTTTCATAAAATCGTAAAGAGTAACTTGTATGATAAAATTTAAACCAAACCGTACAGGGATGATCAATTGGGAATAAAGTATGAAAGCGCAAAAATTCCATTTCGAAATTAAGTTAGAACTTTTTTGATCATATCATCGTAGCTCCAAAATTAACTAAACCGAAAAGTTTTGAATTTACCTTAAATTTTATAAAATTCAGCTTTAGCGTTGAAAGTTTTGCCGTAATAAAAGCTCATTGAAAAGCTCAAAATTTTCACGAAACCACAAACCGCAGGTTAATCTAATTTTTACCGAAGTATGCCAAAAATTTTGTTATTTTAAATTCCAAAAGCGTCTTCCTACAAAAACCTGTCTCTACCACCAAACAATTATACTCACAATCAGCTGGTACAAAACCTCCGTAAGCATCCCTCATATCGAAGCCAATAAGGCTACAGGGAACATCAAAGTGCGGCCGGCGACACACCGCACTCGATCCCTAAATAAAGGTGCGGGTTATATTTAACCAGCTCCAGCCCCGATTAAACCGGTCGGGTGCTACCTCCCGCGCTCTCCGTAGGTGTGGCGGTCGGACGTGTGGGAGATTATCGGATTTCGGGGAACGATAGTGCGTAATTTTTAATTCGTTCGGGGAAGATGAGTTGCAGGTACATCCGCGACGAGAGATCAGCAGCTATCTTCTCGAATTCAAACGACGATTGTATCTATGGCGCTGTTACGCGATACCCCTCCGGCATTGTTATCGCGGAGTTGAATCGTTTGGATAAACGGTAGTTCGATTGACCTTATTTTTTAACTTCGAGTCATTCGTAGGTGTTTGAATTTTATTCCAGGGGTTCCAAAGTACATAGAGTTTTTTTTTTAATTGAAAAATGATTCGCAAACGCATATTTTATTGTCGGTGCAGGTACCGTCGCTTCTACCGTTACGTTTGCACCTTGCGTCGCATCCGATGTTGTGGAAGACCTCGATTGACTGTCCTCGCCCGTTTATGTAAATGCAATCTGAGGAAATAAATTTTTTTTTTGTAAAAATAATGTCTTTGTTTTGAGTATTCAGACTATTGCACAGTAGTTAAAACGAAGGACGGTATGAACCTTCTGTGCCTGGTTTCCTCAGAAAGTCGTATTTTCCATCGCAGTGTCCTCCTAGGTCTAATCCATGTCGTTTACATAATAAACTATCGCATTGATCATCGCTATGAGCAGGATGGCTTTCACCCTTTCTATCGATAAATATGCACTCTGCAAAAATTATTCTTTTGAAAAAAGTTACCATCCATTATAAGCTTTAAAAATCATCAAACCCACCGTCTTTTAAAAATTCTAACTCGCAATTGCAAATTTTGTTTATACAGTCTCCGTCATTTCTTCCGTCCCGTTTACACCTTGCATCACATCCAACCTTATGGAAGACCTCGATCCATTGACTTCGCGAGTTCTGGTAAGCACACACTGAAGAGATAAGTTCGATCCAAAACATAAATTTTTTTATTTTAAAGATAAAACGAATTTTTAGCAGTGTAAAAAGTAGGTTGCGAACCTTCTTTGCCTTGTTGTCTCAAGCAATCACAGTAATTTCCATCACACTGTCCTCTTCTGTTCAATCCATTTATTTTGCATACATACTTGCATTGGTCGTCGTTACTAACTACATTCATTTCACCAGATTGTTCAATAAAAAAGCACCCTGCCAGCTCAACATGATAAACCAAATGATTTTAGATTTTTTCATGAAGGTTAAAGGTATTATAAATATTTCACTTACGAGCACTGATAATTGCTTCACAAACGACTTAAAACTAAAAAGCTTCATTTTACTATTTTAAAGTTATAAATTTTAATATGTATGCAAACTGTTTATGCAAAGCTTTTTTATGTATTGACTGATTCAAAATATGATGCACTGTCGTGTTCTCTTGAAAAATTAATTGCGTGTCATTAAAGTCAATCTAAATTTACAGTTACGTACAACTTCACGAACTTGTAATATTTTTCGGTTTATTTTCAACTCACTTTACATTTTTATCATGTGACATTTAAATCTATGCTTTTAACTACCAAACTCAAATTTTTATACTACTAACTTCTACGTATAAATGCAAATTTGTTCAATAAAAATGATTTTTTGATAATTTCGTTTAACGGCTATAATAATTATTTATGAGTGCCAAATAAAGAAAAAAAAAAGTCATCGATTTCTATGTAAATTTTATAACTGTGTTGAGTAGATGCACGACATGTGTGTTCCACTCAATCTCGCTCTAAACAACCTTTGCACACTCCCGAAATTGAAATATAAACTCTCGACTCTCGCATGTACTTCGAGTAGTCAAAAATTCATCAAAGAGATAATTTACACTCTTTAAAAGCAGTTCGCGAGAGCTTTCGCACACTCGAAAAAGAAAGCGATGTTTGACTTGACTCGCGAAAGGCATCACAAAGTGTGCACCAGGATAACAAACGTGAATAATGGGAAGAGAGGCGGGGGGCTGAAGCATCTGGGCGTTTTCATCAATCGGCGAACTCGTTAAACCCGCGAAAACACGACTGTCGAGACGAAACAAGTCCGCAGACGAGACCCGTACACATGTTATTTATTTCGAATGAAAAATAAAATGGCGGAGGTTTTTTTAAAAAAAAAAAACGTATCGAGTGGCGTTACGAGAAAAATCAAGCGCCGGGGCTTTCGTCATTCAATTGATTTATTGGGTCAACGAATTGTTGAATGGCTCGTTAAATAAATTGACGATGCTTATTCTTATTTGAAAAAGTGAAAATATAATACTCGGTGAGCTTGCAAATTCAAAAATTTTTTTTTATTTACGTGTAGAGATAATAAAAAAAATATTTAGTCTTTTACACGGTCTTTTAATACGTAGTTGGATTGTACAATTTTAACAACCATCAATCGAGAAGAAATCAAGCGACAAAATAATTTTTTTTTTTTTTTTTTTTTATCAAAGTACAAGCTTGCTAAACACTATCCAATTGATCTATTCACTAGTACCCGAATTATATAAGTTTAAAAACATCCCTGCGAGAAATTTCCGCCAGAATATTGCCAGACAGTGGGCAGATTTAGCGAAATTGGGCAGAAATTTAGTAGGGTTAATCGCCAGATTCTTGACAGAAGGCCAATGCTTTACGCATAGGGATTCTGGCGAGCTATAGCCTAAACCTGTTTATTTTAAATTGTAACATTGATTACTAACAAAAATATGTTCAGTTTCATAACTTGACTCTGAAATTTTTCTTTTTTTTTTTTTCCTTATGTTGAACATTTTTCTCATCCATTTTGATGTAATTTTAAAATATTATTCACACAATACCAGCCCTGCTGTATAGCCACACGTGTGGCATACGTGTGCCACACGTACAATGGACTTGAACAATTTTTTTTTCTTTTTCTAAATATTTTAACACCTATGGAGTCAGGGCGGAGACCTAGTGCATAGGATAGCGATTACAACCTGGACATGATTTCCCCAGGAAGTTTTGACTCCGGAGGGGCCAGGGCGGATACCTGGTGCACCTGGTGATATTGACGCCTTGGAGATGATTTCCCCAGGAAGTTTGGACTCCGGAGGGGTCAGGGCGAATACCTGGTGCACCTGGTTATACTGAGGCCTTGGAGATGATTTCCCCAGGAAGTTTGCACTCCGGAGGGGTCAGGCTGAACACCTGGTGCACCTGGTATTAATTACGCCTTGGAGATGATTTCCCCAGGAAGTTAGGACTCCGGGGGGGTCAGGGCGGACACCTGGTGCACCTGATGATACTTACGCCTTGGAGATGATTTCCTCAGGAAGTTTGGACTCCGGAGGGGCCAGGGCGGATACCTGGTGCACCTGGTAATACTTACGCCTTGGAGATAATTTCCCCAGGAAGTTTGGACTCCGGAGAGGTCAGGCTGAACACCTGGTGCACCTGGTGATACTTACGCCTCGGAGATGATTTCCTCAGGAAGTTTGGACTCCGGAGGGGTTAGGGCGTACACCCGGTGCACCTGGTGATACTTACGCCTTGGAGATGATTTTCTCAGAAAGTTTTGATCCCAGTGGGTTCACATCATCAAGTTTACTATTAGGATAGCATCTTCAGAGTTGGGTTATTACCGGGTACACCAAGTATTTTCCCTGGCCCATCCAGGGTCAAAATTTCTTGATAAAATCATCTCCAAGGCGTAAGTATCATCAGGTGCACCAGGTGTCCGCCCTGACCCCCCCGGAGTCCTAACTTCCTGGGGAAATCATCTCCAAGGCGTAATTAATACCAGGTGCACCAGGTATCCGCCCTGGGCCCTCCGGAGTCAAAACTTCCAAGGGAAATCATCTCTAAGGCGTAAGTATCACCAGGTGCACCAGGTGTCCGCCCTGACCCCTCCGGAGTCGAAACTTCCTGGGAAAATCATCTCCAAGGCGTAAATATCACCAGGTGCACCAGGTGTTCAGCCTGACCCCTACGGAGTCCAAACTTCCTGGGGAAATCATCTCCAAGGTTTCAGTATAACCAGGTGCACCAGGTATCTGCCCTGGCCCCTCCAAGGTCCAAACTTCCTGAGGAAATCATCTCCCTGTCGTAAGTATCACCAGGTGCACCAGGTATACGCCCTGGCCTCTCCGGAGTCAAAACTTCCTGGGGAAATCATCTCCAGGTTGTAATCGCTATCCTATGCGCTAGGTCACTGCCCTGACTCCATAGGTGTTAAAATATTTAGCAAAAGAAAAAAAATTTGTTCAAGTCCATTGTACGTGTGGCTATACAGCAGGGAGAGGTTAGGATTTTCAAACAGCAAGCATAATTCATCGATTAAAAATTAAAATTATATTTCTATAAAATTATTTGATTATTTTTTATCAATTTTGTAACATCGGAGCTGCATGCTGCTGCTCCGATTTGTAAACTAACCTCTCATCAACGCATCTAGGTACATATACATATATGTATATATATAGACATATACATAAAATAATAAGCTTGACAGAATTTTCTGCCCACTATCTGGCGAGCACCCCAGACGTTCTGTTGAAACTTCTAGCAGGGATAATTCACACAAATATAAAAAAAAAAAACTCACAAAATTAGACAGATTCAAAGACGGGAAAAATTAATAAACTCCAGCTGCGCGCATAGGGTTATTAAAATTTTCAAAAATCCTCGCTCGCGTTAATAACCCAACTTGATAAAAAATCAAGCTGCCCCACCTCGTACGTCATCCCCCTAATTGAAACCCGAAACCCCTGGTCGGGGGAAGGTCACCGACGACACGAATACTCAAGCATGCCCGGGCAGGCCTCCTGCGGCGCGGAAAATATTTCGGGTCTTTAATTGGGTGACCTGGAATTTCTGGGCGACGAGCAACTCTTCTTCTCCTTCTCCTTCTGCTTCTCCCTCCTTGTTTTTTTTAGCAGCAGACCCTCGGAATTCGGTGTGATTCGGTCGAGAGGGATATTTTGTTACCCCGCGGAGGGAGTTCGTCTCGCTGACTGACGCTTCTTGCTAGACTGCGAGGGGCGAATTTTTTCGCGCTTTATTTACAATTAGGAGCGAGGAATCTCCGAGGTTGGATCATGCTAAGTTTTAAATAAAGTTGACAAAGTACGAGACTGCGAGGAACCACAAGTCGAGTTGAGAATTTAGTTTTTGTGACCTTGAACTTTTTTTTTTTACAATTTTCGAGCACTGTTCTCGTTTCATAACAAGTCAAAATTTGTACCCACTCAACAATGTATCATTGTATTTACATCTAGCTAATACTAACTTTGAATAATGTTTAATTAACATTTCAAGTCATTTTGAAACTAGTTCAATTTCAAACTGAAACTCAGTTCATCCGCGGCCACCAAATTTCAAACTGGTGGTTAGTTAAATGCTCTTTGCAAAATTGACTCGTCACATTTTTATTCAAGCCACAAATCCAAGCAAACAAGTTTAAAAAAAAGCAAAAAAGAGAGACAGCACGAGATCAATCAAGTTCCCAAAACTCGGAGCACGAAAAAAAAGAAGAGGAGGAGGAGGAGGAGGTGGACAGTAGCAAACGGTGCTCGATCGAGTGATAAATACGTGGTTAAAGGTGGTCAAATGGGGTGTAACCCGATAATCGCTCGGCTCGACTCGACTCGCTCGGCCGGTGGCTAACTGATTGCCTAGATCCTGCCGGGGCTTAAATCTCGCTAAGCCGGTTAGCGTCTCTGTTAACTTGACCGACGGCCACGCATTACCCCGCGGTACCAATGTCATTTGTGACCAATAATAGCTCGCTTTGGTCCAATACAATATCGTTAAAAAATCGTCCACATTTTTAATAAACGGAATCGTTTTGAAGTTTAATACGTAAACAATAAGTATTATGTATTATACACACGGTGACCAAAGATTAAATATCCAGCGGAAATTTTCGGGTACTTTGTGTTATCCTGATGACGAAAATATATGATAATAATTTTTTCTTTTGTCAGTTTTTATTTAATCGATTATTAAAAGTCATAAAAATATTTAATATATAGCATTTACGATTTTTTTAAGGGCAAAGAGAATGTAAATATTTATAAAAAAATGAAATCAATAGTATCAAACAAACGATAACAAACATCAAAGCACTCAAATTTTGCACTTTTTATCAAAACCAATACAATATTGAGCCAAAAATTTGCATTGCATAGCGAAACCCTATACTCGTGTAAATTTAAGCTGACACCGAACAAATTAGGAAAACAGTTGAAGGCTCGGTTGAAGGGATATTAATTAGTGCCGGGTGACAAGTACAAGTGGCGAGCAAACGAGAAAAAAAAGAAAGAAACCCGGGGACTACTTAATAACAGTCGTCCAAAAACCGCTTAATTTCGGCTGCAGACCCTAAGTACACCCGAAAAGTTTGTACACGCGGAAGACAAACGCGAGGAAAGAAAGTGAGAGAGGTGGGAGGAGTTAAAAGAACTTCACAAAGTTAAACACGGCCCTGAGAGACGTACGAGCGTATCGTTTTTCTGAATTATGCGAGCAATTAAACCCGGATTTCGGATCGGGCCCACGGGACTTTTATAAATTTCAACGATTATTCGGGAAGTATTTTGAAGATACCGGGGAAAAGCTCACTTGGATTTAGTAAATATTTATAGGAAATCAACGGAGGCTTTTCTGGGGATCTCGGTCGGACACTCAGTAGATCCTCGGCTGTTAATACATCAATTTTTCTCTCGCAAGATTTGTTGAACTTTGACCCCGATCAGTTTTGCAACCACTTACAAAAAATTCTATTAGACTCGTAATTATTGTTTAACAAATCATGTACCGGCTATTAATTAGATGTCAATTTTTTGCGGTATACGGACTATAGATATTCCAGTGGAAATCGATAACCGTGATAACCATAAATTCGCATTCGATATACACAATTGCGAAACGTATTATGACTATTAGGCGCGTGTCTACCCCATAAGTCAATCAATCACATCGCGTCAGTGTTCATTGAATTTACGAAGCTTTTTTTTTTTTTTTTTTTTCTTTCCTTGCCCTCGATAATACCGCGAAGATGAATCTAATCGATCCTCGGATCTTTAGCGCAACGAGGTTGTCATTGATAGCCGGTAATGCACAACGTTTTAATTCAACCAATTCGCATTTATCATAAGTATAAATGCGGAGTCATTTTTACAATGCGAGATTGATTATGAAAATTTGTATTCATTCGTCGATGTGAACTGAATAAATCTATTTTATTCATTGCACAATTAACATTAAAATTTACTGTTCACTATTCATAATAAACGACAAATTTTTATTTATAGTAAACAATGAAATTATCTAAATTAATAGGGAAGTTGCATGAGTCCGAAAATGAGTTTTTTCAAATAAACATCTGAAAAATGAGTCTGAAAAAATAAAATTAGCAAAAGAATTTTTAATTTTTATACAATATTGAAGGAGATACTGACTTACGGAGTTTCAGTAATTTTCATAGCTACATATAGACTTCCTATTGTTAAATACCCCTCAGTGACGTAACTAAGGGGTATCTTCAGTAATTTTGATGTAAAAATTATGAAAAAAATTTTAAAATTCATTGAATATCGCAAACTTTAAGAAAAAAATATGTTTTAAAAAAATGTGCAACTTCTCTATTGTGTCAAGTTTATTCTCGAATTTGTTGCAGATACCTCTGGCTTATAAACAATCAGGTGGAATGAACTTCTATCGGGGTCTCGAATCCGAAAAAAATCCAGTCCTCGTCAATCGATCGGTACCCCAGCTCGTTCTTTTCTCGTCTTTCGTAGTTACGAAGAAGCCCCTCGTCTTCTTGTTCTTCTAAATCGATAGCGTTCGGGTCAGTGGCACGCGCGCGAGCCAGCGTGTCGTCTCTACCCCCGTAGGTATCGCGCTGCATTCTATGCATTATTCACGCGCCTTCTCTCTTTGCGGATCTCGACGCCCGCCACCACCGCCGCTGCTGCTGTGTTTTGAGCAGGAATTTTTTTCTCTTTTTTTTTTTTTTTTTTTTGGTTCATTGTGTAACTCGGACCGCGTATGTTCAACCATTGTTTCCTGTCTAATTGGCGGGTCCCGCGGGATGCAGCTGTCTTTTATTATCTCGGATTTTTAGTTTTTTCGAAAATATGCTTCTTCGTAAATAGTTCGAGACTCAGACTTTTATCAAAATTTCCAATATTAATAAAATACTACTATTTGTCTTTTGATTACTTGGTTTTCTTAATCATTTCCAGTTTTTCATAAAAAAAATTATTATTTACATAAGCAAGAGAAAAAAACGATTTTAAAAATCATTTGAACTGGAGTAAACAATAACTAAAATTTCTTAACAATAAAACCGTAGAGGCATTTATCACAGGAGACAAATCCTTAAACAAACTCTTATCATCGCGTAGCGTTCCAGCAAAACAATCGAGCAAAAGAAAAAAAAAAACAGAGCCGAGGAGCGAAGTTCGAGATCCGATTGCTGGAGCACCGGGTGCGTGCGTGTTTCTCTTTGCAGGTCTGTCTCGGCCGCGGTCGCGACGTTTAAGCTCCTTAGAGCCGCGCACCCCCCGTCTAATTGGCTCTGAAGCTTTTGCTAGGAGCCGTTACGGAAAAGACACTGGGTGACGACGCTACTTTTGTATTAGTATCTCTCTCTCTCTCTTCTCGTAATTGGCGTAATCCGATTAATAGCGATCCGGAGACGAAGAACCTCTTCATGGGGTTCACGTGTTTTCCGATTTCCACAGTGCAGGGGTTTGAAAACAAACAAACCGCACCGATGTGATTCTTTTAATTGCCTTTGAGTTCTATCTTTTTTTTTTTTTTTTTTCAAAGTGAGAGTTGTTTTTTTCCTTCTTGTGGGTTTCGATGACACAGGTGGATCGATTTTTCACAAGCGAAAAAAGGAAATAAAGAAAATTATTGAAAAAAAGTAGACTTTTTTGTTATTGACTATCAAAACAAGAGAGAGGATGAATTGACTGAGTAACTTTTTTTTCGGACACACGTATGCGGGACAGCTGCGCTGATGCCCTCTCGTGGCTCGCCCATTGTCCATTCCTATATTTACGAGGTTCGGGTTGGAATACGTATAAAAAAAAAAATGTGAGGAGAAAAAGTTTTAAAGCTTTCTCTTTGATGAATTGTTTCCAACAGCTGAGAAAATCGAGGAGAGAGAATTCATTCATAAGGGCAGTACTGCACATCTGCACGGATATTTTAGAAAAATAAATAAACCGCTCGGGGTAGCTGACTTTTACGAGATAATAAATTCACTGCATGAACAAATATTCTGAATTATCAAACATTAAAAGGAAAAATTAACCAATACATGTTTTATAGATGATTTCATGTCTTTGTCCATAAAATTCCATATCACAGGCTACACTGTAGTCATGATGAATGAAATTTAACTGATTTAAAGTTCCAACCGAGTTATTTTAATCGAGGAGCGCAGTTAGCGACCGCGTAACCAGATACACGCTCTCAGCTCATCTTTGTTTTGCGCGGTCAATACATTTTCTTCCTTTTTTTTTTATCTCGCTCGGGCGGTATCGAGTGAAGAACGGGTTGTATGATTACGCGTAATCAGATGTGAAACTCTCTCTCTCTGACCGCGCGCATTGTTTATGGGGTTCGATTAAACCTGTTTCGAATTATTATAATTTAAAACATCATTTTTCTTTAGCACCGCTGAAGGGCACGAAGGGCGTACGTATACTCGGTGCAAACAGCCCGCTACGTCAAAAGTGTCGTTCCCTCAAAAGAGGATCTCGGGCGAGGAATTAATTATTACGAAGCCACCCGCCCCCCACACGAATCGCGAGGGCTTTGTGCTTTGCTGCTGTGGCACCCTCACCCGCCCGGGGTAATTCGAGGTGACAGGGGTAATTTCGCGTCTTCGGGGACGACGACGTTTTGTTTTGCTTACGCGCTACGAGATGCTACGGATTTACGATTCATGAGTTTGTGGGTTATCACCGAATATCTTGGGGTTTTCTTTTTTTTCAAATATAACTTTTTTTTTTAATTATCAAGTTTAAAGTACTAAAAAAGAAATTTATAAACGTATTCTAAAGTATTTAAAAGTACGAGTAAAAGTATGTAGTTGCATTTTTTTTTTGAGTTGGAAATTTAGTTTTGATGTACTCTGAGAGGATGACGTTGTACGCCGAAGTGGACACCATGAGGCTAAAGTTTTAACTGTTGTTAATAAATAATCGAAAAAAGTGTTTTTAGAAATTCAAATTCAAAATCAAAAAACGTATTCTAAAGTAACAAACAGAACCTCATAAAAATTTTGATGTTTTCCAACTACTTTGATGCATTTTAAAAAGTCTGTGAAAAAAAAAAAATATTTTTTATTACCCAAAATGTGTTACTCGGTAAATCTGTAAGAGTGAGGTTAGCTCAAATCCACTCGAAGCCTAGTAAAAAGTGAGCCACTCTAAGCTAAGAGTGGCTCACTTTTAACTCGATTCGAGTGGATTTTCGTAATTATCACTCGAACAAATTTAGAAGGTACATACTTCGTGTGTACTTGGTGGGTAATAAGGGTTACAGTGAAAAAAAGTAGATATTTTCCGCAAAAAAAAAAATTTCTCTAACTTTTCCCAAAAAAAAATTAATTTACATGAAAATTGAATGTTTCTGAACCTGACAGAAATCGCCGGCAGGGACGGAAAATAGATAATTTTATTACAAGGGAAGAAAATGAGTAACTTTTTCCGAGGGGGCAGTTTCCAAGTCACCGGAGGCTAGAACATTTTTTCTCAGCTGGGTTGCGCAAACGTATTTCCTCCTGGCTTGTTATGTAAAAATATACTTTTTCGATTTCGGAATTCCAATGTAAAACTATTTTGAGTTAGTTTTTGTGAAAATTTTATTAACTCAATATCAAATTTTCCCACGGTTTTGAAATAAAATTCAAAAAGCTTGACTCTTTTCGAACTGCCCGTTAGCACCAATTAGGCCCGAGATATTGGAAAAATAAGCGCCACTCTGCAATTGGAAACAGGAATCTCAAGATCCCCGTTGTAAAATGCTAAAAGCCCACACGACTCGGGTAATTTTTCCCGTAGCAAACGAGCCCAACGCGAATGCAAATAAATTGGAAAACCGCGTCCGACAAACTCCTTACCCCGATAACCTCGATTTTGACAAATCGTAAAAAAAGGCTACGTTTCTCGAGTACTACGACGGGGGTAAAATATCGCGCGTATCCACACCCGCGCGGCCGGCTAATTTACATTCGCGAGTTCATTTCGGTGTACATGGCAGAGCGTAAACTCCCGCACAAAAGCTTTAGCATATTCATCGCGCTCCACTTAGCAGCCGCGGGGGCCTTCAAACTCGAGCTTTTGTGCTATCTGTCGGTATTCTTTTACCCCCTCCTCCCTTCCCTCAAGATTCGAAAGTTCCTTAATTAACCAACTTGCCTTATTTTGATCGAGGCGTACCCGGTTTTCGGAATTAAAAAGGATGATTTATAACTTCTAATCAATCAGGGTAAAAAATTCAATTTACATCCGGCCGAAAAAAAAGAGCGCGGGGTCTAATTGAACGAAATGAAACTCGGGGGGGCGGCTAATTGAAAGTCCAAAAAATTTTACCCTCGATCAATCTAAAAAATCTCCCGGTCGATTGGAGTTTTTCCAATTTCCTCGGGGATGAATCGAGACGAGCTTGTTTTGTATTTTTTTTTTTTTGTGAATTAAGACTCCCTTGGAATCTATTTCAGGGTGCGGGGGGGGGGGGGGGGGGGCAGGTAAAAAAAGGGCAAACCGACGACGACGACGCGATAAACGCGCGTGGGTAATTTGCCATCGGGAGATCTCGCCTGATTGAACAAACTTGTTCGGCTTGAGAGAGAGATTTATTTTACGCTTTTTGGCGGCCCGAGTTTTAATCGCGAAATTGTTGTTGCGCGGTCAATCTTTATCAGTTTACAAAGAAACTACAGTTTTTAGTCTTTTTGCGTGACCGCGTCTGCTGTGTGACCATGACTGTCTCTGCTCCTTTCTTTTTGTTGTGCAATGATTTTTTTTTTTAAATTCATGCGGGTTGTTTACTGTGTTTTCTTCAAGCTCGGGTGCTTCCAAAGATTGATTATTAAAATTTAAGTAAATTTCTTCTGAAGTCACCGCAGCTCAAAACTTCTGACGCTCAGCTATATAGATGATCAACGCAAGCATTCTAGGCTCAATTCCTCGTGTCTCGATTCGTTGATTTTAATAAATATGTGACTAAAAAAAAAAAAAAAAAAAAATTTACCCCCGAATTACAATCATCAGTATAGAAAAAACTTATTAAATTGTTTTTTTTTTTTTTTTCTTACAGTATTATTTCTGAATACTGCATCCGAGAGAGATTGATATGAAAGTAACTGTACTCGTACGCGCCTCAATAAATGGTACGTACGTGAGTAAATCTCGACTCGGTACCGCTACCGCTCCTTGGAATCTCTCTCTTGAGAGAATAAAGTGGGCGAATACTTCCATCAAGCCGCGTCGGCTGATTTTTATCAAAAACCAACCCGAAATAATCAAAAGGATACACCGGTACGCGTAATAATTTTCATAAAACTGGATAAAAACAGAAGCACACCGCGATAACACGATACCCGGGGATGAAAGTATCCATTGTTGTTTATAAACGCGAGATCCCGCGGCTATGCAGTCTCGAATTTCAAACGCACGGAGCCCGGGCTTGTGTAGTAGCTGGCGCCCGAGGCGTACACCGCACCGCTGTGTTTCCCTCGCCAGAGGACTCGAAGAGCAAACGTATTATACGAGGGTTGACTGATACGCTTTTTTACGACGGGGTTTTCAAAGCTCATTTAGATGGCCGTTCCGATTGGGAACTTTAGAGTTTTAGTGGGTTTTTAGAATTTTGGAGTGACGGAGATTTTTTGGGATGAATGATTAAGTTAGTAACAAAAATTGATAGGAGTGAAGTGAGATTTTTTCTTCCATCTTTTATTTATATCCTGTGATAGTATATACTCTTTTGTTATAATTTAACGCTCGTAGTTAAAGTATCAATAGAAGAGTCGAACCAAAACGCTCTGATTTTCCAGTTCCGCACTTTGGCAGTCGAACTGTCGAAATCGATGTAGAATACTTGAGGAATATTCGTTATGTACTCAACTTGGTACAACTTACTATGTACCTCGGTATAGCATCATTATCTTCGTAACTTACCTAACCCTTTGTGTGTGTAAATAGAAGAGAAAGAGGAATAACCGATAAACCGATAAGGTCGAATAAATTTTATATCCGGATGTTTCCCTCAATGTTTATGTTTTTTAAAATACTTTTTTTTTTCATTTACCACTATAGTCTTTTATAAATAAAAATAAATTAAAAAAAAAAAAAAAAAAAAAAAAAAATCATAAATGAACTAAGTAGGTGATAAAAATTAAAGGTATATTTTGGAATACATTATTTTGACTCGTTAATGAAATTTTCTTTTTTAGTTTTCATCGATGAATTTTTAAACCATTATACATTTATTTAAAATAAAAATAAAAAGCAGATATCAACCACTGAATACCGATTCTTTTTATCACTTTTTTTTTTTTTTGTATAGACGGATTTTAAACGATTTCATATTCTAATTATTTATTATATTATTTCAATCCGTGTAAATTTCATTTTCTCATTTATCAAAAATGACATACCGAGACTGGAACCAGCGAACTTAGGATTACGAGTCCAACGCACTAGTACACTAGCTAAACTCTGCACAATAATCACATTTAAACTAATTAACTTTGTAGAGAAGAAAATTCAGGCATCTCGAACTTTTTTCCATAAAAATTATGATCATTTAAGAACGATCCATTTGTTCGTGCTTGAGCGAACAAAGGTTCTTGACAAGTTGTCTTTCGAGACGCGCGTGGAAATTAAGCCGGAACGAGGTGAGTGCCTCCACGACGGGCACGAGAGACAGTTCCGAGACGACTGTGCGCTAATCCACTGTCTGGTGAATTTTCCAAGAGAGAGAAAATTGTCACGCAAATGGTCTACCAAGATTAGGTTTTAATCCGAGAGGAAATTTGAAGACGATTGTTTGCTTTTTGGTTTGATCGTTCTATCTGATAAATTTACGATGTCTGAGAATGTCACACAATTGCGAAGATAATAATCATTCAAAACCATGATTATAAAATTTAAAATTTCGATTACATACTTAGAGTTGAAACAAATCATTTTTTCTGAGTGACAAAAAAATTAGAAGTTGAGAAGGTAATTTTTTTTCGTTTTTTAACAATCAGTTAATGAATAATTCATTTTAGCAGAAATAGTAGTGAGTGGGATTGAACCCGAATTAATGCGAGAATGAAATTTTTCAATGCTTTCGTTTAAACAAAATCACGTTTATAGTTATCCCAGTTTTATTCTTATTTACAATAAAACAAATTCTACAATACCAAGTCGGTAATTCAGGCTACGAATGGCTCTCAAATTTTTCTCAACGTCTGTGTCGAATCCCCTGATGCGACGAGCCCCTAATTAAATATTCACGATCCTCCCCATCCAAAACAATATTCCGCGAGCACAACAATAACGTCAACACGACAAAACACTTTAGCCGAACGTCGGCTGGTGGCTTCCCGGTCTCGCTCCTCGCATAATGCAGCTCACCGACTACACGACGCGCCAACATAAATTGAAGTACCCGCCGCGTATATGTATTTTGTACCGCGGTGCAGGGACAGAGACGAATGCCGCGAGTTTCGGCTTCTTAGGTACCTTCGGCGTCTTTTAATACACTTTTGGGGGCTGATTTATTTGACAAAGTTCCGGGCCAAGAAAAGAAACGGGGAGGGTGCCGATGCCCAATGATAAAGGCTTCGATTCACTCCACTGCAAGGAACCTGACTCCGGATTATCAGGGGGTTTTTTCTCGAGAGTTTTCTCAGTCTGCGTATTGTTGTTTTTGTGCGGAAATTATGCGCTTTGAGTTTACGGCATTAGAGTACTGCGGGCTTTGGTATTCAATTGATTTACGATTTTATATACTTGTCCAACCCTTTTTTTTTTATAAAAACCTTGATATTTATGAATTTTTAAAAAATCATGAAACAGTTGAAACTTTTGAAGATTTTCGACATTAACAAAACAGTAGAGTGCAGAATTATTGTTATTTTTTTAAATTAAATAAAGTTAAATATTAGATATCTTAAAGAATTGTAATTGTTACTGCACTGGATTAATAAGGCATTTATTTTATTTTTAATTAAAGATTAAAGATTGTATTTTGTTGATGAAAAAAAAAAAAAAAAAAATTATGTCAATGACCGTAAAAAGAGAAAAACGATAGTTTTCTTTTTTTTTTTTTTCTAGTTATAGATACAGTTTTTCTGAGTCTGGGGAGAATCGAACTCTGTACACCCCAGTACCGACCTCAGCTCTGTCGAACAAGGCTATCTCGGACTCAAAGGCAAAATAATTAAGTACAATCCTAAGTAGAGACTTACGTTTGCAGGCCTTGCGGTGTGTGATTGGCCGGTCCTGATCCCTGTAGTAGCCCTCCTTGCAATAGTGGCAGTGCCTGCCGGCGGTGAAGTGCCGACACTGCAAGCACACGCCACCGCTCACCCGACCGGACAGCTTGTACAGCTCCATGTTGAACCGACACTTGCGCGCGTGCTGGTTGCAGTTGCACACTGTAACATACCCAAAAAAAACAAAAATCCATTAGTTGGCTACTGGTATCTCCTCTCTTGCAGACTCTGGCTGCTTTAAGAGAAGGATTAGAAATTGAGATTAAGTCATCTTTTGGTAGAGCTTTTTCAATAGAATCGCTTCATTTTTACTACATTCTTGTGTAGAATAACATTATGGAAATTAAAAGATTAGTACATACCCAAAAATCAGCATTAAATTAAGACATAAGTTGATCTTAAAATAATATTCAGATTGAAAATGGAAATCTTAAATAAAATTTTGTAGTGCGACTCTATCATTATTAAAGTACAACAATTTTAAGGTAGTCGTAATAACAAAGTTAACGCTAATTATAAACTCGGAAAGAAGCAAAAAAATTTAATAACAATTTCGAGTTTAAAATCTTTTAACCCCCTACAAGTCTCATAAAACCCTTCAGAGAATCTCAATGAAGAAGAAACAATATCACCGCGCGGAGGCTGCAGCATCCCCCAATTAACAAAATACCTCGCTCAATTAGTCAAGAATTTCCATAACCATCACCCGTCGTAGCAGCCCTCGAAAAAAAAAAAAAAAAAAAAAAAAAAAAAAAAAAAAAAAACAAGCCCTTTTAATTAAACGCAGAACAAAGCTGCACGTACCTTGGCTCCTCCTCCGAATGCTTAAGCTCATTACACCCCCGGCGACAACATTGTGCGCGTAAATAAACTTCATCCTCGCAATTTTACTCGACCTTTTTTAAAGACCTCGGCTGGTATCGGAGTGAAAAAAAAAAGAAGGGGTTCGCTCGAGAATTCGTGCTGTAACTCGCGGGGGGGAATAATTGAAAGAAAACGCGGACGGAAAAAGGCGTAGCTTTTGTCTTCTTCTTCTTCGGTTCCTCTTCGTTAAGAGCCGGGTGAGAGCACTGCACTTTGCCTTTCGGTCTTCAATTCTTTCTCCTTTTTTGCGGTGCGAGAGAAATGGGAAGACGGGGGAGAATCGATTGTCAGCAGAATTAAGACAATGGTAAAAAAGAGATGATTTCTCTTTCTTCTGAGGAGGAAGGCTGGGAGGGAAAAAAGGGTTAATGTGGTATCGCGCCGCGCTGGAAAACTAATTTTACAAGACCCGGAGATTTGCGAAACTCGGTTATGCTTTTAGGATTGAATGATCGAAGTTTGAATTGAATTATTGCTCTTTAGCTGGAATTAACTTTTTTTTAAGCAATAATAAAAAAATGATCAATCCTAATTTATAATATATTAGTCACTAAACTAGTAAGTATGATCTAATTATTGTTATTTAGTTACACTTTGTAATAATCAACGGTCACGAATTTCTCAACAAAAATTGTTTAACAAAAAAATAAACAACTCAAAATTGTATTTACCACTTATTGATTATCAAATAGTGTTTGAATCCTGATAAGAAAACTCAATTTTCTATGCTTTCCAGAAACATTAGTTTAAAAAATCATCAAAAAAACGAACTTGGAAATTAATTAAAAGACAAAATTCTACCTCAAGGCGTTGAAATCTCGAAAACAATTTAATTTCAGAATCTCTCTCGCGAGAGAGCAAATTAAATTTTCTTCTTCCACGTAAGAAACACTTGTTACAACTAGATGTATGATCCCTCTTCTTGTCACTCGGTTCTCTCCTGCGCTTTCGAGAGAAAAAAAAAAAAAAGTAAAGTAACAAGAAAGGGAAAAGCTTTTAAAGAGGATGTGTGTGTCAAGTTTCTAGGGATGGTCTATAAACTAAACGCGCCGCGAGTTTGTCTCGCTCGACACTCAAACACATTGTCGCGAGTTAAAGAGCCGGTCGGCGATCGCTCAAAAGGTACACGCGACACTTGTCTCAAGAAATAAAAAAAAAAAGGCAAGTGTACACTCACTCTTGAGAAACGTCTCTTAAATTAGACGAAAATTGATTTTTACTCGCGCGCACTTTGGAATAATAAATTTAAACTACGTATCGTCTATAGGATTTTTTTTAGTGCATTAGTTATCAAAGTAAGCTACTCGATGAAAAATCGAAGGTGCTAACACGAGGTGCGTTAATAATCTCGAAAGGCTCGAAAAAAAATTCGCTTAAAAAAATGGGGAGAGGGGGGAGTCGAGCAATTACAGTGCATTACGATCGTACGAGGTGATGAACAAAAATTTATAACTCAATTACACGGTGCTCTCGCAAGGAATTTTTTTTTTATCCCTCTCGATAATCAGCTGACCCAATTGAGAGATAATAACAGCATCGCGAACTTGATCGGGTGTAAAAAACATCTCACATACAAATTAAAAAATTCTCCTAAATTCGCTCCTTGGCAACAAAAAACAAATAGCCGAGGAAGGCCATTAATCTCTAATTGCGAGCGAGCGTCGAAAATCGCCCGAAGGCACCGTAATTTTTGGAGATTGGCTCGATTATTAATGGCGTCGGACGGGTATTTTTCCCGAATTAATTGCGCGAAAGAAACTTGTCTTTTTGAGAGGAAAGTTCGGGAGCCGATGTGATTAATAGCAAAAGCTTCTGGGGAGAGACAAAATTTTTGAGAGTGCTTTTTTTTTTACAAGGGTATTAATATGAAAAATTGATTATTTAACGAGGCTTGTACGACTTTTCAATTTTACGTTCGATTATTTTTGAAATAAGTATGAATAATCGATACGAGAATTTCTCTTAAAAGGATGCTGCAAGGTTGGTAGGGTATGAATCATTTACAAATTACGTAAAGTTTTTAAGGGAATAAAATATATATACGTAACGACTTTCGTATTCGATTCTGGTAAAGTTACAATCGACGTTTATTTAATTATAGAATAGTCCTGTTCGAACTAATCGAGTTTAACTTTTGTACGAACGACTCCTGAATATCAATTGATGACTTCTGCAATGAGAAACGATTTCTGTAAAAAAATGTTTTAATTTTACTTTTTTTCGTAAACATGGCCTAATGAATTAAAATATTTCTTATATTTTTTTTGTTTTTCAACTACCGTTAAAAAATTGGCAAAGCCAATTTTCTTAAAGTTTACCAAAGTCGCATAAGATTTGTCTCTTTTGAAATCTAAGATGAGAATTGTCTAACTTTATTAAAGTCAACATATTTTTCTTCTGGTAAAATTTAATAAAAGTTCAGCGATTGTAAAAAACTTTTAATTTTTTTAAGCTTTGCCAAATTTATTAAAAAGTTTATATTTATTTTACAGTATCTAGCAGAAAGTCTTACTTTATCAACTTCCCCAATGGCTTGCCTCTTTTAAAATCTATAATTTTATTAATTTTGAAACAAATTTAAAAACCTTTATACTTTCCCTTCCAGCAGAAAGCTTTGATAAATCGATCAACCCTAAAGGACTCCTCAATGAATCGGTTCAGTTAACATTAAATTCAAAATTCCAAGGACCAAAGTCGCTCGAATTGATTCGTAATATTCCCAACAATAACCAGAACCATCAAAAGGGCCAACCGATTGACATCTTCGTCCAAAGAAGTATTCCATTTGCCCGGTTGATGACGAAGATAATAATAGTACCTGCAGGAGACAAGTCCATTGTCGCTTCCTCCTCCTCCTCCCTCCATTAAAGATTTATCTTTGACAGTCAAAGGGTTAGGAGGTCATGTGACAAGTACTGGGAGCGACTAAACGAATTATCTTTCTTTTGAGAGCTTTGCAGACGGAGAGGAGCACTTTAGCGAAGCCCAAATGTAGGACTAAGTTGATTACGTTTAGTTCCGATGATGGTGCACCCAGAGCGACACACCTTTGTCTTACGCAACTCCCGACAATGGCACGAGGTACGTCTCGAGTTTCCTCCTTAAAATTCGTAAATGTTTTAATTACGGGATAATGCGATTCCCTTTGTAGTCTCACTCGAGATTTTGTCAATCACCGTTCGTTTTTCAAGTTGAATCATTAGGTTTATTCAGATAAATTTTTGTAGTCTACTTCGCTTTTGACTACGAAAATTTAAAGTTAAAAAATTTAAAAATTTAAAAATTTAAAAATTCATCCGATCTTTATTAAAAATTCCCGAGATGTACTCTGCAAACTGACACGTGAGAGATAAAGAAAGTACCGTAAAATATATCCCGCGAGCCGTGAAAATAAGCCCATCGGCTTATAAAAATGCATTCAATACATCTCAATAAAAAAAGCCTTTCCCGTAAAACTTCTCACAAAAATCCACTAAATCCCGAATTTTTCTTCACTCTTCAAAAAAAAAAAAAAAAAAAAAGACCCAATTCTCATGTACGCGAAGCCGAAAACACGTGTAACCTGCACCCGAACCCGAGAGATTAACACCGATCCAGTGAAATATTATTATTAGACGCATCCCAAGGTGGTGTTGTCAGTGGCAGGCACACGCCATAATTACTCTCATCAGGGGCGTCGGATTATCTCGGAAGCTTTCCCCAAGCGACTTAACGGCCCGTTTTATTTCTCTCCCGCGGGATCGTAAAAAAAAATTTGACGATTACCATTAAATTATCCAGCACGCGCTTCACAGGCCTTTTTTACAGCCTTTTACGCGCGTACCAAAACTTGAAAAAAAAAAAGAAAGGGGGGAACCCGCATGAAATTGCGTCACTTTTGACCGAGCCTGTATACAAGCTTAATCACCGCGTAAACCGACATTTGATGCCCTCGCTAATACACATTTGTCCCCAATTAAGGTCGCATATTTCGTTTTTGGTTTTATACCTAAGATTGTGGTATAAAAACTGGGAAAATTTTATCAGATTGTACTACAGGCTAAAACCTGAAAAAAAAATATGAAAATTCGTTTTTTTTTTATTAACTTACAATGTCAAAATTGTTTACAATCTTAAAAAAATAAAAATTAGAAGCAGGTGTACAGAATGATGCGCAATATCTTTTTTTTCTTTTTTATTGCAGTTTAAGGATACATTCTTTGAGTATAAATCATCAGTTAAAAGGCGAATAAAGAACATCGTCAACTGATGTTTGTCGAACGGGAATCAAAACGAAGTACACTTGGTTCGAATTCACAACGCTTTACCAATCGATCTACAATATCTCTGTCCCAAATGTAAAATTTTGAAACCTTAATACGTTAAGTTACCGCGCAGTTCAATCTAAGCTTCCTGAATCCAAGCTCATCATAATTTTCAACGAGGTAAACAAACGGACGGGTTTGGAAAGGATGATCCAGCCGGGGTGGCTTTAATCGATGCGAATAATCTGGCGCGCGGGCTTCCGCTATCTTGTCGCGTCTTCTCCTAGACGCTTATGCGCCGGGTTATATCGCCCCGCCGCCGGTTTTCGCGCTACAACACGGAAGCTTATCGCCCGAGACCGGATTTATTGCCGTCGGGTTACGTGTATGATGCGGTTCGCCGCTTGATATACCTACCACTCCCCTTTTGGGGAACAGATCGCGCGAGAGATGTATCGGCTTTTTTACTATCGGAATGTGGTAAATATTAAATTTCAATTTTCGAGGGAAATCAGAGAGGTTGATGGACTCGAGTAATGCTGGTTGTTTTAAGTTTGAGGACTCGGAAGTTTAAGGGGCTGACAGTTCCAGGATCCCGAGAAACTTTGTATTATTCAGTTAAAGTAGTGAGAAAAATGAAAATTTTTTTTTCTCAGGTGGTTCTGTAATTGAAGTTTTGACATTTCTAATTTTGTCAACTATGGTATTTTTTAAATAATTCTACAAAAAGATCGTTTTAAAACTAAAATATGATAAAATAAAATAATTCATTGTAAAAAATAAAAATTTGCGTTTTTTTCAATGTTGATTGTTTCATTTTTGTATCACAATTAAAATAAAGAAGTTAGTTTAAGCAACAACCCTGAAACTGAAAAAAATTTAATTTGTTGCTCGATCTGTTGTATTTATTGTTGATAATTGTTATTCAATTTCTGTAAGTTTTTTCATCAGTCATCATTGATGAAAAAATTTAGTTAAGTCTTGCTTTGAGTAAAATCGAGAGTAAAAAAGACTTATTTATACTGTTTCTAAGGTACGCAGCCCCTCTTGATCTTATTTCAGTAGACCAGAAACTCGAAATCCACTCAATCAAAGAAAACAATGTTGAAAATACATTTATCTCTTCAGTGTTTTTCGGACGTACCACTCGAACAAATCACAGCGAAATAAGCTAAAATCAACCGAAACAACCTCCTCCTCCCGAAATCAGTTTTCTTGACCTTCCCTGCTCGGCTCGCTGCTCGGTAAAATTGCGAGCTCGTTTGGTCCGCTTCCGGTCTCGCCGGCATCGTCTCCGTGACTTTTGGCCTGTGGACAATTTGCCCCTCCCGCAAGCTTCCCTTCCCCCGTCTGAAGCTTCGCTGATTTTTATTATACCCCGATGCCGCCTTTTATGCTCCCCTTCCATAAACGCGCGCAAGCTTTTGTAACGATGAAAACGTTTTACGGTAGCCCCTGTTTTTTCCTGAATTTTTCCCTTTTGGGTTTTTTTCGAGGTCGATGAACCACTATCTTTTTCCCTTGATGTCAAAGCCTACCAGTGGTGAGAGTGAAAAAATTAAAAACAAGAATTTATCTTGGTATTCTTTATATCAAAATAAGATATTTTTAAGAGTATTTTATTTGCAAGAGTAAGTTGTGTGATCAGTTTAAAATTGGCTCTTTTGGAAAAAACAAATTTTTTAAACAAAATTGACCTGCTAAGTCTGTCAGGTAGGGCATCAAGAAAAGCTCTTCTTCATTACTTTTTGGGCGTTTTACGTTTTTGAGTTTACGAGTGAGCATCATAAAACACGGAGCTTAACTCGATATTATTAACAATTTTTATACTTCATATCCCAAATTCGCAAAAGTCCATTAACCCGGTTTCATAAACTAGAGCGCATAACCGTTTTACGACAAACCCGCGGCGGCGCGGCGCGCGGTAAACAAATATCAAACTCATACGTAAAGGCCGCACATGAACAAGGAAGGAAGGAAGGGAAGAGCCAGCTATTATTCAAAGCAGCTTTGCGCGTTATCGTTGTAAGGAACAAGGAAGGCCTCGGCGCTCGCACACGACGGGGTCTAACAAGGCGTGCGCGCTCGGGTATCAAAGGCCGCCGCTGGTACGAAGCGACAGGTAACGCTTAATTGACGGGACACCGGGAATGACACGCCGTTTCCACCCGATAAAAATCAGTCCCGGTGCCAGCTGCTGCGGCCGACACTTTATTCCTTATTCCTTATTCCTCTATTTTTTTCTTCTTCCTTTGGTCTTGTGAATTTCGGTGACTTCGCGGTGGTGATTTACGCACCCTGTTTTTGCTAATAGGTAGCGGGGGATTTATTGCGAGGTGTTTTACACGCACTTTTCGGGGTAAACTGTTTCGTGTTAAACAATGGACGAAGATGGTTTTTATCGCTCGGGATCTTCGTTTTTTTAGTTTTGTGATTTACCGGGGAAATTATTTTACTATTTTTAACGTTTTGTATAAATTTCAGTAATAATTATTGAGTTTCAAACATTTCTCCAACGACAAAAAAATGACTTATTTCATTATTTACTTGTTAAAAAAATATAGAAAAAATTGAATTTATTATCATATAATTTTAATATCATATTCAAAATAAGAAGTTGAGAAATACAATTTCCGAACAGTTATTGTTATTTATAAATGAGTTACGTATCCAAATATTTTTAATTTTTTTCAAAAGTAAAGTTTTCATTGCAATGACTATAGAGAGAGGTTTAACGGATTTTTTTCTTTAATTTATACTTTTTGATAAGACGATTCCGCTGGCTCCTCGACTGGTTCTTATCATACGGGTCACCGAAATAACAATAAATTTAAAAAAATGAAGCCATTTAATTTATCATTTCAAAAAGAAACTTAAATTAATAATCCAGAAGTACGAGAAATAAAAATTAAACAAAGAATAAAACTAGTAATAAATCAAGGACCTCGACAAACTAAAAATAAAATCCCGACATTGAAAATAAAAAACAGGGAAAAAAGTCCTCGACCGTGTAACGAGACAACTCCGACTGTGAACCCATTAATCGCTGACACACATATAAAACACGCAATAAAACGTCGCTAATTTCTCTCCCCCCAGCCAATCGGAATAATAAACCGAGAAAAATCAACGTCCAATTAGCATCATCGAACGAGAGAGATAAAATATATGAAAAAAAAAGTCTCTTTTGAAACCCGTTAAACCGGCGCGCGGGCATTTATCTCCTCGAATCAATCGCGCGGTCTTATAAAATAAAATCGGGCCCGACGTTTATTATATCATTCGGTCGGTCGCAGGTGTCGGACGTTCTTATTAAAAACTCGAGTCCGCGAATTAATTAACACGCTATATACGCATCAAAAAACGTATACCACGAGCTTTAGTAATGAACCTCGATTTTAATTTCGGGAGCGCGAAAGGTGGGGCGTGTTTATACGCAACTGGAATATTAAATTCGAACGACGACGCCTGAAAGTGAAAGGAAGCTACGAGATTACGCCCGGCTAATTACGGAAAATCTCTTGTAAATTTGACTCTTTTTTTTTTCAAACGTGTTCCGTCGCACTGTAAAAGATTTAATTCGTAACGAAGAGTCCTTACTTCTACTTGTAAAATTGTAATTTTTTTTTCTCGACGGAGTGGGTTATTCCAGTAATGAAGAAATTGTGCGAAACTGGGTCTCGAATTTTTTCATTAGCGATGTATAATTTCGGTCTCATCAAAATTAAAATTAGCTTCTTTAGCCCGAAATATCATTTTTTAGCACGATGAATTTCATTATCGACTCCGAAACTTTTTGCACCGAATCTCATGCATTTTGAATAAAAATTTGATCGATCGTTTTTTCAGATTAAATTACATATTTTATAGCGAGCCCGGCCGGGGTTACGTACTTTCGCGCTCGTAAATTTTCATGTTTTCATCCAGATATGAAAGAAAAAAAGCACGGTATTTTTTTTTTTTTTTTAAATATCATTGATAATAAATGCCGTAGCCTTTCACGGATACTTATATTTCCGGAATTCGTTTCATTAAACGAAGAAAATATTTGATGAAAATAGCCGTAAATATTTCATCAAAGGAATAAAACGAAAAACCGTATCTATTCACGCTTTCAAAAGGGGCAAAATTTGTCAAATCGCGGGGTGATGTAATACCCCAGCAAAAAAAAAAAAAAAAAGAGCAACGGACTTAAACGTTTGACGTTAACGGACAAGTGCAGCAGCGGGCCGGCCGAAATCAGACGATTTTCCTGGTATCCGGGTGCATATTCCCGGCAATTTAATCAGTCGCGTCCGTCAAAAACCGACCGAGTACGTAAATAGCCCTAAGAAAGGAGCCGAAAATACACCGAAGGAGTACGTACGGAGAGCGTGAAATCTCGTTACGGGATTTGCAGGGGATTAAAATTTGGTGAGGTTTTTTGCGAAATTTTTTTTGCGGAGGTGCGTTTGCGCTGAAATAATTATGAAGTCGCGCCGGGACTTTTTGATGTTTTGGTGTCCTTCTTATTTCCCTTTAAAAAACTTACGAGTTTACTCAGAGAGACGTGTTACCAGAGGGGATTTTTACTTTTAAAAAATTATGGTTTTTTCTTGAAAATTTTATTCAAACTGCGTACTAGATTTAAAATCTAAATAAAAAAAGGTTTATTTTTATTCCAAGTGGGTAAAATATTTTTTTATACTATACTTTAAAATTAACTCACTCAAAGCTCTTGAAATCTATGTAAATAGCTGACAATAAAATTTTGACTGACTGGTATATAAAACCTATATCTTCGAATGTGACTGTTAATTTTAATTCCGGACACACAAAAAGTCAGAAAATAAATGTAATATACAACTTGATAGACAGGGCTATTAACCTTTCCGATGAAAGTTTTCATAAGAAAAATATTGAATCTGTAAAGAAAATCTTGCGCGATAATTGTTACCCAGAATCTTTTTCTGATAAATACATTGTGAAACGTTTGAATAAGATTGAGAATCTATCTACTTGTAATGACAGTCAAAATAATGATAGTAGTGATGAAATCAAGGAAAAAATTAAAATTGTATTACCATTTTACGAACCTTTTATAAAAAATTGCAAAAGTGTTTTAAAAAACACAGAATTTCAAATTATTCCTGCAGTTAGTAACTCGGTTAGTAATAGATTGGATGATATAATTACGTTAGGTAAAGATGTGACAGATACGAAAGAAAAAACAAATGTTGTTTACAAATTTTCATGTAAATCTTGTCAAGCTTCGTACGTGGGCCAAACTAAGAGAGCTTTAAGTAAGAGAATTGCCGAACATGAGAAAAGTGAGGACCCTGATGCTGTAGTTTATAAACACCAGCAAGAATACAATCATGAGTTTGATTTTGACAAAACCAAAATATTAGATATTGAACATAATTATAGAAAAAGATTAATATCTGAAATGATGTTTATAGGAAGCACGAAAGATTCAATAAATAAGAGAGAGGATACTCAGAAACTTAGTCGGGCCTACACACCCCTGTTTAAGAAACTTACTTAAAGTCTTTTAATTTTCATAAATTCTTACTACGAGCTGGATCGAACCATTATGTTAGCCACACCTTCTTTACTCTTGTATATAAGTTAGAAATTTGTACTTGGATTTCATACGACAACTTGCTCGGCGAGAGCTAAGACTAATTTCAACTAGGTAAAAAATTGTATTTTATTGTAATATTGTGTATCAAGATATGTGTTTGTTGTACAATTATGTTTTAAATAAATTACAGAGCCTGAAGAGGTCTACAAACCAGTAGACGAAACGTTGCTCAATATTAAAAAATAAATAATTTTTTATTTTTATTTATAATTCCTCTCCACGGATCACCTTGCGACTGCAAGAAAAATGAATAATTTTGCTCTATGTAAATATTTAATTTTACGAGTACCTTATGAACAAGTATAAACTTCAATAAAATTTTTGAAGAGAACAGTTTTTTGAGAGATATAAAAAGTTGAGGTGCTATTGTAGAGTTTTACATCTATTAGCGAAGTTCTCCGGTTTTAATCAAAGTGAACAGTCTAGCAGGGGTGAGCTCAATTTTATTTAAGATTCAAAGTAATTTTCAAGTTTTAAGGCTTTTTACTTTATTTGAAAAAAATAATTTTTTTTTTCTGTGCAAAATATCATTTTATGTTACTCTGGGCGAAAATAACCTTCTTTTTTTTCGCCCCAGGGCGCATATGTAAATATTAATGCTGATACTGCACTGGGAAAAATGTGCTCGGTATTGAAGCCACCCGTAGAGCCGTAATGGAATCTACAATTTGGACAGTATTTTGTCCACTGTGGAACAAATTTGGCGCACGGTGGTAAACGTTTGGGCCGCAGTGTCGTACCGAATCGCGCACTACCCCGCCTCTCAGCTTATACGAATACGCATTCGCATGTAGCTTTCCCGCGCTTACGGTTGTTGTAAATTTTAACGGTTAACTTTTTTTTATTAATTAATGTAAACTAAATTTTACCAAAGCTCATTTATTTATTAAGATTAATATTATTGCGTAACCTATAAAAACAAGAATCCTACAAACGCAATTGGTTATTCCGCTTGCATATCTCAGCATATGTGCGCTGTTCTTCGCACGCTCTCGTGCGCCAAATTTGACACACCTATATGAAAGATTCCCGGTCCACGACGTTGAGACGCAGAGCCCCCATTTTTGAGACATAACGCGCGCACATTTTTCCCAGTGTGTAATAAATTACAAGTAGAAATTTTCACTCTCGTGACATAAAATAATCGTTTTTTTGTTGAATTTTAAAATTTAACTAAAAAAAAATACAAGTAATGTAAATTAATATTTGTACAAATAATTTTTAATAATCGTAATTAATAACAACAAAGAACATCTAAAAGTGTACTTTCAAAAAGTAAAATTAAAGTCTTCATCAATCAGCCAAGTACTCATGAAAAATTGAGGTTCACTGATTGGAAAAACGAAAACTTTTCAAACGTAGAAAATATAAAATTCAATTTTCTCGGGTAAACCAATGGTGTTTAATAAATTACTTCTCCGCAGCGCACACTCCCGAAAACGACGGGCATAAACTCGCGGTGTTTCCACGTGACTCGCCCCGCCACTCGGACGCGCCACCGCATCAGCCGCGATAAAAAGTAACAAGGACGAGCATCAACTCACATTTTTTTTTTTTTTTTTTTCAAGGCTTGCAGGAGAGTCTGGAAATGGGTATTATAAAGCCCTCGATCCTAGGGAAAAATAAGGTATTCGGTTAAATGGCTCGGAATCTGGAATTGGCTCGGCCGGCACCCGAGAGCGGAGAAGAAAAACGTAAATTCGGTGACTTATACGGGAGCCGAGTAAGAGATCGCGGGGATGAGATAAAAACGAAGCGAGGGAGAAAATTAAGGAGATTTAAAATTGGAGGTAATGAAAAATTGGATGAACGGGGGGACCTGATAAATTTGCCCGGGAGTCACGCCGGGGATTTTTACTCGGATTTTTAGAGATTTCATAAGATTTCGGGGGGTTTTAATTCTTTTTTCCGGCTGTTTTTATTAATTGTCGGAATTAATTATAAAAATTGAGTGGGCGAGAATTTAAAATGAACTCGAGAAATAAAGGTTTTTATTGTGTGTGGAGAGTGTAATTTTTTTAAATTGTTACCAAAAAAGTGAATAATTAATATTTATTCTCAAAGCATCATACCAATATAACAAGCTTTTTAACTAATTAAAAAACTATTCTACTTCGACAACAAAAACTTTATTTAAAAGTAGACTATAATGACTATAATCAATTCATCAATTTTAAAAGCTGAAAATATATGTAGAAAATACGAGAGAAAATACTTAGGTAATAACAAAAACTCATTGGAAGTTAGTCAGACCAGTTCTCAAGCGCATAATTTGAAAATCAAGCTTCTATACATAAGTAATGATATTAATTTTAGATCTGTACCTTATTTTGCTTAGAAACATTGATTATAAAACGTAATACAGATTCGATCGAAAAAATTATAAAATTCATCACCGCGTCATTAATAAAAAGAAATTAACAATGTACTATTTAACACGAGCTATCCAGGGGAGGGGAATCGGTAGCCGGGTATTTACATCGAAAATAGTAGATAATAAAGCCTCGTCGACGACATAAATCAAGGAGTGGACCCGCTGCGATGAGATATATAAAAGCCAGATTTTCCAGATAGCAACTCGTTCGTTCTTTCGCTGGCTCTCTCGATTCTCTCACCCGATGATTTATGCGATCCCAGCGACCCTGACCCTCCTCCTCTTTCTTTTTATCCACCCTTTTTTTTTTTTTTTCTGTTCCGTAAGAGATTAATTCCACACTTCTTGCGCCGTAAATAAACTTCTAACCTGACCAGTTAAAATAATCGAGTCATTAGTATTAAAAAAAACTCATTTTGAATAGTAATTATTGATGGTCTTTAGGATCATTGATAGAAGCTTTTAATAGTTTGTAGAAAAAAACTGTAAAAAATTAAAAAATTTGTACCCTTGTAAAATCCAGAATGGTACCATTGGCACACGAATAATGAAAACTAGTGGTTAGAGTTTACTCGTTGTAAGAAAAATATTGTAAACCGTCCGATTAACTCGGAATAAATACATCCGCGGTATGTAAACCAGTTCTGAACTTTGATGTAAATCAGTGGAGCATTTACGACCGGTACAGTATTTCAGTCATTAAAATGATAATTACGCTCGCGTCTTCGTACGCGCTGTTATTTACAGAAATCAAACTGACGTTTCGCCCATTCAATTTTCATTTAATTAGTCTGCTGCAGCTTCGCTCACCCAAAGATCCCGGCTTCTTCTTTTCAATCACAGCAACGAGATTCAAGAAAAAAAAAAGCCGCTTACGACTTTCATTACGACCATAAATAATAGAAAGTTTTACGATACCCGAGGCCATTAAAAAATAATTGTTTCTTGATACATCAATCGGTATGCAGGCAATATTCTCCCCTTCTCCGAATCTAATGGAATCATCCTTTTTTAATTGCACGTAATAACCAACACCGCATTACACAACTTTTAATTTTCATAAATCAAAAGCCCAAACTCGTATCATTCAAATGACCGTCATTACGGAATAGAAAGTAAGCCGGGAATAAACAAAAACAAGCGGCAAAGATTCGTTAACAAACCCGACGATAAGATGGATAAAACTCAGGCGGGGGGAGGGTTTAATGAGGGGGAGGGCGAGTAAACGTACCGGTAAATCATTTCGCTGCTGCTAAGAGAAGTGGATTCGCTCTTCGGAAATATCGCGTGCGCTAATAGCGGCCCGGTGTCCAGGACCTCTCGAGGAATTTATATTTACGAGGTTTTAATTGCTGCTATGGACTTTATTGTTCGCGATGCTTGAATTTGGCTTGATTAAATTTTTCGACTGGGCTTTGTAGTTGTGTAAAGTGGAATATATTCATGATGTTTTGGAGGACAATAAAAAATTTTGATAGTGATTTATTACACTGTACAGTTCTAAAGTTTTCGATTATCCCCCTTAATAACTGATAAAATCCATCGGTGTAACGATCGATCAACTCATAAATAATTTATTGAATTTCTCCCTCTTACGTGACTTTAGGATTTAGTTATTAAAGAAAGTTTTTCCAGTTATAAAACTCCATGTATATCGATGAGATTAAATCAATCTCGGCTATTTCAAAGCGATCGGTAGTGTAATTTCAGAGGAACTATGATTTAATTACAGATTTGTAGTAAGATTATGTTTTCGTATATCTAATTAGTAAATTTTATCTGTAACATGATCTGGAAAAATATTTATTGGAAAATTGTTTTTTACCCTACTTCAAAGCTCACCAAAGAGTTCATCATTTCCTACGGTATCCAGTAACTTGTATGCATACCTGAAACAAAAAATAATTGCAATGGTTAATTTTTCATTCAATTTGTGTTTATAAGATTGATTTTAAATTATTAGCAAACTGTTAAAATAAAGCTGAACTTTTAATATTTGTATTGATAATTTTTTTTTTTGTAAATAAACTATGAAATTTAGTAAGATTATTCAGTCTAACGAAGACCGTCACCTGTAAAAACAAAATGGCTCAATAGTTAAAATAGAATTACGTCAATCTACACGGAGAGAAAAAATACAGAAATTTACTGTGGAGGACACGAGAAACTTGTGTGCTGCTGAAGCACGTAAATTTTCTGCGAGCGCCACACATAAAAATCGTGTGTTAGCTTTACGCAGAAAAAATCTTAAGCGCACTGTATTGGAGCCAATCAAAATCACTCCGGTCGCACCTGATTGGTTCCGCTACAGTGCCGCTTAAGATTTTTTCTGCGTAAAGCTAACACACGATTTTTATGTGTGGCGCTCGCAGAAAATTTACGTGTTAGCTTAACACAGTAAATTTCTGTATTTTTTCTCTCCGTGTAGAGGTAGTATAGGTTCGAATTCATACACAGATTATGAGATTTTAAGGTGGTTTTCCACCAGAGTTAGTCAAGTTCAAGACTAAAAAAAAATTATTTCACCAAATTAGTAAAAATTGTTTATTAAAATTTAAATTTTAACTTTTTATGGCTTCTGAAATTATTTTCTACCAAAAAAACATTGACAATCACAACAAAACATTTTTTTTTAACTTTTAACCTCACCTTTGAATACCGCAGTTTTGGAGGTTATTTACGTGAAAATTATTTTTGTAAAATTATTGTAAAATTTGTAAAAGGTCAATTTTTTGCAGTTTCAAGGAATGAATTCTTCGATAGTGAAACTACATGTATGTGGATTTTCTAAATGATCTCTATTGTAAGAAAACAAATATCAATAATTTAGTACACTTTTTCAGCATAGCGTCCATACCGAGGTCCATACGCGTAATGAAAAAAATTCAATCTTTAACTTGCTGTAACTTTTAAACTACATGGTCAATTTTGATCAGACTTCAGAAAAATGTTTATTAATATCTAATAAACACCTCCAGAAAATTTGAGCTAATTCTCTATTGTCATGCGTTTGGTAGAAAACCACCTTAAATGCCACGAAAAAAAAAAAAAAATTCTATGAATGGTCCAGGACTATGGATGTATTTTTTTATACTAACAACAGTTGATAAAAAATGAAAATGTAATGAAATATTTATAACTAAATTTTAACAACCAAAAGACGGGCATAAAATAAAAAACTGAATGAATAGTGAACAAACGCCTTGTAAAACAGAATAATGCTTTACTTATTAAAAATTATTTTTCTGAGCCAGAATTAAGATATAAGTTCATACGCAAACTGCATTAATTATTTTACTGGTACATTTGCATTAATAAACAAATCCATACTTTTTTTTTATGTAAACAAAACAATTTGTTGGAACTTCCCTCAGCTTGAAATCAAAGAATTTAAAAATCTCATTGCCATAGATCAAGCGTGCGCTCTCCCCGCAAAAAGTCAAAGTTCGAATGTCGACTGAAAATACGATTCTCGTGAAGTATATTCCTGCAACTACGGCTGCCGCCTCGTTAATTGGCGGGTGGGTAAGAAGCAATGATCGATGAGCTTCGCTCTGCGAAAACCCACGCGTGCCAAAGGATCAAACGGGTCGACACTTTTTTTTTTTTTTTTTTTTAAAGTTGTACTATTGACGTTATCTTGACTGTAATAAATTTAGTTTATACTTTAATTTTAAGAGTTACAAGTTGTGTAGGGCGTGGCTCAGACAATAGACTGTTGGACTCATAATCAAATAGTCGTCGGTTCGAATCACACTCGAAACCGTTTCTTTTAGTAAGCTTGAACTACTATTAACACATGCCATCATTATTTATAGAAAAAAAAAAATTCTTTCATATTGGTTGATCCGTCTTTATTTAAAATACAATTTTTTTGGTAAAAATTATCATGAATATGCCAATTCAGAGGTATGTAACGAGGAAACATGGCTCGCGTTTGCTTTCCTCTCATATGAAAAGCTTTGATCGTGAAATTCTTCAGAGTGAATAAATCAGTAACCCACATTCTCCACCAAAAACTCGGTGAAAATCAAAGGGAAGTAAAATTACATACCGTGTAACTAGCAAATCTTTAATCATAGCTCTAAAAAAATCCAAACTTAATTAACCCGACCCAATAAATTATTTAATTCACTCCAAACAGTATCAAAAGGCTGGATGAAAAAAAATAAAATAATCAAGCGTCACTTGTCCTCTGGAAAGACAGAGCGATTAAGGTCAATTTCTCGTCCCTCGGCCAAAAAAAGAAGAGCGAGTCTCGGGGTTGAATTATCGCCGGCGGAGAAAATTCAAGAGCGTCGTCATCAAAAGGGGGGAGTCGGTCGGTCCTTTATCGGAAGGACAAACGGACCGGAAGGAGGAGGAATCCGGCGAGTGTCGAACGATTGATCGGCTTCATTAACCCGAACAATGCCCGGGCGATTCGCACCGAAACTACGCTTAAGCGACCGATAACCCTTGTTATAATTTGTGTATCGATTTGTACCGAATTATTCTGATTAAGAAGTATAGCGAGAAGTATAGAGAGAGAAAGAGAGGATTAAAAATTAATCTTGGGATTTTTTTACGGCTGTTTCGCAGAAAGTATCAAAGGCTTTTACTTCAATTAAAATCGGGATGCTCATTTAAACGCAAATAAAATCCTGGAATAAATTTTAAAAATTTATTCGAGCTGGAAATCGATTCGCGATACGGATGCACAGCCGCCTTTTTAAAGTAAATTAAGAACATTCTTAGAGGGAGATACTCGTAAAATAGAACTCGTTACAATCAAATCCTTTTTAATTCCAATAATAAATTCTAATGAAAAAGCCTCGAGTTTCATTTACATTTAAATTGGAATCTTTACCCGAGTTTAAAAAAAAAAATCATTCTCCTTCACGTAGTACTTATTTACATTTACACTTGGAATTTTTTTCTTCTTTTAAACTTTATTGTCTCATGCGGTGATGTAACTTACTATGTTAAATAACAATTTTTGAAAGGTGACAGGGCTCGTATTGATTTTTGGTTTAAAAAAAAAAATGAGCATAATTTATGTTTCGTACGAAAAATAGCACGTTCGTTGTTTAAAGAGCAAAAACTAACATATTACACGCCCTGTTACGAGGCGAGGCGAAAATATTTTGGCAAAAAACAGCGGATTTCATTTTTTCTTTTTTTATTCAACTTAAATATTTAATTTTACAGACCCATTGTTTTTAATAGATTAATATTGTTGCTGTATAGATTAATAATTTGTGTAAATCCACGAGACGAGACGAGATTTTAAAGTTGATCCCGGTCTCTCGATTTATTGGTAGAAAAATCTCGATTCTCGTTTTTCTTTGGTGGACAAGCTTTTAGAAATAAGTAAAAAAAAATAAAATTAAAAAAAAAAAAAAAACAATTTAAAGACATGGTAATAGTATATTATAGTACGGGTGCAGCATCGTCACCAGGGCGGTTTTAAGGACCCGAGTGCGTAGCGAAGTGGAGCACGAGGTCCTTAAAGAGCTCTGGTGACGTGCTGCACCAGTTCTATATACTATTTTATAGTACGAGTAACCGAAAACACGCATCAAAGATTTGATTTTGAGGTTAGAGTGACCAGGAGTACTATAAAAATTTTTTTTTTTAACTCAGTTTTGGATGATTTTATATAAATAACTCAGGTATTATAGATTTCTGAATTGAAGTTAAAACAATCATTCTTTGGAAATTTTCGATCCAACAGAGAGTCAAACCCGGGGCCTGAACAGTAAAATTCTTTCAGTGAACGCACACTGAGAAAAAGAATCGGTAACAGTAACCGAATCATTCGGTAACGAGAAGTGCAAAGAACGAGAGCAACTGTTAGTGAATATGCGGTAATTGTTAGCGAATGGAGCCTTGAAGCAGGCTTGCAATTTTACCTATATTTTAGGCGAGATTTTAGGTGAACTACAAACAATGTATTTAATTTTTGCAAAACGCTTATTCTGTTTAAAATGATAAAAAACATTTCATTTACAAAAAGATGCTTTTGATATTCGTAGTTAAAGAAGAAAAGTTGTCAAGAACTAAAAAAATTTTTAATTTTTAACCTCCAATTGCTCACGCTTTGAGCAAAGTATTCATTTTACCGGTGCGCTAATAGTTACCAAATTTTCACTGACAATTAGTTGGTGATTTTTCAAGCTCTTATAAGCGAATATTCGGTAACTATAAACTCGCAGTGGTAACAGTTACCGTTTCTTTCTCTCAGTGCACAAGGCTGGGTTCTCTTCTAACGATTAAAAGCTAATTGATTATTAATCTTGCGACTAAACATCTCTGTGAAATCGCTAAACAATTCACCGCAAATCCGAAAATCTCAGCTCGGATTCAAGGAGTCCCCGGAGGGAAGCGGCCTTAACGCATCCCCGGGAAAGTAATAAAGCATCCCGGCGGATCTGGTTTACGTGGGCGAACCTGCAGGTGTACCGCAGCGGATTTATAAAGTTGAAAATATTCTTAACTCGATGTTTCTCACTTTAGCGCGGTGCGTGATTTACTTTTTCCAATTGATTTGCGGGTTGTATGAAGATGTGTGTTTGTTTTTACGACTCTCCCGCGTATCCCTACCGTAAATTATTTTCGCAAGTTTCTTTCTTTTTTTTTTTAAAATATCCTGATTTAACGAAGGGAAGGAGTAATAAATTTATGGCGAGTATAAATTAGAAAACAAATGTTGGGCGCTGAAATTTATTTAGCGTGCGCGAGTCGAATGTAAATTGTTGTTGTTGGTTTTTTTTAAATAATTTATAGAAAGGGTGCGAGTTTATCTGGGTGACGGTGAGAGAGTGCCAGATTGAACAATCAATCAAACTTTATGGCTCGATAAATTGCTATTGGACTGTGGAATTTCGACTGCTCTGTTCGATAGATATTGTTCTATTTATAGCACATTGATAATTGTTGTTATAATTTAGAAAAAATATTTTCCAAGGTTTATAAGCAACGTTAATGTTCATTTTAAAAAATAATTATCAATACAATTCTAGTATTTCTAAATAATCAGAAGAAACTAGCTCGATCGGATCAGTAAGGAATGGCTAAATCGAAAATCTTGAGTTCAAACCTTTGTTTCGACAATAAAATTAAAAAAAAAAAAAAAAAAATCATTTCGTTCCACAAATACACAAGTTGAAAATAATATTAAAAAAAATTTTTTGTCCTCTTTGACACAAAATTAATTTTTTTTATTTTTTTAAATGAAATGAAGTAAAAAATCTTTATCTAATGTTGGCAAATAATAAAAATGAAAATAAAAATAATATTTTCGAATGAGAAACCTCGAAACAAAAATAATACTACGACTGAATAAAAGTAAAATAAAAAAATTCCTATTTTAAACTAAGTAAAATCAAAAAGAAAATGATCATAAAAATAAATCATATCTGAAAATACTTTTTCTCGCCATAACCACCGAACTTAAATTTTTCCCCGCATATGAACTACCACCCTCCCCATATTCCATAATTCAGTAACCAAAAGCCGTACAAATAAATAACCCGTCTTCATAAAAACCCCAGGTAAGATCTCCTCGCTCCGTCTGCGCTTTATCACCCCCGCATGCAAATGTACATCTCGGGCAATAAAGGCCTTATCAGCCATTCATGCGCCTACCCCGCTAAAAACTCGATTTTCGGGGGTTGCTGATGCCCGGGAATAAAACCAAAGGTCCGGGGCTTGAATTAGCGGTAGCTTCCTCCGGGTACCTAAGTGCGGATTTGTCCCCGGGGCGTACTTAAACGCCCCGCCGGGGAACTTTGCTCCTACAAGACTGCGAGTTCTGGAGGTGAAAAACTTCTCTGTTTCTCCCGATGAATAAGTTTACTTTTTTTTTCACCTCCCAGACTCCTTTTACTTAATCTTTTTTTTTTTTCTCCCAGGCAGAGAGCTTTAATGAAAAATGCTGTTTTTTTCGATGAGCCTTTGTGCGTTGTTTATGATTGCGATGGTACCGCTCGAGTAAATGGCATTGTTCGGGTGAATAATCCCGCTAAAAAAAGCGTCTTCGTTATTATTATGAAAGTGTTTCTATCATCGTCTCGGGGATGAATAAAAAGGAAGATTTCAAAAAAAACGTTTCCGCGTTTGAGGAATTCAATCCGGTAAAAATCAAGTCTGAATAAAATTCTCTCGCGGGCATTAGCATTCATGGTGGCGGTCGGACTAGACTTCATAATAAAGTACGTGACCCTATTCTCCGTCGTACACACATAACCTCAAATAAAAAAGCAAGTCTGCCATATCTCAAAATCAAAGAGCGAATAAGAGCCATAAAAATCAAAGAAAATCAGCCAATAATAAGAGGAGGAGGGATTTTGACGGGAATTGACCAAGCCAGCATACGTGACTCAGACGTACGTGCTGATCTCGCGCCCGTGAATTCGACAAAATTGCACTCGATGGTGCACTTTCGGTGGTCTTCGCCCCCCCCCCCCCCCCCAAACGTGGGTGATTGAGCTTTCACCGGGTTATTTTTGTACCCGAGCTTCTTTTTTATTGATTTTTTTATTGCTGGATTTTGAATAAAGTATGAGCGAGCCCGCGGTTAAGTTCGTTTACTTTGGTGACTGTAGTAAAAATTGTGGGATTATCGAGAGTCATGTAAGCAAATGAATTACTTTTTTATTGATCCTTGTTATGATTGAATCAATTGATAAAATGATGTTTCGTATGTGGAGTGAAAAGGGTTTATAAATTGATAACGATCTTTCGTGGAAAACTATTTCTTTTTATGTGACGATTACTTAACTGTTTTTTGATAAGCAGTCAAATTAAGTTTTACATTAAAGCTATTAATTATACTTATGTAACAATATGTCAATATTAAATTTGTTTTTTATTATTCATATTTACTTATAAAAATCTAAATAAAAATCCAATAAATTAATGTGATTTCTTTTATCTTAATTTTTCAGAATTTCAATAAAAAATCCTTCAATAAAATAAGAAAAAAAAAGTAGCTATGTTATAAAGTGGATGTACTTTTTTTTTTTATGTATGATTAAAAACCTAATCTATGACAAAAATTTTATAATCTAATATCATTAGATAATTGAACTTCCAATAGAACAGGCGTCAATAAAGAATCGATATTGCGATCTCAGAGTTACAACGAACTCAAATCTTGCTTCTGACATTCAACATCAAAGACTACGCTGACTGTTTGCTAATATTAATTCAAATCTTACTTATTTTCCCAACACAAAATCGAAACATTTTATCAACAAAAATAATATCCCAAAATTATTTCGAAATTCATCACTCTGGAAAACCCACAGTAATGAATACAATTTACACCGAAAAAACAAATCAAAAATCATTCGAAAAATCTCGACTGTAAAATCCATTCTCCCTCGCCACTGCATCAGCATTAATTATTCAGCGCCGGTAAAAACAAACAGATCCGTTGTAACGAAAATCAGCAGGGCTGCTACCCCGTGGAGTTAGTCATGGAAAATTAATTCTTATTCGCCATGCAAATCCCTCGTGCGAAACAATGAGCAAAAACTGGCTACTGATTTATTTTCCAGCTACGCTATACTCGCTAACGATGACCGATTGGACAAAATTCAGGATGATCGATTATCGAACGGCTAATAGGATGGCGACGACACTTTTTGTTTAGCGGCTTATTAGCTAACGGAAGCGTGATTGTTACTCCGAGATGATTAAATCAGACTTTATGATCGAACAAAATTGGCGGGTCTTTGAGATTGCAATAAACAACTTTTTTCATGTTTACCGAGATAAGAATGATTTTCCAAGTTTTTGCCGCTGATATAAACTAATAAATTCAGCGTTGAATTAATCGAGAAAAAATTAAATTAAATGACCCCCATTAATCTCTCTCGCACTTTATAAAAACTTAATTGAAAAAAAAGAAAGTAAGGCTTTATCATTCCGTAAAAGACGAAAACATTAAGCTCGTCGGAGAATGCAAATTTTTTTCGAAATTACGAGGGCCACGCGAGCGAGCGAGCGACCGTAAAGCTCATTTAACGCCCTAAACGACGTGTTAATTATCCGGTCTTTATTGCCCCGAACACGTGTTCGTTGTCCCCGCGTGGGAAGAGCCCAAGCGTTAACATCGTGCACGCGTACATTCTTCACTTTAGTTTTTTTTATTGTCATTGGTTTATTGGACGCGGAATAATTGTTGGTCGGAACTGCGAGGACGATTGCAGGGGGTCGTTAAACGTTACGAAGGTGTAAATTTTTTTACGAAAGGTTGCGACCTTTTGATTTTTTAAAGTGCTTTACTTAATTTTAATAAACCTTTCGTAGAGGTTTTAATAGTTTCTGGTAGTGTTGAACTGGTAATTTAAGATTTAAATGTTACACTCTTTTCAAAAATGACAAAGTAAACTATTTAAAAATATCAATAATAATTTATTTTTTATAATATAATAATTAAAAAAAAAAAAAAAAAGCAAAGGGTACTCTTAATTTTTTTTAATTTTTGTTGAATAATTGTAATAATTTATTCTGAGAGAAAGCATCAAGTAGGTTTTGAACCGACAATCATCGGACCGCTAGTCCAGCTGCACTCTATACCAAGTGAGCTATTTAAACTCACAAATTTTTAGACAAGAAAAATTTCCATGATCGACTTTAGGTTCTTCCTCAATAAATATCGGAATTCCACCTGCAACTCCGAAAAAAAACTTCCCCCCAATACTTGAAAGAACCCGTACTGTTTTTCCAGGTTTCCCGAACAATGGAACCAGCTTCCTGTTAAAAAAAAAAGGTACGTGCTTTTTGCAGGTTATCAGAGTGCGTCCTGGGCCACTCGAAACCGGAAGAGGTCCGTTACGCGCGGGTTTATTGGTGGGTGTATCCCCTCGGTCAATTTACCTGAAGGCCAAGGAGAAGAAGAAGAAGCGGGAGGAGGAGCATTTTTCAGAGGGGATTACAGGGTACCAGCCGATTACAAGCCGTGTTACCTGCTGCTCCTGCAGGGAAAGAACGTGCCACCAGCGGAGCAATCAGCGCTTTATTGGGGCCCTTTTCAGACGAGCTGTTTATGGCTTGGGTTCGTGTTTTAAAGGTGTTGCGGGCAGTGCTAAAAAGTTTAACGGGCGAGGGAAAACCACCGGAATCCTTTTTTTTTTTTTTTTACAGTTTTCGTGACTGAAAATTAATGGTTTTTGAATAGGTGAATGGCTGGAAAAATCGCTGTGGTTTGTTGTTGGAATTTTTGTGTCAGATTTTTAGTGTGAAATTTTTAATTTTCAAAACTCGGTGATACGACAAACTAGTTGGGATAAAAAAAAAAAAAAATCTAATCATACTCAATTTTACTTTGATTTTTCATTACTTGGTGTTAACATACACATAAATTAAAGTTAGTATAAATAAGAAAAAAAAAAAAATACGAATGGTCGTATGATTTTTTTTTTTTTTTTTTTAATTAGAACTAAAAGTTTTTTGAAGGTTCTATATTTACTATTCTCATGTAGCTCTTAGAAAATTCTACGCTCAATAGAGATATTGAGTAACTCGTTCAGCACCGAACGAGAATCGAACCCATAACTTTATAGAGTTTCCAACGCATTTAGAGACCATGGCTACCGCGACGGTACGCTAAGATTAATTCAAACATTAAATTTAATTAAAAAATTATTCTCAAACTGTCTTTTTTAAATTGTTAACTTTGCTGCCAAAATTTATTTATTGTATACATTTACATAACTTCTATTATTTCGTATGAAGAGTTTATCAATGAATGACTGATATTATACAATGTGAGTGTTACTATTGAATACATTGTCTAGAATGTAAGAATTGATACCAATCCTGTGCAAAGATGACAATGTTCATGAATTGTATTTTATATAAGTGGTTAATAAATTTCAAATTTCAAAATTTTTCAACAATTTATTTTATTTATATAAAACCATTAGCCATGAGTTGAACAAACTATCTCTGTTCTCACTCAAAATTAACCACTCAATCCCTGAAACTCAGCAACCTCACGAAAAATCCGTCGGCAAACCGATGCTTACAAATTAGCGCTTCATCGGTACCCCCGCCGCCCATTATTTATTGCTCGTCCGAGGATTTATGGAACCCAGACGTGGAAAATCACACGCCCCGGCATCGCGCGGTACGTAAAATAGCCCGGCTGGGAGTTGTTGTTGCAGACGTCGAGCATGTGTTTTCTGCCTGACTTTCTATAACTGTCGCTCTGTCTCTCGTCTTGTTTGCATTGTGAGCTTTTGGACAAGCAGGCGGTCTTCTAAAATTAATTTTTTTTTAAATGTTAAACAGGCACTTTTTTTATTTTATTTATTTATTTATTTATTTTTTTTATAGAGAGGGAAGGAAATAGAGAGGATAATATTTTGAAGGGAATACAGGTTGAGCACGTGCGATACGCCAAAAGAGAAAAGACAAATTATAGTCGTCTGGCGCTGAGTGAATTATTTATGCTCCGCAATAGTCGCCCGACGAGTCAAGGTTCCGGATAAATCCTTTATCGCGTTTTACTTTAAGAAGTGCGCGCGCGAAATAAAATGCGACCAACCATTTTTCGAGATTATTGCAACGTGTTTATATGAGGAATGTTTTATTAATAGGGAAGATCGATCTTTTGGGGAAGACGACCTGGTTGACTTTGAGCCGTGCTCTGGTTTTTAATTCGCAGACGGAATACTTAAACGCTCGGTCGGTCCGAGTCCATTCTTCTTCCTCTCGACACGATTCATCATTGTCAAAGAAATTGGAAAAATTGACACGAGCGCGGTATAATGATATCGTTTTGAATGAGATCCGACAGTCATTGCAGTTTAGCTTTGACAATGGGACAATAACGTCTTTATTATAAAATGATCGATGATTTGACACTGAAAAAAAGATTCCGTCCGTCTGGCCTCCAAAAAAAAATCAAAACATTCCAGAATTATTTAGAATATTTTTTTACCCTAGTACAAATGACTTCCGTGTGGAGGTTCGCCTTTGTGAAAAAAAGAGTCCCAAAGCCGAGTCTCAAATTTCCCTCTCTTTGTCATCGCCGAAAATATCGAGTGTCGGCGGACTGACCGACGCTTAATAATCTCGCAGATTTTCTATTAGCGAGGATCCCACGGTTGAGCTCTTTTCACCCTTTCGATCGATTGCCTCCTCTTCTTCTTCTTTTTTTTTTATGCCTCTCGCGGGGATTCCTGAATGGCTAATGAAGGAGGCTTTTGTGATGCGTGTACCGTTACGCGAGGAGAGTAAGCCTATAACAAATTGGTGGTGCAACTCTCTGTTGTGTTCCTCTTTTTTTTTCTTTTTTTTTTTTTTTTTTTCTTCCCGATCATGTTCGCTGTGCAGCACCAGCTTTCCCTTTTTTGGTTTGCATGAGCTCGATTCGTGATGGTTATTCATGGGGTGTATCGCCACTGAATATTTTATGGTAAAGTGTTGGGTTTTTTTAATTTACGTTTGAGAAAAACGAGTGTGCTTAGATCCGTTGTATTAATAAAATGATAAGAGAGAGTTTTTTATCTGACTGAAAATCAAGTAATGGATTTTGCAAACTGAATTTAAAGGGGTGAACTGATTTTTTTTTAACCTGAAAAAAATCAACTCTATTTTTAGTAAAACTTCTTATGCAGAAAAATATCAAATTATTAAAAACTATACAAAAGACGTTAAGAAATGTATTTAAGTAGATAAGAGTACTTTTAGCAATGCCCGAATTTTTTTTTTTCGGTTACAAATTTATTATGAATAATTATTTGATGGTTTTTGTATTTTTAATGTAAAAAAAAAAATTTTTCAATTGTAGACGTATATCAAAATTTTTTTTTTTTTTTTCATTTACATCGATTTCCAATAATTATTGGTAGGAAATTATTTGAATCTAGAGAAATTATTAACTTTTTTTTAGTGTGAGTTAGAGAGTAATACGGATTCGATCCAGGGAGCTTTGGTCTAAAAAGACTCTCTTTCAACCAACCAAGCCACTCAAGATTCATAAATGTTCTTGATAAAATACTAGTTTTAGCTTCATCTAATATAAACTTACATTTTTGAATTTTGCATTTTGAACACAAGTTTTGAATTCCACCCAAAAATCAAAAGTCTAAATATTTTTGCACATTCTCAATAAAAAGTAGGTATAAAAAACAATACCAGTCCAGTTATAGTGACCGCACTAAATAAAAAAGTTTATTTCCCACTCTAAAAACTTGTAAACCTCGTAAAATACTAAATCTGAGGTAACTTAGTGCGTATCCCAAGAGAAAAAGAAGGTGCCGAAATACTCGGAACAGCCTAAAATCAATCAAAACAGAGGCGACGACGAGTACGATAAATCAGTCGTTTACAAATCCCCCCGCGATCAAGTTCACCTTTTAAAACCGCGCTGGCGCTCCACAAATAATTCAGGGAGTGCATCAGCGCCGATTACTTCTCGACGATGCACCCGCGGCTAAAATAGCAGACTTCGGGGAGCGGAGGAGATGCCCGACGCGCAACTTTGAGATATATCGCTTCCTCTCATGAGTGCACCAGAAGAAGTGAGCGGAGGGGGGATGATACGCAACACTTTTTTGGAGTTTATGCCAAAAAAAGAGCTGAGAATAATTGTTTTTTCTAGAGTCTAATGTTTGGTCAAGAAAATGAATTTTTTTTTTTTTTTTTTTTTTTAAGCCACTAATATGACGGTGCATGATTAATTGATAGTGGGGAATCAACCCCGAGACTCTGAAGTTCTGTCGCAACTGACTAGCAGTTCATCAACCACGACTACGGTGACTCCTTAAAATTTTATGATTTTTGATGATTATTATAAGCTATTTTTATTTAGAAATTCAACAATAGGCAAGTTCACTTTAAGTATTTGGACAAAAAGATAATTAATGATGATATTGTTTTTGGTACTGAAAATTTTATAGTAATATCCGAGGAAATATCAAAAATTATATTAAAAAAAAAAAAATTCAAGATAGTGCCAACATTAAAACGATTCACGTATTGATATCTTATGACAAAATCGTTAAAGTAATTGAATTTTTTTTTTTTTTTTTTAATTATAAATTAATGGAATTAAATGAGTTTCTTCGATAATTATTATACTGGCAAGTTACAGCATTAGCGCATCAGCGGTAGCAAGTAAGACTCGAACCAGCTAAACGAAGATTACTAGCCGAACCTTTTGCTGACTAAGCTATTTTACCTCACACGATAAATCAGAATTTTAGTTGGATTGAAAACATTGGAAAGTATTTCTAAAATTTACTAGTATTTAGTAATAAAGTTATTCAAAAGCTGCCGGGAATCTTACAAATAAGTCACTTACAAAATATTTGACTTTTACTAATATGTACTAGTACAGTTCACGCTCAAATATCTGAAGAACATAGTGTGATGAAACGCTCTTCATGTACTACAGAATAAAAAGTGGAAGTTTTAAACAATAACAAAGGTTTTGTTATTTATTTATCTCTCTAAATCAATATGTACTAGTTGAACAAATGAAAGAGACTTTATTCAGATCATAGCTTCTAACATTGTTTGAAACATAAATGTAATCAGCTTATTCGTCTATTTATAAGTTTGAAGAAATCTTCGTTTTATGGTCGACATACTTTTCAAAAGTTAGATAAGTATCTACATAAAATTTTTAAAAGTTAGACATAAAATTGTCTGCTCTAAATTTTGTCACAAGACTGCGCAAATTACCGCAGTTAAAAACAGTTCTTTTACACTCAGAGAAAGATTTGATTGGACCAATTAAATATTATTTGTTCCCTCAATAGTCGAAACATTGTAGCAGTTACAATACGTATAGTAAGGATAATAATACATATTGTTGCGACTAGCAAAGCAAATCTAACCTAACCTAGCTAATTTTAAAAATTTTAAAATTGAAGTCATTATTTCTTAAATATTGTGATTTTTATAATCATTTGTATATTTTTAAGATTAAAACTATTCATTAAATAAATTAATTATATCAAAATCACAAAAAAGAAATTTTTTAAAATTAAGTTGTGCTATACCAGTGTAACTAGAAACATGTTAACCCTTAATACGCATTTAGTCAGCGCTACCATGATATTGTAACTGCTACAATATGCCTGATTGTCTCTATATCAACTATGGCATCTTAGATGTTACAATATATTGTTGACCCAATCAAACCTTTCTCTGAGTGTAGAGTGAGGTTAAAAGGATTTCGTTTTGACCCCATTGATTCCTTGAGCACTACTAAAATCCTTTTCCGATAAAAACTAAAATCTCTTGAAAAATAAAAAGAAAATCCTATTTCTCATTGTATTATTGCTTGAAAACAAATTACATTTACGATCGTCAAAACCAGTAAATCTTAGTTGAAATTTTTACACTTTCTAAAAGATTTGTAAAGTGGGGGTGATCATAAAGTAAATTATTTCTCCAAATTTAGGATAAAAAAAAAACAAACTCTCGTCGAAGATTAATAATACAGTCGAGCAGTCAGCCAGAGTGGAAAATGGAATCGAGGGCAAATTCTCAAAGCAAACATATCAATGAATCGAGCGGTTCGAATGAAGCCGTCGAGTGTCGATCTGCTTTGACCGACGTATTACAACTTCGAGAAATTCACACCTCCTGCACCTCCACAAATATTATTGACGCGAGCTATTATTGGATTACCCACTTGCGACATGATAATTCCAAGTGCTTTAAGCGAGGCTTTAAGATGAAATTAATAACCGTAAACAACCTTACTTTTTTAATTAACTTTTTAACAGTAATTGAAAACAGCAACGACTATCATTTACATCCACACGTGTTGTCTTGCACAATGCCAACGAAGTAATTAACTCTCAACACCCGCCTAGTAATGCGCCGAAGAAAAATTATGAACCATAAACTCGGTTCACTCAAAAACACCTAAAACACAATTCGCCTTTAAAACAATTTTCTCGGGGTTTCTCGAAAAGAAGAAAAAAAAAAGGTATAAACGCTAAACAAAGACAGAGAAAAAGGCAGCACGCACCGTAAATCGTAATAAAATTCTCAGGGAACAAAACGTCAGCTCCTTTTTATTCTGCTTCATTTATTCAAGAAAGCAAAGAAGAAGAAGAAGAAAAAAAAGGTAAGTAGGGGAGGGCCGACTGCATTAGCTTTTAGGCGAAAAATCATTGGTAAAATTACCCGGAAGGGACTGTGCGGTGAATTTTTCACGAGCTTTATGTCAGCAGTTCGCCCGAGTCTTTTTAGCGCTGAGGCAGGCGCCTGTCGGTTATTCATCTCGGGTTAGGGAAGGACGATGATGTTGTTTTTGTTCCCTTTGTGTTGAGACCGACGGACACTGTGTGTACCGGCTTTTCATAATTGATTTTTCGGTTTATGCCGGACGAGAGGGGCGAAAGAGGGGATTAGAGGGGGGTGGGGGGTGTCCGAGTGTTTTTTTGTTCTTTCTAAAGGAGGCTGGAACCTTTTTTTTTCTCGGATTTGACTGGACATTTTTTACATTAATTTTTTGACCGCTTAACACTTTTTTTGAATAAAAAAAATTTTAATTAAAATAAAAAAAAAAAAAATCGCAGTTTATCAAGGTATAGATGGCATCGTGCGAGTCGCAACACTTTCAAGTGTTTTAAAAATACCGTACGTACTTTTGTTTACTGCAAAGATGTCAAAGCGTATGAAGAGTTAACTTGTCTTACGAATAATGAAAAATTCGTAAAGAACTTTAATGCGAACTTGACGAAATTTTCATACTATGAGGAAGATTTGTAACGGATTTTTAACGCGGCCGTTAAAGTAAGATGTAACTTAGAGACTATCATTCGCAGATTATAATTTAATTCGTAATTTATTACTCGATATTGTTGTAAGAAAAGTAGCAGAAAACCTCTCCTTAAAAGATGTACCAGTATAGTGAATGGTTGTTGATTATTTTTAAAATGTTGAAAATTTTTAATAAAATTATTAAACATAAAAGTATTTTGATTATTACCCCGATTCCTACATTATTATTTATAAAAATTTTTATTCATAAAATTTTACTCCGAACCTAAAATCTGCGTAACGAGATTTATAGAAGTTTCACTTCAAAAATGTGATGATTATACTATAAATAAATTCAATAAATTACCAAAAAATTGCAAAGTTTTTTTTTGTTATGCAGATAAAGATAATCTGTAGTGTCTATTTCTAATTTAATCAACATGTGACACTGCGTTTCATTATAAATGTATTCGAACTTTACTTCAAAAATCAGTGTTTTGACAAAATCATTAATCAGAGTTGGCAACTAGAGCAACTCGAACTAGTCAATTTTTGATTTATAACACAGCAGGCTCTCCATTGAGTCATTTTTTCTACAAAGTTGAAAGAAAATATAAAGATCAAGCTGTAATACGAATTATAATCCAGTTAAAATATTAAGTTAGCCATGTTTTGATGAACAATGCTCTAAAAAATTTTTCAAATAAATCGAAATTGTAAGCCTGAAAAGTCTCCACTCCACATCGAGACCTGTAGAACTCAATCGAAATTCAAGGGGGTAGCTAACCGAAGTAAAAATCTGCGAGGCAATTCGTTATTCATCTCGCTCAAAAATCCTTCGATTCACAGCGGACCTTTTCGGGTTAAACCGGAAGAGATTATCCATCCCCCCCGAGTTTCGTTTGATTCGTCGGGTGAATGCGCGCGCGTGTCTTCCCAACGGGACTCGGGGATCCGAAGCGCGAGGAGAGTGTTAATAGCCCGGCCGGGTATGAAAAGCGCGCCTCCGAACGCCAGCACGTGCACCGCGTCAAGAACCTATGTGATGCTGGCCATTCATGGCTGTTCTATGAAAGACACACCTACCCCCTCCCCTCCCCCTTTTTTTTCATCCCGAGCGTCCGTTCGAATTGGAAGATTTTGCTTTGATTTGCGTGTGGAGTTTCTCCGATTTACGGTTAAAAGTGCTAGAGAAAATTTGTAGTTGGTACTTTAAAATTAAAAGTGTTGGTTGACATTAATAATAAAAATAAAATTCATGATTGCTGGTACTAGCTCTGTAAGTGTAAAAAAATTGCAATTATTTTCTAAAAATTTCGAAAAAAAATTTTTGGTTAGCTGTGATGCAGTAAAAATATTCAGAAAAAAATTCTTTGTTTTAAATTCAAAAAAAAAATTTTTTTCAGCCGAATATTCATGATTGACTGTTTTGGTAAAATTTTTTTTTGTTATGTGTTTATCGCGCAGGACTCGGTATTATTAAAAGCAATGAACAGGATTCGAACCCGAAAACTATATATATTGGAAACTCTCACTTAACTTAAGGTTGCCAACCGTCCCGAGAGACATTTAATCCAATGTAGAATACTTAAGTCTTTAAACAACTGAGTTATTCTCAGTCCTACGATAACAACATTAAATACTATTCAAACCGCAAAATAAAACAATTTAATTTTAAATTTAGTTTTAACATAAAAACATCACCAGCAAGAGGGATAAAAATAAATAGTACAGAGAGTTCTACGCATTTACAACGATTTCATAAACAATCATAAAAGTTGACGACGCTGTTCAAAAATAATCTCCCGTCCATCCGCAAAGAACCACTAAAACTAAAGTAGTTTTGTCATAGAAGCTCAATAAATTTCCTCGTCACCAAAACAAACACTCGCTAATGCGAAAAAGTACTCAGACTCGACATTTTCAAAGTCAACAATTCAACCTTGCTCCCCTCAAGGACGTTATGCATTACACCGTAAATAAATGCCGTTTCAGCAGGTCTCAATTAAAACATCAAATTGAAACTTACCCGCCAATAAAACCAATACGCTCTCCGAGGGGGGATCGATGAAACGAATGATTTACTCCCGATCGAGTTTTGCATTTATTTTTCCGTCCCGGACACGCGATCCGGACCGCACGACACTACTTCCTTACGTGGAAACAAATAAAAGGGAGGGAAAGACGAGAGGAAAATAACGTGTGCTCGTACACGTGTCGCGTGCAGAAACGTCGCGAGAGCCAATTAATTCTTCCTCCTCCTCCCGCGGATCGGAAAAGTCATTGTACTTTCTTATTTATTCCGCAGGTGGCGTCTTCCCGCATGACTGACGCGTTCTTTGTACGATATTTTTCCAATTGTACAAGCGCGATTGTCATAAAAACAAATGGCAATTTAATTGAACGCGAGCTGTTTCTTTACGAATCAAGCGCCCTCGACCGTCGCAAAGTTAAAATCGATACCCGAAAAAAAAAACCTTTGTGCACTACCGTCTCATTCAAAACGTATTTACAGCTGATTTCCGCGAAAAAAAAGTCTCTCCCCAATAACCAATAAAAGGAAGGCTCCAGCATTAACGAGCTTTCGGTAATCGCTTTTCATCCGGGAAAAAAAAAACGAGAAGAATCTATCCCGCGTGTTTACCCACACAGAAGGAGAAGAAAAAAAAAAAAAAAAAAGAAACGCGTAATCTCCGTGCAAACGTGACGCCCCTCATTGTGCAATAGCCCCCCTGGAATAACAGGCTTAATCTCGGACCCCGTGTTTGGCGAACGCGACCGGACGGAAAATTGCGGCTTATTGCCGAACTCCCCGGGAATGAAAAACGCGTCTTTTGATAGCTACACCCATCTTTGATGATTGACCCTGCCTCGCGTCCCTAGTTTAATGAGCGGTGAGTTGGTTCGGGGAGGGAGCTTTTTGAACTTTCGGGGAGGGGGACGAGAGTTTGCGGCTGGGTTTTTGGGAATCGAGTTTTGGAAGGATGAGCTTTCAAGCGGTTGGTTTTTGAACATTATACTTGATTTCGTGAATTTTTAATTCGGTTTGAGGGAAATGATTTTCCCATCTTTGAGAGCGTGACGGATCGATTATGTACACTGTTTTATTAAATCACTCAAATTAATGATTTTCAAAGTATCAAAATCAATTGTTTTGTGTTTAATGATAATTATTTATTACTTTGAGCAGTTTTCAAAATACCTCAACGTACTTTCGAATTGAAAGTTTTATGTACAAAGCTTAAAATTTGTAAAGATTAGTAAATCCACACAAAATTGTCTCAAAACAGAAATGCTTTAATTAAAAATAAAAAATTTATCTTTCTAGAAAGTAAATTAAAAAAACAAGGAAAAATTTGATTACGATTGGAATAGTTTACAAAAAACTGCGTACACGAAAATCAATACTTTCCAAAAAAAAACAAAAAACCGCGAATTTAATCTAAAAAAGCCAAATGAAATTTTTGTGGAATATTTCAAAGGCTTAATAGTCGAATCAAATAAAAAAAAAAAATTCGTACACTTTTTCTATTTTTGTAAAATTCAGCCTTTTATAAAAGTTCAAACCAAAAAAATGACTCGAAGCCAGCCAATATTTCAATCCGAAATTCGGGATGTTTTTTTTCGATTCATCAACTATTCAGCTCAACCCGTGACCATTTAAAAACGCATCATGCCAAAGCAAACGCGCAACGATATACAAATTTTCATCAAACATTATATAAAAAAGAAAAAAAATAGACACACCGTACCGTGAAATAAAAATATAAAGCTCGTGCGTATGCGACCGCCGCGGGCGGTCGGAATACTTAATCAACTTTTTTCGCTAAAACCCGTGAAGCTTTTTACCCCCTGAGGGCGCTCAAAACCGCAAAAAACTCTGTTTTCCTTTAATCACTCTTCTTTACGTGGAAAACAAAAACAAACGGATGAGCGTTGCATAAATGATGTCCGAAAATTTACCTATGATGGACGTTTCAACTATACGCTAAAATCACAGATATATTTTTATCAAAATATTCATATTTTTTTTTTTAATTTATTTTAATTTATTTTATTAATTTTTTCAGTTATAAAATTATAATATTCATATTTACCATTTTGTGGTTAATTAAATAAACACCAAAGTACCTATAAGCATAATTCATACGTAAATAAATAAATTGATAAATAAAGAACGAACGTTAATGCGTTATAGGAGGCGTGTAATGAGAATACGATTGGAATAATGAAAACGATTTTTGGTGGAGGGAAACGGAAGGTTTTAATGGAGCGCGGAATTTTTTTTCCCCACGTACAGGGAGGGGTGGAAGGGGAGGCTATATCGTTATTTCGGTAATTCCCTCGATATTGCATCTGTCTCGGAGGGATGTATATACGACACGGTAAATTTATTTTCGATCAAATTGGGTTTTTTGACGAATTGAATGATCATTTTTATATCCTCTTTTTAAAGAGCTTTTATTCTTTGCGTTATAGTTACGACGAATGATTTTGCTTAAAATTTTTTACTCTACTAATTGCTTTAAACAGCTAAAAAATTTAGCAAGACTTTCGGTATTCTATATTTACATTTCTTTTACCGCTAAAATATAGTATTATTCATAACAGGTCGGGGAAGGGTTTATTTGGTCTCCGAGAGGTTTGTGACCCGAGCCGAAGGCGAGGGGTGCAACGAGGTGGCCAAAGAACCCTTCTCGACCATGTTTTGAAAAATATTTTTCCTCCAGAGATACCGAAAACAAGGGGTGAAGGTCCGATTTTGAGGTTAGAAGGAGGAAAAAATTTAATTTTCACTGCTTCCTAAAAACCACGTTTAAAAAAAAATCAAATATTCAATCCTTTAAATCCCACGTCAATTTTTCAATGAAACACAGCCCGACATCTGAAAAAAATACCTGTTCGAGAAAGCTCCAGTAAAACTCAATTTCTACCTGCGAGCCTGCAATTTTTGAATAAATCCCGCCGAAACAATCCACCGGAAGCTTCTATTCCCTCGCATAATCGATTTCAAAGCCAGCTGCAATAAATCACAGAGGAGGCTTGCGAGAGCCATGACCTCGTAAAAAAGTGCACGCAATTGCGTAACCTCCAACCCCCGAAAGTCTACCGTTACAAGACGGAAATCCTTCGAACCGGAAGTGACGCCCGGGATAAGACAACCGAGGGGGAGGTAAAAAGCTCGGATGGATAAACCGGCGCTCGATTGGATTTTCCGCGGTCTTTCATCTTTATAGGCGGAGGAAGAGAGCAGTCACTTTTCTTTCTGCACCGAGCTTTATTCTCTTTGGTGCAGGAGTCTAGGCTTTATCTCTCTTCTTCTTCCCCCCGAAAAGTCGTGACGTATTTTTATCCTCCCCGGACCGTCTTGTCAATTAGATTTTTTATTTCATTTCGGTGAGCTGCTTTTCGGGTATGAAGAGTATGGTATTAGGGTGGCCTGTTTTAAAATGGTGGTGAAAGCTCTCGCCTAATGTCATACTCTCTTCTTTTGACAGTCTTTGAGAGCTTTCAAAGAACGATGAAGTTTGCTCTTTCTTCCTTTAACCCGATTAAATCAATTTTTTTTTTTTTTTTCTCGAACTTGATAAATTTTGTGTCTATTCCAGACGCGTCGCTGAATACTTAACAATTGTTCAATTTTGTATGAACATGTTTGATGAGTGGAACCAGCTACTACCAACAAGTTTACTGTTAAAAGCTCCCTCGAAAATCGATTTTCAATACAACATCCTTCTTGAACTTTAATTAATTCACGAGCCGGGGTGCTAACATACAAGAGCGTCTAGACGCGAAATTTTGCTCTCTCTCTCTCTTTTTTTTTTTTATACCCCACTTCCTGCTGCGTTAGGAATCGGATCCGGAGTAATCGAGCTCCTCCAAGGCTCTGCTTAGCGAACAGGCGCACCTCTTTTTCGTGTCAGCCGAGCGAGCGCCTGCAACAGTATGTTTTTTTCGAGGTCCATCGGATCTTGGCGCATCTAAAGACCGGAAAACGCGACGTGATTCATCGCCGTAGTCGTAGTCGCCGTCGATTTCGTGCACGCGCCTCTTTTGGCTTCCTTTTTATTTTCGTGCGTCTTCTCCTCTTTCTCATTGTCTGTGGTTATCGGGGTTAATGTTCGGGGATTAGGTACCAGAAGAAAGGTGTTTCGGGCACGGGTCAATCATACGTAATGGCACAAACCTCATTTTGATTTATGTTAATTGTGTACTCGACTCGTATTCAGTAAAACAGTGTCTCTCGATGAATTTATTTTAAGATTCAATTAAACAGAGATCTAATAACTATGAGTAGTTAATTATAATTCAATGACTCGTTCAATTGAAGATAATAGATGATGCGTTCTAAAATTGGAATACAATGAGTAATTAAAAGAGTCAAGTATAAAATTGAATAATTTTCTAAAGTACTATGAATATCAACCTTCGTAAAAACATATCAAGAACATTTAACAACGAAATCTGGGGTTTTAAACGAATTATTTATTAAAAAAAAGTTTAATTTTTTCAAAGTTAGAATCCCTAAAAAAAAGAAAACAAAAAACTTTAATTAAATTTCTTGGACATGTCACAATGAAAGATACATTAGACGAATGCAGCACAATGAAACTCGTGCCGTACAATGGGCGCAAGATCAATATGAATGAAGTTTTCAGAGCAATAAGAGGGCTTATTTGAGACACAAAACCCTTGGCAGATGTTGCCGGCTACTGTATACAGTACATACACTTCGGCCGCCTGCAGCCGACCATTGGTCTGGCGGACTATTCATCAGATCAATGAAAATCGTTTCTGGGTTTGTCAGTTGTACCGCGATTGGTGGGCCTGTCCGAAACATTGATTACCTTCCAGACGATACTCCAACTCCTGAATTTCAATTCCTCAAATCCACCCTTTTTCAAATAAGTCAATACTCGATACTCTCCAAAAAAAGCACTCCTCGCGAGTATTAATAACACCGATTATCGACAGGACAGCTTCCAGTCTCGCGTGAAAACGCGATTCGCTCCTCCCCGAAAAAAGGGCATCCCATTGTGTCTTCGTCTCGGCCAACAAAGAGATCCAAAGGATTAACCCACACAAGTGGTGGAACAATAAGAATGATCATGCGAGCTAGCGAACGCCCGTGTCCATGGTTCGCCTTTAGGCGCTAATCTAGCATCGCACCGCCTCGGGCCTGAGCGTCGTCGTCGCGTGCGTCTGACACACGAGTTTACTGCCTGCCGAACAGCACATACAGTGTACATCGCTGGGGGAGGGGAGTGAAACTAATAAAGGAAAGAGAAAAAACCGGGGACGTTGTAAAAAAACTATTTGAAGGAATCAAAATATCAGGGGGACGGATGGTGAAGTAGACAGACAGGACTGGAAGGGATCTTGATTTACGGCGGTTCGATTATTTGGAGGTTTGTTGCTGGAGACATTTGGTACTAATGTTGTGACGTATGGACGTACAATTTAAAATAGATTTAAAATCAAGCAGAAAAAAATATTTACATGATTGAATTTCTGATGAGCCTGATATGCTTCTATAGTCAGGGTACATGGAACCAAGCAATTTTACACTTTGTCATTAAGAGTTTTATTACTAAAACGTTCTCAAAAACTTTTGGACAATTTTATAGTCAAGATAAATGTTTACATCTACAGCAATGATTTCGTTGAAAGAAAAAAAATCAACCTCTGAAAGTTTGAAACAACAAAATATTTCCGTAACATCAACGCGTTTGATTAAAAAATGCAGTAACTACTGTTGAAACATTCAAGCAGACACGGCAGACTGGAAAAGAAATCTCCATATAAAACGCAAAAAAAATTGCGCAATGTTTGATATCCTCGGGGAGATCAACAGAAGAAACTACTTACACAAAGTATATGGGCAAGAGACAAAGTTGGAGGAATCACGACGCAGGGTAGAATCCATCCCACCCCCCGCAAACGCATCCTCCCCTTCCTCAATCTCTATTCTGGCCTGCGGCCCTTTTAAAAAAACTCGATCGAAGCTCTCTCGGATGTTACATTTTATTCGTATAGATGAGCGAGACCTTCTTTTTTTTTTCTGGTTCTTCATTGGACAAGTTAATTAATTTACTCGTACGAAATTCAGAGATAATTTACAGAGATGGGTTTTTTAGATTTACTTTTTTGCTGTGGTTTTTTCCTCGGTTTTTTCTGCTACTGTCGAAAAAAAATTGTTTCAAGAATATTCCATTTTATTTTTAGAGTTTATTAATTCATGAGTGAAAGTTTATATCTCAATGAAAATGTTGTTGTGAATCTCACCATGATTTTTACGGACGGATTTTCAGTCGGACACATACCTGAAACACAAAAAAAAAAAATTCATTAGTTGATTTTAAAAGTAATGAAAAATTTTTTATTTTCTTAAATTTTGAAAAAAAAAAAAAAAAAAACACCTTAAGAGAGATAAAATACATGAAACTACTCGTGAAACTAATTGTTTTTTTTTTTTTTTTTTTTTTTTTTTTTTCCCAGTGATAGTGTGTTAGTAAAACATTATAAACAGATGGTTATTCTGTATTCGGAGGATTTGAACCTGTGCCTCTGAACAGTAGACGTGCACTGAAACCACTACTCTATGTTTTTACGTCTTTTTCTGTTCCTCGACAGTACAATATCCATGTTTTTAAAAATAAGCAATATTTATTATTGCTCGTAAAACTTAAAAAAAAAATTTCTCATGCCGTCAACTTATAATACAACTTGAATTATAACCCAAATACGGGACGATAAATTGCGCCTTTATAATTAAATCCAGTGTTACCACGTTGTTCGTTTAATAATTTACTTATCCTTACTTCCCTGCAGCAGTACCTGAAAATCATAAATTCAAACAGTATGCACAGTCGCGGATCTTTATCTCGAGAGAGAGACTTTAAACCGAGAGAAAATTATCACCTCGATGACTTAAAAATTCGCATTGAAAGTGAGTCACCTTTTCTACAAATGAACCGTGCAGAATTAAAAAAATTTATCACCTTTTTTGCCCACCAGAAAAAAAAAAAAAATAAAGAAGAGGCTAGAAAAAAAAAATAATAATAATAAAGCAGCGAAAAAAAAAGGCTAGCGTCACACGCATTTAATTCCACGGGCGTTAATTTAATTACGAGTGAAAGAGAGAATTTGCCTGCGGCCTCGATGATGCGAAAACGCGCGTCCGGTCTCCCGGTAATTCAGCTTTTATTTGTTTGAATACACGGGCTGGCTTACGAAGATGCTTTTTGCAGCTTTGCTAATTGAAAATGGTGTTTTACAAGGAACATTAAATTGTCAATGTTTATTCGACGAACGATGTTTACGTACTGATCTCGCAGACTAGCTTTCGTTTCAATTAATATCTTACGCATGCCTACTATTTTTAGATGTTTTTTGTGATTATGACTTGTATTTTTTATTTAAACTATAACAAGGAATTTTTTTTAAAGGATATTAAAAACACACACTAAAAAATTGATCTTTAAAAACTAAATTTAGTGATGAACTTTAATTTTAGTCAAGTACTAGTAGTTTAAAAACCTTTGCTTGCACACCTTAAAAAAAAATTTTTTTTTTATAAGAATGAAATATTTTTTATATTTTTACCCGTAAAAAAAGTCATGGAAAAATTAGCGGAACTCACATAAATAAATAACAATAAAAAATTTTCCAAACTGACGATATTTCCAATATGAAGCAAGTTATCAGGACAAGAGGAACTTCAATTGAGCTCGATGGATCAAGTTTTTAGGTTCAAATCCTTCATATTCAAAAAAATAGTCTGTTTGCAAAATTACTATACTCAAATTATTTAAATTATATTAATACTATATTTAAACTTATGGAGGAAAAATATAATTATTATATTTTTTTATTTTTTTCAACTTAAAAAATGAAAAAAATTTTTCTAAAAAAAATGATTAGCTAAAAGTGCAATCAAAATAAAGTGGAAAGTTAACTCGAAGTTTTACTGTTATAAAAGCAAATTTCTACGTTTTAATGATTCAAAACTGAATTTTAATGAAACAAAAAAAGTTTTTCGTTCCACTCCTCGTTCCACTCCTATAAACTAAAATAAAAATTCACAGATCAAAACCACAAATACCCAAAATCACCAGACGCTTAAATCAAGATTTTTATTTAAAATTTTTTTAAGTTCGTTCATCCCCATAAAACAGAGTAATTCTAAGTGATTCCCGGTAAAGTCCAAAATTTATAGCCCGATGAAAAATTACCGCGTTCAATTAACCCTGAACGCCGTAAAGAAGAAAACCTCGAAAATCATAAGTCTAAATCCTCCCACAGTTGTTAACATACCTCGTAACTCCGCGGCCGATCAAAACACCAATCTGCCAAAAGCTCGGCCAATTTATCGGTCTATTAAAACATCGCGCCTCGCCGAGCTCTCTGGGCCGACAAATTACACCTCGTTAAAAAAAAACAGCTCGAAAAAGCAAAAAAAAAAAAAAAACTTTAAAATAGAATAATAATTTTTCGTGAAGTTTATTGGCCCGGCTCCACGGGAAGCGGGGGGGTAAGTTTCCCAGAGGGCTGTTTGAGTTGCGAAAGCCTCCGCACATATTTGCCGGCCCGAGCTGTGATTGTCGCCGGCTTTTGTTTATACGCCAGCCCTTGGTTTTCGTGTCACGAATCTGCTTTACCGAGACTCCTTGGAGAACCTTAAGTAAGCTCTTATTTTGTTTGAGCTGCTGAGATTGCCTCGGAGAGTTGAAAATTTTTTTTTCCTTCTTTTTTTTTTTTAGGGTGTAAAACAGTGATTGTCGTGCTCTGTCTGACGTTGAAAACGAGCTAATGGAGTTCTAGAGAAAATTTAATGTGGCGGAGAGCGATAAAAAATCACTCGATCGAGACATTTATTACTCTTTCTAAAAAGTGCTTAAATTAATTGATGTCGTCGAAGTATAAAAAAATTTTTATTCTGAGAAATAGAGGGAAGAAAGAAATTCGTAATATATTGAACACTTTGTGTCATCAATTTTTACTAGTTTTAGTGATTCATTTATTGTAAAATTTGTATACAAATTAAAAAAATTTTGTCAAGTTCTGACTAAAAACTCTATTTTTATATAATAGTTAATCAATGTACTCAAAAAAATTAAACAGTTTTTTTCAATATGAATTTTTATTATAAATAAAAAATGTCTTAAAAACAAGCTTCAAGTCATCAAAATTAATTTGACACTTAAAAATTTTATTTTTATCCCAAACTGTCTAACAATAACGACGTTAATTTTGAAAATCACGTCGTTTTCTTCGAGCAAACAAGCGGGCACCGAAGGAATTCAAATAAATAATCTAAATAAAACTAATTATAACGACGTTCCAGTGGATTCGCGCAAATTGAGTGGTACCATTCATGTAAAAGACTCATTGTCGGATCGTGAAAATAGAATAGGAATTTCCCCACATCTGAGTCATAATAATTAAAGAACGGCATGGAAAGCGCGCGATATTCGCAGTAACGAATTTTAATGGTTCGACTTGCAACTCTCGTATCAACAAACACCGGCATCCACGTCTATAATTACGCGTCTTCCGTCATACGAAACAAGAATGTTCCCAACAGCCTCTCCATTCATTAATTAATAAAGTCGTTCGCGATACCCGCTAATCGATTCCGGAAAACGTGGCGTCTCATTACCCCGCGAGTGTAAATATTTCACACTCCCCGGGGGCCCCGAAAAAAGCCGCACTACCGGTGTATTCACTTGGTGCGCCCGGGGCGCCGAACGAGAATAAGGTGTGCGGGAGGAGATCATCGGGCCCCGATAAACGCTCGTACCGGGCAATCTTGCTTCTTCCGACGCCCCCGAGCAAGCCACGGATTACCGGGATATCTGTTATATTGCCCCTCAACTCTAACTCTTTTTTTTTCTCTTGCTCCGACTCGGGTCTATTTAATTCTCGAGGAAGTATTAATATTACCAAGGTCCAAGACGAGGTCCAAGAGGTATTTTTAAATACGGGAAGGGGAGGGTTGATGCGGAAATTTTTTATGCTTTATTTGGTGTATTAAGGTGTCATCACGTTTGGAATTGGATGTGAATTATAGGCTGGATCTCGGGCTGGATCTCCGAAATGTCTTATTTTTTACTGGGTCAAATAGTATATTACTTAACTAGGCAGTATGAATGGGAAACGTCTCAGATCGCATGAAATTGTCATCCGAGGCGTAGCCGAGTGTGACAAACATGTGATCTGAGACCTTCCCATTCAGGTGCCTAGTTGAGTATGCTATTTTTTCGCACGACGGCGCCGGGAAGCGCTACTGACTGTAGCGGCAGCGGCGGGGAAGTAGCGCTTCCCGGCCGGAGTGCGGAAAATTTTTTATGCACGTTGAAATTTGTAACTTGAGTGACAACTTTGAAGATGCAAAAGAAGTTCTACATTGAAGTCAAAAAAAAAAAAAAAAAAAAAAAAAAAAAAATCTATCAGTGACCTTGAACAGACGACTATTATTATTATTTTTTTTTTCATCATGGGCAATTCATGGAATACAAGTATAGAGGTGGGACTTGAACCCACTATCCATGGATCGTCATGCCCAATGTACATACTGTCATCTGGGCCACTAACTTACATACCGTATGTATTAATCAGTAATACAAGTATATTAAATTTACATCCTCACACCCGATTCACTTCACTTTTAATTAATTTTCTAATCAAAAACACAACCGCGTAAAAAGAAAGCAAACTCAAATAGCTCGGAAACACTTTCGCGAAGAAAAATCAATCGAAAAGTGCTCGAATAAACGCGTCAAAGAGAAGCCGGACGCCGGGTAGGCAGTTTATTATAACTTCGTAGCGCGCAGCGTTTTACAAGCGATGAATCAAAAAGCCACGATGCTACTTCGAACTCTCAATTTGCACCCTCGCAGCTGCAGCTGCAGCGCTTTGTTGGTTCCTCTCTCGTTAATCGCGCATATTCTCGGAAAAGAAAACTTTGCGCGGATTTCGCAGACGAATCGCGTAAATCGTCGGACGCGTTTTTGAGGAGGAAAAGTGTTTACGTGGGGGGGGCTTTTACCGAGTTTTGTTTACGCCTCGGGTGTTAATTAATTTAACATGTTTCGTACGGCAAATTATCGAGTCTTTTAGATTCTCGTTCCTTTTGCTACGTAACAGCGAAAGATGATGAAAGTTCGCTCCCGCAGAATTAAAAAATAAATTTTTACTCGCATCATCGTAAACATTCTACCATATTTTGGGCTCTTAGTTGGTGAAAATACGTTCCATAATGGGAACAGGAAAAACTGACAAAAGGATACCGAGTACACATAAACAAACGGGAGCTGGAGCATCCGGCATCAGGGAAAAATATTTGAAAAATCCCGGGGGGAAGGAAGAAACTCGGAGGTAAATAATTCAATATTTCTCCCCGAGTAGGCACCGCTGACCATGGCTAACGCCCGGCGCGGCGGTGGATGTATTATAAGAAGACTAGGAGGAAGGAGGAGGAGAGTTTACAAGACGGCTTATGGCCGTCCGACCGAGCGGACAATGTTCATTCAGGGACGTCCCTTTCTGCACACGCGGAGCCGAGCAAACGGGGCATTTTTCAACGAGGTGCCGCTGAACGACCGGGAAGACGCTGATATATCGAATTTTTAGCTAAACGATGCCTGGGAACACACACATGGTGTGGTTAGGTCCTTTGGTATTTAATGTACTTTATCATTTAGGATTTGAAATTGTGATGGTATGAAACATGAGTACTTAGGAATTATATGCAATTAAATTTATCATGATATATAATAAAAAAAAAAAGAATCTTTGGTTCAAATCCCACATATTTCTCGTAAACTACAAAAATGCACGAACATAAGATAATTTAAAAAAAAAAAAAAAAAATGGTATTTATAAGTTCCTACATTCTTCTCCTTATTTCAAAGGAATTTTTTTTTTTTTTTTTCATTTGTTATTTTGTAGAATTTGTTTTACTAAATTTTATATTTACTTTTTAAATTTATCCAAAAAATAATAAGTAAAATTCTAGCTAACCAAAACCGTAAAGCATCTTTAGCCTAGTGAATGAAGTGTATGACTACAAATCTAAAGACTTATTGTTCGAATCTCGTTCACTTACGATGTTCTGACTCGTGATTTTATATTCATAAATTTATTTTCAAGTCCTTGCTAATGATCTACTATAAAAAGCAAAAAAAAAAAAAAAAAAAAAAAAATATTCATGTTGCATGGGAAATTATTTTTTTTAATAATACCCATGTCTACACTACAGAACTATTCGCTCATAATTTAATAATCTTGGACTTTTTGGACTAAAAGCCTCGCTAAAAGCATCTTTTTCTTTCACCGCATCTAAATATTATTTCAAAAAAAAAAATAAAAAAATAAATAAATAAAGAAAATTCATCGCCCTTTTGCAAGACGCATGAATTTTTCAAGGCCGACTCTCCCACAAAAAATCCAAAATTTACTTATTGTAATTTCCATGCAGAAAACTCGTCTGCAACAGCTCATCTGAAAATCAAATTTCGCTCACGTCTCGGATCGCCGCGATTAATCTCCGCTGTATGCCCGTCTCACCGGAATCTAAAAACTTTCCTCTCGCACAATGATCGATCTTTTCCGTGGGTATTATTCGTCTGCCCGAGTCCTCGATACACCGATAATGGAACCCGCGCATGACAAAGTCAGTATTTTTGGAGCAAACATGACTCGGGCGTCTTAATCGTTGTCTGAGAAAACGGTGACTTATTGGTCCACGGGAGAGTGTTCGTAGAAAACCGGGGTGAAATATTTATCCTCCGCAGGACAATGCTGGAAGCAGCGTGGGTGCATCGCACGTATGACGCCAGCGTCGCACCCCACGGCTCCTCCATTATGAATATTTGAAGGCCGCGCGGGAGTAGCGGGAGGCTGTCAGGACGAATCGTTTATGCGACGAACCCCAGGGAACGCGTAGCTTCCTTTCGACGCTCTACCCGGCATTGTCTATCTCGCTTTGCAGGACTCCTGGTCAGTGTGTGGATTTATTTTACGAAGAAACGACGGGCTTTTCGGGAACTCTCCGTTTCCACCTCTCAATTAGCTCACAAACGACTTTCTTTTGTAATTTAACGGGTCGTTTTTTTAATTATTATTGAAGCTAAAAAATTGATTTCAGAAAGACTTTATTTTGTTTAGGTTTCAAAATTTTTAATTAATTTACGGTTTGTAAATAAATTATCACAAAAGCATAATCATAATAAATAATTGTGAACCAATAAACTTGATGTGAAAATTTCAAACCCAAGCTATGTTTTATGTGGCTCAATTGATAGAGCTGTAAGTTCAAAAGTCAATACACCTGGGTTCAATCCCCAGTTCATAAAAAAAAAAAAAAAAAAAAATATGTTAATAAAAACACAAAAACGAGACGTTCATGATTGGTTTAAAAAATTTTTTTTTTAAATTAACTAAAATTTTGAATTAAATCTTTACCAATTTAGCTATTTAAAAAAAACTTTTACTCGAGAGCTAAAACAATTTGCAATACATACACACACCCTGAAAAAAAAAACCAGTATCACCTCGAGTATCACCGTAAATCACTTTGAACTTAACTCTGGAAAAGTAGCACCTTAAGTAAGTGTCAACTCTAGCCATTGATCAGGCCGTCAAAACTTTGGCAATAACAATGATTCCGAGGCACCTTTTATCATTATCCCCGGGGCTGCTGGTGCAGTGTCTCGAAACTCCTCTAAAATCTCATTTCGAACTTGTGCCTGTGAAAAAAAAAGGGGGGGGGGGAGGAAGAACAGGAAGCCTCGTTATCTCGGCTCGCGTAAATACGTCGCAAGAGTTACACGCATCGAAATGAAAACAAAGTCCGGAAGTGGCTCGTCCTCCGAGAAGGAGGAGGCGGAGGAGGCAAAAAAGAGGTGCGAAAAGTTAAATGGGGAGTTTAAATGAGAGGGGAGGACGCGCAACTTTCGCGATGCTTAGACGCGTAACGAGGTTTAAAAAAATTCACATTCCTCTTCCCCCCCCCCCTTTTTTTTAGAAAAGTTTTTGTTTGTATCAGGCAGGCTTGAAGAGAAGTAGTTTACTGTACTTTAAATTAAAACTGTTGAAGCTATTGAAATAGCCTAGAAGCAGTGTTCAGGCTATTTGAACTCAAGATTGTGGATTCATGAGTCCTTAAGTTCGAATCTTCAGAAAAATCTAATCCAATTTTATGAAATGAATGAACAAATTTTTTAACAAATTAGATAAACTTTATATTGACTTTCGTACAACAAATAATCACAAGATATTTATGTCGGTCTTACAGTGGTTAGACCAAGGGTTGGACTGTAAGACCCGCGATATAAATATCTTGTGATTATTTGAACAAATTTTTTAAGATTTTTAGACTTTTTTTTTATGGTGTTCAGTACACGAGTTCACAAATTAAAGACAAATAAACAAAAAATCAAACTCATAAAGTTACTACACAAGAGGTCGTTTGAAATGACCCCCTCGAAAAAAACTCATCAAGCCCATACGAAACATCAAAAGTACTCGACCGAAACTTTGAACTCGATTATAAAACCGAGGGTCGGGTGTCGATTATCGGCCATACTCCCTCGGCTGCATTTACCGCCAATAAAAAAGTTTCGAAAGCTCGAAAAAAAAAAAAAAAAAAAAGTAAACGCGCCCGGCTTTTTGTTCGGAGGTGAGTGCACTCGCATGGGTTATGATGCACTTTTCGAAAGAAGGGCATTTTTTTTTTTTTGTTTGCCAGCTTTTACGCCCGCGCCACGAGAGATTAGATCTTTATTGGACGCGCGCTTTTTTTAATGATAAGCGGTTACCGTTAGAGCTTACTTTTTTACTTAGCAAACTTTATGTAAATTTGTTGTGCGCAATATTGGATGGAAAAATAAATTAATCTTTTTTTTTCGTTATCGAACTCTCGCGGTATTGTATCAATAAAAGTGTAAACCGTGATTTATTTCGAGTTAATGGAACAACACGGTTGCCACCGGGGCGTTGCGTTGTTATTACTTATTCGTTTTTATCCGTTCAAAATCAATATTATTCATGGCTCAAAGCCCCCCGGAGCAATAAATGGAAAACTCAAATGTTGCCCACTTTCGTAACGGTAATTTCAATTTTGAGTCGTTGCGCTGCACCTGGCTGATTTCAAAAGCGAGCAACGAAAGTAAATGTAAATAATATTAATAATTGAAAATTGGTCGGTTTCGATTGTACTAAAATAATGAAGATTCGATGCGTTTCCATTAATTAATCAACGCTGTGTACTTATGGAACAGTGATCGATCAACTTTAATTTCGATTTTAATCAGTATTTTTATTTTTCACTTTTGAGCTTCGTCACCCGCATGCTCTAAATTATCCCTCACAAATTACCAGCCAAAATTTTTTCTCTTTCATCCCGCACCCGGATAAATCAAATAGCATCGGGGGGCCAGAAAATAAAAGCGCGGTTCGAGCGTGAAAAACCGGGAGCTGGTTTCCAGGTGTCAAAAGAGGAATGCCCGGTTTATATTGAGCGGACGCGCGCCGCAGGAGAGAGAGAAAGTTTTTAAAAAGCGAGCCCAAAGGGAGTGTTTTTATAGTTTCTCTTTTGGCTCCAGGGGATGATGATGACGATGATGATGATGATGATGCTTTTGCCGGGGCTTTAAAGCGTGCTGTTTAAGCTGGTAAATTATTCCCGCCGCATACGGAGTAACGAGGGTAAGGGTTGGTTTTTTTGTTTTCATATCGTAGTTTAGTTTAATTCAGCTGGAAAACGGTGTCAGAAAATAAATTTCAAAAATAATTTTTTTTTTACGCGGTTTGAAATGATGCAGCCTGTATCGTACTAAAAAGTTATAAATTTTTTAAACATGACTGTTCTAGTTTTTTAAGAGAAATGAATTTGCAAGAAAAAAGTTTAATTTTCCAATGGGTATTTATTTGTAGTTGGGTGATTATTATTCGCAAAAGTATCACTTACAATCAAGTGAACATTAAAATTTTACGACCAATTAAGGACTTATACTTTACAGTGTCTATAAAATCTATAAAATTCTTCATTAGAAAAATATTATAGCATCAGAACAACACTTATGTAAGTATTGCAGAGGCGACGCAGGTAATAAAATAAATTGTTGGGCTTGTTGAGTCGCAGTTCAAGTTCGCGTTTGATTCGCGCATTTCAAATGCCTCGCATTCTGGTATTAAGAAGATGTAATACAACCATTGTAATCAGAGAAAGAGTAGTGAAGACCGATTGACAGTTTGTAAAACAAGCACTCCTTAAATTGCATTAATGATGGTACGTAACAAGACTAATATTTACTGTAATCCTAGAAAATATTTTAAAACTATCTGTGAAAAGTATATAACTCACAGTAATTGAAAAAAGTTATAAGTTTATAATCATTCAAATATCGTGAAACATAGCTTAGTAGACATGTATTACGGCTGTCGATCAGAAAGTCTTGGGTTCAAGTCCTATAATAATTCGCTCCTTCGTGATTCTTATATCAAATGTTTGCCAATGTTATTTCATGTTTGTGTCAAAAAAAAAAAAAAAATTTGCTTGGATCTTGTATATTAATTAATTTTTTTTTTTTTTTTTTTTAACATTCTTCACCAAAACCTGCAAACTTTGTTTTCTATACAAGCAATGTACATAATAAATTTTCAATGTAAAAATTTAAAAATAAATTTGACCTAGCAAAAGGAAAGTTAAAGAAAAGTGTACCTTGAATCAAAACGCAATGCACAAAGAAATTAATTTTAAAGACAAGCTTTTAATAAAAAAACAGATTGCACAAACTAAATCAGTAGTAGTTACCAATCACAGAAACAAAAGCAACAAAAAATTGAAACCTCCATAAACAATCAAAGCGGTAATTTTCAAAAAAAAAAAAAAACAGAACTACGAGAAAATCAATTTCTTATTTTCCCGTGAGAATCGTCAATGACCCCGCGAGCCCAAGCAAGCATAGAGATAGCAAAAAGAAGAAGGTATAGACATCGCACAAGATAGTCTTCGATAAGGTTATACGTTGCGGTCCATGCACGGGTGGTCCTCCTCACGCAGGCTTGTCTCGACGACGCCCACGATACGAACCGAGGCTCGCGTGCTCTTTCGCGGACGAGTTTCGTGATGGATCGGGAGCCTTTATTTTCGAGTGTTGGTTTTTCGGTGCCCCCTTGTTATTTCAATTGTTCAAGGTCCTGCGTTTTTTAAATTACACCGGACAGAAGAACGTTTTTTATTGGTGCAGACTGGTTTTTTGTGCCTTGAATAAATCTACTGAGCTAAGGGAGAACCATTAGTTTTTGAAAAAGCGACCTAGATCAAGTTGAAACCTCACATAAATCATTTTTCCATCTCTTTTGAAATTTAAAAAATGTTTGGGTTAAAATGTTAAAGTAACCTACATATTTGTTTATCTTCTGAAATTTTTACTCAACTTATTATGAAACCCATCACATTATTTTTTTTGTGAAGTCGAATTTGGGTTAAATGAAATCTATACATGCTATTAAAATTAGAGTGTACAATAAAATTACTTAAAAAATATTTCGCATTTTAAACACAACACGAATACTCTCAAAAAATTAATTTAAAAACAAAAATATGAAGATAAACATCAATCAACTTTGAACAAAAGCTTTTTTTAAAAACGCCTCCCTCTACACTGAAAACCAACTACAATTCATTACCGAAGGTGCGTCAACGACTGCAATTACGCCAGTACAAAGGTGCCCACCCCGAAAAAAGTAATGGCATTAGCCTGGTGGTCCTTAAAAACGACTAACCACCTCGGAAGAAAATAAACACGTGTCAGTACTCCACAGGTAGGAGGAGAACTCGGTGGTTTTCGGCAGCGGTGTTTATCTTGTCGGCTCCGCACCCATCATCATCATCATCGCTGAGAGTTGTTCTTTTACGAGATTACGTACCAGCCACCGAATATTGTTGATTTTTGGGCTGAGTGATTGGATTGATTTCGCTCGGCTCAAATATTTGTCGGATAACACAAGGCTCCCTGGATCACTTTGTTTTCGTACGCTTTTTATTGGCAGTGTTTTAGTTCGTGGGTTAGCATTTGCATTCTAAAAAACTGACTCTGTCGAAAAAATAAAAGTTGATTAGGCTGAACCAATATTCATTGGATGCATTTTTTTAATAATATGAACTCGTTAATTTTTATTATTATTTTTCAATTAAGAAAATATGTTTTCAAGCGATGAAATTTTCTTATCAAAAAATGGTTCCACAAGTTTCTGAAAAAATAGTTTACCAACGACGATAAAACGTTTCCCAATAAATAAATAATATTCTAAAAGCTCTTGGGGGCGAAAGAGGTAGGTAAAAAAAAATTTCCAAGCATAAAGTCAATTAGCATAGACCGAGATAAAACTCTCTCGCGGTGCTCTTAACCCAGAAAACTTCACTTATTCATGCGGCATCAATGTGTATCGCATCGCCCAAATTCAGAGTTTTTAGGTATACTAGTAAAACACAGGAATTGGACAAAATGTATGCTTACCAGGATTAGCAGATTTGCGATTTGAATTTTAAATTCAGGAATTCTCAGTCTTGTAAATACTTATCGTAGAAAAATAATTTAATAAGGTTAAGAATACACGCTCAAAGTCTCACGATTGGATATTTTACAACAGGCGTCGAATGCAAATTACTCCGTTTCTCGAGTACACCAAAGATCAATAAAAGCGGTGTGGCATCGCAAGTGGGTATTTCACGCTGTCATAATAACGCCGCTGAGGAGAGAATAAAAAAACATACACAGACGCGAGCCTCGTTACTATATAGTCATTGTTATTCCTGCATCATTTTTGTAACCCGCGTCACTCATCCACGACTATTATCTTACCATTGTTTTCGCCTCTACTAAATATAAACCTTGCGTGAACAAAATTTTTTTTTTAAATAATTAAATTCGGTAGTTGTGCTGTGCACCGCGATTTGGTTTTATTTTTACCACCCAGACCACTTCTCCCTCTCACTCCTTTTTCCTCCTACTCGCAGCTGTTCGCCCTATATAATTTTCAAAGAGATTGGCTTTGAGAAACCGATCATCTCTTCATCCTCCTTTTTTTCTTCATCCAGCTGGTGTTATTATCGGGGTGAAAAATCAATTTCGCGTAATAGCTTAATTTTTAATTAAAAAAAAAAAGAGATATTTTTTTTTTTTTTTATCGATGGGAAGCATGTGTAGTATCGAAAAAGCGATGTGAATTCAATCCACCAGAATTGTCACACCTGATCCATATCTCAGGATCTCCACTCCCTGGGATTTTATCTTGATTGAACGCTCAATCAGAGCCGGACAATGGGCTCGGAGAGTATTCCCACCTGACGGATTCATCACACTTACGTCAGAGCCAAACGGTTTGTTTAAACAAATCAACGCCGAGTCGTTGAACCGTTTCGTAGCATGGGAAAATCCGCGCGTTCCTAGAAAAGATTGATCGTAATGGAGGAGCTGGTTTATTAAGAGGTGTTTAGATTAAATTGCGTAATGAATTTTAGAGCCGAGTTGAGACGAATCAAAGGGGCTAAGTTTAGATTGAGCAATACAGAGAACTTCAACAATAAAGAGAGTTTATAGTTGTGTCATAAAAGAAGAAGAAAAACGAAGTTTGGATGTGTGTGTGTGGGTAGTTTCGAGCAATACGATAGGGTCAAGTACGAAAAATCGTAAAGAAAAAGTTTTACACGGCACGGTGTGGTAGGGTATAAGGTGGCAGCGCGGAAAGACAATGTTGACTGGAATTGGTATCGGTAAAAGTTAATGTTATCCAATTTATATTTATGGCGCTGGGAACTTTGAAGACGTTGTTGGAAGGGGAGTCACCTGGAGTTCAAAGAGTTTATTTTATAGATTGCACCCCTTTGATAGATCCAAACTGATACAGTGATCCGAGTAAATGCATCGATAGTTTAGAGTTCTTTTCTGCAATCTTTTCGACTACTTGGAAATTTTTTTCAAAGTTTTAGGTCTAGTTTGAGTTGGAGGCCTTTTTTCTGGATTTCCAAAAACTTATGAAGAAAACAACTTCCTTGCACGTATACCTTTCAAAGTTTTGTTTCTATTTTTGAACACCTGGTTTTTATCTATTCTACCCTGACACCCTATTTAATTTTTGATATAAATTACAATCACTTAACTACATTATTAATGTTAAAATTTTTTTCTTATGACAATAAACTAAAGGTATTTCAGTCTTTCTTTAGGTGCAGTATTTGAAAATTATGATTGCAAACACTTAGGCTCATTCAACACAGCTTCTTGCCAGTTTTAAGAATTTAACGCAATGAATTGGCCAAAAATTGGTCACAAAACTATGAAAATCAAGAATAATTTATAATTTGGCATAAAAAAGTTTCTGATTATCCTCTTTAAATTATTAATTCATAATTAACTAATAAAAACAAATATTTGAGACACTATAATTTAAAAACAACAGGCTTATAATCGGACGTAATACAGTTTTGAACATTTACAACTCTTTAACCACAACACAAACTAGAAAAGCCAGCTTGTGTATCTCTCAACCGACGCCCAATTACAAAAGTTCCCTCTCGAATCAAACGCCAAAAGGTTCGAAAAACTCCCTCAGCGAAAACAATGCATCCCTCTTATCCCTTTCATCCCGGTACGTGTTCGGCATTCTCGCAAGCTCCCTTTTCACTCGCGCATTTGAAACGAGAGAAGAGGAAGAAGACGAAGAAGACGCTGCTCCCACTGTAGACGCTCCGTCTCGGCCTATATATATAATGCGAACAGACCGAAATAATTGCCGGGGCTTTTAGGAGGCTTTTTTTCCTCAGCGGAGGGGGATTAATTTGTTGTTTTGGTCGTGCACGCGCCACTTTGATTTTTGAGAGATGCTGATTGGGCGATGAAAACTCGGGATTATGAGCCGGAAAAATATAGCCGAACGAGAGTTTTTTTTGGGCGACAGGTTTTAGACTAATCGTTTTGGATTAATTCTCGTGTTTTTTCATCGTGTTTGTTTGATGATGATACAGTTACAGATTGACAATCAAATTAGCACTTTAATCAACGTTGTGTTTATTCAGTGTGCCAATTGGATAAACGCGTACCGCTGTGCGATCGAGTTACGGCTCTATTCACACGGCTCCCCGCATCAACAAAATCGAGCTGCTACAGACTTGAGATACACATTTTCTTAGCAGAAGAAAGGAATAAAAAAAATTAGTATGCGAGTCAGCCCGGGCACGCGGTAAGACGATCCACCCCCCCCCCCCAACACCTTCCAGTCATGTCAAAAAACACACGTCTAAATGCTGGAATTTGCGATTATTGGAAGAAGGGCTGATGCCGTTGGGGCATTGTTGTAACCCCCGAATTTATTGGACGTAGTCGAGCGGAATTTCGGGCGAGAATTGCTTTGAGCCCCGGAAAATACACGAGTGGCTCTAATGGCCGCGTCGAGAGTTTAATTTTGTTGTGATGGATACTGCCAGAGAGGATGATTGTTACTGCTCTTCTCCTCCCCCCACTACGTCTGCGTGTGGTGTTTTAACCCCTTAATTGAAGGAATAATTTTTAGGGGAAAAATGGGCTGTGGCTTTGTTATTTTATTCCCTTCGTTTTGTTGTTATTTGATGGTGGAACAAAGGAGCGCAAAGTTAGGTTTGTTTTTTTTTTTTAAATTCTTGCTTTTTTTGGGATCATTTTGTTGGAAAAAATATTTTTAACCGAGTTTTTAACATAGATAAACAATTTATTTATGAAAAATTGTAAGAACACGCCTTGAAAAAATTAAATTTTTTAATTTCTGAAAATTATTGCATGTCCTTCATCAATGCAGAGTACTTAACATACCTCAGAAATCGCAACAATTAAAATAATATTCCACAATCTTTCCCCATAAATAAACAACGATAATCATCTTACCAAACGTCACTAAATTTTCATCATCGCGATGAAAGAAAGCATGAGTCGGCCCTTGAGTAGGCCCTAAATCACTTGTCCAGATAACCACACTTTTTCCCAAAAAAAAAAAAAAAAAAACAAAAAAAACAAAACTCTCGAAAAAAAGGCGATAAAACCACTCGCACGCCCTAAAATGACCTTCCACAGCTCAATCATCGAAATAGAAGCGAGACTGCGAGTATTAGTCTCGAAGGGTGAAATTCGACTCGCTCTCCTCTCGAGAACATGAATTATACGACTCTCGAAAGAGAGGGAGTCTATTCGTCTGTTTGTATTTTGACTCTCGGAGTCTAAATCCTCTTTGTTTCTCTAGCAACAAATTAACTCGGGTTCTCGAACGAAAAATCTTATTTATTTTAAAAAGGAGGGAGTCCATTAGTCGCGGTAAATATTATTCCAAGTTTATTATTTTTGGAGTGACACCGAGTCTTTACGTGTGTCGAAACTCTTTTTCTACAGTCTTAAATCATTGAATTTATTAATTTTCAAAGTGGCAGCAGCTGAGGTAGAGTAAAAAAAAAATCGTTCTTCCAATGAAACAAGATCAAAGCGATTTTACAGTTTATAGTTATAGGTATTGGCACATCAGACACACTTCTCGTAAAGCGTAATTATATTATCGCACGCGAACTCTGGTAAGTGCAGAACCCGAGGCAGAACCCCGCGCGGCGTGTTTATTATGCAGGTAATCAGTGACTCTCCTCGCAGAAGGCAAATGTTTATTAAGTAATTAAACTCTCCGTCGTGTGTAAAATTATACTTAGAGGTACTTTTGACCTTTCGAAAAAGGCTACCGTACTTACCGGCTCGCTTTACGGGGAACGGACGCCGTTTATGTATAAGAGTCAGGTGCACCCACTAAATTTTCATGTATTTTCGTTTAGTGGGACGAGTTTAAATTTGAAAAGGCATCATTATCGTTTTGGACTTTCTCTCTCCCTCTCTAAATAAGAGGAAAATATATATATTTCTTTGGAGAGTATTTTTATATGAGAAGTATTTTTAGACTCGCGGTGCATCATTGAGATTTGATTGCTCCTAACGACCGGTAATTTTTTATATTTTTTTATTTCAACAGAAAGTTGAAGTCTCTTTTTTATTATCCAATAAGCAAAGAAATATTATTCTTCTGCACTTTCCATTGTAAACAAGAAATCAATCAATCCACTAAATTCTCGTGAGTCAAAAAAATCGCTTGAAATCGATGGCGCACCAGAGAGCGATAAACCGAAAGGCTTAATTCGTCAAATAATTCACTCTCACGTGAAACAGACTGCATATCCGAATTTCCTCCTCGCCTTCTGTTTCGCGCGTTGGGAACGAGCTGCCGCGAGAAGAGAGATGCGCCGCGCTATACGAATTTAGAACTGCACGCGGCGTTTACCAGCTGCGTAACGGCCCCCGTAATGCGCTCGTTTAGAGTGCAGGCCGAGCCCTGTACTTCCATTAATGCGATCCTACCTTCTTCTTCTACTTTTTTTTTGAGCTGTAAATTTTGTACCTTTCTTTTTTACAGTTTGGATTTTAGAGAAAATTTCTGTAACTTTACCGGTAGTTTTTTGGAGAATCAGGATTATAATGAATGCGTTGTTTAACAATAATCACTGATTGTAATTTATAAATTCAACTTCTCATTACTACAATGTAATGGATAAGATTCAAAATTTTGTTCTACTCACTAGTTTTTCTAAGAATAAAAATAAATTTTTCTCAAAAAAAAAATTTAATTTAATTAAATTATTTAAATGTATTAATAAATTATTAGTACTGAAACATAGAATAACAAAGACCGTAAATTTTTTTGTTTTTTTGAGATATTCAATGTCACTGTACGCAAGAGCGATAATTCTTAGGGACTAGAACCCAAGATTTTACCGTCTCGAACTCAACGCCTGTGCCAAGCCAAGCTGACATGAATACTGAACAAACATCAAGTGAATCGTAGACGAACGCGCCCTCGAAAAAACCTCGTACAACATTCTTTTAATGCCCCCACAACAGAGTCGATTTCCCTAGGCTAATTCAAAAATGATTACACACAGCCAGTGATCAATCATATTTTCTTATCTCTCCGCGGTGCGTCCTTTTTTTCCCCTTTCCAGCTTTTTTTTGCAGACCGACTTTATTCTCGCAGCGCTTCTGCACTTGTGCATCTTTGAATGAAAGCCCGCAGAAGGAGTAAAAAGAGGCGAGAGACAGGTTGAGTTCGTACCTAATTTACGAGCGCGCGGGTATTCCTCGAATAAATTCGAAATTAACGAGGCTGCCCGACTCCCTTCTAATTGCGTTTGATTATTCAACACCGGTGCACTACTTTTCGGCAATTAGGTTATTAAAATTTCACTATTTTCTATTATTCAATCTTGGTTTATTTTTCATAACAGCGCGTGCGTACTAATTGGATAATAATACTTGGACCAGATTCTCCGGGAGTAAAAAAGTCATAAATTTTTATTTTAACCGGGACGATGACGAGCAGGATTTTTATACAAGTTAGCTTCATGAATTTAAAATGTGTTTTGAAGCCTCTTCTAATTGATACCCTACGAGCCGGATAATTATTAACTCATTCGAAATCAATACAATCTCGCGTTACCACACGACGTGGTAAATTCAAACTAATTGACGGTCTATCATTAATTGACACTCCTTTTTTTTGTTTACTCACGCGCTGTTGAAGATTACTGCGATGGGGTAACAAACAATTCAGCTCACGTACCTGCAACATATTAAAAAAAAAGACATCAATTAGACAGCGTCAAGTAATAATCAAAAGTACATTTCTAAATTACAAGGTGCGCGGGATATTTGAAATTGTTACATGGCTAAAACAAGTATGTAAAATAAACAGACTGTCGAGTATAATACACAAGCCGGCCGGCCCACTTAGGCCAAACAACACGTGTAATTTTCAAATTCCCCAAAAGCCAATTTGAGCATCAATCAAACCCGAAATTTAAAAACTCCCTCCCTACCGAGCTCATCGGCCGACACAAATCTCCTCGTAAAACATAATGACGGGGGCGACGAAAGGGCGTCGAAAATAGAAAAAAAAAGGCGCTCGCGCTGAACGGGTATAAAAAAAGCGCTAAGTGGCCGACTATTTAAAAACCTTCCTCCTGGGGTTGCGCAACTTCGCGATTGAAAAACGATTGTCGAGGAGGAATGCGGGGGAGGAGAAGGCGAGATTAAAATTAGATTGCATTCGAGTGATAAATGCCGCGCGATTATAAGGAAGGTGAAAAATAAGAGGAGGAGGACGCGTGGGGATAAGTTTAAGAGTTGTCTCTCAAAGTTGTAACTTTCGGAGATAAGCGATAGCCCCGGTGAATCGTATCGTCCCTTGATGAATTTTTAATCTGATTTGTCGGGCGAGCAAAAAAAAAATACTTTATTTCGAGGGCTGGCAAGAGACAAGGATTATTCATTCTCGTATTTATTAAATAATAAGAAACGAAAAATATTTTTAAGAAACTAAATACAACTTTTTTCGATTTAATTACGATATTCATTACATATTTTTTAAAATTTGAATGGGAAAGTTGTTATTGATGAAATGTATATAAATTAATTATGTATCAAAGGACATTAATGTCCGTTTATGATGATAAATAAATAAATAAATTTTGTTTGTCTAAATACGATTCTATCTTAATTTTTTTACTCTATATATAATCAAACTGTACTTCATACGAATTCAGGCTGATAAAACTGTAAAATAAGATTGCATTAGAATGTGAAAAAAGTGAGCTCAGTCATAAAAAGAAGTTTTAAAAATTTAAATTTGATTCTTTATTTTTATTTTTATTTTATCATAAATTTCACAAGGCGCAAATAAAGAAGCTTCTACAGGCGAAGTAGCACACGCGTTACAACTTCATGCGGAGTCGCTTTTTCACGGCCCGTAAAAAAAAAAAAAAAAAAAAGGAGAAGAAGATGAAATTCCGTGATGTAATTTTATTTTATACCTGCACAGTATCAATTTTGAAAGCACGGCCACACGTGCTGAATTGATACTTGAAAAGATCTCTGTATTTTTCTCTACGCCATTTTACACTCCGTCGAACAAAAAAAAAAAAAAAAAAAAAACTGCCATCAAATGAAAAATAACTTGATCAATACCGCACACACAGCCTCTCGTAAAAATTAAAAAACCCGGATTAAATTAACCGCACGTAACTCTAATTGATAAAGGTTGTAGGAACCAGCCCGGTGTAAAGAGTTACAATATCGGGGGAATTTTCAAGCTCGTTGCCCCCAAATCGGCTAATCGAATTTATGAAATCCGAGATAAGATCGAGTATTTGCGCGTCTCATGCGGAGAGTAAAAAAAAAAAAAAAAAGAAGAGAAGAGTCGAGCGCCAAATCGAGTGGGCAGATAAAATTGCGAGCGTCTATAAAGGATATGCGGCAGGGCTTATAAATAAATTCGGCCCTCGCTGCCACGCGGTCTGCACGCTTGCGATGCGCTCGCTGGACCAGGAGATAGCGAATATTCGCGGCATGGGAATTTAAGGCGATCGAGTGCGGCGACAGCTGCGAAAGATTTTGAGATTCTAGGATTAACCGAGGGTATCGGGTTTTCGGGGAAGTTTTGAGGTTATGTAATTGCACTGATAAGAATTGAACTGTGGGAAACGGTAGGTTTACATGCTAATAAAAAAAAAAAAATTTTCAAGACTGGTCGACAAGCTGTTACAAGATTCTGTTAATTTTCGGTTTTTTAGTTCCTACTGAAGATCAGTTTTTAGTACGGTTATGTAATTTCCAAGTGGCATGAGATGCTGATTATAAAATTTAGCAAATATTTAGTGATAGCACAGTAAAATGCAAGACTTTTAAAAAATGAGATTTTGAATTCAATTCCAACATTGGCACAGTACGTCTAACTCCCGCTCTGACTTTAACGTTTAATCAATAAGAAGTAAATTATAAATTATTTATGTATATTAAAAATACTCATGTAATTACTCTGTACATAAAAATTACTAAAAAGTACGATTGATTTTTATCAGCGGCAAAACGCTCGATAAATAAAAAAAAAAACGTTTTAGCCGCGTAATTCGATTCAATTAGCGCGGAGTACAAGTGCCGAGTCGTTAAAAAATTTGACTATCCCGAGCAAACAGAGCCGAGAAAGAAAGATTTACAATCCCGCAGTATGTACGCGGTACAGGTAGTGCGGGGCGCACTGCTTCTAATTTGGAATTTTACGTAAGGATGCAGCCGGGGGATCGAGTTTTCGTAATAGCTGATTTATAAGGCCATGTAATCTTGAAGGATTGACTTATAGCCCCCGAACTCGTGATGCCGGGTTGAAATAGAATCATAAATCGAGACTGGAAAATGGCGTATAGAGTAACGCGTTGCACGAGAGAGGTAAAATAAGTTTTTATTGGTGCGATCGAAAAATAGACACATCGCGAGTGACGATATAATAATTTTAACATTTTGAATTCTGCCGCAGCTTTGAATTTCACAATCCCGATTTTCTTCGATATTTCTAATGATTAAAACTGAAAATATTTTGTATTGATGAAAGAAGTTTATACTTTGATAATACACTAGCTCAGTTGGTAAAGCGCTTAGTCTCGAAATTTTGAAGGTCTAGCGATCGAGCCTCATTCATTGCAAGTCAAGTAGTGTCATTAAAACCTCTCATTATGCATGTCCTTATGAATTAAAAAAAAATTTATTTCTTCAAACTTCACTGTACACCTTAAAAGTGTATGGCCGATTTGAACAGTGAACTTTATTTTTTAGCTTTTTAAAAAGTTTTTTGTGACCAACACAATAATCTCTCGATAATTCAACATCGCACTTTTCAACTTATTTAATTATTTTTTTCATTCAATCGAAGCTTTCTCGATCTAATTGCGGATGTATCATTAACCATTAGTTCGCATTGAATCGTCAAAATCGCAACTCTCTCTCCGTCTTCAACGGTCACGTAAAGGCACTTTTTGCTTCTCTCCCGGCACTACTTCTTTTTATTTCTTCTTCTAAACAGGGATTTCACAGAGAGAGAGAGAGAGAGAGAGAGAGAGAGAGCCCTGAAATATTTCAATCGGACGCTTCCCCCGCGAGAAAATTGAGGTCGCCTTGCTCGACTCTTTTTTTTCTAAATTGATTACACATCGCGAGAGATCGAGCTAAATTAATATTTCCCATTGAGGATGAAGTTGTTACCATCCGCTTCCATTGATTGCCGTGAAAGTTGAATTCAAATTGATTTCGTACGGTCATTAGTTCGTAGGAAAAATCCCCGTCATTATTTTCGATGACGTCAAAATAAAACGCAAAATCACCTAAATCCCTGTTAAACTCGGCGTAAAAAATTAGCCGCCTTATCTGAATCGCATAAACTCGGGTAGCGACACAGCAATAATAAACCTCTGGTTAGCGATGAACATCTCCGATTCGGGCGGTGGTAAAAAAAAAAAAAAAAGGCTCGTTTGGATCCGCGACACAGTCAATTAACACGCATCTCAGGTAGTCCGTTGGGCTTGATGAGGATCAACAAACGAGAGCAGATCCTCCGACACCGATACCCGGGCTCTGCCGTATAAGTCGAGTGTTTCGATCCAGCGAGCCTTAACCGTCGGACCTGTTCTGAACCCCATTTGACCGGGATCCTGCTGATCTCTTTTTTTAGGCACCACCGTGTGCGTACGAGAAAAGCTAGCTGTAATGAGAATTTTTTCGATTTCGCGGCTTGCCGGTTTTGGGGTTGAGGGGTGTTCTTTTTTTTTTTTTTTTTTCATTTTATAATTCATTTTTTATTTTTGGAGAAGGTGTGAGATTTTTAACTTATAATTTAATTACTAGCAATTTTGTTTACTTTCACATGTGCTGATTTGATTTTAATTATGAAAAACATAGTTATAAAATGCAATAATTTACATATATTTTCATGATTTGCAAAATCACCATGTTTTTTTTAAATCGAAAAGGTTTTATTAGGAGTACTCAGACTCTCGCTCAGACTCATTTTATTTGATATGTAGATTAAATTTAAAAAAGCAGTTTTTTATTAAAAATGATTATTATCAAAAATATCGTAAAAAATTAAAAAAATATTTAGCACTTAGACATTTCAAATTTAATAAAAATTTAGAAAAAATTAATGATTTGACCAAGTTTGAGTAATAAGTGGTCTTACTCTAGTAGCAAAAAATTAATCTGTAACTACACACCATAAAAACAAAAAAAAAATTTAAATATGGGTCATTAATGTAAGTGGTTTTTTACTTAGCCACAGTCCAAAGAAATTACTTTTATGCTAGTACGCATAAAAAAATTGGCTAAAGCTCAAGCCTGCACATCTAACTCATAACTGTTTACACCCCGCATTCAAAAAACACCCGGTTAAAAATGTATTTTCAAAATTTTAAGGACGAACCAGCTCGCCGGTCCATCCTGACTTTTTAAAACTCTCTAAAAGCAGCCGCGTCGTAAAAATTTAGCAAACCAAAGCGCGCGTCCTGCAGCTCAAAACTCCATAATAAAAAAAAAAAAGATCCCTTTTTCTTATTCAGCAGCCCTCTGTTAACGTTTTACGTCGCTGCATAATAATCCGGATGCTCTCCCGAAAGCCTAAACAATAAATACGCTCGTAAAAGTCCTCCCAGTCGGAATCGATCATTAAATTCTCATCCCAGTCGCAGCACAAAAAAAAAAAAAAAAAAAAAAAAAAAAAAAGCTGTGTCTCTCGGAACAAAAGCCGACAAGTCGTTGAACACGCGGTCCTCTTTTCGCGCCGGCTAGGCGTTAAACGTCCCTTCTCCTCGAATTCGCTCCTTTTTTACTTTATTTTCGAATACTCGTGCCCCTTCCTTTCTTTAGCAGCTCCCTTTATCTCGTTCGCCTTATTTCCACTGCGGCCTTCGGCTTGATTTAACGCACCGGAGCAAATCTCGGAGGAGGAGATTCGCGACTGGAATTGTAAATATTTTTCTCGGACACTTCACCCCACCGCCAGGCCGAACTTTTTTTTACTATCTCGCAGGGGGAATTGAAAAGTTCCAATCGGCACCTTGCCCCGCCGCCTTTTCTCACTTTTGTTTCCTACCTCGGATCTCGGACCGTGATTTCTATTGTGTGCTAAACTTTATGCGGTAGCTGCGGGACTCGAATATAAATTCGCTCGGGGCTGTTCGAGGCTCGTGGGAGGGAGTCGATCGTTTCGATTTATCAAATTTTAATGGTGGCTAATTAGGTGCGTTGTAACTTTACGGGAGTTTCAAATTGAATTGAAAATTAATTTTAGGTCTTTAAATATCCTTAGGCTGAGGTTTAAGCTGGTTAATATGCATAACTTTTTAAACTCAAAAAATGAAATTTGTTTATATTTTTACACTTCACTCAATAAAGCTTAGGTATGTATCCAAACTACAAGTTTTTAAGCTCTACTGTGGTTACTTTGGTAGAGCGTTAGACTGACAATCCAAGTTTTGTCGGTTCGAAACCCTGTATGCTTTCCGATCCGAGTTCCGATCAATCAAAATTGCTAGCTTGATTGTAAATTAAAGTAATAATAATAATAATACTTATTCAATCGAAGTGCGCACTAGAATTTATTTATGAGTCAAAAAAAAAAAAAAAAAATTCATTGTAAATGTAAAAAATTTTTTTTTTTCAGTTTACTTTTCAAAAAAAATCCTATTGATCAATTTCACTTAAAATTCTTCAAACAGCATCCATAAACATTAATAAAATATCTTCTTTATTTATAATTTTTCCTCATTCGTATTTAATCGTAACGATTAAAAGTAATAAATTCGCTCGGGAGTCACAGATAAAGTAACGAAAATTGAAAATAGATTCTCATTGTGTGCAGGTGGCGATAAAGTAACACTTATCGCATAAACAGCGAACGTTCCATTCTTCGGCAATCGAAAAACCTAATTAAACCCTCGCGCCCGGTCGTGAATCTCTCAGGGAACAAAATGCGAACTTCCGGGAGAGAGGAGCTAGGTGGAAATTTCTAAAAACAAAAGGATCCCCCGCGAATTACCATCCGGGGAATCGGCTCCTCCTCCTCCTCCGGCATCGCCTTGAAGCTGCTGTTTCTGTTGCGCTGGTGCAGTGCAAAAGTGAATTTACGCGGCTTACCCGGTACAATAGCTTACGCCCCGGTAAGCGAAGTTTTCTCGCTGGACTCTAAATTATCCGGTCCGGGGATGCAGGATGCAGGGAATTAACTTTCCAGGGCTACCGGTAATGGATTACTTGTTTATAAGTGCGAGCCCGATTATTCGAACCGAGGTGCTTGATTTAAACTTGCGAGGTGTAATTATTGGACGAGGTGGTTGCTCGCGTCTTTTTTATTTGCGGTTGGGGTTTGAAATTACCTATGCTAGTTGATTAAAGTTAATCAAAATTCATCTGAACTTAATTCGATTTAATTCAGTACAATAATTTAATTTTTTGCTTCATATGTTAAATTTGTCAGTTTACTATGGATTGCTCTATATTAAAACATCAAAAATTCAAATTATTAGAGGTTCATGTTATCGAATGTCTTCTGTAAAACAGATTAAAATCAATAGTGTAAATTGCCCGATCAAATTAACAGAGGACTCTAATGAATCTTCCATTTTCGTTGCTGCCAAGACAATATTTTCTCTCCGAAGAGAAAAAAAAGGTAAAAACTACCCTCCTTAAATCTCAACTCCCGGTAATTTTTTTCTTTTTTTTTTAGCAGACAAGCAGCCCCCCTCGGAGTACGGTTCGACAGTCTCGGCTCGGATTAACGTGTTTTCCTCGCTCCGGCTCGCGAAAACACTTCCCAGGTCTCATTAGAAGCGGCGATAAACGCGACGGAATTCCTGCAGTGCATGTCGCGTCGCGGGAGCTCGCGGCCAAGTTGGAGCGACAACGTTTCAGGACTATCGGCAGGACGTGTGAGCCGGACCGCGCGACGAACTTTGGCCTGTTTCCGATGCACGACGCTGGGGCTGTCGTCGACTCACTGAATTTTCACCATTGTTTTAAAGGGGATAAATTTTTAGATACTTTTTAGCAAAGTGCGAGTTTCGTGCTTTTTTGGGGTTGTCAAAACCAGTGAGGATACAATTTTTTAAATATACGGTAAATCGAGATGTTTAACAAGCAAGTTGGGCAAGATTTTGGAAAAACTGAATCTTTGGATTTATTAATTAAAGATTTTGAAGGTAAAATTAAAATTTTTTTTTTTTTAATTTTAGTTAATTAAATACATTTATTTACGGAATAAACTGCAAACAAGTGAATTTAACTAAAACTGTAAAAATAAAAGAAAGTATTGATAAATTAAATCAGATTTAATAAATCTTGAAAAAAAACTCGAGAAAAAATTGTAACTATTCATAAGTCATATCCAAGTAGAGTTTATAATAAGCTAAATAGTTTTTAAGGGTTAATATTGCTATAAAAAAAAAAATAATAATAATAATTTAAAAAAATAGAATTTTTAGTAAGAATCCTGAAAAATTAATTTTTTTTTTTTTTTCATTGTAAAGTAATATTTATATGATACGAAATTACTAAGTAACAATAATTTTATCACATAAAGTTTATCTTTCATTACAGTATTGACTAGGACTCGAACCAATAGTCTTTAGATTATAAATTCAGCACCTTAGACGTTCAGCCACTTACAACTTAGCTTACATATGTACCTAATTAAAGTTAATCAATTTTTTTTCATAGGTCTTTTGTACTTTCAATTAATGGAAAAAAAAAATCACAATAGTACCATCTTAATCAAATAATAAATCAAGTAGTTTTGTTATGTGAAAAAAATATTAAAATCATGTCTATAAGATGAGCCGTAACATCTTCAACAATATTCTTTCCATTTACTACAACAACCCTTCAAACTAATCCATTCTCTGTATGAACTGCAAAAATGATTTCTCAAGTCGAGACACGATTCCTACCGGGATTGATAAAAAAAAGGGGGGGGGGGCAGCTCATTCGGATAAAAGTCCTTCTCCCTCCAGAATAAACATACAGAAGGCTCGAGGTGGATCCCATCAACAAAAAAAGCCCTCCACGCACGAGTATTACGAAAATCGAATAGAGAGGAAATCCATCTCATCAAGTTTTTTCCGGCTAAGGCTGTGGCTTCTCTCCGTCAGGTCGCAATTTAAAATGTAAATTTCCTCCTCGCCGAGGTGTATTTTCGCCGGAGCTGCGGGAAATGGCCGCGAAATTAAAGCGTAATTTAATTCATATAGCCTATCCTTTTCGCGGTTCTAGCGGAGGGCGCGTTATCGCCAACCGAGATAGGCTTTCTCGGGGTACGAAGACGTCTTCAAGGTCGATTTACCGGTTCCCGGGAGATTCGTGTGGGGTTCGCGATGGTTTTTCAGAGAGACATTAATAATTTTAAAATGTAGAACTAATTTTGTCTTGAATTCTGTTAAAATTATTTGTCGTTTTTAATTTTAGTAGGCGCAGAATTTGACGAGACATGAAATTTTTAAGCAACACAGTACGAAAGAGACTATTTTCATCTTTAAATTTCGTTTTTTAAACTTGCATTTTCACGTGTAAAAACCTAATCATAGTAGAGTATTCAATGACATTTTTCAAGACTATTTATAAAAAAATTTTTTTACGTAAATTTTGAAATAGATTACAGAAATAGTTTTCTGTAACCATAATTAGATTCCATTACATTGTGCCTTATCAATAAATATTCAAATTTACGGTAGTTACTTCAAAAGCATGAAATTTATTTAAATTTAAAAATTTTAAAGTCCCTTGTTTTACAGTCTGAAAAAAATGTACAAACAAATAAAAAAGCTACTTAAAAAACGAAACATTTGAGTTTTGGACAATTAAGCTTGCGGGAAGTTTTAGTAGCAAAGAAGCTTTATTACAAATATAAAACAGACGTGCGGCCAGCGACACACAATACGCCGCGGTCGTCCAGTGAAGGCTCCTAGATGGAATTTAATTTTGGACCACCAACTTGAAATGGTATAAATTTAGAGAGCATGCATGCGTTTAAAGTGTGCGTATAGCCACTTGAACCACCCGGAGTGCTTGAAATTACTGGACTCCGCGCCGCGAGACCTTTTTTTTTCGCCTAGGGACACCCTGTTTGTACTAATATAATTTTCATCATTTTCTCTCAAAAAAGCAATGCTAGTAAATGCATTTCCTTCAGATACTCGGAACGAGTTTAGCTATTAACTTTGCTGCGAGCTATTCAAACAATCCGTCTGGATAATTTATCAAACTAAAATTCCAGCCGCCGAAAAGAATCTCTCAAAAACAATCCATCTCTCCCACATCCATTAAAAAAAAAAAATCCCCGCGGAAGAGCAGCCAGGCGGAAGCGCGCGAACGTCTTGTTTACCTTTTTGCTCCCCTATACCCCGCGAGCACTTCTTACGGAGCGCATTTTCGAAAAAAAAAAAAAAAAAAGCGAACGAACGGAATTTAAAGAGCGAATCACCATAGCGACGCCCGCTTAATTGGACGGAGAGGTAAGGCATGCCACGAAAGCCCCGAAAGAACTCGAGAGGCACGCGGCCGGGTTATTGTTTTCTATGGCTTATAATTACGCGGATTCGTGTCGGGGATATTTGTACTGTGGGTTCACCGGGTTTTTATAAATTTCGTGTGGTGAGTGGGTTACTTGATTGAGGTAGTGTAGAAACCCTGTTGGAATTGCTAATATTAAAAATGGCTCTGAAACTAGAAAAAGGGTAGTTAAAATATGCAATAACTGAGTCTAAGAAAAAAAGTAATAATTGCCAATTTTCTCCTATTTTTAATATAGTAAAGCGATAGGTTATGTTTATTCAATTAAAAATACCCAAAAAACAGCTATAAAAAATTATTTCATTTTACGGTCGATTTCAATCTATGAATCGCCCATTTAAAATAGGTAAAAAAATTTTTACCTTTAAAACAGCGTATTGCACGTGGTGATTCTCATTGCATATAATTTGATGGTAATTTTTGAAATGTCATAATTCTATGGAATGACTATTTTTTATGAGGTAATGATGAATATTTTTTTTTATAAATTTCGCTGTTAAAAGCAAATGATTAGTATTCAAAAATATTCATTAATTTTGAATCTAGTAAATAGCCATTTACAAGGAAAAAAATCGTTTCATACAGTCTAAAAATTAACGATTAATATTACCTTGTTTCTAGTCTGAAGACATTTTAAATAGCCATTAAATGTCTATTTCCTAATTAGCATTTCTTACAGGGAAGGTTTGACAATTTAAACCTTATTTCTAGTAATTTTTCTAAATTATTTTTTATCCGTCGTACGTCACTAGCTATTTTTGACAGTTTTCGAACAGTGTTAGAAAAATTGGTGAAAAGAAGGTTTACTTTTTAAACTTTCGGAATATATTAGTCTACCTACTATAGTCAACTCTTTGGCTTTGGTCATAAATGATTATAATACCCTAATATTCTAAAAACTAAAAAAAATTATCTTTGAAATTATCGAAAGAATAAAAGGTGGATTTTTTTTTTCCTTAACTACTTAATGTCAATGTTTACTATAGCAGTTTTAGACTCGGTCTTATAGCATGGATTTTCAAACCAATGAATTACGGCTGTGTGAGAATAATTCAGAAATACATACAACAATCGATCTCCTTCAGGAATTTTTGAATTTATTAAACTTTTTTAAATTTAATTATTATCTTTTTGTGATTACCCATAATCTGTATAATGAGGTTGGGAGCGGTAAAAATAATAGGGTATGTGTTACATATACAGAATGCGGTGTGTAATTTGCTTAATTATTTAATCTGATATATTATACGAGAATTTGAAATATAAACTCTAAAAAAAATTTTGTTTAATTAATTTTAATTTAATACTGTTCAAGATTTCCCGTCTCGTAATTGAATATTTTTTGGTTTACTAGATCAATTCTCCATCAAATTCTCTAAAAAATCAAAGAATTTTCATTTGTGCCGAAATTTGATCCCGGGATGTAGCCCGGGATCTCAGACATGGGCTAAGTACGTTGTAAGCTTTAGCCAACTAACGAGCCAACTACATAAATCCACGGTAAGGTGAATTTTACAATTAACCTTCTCTAAACTAGAATCCCAACCCTACAAAAAAAAGTATCCGCGTCCAAAAAACGATCAATCAAATATTTTCAGAAAAAATCCATAAACCCGAAATCGAACAAATCACAGAGGGGGGAACCTCGCGAGCGACACTTTTGTCGTAAACACCGAAACGAAAAGATCAAAGGATGCTGTAGCAGCAACAGCGCGCAGGGACAGGAGCAGCGCCAGGTGTCGTTGACGTGGAATATCAATTAGCCACTAATTATCGCCTGTACCGTGATATATGCAAGCCGCGGCGTTACACCCTCGCATTATTCTTTCTACGCCGGAGCCGACGCCAGCACCAACAGCGGCAGCGGCGGCCATGAATTATGGATGAATTTCGATACTTCTCTCTCTCTCTCTTTTCTGGACGGACGATCGGATTTATGGATAATTGTTGTTTTTACTCTTTTTTACGGTGCTGTGAATGCTTGAAATCGTGTACCCTAAACCGACGATGCAAGGAAAAAAAAGTTCAATGCTCTTTTGAGTAAATTCATTTTGATTGTTCTGAAATATTGAGAGTATAACTTACACTAGAGGTTCGATGGCTCAGTGAGTAGATTGGGTGCGACTTTTACGTCGGCGAGCCTAGGTTCGAATCCCGCTCCGACACTGTCCTCCTTTGACTTCAGTTGAAATCTACTAACGATAAACTTCTCTATGCAAAAAGGGCTAACTATGCCTGTTGATTAAATTAATAAAAAAAAAATTCTATTAAAGTCATAAACTCCATAATCTCAAAAAAAATTAATAAAAACTCTGCCAAGTCGTTGGTTAAAAACTTTTTTTTTTTTTTAATTCAATAATTAACACAATAACCGACTTTTACATCACCAATTCTTACATGTTTACTGTTCCTCGTACTGTTCACGAGGTAAGTATGTTTGCAAGGATAAGTTTTAGTTGATAGATACGAGGATTCGAACCCAAGATTCTGCCACAGATGCTAACCTTATTCAACTAAACAACGGCAGCAAAATTTATATTTTTAAATGGCATTCCAAATAAAAAAATCTATCTTCCTAAAAACGATCAATCAAATTGACTAGGCTAAAATCCAAGTTTAATAGTAAAATTTTTCACCCCAAAATCGACAATAACTACGTTCCCAAAATTTTAGTCACAAATATTTAAAAAAAATTCATATCAACTTATCTTTGATAAGGAAACTCATGATACTTTAGCTCCCAAAATTCTCATCGTTTTGCCGGATCACGTTCGAAAAAAACAACCCCGAAACAAGAAACAGTAACAACAGCGGTAATTGTTGGGGTATCTCAAGACACTCGTCAAGAAAGAAAGGTAACAAGGCGAGCGATGGTCCCTCGAGCATGCAAATACGCGACTTTTCGGTCTGGCGACACGTCCGTGCAACGCCGGGCGCGCGCCTCTTGACGGCCGATGCAAATGAGCAGCGGCCCAGCGCGTTGATTATGCAAACGAGGGACCCGCGGAACAACCCGAGCGGGGATCGATGCATCGGGAATATTGTGTTATACATCCGCGTTTAAGAGACCAAATTGGCTTATTGTTTTTCGATTGGCCTCCACGCTGGTTAGCGTCAAACTTTATAAACTGGGTTTACAAATGCTTCTTTTTTCTAATTTTGAGTGAAGTTAGTTGTGTACACGTAACAATGAAAAATTTGATTAGTTAAATTGATGAAAAAAGAAAATTGATGTGGTAAGAGTTTGTAAAAATGTTAAAAATTTTTTTTGAACCAAAGTAAAGTTTATACAAATATAATCCAGGGTTGGGCAAGGATCCGACCGCGACTTCGGATTTTTTTAATTTTTTCAAAAATCTGAATAAAATAAGATTAGATCGTTTTTAAATTTTCAAAAATCCGAAATTAATCAATCGTAATTTTTGATAAAAATATTTAAATAACGACATAATAAGACTCATTGTTCGACACTGAAGCTGTTAAACGATGACTTAAAGCAGTTGGTATTTTGTAAAAAAATATTTTTAAACAGCTTTAGTTCGAACAATGAGTCTTATTATTTCGTTACTTAAATGTTTTTATCAAAATTATGATTTCGGATTATTCGAAGATTGTCAAACAATCCAAACTTATTTTTTTCGGATTTTTTGAAAAAAAAAAAAAAAATCTGACGGTGAACCGTTGTCCAAGCCTGGTATAACCAAACAACTACATTAAATGTACGAATTTCAAGTATTACTGATATTTTCAGTCGATTAATCATTAAAAATTAAATCTTATAACAAGTATCCAAATATAAATTTTCTTTGATTATACGGGTAAAAGTACATTAATATAATATTGCATTTTCTTTAAAAAATACAATGAAATAATGAACTTGAAATTTTTCAACAAAAATATCTAGGTTTTTAAAAGTTTACACTTTAGAGTTTGTAAAGTGGTCTAAGTCCCAAAGTCTATTGTACCAACCTTATAAGACTGCGGGTTCAAATCTCCATGTTTGATAAAAAAAATCGCCGATTTGAAAATTATTTATTTTTTGAGTTCTATTTTACATAATTACAAAAAAAAAAAAAAAATTCGTCAAATAGCGTTTTTTTTTTTTTTTTTTTTTTTAATTCATCCTTGTTTTTAAAAATTATCTCGAGCCGCAAGAAGCGTCTAAAAACAAAAACTTGCAACTCAAAAATATAAGATAATTTAATCCAACGACTAAATTAACATTCCCGAGATAAAATCCCAGTTAGGTTCGCGAAAAAAAAAAAGAAGGGGAAAAATTTCGACGTTTTAATCCAGCTCGACTCGAAAAAGGAGCTTTCGCGAATGAGAATGACGCGTTTTAATCCCACTGCGTTACATTACGCGAGCGACGCTCTATATGCCCCACGAGCGTTTTGAGCCCGAAAATTGAGTTTGCAAGGATCTCTTTTGGCAGTGGGTAAATTTATGACCAAGTTTGCGGATTTTCGAGCTTACCCCCGACTAGTTTACGCAAAACGTATTGTGTTTTCCGCGGAATACGAAAATTTGATTTGGGGAAGTTCTTGGATTTTCACGGATTGATTTCGGGAAAATTCTTTGGGACTAAGCTACTTAGCGTTCCCGAAATTCTGCTCGTTGGTTGGATTAAAAAAAATTTTTTCACGCGTACGGAGTATTAAATTTTAGTTACCACCCGAGTTTTTAATCTCTGTCTCGTAAAAAATGAATTTGATTTTAACATCCCGCGGGAAAAATTTTTTTGCGGATGGATATTATATACACTTTTTTCCTCGCTTTTTTCAGAGTTTATATAAAATTAACAATTTTTTTTTTCTTTAAAATACATTTTCACTTTTGCTACAAGAAAAACAAATTTTTTTTAGATCAGCCCAGAATGAAAATGTCGAATTTTTTAGCATTTTAGTGCTTAAACATAATATTTTTTAAAACTTTTTTGTATTTAATGGCAATTTAAATAATCCACAATATGTTTCACAAAAGTTTGATATATTTGAAATACTTTTAAGTCGTCAATCTGTGGAAACGAGACATTTCTCGCCCTTCAAGTTTCTTTCCAATCAAACTTACGTAAAAATAAATTAATAAATTTTCAACTGAGTGTGACCCAAGAGCTTTTTTCACACCGCGATGGTTTATTAGTACGTAATTTCCTAATCCTCGGAACACCGATTCCAGATTAGCAAAATAACCGTGCAAACAAGAAAATACATATTTTGCCTACCGTAAACTCTCGGGTAATCCGGATAAGCTGATAAATATTACCCACACTAACAAACAAAGTCTAGCCGCAAACTTTTTCCCCTTCGAAAAAAAGTTCATGCGTCATCTCTGGCTTATAATCCCCCGCGAAACGTCCCATAACTGTCGCCACCCAAAACCGATCTCACCCCGAGAATACTTCGACTTTAAAAAAAAATTAAGATCCTAACAAAGCCCGCATCTCGGAAGCAAGCAGCTTCCTCAATTGCGTAATTAGGATTTATGTATGGATAAGCGATCGTGAAAATATTTAGGGAGCGAGGCTCGCGCGTACGTGCGCCCAGCCGAGATCTCACGGATTACGGGCCGGCATTTGCATTTTCAAAAAAGGGATTTATCACGAATGATTGAAAAAGAGACTTTCTTCTTAAACGCGCATGTTCGAAATTAAATTTTTTCCAGTTTCGAGCGAGGTTACGGAAAAATTTATCTTGTGTTTAAAAAAACTTTTCGTGCGCGCCTCGAGGAATACAAATGGCATTTAAAATGTGTCCTTTGAATTCGAAAGCCCGCGTGATAAAAAAAAACGTTCTGGTTCTCGTATGTAAATGCATCCCAATTTTAGCTTTTTCAAAAAAAATCTGATTTTTGCAGAATTTTCAAAACACATTTAGTATTCTTAGACAATTGTGAATTTCGTGCTCGAGTACTTAAGTTCAGCGAAACCCCACGATAATCAATTTGTATCTTAACTCCAGCCGTAAAATACCGAGCGAGGACAATAAAAGATTAATTAAAATATACGGTATGACTCACAGTGGCTACTTGAAAATCCATAAACATGACAGTGTAATATCCCTTTGTGTCTCTCTCTCTCACACTTTTTTTAAAAAACCCCAAGTATTCATCACGTCTTCAATTTAGTCGGTCTAACAATTTTCAGCCTCGTCGTGTAAAAACGCAATTTATGCCCTCCGGGACTCCGACTCATTGCATCGGGGGGAAAGGTGTAAAGAACGAAAATGAGCCGGGAATCTGGTTTCTCGAACGAATTCTTTTTTTAAACTTCTTAGCATGCGTGCGTCGATATCCTCGCTCAAAGCATTGTAAAATGATTTAACGTATCGATATGGTAATTCGCTTGCTTTTTTCTCCTTCCTCGATAAAGACACCCGAAATTTCGGAATTTATCGGGGACTGGTTTTTTTAGGTTAACTCACGGGGATTTAAATAAACTCCGGGTTATCGCGACCGAACCCACTGATAATTGAATAATAACGAGTTTGAAAATTAATTCAAAATAAACATCCTAATCTTTATTTAAACATTCGAACTTTTTAAGAGACAAATAAATTAAGGAACTCAAAATTTTTATTGCCTACCGTAATTTACGACAGTGGTTCTTAACGTCACAAAATATTGTTTTATCTATAAAAAAATTGTATTTCTGCATACTAAATCCCCCATAATTAAACCAAAAAATTTACATAATCTGACTTTCTAATAATTGTGCAACTTCACTTCGCCGCGGTAAATTACCACCAAAACAATAAATATAATTTTAAAAACTGATAAGAGCCGGTGGAAGAAAAATTGTTGTGGGTTTATTAAATGCGCCGTGCACACGCGCGCAGTTTGTCCCATAACTTATTGGTCCGAACGAGCCCGCGTCGAATTAACGACACGACAACTTCACAGCCCTTTTCTCTCGCGAATTCCTTCTTTTTACTTGGACTTATGCCCCGTGTATTTGGTATTTTTCAACGAGGTATTATTAAAAAAAGATGATACTTTGTGTTTATTTTCATCTGTGTTTTTATCAACGCGGGGTTTAACGTATTCATCGGATGGAAAAAATTTAATTCCTTTTCGTTTACATAAGAATGGGTTTGCTTTGCGGGTACGAAAAAATTTTTATTTTATGTTATCAATAGGAAAGTATTGGATTTTAAAGTTTCATTGCAATCGGTTTTGTTACACATATTGTAAAAATTGTTATTAATAAAATTATATAAAGTTTCATAATCATATTCAGATATCAGAGAATGCTTTTGATTGGTTGTTGAGTTTTTGGGTAAATATAGTTTAAATAACTATTCATATAAATTAAAAACTATAAAATTTATTGAGTTTAAGTAATAGCGAGAGTAATAGGTAAGTTAAAGAAGTGTCTCTTTTCTTTGGATAAATGATTAGCTTTCGCTCAAACCAGCCATACCAAAAAATCTTTCTCTGTACTTTCATAAGTTCGCAATTATCAAATTTTCATCCCTCAAAATTCCACAAAACCAAGTGAAAAAAGCGTTAATTTATCAAGCTTTCGTAGCTCTCGTCCCGGCTGGTGCAACCACCCTCGAAACCGCGAATCAAAGAACGCGCACGCAAGATTCGCCCGCAGCAGCAGCAGCAGCCAGTCGACTTACTGAAAAAGCACTTATACTTTTCTCATTAAATTTCCATCCCTCCCCAGGCATTAAATTACAAACCTCGGCGTGCCATTAATTAAAAACACATCCGTACGCACTTACTCCTCCGAGCGTGAAATCAGGTTTCCTTCCTTCTGCGCTACACCACATTGTTGCCTCGGCGTTAAGGACCGCGATGATGATATAAAAAAAAAAACCTCCCAAAAGCCTGCCCCCCACTTCTCTTCTGTATCGATTGCGCTTTGATTATTTCGGCTCACCCTCGCGAAATACCTCGAGAGGATCACAAGGGTGAGCTCATCTTGTAGCCTGCACCGACCCCTAAAGAGGGGAGACTAAAAATTCAGGTTAGATAAAGCCGAGTTTGCTCTGATACAATTTTTTTTTTTTTTTTTTTTTTCAAGTTGGGTACTGACATAAAAAATGACACTGTAGTGAAATTGTTTTGTTTATGGATTATTGAGAGACTTTCTCGATTGTAAAAAAAAAAAAAATGTTCAAGAGTTCGCACGCAAATTTTAAAATAAGACTTTCAAGTGACAAAACTTATTTTTCAGTCTTTTTTTGAGTGACGCGTAATAAGCGACCCATAATTTTTTTTTTAGTCAAAATCAAACAGTTTTAGAAGCTCCAATCTGGGATCGTCGCGTTAGAGGACATGAGCTGGTATATCGCACCACCACTCAATTTTAATAAATTTTAGTATTAGTTTTTTTATAAATTCTCATAATTTTACGGTCAACTAAATGACTGATAATTTTTTAACAGTTATACTTTTCAAATGTTAGTTATTTCAAATAAACTTGGTTGATCTCCAACAATTATTCGTTTAAATTGTTCTGTTTTCCTCAATGGTACAATACTATTCTTCACAATAACTAAAAAATTATGAAGATTTTATCATAAAAGATATAGAATAAGTTTTGACCATACTAATTGAATTGAAAAAAAAGTATATTTTAAATAATTCATTATAAATAATACAATCATGAAAAAAAAAAGTAATCAATTTTTCTTATGGAATATTTAAAACTTAAATAAATCAGAATAGTGAGATTTGAATAAAATTTGTAAAAATGTAATAACCAGGATTCTATATTGTTTGCAATTTAAATAAAAAGTGAAAATCACTTACAAGTCATAAATTTTTCATTTCAATGCTCAAATTTTGAAAATTTCGTGATACAATATTTGAGCCAACCATTTTCTACGGGGTAAATAAAAATTTTACCTTGAACGAATAAAAATCATCTTTCTCTTTGTAACATGAAAAAAACGGTTGCATTTCGAGATGACGATTTCAAAGCTCGGCGCAGCGCATACGTAATATATTTTCCGTTGTGCGTTTTGTAGGTTTTTACGCGAAACTCGACGCCCAAAGGAATAAAATTTCATTCTTTGCGAGTAAAAAAAAATAAAAAATTCGCAAAATCAGCTCCCAATACTCCACCACTACCGCCAAAACACATTTTTGCCCACGCATTTTTTTTTTTTTTTCGGCAAAAGCAAGTAACAACGCCACCTTAGCTACCAGAAAATCCATAAACTTTAATAACGCATTTTATGCCGCGATAAATATCTTCAGACCCCGCACAATCGAGAAATATATTACGAGATTATCAATTGTGCATCGGTACCGCTCCGGTCGTATCTCCTCCTCTTGCGAGTATTTAACAAACTCCGAATATTAAAAGACTGAGAAAAAAAGGAGGAAGAAGCGCGCACGCGTTCTTTGTAATTGCCGTGAAAGTATACAACAAAGAGCAGGTATAGAGGAGAGGAAAAAAAAAGCGGGGGGGGGGGGGATATTCCTAAGATCAAATATACGCACTCGGAGCATACCTTATTATATGAAAAAAAAAAAATGTCCCTGGGAGACGACATCCTTTCTAAACTACCTTCCTTATTTCTACAAAGGAACTCCCGAGCCAGGCAAACTCCTCGGCAAACTCCCTCCTCGATGACGGGAAAAACTTAACAAGCTAACCACCCACATTCTTCCCTATGCTTCTCTCAAAACATAATGAAATGATTTAAACTTGACGTACTGTGTAGAGAAAATAAGAAAAATGAAACCGAAAAGGAGGGGAAAGAAAAGTTCAAGCGGCCCCCCGAGTCTCTGTATCATAACGACCTCCATCTAGTTTGAAGTTTTTAATTTTATTATACCGCGGTAATTTAAAAAAGAGAAAAACTTTTATTTCTTTTTAATTGGTACAATGCTAAAGGACTTGTTATCTACTTTTACACAATACTTGGCCGGGGCTTTTTTTTCGGTAAGTTTTAACTGGCAACTTATACGTTGTTATTTGCGCTGGTGAAAGTTTAAAAATTCGTATACTGAGTAACCCAGCAAAGATTTGAACTTTTTAACAGTACCCAGCTTCGCTCATTTTAGATCCATGAAATTTAAACAGACTGAGACGTTGCACGTAACACTGTTCGAAATTTCAAATATTTTAAAAAAATCTTAGCATTTTTAAGTTTTATGAAAATATCGCATGCATGCGTTTGTCATAAATCAGTAAAAGCTAACGGTTTCTGCACTCTTTATTACGCAACTTCATGGGTTATGCGAGCTAATTTTCTTCCCTTTTACATAAAATTTAAACATTTTTGACGATAGCGGAGAGGTGGAAAATTTAATATTACTTTTTCAAAATTGGTATCAGATAAAAGATCTCTTAATTTTTTTAGCAAAATTATGATAACATTTCTGATACCAAAACAATTAAATATCGTTGAATAAATTCATAGTGAGAGACATCAAAATATTTCAAAAATGTGATGTCTGCAGAAACAAGACACCATTTCCACATTTAAAAGTGACTGTCGAAAAAAACCTAATGCACTGACCTTTACACTCGTTGGCATCCCTGGCGGTCGCCCTTGCCCAGGGCCGGTCGAAGTAGAAGGGTTTGCACTTCTCGCAGTCGCGTCCAGCGGTGTTGTGCTTGCACTCGCACCCGAGCTGTCCATCCTTGCCGACGCTGCACTTGGCCGCGTGTCCGTTGCACTTGCACCGTCCACCAACGGCGAAATCCGACACGGCGTAGTGGTGAGCCAGGCTGACCCCAGTGGGTGGGCTGGTGGTCGAGGGGACCGAGACGAAGCTCATCTCCTGGAGCTCCATGCCGTCGTTGCTCTGCAGCTCCTGAGGCGCCAGAACCTGGTGCACGCTCGGTAGGCCGGTGGGATCGCCGAAGAGGCTGCTGCTCTTCTGGCCCTTGAGCTTTGCTTCCTCGCGCTCGCGTTTGGCGATCTCCTCCAGGGTGAGGATCTCCTGGCCGGTGGACGAGCTCTCCTCGCGATTGGCGGCCGGCATGTGGAGGCGGTTGAAGATCACGCGGATGTCGGTCGCGGTCACCCAGTCCTGGAGAACCGGCGAGTTATCGAAGTCAGCCGCCGATGGTCTTCCTTCGAGGGTGCTGAAGGCGATTCTGCCGACGGGTCCGAGGCCGTCGCCCCCGTTGTACCGGTGGCTGTCCGTGCACCTGGCCTCCTGCTCGTTGGCCTTGGTTATAGTGGCGCGGTTGGGACGCCCGTAGACCTTCTTGCACATGGACGAGTAGAACTGGAACGGCTGCCAGGTCTTGCCGTAGTCCATGGACTTGTAGATGGCTATGGAGTCCGGTTTGGCGGCCTTGGGGCAGAACTGCAGGCTAACGTAAGTCAGTTCGTACTTCTTGCCCAGGGAGAGGGTCAATGTGACGTTGTCCGGGGGCGCAGAGAAGCTCTGGGGCGAAAGCAGGGGCTCGCTCCTCCAGCAGGTGACGTTGTTCGGGTTGTTTAGGTCGGTCAGGTAGGAGGCCGGGAAGCGTCTACGGGGCACGCTGTCGTCGCACACGTGGCACTGGCCGCCCGGGCCATCGCTCGGCAGGCCGTCGCAGTAGCGCGTGGGTCCGCTGACGCCGCACGTGGACGACGCGACGACCGAGCGCTCGAACGCGGCGTTTACGAAGTCCGGGATGCACCGACGCGGGCGATCCTCGTCGTAACAAGGGTCCGAGGGGTTCGGCCGATTCGAGAACATGCTCGAGAACATCTTGTTGTTGAAGATCATCTCGTCGGCCGAGGCGCAGGCCACCAGAACGATCGCCCACGCGAGGAGTTTCATCGGGATCATGGTTAACGACACTTTGGCTGAAACTTCTTTGGGACACTGATGTACTCGGTTGTTTTGAATGCCGCGGGATAGATATCAAACCGAGCGTGAAACCGCGAATCTATGTATTTCGGGGTAAAAGCGCGGCTGCTGCACTTCCTAATAGGAATTTAGGAGCTGGGTTTGTTTGCCCTGCTCCGGTTAGCGTGAAAAATGTTGTTTTTCTTCGCAACTCGATGTGTTTATGTATCCTGGCTGGTGCACCTCCTGAATCACTGCTGCAACGCGCCGCGTCGTCGCATGGTATCGGCCCTCGCGCGGCTCGCACGCGACTCTCGACGACGCACAACAAACAAATACTTGGAGAATAAATACAAAACTTCATTCACATGTCACACCATAAATACAGTAATGAACCAGCACCGTTACTCGTAAAATCAAAAAATGATAACACTGCAAGCACCAAATCACTGAAACATCACACGTACGGGGCGAGAAGAATAGAAGACGGAGGATGCGCGGGGTCGCAGAAGGACGTTCTCTCCTCGGTGGCGGCTAGCCGCTAACTGAACTGCCGGTGCGGTGCATGCAGCGCGCTACTCGAAACTCTCTCCCCGCACCGCAGACTCGCCGGCGGCGCCGCCGTACGAGCATCCCGAATGTTTATCCGCGCGGTAGGCGTACCTTCGACGCGTGCAAGCTCTCTTTTTGTTCCTACTTGGGGGTAGTCCTGTATTCCAATCGGGTATTTGGTAGTCTAATGCTCGAAGACAAATTTCGTGAGAGGAGCGAGGTGGGAAGGGATCGCACTGTAGACGTGCATTCATGACGTTCCTTTTTTTTCGAAAACGGACTTCCGTTTCGAATGTTGTTCTATGAAATTCAAGTGAGATTCATGCTAATCTTAATGGCGTTGTTGGGGTATTGATTTATTTTTACTATTTATACGATGCTAGAAATAATTTTAGTAAAATAATTTTCGGCAGAGCAGAATCGTCAATGCTAGTTCAAAATAAGTAGGTTAGGTTGGAACTTAGAAAAAATTAGCTTATTTCAGCATTTTTAGTTGTTTTTCACATAATATACTCGTGTATTTTTTAATAGAATTTAATAAAACAAAATTTATGTTTGAGTTTCACATTCTCAAGAACTCATTAAATTTCGGTTCGAATTCCGGTCCTTAAATCCAGTTCACTCGCACGCGTGTAGTAATTTGCTTTTTTAATCAAAGAAATACTATCACTGCCAAAAAAAAGTTGTTAACAGCATATCAACTACAACCAAGTATCATTAGGTATAAAACTTTTTTAATTCCGACAAGACAATAATCTTTCAAGTATTGGTTTTCAGCACTTCATAGTTTCCTCAACCGGACGTTGGTATTTATTAATTAACCGATATTAAACCAGTTTATATATTCTAGTAACGTGTCGATATTCTCTTGTCTTATTTATCTGCTATCGGGTATAGCAGAGATTTACTCGCTAATAGAATTTTGATTGCATAAATCTCTATTAAAAGAACAATGCAAAAACAATCGAAAGTCTAAAAATCGCTTCAGTCGTTATCGAGGGCTTATTATTAACTCTTTTTCGTTCTTTAAAAATCGATATTGGCGTTATTAATTGAATTAAATTGTGGAAATATTTATAGACTGGTCATAGCGAATAAAATGCAACTTTGATTTAAAAAACTAGTCGAAAATTCATAACCCCAATTATCAAGCGGTGAAAGTGGATGTTTTTAAAAAACACAGCACATTTTGCATTATGGAAAGTGATATGGTGAGTAAAAATTAAAAATGTCAGTCATGTTTGCTAAATTTATCGTGTTATCGATTTTTTTTATTCATGTTTCAGATTTTCATTTTTTGAAACTTACTGAGTTTTCGATAACTTTGTCTTAAAAAATAAGATTATAGAAAAATTTCGCCAACTTTTATAATTCCAAAAAGTTTTCTATTGTAGCAAGTACGGCAGTATTACTTTCAAACTTTATCATTATTGCGTAATAAAGATGCATTCGTAAACAAAGCAAGTGTTCACAATCATGGAGAAGAGCAAAGTTTGAGACAATGTTAGAAAAACTTTATCAAAGCCAACCTGTCAAGTTACATTGAACTTTCATATCATCAAAGAAGTCGGGAATCTCATTAGAAAAATACACTAAAAGAAAAAAAAAAATTAAATCACCTGCAGTTCAACCAGTCTGTAAAGCCACGAATAAAGAGACATTGACAGGCGGTTGTCAAAACACAAGGTGCAAATAGCGCAGATAAGCCTAAATCCCGAGTCGCGGGAGAAAGCAAACACGTAAACTAGATTCCTGGAAGCGAAACGGTCCGTCGGGAAAAAAAGAAAAAAAAAAAAAAAAACGAGAGAAAATAAATATGCAAAAGTAAATTAAATATTAAACTGACGTGCCAAAGCCGTACGATTTGCCGTGTGAGTGACAGAAAAGCAGTGCGCGCTCGAAAGAGGAGAAGTGCACGCCCGACTGACTATTCTTGGATCGGTTATAATTAAAATATATCCTTTGGACCGCGCGAGTTTTAAGTGCTCTCGAGAAAAATTTTCTTCATTATTCGATTCGGGTTCGATACCATCCCGAAAATAAATAAAACGAGGTGGGTATCAAAATAATCTGATTTATTTATTTTGCAACGTAGGGCGCTGCGGCGTTTCTGAAAGACATAAAACTGCAACCGTTAATAATGAATATTTAAAAACTTTAATTGATGTCTTACCAGTTTATTTCTAATGTTAATACGAAATAATAAACTAGGACAAAAATTAATTGAATTTAGCTGAATTTAATTCTTTTACGCTTAGTATGTTTTAATTAAATCGTGACTTTATTTGAGTGTGCTTTATAAGAAGAAAATATAAGTACGCACTTGATCCAAATAATTATTCTCTACAATTATTACTCTAACCCCTAGGATTTATATAATGAACTCGACATTGTAGACATATTGTTTGAACAGTGATTATTGTTCACCGTGGCGTCGACTCTTGTTTGATCAAAATCATTCTCTTCAAACAAGAAACACTGTAATAAAGTTTCGCACTTGATAAGCGAATCTAGAATTAAAAAATGGATTTTTATAATATGCTATCTAGTAAATCCACCATTAACCTTTCTCTGAATTTTTTTTAAAGTTTAAGATAAAACTTAAAGTTTTTACACTTGAAGTTTTTTATTTAGCTAGATTTTTTTTAACAATTGACCTGTAAAACTATTTTGATAGGTAATTGATTTTCGTTTAGTCAAAGGTGATAAATTCAAAGGAAATAATTTTCAACCGCTTGTATATTTTCAGCTGGTTAGGTCGTGAGATAACAAGTAAATAACCAATGTAAACGTTTTACGACTAGTTCAATTATCAACTTTATTATTCGAATCTGGTAATAAACAAGTTTGTTTTGTTCGAAAATACACATTTTAATTGCCCAAATCTACGTATTACGTTTGACATACTGCACGAGCTCGGCAGTATTTCATACTTTCACCATTTTCAGTGACTCGAAATTACTCTTTTGAACTTATCTCTGTAATAAATTTTAATGTTACGTCCACTACTTTTTCCATTTTTTTGTTAAAACTAAGTTAGAAAAATAATTTTGAACGAGATAAAGAAAATGGGTTTATTATAAGTAAGACGATTAAAACATATCAGTACAGAAATTCAGTTTACCATAACATTAAAAAACAAAATTTTTTGTTCCATTCACATTCCAGGTATTTGCTTTGAACGAATAATATAAAACTCTTCGAAGCAAAAAATCCTTTCCGCAAATTCAGAAAAACAAAAGTTTCCCACCGCTTGATCGAATCCCCGTCACTTCGGGCAAAAAACAATGACAACTTCATCGAAATTTCCCAGAAACGGTCGCGCAAAAAAAAAAAAAGGGGGTTATAAATTCTTCAACCCGAAAGACTGTAATCACGAGTCGCCTCTCGGGACTTTTTACCCTCCGCATTCCGCGAAAAGTCCAACGCCGGGGTCTTTTTTCCGGCTCGGATGGATCCTAACGTCGTTGGTCCTTCGAAATCCCGGGGAGGAAAAATTTCGCTCCCCCAAGCAGTTTAAAAGGTCTTAATTGACCCGCGGACGACCGAGGGAAAAAGGCCGGAACTTTGAATTAGGGATTTCAGCTCTCGCGCGGCAGTGTTTCGTTGCGTTATTAACGCGACCCGACTTTTATAATCATCCCGCTGCAGAGATTTCCCGTGTCTCGTTTTACCCGAGACCCTTTTTTTTTCTCTCTCTCTTTTGCTCTTTAACCCGGAGGAAAATGCATTAGGGCTTGTTTGGAGGAATGCCGGACTTATTTTTTCTGGCAGGTAGCCTTTCTGAATAAAGTTAAGGTTTAAATTTCCTTTATTCTTTTTTTTCGTCCAACCGTAAAGAGAATGCTTTATGATTAGTAGCGCACCAAGAGCTTACGACTTAAGTTTTTTTGAAAAATTAAACAAGATAAATTTTTTTAATTATTAAAGTGTATAAAAAAAGATCATAAATATTATCATCAACCAATTGAGTGAAGATGTTTTTGAGAAAGTCAATTTTACGACCATTGCAAACGCCAATTTGATGATTTCATTTTTTTTACAACATGAAAATCCAATATCAATATAATTTAAAAAAAAAAAGGAGGAAGAAGGAAAACAATATAATGAATCGATGCACGAAATATTTTAATTGAGATTTCAGGATCGATTCCCACCGTCGCGTCGGTCGGAAATTGAGCGCAGTTCGAAACTCATTAAAGCCACCTATAAAAAAGCTTATCAACGCGAAATCACTCAAAAATTACGGATCATTTGGACCCCACACGGAATCGAAGAATGTGTAAAAAAAAGTCGATTAAAAAAAAAAAATTAAGGAGAGAGAGCGCGTAATCGAGGAATTGAGAAAGGGGATAGCGACGAAAGATGATGAAGGTTGTTTTTTTTTTATTTGTACACTTGGCCGATGCACACACCCCGTCGAAGACGCTCGCGCATAAAATTTGAGCGACACGCGCGCGATGCGATATCTTATATATTGTAAGAGGAGACGACAACCGTGCAGCGTTTATGCGTTATTTCTTTTTTTTTTCTTTTTTTTGCGTGAAATTTTGTATTTTTTGCTTTATTCATTCTTTATTGAAGATATTACGTTGTGGAAAAGATGCTAAACGGGAATCACGGAGCGTTGCACATTTTTATCGCGACTTTTTCTTATTTCGAAAGCTGGAGTTTATGACATCTGATTTTCTTTGATAATGGAAAATTTTTTTTCAGTGTTATTGTTACTGATATTGTCTACAATTGGAACCATTGTGAACAATAATTTCTAAGTTTCAATGCAGAATGCATCTAGAAATTAAAAAACTTATTTTTTTAAATAGCATTTTGAAAGTGCCAATTGAATATGACAAAAATAGTATATTACTTAACTAGGCAGTATGAATGGGAAACGTCTCAGATCGCATGAAATTGTCGTCCGAGGCGTAGCCGAGTGTGACAAACATGTGATCTGAGACCTTCCCATTCAGGTGCCTAGTTGAGTATGCTATTTTTCCGCACGACGGCGCCGGGAAGCGCTACTGACTGTAGCGGCAGCGGCAGGGAAGTAGCGCTTCCCGGCCGGAGTGCGGAAAAGAACTTTTTTTTCTAATTTATCTTACTAGTTCCACTCAGCGCGCATAGGAAAAAAAAACAATGATTGTAACCTTAAAAGGCACTTTTCGAATATTTTAAAAACTTCTACACCAATCAGCTCACGAATAAAATCTTACATTGAAAATCTCACCAAAATGGCGATATCTCTCTTTTAAAGATAGATTGTTATAAATAATTTCCATCTATACATAAAATCAATCGCAAATTACTCTTATTTACATACAAATAGGTTCTTAATTTCTTATACTTATTATGATAAAATCTTTTTTACTAACAAAATATTTTGTGACCTTTATACTTTGTACAATATTTTCTTAACTTTTTTTTTTAAGTCAAACTTTTTTTAATGTTTTTTTTAATTTTTTGTAATGCACCTGAACCTTCTCGAAATAAGATTCGATAAAATAGTGACGTTGGAAAGATAAATTAAAAAATTTGAAAATTAAAATTTCAATCAAAAAGACAATCATGGCAAATAAGTAACCTGAACTCAATAAATATAGTACATATTTCAACTCGTTCAGCGTAATAATACTAAATTTAACGTGTTTAATAATTTTCAAGGGTTCATAATAATTCATAATATTCATTATAATACCACTTTGATACAATTTATGATAAATTTTCCGTATTCTTGGAAGTATTGGATAGTCTATCGGAAAAATGTACGTGGAATAGCCCTCTAAGTTTTTATCTGGTATAATTTTAGTCTGCTGTGGCAGTCGTGCCATGGTTCTCCAGAAATAACAATCGTGAGCACAAGCTTTTGAAAAATTATTTGACAAAGAATCGCTGCAACCAGTACTGGGAGTTTTAATTTTATCGAAAAACGGGTTCGAAATAAATTGTGGGTGGAAATCCTCATTTGTAAAAACTTCGTATTTATTGCTCATCAAGTCATCTATAGTTTCGATTTTAATTTCTTTTACTATGGGTACGGTAACGATGGAAGTTAGTTCGCTTTGTAAAAAGGAAGTAATGATTGTCAGAGGAAATAATATCAACATGAAAATTATTCTCATATGTGAGGATTTAGGCTCCCTAACAGTCGCGGTTCCGATCAATGCCCGCAACAGATCCAACGTGACTTCGCTAATTTTTTTTTTCAAAAAATGTGTTAGCAATGTTTCAATGATAAGAAGTATATACACTATAGTAATAAATATTAGCAAAAAATAATTTTGCTGAAAGTATTGACTCCAAGAAGCTTTTCTTTCAGCCACTGCGTAACAAATACCAGAAATTATAAATAAGTTGAGCTCGTTTTTCCAGAATTCCCCGAAAGAACGTTGCAATTGCAAAGCAGCTCTCATATCAAAGGTGCCATTGAAAATCTGAAGCAAAGATGATCCAATTTCCGTTCCATTGTTATTAATATAAAAAGTTTTATGAGGAACAATCTTGATTATAACTTTTGGTTGCAAGGGCGAGAAAATCTCCTTCAAAATTTTTCCACCGTGCCTGATTATCTTGTAAGGATGTTTTATGGAGGGATCGTAGAAATAGTCATTGTCGGCGATTGTTATGGGATACCCAGCTAAAGTTTTACTTTTATCAAAATTCAAATATTCACATGATTGTTTACAATCTGAAAATAAAATTTTATTAGTTTTTCAGTTCTCACTTACTTCTTACTTCTTACTTTTTCATACTTACTGTTTATTTTAAATTGATATTTGAATAATGTAAACGGATGACCATTGCTTTGATTTATACTTTGGTAATTAGTCCAAATTGTTGGAGCCTGGTGTGAATATGGATTAAAAGTGTGAACTTCAATTTTTAAATCGGAGTTCATGCATAAGTAAATAGCAGAAAGAATGTTGTAACTCCAGACGATCTTCAAATAATCGTAAGCTTCTAAGCAGCTGTTTGAACTATTTTTTTGAATTATAAAAAATCCATACACATTCCACCAAATTGATTTTCACAATTCATTTAGATTTTGTTTTAAAGATGATAAACTTATTTCGGAAATGACAAAGTATTTAGATGGGTGAGATTGAAAGAAACTCATTGCTGGCTGATATCCATAGATTTTGACTTTTGCTTCCAACTTCTCGTCTGAAATGTTGTGATGGTTTACTTCTAAAAGTACAAGTGTTTTCAAGTTTTGGTTAAAATAATCTTTTAATCGAAAATTGCTCCAGTTGCCGACAATGACTAGATTCAGCGACTCATTTAAAAAACACTGGTTGAAGATAAAATGCTGTAAAATAAAGTAAAAATAGTAAATTAAAAATTAAGTAATTGGAAGTTTAAATTTTTGAAAGTGGTATATTTTGTAAAAATAGAAATTGTTGAAAATTTTCTATAAACATCATTTCATGTTTTTTTCAGTTGGACTATATGCTAATAAGTAAGTTAATTTTTACAGTCTTTTACCGTAGGTGATGATACATTTTCTTTGAACTGATTGTGTATTTTATCTCCGTCCGATAAATGAGTCAAGACCAATAGTTTAAAATAAATAAAAAATATGGTATTCAAAATAGTTTGAATTTTTTTATCAAATTTAAATTTAGTATGAAAGCACATTTTATTCATCAATTTTTTCAATATAAGAATTATTTCAAAATAAAAATAATTTTTTTTTGTTAGTAATTTTATTAGACCGTACTAAACGAACTCTTGCTGCTCACTAAAATGTTAATACAAACAAATTTAGAGTTATTGAAAAAAAATGCTATTTCATCGTTTTAACTAAAGAGACAAATAGCGCGCGTTGGAAGTTGAAATAAGCTCATTAGTTTGAAGAAAATCAGGAATAGCCTTGAACAAAGTTTCTCTCTATTTTAAAGTATGAAAACTTGTATTCGTATTAAATAAATCAATAAACCAATGCACGGTATTGAACAAGGCTAATCCATAGTTCAAGTTTTACCATAAACATACTTATTTATTGTCTCAGAATTAGAGTGAAACTAATACTTCATAACACTCATGAAAATTATTCAAAAAATGTATTCTGCACATTGAAAAACTATTTAAAGCTAAGTTCAAACCTCCGCTCCAGTATAAACTTGACCTTATAAATCAAATTTACACTCGGTCGGTAGGCTGCAGCTACTCCCACGGGCTAATAACACCCGCCCCAACATTTATCTCTCTATCGTCCTCTTGCCGTCCGGTCACGCAATCCCCCTCCCGCTTCGAAAAAAAAAAAGAAGAAAAAAGTAAAAAGGAAGAAGAGGAGCCTTGAAGAGAGAGGATCGATAAAAGGGAACGCGCGTGTGTCCCTCTCTCCTATTTTAGGCCGAGGTAAGGATTTCTTCGAATCGATCTCTCGGAATGCCGGTGCACTCGGGGCCCCAAGCTGAATAAATCGCGCCGAGGGGGTCCTCTTCTTACCCGCGTGGGGATCTCACCAATCCTTTTCGTTCCTTTTAACTCATCTCGTCCGACTCGGGACTTTTTATAATGATTTTTTAAATTTTTATGACCTGTTTTGATTCCAGTTTGGAGCTCTCTATTATTTGTCCTTTCGAGCTTGGGGGCTTGCTGGAACGTCAAGATGGAATCGAAGTTTCGACGTCTGGGGCTGTTACTAGTGATTCTGAAGCGCATAGCCTCTCGGTTGATTGGATCAGATTATTTTAACGCAGGTCACTTTTTTATTTTTAAACTAAAAATTTAATAAAATAAATTTTTTAATTTTTAAATAATTTTATTGTACAGTATAAACTTTGTATTTATCTTGTTTTATAACAAATGTTTATTGTTTTAAAAATTTAATAACTTTAGCCTTTGCTTGGATAAGATTGTGTAAATCCATCAAGAAAAGTTAAATAAAAACTCTTATTTTTTGCAAAAGATTGATCTTAATGCAATGGCTGCATTTATGTTTATTATTTTTACAAAAAAATAATGTAACCTGCAGAAATTAGCTTTAGATAGTCTAGAAGAATCTTTAGTTTAGTTACAGGGAAGCCAATTTTTACAAAGCCTCAAAAATGACTGAATAATAATTAAACTGAAGTCTTAATAATGAATCTGATTTTAGTTAAGTTATATAAGTATGTATAAAAAGTAGAGATTTCTGGATTATTTTTTTACTTACTTCACTGGTTATATATTAAATCTACTAGATTTTTATATGAATATTAAAAAAAAGTGTTGTTAGCTGGTATAGTAGCCGAAAAGTGCAGTTTCCGGCTCTTATGTCCAGGAGGAAGAAGAGTTTTGCATTTTAACGCTCGTTTCAAGTTACCTCACGGCTACTGTCGCTGTAAAAGAAGCTTGATCTCTTAGCGCAGATTTTTTGGCAAAAGACTGCTGACGTTCCAAATTGGGTTCGGGTCACGCCTCGGACGCTGAGATTCCGGTTCGAAACAGCTGGCAGATTGAAGAGAGCTTCGAAAAGATGTTTGTCTTAATTACTGTTTTTTTTTTTTTTACCTACTTTAACAAGGTAATAAGAATTAATTTAAGGCAGTATTAATATACTCGTGATAGTACTATTTTTTCGGTTGTGATATTAAAGCAGATAAGATTTATAATTGAAAAAACAGCGGATTCCGAGAGCTTATTAGATTTTTTGCTGATTAAATAGAGTTATTCAAGCGATGTTCCTATGAACGGAGCGAAAATACCTGAGAAAATATTCATCCAAATCGGAATTACTTATTTTTTTATTCTCATAATGAAAATTCGATTAAGTATTTTTGTTTTTTTTGGTTCAACATGCCAAGAGATTGTCAAAATATAGTTTTTAAAAAGTCTATCGAACAATAAATTTGAGATAAAATTCTTATTACCACTAAATCAATGCACACTAGCAAAAAAATAATCGTGAAAGTTAAAGATTGATCAAAAAAAAAAAAAAAAAAAAAAAGGTGGTTCATCGTTGTAATCACCTAATTGTCATTAGACAATTTGCTCGAATAGAGTAATGACTGACTACCTAGCCTGAAGAGGTCCACAAACCAGGTGGACGAAACGTCGCTAAATAAATTAATTACTATAAATTTGCAATTATTTGCTTTTTTATTTTACCTCTCCACGGATCAAGTTGTGATTACAACGATGAACCACCTTTTTGGAACAATCAGAGAGGGGAATCGAGAATTCGATCAACAATTACAGTTTTTTGTTAAAGATTGATCAGTTGTCGAAATATCAATTGCAGCAGCCAACAGCGAACATGCGGTATAAAGAGTACTGGCCTCTGATCTTCATCGCGAAAAGCGATCCATTCAAATTTACGTTGGAGTCTCATCTGAAAGCATGTAAATTTCAAAAGGTAATATTATAAAAATGACCTTTAAACCTTACTAAAAATCAAATTAATTATTGAAGAACCATAGTTTTTATTTGTATCCGAACTGAGTCTAAATTTCATTAAGTTCTGTGCGTTTTTGCAAAGGTGTGAACACCCTTAAAAAAAAATTCAAAAAATTGAATTCAAATTAATTAAAAATTAAACATTATTTTTATCGGCATGAACTGTATATAAAATTTATTTTTCAAAACGAGTTTTGATTATAAAGCGTAAAATTTATTTATCACACTAAAGTGTTTAAAAGAATAATTACTGTTCGGGTATTACTGTAACCTGTCAAAATTATAACATTATTTATTAATTGAAGAAAAAATTTGAATCAAAATGATTCATTGTTGGGCTGATGAAATATAATTATGAAATTATTCGGTAGTATATATCAAATATGTAACCAATTGTAAAATACTGCATTATTAAACTTTACCAAAAGTATCGTAAATGACTTACAGTCTAAAACTCTAAAAAACCTAACTCTCGTAGTATTCGGGTACAGCACGATGTACGAATAAAGTTATAAGCAAATCAGATGAATTTCAATCAGTCATCAAGAGAACGAAACATTAGTATCCCTACTCCTCGGTCCATCGTTGCTTTATCCCCACTTCGCGAGCTTACAAAGCGGTAACGCGAGCGTCCGGCATTTTCTGTCATCTGTAATTGTTGGGTGAGAATGATAGTTTAAGTAAATTGTTTTGAACGTATAGTCATTTAAATTTTCAATAAACTCATACCGTATATTCAGTTTATGATTAAACAAAGATACTCTTCAAAGTATTAAAAATTCGTGTACAAGTTCAGTATGAAGCCGAAGTTAACCATATTTGCTGGTCTGCTGCTGGCTATCTTCCAATTTCGTAAGTATTATGTTTAATCGAAAAAAGATATCCACTTTCTATTGCGCAAGAGAAAAGATTTTGCTCTAAGAAAGACTACTTGAAAAATGAATCAATTCAGAGCTGTTCTTTTGTTTTCATCGCATTATACGACGCGTTTGCTTTGCGAGGCGTTACTGCAGTTTATCGAGGAAGATTTCTTAAGCGTTGACTGCAGTTCGCGCTGTCATGCGATCAAAGTCACATGCTGCAAGTGCATTATTCACTGATTTTGAAATTATATTAATATTTATCATTATGAAAAATCTGTACTATCGAAATACGTTTTGTGCCCTTAACATTGAACGTTATTATACTCTTGAGCAGCTCAACATCAAAATAATTCTTTTATTTCTTTATATTAATTTATAGTTATGCTTATGATATGATTACAGTGAGACCAAATTTTATAATTTTTTATTTTTACGGGTTTACGGATGAAATTATTCTACCGAGCTTTCGGTTCAATTTTTCAATTTTATCCTGCCGTATATATACACTCACAAAAATGTCATCTTGAATCAAGAGGGAAAATCCGTTTCACGCTATATTTAACAGAAACAAATTTAAATCAAGATGACATTTTTATGAGTAATTGTAGAAATGATAACCATAATAATAAAATTCACATACGCATACAAAAAGAACGCTTTTTTTTTAAACGATATACATAGGATCAAACAAAAGTTAATAAATAATTTGATTGTTTTAGATAAAACTATATGTGTTCAAGAAAAAAAAATCGATTGTTTAACGTGTGACAATTACGCTGAACTTGGCGAATTTCCATACTTGGTATCACTACAAATGGGAGTTCCCTCGATTTTTCCTTTAGTACACTTTTGCAGTGGCAGCATTTTATCCGAATACCACATCCTGACTGCTGCAACGTGCATAGACGCAGTGGACGGATTTAAATCAGCAATAAAAGATTTTTCGGTTAAGCGTGGCCTAAAATTCGTTTTTTCGGTAAAAGCTGGAGTACTTGATCTAGTTGATACCGAGGATGCTGAGCAGGAGTCTGTGGTGCTTAAATATTACACACATGAGCGATGGATTGGAAAACCTGCAAAATTTTATCCCAGCCGTGATGATGACGAAAAGTAAATACTAAACACGCATTGATTTATATTAACATACATTAATTTCAAAAGTTTTTTTTTTTTTTTTTTTAATAAATTTATACATTTTCTTCTGGATTAAAAAGTATTTTTTTCATTATTTTTTTCAAAGAGCAACCTTTTGAAATTTCTATTGCTTTAAACTTGGTTGTTACCTTGTAATCATGAACTTAAAATTTTAACTGCACGTGGAAAAATATATTACTTCATAAACCGTTTATGTGCATCTTTGAAAACAAGCAAAAAATAAAACAATTTTTTTCAGAAAACTAAACAACTGGTTCTAAATTTTTGAAAATTTACTGAAATCTAAGTTTAAGTTTCGGTATATTTGTTGCAGTAATAAACAAAGAATTTATTCAAATTTTCCAGGGATATCAAGCCTTACGACGTGGCTGTTTTAAAGCTTAAAGATCCTCTCCGTATGAACAAATATGTTGCTAGAATCCATCTACCAGAAAAATATACTGATTCTCGTGGCTTAGCAGTATTACCCTTTGGTTGGAATCCAAAACTTCCTAATGATACAAACGCAGAATCTCTTCGATATTTTCCAAGACCATTAAAATCTATTTTCACTCGTATCATCTCACGAATTGAATGTCAAAAATTAGAAGAGGGGATAGACGAAATTATTACTTATACTACTAAAAATAAGAAAAAGGTTCACACAACTAACATCTGCGCCATAGCAATGGGTGATGAAGTTTCCTTATGTAATGTAAGTTTAAAAAAGTATAAATGAAATTTATTTTGTTAATAGTGTGATCAATTTTTTTTTTTTCTTTTTCTAATGTTAAGTCATGCGTGATTATAAAAAAAAAAAAAAAATGAATGATTGTGTTGATCATTTTTATTTCAAAAGTAATAATAGAATTATGTACTAAGATGGAATTTTTTTCAGTCTGATCAAGGGACTCCATTGATTAAGAGAGGTAAAGACGAAGAACCGGATGAAATTATTGGAATAACATCCTGGACAATCGGAGCATGTGAAGTTAACAGCAAAAATGCTGTTGGAGTTTTTGTCAAAGTTTCGTCTGTCTTGGACTGGATAAAACATATCCAGAGTTCATCTGAAGTTATAAATGAAGAAAATAAACCGACCAATATTCATACAGAATTATGAATGTTATAGACTAATAATCTAGCTATGAACAAACTGAGAATAAAAGTTCTTATTTGAGGAATTGGATCTGGGATTCCTATGTACTTAGGTTGTTATTAGATCCGAGTCCTCATTTACACTGTGATAGGTACTTGTAAATGTAAAGCTTGAATTTGTGATAAGTATTTTCAATTTAATTTAAGTTAAAAATAAGTAGCCTGTTGCTCTGCCTATACTAACTTTGATCAAGACTTTTGATGTTTCATAACTGTGTAATTTACTAATCTTTCTTTTATATTTAATACTTTAGACAAATATGTTAAAATGAATAAATTATATTTTTTATGTGTAGTATACGAATAAATATGTAACTTTTTATAAATTAATAAAAAACATAATAACTAATGTAAAAGCTTATTAATACGAAATTTCACTGAAAAGTTTATTTTCTAGGCTTTTTTTCATCAGAAACTCCTGAATAGAGAGAAATGAAGCTACGCATTGGAAAAGACCATAAAAGTATAATTTAATTTTTTCAATATCAATATTTCGGATGAATACGTTCTTGTAATTTTTCTATTGAAAGTATGAAAAAATTATTTTTAAATTGATTTTTTAATATTTGTTGTAAAGAGATTTAAGCTCAGTGAAAAAAAATTGAATTAAAATTAAAAAGTGTTCTTAAAGAAACAGGAAGACCTAACGCGAGAGAAACTTAAAAAATAGAGTACAAGGACCGAAAAAGAGGGAAGTAAAGGGACGGCGATATCCTCGTAATTACTCGAAGCCGGCGTTAATCAAACGTTAACCAATTAGCGAATAATCGAGGTAGGCTAACGAGGCCTCTTTATAATACCGTTCCGAGGGACGGTTAAGGTCAGTTATAAGAGGGAGCAGCTTTATCGAGTTCAAAAAAAAAAAAAAAAAAAAAAAAAAAAAGGAAGGTAATTATGCGGGTGATACAGCGAGAACGAGACACTTTGGTTTATGGAGCTTGTTTAAATTTTTATCATCTTATACGAGGTGCGCTTTGTTGTTTATTGATTATCTAGCAGGTTTTTTTTTTACTTTATTGGTTTCAACGATATCGCGTCTTTCTTCCTTCGAAGTTCATTAAAGATCTTTCTACATATCGCTGTTGAAGTTTACAACGCTTCAAGTTTTTATGTGTTTTATCAGACTAAACTTTAAATTAATATATGGCTATGAAATAAAATTATATTTTCTTATCAAGTGTCTTTGTCAATGTTAGCGTACGAGCTTTTACAATGTTTCAAATTTTTTGGTAAACTTTACTTCGAGAAGATTAACGTCATGTTTGTTTAATTTAGTTTTGATAAGCACTTTTTGGATGAAAATTTTAGTTTGATGAAGAGTAGCTTGCTCAGTAGCAAGATTTTTAAATTCGTTTGAAAAAATTTTCTTCCATTTAACATCAAACTAAAATAAAATAAAAACTTTAAACTTTAATATAAATTGATCATCTAAGTTACCGTATACACAAACACTCTGAATAAAGTGTTACCCAAAAGCACTTTTAGAATTAACACAGCCACGGTAAAGTTCAAGGGGAAAACAAATTAAAATTCCGTCGGAAAATGAACCAATTCGCACAATATCCCGCGAGGTAAAATTAATCCAAGCGGGATTTCCCGAAAATCGGGGGCAGCTCGGTTTCACGAAGAAGGGGGGGGGGGGAAATTACAGTAACAGGAGAGCCGAAGAAATAATCCAGTAAAACAATATTAAAGCCAAAGCGAGAGGAAACGACGACATTGGAGTAAAACGTCGCCACCTGCGTACTGTCGTGCGCACAGCAATAATTAGGCTTTTTGCGAATTTGGCACAGCTTGGCTGACTTCTTGGGTTTGATATTTAGCTTGGGCGAAAGAGATTCTAAATGGTGGCTGCGATTATAAAATCCGTTCATTACCTTTTTTTTTTTTTGTTTGCTCTCGCAGTGTTTGTATTTTCCCGGTTTCTTTTAGCCCGGTAAAAAAGCGCGCTGCGTGTGGCGGGAGATATTTTTTATTTTGTACTTTGCTGAATTCGTTTAAAATGCTTAAAAAAAATTTTCTTGCTGTGAAATGGATCGTAAAGCTGAAGTGAAAAAAGTCTAAAGTAAAAATCAGAAAGTTTTTAATCCAATAAATTAATTATTAAATAAAAATATACAAGAAAAAATAAAAGACTTGTTATTATAATTATAAAAAAAAATTATTTTAACTTACTAATAATCTCTATGTACTATAATATCAAACTTTTGAAGATACAGAACAGAAGAAATTTTGCAGTTGTAAATTTTCATTTAGAAATGATTGAATATTTGACTTTAATGATTAAAAATTTTTCTCAAAGCAATCAGTTGGATTAAATCACAACATATGTTACGAACTTTACCGAAAACCACGCGATAAGTACAAAGTATCCTCAATTTGTCTCAAGTTATTACTAACGTGCTCTACTACACTTGATGGATCGTAACAAATATTACAAAAAAAAAATTCAGTTGGAAAAGAAATTGCTAAGTTTACTTTTCACTATAACTTAAAAATTATCAAAAAAAATGTTTTTTTTTTTTAATTTCATGACAGTTTAAACAATAAAATAAATCTATGATAGTAATTTATCTGAGTAAAAAAATTAATGCTTTTTTTAATATTAAAGAATTTTAAAAAGTAACTAAAATAAAAAAGCGGAGAGCATAAATTTCTCAAAATTATTTGAGGCAATTAAAAGTCAAGCCATTTCCGCAGACAAAAACAAGCTGACTCTCCAGCGTTTAGCACTCCGACTCTTTTTTCCTTCCTAGCGCACTCTCAACTCTTTTATCTCGTCTAATGTTTTTCTCGAGCTTTCTCGACCTTTTGGTCTTTTAGGAATTTAACTCCGCCCCGAAACAATTTTCCAATAGCTTGCACAATTAAAAATTTAGGTCAACGTTTTTTTTTTTTTTTTTTCAAGTTTTTAAAATTTATTTTTTAATTTTAAAACATTTTCGTACGATGGAGAGGAATATTAATTATTTAATAATTTTATATTTTACACAATGAATAACTAAATTTTCATTCTCAAATTTAGCGTGTATTATTTTACAAAAAATTATATCTTCTAAAATCTTTTATATTGTTAAAATTTGACTTAATTGTTAAAATTCATCACTAATAATTAACTCAATGGAGCTGTTGAAGCGTTTACTTCTAATTGGAATGCCTGCAGCTCTAATTAATTTTTCTAAGTAGCAAATTAATTTTATAACAGATAAATAAACCCTCGTAAGGGCTGCCAAAAATTGCCGTAGCCGATGGTTTTTCACATCGTCTTGGCGGGGTATTGGTAAAAGTTTTCAACTAGCAATAATCGCACCTCGGTATGAACCTCATTGGTTACGATATCGCCACTGCGCAAAGATAACCTTCAGAACCCAAACCTTACCTCTCATACCCCGAACTATAAACATTCGCTTTCACGTTTCAAGGGTCAGGTAGCCACCTGGCGGTTTTCAAATAGAGCTCCGTTGGGTCCACTCTAACGCGACAAAAAATTGATGTTTTCATTTTGATTTATTTAATGCTTATATAATTAAATAAATAATAACTTGATTCATAATTAAGAGTCGCTTAGTCGCACCTGAAGCATTTCAATAAATGTATTATTAATATTATTATTTTCATTTTTATAAAGTCAAATACTTATAGAAAAAAGATTAATTTATGATCAACTAACTGTACATTTCCAAATAATAAAGTAATTAAGTAAGAAACTAAAATTTCTTAACATTACATTTTTTAATTTTAGCTCAAAGTTATAAAAGGTACTCGACCTAACAAAAGATAGCAATAACTGTCTTAGAGAGAAAAAAATAAAACAAATTTTCCTTAAAAAACTAAAGGGACTTTATTCGGATCTCAGTTATTTACTCCTCTCGCGCTTTTTTCTCAAAATGCCTTTTCGACTTCCAAGGGGTGTGACGAAAAACGATGACGATGCTTCGAAACAATTTTCCGATATCACTTCCGGAATGTCACTCGGGGTCGGACAGTTACGACTCGACAGGGATTAGATTTTCGTTCAGGAATCTTTTTGGGACTTCGGCACCTCTTCCTGGACACGTTGTTTGTCGAGTCTTGCGCTCCTGAAATTCTTCGAAGATTCCGCTAAATAAAGTCAAACGTGTGCAAACTTAACTTAATTATTTATTTAAGAAATTTCTTTTCACACAAATTTAATTTATTAAATATTTTACATAATTTTATTTAGTATTTTTGGGTAGTGATAGTGGATCGTGTATCGATAGCTTATTGAAACAAAGTCACTGTTCACGAAAAATTCACAATTTGAGAAATTAGTCTTAGTTTGGAAAAAAGGTCTGTTAACACGATTATTTAAAACAATAAAAAAAAAAAAAAAAAAAAGATTTTTGTGGTACTGGGTTTGGGTGAAAAAATAGTTATTTATTTCTTAAATTCGCGAAAAGCGTGGTTCTTTTTCTTTAAATATCAAGTTGTACCCTATAACAAACTGCTTAAACATCTGACTTACCTAATTAATATCTAATAAAAAGTTACATGAATTACCAAAAAATCCTTCTTCCTTCCAACCTACCAATAGAAACTCCTTTGAATAAAACAATAATAATCAATTGATGTGCCAGGTGCACCTCATAAAATTAAGTCCCTTCGCATTGATATTAAAGCCAAATTGCGTATCAAGATCTCACTATTTCTTCCAAGTCAGAGAGAGAGAGAGAGAAAAAAGGGTAGGCTTGTATTCCTTGAGCCAAATATATCACCCGCGAAACAAAGAATAGTCAAATGAGCAGATCAGAAAATTAAAGGGCATTATCTTAATCCGGATCTCTCTCTCTCTCTTTCCAGAGAAGCCCGAAAGGAAGAGACTGCACGCTGAAAAGATAAAGAGCGCACGCGGGGAAGAATAAAAAGAAGAGGAAGAAGTCGGTGGCTGCATGCGTTCATTCATCCAGCGCGTTCCATCTCCCTTTCATTCTTTCGTTTTCCTGCTGCTGCTTTCTGTTCACCGATTTCGCAGCCGTGATTTCTCTCACAAACTAAAGGTATCCCAGGATACGGGCGTACCTTTTTTTTATATTTATTTATTCTCTCTTAGCGCGCGTCCGGTCGGCGATTTTTTATTTTTCATGATTATAAATAAAACTTTCAATTTTCTTCGACGCTCGAGTGAATTTAAAGCCCGGTATACATCATTCTCCCTCGAGATGCATATCTTCCTGCAAGTTCATTTTCATTATGCAAAATTAAAGCGAATTGTGGCATGGGTTATAAGTCTTTTGAACTAGCAATTCTGTACGAGGTATTTTAGTTCGTTCATTTTTCGTATTTACTTGATTAATGACGTAATTCAGAGTAGCATTAGTATTTTATGATGTATTGAGTCAGGTTGAAAAATACGAGCTGTAATAAATTGTGTGATGAATTGTACACTTTTATGGATCAATCAAATACCCATAACAGGTCATAAAAATCTCTGTGGGTCCCATCCTTTTGTTAATTTTAAATTAATAAATCCTCAAATTCTTTCCTAGAGTATTTATTTATTTTTATTTATTTATTTAGAAATATTTACTGCAGAGACAATTACGCGTCTGTACGCAGTTCCAGCACTATTATTAAATGTAATTACAAACTTAAACTTAAATAAAGATTAAAATAATTATAAATATAAATAATTAATTTAGTTTAATACAAAATTGATAGACATGTAGGTCAAATAATTGTTATAGAATTTCTTTCAAATAAATATAAATTCACTAGTAGTGTTCACTAGTATTCTCTATATCGTGTATTATATACATGAAATTGAAATTTTTTAAACTAATATTTTAAATTGAATCATCAATATTTTATTATCAAATTTTCATTTGCGTGTGTAACCTGGGGAATGTGACCTAAAATTTCAATCCCCAGGAAGCCTTCCTCGTACAAAGGCTCGTTGATCTTCCGGTGTCACTTGTGTGTTTTTTCCGTTCCCTTTGAAAAAAAAAAAGGAGGAGCTTCCTAGAGTCAGGCGGCGCGGCATCTATTAATCGAATTAAACAAATCCGCGGTCCGGCAGCCTCGTCACGACGACCGGACGACGTGATGGCGTTACTAGTTTCGGGATTAACTCCACGAGAGGGGATTAAATTATACCTTTTGTTCGAGATTCTTGTTTATTGTTAAGACGGCCGACGTTCTTTTTATCACATTGACGGGGTCCGTAGTTCTTACAGAAAAAAACCCCTTTGAACCGACCCCGGCTCTTTGTGATGATTCGGTTGACGAAATTTCTCCGGGAGCTTCCTTTTTTTTATGACCTGAAAAGTCTATTAGGAATGAATAAAATTTTTTACACGGAATTAATGGCTTTCATGACGATGTGAATGGAATCTTTACCAAACATATCAATCTTTCTTTTTTTCAACCGGGAAAAATATTATTTAATTGAAATTATAAATTTTTTCAGTTCCAGCGAAGAAAAACCTCAGATTTGAGGCTGTAAAAAAATTGAAAAATAATAAAATAATCGAACTTTTTGGGACCCAACTTATTACGATTCTCGATTTTTTTTTATTTATTTCAGCCTCTCATTGGTGGTTTTAAATCAATAGTTTTTCGGCTAGGGTTTTTCTTCGCTGGACCATCAGTAACCATTAATTTTTATCACATGAGTAAAAATTAAATAAAAGACTTTTATGCTTAAAAGAGTACATGACTGTATCTTGTGATCTTTTAGAAGCTTCCTAAAAACAAAATTTTCATGTGAAAAATGACGAATGATTAAACTTGTTTTAAATATTTAAATAATATTCATTTATATTTTAAAAGTCTTAAACAAATATTTGTAGCATTTTACAACAATTTTTATTATATTATAACTATTTAAAATGAGAATTTTTGAAACGTTTTGCTAAATATTGTAAATGAATGACTTGTTTTGGTATAAAACAATAATTTGTTTGATATAAAAAAAAAATTTCGTAATAAATATTTGGTAATTTTATTGCTTACAGAGATCTGAATAACTGTAAGCGTCAGAAATTACAGATAAAAATTCTTAATAATTTTTAAAGCAACGAACTTTTGTAAAATAAATATTAAAAGTTTTAACTTTCCGAAATAAAAATATATTCATAAAAAAACTTTTTCCGTGTTAGCATCTGATAACTCATACTTTTTCAAAACTCCAGCACTGACTGATTTTCATACGTTTTTATTGACTTACAGTTTATTTTATAGTAATAAATCACTTTTTAAATAGTTGAGGTAAAGTAAAAAATTCATTTACTACATAAATTGAACAAAGTAGATTTCAATTTTAAGAAATGGCTTGTAAAAAAGGAACCGTGGTTTTAATTTTGAAATAAAAATGAAAGCAATTAAAAATTCGATTGTTTAGCTTGGATAAATTGTTTTTATAAAACATTTGATTGATTATACTTTGTCAGTATTAATTAATTATAGATGAAAAACGAAAGGTTATTAAACATTAAATGAAAAAGAAAACAAGTTTCCACCAAAGAGCTCGATCAAATAATTTATTGAACATTCGGCCTCCGTCGCAGCTTTTTACAATGATACAATTTTTCATTTTTTCTCTATCCATCATTCCTTCTAGCCTCTAGTTTCAGTTTACTGCGCTCATTCCTATTACTTTTTAAATAACTCATATCCTTGCTTTTTTATTTTTTTTTTTTATTTACTTATTTATTAATGTACACCACAAAGAGAAAAATGTAAACTGTCACTTTTTTCTCACTTCCACTTTTTCTCCAACGTTGATCATCTTCTTTTGTGATTATTAACCAGAGCCTAAAACCACGAATATCCAGAGATAGTTTTTATCGAGAATACAATTTTTTTACGAACATAACGACAGCTTGCAGCTTTTTCAACTATACGGTTTGTCTTTTTCCGTAATTCAGGAAAAAAACGCACACTTTTTTTCTCTACGAAGCGCACACATATGTATAAAGAACTACTTACGAGAGACACAAGCTCCTGATAAAAAGAAGAGTCTTTTGCGGGAAAATTGGTCACACATACACGCTTTTGGCTCAACAAATACTCTTATATACATTTATTTTATTCAATTTTTCACCTCTGACCTTATCGAGTTAAAAATTTTTTTATTTATTTACTTTTTTTTTTTTAATTCAAATGATTTGATTTTTATTTACGACGTCTGTATGTAAAACTTTCAAATTTCATTCTTCCATTTTTTTTAAATTATTTAAATTTGTCTTAAAATGTCTCATTAAATATCTAACAATATTTGTTACTACCAAAAGCGTCAGAAGAGTTAGGTATAATTATTTTCACACTCATTTATTCGATCACTCGTTTAATATTTTCTCGCAAAGAAGAAAAAATTTGTGTTTTTATTTCTTGGGTAAGTTGGTTTCAAAATTCCAAATAATACTTTTCCACTGTTTGTTTCTATAAAAAGCTTCAAAAAGTGCAATTAAAATTTTCAGGATTTTTATTTACATTGTATATGTTTCCTTATTTTATATATGTACAAAATTTATATTAGCATATTATTTTAGTTTATATCCATCTGATAGATTGTTTTTTTATGAAAATCTATCATTGTCACTAAATTAGTGTACTTCTAGTTTTTTATTTCACGTGAATGCCAATAATTAAAATATTACCAAACACTGCTATAAAATTAAATTCTATTCCATTTCCATATCATTATTATTATTTTTTTCATTTACTGAAAATTTATACTTTGGATTAAAATTTAATGTAATTTAAACGTAACCTTAATTTTAAACTATTATGAATTTTTTAAGAAAAATAATATTTTATTGTCTGCGTGTGCATTTATTTTTATTTAAAGTAATTATAAGTTGAGGTGTGTAGAAAGTCATATGTTTCAAAAATTGTATATTCAGCTCTAGAACTTTGAAGCATGACTGCGGTTGGAATTAAAATTTAAGTATTTTTATCATATAATATTAAGTTTTTTTTTATATCTATTGTATTGTATAAGTGGTAATTTAAATCGCAAAAAATTAAAAACGTATGATCTTATTTGTGGAAACGTATTTTTGGAATTCTGTACCATTTTTTCAAATGCTGCCTGTACACTAAAAGAAAAATTTAGTTTCAAGTAACGAGTAAGACGCGAGGAAGGAGACTGACACTTAGAATTAGAACTAAAAAAATTGGTCGCGGAGAGGATTCGGGCAAAAATTGTTAGGAACGATTGTGGCACTTTTTTTTATATAATTTTATTTTCTTCATTCTTTCCTATGTTTGCGGTTTTACTTCCTCGCATTTAAAACGAAAAGATAATCACGCATATTATGCTCCAAAATCAAAGTTTGACCCGATGCCTTATTCCTCGTTGCAACAAAACTACAAAAAGCTACTCAATTAAAATTAATAAAAACACGTTGAGAAGTTTTCGAAAAACGTTAATTTCCAATATTCTCCCAAGTATAATTACACAATATTATATATATAATATATATAGTATTTATATACTTTGTTAATCTAGTTATCTAAATATATATAATATATTCATATGTATTCGTATATCATTTTTTTCTTTATATACCCTTACTTAAATTTTTGTGTAGAAATAATTCTGATTTTTTTTTTCTCATTTTTTAAATTTATTGTATATGTATGAGTGTTAGCTGTGTTTTTTAACTTTTCTAGTCCAACGGTTCGTCGTATGACCTTAATTTTTCTTAATTTTTTACATCAATATAAACGCTACTTACAGTATTTTACTTTTTTTTTTCTTACAGTTAGTTTGTAAGAAATATTGAATGAAATTACGCGACGTTTTTTTAAATTTTCAAGCCGACGAATTCGTATACAAAAAGACGAAACGTCGTGTGTTGCTTGGATAAGTGCACGGTTACACATCGCATTTCACATCACAGGCAAAAATATCGAAAACAGTTTTAATTATAGGTTTGAACAGTTTTTGTTTTTTTTTTTCAGTATCGACGAATGTACAATTAAAGTATTAATTAAGTTCTTCTCCAAAAAATTTTTAAAACAAAAATAACAATTCATTTTCACATTAAATTATTATGCATCTTCAATAAATCTTCATAGTGATAAAATAATTGTGATCATTAGATTTATAAAACAAATTATAAACTTAATAAAATTCATTTATAAGTTCATTAAAAAAAATTGGCTCTGTAGTTTCAATAACGAATCATATGTAATTGATTAGAAATCAATGAAGATGTTAAGGTTTGAAATTTTTATTTTTTTATGATTCTATTGACATTGTTTTAATTGAAAAATATTTTAATTCGTCGATTTCATTCATAAATTCACTTCAATAATCTGTTTTATTTTTAATTTTTAAATATTAATGAACTTTATTGTTGTTCATCGGCAGCCTAAGGCTATGATCGCATCGAGAAAAATATTATCTCGGGTTTTACCACTACTCAGAACCGTCGGACTTCTATTCTTAATATTCTACCCAATGAAACTGTATCTTTAGAATATCTCTAAAATTTTTTACAGCGACTGCATCTAAAATTTTCTCCAAATCCCTTTTTTATTCATTTATTGAGCAACTCTTTCTTCAAAACTCTTTTGATTAATGCCAATAACATCCTTTACGTATTTACTTTTTTCTTTCTAAATTTGAATAAACAGAATAAATTTCTGGAGCAGTTCTGATGAATACAGTCGTAAAAAACTGGTTTATAAATAAAAAAAGACGAATGAAGGATATGCTTTTTTTTTCTCTGTGACTACACTTTTCTGATGTTAACTCATCAGTAATATTTCGTTTTTTTTTTTTTTTTTTTTTTTTTTTTTTTGCAATAAATTGTATAATTGATTCTAACTTTTCGTACTACAAAGGCAAAAATCGATTAAAAAATTATTTTTTGTGAAGTAGAAATATTTGCTTTTTTTTCATGTACTTATTAAAAAAATAAAAGTAAAAATTTATTTTAACTAGTATTTAAAAAAAGGGTCAAAAAAGAAAATTGTCTATAAAAAATTATTTGGTCTTGACAAACAGTTGAAATATTCGATACATATACGTGGGCTTGGGAAACTCAATGCTTATGCATTCTTTAATTTTCTTATTTCTGCCTTGTTCAAGCTTTAATTTTCATTCTATCTTAAAATTAACTATCGCGCACTCTTTCGCACTTCAAAAATAATAACTGATAATTGTTTTGTTTTTGTTTTTTTTTTTAATATATATGTATTTAGGTATTAAATAATACAATATAATAATATTAATAATCATATAATGATAAGTAATATATTAATTTTAAATAATAGAACTTCTAACAAAACACCCGCCACGCAATTTTCTATTGTAAATATTCAAAATCAACGATATTTTTCTAGCGTTTGGAATTTCAATGAAATATAACTAGTAAAAATTATAATAATAAACGCATAATAATCATGAATTCATATTTGATATACTTCAAAAAATTATGCTTTTTATCATTCAATATAAATATATGTATATATAATCGTAACAATGCTTCGTACATCAAATAAAAACAAAAATCGCTTTTTTTGTTTTTTCACTTCAACACAATTTAATAGCATCACATTATACGATCGCTATTTTTAATACTAAATATTAATTCAATAATAAATGTTATTATTATGTAGTAAAACATTTACAACCACAATAATTCGTTAACTTTATGAATTGATGTTTGAGTGCCTATTAATTTCTAAATTTTCAAGGCTTTCAGAAGAGAGAATCATTTAAATTTTTAAAATAACAAAAGTTATTTTCGCAAGCAAAAACAATTTTGCCATCAGTTTTGTGCTAAATCATCTTATTACTTAACAATAAAACTAACGTGTTTTTGGCTGAATATTATTTATTCACTATGTGAAAATAAATTTAATATAATATACATTATACATTTAAAAATATTGGAGTAAATTATGCTTCAAAAGCATGAAAAAATTATGCAAATTCATTAAACTAAGATGACTTTTACACCCACTAATGACTTTAAAATATCATCAATTGATATTAAAAAAGTAAATATATAAAGGCTACATACAAAGCGTAAAAACCGTGGTAGAAACAATCGAAAGACAGGGATTATCATTATTGCAATTGATCTTTATCAACAAATCAAATGTTTACATAGTTATTTAAAATAAAATATGACTTCTAAAAAATTATAGTTTAGAATCGAACAGAATAAGATGGTTCTCTCTTCTCAAAAAAAGAAAAGTTCTGTATACAGAGCATAAAAATAGTTTTAAAAACCAAAATAAAAATTTAATAAATCCCTAGCGTGAAGTGCCTCTCGGAAGTCAAAAAAATGCATACTTTACATTTCTATAGTAGCAATCCCTCAAGACTTTACAATAAGTTTCGTCCTTTTTCACTAAAATGGTCAATGCCCCTGGCGTTATTATTTTTTTTTTTCCTTACTCTCAAAAGTTTTGAAGTTCTACGCTTAAATCGCTAGTTGAAAAATATTCCACCTTCATTTTCACAACATTTTTTCCCGCTTCTATCATTCTTAATGCATGTAAAGACTATTTCGCAAAAAAATATCGTTTTTCATTATTAATTTTCTTCTTAACTTTTATTTTTTTATTATTTTTTTTTTTATTTGTTTTTTCTTTTTGTTTATTTCTTTTTTATTCTATATAAAACTGTTGGATTCCGCCGAGGGTGTAGTTCTACGTCCCTTTTTCTGCACTTTCTTTTAAGCAAACGAATCGATTGTTTTTCAAACATTTATCGATATTGATATATTACACAATCTCGTTGCTAGCAGTTGAAAAAACAGCACGCACAAATTAGATTAAAGTTATTTTTTGTAGAGCAGTTATCGATCGTAGATGATGTTGTGTATATTCTTAAAATTAGTCCAGTCATCCTGGATTCTTGACAAGCTTTTTGCCTCGATAGTCGTAGACTCGTCGACAGAACAGAACCATGTCCGGAGCTATGGGAATTCGAGGCTGGCGTGCTTTGCGAGGATACTGCTGATAACCCGGGGGAACTATGGCTACCCGGGGAAGGTTCGGACCATCAAGGCCCTCCTCAATCCTTCGAATACTTTTTCGGTACCTAAAAAATTAAAATTTACAGTTTAATAAGTCGTATCAGAAAAGAAATAGTTCTGTAAAAAAAAGTCTTAATCTTACCGGCAATATTCATTGAAGGTGAGAATGTAGCATTTGTCTTCAATGCAAGCCACACTGTTGGCATCTCGATGCCGAGAGGCGAATACCTCATCGTCTGTGTCATACTCGGTACGACCCTGCTCGGTATGCTCTGGTCTGTAGTACCACAGTAGCGAGAACATCATCTCTCCTAATTAATTAAACAATTCATTATTATTTTTTATTTATAAAATTTTATCATTTGTTATTAAGGCAGATTTTATTTTGATTTAAAAAGTAAAAATGAAACTAAAGTATCAGAATATTTATATTTGAAAAAAAAAAAACTGTGCATTCACAAAAAGAATTAAGAATAAACTGATTCATGTTTAGATCACTTACCGTCGTCAGGATTTTCCCAGAGCGCCGCAATTTTCGCTACAAAAGGTAAGTCGGCCTTTCTCGGGCCGCTCCTCAGCAGTACGCAGTCCCGTGGACGCAGAACGTCACCGTTCTCGTGCCTCATGCTGGCGTAACATCGACGAATGGCTGACTCCTCATTCTGAAAAATAATTATCAATAATGATTACACTTTTTATAATAAATAAATATTTTTTCTTTCTTCTCAACTTTGTCCTTCAATTTATAGTATGAAAACTATCTACGTCTTGAAAAGTTCAACTGTATTAAACAGTTAATTTTCATACTTTTCAAATGAAATGTAGAACAAGTTAAAAATTATCAAAATTAAAAAAACTGATTTCTAGCAATTGAAAAAAAAAGTGTAAAAAACTTCAGTATTTGCTGGACCTCATCAGGTACATGAGTCAAAAATACATTTGCTCATTGGCTCAGCCACTTTCTAACAACTAATTGTAGCCAATGATAAGTCATATTTACAAGAAAAAAATATTAATTGTATATAATTATTGCTACAGGTATGTATCTAATGAATGTTTTGAAAGAATAATAACAAAAGTCTGATTTTTTTCGATTTTTGTGCCAAGTTACGTTAAAATCTATGGGCTAGGAATTGAGTGATAGCGATTTTAGTAGATTTCCCATAAGAGCTCATGTTAAGTTGTGGAATTCAGAATGTTTAATTTAATAAATAGAAATAAAAACGTACCGTTAGATAAACTTTGGCCTCGAAAGGTTGGCCTTCCCAGCTCCAACCATTGCTCCACTTGGGTTTCAAAAAGGGCGTTTTGAGTATTGTTTCTAGGCACTTGCCAATGGGTTTCTTGTTTCGTTCCTCTATTTTGCAGAAGCTGTCCCTTCTGTTGACCGATTTTTTCGTAGCCTTGCCACCTTTCTTCTTGTACTTTTTAAGATCCAGTGGTACTGACTGTTGGGCTTTCGCCTTCTTTGGGCAGTCCTTCAGCTTGGTCACTTTAGGCTCTTTATTTTTAGGGTTTGTGGGAGCAGCGGGAAGCGCAACAGGCGTTACTTTTGATTCTTTCAAATCCTTCGTATCTTTGACCTCTTTTGTTTCCTGAACTTTACTTTTACTACTTTTTGCTGACGGAACTCGATTTGTGTTCTTGGAGTCTGTGGTTTTCGTGGAAGAGTTCTTAGCTTCGACGATTTTGTTGCTGCTCTTAGATTCTACGGGTTTATTCGGGTTCTTAGATTCTACAGTTTTATTTGTGTTTTTAGGTTCAACAGTTTTATTGGAACTTTTCGGTTCCGTGACTTTATTTTGTTTTGAATCTACATTTTTATTATTTTTTGGGTCAGGAACCTTAACATTTTTTGTATCTAGAACCTTAGTATTTTTTAATTCTAGCACCTTATTCTTTTTAACATCTACTAATTTATTGCTAATGTTTTTACTTTCGAGAACTTTTGACTTGACCTTAAGCATCTTAGCTTTGACTTTACTATTTTTAACATTTTTAACCTTGGATTTAATTTTTGCTACCACTTTATTATTGATTTTTTGGTGACTCTTATTTAATTCGTTTTTGATTAACTCTGACTTTTGACTAACGGCAGCATTTACAATATCTAGATACTTCGAGGCAGTTTTTATCGTCGTCAGCAGCACACTATTCTTTTTATTCTTCTTTTCAACTTTTCCTTTACTATTTTTAGATTTTTTCGTTTTAGAAGCTTTTTCTGCCATTTGTATGCTTTGTTTAACTACAAGATCAATCGTTTCCATAATTGAACTCTCACTAGCATTTACTTTTGGATTCTTTTTAAACTTTTTCAAGGCCGGCTGAGATGGATTTTCACTATCAAAATTACGCTTTTGACTCTGATTTTCTGTTTTGGCTGACTTTTTCTTAGAGGAATTAGTGGAATCTTTGCCCGCTACATTCTAAAATGATAAAAAATAAAGTATGAACTTAGTCGATGGGAAAATGGAGTTTGAAAATTTTAAAATTATTTAAATTTGAAAGAAAATTTATAGATTACTGTAAATGGCAATTATTTTTTCCAAATTCAAATTCAAACAAAACTTTTGACCGATTCATTAAAAAATGTTCTATAGATTAAGAACTATAATTAAGGTATTAAAAAAAAAAGGGAGTAAAATTTACCTCATAACCGGGATTGTTTGTGCCATTTTTGACTGGTTCGTGATGACCGTTTACCATCGCAGCAGCCTCCACGGGTTCAGACGCGGGGGGTTGCTGCTGCTGCGACGCGGACCCAAAATCCCGAGTCGAACCGACCGACATAGTGCGTTTGTTTATCTTTTTGAGCTTGGCAAAGTCCGATAGGCTGTCGAGAGACAGTTTTCTTTTGCCCACCTTCTGAGACTTTTGCTGCTGCTGTTGCTCTTCCGTGATTTCGGAACATTCTTTATCGGTCTCTTCGATCACTGGCTCGGGTGCCGTGGGCTCGTAGTCCGGTTTCTTCCACTTCTCGGTCGCATCGGTCTGAAAAGATATTCAAGAATGATTATTTCTCGCGTATGTGATAACATGGAATATTAAATTAACGAAATGGTTGATCGCTTAATGTTTACTAATTTTACATTACTAACATTATTAATATAAAAAAGACTAACGATTCCGTTGAGTTCCTCCTTGACCTCGGTGTCGGTCTCGAGCTTCCCGCTGCCGGCGTCATCCTCGAGAATCCCCGAGTCCTTGTCCATCTCCATGAGCTGCCCGGCTTCCTTGACGCACTGCTCGCACTTCATGATCTCGCACTTGTACCCAGCCTCGCACTTGACCCTACAGGTGCCAACGTGATTGGCCGGCTGCTCGTCGTCTTCGTCGTCGGAGTCGTCGCGGCGCTCAGCGCTGCTGCACGACTCGCACTTGACGTTGTTGTTCTCGAGCTTGAGCCTGTGGTGATGGTGGTGCAGGTGCTTGTCCTCGGGACTGGAAGATGTGGCCGAGTCGGGCGAGACGCTCTGCTCGAGTTTGACCTCGCTGCCGCAGGGCCCCGTCGCCGACGTCGTCGTAGTGGTCGTGGTTGACTTGTTGCAGACGCACTTGCCTGCGTTACGCAGCTTGCCCTCTGCTACGCAATCTTTCTCTCCCTGAAAAATCATCGCGTGTGGCGTTAGTGAGTCATGCGAGCGTATACCGAGAACTTTAATTAGTCACCCGAGATTACAATATTTTTAATGTTTTAAACTAACTTTGCAGTCGGTCCTGGCCGTGGTTGAGGTAGAGGCTGACTGCTGATGCAGCTGCTGCTTGACGTGCGATGAAGACGCGGGTGACGATGACGATGGCGATGAGGTTGATGACTTTTTGTTGCTTTGTTGTTGTTGCTGTTGTTGGTGATTGTGGTGTAGATGATGACTGTGAGTGTGGCTGCGATGAGCCGGGTTGAGTTGGACGCGATCCGTGTCCCAGGCGTTGGCTCCGTGCGGGGGTGCTAGCCCGGCTAGACCTCGCGCGGGCGAGGGCGGCCCTACCAAGGCGCTGGGTGGCAATGACAGACCGGGCCCCGTTGCTACTGGCGCTCCCTTACCATTACCAATAAGGGGCCCAGTATCCGCGTTTTTTGGACACGACTGCATGGGGCACGGACAACCTTGAAATGCATCTGAAATTTTTTAAATTACAAATACCAAGTTAATAGAGCGTTGTTGTTTCACCTACTACTGGATTTTTGTCTGTGACTTCATACAAGTTTTATCTTCGTGACTCTATTGAACTTACTCGAATTTAAGAAATTTATTTTAAAACCAATGTTTTCCATGAAAGAGAGACCTTCAGTAATAATGTTGAATCAGGACTATAGCTACGAGTATGGATGATAGTAAGAGAGTAATTTTAATGTCTTATTACAACTTGCATTGAGGATGACACCCTATCAGCTCAAGCACCCTTCGACAACTGTATTCCATAGCGCGTGGCTGCTTCACCAAAAGTCCCGCGCCGGACCTGTACTCACACCAAGCTAGCTTCCCTTGCAGCTCCTTTAGGTAGCTAGCAGTTACCTGGCACTCCGCATGCACTTTTACAGTCTACCTGCCTCTCCTCACTCTCATTCATACCTATAGCTATTAGCATCTCGCAGGAGGAGAAATTATGGGCTCTTGCATGAAAAATTCCACGTAAAAATTTTAGTTCAACAGGTCGCCACCAAATTTTTTGCCCCCTAATTTTACCTCGCCTCATGCTAGATGCCAATAGTCCCGATCTTAGAATAATATTTTCAAAGGTTTGAAAAATCATAGGGGCTAAGCGTACGTCATCGAGAATACTTGTTCCCAATTTCTTGAATCCAATTAATTATCTTTGAAAAATTATGAAATATCATAAAACTTTTCATTTATGATATTCTACAACAAGTAGATGAATAATTTAAAATTCAATTACGTTACTACTGGAAAAACCTATCCGTGATAGAAAGATCTTTAAAAAGTCATGAAGCTTTCGTTGGATTTTGAATAATGCAGTTGAAATTTTAATTATGTATGCGTAGTTCAATGAGCTGCACTAATCACCGAAGTTCTCAAAACAAAATTAAAATGTTTTTTAAATTAGAAAACTTTTTATTAATCTAAACATTGAAAATTTATTTATAACTCGTTTGTTGCGACGACTGAAAAAAAAGTAGTGAAAAATTTTAAAAAGACCGGGTCTGTAAATTACATTAAATTTCGATAGCAGTGCGGCGTCCCGTAAATCAAAAAATCACGAGCGAAAAATCACCGCCGAAATTGTTCTGCATAATAAACCAAAACAGTTGTTTGGAAATATTCAGAGATTAAATTTGTAAATTTTAAACTCACGTTCGGCAAAGGGTCGTCCTTGTGAGTGCAAATAAGCGGGATTAGGCGGTGGCGGTGGCACGGGGGGTGGGTAGCCCGGGTAGTACGGCATGTACTCGCCGGGGGGCGGCTGGTACTCGACCGGGGGTCCTGAACCTCCCGGTCCGCCGTTCCCTCCAGGCTCCTGATAATAATAGGGTCTGAAAAACAAAGGAAAAAATTAAGTTAAAAAATATGCTATAATTTTAAGAATAAAACGTAAATAATTGATAGTTACCTTCGATAGGGCGGCGCATACTTGTGGTAGGCGTAAGGCGGCGGGTGCGGGTGATTGTGAGAGTACGAGGGCGGGTAACACAGGTCCTGGTATTGCGGGGGCGTCGGGTAATACTGCGGGCAGTATGTACGATAAAAGCCTCCACCTGTAACAATTCAAATAAATGTGTCGGGCTTTTAAACTTTGTCAATTACTCACTCTGTATTTTATAATTTTCATACAGCTTATATTTTCAAGTGACTGCAGTTACTTTTAATTATTCATCACTAACATTTATGAATAGTTGTGTCTACTCATTAATAAAAAAACTGAAGATAATAAATAACTTAGTTGCTTGACTGATTTTTAATTGGTAAAACTGGTTTTATAAACATTAAATATTTTACATTAGAGAATTTGTACAAACAAAAATAAAATAGTTGAATTTTTCATTATTTTTTTTAAATTTCTCTTCAAAAAACTTTTTTTTTCTTTTATTTTGAAAATTTATGCAAAATATTCTTTTTAAAAATCCTTTTTATTATGCATCTTTCAAGTAATAAACTGATTTTTATTTTATAAACAAATTTTTAGCTGCTACGATGACTATCATTTTCGTCGCAAACTTACAGTTCATTCGAAAATGTTTCAGAAATAAATTAAAAAGTGAATTTCTCTCGACGATGCAATTTTAATGTCATTTTCGAATTAAAAAAACCGAGGGAAAATTAACTTTTTATAACTAAGAGTGGATTAAGGGATGATAAAAAAGCGGGGGGAAGGTTCAAGTGCGAATAAATTGTAAGAAGTGCTAACGACGAATGAAAGGCAAGCTTTGCGAGAGAGAGCGTGGTAAGGGGATAATTAGGATTATTGGAATTCTCCGGCCGAATTCACACGATTGTAATTCTACCTAAGTATGCGAGGTTCATGTACTAAACTAACGAAGTGGTCACTGCGAATACCCCCCGAGCGCTACCGCCGTTTATATAGCATTACTAAATTTAATTAACCACCCTTGCCTTTCCTTTTTTTTTTACAGCCGAAATAATTTTTTATCCTTTTGATCATACTTATTGGAAAAAGAATAGTATATTACTTAACTAGGCAGTATGAATGGGAAACGTCTCAGATCGCATGAAATTGTCGTCCGAGGCGTAGCCGAGTGTGACAAACATGTGATCTGAGACCTTCCCATTCAGGTGCCTAGTTGAGTATGCTATTTTTCCGCACGACGGCGCCGGGAAGAGCTACTGACTGTAGCGGCAGCGGCAGGGAAGTAGCACTTCCCGGCCGGAGTGCGGAAAATTAAATTTGTCGGAATAATTAAAAGTTTAGTTAAGTAACTGAGTCAGGAGATATTTTAATGTTCACTTTTCATTGTATTTTCTAAAGGGTTTAAAAAAATTCTTTTTTTTATTTTATCATACAGTAAAGATGCTGAAATTGGACCACCAGCTGTTGTATGGCGAAAATAGCAAAAGCTCTTTTCTAACAATGCGGACAAAGAGTAAGTGACAGTAAACATCAGGTCGGACAAGTATTTTTTAAAAAAAGGCTCGCCAATAACCATAAAACTGACGTTAAAGAATACGTCAAACTTTTTAAATCGGCTACGATATTATTCTCCAGCACAAAAGCGAACAATAGTCTGCGGGCACTGTGCTGCAGGCCCAGTCTGTGATGGAAAAGCTTTCGCAAAATCTTCTTTTTTTTTCCTTTTTTTATATTTTCAGTTCGACCGTGTACGTTCGGAGGCTCAAAAGAGAGAAAAAAAAAATTTTTCATGCAAATTTTGTTTTTTTTTGTTTTATCGATCCTAGTTCGAAATTCCGAGTCATTTTCAGAAAGCCGTCAGGCTAAACTTACAACCAACAAACAAGAGGTGGTTTGACTTAGGCAACTATAACAATTTAACCAGATCGAAGTATAAGTTGTAAAAAAAAAAAAAAAAAAAAAAAAAAAAAAAAAAAAAAAAAAAAAAAAAAAAAAAACATAGCGGTCGTTGGGTCAGTGGTTAGCGTGCTCGCTTCTGAAACAACGTCGTTCTTTGGGGTCTTGGGTTCGATTCTCCGCGCAACTAACTTGGAATTATTTTCTTCGTTCGTTGCGTCAGTTATGTCGATCCCTACGTTCACCCCGACTGCTTTGGAGTCGGTTTTACCGGGGGCCATCATTTCAGCGCTGGTCGTAAGTTTATCTCGACCGGGGGCAATATTTGGGGCATACCTTCCCAATGAGCCTACCCGCTTCGGCACTGGTCTAATCCAAGACTATCTGATTGGGGGCGATATGTGGGATCAAAAGTCCCAATGAGCCTGCCGGTTCAGCGCTGGTCTTACGATTAACTCGAATGAGGCACATACCCTGGCTTTCCCGTACTCCACATGGTCCATATAGGCCATGGGCTAATGCGAAGCAGTGTAGGGACAAAGTCGTCAATAAGCCCATACGGAGCATAAAAAGTCACGACTATAAATAAGTATTAAAAAAAAAAAAAAAGTTGTAAAAAAACCATTTCTTGTCCGTATTTCCTAACATCGATGCTTTGAATTAAATTTTTTTTTTGCAGCAGTAGAATCTTAACCAATATACCTACTCCTTTTAACACAGCACGATTAATAGAGGATTTATTATTAAAGAGATTGAAGTTAAAACAGATAAAATTTTAATACGAGTTAACTGATTCGTAGCTAAAAATTAAATTACCCACAGTTTATTAGAACCATTCTTAAGAGTTCAAAGTAAGTTATTGATTTTGTCTTTAAAGTACACTACGTACAAAATTCTGTTAAAGAATTCCACAGCTTTGTGCTGAAAGGGCAAGCGGGGAGTAATAACCGCAGTCTTTTGAAGTTACTTCAAAAAGGTTTGAAATTCCACCGTGTTATGGTGAACAAACCCAAGTTATTCCTTACTGTACCTACATTTGGTAATAGTCTGCATACATGATGAGAATCAAGGAAGTTTTTTGATAGATTCTTACTTTGGATCGACATAGAAATAGAGATAGAAGAAAAAATAAGAGAGCATGCGGAGAGTAATTATTATGAATGATGGTTTTACCGGTACTCGTGGTGCCGCCGGAGGTGGTCGAGGTGGCGACGAGGTCGTCCGAGCCCTCGGAATTTTGAGGCGGCGTCGGGGTAGAGTCCGGAGGCGGACCCTTAACCTGCAGCGGAGGCGGCGGCGGATGCTGGATCAGCGGACCAGCCGGCTGATAGTATCCTGGAACAACACGGGTTTTTTCATTCAAATAATTTTCTATTCATCATCTACGTCTTCGTTACAACATAAACATGCACGTGAAAAATTTTACTTATAATTGTCAAAAGAGGAGCGTCGACGGAGCTTAGTCATCGGCGGTGAATCTACATGGAAATTCAATTCACCGATTCCGGGTTTTGAACGCAGCCAATGTTTACATTTTTTCAATTAATCATGTGTATGGGAAAGTAGTCTTCTGCTTAAGGTGGAAAATGTCGCAGGAGGGTCACGGTTTTTCAGAAACTCCTCCATAAGCCAGCCCCGTTTATTTATGCAAGCTGACCTCTCTCGGAAAATTAACTGCCGGGTGTTGTCGTAGTAGCGGTCGCTAATGCGTTTTCAACTCTTTCTTGCGAGACTGACTCTCAAATGAAATTTTCGAGCGTGCTCAGTGGGCTTAAACTTTTTCAGCGACACTGTTTAAACACTACCCGGAGTTAATTTTCAAGATCCCTGCAGATATGATAATCCGGCGAATTGAAATTCGGATCTGTTTTGAATGGAGTCTCGATTTGCATGGATTACTCCTACCGCCGGCGAGCGGGGAAAAAATAAAAGGTCTGGCGAAAATAAAACTAAAAGGGACCAATCGATCGATGAAAAATTGTCGGGAAAGCAGCTTTTATTGCGATTATAGAGTGTCCGGAACAGATTTAGTTTAATTTTTTTACAGTGATTTATGTTGAATCAGTGCTGAGGAAAACAATCGATTTGAGCTAAGTCCAAAAATTTTTTTAAAATAAACTATAAATATTGGATTTTTTTTAGTTTATTTGCAATTTAACAATGTTTTTCAATCAATTTTTATGGCAAAACAATTTGAAATTTTTTTCACAAAAACTATCAATAGCGACTAGACCTTGACCTTACTTATCGATTGAAGTACGTCAGAAGCGTTGCATAGAAAATTACATTTCATTGAATTTGCAAAAAAAACAACGTTGAATATAGCTAACACACGACTTTAGTAAAAACTAGTTATTAAAGGTTTAATTTTTTAATCAGCCGCGAGAAATTTTTTTAATCGGATTTAATAAAGTAACAAAGCCATCCCATTAAAGTTTTAAACTAACAACTTTCGAAGAGATTAATTCTTATAAACTTTATGAATCAAACCAATCGCTTTCGCCAAATAAACCAATGAAAATCTGCCAAAAAAAAATTACGCCCAATAAACAAATGAACCCCGCAATCGAGAAAAAATATTCACAACCAATCCAGTCGTAATCCCTGACGCGCGTTTAAAAGCAAACAAATTGTAATAACATCGAACCGTAATTACAAGATGGCTCGTCCGACTCAAACAATAAGCCCTGAAATTAGAGCCGCGGCCAAACCAACCGAGTCCCTTATCATCATTATCATCGACTTCCTCCTCTCTTTTTTTTTTACCTCCACGTCATAGAGAGAGCACCGAGTCATTAAAGCAATAATCACGCGTTACACAGGAATCCCTTTTTTTTTCATCGCCCCGCAATCACCGGAATCCCGTTAGGAAGTTTCCGGAGGACCCGAGCGAGCGAGGGGGAATAAAAAGAAATTCCTTTCACGAGTGCGCGTATGTAAATGAGCGATTGGTAAATGATAATTTCGGTACGCCGCGGCGTGCGAGAGCTGGAACGAATGAATAATAATAACCGTAATAATAAGGTTCGAAATCAATTTCATGGGGGGGAGTGTTGATTGCCGGCTTTTTCGGGTAATGCCTTTGTATTTTTGATGTATTTTTAATAACCGTAAGCTACCAATGTTTACGGCTTTTTTCAACCGCGGCAGATTATTAAACAACAAGCTGCGTTTGGGTAAAAAGTCGAGATCGGCGATAATTCGTCGATCCGGGAATTCAGTCACGGTCGATCACATCGAAAAGTGCATCTCACGAAAATCAACGAAAGAGAAACGAGACGAGGAGAGAGCAAAAAGAGGAGGAATTGTGGAATTAAAATATACAGCGTCCCGGTTTCAAGCCCAATGATGTCACATGGCTCGCGCGGGCATAACCCTGGGTATCGTCCCTCTTCAAAAAAAAGAGAGAGAGAGAGAGAAGGAGAAAAAAAAGTAAGAAGAGCGCTCGCGTACCAAAAGAGGTGAATGCACGAGTGCGTGCGGGACCGAATTTTTAAACCCTACGGTCGCAACATTGAACTTTATCTTTCAGAGCGTAAAAATTTTTTGTTTTTTGTTGTTGCTCGAGGAAAAAGCAGCGTTGTTTTTGGAATAATAAAGTTTTACGAAGTAATCGGAGTCGAGTGAATAAGTAAAGGGGTTTGAGTTGAAATTTTGTAGAAAACGAATGGTGTCTGAGTAGTGTGAAGAGTGTGATTGCAGAAAGCCTAAAATTTTTTTTTTTTTTTTTTTCCTTTTAATTTAGTGCAAACAAATTGTCATAAATGTGTGTACGCAAAAAAAACTTTAACACTAATTTGAAGTTCAGAACTTCAAAACTTCATGATTTGTCTGAACAAATTGTTTATAAATAAATTATTGTAGACGCGTAGTAATGTTAAACATTTTGATTGTTACTTAAAACCCGATATTATTCACGTATCTTTCTACCAAATTCATGTTATTTAAACAATATCAACAACCTGAGTAATATAAACAAGCAGAAATTGTTGAAAAAATCGAAGCCCCGAAAGGAGTAAAAATTCCGCAACCTCCAGGGGTCGTAAATCAGGGCCTGTCGGCGACTTATTATCCTCGGTCCGCACCTCCCCTCGTTATTCATTTCGCGGGCCGAGGTGTTGGTAGTCGCGAGGAGTCGTTCGATTGAATTTCATTAGTGTCGGGGATTGAAAATTAGAGGAGGAGGCAACCAGACTCTTGGATTATTTGTCGAGGGAGCCGCGATGTTCTTTTAAGCTGGATCGATGGCGCAGGCGGGGGGAGGAGGAGGCGAGTTTACGAGATACTCCCCCTCGGAAACAAGATGTTGGCAATCCTTACGGCCGCGCCGTATAATTTTCGAGACGGCTGGATTTATGGAATACCGCGACAAAATGCCAATCGAGTGGATTATTCGAATGGGAAATATTTGATCGTCTGTTTATGGACTACTGTTCCGGCCGTCTAAATCCTCCTAAAATATCTGATTTATTGGCGTTTTATACTAATTTGCGCTATAATTAAAGATAATCATATTTCGACGGTCTCAATGAAAAAAAAAAAACCTTAGCCGAAAAACTGCAGATTTAAAATTACCAATAACAGACTGAAATAAATAAATAAATCAGAAAAAAATCGAGAACCTCAATAAGTCTGGACCCAATTAATCCGAATTTTACCTATATTGTCAAATCTTTTTAGCTTCTCATTGATAGTTTTAAATCTGCAGATTTTCGGCTAAGGTTTTTCTTCGCTGGGACCGTCGATTTGTTCTGACTGTACTCTTGTTTGAGTTTAGATAAATTTAACCTTGAACTTTAAAAAAATAAAACTGGTAATAGCTATTTTATTCTATTTGTTTACTTTTTTTTTCTTTCTACAGTGAATAGTAAAACTAATTTTTGACAAAATATGAAACTTCTGAACAACTGTCAAATTATAAACATGATGAAAAACCATATTTTATGAGCGGTACGGATTGATAGAGTAAAATTTTGAGAGAAGCATACCATGTTTTTTCACGAAAGAATTTTTTAAAAATTTCATCGCGAAGCCCTCGTGTAATAAGATTGTAAAGCTCATTGAAAATCAGACGCACCGGCTTTCTTCTTAAATATTCACGAGTGAAATTTACGCGGGGAGTTATAACGACTTTAAAGTCACTTTAAAATAATGATTTATCACCGAGGGTGCTAAGTTACTCCAATTAGCACGGATTTAAAAATAAAAAAATGAATTGTACCAGCTGACTCCTTGGTAGTTTCGGGCGCATCAAATCGTACGGCGTATATTTAAGTTTTCCCCAGGTTACAAACTAATTTCCCTAAATGTCCCGTCGAAAATTTGAAATTCATCACTTATTCGTTGGGTAAAGCTGTGCACGCTACCGTGTGACTCGCGAATTCAACAAAATTTACCCTTTTTTTTATGTAAAACACCGAATATCGTGGGAAAATATAATAAATTATCGAGGGGGAGATATAAAGTTTATGGTCGCTTAAACCGTGCCACAAACCTATTTAGCAAACAGAATCCGTTTTGCGAAATGAAAAAAAAAAAAAAAAAATCCAGTGGCTCTCGTCCACCAAAAAGTCATCAATTCGGGTGACAAAAAAAAAGGAATGAAATCGGTGCAAAGCGAATCGAAGTGGCGACTTTTGTCCGGCCTATAACTAACGGCAATTCTCCCTCCCCCGCGCCCGTCGATGAATCTTTACGCGCGGGTATATCCTTTTTTTTTTTTTTTTTTTTTTTTTACAGTACAGGTGTACACAGGAGCCATTGTTTTTCACGCGAGAGGTTAACGCGTTCGCTGTAAAGTACCGTAACTGCACAATGAGAGTGTCTTTGGCGTGGAAACAAATTTAACTCAACTTTTTAGAGTTTATAGCGTGCAGTGAAATTGTTTGAAAAAACCAATCTTCGATAGAAAGAGTCAGAAAAATTAACTAAAATATTCCTGGTATGATTTACTGTGAATTAATGGTCAATACTGCTTGTTTCAATGTTTAATTAATGTTTTTAGTCAGTCTTTAATAGACTAGGGTTCCAACTTGCAAGTCATGCAGTCGCTTATACTGACCGAGCCAAATAATTTTAGTTATTAAGACAGATGAGTTTTGATTCAAATCCAATTTTTTATGACGAATGTATCGGTAAGTATTTTTGCCCGAATATTTTAAACATGCTGTACACGCAAAACACACTAATTTCGCTCTAAAAATAGATGCCTAAGATTTGGATTATTAAAGACGTTCAATTAGATTTTTAATTATTATACTAATTAATTAATTAATTGTTATAATAACCGACGCGGTCTAATAAAAAAAATCTGATCAAACAAAGAAAAAACAATCGAAAGATTTAATCTTGAGAAAAAAAAGGGGGGAAGAAGTTAAAAATCCTGATTAAAAAATCTAATGATCGTCATTACCGCTCGAGCGAGACTCGGTAAATCTTTCTTATTCAAGTCTCGCGCAAGCCAGCGGATGAATCGTCGGTTTTCCAGCGGCCCCGATTAAGGTTATAGCGTGGAAGAAGAAGAAGAAGAACCGGGTCGTCGACGTTGGCGGCCCGTATTATACTCTCTTGTCGCCGCCGCTCCACAATATTATCTTACTCTGGCGAGTGTGTTACGAACTTGGCGTAGCCACCGCCATACGCGAAATACTTGAGAAATTTGTTTTTATTATGAAGTTTCACGGGAACAGTTTGTACTTTACGGTATTTTGGAATTTTTTTTATCATGATGAAAATTAGTTTATGGCGAGGATAATCTTATTGAAAAATTCATTTTGATTAATAAGGATGAATGTAAACCAAATTTTTTTCTTCACACATTCTTAGCCCTTCGTACAATCTCAGACAAATTTTATACAAAATTTTTTTTGGAATATTCTGAACTTACGGGAAACTGTACCTTTGGAGTCTGATGCTATATTATAAAGACTAAAAGTAGTAAGTACGGTTACTTCAAAAAAGAATACAATTTATATTCATTCTAAAACTTTGCAAGATAAACTACTACGAGAACATTTTGTACCTATTAAATAACCTACTATAAAATACCGATTTAATCGATCTTGGACGAAAATTTCTAATTTCTAAACTACCTACTCATGGACTCAAAAATTCTAAACTTTAGCTTGCACTCAAGCGAAACTAGGTGCAATTACTTTTTGCAATCATGTAAAAACGTAAATACTTCTCAGGCTCGCACTAAAAAATCGTTTTCCTAAAATCTATTAAAATTTTTTAGAAGCACTTTACATTCGATGTGGTAAAAGTTGAATTGAAAGAAAAAAGCCACTTTGCGTAAAACCAACACTGCCGGTTAGCAGTTAGGAGACAAATATTTTCTCCTTCAACCGGGATGATAATTTTATCAAGATGCTCCTGTAATTTAAATTTTTTGATCACCCTTTTGCGGAAAAAAGCAAATGACCTTTTAAACATTCCCACCAAATCCACTTGTTTCCTCGCTTCTAAATAACCCAAACTAAACTAAACTTTCTTCATCCCCGCAAAAAATCACTCAAAAGTAAACTCTCCTGCGCGTATAAAAACCCGGCACCTGAAACAAAGCCAAAACGACGCCGTGAATGCGACAACTCCACGGCAACTTTAGCACGGTTAACATTTTCAAAGCTATTAATTGGTTTAACTTTTACCCCCTCCGAAACTATCTCCGGGCACGTCGCTTTTGTGTGATGCCTCGCTTTTTAGAAGACCATTGGCTTACCCGCACAATGCGCACTTTAGCTCGTTTAGGGGGTAAAGACGACAGCCTTCGAGAAACGCAGCTCTTTTCGAGAAAAATCGAAAAATGTGGTTCAATTTTTGAACCCAGTTGGGTGTGAAGATTAAGTTTAGACTTCTTGATGAGGTAGAAATTTCATTTTGTAAAATTACGACGAGTTTAAGTAATACACGCTGAATTCTCCCGAAATTATACGGTGTAACTGAGATTAACTTTGACAAAGATTTAAGATTTACTGTTATAACTTCTTCAGTAGGAGTCTTGATGAACGCTGTATAGTAAAAAGTTAAGGCTCTTCATGAGACTAACGATAATATAATTTAATTCAGTGAAAATTTTCACTTTGATTACTCTGTCGAGTGAATATTCGCTTCTTTCTAATATTTCATTGGTACCTTGCAGAAAATTTTTCAAGAGTATTCTTGTGTCGCTCAACATTGAATAATCTGTCAGAACGATCCAGAAGGAAAAAAAAAAACTCGAAAGAATTCTTTTAGCCACGGAGGCTAAAAATCCCTAAAAAGTATTTCCCAAGCTCATGCACACGATGATTAAAAGGCAGGTATTATTTGAGCTCTCGGGGCCAAGAGACTCTCGGTAAAATATATTTGTTCGTGTCTCGGCGCCATTCACACACGTGTTATGCACTAGTCAAGCAGGTAGCTCTACCCGATGAGCGATTGCACCCGAGTAATTTCGTCAGAGCTGTTATTTGCCGCTGCGAAGAGCGGAATCCACCGAGTTTTATCGCCGGGCACGCCGGGCGAAAGGCAAACGTGACTCTTATCGCGCTCCTGCGGTTTCTCTCCTCTCTGATTTTTCGCATTATCCCTGACGTTCTTTGAAAAAAGAAAGAGAAAAAGTTCATGCAAGTGGATGTTTCGCAAGTGCTGTCTTTATTCCCGAGCCTTAATGGATTCGTTCGGCCTTATTTGGACTGTGATTTGACACTAATGGAGCCGCTAAAGAGTTTAAATTATTTACCAGGGTAATCTTTTTCATAAAATCGGGTTTTCGGGTATTTATTAAAAATGATAATATAGTTTTTATAGATCAAAGTTACTCAGTTTTTTAGAATTTTTAATGAAACTTACTAGATTATTTTAAAAAATGATTCGGATTTAGAAGTGTTTATTTTCATTTCTTGCAATTAAATTTGTATTAAGTACATATCCAGTACACGGAGAAGGAGATACACTATGAAACACAATTCATGCACGGTGTTTTCCAGTGTACGCAGTTGACGCATGCTTTTTTCTCGGTTACTCAAGTTCTGCTGAATCTCTAACCTCGAAACTTTAAAAGCGTATAAATATAAATATCAAGTTTGTAATCATAATTGAAGTTTATAAATTTGTTAGGAAAGATAGCAACAACATTTCAAAGTAAGAATCGTACAAAATTTTAAAAGTAAAACTTTGAAAAACTGGATACATGGGCGTTCTGAGCGCCGTCGTCTGCTCTATCGAAATTATCTCTCTAAAAATTTTGCACTGGAAAACACGGTGCATGCACTTGGAAATACGACTGTAACTTAAGGAATCACGCTGTACCACGCATCGTCTAAAACGGTGGCGCTGTACACCAAGTTTCATGGTGTACCTCCTTCTCCGTGTAATTACCGTTAAACAAATATCCGACAAGTAATGTTCAAGATTTGCCTATATCGCAGAAAACTTTTCACCTAATTTACTACGTCATCGTAATTAGATTCCGTCAAACTAAATAGTTGTAAGTTTACAAACATTTTGCTACCCACGTGTAAGTAATAATAATTCTCAATTTAGACGAGTAGCTAAACGCTATGAATTAGGACATGCTAATCATCAAAAATTACGCGGCAAGCTGAACTATTAAAAATCCAATCATTTTTTCATTTCGACAATAAAATTAATAATTTTTTGTTTTTATCTAATAAAAATAGGTGCATAAACATTTTTTTCCTATTAAATTGTTTAAATAATAGAAATAATTTTTTTTTTAATACTTTGTTAAAATAGGTATCTTAGTTATATCCTTTGAATTAATTAAAATATCTAGGTACATAATTTATTAGTCCCAAAACACCAATAAGTTATTTTAATTTTTTTAAACTAACAATAAGTATCTACTAAATAATAAGTACATTTTAAAAGTATTGGTAGATATTATTAACGACTATAATAAGTTGAGCTAGTAACGTATTAATTAATTTAAGAATAGATAAATAAACCCTCGTAAGGGCTGCCAAAAATTGCCGTAGCCGATGGTTTTTCACATCGTCTTGGCGGGGTATTGGTAAAAGTTTTCAACTAGCAATAATCGCACCTCGGTATGAACCTCATTGGTTACGATATCGCCACTGCGCAAAGATAAATATTACGGCCCAAAACTCATCTCATGTATCTCGAACTTGACTTTTCCGCTTTCAGGTATGACCGGCACCACCTTGGCCATCTGGTGGCCTCAACCCGAAGCTAAGCTTCTAAACTTATTCAAAATTGCACGAGTGAACGAGTCTCATTACACTACCGCAGTGTTCGATATTTGATTAGTTGTTTAAACAAATGATTTTGTTAAATTTTAGGAACTTGAATGTTATGATTATTTAATTTTTCGACCCTGCTAATGTTAAACTTAGTAATAATTTTCATCAACAAATGAAACTTTTCGTCTGGACTATAGGATAATTCAAATATTTCGAATCTTTAACTCTCGTAAAGCAAAACATTCTTTGAATTGAAAATAAAACTCTAAAATTGTACTCTCGAACGATACAAACAAGAATCTGAAGAACAACAAGCCGCGGTTGTACCGAAAAATTATAAAAGCTCTTCGGGGTTCACCCACACGGCTAGAATTTAAAACAACGACCTTCCTTGGCTCGCGCCCGCCACTTGGAAATAGACTCGGTATTTTTAGAAAGATATCCGCGCGGTGGTGGACGCTTGCACGTGTTACAATGGAGCCGCGTTTTTTTTTTTCCCAGCTCTCTTTCGCTTCCACTGCTTCTCTTCCTGTTTTAAATCCCAGCAGGATTATCGACGGCCTGTCGTCGTACCGTCCTGGTGCAGCTGCCGAGAGGGTAAAATATATGTTGCACTTGGCTTGGTCATTAGTCTCGCTCGGTTGGTAGACTCTCCCGCGGGGCTGCGAGTTTTAGGAAATTGACCGAGAGAGCATGTGGATACACCGACCTTTTTTTTTTTTTTTTTTTTTATATTGGCACACTTGTAATTCAATTTGATACACTTTGTTTCTTTGGGAGGTTTTTTTACCCACTGGAGGTTGGGTAATTGATCGAGTCAATTTGATACCCCCCCCCCCCCCCTCGTAATGAAGGTACACACGGTTGTTGTCTCGGTTATTTGATTGAATAAAGTTCGATTATTACGATGGAAGCGTACGGGAAAATAATAATGCACTGAGGATAAAATAAATCAGTGAAATTAGCTGTTATCATTTCTCATCAGTAATGATAATAGGTAAACATTAACAATAAATAAGTCAAGAAAATAACTGTGAAAGCAATTAATCTATCACTAATTATATAAATGGAAAAAATTTAAGACAAAAAATGTAGAGGCTGAAATATTGATTTAGTTCTGGACGCAAATGTTGTAAATTTTAATTAATTAATTACACAATAACATAATTGCTTTAACGTAGGTAGACTGTGGGCTTTTAGAATGGCGTAAAATAAAAAATTTAAATGTTGGTTGATGAATATTATATGGTAATTGTAACGATAGATCAACCGATATTATTCAAAGCCACTTTCAATTGGTTTAAAAACCATGAAACTTTAATAGGAAACTTAATTGCACACAACAACAAATTACAGTTTAAAACCGAGACAAACGACTATTTTATTTTACAAATAATTAACTTCTAAATAAAGCAACAGGCACTTTAAAAATAATTTAGTCATGTACCGCGGGGCCATGCCTGATCCGGTTGTAAGTGAAAATTACACAGTTGGCGCTTCATAATTATAGACACCCGGACGCCCGTCTCGTATAAAACTATATTTTTTAAATAAAAAAAGTTTTAATTGACGAATAGATTACTTTTAAATATAAGACACGCTTATAAATAAAGTGATAAGAAAGCGTGCACTAGATTTATATATAGCATAATCTGAATTCACACTAGTTCTAAATCTTTTTCGTTGAAATTTTTAAAATACATTGGTAAGTACGCAATGTAGAATGTTTTGTGCATAAAATTCGCTAAGATTCCTTGTGAAATTTTGCAATCGAAATTGATTTATTCATTGCAGATTCTTTCGCTCACGTGATTGAGTTGAAACCATTTGAAAATTTCATTTATTAAAAATTAATTAAATTTCCACACTTCTAAGTGCAAAGAAGTATCCAGGAATAATTTATTACTAATCATCGCTTGTGCGAATGAAAAATATTACGCAGCAACTTTCTAGAATGATTTTCAGTTGAAAAAAAAAAATCACGAATATTTCAAACGAGGAAGAAATAAACTACGGCGTAGATTACAAGTTGAAAAAAAATTTATTTGCATAAATTTAATTGTCTCGTGCACCGCTGCGAGATATCAATTCAAAACCGTTAAAAACCGCAAATGCTTTGTTTTTTACTGTGGAGTGAAGTTTCAGTGTAAATGCGGGGATAAAATTTTATGACGAATTTCGTCATCCAATTCAAATCGGGTATAATTTTCAGGTACTATAAGTCCTTTGGTAAAATTACATTGATCTGTAGGTTTGAAAAAAACTTAGAACAATAAACTGTACATAAAAGAAAAAATCGAACGAATTTTGTATGTGGCAATTCAAATAAAAAACTCTTGTTTTAATTAAAATTGCAAACTTAAAAATAGAGTTTTTTTAAATTCGTTAATTTTAGGAAGAAAAACCAAATATATACCCTAAAACAACGTCAGAGATAAAAATGGAGATAAGTTACTCTTAATTTAAACCTGGAGTCAGGCTGGAAAACTAAACTTCTTGCCCTAAAATAACAATAGAGGAGAAAACTGCCAAAAGACTAGCAAGTTCGTTCAAATTTTATTCTTAAACTTTTGAAAAAAGATTAAATAAAAATTATTATTAATTTTGAGTATTTTTTTTTTTTTTCAACTTTTTTTCTTAATACATTTTTACAATGCTGCTACTTGAGATTTCCGGTCCTTTAAGATCGTTTTATAAGAGTAAGTTTTAACTACTTAGCTCTCTCACAAGTAGGACAGTGTGATGACCCATTTTAAGGTACCTGATGCTGGAAATTCAGGTTTTTTTATAAATGAATTTCACGTTTCGAAAATTACTTGTCTTTGTGAGTGCAAGACACGAGAAGTAAGTTTAGCTTATGTGGCTCGGCAACCCTGCAGCAACTGCGTAGGCTCATGTAGAGAAAAATCTGTATGGAGGTTTCGGGGCTGTAAGCGTCCCTCTTAGTTGGCTCAGGCTGCTCACTGAGAGCAAGTTTGGATAATCTGCTCATTAAGAGCGATCATGTCCTTCCTTGTGCCTGACCAGGGGTAGGACTTTATTTTGATGTCATATTTTGGACCCTAAATGAGATATGCCCTCAACTTTTAGACCCATTATCCAACAGCCTCCCGCGGTGACTTTTTACACATCAACCTCAACTTAAACTAAAACGTTTCTCCCCCGGTACAACCTATTAAATCTACAAGTATTCCCTGTAATCCCGGGGAATATGATAAAAGTTCCGTTTACGAAATATAAAAGGCTTCGAAAGTTCTAATGTCGCGGTCGGTGCTACTTTCTCCGGGCGCGCGGTGAAATGCCTACCTTTCGCGCGGTGCAGCAAGTGTCGGGCCGATACCTCCTCGACTGGAAAACTCTCTCGGCTTGGTGCACCGGGGAGGGGGGGGGGGATTAACCCATCAATTAAGTCCCTCCGTGAAGTAATACGCGCTCGCGAGAGCTCGTTTAGATATTTATCGAGGAGGTCGCCCGCGCGCGGGGCTTTTAGGGTCGTGTTTGAACCTTTTACTACAAGTAACAAGTGGATTCGCGTGTTTGCGCTGAGCGATATTAAAGCTACGAGTGGGGGATAAGGGAATTAACAAAGAAAGATCTAATCGAGAGTTCCGCTTGGAATTTAGTAACCGAATACGTCAACAATTCAATGGCTGCTGATGGTTCTTTTTTCTTGGGTAAGGATTTAGGAGATTGAAATGGTATATGCTACTTTACTCTACTTCTACGGGGTTTCTAAAGTAAATCATTGAGAGTTTTTAATTGGTTTCGAATGAATAATTTACTGCACTCACTGTAAGATCTTCGAAAACCTTTTTTTCACGCTAGTAGCCCGAAAGTACAATTTTCGGGCTCGTACCGGAAACGAATATTGTACTTTCTGACTACTAGCGTGAAATAGTATATTACAGTCCCCAGGGAGTCAAAAATGAGTTAGTCTTTAGCAAACCCAAATTGATGTCCGAGCCGAAGGCAATTAGGTCATCAAAGGTTTGCTAAAGGTTAGCTCATTTTTGCACTCCCAAGGGCTGTATACTATTTTTCACGCTAGTAGTCAGAAAGTACAATATTCGTTTCCGGTGCGGGCCCGAAAATTGTACTTTCGGGCTACTAGCATGAAAAATAGTATACAGCCCTTGGGAGTGCAAAAATGAGCTAACCTTTAGCAAACTGTAATATACTATTTTCTGTCGTATGATTTACTACTTACGGTTTCGGGCTTGTTAAGGTGGTTAGGTTACACAACGTTACTCACCTGAAACAGAGAAAAAAAATTCATTAAAACATAAGCCATTTTAAGTTATTTTAGAAAAAATTGATTACTTAAAACACCAGTAATTATCATAAAGACCAATTGATCATTCGTACAAATATTACATTGACCTAAATTCAGACCTAAAAACAATTGTCATTGGACCTTTTTAATCCTACCCATTATTAAAATTCTCCAGAGCGTTTATTAAATGTTTGTTTTGAAAAACACTGAAGAAAAGTGGCTACCTCAGCAGGGTAAAATTTTTTCGCCCAAGCTCTTTAAAAATTCGCACCTTTTTTTTTTCTCCCGGCTCACTCTATTTCCGTCCCTCTCTCTCCCCCTCATTACTCGTCCGCATTTTCCTGGATATTTGCGTCACGCGCCCGCGCCGCTAGTCGACGAGGAAGAATGACATCATGAAAGCTCGAACTCGCGCCGGGCACCAGCGACGTTGAAGAGAAATTGAGAAATTAGCATAATGGAGAGTCGTAAAAAAAAAAGGAGCAGGAGAGAGAGAAACGACGACGAAGAAGGAAGTCGGAGGCGTAAAAAAGCTTTGAATTGTGCCACGCCACGGAAAAGCCGATAATTTTCTGTTTTTTTTTTTTTCTTGTTTAATCTGCTTGGAAACGGCCTTTTGATTCATTGAAAATCATTTGGGAAGCTTTTTGATGGACTTCTTTTTTCGTGCGGGTTTGATGTGGAGTGTATGTGTGTTGTGTAGGCGGCAAACATTTTGATGCCTCTTGAATAATTCATGTTATGTATATGACGCGTATCAAAGCAATTACCGAATTCGAGCTTAAACCGATATTAAATTTGTGCACATTTGATATTAATATCAAACAGTATTTCACTACCTCCGTATGAACAATGTATTTAGCTTATTTCTAAATAAATAAGCAACTTCCGAATTCAATAGTTCATAATGTAACTTTATTTTGCTAAGTACTGGAGACTTGAAAAATGTAAGAAAACAAATACTGTGAAATTTCAAAAACTATCCTACAGTAGTCGATGGTAACAAATTGAATCTCAAACCAGGGAAGTTTGATATTTGAAATTCAGCTGTTTCGCAAATTCGCGTCCGTTTCAGAGAGAAATATATCATTGAATATTTAGTGGGTAATAATACTCGAGTTTATGGCCGAGCGGTGACTAATCGCGGTTGAAATATATGTAATTTATATCAAAACAGCTAAACGTCGGTAGCACTGGGTTGCTCATAAAGGTGTTGTTTACGCCCTGTCGTTTATATCATAATAATACGAAACTCGGGTAAAGATCTGGCCGAGAAAGGTAAGCGCGGAGTCCGTAACACACTGTATAAACTTTCAAGTTTCCCCCCCGAGCAGCGGCATTTGAAGTCTTAATATTTGAAGTTTCACGTGATGCCGCGTAATAACACAGTCAACTCGTGATTCCTCCTCCGCCAAATGGCAAAGTTTCGCTAAAATTGTACCTCGAGCTACCGGGGAAGCGGTCCCAGCCCCAGCTTTAATTTATATTTTCAAGAGATTATTATTGTTTTTACAAACTTTTATAATTACGAGAGTTTTTAAATTCGGACTTTGAAATTTGCGTAATTAAATTTTTGAGGTTTTGAAAACAAAGTTATTTTTGGTTTTTTCTTCAAAACTGGGCTTGTTTGTCTTCGAATCATAAGCCAAAACGACTTTTTGATCCACTTCAGACCCTTTATAAAAAGCAACGGCATTCAGTTTAATTAATTCGTAATTTGAAGTTCTAAAATTTGAATTCTTCAATTGTTTTTGTTCTACTTAAAAACCTTTTGTAAATGCAACGCCATTCACTTTAATTTCTAAATTTAAAACTCTTCAAATAATTAAGTTTTGAAATGAAATTTCGTTTCGAAATTTTTTAATTGAAAAAGAAAATATGGATTATTTTTCCAAACTTAGGAAAGAGTTCTTATTTTCATCATCTTTCAGGAGAGGAAAAATGAAGTTTTTAATTTTTTAAAGTTTTTAAATTAACTATTTTCATTTTGTTTAGTCATGATTAATAAAACAAAAAATTAGTTTTTTCTCTACTAGCCGCGTTAGGTACGTCAATACTTTCCCGGATTTTTCTCAAACTTTCCAAACAAGTGCAAAGTCGTATAAGAACTTTTAGTCTGCACAATTAGTCGCCTGAATCGATGCGCAAATGATGACAAATCAAAAATTTTTGGAACAACTGCCGTTTTTATATTAAAAGTTTTTAAGAGACCTTCGAGAATATCTACATCAATTAAAAAATCCTCCTTATAAAAATTTCCCCTTAAATTTCGTTAAGTTGTAAAAATTTTGAACGAGTACCGCGAATTAGTTAGCGAAGAGAAGATTAAATCAAGCAGAAACAATAAAGCCCGTAAAACCGAAAAAGTGCCAGGGTAAAACCCCGAAGTGACTTAATTTCCCTGAAAACTATTCCAGCTCTAATGTTCTCGGTCACGAACGGTGTCAAAAAGCTCGTCGCTGCAATATCCGTATAAAATCAACATCCCGAGGGAGAGAAAATCTCAGCGCTATGTACGATAAATATTGTCCTTAAGGAGGACGCGACGCGCGTCTGGATCCTTCGGATTCCTCGTGATCATAAACGCGAGCGAGCGCGCGTCGTCCTTCGCTCGCGCGCGGCACCGAAATCAGGTCAGCCGGCTGCAGGATCGATATCCAATGCTTTGTTAGTGCCTAGGATTAAACGCGACGCGCGCTCGCTCGCTCGCGGAGCCTTTTTAACGAGCCTCGTTTAGGACGCACACACGAGATTATCGAGATCGGGGCCCTTTTTTGTGTGCTTGACTTTTTTTTTCTTTTTTGGTCAAATTTATTATTTGCCGGATCATGGTACGCCACGTAAGCGCTTTCTATTGAGTACGTGGGATGGGCTGTAATTACGAGGTAATTTGTTTTTTTTGTGTGTGTGTGCGGTATGCATAAGCTTTTTTTTATTTGATGAAATTTACACCAATAATGATGTTACTGTTTACATTTCATAACCACTATGAATTTTACTCAGTGACTAGCGACTTTGCTGAGTATTGGGCTAGCGATCCAAAACTCGCAAGTTCAAATCTCAGTTATGACCAAACTTATGACGTTTCTGCTCCAGCAGATAAAAAATAAAAGAGAAATATATATCTACTTAGCAAATTTCATAAATAAAATGATTTTTTTGTACGTTTAAAAAATGTGCAATTAATTTTTTTACTTTTAATCAACAGCTCATATAACGTTTCATACAATCAAAAGTACATTGAAACTAATTTTTTCCACGAACAACCAAAATTATTCCATAATTATTCCAAGACAAATCATAATAACATTAAAAATCGGTACTTCACTCCCTCGCAACATAAACTACTGGCCATTTGTAACAAATGATCATTCCATTATAATTAATCTCGCTCTCCTGCACTTAGCGTCCATGAAATAACAATGAGTCGAAACAAAGGGCTAATCGAGCCGCCATAAATACCGCAAAATAAGTCTCGTAAAACTAAACAAACAGCTTTAATACTCTCGCGGTCCCCAATCAGGCTTAAATGTAAAACACAGTCGAGAAATCCGGGGAGAGAGATTAAAAAGGCCCCCGGAGCCGGTTTGCAAATGTTGGCGCTAACGACACGACCGAGGAGCACTTTGTTGGCGAGCGCGAAACACGCTGCGAAGTGACTGACGCTGGAAGGCCTGACTTATTGAGCTCAAATTGATCCCCCCCCCCCCCCGCGAGGTGCGAGAATTATCGACTGCTCGGGCTCGTTCGTTCCTTTTTTCGAAAAATCATGTGATGAATTTGTTTTTGACGACGATGAGTATCCACTGAGTTAACTTTTGAAGGAATTCTGAAGAGGTATTAATGTTTTTTTTTTTTTTTTTTTTTTTTAAACCAACAATTTTTTTGACGTGTTTCCTGCTTTGAAGTTTAATTAATTTAAGTAAAAAGTACAAATTAAATGCGATGATTGGTAGATTTTTTGAATATTGTTGTTCGAAAAATTTCAGAACAACATGTTTGACTTATCAAAAAATCAATTATAATTTTTGATAAATACGATAAACTAATTTTCTTCAATAAATAATAAATTATATCTCCAAAATTTTGTCTGACACAACCTGCATCGTTTCAAAATTATCGAACGAAAAATTTGAATTTTCAGCCCCCTTTGTGTTTGATCAAGCTTCAATCATCCCCCCAAAATAAATGAAAAAAAAAAAAAAAAAAAGAAATTTCTACATCAGCTTTATAAAGTGATTATACCGCAGAATTAATAAGCGATAAACCAAAAGCCCGTCCGGCAGCAATAAATGCAAGTCATCAAGATTCACAGCCGCGGTCGCGTCGATTAAAATAATCTCTCATAACTCGGTGATTTAATCTCCACCCCGGGTCGAATTAAGTGATTTGTTGGAGAAGGAGCGAAGAGGCGCGACCGAAACCATTACGAAACAAACCCGAGAGAAAGGGTAATTAAATCTATCGCTCGAATTTAAAAGACCGAACAATGAGAAGATATTTTGCGTCTGGACGATAAAAGAAAAAGAAGAAGCCTTATTTATTCGGTCCTTTAAACCAGAATTTACGCGGATCGAGGTAAGCCGGTCTCGGACCTGTTTTTATTCCATCTCAAGCATCTAATGCTGGTATTTGGTAGTTATGAAAATTTGTTTAATCGAATCCATTCAAAAACCGCGTAAAACGTCAACATGTTTTCATTGTCGCCGGAAAAATCTCTCAATAATGCATGAAGCTACCAGGTGATGAAACTCCATCGAAAAAAAAGACTAATTTTTCATGCGTCGCACGCGTGTGTTAAATGAAAACATCTCGAGACCGTAAAAACTGCACTCTAGAGAGAGCAAATGTGATTTAAAACGTCGAGGCGAGTCTTCTTCGAGCGTCGTGAATTTAAAAGGCTAATTCATCTCATATTCGTCGCTAACCGACCGGCCGTGATTCGCACAATGATCGCGATAAAAATCGACTTTTTTTTTTTTTTTAACTCTTCTCAGGGTGTTAATAGTGTGTCGAATTAAACGCTTTTTATTCGACTATGTTAATTCGCGGATCTAATTCGGTGAAATCTGGTTGGCTGCCAACTGGGGATGAATTTAACAAAGGTTACAAATCATTTTGCGGCTCCGTTTGTCTGGCTTCGACAAGTTAATGGACAAATACGTGTTTTCCGGATCGTCGGACATTACCTTATACCCGCGACTCTTATTAAATTCTTTTTTGTCCCTCCCCCTCCGCAACCTCGGGAAGCTTGCCAAAAAAGTTGTTGGTAGCGCGAGAGTCTGTTTGTATGTGTGTGTTCCCCCCCCCCCCCCTAAATCCAGCCGAATTCTCTCGATACACTGCGGCGCTAGCTAGCGGAGACTGAAAAATAAATAGCCGCGCACCGGCCGTCTTTAAATAATTACACTTGCGGAATTTATCTCTCTCTTTTTTTTTTTTTTTCTTTTTAATTTTTCTGAGAGAAGTTTTGCAATAAAGTTGGAGGGCGAGATTTAGCATTGTTTGAGAAGTTTAAATTTTTCCTCGTGGTGTAATGAATCCAACAGCATATACGTAATCATAATCATCGCGTACAACCTGGCAAATAACTCTATCTCTACCAGTCAACATTAAATCCTCGCGGGAGTTCATAAAACCACCCACTCAATAAAAATGACAAGTGCATTACGGGGCGTAATCAAGGCGATCCAGGGGGGAAAAAAAGGTCCGCCATGGCAGCAAGTGTTTGGGAGAGAGAAGAAACAACAAAGGAGAGGATGGAATTGTCGCCGAGGAAGAGGGAGAGAGAGAAAAAGAGAAGGGCATTGTCATCGGCCTACGCTCGATCGGTCTGGAATAAAAGCTGAAACAACGACCCGACCTCGAATTAGAGGAAGGTCGTCGACACCTATACCCGTCGTAAATAAACCCCCCACATTTGTACGAGATCCTTGAAGCGATGGCAGAGAGCGAGAGAAAAAAAAGAAACAATCGGAATCTGGATCCGAGATAGCTGGTATCTGATTTGAGGATGATGGGGAGTTTACCACCGACTGGTGCTTGCGAGGATAGTTCGACTGAATCAATTATCAGTTTTTTGCTTGGGTGAGCGTACGATGAGAATTAAATTTTTGGTCTATTATCAGCGACTTATACGGTATTATAATTTTCAGACTCTAGTGGAGTACTTCTTCTCGCAGATTCATGAGTTAAAAAATTAAGTCTCTGAGACTCGTTAAAATATTATTAAGTTGTTCACGATAAAAACTATTGACGGGAGTAAAAATTGTAAAAATGTAGTATTTTCAAAACTTAAAAGAAAACTACTTGATTCTAATATGCAATGGCATTAACTTTCAAATAGAATCAATCAAAAACCAGTAAATCAAATCAATAAAAAAAGTTAATTATTTCACAAATTCATTGAAAACACCGAGTAATTAACTCCGCAGTACAAACCTCAGCGACACAAAAGGTCCTCGATCAGAGCTACGTAGAAAAAGGAATATTCCAAACAAATCCGGGGGGGGGGGTAAAGAGAGCGTCAAATAAATATTGGTACAGGTTCTCTCTCCCCCTCCCCTTGCCTCCGCATAATTGACTATCAGAGGAGGAGAGAACAACAACAAGGGTGATCGATAAACCCTCGGCGAGTTAGTAGCTCTCAATCGCGGGACAGATCTCATCGTCGCTGCAGTGAAAGCAAACACTCGCTCGGTCTCTCGACAGGGATAAATCCCGGGAGCTGAGAGAACAGCAAAAACTCAAAAGCTTATCCTTGCGAATTCATTTGAAATGTAAAACCATCGACGTTGACTCCCCGACACTAAATCAGCGTCGAGTGCGCGGCCTGCCGGCTCTAATTGACGAAGTGCCGGGGTAATTATCGGATCCGCGAGCGCGGTTTACTCGCCCCGCGGATATCCTCGGCTTTTTCGAGGTTTTAACGCTGATGGATATTGCGGTGGAAAAATCGAGCCTGGCGATTGGAATCTGCATGCTCAAATTTTTTAAATTCAGCGGGGATTATTCAAATTAATAGTTTGGGGGTAAGATCGAGTAAAAAGATTCGACTTTGGCAAGAATTTTCGATCAGTCTCATTGATTTTTTTTTTTTTATATTAGTTTCAGTATCGAGTCTAGAAAATCTACATTTTCCAGGGGGTTTTTACTATATCGACGATCTCAGCGAAGAAAAACCTAAACTCAAGATTTGCAAATTTAAAATAATCAATGAGAGGCTGAAATGAAATAAAAAATTAAAAATAATACAAAAATTGAATTAATTAAGTACCGACTTATAAAGGTTCTCGATTTTAGCCTCTTACTAGTAATTTTAAATTTGCAGTTTTTTGGGTGAGGTTTTTCTTCGCTGGGGCCATCGATATATTAAACTGTGTTGGAACTCCATCAGTACAATCATGGTAAGCTAATAAATTTCACGAAATCAAATAATAAACAATATCAATAAACCGATTGTATTTATTCACGCCCAATCGACACAACCCCAAAATCACCAAATAAAAAGAGCGAGCGACACCAGAATTAAAGGCAAACATTTTTCCGTTTTTTTCCCCGCTACCACTATATAATACGAAAAATTTCATCTCGAATATCATGCAAAACCGCAACCAAGCCCCATAAATATATTCGCGGATGCAGCGCATTCAAAACCCGGGAGATTTTTCGGGGCGCGCTGTTTATACGCAATGTTTTTCTTTGGCACCCAGCAACAGCGTCGTTGTTTTTCATAGCTCTTTCTCGTTTTGATCTTTATTGCCTCCCGCTCGACTATCTCGTTATTCTCCGACCGGCTACCCCGAGCCATTTTTCCACCGGTCAACTCGCTTTTCCGCTTTGGGACGCGATTTTTTTTTACGAGTGATTTTTATGCCACTACCAACCCCCGCCGCCGCTATCATATTTTCGATTGACAACCTATTGTTTTTCGGCTCGATTTTACCCCACTGTTCATTCAATTACTTATGGTTTATAAATGCCGGCTGTGGAATTTTTATTTTTCAGAGCTACTGTGTTCCCGTGATACTGTTGTATTATTCAGAATGTTTTATTTAACAATATTTATGTATTCCCTTTTGCCACGAATTTAATAGTGGGTCTATCAATTGAGTTTCAAAAAATTTTAAGTACTTTTTGAATAAAGGGTTTTTTGAAAATATTAATAAATTTTACATTGGTATAATCCATTCACTTATTATTAGCAAAAAATAATAATGATTATAATTTAATGACCTAATTTTTTAAATTAATTCTATAATGTATACGCTACGCTCTACCGATTAGGGCTACGATGAATTCGTTAAACAATGTAAGAAATTTCAAGGAAGTTAACAATTACAACTTCAAAAAGAAAAACCATAAAAAAAAATTTTAAGAACACAAACGCCCCATAAAAAATTCGCTAATCGGTGATAACAATAAAAAGTCATCGTCCCCGCGCAGTAAAACGCTTAAACTCAACAATCAAGTAAGCATAAAAAGGCCTCTTAATTGATTAAATTCACCTGCAGCCAGTCAGCCCGCAAACCAAAACTTCCGCGTTCACATAACGAACAATAAAAAAAAAAAAAAAAAAAAAAAAAAAAGAGAAAAAAACCTCCTCCCGAGGAAAAGTCCCCGAGCGACGACGAATGAATAAAACGTCAAAGCGCAGCAGCGTCGTCGTCGGCTTAATCTCCCAGCGGCGAAATAAACAGCTTCTGCCCGTAACCGGATTTCGCAACCAGACTCGGATGATATTCCCCGATAATAATCCCGCTAATGTATTCGCATCAGCTTTTTCGTCCTCAAACTACTAAAACTCTCTCCGCAAACATCGGCCTTTGCCGAGTTTGCCCCCGGTGAATTGTTTCGGAGTTTCGGTCGGCCGATCAATTAAATTTGTGCGCGATATTGTAAACCAATCACTATTAATAAGGCCCTGACCGAGATTTACGGCACCGAAGTGGGGCGTAGCCAGGCTTAAAAATACAACAACGGACGGTGTCCTGGGATGATAATTTATTGTGTTCCGAAAACCCATCAAAACAAAATGATCGGCTAATTGTACCCGGGCCGAGGGACTCAATTAGCCGACGATCAACTTTCTAATTGACTCGCAAATTCTACGGTCCGGTCGGTAAATTTTTACTTCGGTAACGACTGTTTTAGTTTAACCGTTTGGATTACAACAATTCCGTGCAAGTTTTGTGTCTGAAAAGTGACGAAAAAAAAAAAAAAAAAAAAAAAAAAAAAGAAGGAAGACAGGGTGTTTGATACCTTTCAAGAGATACGCCGTGAGCATAATGTCTTTGAGCTGCTGCAGGTAAATTAAGGTGGCGGCGTGCTGGTTGATCAAATTAGCCACGTCACCGCTGTCCCCGTCGTCGTCGGGGTTGGCATTACTCGGCTGTTGCAATTGCGAATCTGCAGTCTCGAGTTGGCAGAACTTGTGCTCTCCCACCTTGTCGCAGCTCTTGCACCGGCCCTTCGTCATCTCACTTATTTTCATTTGATTATTTACAACACTTTTTAACGGTAACTTTTTTATTCTTCTTCTTTAACAACAACAACAACAACAACAAGGCTCACAGGTTACACTTATATTTTAACCTTAGTTTGCGTATCACAACTCTTTGGAACTTTCTTGAGATAAATTGAGGAGCACTGTGTGGTGGAGAAAATTTGTTTAGAATTTTTTGTTCTTTATGATGCTTCCTAACAACGAAGATTGAGAGGTTCCATGTCATTGTTACAATTTGTATTAATGACTATAATAGTATTAGACAATTACTAAAGATAGTTTAATACTGTGTAAAATTTGAAACAAAATCTTCATTTTTAGGAAGCATCAATCTTGTTTTACTTAAAACTTGAGATATTTCAACATTCATACTTGAAAAAAAAAAAAAACACCACGCTTTGAATCACCCTTCAAAATATAGTCCACAATTCTCAATAACAAACACGCATCCCACTTATCATAATCATATTCAGGGGGTTAGTTTCAACCGAAAAGAGAAAAATACAGAGCGTCGAAAGCCCTTCCGAATTTCGAGGGCTGGCTAGGTAGGGGAAAAAAAGGGAACAGCGGAAAAACTCGGGGAGCACTTTATTCATCCAGGACACGGTGCGGCTTCCCCCAGACGCGGAACAATAGCCCGCGCTCGTATCATTTTCGACGAGAGTTTTTTCCCCAGCGCCCGCAGAAGAGTATACACTTTTTTTTTTCCTGCGAGGAACTCGCTCGATTAAAAAAGTATTAGCGTCGTCTTGATTTCGTAAGTGACGCCGCGGGTTTAATCGAGGGAGACGAGGTAGATAAATATTTGAAGAATCAGTTGGGTTATTTATTACGATCGAAGAAACAAGGTAAAGCGGGCCGTAAACCAAGAATCCGGAGTCGATTTAAAACTGAGGCCATCAGCATTTTTCACTTCCGGGACTCAGCGCGATCCATTTTTCCAAACGGCAAGATGAAGAAGCCCCCTGCCCGGTGTACAAGTAGATTTGCTCGAGTGCGAGAAAGCAAAAAGGAAGCGCGTAAAACAAGAGCGAAAAAAAAAAGAAGGAGTGGGAGGAGCTAAGAGATTGCAGCCCAATCGAATCGAAAGAGTGCCGGGAGAGAAAGGTGAAAAAAGAGTGTAGCGTTAGCAAGAGTCGAGAATTAGGTGGATAAATAGTTTTCCCAACTTGACTTTTATAAAGACACTCTAGTGGATTATATATAAAAGGTGTATATCGTCGTCCCTGAAAGAGACACTTCGCGAGCGAGTTTTATTTTATTATTTCCAAACATAAAAAAACAGGAACGATGAAATAAGTCCGATAGTGGTGTAGTAAAGTCCGACTCGTTTCTTCGACGTTTTTTTTTCTTTTTTTTCCGCGGGATTTTATCGAGCGCACGTGTCGCGACTGCCGAGTGCCAGATAACCCGCAAGCCTCCCTCCCTCCTTTATATTATGAAACCGCATTAAACCCCCGCGCGCCTGCACAGCGGCGGATGTGCACACACCCGCCAAAATGTACGACCTTTGTTTCACGGTGCATTATGCACCTTTTTTTTTTTTTTTTTTCGGGGTATGTGCAGTCTGCGCGTGCGCCAGATGGTGAGGGATTCGATTTTTCGAGTAATCGAGGAGGAATTTAGGTCCGAGAGACCAGCTTGATTTATTTAATATTGTTGGATATGCGATTCATTTGGTTTACTTATTTTAGTTATAATTATTAAATCATTTATTAAAAACTATCGAGAAGGTAAGTAAATTATTTTGTATTTGTTTGTTTTTTCAATCATTAAAATATTTTATTGTTTTATTAGGAGAAGATTCCTCAGTTTACGAATGGAAGGGAAAAAGTTTTTATCTTACTTAAAAAAAGGCACGAAGAACGAAATAAACTTCCGGCGCGCCGAGCGATGATCTACGGAGCTTTAGTATCGCAGCAGCAGCAGTTCCGAAGGGCTTGTTGAGATAATTATTCTCTCCCGGTTTCAGATTATGTCCGTTGTAAAAGCTGATATTATCGGACCGTCCACTACTATACAAAAAAAAAAAAAAAAAAAAAAAAACTTGTGTTTGCTCTGCCCACTTTGTTACTATTTCATCAGATAAAGCGCGAAAAATTGATTCTCTCGCAAAAATCTCGTGCCCACAGATTATGATGTTAATTCGCGGATTGCTCGACGCTCGTACTCATCAAAACTAAAAAGGCGATTGTGTGTTCGCCGACTACTCCGCAAACAATAAAACGTTATTGCGAAACCCGACGGTTTTAACCGTGATAAATACAAGCGCATTACAAAAATTTAATGGACTCGGAGGGCAGCGCAATACCTCTGGCTTCATTGTCTTTGATTCGAGTGTAATATACGATGTAATAGAATTTCAATGTTGCCCCGGAATTTATTTCGAACGGCAGTCGTCATCCGAAAATTCAATTTTGAAATCATAATTTTACGTACTCCGAGGAGCGTTTACGATCATCGCAATTCGCACGCGCACGCGAAACTGAACTTTCTACGGCTGGAAAGTCTTCTTGCGAGTGGTGCTTGACCGACAATTTATTAGATTATCATGGGAACTTGGCTAAATCCCCGGTTTGATGCATCAGCTGCTAAGTGAGGGGAATTAGGAGCGTGATATTGACTTTGGTCCGCGCATGGTTTTATGCACGAACCTATTTAGCCTACATAAAACAGGTTGTTTAATTCAGTTCAATTACGCTGATCGTATCTGAATGATCGATTAGGATTTTGTCGTTACATACGAGTTGATCATGAATTTTCGTCCGGTGTTTTCGAGGAGTGATCAAAGATCTTAGAATAGGGCTGAATACTCTTTTCAGGGCTGGTTTCAAATGTTTTCCAATAACCTGCGCGGCACGGCGTTTAAACTTTTTTTCCGAAGTAAGTGACGAGACGCGATTTCAAACTTTAACATGTTATAAAGTTTAACAAGTTTTCCGAGCAGCTTGTTTACCTTATTTTACCCGACTGAGTTCCTCCTCCCACCGTGAACCATTAAATTTACTTTTGATCAAATTTAGTGGGGATGTGCTTTTATTCGAGTGATGTCACCTTGATTTATGTGAAGACATATCGTTTCAACTTTTAAAATCATAATTGGTTCAAAAAATATATATTACGTTGACTCGATTTCTAAAGCAGTACGTTCATTGATTTATTGCAGGCACTACTCAGAAGAAAAAAATTTTCAGTTCTAATTAAACAAAACAGTGAATTCCAACGATTCAATACGATAGCTGCAGGTGTACTTGAAGTAAAAATACTTATTCCAAGCCGAACGAGAGCAGAGTTCTGTGCGGATACAAAACTGATTTCGCACGTAGATAAAGAGATCATCGCTCATAAGTGCGAAATAGATTTATACATCTGTTTTACAGCTCGGATTACAAGCCGAGATATCTCGGCATGCATCCACGTTTCCACAATTTTCTCAAACTGGAAGAGTGAAGCAATAACCCCTCCTTCAAATCAACTAATGCAGCTCCTTCGAGCAAATCGATAGGGAGTAAAAAAGGGAATACGTGCATACGTACAATGCGATTCCCACGCACGAGCATCGTCCCACACCGGCTACACGCAGACGGTTTTTTTTTTCCTCCCGGCATGCCGCTGCCTTTGTTCCGCTGGCTCGAAATTAGCTCGTCCGGGGGGTGCTGAATTCACGTGCAAGCAGCGGTTTTCGGGGATGGCTCTGAGCGATAAGACCCGCTGCTTGGCACCTATCAAGCCCACTGTTTATTAATTATACGGTTCTTTATTGTTTCAGATGCAACTGACGCGACCTGGGATCTAGTGGGTTTAAAGGTTCTTGCTCTTTTGTTGATTGGGTTTGTACCTATGTCTGGAGTTACTTCAAAGTTGAGCAGAGGTTAAATCAGTTTCTGGATGGGTTATTTACTAGTTACTAGTGCTTGAAATCTTAAGGCGAAGTTAAAGGGGTCATTTTAACAAAAAATTGAAGATTCAGTAAAATTAAAAATGAAATTCAAAAAAAGGGCTCTGTAGCGCTCAAGCTACTACCTTAATCTATCTTTCAACCCCAACCCCATCAAAATTAGATCAAAATTAGCGTCAGAATATAGGAAAAACTTCCTAAAGATTCAATAAATATAGATATATAGCAAATGCTATTAAGATACAAAAATATACAAAAGTGTTTCCCATATTCTGACATTAATTTTGATCCGATTTTGATGGGGTTGGGCTTAAAAGATAGCTTAAGGTAGTAGCTTGGGCGCTACAGAGCCCCTTTTTTCATTTTCGTTTTAGTTTAATTTTAAATCATTTTTTTCGCAAATTCTGCAACTCCCCTTATGACTTCGCCTTAAGTTGGTCTGTTTTTGATCATAATCTATTGATAAGGTACAAATTTATATATTGTTGTAACTGATGAATTATTTTTATCTAGTAAGTTTAATTTTCGCACGATTATCAGTCACAATAAGTGAGGTACGCTCAACGCTTACACAAAAACAAAATTTTATATTTACATCAACCGCTGAATTTTCATTGGCTCAAATCAAGACGGAAGGTTGTATATATCCAATCTCACAAAGTGACTAATCAGCGAAAAATTCTCCACCGTCTGTCCATTTAAAAAACAAAAATGATTTCTTCCAAGCCAATTCGGTATACATCCACGAGAAAGCAGGCTCGTCAATCTCTTAATAACTTAATAATCGTAAAATCGCTTGGTATTCGATTCGCAAAGCTTTAAGTTTTGAGGTCACGAGGCATTCCACAGCGTGCAGAGTGCGGAAACGCCGCCATCGCCTCGCTCGCTTGCTCCCTGCTGCAATTTCTTTGAATTCGCTGCCCCGCACGCGAAGTGTTTTTGAAAAACGACCGAGAAGCTTTGTCTGTATACATGTATATAACTAAACACAATTTTCAATCGATGAACGCTAAGATAGATCATCGTGGCTGATTGCTTTATGACTTTTCCCTACGATTTTTATTTTCGTTCTCTTTGTTACACTGAATATTACTTTCTAATGTTTCTTGGAACAATCATTATTTTTATTGCTCGTAATATATTCCGAACGTGAGTCATTTTTAATTGTTTGGTGTAGATTTAATAGTTTATTGATGTACTCATATACACTGGACTTGTTAGCTTCTTGCTAGAATTTCTGTACGTATTGATACACAAAGATGTCAATCTGACATGGCTAAAATAAATTTCCCATATGCTGCTCATTGACAATACGTGAACAGTCGAAACAAACAAGGTATAAGACACTTGTTACCGTCAAGAAAACTTAGAGCGCGTACTTAACACAAGCTATAAGTACTCCGCGCAGGAATATTACAGTGCAAAGTGTACCACTTGATAACTCGTCTCTCATACCCGGGAATCCTTTAAATTACGCAAATATATGCGACGACATGCAAATAAATACGTAAGCGACCCAAAGTGGCACGAAATTAGTACCAAAGTGTGTTTATATACGAAAACTTGTTTTTATCCGTCATTTGAATATCGCGGTATGAATTTCTTCAAACTCTCTCAATGTGTTTGCTCACGTCAATTTCAAAGCCACGCGATGATTTGCAAATAAAAGATGTGCGCGGCTGAATGAAGTTTTAGTTCGAAACAATGCGCGCGCTCGCTCGTGCTCCTAATGGTCTCGATCGCAAGAGAACAAAGTTCGTTCGTTAAAAATACATAATTACCCGTAGTGTCTTTTGTCTGAAGTATCGCGTGGTTTGATGGCCACTGCGTATTCGTAATTACGAGAAGATACTTTTGAAGGTCGATTTTTCACAAGTTTACGGTTCGTAAAGTACAAGATGAAAGAAAAATAATACTGCAGCGGTAAACACAGGGTGTGGAGTTACTTTTTTTAAATTCATTAAGTCTCGATTTTATTGCGTAATAACTTCGAATTATTCGATTAAAACTTTTTACGGCCAAACGCTCATCCTTATCTTCGGCGTCTGTTGCAAAAAAAAAAAAAAAAAAAAAAAAACTTCAAGCTAATCGAACCGTAAAAGTCAGCGCTTGAAAAGCCCGCAGCTTTTTTTTTCGTACGGTAAAAACGATGAATTTTTATTATTTGAGCCATTGTTTGGTGTTTACTGTTTAAACTTTAAATATTTACCGTTTGTTTCGGGGATGCGCTCGACAATAATCAAATAAACGTCGGGTATTAAAATCCAGTTGTTTCAAGTGTCATTTATACGCTTGCATAATTAACGAAACGACTAGAGTAATTTAACGATATGTATTAATTAATCATTCATCGGAATCATTTTTTTTTTTCAATTAAAAAATTAATTTCTTTCTGGTAGCTGCTAATTATAACGATATTTAATCATGTGTGTTTTAGATATTTCAACGATTCGAAATGTTAAAAAGTAGTTGGCGAAATTCAGGTCAAACCAACCATTTTCCACTTCTCGGAATCATTAATCATTCTCCACTCTTACCGATCCAGATAATTATCTTGCATTCTAACACTAAGTTAATTTCCGTTCTTACAGCAAATCCGTAATGGTAAATCGATATTATCCATAGGTAAAATCCATCCTCGTACCTTTTTCCTCAAGAAAAAAAAAAAAAAAAAAAAAAAAAAAAAAAAAAAAAAAAAAAAAAACAGACAATCGGGATTATGAAATTCGAGGGTCCAAAATCGAAGGTCGTAAGTAAGAAGGCTCGAATGGACCGTCCTTGGAGACTTACAGAGTTTCCATTATGTTCCCGCGCCGCGCTTTTCATCTAAACCCCCCCGCGTCAGGTTTTTCTTATTGGCGAGGATTAGCGGTGATGTCACCTACGCACACACATACACACTAACATCGAGCCGAAGCGATCGCTCGTAAAACGGCGTGTAAACGTTGCGCATACACTGTCCTTTCATCAAAGCGCTCGTCTTTCCTGAAACTTGATATTTTCATTTTAAAAGATAATAATCCACGGTTAATTAACACTCTCCGGCTTGGGAAAAATTTTTCAATTCACTCACGTACATTCGTAGAAAAAATTTTTTTCGACAAAGGACCGCGAGATTGATGTTTTCTCATTGTCGCACGCTTGGTCTTTAAAAATGCTAATTTATTAATGAGATTCCCCCGTATCGCGGAGTTTTATACACTGGGTTTTATAAATCATATGAATTCACGGCGATGTTTCTGATAAATTCACCTGTGACACAAATATACTCGAGCTCGTACAACAGCTACCCGGTGGAGCTGGTGCATATTTATTTAAAAGACAATATTCTCGCGGGAGAATGAAGCGCATAGCCGATTCGATTGGCTTGAATTATATATCGAGAAAACTCCAAAGCAAAGTGCGTCAAGGTTCCATGATTAATTTGAATATTTGGATTATCGATGTTTGATTTGATTTAATTTTGGAAGATATTTCAAAATTTAATGAGCTTTCACTGTCGCCTTTTCTCAATAAAAAATAGTTTATTTTGTGAATAGTACTCCTTAGCACAATTTTCGCTCAAATAACAGCTGTAGTGAGAAAAATACACTTTTTCAGAAAACCTATTAATGCTACTAGAAAAGGAAAAGCAAGTTTCAGACCACCTTTTTTGGATTTACGTAATCTTGTACCGTAAACAAATCTCATGTTTACACAACTCAAGCTTGCAAGCGCAAACTAAATCGAAAACAAATTCAGCGGCCTTTTTGTCATGCTCTGCGGGAAGGGAAAGAAATACGAGGCTATTTTCATTTTTGATAGACCGTACAATAATCTTTTACAAAACATCTTTTTTCAACATTAGCTTGCAGGTCGATAAAGTCTAAGGAGACATAAAGACACGTATAATTTTACAGATTGATCGAATCAAAGCAATGGGGCTTCTAAAGTTACAGCACTTCCAGAGCGTTTTGAGGGATCATTAAGAGGAACAAAGGACAGGACTGAAGAAATTAGTTACTCCGAGGTACAGTAAAGATCAAACGGTGCAAGAGCGAATTAGAAGACGACGAAGTAGAAGCCACCCCGGTATATATGTACACGACACGAGGTAAAACAAATAATTACTCAGTGCTGCTTTTGGTGGAGAAGAAAAAGAGACCAGGGAACAATGGCGGAAGGGGGGAGAGAGAGAGAGAAAGAGAGAAAACTCGCAGTCGGCCAACAAACTGCAGACCACCGCGATAAATGAACAATTCGGGAGGAGATGCCGTAGCGGGAGGAAAAAGTCACTACCCTTAAATCGGGCTGTCCGACTGTGAAAGGATATTTTTGGTCGCCTGAGGGTAGGGTTTTTTTTTTCTGTTCGGGGGAAAAACCGTTTAATTTTATCCGGAGGGTTAAAGGTTCCTGATTTGTTGTTTCAAAAGAAGTAGATTTTTGTTGGTATTCTGGAATAATAAAAACAATTAAAAGACTCAAAACTAGTATTGATCATTTCAATACTTAGTCAAATGAAAAACTTATTCGGGTTTATTTTTAGAAATTCTTCTCTAAATAGAACGAGTATTAAATTTTGACTGAAAATTTGCAATTTTATTTAGCTCTGCGTTGATGGACTCCGGTTGTAACTCAGGTTAAAATACGATTTAGACATGCATGACTAGCTCAGCGCATATTTATGTACGAATTCATGCTTTTTTAATTTCAAAACATCACTTTACACATGTATGTTTTTCATTGGATTCTAAAATCTGATATACACACGGCATTCATCTGATCCTTGAGGGTCTTTAACTATTCTGAAAATTAATGATGGATATACGTCATATGTCATTTAGTTGAACATGAATTTTCCGGTAAGAGTAAAGTAGTTCTTTAGTACAGAAAACTCTTTTCGTACAGCAAATTAGTTTAATTAGATGTTTTTTTTTATTAACTATGTAAAAAAAAAACGCAAATACTGGTGTTATCACACTTCATCGACTCGTCCAGTCCAAAAGGCTCAAACACAATAAATCTCGTTCGAATAAACGGGATCAATCGGTCAAAGAAACAATCCGAGCCGGAGGAGATTCAAAAAAAGAAACAGAGATATACAGCCGAAAGCTCGCAGTGACAGCGGAGAAGTGGATCGACACAGTGTGATGCGCGGGAATTGGATACTGCAACAGCAGCAGCTACGCCGGGGCGAAGCCACCTGTTACGTCTCAATCTAATCGCGGCGCCACCGCGAGCGTCACCAACACCAACGCGCATTTGATTTTCCAACCCTTTGTTTTGATCCTTTCGCGAGATACGGGCCGAGTGAAGGATTGACCCGGTGGTTGATTCGGTCTGGTGAACCTTTCCGCACACAAGTGGATGGTCTTCAAAGATGTCGAATTTTGAAGTTGATCGATAGGAATTAGTTCAGACTTATAGTTTGTGCTGTAATTGATTGTCTTCTGATGAAAGGTTATTTAAAATCTGACTTTTTATAATTGTGTGTAATGTCTTTATTATTTTTAATTATATTTTGTGGAGAACTATTTGTATTAAAAACTATATCTAATTCCAGTCGTTTAAAAAACTTTGATACACTCTCTGAGATAAGTCCATTATAAAAGTTTTTTGTCGATAAATGTTAATTAATCTATTAATTAATAAGATGAAGTAGTCAGTTTAGACAGTTGCTTCACGCAGAAAATTATTACCTCGACGAATCATTAAAAATTCAGAAGAGGCTCTTAAAAAACGTGGTAAAGCTCTGAATCTTTTTAACGACTAAATATAATTTTCCAAGGGAGCTTATGAAGGAGCTTTATAACACATTTAAAAAGAGAACGAAAATTCTTTCCGCTCTAAAAAACCTACAAGATTCATTTATTTAATTACAAAGGGCAACAATTAAGAAGGAGTAAAAGAAACGAGGTACGTTTTTCAACACTACTCTCGTTCCCCAATTGCGTAAATTGGGGGAGTCAAAAACAGGGAGAGCTTGCAGGAAAAAAAAAAAAAAAAATTCAAGCACCTCACGTAACCGCTGCACGTGTATACACATTTTATGTAGCGAAGAGTTTGAGTTAATCCGGTGGGAGCAGCTCGATTTTCCAAGGTCGATCATGTTTAATGGGGTCGTTTATAATTGGCGGCGCGTGCGCTTTGTGTCTGAAAAATCGGGCGCGTAAGCCCACCTTTTGCAAATATTTGACTCTTTTTTTTCGTATCGCCAGAAGCGAGATAAAATTTATGTACATAAGAAGCAGAAAAAACGAAGAAAAATTTGATATCGGTTTTTGAGAGACCCGAAATGATTTTAAGTCTTGTACAAACGAGTGAAAATCGATCCTTCAATTAAACCGCCTCAAAGAGCAAGGAATTTTGAATATTCATTAAGAAAGTCGAACGACTGGGAGAAAAACAGTGATTCTTTGGAAAGTTGAATGAAAGAAAAAGAACCTTTTTTTTTTACTTTCTCATGGAAGTTTTAATTTTTGAATGACTTCAATTTCCAAACTTTTATCAAGTCGCTTGAGTTTGTAGTAGGGTTGGAAAATACTAGCTCGAATGGTAAATTTTTAACGGGATATTGATTCTCGCACTCGGAGAAACTTTGAAAGGCACGAAAATAAAATGTAGCAAACTTGTGACACCGTACGGTAAAACGATATTCAATATGCATGAGCTTCGGAAAAAACTATTTTACGGGCTACTTTCGAATAGCAGGTAAACGTTCAAATCTTTTTTGTAGTACTTTGTACAACTTAATAATTTTTTACTTTGATCCAAGGTACCTTAAAACAGGTAAAATGTGTAAAATCGACAATACTTTATCTGAAAATTCACAAATTTTAGATATTGAAAAAAGGTAAAATACTGGAAATTCATGATCTTTACTTTCATAAATATTCAGGTATTTTTCGTAAAAAATGCGAATTCACATCTTAAAAGAAAAGTTTACTATACTACCGACATTTACTCACAATCCCTCTTTATAACAGTCAATTCATAGTGGAGGGTGTACACAGAAATTCAAACTAAAATTTTTTAATTGAGAAACTAAGGAAAAGTGTAAAATCGATCGATGATATACAAATAAAAACGTTCAAGCAGCTCATCAAGACACTATATAGTATTTAATCGTCTTTCGAAAATTTTTCATTTAAAAATAATTTTTCAGCTACGCGTAATTATTCAAGAACAATGCTTCAAAACAAAGAATTTTAATGACCCACACAAGGCCAAACTTCTCACTTTATCAAACAATGACTTTATGAAAGTCTTGTTACTTCATGATGAATCTAAAATAAATTGAAAAATTAATGAAAACAAAATAATTTTCAAGAACAGATGAACAAACATTGAATAACTAGACATTGCATTCGCAAAAAATTTTAATAGAGTAAAAAACTAAAAAATTAAAATAGTCCTTCATCTTTATATAAGAACACAACATGGTTGAGTAAGATGAAATTACCAATAACCTAACGAATATTTCTGGCCAACTCGAAAATGATAGATTTTTGTAATGACAATTAATTATCGTGTAAATAATTTTTTATCTTTAGTAAGCCTACTCTAAAACATCAAACTGCATATAGTTCTAGTTATAATATTACAAAAAGAATAATAAGAAATTTAGATGAAAATTTTTTTGACGCGTACAATCGAGAAAAAGGTTGGAGAGTTGATAAGGCACCCATCGAGCAAATTAAATGTATAAAAATTAGTGAACCCAACGTCCGGATGATTTTTAACGATTTCAAAAATATCTATTGGCTCATTATTAACTAAATTGGACCATTGAAAAAATTTTCACACAGAACATACTTGAAAATACAACTAAAGAAAGATAAAGAAAAAATGGTTACCTTTAAGTCTGATTAAACTAAGTTAAAAAACAAGTCAGAAAAAAATAACCATTTTATCGAGTAAGAAATGTAACAGATTCCACTGTCACTTGATACTAACCTTATGATACTTGCATTAGGTTCGATCCTCGCAATTTCCTGTTGGTACCATTTAAGAAATATCAATTAACTTCTTAGTTTTAAGTTTTTTTTTTTTTTAATGTTGATTCAATTACTAATTGTTATCCATCATAACTTGTTTAAAATTATTATTAGTAATTTTAAGTTTCAAGAGACGGTAGTCATTCATAATTTAGTCAAATTATGTCATGCTCAGTCATTAGGTATTTTATCTAAGTGAATTTGAATACTGGTATTCAAGTTTTTTATGTTACAATGTTTTTTCGTCTACTTCGTATGCGATATATGTAAATCATTCAAAAATTCGAGAGTCCAAGGATATTTTTATATAGTTCTAAGAACAATTGACTTTTATGCTGTTTTATTACCGAAACTGGAATAAGATAATCCGATGACTTGAATAATCTGAGTTTAGAGAGCTTAAATTAAGATAAGAGAAAAATTTGCTTAGCTTGAAGGTTCTAAGATTCAATTAGCTACAAAGTAGAGTACCAAGCAATTCCTGGCTATTGGAAGTATTTGAGAGTCAATATATTTTTTAAGTTTCTAGGCAAGGATCGAAATTACTAAGCTTGGCTTCCGGCTTTCTAAAATAAGGCTTTAAACTAAAGGGCTCATGTAGTTAGCCTCCGAGATAAGTTTGTAGAATTCTTAGCTCATTTAGAAAAAGAAACTTGACATAAAGAATACATAATAATAATGAAAAAAACAAAACAAAAAGTGCGTGCTTTTTTAGTCAAGTTTTGAAATTCGCCAAGCTTGGGATTTCTTAGCCTGACTTGGCTCAAATTTATCAAGCTTGGGCATTCGTAGCCCAGCTCAAATGTGACAAGCTTGAGCATTCTAAAGGCCGTCACAGGAACTCTGGCGAATCGCTCGATGCTCCATCGATCGTTGCGCACCTAACCTCAATGCTGAACTGGGCGATCGGTCGGTTTAAGAAATCGGCATCGCTCGTCGACCGATGGCCGATCGTCCAATCCAGCTGTGAGGTTGGGTGGAAAACGGTCGACGGTCGTCAGTCGACAAGTGATTTCGCCCGAATTCTGATGATGGCCCCAAGCCTAGCCGAAATTTGTCAAGCTTGGGCAATCGTAGCTCAGATTGAATGTGCCTAACAAGCATTCGTTGCTCAGCTCAAAAAGGCCAAGCATAGGCATTCTAAGCCTCACCGAAGCTTATCAAGTTGGAACATAATAAGCGTCGAAGAAATTTGTCAAGCTGGAACATTTGTAGCCTAGCTTGAAATTTCTAAGCTGAGCTGCTGATCTTCGGGCTAAGCTCCAATCCGTTGGGCCTAGCTCGGAGTTTTCGTTGCATAGCTTGAATGTGCCAAGCTTGGGTATTCTAAGCTTACGCGAAATTTGTAAAGCTTGAATACTCATTGCGTAGCTCGGAAGTTCCTAGCTAAGCTACTGAGCTATCGGGCTAAGCTCCAAGCTCGAACATTCGTAACATAGCTTGGAAGTTCTAAGCCGAGCTGCTGAGCTATCGGGCTAAGCTCCAATCTCGAACATTCGTAGCATAGCTCGAAAGTTCTAAGCCGAGCTGCTGAGCTATCGGGCTAAGCTACAAGCTCGAACATTCGTAGCATAGCTCGGAAGTTCTAAGCCGAGCTGCTGAGCTATCGGGCTAAGCTACAAGCTATCGAGCTAGGCTCCGAGCCATTGGGCCCAGCTCGAAGCATTCATAGCTCAGCTTGAATGTGCCAAGCTTAGAATGCCCATGACAAATTTTGTCAAGGCTTAGGATGCTCAAGACATTCTAAGCTCGGACAAAATTTTTTAAGCTTAGGCATTCTAAGCTCGGACAAAATTTGTCAAGCTTGGGCATTCTAAGCTCGGCCAAAATTTGTCAAGCTTGGGCATTCTAAGCTCGGCCAAAATTTGTCAAGCTTGGTCATTCGTAGCCTAGCTCGGAAATTCTAAGCCGAGCGGCCGAGCTAAGCTCCAAGCTATCGAGTCAAAGGATTGGGGCCCGGGTGTTTATACATTTTAAAACCAAATAATAAAAACAAGGAAAGAAAAAAAACGCCTAAAAAAAAAAAAAAAGAAGAAATGAACAAAAATATACACATTAAAAAAATTATAATAAAAACAAAAAAAGGTAAAAAGTCCAGCACAATAAATAAAAATAAAAAAAAAACTACTTGAAAAAGAAAAACAGAAAAAAAAAAAAATAATAATAATTATGAAATTAAGGAGCATATTTAAAATGCTCGTTTAGAATTAAATACGTCTCCTTTATATCATCTAGTCTTTGTAACTTCAATAGTAGATGAAATTAAACTCGCGCCCCCTAGCGGCGTGTATCGCAACGTAATAGCAGCTGTACTGAGCTTCCATGAATACTGCTAGGGGGCGCGAGTTTAATTTCATCTACTATTGAAGTTACAAAGACTAGATGATATAAAGGAGACGTATTTAATTCTAATCGAGCATTTTAAATATGCTCCTTAATTTCATAATTATTATTATTTTTTTTTTTCCGTTTTTCTTTTTCAAGTAGTATTTTTTTTATTTTTATTTATTGTGGTAGACTTTTTACCTTTTTTTGTTTTTATTATAATTTTTTTAATGTGTATATTTATGTTCATTTCTTTTTTTTTTTTTTTAGGCGTTTTTTTTCTTTCCTTGTTTTTATTATTTGGTTTTAAAATGTATAAACACCCGGGCCCTAATCCTTTGACTCGATAGCTTGGAGCTTAGCCCGATAGCTCGGCCGCTCGGCTCAGAACTTCCGAGCTAGGCTACGAATGACCAAGCTTGACAAATTTTGGCCGAGCTTAGAATGCCCAAGCTTGACAAATTTTGGCGGAGCTTAGGATGCCTAAGCTTGACAAATTTTGTCCGAGCTTAGAATGCCTAAGCTTAAAAAATTTTGTCCGAGCTTAGAATGCCTTGAGCATCCTAAGCCTTGACAAAATTTGTCATGGGCATTCTAAGCTTGGCACATTCAAGCTGAGCTATGAATGCTTCGAGCTGGGCCCAATGGCTCGGAGCCTAGCTCGATAGCTTGTAGCTTAGCCCGATAGCTCAGCAGCTCGGCTTAGAACTTCCGAGCTATGCTACGAACGTTCGAGCTTGTAGCTTAGCCCGATAGCTCAGCAGCTCGGCTTAGAACTTCCGAGCTATGCTACGAATGTACGAGCTTGGAGCTTAGCCCGATAGCTCAGCAGCTCAGCTTAGAACTTCCGAGCTATGTTACGAATGTTCGGGCTTGGAGCTTAGCCCGATAGCTCAGTAGCGTAGCTAGGAACTTCCGAGCTATGCGATGAGTATTCAAGCTTTACAAATTTCGCGTAAGCTTAGAATACCCAAGCTTGGCACATTCAAGCTATGCAACGAAAACTCCGAGCTAGGCCCAACGGATTGGAGCTTAGCCCGAAGATCAGCAGCTCAGCTTAGAAATTTCAAGCTAGGCTACAAATGTTCCAGCTTGACAAATTTCTTCGACGCTTATTATGTTCCAACTTGATAAGCTTCGGTGAGGCTTAGAATGCCTATGCTTGGCCTTTTTGAGCTGAGCAACGAATGCTTGTTAGGCACATTCAATCTGAGCTACGATTGCCCAAGCTTGACAAATTTCGGCTAGGCTTGGGGCCATCATCAGAATTCGGGCGAAATCACTTGTCGACTGACGACCGTCGACCGTTTTCCACCCAACCTCACAGCTGGATTGGACGATCGGCCATCGGTCGACGAGCGATGCCGATTTCTTAAACCGACCGATCGCCCAGTTCAGCATTGAGGTTAGGTGCGCAACGATCGATGGAGCATCGAGCGATTCGCCAGAGTTCCTGTGACGGCCTTTAGAATGCTCAAGCTTGTCACATTTGAGCTGGGCTACGAATGTTCAAGCTTGGTACATTCGAGCTAGCCTACGAATGCCCAAGCTTGATAAATTTGAGCCAAGTCAGGCTAAGAAATCCCAAGCTTGGCGAATTTCAAAACTTGACTAAAAAAGCACGCACTTTTTGTTTTGTTTTTTTCATTATTATTATGTATTCTTTATGTCAAGTTTCTTTTTCTAAATGAGCTAAGAATTCTACAAACTTATCTCGGAGGCTAACTACATGAGCCCTTTAGTTTAAAGCCTTATTTTAGAAAGCCGGAAGCCAAGCTTAGTAATTTCGATCCTTGCCTAGAAACTTAAAAAATATATTGACTCTCAAATACTTCCAATAGCAAGGAATTGCTTGGTACTTTACTTTGTAGCTAATTGAAACTTAGAACCTTCAAGCTAAGCAAATTTTTCTCTTATCGTAATTTAAGCTCTCTAAACTCAGATTATTCAAGTCATCGGATTATCTTATTCTAGTTTCGGTAAAAAAACAGCATAAAAGTCAATTGTTCTTAGAACTATATAAAAATATCCTTGGACTCTCGAATTTTTGAATGATTTACATATATCGCATACGAAGTAGACGAAAAAACATTGTAACATAAAAAACTTGAATACCAGTATTCAAATTCACTTAGATAAAATACCTAATGACTGAGCATGACATAATTTGACTAAATTATGAATGACTACCGTCTCTTGAAACTTAAAATTACTAATAATAATTTTAAACAAGTTATGATGGATAACAATTAGTAATTGAATCAACATTAAAAAAAAAAAAAACTTAAAACTAAGAAGTTAATTGATATTTCTTAAATGGTACCAACAGGAAATTGCGAGGATCGAACCTAATGCAAGTATCATAAGGTTAGTATCAAGTGACAGTGGAATCTGTTACATTTCTTACTCGATAAAATGGTTATTTTTTTCTGACTTGTTTTTTAACTTAGTTTAATCAGACTTAAAGGTAACCATTTTTTCTTTATCTTTCTTTAGTTGTATTTTCAAGTATGTTCTGTGTGAAAATTTTTTCAATGGTCCAATTTAGTTAATAATGAGCCAATAGATATTTTTGAAATTGTTAAAAATCATCCGGACGTTGGGTTCACTAATTTTTATACATTTAATTTGCTCGATGGGTGCCTTATCAACTCTCCAACCTTTTTCTCGATTGTACGCGTCAAAAAAATTTTCATCTAAATTTCTTATTATTCTTTTTGTAATATTATAACTAGAACTATATGCAGTTTGATGTTTTAGAGTAGGCTTACTAAAGATAAAAAATTATTTACACGATAATTAATTGTCATTACAAAAATCTATCATTTTCGAGTTGGCCAGAAATATTCGTTAGGTTATTGGTAATTTCATCTTACTCAACCATGTTGTGTTCTTATATAAAGACGAAGGACTATTTTAATTTTTTAGTTTTTTACTCTATTAAAATTTTTTGCGAATGCAATGTCTAGTTATTCAATGTTTGTTCATCTGTTCTTGAAAATTATTTTGTTTTCATTAATTTTTCAATTTATTTTAGATTCATCATGAAGTAACAAGACTTTCATAAAGTCATTGTTTGATAAAGTGAGAAGTCTGGCCTTGTGTGGGTCATTAAAATTCTTTGTTTTGATGCATTGTTCTTGAATAATTACGCGTAGCTGAAAAATTATTTTTAAATGAAAAATTTTCGAAAGATGATTAAATACTATATAGTGTCTTGATGAGCTGCTTGAACGTTTTTATTTGTATATCATCGATCGATTTTACACTTTTCCTTAGTTTCTCAATTAAAAAATTTTAGTTTGAATTTCTGTTTACACCCTCCACTATGAATTGACTGTAACGATGAAGCATGTTCGAATGTCTTCGATATAATTGATTTGATTGGTTAAGAACGTTAAATTCAAAATTTGAATTGAGTTTAATTTGAAGTATTGAATACTTTGTTATTAAGAATTTTTTGCAATAATTTTTGGAATAATTAAATACATTGTTTCAATAAATGGACTTAATTTCTTTGTAGAAGTCTATAAAATAAAATAAGAATCTTCATTATTTTTAAAACAACTTTTTAGAGCTATAACCGCAAAAATATCGAATTGAACTTAGTTGCAGGTTGCAAAGGATATGTGATGAATTTAGTGCTAAAAACTTATTTTAACACAGTTTTTTTGAAAATGAATGTAAACATTATCGTTTATTTACTTTCAAGATTAAAAATTGAGCGCGCTTGCACGTCGATTGAGACTGGTATTTTTAAAAAACCTCACTTTTGGAAATTTTATTTTCTCTCCGGTTCCACCTTTTGTCATTAAAAAAAAACTGCAAAACCACTCCATGTAAAATTCAATCGTCCAGGCAAACGTTACACCCTTTAAATCATCCCAACGAGCCATCCAAAAAAACCGTCGAAAAATAAATCGACGCTCGATTAACCGAGGAGGAAAAAAAGAAGCGTCGCAATTATCGCGTCGCATCTGCCCCGCGCGTGTTATTTTCGCCACACAGAACGAAGCGGTATAGGCAGCAAAAAAAAAAGTCGGCGGGGCACGTTGCGAATTACGTCACTCGGCTTGTGCGCGAACACGTGTACGGTACACATTTTTCGGCCGCGATGTCCGATTGATTTTCAAAGTACCTTTCGTTGTTTTACCCGGGGCTTAGATTTTTATTTTTTTCGGTTTGTTTACGTAAGCCTGGAGATGATAAGCCGATAATTGACACAAATAAAATCGCAAATTTTGAGAAAAATTAATTTGGTGTACTACGAGTCGTCGTTGTTTGTTCGCTTATTGTTATTGAGGGTACACAAAAGCCAATAAAATTTTAATACCCATTTTTTTTTTTCTGGATCGTATCTTTTCTACCGCGCGCGAGTTTCTTCTTTTTTTTATTGTCTTCCAGGTTGGTGTTTTTAGATTTTCTCCTCCTTTTTTTTCGAACGCAAATGTAAGGCTACATCATCATCAGAGTGAAAAACAGCTCGGTGAAAAGTTTGAATTTTTTTTTTTCTCTCTGTCGCGATACCAAAGTAAAAGATTCGTCGGGAAAAGTCGGAACATTAGCCAGCTCGGTGCGCGGGGAGAAAAAAATTTGGGTAAACTTTTGCATTCGAAGAGTGATCGCGTAATGAACATTTTAAAGCGGTGCGGGTACAAAAGTTTAAAAGGATTCTAATTTGTCATACGGATAAGTATCAATTTTCTCATTGGTTTTTAGTGAAAATGAAGTGTTCAAAGACTAAACGCTACTTAACTTTTTTTCTTATTCTATTATAAATGACATTTAGTATTTTAGTATAGGTGATTCAAGGATCTTTTAAACTTTTTTCGAAAAGATTTGGTACGAGGGCTCTGAATGATTTCTGACACCTAATTTAAGAAACCAATGATTACATCGATCAGCCTTGTCATTTTCTATTTAAAAATTTTAACCAAATACTATATGGGTCTAGCTTATTCTTCTAAATAGTCAACTTCTGTTTGAAAACTAATGATTGTAAAAAAGCTTCATCATTAAAGAATCATCCAATCCAAAATTAACACAACGCAGGTTTTATCGTGGATTCACGGTCCAATAAGTTCGCTCGCTCGCACGCAGCTGCCGTCAGATCATGGGCGGCAGGAAAAAAAACAACCCGTGGCCCAGCCGGTGCAGGTAAAAATAGGGGGGGGGGGGAAGGAAAAAATAAGTTAAGACGGAGAAAAAGGAGGAAAAAATGGGGGAGGGGAAAAGGAACGGCTGAGGTCAGACGAAGGCCGCGGGGACGGTTGAAGAAACACTTATAAGCGCGCGTGCCACGCCGGATTTATATTATGTATTGTGCGGGGTGTTGCATTGTATACTTCTGTTTATACCTTTTTTTCTTTTTTATTTGTTTTTCTTTACACCGAGGGTTTGGTTACTTTTGGATTGAAGGTTTTTAAATTGATTTTTTTAAGACTCGAGGTTTGTGATTGAGTAGTTAGGGCTTAGGTTTAGGTTTTTCATTGATTTGTTATTGGTTAATATCATTTATTGTTTGATTAAAATTGTTTTGAGGTTATGATGAAGGGTAATCAAAACCTAATTAGGTTTTTAAAAAATTTATACCAGTTCACTTGCAAAAACCATAATAGGTTCAAGCAGGTTTTTCATACAAATCAGTTCTGGTTATTTCAAAGGTTGATCAAAACCTAATTAGGTTTTCAATACTACAGTTTATCTTTTTAAGGTTAAAAACATTTTACTTCACATGGAAGATTTAAATAGGTTAGAGTATTATGTCCCATAACCTATCAAAAATATGCTCATGTTTATTAGATTAGTATTATCACTATATCATTAGGAATCCATGACAATATTGAAAGTAATCATAGTGTGTCAACAAATAGATTGACCAACCCTATGAACTATTAACAACGCCATTTACCAAAAACAAACATGATAAAGTGTCTAAAAGCGTTTTGAATTACCCTCGCAGCGCTTTTAAAAAAAAGGCTCATCCCCATTTAAAAGCAAATATATAATCGCACGCGCCCGGGTGTGCAACAGTGGTTTGCGCCGCGATATACTTCATTTGTACCGTACTCCACTGTTTCATTACTCTGCCAGCCCGTTTTCATTTATTTTCGGTTGAAATTTACCGTCACGGTGGTTTTAATTAAGTTTCGTTAAAATATCGACCTCCGGATTAACCAAAAAAAGACATCTCATCCTTTCTCAGTCCAAAGTCCACACCTTATCACTCACCCACACACATACACACACAGTTGATAAAAACAAACAAACACAAACTTGTTGAGATTATTGAACTGGCTATTGAATCCACTAAACACTACATATCACAAAAGATGCGAGCAGGCGGTAGATAAATAAAGAACGAATAATGTAAAAAAGGGGGGTAAAATTAAAGGGCCCGCGGCGGTTTGGAGGACGCTCCGCGTGCCAGCACGGACGGCGCTCCGAGTCTTACTGGCAACAATTCCGGCGCTGGTAGCAGAGCTGCCCGCGGTACGTAAGCACGACGATGTGGAGGGGGCGAGGAGGAGGAGGAGGAGACGTGTTAAGGGGAGGCTTGCTTGCCAGCCTGCTTCTGCGCACTGACGTGCCTTCCTGCGTCTGTCTGTCCGACAGTCTAGAAAGAGGTTTATTGTTTATCTGTGGATATTGTTTTTTCGATCCGGCTGTTTCTTTGTTTGCTGGTTTACCCTTTTTTTTTTTTTTTAATGTCGAGAGTGCGGTTGTTGGTAGTGGAGTCAATCTTGGTGTGATCTTCAAAAAATTAGTAATTAAAAAGAATGATTTTTACAGTCGTGGTCAGTTTATTTTTTAATAATGCGAATGAGAAATTTATTGGTCTTTGTAGCAGACAAATATTGACAACAACAAAATCATTTTATAAAAGAAAAATTAATAAATTTATCAATCTGAATTACTTGAATATTCTCTAATCTTTAAATATTGAAAAAAAGAGAGGAACAGTGAAGTAAAAATAGAGCTTACAATATTTTGAGAACTATGATATAGTTATTTTTTCTAAACGATCTTTGAGGGCTTGTTTGATCTCATAAATATTCAGAGATTGAAAATGAAACTTTCACTAGTAATATTTACGAATTTTTGATGAGGCAATATTTAATCGATGAGCCCAAGTTTTGCCATCAAATAAACCAAAGTTCATAAAAATAAGATCAACAAAGCCGAAACAAATAAACTCGCAAATTTAACGGTGGCCATTCGTAACGGCAAGACAAACAAAACTGATTTAATTATTCATAAAATGTATACGTACAGTATTATAGTTATATCATATTTATGAACACTCATCAATGAAAGTAAAAAGTTATTGAAGAGTAGCTTCGAGAGTAGCTTGGTTAACTTTAGTTTACCTGAAACAGTATCTAAAAGTTGTTATGAACCAATTACTTTTCAATGCAACTTCAGATTGCAATAAATTTTCAACTACTAGATACAATGTTTTCACTTTTTTTTTGTTTTTTTGAAAATTCTACAAAGAAATTTATCGAAATTTTTATCTACAAGCATCATTTTAGTTTACAATGTATAAATCATTTTCCCGCTATTAAAATTTTAACACTCTTTAACTATCAAAACTCTATTGAAAATTTTCCAGAAAAATCCTACGATTAAGCTTGTTTAACCGAATGACTGTTAATTGAAAAAAAATTTTTCGATAAGTAAAACATAATTAGAAAATAGCCGCGTTAAACTTGTATCCCTCTTACACGAGCCTCTTTTTTCGCCTGCGTTCACCAAGGAAATAATTACGCAAACGCGAGGAGAATGTAATTTAATTTCTAGAAACCAATTTTAATATTAAAATCACAATCACAAGTACTTTTAGGTATTGAATTTTCTTCGTTACCAACTATACTTGCAGGGTGGTAACAAAGAATAGTTAGATCACTCAGGATGATTACCACTTTTATTTTAGCAAAACTGTAAAAAACAAATTTCGTCCGGAAGAAAAAATGTCACTCGTTTGGATCATTAAGCCGCGGGATTTAAAAAAAAAAGTGATGAAATATTTTAAGAAATAATGAGAAAAATTTTTTGATAATTTCTCAGAGTGTGCGGGCGAAGATTTGAGCTCGAAAAATTTGAGAGAATAATTGCGCGACATTTGTTTCACAATGCGGATGAGATTTTTATCAGAATTATAAATTGTTTCTGGAGATTTATTCTCTTTTCTGGTTAAAAAGGGAAAATTTATTTTCCAAACGAGATAAATTAACTTTTGAATCTCTTTTACGGTCACTGTATTTTGAAATTAGTACGACTCGTTCGAATCATTTGGAAACTCAAAAATTTGATTTAAAAAAACCTACTCGTCGTTCTACCGCGATCGTTAAAAATTAAATTACATTTCTGAACATAAATTTTGAGAAAAAAAAAAAAAAACCTGTAATATTCAAGCGCAGTTTATCGTGAATTAAAAATACATTTTCTAGGCTGAATACGTTATTTAACGACCTCCAAGCACACATGGGCAGCTGAAATGTGCTCGAATCCTCGCTCGAATCACCAGTAGCTCGAACAAAAAAAAAAAAAAAAGATTAGATAGTCGCGTTATCGTGACTCGGCTGCAAGCGCGCCACGAAAATCGAAAATATTGATTCAAGTTTTACAACCCGCTGGATATGTACAATGCGTACCAACAGCCTGAATTGAAAGTATTTGCGGGACAATGAGATTTTCGTGTGATCCGAATCGCTCCTCGTTCACTCGGTAAATTACGCCGCGACGAGTTGATTCTTTCAGAAGCACTTAATCTCGTTTAAACGAGGGTTCGTCAACACCGAGCCACTTTTTTTTTTTTTTTTGGCCGCAATGATACCAACTTTTAAAAATACATACTATAATGCGTCTAGGGTTTTTTTATTTTTAGCGTGGAGAGTGGGTCGATTTACATGCACGCAATGCACAAAAATATGTGTTAAAAGTATTGTTATCCACGTGCACGAATGCGTGTCGGAGCCGAGCTAATGGTCATTAACGATCCACGTGCCAGGGGATAATTTAATAACAGCCCCAGCGTACAATCAATTTTGCGTTTTATATAAATTCAGGATCGCAATTGATTTTATGCACGGCTGGGGGTCGAAAATAATACCAGAGTTTTTAGAAACGAGAATTTAGGGTGGATCGTCGGGATGTTGACGATGCTTAATTGACGCGATTCGATGGGAGTTTTTTAATTTCGAGAGTTGAATTTCACTCGAATAGACGGACGTTTTATGAGTAGTCGGGCTGACTGTACATTCATACCCGGGTTAAATTTTAATTTTTTTTCCAATATCGCTTTATATTTCGAATACCCCCTTTTCGCGCTAATTGGGTATTGACGGTTTGACACTCGATAGTCATCGAGGAATCGATCCGAAATGGTTTGGTGAATTCTTGAAATGTCGTTTACTAGTTTAAAATTTTTTAAGAGACTTGATATTAGAATTTAATTGTTCGTGGGATTTTAAAATTGGATTTCTTCTTGTTTCTCAATATAGTTTTTAAATAAATAATCAAGTGACTGTATGGTATCGGTCTTTATCCATAATAATCAATGGTACTTACAGTTGAAGAAAAGAAATTGGTCAGAGATCTTTCGGTACTTACCTGAAACAAAATTAAAAAAAAAAATATTAATAATATTATAAAAAATTTTAGGGTTTTGTATGTGCACATCATAGTGTAAGAAAAAACTAAGTTGTTTTTACTTAAACTGAAATTGTAGAAAGGTTTGTTGCGATTTATCAGTTTAGTTGTAATTGTGTATTAAAGATTATTGGGTGGCTAGATTTGATGTGTACGAGACCGAGTACGAGACTTGTTAAGATCATTTATTTGTCGGTTTTCTAACGAATTAAAACAAATTAAAAAAAATTATTTATCAATAATTATGTGATGATTATAAAGCTATTAGCGTGTAGATTAATTTTCACTATAGACTTTTCAAATCATCCCAAATTTTCAGAGAAATTTTCAACAAAATAGGAGCCGTGACCGGTGAGACACGTTCGAAAAGATGATTATCAAAGTCTAATAAAGCCTTTTAAAAGACTTCGAAATTTTTCAAAACTGTTTCTCGTGTAATGCAATAAGATCGAATTATTTATTTATCACGAAAATATTAAATTTATTTATGATATTTAAAAAAAAACTGTTTTCAACGAGATTCACTTTAGCCTGGAAACAACTTTAAAGACCCATGACTGCAAGAACGTTGGTTCGATTCCACTTCGACTGTAGCCACTTCAAAAGTCACCATCGTTAAAAAAAAAATTTCTGCTTTACTTGAAATTATTTAAAAAGTAAATTTGATATTTTTTTTACTGAAACATAAAGAAAAGAATCAGATTTACTTTTTACATAATTTTCTAGGAAAAATAATCTTTTTCATACATTGAAGTAAAACTATATTCTTACAACACGTATTATCTGCGAGATCGTGAAGGATTTATTTGGTCTCCGAGAGATTTCCTTAACCCGTGTAAAGCGTCACTCGTTTACCCAAGCAATTTAATAACGTTACTTTCGAAACCTTTAAAACTTAACTGGATTCAAATCCTTATCCTCCCAAGTTTTTTCCTCGTTCGCCGAATTAAAAATATTTATCGAATTAAAAAAGGCAAGAAATAATTAAAAAAACGAAGTCCCCTCGGATTCCCACGTAGAAGGGCGAGGTTGAAACGACGACTCTTTGGGCGTTCCAGGTCGTCGTAAACGTGGCTCCAGAGCCGGCGATAAAAGTAACTGTAATAATCGCGCTGCTTCAGCGCTCCGCGTGAACTCTACGGGTGCAGTTTCGCGCGGATGATCCCAAGCCTTTTTTTTTCCTCCTCCCGCTTCTCAGGCTCCCAGTGTCAAAGGATTAATGGTTATCTCTCCTTTGGACCGATAGAAGAGTTATCTCGACTCGCCTCTCTCGCTTCGTCGGAGTGCTGCCGAGCTTTTAATTGAATCTGATGGGCAGTTTAATTGATACTTGATTTTTTCAGTTTGTTCCTCGAATAATTGGTTGTGAATCTTCATTGAGTAAACTCAAGCCTGAATTTGAGGTCGGGATTTTTTATTAGATGCAATAAATATACATTTTGATTTAAAGAAAAGAAGGTCATAATCAATCAATATCTACTGAAAAAACTGTTCAGGAGTAATTTTATGGATCCTATACAGAATTCTATTTACATAGAGTGTCGAATTTTGTTCAATTTGACAGTCAATCCTATTATAATTTGAAACTTTAAAACTCTGAATTACACTTCTCAGTTTTCTAAATACTAATAATCAAATAAATGAACAAACTGGGAGTTAATAATAATAAAGTAAGTAACTATTATTGTAATACCGATGGATCTCATTGATTGAGAGCTTCTCAACAATGAAAAAATTAGTAAGGTAACATTTTTAAATAGCTCCGTTTGTTAAGTAGCTGCAGGTTTTTTTTTCAAGACAAAATTCGTTGAAATGAAGATTCTTTTTGCGAATTATAATATTAATCGGTCTGGTTGAGCGAAGTTTTTCACATTATCCGAAGTTTTTGAAGCATAGAGTTTAATCTTTGGTTTATGTGCGGTCATAGATTATGCATTAAACGCACCGTTAAAACTTTACGTGATTCAAGCACTCGGCTTTAAATTTATGGCGAGTACCAGAAGAGCAAGAAAAAAAAACCAAAATTAATTTTCGAAAAATTAAAAAAAGCGAACAGTTTATCGGTTGATTTTTGAAAAGTTCAAAAACCATCCACTTCGGTCGTAAAATTTTTTATTAACGGATCGATTCGCAAGCAAATTCGAAAGTTAAAAATACAAGTGGGAAAAAATTTTTAATTTCGGAATTCAAATTTTAAACTCAACGACCTTTGGAAAAATGTAATTAATAGGACGCATTAACGTTATTTTATCTTTTATTCCTTGATAAAAGTGTAGTGAGTAGTTCGGATGAAAGAGCATTAGACTCGTCATTGGTCAGTCGACGATTCGAATCCCTTCGCTTTGCTGTCAGACTAAATAGACTTGTAAATTTCCAAACTGGTTTTATCCATAAAGGGTATAATATGATTGGTGTTAAAAAGAAAAAAAAAGAAAATGACGTATATATGCAAATGAAAATAAAATGAACTTTGATCCAGAAATTTTTTTTTTTTATTTACTATCAAAGCACTATTCATGAAAACCCACCTTAAACCGAGCCTCAATCAGTTTAAACAATCATCAATCATTAAAGAAAAACAAGTAGTCGACATTAACAAATCTCAAGTCCAACGAAATTCAATAAACGCGTACGCGCAAACAAAAAAGAAGCCTCGCTTCTTTACCCAACTTCAGTATACTTTATCGAAGATTGAAAACTAGATTCACCTTGTAGCCCGCAGCAGCCTCCTCGTTTTTTTTTCGCCTCTACCTCGAGAAAACGAAAGGGACGATAAATTCGATAGACGATCTCCGGGTGCGCGCGCAGGAAAAACCCTGCCGCGGGCGGAAAAGCCGATATAGCAGCTCTCCTCGAAGAATTCCAATTATGCCTCGCAGGTTTGTTAACGAAAATTTCATCACGCTATAGAGTCGGAATGATTCATTAATATTTTCTGTAACACCTCGAAAAAAAAGAAGCCCAGAAAAGAAAGAAAAATTCGTAACACGGCCGTTGGCGCTTTAGCGTTGAATAAATCTTCCCGCGCTGCACTTAACATACGGTGTAACTTTGCTACGTAACTTCTCGGGTGGGTTCGGCGCGGCGTTTATCGAGTTTTAAATTTCTCAATCGCGCTTAACACCTTCACGAAACGAAACGTGTTTAATGCGAGAACCCCAGGAGGAGGAGGAAAAAAAAAAAAATAAGGTAAATAAATTTAACGATACGTGCGAGCAGGGAATATCGACTTTCATTGTGCATTATCGATCTCATTAACGATCCGAGCGAGAGACGATTGATTGTGAAAAATCAATTGCCCGAGCTCGCGGTGTTTACCGATTAATATTTCAAAGAGAGAAAAAAAAAAAAAAAAGGTTTTGAAAAAAAAAATGACGGGCTCTTCCAGGACTATAACAAAGTATTACAGGCACGGTAATGTGATAATTTTAATAGCTGTGCACGTATACGCGTTGAATTTTAATTGCCAGCGCGGGCCTTTTTTATTTCGCATTTCATAACGCGCTTTTATCTTGGGCTCTTTATCAGATATAAAAATATGTAAACCGATAGCCATAATAATTCGGTTAATGGCGTACAACGTAAATTATCAATTATTTTTTTTCGTCTCTTTATTACGCGGTTATTTCGAGCTGTTTACTTTCATTACGGAATTATTATATTTGTAATGATGGCTCGTTGAAAAATCAAAGAAAAACATATAATTGGTTACGTGAACGTGCCTTTTTTTTTTCGTACGACGCAATTAGCGAAGATTGTTTCCCAACTGTGGGCCTCTCGCGAGTTTTATCCTTAATCATTATACAATAAATTTTATAGCGAAAAAAGTTCTTTTTTAATTTTTTGAGGATAGGTAAAACCAACGTTGAAAAATTAAACGTTTACGGAGTTTGTTACAAAATCAACCGGGTATGTTTTCAAACTTACGATCCTCAACTAAATTTCTTTTTCAATATTTTTGAAAATATACGTACAACTGAAGAAAAAAGAACTTTGGAGATTAGTTTCCGACTAGTTTTTGCCTATTTTTACTACAGTCCATAATCTAATCTCATTGCTGCAGTTTAAAAAAAAATTGAATCGAGTTTTGTATTCACAGAAGTAAATAACCGAGTTCAAAAATTAACCAGCCGCAACAACTTTTCAACGTATAAGCTTACTCGATGTATATATTGTATCATTTGAAAAACTAGAACATCACGAAGTTACCCAACGCCAGCGAAGTGAAACAACTTCAAAGAGAGAAAAATCAAATGACTGTCAAGAGTATAACTGCAGCAGCAGCCAAGTCTGGAGCTTTTAATTTAAGACAATAATTTCGAGAGAGTAACTCGAGAGCCCCAACAAATCCTCCGTAAAGTCAATTAACCTGCAGGGCGAAATACCCGGAGACGTACCGTATTAACCCGAGGAGCAGCGGGCGCCGATTAGAGGGCGTCCGTCCGGCGCTGATGAAGACGTGGCCGGGGAAGCATCCGCACGCTTGACGTACGACCGCGACCGCGACGGGCCGCATGCGCGCTAAGTGACTCGGCGATTACGGACTCAAATGTGCATGCACGCGCCATTAGCTCTACCGATGCTGCTGCTCTTGCGCCGATCGAGTCTTTTCGATATGCGTTTGTCACCGACGATGAGAGGATTTTACTCCTGTGATTAGCTGTTCTTTTTTTTTTTTTTTACTACAGTAGCTTGAAAATAATTCAGCAATAGGAATTTGAAAAATACTGTTAACAGTAATTATTAAAGCTGTAGTTTGTACTGGCTTGCAGAAAATATTTCTGCAATAACGTCAGTAACTAAATTTTCTCGTAAATTTTAGAGAGCAATGATACTTATTTTATACGCTAATACATCAAACCTGCAAGCTTAAAAAACAGAAAAAAATGTGTAAAAAATCTTAAGGATATTTGTCGACTCTTAAAAGTACAATTCCGCAGTAAGGAGAAGTAAACTTCATAAAGCTCAAACATTAAATTCTTCAACAGTTTCTTTTCATTCGTTCAGAATAATCTCGAAAAAAAGTAAATTGAAGAAAAAGATCGAGTGCGGTGACCCTCTTCTCTAAAAAACTTGAAGTTTGGTACAAGTCTCTGGAGTTTACTTGAAAAATTTTTGATCGAAGTTCATAAACCTGTTACGCGTCAAATTTGAAAATTTTCTAAAACGTCGAACGAATTCCAGAAGCCCCGCTCCGGTACCCTGGCAGACGACCACCGCACCGAATCGATAGTTTCGAAACTTTGACCTTAACTAACCACTTTTTGGAGCTTCCCATGCAAATTTTCAATCATAATTTTGCAATTCAAATTAAGTACACGTCCTGCTCGACCGAGTGAAAAACTATCTTTTAAAATTACCATTTATTTTGGGACAAAATTACCCTTGGTCAGCACTAATAAACTGATTTTGATTTTAATGGAAACCAGTAATTGAATGGTTTTTGTGTTCGTTATGGATTTTTCACTGTTTACAGAGTAAGCCGAAGAAAAGCACTTCATCAAAAACTTCACGGCTCGAAAAGATGCTTCGAAAGTTTTCATAGAATAACTTGTTGCCCGTCCGTATATTCAGCCGTAATGTGTTTTGACTTTAATGCAAGTTTGAATTTCTGAATTATTGTTTAATGGGTTTGACGGTAGGTCACTCAATATTGATTCTCTCACGAAATCATAGTAAATACATACGCACCTCGAAAACATGATATTTCGGTAACCAAATGTATATTATAAGTATGAAAATTTAGTTGATGGTATCAAATTACACTGAGTAGGTCATCAAACTTTTTATGCTTCATTAAAGAGACCTATAAAACTCGCCCGGATAATTAAACCCGTATTATGAATATGAATTTTACAAACGTTTCAAGGGTGAGCGAAGTTCCCCAAAATCAACTTAGTCTCGATCGCAAGTTCGAAAATTATCGCGCGGTCGTAAATTAAAAAGCACCCGGCCCTCATCAAGCTCGCCTAATCTTCAATATATTACAACGAAGTGAGGAGTAACTCGCCCCGGAGTGGCTTACATAAATCAAACGTCCGCATAATGTAGTTCGAACCAATCGAGAACACCCCGTAGATGATTTACTTATTTCGAATGTTTTTCGATATCAAAAATTTGATCATCTCAACCGTTAAATCGCGTGCGCGTGCAGCTAAACCAAAGTTGAAATTTTATCTTCCGAGAGTCTCTCGCGCGCGCGTTTGCGATTTAGGTTATATAACTCCGTTTGCCTGCTGCCGTTGGCTGCACGTGACAATATTCTCTCAAGAAATGTGTCTACCTCGCTCCTCTCACAAAGGAGGATAAACTTGATTTAAAAATTTTTTTTTCCTCTTTTTTACCGGGGCTCGACTGACTTTTTATCAAATTTCGTCGTTTAGTTTTCTCTCGCGCAAAGTTGTTTCATTTTTTTGAAGGATGGGGTTAGGAAGACAGCTTTTTTAATGAGATTCGCCCAAATATTCCCTCTGATAATGACAGTCCAGTTTCGCTCATCACCCAAATCATTTAGTTTTTGACGGTGTATCGAAGACATCTTTTTAATGAGCCTTGAGCTACCCAAGGCGATTAGAACTATTTTTAGTGCATCCGTTAAACCATCCAACGATCGATCATTTCCGAGTCGTTTTAACGTTTCTCAGAAGCTCGGTGGGCGTTGAAACGAAAGTTAAGAAACAATGAATATCCAAGTAACAGTGTTGTACCGCTGGATGATAAACGCGGGGAGTCAAGTGGGTCACTTTGAACTTCGCACGGTGGGTAAAACGGTTCATATTTATAGTTCGGAGCAGTTGCGCGCGGAGGTGCAGTGGCGACGACCAGACCGAAATCCAGTAATCTATAATTAGTTCGATCGCGTTCAATAATTAATGGGAAGCTCGGCACACTTGATGAAAAATACACATCACAAGAGCGATAAGTCAATTATTCGGGGGAAGATGTGTCAAAGCTTATTGGATTTAAGAGCTCGGGACAAAGAAAAAGTTGTTAATTTTGATTGGCGAGACCTTAAATTGTTTATGACTTCAAATTTGATCTTTAGCTTTATTTGTATAAAAATCTAGGAGCGATTTCAAAATTTTTTTTTAATATTTACTATAGCTTCGGTCATCAGTTACGACACTGGAATGCAGATATACTGTATTTAGAAACTACGACTTGAATAGATGTTAAAACAAAAAATGTATAAAAAAACTCTTACGTATTCAATTTTTCGCAAACATGTAATTTAAAAAAAATTTGATCCCGGTTAATTTACCAAACAAAAAAGGAATTTATAATGACTGTAACATAATACTTTGAAGACTATCAAGTTTTTCGTTAAAAAAAGCTGTTCCTCCATAGTAGCAAGATACCTCAACAACAAAAAAGAAAGTTAAAAAAAATATGAAAAGACTTTTACGATTGATACGAGATTAACGATTAATAATACGATCCCAGCTGGAAGAGTAGTTTGATACGCAGTCGTAAACTACATAATAGGAAACTTCGGGCTGGGTTAAAGGCAAAGGAGATCAGCGATAAAACGCACTAAACCCCTTGACCCGATCCGTCATCCGCATTGTCGTGAAAATACTCTAAAGAACCACTTATACGGTATAAATTTTACAACCGGCCGTACGAAATTTTACAAGGTGAATTTTTACGGCTCCGTTTAAACGAATCGCGCGCACAAAATCTTCCCTTGTTTCACCTTTTTTTTTTTTAGGAGAAGAATTTAGCGCTGATGTAAACACGATTAGCGAAAGAGTGACACTTTCATTACCAGAGCTCGTTTATCTGTCGTCCGTTGTTGAAAAAAAAAAAAAAAAACAAGTAAGAAAATTTCGAGAAGAATACTCCGCGCGATTGAGAAATTAAATAAGCGGGACAAACGCAAACGAGATTAATAATGAGAGAGAGAGAGAGAAAAAAAGATGGTAGCGGAAGCGAGACAAAAATCGAATCACGGGAGGCGAAAGGAGGAAAGCTGATATGCAAAAAGACCTGGAGGAGTAAAAAATTGCTAGGAAGAGAGCACGGCTATAACGAGAGAAGACGCAAATAGACCCGGCGAAATAAAACGAGGCACCGCTTTCAAAAACCCGCCCCGAAAAACGTCAGCCGGAGTGGGTAAAAAATTTTCCTCCCCCACGGAATATTACTCGATTTTTGGCTTCATCCCGTGACGGTTAATTAACCGAACGTCCGACGGTTAATTTCGTTAAAATTTTATTCTTTTTCACCGGACCAGTCGTCAATTATTAGCGGGGGATGAGTGAAATTTTTAATAATCCGACTGGGTTAACTCGGGGGGAAAAAATTTACGCTGCGGTTGAGACGCGAAAGAGTTTTTTGATACAGCAAAATTTGATTATGAGGAATGATTGTTTGGACCTTGCGATGACAGTATAAGTACGAAAAACCGACAAATTTTCACTTTACTTCCCAAGAGAAAAATAGGGTCGATATTGTTGCACTTTTAAATATTTCAAAAAAGTCAAAAATAATATTGTTGCTTGAAAATGAAGTCAACGACGAAAATTTTAGGCGGTCTTCTTTTATTAAATTTTTGTAACTTTTAAATTCGTTTCTTCATTAACTGAGTTTTTGAAAGTTTTCAAATTAACTCTAATTAAGTTAAAGAAAATTTATGATCCAGAAAAATTCATTAAACTTTTTAATAAAATTTTAGAAAAAATTTACCTTTAGATTGTATTAAAACAATAAATTGGTTCACCTAATAGCCGGGTATCCCGTTTTTTTTTATTCATATTTTTTTTTTAACAGAATTAATAGGCTTTTACACAAAGTGATACAACGTTGGATATTGGTAAAATAAGCAATTTAGCAATAATAGTTTTATACTCCCAAATGTTATAAAGCCGAAAGAGGAGTTCGCGGTTATTAACATAAAAAACTGTATTGCGTTATGAAGAAAAATCGAACAAAGATTCAAAAATTTTTTTTTCTTTTTTTTGTTATGATTATCTATGTATTTTTGTCTCCTAAAAAATTACAGTTATTAATTTAATAATCTTCAAAAATGTGCAATTTTCTCCAGAGAATAAATTTTTTTTTATTACATGATATGATTACAATGAATCAACAATTTAATAATAACTGAAAAAATATATTAGTTTTCGCGGTAGTTTACAATTATGTCAACGGAAATCGAACCCAAAGCTTCAAATACTTCTAAGCTTTAATGAGACAACGACCACATGATAGTCAATACAAATACCTCGACAAATACGAAAATAATCCCAACAAGTAGGTTTTAACAGTGAATACAAGATAAAATTTGTTTACCTTTCTAAAAAAAATTTGAAACTTAGCTTCAGTTAATAAAGCATTTCCGGGGTGGAAAACGAATAAGAAAGCGGTCGCGACGAGAGCAGTGATTAAATTATTTGCGCGTTTCGCACGATTTCCCGTGGCTATAAACAAGACGACGAGGATTTTTAACGCTCGGCTGTGTTTCGTTAATAAAGACAAACGATGATGAAAAATCGTGACGGTAAAATTTCGCCTCGGGACTTGCGCGCGCGGCCAATGTGGATCATTGAATTGCAGATGCGGAACTGGGGAGCTGTTATATGTATATATCCATTATACCGGGAAGGAGTGCGGACTGTATTGAATTAACGTTGTATCGGTGCGCCCGCGGATGTTTGACTTTACTCGCAAAACCTCCTCCTCCTCGACTTTGAGGTGCACCCAAAGAAGTGTGACATTTTGACGCTTGCTTTTTTTTTTCGAGGAAATTGGTTTGTTGGTACTTACTCACTCCGATAGGATAATTTAGAGATTTGTCAACTCACCTGAAACAAAGAAGAAAATAAAAGGTTAGATTTTTTGTGCAAGTGGTTTAAGATAAATTTTTTTTTCTAAGTCACTCCATGCTTGGATTTAAATTCAAAAAATTTATCCGCTTTTTACCATCCTTTCGTTCTTTTACGAAAAAGGACTCGCTTTTGAAAACTACATCCCCACAATATTCAGAAAATTTCATTACATCGATTTTTATCTAAAATTTTCCTCACACTTTGCCCCCGGTATTTTCCAGAAATAAAATTTTTATCCTGGCTTTTTTTTTTTTTTTTTTTTTTCTCTCTAAGTTTAACAACGCAAAAGCTCATGTAAAATCATTCTTACAATGGAGTAATGAAATTTTTATGACTATTTTTATTATTCCAGCGCGTGCTTGCAGCTGCAGTTGTTCGCGCAGTTTCAAACTTAATTTCAATTAAAGAATACGATACGAATGAAAAAGCTAGAATATATATTCAAAGCCTTCTCTTTTTCATTAAAGTAAAAAAAGATTCGTCATTCAACAATAAACTTTACGAAATTATTCTCCCAAAAAATAATTCAACGAGCAACTAACTAAACGATCGAATAAATCCTCGAATCGCATTAAAACTAAAATGTTTACAAAAAAAAGGTAAGGGAAGTAGACTTATTCATCCCTGAATCGGATAGCTCCAATCTTAATCCAAGCTAAAGAAAAAAAAAAAAAATACGAAATCTCATCACGAGTCAGAGGATTTTATCCATCATATTCCCGGGGATTTACTTGTACATCTCCCTCGTCTTTACAAACCGGGAATCAAGTAAAAGCGCCTCTCAACCCGCGAATAAAAATAAAAAAATCTACCACTGTCTTAATTACACCCCAAAGCATAAACATTTAAAAGAGTAAACGAGAAAATAAACAAGGTCGTCCTGCACGTGTCTCACCCTGGCCACCATGAGCTCGAATCCAGCACCAACCTCCACCCCCTACCCCAGGGCCGGCTGCAGTCATCCGGTTTCCACGCTACCCCGGGGGGAGGCTGACGTCACGGCGGGCGGGGGTGAGTGCGTGCGTCGTGCACCTTTTTTCATGCTAAATCGATGCCTGTGGCTTATTGTTTTGAATAAATTTTAATTTTTCGAGAGCTGAATGGGGCTTTTTTGTGCCTTAATTCGTTTAAAAAGAGAAGTAAGTTCATGATAAAAAGTATATATCGATGGAAAAAACTTTGATTACACAGGTAGCCGTAGTATTAATAATGCCGGGGTATGCTGAAAAAAACTAGTATGTTTACTAACTTTATTTTGCTGTAAATAAAAATTGTGCAAAGTTGAAAAAACTATGTACTGTGTTATTCTTTACTATTGTTTATTGTGAAGTAAAGTTTGATATGAAAAATACTTTGAAAAATCAAGCTTGTTTTCACAAAACTACTTCATAAAATTCAAATTTACGTTAGTATTTGTATTTATAAATTTGTTTCATATATTTTCAATGTAAATAGTAAAAAGTTCAATTAAAGTCTATACATAATAAATAGAAATTCAATAAAATCCATTTAAAGCGTCTAATAAAAGTCATTAATTCACTCTCTTGGCACATAGTATTAAATTCGAAGCATACAGCCGCAGCCTACTTTATACCGATACACATTCCAGAAGATTGAACAAGTGAAATGAGGGGATTGAACCGCATTAAACTCCCATAAAACACCTTGATGCTCAATTGACTCTAATTACTCGGAAAAATAAGGTTAAGAATTTATAAAGCAGTCGGGACTAAAATCTCATCGTCGAGAGTTTAATGTCAGGCCGCATTAAAAATAAAAAATGGCTCAATCATCGCGCGCACCGCGCACTGCTGGCGAATTCTTTCACCGAGCGATCCACTCGCGCTCGAGAGCGTGAGTGCAAGGCAACCTTGCACTTACGTAACTCACAATAGAAAGTATTCAAATGAGACGTAAGATTGATTCCAATAAAGCTCGAGGTGTCCGCTTATTAACACCGTCCACCATACGCTTCATAAATCGGTGCTCTTTACTTTATTTTATATTTTTTTTATCCCCGCAGTTGTCGTATAACTTTATTATTTAACTCGGCTTGCGGTGCCCCGGAGAAAAATCAACCTGCAGCAGAATATGTACGCGTGTAACTCCATTAAGAGAGGAAGCCGAGTTTACCCAAGCCATGGGCTGCGCATGTATACTGTACACACCGAGCGGGTGGCGCAAAACAACCGCAAACCACTATCAAGTGGGGAATTGAAATACGCGGAGCTCTGCAGTACTACGTATATATGGAATGATTCGACGCGTTCAACAGGTATCAACTAAAAATATGAGCTTATACGCGGTTCTCAGGAATACGGCAGCTGATTTTTCTGCCCTTGCCGAGTTTACCAAACATTGCTTCACGCATGGTTGGCCTGAGTTATGGACTCCCGACTTACCGTATGATTCCGGTATTGTCCATTACGAGTACATCGAGAGTCTCGGAATCAAATCAAATTAATGATTAGTTAAAGGGAATATTTTTTGAAGATTTTTCCTATAAATGAAGTTGACATTTGATTAATTATATTGATTTCTGTTTGATTCTTTTGGTGATTCTGGAGTGCATATAATCCCTCGGTCCATTACTATGAGTTATGACAATTTTACAGAAGTGGGCTCTAATTTCTTGATAAAACAATACATAAAGGGTTTTATCGTTAACGCCTTTAGGTCTTTAGACATTGTCGCTAATGTTTTTTTTTGTATCACATGCTTTATAAAGAAATATTCAAGATGATTCATTTTTAATAACTCATAATGCTAGAGCTAAACACACCTTGGTGTTGATGTTGAATTGTTCAAGAGGTACTTAATCAAAGCTGGTTTTTTTAGGTCAATGGATTACCGCACCCTAACAGAATTATAAACCAGATCATGTAGACAGAATCCAGTTCCTTAAACAAATTAATTTATTTCCATCATCAGAAACTTACTTCAATAAGATCCATCGAGATTTAATCCCGTAGTAAGCTCCCAAAAACCCTTGATCTTTCCAGACAAGAACGCTGCTCTTCCCATTGTGTGGTTATTGTCAGCTCTTCGCTAGCACCTGCGCGCGCGCGTGCGGACGGGTGAAAAAAGGAAGAGGAGGAGGAGGAGATCCGAAAAGTAGGACCTCTCTCGTAGGGCGTATAACGTACGGGTAGTAGGAACCTTTTATTAACCCGTCAGGCGGTTTCCTCCTCCTCCTTCTCAGGGGGTTGACTTCAATACTGCACCGGGAGCGAAGAGCGCCCGCGGAAATTGGCAGTCTTAAGGATATCGGACGGCTGGCGAGGAAGTTTTTGGACGAGATGATTCGTTATCGGAGCCCCGGGGTTTTCGGGACCGACCGGAGAGATGTATTGGATTCTTAATATCCGGCGACTAACGCCCTGATGTTGGAAAATCGGTGCATTAAGAAATTACTTGGTTTTAGGGCGATCTCGACAGAGAGTGCAGAAATGACAAGCTTGTAATACGCGAACAAAATATTAATTTGACCTAATTAAGTGAACACTGTTTGGGCTCATATGTGGTAAATTGATATCAACAGTTACAGCGAGTGCAGAAGAAATATGGTTAGAACATAGTAACAGTCTATAAGAGAATATTTTTACACTCTCAGTGTATTGTATAAGAAATAATTTTTACGTGAAAAAATTTTCTTTTGAGAACGTGCTTAGAAGATACTAAGTTTAGATTAAGCCCTCATACTCTGACAGTTCCTTGGAAGCAACCACTAACCTTTAATATTGAAAATAATTGTTACACGCTGCATTAAAAATAAGTTTTCATTTTTACGCTCAAAAATAGCTTTCTCATAAAAAAATTCTTCGTTTCTCTGTTAAATGTTAGAAGGTTCTAAGTTTAGACCACATGCCCACAGTTAGATAACGTACTTGCACAAGAGATCTAAATTTATAAGCAATGGAACGTACAAAACGATGAACCATTCCTGAGTCACAAACAGTGAAAAAAAAAAAAAAAATCTGATAAGCTGAGAAATATGCGTGACAGTTCCGTTATCTACACAACCCATGTTTGAAAAAGGTTCAATTGTATTTTGGAGCACCTCTCCCAGGAGGTACAACAAACCGCGCCCGTATAAAGACACACATCACCTTGGCTTTACGATCTTTCAACTGGTTTTAGTGCCGATGCAGGGGTAAAAATTAACGCTCATAACTCTGATCCAGCTAAGAGATAACCCAGTCGGGGCAGGTGCGCGATACCATATCTAAATCAAAATTCAAATCTCAAATTGAAAATAAACTTAAAAAAAGCGAGACTAAAGTTGTACACAAACAGCTCTTTCCTTTTTCGACAAAATAATACCGCGGCGAGGAGGAGCGCACGCCGGTGGAGAGCCACAGTAGAAAGTAAGAGAATTCCGCGACGAGGAGCAAACCGGATGCAATGGGAGCGAGCGAGCGACCGATAAGCACCAACGCGCCACTGCAGCCGAGACTGCTGCGAATATAACCACTGCTTTTCCGCTGATAGATGTGCGCCGTCTTTTCAGCTCCCTTTTGTAAACCCTCCCCGATAAAAGCCGATCTTGTACACGCCAACGTTTTTCCGGAAAAATCTTGGCTCTTGGAGATTAAGATGCTTTCCTCGTAGGTACGAGATTTAAATGAGTGCCAGGTTCGACCTGAATCTACCTTTGATGCTTCTTCTTTTATTTCAGATTGATTTGTAACTGTTTTAGGTCGTGTGAAATTAGGGACACTGTGGCTTTATAAATCATCTTGGACGACAAAAAAGGATCCCGAGATAACAATAAAACATGGGCTAAATTTATGCAAACGAGTTTTCGTTCCGAAAGAAAGACGCCACGTGTACAACAGCCTAAGGGACATTAGCCTTATTGAATGAGAGAGAGAGAGAGAGAGGATTTAAAGCGTGTCGAGCTTTTTTCACTTAGCATACAATTAAAATCCTTTTAAAAGTCGGGCAGCGCGGGGTGATGAAACCAGACAGAAAAAAGCACCCAACTAGCTAACTTGGCTCTGCACGCATTGAAAATTCATACACTCGGGCGGATGTTAATTAAGAGTCCGGAAAAACTTTTCCTCCCGGGTTTTGTGTTGAAATTCGCGTGATTTAATTAGGATCCATACCGAAAAACTTTTTAACGAAGGTCTGAAGATACAAAAAGTAAATCAACCGAGTGCAGCAATAATCATCTCCGGGCAATTACATTCCGGAGAAAATTTCATCCCGATCGCGGGAGTACGAAACAAAAAGAAAGGCTTGATAAAGATTGCGGAGGAGAAACACAATGCTCACGGGGGGGCATTACCAGCTCCTCGTCGTGGACACAAGGCGCGGCGGTTGAACCGTCGTCGTCGTCATTATTTCTTCCTCTTCTTCGGTTTTTTTTTTTTTTTTTTTTTTTTTTTTTTTTTTTTTTTTTTTTTTTTTTTTTTTTTGCCCACCCATGTGTACTCCGGAGTTTAAACGTTTCTTCTCTCTTTTGCAGGAGCGTTTTACGCGCTGTGACCCCCTTTTTTCTTACTCACTTACTTTACTTACGAGACACAAAAGCACCCTGAAAGTTTGATTTTAAATGAGTTGTTTTACATGCCTTTTGTCCGAGACGGTTTAATGAATTTCGGGGAGAGAGTGGGAAGAAGGATTATTTCGAGGTTGCTAGACCTGGTTTCAGGACAATGAAGTTTACTCGGTTTTTCGTACCTACGACGAATTAACTAATAAAGTGCGAGCTGTTTTCGTATTTTTTTAAGTGCAAATAATTGGAGTTTCAGGGGTGTAGGACGTAGGTGTTATGACGGTCGTAAGTCCAGACCAAGTTTGAAAAAATTTTTATAGTTTCGTAAAATGCGGAAAGAGACTTTGTTGCGAATTAAATGTCGGGCTTATTGGAAACAATGTCGATAAAAACGTCTCAGGTAGTATCTAATAAATTTGATACTTTGGTTGCATTAATGATAAACTAAAATGAGTTTATACCAACTGTGACTACAAACAATAATTTATTGAAGTTTGTTCTAGTTCTAATACTAATTCTCTCTCGATTTTTTCAAGTTTTCCTTATTGATTTTCATACGTATACGAATACGGAAAATTCAAATCAGATGATTTATTTCATTGACTCTCGTCATAAAAAAAAAAATTACAGGCTTTTAATCAAAGTGTAGTATTAAAATTTTAAAAGATAAAATTTGTTAATACCGATTCAGCAGTTTAAAAGCTCGAACCTTAAAATCGCGACTTCGGATTTAATTAAAACGTAACTCGATATATGAATTTTGAAAACCCAACGATGCAAACAAAATCGAATTTGCATCATCGACTTCCCCAAAAGCACTTCAAACATTTTATATCATTGTAAAAAAGTCTTCAAACTTCATCTGAAGTCATTTCTTTTTTTTTTTTTTTTTTTTTCATTAAACCTTCATTGTAACATCGCCTCATAAAAAAATGTGCTCAGAAAAGATTTAATTCTACTGACGTTTCAAATTTTTGAAGTTCAAGTTACAATATGTAAGTCGGTTAGAACTTCTCCAAACCAAAATTTTTAAGCTACGCGATCAAATTCAAATTGATTCCTCAGCAGTTGCAGCTCGGATCCTACGGTGGGCCAGCCACGCGCCGGCTGGGCCCAGGAACAACAGCAGCTGTACGCAGGGCTCGGGGGCCCCTCTTTCTCATTCTTCTCTCGCAGCTGCCAAATAAGCACGAGGCCCATATGCCCTCCTCTCCTCTCTCTCTCTTTCCTTCTCATTCTTATTCTCGAGAAAAAAAAGGGCCCGTAATTTTCGTAACAGAGTTGCGCTAAATTCAGCACGGCTGCGCACTTTTACCAGGAATGGTGGCGAAACTGCATGATCAGTTGGAATTAAAGTACTTCGTTCGAGGTGTTAAATATTTTATGTTTGGATTTGGATGATTGTCTATTTGTCTATACAAAATGATGTTTTAGGGTAAAAATGGAGAATAGGGATTTTCTCCTGTTCACGGAAGTAAAATACTTTTAAAATAAAAATGTGACTAACCATAATTTTCATGGACTTCACTTGTCTTTATTAAATACACCATTGAGATTTTAGTTATTTCCAAAAATCAACACAGTTTTTGAACTATTGCTGTCAAACTGTCGTTTAAACTTATTTTGTTCAGCGATTCTACAGAAACAAAACAATAATAACAAGCTTCTTATCTACGGTAAATAATTTTCAGACGAATTTATAACTGAAAACACAATAATGATACACCTGACGTGGAAGATAACTAATGCTCACTATAAAAGTCAAAAAATTGGTCGCAGCACGATTCCATTGGTTCGATTTAAATCCAAGACCATAAAAGCCCGCTCAAAGCTCCTAAGGTCAAAAAGAAAAGCTCCTTTCAGCCCCGAGTTTTATGAACTACTCCCCCCAGGATAATTATAATTCGAGAGGGGGGGGGGTGCCAGTGGTCAGTCGAAATCCTTTGACCCCGTGCAGAACGCTTTACAAACACACGCAACTCGGAATCGATAAAAGGTAAGGCAGAAGCTCTGCTTCCTTCCTTCGTATTACAGCACCGCAAAGGGGCAGCTCGAGCTGGAAGCCAAAGTGGGACGAACCACTCCCTAAAAAACACGAGGCACGATCCCCCCTCCTCGATTCTACCTGCGCAAGCTGGTTTTTTATAAATTCAAACGGGCCTTTTTAACTTAATAATTCAACGATTTATCGGATTTTACTCGGTTTGGAGGAAAATTTACCCTTACGGTTTAATGAGTTCATTTTATTGATTGATAATCATAGTTTTATTTTCATGGGTTGTTCGATTGAATATTTTTTTGGTATGGGAGTGCGGACGTGAAAAAATAAATAAATAATGTTTGTCATTTTTATGTTAAATTAATTTAAAATTCAAATATGAATTTAAAAAAAAAAAAAATATTTTTTTTCCCTTATTCAAAGGAGAATTTAGATGGATCTTTTATGTTTAGTGAAGTTTCTCGTAATACTCGGTCCGAAAAATTTCGACCCAATCGAGAATCGAACCCTGGACTTTATACTTTGAGCAGCTTAGTCGTCGGCTACAACCAGAGTTCGGTACGCTGACTCTTCATTGATTTTGCGATTTCAAATTATTGTCAGTGAAAAAAAGCCGAACCGTACCACCATGTTTATTTCGTACATCAAACGGATAAAAAAATGTTAGTTCCTGCGAATCATGTCTTATTGATTATTGATTGGCTTTCATCGCTGTAAACAGTTTATTTTGTATCTATCATTTACAAGCTACGTCCGATGGTCCGTCCACACCGTAATGCAATCAATCAAGTTGTATCGTTGAGTGTACAATTTTACGTAAAAACCTCGACGCACGAGCTATAAAAGTCATCAACTTTTGAGAACCAACACCGCGATGGCGTAATAAATTCCACAGTTTTCCATAAAAACCCGTCACTTTGGAGGCCCGGTAAAAGTCGACATACGATTGAAAAGAAAAAAAGAAAAAAAAAAAAATCATCACGTCATTTTTACACACGGTAGAGATACGCATCGCAGGTAATGAACTTGCCAACCTATAACACTCGAGCTCCGCACGCTCCAGTTGGCCGCTGTAGGAATAACGGCGGGGAATCCTTTCTCTCTCTCTCTCTTTTTATTTTCCTTCTTCTTCTGCGTCTTCCTTTTGGGGGGAATGGAGATGTGTTATTGGGTTACGCCGTGGAGTGATTGATCATCGCTTATTATTGCGGTTGAAAGTGTTTCTCCGTCTCTTTTTATTTTCGCTCCTGTACCGTTACATAGAAATCAATTGCGAGGTATACGAATAATAAATCTCAATCTCGCGCGCGAAAAAAAAAAAAAATAATAATAATCTTGGCAACGTAAGTTTTGAGGAGGATAATCGGTGTGTAAGAGTTGAAAAAAAATAGCAGTGATTAGAAGGCGGGAGTAATCAAATCGAGTGGAATCAGCAATAATTGGCCCGAGTATAGTACGAGGGATAATATGAATTCAATACTGTATTGATTCGATCGGTTCGTTCATCCGTATTTATATAGTGCACGGGATTTGATACTTCAAGCTACTCTCCGGGAAAATTCCATTATTTTTATGAATCGAAATATGAGTTGTTTTGATACTCTTCGAAGGTTCAAAGAGAACTTTTATAGGATTACTTTTTGCTCCGAGAATCGATAACTAAACTCTTCTTTACTGATTTTTTATATGAAAAAGTAAAGTGCTGTCGATCAGAATTTTATTCTCTGAATTCAGCAGTGATTATTAACTGATTATTATAAGTAACTGGTACTCTCGCTATTGGTTATTTTTATCACTTGATACGTCGGTCTGTTTGTCTGTCCAGGACTGACCGCATAATATTTGAAACCATGTGAAAATTTACCCACTAATAGCACATAATCGCGCATGATACATCATGGTTTAAATGGACATGCATTGTAATAAATAAACAATCATTTAAATTACTTAAGAAACAATTTTTTAAAATTATTAGATATAAGGATGTATTTGAAAAACCTGGCTGCAGTTTCCGGTCATTTTTCCACTTGACCAATATCGCCATAAAGCTCAGAGTCGATGGACACCAAACAAAAGGACTCCCGGGGCAGCATCTTATTCGGGGATACAATTTCGGGTATTAAAACAAGAGGGAGCCGCGCTTCTGCGCCCCATTCGCATGCAAATTTAACGCTTATTTGAATAACGCATCAAACCTGCAGCCGGCGAGCACTGACGAGCATTTAAACCCGTTTATCGATTTCGGGAACGATGATTTTCGAAAGATTTTTAATTGAGACGAAGTTTTTCCCTATTTTTTTTTTTTTTTTCTTGATTCGCTAGATTAGTCGACCTGATTTCATCTGCGGTGCTTCCTTTGTCGTTGGATTGCAAATGAATAAATTCTCGGGCAAATTAAATTCCATTGGTTTTTGAATTGAGCGCTTTTTCGAGATCGATAAAAAAAAATTACGATTTCAGAGGTATTTAATTTTTCAAATATCTACAAGGTTCTAAACAAAGGATAAAAAAAAATTTTCTACCCGGAATTGAAAATTACTCGCTCATTGTCAGGCCTAAGTCTAAAACAGGGGTAATTGGTAATTTTACAAAGACACTAGGTAATTCTGTGCTTTATTCGGTGAAAATTGGACGTTTTTACGACTTGAGCCTTGACAGTTAACAACAGACACATTATAAGAAAAAAAAAAAAAAAAAAACAAACAACAGCTGGACACTCCTCAAAACACCACTACAATAATAGAGAAAAAAAAAAAAAACAAAAAAAACAAACAGACAGATATGAGAAGCGACGCGAATTTAGCTCGCGTACAAGTAAACCTACGGGCGCAGAAACGGTAGTGCGTAACTTCAAACGCTATGAATAACACAAAGGAAAAGTTTAAATGTGAAGCGTATGAATAAAACAGCCACACGCCGAGTAAAGTTAATTATTGCAAAAATTAGCTTAACAACAGCTTTGGCCAGGCGTACGCGCGCGGGGGGGGAAAAGCCAGCCGACTAATGCAAAACCTCCAGCTATCCTGTAACGATAAAATGGTTGAAAGCTGCTGCAAGCGTTTTACCTACCAGTGGAATCTCGTTGTTTCCGGCTAACTTTGTTGTTGCAAGCTAAATGATAATTTACAGATGCTGCTGGTGAATCACGCCGAGTTTTTGTTGTTTACGAGAAATTTGTCCGAATTTGCAGCGTACACTAAATTCGGAGAGAAGTATTTGATAATTTTAAAGTGATGCTGCTAGTTTTATAGGAATGTAACTTAATTATTACAGCGTTTGAGTTATTAACAATATTACCCGGTAAATTCTGTTTCAACTCTGAGTTAATTTGAGCTTGTAAACTATGTACGAGAATGTTTTAACAAATTACATTTTTTTTTGAAAGTGTAACCTAATGAAATCATGAAAGTTTTAATAAGACCCAGGTACTTTATGAATTAAGTGATTAATACTTATTAGTTACATGTCCATCTTTTAATCAATGTATAGATAAATTCAAAACTAAAAGAATAACATAAGCTTTTTTAAACAGTTGTAAAATTGGGTCTATTTATTTTAAACTAAAAGGTTATCATGGCGAGAATTCATTTCACAGTTTGTACTTTAAAATATTAGTAACGCAAGAAGGATATTAAAAGTTTTATAGTCTCAGTGCGTTGTTCAAAAATTTCTTAATTAAAAAAAAAAGACGATTTGTTTCAACATTCAAATGTGCTTAATAGTTCGCAAGCTCGGTAGAAAATATATTCAATGCTTGAATGTAATTAAGCAAGTAATATTGTTAGCTCAAATTGCCTTTGATATACGCCAACCACTGATATTATTGCATTCTCTCGTAATTAATCGTATCGCTCGGAAATCTGAACTTTACTTTCCCGACGTTTATACCATTTCACATTTTGAAGTTTTTAACGACTATTACCCATCATCAAATTATATACATACACTGTTTTATTATTAAACTTTTAATATTCGAAATTAGGTAAAAAATTGACGCAAAACTACCAAAAAACAAGCTCATCATCTTTCGAGGGTAAAAAAAGTCTTCTCGCGCATAAGGTCAACAACGAAGAAAACTCCCGCAATGACGACATGCACGCAGGGGGTAACAGACGATGACGGGTCGTCACATAACAATCACCATAATACCAGCTGCGCCGGGTTATATACATAGTTAGCTGAAAAACGCGAGGGCGGGTGGCTGTCGTGCGTCATATTCCGTTCCAGGATTTCGAGTGACGATGCACTGCACGCATACACGCGCTCCCGTCTGTCGCCAACCCCCCGGTTATAATCGGTTTAATACCAATCTACCTATAAACAAGTGCCAGCACTCGAATCGTACTATTTTCACGGGGTTTTCGGATCTGGATTTACTCGAAATCGAAACCAATGGGTTGACTCTTTGTTTATTAATCACGTCGCTATAGGACATTTATATAATATAGAAAGTATATGTTTTACGATTTCATACTTATAACCGTAAGTTTATGTCTTAATAATATTTAGCTCAGTTCATTCAATCATTTCTTTCCTCATTTCGGACAGTAGTACAAGCCTTAGTACAATTGAATATACCCTGTTGATGATGTAAAACATCCTTATTAAAAGATAAAAAATTTACAATATTGAAAAATTAAGATATATTACAGTAAGTCCGCACGAAAGAGCTCGGCTTGATTTAATAACAATGGCCATTAAATTAATCGGAAGAAAAGAATCTCGTTCCCATAAGTAATATATTAGCGCTCGAATAGTTCGAGTGTAAATCAATAATCACGCCCACCCGCCATAAATTAAAGGGTAAATTTAACGGGTGCTCCAGATACTTTGATTTGATAAACAACAAGACAATGTTTGCCACGGCTCGGAGTCGTCGAGATAAAATTGCGGGGGAGTTAATAAATTCGACCGCACGTACGGGCCCAATAACGTTCATATTGTCAACTCTCGTGGCTTTTACCGTTACGATGCACCTTTGTTGTTTCAAGAAATTACTACAGAAGTACATCGATATTATAAAGCAACAATCGACTGTCTAATGGAGATATGGATAAAAAGGTTTAAATTTTCATTACGCATGCGGGGCGAGGGTACTTTTGTAGTTACGTATTCCACTTGCATTGATATATAAACTTGGCCGAGAAGAAGAAGAAAGAAAGAAAGAAGTGGAAGGCAGAATGAAATTTCACAACCCAATAAGGAGCCAATCGATTCGCATTAATCGCGAGCTGCAGCGCGGTTAAATATGTCGGCACGGTTTATTTTACGACTGTTTATCGGCTCTTGTCAATTGAATTCTCCTTTCTTTCGTCGAAAATATGATGAATATTTAATAAGAGCTTGCAAAGATAAGGCTTCTTTTTTTTTTTTTTTCATGTAGATGCCGCTTCAGTTTTACATATATTCGATTTTTTATTGAATGAATTGAAATAAACATCCCCCAAGATAAAAAAGAATTTTTAAAATCTGTAACTTTTTTCAAGGTTTGAGAGATTGCGGAGAAAAACAGTCTTATTTAAAACTTTATCGACAAGAAAAAAAATTCCAACAAAAGCAGTATTTTACTTACAACTCTAGCTGGGTTATTCAGTTTGAAAATCTTGGTTATAATAAATCCAAGCTTTCGAATAATGAACTAGGAACTGAATAATTATTCTTAGACACGAATAATTTCAAAAATCTATGTATAAATAACTTGACTTTTAAACAATTATACTTTTATTTATGCCTTTATTATCGGGTTCAATGGATATAAATTATAAAATATAATCAATCATTAACAAATAATTCTGATTTTATATCTACAACTCAAGATTGAGAGAAAACTACCTAACAATCATGTAGATCTGCACGTTAAGACTCTCAAAGAATGGTAAGAACACACTGAGAGAAGGATTTGGTTCAAGTAACCAAATATATTTGGTTGAAAAGAAATCGGATAATTTGGTTGTGGGAACCAAATGTTTGGTCCACACTCCACGCGTAAAAATCGAGCTCCCGCCAATTTGAAAAATTAATTAAGTTTATTTAAATATGAGTTTTCTCTTGACAGCAAAATTATTTTTCTCTACGAAGTTAAATCAAATTACTAATCGTTTTCAATCTAATATAACACCGATCATTTTAATAAATTTTTCGTGAGTTCATAATTTTCTGAATTACTGCAAAAAATTTTTTGAGGTTATAACAGCGAACTGTTTGACATGACTGTGATCTATACATTTGGTTTCTGTAACCAAATGATTGGTCGCATGAACCATAGCTTGGGAGAAACCAAAACCTTCTCTCAGTGCACAATTTTCAATTCAATTAGTAACTAGAAAAAAGTAAATATTGCAACAATACTTTTGAAAGCAAAGTGTAACAACTATCATTAGACTATAAAAAACGAAGCATCATCAAAACTGTTTCCGCACTATAAAACCCAAAAAATCCTCCGAAAAAGCCCTTTCCATACAAGCTACAGAAATCTTCTTCATCCGATCCAGCGTGAAACCAACGAAAAAAACTCGTGCAGGCGAAACGATAACGGCCGCATGCAGAGACTCGACGAAGAAGAAGAGAAGGCGCTGCTGTTGGGCTCGCATCGCAGGAATGACGTAGCCGCGGTGCTCTCCCGGGCAGCTGGTACGGTGCCCGAGCAGGGGTTGTCAACCGCGAGCGCCGCGTGAAAGTGCGCACGTAATCTTTTACCCGCGTGCGCGGCGTTTTCTTACTCGCTTTACTTTTAAATCCCGAATTTACGTTTTACGGCTTGGGTTTAATTGTTCGTTGGTGGAAGAATATTCATTTTTTGGGTTATTGGGGTAACTATGGCCGGAAAGTTGAATGATGTACTTTTCTGGCTATGAGCGAGTAGAAAATATTTGATTCGAATGGTTATTTTAGATAATTGACTTTAAATAAACAGTCAGATCTACCGGAAAGCTCTTCTGCTTATTCTTCAAGAGTTTTCTCCATTCTGATTGCTACATTATACTTCGGAATTCATTAAAACTTTATTATAACTTTTATTTTATTTATTTAAAAAGCTCAGAGAATTAAATTTTTTAACATGCTGATTCTCTCAGACTCAATCAAACTTTAAGGGGTGAAAAATATAGTTATGAAAACAGCATTTCTGATTTAACCATGATTTTAATATTTTTTTCATATTGAATTTAAACCTCGAGTGTAAATAATAAAGTTACATAAAACCAATTTTTAAATAGTAATAATCGATTTTGGCAAGCTTCAAAATTTATTTGCTGTTCGTCCGCAGTGCGTCCAGTCGATATTGTTTTATTTAAAAAAAAAAACAAAGAAAAACTTGTTAAAAAAATTATTCACAAAACATCTGTAAACTATCACACAAATCATCAGTTTGCATTTTCGATAAATGAAATATTATTTCCAAGTTCCCGTCAGCTAGAAAAACAGCTCAATTTACATCCACTCTAAAGTCTCTAAATGAGATTTCGCTTCCCTGCGCTAGAGTTAATAATATTTTCCACGATAAACAGCGGGGGGTGCTTCCGTTGGAATAAACAAAAACAAATCGGGTTAATTCATTTATCCAAAAACTTCCACAAAAGACTTCGGTCTGTAATAAAATACCTCCACTCCCGGAATTCCGTCCGGAATGTTTTTGATTATAAAATCAGGACCCAACTTTGGCGATGAGTTTAATAAAATAAAACCAAGGTATTTCAAAACTTTCTCAGGTACGAAAGGACTCCTTGGGCGTTGTTAATCGCTCGTAATGGGCCCTTTGAATAAAGAACACCCGGGTGGTGCGGACGCCACGGGGAATCTAGGCCGGCTCTAGAACCTTCCCGCGTCTCTCTCGTCCCTGACCGAATTGTTGTATTCCGTAGTAAGTAGCTCGTGCGCCAAGCCGCCGCTGCGTGCACAACAAAACGCCGCGCAGTCCCTTTTGGGTCCCCCCCGAAGTCGTTTATGGGTATTTATGGGGAAGCCAGCGAGGTGACGAAAGCCGAAGGCTGTTGTTGTTCCAGAGCTGCCTTCGGACGGATACATGCGGTCAATGCGACTTGTTAATTTAACTTGTGCGTTGTCGAAAAGACAGCGGGCGGGTTTTTATGATTTACAAAGATTGAAAATTAAATTTGATCAAGTGGGCTGAAGATTGTGTGAATTTTTTTAATCGTTTGTGTTATTCCGCATCGATCGGTTGTAATAAATTCGAGTTGATGATTTATCGGTTTTTCCGACTTGCGTAGAGTTCTTAAGACTTAATTTTTTTAGCTATTTCTTTAAAAATTCTTACTCGAAACCTGTTGAACCTGTGAAGTTCTGAAACCTTGTATACACAATAAGTTTTTTAATTTTGAACATGTACAACTGAAATACAAGCCTAAAAAGCAATCAAAAGTGCAAATGCGCTTTAAAAATCTCAACTTTACTTGATCAATAAAGGAGTTTTTGCAAATCGACAAAATCTAATCCTCAGCGACTTTAATAACAAATACATCGATTTTTCTGAATTTTTCATGTTTTTTGAGCTTATTCGAGAATTTTTCCGAGCTTTAAAATAAAAAATTTATCGATTTTGAACATTTTTTCGAAAAAAGAGGTCGAAAGATTTTTAATTAAAACAGTATAAATCTGAGACCGATCCAATATCGTAATGAGTTTAATTATCTTATTTTAGCTTCATAAAAAACATTAAAATTTTATAAAAGACAATGCGAAGTTTTACAAGCTTATTGAAGGTTTAACACACTTAGAGTACGAATTTTTGATAGATTAACGAAAATTTCTTTTTCTTGAAAAATAGGCTGTGAATGCCGGAATAATTTCGTTAATCATTTGGCATAAGAAGAACGATATCCTAAGTTCCAATCATATCATAGCGTTCCGCTCGATCCTTTTCCGTAGAAATGGTGAAAAAGAAAACTCTTACTTCTTTCAAAACTTTTAATGAAAAATTGTCTACAAAAATTATTCCGTAATTGGATGGAATGCTTGATTTTTTTCCAGCGAAACGATTATTTTAAAATGTCTAAATTGTGTTCTACGTAAAATTTTGCGCTAATTGTTGATATATTGTGTCAATACCCGAAATTTAACATGTCAATCTATGAGGACAAAAGTTTTGACCATGTATAAACCAATTTTTTTTCAAATTAAAAATATTGTTTTTACTATTTAAGTACAATGAGTCGAAACTGTGCAAGCATCAAATAATTAAAAAACCAATTAGTATGTATTTCTTATTAATTAGTCTTTAAGAAAACTTTTTTCAGTAAAATTTTTAAACTTAATTTTAAAACAATTTTGAAAACGATCACGCATAAGTGAACCCAACTCCTACATGCGAATCGTCATAATAACGTTAACATGAACATAAATTTACATAATCGTAAGGTCATCGAAATGTCTTACTCGTGCACTTTACTTATTATTCTAAAATATATATATATTTTTTTTATTATCACGCAGCAGTTGAACCAACACGTACACATAAAAATCAAAGACCCATTAAACAGAAAAAATCTCGGAGCAAAGTAGTACACACTCTCCGTTTTTTACGCTACGATGCAGTGATCGTAGCCGCTCGGTCGTATTCGCGTACGAGGTGCGACATTACGGCGGCTATGAAATCACCTCGCGAAAATATCCATGACGAGGCGGTTATTAAGGACTCCTTTTACAAACACTTCGGGGACCAAGAGAAATGGCTCTCTTAATCCTCATCCGTTACATAAACCCAATCGAGAATCGATTTATTCATACTTATTTCCCGGTTTTTTTTTTTTTTTTTTTTTTTTTTTTTTAAAGATACAAAGTCTACTGACCTTCCAGGACCATCGTGGATTCCTTGGTCTCGCAGGAGGGCACTTTGGAAGCTTTTATCACCATGCCGTAGCCAGAATTTTTATCTTCCACCACTTCGTCTCAACAACGAACCATCGTTAAAAAAAAATTCACAACAATCCCGACTTACGGAATCTGAAAGGGCGAGTTTGAATTTTATAATGAAACAATTACGACGAGAAGGAGCTTTTTTTTGCCTTCGGCGAGGTGTACACACGAAGTTTACCGCAAGGTGTTACGATCGAGGAGTTCGATTTAGCGCGGGGAACTAAACCCGTGAGAAAATCTACCGCCCCCCCCCCTCCATTAACTATATAAGTGCCCGTGGATCTCTATATTGTTTCTTATTGTTTTCGTTGCGAGAACCCCTTTTTGGAATTTTGGTTTACATGTTCTTGCAGCTGAAGGTTTTGATTTAATACAGTACTTTAATTTACTATTTTGAAAATTAATAATTTATTTATGACTGGTCGGGAACAAAAGGTTTCGTCAAGTGTGTCATAATTGCGTTATTGGTATTACGTAAAAAAACTTTTTTTTTTTCGACTTGTCTAAAAATTACCCAGAAACGAGTTTTTTAAAATAAAGATAAAAAAAATTTAGTTAATAATTCAAATTAACGGTTACGGTGAATTTTTCTCAATTGCGTCATATTTTCGGAATATTCTGATTATGTTTAATAGTATGCGATTTGTCATAGTTATAGTTTTTATTTTGATAAGCAAATTTTACGTAATGATTAAATCTAAGTGAGAGTGTTGGGATTAAATAAAAACGTAGCAAGCTTGCTAAGTTTAACTTTTTTTCACCAATTGATGCGTAAATACAAAGTTACAACATTGTACACAACATGTTTTGTTGTTTTAATTCATTCGTAATATCTCCTCCATCGAGTGTTAAAGATTAAATAATTTTGTTTGAATTCGTAAATTTTATAAACTGACGATTAATTTATTTAATTTTTTTAGTTTTTGATAATTAATTAAATAATTAAGCTATAGTAAAGAAAAATACTTTCTAGTTTTTGATTTATGTATATAATCCTAAAAAAAAAAAAAAAAAATTAGTCTTAATTAAAAAACAGTATTCTAAAAATTAGATTAATCAAATTTATTATTATTTTGTCTGCAATAATTTGTAAGTGAAAACTAATAAATTTATCTGAAAAATCATCAAGTTAGCTTTGTTTAGTTATCTTCCAGTCACCTCTATCTATTTTGCTTGTAACAGTGGAAATGCTTTTGCGCAACAACGTGAAATACGACAATGGGCACAAACGCGAAAACTACTCGGTGAAATTTTAATTGTAACACTTTAGTCGCGCACATATTTTTCTTCCTCTTTTTTTTTTTTTTAATTTTATTCCGTCCGCCTGTTTGAGTTTATGTTTCAGAGAAGATTATTCAAAGCGGGGTAAAAAAACATTTTATTTTTGTCAAAAATATCCACGCGATATATTTTTCTCTTGTTAATTTTGAAAACTTTTGAAAACAAAACGGTAATAACAGTCAAAAATGTAAAATACGTTTTTTAATCTCAAAAGTTCGAAAAACCTTGTTTCTGTAGTGGTTAGAGCAGTTAAAAAAGTTGGCAATGTTTTTTTTTTTTTTTTTTTGGTTTTGTACTTTTAACGACGGTTTGTAAACCGTATATGTGAAATTTATTTATGTACACGACACCGAGTTTAACTAAAATAATCTGAGATACTAAATTTAAGTTTATAAACTAATTTAGCGCGATGCGAAGTGATGATTAAAACATTATTCTGTATAATTCTCTAAAAAGCTACCAAAATTTAAAGTTTGGTACATTTTATCATTTATTTTTTAAATTATCTTTTTTAGTGTTTTAGTATTATTCAAATCGTTGCAATTAAAAGTTCCAAAAACATACAAATTATTTACTATTGTTGTCCTCGTTGTTATCAAACGTCTAGGAAATTTTCATAATTTCTTAAAAATTATAAAATAAAAAAATACATAAATATACTGAAGTACAATTTTCTCTAAATTCAATACACATCTTTTAAGTATCAATGAACCAAGCAGAGGTTCAATCGGACAAAGGTATACCGTGACGACTTGTATGAATCATCAAGACCCAAGTTTGCACGTCAAAAAGTAATTCTAACGAAAACTTTTAGATTGAATAGCCAAAGTTACTGACAAAAAAAAATCCAGCAGCTCGTCTTATCAAACCGAAAAAAAAGACTACATTTAGTGTTATTCGCACGGACGAGTAGTAATAATCGCTTAATAGAAGGGAGCAGAAGAAGAGGCAGTACAGAGAAGAGAGAAAAAAAAAAAGGAATAACCGGTCCGGGTTGAAAACACGTGAGAACGACCGAACTTGTTGTTTTCATTCTCTTCCGGTAGCAGGTTCCCCGCGCTAACTCCTCCCCTAAACGAGATGCGTATTCCCGAAAGTACTACCTAAATTAAACGTGTGTACTTTTTTTTTTTTTAATTGATTTATTCATTGTACTCGAATTTTCGTACCTTCTCCTAGCCTTTACTTTTTTGACTCAAAATTTTATAAAAATGCGAAATTTTCATTTTTTAAAGTGCGATTAGTCATTCTAAGCTTTCACTGGCGGACAGAAGTAAATAGAGGGACAAAGAGATACCGAGTACCTAAGAAAACTGATACCTATAAAGAAGATTAAGATCGCAAACGCTTCTTGGAATTCAAGTACATTGAAAGCCGGAGCTTCGAAGTGTAATAATTATATTGAAAATTCTTAAATGACACTATAAAATATCAAAAAAGTTAAATTAGTTATACGACAGTTTAAAAAAAGCACGCTCGAGGATCTCTTGTGTTCAAAGTGCCTCAAGTAGAGTTACTACTTCTCTAACGTCAACAAGTTCTTAAAACTATGTTGAGGCATTGCGACACAAACAAAACAGCTCAGTTTAATTATGTATCTATTTACACATTTTTTTTTTTTTTTTTTATTAAAGCTTGCTAAAATGTAAAATGGACTTTGAGCTAGTACAGTGGAATTCATAATAAAAATTTGTCACGATAAAGAAATTAAAGTTTACGTATCAAAAGCTGTATTCAAAATCCATACCGACAACCAGAACTATTTTTCAACCAATCATAGGCTCCACGTGGAGACCAACGCTCCCTTATCTGTACCCACCCAACATGAAAAAAAAAAAAAAAAAAAAATTCCCCAGCTCGGTATCTTGGCGACTCGTCACCAGGCTCGATAACGATGACGCCGATCAAAGGAATCCTTGCGACGAAAACAGGGCCCACTCGACTCGAAAGCACACGTCACCGGAAAGCCGGCCGGAAAGATCTTTCCGGGATCGATATTCTCTTGCTCACTGGGTACACCTCGCGAAAGCTCTCGGCCCTCTGCAAGCTGTACTTACCGCACTGGATAAAATATCTGTCAAAATCGCGCGTATACGAAGAGTTGGAAAAAAAAAAAGAGAGAATAAATATAAAAATGAAAACACAAGACCATGTGCTCCGCGAGCGGCAGAGGAAGAACGTTCACTGCGTAGTTGCCGCCGCACGGAGCACCAGCCAGGCGAGCTGTTAAGCCAGCCGGTGGCCACTGCGCCGACTCGGCCCGGGATATTATACCGCACGAAGAACTCGCTGCGCTGCGGAGACGGAATAAAACGTTGTGTCTGTGTACGACTCTCTGCTTACGTGCGAATGAACGCGTGGCTGACGAAGAAGAAGGCACGGACACCTTTGTGCTTGTAGTGGTGGTAGTGGTGGAATTCTGCCGCCTTCTTTTTGGGGGATTTTTTTTTTTTTTCGGCTCGCAGGTTTTTCCCCCCGGAAAGGCTCCGCGATGTTTACCGCCGCGAGTCTGGTTTGTAGGTACGCGTTTGGGTTTTTACGAGGTGACGCAGGAATTTCCACGGATTGCAAAAGAAGCCAAATTTTTTGGGAACTGATCGATAATCATTTTTGTTTTTGCTTTGAGACCGTGTGAGGAAATATTACGGTTCATTTTAAACCTTTTTTGAAAAGATTGGAACAATCCATTGGGTTCAAAAAGGACTTACTAATATTTCTTAATTTATCACAAGAACAGCATTCCAAATTTTATACTTTTTTCGGAAAGCGACTTAAGACGTTTTTCCTTAAACTACAGAATTATGTGAATAATTGTATTTTTAAGGAACCAAAATCAAAATTTATTTGACACTTCTAACACTCTACCTTTTTGTCACAATAAATACCAAAGATTTTGGAAGAACTAAGAAAAAATGCACCTCAACTCAAATTTAGACACATCGAGAAGAAAACAAAATTTTTTAAAACTAAAATAGACGAATATCAGTATTGGATTATCAATGGTGAAAAAAGTCAATCCGTTCAGTTTTACTATCAGGTTTTCTGGGACTAAAAATAAACGATTACGCTTTTGGTTATCATACGAAACGACATTATCAGACCACTCGAGAAACTTTGTAAGCAGTCTACTTTCAATTACATCAAAAATTACGTAAATATTTATATCTTAAAACGCATTACTCATTGAACAAAAGATTACATAGAAGCCTCAATCTTCAGCCTATTAACAATCGAGCCTTTTGTAATGCAAATTTAATGCGGTGTGTGCAGAACACGGAAAAAGATTTCAGAACGGGAAAGCAAAAAAAAAAAAAAAAAAAAAATTGCGTATACTCTTTTTCTTTACTCTTTGCGAAAAACTGAACGGAAGATATTATTTTTGCTTTATTCATGCGTCATTCCGGGCCTCATTTATTCAAAGATCCTTCTGCAAAACATTCCCGGGGCGGCCTGTAACTCTCTAAAAATTCAACGCTTATTTGGTTGGAAATGTTCCCGAGATTTTAAATGCATGGGCAAACAAAAAATAAATAAAGGAAGGAAGGAGAATCCTTTTTAAACCGTATACACCGAAACCCGTGCATAACATACTAATATCAACAGCACTTTGAGACGGGAGCACTTACTTCGATGAGCGGTTTTTTTTTTTTAAATTTTACATTAATAAAGTCCATCACTTTAATTAAGATCTTTTCAAAGTTGCTTGAAAAATTCAGTTCGCGTTCGTCCTTGCTTCCCATCCCTACTTTTTTTTTTTTTTTTTTTTTTTTTTATTAAAAATACAATTAGCAAAAAGTTTGAACAAATGAATTTAACTTTCTCAAACAGATAAAACTTTAACTACCGGAATAAAAGAAGAAGTTGAAGAAAAAGAGATAATGCAAGCTTACACATGAAAGAATTACTTTAAGTTGGAAAAAGAAGAAAAAAAAAAGAGGAGCGAGGCAAGAAAGGTTAGAGAATCCAGCGCTCCTAAATTGAAGAATATGAATAAAAAAATCCCCCGCCGCCCACCTTGGTAAGGTAAATTCTCATCTCGTTCGCGTAATCTTGTTATTCTCACTACGGAATTATTTAGCTCTGGTTTTACAAATCCGCTGCATTCCCGGGAAACGACCGAGCCCACTGAATCACATCGATTATCTCTTGCATCGCGCAGCGCTATAATATTATAATCATCCGTAACTCAATTAATAACAACTCAAGTCAATGGAGCTTTACCCACACACGTAGCTGAAAGAAAGGAAATACGAGGAAAATTGCGGCCGACCGAAGTAAAGAATGGCGCCCGAGACGAAGAAGAAGAAGAAGAATGAACGACCCGCTGGATGACGGTGAATCCGAGGGACTTGAAATATGGATTGCCAATCAGTCGAACGCCGATGTGTTTTATGCCCTCCGAAATATACGCAACGCGACTTACGTACCGACCTTGAAAAACCCCGCGGTCACGTGGTCATGCAAATCGATTATAAAAAATGTGTTGAGATCTCGGGAGACCTATTTTTAGAAAGGCGCTGCTCGGATCCAAGGAAAAACTTGAAGCTACTGTTTTCAATGAGTCTTGGAAAATCTTTATGAAATGGATGATTTTTTTAGGCGACATTTGATACACAAAAAAAACCTTGCAGGATAGTAATTTAAATTAAAAACAAGATTTCCAGAATTAAATGATGTGAAAAGTGGATGAAACTTAAGGTGGCTTGTAAGAATTTTAAAAAAACACTAGTAAGTGTCAAAAAAAATCAGGTAGATTCCTTGAAGTGAGACCTACAACTTTCCTGGAGGACACTAAGAAGGTCATCGGACTTATTTTCGAGAAAAAAATCATTAAAAAAATTTTTTTTTAACATGGACTCTTATGGGAAAAAACACTGATAAATTCCTCAAATTGTCTAAATACACTAGTTTTTTACGAGTCAGGTATCATTTTAAAGGTAAAAAGTTACAGATCATTTTAAAATTATAACAATATGGGGTTATCGGACTAATTTTTAAGAAAAATTAAAAATTGCGGTACACAACCTCTAAAACATGAAATTTTTCAATGTTTTTTATGTTTTTTATCTCAAGTTTTGTTTTAAAATGAATTATGATGATCATAATAAATAGTAATAATCATAATAAATAGGAAAAATTGCTTTTTTTTCTTGTTTAAAATTTTTGTAAACTTATGCACCCGCAAGGGCCCCTGCTAGATACGGGGCAGCACTTACAAGCCACCTTAAACTCAAGTGGGATTAGTTCTAAATAAGTCTATATTGTAGGTAATTTGATCTGACAAGCAGAGAAACGATGATCTTAACGAAATTTTGGGGATCTTATCAAAGAGGTTTGCTCTACAGCTCATTAAAAAAAAAAGTGTTTGATTCGATTATTTTTTGAAAATTCTTGCTCAGGGTCTCATGAACTGAAAGAATTCTATAACCTCGCACTTTCTTTTTTTTCTTTAGAAATTTTCAGAGAAAAATTTATTGAGAAACAATTAGATATTGATAGAGAATCGTTTCACAACTGTATAGACATTTTGACATTCAAGTAGCATAAACTTAATAACTTAAATATATATATATATATATATATATAACCTTGGAGGTAAAAAGTTGAAAATTGATTTTCGAGGGTTGGAAAAAAAATTAGTTTTTCGACACAGTTTTACCAAATACATTTCCAATGTGTCGACTTTTAAGCATTTACCGCCCTTTCCGTAACTCTCAGTTGCTCTTAGTCGTAACCTCGGTCGTAACTAAATCATTTTCAATCCGATACACGTTTCAAGAATAAAAGTTACAAGCCCCATCAAAATATTCCGGCTATTAACTAAAAACTCAATTTCGAAAGGACACGGGTAATCTATTTATCCACCCCGGTGTGAAAATACCGAAAACAAGCCTAACCCCACCCTCGACCCGGGCTCCCCACGGGGATTAAAAAGCAAATCCGTCGAGAAAGCACAACACTCGGGTAAAAGCTACTCCCGTCCGGTGATGCCAGCGTTTCTTCTCTCTCTCTCTCTCTCTCTCTCTCTCACTCAGCCTTTCATCTTTTTGTTCTTGAAAAACTCGTGTCTTCATTAGATTTGCAAAGAGGAGAGGCCGCCGCGGCGCTATCATCACATTTTTGAATGCGACTCCAATGTGCTTGCATGTACGCAGTTTTTTTTACTCCCCAGCTTGCGGGATTGAGAAAAATTGTTTCGTGAAATTTTGGTGTTTGGATAATGAGCCCCGGCGGAGGAGGACAATGCGGGGTTTTTTTACCGAAACTCCGTTGTAATTAGCCGCGCTCTTTTACAAAATTAATTCAAAAAGTTTTTTACCGGGCTGGATTTCAAACAGAGGTATAATCTTGATTTTCATTGAAGTTATTTTATGTTCTAAATGAGCTTTAATAGAACTTTTCATCGAATGAGCTTTTTAGGCGTAAATATGTAGTATGCATAATAATTAACTTTATTAAAATTTTCAGATTTCATAAATGTAATAAGTTAGTTCAGACAACGGATATAATATGGTTGTGTCTAGGTACCATCGCCGTGTACCGTACACGGTACACGGTACACGGTAGCTTTTTACTTTAGATCCTATAATTTATTCCAAATAACCCACTTAAGTTTAAAAAACTACTAGTTTTTACTTTAAATCTAATTACCCATCCTAAATAACCCACTTAAATTCACAGAGTATCTAAAGTAACTCTTATTTGGTACCGTGTACCGTGCACCGTGCACCGAATACGGTACACGGCGATGGTACCTAGACACTTTCATATAATATTGTCTAAATATTATTTGTTGAGTTAAGTATTAAAGATATTATTTTGATAAACCACTCCACCTAAATTTTTCAAGTACTTTTTTTCCCTCAGGCTATAGACTAGCCATAAGTGTCGCCCTAAAAATTTTGACGATTTTGACCTGCAGATCAAAAATTGTAGTGTTGACAAACAGTTGAACGCCCAATCGATAATCACCCACAGGTACGAAAACAATTCAAGTCTGGGGAGTCGGGTGTGATAAAAATCAATGAAAAGAAGCAGAATAAAGTTTGGTCGAGTGTTAGAGTACACATAGATATATATATATATATATATATATATATATATAAGGTGTAGTATATTTGACTTACCATGCTGATGTGGCGCTGAGAAAGCCGAGTGCCGACGAGGAGACATGTTCGAGTGGTTGCCCTGCGCGCCGGGCGGCTGCATCGATGAAAGCGCCCCGAGAGGAGTGTAAGACTTGCACGGCTGTTCCTTCTACAAAAGAAGATTTTTCGTCGTCGTGAGTGTACGTTGGGGAAAGGAGAGGAAGAAGAAGAAGAAGAAGTGAAAAAAAGTAAAAAAAAAAAAAATTTGCTCTACGATAAGGACACAATGAGGCATACAAATCGGATGTAAAGAAAAGAGCTAGGAGAGCTGAGCCAGCCAGCCGATGATCTCTTATCGCTACGGGGTCTCCTCGTGCTTGAAGTAATTTTTTTCCTTCTTTGTGTTTTTGTTGAAAATATATTTTTCTTATTTTCTTACAGTTATACCACTACATTGTTTTGTTTAATGAAAACTCGGTCGAACTGTGGCAGCTTAGAGTCAAGTTGATTTATAATCGATTATTGATCTATGCACATGATACAGAATTAAAATCGCGACAACTACATCGTGGATCTCAGTATATTTTTTTTTTTTTTAATAAATTCAGATCTTTTTTTTCTTTCTTTAAAAAAATTTTGATTCATCAAACACGTTTAGTCTCTAAATTTGCACGCGATCGGTCATAACCCGTCAAATGATTGTAAATAACAAGATTTATTAATAGAAAATTTAGAAGCCGCACGCGGTCGGGCTAAATAATTCAGGCAGGAGATTATCACAAATCTTAATAACTGCTGCTATCTTTTAGCGAGGCTCAAAGGGCGCTGAAATTTGTGGAGGTTGTAAAGAATCTACCCACACAGAGAGCTTTACTCTCTCCTCCAGCGGGAGGGCGGGCGCGGGCGGGAAAATCCCTCCACTTCTACTCCTGCTGCTCGTGCACCTTAAGTAGAACAGAAATTAAAGGGTAATTATACCTGGTCGTGAAGCTCCGTAGCAACTGCCGTCGCGGCAGTTTGCGTGTGACTGGTTGAACTTATTCTGTACTGCATTCCTGCGATGCTGCAGAAACCCTCGTGATGCGTCGATCGGGTTTGATTAACGTACACACCTTTAACACATCAACAAAGATTGATTGTCAATATTTTAGTATTAATTGGATTTTACAGTTATCAAATGAATTCATTCGGTTCTTTAACCCTTTCGGACCCGATGAGATGCCTGTACAATACACATAAATTAAAAAATTTATGCAAAATTACTGTGACAGTTAAGACTTTAGAATATGAATTTCAGCTCAGACTTGTCTTGAGAGACAAAAATTGTACGGAGATAAGCCTATTGCATTTCCAGAATTCTAAAACCTCTCATTTTATTCTTATTATGAACTTTATTTAACCTTGTAAAATTGAGAATAAAAGCTACAAAGTGCTTTTAAAGCATCACCACACATGGTTAAAGTTGTAAAAACTGGATTTAAAAAGAAATTTTTCTTAAAAATTCACGGATCAACAACTACAAAGCGAGGATTCAAAAACTCCGGAGGTGCAATAGATGTTTATCACAAAATTGATTTGAAATTTGGCTAAAAAATCATAAAAGTGGTAAAAAGGAACTTTGGCGCAAGATATTAATACACTCTACTTTATCATTTGGTATGAGAAAACGATCCCCAAAGTATCATGAAAATCTGTCCCAAAGGATAGATATCTCCTTGTCAGTTCATTTATTAGAGACACGTCATCTAATATAGAACAAATTCTGTAAGCAATATCTTTTTATAGAATTACACTTGAATCCAAATATGATTTTTTTCTGACTAATAAGGAGAGGCTTTTGGAATGTTGATCTTAACGAAATTTTGGGGTTCATTTTCTGGTATCAGATGATTAATAAAACTATCGGGTGCCAATATCTCTTGCTTTTAAAAACCGGTTTTTTCGAAAATTGGGCGAAAATGCCTTTTGGATTATATGGTTGATAAGTTAAAAAAGGTCCAACGGCGAGAGATATTGTGGGTTTTATTCATAGTTTGCTACCAGAAAATTATTCCAAAAGTCGAGCCAAAAGTTTCGTCAAAACCCAATCAAAATCGGTCTACCGCCAGCCATGATCTCTCCTGTTTTATCTGAAAATTCCAGGATTACCACTTAAGAATGAGAAATTAGAAAAAGTTTGAAACAAACTTATCCAACTGCTAGATTTAGATCAGGTCCGAAATTGGGGGTTGAACAATCCAAAAAAACTGAAGTTTTATATTCATTTCTAAAGCAAAAAAATCGGCCCTACCTGTTATGGTGACGTCCGTGTCCTGGTTGACGATGACGACCTTTTTCGAGGGCTTGACAAGTTCTTCGTGATCGGAGCCAGCGGCGGCTGCCTGCCTGAGCTTCCTCTTTTCGATCTCGGAGTCGCTCTGCTTGAGCTTTTTTATGAACTCCACCTCGGACTCGCTGTTCGAGGACGACTCGCTGCTGGTCTCGTAGACCCTGTTGTTCTTTTCGTCGGAGTAAGAGGCCGCGAGTATGGCCGAGGCGTTAAGGCTGGCCATGCGCTTGCACACGACCATGTCCTTGAGATCCATGACCTCGGTGTTCTTCTTCTTTCGCTTCTGTTTGGGCTTCTTTACCGGAACCACCGCCTTGGTCTCTTCCTCCTCGGGCTCCTCCTCGTCTTCGTTCTCCCGTTCCTTTTTCGTTTCCTGGACGAGTTTTAGTTTCTCGTTTTCCACCCTGGTCCGTTCCTTTTCTCTTTCCTCTGCCGCCTTTTTCTCTTTGACCTTCTCTATCCTCTCCTTTTCCTTTTCCTTTTTTCGTCGTTCCTTTTGCCTCTCCTTCTTCATCTCTAAATCTTCGTCGGAGGAAGAAGTCATACCATCCAGGCCGTCGAGGATGTCGTAGTGTTTGCCTCTGAGTCCGGGTACGTTCCTCAACTTCCTCTTGGACGTCTCGTCGTTCTTTTTGCCGGTCTTCTTCTCCTTTTTCGGTTCCTTCTCTTCCTTGTCCTCCTTCTCCTCCTTGCACTTGGCGGGCAGCTTGGCTCCGTCCTTCTCGGGCTTAGGCTTGCAGTAGCCGCCTAGGTAGACTCCTCCGTTCTCGTTCTCGTAGAGGCAGTGAACCTTTGCCAGGGCGTTTAAAGATGCCACTCGGTGCCTCTTAGGACCGCTCCAGAATCCGAATAACTTCATTCGGTTGGTCATTATTCGCTCCTCTGAGGGAGTACGTTCCTTCTTTTTCGAGAAGTTCCTGACTCGACCTCGTCTTGCGTAGTCCTCGTCGCCACTGTCGTCGTCGTCGGACTCGGTCGTCGTCGTGTTCTCCACCTTGCACTTGACCTTACTGAAGTCGTTGGAGGGCACTGACCTCTCGGACGTCCGAGACTGGGGGGACTTTATGGATTCGTCCATCGTCCCCGTGTCGCTCTTCTCGGTGTCCGTCGTCGTGTTCGCGTCTTTCGTGTCCTTTGAGACCTTGGGCTTCTTCGGCTTCCTGGGGGTTTTCGACTTCTGAACGACCTTCTCTTTGATTATCTTGTCGACTATGTCGTCGTCGATGATCTCCTTCTTGATGAGCTCCGCTGGGACGAACTCAAAGTCCTCTTTGGGCGGGGACTTCTTGAACTCGAAGATGAGGTTCTTGTCCAGGTCCTTAACGAGCTCGGCCGCCGCGGCCAGGAGGGTCTTTTTCTTGATCGGGCTGCCGTTGGTTTTCTCGATGCCACCGTTCTTCGCAGCGGCCTCCTTCTTCGGGCTCGGCTTCTGGGGCGGAGTCTTCTGAGCCTTGGTCGGAGTCTTGGGCGGCGAGTTTTCCTCGGCGAACTTCTTGATCAGCATGTTCTTGCTCCTTTGCAGTATAGATTTCTTCTTGTTTTGGCATGGCTTTACCGCGGTGGGAGGGAGGGCCTCGGACGACGATAAGCTTTCCTCCTTGACTAGCTTCGGTTTTTTATCGGCCAGCTGCTGCTGCTGCTGCTTTTTGACCGTTGCTGTGAACTGCCCAGGCGACTTCTTGGTCGCCAGCACGGTCTTTTTCTTCTTGTTCGTAGTCGTCGGCGGCGTCGTCGTCGCAGGGGGCGAGGGCTTGCTCTTGGGCTCCTGCTTCTTAGCCGCCGGCCTTATCGGGGAGGGCTTGCGGGTGTCGGGCGAGCTGTTGTTCTTTTTAGGGTCGAGTTGTTTTTTGTAACTATCTTTGGCAGTTGGTATTTTTGGGTTATTGCTGCTGTTGTCCTTGAAGTCGTATTTGGCGAGCTTGGCCTCCCGCTTCTTGTGCTCCTCCTTGAGTCGCTTCTTCATGGGCAGCATGTGGAGCAGCTTCGCCTCGTACTCGGGCTTGCTGTCCTCGCAGAGGGCAGCCGCGGCCCCGTTGTAGCAGAGCTTCGACCACTCGTCCTTCTTCCCTGTCGCGGCTGTCTTGTCATTGTCCTGCTTCTTCTTACTTTTGTCGGCTGCAGCGTCGTTTGTCTCCGCTGCGTCGTCCTTTTCCACCATTTTATCCAGGTGGTGGAGGGGCTTTTTGTCCTGCAGGGATTTGGGTCTCCCGAACAGCTGTTGCTTCTTTTTACGGGTCGGCTCCGCGGCTGGTGCGTCCGGCAGCTTCTTCGGTCGCTTGTCCTTCCCCTTGGCGGCCTCGGTCTGGCCCGGGTGCTGCTGCTTGTCGAAGGAGGCGCGACGCTTCTTGCTAGCTGCAGCAGCCACCGGTGTTGTTTTGGTCGTCGCCTTGCGGCCACTCGATGCGGCCTTCTTCTGCGGCTTCATCACCCCCGATGATGATCCTTTAGCTTGGTCACTCACATCTTCGTGCTGTTTTGTGGGTTCGAGGAACCGGCCTCCTGAGACTGGCTTCTCTTGGGGGTACGGAGCGAGAGTTACCGCGAGGGCTCGGGCACCCTCCACGAACTACCTGACCACCATTATCACGAGGGCTTTTGGCAGTGAATGCGATGAGAAGTGACGCTTCCTGGAACATAAACAAAAAAATACATCGGTTAATTTTGAAGTTTATAAAAAGGTCATAGTTTAGTTGGGCTGTGGATGTGGAAGAATTGGAGTGGAATTCCTTTGAGAATAGCGAGGAGAATTATATTTTTTGATCAAAATTTTGGGGATCTGCGTCTTGACTTTTAATTATGACAAAAATACAAGTTATAAACAAATATGCAGTCCGATGCAGTCGTTACCGAATACCCACGAAAAAGTCATTGAAAATTTATCAATCAAAATATAACGTCCATTTGACATGAAAATAAAGACAATAATTTTCCATATTCCAAAAAAGTGACAAAGCACTTTTGACAGTACACACTTTTTCGATACAAAAATAATAGTAAACAAATTTTTAGCAAACTCGTTTATGAATAGAAGAAATTCTCATAAATAAACTTTTTGATGCACACCTCGATGCGCACGCATCCAATGAAAAAAAAGATTAAAGTAAAATTATAAATTAACTGTGAGTTCTTTTCCTAAAGATGGTAACAAAGGTAAAAAAAATCACTTTGGAATTTATTTTTCGTCGCAAAGTTTCTTTTCTTAAAAAAAAAATCACTTAGTAAAACGCATGTTCTATATAGTAAAAGTCGAGGCAAAAGCTACAAAGTTTTTCTTCAGGAGCTTAAATGTTTATTCGAACTTTCTCTGAGAAAAAATTGTATATTTTTTAATTTTTAATAAATACCTAGGTCTCTATTTTTTCGTTGGAATTTTTAAAATTTTGCTGCTCTAGTATTTGGGAGTATGTACCCTTGCCAATGTTTGCAAAGAGAGAGTTATAAGAGTGCTCTTTTGAAAAATAGTCTTACCGATTCTTCTTTCGTCGTTTTAGTCTACGTAATTTCATCGCTGAGATTTTTTTCAACAATGCATCAATTGAATTTTTTGGTTTCAAAACTCTATTTAAGGTGGTTTTCTACCAAATGCATGACAATAGAGAATCAGCTCAAACTTTCTGGAGATGTTTATTAGATATTAATAAACATTTCTACGAAGTCTGATCAAAATTGACCATATAGTTTAAAAGTTACAGCAAGTTAAAGATTGAATTTTTTTCATTACGCGTATGGCCGCTACGCTGAAAAAGTGTACTAAATTATTGATATTTGTCTTCTTACAATAGAGATCCTTTAGAAAAACTACATACATATAGTTTCACTATCGAAGAATTCATTTCTTGAAACTGCAAAAAATTGACCTTCTAGGAATTTTGCAATAATTTTACAAAAATAATTTTCACGTGAATAACCTCCAAAACTGCGGTATTCAAAGGTGAGGTTAAAAGTTTAAAAAAATGTTTTGTTGTGATTGTCAATGTTTTTTTGGTAGAAAATAATTTCAGAAGCCATAAAAAGTTAAAAAATAAATTTTAATAGCCAATTGTTAGTAATTTGGAGTAATAATTTTTTTTTAGTCTTGAACTTGACTAGCTCTGGTAGAAAACCACCTTAAAAAGAAAAAATAATTGATTGACTTCCTATTGTCCGCACACGAGGAAAAATTTTCTCTTTTTTTATTGGTTACCTAATTGATATAATTTAAACGATATCATTTTGAAATTTTTTATAGTTATCATTATTACATAAAATATTTAAATTTGTTTAGTAAAAATTTAAAAGTTTCCAAGTTATTACAAAGGTCGATTAATAGTTTTTTTGTTAAAATACAAATGGGCCCCTTAATGAAAAAGAAATGAAATCTTATTTAGCATAAATAAATCAATTGCAAAATAAGTGAAAATTTTATGCACCGAGGGGCATTGCAGGGTCCAATAAAAATACTCTAAAACGATTGGCAGATCAATAAAAGGGACGCAGGTGAGCGGTCGCTATTCACGAAATAGAAACGCATTCCAGACGAAGGAACAAGAAGAAGAAGAAGAAAAAAAAAGGTCTTGGGTGGCTGCCCTGCAGACGAGCGTACAGTAAAAGCTTCCCAGCATGTATTATTTACTTTTGTTCAACATTTATTCCTGAAAAACACAACGCTATCCGATAAAGTCTTTTACTTCAAGTCAACACGTTTTTTACCCGAGAATATAAAAAGAGGAAGCCTTACAAGTTAACAACTTCAAGCTACACCACCCGCACCGCTTCCGTGCTTTAACGAGTAAACAATATCTTCTCGCCCGGGTAAATTTTTTCTCAAAAAAGCTAGCGAAGAGCGCTTCAAAATTATTTTTTTTTCTCGAAAATCAAATTACCACGTAGATAAAAAGTTTCACTAAAACGCCCTTGTTTAAACGTCAAATTTGAAGTTAAAGAAACCAAAGAAAAGCTCCCGAGCGAGGCAGGAAGAGAAAAAAAAGAGGTACTTTCGACAATCGCGCGTACGTACGTTGCCGCGGCTGTAATTTGACGTTGTTCACACAAGTCAGGGAGCCAGAGCCGATGTAGCCTCAAATACTGAAGTGTAATAAAAGTATCTTTCGGACTGCTTTCTCTCGAAACTCTCTTGCAGTCGGCTTGCAGGAATGAATCCCCGGTGCATCAAACGTGAAATACGGTTCAATTTTGGAAAAAAAAGGAAGTTGTTACGCGAGTATCATGGGATTTTTTGTACCTCGAGTGGCTTTCCGGCTGAGCGATAAGCTTTTGGACTGTCTTTAGGTCTCGAGTTCGATCCTGGTCGCCCAATTTTACAAGTGATGTGTACCAAGAGTTATTCATTTAATTTCAATTTTCGATTGTGTATTAAATTGTTTTGAAAAAAAAAGAAGAATGTAACTGTGAAGTCTGCATAAAACTTTTCCAGAAGTGAAAGAATTTTTTTTTTTTAATGAGATTTTTGCGAAATATTTTTATTTCATAGCGAAAGTTATTCTTAAATTTTTTAATTATTGCATTTAAAATAGGGCGTTAAAATAAAATAAATATATTTAGTTGTTTTGTGATTGTGTATTTTTTTAGAATTCGGTGGTAGGTTGATCTTTGAAAATCTGATCTTTAAAAAATAAGTAGGAATTAGTACCCTCATTAGAATAAAAAAATAAAAAAAAAAGATCGGAATTTTGAGCGTTTTGCCTATATTATTAAAACTTAAATTATCCACAGCAGTGTTGAATAATTATTAAGTAGTGTCTAATTCTAATTTCTGCAATGACCAAGCACATAAGGAATAGACTTTTAACAGATTTTTTGTTACCAAAATTTTTATCCACCCGATATCCACCATAATTAATTTTGAGGTCATTTTGCCAAAAAAAAAAAATATTTTTTATTAGTTTAGATTCTGAATGCGAACGTACAAAAATTAAATAAAAGAAAAGTGAGTATAATTTTTACTATGAGTTGAAATTATTTTGAAAGCAAATCCGCATTTGAATCTAAGTGCATGTCGCACCGGTGAAAGGACAAAGTTTTGAGCTCGCTTTTGAGAAAATAATTACAATAATTATACGCATAAAATTCTCTAAGCATTTTTTTTTCGAGATTAATGTAATGTTGAACTTTTTTTAGCTAAAGTCCAACAATTGCTTTAAGTATTTATAAAGATATAATGGAAAGCTAAAACCATCATTAGAAAGTGAAGGATATAGTAATTAGTCTTAATTGTTTATTAGAAATGCTTTTTTACTTCAAGCCGATAATTAAATATTTCTTGTAATTAAAAATTTTTATTAACAAATGAATTTTACTGATATAACGTGTGGAGACCTTGGTGGAAATCTTAAAAAATAAAATCCTATTTTAAAAAAAATGGCTGATAAAAAAATAAATTTATTTTTCGCGAGGATAGAGTACCGCATACCAATTCTAATTTTACTATTAAGCGGGTAATTTGAAATACTTTGTAGGTTATATGCTTATAGAAAGTTAAATAAATTTTTGCACTCGTTATATTTATTTTCCGCAAAGTATCGATTACCGTTACGCACGATGAAGTAAGTTACAGCAGAACGATAATTTAAAAAATTTACTCTCGTTACCACCGCGGCACGGGCCCGTCGTTTGACGATTGGATCATGGAACCAAATGAATTTATAAAACCAAGTAGAAATGAGTAAAATTATTATGTAAACACGAGTAAAGTTGTAAAGGTTGTAGCGGAGGCACAAAGGCGGAGATAAAAAATTCACCGTTATAAAGAATTCATGATAAAAATATTACGGCTTGAAAGTCGACGAGCGACGGTGGTCGTTACAGCTCTTTTCTTATTTTAAACGACACACTATTTCGCAATTGAGCGGTATTCTCACTTCCTCTCCTCCTCCTCGACGCCGACTTAAGAGTTTACTCTTGTGCATTTGACTTGAAAAACTTTGTGGCACAAATAAAAAGTAAACATTGATTCTTTTTCCGTCTCTATATCTCTCTCTTTTTTTTTTTTTTTTTTTTAACGGGACAGCCGCTAAATTTTATCGCAGTTCTAAGATTCGCTGTTTGAACAGAAAAAATTCTGATTTTTATTGTTTAATCAAAAGAAAAATTTACCAAGTTAAATTTGGTTTTAAAAAAAAGCAAGTTTCGTATTAATTAATCGATGGTGTAACTAATAAATTATGAATGTATTTTCAAGAGAAAATTATAAAAATATTTACTTGTTTCTTCACTTCGAAATCAGATGAAAAATTTTCAACTAGAAATAAGTTTTTCCTTTAATTTTTAAACTTCAAGCAGTTGATAAATAAAAAATCAATCTGGGTTACGTTTTTTATTTTAATTGACTTCACCGATTTTACAACCATATACTTCTCAACCTCGTTATGAACTTATATTTTACAATTTCAAAAAAAAAAGGCTCGAAAAAAGGTAATGATTATATGTTTATATAGTGCTTAAGTTTTGATAAAAATCTTATAATGATCATTACACCATACATTGTGAATCTATCATGCTGACCTCGGTTTATTAGGAAATTTTCTGAATAGTTTCAATTAGTCAATGTGTATAATTTTTTTTAATAAATTCGATTCTAATTTTATCAAATTTTTAAAATTTTCAAGAGAAATCTTGGGTTCTAAAAAAAAGTAGGACATACTTTTTGAAAATTTGCATTAAAAATTGATGTAGTGAGCATACTGCATTAGAATTATTAAGCTAAAAAGATTTAATAATTTTTAAACCCGAAGCTAATGCCGTCGAACACTGAAAAGACGAATTTTACATCGGTGCAAAAAATTTCGCCAGACACTTTTCCAGCAGAAACATCAAAGACATCAAAAAAAGCAGTCTCACACTCATTTTCCGCGGATCGAAAGCTGCCCGTATGAATAATTCGAGCCCCGTCAGCCTGCCCTGCAAAGAGCCGCCGAAAAAAAAAAGATAAGCCTCGGCGAAGAAAACGCGAGACTGATTTTCCCTCCCTGATTTTTTTAAAGTCACCGAGGAGGAAGAGTTGTTTAGCGAAGAAAAAAAAAAAAAAACAAAAAGAGAGAGGAAGAAGAAAAATTTTGTTGTTTGCAGCGGTGTGCTCGGTGTTGTGCGCTGTGCCTACGGAATTCGAGAGTGCTTTGCTTTCACAAAAGCCTGCAAGTAGTTTTTTTGCGGCTGTAGCAGCGTGCCACTGCTCTTTCTTTCGAAACTTAATATCGTCGTATTTTTTTAAAATTAAATTTTTCTCCAAAGCGCCGATCGATGTGCCTCCTCCTTCTCTCTTTCGAAGTATCCTCCAATATTTCGCTGTAAAATTTTTATTAGACCTGTAAAACTTTACACGACGCGGTAGTTTATCATTTTGAAGGGGAGGAGGGCGAGAGAAAAAAAAAAGAAAGGTTCTGACAAACTTCTTTTTGATAGTTTTTTTTTTTTTTTTTTTTTTTTAAACCGTAAAGTCGACTTAAAATGATTAACTTTTTTCAAATTACACGGTTTTTGGCGAATTAAAAAATAAAATCAAGAAAACGCTTCCGGGTTTAAGCTGCTTCATAAAGAGAGCTTGATTTAAAAGTATCAAAAACTTTGAAGATTTAAAAATTTTAATCAACAAACTCTATTTATTAAAGTTTTAGTGAAAAATTTAAAATAAAATAAATCAAAACTAAAAATAGCTCAATTTTACGAATTTTCTAAAGAAAATAGAATCTAGGTGAAGTAGTTAACATTATACCCTTAGAATAAGTCATTTCAATTATTTTTTATTTTCAAGTCTCCTTGTTTCTTTGATTAAAAAATGACCCTCGAAAAAAGCCTTGGTCACGAACAAATAAAATCGAAGCGCAATCTTGAAAAAAGCAAAGCGACTTTGTTTTTCGACTTCGTTCAATTTGTTTTCACAAAACAGAGAAAACTCTCGCGTATCTTGTAAAACGAAATAACACGTTCAAATACCAGCCAGAGAGAGAGAGAGAGAGAGAGAGAGAGACAAGTTGATGTGTTAATATCTTTAAAGTTCCTATGATGTGTCTAGCGAACTAATTAGAGAAAGCTCAACAATTTAAGTCCATTACTATCAAGCTTCTATCCCCCCCGCCCGACCGAGTCGACTGCCTGTGCACCGTTAGAAAGATTAAGCGAGTGAGAGACCGAAAAATCAAATAATCTTAATCTGGCGCTGATTGTTTCGGTAATTATTTAACTCCCGAGTGACGCTTTGAATTTACTCGCGAAGGCAGCCTAGCAGCGGGCTTAATTGATTGGCTTCCGAACGACCGAGCGCGCGTTTTGCTCTTCTCGCCTACGCGTTGCGTTCCCGAAAGTATAAATTCGTAGACTTGCAAATGAACTTTGATTTTTCAGGCGATTAAAAAAAAGCCCGGCCCGACGTTTCCACCTTTCGAAACGAATTTCATCACGCAAAAGTATTTTCCTTCCGATTATTGGGGATCGAAGTGTTAAAATATATAAAAAAAAGTGCGAGACATACTTTTTTTAAGCTGATTAAACAACCTTTTTTTACGCACACAAAAAACGGTGTATTTCAGAAAAAAAAAGGGTAAAGCGGGGGTATTGGATATCCGGAACGGCGGCGGGGACGTTTATGTATTTTTCCGGGGATTTATTTGAAGCCGCGGCTGCATTTGCGGGGTGGTGGTAAACAGATATCTTTCGCGAGAAAACTAAATAGAGTTATTTTATACCGGCGAATCTCGGGTAAAGAAAACTCGGGCACGGTTTAATTTACTAATTCAGCGAGCTTTTAATTGTCCAAAGGATGATTTTTATTTCCGGGCCACTAGCAGAAGAGTTTGCGGATGAAAGTTTAATGCGAGAGCGGATTTTTCATGAAATATTCAGCTGCGGATGATGGCGTATTTTAAAGGAAAATACAGCTTTTTCGTTTTGATTGTACCGTGGCCCGGTTTCTGATCATTTTACGAATTAGCTTTGTTATGGCGTTTCGTGAAATATGCAACTGGTGGCGTGAAAAAATAAACGCTGTTTAGAGAATAACAAAATTGATCTCTGTACTACCTACAGGGACGAAATAACTGATTTCTCTCGAGAAACGTTAAAATATCACGTTTCTGACCTGTTTTCCAGATACGAAAAGTAAGAAAGGAAAACCATAAAATTTTCATAAGATTGGAAAAATTTAGGATCATTCAAAAGATTTTTAATGAAAATAAACAGCGTCTGTCGATTAATTAAATCATTCCGAGCATCACCCTTTAAATAAAATCATCGCATCCGATGTTAATCAAACCGCTCTTTTACTCTCCCCCCCGACGACGACGACGACGCGAAGTTCACCCAATCGAGACATTTTTTCCAATAACGTGATAGAATTTATGACTCGGTAATAAGTTTATGAATTTTTCAATGGGTTTTTCTCGTCGTGGTCATGATTTTTACCGTTGCAAATTTACTCTCGTACAATCCGAATCAAAATGCCTTCAACGGGACGCATTGTTAATTAAAAATTATACCCTTTTTATCCATAGGCTCCTTTCTAGCGTCGCGTCGGCTTTCCAAAAAATTAATCTCTCCCTCTTTAAGCGCTCGCGCTCTCATTCTTTCACGTCTCGCTGGCAAAGCAGAGAAAAAAAAAAAAAGAAAGGATTTTCCGCCGCCGCCGCCGCCGCCGTTGTCGTCGTCGTCGTCGTCGTACTATTCTCGCGCGAAGTTTCAGACACTTTAAACAATCATCGTCTTCGTCGTCCAATAATATGTAATAAAAACACGTGTAAGCAGAGCACGTGCCCTCCTCGAAAAAAAAGGGCTGCTCGCTCGCGACGGCGGTAGGGGGAGAGAATTGATTCGAACACAGGAGGAGCAGCAGGGGCAACCCTACGCAGCCCTTCGCCGGCGGCGAGGCGCGGATCGATTTCCTTCCTTCCTACCGCAGCGTCTCCAGAGGCGAGAGATTACCACGCGAAAAAGGAGAGCGTAACCTTAAAAGAAAAGGAAGAAAAAGGAAGGAAGGGAAATTCGGAGTGTACGTGGCGGCGGTACTGGCGGTGCAGGCCTAACGGGACCCGTTGGCTCTCTAAGGATAACCGACTCACCTGATACAGCACTTGGTGTTTATCAAATGGTTTTAGACTCTCGACGAAGTGCCCGCGTGCCGCAGCAGCGGGGCAGCCAGCTGCAGGGTGGTATTATTAAAAATCTATCCTGTAGTGCTGATCCGACAAAAGCGTGTCACAGTCACACAACACACCTGCACAATAAACATATACAAAAAAATATACACAACCGAGCACCCAGCACACCATAAACACACAACACTGAAACGTAACGAACGCACACTGTGTGTGTGCGCGCGCGGCGGCGGCGCTGCAGCAGCGCACACAAGCGTAAGTGTATTACCCTTGGCCCGCGATTATAACCAGAAACTATTTATTTATTAACCATCAAACTGGACTCGCGCACTGATTACACGACAACTAAACGGTCCGCGTACGGTTTACAAACCACGGACTCGAACACACGAAACTGCAGCACTGCGGGTAGGTGAGGGGGAAGGGGGCCAGAGCAGCAGCACGGCCCGTGTCCCTGCCCTTTTCGCTCTGGCTGCTGGTGCTACGCTGCTGCTTGCTGCTTGCTGCTGCTGCTGCTGCTGCTGCTGCGTTCGCTGCCCCAGCAGTCAACCATCGGCCATTTTAGCCGATCTCACGGCGTTCAGCGCCACCGGGGAGAGCCTGTGGACGACGCGAGAACTTACCCGCGCAGCCTTCTCTCTCAGTCAGTCAGCTTTGTTATTGTACGGGACATTTAAATCCGCACCCGACGTCGAGTTTTTCCCGTCTGCTAGTCCGCGATGCCGGTAAGACAGTTTACTGCTGCCCCCTGCGGCTCGGATGCGGTACGGATGCTGACATCTCCAGACCGCGGTACCAAGTTAGCCTTCTTCTGGGAAATTCCCGTGGACTCAGTACTGTGGAGCCGCCAGCCGGTTGATTTTGAGTTTCTGATTCTTTAGGTGGGTGAGATGGGAGAGAATATGAGGAGGATCCGATGCAGAATCATTATTTCTACGAATATTTTCAAACCAAATTTTAATTGAACTACAATCCTAATAATTATTTTAAATATTTATAAAGATAAGAAAAAAAATAAAACAATGATAAAAATTAAAGTGTGGCGAATTAAACTAATTTCAACTGCTTACAAGACAAGGAAAAAAAAAATCAATTTTATATATATTTAAATTTTTTTTTGAATTTGAAATTTTTTTTTTATTACATGAATCAACTAACATTAAGCTAAAATATCCAATTCCAAAACTTTCTGACCATATTTATTGATATTCGGCTTCAAAGTTCTACAATACGGATCCTTCAAATCCCATGCGAAATGCTTTAGATACCCCAATTGATGGACCATAGAGAATATATTATGTTCCATTCATATGGGTATCCAAAGCTCTGTGTATGGGATCTAGGGTACTTTGAAGCTTGATATCAATAAATACGGTCTAAAAGTGTCCTAGAGTAGGGTGGTACTTCATAAAATACTCTTTTTTGTTTGTAGAAAACTTATGTATTCAAAGAAGTTTTATATTTCATGGACATCAAAGTTGGACAGCGGTAATGTAAAGCATGAACCCGAGACATTCGGATAAGGAGTCAATTTACTCACTAAACCAACTGTACAGACTCTCGGAAACTAACGAAGAAAAAAAATGATAGCGTTGGAAATTTTTTCATTTTTCATTTACGAGTTTCCAATTTTTTTTTTTTTTTTCAAAAGTTGGTATTTTATCAGAATTTTCTTGTCTGATCAACTTTCTGTCTCTACTAGTGTGGATTGAGGAATTTTATTGACCCTTTTTCTTACGAAACATTTTTCAATCAACGATTTTACCTTTTCGAGACACGAATTTTCAGTTATCGTCATAGTATATTGTGGGCATTCATATTTTTTATAAATTTTCAATATTTAAAGCATAATTTAGATTAGATTTCAATATTATTGAAAGTTTGTTTGATTTTAAGTAGAATATCGACGTTTGAAATGAAAAGAGATCAATTGTGACAAAGCTCCGATAATTTACAGGACGAAGATGATTTTTCAAATAACTTTTAAACTAATTTAGTCAAATTGATTTGAAAATCAAACACCAACCCTCCAAATTCAAAATCATTATGTAGAGTTAATATTTGTTTAACGTTGAACATGAGCTTTTTATACCCGTGCTAGTAGTAGTATACCAGATTGGTCAGACATGGGTGGACCAGTGGCAGTCTGGTGATCAAAAATATGCTTCTGTACACATATGTATAGATATAGTTATTAATGAATTATTTTTTATCGATTTTTTTATTAAAAATTATAATAGGTTTTGTTAAACTTGCAAGAAATTTAAGATTTATTTCTACCTCGATTAAATGAGTCAAATAAATTTATCCAAAAGCTATAAAAATTTTATTAACAACTTTTTACAATTAACAATTAATATATTATATAAAAAATATTTCAAATTCAAAGCGTGTGTCTGATTACATGGGAATGACTCTAAGTGTATCGTGCTCCCTACACGTGAACATCATCAGCCAATATGTTGATTGAAGTTGAGGAGCATCGCTGAGACAAGTGAACCTTCAGAAAGTTCTTGCTGTTGAGCAGATTTTTTTGGAAGCATCAATAAAGCATTTGCGTTTTTACAGCTGAGCAGTTTGCTGCTGATTTGGTTACCGGTGGAGTAGGCTTTTGGATGGGTTTCATACTCCGACCAAACTAAAATAACTCTTGCAAATTCTGGTCTTGGATCTAACGTATACTTTGACGTAATCTGCAAGCGAATTAACAAGAATATTTTTTTACTGTAGGTTTACAGATTTTATAAGAAAATTTTTTTACAGCTGTATAATTTTGATTATTTACCTGGGCTTTTACGACAACGGGTTTGGCTTGGTTCTTCGTTAAAAGGTTTAACAGTGGGAATACAAACAGATTGGCTGTTACCATGGCGGAAACAGGATTTCCAGGCAAGCACAAAAAATATTTTGTTTGCCCATTGTGGGTACAGGTTGCATAAGTCGTTGGTTTGCCTGGCTTTAAGTTGACCCGACCTGTGGGATATTTTAAATAATTAGCTTTTTATTATTTCAATTTTTATTAAAATTACCCGAAAATCATGTAATTTAGTTTTACGACATGCTGTTCGAATTTTAGAAACAAATAAAGTTGTTTAAATAAAAACAAGAACTAACCAAAATGAATGGTTGCCTTAAAAACATCTTTTAATATGGGTTTCAACATATCTCTGTCTCCCATAGACACGGATCCAGTAGTAATAATTAGATCGACTTCGGCCAAAGCTTTTTTTATTGCAGCAATCATTACGGCTTCCCTGCAAATAGTTTCAAATAAATAAATTGAATACCATTTCAATATATTAATCATTTTCAATCAATCCGACTTACTCGTCAGTTGCGATACCTAGATCTACGGCATTGTACCCATTTTCTTTGAGCATCATGATCAAAGTTATTTTATTGCTGTCGTAGACGTGACCTGATTTTGGGAGTTCGCCGACATTTTGCAACTCATTTCCGGTAGACAAAACACCGATTTTCGGTACCCAAGTTACTGGAATTTTCGAGCAGCCACATGACACTAACAATCCCATTTCTACGGCTCCGATCTTTGTACCGGCGGCTAAAATCATGCTGCCCTTTGTAATATCACTTCCAACTGGTCTGTAAAATTAATTCATTTTTAATTAAAATTTTTGATTCATTAATCGTTATAAATTTACATTTAAAAATTAAAATATTACAAAGCTATATTTAAAGCATGTATTCTCAACAACGACAACTAAAACTACAGTTATCTGTATTTAATTAATTGAGTACAAGTAATGTGTTAATCACTACGAGGCTTTACAAGTTACGCATTGTAGTAAGCTCTGCTGCACTGTGTATTTTGTAATTTTATGTACCAAAAATAAATAATAAATAATAATAATACCTAATGTCCTGTCCATCCTTTGGCTCAGAGAGTATTTCAATTATTTTTTCTTCTTTCCCATCTTCTCTTTTTTCTAACAATCTTGTGTCTTCAACTTGTACGACTGCGGTAGCTTCTAAAATTCAAATGACAACGTGGACATTAAAACAAAAGTGTTTCAAATTAAAAACTTTGATCCTTATTGTATGTACATTCAGTAAATAAGATGGTCATTGATGTGTATAAATTAATTTTTTTATTTTTCGAATTTTAATAACATATATATTACCATCAATTCTCAAAAGCCTGAATTAAAAGTTTTTAAATCGGACGAGATAATTCGCTTTTCTAAGTATCAAATAAAAATTTCACTACTGTGCTGCGGTTAATACACTTTTTTAAATTAAAAAATTACTAACACAATATGTATAAAATCAATTTAGAGTTATACGTTACCGTCTGGAACAGGTGCACCAGTATTAATTCTTACGCAAACCCCGGGAACAATTTTTACTCTTCCTGGCTGCCGAAAAAAAAAACGTTATCGTGTCGTATTACAAGCACTTTTAGCTTTTTATGAATTAAAAAATACATTGTTCATCAATAAATGCAAGGTATGTACTTTTGATTTTTTTTTTTTTTTTTTTTTTATCTGTTTTTTTGAAACGAAATTGATTAAACTTTAATATTAATGTACCGTTAATTGGTTATATTATATTTGCCAATTTAAAGAAACTTTCATAATTCTTACTTCATGCCCAGCTTCTGAGCTACCCAAAACTGTGCGCTTTCCTTTACCATCTTTTGCAATCACTGCATAGCCATCTTTAATTGAAGCTCTGAAGGGAGGTAAATCACAAGGAGAATAAATTGTTTCAGCTAGGACTCTTCCAAAAGATTCCCAAATATCAACTTGAATTGAAGCTAAATTTTTTTCTGCAGTGTTTTCTAGAATTTTTTGAGACTCTTCAATTGAAATCATTGGAAAAGGTGATTCTCTTAACCGGCCAGCGATATCATCTAGGCTCAGTATGGGTTCACCAAACATTTGTGGTAAGTAATGGTGATGAGAATGATGAGAACTATGATGTTGTATACAGTTATGGGCAACAGAAACACTAACTCTCTCATTTACCAACAAATCAACTGCATGAGGTATGACACTTGCTACTGCATGCAAACATTCTCTAACAGCCTTAGTGGACCCAGGGAAATTTATTATTAAAGTTTTACCTCGAATACCACAAATAGCTCTGTCAAATTTAATTTGAATTGGTTGAAAGAAATAAAATTATCTTAAAACTTGCACTTTTATGTACCTGGATAAAATTGCCATAGGTGTGATTTTAAAGCTCTCAGAAAATATGGCATATACAATACCTGGAGCTTCTTTATCAATCACTTTTTTTGTCGCTTCTGGAGTCACATCGCGACTAGAAAAACCAGTTCCACCAGTTGTTAAAATAACATTGACACCCACTTTATCTGACCATCTGACTAATGTTTCCTGCAGCAGGTTTTTAACAATTAGAATTTTTTCATTTTATGAATTAATGAATAAAATAAAAATACATTTATTTGAAAGATAGTTTATTAGTTTCAATTATAACTGACCATAATAACAAACTCATCGTCAGGAACAATGTCCCTACATTGTATTAGGCCTTTTAACAAAGCCCCAGTTTTTGTACTTTCATCAGTTACTAAATTTTCTAATGCTGGACCACTTCTATTCTCTTGTAGTTTTTTTGAGCAAGAATCACTAACTAAATTAAAATAAAATATTAAAAGCTAACCTCAAAGATAATACTTTAGTTTCAAAAATTATTAAATTCATAAAATAAACCATAAAAATAAAATATAATAGTTTAAAAAAAAAATCAGTATTCATTTAAAATATAAGTATAATGTTAAAAGATTATAATAATCTAAGCTTACTTGTTAATATTCCAAAAGTTATTGGAGACATCTTATAACTCAATAATCTTAGAACCAACTGGATTTCATATATGCTCTGAATGAGAGAGAGATAGATAAGACAAGATATGAATTAATGAGAGCTGCTGCTTGTATATTAGCATTAAAGTGGAATGAGAAAAAGACAGAGATAGATAATAAAATTTAAATTCATATTTCAAGAAATTACTGCAATATATCTCTCGAAGGAAAACTACTTTCAAAAATTTTTTTTCATAAATAAAATTATAAAATGAATAAATTTAAAAATTTCGTAATATATTATGAAAGAATAGATTATGGGTAAAATAAAAAAATTCATGATTATATATCAACATTAACACTATTTATTGGTCAAAATAAGACAAAAATAACATAGAATAAGAGTTTGACAGTTTTTAAAATTCACAGCATCCAAGTACAAATTAGTGCCACTCACTATCACTTATGAATCACTTTCATTCAGTTAGTAATCAACTAATCCACTGTAAAACAAAAATTAAGCATGAAACAGTTGTAAAAAAATTAGAGTTCAAACTAGAGTGACTGTTCTAATTCAAGCTTTATAATAGCTGCACATGCTTCTTTTTCAATTCAACAAAAAACTTTTTTTGAAAAATTAATTTTTTTTTAACATTTAGTTATTAATTAGTTTTTGAATTAAAGCGTATTTTCAGTCACTCAAGTTTATTTAACAGACAAAAAAAAAAAGAAAGAAAAAGTTACCGATTATTTTTTGGACTGGAGTGACGAGGTGGAGTCCGGTTGTGTCTTCGTCTCGCCTCGTATCTGCTACTGCTCCTGTCGTTGTCTTCATTTCTTCTGTCTCGAGTACGATCACGATTTCTATGATCATTGTCACGATCATTACTCCTGCGATTGCGGTGATCTCGTCTGTCCCTATCCCTGTCTTTGTCTCTGTCTCTTTCCCTCCGCGATGACGAATCTTTACGAGAGGTTCTTTCTGGTGGACTCGGAGAGCGTGAAGGCGATGACTCTGTGCTGTGGCCACCACCCTCATACCTATGTCTGCGTTCCCTTTGTCTAAAAAAAGATTCATATATTTGAAATAAATAATCTATTTGAAATTTTGTGCAAAAAATTTCAAGTTTAGTTGAGTTTAATTTACTTACTTTCTGCGCAGTTTTAACGACATTTCGCGAATTTCATCTTCTCTGTCCTGTCTTAGCTGCTCCATTTTTTCAATTCGAGCTTGTTCAGCTTTTTTATCTGCTTTATCTGTAATTTTATAAGTGCTATTAAAATATAATTTTTAATGTAGCACAGAATTAAAAATTTTATGCATAATACGAACATTGCTTATTCAGTAAAGCTTGCATTTTCTTCTTAAGCCGCTCCTGGGGTGTAATTTTTGAAGGCTGAAAGATGCATTGTATTATAAAGTTATGGAAAAATTTTACGGGATTTATCATAGTTTTAAAATTATTATGGATCTATGAAAATCAAAAGCTGATCACTGCTTTGAATAGTGTAGTGTTATTTCAAAAAATGATACTTAGGATTCAAAAGAAAAACTTAAATTATTGTAAATAAATACTATCACTGTTATCATACACCCGAAAATTTAAACTTGCAATAAAACTGATATAAACTTGTGACCATGCACTGATGTTTTGTAAACAACAAATAGCAGAATTATTTTTTTATATTTTTTACGAAATTACTAAGAGATATGGTCAACACAAGTACATGTCTTTTTTTGCATAGTGCTTTAAGTGTCTAATAAAACGTTACGGTTCTTACTGACTTTGAGCCCGCCACCAGGATTTGTACTTAACCCTGCTTTAGGTTTGTTCCTGTAAATTAAAAATTAAAAATTAAAAAGTTATTATATAACTAGTGCATGATAATAAAAACAATCAACTAATTCTTTACATATTTGTCGGCAAAGTCTTTGAGGCAGATTGATTATTTTGTTCATTGTCTGATAGTTCTATTTCCGAGCTGGAGGATTTTCCTCGACGGCCATAGTACCTAAAAAGTTAAAGTTATTTAATTGATCAAAATTTTAATTAAAAAATAGCAAAAAAGCGTTTAAAAATTTGATAACAAGTATCAATTTTTTAATTAAAAAAATTTTTTTCAATCACCTAGGGACAGTAGGAGTTTTATTTTCTAAACTCTTAGATCGCCGACTACTAGATCTGCTTCTTGATCTCATTGATCTAGATTTGGATCTGCTCCGACTCTTCCCTCTAGATCTGGATTTTGACCGTGATCTTGATCTCGACTTAGTTCTTGATTTGGTTCTTGACCTTTGTCTTGACTTTGACTTAGACCTGGACCTAGACCTCGACTTCGACCTTGATTCGGACTTTGAAATTTTACGTTTCTTTTCATCACGAGACTTTGACCTTGATCGTGACCTAGAATAACTTTTACTTTTACTGCTTCTGGAAGACGTGGATGATGATCTGATTGACCGACGGGATCGCTTAGATCGTGAACGAGAGCGAGTCGATTGAGAAGTTCGTGATCTTGACCTTGACCTTGACCGTGACCTCGATCTCGATCTTGATCTAGACCGCGAACGTGAATGTGACCGCCTTTTACGCGATCGCGACCTACTTCTACCGCGCGACCTTGACCGGGAATATGAACGAGACCAACGAGAGCGACTCCGACTTCTGGATCGTCTGTACTTCCTTGATCTTGATAAATTTCTTCTTGATCTAAAAATTAAATTATTTTAAACGTTACTTAAATTATGATTGAATTTTTTGAACAGCGAGATTGAACTTTTTGTTTAAATTAAAAATTTTGTAAATTGCTAAAGGATTAATTTTTAATTTTTAAGTACTATAAAACAATATAATTAACTCTATGAATGTAGAAGCTGTAATAAATCATTTTTAAAAGTCATGGATTGTAATCCTTAAATTAATTAAAAAAATTAATTCAATACTTTTTATGATGAACTGTAAAATTTTAATATAAATTTACGACTGTAACTAGGTAGTAGATAAAAAATAAATTTGTTCAATACCGAGAATAAGAAGAGCTTGATCTTCGAGAATCAACTTTTCTGTATGATTTACTTCTAGAGTGGGATTTACTTCTAGATCTGGATTTTACAAATTTTTTATGTGATGATCTATCATTTGATACAGGACTTTCAGACTTTTTTTTTTTAAGGTTTGCAGAGTTGTTCTTTTTCAAATTTGGGGTTGGAACTTGAGAGGAATTGCTTTGAGCAGTTTCTTCTTCACCTCCAAAACTAGTGATGTACGTTATTTGTCCGGCATTTGCAGGTGATGCTGAACGAGAACGAGATTTAGAAGATGATTTTCTATAAGGATTGTATTCTGGACTTTCTCTTGCAGCATAGCTGTAATATTAAAAATTTCATTAATCGAAACAAAAAGTGTACAAACTTGTGTCCTAAAAAATATTAAATTAGTTAAAAAATGTTTTTTGAAGATTATGAGGTTATCATTGATTTAAAAAAAATTGATATAAATAACATTTTAAAGTGGTTATATATTTTAATAATAGTATTAAAATATTATTCATTGTCAATAAATTATATCTGTTATAAGTACATCTTACCTAGGAGGACTCATAACACGGCCAATCATTTTTTTTTCTCTGAACGCGCGTCGTTCTCTTCTTGATCTCCGACCCTGATAAAAAATTATAATTATAATTTTGCTTATGCATGCTAAGTTGATTTTATAACTCGAATGTTATAATGAACCTGTAGACTATAACAATTATTTCAATTATTTAAAAATACTTACAGAGTACATAGCTTTTTCTTCCTCTTGTTTTCTTGCTTGCCGTAATGTTTCAGCTTCTTCAAAATCCTGAGTTAAAAAACTAAAATAATCAGCTCCTAAGAGCCCATACTTTTGAGCCACTTGATTCATTTCATGTGCTTGTGCTGGTTCAATTTGTGATACATCCACACAAATATCCAAATCAATATCACTATCATCATCTTCCTTTTCCTCGACTTCACTGGTGTCTCCTTCCACTTTTGGTGGTTCTGGAATAGCTTCTTCAGTTTCATAATTATAACCAATGGCAGCATTATTAGCAGATTTTTTTTTATCTTTTGGTAAATCCAATTTTGTAGACCCAAACTGTTCTTCTATATGTATTTGATGAAGAAACTTTTCTTCAGTAACTAAAAATTATAATAATATGAAAATATGTTTCTTTAAATAATTTGATAATAATACCAGTTTTACTAACCACCAAGAAATTCATTTTGAACTATAATGCGATATCTTTCATAATTAATATTCCTATCTTCACTAGTTAATGGAATATCAATATCATTTTCACTTGAAGATTCAGGAATCCAATCAAGATGCGCTCTAACGTCAAATCGATCAATTAAATTATCTTGATTTCCTTGCCATGGCATCCTGAAAAAAAGATTTTTAATAAAATAATGCTGATTAATTATTGATGAAATGACTTGAAACAAACTCACATGTTAGCAGGACTATCACCAGCTGCTGCAACCGCAGGATCCATATAAATTTTACAAGGTCTGCCATGCAACTGTAGAAACTGAGTGGGATCTGATTTCTAAAAAAAGAAAAGATAAAATTAATGTATTCATATATTATTCTATGGATGTAGTAAATCTTTTTACTGTTTAAATTAATTATAATAGATGTTAAAAAGTTATAAATTATGAACAAGTGAAGACAATTGAAAATAACCTCATATTGAAATTAATTAAGAGCTGCAAATATAAAACCAAGGTATTGAAATTAATCTTTGGTCTCAAAAAAATTTCAACCACCCATAGAAGTATATAACACTCAGAAGTATATAACACTTGTTAACTTACGATTTTTTCATAGTAATCTCTTCTCCGCTCAGCTCTTCGCCGATAATCAACGAGCATCCCTCGAATTTTCTTTTCCTGTTTGCGGGCTTCGTGCCACATCCTGCCACCGGTTTTTTTTACTGGGAAGCTCATCTTAATATATAATTAGTCCCGTTTTTTATTATTAATTCACTCTGTTGATCTACTTCAACTACTATACGGTGATTGTACCCAAACATTTGGCTATCAGGTTCGAAAGCCTTAGCCAGCAGAGGCCAAAGTTTTCTTGAGTATTTTATGGTCTATATAAGTGTTTTTTATTGCGAATGTCATCCTCGAGAATTCACCATGATTATTGCAGCTTCCCGCAAATAAAAAGGGGCGTACTTACACTAAAACTATTGAAAATATTGGACGCGTTTTCTAGTGAAGCAGAAAACGTGTTATGTGTTTGTGGGAGAGGCGGCGAACTTAGGCGAAAGTTAGAGCTCAACCCCCCACACGTGCAAAGTTAGCCGCACACGGTACATGTGTCGACTGTCGAGTGTAAACGCGGCGCCAGATTCGAAAACAGCTGTTAATAATAATAAAGTAGAAACAAACTTTTTTTTGTATTTTTCAAGTTATCTCAATAGTTAGAACTTGAAATGGTAGTGAAAGTTAAAATAGAGTTTAAAGGATGTTAAAATAATTATTTTTATTTAATCTAAGTGCTTATTAAATTATGAAAGTGTATTCCCGATGGAAGAATTAATTGAGTTTTATTTTCACAAAGATTTTACTTATGAAGAAATTAAAGATTTGCTTTTTAAAAAGCATAATATTTTGATTTCAGTAAGTACAATCAAGAGAGTACTTAGTAATTTAGGATTGAAGAGAAAAAATATACAAGAAAGTACTCTTGAGGAAATTGTACATGCAATCCTTGAGGAATTTTTTCATCAGAATTTAATCTTGGATACAAATCCTTATGGAAAAAGTTAAAAAAAGTCCATCACCTGAATATTAAAAGAGACACAGTTTATAAAATATTGCAAATAATAGATCCAGAAGGACTAAGTGATAGATTTGGGACTAAGTTGCGCAGAAGAGAGTATCTCAGTCTAGGACCAAATTTTATTTGGCACCTGGATGGTTATGACAAACTGAAAAAATTTGGTTTTGCCATACACGCTTGCATAGATGGGTTTTCACGGATGCTGATTTGGTTAGAAGTGGCCAACACAAATAATAATCCAAGAATAACTGCTCACTATTTCTTACATTCTTTGAAAAAACATAAACTCATGCCAACTATCATTAGATCCGATAAGGGATCCTAAAACACATTGATTGAAGACATGCAGGTTTGAATTTGTTTCCAAATTTTCTGGAAAAAATATTTTATAGTTTATTATAAGAATTATAAATAATATTCTTCAATTTATTTTATAGGTAACCCTGCGGAGTCAACATGATGACAAGTTAAATGGATAGAAAAGTTACATCAAAGGAAAAAGTGTTCATAATCAGAGAATAGAGGCATACTGGGGACAGCTCAGAAAGCATACAGCTTACTTTTATATACAACTTTTTAAAGACATGGAAAAAAGGAATCTTTTCGATGGAACCCCTTTTGATGTTATGTGCATGCAGTTTTGCTTTGGACCAGTAATAAAGGCTGACCTTTGTCTAGCTATGGAGCTTTGGAATGAGCATAGAATAAGGAAGCAGCCATTGCGCAACAATGTGGCTGGTAAACCCTTTATTCTGTATAACTTACCATGCAGAGACTATAAAAAAGATTTAAACGAAGCAGCTGTTGATTGCTTAATTAATGTATTCACTGACAAAGCTGTCTTGGTTAATCCTCTTATTAGACTATTTGTTAAAGAGTTTCCACCTGAAGCAAATTATATAAGCACAACTCCTGAAGAAGCTTTGAAACAATATAAAATAATTAAGAATGCAAAAAATAATTAAATCTGATAAACATTATAAGAATTATATACACAAACACACAATCAAGTGCTAGTTATTGTTGCTTTATTATGTTTGTAGTTTGGTAATGATTTATGTTTGTAATTAAGTGGAAGTTTATATAATAAAAAAATTATCTTTTTGTAATTAATTTTCTAAAATAAAGCAGTATATTTTTAATTACACAAGATGTTAACTGATTGTAAGAATTATTTTGTAATGAAAAATTGTCATGAAAGTAAATTTTCATTAACTTTTGTTTGCTTGTAAATAAAAAAACTCATTTGTTCTGATGAATGAAAAATGGTTTACATAGTAATCATAAATTATAATTTTGGAATTGTACACCTTTAACTGTAATTCTTTAAATTAATTGGGGAAAAATTTTTTTACAAATAGTTATGAAATCATTTCTAAACAGTAGAATAATACTTTAAACAGAAACTTTATTTAAATATGAGTAAATATTTAAATAGAGACAATAACAGAAAATTTTTTTATGCTAAAGGCCCTGAAAATAAAATTGAACTTACAAATTGTTAACACAAGTACACTCAGGCTTTATTAACGATAACACTTAGATGAACAGATCAATTTTTATCTCGATACACATTCTCTATGACTACCTTAAGAATTATAAGTTATATTACTATTACCTACATTTTTAGTGGTTTTTTAAACCTTACAAAGTTAATAAAAATAATAGGACTTTTCCTTCTATTTCTTAGCACTCATTGGATATAAAAATTTTCAGAAATAAAATATTTTAAAAAATTATAACAGATCCAAAGCTTGGTATGCAATCTTTTCTACGATCTCACTTTCTTGATTTTAACATAATATTCAATTAAAGCTTTGATTTAGAAATAGTGAGAATCTTTTTTTTTTTGTTTAAATCGACAAGCTTGAAAAAAGAAAAAATTCCAAATTATGGGCTCTCTAAATAATTTTATGGAAAAAACTTCTTAGAAACTAATATAAATGTTATATTGATTTTAGAATAATTAAGTATGTAGGCTAATAAAGATACATAAATAGATTTTTTTTTATTTTTTAAATCTAGTTTCATAAAAATTGTTTTAATTATATTATTAATTTGTGGAAAATTAGAAAAAAAAACTTGTAAAACTTAAAAAACTACAGATTGGCAGTAATACTGTTGAATAGCTTCTAAAATTACATTTACATCTACTAGTAAATTAGGATCTAACATAAAGCACTTATCTAACGCAAAGTGCAAAGGATGTGGAACTTTTTTGTAGCTCGGTCGAATCTTCTTTATAACACCAAGTACTTCATACCTTCCAATAAACTCGATCCTTCTGGAAGTTCATGAAAACTCCATGCTGGTTCTTCGTTGAATATTTCAACAATAACGCAACCCAATGACCAAATATCACCAGGAAGTTTAGTTGGTTTATTCTGAAGAGTTTCGGGTGCCATGTAGGGTATTGTCCCTTTGACGTTGAAACAATCGACCGTGATTACATTAAAAAATCCACGAAACATAAATCCACGGCGAAAAATATACGATAATAAATAATATTAGATAACAGAGAAAAAAAAAAAAAAGGAAAATTCATTCGAACTAGATTTTGGTTGGAACTAAATATTATGGCGTACCTCTGCGGGGGCCCTTCGGGCCCCACGACGAGCATAGTTTTAAAAAATAACCCGTTAGTGTTTTAATATTGCTTATTTCAGTAATTAGTACATGATATTATTAATTACATAATAGTACAACTTTATAACAAAAAGTAAACGATCTTATTATATCCAAACGATCATTAAAACAAGATTATAGATGCTACTCTTCTCAAACATTCTACAATGTCACCACGTGCATAATCTTCAACCATGCTTTTTAAACGGGAGTCGTAATCTTTATACTTTTTTCTTTTCGGCTGTGTTTCTTCTTCAGTTTTAAACTTTTTAATCAATAATTCGGTAAAATTTTGCTCTTTTTTCAAGCAATTAATCTTATCACGAATGATAGCATGATTTTTATCAACTATATTGGCAAATCGGTAGTGCCAACCTTCAACAGAATTAGTTTGCAAAACGGCCCCAGACTGCTCCAATTGGTTTTTCTGGTTTGTTTTGACGTAAAAACCAGCCTGAGATACTCAGAAGAGCTTTCTGGAGACTTTGCTAAAACTCTTTTTCTTGGACCCCGTAGTGGACCTGCTCCACCCTCGAGAAATGTAACTTTTGTAAAGTCGGCCCCGGACTGCTCCACTAGAGTTTTGTGGTTTGTTTTGACATAAAAACAAGCCTGAGATACTCAGAGGAGGTTTCTGGAGACCTAGCAAAAACTCTTTTTCTTGGACCACCATAGTGGACCTGCTCCGTCCTCGAGAAATGTAACTTTTGTAAAGTCGGCCCCAGACTGTCCCAATAGATTTTTCTGGCTTGTTTTGACGTAAAAACAAGCCTAAGATACTCAGAGGATTTTTCTGGAGACCTTAGAACAACTCTTTAGCTTGGGCCCCCGTTGGGTGAACCTCATCCACCCTCGAGAAATGGAACTTTTGCAAAGTCAGCCCCGGACTGCTCCAATCGGTTTTTCTGGTTTGTTTTAACGTAAAAACATACCGGATATACTCAGACGAGATTTCTGGATACCTTGCAAAAACTCTTTTTCTTGGACCCCCGTTGAGTGGACCTCATCCACCCTCGAGAAATGGAAGTCTTACAAAGTCGGCCCCAGACTGTTCCAATTGATTTTATTGGTTTGTTTTGACGTAAAAACAAGCCTGAGATACTCAGAGGAGCTTTCTGGAGACCTTGCAAAAACTCTTTTGCTTGGACCCCCGTTGAGTGGACCTCATCCACCCTCGAGAAATGTAACTTTTGCAAAGTCGGCCCCGGACTGCTCCACTAGAGTTTTGTGGTTTGTTTTGACATAAAAACAAGCTTGAGATACTCAGAGGAGCCTCCTGTTCGACCTTGCCAAGACTCTTTTTCTTGGGCCCCCGTTGGGTGAACCTCATCCACCCTCGAGGAATGTAACTTTCGCAAACTCGGCCCCGGACTGCTCCAATTGGTTTTTCTAGTTTGTTTTGACGTAAAATCAAGCCTGAGATACTCAGAGGAGCTTTCTGGAGACCTTGCAAAAACTCTTTTGCTTGGGCCCCCGTTGGGTGAACCTCATCCACCCTCGAGAAATGTAACTTTCGCAAACTCTGCCCCGGACTGCTCTAATTGGGTTTTCTGGTTTGTTTATACGTAAAAACAAGCCTGAGATACTCGGAGGAGCTTTCTGGAGACCTTGCAAAAACTCTTTTCCTTGGACCCCGTAGTGGACCTCATCCACCCTCGAGAAATGGAAATTTTGCAAAGTCGGCCCCGGACTGCTCCACTAGAGTTTTGTGGTTTGTTTTGACATAAAAACCAGCCTGAGATACTCAGAGTAGCTTCCTGGAAACCTTGCAAAAAACCTTTTTTTGGACCCCCGTTGGGTGGACCTCGACTAACCTTGAGAAATGGAACTTTTGCAAAGTCGGCCCCGGACTGCTCAAATGATTTTTTCTGGTTTGTTTTGACGTAAAAACAAGCCTGAGATTCTCAGAGGAGCTTTCTGGAGACCTTGCTAAAACTCTTTTTCTTGGACCCCCGTAGTGGACCTTATCCACTCCCGAGAAATGTATTTTTGCAAAGTCGGCCCCTGACTGCTCCAATTGGTTTTTCTGGTTTGTTTTGACGTAAAAACCAGCCTGAGATACTTAGTGGAGCCTCCTGTGAGACCTTGCAAAAACTCTTTTCCTTGGGCCCCCGTTGGGTGAACCTCATCCACCCTCGAGAAATGTAACTTTTGCAAAGTCGGCCCCGGACTGCTCTTATTGGTTTTTCTGGTTTGTTTTGACGTAAAAATCAGCCTGAGATACTGAGAGGAGCTTTCTGGATACCTTCCAAAAACTCTTTTCCTTGGACCACCATAGTGGACCTCATCCACCCTCAAGAAATGTAACTTTTGCAAAGTTAGCCCCGATCTGTCCCAATAGAGTTTTCTGGTTTGTTTTGACGTAAAAACAAGCCTGAGATACTCAGAGGAGCTTTCTGGAGACCTTGCAAAAACTCTTTTGCTTGGGACCCGGTTGGGTGAACCTCATCCACCCTCGAGTAATGGAACTTTTGCAAATTCGGCCCCGGACTGCTCCAATTGGCTTTTCTGGTTTGTTTTGACTTAAAAACAAGCCTGAAATACTCAGAGGAGCTTCCTGGATACCTTGCCAAAACTCTTTTTGTTGGACCCCCGTTGGGTGGACCTCATTCACCTTCGAGAAATGTAACTTTTGCAAAGTTTGCTGGTTTTTATGTCAAAACAAACCAGAAAAACTCATTGGAGTCGTGGGGGGCCGACTTTGCAAAAGTTCCATTTCTCGAGGTCAGATGATATCCACCCCCACGGGATCCAAGAAAAAGAGTTTTTTCAAAGTATCCAGAAAGCTCCTCTGAGTTTATTAGGCTTGTTTTTATTTCAAAATAAACCAGAAAAACCTATTCGAGCCGTCTGGAGCCGACTTTGTCAATCTGGCATTTTCGAGGCCGATAGAGGTCCACCCCTAGGGGGTCCAAGAAAAAGAGTTTTTGCAAGGTATCCAAATAGCACCTTTGAGTATATCAGGCTGGTTTTTATGTCAAAACAATCCCGAAGAACCCATTGGATCCCTCCGGAGCCGACTTTGGCAAAGTTCCATTTCTCGAGGGAGGAAGAGGTCCATGAAAAAGAGTTCTTGCAAGTTATCCAAAAAGCTCCTCTGAGTATATCAGGTTGGTTTTTGTATCAAAACATCCTGAAAAACCCATTTTAGCTCTCCGAAGCCGACTTTGCCAAAGTTTTATCTCACCAGGATGGATGAGGTCTACTCCCACGGGGGTCCATGAAAAAGAGTTTTTGTTAGGTATCCAAAAAGTTCTTTTGAGTAAATCAGGCCTGTTTTCATGTCAAAACAATCCCGAAAAACCCATTGTATCCCTCCGGAGCCGAATTTGCAAAAGTTACATTTCTCGAGGTAGGATGAGGTTCCTGATGAAGAGTTTTTGCGATATATTTGTGATTTCTTTTAATACATTTTCAAAATTCGATGAAGTTTGAAAACTAGTGAATCGAGATTTGAATTTTAAAAAGTTATAGTCTGAATCAACGGTGGTTTTTTTATTTTATTTGTTCATCTTGGAATAATTTTACGTAGCTATTATAAATTAAATGAACCGACAAGCTCGAAGCCCCTATATTCCTAGGGAGAGCGACAAATAAATCATTTGCTATAAACAATTAAAGTAACCGCCAATCTTTAAACTCCCATAAAGCTGGGGAGAGCGATCAAAAAGTTTTTTTTTATTAACATTTAATCAAACTGACAAGCTTTTAACCCTCATAACGCTGGGCGCCCGGGTTCAACGAAAAAACTTATCGGCTATGCACGAGCTTTAAACCCCCAAGACCCTGGGCGCCCGAGTTCAACGAAAAAACTAATCGGCTATGCCCCAAGCTTCAAACATCCAAGATCCTTGGTTCCTGAGTTTAACAAAAAGCTGATAGGCTTCCCCCCAAGCTCTAAGCCCCCGAAGCCCTGGGAGCCCGAGTTTAACATAAAAGCTAATTAGCTACCCGCTTAGCTCTAAGCCTCCAAGACCCTCGGCGTTCGAATTCGACAAAAAAGCTGATTGGCTACCCCCCAAGCTCTAAGCCCCATAGACCCTTGGCGCCTGTGTTCAACAAAAAAGTTGATCGGGTACCCCCCAAGCTCTAAACCCCTAACTTATCAATTCGTTTTATTGAACTCAGGCACCCAGGGTCTTAAGGGCTTAGTGCTTGGGGCTAGCCGATTAGCTTTTATGTTGAACTCGCGCGCCCAGGGTTTTGGTTTTTTAGAGCTTGGGGGGTAGTCGATGACTTTTTTTGTTTAAAGCGGGCGCCCAGCTTTATGAGAGTTTAGAGCTTGTCAGTTTATTTAATTTTTCATAAAAAATAATTTATTTATCGCTCCCCCCAGCGTGATTTGGGCTTAGAGCTTGTCGGTTAAGATAATTGTTTATAAGAAATTATTTATTTATCGCTCTTCCCAGCGTTATGGGGGTTTAGAGCTTGGCGGTTTAATTAATTAGTTATAAAACTAATTTAGTCATCGCTCTCCCCAGCGCTATGAGGGTTTGGAGCATGGCGGTTTAATTAATTGTTTATAAAAAATAATTTATTAATCGCTCTCTCCAGCGTTATGTGGGTTTGGAGCTTGGCGGTTTAATTAATTGTTAATGAATAATAATCCATTAATCGCTTTTTCCAGTGTCATTGGGGCTTAGAGCTTGGCGGTTTATTTAATTGTTTACAAGAAATTATTTATTTTTCACTCTCCCAAGCGTTATGGAGGTTTAGAGCTTTGCGTGTTTAATTAATTGTTTATAAAAAATAATTTACTAATCGCTCTCTCCAGCGTTATGGGGGTTCAGAGCTTGGCGGTTTATTTAATTGTTTATCAAAAATAATTCATTAATCGCTTTTTCCAGCGTCATTGGGGTTTAGAGCTTGGCGGTTTATTGAATTGTTTATAAAAAAATATTTATTTATCTATTTTTCCAGCGTTACAGGGGTATGAAGCTTGCTGGTTACTTATTTGTTTATAAAAAATAATTTATTTATCTATATCCCAGCATTACTGAGGTTTCAACCTTGCTGGTTAGTTATTTGTTTATAAAAAATCATTTATTCATCTTATTTTTCAGCGTTATGGGGGTTTAAAGCTTGCTGATTAATTATTTGTTTATGAAAAAATATTTATTTATCCTCTTTTCCAGCGTTACGGGGGTTGGAAGTTTGCTGGTTAGTTATTTGTTTATAAAAAATAAAAATAATTTATTTGTCGCTGTAGCCAGCGTTATTGGGTTGTCAAGCTTGTGGGATTTCCGTACTAGCCCGCCGAACAACCTGAAACTAATGCTTGGTCGAAAAGTATGCCCTAAACATAAAGCTTAGTCCCCTGAGCAGAATATCGATACCAACGCTGGGGCTTCCGTACTCTGAACTGAGACGTATGCGTACGTACTGCGGCCGGGTGAAAGGTACACTGGTTCCGCGCGCCCCTGGCCAGCTGCAGCACTTTTGGAGCACCCGCGCGAGTGCATGCACGGCTGTCGGCTCCTGTTTGATTTTTTAATCGCAATTCGACAGCCCTCGGTGGTGGTGGTGGTGGTGCATGACCATTTTTTAGGGGGTGGCTTTTTGTATCAATCAAATATTTTTACGCGAGCTTAATTTGCTATAAATTTTTTTTTTAAATCCAGTCGGGTGGGACCAAAAAATTTTAGTTTCCAAGAAAGATAATTACAAGTTTGATAAAACCAACAGATATTACTGATAAAAATTTTAAATAATAATTTATTAAAGAATAAGAAAACAAAATCATTTTTGTCTGATAATTTTTTTACTCAAAAATTAATGAAAATATATATATTTACTTTAAAAATTCGCCTCAGTAAGTAAAATACAGAAAAAGCACTTAAGGTGCAGCTACACTAGACGCGTATGAAGCGTGCGTATGACGCGTACGTATGATGCGTATGAATTGAATCCATCGGAATCTTCCAATCGCGTGTTTGTAGAGATTCTCTTTGGATTATTCTGTTGGATTCGAGCCCTACGCATCATACGCACGGGTTATACGCACGCATCATACGCGTCTAGTGTAGCTGCACCCTTAAAAACTTTAAAAAACTACTTGAGATGGAATAGCAAGGATACTTTATTTGTTCACTTTTTATGTTACCTTATTCTAATTTTTGAGTCAAAACTCCAACTATTTTCATAAAATTTATTTCTCAAGGTAATGTCATAAGAATGATGCCACGTCGGGAAGTTTGAAGCTAATGACATCAAGGAACTACCCTAGTTTGATGGGCAAAAATGAGATCTTAAAGCGTGACTAGCAACCTTTCATTAAGTAAAATTGCATAACTGCGATTAAGTAAAATTTTAAAGAAAAGCTACAATTTTTTTCAAAATAGTTTTAATCAGTTTGATAAGAATTTTGAGCAAGAAATCAATCTCGGGTGATCAGAGTGCCTTTCGCAGGTGCTTCGTCGAAGCAACTTTAAATTTGTGCAATTTTTCATGATTTGTAAAAATCTAAAAAAAGTTTTTTTCAAGTAATTTTTAAAACCATAAAGTTTTTTATGAAAATTATTAATTGAGTTATATACTTTATCAAAAAATAATGTTTAAATACATTTGGTTGTCAATAGATAATTTTCAACACATTTTATAAGTCGATATTCTGTTTGTAATGACTGCATTATTAAAATATTTTTTTCAATTATAACAATCTACTCGAATGAAGTGTCGAAAAATTTAAAAACGCACCTCCGCCATGCAGAAGCCTGGTCATTGGTTGCTCATTTGACGTCTCTGAACGGCGAACAGACCTCATATCGAAATGTGACAGAAATTGAATCACACCATCAACTAACAGGAATAACACACGTCGATGCGGGTGCGGATGCCATGTATAAAAAAATCCGCTTTATAATTTTTAAAGGACCTCGCTTATTTTACTTTTTGATGGTTTAAATTATTTACAAAGTACTTGGTGCGCGAAAGGAACTTGTAAGTAGACTTTACTTTCTTCTATTTTTGTACTGTGCGAATTTGAAAGTCGAAACATTTGAATCGCTAAAGGGTTAGTTGTTGCCGGCCGGTGCTAAAACCTATATCCCTAAGTCGCGAATATTTTTTGTATACGTGGTCAAGATAGGACTTTCGCGAAGAACTACTTTGTACTTGCAATATAGATTTTAGATCTGAAAATAATCTTTTTTTTCAAGATTTCATGTAGTTTTGTTTTATTTTTACGAGAATTTTCATTTTACAAACAAAATACTTCTTTGTTTACAATTGCCTTGTATACAATATCAAAATAAACTTTGGACTTAATGAAATTTAAATTAATTTTAATAAATTAAATTATAGTATAAATTGGTTATTTTTTCTAGTTCAAAATAATATACAGATTTATTTCTTTTTCAGAACAACCATGGGGGTCCTTCTAAAAGCTAAAGGACTCCGAATGTCTGCTCAGAAGCAAGAAACTCTTTTGAAGCTGACTATCCTTTCGTTTGCAGCAATTTTATGTAAGTTTGAAATATCTATTATTGAAATGATTTCAAAAACTAAAAGCAAATAAAAGTTAATTAAGCATAAATTTTTAATTCTATTCTAGCTTTTGCCACACGTCTGTTTTCGGTTTTGAAATTTGAGAGTGTTATTCATGAGTTTGATCCTTACTTCAACTACAGAACTACAAAATATCTGTCTGAAGAAGGCTTTTACAACTTCCTCAACTGGTTCGATGATCGTGTTTGGTATCCACTTGGCAGAATTATTGGAGGTATGTATATCAGTAGATTTATTTAAAAAATGATAAATTATAAACCAGAAAAGGCATTTAAAATATTATGTACCTTATTGTTTGATAAGTATAAAACGACTTCATTTTTTATATAATAAATTAGTATTTTTCAAAATAATAACTTTATTAATCAGTGATGGTTACATACATAAAAATGAATTTTAATTTTTCTAAGCCATGATTTGATAAAACTTTTTACAGGAACTATTTATCCGGGTTTGATGGTAACTTCTGCAGCTTTTTACCATTTGGCATGGATGCTAAACATTACCATAGATATAAGAAATGTTTGTGTCTTCCTTGCACCTCTATTTTCTAGTTTTACAACTATTGTGACATATTTATTGACCAAGGAATTGAAAGTAAGTTTTATTATTATTACTTAATTTTTTTGATTACACAATTTAATACTTTATCATTACTTTTATTATTATTTAGGACTCTGCATCAGGTTTATTTGCAGCCTCAATGATTGCCATTGTTCCTGGTTACATTTCCAGATCAGTGGCAGGATCTTATGACAATGAAGGAATAGCTATTTTTTGTATGTTATTTACCTATTACATGTGGATTAAAGCGGTAAAAACTGGTGCCATTTTCTGGTCAACATGTACAGCTCTAGCATACTTTTACATGGTCTCTTCATGGGGTGGTTATGTTTTCCTCATAAATCTTATACCGCTTCATGTTCTCACTTTAATGGTGACAGGACGATTTTCACATAAGATATATGTGGCTTACAGTATTTTATATTGCCTGGGAACAATATTTTCAATGCAAATCCCATTTGTAGGATTTCAGCCAGTTCAAAGTTCTGAACATATGCTTGTAAGTTGACAAAAAAAAAAATCTCATGAAATTTGTTAAACAAAAATTATTATACTTTAAAAATTTGAATAAAGATTAAAACCAACAATAATTTTTTTTAGGCAATAGTTGTCTTTGGCTTGTGTCAAATACATGCTTTTGTTGATTATTTAAGGAGTAAATTATCACAAAATGATTTTGAAGTACTCTTCCAAACTTTGATCATTTCAACTTTAGCTGTGTCTTCTATTGTGGGCGCTGTTTTGACCATCACTGGAAAAATATCACCTTGGACTGGAAGATTTTATTCTTTACTTGATCCTTCATATGCTAAAAATCATATTCCAATTATAGCATCGGTCTCTGAGCATCAGCCGACGTCGTGGAGCTCTTTTTACTTTGACTTGCAGATTTTAGTATTTCTATTTCCTGCAGGACTTTATTTCTGCTTTTCTAAGTTAACAGATTCAAACATATTTTTGATTCTTTATGGTGCTACCAGTCTCTATTTTGCTGTAAGTTTATTTCAATTATTATTAGTATTAATTGTAGAATAGCTGAGTGATGAATTTTTTTTAACAGTACTCTAGTAAAAATAAATAAATTTTTTAATTAGACTCGTAAAATATTTTACTATTAAAGTAATTTAAAAAATCTTATTAGAGTACTTGATTTTTGAGTACATAATTTTTTTTGTAAACACAATTATGTTGAATGGATATTTTTTTACAGAAAGATCTAAAATTCTTTTATAATTATACTAAATAAAAGGAAATTCTTGTAGGGTGTCATGGTGCGTTTAATGCTGGTGCTAGCACCCGTGATGTGTATTTTAGGTGGCATTGGTGCCTCTTCTTTACTTCTCAGATACATGAAAGATTTGGATGGTGGAAAAGTTATTGAAAAAAAATCAAAGAAATTTGAAAATACCAATGTATTAAAAAAAGAAGTAAGTTTTTAAAAAACAACCCACTGAAAAATTTCATCAAATAATTTATTTACTGTTTTCAATTTCTTCTCGATAAATTTTTACTATGTAATGTGAAAAATTAGATTATAAAATAAAAATTTCATTTAGAAAACTACAGGCCCTTTAAATAAAATCAATTTTAATTCATTTTTTACTTTATCCTGAATCTAGCTAATTTTGAATGTAATAGCAATCAAATTGATCAATGCAGTCGTAAATTTACTTCATAATGGCCTTTGCTCATTAATTAATTTGTAATATTGTTTCAAATAATTTTCAGGTGGCGACGCTATTTGTTGTAATAATGGGTATTCTTTTCTTTTCGTATACTCTACATTGTACTTGGGTTACTGTTGAAGCTTACAGTTCACCTAGTATAGTTTTATCCGCTCGATCTCCTGATGGTGGCCGAATGATTTTTGATGATTTCCGGGAGGCGTATTATTGGTTGCGTATGAATACACCTGAGGTTCGTTTAATTTTTATCAATTAACGTCATTTGATGAATATGATATGTAAAACATTGAAAGACGGTATTGAATTTTTTAATTTTAGTATGTAATGATAAACCTGCTTTGATTTCAGGATGCTAAAGTTATGTCTTGGTGGGATTACGGTTATCAAATAACGGCAATGGCTAATCGAACTATATTAGTCGATAATAATACTTGGAATAACACTCATATATCAAGAGTTGGTCAAGCAATGGCTAGTTCAGAAGAAAAATCGTATGAAATTATGAGGGAACTTGATGTCAACTATGTTCTTGTCATTTTTGGAGGATTGACTGGTTATTCTTCGGATGGTAGGTTTTTTTTCTATTAAAAATAATCAATTTAATTAAAATTTTTCATTATGATACAGTACAATTATATCTATTGTTCAAAGTCATAAGTTTGAACTCACTTAAATGAAAAATAAGATTCTTGCTTTTAAAAATAAGTCTTTGAACTTTGTAAATAGTTTTTTACACCTGACTTGATAAGCTTGATATAATTATACTATATTTATTACCTAAGAATTATGTCTAAATAAATTTTAAAATAATTCATGTAATCCTTTAGATTAAAACTTCTTGAAATTAATATTTTTCTATTCTTCTATTTTGATTTAAAAACCTTGATTTAAATTATAATATCACAATGAATGACTTTTAATAATTAAATTAAACCTTTATTTTTAGATTTGAACAAGTTCTTATGGATGGTAAGAATTGCTGGAAGTACTGAGGAAGGAAAGTCTATTTCCGAATGGGATTATTATAATCCTGCTGGAGAGTTCCGAGTTGACAAAGAAGGAACACCAACTTTACTAAACTGTTTGATGTACAAAATGTGCTACTATAGGTTTGGTCAAGTTTACACAGAAGGAGGTATATATAATTCAATAATAGTTATTATGTAATTTTCTTTACAAAAAATTAAAATCAATAAATTAGATAGTTATTTAAAAGCCAATTAATGACAAAAGTGAGCAAAATTTGCAAACTATCGTAGTAAGTGTAGTCAGTAAAACAAATTATTTTTAAAAGTTGATTACTAATCATGTAAAAAAAAAATGTTATACTTTAAAGCAATCAACTAAAAAAAAATATTTTTACTCGATAAAAAATAATAAATAAGTCGAATAAATTAGTCGCCTTGGTTATACATATTATGAAATTTTTTAAAAAGAAAAAACTCAATTATTTAATTTTTTTTATTGGTACATATTAATAGCATAGGCAGTGATTTACAAAATTTTCCGACAATTATAACAATTTTTTTTTCCAAATTTAGGAAAACCGTCTGGTTATGACCGAGTCAGGAACATGGAAATCGGTAACAAGGATTTTGATCTTACGACTCTAGAAGAAGCCTACACAACCGAGCATTGGCTGGTTCGCATTTACAAAGTTAAAGACTTAAGAAATCGAGGAAACTAATGATTCGAAAATTCCTTATATTTTAGTAAATAGAGTGTTTGGACTCACAGTGACAAAAAAAGTTTATATTATATTTTTTTTATATGCAATGAAGTGTTTTTTCCTCTTTACCGCTGTCCATTGCACCATAGACATGTCAAGTATTTGTAAGTTAAACATAAGATTTTTTTAACAATTATAAATATAACTTTTTCAACAAGTTTTTTTTTGAAAAAAAAAAAAGACTCATTAATTATCCTACAAAAATTATTACGATTCCTATTTCAAAACGCGCAATATTCTCTTATTAAGGATATTTTATTTATTCAGTTGATATTAAAAATTAACTCGCTTGACTTAAAACATTTATACTATTTATAAGTTATGATAAAATATTTTTTCTTTAGTTGACTTTAATCAATATAGTCAACATTTGCCACTGTTCTCCATTGACATGGCACACTAGTCGTCTTTTTTTTTTCTTTCCTTTTTTTCTTCTTTGTTATGAATTACAAAAATACGATTAACAATTTACATCTAATATTTTACAAATTCTTTCCTTAACACTAAATGTTTATTATTTATTCATTAACTTAAATTCAACTTAAAATAAATTCAATAGAAGTAAAGTAAGAAAAAAAGTCAAGAAATAAAGTTAAGGTAAAGACTAATATAGTAAATGAAAAAAAAAAAAAAAAAATTTATAAAAGGAAAAGATTAAAATGAGTATTTATAAAATTATTATGCTATAGTATATTATCAATTTACAAGTTTTGTAGGTACAAATTACAGACAGCAGAGAAGTAGAAAGAAAAATAAACGTAGTTGTGAAAATAGAACAGAAAGAGAATATAAAAAAAAAGTGAAAAAACAGAGAGCAAAACAGATTTTTTTTTTAATTCACATTTTAAATTCTAATCCCAGTCGCCAATGAACATAGCGCGAGGTGCTGGTGGTACCATGCCTCTTGTGGGAATGGGTAACCTTCCGTATATGTGGTTGTATGGAGAATCGATTCTATCGTCGGATTCTGCAAAAAATAAAATAAAAAATGTTTTCGAATAAATAGCCTTTCAAACATAAACAAAATTTTTATTTTTCGTTAAAAGTTTTTAATATTGTGAATAGTTATTTTTATTTACAATCATACTTAAAAACTATTATTGTTTATGTTAAATGTTAATTTTTTTTCCGAAATAAAATAGTTTGCGACGATTTTTTTTTCCGTTTAAATAAATGAAAGTAATTATTACCTTAAAAAATTTTATACTTTGACTTCAGCGCATATTTTTGACAAAAGTTCCGAGCTCTAATACAGTTATAAATAAATTTAATGGATCAGTATTACCAAAGATAGTAATCACGAATAATACGCCCATTATAAACACAGTTTTCATAAAAATACGTGAGTAACGGAAATCATGAAATAACAGACACAAGGCCTGCAAAATGTTGGAATAATATGTAATCAAAATAATGACACCCCAATTTTTTCTTTAAAACAATAAATTTTGTATCAAGTTTGCTCATGTAATTTTAAGGCCTGAGATGAAATCATAAATCTGACTCATTATGAGAAGACTATCAATTTTTTCTCACCAAAGAAATTTTAAATTATTTGTTTCTCTTCTTACTTTATTAAAAAAAAACTGCGTGGTTCAGTTTTTATTTTCAAATGGTAACTTTTTTTTTATGTTAGTGAGTTTTAGTATACAATGAGTGATGAGTGTAAACTTCTAATTAAAAAAAAAAAAAGTGAGAATGGGTTCTACTAAAAAAAAAGGTCAAATTCGAAACTAAACCTCCGACCCTTCAGTTAAATACATAAATACATTCCACATAAAAATTATTTCTCGACGGAACGTCAAGCACCAGCACCGTTTGTTCTTCCATGGAGTTGTTAATTAAAAAAACAGTTTTTATTGTATGAAAAAATGATATTTATTCGTGTTAAATAGGTATAAGGACGATGCATGGTTACTGGATCATCAGATTTTTGAAGAGTTTCGTACCGAGTCCGCTCTCGAAGCTTCTCGCGTGGTACATGATGCTGGGCCGTTTCGCGGACGCAGGTACCACGTGGTGTCCGTAGATCTGGGTTGACTGACTGTGGGCCATGGGGTAGTTTTGGATCGCGTAGGAGGAGTGGTGGTGGTGGTGAGCCGCTGGGTGCTGCTGCTGAGATACTCGCCCGCTAGGGTGCATGCCGCCGTAGGTGGCCTTGCCGTTCGACGCCGGGTGGTGACCGTTGCTCTTCGCCATCTTCACGAAGTTCGGTACCCGCGCTCTCAGACCGCAGTAGTAAGGGTCGTCTGAAACATAAATTACATTGTCAAATTTTTGTTCGTTTGTAAAAGAAAATAAATAAAAAATCATTGTTCTTGAAATGAAAAATTGAAGAAGTGGTTCTTTCGTTAAAGATATTTTTTTCTCTGTAGATAAAAGGATGGTAAAAATATACAGGATTATCAAAAAATCAGAGAAAATTATTCGTAACTTTAAGGAATTTAAATTTTTGACCTGTTTAGAATTTTGACTTAATTTGAGAAGTTAGTTTGAGATTTTGGAGGTCCCTTTCAGAGTCGACAAACTTATTATATAGTTTTTAGTTTTTATTCAATATTTAAAAAATGTTTGTCAAATTTATTTAAGTTTTATTGTCAAAACTATGTTAAAAAAGTTAACTCACCATATTTTTTACCGTTTTCCTTTTTACTCTTCTTATCGTCGAGTGCCGGTGCTCTTCCATTGTTTGTCATGTAGTCATCTTCGATGTCGTCATAATCCGGCTGTAAATCAAACGAAAAGGTTTAGTTTTTAAAAGTCAAAGAACTGCAGCATGAATTGTGAGAGAAGAAAATCGAGGCAGGATATTGGAGTTTTTTGGTTTATTTTCAAAGTAAAAAAATTTTTTAGTAAAAAGAATGTGCCACTTTTAATTTTTGGGTGTAACAATATTTTTTATGTAATTTCAAAAATTGCAAGGGAAAGTTCCAGTGCACTTTGTCCCAAAAAATTGAAAGATTTTTTTTTGTGCGTAACAGAGGTGCAAGTAATTTATATTTTTTAATGATACAACATACCTTCACATATACCTGCCTCGGCATCTTAAAATATAATAATAAATAATGTAGTCACATGATGCAAGTTATTTCATAAACTTATAGTAATAATTCTAAAATTTATTAGTTTAGTGTTGATATAATTATAATTTATTAAAGATTGCACAATAATGAGATAAAAAAAAACTTTTGAAAATATTTAAGCCTTGGGTGAGCTATAAAAAATTTTTTTTAAACTCTTCATTTGTGCAGTCAAAAAATAAAAAACCGCGTTTTTTTACCAAACAGTCAATTTTGTCGTTCCAACTTAAGCTTTTAAAAAAACTTTAAGAAAATCCGGCTTGGAGAACAAAAAATCCTCAATTTAAGCAACAATAAATCCTCGAAACCCGTAATCCTCAAGCCGCCGCCGCCCAATTAAAAAAAAAAGGAAAGGTCACGAAGAGGCAAAAGTTTCCCTTGAAGATCGGGTAATTCACGTCGGTGCAATAAACTCACCTTGGGTATGTCATGGCCGTAGACGTTTTCCCTGGGCGGCAATTTGGGAGGTCTCTCGCCGCGTCTGTGGCCCCGCTGGTGCTGCTGCTGGGTCTGCTGGTGGAGTTCCTTGCGCTTGGTCTCGTCGCGCTGCTGACGGTAGGCCATGTACATCTGGTGGTCCGTCGACGAGGACGAGGTACCGCCCGCTACGCTGTAAGGATCCTCGTCCGGTATCGGGATTCGGGGTCGGTTCTTTATGTCCATCCTCTGCAGCGCCAGCACTGTGGGTCCAGAATAAACAATAATTAGGTTTTGTGGGAGATAATTAACGTCACGATTTTACTAGCTTATAGTGCTGGCTGCTCTCGTGGAGGGACTAATTTTTACTTAATTGGTTTATCATGCTTGTTTGAGAAACAACTGGCAATTTTCTTTTACTTTTTTTTTTTTTTTGTCGAAATATTATTAAGAAGAGTAATTTTAATTTTTATTCATTCTCTGATTTCATGAGGTATGTTTTTTTTTACAAATGATATTTTGAAAGTTGGAAGTTATTTCAACGTCATATACGACAAATCCCTGTAGCATAAAACAGTTATGACTTAATTATTTATTTAATCATCCACGGACATTGCACATCCTTTAGTACGTAATTAATTATATACATTTTATTAACGTCAGCATTCACTTTCACATTCCAATTTCTTCTCAATTTTTTCATAAGAGAATAATAGAACAAATTAGTTTTCAAATTTTGCTTCAATCAATATTCTTATATTATTATTATTTTTTTATTCTGCTAATTCAAATTATTTAGAATTTTTGTCAAGGACTGCCAGGATATGATTTAAGCTCTAAAAATATTTTATCAATATTATAAATAGCAATTTTGAAGTATTTGACAATGTGTTTTACGTTATCGAATTTTTATTTCGGTTTTCAAACCTTATGTATTTTATTTTTTTGATCGACATTGAATGAGGTTAATTACCTGGGGGAAGCTTGGACTTGAGCATGTCGAGTCCTACGACGTTGACGATGAGCACCCAAATAGGGCACTGGAGTACGTCGGGTTCGGTGCGGACGAATACGATCGCGCTCAGGCACTGCGTTTCCAGTCGTTTTCTGTCAGGGTAAGCCCGCCTCGTTTCTCGGGAAAGATTTGTTTGGAATTTATTCATGTCGAAGAGCTGTATTAAAAAAAAAAAAAGTAATCGTTGAATCAAGAATTTTTTCTCATTAAAGTTTTTATTGATGCGGTTGTTTGTTTATTTTTATTATTATTATTATTTTTTTATATTGAGGAAAAAAATTTAAATATTCAAATGAAGACCTCGTATCGATGATATTTTGAAGTTTAAGCTTTCGAAAATTCTAGGTCGATTAATTAGAAAATCTTTAAATATTCACCCATGTTCACTAGAGAAATACAAATTTAATTATAGTCGTTTGGTGAGCTGATAAATAATTTTTTTTGTAAAAAATTGAACTTTTTTTGAATAAAAAATACATGAATATTTCAAAGCTCTCAAGAAAAATTTAATTTTAAATAAGTCTTTTAAAATTTTTTAATCCCAAAAATTATCAAATGTGTCTTTCAGAATTTAATCTTCCAGCAAGTTTACTCCCACCTCGTCAAAAACGAAAAAAAAAATTAAAACATCCCGAACCGGAAAAGAACTTTTACGAAACGAAAGGTACTAAAACTTTATCATTACACCTCCGATCTCGCGCAAAAAATATAAAAAGATTCCGCGTTTCTCCGCGAAAGTACACGCGATCGTGTCCAGCGGGCGTATCGAAATATCAATTTCGTTCATCGGCGCATTATCATCGCAGCCCTCGAGGTTTTTAAGCGACGGACTTTCGTCGCCAGCGGGTTTCGGTGCGGGTGCCATACCTTTCCGGGTTTCTCGAGTTCCAAGGCGCCCTGGGAGTTGCGCTGTATTTCCGGTCCGATCGCGTTGTCCTCCGGGTTCTGGCATTTGACGTAGACGTTGCTCTTGCACAACCTCTTTATCAGTATATTGCCCTGCTCGTCCATCTTGATCTTGACGCCCTGGTTTATGTGGCGCTTGGCCTCCTCCGTTTTTGCGTCCCTCATCGGGTTGTCGAAGCCGCACAGTCCTATCCTGTAAATGACCAAAACGTCAATACTTGTACTGCGTAAGTTTGGGAGGATTCAATATAATTGATGAGCTTTTCGTAATCGTTCCTTATTTTTTTCTTTCTTTTCTTTATGAATTGAAATCTTGGATTTATGACAGTTTCACCAAATAGTGTCGGGTGTCTTACATAACTATATTATTGTGGAATTTTTTTTTTTTTAACACCTGGAGTATGTAACTTTGAGAAATTTAAATTGTATATGATCGAATAAAATATTCATATTTTCCTCAAATAGTTTTACGATGTTTAAAACATTAATGTATATGACTCATCCTGAATCAACGAGTGAATCTTAATATTATTTTTCACATATTTATCGATTATTTTACGAGTGAGTATAGAAAAAAAAAGCATTTAAATTTGTTGGTATAACTCGTCTCGCTTCGATCAATCATTGACTGACTTTTTAAAAATTAAGTCTTGAACTTTCGCCCATATTCATTTAAATATTTTTTCATCATCTACAAAAATTGTTCCCATTCATTGAACAATAATTTATAAATACTATTTTAAAAACTAATGCCTATCGCGAGTTGAAACAACTAAACAAATAAACACACAACCATAGGATTATATACCCTGATCATAACTTCACCGTACAGCGAACGAGTAATTTTTCAAAATTACCTACACCCAACATTAAAAAAAAAAAAAAATTTGGAAAAGAAGAAAACAAGCAATATTCCCAGCGATAAACACTCGATTTCACCAAAAAATCTCTAGCCTGCCGCGGCAGCAAATCGGAACGTGACGCTCGCATCGGTGATAATCCTCCTCTCGAACGAATAATCATATAGAAATCGGGACGCAAGCCGCGAGTTAAAAAAGCGTAGGCAACACACACACACACACACACACACAAGTGCGAGTTTCACTTCGTCGATTTCCACGGATCTTTATGATGTCTGCTAGCTTGCCTTTTTTTCCTGCTTCCGACGATAATTGGCGAGCTTAGAGCGCGTCTATGGCGATCTTGTTGATCCTGGGTAACATCGATTGTTCGATGCGGGAGATTTGAGCATTGTAACAAGGAGTATAACGGTGAAGAGAAATGCATTCAATTACCATAGATTTTTTCTATTTTAACAATAGGGGTTTTATCGTTTTGAATATGATAATACAAAGACTTTTTACTTGGTTCGATAAAGTTTCATTTAGTTTGTTGTTAGTATACAAAATTTTTTCATTTAAGTTTCTTATTTTCAAAAAAAATTACTTAGTAAAATATGTATGAAAATTTTAAATGTGGTATGAAAAAAAGGTTTTTCCTTAAAAAATTATTAATATTTATATATGAGCAGGAAGCTTTCAAATATTTTTGAATAAAAAAAAATTCCATAAGTATTTTTACGATCCAACAAACTTAAAATTTTCCGTTTAAACTGAAGTTTCCTGCCTGCATATTTTAAATTATATAGAAACGCACGACTGGTTGAAAGAAGTTTGAATTAAATGAGTTTGAAGTTTAAAAATCGAGTTAAAAATCATATTTATTCTTGCAGGAAGTAGTTAATTTGTACTATTCAATTTTAAATGTAAATTGTAAAAACACTTTTCACGCATTCTTGAAGTTAATTTTTCCGATTGAAAAAAAAACAACAACTGAACTTCAAAACTTTCACAGGAAGTTTTTGAAAATCAATCATTAGAAAGCAAGAGAAACTGTTTGTCAGAATATTTATTCAAATTATCTCAAAAATCAAAATTACAAGATAAAATCACAAACGTTTAACAATAATGATACCTTTTAATTTTAAATACTTCAGATGAAAAGAAAATGTTTGTTGCCACAGCTATTATAACTATTTGAAAACTTCGAATAATTCGGGTTTGCATTTTAAAAGAAATGCAATTATATTCCAAGATCATAATGATTATACATATTTATAATTAAATGTGTGAGCAAGGATAAACAAAGTACGCAGGTGAAATTTTCGAGTAAAACAAAACTCGTATTTAAAAAAGTTGTTAGCCTCCCGATGCCTTTCACGCCAGCTCCTCGCCCTTTTCTCATTTTCGTTTTCATTGCCTCTGGGTTGAAAAAAAAAGATTGGTACAAGCTGAAAAAAAGGTGAGGTAACGGAAAAAAGATTAAGTATTGTAGCACCAATACGGAGGAGATAAAAAACGTTTCGTTTATTTGAATTTACGTTTCAAAGTTTAATTATTGCGGTTTTTTTCGTCAGCTCATGACGCTTGAAGTTTTTGTAGTCGGTACGATTGAAGGTGATGCGTAGAATTGGAAACAATGATTCGATTTAGATACAATCTTAGAGAATCTTCGATTTTATTATTTATTTATTTTTTTTTTTTGTAACAATAGAACCGTTAATTTATTTTACAGTCAAAAGATTTTCGAATTATTTAACTGAATAAAAATTGATTTTTTTATGGTAAAAGTCTTATGTATTTGTGATAAATATTCTCGTTATAAAATCTAGACTGAATTCTTCTATTCATACAAAAATAATAAGTTTTTAAACAATTTCGACTCATTTCCTAATTATAAAATAATTTTTTTTCATTAAAATCAATCGATGTAAGATTTTTTTTTTTTTATTCAATAAACTTGTCATACCTAAAATTAAAAATTCATTTTCATTTTAAATCTCGAGATTTATTTTATTCTTGATCACCCTTAACCGTTTTAAAATTTCTCAAAAAGAATTATTTTATAAACAAAGGTCAGACATCAGACGGCAGTTGTTGCTCTCGGTAAAATATAACTTCATAAAAATAGTTTCGTACATGCACGGAGGGAGCCCCGCCAGGAAGTCACGACCGCGTCGTCGACAATATTCCGTCTCTCTCCACACCCGCGGCGCGTCCTTTAAAAATTGTTCCCGATAAATCAGTCGCGCGGGCCAACGTACATCGAGTATACCTCAACCGTTTGCTGCCCGGAAGCCGCGCAGACACGCGCGCGAGCCGGTGAAATCGCGAGCATATTGAAAACTCCCCCCCGAGACATGCATTGTCGTCATTAAAGTCAGCCTTTAATGAGCGTTAAAAATCATGCCAGACTTCGTTCAAAATCGAACTGAAGATTTGAAGTTTGCCAGTAAAAAGAGAGAGAGCAAAATTAGCCTCGAGTTTTGAACCATCGATTTTCGAAAAAATTTTTGGTAGAATGAGACCCTGCCAAATTACAAGTGGAGAACATTTTTCATCTCTGAGGCATCAAAGTTTAAAGTAGTACAGTAAAACCTCGATAATTCGAAGCTCAAGGTAGCAGGCTGTAACTTCGAATTATCAAGGTTTTCGAATTATCGAGGTTTTACTGTACTTGGTATTTTTTATATTTGACTCGCCGATTTTGCGTGAAAATTCATAGAAATTCACGATTCAACCAAAAGGGCTAATTTTAGTGACTTTTTGGTCTCACTCTTTACATGTAATTTTAAGGAAACGCTGCCGTTTTATTCAAAGATTATGTTCAAGGGCTGACAAAAGTACATTCTTCCACTTTAACACGGTACTTAAATTATAAAACAAAGAAAAACCGAGTCCTTTGTTGTAATCCCACAAAAAAATGAAGCATTCAATGCGGTTGTGGGTGTTAAATTAGATAAGGGCAATAAAAACTTTTTGTTTATTTCCGAGGCCCCGCGATTGCGGCGTAAACTAGTATCATAATGGCTCGCAAATGTAAAATAGCGGATATTTATGTGGAATTTACGATAAGCAGTAATTCACACAGCTTTATTACAATGCTAGATTCTGAACTTTAAAACGACTTTTTTGTGAATTTCACGCATGCGTTATGCAAGACACCTCTTTCTCTTGGCTTTTAAATTGATAGTGCAAAGTTTTTTTGCGTGTGAAAAAATTCTTACCTAAACCCGTCGAAGCCGTCGTTGGATCCGTTGACGGTAAGTACGGGCGCCCTCGCGTACGCCTTGGCGACGCGTCTGTTCCTCTCGAAGACGATGACCTTAGCCCAGATTTCGTCGTCAATCTGGTTCCACTTTTCCAGGACTTCCTGTATGTGATCCTGGAACGAGAGAAAACACAACTATTATCATTCTGCAATTGAAAGCGAGAAGGCTCCGGGCTAATTGCAGAGGAGTACCGGAGGAGGCCTAACGGTGAAACTTATTCGATTTGTCGGGGATCGTCGTTTTGAGAAATTTTACGAATGCTCGAGGAGCTTGGGATTTTTGAGAATAAATCAAAGCTTTACACCGCGATTAAAGTTTATTTAATGGCGCAGACAATATTTTCTATCGGTGTAGTAAAATTTTTTATCAAAGGATTGTACGATTGTTATATAAGTTTACTAGGGAACTATCAAACGAGCAATAAAACAAGAATTTTATCGTTAAATTCAAGATGGACTCGAGTTGTAAAATTTATTAACTTTTTTTTTATTAACCATTTGACTTTCTTAAATACTTATTTTTTTCATATAAATCAAAATTTCTAAAAAAAAATCATTTTATAGATACTTCCTTTGGACAATTCACTAAATATTATTCGGTGGAGCCTGAGTTGACTCAGTCGCTTGAAACCAAGACTCTTTACACTAAGGTCCAGGGTTCAATTCCAGCAAGTATATTGCTAAATTTCATGCATCGTTGTACTCGTTGTTGTAAATGTAAAAAAAAAAAAAAAAAAAACAATGAAGATTAATTCCAAACTGATGAAAAAAAAACTTTCAACAGTGAATCGATTATTATTATTATTTTTTTTTGAAAAATATTTACTTAGTTTTTATTAGAAAGCAAAATTCTTTTTAAATTGAGAAATTAAGATTTTTAAATTATTAAACCAAATTTTCACGAAGAAAAAAAGTTTCTTTCGAAACACCGTTAACAATAAAAAATCAACTTTTTATATTTTAAAAACGTTCGAGAATATACATTTTATTAGGCGGCACAACTGTAAAAAATAAAAGCCCGTAAAAAAAAAATACTTACAAAGACTTAAACGATCCTAGAATTGATTTTATATAGTAGAAAGAAACAGCATTAAAAATTGAAACGGGCATTAAAATTTCGTCGATTAAAGCCTACACGTGAAAGTAGGCTAATAAATATTTGTCGAGCTCAAGTGCGTTGACCAGAAAATTTTCTTACGGTTTGGGCATCCTCGTTGTTGGCGAAGCATGTGATTTTAAACGATGTGTAATGTATGCTTTTGAACGGAAGCATGATAATTGCTCAGAGAAATTAAACGGTTTCCAATTTTTTATTCTATGCAATCAAACGATTTAAATGTAGTTAATCATTGAGAAGATAATATAAAATAAATTTTCCATTATTTAAAATTCTACTAGTTTTAAATAAGTTTTCTAAAATAAAAAAAATGTATTAATCATTTAAAACTTACTCATATGTTAAAGTGTTCGATCCTGCGCATAATTCTGATCCCGCAAGAGTTTAATTATGAATCAACAAGTCTCAAGTTCTCGAATTAGTAAATTTTTGTTCCCAGCACAAAACTCAAGCTCACACCTTCGAGCCACGCAATCTAAAAATCTCAGCTTTCACGAGATAAGCATCCGCAAATTAAAAAGAAAAAAAGACCAGGAAAAAAGGTTAAACCGGCACATGAGTGTACCGAGCAGCGTGTTAAATCTCCCACGCGACGACAATCAGGGTCGCGAACTGCCTCGAGGACAAAAGGCTCTCACCTAAATCGTCTAATACTAAAAATAAAAAAAAAGTCGGATCCCCGTCGTCGCGGTGGTATCGATAGAAAGCGAAGGTTTATTATACGCGCGGGCCGCGGCCGGTTTTCTTCCGGCACCGTGCGCGGCGAAGAAAGCGATTTATAATAAAAAAGTCAGTTCGCGCGGCGAGAAACCGATATTCTTTATGAGATGCATTTTCCGCTCTCGTTGTTACGGGGCGAGATCACCTCGAAAGTTGGAAAAATTCAGCGGCGAGATCAAAAGAGCCCTTGAATTACCGCCTTTCCGTGGGTCTCATTAACACCCAATTACACACTTAGCGCAAATCTCGGTCATTACTCGAGTTCGCTCAAATTCTGGACGAAGACTGCAGTTATACTTCAATGAAAAAAAGAGGCTCTGAACAACGATATTAACGTCGAGGGAGCACAAGTGCTTTACGGTTAATGCTCGATGGGAGGCGGTCAGCCTTCAATCAGGATGATCGCTCGATTTTGATCGCGAATCGCCGTGTTTTAGCTAAATTAAGTCGTCAGTATGAAAAAAAATTTTTTAATAAAAGCATCTTTGAGTACAGCATTTATGGTTTGACGTAAAGGCTGATATATCTTGCAATTTTTTAAATAATCGATCAAGAAAAAATGGTTGATTAGGTAGAAAAATAATATTTGAAGGATCATTTTGTAAAATTACTATTATAAATACGAATGAAGTTTTTGACAGAAAAGAATGAACAAAAACCAATTTTTCTTATCGATAAAAGACGCATTTATTTACTTTTTTATATTCAAGGTTTTAGTGTTGAAAAAATTTTTTTTTTTAAGGTTCACTGTTTTGGTAAGATTGAATACAAATTGAATTTTTTTTATTTATTAACATCAATTTAAAAAACTTACTGTGAATTTCAAATGTGTACTTTTAAGCTGTAGCTATGTAAAAAAATCCACCTTTTCAAGTGCCCCCAAGTAATTTAACAACCTAATATTATCAAAAATTGCTTGTTTTTGAAAATACTTAAAACTACCTGTTACACCGTAACATCGATTACCACATGGTCGTAACGATCCAGATCGATCATAGTTTACCCCGTAGTCGATAAAAATCAAAAAAAACCCTGCCCCTTATTTACGCAAAAGGAATAAAAATCAATGTGCAACGCTTCCTGGGCCAGAGTACTTCAGGCGCGCACATTAGCCCCGAAGCGTTTGGGCATTAAGCCCGCCCTGTCATTATTTTAGTGCACCGGAGGGCCTCTTAAACGCCAAGGCGTGTTGCATAAAACTTGCATGGGCAAAAAAAAAAAAAAAAAAAAAAAAAAAAAAAAGAAAGAAGATGCGCGAGCGCGTTTATCGGCTGTTTACCCTGTGACTGACGTCTCACTCTCTCACGAAAAATTTATATCCACTCGAGTGCCTTGGTTCCTTTTTTTTTTTGATCGGTGATTGAGTGATTACTTTGAATTTCGTGCTAAAATTTTGGTAGTTAATCGATTGTGGCTTGTAAATCGATGTGAAGGATCAAAATTATTTTTTATGTGTGTGTCCGATTTTGAACAATGAAGAAAAAAATGGATTGACGTAGAAAATGTCTTCGAGAGTTTTTAAAAGACAGACAGGGTATTTTTAACAGATTGAATGATAAAATTTTAGTCTTAGTTAAAAAATGATTCTGGAAGAGTTGAAATGAAGTAAAGGTACCAATTAATTAGCAACATTAGTTAACAAGCCGTAATCATGGATAAACTTCCAGGCAGGAAGCCATCGGCGCTATCTCTTCTCTTACGTGTCAATCAGCGACGAACAAGAGAGTTAAGAAAAAAAAAAAAAAAAAAATTAAAGAAAAGAAGGTTTTCGACGGTAAAACCACGGTTTTTGTAATTGAAGAACGAGATTAGTAAAACACCGAGTACGACTCCCTGTCTGAAAGAGAGAATCAAGTTGTCATTGTTTCAGCGAGGTGCTGTTCGGCCGAGCGTATCGGGAGTAAACCAAGCAAAGCGAGATTGCAATGTAAAAAAAAAAGAAAAAAGAAAAAGGAACGAGACGTGGAAAGAAAGTTTTCAGCTGGACATTAAAATATTTATGTGGCGCTATTTTGAAACTAAGAGCCATTGTATCATTAGCAAGTCATAAGAAACGTATTTCTCTTCTCGCTTTGGGTACGCTTGTTTTTTAAAAAAAATAAAACACGTATTTTTTTTTTTTTTTCTCAAAAATATCGAATTGCGGAATGACTATTTTTAAATAGGTTGCTCAACTGGTGCTGAATAAAAGTAAAATGTTAATTTTTCTTTTTTTTTTTTGTGTTTCTAAAGATGCTGTGAGCTGCGACATTTTTTACACGAGTTCAATTTTACATAAGTCTAGTTCAAAAAAGTTTCTAAGATGAAAAAAAAAAGTTGATTGAAAATGCTTTGCACGTTTTCAAAAAATTTCTTTTTTTCAAACAAAAAATTTTCCAGTTTACCTGAAAAAACATTTTTTTCAAGTATCATAACTCGCTAAAGACTTGTTCATGTATACTTGAAAAAAATATCAATAGTAACTGGGCTAATTGATTAGCATATAATCGTGAATTGTTGATTGTATCTTACCTTATATAATTTGTCCATATTATACCAGACGTCTTCCTCCTCTTCCTGTTCATATTGCGCGTCGGCGAGATTATCCCGCGAGCGCGAGAGTATTTTTCGCCTCGACACCATCCCGGACAGCTATTTATCTTCCTGTAAACACAAAATTTAAAATTTATTTAATAACTTTATTCAATTTATCACTATAAAAAAATATATTTTTAAATATTCATTAGATATCATAGATATAAATCATACAATGAACAATTTACCCCTAATAAATCATTTTTCTTAACAATAATCACTGACTTATTTTTTATAGTGAATAATCCCCTGTCTTCTTTCAAAAAATGCAGCTGTGTAAATAAAATTATAAACAATATAAAACTCAAAAACCGTCAATCATTCAAAAATTTACATTAAAAGATGTCAGGTAACAAAAAGGGTTGATTGATTAACAAAACATTAATTGCTTGAAGATTCATTCACTTCTGTGAGCATAAAAATTACGAAATTCATAAATTTATTTAAAGTTAATAGCCCCGGTGTCAGTCCTTTTGAAGCAAAAAAATTCGGGTTGATAAATTTAATGAAATTTGTGCAGAGCTTCAATTTCTCTTTTATTGAAATTACGTAAATAAAAGTGTCTGCTTCGACAATGATACGAGAAGAATACTCTTCTCATCCCACTAGTGACACATTTATGGAAGATTCGAGCCCGATAATTACACGACTAGAGCTTTTAATGCGTTCCGGTACTGTATCATTACGGTCATTTTTATTTATTGAAGTACCCCAGGATGGTGAAAACGATAATATGAGCTGTGTGGGGAACAAACTTTTTTTTTTAAAGATTGTAAATAACCAAAACATTTACTTGTTATTTTTTTCCGATAATAAGAGAGCATTGATGATGAAATTGTGTTAAGGAGGCTTGGCAGTGTAGGGGTCGTACCTAGCGGGGGCCCTTGCGGGTGCATGAAATTGAAAATAAGAAAAAAAGTATTTTTTTTATTTATTCTTATTAGTAAGTGATGATTTATCATTTTTAAACATATTAGAACAAAATTTAAGATAAAAAATTTTTAAAAACGTTGAAAAATTGCATGTTTTGAAGGTTATGTACCGCAATTTTCTATTTTTCTTGTAAATTAGTCCGATAATCTCAAATTTTTATAATTTTAAAATAATCTTCAAATTTTCATCTTTAAAATGACACCTGACTCGTAGTAAACTTGTGGATTTTGATGATTTGCCAAATTTTTAAATGTTTTTTTCCATAAGAGCCCATGTTAAAAAAAAAATTCTAAACTGATTTTTTTCTCGAAAACGAGTCCGACACCATTGTTTGTGTTAAATAGGAAAGTTGTTTGTCTTACTTCAAGGAATCTACAGAAATTTTTTGGGTTCTTACTTTTGGATTTTGAAAAAACTGCCAAGCCTCCTTAAAAGTTACGTTTATCTTGGCTGCTCGAGACACGTAAAGTGAAATTAAAATTCAAGTAAATAATCGATCCGGAAACGATATTTTTTACCTGTTTCATCCCACGAAAACAAGAGTCTTACGAAAATAAATCAATAAAAATTTGCGCACTCTTAACAAACAACAAGTTTGTTATCTCCTCGGTAAAAAAAAAACTACCCGCGAAATTGCGCAACTCGAAGTTTATCATCTCTCCTTTTTCGGGGTCGAGACATAACGGCGTTATCTAATTGCGAGAGACTCTGTAACGCCTTTCTAAGGTTATTTTTAAAATAGCCACGATTGAGTACTGATCTACGGAATGTTTCGTGAATGGGATTCCCAAGCTATTAATTCGTCATGAATATGGTAATTAGATAATATATTAAAGAAGAAGAAGCAGGAGGAGAAGAAAAAAAAACTTTCTTCGCAGACTTTGAATCCACGTGTACGCCATAAAAATTCCACGACCTCTTCGTTCCCCTAATATTCACTTTCAACTTTTTCGCGTGCGGGAAAATTTCTTTTCTAATCCCATTGTCCAGAGAGATAAAGAGAGTAAATGAGCAATTTGAATAAACAGACTTTTCTTCGCTGGAGAAAAAAAAAAAAAAAAAAAAACACGACAAAAGTGACCGTCATCGCCCCGTGACAGAAACCCAGTTAGCCGGTCGACGGTTAAGTGAAAATTTGTCAAGATTTGTTTTTCTAAAAAAAAAAAAAAATGGTACGGTTTCGTGAGGAAAAGACTCAGTTTTGTCGGTCTAATTGTTTTAATCGTCGGTTTTGCCGTGACATATCGAAAAATTATTTTTCCAACGAACCTTCGATCAATATAAAAAAAATATAAGCTGAAAGTAGATGTTTTTTTATTTAGCGAGCTGCCATTCATCACATAAAAAAAGTAACACAAATGTTTTTTTATATCTTCAAGATCAGATTGTTGGGTGAATTATGAACGAAACTCGGCAATTCATCGATTCCCACGTGAAAAGCGACGTTTATGAATCAAACTCTCTCACGTACGTGCGCTTCTAACTTTAGAACAGAAGAAGAAGAAAAAAAAAGTGATTCAGTGCGGAATCCTCGGATGCGTTGAAGTCTCCGGGATTTATTGCGGGAGACTCTAACGAACCACGAATTTTAATTGTAACTGTCTTTCGGCTTGAAAAAAAAAGTGTGAATCACGGAATTAGCGCGTTCGGCTGATTCACAAAATTTTGATCGATGAGTGTGGGATGAGCAAGAGTTAATTTTTTGCGCAAATTTAAAAAAGTTACCGTTTTTCGGGGAGGATTCGTAAGTTACTTCTTTGTTCTGAAGTTTCGTACCGGGATTACTTCATCGATAAATAAATTAAAAAAATGGGGGACTTTCTCACACATTACTATAAATATCGGGTATTACTTAAGAAAGATCGATTGATTTCAGTCTTCGATACCGCATAAATCTCTTCAATATTGTTAATGAAATTTTTTTTCGATTTCTTCATGCATATATTAGATCGTTTGGGAAAAAAATATATTTTTTTTTCCTCTCCACAATAATCATGATTTTATTATGATACACCCGAGAGTGTATTGCGTAAAAAAATATGTCGCTCAGATTGAAAAGGCAAGATTAAGGCTCATACATCGCGGCGATCGAAGTTTCGAAATTCTTTTCTTCGAGCGTTCAAATTGTAAAACCCGGGCTTCATTTTCCAGGCCGGCAAACCAAAAAATCGCCAATTTAACCAACAATTTACTCCGACTTTTACTCTTTAAAACTACACTTTTTTTAAACAATCGAGTACTTAAACGAGTCACCGATAGTTTTCGAGATCCGGCTTGCAAAGCTACGAATAGCTACACGTAAATAGGTAAAAAAAAAGAGAGAGAGAAAGAAAAGGAAAAAAAAATAAAAAAGAAAGGAGCGCATCAGAGTAAGTACTCCCACGTAGGTATAAGGCTTCGTACGTCCTTGGTGAAACAGCGACAAGTCGTGAGAAAGGACGACGGGGATATAGCTAACGCGCTTTAAAATCAGCCGCTGCGAGCCTGACTCGAGGACTTTTGCTGCTCGCGGCCTTTTTATCTCTAATTGAGCTTTGGCGATCGCGCTTTTTTGTTTTCATAAGTCGCGTTCTAATTCGATACGACGATTATAATTGATCTATATGTCACGGATGATATATGCTTGGGTTGACGCGTCTGAAGTGTTTTAGTTTTTTTATTTGAGTATGATGTGACTTGGACTATAGCTTACATTTAAATTTATAAGTCGTTTTTATGGTTGACAAGAATAATTCAAAATAATAAAACCTTCTAGTATTCATCAAAGTACCTAATCGTAGTTTAAATTTATTGTTTCTAGAATTTACTTCATGCTCAAAAAATATAAGTATAACAAAAAATTAGAATACTTAATTTTTTTTTTTTTTTAAACACTTTAATTTCATTTTATTTTTCATCGTCACTGTATAAGATACTGTTTAATACTTATATTTTTTATAAATACCCATTATTATATTATGAATATAAACTATGTTTTATAACTATGTAAAAGTAAAAGGACTTAGGTCCGTTGATAATTAAATAAAATAAAATTATCAGTAAATATGTATATATATATATTTTTTATTTACTTTGAAATTATGTTCATAACACTTTTGGCAGTAAATCTCATTTTAACATAGAAGCCTAAACTTCTAAATTCCTTGCTTTTTCATAAAAAAGTGAAAAATAAAATTCATAAGCTTATAATTTAAACATACGTTACAAAATTATGTATTTCGCAACTAGGAATAAAAATATAGGCCACTCCAAATTAGGTAAAAAACATGGTCTTATCCCATTAACGAACGGCCCATTTACGCCCTCGCTTGCACAATTTACCATTAAAATAGTTTACATATAAATATAACAATTATAGCCTACTCATAAAAACAAATCATTTATTTATTGGTTGGTGCAACCGTTTCAACAACAATAATTATTCCTAAACACCATACCAAGCGCTCTTTTTACCCCATCCATACTTCGCTAAATGATGAAAAACGTAAGAAAAACCGTCCTCCCACTTACAGCATCCCGGTACTCCGTAATCTTAATAACTAATACTTTCGAACAACAGCGTGTAATTTTTGACACTTTTCCTCCCCCTTGTTATTAACTCCACGCACATTTTTTTACGCAATTTTAAATATTCTCGAAAGCCTCCCTCCCCCAATTATCGCTAATAATCATTCATTTCCTACAGTTGCACAAGCCTGGAGGACCAGTTTAGAGTACTCTTCGGGTAGCTTTCGAAGTGGATATATATTTCGCGGGCGATTATCACCGTCCGTGACTAATTGTCCCGGCTACTGGATTCCGAAGCTACCGAAGCGTACGCGCTCAAGGTAGTTTTCAATCACGGGCAATTAAATCCGTACATCTTAATTGTTCGATTAAACGCGTAATTTCGGGTAGGAGAAACAATTTTTCTTCCGAAAACTCTAACGACAAATTAATCGTTTCGAAACGCACGCACTTTTTTTTACATCCGAGAACGAAAATCGATTATCGTGTAGAAAGTTCAATCGAACTAAACCTTTTTACACTCTCCGGTATCATTCGAATGAATTAGCGAGTAGTGTAAAATCACTCGCTACAAGTTTATCCTCGGGGCGTAATAAACCTCCCGTTACGTAACTCGAGAGTAAAAATCCCCACCTATAAAACAATTCCACCTGAAAATACCTCAAATCATATTAGCAGAGGACGAAAATGTAAGCGAGCCCGTAACTTTTTTCTCACGTTTTCACTCGAATTATAAACAAAGGGAGGGGGAAGAGTGTGCATACAAGCACGTGTTTGAGGGAATAAAATGTGAAAAAAAAAGGGTGGAAAAAAAGGTAAGGAATCAAAAGCTCGATCGCATCGGAGATCTTTAGCGGCAGGTTAACGAGTCTGGAATCCCGCATTGAACTGTCGTCGTCACGACGACGTACCAAGGTATTCCTTTTAGTACTCATTGTCGTTGTACTTCCCAAGGCTGCTCCTTCTTTTTTATCTCCCTCCCTCGCTCACTATGTTTCCCGAAAAAAGAATTAATTCCTATCATATTGGGTAAATTAGATGATATTTTTTTGACTTTGGGAGTGCTGGATACGGTTTTTGATATCGGTTCATGGGAGTGGAATTCGTATCACTTTTAAACCCGAGTTAGATCATTAATAATTGAGTGACTATAGAAGAGATGACTATTCGAAAGATGTAACTTCTGGAAAGTATGATTAATGATCTAAAAAAATTTTTATTGAAACTTTCATTTTATCATTACTACATAATTCGATGGTCCCAGCGAAGAAAAACCTTAGCAGAAAATCTGGAGAGTTTAAATGACCAATGAGAGGCTAAAATGAATTGAAAAACCAGAAAAATTCAGGAATCTCAATAAATCATTACTTAATAAATAAGATTTTTTAATTCATTTCAGCCTCTCATTGGTCAATTAAAATCTCCTGATTTTCCGCTAAGGTTTTTCTTTGCTGGGACCGTCGATATTAACTATATTTTAAAATAGTTTGCCTTAATTTTTTATTCATAATCATTAAAAGATATTACGAAATAAAAAAAATATTATTATTATCATTGCTATTATGAAAATATTCGTTTTAAATAAAAAAGCAGTTTAGTAGATAACAGCGGTACTTGTTAAGAACAGTTTAGTTTTTAAATTAAAAGAACCTGTATCTGAGAAAACTTTGAAGATGGTTTAAATTTATTGCGATTTCGAAAATCCCGTTTTAACGATTATCTATAAAACTGTTTTACATAATCTCACCGGATAGAAAACACTTTATACGTCTTTTCGGTTGCAACTTTATTTGAATACATCTATTCAATTTTTGTTAAATAAAATTATTCACTCCACACACCGAGTCTTTTATAAACATAAATTTTAACATAACTACGCGAAACGGAAAGCTTGGGTTTTCAGTGTTCCGACAGAACAATAAATCACTTTCTATAATTTTCTTCCTGATTGTAATCAGCATCGACAAATGCAAATAACGGAAGACAACGCGAGGGAAAACCACTTGATGCATTGTCACAGAAACCCAGTTGGCCAGCGTGGACAGTTATACGCGTCCGCTAAATGAAATTACCGAAAACCGTTTACCCGCACTTTACCCACGATTTAAAAAAACTCGTCTCTTCGGAGAAATAAAAAAACAACGACACGGTTGCGTTGATTCTTTTTTGCCGTATCTAGTTACAATATTTGTTTTAAAAGGTGAAAAAAAAGTATCTGTGGGAAAAATTTATTTTTTCTTCGATTTAAAGACAATGTTCTTTATCTCCCAGCTCGAGTCTGTAAAAAAATTTTTTTTTTTTTTTTTTTTTTTTTCAAGTTTGTTGAATTTGTTTTACTGCGCTCGATTCATTTTTTACCAGAAACTCAATACTTCCGTAACCCAAAGAGCTCAGGCCGAGTTATAAAAAAAAAAAAAAAAAAAATCAGTGGCAAAGTATTATTTTGTAACAGAATACGACAGCAACCGGTGGGACATTAAAACTACAATGCAGCCTGACATCTCAATCCTCTCGGAGATGATCCGCGAAAAACCATTTGAAGGCTATGAATTATGAGATAATAAGCTTCTTGTTTGAGATTATGAAATATCTTACTCGTTGTTTCGCTAAGCTCGGTTTAATCTCTCTCTCGGGATGTTTTATAGTTTAACGCGTTTTTCTCGTGTACCTTTCACATAATTTTTAAAGCTCAAACAATCGTGACAAATAACTCAATCGCAGGGATGAGTATCGGCACGAGTCAGAAAAATTCAAACACTTATCGCAGCACATCTCACCTCACGTTAACTAAACATCCTGGGCCCCATGCCGAACACTCGCGGGGGACACTTTAACCTCCGAAAAGTAAGTAAGTCCGTCCGTCTGGAAGTCGGTACGCAACTGAGCGGGTCTGGCTGGTTTTACCGCTACGAAACCTGCGCGAGGAGAACGTCATTTTCGATTCGAGGAGTTTATCGTGTCACAGTGGTAGTGGGACGAAGGTTACTCGGAGATGAGCACGATCGATGGGCTTTTCTTTGAGTGGGTATGGGAGGAAAGGGAAATCGGGAGGAGTTTTTTTTAACGGGTGAAGGTGCGGGTTATTTTTCATGGGATGCGGTAGGTGGTCCGAAGCATGGAAAGTTAAGCGGGTTGATATGGATTGATATTTTGATCGGGCAGTGTCGGATTGGTATAACAGAATTGATTAACTTGTTTGACTCTTTCGATTTACTCGATCACATTAATTTAAGCTAAGGTGGTGGACCCCATTTGGGATCATGTACCTATTTGGGATCACTCTGTACAAACTTCACGGGAGATGCAAGTATATAGTTATACAAATCCATGACTATGATCCCAAATGAGTACGTGATCCCAAATGGGGTCCACCACCTTATCTATATATTAAAAATATTTCAACGACAGTGATGCAATGTTGATTTCTTGAATGCTGAATTAATATTAAAAAAAAATTTTAGTTTTATTTTAAAAAATAATGTGAAGTTTTTCATTTAGTTTTGAAAAGTTTAACAATTTTTTATATGGTGATAGCCAAGTTTTGATCTAAATCGTTGGAATTTTAAAATACGCATCAAAAATCACACTAATAATGATTCTCTTAATTTAATTTAATTAATGTAAAAATTTTAATGTCAATTAAATAGATCCGAGGTAAAATCATTATTTAATACAAACAATTTTGCTAAACTTTTCAAAATTCAAAAATTTTATTTTTTTATTTTTAGTCATTTGCAGAATCACTGGTGATTCTTTTGATTCTTTTTGATTCTTTTTGATTCTTTAGTGATTCTTTCGTGATTCTTTTGGCAAATTTAAAGTATTTAGAGCCTTGGATCGAATTTCAGTTAATATTTTGTTAAAAATATTATTTTTCGAAGGTTTTTACTTGAAATGAAATCGATATTTTATTGATTATATTGATTTTTATGACTGATTCTTTTTGTGATTTTGGAGTGCGTAGCCCCTCGCTTTTTTCAAACCACTAAAATTAACAATTTTGAGGAATTGGTCGAGTTTTAAATGTACCAATAACAAATTTAAAGCTGCACTTGGACTTGAACCGAAGACCCATGAACTACTACGAGTCCAATTCTATATTAACTGAGTCATTAACGGCAGACATAAATTTTTTCTTAGTTTGGGAATTTTATTTTTATTTCAGTACGCTTATTGTAAAATTTTATGGATAGCTTGTCGTAGTTTAAAGTAAATTTTTATTAGAGACAACTAGAAAATTAACAGACAATCAAAAATTATCCGTATTATACACCCTGAATTTTCACGTCTTGCCAAAGAGATTGAAATCCATCATCATTTAAGTCTCGAAAAAATCTAATTTGATTTTTTAATTTTTAAATTCCCTCGGGGCAAAGGTGTGAGATGGAGGAGAATAGACCAAGCCCCCGCGATGGAGTATTAAAAGATGCGTCGTGCGGGACTCTCCCAAGTCGCATTCCGTCACGTTTTAAGCCAGCCAGTTGGCTCGTGTGTGGGTGGTGTCTGTTCCCTCGTGACAACTGGCAGGTGTATTTCGTTCCCCGAGCTTTTCTTTGTACTCACCATATTATAACAGGTTTCTCGATCCAATTCCAATTTTTTAGTAAAACAGCTTAAATCAAGGTGGCGTTAACCACCGTGTGGTTTATAGAGTCGCGAGACACATATTTTTGAATCGGAATCGGTAACGATTCTTATGCAACGAAAACTCGCTGTTAACAATCCTCCGGCGAAGAAAAAAAAATGAAAAGAAAAATGCGCCGATTGACACGGCCAACTGCACATCGATTTAAATCGCTGGCAAAAGATAGTTGCGCAATTGGGAAACATTTTCGAAAAAGTGAAATGCCCACTATACTTTCCTTTTTTGCCTGCGTTGCAACAAGCCTTACTCGGGTAACAATATTCGCGCTCGGACTCGCCCCGCGTAGTCTTACGTTATACCCGTGTGCTACACCGTTGAGTTTTTTGATGATGTAAATAAAACGTTATGCCCGAGTTTTTTTGAGCCTTGCTCGCGGAAAATTCGCGCGGACGTAACGCTAAATTTTAGCTTTTGGGGGCGTTGAGAGATTTTAATGTTTTTGTGTATGAGAGACGTATTCGATGAGCCTTGGCGCGGCTCACACAGCACGACTGATACTACTTACATCTTGTCAGTTGACATATCTCGAGTTTCTTGGTATTAAATTTTTTTTAAATCAATATAAGCAATTTTCATACACGATTAACAATTACAAGGTATTTAAACCCCTTCAGTTTTTAAATTTAAGTCATATATTATACAAATGGTAAAGAAAAAATGTGAAAGAAAAAAAAAAAAAAAAAATCAAGGAAATTAAGAAATTATAATATAATAATTATGATTATTAATATAATTTTCTTTTTACTCAAGATTCAAAATTTATGCATTCATCATTACTCACGCAGAAACGACCCAACGATTTAAATATTAACAGCGCAATTACTGCCTCATTATAGCCAAATTGAAATCCCGTATGGTATTTATGGGAATAAAAAATCCATTTATTTTCTCAAAATTACCATAGCTAAAAACGGTTAAGCACAGGCCGATTTTACCACTATGACTTGAAAAAAAGAAAGAAACAAAACGCCACCAACCCAGTATCAACAGTGGGTTTCGAAAGCCCCTAAGTCTCCACATACCGCACGCCCCCTTTTTTTTCCACCTCCTCCTACTACTTCTCGCGGCAAGTCACACATGCAAATGCATTTAAAGCCAATGCGAGTTAGAGACTTATCCGTCCGTATAATCTTTTGAATAACAATGCAAAGTTGTTCTACCCTATTTTGAAAAAAAGGCTGGTCTCTTTCTCTCTCTCTCTCTCTCGCTAGCCAGGTAGACATTAGAATTGGAGCAGCTGGAATTCCAGCCGTCATTAAACGATTGTCCAATGCAAATTCCGCGCTAGCTACGCTTACTTTCTATGATCTATTCTGGGCGCGCACACCCCAAACCGACTTTTGGTCAAGTGTTCTCCGGCTGTAACCGTCGAGACAATGGAGATAATGCAAGTGTCGATAAACGCAACCGCAGCCGCGGGGTTGCTGCTACCAGCAGGACTTTTACCAGCAGAAAATACCCAAGGACGCCGAGAAAATAAAGCAGCGCGTACGTACGCGAAAGGTCAAATACCATCCTCAGGCTCCCTCCCTTTCCTTTAGCAGGCGCCGCCTCCAACACCACCAACAACAACAACAACCACGACTCGAAGAAAAACAACGAGCCGAAACGAGCGTACGATTTATTCGTTCGCACCCTACTGTCACTAACAGGTTTGAGATCGCTTTTGTTTTCACCAAGACTACGCCAGACTACAGGAACTCCAGACTTTTCTTTGAGCTGATCTTGCCCGTAGATAAAGGAAATAAATAACTTATAATTCTTTTAATTTTTCAAATAAGTGCTAGTTTTCTTTTTTTGAAAACTTACTGTTAGCGTGCTTGAAGTTATCTCGAGGCATAAAAAGCTCAACTGCAACAGAAAAAAAAGCACAGCTTTAATAAATTAAATTTAATTATCTTTTACTATGTATTCAAATAAAATAGATTAAATCATAAGATCTTGATTTTCATTTAAAGAAACAAGGACGCTGTGAATAAACACCCCGGTTTCATTTTCCCGCCATCCCGATAATTTCAAATTTCTTTTTACTTTTCTTGCGGTTTCACGTGTGTTGAATAAACAAAAGGCTCAGCCGCGAGATGTTTTTTTTTTTTTTTTTTTCTTTTCCGAGGGTAATTGATGACATTCATGGGGACCTTTTGCATAAAACCGAGTGTAAGACCAAGTTATGAATGCGAAAAGGTGATTAATACCAATGCGTGCCGAGATAAAGGTGCGCAAACTCGGGGAATTTATCATACGTGGTTTTTCGAGATTGCGTACCCATATAGTTTTTAGAAGATTTTAAAGTTGATTAATTCTAAATTATGAGTTGGCGTCGTTTATTTTCGTGTGAACATCGCTGACCTTTTAACTAATTAATCATATCTTATCTTTTTTTTTTTCAATGTTGCCTAAACTACAAATTAAGAAATATTTTTAAGCTCGCTTGGGTACGGTAGTTGGAATAGATTTGAAAACTATTAATAATGATGGATGTGTGGTAGTTTTAATTTAAAGTTGCGCCACAAATTGTGTGAAGTTATTTCAATGTTAGCTTTGAGCGAGGTATAACATTTTTTGAATGTGGATAAAAAACTTGACACGTGAATTTAAATGTCTTCTAATGCATTATAACGCACGGTTGAGCAATCCGAATCTGAAACCACCATCTAGAGTAGTTTTCATAAAACCACCGTCGGAGTATTTTAATATCACCTTTTGTAATTAAATTAGTTCCAAAAGCCTACGCTGCTTTCAAGGACAAAAATGTAGACTACTAATGGTGCAACAATGGAAACACCCATCAAAATTTTAAAAGCCATATAAACGTTTTTTAAACTGTTTTGATGGATGTACGTTGAAAAAAAAAATGTATTTTTTGTACTGATTTTTTTGCTTCTGTCGGCTACAAGATAATAATCAATTAATCAGTAAGTTTAAATTCACGGTTAACAAAAAAGTTTCTAAGTAGAAATCTTTGGTAATCTCCGTTTTCAAAATACGTTTAAAAAAAAAAAAAAAAAGTTCTTTAGTATAATAATAGACATAGTCGCGGTGGCGTGTGGTTTTCCGCAATCCGCGCGGCTGAACTAGAACACCAACCGCGTGACTTTCACTTCTAATAAAATGCGAAGGCTCAGCACACTGCACTGCAACAGTTCATGCACGCGTTCACGTTCACTTTCGTCGCGTGAATCGCGATGTGTGAGGGCTTAAGAAAATCATAAAAATTTCTCACCCCGTCTATTACAATTACGCATGCATCGCTTACGAATTCATTGAACTTTTGAATTGTACTTTGAATGCGAGTCTAAAACCTTTTTTTTTTTTCTTTTCTGCTCGCGTCATGGTCTTAAAAATATGGATAATTAAACTTTTAATTAAACGCGAGTGGTGGTGATTGAATTTAAAATTTACATAAAAATGAGATTTTTAAACAGTTAAAAAGGTTCCAAATTTTTTTATTTGGATAAATTTTAATGTTTAAAGTTTTATTGACGTAAAAAATATTAAAAATTTACAAGTTACGGAAAATCTAAGAATCAATAACCATTTTCAAAATAAATTGTGAAGGTCATAATACCTATCTAGTATCTGTAAATAAAAATAAAAACTTTCTTTGATTAGGGATGAGCAGAAGTGAAGTTCCACTACTGCCGACTGTCAAGTGCTAACTACTAATGGCTGCAAAATGCGCATGCTCCGCGGCGCCGCGCCAGCCACCAGGTATTTCCAAACATTTCCTAATTGTTGTTGTTCTTTTTGGATCCATGCAGGTCAACTTTATCAATAAGGGTGATTCAATTATGCATCGTAATTGTGAACACTTGTCATCCCGGATTTCATTTTTTGTTTACAAGAAAACGCAAGAAAAATTGGTAATTTGAGTGTCAAAGTGAGCCAAAGAACAGACAAAAAAGATGGACGTTCTGGGTATTACGGAAAGTCGTGAATTTTTAAAGAGACTTGAGACCCTTTTTTTATAATTTTCTCGCGATTTTATTCGTTCGACTTGGATAGAATAAGAATTACAAGTTAAAACCTGCCAGAGTTACAATTATTTACATAGGTACATTCTTTGTTATCGGTTAAAACTCAGTCAAACCGAATAAAAGTTATAAAATTAAATGACTAATCGTGAAAAGATAAACAGTAGAATCGTAAAAACAAAATAATTTCAACATGGCACCATCAATTGAGTGGAAACAACTAAAAAAAGTCATTGCCGGACACAATGCAATAAAAAATCTTAAATCCATGGACCCTAAAAGTCTGAAAAATTTGCGAAACGCCCATGGAAAAAATTTACTTCACGTCACAGCTGAACGAGCCTTTTTGGATATCAGTAAATACCTCATTGAAATTGGCCTGGACATAAACCTAGAAGATGAAAGAAATGGGTACACTCCACTCAGTTATGCCCTAAATTGCAACGATAAAAAAGTCAAAAAATCGTTGATCTTTTGGTGAGATCGGGTGCGGACGTATCGTGGAATAAAATTAAAAATCAGTCAACAATTTTATTTACTGACAAAAGGTTCTCAAATGCTCTGTGTTCATCCCTGGTCAGCCGTGAAGGAGGCTATCAAGCAGCTGCAGATCACTTATTACTGAGGGCTCAATGGTCATTGGATAACATAGTTTGCTTGCAAAATGAAGTAATTACAAAATATGCACTATGCAGGGATCATTGTTTAAGTGAAAATTTCGAAAAATTAAAGGCTGCCATTGATCAGCAAAATTTTCCCCTACTCAAACTTCTTCTACAATTAGTGTCACATTCTAAGAGAATTTTGAGCTGGCTTTTAAGTTACACTGCAAAGATTCGATTTCTGGAATCTCCATTAATTATAAAGATGCTGCTAGATTTTGGAGCTCCTCCAGATGGGTTTCCTTTTGACAAAAAAACACCATTGGTAGAAGCCTTGATTCATCGCAATGTTGACAACTGTTTGATACTTTTCAATCATGGTGCCAAGCTTGAGAAGTGCAAAATTCCATATAATCATAATTTAGTTATAACACCTGAGAAAAGAAATTTAGAAAGAGTATTTGCAAAAAACTGTTGTTAGGTGTATACGAACACCTAACGTTTTTCCCGATTCTTGCAGCCCGGAAGGGAATGCTACAAGGGGATCGCGGTCCCCACTCGTGTGTCGGCGGACGGGAATAAGTTAAGGGCCTAATCTAAAGGGAATCCTAACGGTAAATTCTATAGAGGGGTTTTATGGATTGAAACCTTACCTTGAGATTTGATGCGAAGCCTCTGGTACTCTGCTCCAATGAAGGGTAATCGACGAGTAAAACAGGCGATTGAACTTAACTATTTATTTATTAGGTAATAATTATACACAACTTCACCAATAGAGACTACAGCGTATGAAGGATCGCTGGCCCATTCACAACTATGTTTATTTTAGAACTACTAGACTCACACAATTTATTAGATTACACTATTAGTTAAAGTATAACGGTCGCAATACTAATTACTCTACAATGATAGGCGCGCGAGACGAATTCTCCGACAAAGGAGCAATTCGTCGTTCTTATTGCTAGCTTAAAACAAGAGAATAAAAGACTTCAAAATTGAAGAATGTATTAGTCTTTGGAGTCTTTTGGAAAAAACAATAGATGAAGTAGTTCCTTTTACTAGGAATAATTCTTTGACAAATGAAATCATGGCTGATTCTACAGTGAAGTTTCCACTGTATGGAAGGACTATTCAATTTAAAATGAATGAAGCTTCTGAAAAACGATTACAGACTGAATTGTCAATCAACGTTTTAGGCAACTGTCTACCTCGTATAGGTTCTTATTATTTAATTTTGGAAAAAATTGTTGGTTACTTGAGAATCCCAAATTTACTGTGCTTAGAGTAAACATACAATGTAATGATAAATTCGTTTTGAAAAATTTTTCAATAACTATTATTTAACCCTTGCTTGGCACACCCAAATTCAGAACAGACACTCTAACAGTTTGTGGGGTCCTGTGAGACCCCGTGTGCCAAGTAAGGGTTAAGTATTATAATTAAGCTATAATTTATAACTCCTCTAAGGCAAATAACTTAAATTTTTGTCTCGTGTTTGATCATTTTAAGAGTATAGAGTTTCATGTAACAGTTTTTTTTTAATCTTTAAAAAGTGCAAAGTTGAAATTGAATTTTTTTATTAAAATAATCATGATTTATCATATATTTCGACATTTTTCACGAATCATTGTTTAATTAATTTTAAAATAAATGAATTAATATCCCTGTCATTTGAGAAAGTATACTGACTGAACATTTATGTCGGATTAATATTATCATGTGTTACCATCTTACTTTTCAAAATAGGGTAATAAATTTGTGTACCCTGTCACGACTTCCTGTAATGTAAATATTTTAAAATAAATTTTTATTTTATTTTTGTAACTACTAATCTTTTTTTGTTAAGTTATTGTTTAAATCATCTCCAATATAACTCAATAAAAATATAAAATAGTCAGTTTTCAATTTTTTATTAATCTTGGTTTATTGAAACATGCTTTAAAAAAACTAAAAATTAAGAAAAGGTATATCTTTTTTGACACCCTATTAAATAAAAAAGCAGTAACTGTACGTAATAAACTTGTAAATGATAACAAAAAAAAATGAACTGTGATAGTCTACTTTATATAAACGAGTGCGCTTAAAAAAAAGCAGCTTTAAACATCGGCCACTACCAAACAAATTACTGAGAATCGTGTCTTAGCCGGAAGTTCATTATTCTTGATACCGTCATCAGACCTGCAATACACTCCAGAGACGCCGGGGATTCTCAAAGTGCATCCTCTGTCGCCTTCGTTTTTTACGTGCACCTCGACCCTATTCAGAAAGTCTCTTGGCTCTCAACTCACGTTTTCCAAGTCCCAAAGGCGTGACTCGCTTCCTTTGATTTCGACCGTACGGCCAAATAATACCGCCCCGAAGACAGGCGTGAATTACAATTGTCGGGGAGAAAGAAGATGGACTGGTGGTAATTTTCCTTTCGTCCTTAGTTTTTAGAAAAAGTTCAAATAAGTTATTTTATTTATTAATTACAGATACGACGATTCAAATTGAATAGAATAACTTATTATACATGTTGCGCTGATGCAAATTAATTTTTATTTTGATACTTTTAAAAAGGGAAATTTTTGTTTAATAACATTGCTATAATGTGAATCATAAATGGATAAATATTTACCAAGAAAATTAAAATTTAATTTTCAAGTATTGTACCGCACACTGTCTGCAGACGAAAGCATATAAAATACGTCACGTCATTTAAATTAATATTATTCAAGGGAGCACTTCAAAATACTTAAAGAATATTTTGCTCCAATTTTTAAAATTGGCTGAAACTCAATCTCAGTAATCTCAAAGGGGTACACATACAAATTCAGCTCGCATCGCGCAAAAGACACGCAAATACCGCTACGATCGACCCACTCTCAAATCCACGTGAGCTTCAAAGTAAGTATACTGTTTCTTATAATTAAGCCCGGATATATTAAATGTGGTAGCGGTATTGCCCGGCTCGCAAACGTGAGCCAGGATCGAAAAAAATTGCTCGTAATGTACAAGCTTGGCCTATTTTGGTATGCTTTTTTCGTACCATACGCTGTAGACTGGTTTTGACTGCTGAATAACCAATTTGTTTTGACCAACCAAATTCGACGCGACCCAAATTTTTTTCGCTTGGCCTATTTAGTCGTGTCTAAAGATGATAGAACTCGTTGGATTCGAGGTCTGAAATTTAAATGACGGTGTTGCGAAAATATTTTCGAAAATTTTTTGGTTTCGCGAATCGAAGGAATTTACGAAGGATGAAACGACAGTTTTATTACAGTGTGTTGAGAATAATTGGGGAATCCCGAATTCTTAAGAAAGCCTGAATGCGTGTCTTGAATCATAAAGATTCCTCCAAATTTTTATTGTGTTAATTAAAAAGTAACAATCTCGAGTCTTGAGTCACGAATATAAATGACAAATAGTACAGAGAATCGTCGACCCGAACAGGCCAATCAATCAATTTTATTTGAACTCTAATTGGCTTAAATATATACTTTTTTTCAAATGAAACCAGTTTATTGTACAAAAATAAAATTACATCATCGTAATAAACAAATGAAGTATGTGCAGTTTTACATAATACGCATACTACCTACTACAAGCTACGTAATTAAAACAGATAATAAAATCTTAGAGATCTTAAAGCTTGATTTGAACGATACACAGCTGAAGCAATGTAAGTATAAGAACTAAATCATTCGAATTATCCGAAGCACTCACGGTGCGGTCTTTCCAAATCAAATTTGGACCATAAAGATTCCCCCGCAATCAATCGGCTGCTACTGCACAATCTCGGGTTTTCACGAAATATCGCAACCTTATCATTACCCTTCGATTTCGAAAATAAAAAACTAGATCCACCGCTCTGGAAACAAGAGCACAACTCCCACGGCAACTATGGGAGTGTCGTGCGCAACTACAACAACGCTTCAATTATCCCAAAGCGGATTTTTTTTCCTTCCACCTACAGAGTTCTTTTCCCAATCCTAGCGATTGTAATTAGCGGCGCCGATTTCCGGAGGAGGTCAAGGGGCCTTTCGCGAAATCGAGAGTCGAGGTAGACACTTTTTTAAGGGACTCTGGGGTGTCAGAATAGGGTTGGCAACCAGTACTTTAAAAATATATTTTTTTAAAAGTACTTGATTTTTAATGAATTTTAACATTTTTTAAAGAATTTTTAACTCAAAATTGAGCTAGAAAAAAATTAAGAAAAGTTTTTGAAACTACGGGTTAATGACGTCATTGACCCGAAATCCCATTAGAAGTATATCTATATATATATTGAAATTTTAAAAAATTTAAACACTTGTAGTTCCTTTAATTTTAGTTTTTTTTTTAAAAGAAAAAATACGTGTCGATTATTTTTCGATATTTTAACTAAATAAGCAAAAAAATATTATAAATTTCAAAAAGTGGCCAACCCTATTGCGAGGTTGTAAAGTTTGGTTTATTGTTGACTTTACGTACAAGATTGTAAACCTCCGAGATAGTTTTGCCCGAATTACGTAAAACTTCCAATCGAATCGAGACGAAAAAAAAATTTTATTTGAGACGGTTTGTTTTTCTGGTTTTATTGCCACGATACTGTAAAAACTTTGATTGACGCGATAGAAAGATATAATTGTCGTTTTATCTTTGGTAAAAAAAAATCGAGTTAATGGCTCGTTACAAGATCCTTTTTTTTTAGATATATATTTTATTTTGCAAAAGAATTTATCGTGAGAAAAAATTGCGAAATTCTTTTTGACAATGAAACCTTAAAAGAAGGCACCAAAATAAATTAACAAAAAGTGTATTTTATTCTCTGTACGGTTTATCAACTTTTTACCCAACAACAATATTGCAGTATACAAGAGGAAAAATTAGCGAAACCAACACCCCGTAACCCAACCCGAGGTACAAAAAACGAGGACAAAGCCTACACCATAGATCGAAATCTCTCGGTAGCGTCATTAACGATCATCTGGAAAAATGTAAGGTGCGAGCACACGCGAACATCTGTTTCCCGGTTAAACGAGCTCAACAGCAGCAGCCAGCAATAACAAAAAAGAAAGAAAAAAGGATCGGAGAGTTGGCAATTTCTCAGGTCTAAGTGCCAATTAACAGGTATAAAGTCCCATAACCGTATCAATTATGCTTCACGAGTCTAATCAAAGGATCACGATGCCGAACATTGTCTTCATCAGTGTCACGCATTCCAGACAGTTTCGTAAATCTCCGCGGTCTTTCCCAGGAGGACCCGATTTCGATTCAATGCTGCGTGCGCGCGCGAGTTTGCAAAATATCATTTTAACGCACGCCGCGGCGCTGGTTTCGCAAGTGCTGCAGGAGGACTGGAGGAGATAAGTGGAGCGCTCTTTTGTGGATGGGAAGATTGATGTTCGGTGGCCTGAGGACGCTGAGATACTATTGAGACGTTTTGTATTGTTCGAAGCCGCGGTTTTTGGTCTCTAATGAATCTGATACCAGCTGAGATTAATCTTGGCGCGCTTGTTACATAAAATACTTTTATTTTTAAGTTGTTTATTGGTGGCGAAGCTTACTAAATTTGATTTCAAAATAACTTGTCGAATACATCTTAAAATGATATGCCAGAAGCCAATATTTGAAAATATTTACTTACTTTTTATAAGAGTGTAAAGGTCATTATTACATCGTTGGGTAGTTATAATTCTCAGCTGAGATTATCTTGACTATATTAAATAATTAATCGAATATTATGTAATACACATTTTGTTTTAACTATAAATTTGTACAAGATATTTTATTATATTTATGTATACACTCATTTGTATAGTTAGGCATGATACAAAATAAAACTAAAAAAGAATTTATACAATCTTTTCGGCACTTGAGATAAAAATAGTAATCAATAACATAAAAACATTCAACACCTTTATAAGTACAGCAATATCGTTGCTTTCAAAGCTTATTCTATTATTCGCTGATTGAAAGAGATTGTACAAGAATGAAATAACCTATTATACAACAATCGCCAAAAAACCAAATCAAACTGCCGCCGTCCGAATACTTTGTACAGAGCAGTACCTCATAAACCAGATCAACGATTATTGCGGCATCATAAGTCTGTAGGTACCCGGGGAGCCATAACAGTTAGCAAATGCACGCGAAAATCTTGTAGTCAGTCTGGTGCACATAATTAGGCTCCCACCAACGTACCAACCGAAAAAAAAAAGGCTGGAAGATGCATGGATGATGGTTTATAACACGTTGGCTAGCGCGCGAACTTTCGAAATGATTAGACATAATCGAACGGTTATTGCGCCAAGCGTATTCTTATAACCCCCCCTTGTACCCAAACACGCAGCATTTGTACAATGTACGCAATGGAAAAAAAGCACAAAGAACAAGCCTCATTAGTACGGCAGCTTGGATCGATGTTATAACAAATGACGAGATGAGCGGACTGATCTACTTTCAAACGTAACGAAAGCTCTGGTTCTAATGCCTTTTTAAAATTTCGTTTAAAGTTATTTTTATTTTTCGGGTAGTCATTACCAACATGTATTTACCCGGTAATACTTGCGTAACAATGTGTTACGCTTTACAAATCAAAATTTTTGTGAATTATCATTGTCATTTAATCACAACTTACAGTTCAAGATACCAAGTTCAAGTCATTTTACATTGGAGTTGACTTCATATCTTTACATAACAGTAGTACAGTGAATAAAAATCTAAACTGATTTTTTTTGCTTGATTTGAATCAATTTTTCATATTGCTTTGTCACATCTTTCGATTGATAATCGCAAAAATTTAATTTTTTTTTTTTTCAAAATTTCTAATTTGACTTTCCCTGGAATTTCTCCGGTAGAAAATCGCTAATAACTCACTACTGCAGAATCAATCTACTTGGCAATCTGATTGATTAGAGTGAAAATTTCACTTTGTTTACCGGGACTAGTCACACATTAGGTGGAAAAATAAAAGATTTATCCCTGGCATGAATATCCACTCAATACTTGCATTACTTATCGATGATAGAAATTTCAAGTCGAACTGAACTTTTCATTAATCTCTAATTGGGTCGTAATGATTATTTGATCTTATGTGTACTTTCAGTTTTCTCTATATATGAATGATTTTTTGTTCGATTTAGCATTAGAGCCGATGTTTTGTGTATGAATTACTATTACGTGCTTTTCATTAGTTAAAGAAAATTTTTTTCTGTCATTATTGAATAAAATTGAATTCAAATGGTCATTTTGTAGGTTTACTTTTTTTAACTTAAGTTGCAGTTTTTTCCAATTCAAATCATAATTAATAAAATTACGTAATAATTTATAAATTATAATTTTTATGAATTTTTCTTTAAACGTAAATAAGAATTAATCTAAAGTATTTTGTTATTATTTACAAACACTGTTGGATTATGCTTTTTATCTTCAAAATTTAAATGCGGAATCGTATTCTAAAAAAAAAAAAAAACCCAAATTCGTTAGTGTCATCTTTTTTTTTTTAATATTGTCGTTACAAATACGTTTGAAGCACATATTATATTAAGTAATTTAATAACTCACTTCACTAAAAAAGAATTTTTCTTAAATTAAAAACTCTAAATAAAATAATGGTTAGGTAAAAAAAATAATTAAATGAACTGTAAGATAAATTACAGACGCTTTTTGAATTTGGTTTCTTCGAAACAGAGCAAGTTAGGCACGCCCATGTAACAAATGATTTTTTCTAATATTAAATAACAAGAGTTAATGCAAGGAGGTAAACACTTTCTCAAAACTTCAATCGAGCTATCAATAAGTAATCTTTTCTGTACAGCTTTATGAACTTTGAATTGAAGCGCCGAACCATAGTGTGGAAACATATCAATAAAAGACTTTTCTTTTATATTACGTATAAAACTCTCGTTTCTAGTAAGCGGAACTACCTCATCGATTGTTTTTGTTAAAATATTCCAAAAATCTGGACAATTTTTTACTTTGTAATTTTTTAGTCTCTCCAACTCGACTGAACGTAAACGTGATGAATTATTGTCGATGTCGGAATAATTTTTCTCCGTCAAATGACACTGTAGAAACGCGTAATCTTTACAGAGACTATTTTTTATACACAAGCCATAGATGAAATTGTTATAATAATTTCTTAAACGATTTGGAAATCCTGATCTTAAATCTTCGCAACTGCATATCCCACGGTGTTCGATCAGGAGACGAATACAGTTTTTCGCAAGTACTCTTTCTTTTTCTCTCTCTTCCTCTGGGATCCATGGATTTGGGTAGTAATGAAATTGTTTGATTTGCTCATCGAGCTTGTCTCTTTTAGATACACTCTCATGATCCAGAATTACCCAACTGTTCTCAACATTCCGGTTGATCAAAGCCTCAACCAGAGGACTTTTCATGTCATCAGCAAACCCATCAACCGGTGCGCCGTAATCCAACAGTAACTTTATGATAATCGTTGATTGAGGAGATCTAATTCTCGTAGCCTCCATCAGAGCCCAGCTTAGAATTCTTTTGGAATGATATACTAATTGTAAAATCTGTTTGACTCGAAGTACATCTTGCTGACTTATGGCAGCTATCAGTTTTTTGAAATTTTCTTTTAGGCTGTTGTCTTTGCTCAGAGCGCACTTTGTAACAATTTCATTTTGCAAGCAAGCTATGTTGTCCAAAGACCATCCTCTGGAAAGTAAGTGATCTGCAACCGATTGGTAGCTACCTTTTGAGCTACCTTCGCGACTCTTGAGGGCACAAAAAAAGTTGGCGGCTATTTTTGGGTCCTTAAAAATACCTGAATGTCTTTTAATTTTATTCCACGATACGTCCGCACCCGATCTCACTAAAAGATCGACTATTTTTTTTCTTTTTTTATCACTGCAACTTAGGGCGTAACTGAGTGGAGTGTGTCCATTTTTTTTCTCTTCTAAGTTCATGTCCACGCCAGCTTTGATGAGGTATTTGCTGATGTCCAGGAAGGCACGTTTAGCTGTGACGTGAAGCAAATTTTTTCCTTGGGCGTTTCGAAAAGTTTTCAGACTTTTTGGATCCAGGGATTTAAGACTTTTTATTGCGGTCTGACCAACAACGATTTTTTTTAGTTCTTTCCATTTAGACGAGGATTTATACGCAGGTGCCATGTTGAATTGTATTTCAAGTCTAGTTAAAAAAAAAAAAATATTATTTGCCAAGCAATGCTAAACATGATTTTTATACTATAACTGAAACCAAACTTTATACTGAACATAAAAGGCCTGATTGAGTATGATTGAAAAATACATTAAAAATTTTTTTTACATAATTTTTTTTTTTTAACCAGTAATGAAAACTACATACCTTCAAAAATTAAAAATCTGATTCAGTATGTTATAGACCTTCAAACAATGGCTGATACAATATTTGGTTCTACTACAACTTTACTGATGTTTACAAACTCAAGTTTACGATTGAACTGCTCCCGATGCGAGCACGATGAGATCTAAGTAAATATTTCGCTGTTATACATATGATGTTGATGAATTTATTTTTCGGTAATTTAAGGTTCAAATTTGTGCTGTCAATGAAATTAATTTCCCATTCCTGCTGCCTAGTAAAGTAATATTCTATATTCTTTTTAAATTAAGTAAGTTAAATACACCTAAGTAGAGAGCAACTTTTTCCAAAACAAGGAAACATGAACCAATAGCAAGAGGCAAGAACTTAATCGAGTGATCAATCATAACCCTTTTCTGCGAAGCTTTACATATTCACTTTAAATTGTAAAGTAATTGCGCAGTGCACGACTGATCAGCTGTGAGTTGTGATTAGGTGACGACTGCGCTAAACTAATTATTATAATTTTTGTAATTTTCTTTAAATTCAAACCATTAGATCGGAAAAATTTTTAATTTTATAATATTTGTTTGAATATTTCAAAGATTTTTAGTTAATTTTTTTTATTTAGAAAACAAGATTTTAATATAAAACGTTTTTAATGATTTTTTCGGTCTCAAAATTTGTATTCCACAATAAAGAAAGAAAACAATTGATAAATAACTGTCATTCTTACTTATTGAATATATTAATGAATTTTTTGAATAAACTTACTCTTACGAAGACCAACTGTTTTTTAAAAGAGAGGGTTTTATTCGATTCAGTTCATGGTAAAATAAGCCTACCTGCAATAAAAAAAAAAGTAATATTAAAAAGTGAAATAAAAGACATCATAAGTTGGTTCATCAAAAACCTCTATAATATAATCTTATATTAGATGTTAGTCAGGCTAATAAGAATCACTTTTACGTGGCCTCGTTTGTGAACTTCGGTTATCTTACCGTAAAATTTGTCAGATTTATTCGAGTGATTAAATATTGGTAAAAAATATCGTTGAGCGATACGAGGTACAACTTTTTTATTTTTATTTTCAGGATTGTATTGGTTTACGAGGTTCGAGAGCCTGGGTGCTTGTATTTTGTCGATAACTGATCCTGGAAACGATTGATCATATGCAACCGGGAAAGTATTTACTTCCTACTTATTCCAACACATTAAATTACATGTTATTTATTTGTTGGATTTATTTTATTCATATTAATTAAACTCGTAGTTTACTGTCTATCTTGTATAACTTTTTTTTTAATCAAGAGATATTCTTTTTAAGTTTATAAGTAATCAATTTTTTTCAAAACTCCTAGTCAAAATTTGAAATAAAACTATATAATTCAATAAAAAAAATAAATTTTAAGTTTTTTGAATTACCACACAACGCAGGTAGATGATGAAAAAAAAATATAACGGGGTGAAAGTATGTACGAGAGTATCGTCGACGATAGGATATGCCAAGTTTTACGAATTCATACGATGTCTGGAAGTCTGCAACACGTGCATTGGAATAACATTCCAGCATTCATAAGTGTATATATCTTTCTGGACAATCGACTTGTTTTTTGCCAAAAGAAGTTTCATTTATCCGAGTTTTATCAGAAAGGGAGGCAAGAGAGGAAGGAGAAAATTTTAGAAACAGATAAAAGCTACAAGCTGAATTACGGAATCTAATGCTTTTTGCCCGCAACAAGATTGCTTTCATTGAAAAAGGACTCGCGTTACACCGATGGAATTTCGTTGATTTTCATGAATGGTATTCTTTTGAATGAACGACTAGATAATTTTTATCTATCGTTCATCCACAAGTTTTTTTCCGTAATTGCAAAAAATGAGGTTGAATTGAAAAATAATGTGTATGCAGATATATATTAAGTTGAAATGTGAAAGTTCAACTCGTTACTTTATTCCAAATTTTTAATTCGATTCGTTAATTTTTCCCAATTATTATGCTAATCGAAAGTTTGATAACCGGTTTTAGCGAGTAAAAGTTTATTTCGATTTATGAAAAGCGATAATTTTAATTTTTAAACCGTATTGTTGAATTTACGAACCCGAACCGAGTAATAACGTATACTGACTATAAATATCGTATTGAATGTCCCAGTTCTAACTCTAACCATATGAGGTTTTGATTTAACAAGGTGCTCTTGTTTAGTAGAGCATTATCATAATTCGTAGTCTAAATTTTAGAAACAAAATTTTAACAAAACTCAGCTCTTAGTTCAAAATATTTTTTTAAGATTACATTAGACTCAATTTAAATAAATACTATCTTGCTTTTGATGTGAACAAGAAAACAAATGTACAATAAAATTAAAAAAACAATGTGTATCTATAAATGTAGATCATACATTTGACATAAGCCAGAGTAATAGCTAAGTAAATTAAAAACCCCGTTTCTATAAAATTAGAGTGCACCAACTTATTTATATTATAATATCCAAAAGGTGAATGTCTTAAATATGACATAAGTAAGTATTCTCCTGCTCACATGAATTTAAGTATGAAAAAGAGATCGAATTCAAGAAAAATTTTCGCACTATCACATTTTTCATGGGCTCGTCGTAAATTAAAAAAAAAAAAAAAAAAAAAAATCCAAACCACAGTAGTACAGTTGGGTTTTATCGCGAAGGAAACGAGAAAAGAATAGTACATAATAAACTCCAGATTACGAAACGCTTCAGCGTCGCACAATAAATCGGCTAATCAGAGCCGCGCGAAGTGGGCAGAAGTCCGCAATCCTAGGAACGTGATAAAAGGATCACGGCTACTTCGGCCCCTATCGTCTTACCGCTTGGATTAATACCCGGCTCAGAGAGACACCGAAAAGCGATACTCCCCAGCATAAAATAATATATCCTCGAGTCGAAGCCGCCGTTACGAGACAACCAAAAGGTGCGGGAGGAGGGAGCAGCTCGCTTTCACCAGGCTCGCACGCACTTCGTATCTAATCCTCGTCATGCCCCGCGCTATGAGATCCAAGGGTCTATCAGCTGGTTCTTAAATTACCCGGCTATCGTAAAAGCTCTTGGAACAATCGGTCGGGGAGGGGTGCGATAAGTATTGTTCCAGGCCGGCTTTGCCTAATAGAAGTGTACGACAAATTTGATTACCTCCTCCCGCGCGTTGCGCTATGGAGGTCGTACGAGTTCCATTGTTCCCCAGGCGTTGTTGTGCCCAATTTGAATATTACCAAATCGCCCCGAGGTAAAATTAAAATTCCATCTACTCTCGCCCCGCGCGGCGCCTCTTCTAAATTCAAGCAAAATCGTTTCGCACATCGCGCGAAAAGCGGCAATTGTCGCGCTCGAGATGTGTAAACGAGTGTATAAGTTCAAGGTCGTCAGTCACTTACCTAGGTGCGTCTATATTACCCCGCGCGGACTGCAAATGTGCAACGGACTTTCACCGACGCTAAGCATAAGGCAAATCGCCATGCCAGACGGAACAACCAGGTCATACTCACCGGACTCATGTTTTGCACTATGAGCACAAGGAGGAACAAACGGATGTTTTGAACTTTACCGCGGAAATTTTAGCTTGTCTCTAAACCGCCTGGCTATTGGTTATCGAGATTAATCAGCGGTCCAGCTTAAAATTTATGGTCCCTAGTTTACGAGTTGGGCGAGCACATGCAACCACCATCATAGCGAGTTTAAATTATTAATACCGCGTCATAATGCACGTGAAGTATCGAATCAAAGATTTAACAACTTGAAAATTATCACATAATGTGGACGAAAAAATATGATAGTTGGGCAACTCGATCAATCTCACTGATTGAAGCTAAGCCGACTCAATAAAATACATCAACGTCAACAACGAAATCACCCCGGAGTGGGTAAAAATTTGTGGTAGATTTATTGTGTGTATTATACGCGAATATACGCGAGTCTTTCGTTTATTAGCCGGTACACTTTCTAACGGCTCTGGAAACGATCGATGAAAAATTATTGATCTACGGTGCGAGTGCGAGAAAAGCCTGGAATAGGGAGAAAGGTGCGGTGGACCAAATTTTTCGATTAAAATCGAGCTTATGTTAAGTTATTTATTGTCTTGCACCAACAACGCGAGTTTCAAATTGCGAAACCTTGGTCCCCACGCCGCGCCGGCAGACTTGTATTATGTATCGGGAGCCAAATTGGTCTTGACGTTGCTATCTCTTTGTGATCCCGCGGGTTGCTCGCCCATTTTTGATGTGAGCCTCGGCATTAGGTTTGTGATATTGTACGAGTAATAATTAATAAATACAATTACTTTACAAAAACAGTACTACCGTTATTTTAAATACATCTACTGTGGGACTTTAGTTTTAGGATAAGTAAAGTGCATTACGAAGTTTAAATTACTTTCAAGGTTCTCGTTGTATCAATTTAACAAAGTTGCAAAGGAAATTATTCAAGTAGATAATGAATTACAAAACTACGCACAGTTCAAAAACTTCCAGCCGCAATTCCTCGGTTTTTATGGATAATAACGGAATATTCCAGCCTATAATTTAGTTTATTATCACCGTCATAATTTTCATTTTCCGCTGTGTTACAACTCCCACTTAAAGAACATAATATACCGAGATTTTGGTAAGACTGCCGCTGCCGCCGGTGTGCATTACACTATCTAAATTCAGTCATCTCGTCAGTTAATTCAACCTAAAAAGGAAAAAAGTATCAAGGAATGCAAATAATAAACGAATCCTGACACTGTCACGCCGGCTTACATAATGCACTTAAGGTGTGATAATGTGGAGGGAGATTAGTGGATGAGCCAAGAAAAATTAAATTTCGTCAACTCCACTCAATTAAAATTTTACTTTTATAAATTGCAAAACGTCCCTCTCTTTTACTCGCGAACACAATAACTTTTGAGGAAACGTGAGCGCGGAAAAGAAAGAGAGAGAAAATTTTTTTTTTAATCCACCGATTATTATACGCCAAATTATTCAGACGCCCGCGCGAAAAACCCAGGCATTTTCGCAATGTCCGCTTTGTATATTATTACTAGTTTATTGTTTAGCGATTTTACATGGATTGATTTGCAATAAACGCGTGAATATTACAAGTACCGAGACCCAGTAACGTTATTATCGATTTCCGTCAATTTTGCGACGCCGTAATTATTTATAATAATAATAAGCCCGCTGTCGGCTAAGTGTTTTTGTACGTGGTGTAATAATCGCGAACAAGTACGCGATCACTCGAGCATTACCCTGTGGATGGCGAAATACAAATGATTATTGTGTATTTTGTGGAAGAGATTCGAGCCTCAATTAAAGATTATGATTGACTGGGCAAATAGTTGTAATGCTCGCTCATTGTTTACTCATGAAAGCTCGTAACAACAGCACCGCTGTGGGTTTTGATAAAATTCAACATGATTACACGGTCTTTTCATCATCTTTTCACACATTATTTAAGATTGGTTTTTTAAAAAAGCCCACGGATACAAGTTATAATTTACAAATCCTCTCGTATGGATGGTCGAGCCCAATACTCATTGTTCCCCCGTTCAAAATCCTTCTGTCATTCACAGTTTGTTTAGGGCCCGAACAATGTGGTATTTTTTCATCAGGAATTTTTTTCTCGCAGAGTCACTCAGACAAAGGAAAATTTTCCGGAAATCCTGTGCCTACACGAGAAGAAAGCAACCGCTAATACAGCCGACACGATTCGACAAAATGTCGTGCCCGAGAGGATCGATCCCAGCTGGTTAATTGTCAAGGCACTTACATGCTTTAAATGCACTCGGATGAACAGCAGCATTGTTTCGTATCCCAGCGGATTAATGTTCAGACCGATTTCGGATGTAGTTCAATGGGGTATCGGTGTAAGAGTATCTTCTTGCGAGAGTATCGGGTTCCCGGGGCTCCACAAGAAGCTTAAATCTCTGTCGTCGACCTTCACCTTTGAACTCCTTCCGCCCAAGTAAAGAAGAACTTTGTTTTTTTTTTCAAAAATATGAGCGAGACGCGGAAGGACTCTTTGACTCACTTACTCGGAGATGAGATAAGTCGCATGCATGTACCATTGTTACGTTGCCCTCGTACACTTAACGTTACCTAACTTACGTGGCGGAGATCGCGGAGTTTGCATGCCCTCCCGAGTTTTATTTCTGTAACGGTTCATTGTCACCCAGGCTGTTTGTTCCCTTCGGCTGTACTTTTTTTGCGCGGCATCACGACCCGACGATGCACGTTTACAAGGTTAATACTTTTTCAAACTTATATTTTGAACCTACTTATCGATTCCAAATGGTACCCTGGATTCATAGGTAAAGTTATTCGCGCTTTTTTTTTTGAAATACCGGAGAAATTCTGATGCACCGACAATATGCGCGGAATATGTAAAACAGAAGATAAACTTTCTCGTTCATCAAAGCCACCGACTATACCGTTAAAACGTAAGAATTGTAGATATTTTACGGTGGATAAACAGACCACGATTCTATTACCAGCAGACCTCATATTCAGACTTATTTTGATGCGGGAGAGAAATTTACGAGCGCCCGTCTTTTACGAGCCTTTTTCCTAGCTTCGTTAAAAATTTGCTAATCGTGGGAGACTAAGTTTATCCCTCGTAAATCGAAGAACTTGTGTTGTGCCCGAAAAAGGGTTGCCGTAAATTTTAAATTCTGGCTGCGCTTTTTTCTCAAAAGGTTGGTGCGCAGCTCAATTATTTTACGTTGGAAGTTTTGTATCGTTAGAGAGTAATTAGATGACATCGCACTTTTGACGTGCGAATTTTTATGCTCCTATGACTTAAGAATGACAAATGACATTTTGTATGGGAATTAAATGTTTTACATAACAAACCGTGATGCTACGAGAATCGTAATTTTTTTTAACAATGGAAAGAGAAAGTACGCAAGTTTGTGTGTAAAAAACATAGTTTGGGAAAATTTTTGTTAATGAAATAAAAGAGGTACAAACTTTGGTACCTTCTCTTCAAAATACTTTTTTAAAGTTGATGATTATTAGAAAAGTCATGATTATTTATTCATAAAATCCAAAAACTTTGTTCATATTTATATTTATTTAAATTTTTATAGTAAATCTTTCAGTGTGCTCTCAAGCTTTAAAATTTTATTTAGTCATGATCGTTTAAGAAAAATACAAAATTTTTCATAATAAGATTCAGGTTACTGTTAACATTTTGAAACTTGCTAAAAATTTATTCAATTTATCATGAAAATAAAATTTAATATTTCATGCGTAGTTAAGTTCTGTTAAAAAACAATTTTATTTTTTGGTTACAACATTTAAGACTTCTCTTTTGAATATTTAAACAAACATCACAAATAATTTTTTTCACCATTATACTTGAGCTGTAATAAATATCATTCTATCTAACTGAAATATCAAAATTAAAATTCAATTAATTTAAATTTTAAATTTTAAGTTCTTGACCAATCACAATCATTTAACATAAATCGAAGATATTTGACTTTGATTCATTATGAAGAAAGATCAAAGAATTCAAAAACTTTATTTTTTTTATTTATTATAAAAAACTTTCTTATTGTGTTCTACAAACAGAATCAAACTCTAAATTTGTTAATACTGCTGTATCTTCAGCATGACGTAATCAAGTTTTAACGACCAAGCCAGTGACTCCTAATTTCATATCACGGAAAATAAATAATTTAGCCTGGAGCAAGTTTATAAAGTGTTCAAGAATAGACTCTAAAAAGTTTAAAGATTAAAAACAATAACAAAACTCTATTGACCGTCAGGTAACCATCACTCACCATTGGGATAAAAAAATGGTAATAAATTTTTTGTCGATATTTTTAATGGAAAACTTTATTCGATTGACCATAGGACAGTAAAATAATTATGATTTTTCAAGGCTGAACCGAGAGTCGTAATGGATACACCTAAATAATTGATGATTAAATTTTCAAGGAGAAAAATGTCGATCTCTTTCAGATCCACTTAAGATAAGGCGATACGATACGAGACCTAAAATCTCACATAGAGAAGTCAAGCCCGTGTCTCCGGTCATCCCAATTACGGACCCGCCGAGAGTGAAATCAAGCCGCACCTGCGTGAACTAAATTTTCCGCGGCGCATGCCGCCGTTCGCTTTATAATAATAACCCGACGTTGCCTGCATTAATATCAATCTACTACGGGGAAAATCGTCGCACTTAAGCGCACCCGAAGTATACAACAATTTATTTCTCCGCAATTTTAAAATACTCTCTTTGCGGCGATTAAATTATGATACTTGGGTTAATTAGAAAGTATTAGTTTTTGGTCTTAAATTTTCGAAAATTACCCGTGGTAGTTGATGGTAGCTTACTCTAAAGAACTGAAAATTTATTTTTCAGGTTGTTATCTCGTACGATAAACTAAATTTAATAAACTGCTGCCTTAATATCATTTATCAAATATATTTTTTAGTGTTATTAATTTAAAATCACATTATTCTTGATTGTAGGAAATTCTACGTCTAATAAAATTTTTAACCAGGTAATAGTAAACTTTCATTCTTTAAGTTTCTTAAAGTTAAAAATAATAATTTTCATTCTAATTTGATTTAATTGATTTTTAAATTTCGTCGCTGACAATTAGTGAAATTAAAAAAAAATTTCTTCGCGTGGGTCTTAAACAGTGTCAATAAACTCCGAAATCTTTCCCAAAGCTAGAGAAACCGTTGCTGTCCGTTAGACTATAATATGCAAACAAGTCAATTTCAAAATTTAAATTAAAAAAAATTCCCACCCACACCTTGTGTGTTTTATAGAGATCACCGGAGACGTAAATCAAGCCCGGCCATCTCGGCCGAGTTCCCATTCTCGGTCCATTGACAAACTAGAAAATCAATCTTCTCGCTCTCATTTATGCAAATCGTCGAGCTACCGAAACCTGCAGACTCTGGGTAGTATTAAGACTCTCGTGTCACCAAATGAGGAAGCGATCGGAAGAGGAAGGTACTTTGATACCCGATAAATCGTGCCACCTTTCCTTCGTGAAATATGTGTGAAATTTCTGAGCAACGCCATTTATTTCTTACTGTCGCTTCCCCCCTTAAGGATTCACTTAATTTTTTTTTTTTTTTTCATTCAATTTGATTAAATATTTAAAACTCTCGAATCATCCCACACGAAAAGAAATTCTCGTTTCGTTCGTATAAATTAAGCTCCAAGTCCACGTGGTCAGGTTAATGAACCGAAAAAATGAAAAGTACGACGGACTGCCTAGCTATGCCTCATCAGACTTTTCTAGCTATTAATCTTGTAAAAACAATAAATAACAGTAATTAAAAAATGATCAATGATGGTTTACAATATTTCTAATTTATGATTATTATTTGATTAATAATCGATTTTATTAATTCAATATCATCTGTAATAGATAATAATAAATAAATATAATTACTAACAATAAATCATTCAAACTAAGAAACTAAATTTCAAAATAACTAGAAAAGTTAAGAAAATGATTCAATTTTTTTTTTTAATTAAATAGTAAAGAATACTTGTCTACTTTGTGGAAATTCATATTCAACTTAGCTAACATCATTCATTTCAACTAACTTTTTAAAAAAATATATAAACGACAAATTTATTTGTTATAGTTTAAAATTTGTTGTTTGTATATTTTTTTAAAAAATAACCTAAGCTCAATTTTTTTTTACGGATCAGTAGAAAGAGATGAATACAGTCAGACGGTATTTTTAATTCTCATACCGTATCTGTTAGTAATTTAAAATATTAAATTTTCAAACCTTAATTAGTCTCACTCTACATTAAACAGTGTCAACGAAAAATAACTCGAATTCCAGTGCCCAAAAACACCAGCTGTAAACACATTTATACAAGTAAGCGAAACCCGAATTTGGCAACAAGTCGGCACTGGATTTTATCTCCTCTCGACGCGGGAAATTCGCGGGGACCACCATAAGCGAATAAAATACGTACGTATGCAAAAAAATCCGGTTCTCACGTCCCCCAGCCAGCAGCACTTGTGACTCGTGTACCAGCATCCGATGGCAATTATCAGAGCCACCTTGAGCCAAACCTGCTTTCTTCACACCATTGCGCATTGTCCTTTTTATTTTCTACACTCCGCGGTAGCGCCGAATAAAGTGCGGCTTAAACCCTTGCCGGTTAAAATTTTTGATTCGATTTCGAGAGTTCGTCGAACTGGTATCGCTTTTGGGCTTTTTTACGACATATGTGTGGGAATTTCCGGACATTTTTACGGCTTTGCGAATTTTTTTAAGACCTCAGAAGAGGATCAAATACTGGTTTTTTTATCATTGTTTATAAGCCTGGGCATTGCGTTTCCACGTATTTTAGATAATTTTTACGGAATTCTTAAACTCCGGAGGCTTAATTGGTATCAGTGGATGATACACTCTAAGCTCGTACGTGCGTAAGTTGAAATAAAGAACTTCTGGAATTTGCATTTATTTTTAGGTCTAAAACTTGTTTTGCGCGAATCGATAAATCTCAAATAATCTAATCCAAATGGATCCTTTGTTTTTTTTTTCACTTTAAATTAGCTTGATAATAACGAAAAAATAATGTTTTAGCCATTAAAGTATCTTAAAAACACGATAAAATAATCAGTCGAGCCCACCTTGAGAAGCATCAGATAATTTTTTATCTTTTCTGACTTGATAATAATTATAAGCATTTTTTAAAGTACGTAATAAAATATTCAATTTTTTTGGAACCATTATTATATTTTGAAAAAGAAAAAAAGATGACTGTAATTGAAAAGGTTTTTTTTCATACAAAAGTAAAAAAAAGGATTAAAATTAATTCCTAAGTGGTTTGGATTTTTTTGGTGGAAAAAAAGAACCATAAACATTTAAATTAACACAAGGAAAGTTTAACAGAAGCTTTGACTTTTCATTTCATGTTATTACGAAGGTAATAAATTTTGTTTTTAACCGTACCTTAAATTTTATAAATAAAGTCTTAAAAATTTGAGACCAAGTATGGGTGCACCGAACTCGAATTGGTTATTTTTGTCTCCTGTTATTTAAGGCATAATAAAATTACAAATTTTGCAGGGTTTATCGAACTTGAATTATAAAAATGTTACTTTTATGGGAGGAGGTATTTTTAAAAATTAACTTAATTGATAATTAAATACATGGCTCTTTTTTTTGTTCGTTTTTACAGGTTTATTTTTTAAGATTTTTTTTCAGCTAGATAAAAATTTTGGACGCATTTTTTCAACAACGATTCTCACAATAAATCTTTGAAAATTAGCATCTCTTTCATTTGTTTATAAGCATCACAGTACATTAAAAAATTCGGCAAAATAAATTTCACAGTTCACCGTGCACCCAAAATTCTTGAAGTTCTTATCAACAATTAAAAATTGAAAAAAAAAACACAATTTAAAATTTGTAACTTCATAAATCACGAAATAATCTTTTCTTGAATCATACTTTTAGACCATGAACTAAGCTACAAGTTTTTTTGACCAATAACCTTTTACCACTGGATTAATCCAACAAGTGGCTAATTTTAGTAAACAAGTTCGTCTGATTGGTACCAAAGAAGCAATCGATAAAAAACAAGTTTTTTCGAATATTTGATCATTTCTTCAAGTCCGAAAGCTACCTAACAACGAGATCTGCAAAATGTATGGGACGAAAAAAATGCTAAAACGATCAAGTAAATTTAAATTAAAAAACACTGCAATGAGTAGTTTCAAAAATCTTCGTTTACGTAGGTTACTTTTAAAAGCAGACGTCTCGATATCAAGAAACCACCCAAACAGTTGAGAGGTTATTTTCTTCTTCCAAAGCGACATGGCCCAACTGTCCTCGAGCGATGTCTTCAAAATAGTCGAATTCGACTACGAGCACAAAATCTTCACCCAGAAGGGCGACCTCAAGCCTCAGAGTTTCAAGTTCGTCACCGCCGAGGAAAATGAGTTCTCCTACACTTGGCAGGTCAAGTACACCGTCAACAAGTACGAAACCATATACACCGAGCAGCACCAGGACGCCGACTCACTGGTCGATTCGGAGTTCATCGACGCCCTCACCGACGAAGCTCCCCCCTGCACCAAGCTCACCGACATAGATTTCAGTCTGAAGGAGAAGCTGTCCATGGGGGACAACGTGTACTTAACCCTCAAGATTCGGGGTTTCACGGTTTTTCTGAACGCCAAGTACGGGGCGGGCACCATGTCCTTGCAAATGACCATACCGGACTGCATAAACGAGTGGAGGTACTCGCGCCTGGACATCAAGGTGAACGTCTACCACAGGTACAACAAGCACTACGAACAGGTGATAGACGACCTGAGTAGATTTTTGGATAGCCAGGCATTGTGCGACGTCAAGTTCATGATCGACGGTATCGAGATACCCGCGCACAAGCAGATACTGTCGGCTAGAAACCCGGTCTTCAGGTGATTGATATAAAAAGTTAGCCTGGATTTCATTTGAGTTTGAATGAATTTTGAAACTTTCAGGTCGATGTTCGAGACGGACATGCTGGAGAGGGAACACGGAAGGGTAGAAATAACCGACGTTCAGCCGGGTATCTTCAAACACCTGTTGCGTTTCATTTACACGGGTAAAGTTGATTCGAACGGCTCGGCCGTGGATTGGCTGAAGCTCACCGTGGCCGGAGATAAGTACGGGATGACGAGCCTCGTTAGCCTCTGCATCGAACGACTATCGGCCGATTTGAACGTGCACGGGGTTATTGATGTTTTTAACGTTGCCGACAGCATTAACATCGACACGCTCAAGGAGATGTGTAAAAAGTACATTCACGCTAACAAACGAGAGGTCGTGAGCTCGGAGGGCTACAGGAGCCTCATCGAATCACGTAGGGCCGATTTGATTTCCGAACTCTTTTGTTTTGATTTGGTTGAAAAAAAATGAAACACTGTCATTATTACCCCCCCCCCTTTTTTTTTTTAAACTTTTTGTTATTTAAAGTTAACTTAGTTTTTATCAGGCTCTATACTTAGCTTATTGTGAAGGTAACTTTTTTTACACCTTGTTTATTGATATAATTTATAGTGGTTCAAACTACATACTACAATTTTAGTTAATTTTTTTTTACGTACTGCTGAATAAATTTTTATCTATTGAAATTACGCTCATTTTTTATCAAGAGTACGAGTTAAGCTTTTCATTAAAGAGTACATAGTTTTCTGAAGGGGATAACAACTCGACGATCTCAAAGTGCACGATCAAGAGGAGTTTAAGCGATAGTTTATCCGGTAGCCGTCGAATCGTCTCGTTCAATCTTTCGCAGCCGGCTTCGAAGTCAAAGTACGAGCGCGGAGGAGAGGAAAAAACAAAACGACTCATAATCCAGCGTCAGGTTTGAAAAAAGGTAAAAGAAGAAGATAGAAGAAGAGATGACCTTGGCCGGCCTTGCGCAGCTTCTCGGGCTGCACAAGGATTTCGCCTCCCTTCCCCCTCATTATATCCTCCTCCTCTGCTCCTGCTGCGGTCATTTTTCCCCGTGAAAGATTCGAACTCCGCCTGATTTACGAGGATCATTATTTTCCCCGCCGCTATTTTTGGATCTCAGTCGCGAAACTGAGATTTAATTAGTCATATAAAATCACAGGACTCATTGTAATTTCGGTGCATGTACAAATGAGCAAAAAGTAAAATTCAGGCTCTTTCCTATAATGCGCCAAACTCGTTTTATCTCCCTCTGTACGTAGCTGATCCAGCCTGATCTCTAAAGATAAGAGCGCGGGCGACAAGTTTTGTGGCGCGAGTTTTTTTTTTGCTTCCAGTTTCTTCTTCGAGGAAAATTTGATTGGCTCAGCCCATTAACCCAATGTTCGCTATTTCCATTTTTTTTGTCCATGCAAGTAGTTTTTTTTTTATTAAGTTAAATTTTAGTTACCGGAACGATTATCCTTGAACAGTTAAATTCTCTATCGCATTGTAATAAACTATAGATGCATGATTAATAACAACTTACTTTAAAAGTTGTAGTTATAACGAAGATTGATCTTTCATCACTCACCTGAAACAAAAAAAAAAATTGAAAAATTAAGTATCGATAAACCATGGTATGTACAAGAAATGATGAAATTGTAAATTCTCTCGCAAGGTGCGAAGAAAAAACCGTTTTTTTATCCATGCTTAAGTGTTACAATGAGTGCTCATTAGAGTAATACTTCGAGTACACGCGTAAGCTTAACATTTAATTTTTTTAAACCGGTAGGAACACAGGATTTTACAATGGCGCAATCGTAATTAAAATTACAATCCATCCTCTGAACGCGGCACTTAACGTCGAGCCCAATAGTCAATTTTTTTTTTTTTAAATCTCCCGCGTTAGCCTTGGTATGTAACTCTCCTGGAAGATTAAGTTCTTACTTCATTTACGCCTTCTGTAAACCGGGCTGATGCATGAACTTAATTATTACAGCTTCGGTCGAAAGAATCCCGACTTCAAACTTGTCGCCCGTTCCATAAACAAAGCCGGGGCGAGGTATGCGAAAAGGCACGCTCATAACCCGGGACCAGCACTTATCAATGAGAATACCTACTTCGGTGCTTTTTTTTTAACTCTCTTTGGGTCCTCTGATCGATGGTTATCACCCTTACCGTTAATTGCGAAGCCTCGATTTGGACTCTCCCAAGCTCGTGCGTGTCCCCGATACGACAACTGTTATTTCGAGGAAGCTGCACGCGCTCGATCGACTTTTTTTAATGACAATTTTGACCCTTTTTTGACTTTTTCGGTTTCAGTGGGTCAGTCTTAATTGCAAATTAGGTACGATGTTGTGGCATCGAATATTATGACACGATTAAATAGCTGTTGCAAGTATATTTTTACTGAATTTTTATTTTATGTTTGTAAAGAATGAGTTATTTGTATACGTTCTTTTGTTAAAAAAAAATAGGGTTGTACGTCATCGGAGATAAAATGAAACTGGTACAATAGATTTTTCTAGATCCACGCGTATTTCGTAACAATTTTTTAATTTTCATCTCGCTCGATCTTTTTTAAATGCAGAAAAGAAAAAAAAAAATCACTCTCGCCCCATAACACCCAAGTTTCGTCATCGAAACTAGTTTACCGAGATTTATCAAGAATCATTCGGTAGAATAATGCACGAAAACTATAAAAGGCAACGTCGGCATTTCTCAGTCCGGCAGCACAAATTATTACAAACGCAAACATAAACACAGACAAAAAATGCAATTACTCCACGTCGTTTGAAAAAAAGTGAGAGAATCGAACGGATGAATAAAAATCTAGATCCATTGAAAACCGCCGCCGGTGTGCGTATCGAAAGGAATCCACCCTGATCTCGCAATGGTTTCCGGTTTGTCTGGTTGCGTTCATTTTTTTTTATAGTGGCTCCCGTAAAACGAAGAATTTTTTTCAATCCTGGTATCAAGCAGCAGCATCCGGAAGCTGTACCGCCCGCGCGTGCCTCTTGCGTAAGGTTTTACTAATGAATCGGAGGGAACATTTTTGGGCTAACGATAATTCAATGGTGATTAACCGCCGACAAGTAATTTACCGGGGCTGAATTTCAATCGGTAGTTTTTCATTGTAAAAACCCTCGGCTTGTTGTGAATGGGCATCCTGTCTTTGAAAAGGATACAACTTTCGATTTGTTCGGGAAGAAAGCCATCGTAGGAAAAAACTTTTGCTCGGTCTGGTAAACTCCTGTAGAGTTTTGTTGAAAGTAATGAATCAATCATCAAATTCAAATTTTAGTCTAGCTAGCAAACTTCAAAGCTCTCACTTTAAAAAATTCTATTCCCACTCAATTAAATCGCACTTCCCGGGTGAAAATTCATCACCCCTTATCAAAAGCTCGTAACAACAGGACTTCAAAGCGATTAATTTTCCAGCAGGATCGTCGGTACCAGGAACAACAAGCTACCTCTCGCAATCTCCGGATCTCTTCCGATGTTCCGTATATTTGTCTCCCAGGGGCCCCTTTACCCCGGGAGATAAGACCGCCAAACGATTTCAAATTCCTTCTGTGGCTCCCGGACGCTGGTTTACGGGCCGCACCCCGGAGGATGCTGAGGGCACACGTGCGTGCGGACGCCAATTATGGGGGGCTACCGAGTGTTAAAGAGAATATGCGGTTATTACGAGGACGACTGCATAACGAGCCGACCGCGCGACGATTGTTTGACCTGCCCCGCGGGGAGATTTCGGATTACGGGGAAACTACGCGACTTTACTTACTTAGGATGGTGTTCGAGCTGATAACGGAGGTGTCGTTAATTTTTCTACTATCGTATCCGTGGGTTTTTTTTTTTTTTTTTTTTTAGTTTGTTAGGGGTATTGTAATGTAGTTTATATTTGACATTTCTCAGTTGGTTTTACTTTGATTTGTTTTGGCTGTTGGGTACAACTCCACAATGTCGTGATGCAAAATATAGATGTAACTAGAATTATTTGCAATGTAATTAGTTTGAAATATATGTATGCATATGTCCAAAATTTGTAAGAATTGAAACTAAATTTTTTGTCTTAGCTGGAGTATCAAGGGGTTACTTGGTTCTGTTTGACAGGATTATGACAGGACTATTGGCAGGACTATCATTGTCAAGCTCTCGTAGTCCTGTCCAGTTCAAAATAAGCTGACCAAGACCATTCAGAACAATTCAGGACTTTTATAACAGGACTAAGTGGAGAGCCCCGGAATTTTTGTGAATATTTTGCCACAGTTATCAAAAATTATTTCTCAATACGCTAAAGAGAAGAAAAAATCTCTCCCAAGGGTGTGATTGTGATTCCCACATTACTCTCAAATAATCTCTTACACTATTTTAGGAAACCACCTGTTATAAAAACCAGCAAGAATTTCAAATTCAATTTAGTCCTCACTTAAAGAATAGGAATTCAGCTCAAAAATAGGCCTAGAACGTGACCTTTTTGGGGCAGGCCAACGAGTACTCCCCGCATTCCGACGATTTGAAATTTCTCCGATACAGAAAATTCTCATGATCCAGCGGTCCCACCGCAGCCGGGGTTGCACTTAGTGTAGATACAAATTGCTCGCACGAGTGCACCAGCAGGTATAACCCACTTCTCGTCCTTGCCGGAGAAGAGAAGAAAAAGAGCCTGCCTCGTACTATTTCGTAATAATTCCCCATCAGCTGCAAGTGCACGATTCTCCCATATCCCAACCGCCAGCCGGCCACATCCCATTTTTCCAGACGAACAATGAAAGTGGTGGCATGACCGAGCGAGCTTTGATTTGTGTTAAACCGCTCGACTTTTTTTTTTTCAAAAATACCGCGAGATTAACCTTACGACTCCCAGTGCTGGGAATTCGATTGCCGGGCGCGGGAGTTTTACTTTAAACGGTAATTAGGTTCGGGGCTTTAATTGTTCACAATTTAATTGAAATGTGTTCGGGAAAGTTTAATGAATTCAAACGGTATCGTTATGTAAATAACTCGTTCGGGTCGTAAAAACAATTAGGGGGTGTTGTAAATTAAATAAACGCTCCCGAGTGTTACTCGCTCTTTGTTTATCGTGGTTAATTTATTAACAATGCAAATAGTAAAATTTTATGTTGATTGAAATTATTTTAAGCTTTGAAAATTACTGAAATTTTTTCGGTGGAACTAAAAAAATGTGTATTTCTATAGTGTGGGTAAAAACGTAGAACTAAATTTTCTCACTCATGTCTGGGGTACATTAAATTGGGTAAAAACATAACATTGAAACTTTATGGTCGCATCGCGTTCTAAACGTGTTAAATTTCATCTAGGCACATATATTTTTTAACACACCTCTAACAAGCACCCCATTCAATCCGAATTATACAATACTTTGAAACTAAAAAAGATAAGACTGTTTTTGCGAGTTTACAGGGATACCCGATTTATGGGAAAAAATATAAATCTATATCGTTCGTAATAAATGAGACACTTTTGTTTTATTGTAAAGTAAATTACTTTCACGCTTTACTGGTCGATATAAAAAAATTGATATAAAGAATCCACGTTTTGTTTAAAAATACTTTGTTTTTTTATCGCAGAATATATTTCAAAATTTACGTAAATATCATGTTATTAGTCTATGTAGTATGACAATGAAGAAAATTTTTTACCCAGAAAGGTAATTTCTCATTCTACAAAAAAATATTAAGACAAAAAGTAGTCTCAACATTTAAGTCTGTGGGACCAACGGTTTTCGAAACGAACAAAAGGCAATGAAAGAAAAAATAAGCTCATCCTTTTGGGACCCCAGAATGGCTCATTTATTCTCGCTATTGCCTTATAACTTTTCCTCATTGTGAGGCCCGAGAGAAAAGAGACTCAAATATGTTGAAAGCGCAATGGAAGCGATGAATTAAAGCTTTTTGACGTAAACTTTTTCATCGTACAGGTGAATGCAGTATCAAATGCTTTACTTTAATTGTTGGGAAATTAAATTTGTCGTCATGGGACAAAAAAAAAATTGTGTCTATAAGTAATATAAAATGCAGCCAAACTCCATTATGATGAATATCCCAGTTACATAAATTTAAAATAACAATATTCGATGGAAAAAAAAGCGAAAGAGTCGGTTTCTCGCACTGTTATTCTCTCCATTATAGAAGCTGATTTTCCATTGTTTATGAAGACATAACGATTGACTTTTATAACTTCAATCAGAAACTTCGTGAATCAATAGACCGTCATCACGCAGACTAATTTACACTTCCTCTTTTCGCGTTTCCAGCGCTCAATTATGAGAGAGCCACGTGGTAGCTCCAACAGCAGAAGCACCAACTGTTTATATAACCCGCAGCCTTTGAAACAGAGAAAGGAGCAGAAGCAGCTGACTAAGGTGGAGGCGGAGGAGGAGGAGGAAAAAGTTTCATAACTCCTACTTTGGTGTTGTTTGGGTCCAGGGTTACGAGAAAAATATATCATTTCTTCCTTTGTCAGAGCGAAAGAAAGAAAGAAGAAAAAAAAACGGCACGTCGCAATCAGTGTTTGGAAATTTTTTGGCAACAGTTGGGTACAGCTGATTTGATTAATTAACATATTTCGCGTTATGATCCATTGATATGAGAAATTATCCATTGTTCTTCTGGATTTCTCACGTTAGACGAAGGGTGGTTTTGACGATGGGAAGTGAATTCGAAAAATTATTGAAAATAAATGGGAAACAATGAACGAAACGCGGGCATCCGAAATTCGAGATCCGATAAGCGGTTCGTTGAAATACTTCGGAGGACTCTTAATAAACTAACGCCAAAAACAAAACAATCGTAAATCTAAACGTATACGGTTTTCGGTATATAGAGTAACAATGTTTTTGATTCAAAAATATTTAATCATAGATCAGGACGAAGTCCAAAAAATTTTTAGACTTGTATATACTTTAAAAATCTAGTGTTTGTCTTGATCTAAAAATGAACTTGAGTTGATGGACTTAAATCTAATTTTTACTATATTATTGATAATATAAAATGTGCTGGTTCCATTTTTTTAAATAATCATCATACACTTTGGAAAGACTTATTTTTTTTGTTACTCAATAAGAATATTTTTTAGATATATGTGATGCAATGTGACAAATCATAAGTTTTGTAGTTTTGGGGTTTAATTCGTCGATTAAATTAAAAAATAAATAAATAAATAATAATAATAATAATAATGATAATAATAAGTGGTGTTTTTAAACCATAGTCCAAACCTACACGATGTATATTTTTAAAATTATTTATTCTTTATTCATACATTTTCACTATTTATCTGAAGAATTCACGCTTGAAAACAGTGGAAAAAGTTATCATCTATTTATTTATTAAATTATTAGTACTATTGTTCTCATTATTATTGTTGGTTTTTAATAAATAATTAAAAAATTTTAATTCAAATAGTCATGCATTTATTGATCAAATTATTATTATTATTATGAATATAAGAATTTTTACATTTTTTTGTCACAAATCATTTTTAAAAAACCTGTCTGTCCTAGTATTTAAAAAGTACGGTATTAATAAAGTTAGTTAGTTTGACAGCGGTTTCGTTTTTACTTTTCGAAACCGTTTATCACTAATCCTACCGATCGAACGATCCTCTTTAGTGGTTCTCCGACGGTGACGCAAATCCCTTGATTAAAACAGCCGTGCATTCCAATTAATTTTGACACCACACAGCGGGATTGCAGAAATATCTTAATTTTAACGCTCAACTAATTCAAGAAGACCGCTTGCACTCAAAAACCCGCAAGTCACACGCTAAATTCAATTAATCTCCCTGAAAAAGGGGATTCATCGCCTTAATTCACCCATTGCATCAGAGCCGATAGGGCGGCGAAAAAGAAATTCATGCAGGCCGCACACCCACGGTGGTGCGAAAAATCTTGCATCAGGAGGAGGAGGAGGAGAAGGCAAAGCCTCTCACCGTTCTTGCACGCGCGTGTGTATTACTCTCGATTTCGTCAACGCGTCGATTCAATATAAAGGCGTGGAAAAGCCCGAGGTTTTGGAAACGAGTTCACACGATGGCTTTTCGAAGATAAATTTACGCCCCCATTGTGAGATACCCAACGCTTACTTATTAAATTCGACCGGGTTATTATGTTACTCGAGGAATCTGCGCGATCTTGCACTGAAAGATGAGTGACCCGAGGATCGAGTTATGGTTTTTTCGGGTATAGCTTTACTACGGTTTTTGAAATACTTTATAGTACTTTAAATTTTTTTTAAACTACGACTTATAAATTTTTGATAAAGTACACGGAAAAAATAAAATCCTTGCAGCGTAGCTGAATTCAGCGATATGACGATGCGAACAGTTAACGACGCTCCAACGCAGACTTTTCATCGTGGCGAGGCAAAGTCTGCGTTGGAGCGACGTAAAGTTAGCTATAGCGTGCCTTCCTTACCAACAGCTGTAGCAGAGCTCGACTCACGCTTGACGCTTGTTTACTTGTGTACTTACTCTCTGCTATCGCGGGTTTACAGCAGCATAACTATAAAAAAATGTGTTTATTGATAGTTGTAATTAATTTAAGTATTTTTTATATCAGTATTTTTATCACCCGCGATAGCAGAGAGTAAGTACACAAGTAAACAAGCGTCAAGCGTGAGTCGAGCTCTGCTACAGCTGTTGGTAAGGAAGGCACGCTATAGCTAACTTTACGTCGCTCCAACGCAGACTTTGCCTCGCCACGACGAAAAGTCTGCGTTGGAGCGTCGTTAACTGTTCGCATCGTCATATCGCTGAATTCAGCTACGCTGCAAGGATTTTATTTTTTCCGTGTAGGGGTAATTTATATTTTTCTACTGTCGAGTCTCTGCTAAATGTTTTATTTAATTTTTTTAGTTTTCTATTTTACTTTTAAAATAGTGTACTGTATAGTCTAAAAAATATATTAGAAAATTAATATTTATATGAGTTTGTATAGAGTAGGCATTTCAGTAATAAACTTACAAATATTGTAGAAGAGGTTTTTTTTTCTTATCAAGTTTGATTAACCTCTACAGATTATTGCCTAGAGTAAACATAAATATATATGAAATGAATGAATTAATGAATATATAAAATATATATATTAATTAAATTATAATAATAAAGGTCCTCTATTGGGAGTTACATTGAGTTAATTTTCCAGAGTTCATGTATTGAGACCGCACTTTTTTATAAAACAATCGATTAACTAAAGCACTGTTATTTTCGGTCCACGTAGGACCTATAGAAGAGGTTAAACAGTTAATCGATCGATCTTTTCTCAGCGTAAAAACAAAAAAAAAATTTTATTTAAATTTTTAAACGATTGCATTGATCATAAAACTTCAACCCAGCATGATCTGTTATCAAAGTCTCAAAATTAAACTCGAAAGCAGCGATAATTCGTAATCAGGATTTAAAGAACCACTCGCACCGATCACAACTCAGTTTTAAAGAAGAAAATGATAATTAATGAATCCTCGCGGTTCGCGTCAAATGTTTATGCACTCTCATATGGGAGTACCTACAGCATCTCTTGCTCAATCCCCCCCCCCCCCCTTGTTTATTGTCGCAATCGCGCTTCCTGCGACGAATGGATGAATCATCATCGTCATCGTCTTCTTAGAACGGAAGGAAAAGAATAAAAAAGGCGAAAATTAAGAGCCGGCGCGTACGAGATTTCTATCGTCTTACACGGCTTTTTATGAATAATATTCTTTTAAAAAACCCCCTAGTTTTTTGTAAAGCACAAGATTTTGTTCTAAAAAGATTAAAGATACGGTTTTGATCGAAGGCAATAAATTACGCAAGGACCAAAAAAAAATTTCCGTCCGGTTAGTTGAAGAGCGCCGAATTTCATCCAAGGCGAGCGTCTTTTTCGGTGATTATTCACGCAAAATTTTTGGGGACTTTTATCTATACAGAGAGAAACAAATGCCGAGATTTTGCAGAAAATCAGACAAAGAGTTTTGTTATAAACAATCGAAGGTGAAAAAGAGGTTTAATCTGGTACGAAAATCAGGCTTGAAATCAAATTCACGGTCCCCCCAGCGGTCGTTCGGTCGCACGCGGGGGCAATGGAAATACCCGCATGTGTATATATCACGGGGCAGATCCGGCTGGAACTTTTCCTTTCTCTCAATTCTGGTTGCGAGTGTCCTTCGGCGGGCATTGTGCGAGCGGTCTAAAACCAACCCTTCGTCCCAACCGCGCAATTATTAAAATGATTAATTAATTAGAGTACTTTCTCCCCGCTGTGATTTTTTTACATAAGACTGGGCCTGGGAAAACAGCGGTATAATAGAGACAATTCCTCCCGAGAAAGTGTAAATTACGTGCCGGGATCTCGTTAAGCCTCCCCGCGCATTAAAACAAACACACACACTTTATAAAATGCAAAGGACCGGGGGCTTGCGTAAAACGGGTCCATTAAAATCGAATCAAAATTAAGCACGAATTGAGCTTTCTCACGAGGGCGGGAGAAACAACGGTCGTCGGGGAGGAGCTGTATCGATCTTGATTGGGTGAGTTATGAGACGCGTGCGGGGAATTCGGCAGGTGTGGAAAATGGGCTTGTTTGGCAAGCGGAAAATTTCGTGAGAACATTTTTCAACAGGTGATAAAGTTTCGAGAGACCTTTTTTTGGTTTCTTTAGATTTGTGAATATTTTTTTTTTTTTTTTTTTTTTTTTTGAGAGGAATGCGTGTTATTCGAGAAGTTAGATATACGTGTGGGATTTTAGATTTTTGAATTCGATTGCCAAGCGGGGGAGAATTTATTTATTTTTTTTAAGCCACAGTGACCTGAAAAGCTTACGTTCCAGTTCTGTTCGTACAATGAAAAGGTAGAACTATATAAGCCAGCGGTTTTTGAGAAACTAGTTTTAAGAATGCCAATTTTTTTTTTTTTTTTAATTAAGGTGGTTTTCTACCAGAGCTAGTCAACTTCAAGACTAAAAAAAAAATTATTTCACCAAATGAGTAAAAATTATTTATTAAAATTTAATTTTTAACTTTTTATGGCTTCTGAAATTATTTTCTGACAAAAAAACATTGAAAATCACAACAAAACATTTTTTTTAACTTTTAACCTCACCTTTGAATAAGTACCGCAGTTTTGGAGGTTATTCACGTGAAAATTATTTTTTTTAAATGATTGTAAAATTTGTAAAAGGTCAATTTTTTGCAGTTTCAAGAAATGAATTCTTCGATTGTGAAACTATATGTATGTGGTTTTTCTAAAGTATCTCTATTGTAAGAAGACGAATATCAATAATTTATTACACTTTTTCAGCGTAACGGCCGTACGCGTAATAAAAAAAATTCAATCTTTAACTTGCTGTAACTTTTAAACTATATGGTCAATTTTGATCAGACTTCGTAAAAATGTTTGTTAATATCTAATAAGCACTTCCATAAAATTTGAGCTGATTCTCTATTGTCATGCATTTGGTAGAAAACCACCTTGACTAAAAAAACATTTTTATAATGATTCGCTAAATTTTTAGAATCATTAAAATGTCCTTTGAGAGGCTTACTTGATAAGTCTTTGGGTTTGAAAGGTCGACGATTCCAATCCAACTTTTTGTCGTTTCGGATAAAGCCCAAATACATCAGTCAAAATTTGTTAATGTAAATAATTCTTACGATACTTAAACCAAAGTAATAAAAATAATAAAAAAATTCAAGACCACCGAAGTTAATTGTTTAAACCTTATTTTAATTTTTGTAATAATTTTAGTTCGAACAATCTTTTTTTAACATTATTTTTCAAATTCCGCTAAGAACGCACACAAGAACCAAAGCAAAAAATTTAAATTTCCAATTAAATTTTTTCCCTCAAACACCTCGAAAAAAAAAAAGAGAACGGCTCATAAATTCAATTACAGGCCGAAAAACCACCGAATCAATTGCGCTCGCGGGTTAATACATTAGCTGCACCCACCTACCGCGCGCGCTGATTGATAATTTATTCAGCTACAAGTGTTAAACTCTTCACCTCTCGCGAGCCCGCGAATTAATTTGAATAAAATTAATCGACCTGCAAGTATCAATGTCAGGCCCAAAGCTTGCGCAACTCCCCGAGATTTGCGGTAGCTTCTTTAAAAAAGTTGACTTTTTTTTTTCTTCCTGCACCGCGCGTGAGGTTCGGTGACGTACGCGAGAAGAATTTAGTGTACTGGGTTTGGAATTTATAGGCGTCGAATACTATATATGATGTTTTGCAACCCGCGCCGCGAGCTTAGATTCGCAGATTGATTCCCCGGGCCGATAATCTATGGCTCCCGCCGTTTCGTCAAAAGATCCTCCAGAATCAGCTGTAACGTCCAAATTTTTGAATCAACTATTTCGCAACATTTGTTCATTTGTTTAATACAGTTTTTTCAAAGTTTTATTTTATGATTTTGAAAAATTTTAATAGTACAATGGAAATAATCACAATGTTTTTTTGCTGCGTTTCGCAATTGGGAAAAACGATAAAATTTTTCAACTTCAACCTGCAGCTGCTATAAATTTTTCAGTATTAGGGAATCCTAAAACTTAATTTATGCCACCATTGTCAAATCGTGATGGAGATACATCTTTTGAGCTTCACGAGGGACTTGTACGGAATACATTAACTATTTTTTTTTTTTTTTTCGAATTTGCAAATCGCGCCAACAAAAGATAATTCTTAAAGTTTTTCAAAACAAAAAGTAACGTTTTTCCAGTATCGTTTGAATCTTGGTCGAAATTTTTAAACCCTGCTATCAGCTTGTTGAGGAAACTAGCGCGTGGAAGTAAGTCAAATTTTTTTTCTGACCAATCTCGTGAGAAAAACACAAACTTCCAATCGGAATCGAGTAGAAAACCCTTGTTTAATAGAGATAATTAATCTAGTGCATACCTCACTCAATTTAGGTCAGTCGCCAGTTGATTTAAAAATCATAATTATTCAAGATCCGAACCCACATGTAATTCGATACACGCGTGTAGTACCTTCCTCTTCCGGGCTGTGCGTACCCAAAAAATCGTGTTGCGCAATTGTGATTTTTCGTTAAGCGAAACTCTGGATAACATTTACGGCTCTTTTTTTCCAAGGGTTTTGGAGCAGGAAATCGTAGGTGAAAGTACAAGCCGTTAACGGCGTGAAAAACTCTTCGGCTGATTAGAATTCAGTCAATAAAAACCAAACGCCGAGCTCAAACTCGTCAACCTCCCACGCGAACCTCTCTCGGGTTACAACTTTTGAATAACAATGCGGAGTCGTTACACCTTGTTTTTAAAAAATACATTAGAATTGGAGCGCTCAAAATGTATTAAATTTACTTTTTGTGAGCTGTCTTTCTGAATAAAGAGTTACGAAAATATTTTATTACTTGCATAAGTAAATAAACCTTTTAAGTATAATCTTTAACATATGAATAGTAAAAAGTATTGATGAAAAAAAATTGTAAAATTATTTGTATTGATGAAAAAAAATTGTAAAATTATTTGTATTGATGAAAAAAAATTGTAGCATTATATGATTTAGTATTGATAGCAAAGAATTGTAAAAATTGTAGCATTGTTTGATTTTATTGTTAATATCCAGCAAGTTAATTTTAGAGAAAATATTAAACATTATTGATTACGATTTATTAATATAAACATTTACTAATGAATCCTCTCTTTTTTACTTATACACGATTATTAATTAATTTTATTTATCCCCATTGAACTGATACTGGTCGCTTTATCAGCTCGAGTCTCGCGAGTATTCTATTTACCCCCCGAACGGTCAAGTGTGCGGCTGCGGGAGTAGAAACAATGGAGATAATGCAAGTGTCGATAAACGCAACCGCGGGGTTGCTACCAGGAGGACTTTTACCAACAACTCGCAACAGCAGAAAGTCCCCAAGGACGCCGAGAAAATAAAGCAGCGCGTACGTACGCGAAAGGTCAAATACCATCCTCAGGCTCCCTCCCTTCCCTTTAGCAGGCGCCGCCTCCAACACCACCAACAACAACAACAACCGCGACTCGAAGAAAAACAACGAGCCAAAACGAGCGTACGATTTATTCGTTCGCACCCCTTTTGTTTTCCTCGCGGTAACTCACCGACTGGCGGACTGGAAAGCTCACCTGGAACAAAAGAAAATAAAAGTGGGTTAGAAAAAGTGCATTTTCTTAAATTTAATTTTAAATAAAAAAAATAAAATCAAGTCTTATTGTTCGCGGTGTTGATAAGTAAGGCGAGTGAAATTGAGACGCGGAGAAAACCCGTCTTGATGTATAAATCACCCGGCGCGTATTTTTACGCCGAGATTAAACAAGTTCATTTACTCCCCAGTCATCCACATTCATTACGCGCAGCTGTCATTGTTTTAATCAAACAAAAGCTCCGGGACTAAATTGATGATGGACCCGGGTTATGAAATGATTAATTCAGGGTGTCATTGTTGCTTACCCCTTTTTATCAGAGTATTACGAAAGGCACGATTTTTAAACAAAAAAAAAAAAAAAAAAAAAACCAACATAATGTCTTTTGTGCATGTACGTTGCAAAAGGGTGGTGTGAAAACCCCATTGAAATTAATTCAATCGTAATATTGCACTAAATTACCGCTTTAATAAAACAGATGTAGATTCAATAACATAATGGCCGACGCGTTGCGAAACCTCCACGGTGGTCATTCAGCGGCTTTTGTCGAAAATAAAAAAAAAGGTCGGGGGTGTCCTTTGTGTAATGGTTGCAAAATCAGATGGGAAATTTTTGAAGTCTCAATCGCCCCGTAAAAAGAAGGGGCGAAAAAAGCGGTTTTATCGACTCGTCGTATCGATCGGGCGATAAGTGATAAGGGTTTTCCAGAATCGCCGACACGCCGTGCGACTTTCACTTCTAATACTTAATGTGCACCCGAAGGCTGCGGATCAGCGTGTTAAGTACCTTCACTCTCGCTTGCCGACGAGGAAGCTGGAAGCCAGATACGTTTTAGTTCATTGTCCATTTTTTTTTTTTTCTGTAAAAATTTATTATTTTTAATCATTTCTAATATTAATTTGACAATTCAAAATTTCGATCGCATAGCTGTATAGGATTTGAAGTCAAGACTAATGACTTTGTAATGTTTCATTGTACCTATGCAAGAAGTTGACCGATTTTTTTTAATTTATTGGAAAAATAAAATATTATAAAATAGAATAAAATCAATGTAATAAAAAAGTTTGTTTTTTCTTTTGATTAATTTAATTATTAATTTATTTAATTTAATTCACAACTAAGTAAAAAAATTGTTTCAAAAAAATATATCCCTTTTGACTCTTTTATGTTATATTTTTTATTTATTTTTTTCATGCATATTACGTGCAATGTGAGATGCTAAGTCCGAACTCAAGACCTTTGGCTCACAAGTTGAGAGGCTCACAGCAGAATTATAGAACAATATTTCAGTAATCTGAATTCTTATATTTTTAATTAACGGTTGAACAAAATTCGCCAATTTAAATTCCTTACTCGAGATATCAAAATTTCATGATCCATTTGAACCCTTTAATTAAATATTAGTTTGCATCATTAAATATTTCAAAACGGTTTCTCATAATAATATCAGTGAAACTGTCAGTTTAATAACGAGACAAGTTAATTCAGCAAAGTTCGAAGAAAATGGTTTCAAAATCTAAACGATAAAATTAATCGCAGTATGTAACGATCACTGCCTTAGATTAATAGTTCGCTTGAAAAGTAAATTGATTCGTAATATCTTTTTGTTCTTTGACGGCCCCAAATTTCTTGATTGATTCTAATGAAAACTCGACTTTTCTCAACTACGGTCACACTCAATACTCATTGAAAATTAAAAAAAAAAAAAATTCTTTTCTTTTTCAATAACCCCGCAGTGAACAAACACCCACGAGGCTCGGGCATTCGTCGCAGTCACCCGGAGATTTGAACGCCCGGTGCAGCGATATTACACACACAGAAAAGCTGACAGGATTCAGGTCAGTGAAAAGTCTAATTCATAATCAAGTAGAACGCGACGTGACTATCGTGATTTATAATCCCGATCTCTATGCACACACTATATATGTATATTGTTATATATTTACAATTTTCAAATACTCGATACTATTTTCACTCCTCCAGTCTTTCAAAGCAAACAGCTTTCACGCGAGAGGTTTTATTTTTATTCCCGATGTAATTGGTATCGGACGCCTTATCGTCTCCGATCTTGACACTGATCCCATAAAATGAAAATCGATGTAACAATTTGATTACCAGGGTGAACAAAAATAATATTCTCGGCGTTCGAATAAACAAGCAAGGTGTCTTCGATCGATCAGCCTAAACTTGAAAAATTGTCAAAAGATTGTTTATGTGGGTCAGTCAGTCGGGGAGTATGGAAACAACACCAATTTTCCGCGGTCCGGGACTCATTTATTTAACGTCAAAATCGATGCGCATCACCCGTGCTTGATTAATGATGAGAAACTCGCAGAACGAGCTCGGGTAATTTATGGCTTCATAAATCTCGATAATTCAAGCCGTAACAATAAAACCCACTGTAAACTATTGAGCACATTACTTATTCTTCTTCTTTTATTTTTTATTCAATAAGCGGGCCAACTCGCGGAAAATGGTTATAAAACTGTGATTGACGCGCGTGTGGCTTCGAGGGGGGAAAATATCTAATTAACACGCGTATAGAGGAGTTATTGCGATGCGAGAGCCGGCTTTGATTAAACACGAGGTATTCCCGAGTTGTTATGAAATATGCATAACGATATTTTTTTCGCGCGGATTTGTGGTATTGCGGTTGTATGATAACTCATTAATAAATTGATGTTACCGGAGAGAATTTTTTTGATTGATTTTATTTTTTTACGATTTCTTAATTTTTTTTATTTGCCGGGTAATATTTAATTTATGAATGTTGAAGCATGAAATTCGTCGCACTTATTTCTTGGACGTATAATTTAAACTGTGCTTTAGCGTACATAATTCATTTTTTTTTTTTTTTTTTTTTTTTTTAGGGCCAGTAGCAATCAATTATATTTTTGGTAGTTTTCAGACGTCTACAGACAATTTTTTTTTACTTTTCAATATTTTCTCAATTTATGCAGTAAATAAATGAACGAAGTATATTTCACATGATTCATAAGTAATTCAAAGTAACATTTCTATTTTTGCTGACAATAAAGAAAATTTTTTTTTCCAAGACATTCGCAGTCATATCAACAATTACATCGTCTTACGCTAACCGCACAATAAATCAGTCATTTTATATTCCAAACGATTAAAAAAAAAAAAAAAGGGAGTTTATCAAAGTAAAACCGATCGCAAATGTATTGTTTTACAATCGTCATAAAAATCAAGATAATTAATCACGACCGAGGAGGCAATTCATTAAGCGTGACAGTCAATACTGCAGTGGCGGCTAAACATGCGTACGATCGAAGTGAATAACCACCAGGCGAAGATAAAAACTAAGGCAGTAGGTAAGTGTTACCAGGGATCATCAATAACAGCTCAATAATTGATAGATCAACCGCGCGACAAAAAAAAGCTTTCATCTCAAATTGATTTTTTTTTTTATTCCTTTCAAAATTATCCTCGCGGGAGACAATAAAACACGCCTACTTACAAAACACGAGTAACTCTCAAGATCCACCGTTTGGATAAGGACTCGTCTTTGGCAATTAAACGATTGAAATCGTACGTATCGGAGATCGATGTGCTCAAATTAATGCCTCAATTTGTCCCAGAAGCACCGGGATTATAAGTGACCCCCCCGCGAGAGCCTGATATAATCGACTTTCTCTTTTCCCCCTTTTGTACGTATGTACGTGCGTAAAGAGATCTTCGATGTTTTGCAATAATCGTGATCGCTTAACGTCTCTATTTATTTTTTTCCCCTCCAACGGGAGTAGGTACCCATTTAAGGTAGAGCTTTTAGCAGCGGCAATCCAATTAAAACGACAATAAAAATCCAACTGTAGGCTATAAAACACTCGTTCGCCAGCCCGAGTACCATCGGTAAGTACTCGATTGCTCACTTAATTCAAGCATCATCGCGCGCCGGGCCGTTAAAAATCAATAATAAGTCTCAGAGGAGCAGGGAGGGCTTATAATACGCCTGCACGCCGGGATTTATTTCGCAACGCTTTGTCTTTGCGGCAGCCCATTGTCTGCGCAGGACTCGCTTATCTGGCGCGCGTATCGGCACTTCTAATTTTCCTCCGGTACTGCTGCAGCTGGAATGCGGTTTCGCGAGTGGGTGGCGAGCACAATGAGGTGGATATATTTTTGGGAGGGATTTTGATCGACGGGGTCTTTTGAAAATCATGTAAGTGTCTACAGTGACGGACTTAACGGGGTCAGCTGCGTTCGAAGCTTTTGAAAAATGGTAATTTTCGGTTGCGAGTTGTCAAATAATATTTTTCCTTTTTTTTTTTCTTAGGTAAGGACAATAATTTTGTGTTCATACTTTTTGAAGATTATTTGGAAAAATATTTGATCAATTTATTGTAAAACTTCCTTGAAGACGTCCCATAACCAACAGCTTTTATAATGCTTATCACTATTTTTCTATACAAATGAGTGAAAATTATAGATTTTAATGAATAATTTTTATAAAAAAAACAATCAAGCAGAAAATTCTAAAAGAATCTATATAATTATCCTGGAAATAAGACTTATCCCGAGAATAAGACCGTATAAAATTTTCATAGGTCCTTCCCCAAAAATAAGCCTTTTTTCGAAGAATTCAAAAAAATTTTTTAATTAGGTATATATGTTTTAACAAAAGCAAAAAAAAAAAATAATAATAATAATACTAAGTCAGCGCTTATTTTTTTAAAAACATGGTATTAATTCCAAAAAAATTCTGCTATCGTTAGAACAGTACGTAATCTATCTCTATGTAAAGCTAATGTCTGACCGAACTCTGATGTATCTACTTATCAGCTAGACGGTTTTTCCAAAAAGCGTTACTATTTTCAATGCATGTATATTATATTTACCATTTCAAATGATATCTTTGAATGAGTTAATGTTTGATCAATTATCTATTGAACGCATTTTTCTTTTAAACAAATCCTTGTACCTACCCTCCTTAATACAAAACCTTACGGTTTCAAAACTTTTACATTTTTTTTTTACAAGAACTGCAATTAAGAAGTGTCACTTCACCTTCATGAAACGACACACTTCTTTTATTTTATTCAAATTTATTACTCAAATGAAGTTACCTAATTACCTCTTGTAAATCGAAACTAATAAACAGTTATCGAACACAAATCAAAACATCTCTCACCGAAGCGTAATATTTTTTATTGCCAAGTATTTACCAAGCTTACATAAGAAAATCACACCTCCTTAGTGCGAGCATCGCCCAGCGATCCATCACCCAGGGCGGCCAATGAGGGGCTCAATTACCTGTCAGTCGTATAAGGTAGGACAGCGAGAGAGAGAGAGAGAGAGAGAAAAGCAAAATATACGCGACACGAATCCAACAGTGACCTCCCGCGGTGCCCATGCCATGCCTTTCTTTTCATTTTCGCGTGCTGCTGGGTCGACTATGATGCGTGCGACGCGAGGAGATAAACGTCGCACTTCCTTTACTCCCACGAAACGGCGACGCACGAGAGAGAGAGGCTGTCTTTTTGGCTTTCGCTTTTGTTTATTTCGCGTGTTTGTTTTACGTACCTACCACCCCCCGAGGGAATTTTTCGCGGATTTCAGATTGAGTTTCAAATGTCTATCTTGGCCGTTTCCTGAAAGATGAGATTACCAAATAGTGCGACGGTTTTGTTCAAGGTTTTATGTAATCTTTTTTTTTTTTTAATTTTTTAGTTTTTGTTTTATAATGTACACTATTATTTCAAATTAGTTTTTAAAAGTGAAAGTGTCATGTACATGTCGGAAAAATTATAATAAATCAAAACAACGTACCTTTGTAAATAACAATTTTTTGTTCAAACAACATAAAGTATTTATTTCCCTTGTAGTTTTAAAAAAATTTCAACTCCATCTATTAATGCTTCATCTACATAAATTCTTATTGATTTTGTTAGTAATTTTAATTGAAGTAGTTAACAAAATTCTGAAACAGTCGTTTAAAGAAATTTTTAAAAGCCACTCGTGATACAAAACTTTAATAAATTAGTACATACACATCAACAGTAAAAACTGAAGATGATTACAAGGCTAATACAATTTTTGGGTAAGTATGAAATTTTCATTTAAAAAATTTAGCGATAAAACAATCAAATAATCACTATTCAATTTACATGTATTAACATCACTATAATACTCCTACAAGACAGGCACTATTGAAAAAGAAAAATATGTTTTTACAAAACGCTCCTCATTTGCTAACCTCGACCCATCCTCCCGCGTCTTTAATTTTTCATTCAAAATAAACGAACCCCATCGCTCGGCCAGACTCTAAAACAGTCTCTTCTAAATGCTAATGCGCCGGCCGCGAGAAAGTGTCTCGCGTGCACGCGAGAGAGCAGCGTGAATTTATGGATAGCAATCGGGGTCCCCCCGCGAATGAATATATTTCGAATCCCCCTTCCCTGCGTGCGTGTTCTCGCGATGGTACCGCGATTAGTTTAAAACGCCCACAGGTTGCGTCATTATCGCATTTTAAGGTGCCCCCTCATTACCTCCGCGTTCTTCCCGTAACAAAGTGCTCGGTATTTGTTTACACGAGACACCTGCTGGGATCGATTCTACCGGTCATTATTTAATCAGCCACCCAAAAGTACCCAATAATCTTCCATTAATCATCCCGGAGAGAAACAAAACTTAGGAAAAAAATCAATCTCCGGAGCGTGGAGAAAAAGGAGCGGACGGGGCCGGGTCATAAAGTCCGGGGAGTCGCGGGAGGCCGACAAGGGCCAGGGCAGGCGCCTTGATTTACGCGAGCGAACTGCATTGTGAAGACGATTTCGCTCGGCTCCCTATCGCCGGGGTAAATCTTATTCTCCTCCTGCTCCTTGTTTTTTTATCTCTCGGCAAGATGGAAGGGGTGTGATTCAGGGCGGAATTAAGGAGCTTAGCGGGAGTTATTCGGGCGTAAATATCGGATTTACATTTCGAAAGTCGATTTATCTATCGCGGAGGGAGTATACGTATATACACCCGTGGAGTCCCAATAAACTCAATTAGTATCAAGTTTACTCCCCGCGGGGGGGTTCCACAATAGTTTTAAATCGTGTCAGCGATTGAAAAAATCCATTTATGATGGAAGAAGAGGAAAAAAGTAAATGAAGCAGCGAGCAAACAAGCCACTTTCGCATACCCCGGGCAATTAGCGACTTACTCGGAGGACTCCTAGACAATACGCGTACATCACACCCCCCCCCTCGCTCGAGCGCGAATAACTCGGGACTTTTTATGGCACAACCTCTGACCACACAAGAGGAGCCATAGATATCGCGACGTACCTATGTCTTCCTTTTTTTTTTAAGAGCCCCCCCCCCCTATTCGTAAATCTCGCGTCGGGCTATTTTAATTTTCCAAGCTAGCAACCCTTCCTTGATAGCGCCACGCCTGCGCGGGGGCGTAAATCTTGCTGGAATGAAAGCCGGAACTCTCGTCCCCGTCCCGATCGACTTGATGACTCTGGGACTCTAGGAAGCTGTTTTATGCGCACGGACTTCGATGCTTTTATAGTCGCGAGTGTAAATTTCAAAAATTTTGCCTACGTAACAACGTGGGAAGGACCCGACAGGGAATTCTAGCCTGGCAGCCCAGCCAATGTGCCTGGCCCCGTACGGGCAGCCACTTCACAGACCGTACGGGGTGTAACGCGGCTAGAGCCTGGCAGCCCCATCGTGCTTGGAGCACTATTCCGCGTTCTACAAAAAAACAAAAACAAAAATCGAAAAAAGAGCTTTGAAGCACCCTTGCAAAAAGTAGCAACAAGAGCGCTACAAAGTCCTTTTTTCGATTATTGTTTTTGTTTTTGATTTTAATGCGGAATAATAACTGCCGTCGAGCATGAGGCTAGTAGGTTACATCTTCACCAAAAATGTGGCACTGCACATGCGCGCGCGGTCACGCTATCCCTGTCATTACCCACTGATCATGTAGATATTATGATTGTCTTTTAAAATATTTAATGTTTATTTGGTTAATTTACAAAAAATCAACTTAAATAAAAAAAAATACTAATCAATATTTACTAATCAGTAAGAATAAGATCCTTTTGTAACTAGTTTCATTTCTAACCTTATTTCTTCATTTAAAAAATTTTATTAAAGAATTTATGTTGATTCTGATGCTAAACAACTTGTTTAGCATCAGAATCCATCTAAAGTAAAAAAAAAAAATAATAAATAAATAAATTTCCTAACCTCAAACATTAATTTTTTTAGAACAAATTTTTTCATATAAATACGATTAATGACCTTAGAAATGTGTAATTAACGATTTATTATTAATACTAAACTTTGTTGAAAATATTTAATTCAAGTGTCAACACAAGCCGATTACAATAACGAATGACGTAAATAAGCACATACAAGTCCTACGCATAGAGTTGTATATCTGTATATAGTGGCAAACCGGGGAGCCCGTACTGGGCCCGGCTACCGCCGCGTTTCTTTTTTGCGGTTTTTAGGGGTTCAGCCCGGTCATTCCCCGTACGGGCAGCAGGGCAGCCCGTACGGGCCCAGGCTCCAGCCCGCACAGCAATTCCCTGTCGGGGAGTGGGTACGAGGTGGCTCGTTCGTTTTACCTTTTTTGAAATTGTGTTTTCAAGCTTTTTTATTTATTTATTTATTCATTAGTAGGGTCGGTTTGAATATTATTTGTTTAAAAGTAATATTGATTAATAAATTTATCACTTAAGAAATTAAACGATGCTTATTAAGAAAAAATTTATCAACTTAGAATTCTAAATTTTGAATAAAAATTTGAACCGTGCTACACGTACGTTTCGTTACCATGAATAGCTGAACAATTTTATACTTGATTCTATCAGCATAACTGAAAAATAACAACTGTAGCCGTGTCAAATCTCGCATTTTATTAACAAACATAAATATATTAATTAAAAAATTATTAGTTTTGTCAGGATTACCTAAAAAAAATTCCAAATCTACACAACGATACAATGAGAAAAGTCTATTTGTTGGCCTTCTGTCTCTTACAGGATTTCAAAGGTTTAATTTAAAAAAAAATTTTTTTTTGTTTGCTACAGAAAAAGTATCTTTTTTCTTATTTACGCTAAGTGCGAAGCAGCTCATTAAAAAAAAAAAAAATTTTTGTAATCATCATTTATCTTAATTTAACTATAATAAATTGAAATAGTAAGTTTTAAAATTATTATTTAAATATTAATTAAAATTTATAAAATTTTTGTTGTTGTTAAATAAACGATTGATCAAAATCAATATAATAGGTAAGTAAGTGCCAATTTGTTTTTTCTTGCAATTATAAATTAAACAATATGATTTTAAACATTCAACGGCGATTGCGGGAAGAATGCACAGCGCCCAGCAGCCGGGATGAAGTTTACTACGCATGCTCAGTACGGCTAGACACTTGCTGGTCTGCGGTCAAAGTGTCTGCTACAGCATGCACTTCCTGACTTCCTCGCAACAAGAACAACAAACAAGTTAAAAGTAGTTAAATTTAATGATTATTTACACAAATTTTTAACTATAACTTACATCTTCTCAGGTAAGAATCGAACATTTTTATTCTGTACTTTTTAATGCAACAAAAATCAAGTGTCAAAATGGACGTCTACGAAATCCAAAGTAACATATAAAAAATAATTTCAATGTTACAGCTTCAAAAGAAACTACTCTATGATCACCTCGTTATCATGGCACCTACAGCTGATTGGAAAAAACTGAAAAGAATCATATACGATAGGAACGCACTTAAAAATCTACAAGCCTTTAGCCGAAAAAAATTGAAAAAAGTGCAAGGCAATCATGGGAAAAGTTTACTTTACTTGGCTCCCCAAAATGGAGTGAACCCAGATACCGTTGACCTTGATGTGCATTTAGAGGATAAAAAAAATGGGTTTACTCCACTCCGTTATGCTTTGATCGGGAACAATACAAAAAGCAAAAACATAACTAAGCTTTTGATAAAATCTGGAACAGATGTACCGTGGGTTAAAATTAAAAATAAATCAATGTTACTTTTCAAGGATCGTCGAGTAGCTAAAAAATTTTTGTCAGCCTTGAAGACTCGCGAATTTAGTATTAAAGACCAAATCTCAGTAAGCCATTTGTTGTCGTTGGACAAAACAGCTTGTTTGTACAATGAAAAAGCTTCGAGAGATGCTCTGAAACAGGACCATGTTTTGAATAAAAACTACGAAAAATTGCTGGAGGCTATAGCTGATGAAGACGTGCGACAAGTAAAACTGCTTCTCGAGTTTTTATCTCTTTCCAAAAAAATTATGAACTGGGCGCTGCTGGAGGCTGCGAAAATTCGGTCTCCCAAGTCGCCGATCATTATAAAATTACTGGTGGACTACGGTGCTTCAATAAACGGTTTTCCAGACAACAAAACAAATCCTCTGATACCAGCCTTGATGAACCGTAACGTCGACAACATTTGGGTACTCCTGGACAATGGTGTTGATCTTGACAGTTTGAGAATTCCCTGCATCGAACAATGTACGGATATCCGTATATTGACTGAACAAGAAAGAAAAGAAGAAAGCTTACTTGCTGAGAACTGCATCCGTCTTCTAATCGAGCATCGAGGCGTATGCAATTACGATGACTCGAGCTTGGATGTACCTGTAAACTTGATGACGTTGGATCGAGGGACGCCCCGGGATTTATTTTCAAATTACACGTATGAGCACGTACGCATTGAATATAAGTTGATGAAGTGGAACTTGATGGGGCTAGATTTGCCCTCAAAAGTCGTCGATAAGTTTCGTTTCTACGATGAACTCGAAAAAATGAAAAATCATAAAATTGAAAAACATTTGAGTCTGTGGAATCTTTTGGCAAAAACAATTGATGAAATGATACCTCTAACCAGGAACCAAAATTTGATAACAAATTTAAAATCCATCTGCTTTAGTAAGGAATTTCCAAATTACGGCGGTACTTTGGTATTCAAAGTAAATAAAGCCATAAAAAAAAGATTATTGATTGATCATTCGATGGATGTTTTAAAAAAATGCCTGCCTCCTGTAATTGGTTCTTGTGATTTAGTTTTGCAGAAAATAACTTATTTCCTAGGCGTACCCAATTTATTATGTTTCGAATAAAACATTACTTTTTTCATTTTGTGTAAGATCATCAATGTTTTAAGTAAGCAATTACTTTTAAGTAGTTAGTAACAAATTTGATGTGAAATAGATTCTTATAAAATTTTTACAAATTTAGTATATTACAGTCAACAATTTTTAAAATGTTCTATATTGTTAACAAGTGTTAATTTATAGTATTTTATTGTACTCCATATATTTGTTCTCACTTTTATTTGACTTTTGAATTAAACTCATTAAAACGATATCTTTATGTAAATTGTAATTTATACAATATTTAAATATAATTAAATTTTACGACAATCCTTTTTCTTCAGTTTAATGGTTATTTTTAAATCATTATATTTATTTATTATTTATTTATTTATTAAAGTACATTAATTGCACAGAGTACAATTACCCAAAAGAGGTATGATCTCAATAGATTACAAAAAATACAATTTTGAGCATAGTTTTAAATAGTAGAAACACACAATTCAAGATTGATATAAGAGACCATACTTGTGCATGGGTGTAGTACATATAAAATATAATATAAAAGATAGTAAAATTATAAAATATAAAAAATAGATTATAAATAAGTTATAAATTTTAACAAAAAATAATAATAATTAAAATGACTTAATTTGAAGTAAAACTAGATTTATTGAATATGATTAGTAATCCATCGTTTCAGTCTTGCCTTGAGTGAATTTAGATTGTCAATAATTTTAAGTTCTTCAGGAAGTATATATGTATAAGATAACAGATCAAATGAAAATTTTTTTAATTGATTTATTAGCAAAATTGATAACTTACTTGATTCTTATAGGATAGAGTGCTCTAAGATTTGATCAAATAAGATTTTAAATTTCGAGCTGCCAAAACAAACAGCTGTATTGACAGACACTGCGCAGATCCATTTCTCTCGCTACGATCGTCAGTCAATCTGAGTCAATCATAATAATATTTGGTACCTACACCATAAAAAACAGAAACTTAACTTTGATGTGAAACTTTTAGTGAAATTTTATTGAGATACAGAGTGAAATTGTTTTGTTTAATTTTGATCTACCGCAATAAAATTTGTAGAAGTAAGTTTATCGGCACTTTTAGACTTTTGTAATTGAAGGTTAAGAAAGTTATTTCTTTGAAATAAGAACTCAATATGCACTTTTTACTTCGATTGCAAAACGCAGTTATTATTGCTAATTGCAGAAAAACTTTGAAGTAGCCCTTTATTGTATAATTAATTTTTTATCAAGTTGGTTTTGCATATAAATTTTGAAAAGTTATTTTTGTTAGTTTCATATATATATATATAACGATTAATTCTGCATTATTAGTTAAAAATTTAACGACTCTACATCAATAATTTTTCTTTTCTTAAAACATTTGGGAATAATAGACTAATACATAATTTCTATTTATAGATCTTTAAAAACGTGCCACTTTAGTTCAACATGACATCCAAAATAAAAAAGATAAGCGAATGGAAGAATCTAAAAGAAATGATTGTTGGTCAAGATGCAGTTAGAAAACTCAAATCCTTTGAAGATGCCAAAAGTTTGAAAGATATTCAAAACAGCAATAGTAAAAGTTTACTTCACGTAGCTGCAAAGTATACAGTCTATGATGTTTGTAAATACTTAATTGACATTGGACTGGATGTCAATCTTAAGTATAAAAAAAATAATTTTACTCCGCTATGCTATGCATTAAACAGTAATGATAAGAAAATGCACAGAATAATAGAGCTTTTTATTCATTGCGGTGCAGACTTGTCATGGACAAATATTGTTCTTGGAAGTAAATCTCAGATACTATTCAAGAACAACAAGATTGTCGAAAAGCTTGGTTTAGCTTTGAAGGATCGTGAAGGAGGATCCAAAGCTGCTGCACAGTATTTACTAAGTGTGGGCTGGACATTGGACAATATTGCTCATCTACAAGACTCTGACATTACAAATTATGCCGGAGAAATCAGTGATCCTAGATTGAGGCAAAAGTGCAAAAATCTTCAAAAAGCAGTCAGCGAAGAAAATATTCTTAAAGTCAAGAAAGCTCTTGAACAAGTAGCACAACATAAAATAGTTACCAGCAGAGCATTGAGTCATGCCATGGATATTAAATCACCCAAATCATTGATTATTATAAAATTACTTCTGGATTATGGAGCACCACCAGAAGGATTCTTTTATAATGAACCCATGCCACCACTCCAAACAGCTTTCTTAAACCGCTTGGTGGACATCAGCTGGTTGCTGATGGACCATGGAGCTCAACTGGGAAACTGCACTGTTAATGCTTTATTGTATTTAAAATCTACTGTTCGCTTTCTAACATTTTTTAAAGATATAGTAGATGCATTAGATGAAATTGATGCAGATGCAGAAGAATTGGAAGAATATGAAGATCTCGAAGAATTTCAAGAAGTAAAAGATGAACCGCAAGATGAAGAATTTGAAGAAGTGGCAGAAGATGAACTGGCAGGTAATAATCCTAATGAAGAAGAAGTAGAAGAAGAAGAAGAATACTTTTCCAGTGATGATGATGATGAATCGCAAGAAGATGAAGACGATGAAGATGATGGCGATTCAGATTTTGTTCTCGACGATGGTGATGAAGAAGATATTGAATTATCTGATAGTGAAGAAGAAGAAGAAAAGAAGCAGGATGGAAAAACAAACAAGAAAGTCGATGTTCATAACTGGATTCGTTTATTAATTGAACATAAAGGAGTGCGCAAAAATATTGAATTGATACGTACCATACCATTGAAAAATGCACCTTTCCTACCGTTTCGTCGTGCAATCACGCGGTTAAGTATGGAATATCGATTAATAGTAAATCATTTGACAGGAGAGGATGAGGAACCACACACCCAATATCATCAGAAGTGCAATGAAGAACTCAAAAAGATCAAAAATTACAAAATTGAATTTGTAACCGTTTGGGATTTGCTTTTAAAATCGATAGACGAAATGATTCCTTTGACCAAGAACGATAGTTTGATGAATAAAATAAGATCAGAATCTTTTTCAAATGAATTTCCATGTTATAGTAAGACTTTGCAATTTAAAGTAAGCAAAGCTCTAAAAAAAAGATTACTAATCGATCACTCAATTAGTGTCTTGAAAAAGTGCCTGCCTTCTTCTATTGGATCATGTGATCTAATTTTGAAAAAAGTCGTTTTTTACATAGGTGTTCCCAATTTACTCTGCTTGGAGTAGAGCAAATAATTCTTCAAGTAAAGTTATCATCATACAAATTTATTTTTTAGTGTTTACATTACTTTTATGTTAATTCGAGTGTTAATGTCAGTGTAAGTTATTGCATTACTGTTTCACTGTCAGTTGTCATTTTTACCAAAAAAAAGAAGTATTCTTGTGTAGAATATATTTTTAAACTAGCTTTTCATCAAAATAATGTTAAAAAAAAAAATTAATTTACAAAAAACAACATAAAAAAAAAAAGTAGTTGAATAGTTGTAATTATTTGTATCAAAGTGTGCAACTTATTTCTGAATAATTTTTGTTAAACTAAGGTGAAAAAAATAATTGGTAACTTAAGGATCAAAAATTAAAAATAATTTATCAATGTACAGAATTTGAATGATTATTTCTTAAAATTAATCAAATTTTATTTTTAAAATACTATAAATCTTTGTATCTTTAATTGGACTGATTTTTTATCAAACTTAACGTTGGTTCATCCAGTCGTCAATAGAAAACATAAAATTCATACATTTCTTTATTTTACTACTATATGTTTGATAATTTTTATCCCAATGTTAGAGTGTATCAATGTTATAAAATTTTATTGATTCCAGTAAAACGGTTCACTGGGTTATTATTTTTTTTTAATTTTCTAACTTAAAAAAATAAAAAATGAAAGCTAAAACACTACTTTCCCATAATTCTTAAACTCTTTCACTTCTTATCTAACAATATCTTGCATCAAGTTCCAAAGACCACCTATGCGCAGAAAAACACGCTCAGGTCGTTTAAACTGTTGCCAGCTATTTTACACGTACCCAATCGTCTTTTTCCGTAAATTTTGAATCCTAAACTCTCCAACCACGCCCAAGGCAAAGTTAGAAGCGTAAATCTTGCAGGAGGTCGACACCGTGTACCAGCCGGCGTAAATAAGCCTGCAAGTTAGTACGAAGCTGGAATTTCTCTGCTTCTCCGCAGCTAGGACTTGATGACTCGAGCTGCTCGCGGAAGTTGTTTTATGCATACACAAGGGCTTCGACATTTTTATAGTCCCGTACAACAAAATAAAAATGATCTCGCTCGGGTGCATACCGACGTGGGAGGAAAATTTATGGTTAATTTTCGTTTGGTTTTTTCCCGCAAATTACAGGGTTATTTGTCTTGGTCGGTCTTCAAGGGACAAGGTTACATGCTGAGTGTGCTGAGAAGAAAGCTTTTTTAAACTCGGAAAGATGGATTAGGTTCATACCCAAAACAATGTGTAAGTGAATTTTCTACTCTTTTAAATAAATTATTATACCCCTCTGTAAGATGTTTAATTGAATTTTATAGGTTTTATCTTTGATTTGAATGAATGAACACTGATTAGAAGCAAATTCAGTTATTTCTTATGAAAACCATCGAGTTTCACTAGCGCTTGTTATTAATGACTATCGTGATTTATCCATTCCCAAGCCGAGTCCGATACATCCATTGAAATCGTCAACAATGACCCTCGAGCCGGAAGTTCATCGAGTGGAACAGCCAGAATTCAAAAGTTGTGCGCTGGCTTCTATTATTGGTCTATGCCTGCGCCTTTTAAACATTCGGCTCGCGCGCGCCTTCGAGGATGACGTGAGTCTGACTTCTCTTTTGATATCAACCCGCGCTTCGGTGAAATAATCGTCGACGACAGGCGTGAATTACAATCGACAGGCGCGGAGATGAGATGGAATAATATTGATGCTTAATTCACCGCTGCCTTTTGTTTTGGGGATAGACGCGACGGTATAATGAGACCGAGATTTAGGAGCGCGCTTTTTCGAAGAGCCGAGCCATTGTTATGGCTTATCGGGAAAAATGGGTTAGTAATCACTTGTGAATGTTGGGAAAATTTGATTTGAGTTATTATCGTCGTAAGTCGTGTATAATATACAAACGGTGCGCGTCAACTCACCGAAAACATTTTAAATCTGTGTTTGAGTTATTTGAATAATGAGTTTTTATAACTTTTGTTCGATCGATAAATCATGGATTTTTAAATTAAAAAAATTCATGTTATTTAATTCATTATTTCTTCTTTAAAAACCAATATCATAAATCATAATTGATTGGCGTGTAATTAGGCTAACCTTAATAACGATTATTTAAAATTTACTGAAAAATGTAAGTTCATTTTTTAAAAACTCAAAGCCCCCTCATGAATAAACGATTCAAATTAATCCCGACTTTAAAGCGTGCAATACCTCAAAAAATCATTTTTTTTTCTCTTCCCCGCGGTACAATAAATCAACGATAGGATCAATCGAACGGCTGTGAAAAATATGGCCGATCAATTGAAATGAGTGAAGACATTAAATTTCACTTAAACCTCGTGAATTTCTGCCCGTATAAACGAGGAAAAAAATAAAGGCCCGAAGTCTCCCTGGAATTTAATCTTCGCATCGCCTCCTCGCGGATTATCAGCGCCGTAACGTTACAGCACCGATCGTCGGCCCACATCTCGAAAAAAAATCCCGGTGGGCGTTACAATCAATTACATTTCTTCCAGAATCCCCCTCGTACGTAATACCTTTCTCGAGGTCCTATTTTTTTTTTTTTTTTTTTAACTTTTTCTTCCGCGGATTACGAAAAAAACCGCTACGCGGGAGTTAGCGGTACCCGGGGTCCGAAAGCGTCCCGTCGTGACCCAAAAGCTGCACCTGCTGCTTTTGAATGCGCCACTCATAGGAACTCGAGTTCCGACTGCTAATAGGCTCGTTTTGGAATCGAAGGCTCTTCGACACCTGCGTTCTATTTACACTTTTATTTGTTATTTCGGGCCCACGAAAGTTTTTTTATTCAAGTGGAGAAACTGGAGCTTTCACTCGTTCGTCAAATTTCGAGAGAAGTTAAACTAGCGAAAGAGTGCCCCCTCGAGAAGCAAACAACTTAGGTTTGAATTTTAAAATTACACAACAAACCGAATCATCGCCCCGGAATCTTGATACTCTTCTCAAATCTCCACGACTCCGCGGGAAAAATTAAAACAATGCAAAAATCAAATTAACCGGTTATCTGATCCGTAATAACGAACTCGGGTGCTTTTGCAACCCAACCCCCGCGCCTAAAATTTCACCCAAAAACTCACGAAACAGCCACCTTATCATTACTCCCGAGAGATGGATTTCGAAAAAGAAAAAAAAAAGAAGGAAGGGTACTAGATCCCGAAACAAGAGCACCACTCCCACGGCAGCTCGCGTGTCGTGGCTTGTAAGCAACGTCAATTATCGGGATTTTTTTTACCTCCGATCTGTGTACGCCCACGGGCCGGTTGTAATTAGCACCGTAAAACCCGATAGCCCGCCCCGATTTCCCGCACCGGGGAGGAGGTCAAGGGGCCTTTTACTTTCGCGGTTGATGTAATTGCCCTGCCCCGGGAGGGATGTGTCACCGGGTGTATCCTGCAGCCTAGAGATGGTTTTTTTGGTTGCCCGCGGTTTCACCGGGATTTTTTTTTTTTTTTTGCCTCTGTGTGTGCCAATTTGTTTCTCGGAAGGTTGGTAATGGCTAAGGACGGAGAAAATTTTCCTGTGTTTTTCTGCAATCTAGATCACTCGGGAAGCATGAAAAAACTCGATAAAAAATCTGGGACTGATGTACTGGAAATGTTTAGTTAAGTTAATTTTAAATTTAGAATTTTTTATTATAATTGACTAGTATTTAGTAAATTATAAACAATTTCGAGTATACAATTTTTTTTCAAGTAAATTAGAAACAAAAACAACTCAAATTATTATTATTATTTTTTTTTCTTTTTGTAATTAGTGTATGAGCTACTGATTCCAGTACAAGCATCATGAACAATCATTAATCATTAAGTGAACTGCTAATCTCTTTTTTACTAGGCTACTCATCACACCGAGTCAAAATTTTTTTCATTTAAACTTAAATATAATAAGATCTGATGGTTTATCTTTCAAAAAAATTTTTAGTTTTCAATAAAAGTTTCAATTATTGTATATTTATATCAAGGTTTTCTTGGAAATAAAATGATTATAATTTATTTACTGATATATTTAAGATTTTATTTGTATACTGCGAAAGAAAAGTAATATTTTATAAATTGATTTATTTTTATTTGTTAATATTATTATTATTATCTTTATGTTTTTCACATATTATTTTATTTTTTTTATAATTGATAAGTTTTTAGAAAAAATAATTTACTGTATACAATTAATTTTCCTATTTATCTTAAAAACATCGTTTTATTTTGACTTGACAGCGAGTACCAAGCTTTCCACTCGCGTTAGATACCCAACTGGATGAAAAATAGGGTGATTTTAATCATTTCAAATAAGCAACACTTCTGAAAAGTAACAAAACTTTGATTGATTTAACGGTCTGCATTCGAAATTTTCAAAGCTGCTAGCGCTGTATATCAAATTGACCGTGACTCTGACTTTATGCAGAGCCGACGGTTTGGTTGATTGAGGTTACTGCCGAGGATAAAATCTCCTTGATAATAAAATCAGACCCCGGCCTGCAGACTCCTGCCAGTCTCGATTCTCTATTTTTCGGGGCAATTTTCAACTCCCGTATAATCGTCCACATTTACAACCGCACACCTAAAAAGCTCGGTGAAAATTTTCACAGAGCGCTGCAAAAAGCCGAGATCAAAATCATTAAGGATCGCCTCGGCTTTTTTCCCGCCAATTACAGGCCGGCTGGTGGATGACTGGTACGAACATTGTCTTCATCAGCCGGGCCGCGCATTCCGGACTGTATTTCGCAAAATTTTCTCGAACGGGAAGATATTTTTCCGAGTCCTAATGGCATTCACCGAGCCGCACGCGCTACTCCTGCACCAACATTGGTTTTGCAAAACATATCGCGCGCGAGCGCGGGGGACTTTCGCAAAACATTATGTGTGCCAGCTGCGAGCGTTAAGTAGACCGCGGATACCGGCGAAGATTGATGTTTTTCAGTTTGCGAATTGTTGCCTAAATTGGTTTAACGAGCTTTTTTTGCAGAGGAGCTGGAGTATGATTTTTTTTTTTTTTTTAATGGTAGCGCCATGTTGTTATTTAGTAACTTGTTACTTGTTTTATTGAGGATGTATTGTTCATTTGATAAAAAAAATAAAAATTCTTGACTTTTAAGTAAAAGATTGAGATATACGGTAAAAGCAGAGCAAGATAATAAAAATAGAAAATAGGAAAGTGTATAAATAAGAGTAGTCAAGTATACAACGTGATTGTTCGAATTGTAAATTTGTATGGATAAGTCCCAGAAGAATGCCGTATAAGTAAGCGACTAAAGAATGTTGGCGGGAAAAAAAGTAAAACTGGCGCAAAGTCGATTCTCGAAACGGAGAGTGACGTCAAATTTATGAGGCATAGAATGGATTTTAGAGCAAGCGAATCTGTGAATCAAATTAGAAAAAAAAAAGAAAGAACCCACCCCCTTGCCCCAGTCGAGAATAATGGTCTGGGAAAACAAGAGAAAATTAAATTTTTAAAAAGCAAATTATTACGGAACGTATCAGAGCAACTGGTTATACAACTATCCCCGAAAAATGAATCAAAAGTACGCTCTCATGAAACAGATCGGTCGATTATTGCGGCATCATAACAGTTAGCAAATGCACGCGAAAATCTTGTAGGCAGTCTGGTGCACATAATTAGGCTCCCGCTACTACTACAACAACGTGCAGGCCGAACGAAAGAAAAAAAAAAAGGCTGGAAGATGCATGGATGATGGTTTATAACACAATGTTGGCTAGCGCGCGAACTTTCGAAATGATTAGACATAATCGAACGGTTATTGCGCCAAGCGTATTCTTATAACCCCCCCTTGTACCCAAACACGCAGCATTTGTACAATGTACGCAATGGAAAAAAAGCACAAAGAACGAACCTCATTAGTACGGTAGTTCGGATCGTTGTTATAACAATCGGCGAGATGAGCGGACCGATTTACTTTCGAATTCTCAATTATTGATTTCTTGTTGATTTAATAATTATAAAAAATTTTTTTTTTATTCAATTATATACCGTACAAGCTGGTTATTTTTAACAAATAAATTGAGAATTTTTTTTTCATTTACTCTTCATTTTTTAGTATAAAAATTTTTAATTAAAATCAATAAAAAATATGATAAATAATTAACCTTACAGCTGGCTTACTTATTTTCCAACAATATAAATTATTTTAAAATTAATATAATTTAATGTTTCCAGTGTTACTTTATATAGCTCCATATTAATAAGGATGAATTAAAAACAAAACACAGTTAAGATTTTTGTGGGCTACACAAATTTATTTAATAGTATAATGTTAAGAACCACGAATAAGGTGGTGGACCCCATTTGGGATCACGTACCTATTTGGGATCACTCCGTACAAACTGCACGGGAGATGCAACTATATAGTTATACAAATCCATGACTATAATAATCCCAAATAGGTACGTGATGCCAAATGGGGTCCACCACCTTATATTCGTTTTGTTTTTAATTTATCAAAATTAATATATTATAAAAGTTAATTTTTCTATGCTAGTTTTAATAAAAAACTTAGTCTTAGTCTGCTACAATACAGAACTGTCAAAAAATTAATAATGATATACATTAACTGAAACTTAATAATAATAACAACAACAAAGAAACAGCTTACTAAATAATTTAATTTTTTCACTTCATAAACACTTTCATTTTGTAGAAAGTTTAATTTGTTATTTGATAGAATTCTTACGTCCAAAACGGTAGTGTAGCACGTCAAAATTCAAACAGTCGAAAGAAAAGTAAACACCGACGATGGTCACTCGAAACCCGCGGTTCACGACCTCGATTCACCCTTCTTCAGCTTTCTTCCTCAAAAGTCAATTTTCCGCAAACAAGGTTAATCATTTCAATCTCCCCGGGTTTCCCTACAAAATTCACACTCCGACGGCCCTTCCAAACTGACGAATCCCCTCATCCGAATGTAACTTTCCCGCGGGTCGGTTTCACCGCCGAGAAAAATGATAATAAAGCTAACGAGAGCCTTCCCCGCATTCCCCTGGCGCAATCCGATTGATTGGAATGGAAGAAAATTTCACTTTGTTTAGGGGCGTATCTCCTCCGCATGCGGTGTCCGCGCGCTTCATTAAAGGGATAATTGGACTTCTAGCCCATGTGAAAATTTGATTTAGTACAGGTTGGCCAATTTATAAACGGATTATTATGCCGAAGTACTAATGACGCTTTTTCGGGTGGGCATTGTGATTCAAATTAGTAATTTACTTCTTTCGATGGAACTGAAAAAAAAAACGTTTACAGCATGGAAAGTTGGAGAGGTATAATGATACCGAAAAGTAGACCAGCTCACCGGGATTTTCTCTAATAGACTTTTTAACGAATTAATTTAATTTTCTCTCTCACCGCGAGTTACGTCTTAAATTCACGGCCGAGTGTAATTATGTAAAATTCAATCGTTTAATTTGTATTATAATTTGCTTTTTTTCTCGGCTCTTCCAGGAACTAACATTTTTGCTTATTAACCATTACTGTTCTAAAATTTTTTCCAATTGTGCTCTACAAAAAATCCGAAAAAAATGAATTTGCGGTTACAAACGCCAATAACAAAGAGAAATCGCACGTACACGGAAACACATCCGTGCCTTTTTTCTCTTTTTCGCGACGCTTTACAAGGAGAAATTGATCGACCGACGCCTGTAAAAAATAACGAGCAATTAGTATGAAGAACTAGCGAAAAAAGATGTCTCGGGTGCTGTGCTTGAGTAGACGGTGAGGAGTTTATGGGATAATACATCAGCTGAGCGCGGCTAAAGTGTTACTTTTTGCGAAATACGCAGCGGTTGAGCGTGAAAAAAGTGTGCATTAAACTCACAGTGGGTCAGTGTTGTTTAAACACGTTCGCTTGATCGACTCACCTGAAACATAAAAAATAATGATGGTCAAATAATGATGTAAATAATATTTTCAAAATTTATAAATGTGTATGAGAATATATTGTATTGCAGTGTACTCTTCCTAGCGAAGAAAAACCTTAGCCCAAAATCTGCCACGAATAAAGTTACAATGAACCACTTTATTTATTATTTTAGCCTGCTATAAAAATATTAAAATGAGCTTTGCTACTACACCGATGATATATTCTAGTAAAAAAAAAAAATTTCGACACACCATCCGCGAATAAAATGACTCTAAGTTTTCAGCTTATAAAAACATCGCAAGGAGTCATTTTATCCGCGGTTGGTGTGCCGAAATTTTTTTTTTTTTTTTTACTTTAATATATCATCGGTATGGTAGCAGAGGTCATTTTAATATTTTTGTAGCAGGCTAAAATAGTAAATAAAGTGGTTTGAAGGCATTTTAGTAACCGAAAGTCGCCTCATTGTAACTTTGTTCGTGGCAGATTTTGGGCTGAGGTTTTTCTTCGTTGGGACCATCGGTATGCAAAGATCTTGTCACAAAAAAATAAAATAGATCAAAATGAAAAAAGTTTAGATCGAGTATCGAATTTTTTTTCAACCTTACACTTAGATTCATTCAAACCAAAAATCGAAGAAAATCTTTCAAAGACCCCAAATTAATTTTTTTCATCACCGGACTTGCGAAATCTCTTTCGAAAACGAGTACGCCAGCCGCTGAAAAAAAGAAGAATCGAATCTCATATTCTCTCAAAAGGAACAAGAAAAAACTTGTTTCTCGTACGCAACTCCCCGAAAAAAAAAGTCAATTACATAAACGAGCTGATAATTGCCGGTGGTTAGATAGATCGGGGCGATCGAAAAAGAGGAAGATTCCGCCGCACCGCAGGTATGCAAATATTAAACTTTTTTTTTTATTCCCGAGGGGTTCGTCGCGCTTGTAATTTCGTGGTTAATCGCATCCCGGAAACCGATTGATCATATTCGCGTGCGAGCTCGTGTACTTCCGACTTACTCGCTTACTTACAAGCGCGCATCGATGTTTTCGCAAAACGACAGTTTACGGGAGGGGAGTTTGTATCATGCTTTTTTTGGAGTTTCTTAAAGTATGAGTTGAGTAATAAAAATAACCAAGCGTTTTGTGTGCGTATCTAGGGTAAAATTAATTGAACGCCCAGGTGAAGTGTACTTTTCTCACACACTTAACAGTTTATTCACTTAAGTGCTAAGCACACTTACTTAGCATATTTTACGACTTCTGCATAAGTTATAACCCCGGCGAAAAATTAATCAAAACTTTATCATTCTATCCCGAGGGACATACATTAGGTAAGCTGCGCGTACTTGGAATTCCCACCGCGGTATTTTTTCGAAAATTCTCAAAAAGTTACAAATTTACGTAATTATTTTATCACATTACATAAATTCACGTCAGTCTTGAGTAGAGGCTACGTACCCAGCGGCCTCAGACGCATTTTTATTCACCTTTTCTGGCTAAACCGAAAAAAAACGGAAGGAGAGATAAGCGACTGGGGTAAAAGAGAAAATTACGGAATCGTGACACATTGAATCTGATTCGAAGAAAAGCGCGCCAATCACATACAGTGCACCGCCGCGCTTTGTAACTACTGCAGCAGCCAAGACTAATGTGCAAAACGCCGCCCACGCCGCGGTTTTTCCCGGAATCGCTATTAGTTTCTTAATGATCGCGCCTCTCGAACAAACGACAAAAGGTTTATTATTCCCCATAAATTCATTGAATTTCAAATATCGGGTTATGTATACACCACCCCGGGGCGAGACAAACACCGATCGGAGAAAATATAAGAGAGGTGTGAAAGTTTTACTTTTTTTGTTCCGGACCTATCGACACTCACCGCGGGGTGATTTATACGGCAAAACTATGGTTTTATTTACATAATGAATCATTTGTACGTATCAAAATTCGCGGCCGACCGTCGAGAAGTATAATCCCGTTGCGCAACGCCCGCGAAAAATTCAAACAATCCTTGCAGCTGGACATTTCAACACGGGTTAATTTAAAACCTTCATACGTTACGGTCTCCACCTCGGGTATTTCAACACAATAAATCGTCTAATCAGAGTCATAAGCCGCGATAAAAGGATCACGGCTGCAGATCGACTTACCGCGAAAAGCGATACTTACATCCTCAAAGTTCCAGCTTTCACGTTGTGTCTTATCTAAGGGTTCCATAAAAGCTCTTCGGAACAAGCGGCTTTGATTGCGCCATGGACGAGTTCCATTGTTTAGGTGTTGTTGCCAAATCGAGAGGGGCTGGCGTAAAGTTTTATGGAAAAAATGTGTGGCAACTGTCGCCTAAGTTCAAGGTCGATTTCACTCATAGGTGCGAGGAGACTGCATAAATGTGCAGTTTTACTAGACTTTCACCGGCCTCCTCCTCGGGTATCAGGCAAATTGACATGCTACGCGAGGCAACCGGGTCAGACTCGACCGGCAGCTGTGTTTTCGCCTTGTTTATGAGTACAAACGGATGCGCGAGTGGCCTGAGTTTTTCATGTCGTGGGGTTTTTTTCTTTCTTTTTTTCAAGAAGAAAAATTGGTTTTTGCGACCTTTATCGAGCCATGTTTACAAGCTATCATTGTTTATGAATAAATTCAGATACTCAAATTACAATTTAATTCATTTTTAAGGATGTTTGGTACTTACGAAAAATGCAGCCGATTTGACAATTTTAATCGAATCTTCTAATAATTTATGTCATCAAAATAAACGTTGGATTTTTCTCCGTTTTTGTTTTTTTAAAAAATTAGAGTATTTGTTTAAACAATTGAAGAGGCGGTCTAACAGAAATCAAGCATTTTTTTTCTTTATTACTTGTAACTCTCTCCAAAATGCAGAGATAGGTGAAAAAACTGAGTTAGTTTAGGCGAAACTTCAAAGAAAATTTTAATATTTTTTAAAGTTTGAATTTAAAAATTATTATATTAAATAAAAAAGTGCTTAATTTCATAAGATTAATTGTTCAATTATTTAAATTTTTGAAAAACTAAAACGGAGAAAAGTATAAGAAAAATCCAACGTTTATTTTGATGTAAATTATTAAAAGATTCAATAAAAATTGACAAAATGACTGCATTTTTTCGTAAGTACCAAACATACTTCATTTGAACAGGAAATTAAATATAATTTGGACGTAAAATCACAGTTTTTAAGAGCATGAAGTCTAAAATATTGTTTTAATACAAACAAAAAATTTTTAGAGTATGCACAGTAAATTTATGATTCTAAGTACTAGTCATCATCGAATGACAAATCAACGTCAACAACTGGAAAATTATCACATAATGTGTTCTCCAAATTTAGGTTACGCAACCACTTTGGACTCGATCAATCTTACGGAGTGAAGCTAAACCAGCTCAATAAAATACATCAAAGTCACTTCGTGCCAAACAACAAAATAACAAAAAATTTTCCGCTGAATTTATCGTGTGTATTATACGCGAATACGCGAGTCTTTCGTTATTAGCCGATACACTTTCTAAAGTCCAATCGATGAAAAATTATTGATCTACGATGTGAGTGCGAGGGGGAGAAAGGCGCAGTGGTCCAAATTTTCTCGATTAAAATCGGGCTTATTTTACGTTATTTATTGTCTTGCGCCACCAACAAAGGTTTATATTGCGAAACCCTTGGTCCTCACCGAACCAGACGTGCATTAAGTATTGGAAGCCAAATTGGTTTTGACGTTGTTATCTCTTTGTGATTCCGCGAGTTGTTTTTCCATTTTGATATTATGTAGCTTGATGTAAGCCTAAATATCAGCAAATGTCAATTGGAGCTGTATGTAAGGTGAAAGGCAGACAAATCCTACACTATTTTTAATTTTTTTAATTTTTTCAAAGTGCCATTGTTTAGTACCATGAGTAAGTGTTTATTACAGAATTAAACTTTTTTTTGAGACTGTCAAATGAATAGTCATAATTGCAGCGTAGTCAAAGGTGTAGCTTTCAAAACTACCCAGCAGCATAACGAAACTTTCCATGAAACCTTACTATTTTCATAGAAAATACGACATAATATAAAGCCTATAATTTACAAGATTATCACCATCAAAATTTAATTTCCCACTCCAGAAAGAAGAATCATTAAATGCAGTCGAGATTGGCTCAGACGCTATCTAAATTTAGTCATCTCTTTTCGCGCTCCTCCCAAAACCACACACATATTTCAAAGATCCATTACCCAACCATTCTTTTTTTACCGTGCTGGCTGAAAACAAAGAATCCGAAAAAAAATTATCAGACGGCCGCGCGGCAGAGAAAAAATAGCCCGCGTACGAGCTTTCGCAACGGCCCCGTCATTACCCAGCGTTTATTGTCTAGCTACTTTGCGTATATGTGTTTTAACCGATTTTTAATGAAGACTCTCGATCCGTACCCCCTAATCGTTTAATCGTCCTAATGCCCGAGCAAGTTATAATTTACTTAGACACGGTGGGTGCGCCTAATTTTTGGCAACCGGAAGCGGGTAATTTATCGACCGGCCGCGTATAGTTACGCAAGGAGTATTTTCATAAATATTTCCAACGATAAAGCCGAAAAGACAAATCGTTGAAAATGATAAATCGCTGAAGTGTTGGCAAAAGGAGCAATAAAGCAGCGGGTTAACAGCGTGATTTGACTATTATGGGGGTCCCGTCAAACAATAACAACAAAACAAGTATAAAACCCGTCGCGTCGTGCTTGAGATGTCGGGATTGATGCAGACGGTTAATTGTCTGGCGGCGCGATGCGTCGTGTATAACCGAAAGTGAAGGAGCATTGTTTCGTCCTCTTACCAGCCAGATTAATGTTGAGCGAGCTTAGACCGAGATGTGGTTCAATGGGGTATCGGTGTAAAAGTATCTTCTTGTAAGCGCTCCGAGCTGACTACAAGAGTATCGGGTTCCCCCCGTTCACAAGAAGCTTAAATCGTCGACCTTCACCTTTAAACTCCTCGAAAAAGGGCTCCTCTTTTTTTTTTAAATAAAAGTTGATCGTCCTCAGATGTAAATAAGATGGGGAGATAAGTCGCATTGTTACGTTGCCCTCGTACACTCAAAGTTACCTAACTTACGTGGCGGAGATCGCGGAGTTTGCATGCCCTCCCGAGTTTTATTTCTGTAACGGTTCATTGTCACAGCTGTTTGTTCCGTTCCGTCACGACCCGAGGATGAACACCCACAAGGTACATATTTTTCATTACTTTCAAATGGTTTTCGAATAGCGATTACATTCATAAGCGATAATTTTATTCGTGACGGAACCGAGCTAAATGTTCCGCTTTACTTCTACAATGGAACAATCAAGTTTCACCGAAATAGGTACATTCAATTACATTTTCCAGCTCTCAAAGGTTTTGGTTTTGTTTTTCGCACCTCTGATTTTATGGCCTCTGCCGAATAAGACCTGCGCCATTATGCAAAACACGGCTTTCCAACGCAATTTAAGACAATCATTGATTATTTTAATGCGTTGATTATACGGTTTTGGCGGTAGAAGGCTTTAACTATTTTGGAAAAGAATTTAGCGCTGAAAAAGACTTTTTTTTCTTCGTGCACACTTTTATGATAATTTTTTTGTCGAATAAATAAACTGATAAAATCGGACCGAATGAAATGCAGTTTTTGGGGATTTCTCTTTAAAAATGTAATTTTGGGCACGAGTCAGGATAAAGTGCGGTCTTTTCAAATTATTTTACACTGATTTTATGCAAAACTCGAAAGCTTCTTCGAATTGAATGCAAAATATTTTACCCTCAATAATTTATCATGATATTTAAATTTAAGTTGCTTTGTGTCACATTTAGAGATAGGGTTATCTAGTTAAACAAATAATTTGTATTTAAAACTACAAGAAAATTCACAATTAAATCAAAACGTTTCTACGAAAAAGGAACTTACCAGCTGATGAAAATGAAGTGTTTTGCGTGAAAACTATATATTTTAGCAAACTAACGTTAATTTTGTCTTGATTATAATTAGTTTTAAAAAATCATTTTAAAGTAAAATGAAAATTGGATAATAAAAGTTAAGAACACATTGATGGAAAATTTAACTCTATCGATTATGAGCAATCGCTCTTACGGAATAATCGAAAAGTTTAAATTCATCATTGAAACTCGCGTCATGATTCACAGAGTCGACTAAATACAGTAATTATCGATTTTCGTAGTTCAATTTTTCATCCACGACAAATCATTGTCTCAAAATAATATCCCCAGTCTGTTTGAGTAAACAATATCCTGCGGCAGTGTAACATCATAATTTAGGCCCAAAACAATGCACAATCGTCTATATAAACCCCCCTCCCCCCATTTCGCCAAATTTTTCTCCAAAAGTACGAAGATTTTTAGCGAGTCTCCTCCTTCGATCGCGTCACAATTAACAATGCGCTATGACGCCTCCAAAGCGCTATTTGAATAAAATAAATAACTCTTTATTGGATTAGACGAGGAGACACCTTTCTCCGCTCGAGAGTCTCTGTCGCAAGTGTCTGTCGAAATTGCAAGACGATCGAGTGTTTATTATTGCTAGTTAAGGAGGGCGTACGGAGATCCGAAGATGGATTGGTTTTTACTCGATTCGATATTTTTGAAGTACGAGAGAGGAGGGTTTAGAAAGTTGTAAGGATCGTTCCAACGAGGGAGACTTAATTTTCGTATTTAATTGATACGAAATTCTTTTATTTAGACAAAGTTTTTTTTTTAACAAGTTTACATGGTTTATAAAAAAATATAAAAAATAAATGATTGTAAAATAAAATTATCACTAATTTTGATTTTTATCTAAAAAATTAATTTAATAACATTATTGTAATTTATTGTTTTGTAATCTTGCGTTTTCATTTGAAAATAATATTAACGCTGGATAAACTTGGCGGAGAGAAAGCTATTAAATTTAAAATAATAAGTTGTAAATTTAATTCGAAACGCGGCTTCGTACAAATCAATCTTTACATAAAAACATTTTATTCAATTAAAAGTATTAAAAATAATATTTATTTGATACATAGATAATCTATGAGTTCAGTGTTAAACATGAAAAATTCGAGGTAATTTTTTAAAAATAGCCATCGGGTACATGCAGATGTCTCTCTTTTGCACTTTTACTTTATTGTAGTCTGAAGAAAGTAGAATTAATCTTCGATGTCATAAAAAAGAAAGTTGGCAATCCTTTCCTATCGCGGACAAAGTGTTCCTCGATGTCGCAATGAAAAAAAAAAAAAACCGTTCATTGTTTTATTGACAAATTTCGTGATGTAAACCTATAGATATAAGGAAGATCCTAAAAAAACCTTTTGAAATTCGTAGAAAATTACAGTCAATTTTAACCTCGAGCAAACTCAAAAATTATGCGAAGGAAGCCAGTTGGGATCTCGTGATCTCTCGTTTGTGGTTTAGGGTTTGAAAATCGAGCGGTGGACAAGTGAATTACGGTCCCCTGCGAATTTAGGGAGGAGTCCGGGTTGCGTTTCTTTTTTTTTTAATGAGCCGAGTCTTTTCGTTGAATTTACGAGGGAATTTCGCCCGTCATCTCTTTATTAAACTCGGCTCATTAATTTCAGTGATGCTTTTGTGAGTTGACGTTACTTTTGGCATGCGAAGAATCCCTTTTTTCCTTCGGATTGTTTGTTGAGAGAAAAAAATTACAATCATGTTTTTTAGGTGAGCGTTAGAAAGTTTGATACGACAGTAAATATTTGAAGAAACGAAAATTCTCATGTAACCCGAGGATAATAAAATCAAATTACGAAACTGCAGATTTGAATATGACTGTCGAAATTTCGTAGAGCTGCCTTAAATAAATAATTAGTGTTTTTGTGGTTTTGTCAAGTTTAAAAATGAATTTTTTTAAAACGAGACGACAGTTAGTTTACAAAAAAGAATCTCCAAGAAAAAAACAAAATTGCACTTTGGGATAAAAGCTTTAATCTCGTTGAATCCTCCAGTAAATAAACTCCCGAATTCCTCCCCAAACGAGGAAAGTCAATAAACGCGATTATCAACGAAAAAACGCTCAAATTATTCCGCCCATTCACTCGATACTCTCTCCTTCATAAAAAAAGCATTCCTAATTCAAGCAAAACATTCCGCACTTGTAAAATCCTAAAAAGATCATCCACCTCATCGAACCTGACCTCGGAACAAATAAAACCAAAAGGTGCACGAGCCGAAGAGAAAACGAAAAAAAATTCGAGAGAGCAAACAAGAGGTGAATAGCTTCGTAAAATATGCAATTTCTTCCTTTCATTTTTTTTTTTTTTTTCGGAGATTCTTTATGGCACAATTATTGCGCGTTAGCACTCGATTTTTCTGTCGTAAAATTGTTGTTTACCCACGTGAATTATTTTTTTAAACAAATTTATGTAACTCAAAGCGGATGCGAGTCGAAAAAATCTTCTAAACACATGCACGTGCATGCAAAAAAAAACAGGGGAGGGGGGGGGGTTATATGCATGTTTCGTGATCTTTTGCAGATAATCGTTATGAAAAAAAAAGTCCGAACAATAGGCATTAGTCGAAAGCAGATGAAAATAATCGATAAAAGGTAAAAAACGTAAGGAGCTGCCCGAGTAGATTAGGATCGAGGGGCGATTCAATATGGTTCAATACGCGCTGAAAGATGTATCAAATCGATTTGCGGGGCCGCTAATGGTCACTTTTACATAAAACACCGGAAGTCGATCGAGACACTGTTACATGAAAATTCATTTCCTCGAACAATGCGGCTCGATTAGAGCTCCCGATTTTTTTTTTTAATTTATAAAATAATTTAAACTTTTTTAGCTTCTTTATTTTCGCTTAATTTGATGGTGTACTACTTTACGCGAAAGAAAAAGGCCCGACCCACTCTTACCCGAAGCTTTTCCCTTTTTCAATTATATTCCAGGCGTCGCCTCGCGCTAAATCGGCCAGTCGGCGAAATCAAGCTGTAAACACCTGCGATTTTCCCCCGTGCGTACGTGCAGAGATAATGGGAACTCATTTGCGTACACCCGAATAAAATATTAATCTCTCTCTCTCGGTCAGCGGGGAGAAAATCGTCGTTTATAAAGATAGTTAAATTTTATTTTTCGTACGAGCTGTTTTCACTTATTTTAGGATACTTTGAGCGTGTTTATTTTCAGCCTTTTAGCTTTTTATTGGGGAAGGGGAAAGTCGTTTGAGCCGTGTGAGATCTTTAAATATCCTTGGGAAGCCTGTTGTTTAATTGTTTCGGGCGGGAGGAAAGAGGACTTTTTTTTTTTTTTCTTTTTCGTTTGTACGTGCGACTAATTGCGGTTTAAAATTCTAACTCGAGTTTTCATTCTTTTTTTTTTCGAGGAAAATGTGAAATTTTACAAACTGGTTGGTTTGGTTTTTTCGCTAATCGTTGGCCGTTCGAGTTTTACATAAAGGTTGCCTTTTTAGATCCTCGGATAGTGGAAAAAACCTACTTGTACCGTGATTAGAGCTTGTTATCAAAACCCACAGTTTTTAATTGAGGGACAAAACAGGTAGGTTCACAAGTCTGAAAATCAAATCTACTTTTTGAAAAATGTTTTTTACTGCTCTAAATGCTGTTTCATCAATATCCTGTCCATAAATCAATCGACTAATGACTTAAGTGAAGATTCTTTGCGAACTCTCGTTTTCTGGTGATTGATAGATTATGCAAATTGATAATCAAATGAAACCATTTTGTCAGTCCGCACAAGTGATTATTTCAAAAAAATCGCAACGTCAGGTTACGCCTGACTGGCGCCACGTCCATCATTTGAGCATATTAGGAGTTCCTTAACCCCAATAAGCTTTTTTTAAATATTTATTAGCTCTTGGATTTGATCTTTATTATTATAAAATTTATTTTATGTTATTTTTAGTGATAAAAATTTTTTAAAGTATTCAGTTCCTCATAAATAAAAATAAAAACGTACCAATCATGAACAATAACTCAATATTAATCGACGCTAGTCTTGACGTCAAGAATTTTTTACGCTCTACGCTTAATGTTTTCTTCAAACCTTGTCTCCAGCGTTCATCGCCCTCTGAGCCGAAAAAAATTACGGTTCTTGCATGCGCTCACGTACTCACTTGTGCATGCATCGCCGAAAGAGAAAAGAATCCCTTGTTAGTTTGACACTAGAGTCTCGCACAAAAAAAAGCAAAAATGAACATAAACGAATTCCGAAACGCAGAAAAGATTTTTTCCCCAGATTCGGGTAAAAAAAATATATCTCGGAGGGCTTAAATTGACGTTAATTTCAAGTCGGTAGTCGACGGTTAAAATTTGGTATTTTATCTCTTAGCGAGATGCTGTAAAAAAAAGCCGAGGTACCGGGCCGCAGGAAGATGAAAAAGGGGCCGCGACTCCCGGGCCTCGTTGATTTTTGATATTACGAGAGTGTTTACTCTTTCGTTCGCATAATCGATACTTGCATTTTTTTTTCTGCGAAAGATTTTTTATGGTACCCAGGGGGAGCTCGTTTATTTGGGAATCGTTTTTAAATTCGGCGATAACGGCTCATTACCGAACGACTTTGCTCGAGTCTTGTACCGATTTATGCTGGCGTTCCTGGTTTTTTCCTCCATTTTTCATCGCGTCGAGGTACAAATTTTTATAGATTTTTTATTGAATTTTTAAAAATTCGAGTTTGAAAAAGTTATTAAAGTGAAGTCATTTTTTCTGATTTTACGAGATCATCGAAAAAACTAATTTTTTTCAAGAGATTTTTTAAAAAACCTTGTGTGATAAAAATTCTTTTGAAATTCCACTCGGAAAATAAAGACGCTCATTAAAAATGTTGATCATTAATATAATCTCTGATATTTATCTAATTGAAATCATCACTATCTTAAAAAAAAAATTTTTTTCCCTACCATGACAAAGCGATTAGTTATAAGCGAAAGTAATAACGTGTTAGAACTGAAATTACGATCGTATCGCCTAAAAGTCTTCTCGAAACTTTCGACGAGTCTCATGAATATTCAAACGGCGTATGATCTTTTTCACACCTCGACGAGGTCTTTATCTTTATTAGAAAAAATGCAAAGCAGGGTATATTTGTTCTGGTTGAATTTTCATTTTACTTGCAACGCGAGACAAGAATCTGCTAAAAAAGTTTTTCCCCTCTTAAATATTGGATCGAAAAGATAAACAAAAAAGCACCTAGGTCATATTAACAACGAAAAATGGTACATTCTGGTACACAGCAGAAATTGAAATTCGTCATTAGCATAGAAACGTTGCGGAAAAAACAGGTCTTATCGTCCCGGTCGGAGACACCTTCATTATTTCGAAAAGACCAAAAAAACAGTAGCCATCGCGGGGTAATTTGAATAAACCTACCGAATAGCGTGCGGAAGAAAAAAAGGAAGACACAGTTTATCGTAAAAACGTCTCTATAGGTTGATGTAAGTATAAATCCATTAAGATAAAATAATCGAATGACGAACGGCGCTCGATACGTATGCATTCGAGAGGGAAGATTGCATTCATCGCGAGTGATGGCTTTTAATTCTAATGCACGACAAAACTGAATAACCGTTCGCTTAATTGATAGACTAACCAGGGGAGTTTATAACCTTTGATGTTGAAGATTTAATCGAGTACGCGCCGAGGATAGTTATTCATTCCGTTTTATCTTTGATTCATGAAGCTCGATGAAAGTTTGCCGAGGCTTTAACTTTTCATTGCTCATTTTTACTGGCAATATCATTAGTTCGAGAGATCACAAATTTTTTTTTCAAAAATGGTTTTTGAACGTCTAATTAGGAGTTGTTGCTTTGTAAACTCATTATTCAAAATTCATCAGCTTGATCTTTGATTCATGAGCGTGCAGTGTAATTTTTCATCGCTTACTTTTAGAGTCAAATTGTCGTTGACTCTGTAAGATTTTTAAAGTAAAGTTTCTGTAACAATTTCAAAAAAGCAAAGTCGTAATTAATATTGTCGTGAGACTAGTGAAGTTAAGAACCTGTACAAAAATTTTTTTTACACAGCTCTGAAGTCAAAATAAAAATATAAGGTGATTCATGTTAGCCATAAGCTTTTTACAGAACTTTAATTTAACAAAATATTTAATTATACAGTAAATTATGATATTTATAATTATAATATAATTATAAATATAATTATATTATAATATTATTATATTTGTAATTTTTAAATTCATTAAAAATCGCAAACTTTCAGAACAAAATGTTGTTGAAAAATGTGCAACTACTATTATATGATATTTGCTTGTTAGCCATTCTATTTTACCTTTTGATTTACGAAGCTTGTGAAAGTTTATTTAGCATACTTTTCATTGAGTGTTTTCACTATAAATTATGTTATTAATTACTCGAATAATTTTTTAAACTTTTCATTATAAATCACAATTAAAAAAAAAAAACTCTGTATACTCTTGAAAAAAAAAAGTTATCTCCGCTTTGAAAAAACGCATCGATTACATTTAAATTACTCTCATTTTTATCAAGAGTACGAGTTAAGCTTTTCATTAAAGAGTACATAGTTTTCTGAAGGGGATAACAACTCGACGATCTCAAAGTGCACGATCAGGAGGAGTTTAAGCGATAGTTTATCCGGTAGCCGTCGAATCGTCTCGTTCAATCTTTCGCAGCCGGCTTCGAAGTCAAAGTACGAGCGCGGAGGAGAGGAAAAAACAAAACGACTCATAATCCAGCGTCAGGTTTGAAAAAAGGTAAAAGAAGAAGATAGAAGAAGAGATGACCTTGGCCGGCCTTGCGCAGCATCTCGGGCTGCACAAGGATTTCGCCTCCCTTCCCCCTCATTATATCCTCCTCCTCTGCTCCTGCTGCGGTCATTTTTCCCCGTGAAAGATTCGAACTCCCCCTGATTTACGAGGATCATTATTTTCCCCGCCGCTATTTTTGGATCTCAGTCGCGAAACTGAGATTTAATTAGTCATATAAAATCACAGGACTCATTGTAATTTCGGTGCATGTACAAATGAGCAAAAAGTAAAATTCAGGCTCTTTCCTATAATGCGCCAAACTCGTTTTATCTCCCTCTGTACGTAGCTGATCCAGCCTGATCTCCAAAGATAAGAGCGCGGGCGACAATATGTGGCGCGACTGTTTTTTTTTTGTTTCCAGTTTCTTCTTCGAGGAAAATTTGATTGGCTTACTCCATTAACCCAATGCGTAAAAGGTTTCGTTTGAAATCGAAAGTTTCATCGCAACTTGGCGCTCTAATGATCACAAATTTACATGCGTAGATTCGAATCGAGTTCTCAATTAGTCGCAGGTGTCGAACTGGTTTTTCCGCAATAGAAAAACTCAGTCGGCATTAAAGAGGGAAAAATATAATATTCATCGGTAGTTATGGTACTCACTGTAATTTTCATTATTTCAATCCCCTTTGCTTACCTGTAACAAAAAGGTTAAAATTTATTAAAATATGTACAATAAATTACAAAACTTTGCAATGCAAACACAAATTATTATTTATAATTACACGTAAAAAAAGGTCTTAATTATCGAGGGTAAATAAGTTTTCAATAATTATCGATAATTGAACCCACCGTGTAATAACTAAATTAAGGGCAATAATCAATTATTTCGGATTACAGAAGCGCGGCGAGAACGCAGCACAATAACTTTAAGCCACCGCGCCGCATCCTTCTTAATAATAAACACGCGAGCGAAGTTGAACCTTGGGTGCGGATCATTCGTTCTTTATTTTATTTTTTTTCGCTCGCGATGATTAACCTCTTGCTACACTGTAAATTTTCGCTCATTTATCACCATTCGCAGAACGCAACGCCTGTACTCCCCGCAGCCTCTGTTATTAAATTTAATTATTTAAAAAAAAAAGCGAAGCCCAAATGATTTATACACAAGCGGCTTTTAATCATTCATTGTTCAATGTCGGTCAAAGTGTCCATTCGGGTAAGGGAAAATGATTTTTTCGTTACAGGCTGAGCAATGGTCATCGTAAAACTTACTTTTTTTAAAAAGTTTTTTTAGGTTGGAATGACTGGGGAGAATTCAAAAAACGTAAAGTAAACAGATTTTTATAACAATTTAATAAATATTTATAAGATATTTAGAAATACATTAAATTGATCTGTTGAGTAATGAAAATCATTAAATCATCTAAAAATTTTTTGAACTTGTTAAAAAAACCTGTTTATGATCTTGGAATCTGACATTTTTTTATCTTAAAGGTACAAGTTTGACTGGTGCTCGGTACCGATTTTTTATTTGCTTATACATAATATATAAGTTGTATGTACTACACCGTACTATTTCAGTTTAGAAGCAAGCAGCAAGCTTTTATAAAAGATCTTTCATTAGCCTATACAAAAGGACCTTTTTTATAATAAATTTATTTTACTTCCCGAATTTTCCAATTTCGTTTTTAGAATCAATAAGAACATCTAAAAACTTATTTGTGTTTATAAATTTATTCATAAGGTTTCTTTTTATTTACAAGATATACAAATCTAAATAAAAACCATTTTAATATTTCAAACTATAGGCATGATCTAAATGATTTAATTTTGTTATGAATCATGACAAACCATGCTCATTTTCACCAATTAAAGTTCTATCGGCATACAAAATTATGCTCTTTGAAAGTATCAACCTTACATTCGTGCAAGTCCCAACGATCCTGCATGAATTATGAATAAATCATATCCCGATGGCCATAATGCACCGCAAAATCAGGAGCGATTATGAATAGCCCTGCGGTGCTTAGTTTCCGGGTTTATTATTATTTTTTTTTTCTTCATCTCTCTCACAAGAAGCCATCCGGAAGCAGGGTTGAATACGATATTCCTTCGTGGGGACGGTGAGCTGTGTTCAGGGCGTACAATCGTACCAAGAAACAAACGGTCTATATATATTGAGCGGTTTATAGGCTATGAGTTTCGAACGTTATCGACATTGCAGATTCGTAAAGTTATTAAAAAAAAAAAAAAAATTATTTATTCATTTTTATAAACTAAATAACTCTTTAAGATTGGAAAAAAAATTAAAAAATAACCTCCGAGAAATAATAATTGATGATTAAGGGAATTATCCACCAAACATTTAAAATAAAATACCCTGAGCATCGAACTAAAAAAAAAAAAAAAAAATAGTAATCGTTTATCCCCAAGCCTTTAAACCCGAATACCCTGGGCGTCGAGTTGAATAAAAAAAACGAATCGTTTCTTTCAGAGGCTTTATACTAAAAAACCCAGGGCATAAGTAAAATTAAAAAAGTAATTCTTTATTTTTAAACAAAAAAATTATGTGCGTAAGTTGATTAAAAAAAGTAACTGTTTATCCCCCAAGCTTTAAAACTTAAATACCCTGGGCGTCGATTTGAAAAAAGAAAGTAATTGTTTAACCCCGAAGCCTTTGAACCCAAATACCCTTGGCGTATAGTAGTGTATATTTTAACGGGTACCTCTAACCAAAAGAATAGTTTTTAATGAAATATGGGTACTTCTAAAAGTCGAATTGGGTAGTTGATATATATAAATATTTAAGTACGACAGCGGGATGGATATATACATATTTTTTAATGTTATGCTCTATACCTCCAAAACCCTGAGCGCCCGAGTTCAACAAAAAAACTGATTAACTAATCCCCAAGCTTTAAACCCCCAAAACCCTGGGCGCCTGAGTTCAACAAAAAACCTGATCAGCTATCTCCCAAGCTCCAAACCCCCAAAACCCTGGGCCCCCGGGTTCAATAAATAAACTGATCAGCTATCCCCAAGCTCCAAACGCCCTCAAAATCCTCGGCGCCCAAATTCAATAAATAAACTGATCAGCTATCCCCCAAACTCTAAACCCCCAAAACCTTGAGTGCCTGAGTTCAACAAAAAAACTTATCAGCCATCCCCCAAGCTCAAAACCCCCAAATACCCTGGGCCCCCGGGTTCAATAAATAAAATGACCAGCTATCACTCAAGCTGTAAACTCCTAAGTACACTGGGCGCCTGAGTTCAGCAAAAAAACGTATCGGCTATCTCCCAAGCTGTAAATCTCCAAATACCCTGGGCGCCCGAGCTCAACAAAAAAACTGATCAGCTGTCCCCCAAGCTCTAAACCCCAAAAAACCTTGTGAGCCCGAGTTGAATCATTCCAAAAATATAAGTACATTTTAGTTAACCTAAGCATGGTACCTAATCATGCTGCACTGGTGCAATAGAGCTTGAGGGATAGCTGATCAGTTTATTTATTGAACTCGGGCTCCTAAGATTTATGGGGGTTTGGAGCTTGGGGGGTAGCCAATAAGTTTTTTTGTTGAACTCGGGCGCCAAGAGTTTTGGGATCTAGAGCTTGAGAGATAGCTGATCAGTTTATTTATTTAACTCGACGCCTAGGGTATTTGGGGGTTTATAGCTTGGGGGATAGCCGATAAGTTTTTTTGTTGAACTCGGGTTCCCAGGGTTTTGGGGGTTTGGAGCTTGGGGGATAGCTGATCAGTTTATTTATTTAACTCGACGCCTAGGGTATTTGGGGGTTTACAGCTTGGGGAATAGCTAATCAGTTTTTTTGTTGAATTCGGGCGCTCAGGGTTTTGGAGGTATAGAGCATAACATTAAAAAATATGTATGTATCCATCCCGCTGTCGTACTTAAATATTTATATATCAACTACCCAATTCGACTTTTAGAAGTACCCATATTTCATTAAAAACTATCCTTTTGGTTAGAGGTACCCGTTAAAATATACACTACTATACGCCAAGAGTATTCGGGTTCAAAGGCTTCGGGGTTAAACAATTACTTTCTTTTTTCAAATCGACGCCCAGGGTATTTAAGTTTTAAAGCTTGGGGGATAAACAATTACTTTTTTTAACCAACTTACGCACAGGTTTTTTTAGTATAAAGCTTTAAAAAAACAACAATTACTTTTTTAATTTTTCTCATGCCCTGGGTATTTTAGTATAAAGCCTCTGAGATGAACACTTCGTTTTTTTATTCAACTCTACGCCCAGGGCATTTAGGTTTAAATACTTGGGGTGTAAACTATAAATTCTTTTATTCAACTCATGCCCAGGTTTTTTAGTATAAAACTTCTGAGATGAACAATTCGCTTTTTTATTCAAGTCTACTCCTAGGGTATTCAGGTTCAAAGGCTTCGGGGTTAAACAATTATTTCTTTTTTCAAATCGACGCCTAGGGTATTAAAGTTTTAAAGCTTGGGGGATAAACAATTACTTTTTTTAATCAACTTACGCACAGGTTTTTTTAGTATAAAGCTTTAAAAAAACAACAATTACTTTTTTAATTTTTCTCATGCCTTGGGTATTTTAGTATAAAGCCTCTGAGATGAACACTTCGTTTTTTTATTTAACTCTACGCCCAGGGCATTTAGGTTTAAATACTTGGGGTGTAAACAATAAATTCTTTTATTCAACTCATGCCCAGGTTTTTTAGTATAAAACTTCTGAGATGAACAATTCGCTTTTTTATTCAAGTCTACTCCCAGGGTATTCAGGTTCAAAGGCTTCGGGGTTAAACAATTATTTTCTTTTTTCTAATCGACGCCCAGGGTATTTAAGTTTTAAAGCTTGGGGGATAAACAATTACTTTTTTTAATCAACTTACGCACATAATTTTTTTGTTTAAAAATAATGAATTCCTTTTTTATTTTACTTATGCCCTGGGTTTTTTAGTATAAAGCCTCTGAAAAAAACAATTCGTTTTTTTTATTCAACTCGACGCCCAGGGTATTCGGGTTTAAAGGCTTGGGGATAAGCGATTACTAATTTTTTTTTTTTTTTTTAGTTCGATGCTCAGGGTATTTCATTTTAAATGTTTGGTGGATAATTCCCTTAATCATCAATTATTATTCTCGGAGGTTGTTTTTTAATTTTTTTTCCAATCTTAAAGAGTTATTTAGTTTATAAAAATGAATAAATAATTTTTTTTTTTTTAATAACTTTACGAATCTGTAATGTCGATAACGTTCGAACTCATAGCCTATAAACCGCTCAATATATATAGACCGTTTGTTTCTTGGTACGATTGTACGCCCTGAACACAGCTCACCGTCCCCACGAAGGTATATCGTATTCAACCCTGTCCGGAAGCTCGCAAGTGCACTCACGCCCGCGCACGCGTTGCGTAACCCGCGGGAGTGAAATTTTTTTTAAAACGAAACTGCAAGATGTACTTTTTTTACTTTCCTCCTGCTGGATTTTGAATAGTAATTGAGATTAAGGAGTGTGAGAAAGCCGTCGGCTCATTAAGGGGAGGTAATTTTCGGGTGCCGTAACTCAACTCTGCAACAATTTGATAACTTTAATCGACCGGCTCGATATCGTTTATGCAGATTTTTATGACGTACGAAAATCAGGTTGACGCGGCCCTTTTTAATTCTGGGCTATCTTGTTACGGCTTATTTATGGGCCTTACTGTAAATCATAAATTTCGGGCCCTGTAATAAAAAACCGCGGCGATGAGATAAGGATCCGGGAAGGGGCGGCAAATTCAAATTTCTGCACCTTGCGCGGCCAATTACGGATTTGTTTTCGAAAAAGGAGTCGCGTTACGGAAGAGAAAAACTTATAAAAGTACACAAGAAAGTACTCTCAGCCAATACGAAGTAGACTTCATAATTATTTAATTAAAGCAAAGCGGGTATCGGAAATTAGTCGTGGAGTTTTCAGAGACTGCCCGAAGAAAAGTAGAGAGAGAAATTATACGTGGTTTTTCAGTTTACGAGTTGCAATTAAGTTTCTAATAATCAATAAGTGGTCGCGAGCTATTACTCACTTACGCTTGCGGTGGGCCTCTTTGCGGCCGATACCGTTTCTCTCGGTCTTATTGTGACTAATAACGGCTTTACCAACTGTGTGCCCCGTAAAAGCTTGGGATTGAAAGTATTTTACATAATGTGTCGTCATGGGAGGGTATGTTATTGTGCGTTTCCTGGTAGGATAATGTAACAGCTTTTTTTTTTAAACCGAATTGTTGACAATTAGAGCTGAGTGGTGATATTAAGCCGTAAACAGAACAGCTGTTCGCTTACTAGACGCTTTTATTTCCTTTAGTTTTGAAACGGTGTATTTTAATAGTCTATTTTGATTGACTCGAAGCGTGGTTGAAAAATAATTTTACTTGTTTTAGGAAATGAATTGATAAAAAATAATTTTGATGTTTTGGAATTTCATCAGTATATATGACCAAAAATGGTTAATTTAATAAACTTTTATAATAAATTTTATCATAGTTAATTTTATTATTGAAGAAAAATATTTTTTATAAAAATTTTCAATATAAAAATAATAACAAGTCTGAATCGTAAACTAAAAAATTTTTTTACTTTTATTACACACTGACACAAAATTTCTACGAATAGAGCAAATCTAATGTAAATTAATATTTGAATGGTCAAATTCATCATCATTCACAAAGTACCATCCTAGCTCCGATTTACGCTCAATCCGAGTAAAAATTTCCTCGGTGCACTTGACTCGAGCTTTCTCCCGATACTCGAAAAAACTCTCGAGCCGAGGTTTTCCCAAACAAATTGCCCGCTCGCAAGCCACATCTCGTCCTTGCCAAGAACAAAAAAGGGTATATATATTTCGCAACCCCCGTCAGCTGGTCTAGCGCACGACTCTCCCACATAGTCGCGGCCCGGCCACATCCCCGGCGAACAATGAGCATGACCGCGCGTTTATTTGTTGCCCCTTTTTTTTCGAGATTCCCCCGAGATTCTTTTTCTTTTTTTTTTTTCTTTTTCATTTTCTTATCTACCGTAATGCCTGGGTGTGTCCCGGTGGGAAGGTCGATTATCTCAGATGTATCTTTTTTCACATGAAGGGGGGCTTTGGCAATTTTTCGAATGAATAAAGAGGAGGTTTGAATTAACCGCTCTTACACCTGTAACCCGCGCATATTAATCCACGATCGGGACTTTCCCCGATCCGCGCATAAAATGTGTACCATTGTCTCTTAGAGCAGGTGCAAGCACACAACAACTTCTTCTTCTTCTTCTTTCGGCCGGCGCTTACGTAATGGAAATTAAAAAGATGCTCGCGATTCGCCGGGAATTTTATGGCCTTCTATTTCGATACCCCCCCCCCCCATATTTCACAATTGTTTTGAAACCATAAAGTCATTTTTAATTGCCGCGGTAATGGTTCATCGATATGCGTGAGAATTTAATAAGCATACTTTTATTATTCTTCTTTTTTTAGCATCCCATGAAGATGATGAAGCGTCGATTAGGGTTGAAAAGTATGCGATTTGTAAGAGTATCCTCAGTCTTTCGCAAGTGGATAATTTTTATTGGCATTGTTGAGCGTTATGCATGAATAAGACGAGAGCAATTTAACACGTTTTTTTTTTTTAATAACGCCTCGAACGAGAGAAAAAAGTTAATCGTGCGTTTAGCTTTACGAACTTTCTACACTCGATCGAGGGAAGAGCAAACATTGCGACAACCCAGCAGTCCAAATATTTTTTAAAAAAACCAACCGCATGCAACGGAAAAATCGAGTGTAGCGCATTACCATAATTTTTCCTCCTTTCTATTACGCCGCGGAATAACAATAACAATCGCCATGCTACTCAAGAGAGAGAGAGACAATAAAAACAAGGCTGCGTGAGAACGATCGGTGCCTTTTTCATCATTTCTAAACGTGCGACTTCTTTTTTTTTTTTTTTTTTTTTTTATTCTTTTTCTATTTCTTTCCTGGGAGCACTTCGATGTCGGCCGATCCAGCCGTACTGATAAACCCGATCGCATTTGCATAAAATTCCTAGAGCGCCTTTCACGGGTAATTTTACAAATTGTGTGGAAAGTTGTGGACGAAAAAAGGTGGTTCAGAATTTTTTGGGGAAAAAGAAAGAGAGAGAGAGAGAGAGAGAAAAAAAAAGTAAAGTGGAGCTTTGCATTTTCACCGCTCAATTATGAGAGCCGGTAGCGCGAGTTTATGTAACCCGAGCGCGAGAAACACAGAGAAAGGAACACCACCGCGAGGAGCAGGAGGAGGAGGTTGGGTTTCATAACCCCCCGTTGACTGACTTACGGTCCAGGGTTACCCGCGATGGGATTGGGCACGAGAAAGAGATATCACCTGGATTCACCCGCCGCGAGGACGATCGAAAAACGTTTATTCGAGGATGCGGTTGGGAGATGACGAACCTGCAGGGTCAAATGGAAATTGAGGAATTTTTGTTTTTACTACTGTGACCAAGGTTTGATTTTGTTTAGAGTCAGAAGCGAGTCTTTACAAGTTTATGGATATTAGAAAGTGCATGATTTTATCAAACCAAAGTACTTGTTCAAAAGTTTCAAACGTTCCATAATTTTTGCAAAATAAATCTGAAAACGTTAAAATGAATAAATTTATTTTAAACTTGCATTCTGTGCAACGATCGGCTGATATATTTACGATGTCCTACATTTTCAAATTTATATCTGAGAATTTTGCATTTAAAATCCGAAAAAAAATTTTTAACCATTAAAATACTTTTAAAAATAAGTCCTTGAATTTGATTTTTTTTCCTTTTGAAATTTGAATTAATCAATTCTTTGCATCAGAATAACTTAAAATATTTTCCTCGTGATGTTATTCCAAAAAAACACGCTCACAATTTAAACTAAAAAAAAAAAAAAAAAAAAACATTTCGCGACATAATTAGTTGCATAATAAAACACTCTCCATCGAAAAGTCCATTTTCTCTCGAAATAACAAGAAAGCAGCCCTCCGAAATTTCATTCAATTCGCTTACTTTTTTTAAATAAAAAAATAAAAAAAGGTGCAGGCCAAATTGTTGTTACAATGCGAAAAATCGTGCACACGCGTCTTACATCAGAAGCCAGGCTGCGAACCAAAGAGAAAGAGTGTAACGAGCAGCTGAGGCAGCTCTCACCGCTCCGCCAGCCAACAACTTTCTTACGCGTGCGCGTACTCTCGATTTCGTCAACGCGATTTTTCCCCGGTGTGAAAATGACTTAGACCCGGACGTAACCGCACTCTTCACAGCATTTCAAAATCACAAAATCAACACTTTGATTTTTATAAAAATATCAAATACTTAAGTATAATCCAGAGAAAAATATTTCAGGCCACGTTGCCCCATATTGTACCACCATTTGCGAAAGTGCCGTTTCAAAGTCGCACGTGTACCCTATCGATACATCAAGATCTTCATAAGAGAAAAAAAATGTAGGTGATCCGGGATTTCATGACGGGCCTATAGTTTAGTGGAAGTGAATCTAGCCGATATGATATTCGAATCTAGATCCGGAGTGGTTACGTGGTATCGAGGTCGCGGCGAATTTCTCGAGGTGAAATAATGTTGTACTATGTAGGGCAAGTACGCGGATTCAACCACGATCAATCAAAAATTCGTAATGGATTTTATTTGATACTTACAATGGAAAAGGACCGTGTCACAATTTAAAAAAAAGAAAGAAAAAATCCCTAGGAAACAATGAGCCCGCAGCATCTCTAGGGTTGCTCAACGGGCGGGTGTCGCAAGCCCGGCTTCCTGCACCGGGTGAATCATCGAGCGGAAGGAAAACGAAGAAAAATCGAGAGACGCGCGGCATCCTTATACGACTAATGCGACACGCGACGCAATTGTGCAAGCGGGCAAGGTCTCGGTTATACGCGCTCGCTTTTTGGGATTGCTTCAAGGTTGGACGGTCTTGAGCCTGGCTGGCCCTGGACCTGGTCCCGAATGGATTTTTTGTGACCGACCTAATTTGGAGTAATTTGTTGGGAGGAGTTCAGTGGATTGCGTAATGGTTGTGGGACGTATTGGAAGTTCGTACAAGAAAGCTAGGGAATCGAATAGAAATTTTTATTAAATTACTCCAAGCAAGATTCGTTTGTTTGAGAGTTTAAACTTTACTTTCGAAACTTCATTTTAAATTTTTGAAGTTTTTTTATCTACTGGCGTGGATTTTGTACCTCAGTCCCCCAATTTAAAAAAATTAATCTGTTTTGATTTTAAAATACTGTTCTAATTAAGTAAAAAAATATGTTTCAATTGTAGATTTGGAGTAATAACGCATCAAGGTATCAATACAAAATTTATACCTAAACTATTCAGCAGTTTTATACCAACAAGACTAAGAAGATCAAATTTTATTTTTTTTAAGTGTATTTGGTGAAAGTTTACTAACTTATCAAGTATAATAGTTGGACGAAAAGCAAGGTGACTAGATCCCTTTCTTGCCCGACGAAAGACGCCAGAGTTCGAATCTTCTTACCATGTTAAAAATTATTTCTTACTAAAGAGTTTTGTTTAATATAACACTAAACAATGTACAATGAGAAAAAAAAAAAAAAAAAAAAATTAAATCGCAGTATGGACTAGCTAATTTTTTTTACAATAATACAGCTTTTTTTTCATTTTAAAAAAAATTTTAGACTCATAAAAATTTGTCAATTAAAAACTAACTTGTCTACCTCGCTGCATTAACGCTTGACGAATCCAAAAATTATTTTGGATTTTATTTCTAATTTCAAATTTACAAAAAAATTCAATTTAAAGTGCTAAAGTATGCATACATAAGAATATATTTGAGGCGTCGTATGCAAAAACCACTCGAATCCATTTTTTGGTAAATTATTTTATTAGAACCCTTAAACCCTGTATAGAAAGAACAGAACTTAAAAGTCAAAAATATCTTAATTTTATCATGAGAATAAGAGATTTGAATAGATTTATTAACTTTAAATGTTTTTATCTGGAGACCATGAATACGGGGTAAGGTAGTTTTTTGTATTGCAAGAAATAGATCCTAATTAAATATTTTATTTGAAAACTTATATTAGCCAGATAAGACTTTACAGGAATCGTATTCAAAAATAAAAGCTGAATTTTTGATCTATACTATCAAACGAAACTGCAACCAAAAATTAATTTTTACTTTCAACAGACCTTTGTATAGGATTCATTCAAAAATCTGAAGAAAAAATGAATTTTGTCGATCATGAAATTAAAAAAAGGATACCTAATTAGTCGATGTAACAACAATATTTATTTTGAGAATTCATGAATAATTTATGAATTGATGGACAACTTGCAGTCAGAAATCAGCTTATCAAATCTAAAAATAGGTAGTCTTTTTCGACACACTTTGGTAACCTGCAATTACTTCTCGAAGTTTTGAATTTTGACTCTCGTATAATCGGACAAAGAATTAAAAAAAAAACCTTGGGAAACACCACAAATAGAGGAATATTCTCACTATTCTATAAGAATAATTTACGATCCCGAGCACAATAAAGGTGACTCACACGTGGTGTCTCTTTAATATTCATTTCTCAAAACAACAAATTTCTAAGAACCCAAAGTTTAAAAAAAAAAAAAAAGATTCTTCAAGTAACAAATCCGATCTCTCGTCAAGTAAAACTGATTTAAACACCTACAATATCCGAAAAAAGCGTTTATATTTGCCATCGAATCACGACCTTATGACTAATGATCGAATCAATCCCGGACTTGTTTTTTTTTTCTTTTTATCGTCGGCGACGTTTCACGTCAAAGAGGGGAACCCTTTGGGTCATTGTTTTAACCCACTTTCTCCTGGACCTATCGACTCGGCGGGATCGATTCGGTGTTTATCAAGATGTTTTACAAGCTACCGATTTTACTTTTTCCGTTTCGAAAAAACGATTCCATCCGACACCGCACGAGTGAGGAAGTCGATCCATCGAGTTCTTTTTTTAAGAGAAACGGTTTTGTTCTTCGATTAATTTGTTTTTCTCTGCTCTTAATGACCTTCCTGTTAATGATGGGCCTAAAGTTTATCATTTAATGGATTATTCAAATCAAAACTAATTTACACTTTCAACCATCGATTAATTTTTTATTCGACAAAATTTTGACATTCAATCTGTGAAATATCTACGTGATTACAATGATTTACTATTGGTTTTTAAATCGTTGAAGAATTATATTAATAATGATTCTTCTTTATTCAAATTCAGATCTTTGAATTTCAATATCAGGAATCCAAGAGAACTCATTGAATCTAATAGTTCAAAATTATTTGAATCTTATACTATTTTAAACAGATTGAGAAGAAAATGGAATATTGCTCCAGCAGAACTTAGAAATTGCAACAAGATTAGTTTATTTAAAAAAGAGTGTAGATCTTTAGTTGAAGAATTTGTTTGACATTCTGTTTGTTTTTATTAGAGATTAATTTACTGTTTATTTTGTAATTTTATTTTAAACATATTTTAGAGTTATATTTTGTTATCTTTGAAATTCATTTTATTTTATTTTATATTTAAATAATTTATGATGTTGATTATGTTGTAATTATTACCTTGTAAAAAGGGCAAACATGCGCGTTGATGATTATAATAAAAAAAAATTTTTTTTTTTTTTTTTTTTTTTTGTGGTTATGTCAATAGTAACTTAAAATTAATTTTAAAGCTGTCAAAAAACTAAACGACTCGTAAAAAAACATAATCACCAAGGAATTATGCACCCATGTCCATCATGCAAATCACTAGAAGATAGAATAAAAATTCGGTTTTTTCCAAACGAGTTACATAAAACTTTTTTTTTTCAAGCTCTTCTCCTAGTGAAAGTCAAAATGTAAACTAAGTAAATCTAATATTCAAGCCGGGAAAATCCACCGCGAGCTTGTATAGAAACATTTTTTTTCCACTCGTGAAAATCCCTTCCAAATTGAAGAAGCCGTTGGTAAAACAAAACGGAATCGAATCACCCGGAAGCTACTCATCCGCTCGCGGGAAAATCGTCGGCTCATCTCTACCTCGATAACGTACCAATTATCGAGGCCCCGCGCGATTTCACTCGGGAATCGTTCGGTTAAAAAAATGAAGCAAATTAGGGATTCCGGATCGCTTTACGACCGGGGCAGTTTTGGTTTAGAAAGTGAAGACTGCGAATGTTTTCATTTGCATGGTGTGGCTTTTACGAGCCGAAGATTAGCCCGTTTAAATTTAAAACTACCGCACCGGGATCGTGATTTACGAGCGGTGTCGGTTTTACTTTTTTTTGAGAAAAGTTGGTATGCGAGCTCGTGTCATTGTTCCCGCGACCGCCGATGTAAATCGCGCACGGAAGTTGCATCCAGCCTGGGCAATGTCACCGCGGATCCTTGTTATTATTGAAATTCCAGGTAAACTGCTGTCCTTTCTGGTCTCCTTGCCGTCAATTTTTACACTCTCTATGATGATTTATCGGTTTCTAGAGAGCGGGATAGTAGTTTTTGTACGCTATGGTTTATGCCTTTCGAGCCTTTGCTTTTTTGGTGTTTATAGGCTTCGTAAAAAATAATTTTATGAGAAATATATTAGTTCTTTGATTTTTAAGTAGCAGAAGATCGCGAGCTTATGAATTTACTCGAGAATATATTAAACAACTATTTGGAATTTTTTTGGAAAATGGCTAATCTGACTTCATCGTCAAGAAAAACCCATCAAATTTTAAACTAAAATAATTTCTGTATTACAATAAATAGTAAAAGCATGAATCGTTTTTAAAGTTAAATTTTAAAATAGATATTTACATTCTACTCCTAACATTATCATAAAATCTTCTTAGGTAATATTGAATTCTTCTATTAATCTCAAAAAATTCAATTATGGTAAAAGAACTTACTAAAGCTTAGAAAATTAAAACTAAAATTTTGTTTTAATTGAAGACAGGAGTCGCTATCTAACCATGCACACAATATTTATTTAAATTCAACAGTAAAAACCAAACTTTTTAAAGTTCACAAAGTCAATTCAAAAAATTTTTTTAAATCCTAGACAATCCCGCAGCTCAACCATGCGCGTCCATACCACTGTTTAAAAAAAACCCGCGTTACGAAGTAATCCACCACACGCTCGCAATATTATAACAACATCGCCAGCAGCAATAATAATAAGGCCCCGCGCACCGACTTTCTTCGCAGGAACGCGCGACGACGTTCGCGTGCTGGCGCGATTTACCCGGCCGAGCGTGTCTCTCGCTCCGTATTTTTTCATTTTAAATTCGATATGTGTGTAAGCTGCCGAAGGAGCGAAATCGACTTCCGATCCGCTGCAGGTGGGGCGTTACTAGTTTTCTTAGCCGTAACGAGGTGCGTTTATTTATTTACCTGCGAACATGATATGCCTACCTACACAGCCGGGGTTTGCAACTTTCTGGGTCAAGCCCGCTTGATTTATTATTGGGCTTTTGATGGAAATTTTTAAAAAGTTTGTTGCGCTTTCAAAAGCTTTGAAGTGTCTTGAAGAAGGAATGAGGTTGTCTTTCGTTTTGGATGCTTTTTTTATAAATGTTTTAAATTTTTAATTGTACTAGTTTCAATCAGCGTGCAAACGCGCTCCATTTTTAATCTTGAAAGTAAATACCTAAACGATTCATTTTCAAAAAAACGAAATTAAAAAAAATTTTGCAACCTGCAACTAAGTTCAGTTTGATATTTTCGTGGTTATAGCTATAAAAAGTCGTTTTTAAAATAATAAAGATTCTCATTTTATTTTATAGAATTCTACAAAGGAACTTAGTCCATTTATTAAAACAAAGTATGGATATATTCAAAAAATTATTCATAATAAAGTTTTCAATATTTCAACATAAGCGAAATTCAAATTTTGAATTTAACGTTCTCAACCAATCAAATCAATTTTAAAACGAAGACATTCGAATCCTTCATTATTAAAAAGAGGGATTGTAAATCAAATAGGTATTCTCATTTAATGTAGATAAAAAAGCATGATTTTTCATAAATTAGAGTTAATATTTTTGGAAATCTAGTCCTTCAAAACAGTTAGCTGCTTCAAGTAGGCTCAATAACTCGTCTTAGAAAGCAGCGCTGCCAAGTATAAAACACGAATCTTGAGGGGGAACACAAGAAACCTAACAGTAGAATAAACCACGTCAGTAAAACAACTCGCATTGACGCGGGCTTGAAGCTTACACGTTAAATTACAGCTTACAGAAATTCTTATAGAAATTATTTATTCTTCATCTCTCATCAACGCAGTCTTATTTGTTTACATCAAAACAAATAATTTACCCCCTCGACAAATTACCGCGTGTAAGGTGTCCGTCAAAAAATTGCGCAATTCCCTCGGGTTCCGAAAAAAATCAATCGGGCTCATCATCGGTTGCGCCAGCCGAAAAAGTGAAAATCAGCCGAGTTGGCTTGAAAAATGTAAAATTAATTCCTCGCGTAGTCGATTCTAATATCCATTTGCATGCGATAGCGATTTTTCTTCGGCGCGGCGCGCGTTTGACTTTCCCTTTTTGCCCCGCCGCTGCATCTGCCTGCGAGAGTGAAAATTAATATGACGGTGGGATGTGGGTGAACGAGAGATTGGCTCATCGCGGGTAACGAGAGATTAAGTTTTATGGGTGACTCTGTAAGGTATTTATGGATTTTTTTCTTTTTTTACTTTCAGGTGCCTGTGGAATTTAACTTGACGAGGGGGGTTTTAGTAAGCGGAGAGTCTCGCGGAGAGTGAGAATTTTCTGGTTGAGCGATCGCGATTTAGTGGTTTTTTAAACTTGAAGTTTCTTTTTAAAGTTTGAATTAAAACTAAATATTCAAAAAATTTAATATTCTCGCAAGTCAGAAAATGGCTCGGATGAGCAAACACTCGGCTCTCAAGTCAAAGATACCGAGTTCGAATCCTGAGTTACTTGACTACCCGAAGATTTTTGTCTCTAACCAAAAATTCTAAAAAAAAGTCTTTTCAATGAAATAACACAATTTTTTTTTTTATAAATTAATTTTTTTTGTCTAAAATTTATAAAAATAAGGAAAATTCCTTTGATAATTAAACTTTATAAATCTTGAAACACCATAAAAAAAAGAAAGCTCATGAATTTTAAACAATTTAAAAATCTATGCTCAGGTGAACAGTAAACTTTTACAGTTTTACAAACTTCATTGTCTTGTTTTCTATTCAAACCAGTTTGCCAAAAGCATGTATACACGCGCGGGTTTCCCAAGGTAATTGAGAGAGAAGTGCAGCGAAGATTCGTTATAAATGAATTCAATGCCACCGAGGCTCCTCCCGAAAAATTTACGAGTTGAGTCTTTCGACTCAATAGAACGGCACCTGTTGGTTTATAAAATTTTTTACGAATTTAAATTAATCATACCACCGGTATAAATGTAGCATTTACGATTTCATTTATCATATATATTTATAGTTTCGAGCTTCGGGTATTTTAGAGCGTATCATATATTTTTTTACAACTCCTGATTTTTTCTCCGGCGAGCCAATAAATCCAGTAAACTTCCGGTTCGGGTAACTTTCGTCGAGTCTCGACCTTCGATTTTTCAATTTCGAATTTTGTTTTAAAATCAATTAATAATACCTCTTAATACCCAGGATTGATGTAAGTGGGCTCGTCTGGAGTACCGGATATTTTCCTTCAACGAACTTTCGCTTTTAAATCAAGTGCAGCTGACCGAGACTGAGGAGAATTCGAGGAGGGTATAAAGAAGCCACCGAGATAAAGAGATCTAGAGAAAGGCGAAGAAAGAAGGATGCGAGCAAGGACGCATGCGCTTTTTTTTTCAAAATGACGATTTAAACCCTCATTCGTGAATCCTCGGGCCCATTGTTGATGATTTTTTATCACTTTTAAATCACTCCGTTGATTAATGACCACTTAAAGTCGTAAGTATCTTTTCAAAATCAACGATGATTGAAGTAGCAGAAGCCGCTGCTGCTGTTGTTTTTTTCTCTCTCTTTTTAAAAACCTGCGTGGCGAAACATTGACAGTTAGTACCATCGAGTTGAGTGACATAATTAGTATTGTTTTAACAACGGCGGTTACGACGTTCCCGCACTTTGTTTTACAAGTGCCCCTAATTGAATCACTCTCCGAGGAACTTTTTTTTCCGAAAAAAAATCGAAATTTTTTTTTTTTTTTTTTTTTTTTTTTTATCGACCGCGCATGTAAGATCTAAACTTTCAGTCCAATTAACTTTTACGCAGTCCAAACCGTGTCAAGCGCCGGGTAAAAAACATTGAGCCGAAAACTTTCAAACATATAAGGTACCTGTACCTAATATGGCCCCCCTAAGCGAGAATCGACGTTGTGGCCAATCAAATCACTATTTTTTGACGGGTAAGGTCTCATTTTAAAGCTTAATTCAAGAGCTTTAAAATGAGACCTTACACGTTTGATTTTGATCAATGAGCTTCAAATGCCAGAGGATTTACCGAAACACGGTTTTTTAAGACACATAAAATTTGTGTCCTAATATGGCCCCCCTCTCCCCCCTGAACTATTTTATTCATTGCGATTTTTTAAATCAATCAGAATATGAGATTTAAAAAAACTTCAAAATTTTTAACATTTTAAAAATAATTTATTTAAAAATTGAGCCTTTTTTGCAATTTTTTTGAAAGCTTTGCAACCAGTAGAAAAATTACAACTTTAAATTTTTATCAAAGTTTGATTTTTGAGCTAGAATGCTTTTTTAGTTATAAAATGAAAAAAAGCTTTGAAACAATTAAATTTATTTTTCTTAAATAAAATTAGGATAGGATTTTCTAAAAAGTAAACATGAAACTAAGGACTCTTAATATCGGTATTTCTACTAATTCGCGGGGGGCCATATTAGGAACACTGGAGAATAATAAATTATTTAAGAATAAAACCCGTTAGAAAACGAGTTGAACAAAAACTAAGGTCGCGTTTTAAAGCTGAAACAATAACAAATCGAAGCTACTCATTCAAATTTTGGTCAGATGCGTCTAAATCTTTTGGCAGACCATTTAATTACAACGTAAAATAATAACGGAGGTATACAAAACGAGTTTTAGCTATTAGGCGTGCGCAAAAATAATTTTAAAATGTTCTAAACAACTGAAAACTTCATAATTCAGTGTTTTTGACTTCTTCCTACCTTGTAGAGATGCCGCATATCGAGCATATTCAAAATAACAGGGGGGGCCATATTAGGCAAGGGGCCATATTAGGCACACTTACCTTATTAATTTATCTGATCGTACGTAAAAAACCTCCCGCGAATGATCAATCCGAAAGCAGCGTGTTTTGGTTTTCTAAAGCCATTAGGACCCCCCCTGAAAAATTTACGAATTTCACCGGGCAAAAAAAAAAGATGGCGGTGGTAGAGTGCAGCCGGATATTTTCACTGCTCCACATATCACATATAAATCGTGAAATAGGCGAGGCCCCGAGCGCGGTGGCGAAAGGAAGGTCGTTTGTAATATCCTCCTCCTCCTCCCGCCTCCCCACCTTTCTCTTTTACCTGCACCACTGAGGTCGTGTGCGTGCTGCTGTGTAGTGTTGTTGTTGTTTTTTTTTGCGCACTTATGTCATGGAAAGTAACTGCGATTTAGACGTACTGTTTTTTCTTTTTTATGGGGGGAGGTTTTTTAGACTCGGTTAACAGTTTTGTGAAAATGAGGTGTCGTTTCGGTGACTCACCTGCAACAAAAAGAAAGAAAAAATTTGGTTATCAGTCTGTATGAATGAAAATAAAAATAATTAATTCGCTATGATGGGTAGTAAAGATTATAAACAGTATGATGGCAGAAAAAATAGAGAAAGTAGCTGAGTAATTGAATTTTAAGTATTGATTCAAAATTGAATGAAAATTCTCCAGGTTGATAAAGAAAATCATAAAACATGATAAAATCAATAAAATTCTGTTACCTATATTTTTTTATACTCTTGTATTATGGGCATGACCCGTTTATTGAAAATAAATAAATAAATAAATAAATAAATAAAATCAGTGACATAATACTTTTTTTTACAAATAAAATTTATTGATAAACTATAATTACAAAAACTACTCTGTGTTTTTTTTTTTTTTTTTTTTTTTTATAGATACGCTATAAATTATCAATAAATAAAATTTTTTTTTATTAAACAGCTATTATGAAAAAATACATGAATCTCACGAAAATTTATGAATCGTAAATGTTTATTTATATTAAAAAAAAATAAGATGCGCTTTTGGATTATCACAGTAAATCACATCAAACTCGCAATAAAAAGATTCTGACGAAAAGGTTTTTTCGTAACCTCCCCGAGAAAATTAATAAAAAAAAAAAGGAAGGTAAAATATGCACGCTCCTACTTAAAATACCCGAGTGTAATTACGTAAACGTTTAATTCGAAATCGCGGTCGTGGCAAGGCGCATTCGCGTACGAATTTTTCGCTCGACGCGACGGCCCGATGATGAGCCTCCCCAAATGAATGCCTTGAGAATTAAAAACGAATGTTTTAGTCGGAATAATGCGGGGAATGAGAAAGGCTGGGGGAGGCCCGCGCGTACAAAAAAAATGTGAAACCTTACCCCACGTTTTCACTTTAAATAGCCTAAAATTAATTTAACTGCTTGTTCATTAGGTGAATTACGCTAGATTTAAAAAAAAAAAGGTAAGTTTGAAAAAAATGTTCGAGGTACAATTTGTAACTTCAAATCGCCAACTGCCAATTTCGTACGATTCACAAAAAACTTCCTACACTTCTTTTCGCCATTGTTGGGTCATAATAAACATGCAGATGGAGAAATTGATCGGTCGATAAGCTTAATTAGCCGCGGCTCGCGAGTTTATTCAAGTAAATTATTAAAGCCATACTTGTAAGACTTTTCTTTATGAATCATAAAATTAATTACTCCCTCGACACAATGATAAAATCCGGGTTCAATTTTACAGCTTCACGTTCAATTACCATTTTTAAGACCTCTAAGACAAAAGTATCCATTCTATGCAAAAGGGAAGAAAAAGTACAAAATATACACGCGTCATTCACGCTCTTAAATATTCAAATATTTCTCCGATGATCTCGCGTTTAGCAGCCGAAACAAAAAAGAAGCCTAATAACGTTACGCTCGAAAGCAAGAGTTCGTTTGTCACGTTTCGGTCATTTTCCGGTTGGAAAAATTTCCAGTGTGAGAGACTCTCGTTTCGCGAGGGAGAAATTGATATAAACGCTCCATTGTCATGATAATGCAGCCGTGTTAGGGGAGGGATTGATTTATCGTTATTTTATGTACAAGAATTCCATCACACCCGTCGATTTTAGCGTGTGATCTATGGTCGATCCAATTATGAGCCGAGTGCAGCTCCCTCTGTCCGCCAATCGGTCGAATCAACAATGAACTTAGTTTTCGCGGCAAAATCTTAACGACACTACTTTGTACCCAATAACAATCGGTACATTAAGACGAGGTAATTTATTCCAATGCGCAAGATAAACATACGCATTTTTTTTTTTTTTTTTTGCTCTCCCTCGTAATTGTGTCTGCTACGACAAAGAGTGAAAGTTGCGTAATTATAGACCAAATGCCAATGAAGAATGGGCCGCCTTCAAGAAAGAAAAAAAGAAAAAAAAAATGCTGTATCTCTACTGTATCCTCACAATTATTGTCTCGCATTGTAAACATAATGAAAAAATACGGTAATAAAATTCAGCGGGAGGAATTATTGTCCTCGACTGGTGCCATTGTAAATTCAGTATGGTAAATTATACAATCACCCGGTACCTTATAAAGCAGTTTTCCGAAAAAAAAAGTTGTTCGGGTGCCACCCCGAGAGTCAAAATTTTCCCAAGTCAAGCACACAATGCAGTTGCGCAATCTGGAATTGGAGAACCGCGGTGTGATTAATTGTCATATTTTGAGATTTAAAAAAGCTACACGAAAATTACAAAATTCTACGGTGTAGGACAAGATTTCCACGTCATCATTGTTATACATAAAACTTTGGCTTGAAATAAATTATTCAGTGCCGCCGCAGCAGCACACGTGTGTGAATCATCGTACTAAATTTATCATACCTCGGGTAGTTGTTCGGCCTATGGTGAAAGATTTTACTTTTTAATGACCGTTTGAATAAACAATTTCGTCCTTGTTATAACACAAAGATTTTACCCGGGATGGATAAATCATTTTTTTCGTTGGTCACCCTGCACCGTGACAGTTTTTTTGAACATTAATCGTTGTTTAAACATGAGGTATCGTGTAGTTTTGCAACGACTGTTTTAAAAATATGTTGTAAAGATTAATTGTTGGGAGTTTTAAATTAATGTAATGGACGATTAATCATAGACCAGTGTAATCCCTTAAAAATTATTTGAAGTACCGAACAATAATAAGCCATAATAGAGTTTTCAAATTTTGTACGCTCATGAAGTTAAAGTTTTTCAAATCTAAACAATTGTATTGTACGACATAGTTTACAAAACCAATTTCTTATGCTGTAAACATTAGAATGTGAGTTGGGTGTAAAAACTACAAATTCTCGGTGAAAAAAAAATTTCTATATTAATTTTAATTTACAGCTACCAAGTATTACATTAAAAAACTTCAGTGTTTCATGTTATAGCTACGATTAATTACCATGTAATTATTTTACAATTTATAATACTCGGCAATAAATAAATAAATAATAAAAAAAAACATTATTTATTACCCATTTACATAATTCATTCAACTCGAGATTATAATTAATTTAAAAAAAATAATAATACTCTCTAATATTAGTTTTCGAACATCCACCGAAAAATCAGTAGATACAAGCCAGGTCGGGTCAGACGCGGAAAATCGCGGTTTTTCGCGGCAAAAACAGCCGACTGCCACCTGAATCCCCCGCCGCTGCGGGCTTTCACTTCGGTCGCGGTGCGAGAAGAATGCGAAGGCTGTTGCACCTTTCGGGGGTATCCCGGCCATGGGTGTGCACCGTGCGTTTATTATACGCGTTACGTGCCATATGTTTGAATTTAATCAGCGTTGAGAAAAAAGTACCCGAATGTCGTCGCGCGTAATCGGAATTGCACTTATATCATGGCGAATATTGTTTTGAGGTGAAGATTATACGAGTAAAATGAAACAAAAAAATATATATATCCTATTGATCAATGACCGATGCTTAGCAAGCTATTCAAAATCAAACAGCAGTTTTATAAACGACTCAATCACAGGATCAAAGTATTTTTACAAACCAAATAAACTCATCTTAAAATGCAGATGTCATTTCACCAGTCCCGACAATTCGCCTTTTCCCTTTTTACATTTTCACAGCTTGTACCAAACACAATCTCTCGCAGTGTACATTATTTCGTCTTAATCTCCCCGGCGAGAACACACCGAAAGTTTTATTTCTCTAAATTTCAACACGTAATAACAGCTGTTTCTAAACATCATTGTGAGAAGCATCGGCATCAGCGTCTTTACATCTCGCGGCTCGTCCCATCGGTTAAACACGCAACATAACGAGACAAATTAACGCCTCGAAATACAAACACAGAGTTAAAATAAAGAAATAAATGTACGGCTCAACGCGCACGCGCGATAAGATGCGAATCTATGATTTTTTTTTTTTTTGAAACATTATTTTTATTCACTTAAACGAGTAATTAGCCGGCTTACGTAATGACACCTCAAAAGGCCCCCCCCCCCCCAAACAGCTGTTTTCTTTTTTCGGATTTTATTTGTATTGCGTAATTGTGTACACACGCGCGGTATAAAATTCATTAGCGTGCACCATAACCTTTTCTTTTATTGCGGAATGAAAATTCCTCGGTAATCGTAATGGTCATGATAATATTGAATTTAATTAGGTATTTTTTTTTCAAACCAGCAGCCAGCACGCCCAGATTGGAATTTGAAACGCTGTCGTGTGTAATAAGCCACGAAAATACTTATCGTAACGAGGTTTTAATAGTTTTCTCTCGGCCCAAATAAAAAGGGAAATTTTGCTTTTGTCGGAGAGCTTCCTGGTTTACAGATTTTTTTTTTAAACAAAAGTGTACTCTGGTAAATTAAGTGCTGGGAAAGAGCGAGCGAGGACAAATCGTCGAGTGGGTAATTCAGGTGCGCATCTCCCACGCTGCTGCTTTCTTCACTTCCTGCTTCCTCTACTCTGTCCATCGATTCGAAAAAAAAAGGGGGAGGGAAGACACCGATGATGCTTAATTAGTAATCGGGTAGCGTCACCTTACGTTTACCGCTATACGTTGAGACCTAATTGTGAACGATACCCTCCAGGTGGTCATTCGGAGAGCGTTGACTAGTCAGTTTGTGGAGATGTATAATTATATTTATTTAAAAAACTTGAGTAACTAATCTACCCACAAAAAACCTTACAAAGGTAAACAAACGTGGGGAGATTTTTTTAATGAATTGATTTAACAAAAAATAGTGATATCATGAGATAGATTTTATAAGGTAGAATTTTTGATAACATGTCATATTAATAACAGAATTTAAAAATTAATTGCTGTAACAAATTTAAGAAAAAAAAATAATTATTTCAAAAAGTAATAAAAAAATTATTTTAATGAGTTGTGTATTTAAATTTAAAAAATAAATTGAAATCAATATTCATAAAATCTGCCCACGAAGTTCATATTCAGAAGAAAATTTATTAACTTTATCTTCGTTGGCAGATTTTATGAATATTGATTTCAATTTATTTTTTAAATTTAAATACACAACTCATTAAAATAATTTTTTTATTACTTTTTGAAATAATTATTTTTTTTTCTTAAATTTGTTACAGCAATTAATTTTTAAATTCTGTTATTAATATGACATGTTATCAAAAATTCTACCTTATAAAATCTATCTCATGATATCACTATTTTTTGTTAAATCAATTCATTAAAAAAATCTCCCCACGTTTGTTTACCTTTGTAAGGTTTTTTGTGGGATATCACTTTTTTTTGTTTGATAATTTTTTGATAATTATCTATTTGTTATTTTTCTAATTTTTTTTTTTTTTTTTTTTCTAATATAAATATATAAAAACCTTTAGCATTAGTTGGCCAAGGTTTTTTTATAATATTTTCGTCGCTTACTTCTATCCAACTCTTTTTTTGTCCTAAAATGCTCACGTAGTGCCCATTATTTAAATTATTTCCTACGTGTGCTATTGAACATGTTACTTTGTAAGAATGTTTACAACTACCTCTTTTAAAATACATATTTTCTTTTGCTCTCTGATTTTACTAGGACACTGATGATTGTTCTCTAACCAAGCCAGTTACCAGTGTCTTTTATCGTTCAAAGGTTAATTTTAATTTTTATTAATTATCATTTAATTTTTTTTTTTTCATTTTTTTATTTATGAAAACAAGTTTTTATAAACGTTAATTAATTTTATTTTTTAAAAAAATAAAAAAAATCATGATAGCGCCATCTGTTGAAAATGTTGGGAGGTGCCGATCCCCGATCGAACGTTGATGGATGGAAAGTCCAAAAAAAAGGCCGATTTCAAAAACGCGAATTAAAAAATAAGAAAATTAAAAAAATATAAGCTTCGAAAACAATCCTCATCTCTTCGGTAGTGAAAAGTAGGCGTAGTCTAGAGGTTTAATGATGCAGGTAACGTGTTTTAATTTTTAAATAATTGATTAATTGTGGTTAGTAGGGTTAAGGTAGCTCCAGTAGCTGTAAATAAAGCACGGCAGCCGGCTACTATTTTGGCGGGAAAAAAATCACCCCAAGCCAGCTACCGCTGGCTTTGATTCCATCCCTCTTTAAAATGATGAAGCATGTTCGAATGTCTTCGTTTTATAATTGATTTGATTGGTTGAGAACGTTAAATTCAAAATTTGAATTGCGTTTAGGTTGAAGTATTGAATAATTTGTTATTATGAATTTTTTGCAATAATTTTTTGAATAATCGAATTCTTTGTTTCAATATATGGACTAAATTTCTTTGTAGAATTCTATGAAATAAAATGAGAATCTTTATTATTTTAAAAACAAATTTTTTAAGCTATAACCACAAAAATATCGAACTGAACTTAGTTTCAGGTTGCATACGATGTGTGATGAATTTAGTGTTAAAAATTTATTTTAACTTCGTTTTTTTGAAAATGAAAGTATAAATTATCGTTTATTTACTTTCAAGATTAAAAATAGAGCGCGCTGATTGAGACTAATCTTTTCAAAAAATTGAATGATCTGATTGGTGGAAAAAAAAAACTCTTAGTCGACGACAGAACCACAATTTATTTAAATAAATAAAGTACTAATTTATTATTATAATTCATGCGTATAGTTTATTGACAGAGTTGACAAGTAAACACGTAACGCGCATGTTAAGGTATCATTTTCATTCAATTAATCTTTCCCCTTCTCGGAAAAAAAAAAAATAATTATGATAATGTAACACACATAAATATCATATAGATACATTTATTTCTCGTCCTTGTTTCGGATGAAAACTCAACCGGTGTCAAAACGTCAAAGTATCATAAAGAAAACGAGTTTTCAACACTCGAATCAAGAGGATAAAGATAAAAAAAAGGACTTTCCGATCAATTAAATTTCTTTATCAACATAAAACACCACACATCTTCTCGAGATTTTTTGATTACGGCGCGGCGTTTCAAAATAATTTCACTCTTTTCAGTCCTCATCTCAATCATCTTTATTTGATGTAGTAACGATAATGACTTCATTTTATCAGACTCCAGGGTGTACATTTCGAGAGCTGAAAAAATTTTTAATTTCGTAACGCGCCTAGCGAGTTATAATTTTCCGAATAATTATCCTTGATGGCTTCCTCCGGTGCGACAATCCTTTCGGAAATATTAAAAAAAGTTTTTTCAACAGCTTGCTCCTCCCGTTTTCAAGAAAGCGAAAAACTTGTTTTTCGCGCGCTTAACAACCTGGTACCGCAGAAAAGTGAAAGCCTTAGGAATGATTTTTCATCTTCAAATTCGAAATAACTGTAATTACGACGAAGTTAGACGCGCCTTGGAGTAACTCCGTGCTCGTCATCGCGATTCACACTCATTATTCAACAATGATTAATTATCGGAAAAAATTATATAAAAAAAGCAACAAACATCGTAATAATAATAACCCCTAAAAACATGTGCGTGTGATTAATTATTCAACGTCGATGAGTCCCTTGGGCATTTAGAAATGGGGAGGGGGGAGGATCGGGTTACATAAAGTACATCAAAAAGGACGCTTTTCACACACCTGACCCGTGCGCTTTGATTGAATAATAATTCGTAAATTAATCGACCGGTTTTTCGAGACACTTGTAAAATTCGTACGAGAAAAGCCGACTGATAAGCCGGGTTTTATTGCACGAGTGCCATTTTTTTTTTTTTTTTTTTCTTTTTTACGTAAAGCTGTTTTTTCAAACTCTTTTTGACGAATTTCCGTAAGATGATGAGTTTTTATACGGTTGACGGGAGGATTACTTCTTCAATATTATATTTACGCAACTAAAATTTTCACGTAACTTGTGTATTTTTTTTGAAATTTATTTTATTTCATTTGAAATTGAAATTCATGCGTAAGAATATTTTGCGCGCTGGTGTCTAGTCGATTATATCACTCAAATTAAAACCGTCAATGATTTGTATCTTTTGAATTAAATGTAATATAAAACGTGCCGTGCAGCATTTCGTATTTATTAAATGGCATAAGCCTTTGACGATCGGATTTTTTGTCAACGCACTGGGGGTTTCATGAGAATGTCGCGAGATTGTCGGATTCAAATAATTAGTAATTATGTAAATGATTATGCTTTCATGCATGTACATTCTGTAAAGTAATCATTATGAAACTGTACATAATTAAATTTAATATTTTTCGATCGATGAGCGGATATTTTTGTAAAATTTAATTCGATTCATAACAGTTTCTAAAAGTGGAAAAAAAAGTAAAAATCAAGCCGAAAGAAAGTTGTTTCATAAATGTTTTATAAGTATTTTCTAAATTGTGACCTAATTAAGATTCCACCATTATAAAATTTTCGATAAACGTAGCTTATTAATAAAGCGGCTTGAAAATCAAACTCGCCAACCGGTCGACTTACTTTGTTTACTCCGGGCGCGATTAATTTAAAAAGAATGCAGTCGCTCAAGCACACCTGCGAGCCTACGATACGAATGAAAAAAAATTCATGAAACGATACCCACATACCTCAGCAAATAAAAAAGAAAAACGAAATAAAAATGCAGCCAAAGGAAGGAGAGACAAAGGCCGCGAAGGCCGTGCCAAATCGTCGTCATCATCATCATCCGCGAATGTAAGACGCGTGGGCACATTTGTGTGGAATCCCCGCGTCAGCACACGTCATGATCGGCACCACCACCACCCACGAATTTTCCCTCCTCCATTCTCTCTTTGCGAAACTCCGAACGAGCACGAAAAAGGAATTTGCGATGAAAAATAAAATCCACCCCGAGTAATTTTTTTCGGTGCTTTATTTTTATACGTACGCGACGGAGGTTTTAATTTAGACAGATTTTGTATTTAAGATTAAATATTAAACAAGTTTTTGAAACGTACTTAAGATTAAATTTTAGACAAGTTTTTGTAAGTTGTAAAAATTATAATAAGTATTTGTTGCTTGTGCAGTCAAATATAAGCAAACTTCTTTAGACAAACATTTAAAAAAGAACTAGAGAAAATTTTAGTTGAAAATTGAAAAAAAAATAAAAAAATAAAAACAAATTTAGGATCAAATTTTTGGTATGAGTGATTAAACAATTAAATTCAATTTCAGATTATAGAATAAAAATTATTTAAAGAAACTGTAAGTGTCCGAGTTACTAAAAACTTCGTCAGAATCATTAAATTAAATCATTAAAATTAAAAATAAACGATTTAATTTTATAACTTATACTGCCTAAGGTATTCATACCTTAAATCAAGCTTAACATCAATGAACTCCCAAAATAATATCGTCTTTATCATCGACAAATTTGGAAGGATATTTTTGCATAAATATATTTTTGACAGATTAAATTTTTTTTTTCCTTCGCAGAATTCAGCAATCTTTGATTGAATCATCTCGAACGATCAATCCAAGTTATGAATTAATTTCCTTATGCTAATGATGTGATGACCAGAGATGAATTATGCGTTGGACTCATTTAAAAAAAATAAAATAAAAACCTCGAGACGTCGTTTAAAAATTTAGTAAAAATACCCGCTCGATTTGTAACGATACCAAAAGATAGTTAAAAAAAAAAAGGCCTAAGTTTGATCGTAATACACTTCAAAACTCGTATATATACGTGTTACCGCGCGAAAGTTAACTCCGAGCCATAACTCTGAACAATCCTTTACGCAACCCGATTTTCCCAATCAAAATTGCCCAGGAATTTCATGGAAATTTTATTTCGCGACTAAACTAACATTCCATCGCGGTATGGATAAAAAAAAAGTCCACTTAAGTATCCTTTAAGTGATTTCGTGTTAAAAATAACTCTCCCATACAAGTATGCTTTTTTTTTCAGCATCCTTATGCCCCCCATAAAAAAACCATAATTAACGGGTGTTGAAAAAACTAATTTTTTCTTTTTTACATGCAAACAATTTTTTTCCCACCTATTGTTATTAACCGTGCGCAATAACGTTTACGGGCGCAATTTTTTTTCGAAAAAATGAAAAATCCGCACTCAAACTGAAATTATCCTAGCGTTAAAAAAGTGTATTTATTTCGGAAAACGTATTTCGTTGTATCGAGCTTTCACGACCCATTGGCTCGGAAAAAAAAAAGGTTACGAATTTTTTATCATTACATAAAAAGCCGAGGCAGGCGAGTTGATTGAATTCGTAAGGTAATCCTTCTCGCTTCGTTTTTCCCAAATGAATTATCCCCCCGGATTTTAATTAACAAATTGTACAGAAAAAAAATGTGCACCGCCCAAGACGTGACGCAACTTAAAATCCTCCGATCGCGGAAAACTCGATCGATCGAATAACTGGTTTTCCCGGTGTCGTAACTCGCTCCCGTTTTTTTTTTTTTTTTTATAATTTTTCGGTGTACAGCAGACATTTTTCTCCTAGTTTTAGCGAGAAAGTCGGACGCGCGGGCCGAAGCCGGTTTATTACCATGCGGGGAGGGGAGCATCTTGGGTAACTGTAAAATTTGTTTTTGGGAGAGGATCCCGCTCCACTGGCCGAAGCAAAAAAAAAAAAAATTGAGAATTTCTTCTCTTTTTTTTTTTAGCGGAGGTTAATTAAATTTAGTCCCACTTTGACGATATGATTTCGAGGATTGATGATAATTGTGCTTTTGGCTAAGTATTTATTGCCCCGAAACGGGGTCGATTGCAGGTGTGCTGCTAACGGTGTTTGTTCTTGGGTTTTATTGTTATTGTGTCAGTTTTTTACGCTTGATCCTGCGACGAAATTCATTTGGACTTTAAAAATGTAAACAAGGACATTTATAACACTCGGAGTACCAATTAAATAATTACGTTTTTTTAATCAAAATACTTTTTATTGAGTAGCTAACTGTTACAAACGCAAATGAATATAACTTCAGACGATTCTAGAACCTGTAATATAACAGAATAAGTTTATACAAATCAGGCTATTGTATGACCATAGCAATAAAACTCGAGATCTTGGGATATCACTTGACCCATCAACTACTTAAAATTATTCATTTTTTTCAGTTAATAAAACACAATTTTCTTTCTTCTGTTACAATTTTCTCGATCTTTATCTTTTTGTCAACATATACTCAATTAATTTTCAATGCAAGGCCACTCGTGTCAGAGTTCAACGTAGTGACAAATTTTTTTTGTACCTCACAATAAAAACACAAAGCCTTGCGATTTATCGATCCCTATCTCGTCTTGTCCAACTAAACAAACACGCTCCTTCCCGCCATTTTACAAGCCACGTACCTTGTCTAATAAAAATTTTTTTTCGTCATTCTCCATCACCATAAAATTGATAAACAAGCATCACCCAATAAAACCAAAAGAAAACTCTCGTGGGCGCGTCCTTCCTGTACATTCAAAAAATCCTCCGATTCCATGTTCATACTCTCGTCATACCCGTGTTTTTTTTCCCGTAAAAAATGAATGTTACTTGATTATTGACAGTGGGTGTCGAAGAGAATCAGCGCGCATTCACTCGGCTAGATAAACCCCGTCACTGGTCCATTGTGCCCCGACGTTTGATGTTTTATTGCAACGGTATAAATCGCGAATAGATTACACAGCTCATCGCTCAATTTGTAGCTTTTCGCCGGGGCAAAGCGAGCGATACACACCGAGACGAACATAAATCCGGGCCTACTTATCGCACCGTAGGGCCCGGGGGGAGTAGTGGCACGATAGGACGTGGAAATAATAGCTCTGTTATCCCCACGTGTGAAACGTACGTTAGCCTAGTTCTTTGATAAGTGCCTTGTTTCTGGAGGATGATGTACGGGGCTGATCTGTTTCTTGGCGTTGCTGCGACATATTAAAATAGTAGGATTTCACTGGTTTTGAAGGGTTCTGTAATGTAACGAGAATGTTTACAATGTATCTTTCAGGAATGCCTGAGGTGATTGTTGCGTGTTTGACGGTTGCAGAGAATATTTACACCGCGGATAATTTACATTATGTGATAAAGTGAAGATTTATTGAAAATAAATTAACGATTCAATTTTCTGAATTTGTATAGACATTTGTGGTCACTCAAACTTGGGTCAATTTGACACCAGCTCTTCAAAAGAATAAAAAATAGAGGTCAAAGTTATTGACAAGAAGTGTCAATTTTAGTTTTTTTTTCTTTAGCACTTTGACAAATCTGTCATACTTGACGGCAGCAACGAAAAATTTTTGGTTTTGACAAGACTTTATAATTAGGGGTAAATTGCGTGGATAGCTTCATCTAATCAACTTTAAGTAAATCAAGGCACGAATTAAATGAGTTCTTACGAGGTAGATAAACTAGTTCTTCCACAAAATATTAATGAGAGTGCGGTAATCTACGATATTTGGAGCTCACGTACAGTCTGATGGTCTCATTAGACGAACCTTGAGATCGTGAGTTCAAATTCAAAGAGAACCAATGATTACCACTGAACGATACAGGTCAAGCGTATGTAAAATACTGTCGTAGCACGAAAAAAAAACTTACTCCCGAGTATATAGCTTTTTTTTTTCATCAATTTATCACTGTGATTTCTACAACACTTTCTCGCACACTCGAAACCCGTACCGTTAAATATTCATGAAGTCCCCATTAAATTTTAATCGTCGAATTAATCAATTTACATAATTAATCAATTAAGCACAAAAGAAGACTTTTTGTCCCCTAAAATCCACCTGCACCGGTAGGTCCCGAAGAAACAATAAACCAACGAACGAACGAACGGGAAACGGCTTACGCAAACGATCGTTAAATTTTTTTTATCGCTCAAACAAACGCTACCTGTTAAGAAGAGGCGAGGGGGGGCCCTTAACGGTTCTCTTAAACGCGCTAATGCCGCATCGTAATGAAGCGCTCGTCGCTTACGTCACACCCGTTGCAATTTGTCATGCGTTTGTTCTCGAAAATCCCGATCGATACATTTTTTCGACCCCAACACCTGTACCATTATCCATAATTTCTCGCCCGAACCCGCCCTCCTTCGGAACGACTTCAGCTCGCAGGGATTGAAATTTCCAAGAACACGGGGTCAATAAACAAATCCGGGATGGGGGATTTATCCCTCCGCATTGTGAGCCCCCGAGCGCGTATCGATTGCCGGGAATTACGAGCCGTTGGTTGGTTCGTACCTTTTCGCCGGCTATCTAAGCACCGGGATTTGAAAATAGGTGGCTGAATTGTTTACTGCCCTTATCCTGGAAGACCCAGAAGTTTTATTCGGTGCGAGGGGAATACACTTTCACGAGGTTAATCTCGTCGATCACTCGCAGCTGGAACAAGTCCAAAAATTAATCGGACCCGGGTACACACCGATGAAAGTGAAATTTTTCCCCGAAACAACTTGTTAAAAAGAAAAAAAAAAAAAAAAAAACAAATTTAGAAAGCGCGCCTCCGAGGTCCAGCCCGAACGGGTTGCATAAATATTCAAAAATCCCGGGTGCATGGTTATTCAAGAGTCTATTTGGGGAATTTTTCGAACTAATCGAAAAGCGCGGGCACGTGGAGAGACTTGAAAAATCCTACGCGAGCGAACGTAGATGTTATAACTCACTGATTTCACGAGTATGATGAATAAGTTTTTTAAACCCGGCAAAACGCCGCGCGATTCCGCGAGCTAAATTGCAGTGGCCGATTCCCAAAGGTGCTGGCTGCACCGTGAATCATTTCCCCCCGAGGGCCAAATAACAGACTTCGAATTCTTCCCATTAAAGCCCCAAGTGAAATCAATTGAAGGGAACCCGTTTTTCAAAAGCAAGAGAACGAAGAAGAAGAATGAGAAGATACAGTTTGGTTGTAAACAATTCAAGAGTCCTACCCGAATTTCAGGAAAAATAAAATAAAATAAAAACTAAAAGGGAATCCACACAAGAGTCCACGCACCTGCTGTAACTGTTCGTCCTTCCTCTGGGCGCCTGCCACAGCCGAAAAAAAAAGGGGTAACACACTTCACGCACAGAATACAAAATAATCAACTCAGCTCAGCCGGTCCATGGCAATGAACGAATAGTATTAACAACATTAAAAACAACACCCATCAGCACTGAAACACCATGATTACGGTTCGATGATCAATCAATTGAAGCGAAGTGAAGGAAGGAAAAATAAAAAAATTGCACACTGTTTTATCTTTAGCGAAAGAGAGAGTGTTACTTTGTACTTAAGTCGGGGTGCTGCACCACACCACGCGGACCGAGCGTCGCGCTCCACGGCAAGAGGCTAACTGGCGAACGGCTGTTCTCCAGACGTTCTCCAAGATGGTGCGGTCGGTAGGTACTTACCTCTGCCTATCCACCTGGCGCATGCGCGGCTTTCTCTGTCTGCGGCGCGGGTGGCTGCTACGGAGTACGGGGATTTCGTTGCCGGAGATTGGGTGACGTCAGGTATCTGGGACAAGGAGACGGACTTTGCGGTAAATAACACCGCGGGTGCAACCGTTGATCCCGAGGGTTCCTTGCACCCCCAGCTCGTCGGAGGGCTTCTCGAAATTTGTTTTTATCGTCGAGATTATTTTTACAAGTCGATTATGTCTATTGAGACACAACTGTCGATACCTGATTTTTGATTGATTTTGGGAATTAAAGCTTTCATCGATGTTAGGGGGTAATCTTCGCTAACTAACTCGAATATTCGTAAAAGTAAAGTATCAGAAAAATCGCGTATAAATTTTAAATAACGTTACTTGAACGTCGTTACAGAAATCAGCATTACACAACAATTTGAAGTGCAAAGCTTTTTTTTAGTCCCGTGAATATTTTTCAGGATATAAGTCGATGGATTCAAATGGCTCTTAATGGAGAATTAAAAAAAATTAATTATTCACTAGTGAAAATGAAAAATGAAATCTTTGGTCCAGATATAACTGATTAAAACAAAAAAAATTTTGCGAACAATGACTTACCATATGCCCATGTAGTTTCAGCATTAATTACGAGAAAAGAAATTTCAGCAAGCGAAATCCAACCAAAAAAATTCAATGATAACAATGATTATGACCTTTTTTTATTTAAACAGTGGTCGGTTCTGTGTGATCGCTTCGAGGCCAGATGAAAGTGATAGTCTAAACCACTTGATAACAATAGTCGAAGGTAAGAAAATAATATGATAGAAAATGGAACACGAAACTTACAGTTCCAAGCTTATCGAGTGACAAGTGAAATCATGAGAGCTGTTTTTTTTTTTTTTTTTTTTTTTTCAAACTCAGTGAAAATGTAGTTTGAAAATATTTTGATTGGTAACTTCATCATACAATTGTATTGACTGCACTTACGATCAACCAGTCAGTCTCAAATCAAGATTTCGTAATTTTTACTGAATTACTGGTCGGTATAGATAAAGGGACCGGGGAGTGTTGATTGTCGGGACTTTAACTAAGATTGAAATATTAAAAGATGAGTAGTCGAAAAATAATCCCCGAAGACAGCTTTTATGTACTTACACACGTCCTATTATGTCAGTCGTAAAACAAGCCCGCTCGTAAAAGAATCCGTACGCAATCAAGCGAGAGCAAAAGAAAAAGTGTAAAGGGCCGCGGCTCCAGGAGTTAAAAAAAAGTCTTCGATCAAACCTAGCGGCGAGTCACGAACGGAGGGCAAAGAGAAAGAAAGAAAGAAATGAAAAATAAAAAAAGGAAGGAATACGAAGAGGAGGAGAAGGATCGACCGGGGCGAGGTGGGAGAAGAGAACCGGCCACTGACACCGCTGCTCCTGCATCATCATTGCGCGCGAGGAGCCGCCAGCCTGAATTAGGAGGCCGGTTGATGGATACGATCGCGGTGCAGTGCACTACATACAGCCGTTTTGTAATTTTCAGGCTGTTTCTTTGCTTGCAACCGACTTCTGATTGATCGAGTATCTGCTGGAGAGATTAAGATTTGGGGAATTGTTTAAGTTTCGTGGACTTTTCGGGGATCCTGCTGCCGTTGAGTAAAACAACTTGTTGTTTCGATTGATTAATCTTAAGTTCGGGATAGTATTATCAATAATCTATGTTCATTTAACTGTTTCGGTCATCAAGTCCTAATTTGTGCACGATTTTTTGAAAATTTATACGATAAAGACTGTTGAGAACAAAAATGTACAATAAAAAATGGTTTCTTACTCTACTGCATTTTATATAGAAAAGTTCGTAAAGGAATTTCACGTGCAAAATGAGAAACTATAAACAAGAAATAATTGAAACGGATCAATTGACATTTAATTGACTGGATAAAGTATGTATATACTTTTAGAAATAAATTATAAATCTACTTAAAGATCTAAAATTTTCAAACTTTTTTTTATAGTAATAGATAAATTTACGGATTATTTTTTTTTTTTGAAAATAATTTTATTTTTTCGATATTTATTTTCGAGTTTTCATAATTTTTAAGTACAACATAACTTTAAATAATACGTTTTGAAACTTTTTTATTCTCAGTTTATTTTTGAAATTTAAACTCAAATACAATTTTTTTTTTTCTTTTTTAATGGGAACTAATTGAAATTACAAGAAGTACAAATTATATTTTTTATTTTATTTAGAAGAGTCTTTTGTAATAAGTTTTTTTTCCTTTTTTTTTTTTTTGACATATTTGAAATAAATACAAAAGCTTATTAGATAAAGGCAAGAAATTCTTTTAAAGGAAATGTTATCTAATTAGCTAAGTAGAAAGAACACAAAATAAGTGATTTATTCACACTTTTAGATTAATGAAATTATTTAAAAATATGTTAATGACAAACTAAAAATTAAATACTTTCTTCCAGTAAACATAGTAAGTATGGGTCATGAAGATATTGATAAATTTTTTTCAAAGCTGCAGGGCATGAAGCAAGAGGCAAACATTTGCTTAAAGCTTCAACAGAGCGATCCATCAGTAATCTTTTTTCCAAAGCCATTTTTACTTTGAATTGCAAAGTCCTGCCGTATCGTGGAAACATTTTAAGAAAAGACTGACCTGTTATAACATTGACCAAATCTTCATTTTTAGTTAAAGGTACCATCTCATCAATTGTTTTTAAAAAAAGATCCACGAGAGTTATATTTTCTACTCGAGTTTCTACTTTTCTATTTTTTATTATCTCGACTTCTGAATTGCAACTATCGTAATAATCTCTTTGTTTTTCATCAGATTCAAAAATGTCAAAATACAAATAACAGCGTTCAGCTTCAATGTCATCATTTCGCGATAAGATTCGCAACATTGCCATATATTCTAATCTTAGTCGACCAAAAGTCTTCAGATCTTGTGGTAAACTTTGTATTAATGGAAGACTGTTTTCTACTCCTTGATGCTCTATTAAAAGACGAAAACAGTCTTTCATAGTTTCTTTTTCTTCATGTCCGAATTTTCCAATGAAATCGATCATCGCAGACCGTACCTGAAAGAGATTATGAAAAAGTTCAAATGTCTTTGAATTATGAATCTTAGCTCCTTGTTCCAAAAACATCCATAAGTTGTTGACTCTAACAATGCTGAAAGCGTGCTCGGCTGGTGTTTGTTCGTCACCTGGAAATCCGTGTAACGGTGCACCTTTTTCCAACAAAAGTTTTATAATCAATGGAGCTTTTGAATTTTGGCCAAGTATTGCTTTGTCCAAAGCCCAACTCATAATTCTTTTAGAGTAATTAACAAGCTCGAGTAGCTGTAAGATATCGTGCACATCTTGACGTTCTACGGCATTTTCCAATTTCTTTTTATTTGCAAGCAAATTTTTGTCACTGTTTAGAGCGTATTTCGTAACCTCGTTGTGCTGTAAGAAAGTAATGTTTTCGAACGTCCATCCCATTTCTAGTAAGTATTCTGCCACCGCTTTGAAACTTTTTAAGCGTTTCTTCAAGGCAACGCACAGCAATTCAGCAACATGTTTTTTGTCGTGAAAAAGTATGTGCGACTGACGTCCAATGAAGATATCGGTCCAAGTCATATCTGCTCCAGAGTTTACCAAAAGCTTTACAATTTTCTTGCTCTCGCAGTCGTTTCGAAGTAAAGCGTAAATTAAAGGAGTATAAGCGTTTTTCTGACTCTTCGCGTTGACGTCAAGGCCAACTTCAATTAGTAACTTATTGATTGGTAATGATGCATGCTTCGCTGCGACGTGAAGTAAATTTTTTCCATGATCGTTTTGCAAGTTTTTCAGACTGTCTGGATCCGAAGATTTCAAATTTTTCAGCCCAGAACGACCGGCAACGATTTTTTTAAACTTTTTCCATTCCATTGTTGATGCCATGTTGAGCTTGTCAAGCTAGCACTTCGAACTGTAAATTAAAAAAAATATATATATAGGATTTTCTTTTCATTATTTATTTACTTACTTAGAATCGGCGGGTATTTTTCTGTTAATCAGTTGCCCTTTTTCAGTTAATCAGTTATTAAGTTGGCATTTTAGTTTGTTTGTAACTATCAAATTGAAAATATACTGCACATTTATTGTCAAAGTCAACGAATCAAAGTTGACGCAAATGTCATGTTTTGAAATCTATATCAATTATTAACGTTGAAAATCATACGTCCAAGAAGAATTTCTTTAACTTCTAGATGTAATTAGTTTTGTTTCATTAGTTTTAAAACTTGATCCTGTTTAATAAGTACATTTTTACTAAAAATTTTCAAGTTTCTTTGAGATGCACTGTGAAGTACAAAGGGTATAAAAATAATTTCGATGTAAATTTTACTGAAAACAAAAAATACTGAAAGATCGATAATGTAATTATTTTTGTTCTCAATATAATTTTTTTATGATTGAAAAACAGTGAATTAAAAAACGTAAAAAATCGTATTGAATCACAAATCTTTGCATTAGCTAAAATGTAGATTTTATAAAAATAATTTTGGATAACAAGTATATTAACTAAGTATTAATTTTTGTAAAATGTCAAGTGGAAAGCCAATCGTAATTCTCCACGTGCCACTTTTCAAAAATCTAACGATCGATTTTTTATTCATAAATTATAATAAAAAATTATTTTTAAATTTAATTAATATTTTAAAAATGTAGTTGAACTATTTGTAATTAAAGCATCGATCCAATCGTTAAAAAATTTATAAAGTTACTCAATAGATACTTCAAAATGTACTTTTAGTTTCTCAAAAATTAAAACAAGTGTTTTTACCCCGCTGACCGTGAAAGAGGATTTTGAATGGGAGTAAGAGGGTAGGTAGGCTACCCACGGACGGTCTCCTGTATTGTACCTACTGTGCACAGTGTAGTGTACACAAACAATAACAGCTCATAATGACCTCAGCGGGCCATCTTAACGATGCAGCTCTTGGGGGGACCGAGGCTAGACTATATGTATATTTGAGTGAAGTCTCGAGGAGTACAATTATTTATGGGGCGGACAATAAGTGCAACTACCTACTTACGGATAAATTTTACAGCTAGTTACTTGACCGCTCTTGCCAAAGAAACAAAATAATTAAAATCGTATTAATTTACGTTATTTTGAAAAGTATTTTGCGTGCTTTCATAAAAGATATGTATATCTAACTCTGCGTATTTGTACCAATACCAACAATGACATTTTAGACTTAACTATTGACATTAATGACAGTTGAGAACTCTAGCTTATAACTATATACATGCAATAAAAAAATCGGCAATAGTAATATTTGAATGACATACCATTTGTTGAGATTATTATAGTTTTCGCTGTGACAATGATGTATCGCACCAAAACTCCAGCAGACGTAAAGAAACAACCGACAATCAACGGCCTCAGCTGAGCTCATCCGCGCACTGCCGGATAAGTACACGGACTGCTAAAAACTTGGCTAAAATAATTATGCGCACGAGTGACTGCTGACTGAGTGAGATTGTTTCTTGATGAAGCGGAGCCACTGTCTATGTGAAATCGCGTCGACAGTGGCGCCTCCAACAAATTATGCAACTTTGAATCAAGAAACAGAATCCCATCCCTGGGGCCTGGGCCCTGCGCCATGCATAATGCATTCTAGGGAAGAGAGAAGTCAGAAGTTGGGGCAAATGTGATTTTTCTGATTCGGGGTGAGTTTGCAAAACCAGACGGCCCGAGGGCCGTGAGTCGTCAGTCGAGACCCGACAAGACCCGACAGTCAACGGTACTCCGCCATCCAGATTCAATTGAAGTCTCTCTCCGACACTGTTTCAGCGGTATAGTGTACTTAAATCAAAACTCTGAGTGCTGTGAAATGACATTTTTTTGGAATTTGAGTTAATAGAAATTTTTTTATTATATTTTTTTTCTCAAGACAAAATTTTAGAGTCAAAGAAATTGTAAAATAATACTACTTACCCATAATAAAGAATTTTTGTTAAATAAATGAAATTTCTTAACTTTTTTACATGTAAAAATTTCTCAGTAAATGTTGTTCAATTTTAATTCTTATTAAAAAATTATTGAAAATTTAATAAATCAAAAACTTGAGGCTGCTTGAACATTTATTTTGAAGGAAAATTAAAAGAAACATATCACTAACATTTGATAATTTATTTATTGCTTATTACTTTCAGTTAACTCAAACGCTATGGATCATTTTTGATTGATTAATCTAATGTTACATTAAATTTATAGTACTTAAAATTTACACTAGTCACTAAGTTACTAACACTATTAACATATACACAAGTAGAAAAATTTTAAAAGAAAAAAAAAATTAGTATGTCCTTATAATCTTCCAGATTTTTATTTGTACACTGGTCCAGAATAGTGATTATTGGTATTATTTTTTTACGGTTCTAACTTATACTGTACTTTCAAAATATTAACCTTAATTTTACATAGGCAATTTTACACAGCTTACAATATATAAATAAATATGTACGAATTGAAAAAATAATCAGTGTACTTAATAAAAAAATATAGGCATTAATGTCTCAATTGTTTCAAGTTTACAAAATAAAAAGTAAAAAAACTTTTACTCTAAGTTGAGTAGGCACGGATCATTGAGAAAGTAAACAATTTTTTCTAAAACTAATTGACTCAGACCAACAGCAGGTAAACATATACTTAAAACTTCAATCGCGTGATCAATCAGTAATCTTTTTTCTAAAGCTTTGCCAACTTTGAACTGTAAATTCTTACCATAATGAGGAAACTCCTGAATTAAGCAGTCTGACATAATTTTACTCATTACAGAGTGGTTTCTGGTAAGGGGAATTATCTCATCTATATTTTTTAATAAAAGATCTCTCAGGCTAAGATTTTCTTCCATTTGAAAATTTCTAATCTTTTCCAATTCATTACTGCACTCTTGGTCATATTCAAGGCTTTCAAAATCAGCTGTATACAAGTTAAAGTATGTGTAAGTAAAGATATCATTTTCTGAAAAATGACGAATCATTGATATGTACTCTGCTCTGAGGTGACCGAGAGTACCGAAACTTTCAAAGTTTGTTGGCAATTCTCGTATTAAGTGAAGATTGTTACCCGCTCCCCGATACTCGACCAAAAGACGGATGCAGTCCTGAAAAAATTCGTTTTCTTTCGGCTCAAACGGACTGTTGATATTTCCACCCATGAGAGTTAAGAATACAAACTGCCGAGAACACTTTTTGATGATTTCGTGAATCATGAAATTATCAAACTCAGCGCCACAATCCAGAAGTTTCCACAAGCCATGAATGTTGCAGGACATCAAAGCTCTTTCAAGCGGTGTATTTTCATCTCCGATAAAACCTGCCATTGGTGCGCCGTGTTCGTATAAAAGTTTTACGATTATAGCTGATTCAGGTGTTGAAAGCTTGAGAGTTTTTTGCAAAGCCCAACTCAAAATTCTTTTAGAATGACTCACTAGTTTGATGAGCTCCGCAACTTGGGGTAGGTCTTGCTGCGCTATGGCATCTTTGAGTCTGTTGTAATTTTGACCCAAAATAGGGTCACCAATTAGGGCGCAACTTGTCATGTTTTCATTTTGTAAATAGGCGATGTTGTCCAACGACCATCCATTTTTCATCAGGTGGTTGGCAGCAGCTTGGAAGCTCCCTTCGTGCTTTTTCAGGGTCTTGCACAGCAAAGCCGCGAGATTTTTTTTGTCGTGGAAAAGTACATGTGCACGACGTCCAATAACTATGTCCGTCCATGATATGTCGGCTCCAGAGTTAACCAAAAGCTTCACGATTTTTTTAGTCTCGGAATCATTTCTGAGCAAAGCGCAAATCAGAGGATCACGCCCATTTTTATTATCCTTTAAATTGATCTCGAGTCCAGCCTCGAGGAGATACTTATTGACTGCCAACGATGCATGTTTTGCTGCAACGTGAAGTAAACTCTTTCCGTGGTCGTTGCGTAAGTTTTTTAGACTCTTTTGATCCAAACATTTTAGATTTTTCAGTGGATTACGACTAACGATGATTTTTTTTAGTTTATTCCATTGTATAGCAGGTGCCATGTTGAAGTTTGCAAAAAATATTTCCGATCTGTGAATTAAAAAAACTTTATTAAAAAATTTAGTTGTGTCGATTTTGATTTATAAAATTTCGATTTTACTTCAATGAAATTACTTTGATTTAAAAATCGTAATCATTATTTTCAGTTTTCAAGTAAAAATTTTTGATGAATTTAAAAAAAAAAAATTTAATTTGTTTTTGGGTCACTAAACGTATTAATTTTTAGTTTAAAGCAATTTTTTAAATATGTATTTACGTGTCAAAAACAATTTTTTTTACTGACATTCGTATGTATGTATGATTTTGATTGATTGATAAAAAATTATTAAATATTCTCTTTAATTCATTTATGATTTTAATTAAATTGCAGGAACAGATAAAAAATCTCGTAAAAACTGATTTCATAGAATTTGGCAGGAGCTTTATACAATATGATCCCCATAACAGATTACCTCCTACCTATCGGATTCTTTCACGCAGAGATAAGCAATTTCTATCAATTTTTTTCGTCATTAAACTAGCTCATTGGCGCAATAACTAAAAAATAATCGAGAAATTAATTGTTTTAATTAAACTTCAGAAGAAAAAACATGCTTTGTTAGTATAATATGTTTCTAATCTCGGTTCTCTGCGTTGACACTTTTGAAAAAATAAATTGGAATTCTAAAACTCGAATATATTCATGTAAACGCAAATTTTTTAGTCATGGCTAAAAAAAATATACTAGAAAAAAAAATCAAACAAACGATTATTACAAACAAAGCAATGTATTTTTGTTGCGTAGAAAGCTTAAATTCTAAACCTAAATTATTGTGATCGCAAAGCGTAAATCTCGGAGGTTTTTCAGTTTATGAAATAAAACAGAATCATGCATAACAAATCAGAAATTTATACCTTCATAAGCTCTAGTTTTACTTTGTAAACTTTTCGCAATTTTAATTAATTTTCACTGTAACGAATACAACTTGTTTGTTTATCTTCAACACCGCCAAAAAAACAGCTGACACTATGGAAGACTCGCAGGCGTACCAACTGATTTTTGGCGCTGCAGAACATGCGTATTAGGTAGGCGATTTTGCTTAGTGGGAATTCAAATATATTTTGTAAGGGATTTTTCCACTTCACAAATAATTAAGGAGGCTCACGCAATTTATTTCCACGAGGTAAATATTCCTAAAATTTGGAGAAAACATAGTTTTTATACCATAGATTATAGTTCTAAAAAAAAGAGCGGGGTTGAATTTCGAGAAATTGCAATTATAAAATTTGGGTTTTTGACACGTATTCTTATGGGAAATCAACGATTTTTTTGATAAAAAATTTAGAAACCGAAAAAAGAAACCCTGAAAAATTTGAATTGCAAGGAAAATTTACGGTTTTCAAATAAAAAAATCAGTAGGAATTTGTTAATTAATTTATTTTCTTTTTTCTAGTTTCAAAAAAAATTATTTTAATCTTTTTTAAAAGTTTTTTTGAGCCGCATTTAAAAGTTTATTACTAATAAGTATAATAATTTTTTTTTTTAATTATAGTAGCTTGCTCACGAATAAAAAAGTATAATAATAGTTTTATCCTATTAAATGTACCATATATTATGCGATCAAACAAATTGAAATAAAATTTCATCATAATTTTAATGCAACCATAAAAATTTCAAATAATTAAAGTTATTTATTTGAAACCTGAAAATATTTACCTGATTTTCGGTGAACAGTTTTTTAATATTCGATTAACAGTTAAATTTTTTAAATTAATCAAATTAAGTAAGTCGAGGTAAATATATTTTAATTTGCATAAAAAACCAACTCATTTTAAAAACAAAATTTCGGAGGTAAAAAATAAATACAATTCATCATAAAAATTTAATGAATTTTCGTAAATGAAAAATAATCTTTCTCAATCCGTTAGTTTGAAAAGAAAAAAACGGCTCCCATGTATCTCAAGGCCGTAAAAGCAACGTGTAAGTATCCAAGAGAAATGCATACATCAATCACGCAGTAGCGCCGAGCGCGCGCGGGAGCGAAAGGAGCCGGAGCCCCGATTGATTAAAGGCCTTGAGCACATGGAATCGATTATTGAATGTTACGGAATGTTCAATTGTAAAATTTTTTAAATCCTCGTCGAATACCACCGAGCACCAGCAGCAGCCGAAAAGCGTACTTTTGTGTATCTAGCTTGTGCGGGGGCTCTCATTACACGATAGTTTCGCGGTAATGCGAGAGCTCGGGACAAAGTTCGGCGTGCCACTTTTATCCTTGGGTGTGGAGCTTGGAATATCGAGTGGAGGATGTTTTTGTCGGGAAAGGGAAAAATGGGAACGTGATTTATCGTTGCATAGGTTATTTCTTATACTTACCTGAGTTTTGCCTCGATTATTTTCTTCCCAGAGTTCAGCGGCAATGATGACAAATTTTCGGCGAAGGAGCTAGTGACTACTCAAAAATTGATTTTGGTGCTTATTTTCCATCCTATTTGTCTAAACACGGCTTATTATCATTGGAATCGAGAAAGGTAGATTTTGCTAGGTGGAAACATTTGTATTGAATTGAAAAAATAAAATAAAATAAAAAAATAATAATAATAAAATAAAATTAAAAAAAACTATGAGGAAGCAGAGTAAATGAATTTAACGGGTATCACTGTCCAACTATAATTTTATCCCTTTCATTCCCACTTTGAAGCAAAGGCTTCACAAAAGCGAAAATAGAAATTTTTTTGAAAAATAAGTCAATTAAGTAAATTTATTTAAGTTCATTTATTCTGATTTTAATATGTAACTGTCGGTAGAGTCTTAATATTAATATAAGGAAGCAAGTTGTTGTTATTTTTTCAGCACCGAGTTCTGCAAATTTTGTCAGTAATTTTGATATCAGCTTGAGAAAATGCTAAATATCTTAAGCAATATTTATTTATAAATATTCAAAATGAATTTAAAAAATAGTTTCCTTTTATTGTATTACAAATGAAAATACTTAATTATACATATATATATATATATATATATATAATATATGGTAGAATCAACTCCTTTGGTTAATTTTTTTACAATTTTTTTAGTTAAATGTATTAAGAGATATAAAAAAGAACAGAACCCGAGTAAAAAAATATGCCCCTGATGAGAAAAGCTCAATGGAAGTCAATCTTTTTAAAATAGTGATGTAGATGATAAATGGATACTGTCGAAATAAATGTAATTATTTTTACCATAGTTCGCACACTTATTTTACGATAAGTAAACAAAAATTTTTGGATATTAAAAAAAAAAATTCCAACCAAGGTCTTAATTTATTGTCGATACATTAACTGGCACTGAGCCTCTGGCTATTTACTCAATCTTAAAAAATTAAGTCAGGCAAATTTCATGCTTAAGTATACTCGTAAAATGTTTACAAAACTATTTCTACAGTTATAAATAATTTAGGTCGACGTTTATGAAAAAGAAAAAAAAAGTTTGAGCAATATTGAAATTAAATCAATATTGAATTAAATCCTTTCCAAAAATAGTTTCGAGATGTGATCTGTCAGACAATTTGTAAATTGAAAAGGTCTGTTTAACACTTATTAAAAATATAATCTTTTTTTTTAGACAAAAGATTGAAAGATCTGCCATTTTCAAATTATTAAAAATTTTATTCTTGGCTTCTCAATTATTAATTTACAACCTGGAACTTTCACGAGCAATCTTTATTAATCAAACCTAAAACTCGGCTTCAAGCCTTTAGCTTCCTATTGCAAAATATATACTCCAATCCTGAATAAAAATTTTTTTTTTGTTTTTTAAATCAATTCTGCACCACCTCGAAACATCTTCATCTTGGCGCCGAATGAAAACAGCTGATCCTTGGCAGCCCTCGTGTTTCTCTATCGCGAGAAAAAGGTGAAATAAGACCGTCACCTTTCCCCGTGCGGCTCGCGTAATGCAAACTCGCTGCAGCTACGCTCGTGACAAGAAGGAGAGAGAGTTGTTACGCGACTACATGGAGCTTCTCGTACCGACACACGCGGTCTACTTATAAAACCTGCAGAATGAGATTCGAAATTTAGATTAATGGTTGATTAATTTTCGATGAGTAGGAAAATTTGTCGATGAAATAAGTCGAGTAAGGTTATTACCAACAGTTTCAAAAATAAATAAAAATTTTTTCGGAGCGGGCTTTTAAATGGTTTAGTATCAAAAAATCACAAACGCTAGAAAAATCATCAGAGATTCTTGAAATTTTGAAGGCATTGATGATTCACAGGTGTGATTGAAAATTCCATCGCGGGAATTCCCAAACGCCTCGCAATAATTTAGAAAGGATTGAGTCCTTTAAAAAAGTTCGTACTCGCTCAACCCAAGCCGCTATCTAATCTTGATTTGAAAAGCTCACGCGAAAGATTCGATAATGATTTGAAATTTTGAAAGTCACCGAGTGCAATTGTAAAAAAGGTTTTCTACTTCTTCTTCCCGATAAGGATCTACGAAGGCCTGGATCGATAAATTATCCAAACATAACGATCCGTTAATTTATAATATTTCGCCTCTCTCTCTTCGATCGATCATCTCGCGCCTCCCTTTAATAACGTGTGCTCGTGCGACTCGTGAGCGTTACGTGCCAATTGTCAAAGGAGAACGAGAAAACAATTAGGTGCGATACCAAACATTGACATAACAATGGCTTCATCCCAGACGAGCCTCATGAGCGCCAATGTCTCCTTGTTGATATACCCCGCATCTTCGATGAAGATACAACCGGCTTCGAATTTAATTGTGCTTTTTAATTGATTGGAGGATAACTGTATTTGCTGCACGATAGTGGCTTTCATTTTTTTTTTCCTTTTGAGTTCGAACGAGCGAAGTTTCTTAATCTGCACATGGAGCGATTATTCGGCACTTATCATTTTAACTGGCGGTACACTGCACTCGTCGATTTTTATAACATGTTGAACGTTTAGATAATTTGAAGGAATTTTTTTGTGGATAAAAAGTAATTTTAATTAATAGTCGGAAAATCAAAGAATAACGGTCAAATGAAAAATCTTGTAACTTGAAATTTTTTGTTAATATTTAAATAAATTGTACTGCAGCTCTTCGAATAAATCACAATGAATTTAATTATTTTGAAGTCAAATTAAAAGAAAAAATTTAAGCCGGAGTTGGAAAAGAAAATTTGTTTGAATTTTGACTAATTGACTAAATATTGGAAAGTTTAGATTCATGTGAGCAAGTTTTTAAATGATAAACAAAAAATATTAATTTTATGCTGATTCAATGAATATAGGATGTTTTTTTTTAGTTGCGCATACACTTGCAGTTTAACATTTCAAATATTGAACAAAATAAATAAAAATCAAAAATAAATAACGCTTAAGGAATAATTTATAACGGTTACTGAGGTTTGTCAACTGGTCTGTCAACAGCTTCGACCTTTGAAAAACGTGTGAATGAATCACCTAAGTAATTTGCGCTTTCAATAAAAACATTAAAGTTATTAATCGGTTTGATTAAATGGTAATTTATTTTCATACATAACACTATTATATCCATTTGAGTTACTAAATTTCAGTGTTATTTGTTTTTATTAAAAAATTGAAATTTTTATTAAAAATAGATTATAAAACAAGAATATACAGTGAAATTTGAAAGTGATTATATATTTAAATTGTAGGACAATATCAGCAAAATAAAAATGTTGTACCATCGTTTTCAATTTGTTATCATAAAAAAAAAAAAAAAAATTGATTGAACAGTTTTATCTTAACTTTAACCAAGTATACCTATTGAAAATTAAAGTTATCTTTTCAGCTACTCACAGGCCTACGCTCGTCCCAGCACAGGCCAATCTGTTGGCTCGCGAACGATACACTTTTAGTTCGGCTGCTAGCCTACGGATGCGCTCACCGTCCTAAACTTTTTTCCGTGTACTGATTAAAAAGTATCTCATAAGACGCTTTCATTTAAAAGCATTAGTTATCAAGTAACAACTAAACTTTATTTAATTACAATTGCATAAAATAACAAAAGCCTCTTGGTCTAATATTTTGATTGGTTACAAAGTTTATTACAAAGTACTGATTTACGGGTACAGAAGGTTAAAAACTTTAACAAATACTTATACTTAAATATTGGTTATCTATGATAAAGTCGTGTCATTATAAACTTTTAATTCATCGAAAGATTATTCGATCCAAAGAATTTTTTCAAATACTTAGTAGATAAATTCAGGCATTAAAAGGATTACAAGTTTATCACAGTTTGTCTTAGAAAGTCTTTTAAAAGTGAGTAATTTTATTGAGTGAATCTTTTTTCCTTTCTGTTTTGTCCATTCCACAGTTAAATTGTACATTGTATTACTCTTTTTTTTTAAACTAGCATGTGGTCACCAGCTAATTATACTGAAATTTGTAATGGGAATCCATCTGTGGCAACTTGTCAACCACAAATTTTGACTTTTCTGTCGTTTGTTGTCCAGTATTTGGGACAGTCATATGATAAACATTTTACAGATTCTCAAAAGCGAAATCACCACAAAGCCAAAGACAATGTCTACGATTTTATCATAGTCGGCGGTGGAAGTGCTGGATGTGTTTTAGCTAATCGTTTGAGCGAAGTAAAAAATTGGAAGGTATAGTAAGACATTAATTTTGTTATCAAGAAAAAATGACTGTTTAATTAGACATAAATGTAAACTTACTGTTAATTTATTTAAAAACTTAAAATTCAAACTTGGAAAATTTGTGTTTATTATCAAAATTTTCGTAGATTTTACTGTTAGAAAGTGGTGGCGAAGAGCCAGTGGTGGCAGACGTACCAGCTTTGCGACCTCTTACATTAAAAAGCAACATTGATTATGCTTATTATACTCAGCCAGAAACTCAAACTTGGAACACTTCATATTACTGGCCTAGAGGAAAAGTTTTAGGTGGCAGCAGTGTACTAAATTCTCACTGGTATATCAGGGGAGTCAAGGAAGATTACGATCTTTGGGAAACACTTGGAAATAAAGGTTGGAGCTGGAGAGACGTTTTGCCATATTTCAAGAAATCCGAAAATAATCGAAATTCTGACGTAAATATACCTTGAAATCTATTCTATTACTTTAAATACATGAAAAATTTTAATGCATGTTAAAATGATTAATCTTTTGATACTGTTTAAAACATTAGGAATTTTGATAATTTTACTATTTTATAATGTTGTTTTTTAGTAATTAGTAGTTTTAGTCGAGGTTTTAGTTGGCTCTCTTTCTTTCAGCAAGACAAATTAAAAAACTACAGTTAACAGACATTTTTTTTGAGGAAAATAGAAAATTCAGTTCTCTTTATCTTCATACATTTTCTTACTTATTGCCATTGTTTTCCTAATTATCGGATTTTCTAGTCATTGACTTTTATAAATTCAAAAACATTTGTCTTACGATAAAATTTTGTCAATTGCGATCTCAATCTTATTAATATCCAATTCTGCTCTCAAAAAATCTAACAAGTTTCTGTTGTTTTTTTAAGTTCCTACTAACATTTCAGATTACAGTTTCAAATCCTGCAGCTCATAACACTGATGGATATTTATCAGTATCTAAATTTCCTTATTCTGACAAAAATGCTGGTTGGTTTATGGAAGCATTCAAAGAATTAGGCTTGAATAAAACTGACTTTAATGCTGGACTGCAGGAAGGAGCTGGTATGTTGCAGTTTACTTCTCTTCATGGAACTCGACACAGTGCTAATGGTGCATTTATTAGACCAATTAGAGGAAGAAGACCAAATTTGACAATAAAAGTTGATTCCCGGGTTACAAAAGTCATATTTCGATCGAACCGAGCTGTTGGTGTGGAGTTTGTGACATCGGGATCAAGTAAAAAAAAACGAGCTTTTGCAGGCAAAGAAGTGATTCTTTCCGCTGGTGCTATAGAAACACCTAAAGTGTTGATGTTGTCTGGGATTGGTCCAGCCGAACATCTAAGAGAATTAAATATCAAGGTAAAAACGAACGCTTCAGTTGGACAAAACTTGCAGGACCATTTTCTTTTGCCTGCAATTATTTTAAAACATAATAATAAAATTTCAACAATGATTGACATTGACAACATTAAAAACGATCTTGTTTATTGGCTAAGTATACACGAAGGTCCAATGGCATCTATAGCTTTCCCGTTGACTTATTATTTTCAGACTTCTTCCGATAAGAATCTTGGAGTTCCCGACGCCCACTTAGTCATGTTGGGAACTGTACGAGAAAATAGTTCTTCTTTTAGCGCTAGTAGCCCGAGCTTATTTCCATTGCCATATTATGACGATATTCAGGTGTCAGTGGTACCGTTAGCACCGAAAAGTAGAGGTTTTTTAAAACTTAATAAAGTTGATCCAGAATGTAGCCATCCACTGATTTATCCAAATTATTTTAAACATCCTGATGATGTAAAAACTTTGTTCGACGCCATCCGAATAGCTAGAAAACTGTTACAGAAAGAAGCTTTTAAAAAACGAGGATATGTTGAGTCAGAGCTTCCAGCTCCGGGTTGTAAAAATTTTAAATTTGGCACGGAAAATTATTACAGATGTCTTATTGCTAAATATGGAGGCACGTCTTTTCACCCGGTTGGAACTTGTAAAATGGGTCCGAAAAATGATCCTGAAGCTGTTGTTGATGAGAGATTACGAGTTTATGGAATAGAAGGATTAAGAGTTGTAGATGCCTCGATAATGCCTGTTTTGATAAGGGGTAACACAAACGCACCTATTTTCATGATAGCCGAAAAAGCAAGCGATATGATAAAAGAAGATTGGTCTAAAAAATAGTTTCTGCAGTCGTATTTAAAAAGTAAAGAATTTTAAATGTACAAATAAATAAATATTTTATTATTTTAAAGCTTTTTATTTTTAATAATTCTAAAGCACTTTTTTAACTGTAATCCAACAATCGCTAGATGAGCTTTTTAAGCTCTTAAAAACAAAATATTTTTTCGACTGATGATCTTTTTTTTTTAGCTCATCGATGTTATAGTAGTTGCAGAACCTCCCGTAGAACCTGAGGAATTAAGAATTTAATCAAACTTATTTTAAGGTTGAGAAAAATAATCCGCTTATTTACGCAAACCATTTTACATACTTATCCCAACGACCTGAATACATTATTTGAAGGAATCAATATTACAAAAAAAACATTTGCAAAATCTAGCATTCTCTTAAAAGTTTCAGCTACAAGTTGTAAAACTTTTGATTTAAACACTAAAAATTTTCATAATTGTCTCGTTGCTGAGCATAGTGGAACGTCATACTATCCCGTAGGAACTTTTATAACGGGACCTAAAAATGGCCCCGAAGCTGTTGTCCATAAAAGATTAAGAATTTACAGTGATCAAAAGTTACGGATACTTCGATAATGTGCGAGCTTTTAATTAATTTTTGCTTTTATTTAAGATTCTTAAAATCAATAGATAGTAGATAAGAAATCACTTTAACACTACCTGAATCTAATTCTATAAAATCAACTTAAATTCCATTAATATTTTTCTTTCATAACAGTCATCGCTTAATCATTAGTATCATTATTATTAGAGTTTAAAATGAATATACATAACAGTAAATAAGTCTTCAATGAAGGTATTTTCTTTAAATCAAATAATTTATTAAACTATAAAAAAAATAAATATCAAGATCATACGATGATTTTTATAACATTTTAATCTTTTCTAGAAGAAAACTGATTACATGTATATTATATTCTAATGTCTGATCAATCACATAAATAAGTCTTAAATTAATTTTTCGAAAAAGAATGTTCCAAGGTGAAAAAATGCTACCGGTGAATGAATGTACGCTAGTGCCAACACATACAAAAGAAGTTCGCCGCCACCACCGCTATGCCAATTATTTAGTTCACCCACCACTGTGCCACATTGCGGGGGGGGGGGGGGGGGAAATCACGCGCCCTTTCACTATCTTTCATTTCTCTCGGTCGGTAGCTAGCGCTTACGTGTGCCATCATCGATCCCTTGTCTGCATGGGACACGAATAGCTGTCATTATTTACACGTACTTTTACGCGCTTCTCACGAGGTCGTTTTTGAGACGCTGGCTCGATGTAAAAAGTATTTTTTTATTTTTTTTTCATTTTATGGTTATTGATTTGGAACTATCAAGGTGGATGATGTGGATCTGCAATACCTTGTAACTATATTTTACGACTCTTGTAACCTTGTTTGAAGTTAACTTAGTCCATAGAGAATTTCATAAAAAGTATTTTATGAGGATTAAAGATTTTTTATTGATTAATTAAAATTAAAAAATTAAGTTTTGATTTTATAAGAGAGCTTATGCATAAATTTGTATTAAAAATAATATTTATTCATACCATAAATTAATTTTACACCTGTATATTAGATATTAAATATGCTCATCAGATTACAGAAGTTAATATTAAGAAATTTGAAAAAATGGTATTTAGATCTGGTGCACTTATTCAGGATTAATAATAATCAATAATTTTTTCCTAAGTCTTAAAAACATTCCTGACGGATGAAAAAAAAATTATCATCTTAGATTTTGAATTCAACGAGTTTTTTTTCTTTTTTCAGAAAATTTTTTAATTTAAACAAAAGAAATTAAGACTAATTTTAAAATAGAGAGAGCTGATTCATATTTTTAAAAATCTAAACGTTTGCCATAACCGCTTCTGATTGCTTTTAAATTTTTGCGACCACCGATGCCTTATGAAAAGAAAAGCTTTCTCTGAAATAAAAATGTAAGGTCGATGAACCCCCACATAATACTTTTTGAGTGAAGACTTGCTCTTGCAGACTAAATTTTTTTTTATTATTAAATCTCATCAAAAAGCTTGAAACAAAAACCAATGTTAGTACCCGTGCGCAATAGAAAAGCATTGGTTGCAAGGAAACTAAGAACTGAAAAGAAAAATCAAAGCTTTCGCCCTCAAAAAAGCCTTCGCACGACAAATTTAGCAGATCAAAATTAAATTTTTGCAACTTTCTAAGTCAATTAAAAAAAAGTTTTAAATAAAATTTTTTAATGCACACAATAAATTCACTAAGCACAAGAACGCAGTTCCAAATTCTATTAAAACCTCAACCTCTTATCTTTCACGCAACAACAAAAACCAAATCAAAATCCTCATTCTTCATCCAAAAAAAAAAAAAGGATGAAGATTCCACCGCACACGGGAGGCGCTTGCAAAACGCTAGCGAAATAAAGAGAGCTGAATATTATCTCGATATCTCGATTGCATCCTCTCCGAAATCGTAATCGCGTAACGAGCTTGCCCAATGCCCCCCCCCCTCCCTCCCTCTGCGCATGCATGCCTCCTCCTCTCTCGCGAAATATTTGCGCCTCCTACAACGTTTCAAGGTTTTTCCTCTCTTATGTTTTAACTCATCTGCAGCTGAAAGGAGAGCCTTTGTGCGCGACGGGTGTGAAAGCCGTGAGAGGCAAGGTGTATTTTGTCGATCCTTCTTCTTCTTCTATTTTTTTTTTTTTTTTTTTTTTTTTTTTATCTTCTCGGGTCTCGATCATTTTTTATGATGCACCGTCATCCGCGGAGAATACGGGGCAGATAAATAAAAACGCGTTTTTTTAAATAATATCGAGGGGGTTTGGAAATCGATTTCAAAACTCCGGAGCTGTTTGAAAAATGGCTTGGAAAAAAAAAAGGTCTCGGGGGTTCAAAGAACAACACGTTTATTGATCGCAAACGACTATTTATTTCAAGAATTAAAACGTACACGACAATAACCGTATTTTAGACATCTTATTGTGGTACTAAGAGCGTTCACAATTCTTACGGAATAGCATTTTTCGTATTTTATGGTGATCACTTGATTTACCATCGTTATGCATTGGATGCTACGGGTAGAATGATTTAATTCTATTTTTATCTTTGTTGGATCAAAATGAACCGAAAAATTACTGTTATGACTCGGCCTTTCTAAAAAAAATTTTTTTGATTCATTTCATTTGTATCAGATGTTGGTTTTGAGACAATCATTTTATTTACATGAAAATACAATAATCACATGGGATGCGTTTCGTAATGCATCGTTGAAGAACTTCACTAATAATACGGAAGAGGATTAATAATTATTTCCTTATGAAACACGCGAAGAAGATATCGATTCCAGAGTCTAATCACCCGGTGCCGCTCAAAAGTTAGATTTACGATCAAAACACGTGAGAATGTGGTAGCCTAATGTGATTAGATACCTTTTTTTGTGTGTGTACCAGCGGAATCGATATACCTTATTAAAAACTTACGTAAGAAAATGAACCGATTTGAGTGGAACAACAGTAGTCTAATGCAATACGGCTTACATAAATAAAATTCAATTTCGTTTTATCACACGTATTAATTTGATGTATCGACAATGCAATTATTTTTTACAGTAAAACTTGATTTTTATACTTATTTAAACTCGCAATGTGGACAAACTTTAAATGTGATACTGCTTTCACATGATAATTTTTAAATAAAATGAGTAGTTTTACAATAATAAAAATCTGGAATAAAATCAAACTATAATTAACCATTAGAGTTGCGCACGTTCAATTAAATCAAAATCATATTGTTCTTGAAAGAGATGGGGAGTATCAGTTACCACTGGTGTCACTTCTTTTGCGTTATTAGATTTGTAAAGGTATTTGACTAGCTAACTTGGGTAAATATTAGCTTATGTAGTTGGGAGTCAAGTTACTTGTATGAAGTGTTTGATTTGATTCTAAAAAGCAGACAAGCAGTTTGAAGCAGAAGATTTACTGTTATCACAATCCAACCAGAATAATTCAGGAACAATTATGCACATACTTTAGAAAACTTTATTTATTTTGAATTGTAACTTTTTCTCCAATTTTTTAAATTTATAAGTAAAATCATTTATATATTTACATTGAATTCACAGCTAAACGATACCACCTACTCTGGGATATCGATTTGATTAAGAATTCCAAGAGCAATATTGTAAATGAAAATGTGCAACCCGCGATAAACATGACTTGTAACTCGGTACATACAACACCGCTGTTTAAAATTTTATCCAATTGTTCATAAAATTTTTTTCCCTTTTTGTTCATGGCAACAGTGTGAATTGCATTCATGCAGCCACTCTCGGCCATTATTTGTACGAGCGAGTTTAGCTTTTCCACGTAGGGTGAGCCTCTTGATAAAAAATAAACCACCCCGACGATTGGAAACTCAATTTCCGTCATTTTTATCAAAGGATTACCGTCGGGTCGTCTGAATTCACTACTACTGATGTATGATTTTGCTATAAAAGTGCTCGTAACGCAGAGTACTTTCTTTTCTGCTCGCAAAAAATTAAAACACTCTTGAAATTTATTCTCAATAGTTGTTGACCTGATCAAATCAAGGTACTCGTCTTCGTTTCTCAACTCCAGATATAATTTAGGTGAATAAACTTGCAATCCAGCTTTGACTACGTCTTTAAAATTTTTAATCGGCTTTTCGCGGTACCTTACTATCATATTGATTATGTTACCATGAAGTTCGGGTAAATAAAAAACTGAAAAACCAGTCAAAAATAAAAATATGGTTTTTTGAACAGCAGTTTCAGGGTCTCTTGCGGTAGGTTGTCCCATAAGCAAACGCAGGGTGTCCAAAGTATTGTAGTGTCTTCTAGTGATGATAAAAATCATGATGAAAAAGTACAATCCAAAAATGAATGTACAATCAGAAATATAACTGAGAAGCATCTCGAGAGATAAATCGATTTCATACGATTCTTCATCAACAGTTATGCCACAAAGCTGATCGTTATAAAAAGCTTTGGTCTTCTCTAAATATTTGGTACCGTTTCGTAGGGTTAGAACCGGAAACGGTAACATTTCATACCTGGAATTATTGAGTTGATCCATAATTAGATTGAACTGTTCACCAGATTTAAGTCTTTCTAAATCAATCTCAAAGTTCATCACTGATTTTAAAAAATAAATTACGTGCCAAGTGGTGCCCATTAATTTCGTCGTGTTGCTAAAACTTTTTTCGTAACTGTAAGGTGGTACATTGATGTAAGGTATTTTCAATGGATACTTTTTCATATCTCTAAGCTTGTCTGGAAAAATAGCTGTGTTTGAGCTCAATTCAGAGCATTTCATTTCTTTTGAAAAGGGATTGAAACTTAAAATTTCAGTGCCATTTGATTTCAAGTTGACTACACTAAAGTCTAAAAATCTTTGGATCCAACTGTACTGGAATATAAATCGAATTATTTCTTGAGGTGTTGTGGTATCGTTGTAGATGATTAACAAACACTTAGGTCTTATTTTTATTGGTTTTAATTTAACATAGGTATCTAAAATAAGCTTAGCATTAATTAAATCAAATTTTTCTTGAAAAATTATAAGCAGGTTTGAGCTCCTTCGACGACTAAAGGCTGATGTAAGCCTCCCATTTTTACTTAATTTTTGTAGCTTTTGTAAATTGGCAATCACTGATGGGTTAGCAGCCACAAATTGTTGAAACAAAGTATCTCTTTCTGGAAGTGTGACGTAGTTATTAGTGAATATGGTAGTTTGATGGGATCGAAATTGCGCCAGATATTTCGTCTGATTATAAATTTTTGTTGCAATGAGAAATTTATGATTATAAAAATTAAATAGTAGTAAATAACTCAAATATTTTAGTCCCATGATGACAACACAAGATTTTGAAATAAAAATTAAAAAAAAAACTGCAATTTGATCAAGTATTTTTCAATAGTACGCGTACGAAGTCCACAACCAAAGTGAACACATAGAGAAATTTGAAATTATAGTTCTACTGCCAACAAATGTAAGAATTTTTCACCACGTAGTCTTGTTTGTTCTTTTAAAATATTCTCAATAATGTGTGTAAGCTGCACTTTTTCATCGTTAAAACTCGTTGGTAAACTCATGAAAAGTTCGTACTTTTATTGTAGTTGAAAGTTGAATACAAATGTTTATTTCATGACTCCAAAATTTCTTACAATAATGACATAAATTTTTATGTTTTTTTCATCAAACATCACTTCTTACTAAAATCTTTTGTTAATTTGGTCACATTTATTATAATATGTTATTCAATTAATGCCCGAAGTTATACACTCACATATCATGTTGCTGCTGCTCTCGGCTGCAGATAATGCGCTAAAAATTATATAAAAATAATGATAATTGAAATAGTGCAACCAACGAAAAGCATACTTTGAACTTCAATTGATAAAACATGTAAGCTTTTGGATGGACTGTCCAAGTTTAAAAGTTTATGAAGTTTTTTAACCATTTTTTGCAGAATAAAATTAAATTTTTCAGCGTTGGGAGATCCTTTTGATAAAAGATAAGCTCTCCCAAATTCTGGAAAATCAATATTCGTAATTTTTATCAAAGGATAACCATCGGGTCGTCTGTGTCTGTTAATGAACGCTTTTGCCACATAGCCACCCGCAATACATAAAACTTTTTTCTCTTCAAGCAATAATCTTAAGCACTCTGGCAGTTTATCTTCAATTGTTTTTGATTTTAGAATTTCGAGATACTCATCTTCGTTTCTTAATTCAAGATATAATTTGGGTGAATAGACTTGTAGCCCGGCTTTTATTATGTCTTTATAATTTGATATTGGCTTTTCGTCATGCGTTACAATGACGCTCATAATTACTCCATGAATCTCAGGTAAAACAACCATCGAAGATATTGATAAAAATAAAAATAATAGTTTTTGAATAATCGTTTTAGGTCTTTTTACTAAAGGTTGGCCTAAAATCAAACAAAATTTATCAAAAACGTTATAGTACTTTCTCGTAAAAATGACAATAATGATGAGAGTAAAAAATCCAAGCATGAAATTAAAGTCAAATACGTAAGTACGAAATATCTCGAGAGATAAATCGATTTTGAATGATTCTTCATCAAACATTATGGCTCTTAATTTACCAGTTCTGTAAATTTTAGTGGTTTCTAAAGAATTATAACTTTCAACTGTAAAAATGAGGATTGGTATTGGACTCATTTCAAATTTTGAAGTATTAAATTGTTTCCGAGTTACTGTGAAATGGTCATTGGATTCACCTTCCACTAAATCGATTTTAAAGTTCATGACTGATTTAAAAAAATTAATCGTATCCCAAGTAATTCCACGGTACTCAAAGGTATTAGATAAATTTTTTCTATAAATGTGTGGTTTTAAATTAAGGAATGGTATTTTAAACGAATATTCATTCATATCCTGTAACTGATCTGGAAAAATGTCTGCTTTGGAAACCAATTGAGAAGAACTAATCATTTTATAAAATGGGTTGAAAGTTAAAATTTTGGAGCCGTTTAATTTAAAATTCATCACCGTGAAGTCTAAAAATTTTTTGGACCAGCTCTTTTGAAAAGTGGATTGAAGAATTTCTGGACTTGACATCAAAGTATCGGTGTAGATAACCAAACATTTAGATCTTATTTTTGCAGGTCTTAACTCAACGTAAGAATCTAAAATCTGCTCGACATTGCGTGAATCGAAGTATACTTGAAAAATTATTAGTAAATTTGAACTTCTTCGTAGACCCATAGCTGATACAACTCTTGAATTATTTTTTATGGAAGATAGTTTACTTGAATTGATGACCACTGAAGGATTTAAAGTTAAAAATTGTTGAAAAATATCGGTTTTTAAGAAATTTATCCGATTAACAAATATGGTGGTTTGAAAAAATCTGATTTGTTCCAAAAAAGTTTCTTGGTTGTAAATTTTTGATAAAACAAGAAATTTAGAATGGTAAAGATTAAGTGTAAGTAAGTAGACGAAATAATTTGAGTACATTACACAACTTTACAGTAAAATTTTGAGAAACACACTGAGTTCATTTTTACAATACTGGTAAATTCTTTAAAACTTTACACGAGGGAAACTTTATCGAAAAAACGGTAAAATTTTTTGTATAATTTATTAAAAATAACATTTTACCATAAAAAATTTTATACCAATTATATCTATTACTTCACACTACTTTAAAAATTTTGTAAAAAAGATATTTTTCATAAGGTTTTAATACGAAATGAAATAAATAAAATAATTTACAAATTGAAAAAATACTGGCAAAATATATAGGTAGATGTTTTTATGACGCTTATTTGTAGGATCTTAAAAAGCATGCCAAGGGAAGAAAAAAGTATAAATCTAATAATTTCATTCAATAAAAAAATTCTTACAACTGAAAAAATGCCGCAAAATATTTTCTTATTATTCATTAATATTTAAATTTAGTATTTAAATTTGTTCGTTAAAAACAAATAATAACTTTTTTTACGTAAGTTTTTTTTAACTATATGTACGTTTTGAGAGAATTGAGTTGCAAACCAGCATTTATAATGACAGCGTAGTTTAATTTTAGCTTTTCTAAAAAAAATCATTGAAAATATTGACAAAAATAAAAATAAAACTTTTTGTACAATCTTCTTGCTATGAGTTGAATTAAAATCAAATTTAAGTTATCAAAAATATTATGATCCCTTCTATTTATTAGCAAAATCAAAACGAAACTTCAAAATATCACTTACAAAAGACAACGAAATCTCAAGAGACAAATTAATTTTATATGACTCTTTGTCAACCTTTACGGCGCATAGCCTACCAGCCCCGTAAACTTTAGTTGTTTTTAAAGCACTGTTATTTTCGAAGCATATTAGGATAATTGGTATTGGTAGTATTTCGACGCTAGAATTTTCAATTTGTTCTCTGGTTGCAGCGAAAAGATCGTCATCGATTTTGAGGTTCATAACAAATTCAAAAAAATTTATTGAAAAATTGAAAAGATCTCAAAATTTTAAGAGCACAAAGAACCATAAATTCAAGATTATGAAATGATTGCGAAATTGAAACTCCTTAAATTCGGTTGGACTCAGTGCATTTAATCTCGATTTAGCAGCGCCTTGAGTCTCGTTCTTTGCCCTCTTGCGGGCATCGAGCGACGAGACGTCGAGACGCGGCCATCCAAGGTGGACCGGCGCTGCGGCTGCTCGTGAGATTATTTCCGACCTACGCGACCTAATTTAAAAGCCGAGAGAGATAAATAGTACCAACTTAACATCCACGCCGAAGATGTCCGCCCCGGAGTCTATTATTTACCTTTCGGTCGTCGTCGAGAGCTTGAAAAACTTGAGCTTGACATTATTTTACCCGCGAATATTTTGAATTGATGCTCGGCTTACTTAAAAAATACAAGTACGGGGCCATATAAAAACAATTTTTATTTATTTATTTATTCATTTATACATATTGTTTACACTTGCTTATGAAGTACATAAAAAATATTTGTTGATAATTTTATAGTTTCCAAAAGCTTATATTCGAACACGGAAGTAAACAGTAGCACAAGTAACTGTGCATAGTTTACGATCTTACGTGTAATAAAAAGCAAAATTCATAAATTTTTATGAAATTTCGAGATTTTTTCAAGGCTAAACGTGCAAAATATTATTTACAGCAAGTGCTAAATTCAACACAATTTTTAATTTATGGTCTTAACTTCCTTCGTTGAGTTTCATAAGCAACCAAATCAATTTTTATCACCCTGTCTCTTGGGAAGCTTGACAAATAAAAAAAAAAGTAACAATAATAAACACTCGAGAATGTTTTTTCACGATTATCTATCCAAAACCAATAGGATCCGATTGCGTCGTAAACTGCGGTTTTTCTTTATTTTGCGGCTCTGACCGCAGCTTCTTTTCGCCGCACAAGTGCAAGTGACGTAAGGGACCGAGAGAAAAAAAAAAAAAAGACAATGTTTTCTCCTCACACCGCGCCAAGAACTCGGATGACCGCGAATTTTTCTTATGACACTTCGGAATCGTTGTGAAAATCCAGGTGTTTTCACTTTTACCGCGTTTCAGGGTTGACAGATTATTGAACTTCCCTCATAATCATATCATTTTTGAAAATAATAAGCTTCGCTTGAGTAGATTAAAAAAAATCATCCGTAAAACACGTAAACCAAAAAAAGCTCTCCCATAATTACCCAAGCAATCACGTGAAAGCTCGCTAAAAGTTACATTTTCCATAATACGCTCCAGAGCCAGTGGTAATCCGGCGATGTACAGTAATTATAGCTAGAGACAAATATACATCTGATCTGGCCTGTGGCCAACGGGTGTCGAGTGAGAGAATAAAGACTCGAGAGGGAGAAGAAACACACGTACGTACGCACGACCAAAATTCCTCCTCTGCGCCCCGGTAATGCCACCAGCCTGACCAGTTGCGTCCGTGCAAGCTCCCCGAGCTTTTCTCCTGGCCGCGTGATTGTGATGATTTGTGCGTGTGACATGTGACCGTGTGCGTTCGTCCCTAAGATAATTCTAAGATACCCCAAGTGTGCGAGCTTTTTAGCTACGAGTCTATCTGGGTTGGCCCCCGATCGGTTCGATGGTTGCGTAAGCCCGATCGAGTTCTTGCGAATAATTGTGTGTGTGCACCTTAATTGTGGAGTGATTAGCTGTGGAGAGGACCAGGAGGGAGGGCTTGGAATGGAAGATAGATAACGGTAACAGCGGTAAAAAAGCGTCGTCGACAACCATGAGCAGCAAAATGCACCACCTGTACCCCACCTCGACCGGGGATCCGCTCTGTCCCCTGGGATTCCATCCCCAGGTTCGGTGGCCGACGAGATGCAAGAGATGCTTCAGGTGAGAGATTTCGGCTTGACGGTGAACGTCCTTGACCTTTTTTTAATACGAGCCAAGTGCTATTTTTAAGAGACTCGGTGCGAACGGTAATTTTTCTACGTGCGAAATGTGGATTATTCAACGATTTTGATACTGGAATAAAAACCGGTGGTTTTGTTTATTTTTAAACTGGATTAAATTTGTGTACAAAGTGAGAAGGGAGTATTCAGAGTAGAAAATAATTGAGTTTTTTACAATGTTACTAAAACTGTTTCAACGTTGAATTCATTTTTTTTTTTAACAAAATGGAGAATCTGTTTGATTAGGAACTATTTTTAATAAGAAACATCAATTTTTTTTTTTAAAGACGCGTCAAAATTAATAAACAAATTGTATTTTAAATGATTTTTTGAAAAAATATGAAACCGCTAATATAAACATCAATGAAAAATTAAGTTATAAAGAGGTTAGTTCAATCAAGAGAGCATTCGACTAGCAATACAAGAAGCGTCATATCAAATTTCATTCACAATCATTTCTGATAATAAAATGGATATTTTAGAGCAAAAATGATTGTTACAGAGATTAATTATAAAAAAATATAAGCTTTGTTGAAAAGCTTTTTTAAATTCAAGCTAATTAACTTGATTTATTTTGATACTCTTAATCGATATCGATTAGGATGAGACATGATCGTAATTAGTCAGATCAGCTGTCAAATTTTTACCACTTGCCAATCATTATGCAACAAAAATATTTAACCAGACAAAATCAAATCCAATAATTGTTTCGAGTTGTAGCAATAGATATTTTTAAATAGAAACAAATTCAATCAATACTGGCTTTAGACAGGTTTTCAAAACAAAAAGTCATATGAAAATGAAAAGTTAATAATTGAATAAAATCGATTTTTTCATATTCAATTTATTTTTTATTATTATTTTTTTTAATCTTTAAGACATTAAAATATATTTATTGTATCACATAAATAAATGCAACATTTAAAATACATTAACAAACAAAAAACGATTTTATTTTATTTGAAAATTATTACTCAAAACAACAAAATATCATTCATTTGTTGAAAAATAAGTATAAATTCATTCTTTATATAAATTGTTTTTTAATGCACTTCATCCTTGAAAATTTAGAGCAACCGATTTCTTGGAACGTTACATCTGGATGAGTAAGAAAAAAAACAGATTTGACGTTTTTAATACTGCAGTTTTCGTTCCAATAATCAGAAAAGAAAAACAGCATTAAATTTTATTTAAATTGTTTTTATTTATTTGGGATAACAAAATATCAACTTTTTGCAAATTTACATCCACATATACATTGTTTATGATACACGAGCGAAGTAAAAAATGAAAAAATTTTAAAGTCAGGACGGTTTTTAAACAGCGAGTGTTTGGAAAAGTTGATAACTATTGATCATGATAAATTGTAGGACTTTTTAAAAGCATTTCATAGTTTTAATTTTGTATTGGCTTTTAAAAAACACATTTTCTTAAAATCAATTTACTATGTTTTTTTTTAATAATAAACGTTACTCAAACTCGATCGTGATTAATGATTTATAAAAATTTTGTCGTAAAAATAATAGATGTTAATCAACAGTAATAGAATTATAAACAACGTGAACAGAGTCAATAAAATTTTTTCAGAAATAATGCATGATACGAACGAACTTTTATCATAGAAAGTATTTTTTTTAAACTTCACTTTTAATTTCGTTGAAAGGCCTCGTGAAAAACACTTTATTATCGTTTTCATAAATTTTTCAACTAAACATTTCCTGTAATTAAAAAATATTTACTTAATAGTAATATTTTAAAATAAATAACTTACAAATAATATCAAATCTTTGTACAAAGATACTATTTATTATTCTAACTAAAAATTTTTCAAGAAAAAAAATTAAAAAAATTGAATTTTATAGATTTTAAATTTTTGCAAAGAATACTTTTTCGTTTAAATACTTATTTATAGAATAATTAAAAATTACCTGCTAAGAATATGCATATATTTATGGACTATTTTTTTTCGCTTCCAAGCAATGAACTCCATGATAAACAGGAAAATAGAAATAGGATAACCGATAAATAAAAGAATAATCAGTTCCGCTATTATACTTTTTCTTCTATCAGGTCCTAGATCGACATCTTTTACAATAACTTTGAGTCTCTGAACAAACATTGCGTAGAAAATTCCCGCCTCTCGTAGTCTTCGTTCGGTGTCCAAAAATTTTTCCGCATAAGGCGAAGCATTTGCGAAAACGTAATAAGTCGGTACGTTGTCCAAGTAAGGTTTGGCTATTTTAATCTGGGGTGAACCAATCAAATCACGATAAGAGCTGTAATACCTGATTCCATCAGTTAAATGCATTACGCATATGACGTTTTTGGTATCCAACAGTTTTGACACGCAATCTTCACCCAAGTTTTGAATTAAATTTAGTTTTTTCACTAAATTCTCTAGGGCTTTGTTATTTCTAGAAATTAGTAGATTTTGAAGATGTGGCATACTCGTGTAAGCCTGAAATTGAGATTCATCCAAATCCTCAAATCTGTTAAAAGGGGATTCCTTCAGATTGATTTGCGACTCAATTATATCAGAATGAAAGCTATTCATTATCAAAACGTACACCATGACCAAGGTTAAAAAGACAAATCTGCTGCTTGCTTTCCTGGGGGAACGTTTGACAGACTGGCCAAAAAATGGTCTCACCATATTGAATACATTCGAGTACTCGTGCGTCAACTTGAGACGTCGGATTGCCCAAACGAAACTCAAAATAATGAAAGAAATGAAAACTATGTACAAAAAGATTTTTGAAAAGTCCGCTCGGGATGACATTAGAACCGGTACGAGCGCAACTATCGAAACTGTTACTTCTTCGGCCGGGACAATGAGTTTTCCAATCAGGTTGCTTGAAACTATTTCTGGCCACATGTCTATTTTCAATTTTCGCACAGTACTGTTTATTGGTATCAATCGGCAGCCCATTGTTTGCATGGTCACCCAAAAATAAAATATACCTTTATGAAAAAATTCAAACTTTCCATTTTTTCGGATGTTACCGGTCACGGTCTCGCGAAGATCGTTTGGCACGTACACAGGATATTGGTTCAAGTAAGACAATTTTTTAGGAAAAATTGAATTGTTCTTTTTAAGCGAATTTACATTAAGATAATTGTAAAATGGATTGAAATGGTAAATTTTAGGAGTTGATTTTGAATCCACTGACAGGATTGTAAAGTCCAAAAATTTTTTTTTCCAGGCGTATAAAAGTATCTTTCCAAAAAGACTTTTGAGTCTGAAGTACTCATTGAAAAAAAGTATCAAGGTTTTGGGACGTGAATATATTGGTGATGATTTAACTAGAATATCAATTATTAGTTTTGTTTCGTTATATTCATTTGTATACAACACAACTAATGACTTATGTATGGTATGATTGATTTTTTCTAAAACTTTTTCAAATTCATCGGAATGATTATTTTTAAAGAGGACACTTACCAGCGGGAAATCATTCATACTTGCAATCAATTTACTAAGCTTATTTTGAAAATTTTCAGCTCTAATAAAAATAAGTTGATATGGATTTATATCTTGAGTGATTTTTTTTGATAATGCATGATCATTGTTACAATAAATAACGTTTGTTGATAACATAATTTTGATGTAAAGTATAAAAATATAATGTCTCATTTTTAATAAATTATTTATATAAAAAAATTAATCATATAGAATACTTATAATCGTCTAAAAACTTCACAGAGCACTTTTTTTCAAAACCTTTTGGTCTAAGATAATTTTCAAAGTTAATGTCATCCGTATGTTTTAAAGAATAAAAAAATGACCAATTTAGACTCTGGACTATACAGTTTCTAGTCTATTATTGTCTAAACAAAATTCTAGATAATTTTACGGACAACCGCCAAAACAATGCAGCTTACCTTTGCGAAAAATTTTTTTACGCTAAATTTAGGACACACTATTGATTAACTTGTATTTAAGAGAAGCTATGTTGAAAGCTGCTCTACTATGGTCATAACAATATTGATGTAATGGCTTTAAAAATGACAGTGCAAAAATATTTTCAAAAAAAAATCGTAGGAAAAAATAAATTAAAAATTTATTTAAAAATGACAGCGTTTGATGAAGGTATTCTATTAATGAAAGAATCATAAATCAACAAAATTCTTATCAAATTTTCGTTCAATAAAAATTTTTAGAAAAAAAAACTTACAATAATGCAAAAAACTTTCTTTCTTCAATCTAAATGTCATTGCCACCTGAATCGAGATCGAACCCTCGCAAAATTAGTCCCCCCATAAAAATACCTCGGCCTCCCAATAAACTGCGTAAGAACACGCGAACATCCTTTGGCACTCTTCCTCCAAAGATAATCGCGAATTTACGATAGGTCAATCGGTCCAGCAGCAGGAGGAGGAGGAAATAAAAAAAAAATGAATGAAAAAGAATCACTCGCAATGCGAGATAAGAGGACTTATGCGACGGAAGTTTGCCCACGCTGCTGCACGTGCGACGCTCTGTGGCTCTCGCTATTTTCGGTTTATGCAAGATTACGCGCGCGCGCTCGGGGATAATGCAATTTGGGCGTGGGTTGCGCGAAAAACGCGCGCGGGCCAAGTTCAAGGTCGAACGGCGACGAACGCGAGACTCTTTCTTTTTTTGATGATAAGGAACGACGTTTTTGTTGAAAGCTGCTTGTTTTCGGTTTGAATTTTTATTTTTTTAAAGTCTGAAACAAAAGTTTGAATTTTTAGATAGTTATAGAATTATAAAAATTTTTTTTTAGATTGAATACGTAGTTGATTTTTAGATAGTAACTTCTCATTTTATTTTTTTTAAATTTTATCTATGATAATGAATGTTTTATCAGTTGCATTATTTTTATCTTGAAGGTGTAATGATAAAAAATTATTTTTTCTTGTTTTTTTCAGAGATTACAAAGATCACAAAGATCATGGAGGGAGTAAAAAGTCATCAAAAGATACCACAGCGTCTTCGCCTAGTCTTACTATATGGGAACCATCAAGTCAAGGGTAATTTAATAAAAATAATTATCTGAATGAATTAATGCTTAAATAATTTTTTTTCTTTTTTAAAGCGGTACCAAAATTCTTTGACCATTTACAAAAGTTTCATACATTTCATTTTCATTTTTTCAATCATTCTTTAATTTGGATATCAAAAAATTTTAAATAGTTTGCAATATTAGAGATATTTTAAAATTTTTTCTTAAGTACCTTTATCTTAAACGTCTAATTTTTTTACTTTGATTAAAATACTTCAATTCTCATAAAACGTAAAAAAATGTATCAGTTCAAGGTACTCAATGCCTATGCGCAGTTCATCGCTCGATAAGTACCGAGTCGGGTAAGAGACGGCAGCCCCGATCTCCCAAACAAATCTTTTTTTTTCTATTCACCACTTCAACCCCCTTTTCAAACCTTTCAACCCCGCAGATCATCGGAGGAAAATCGTCGGAGCTGGTCGTCGACGTCGAACCTGTCCAAAGACGACCCGAACGCCTCCATCGCCTGGTCCTCGGCCATGGATCTGTCGAGCGTCAGTCTGAGCGACCTGAGGACGTCCGAGCCCGCGCAGTCCGAGGTCACGGTAACGATGAAGCCTCCCCGGCCGAGGACCTACGCGGGCTCGTCCTCCGACAGCTTCAACTTCCGGCGCTTCTCCGTCGACGAGAGCATCAGCGATCGGCCCCCACCGGCACCCGCCAGGGTCAGGATCAAGGAGGTCATCGACAAGACCAACGGAAACTCCAGCGACACCGATGCCGAGTTCGTCATCCAGGTAGAAGACGGGATGGGGAAGAGTTTTGGTCCCCATGAATTTTTTTTTATTACTGTGAAGTTGCGACTTATGGTTTTTATTCCGGTGTTCCAAATCACTTTTTTTGGAAATTTTTCAATTTTTGTGCGCAACAAAAGAGTTTTAGAATCTGGGTGTCACAATTTTTATTTTGGATGTTAAAATTTTTTTTCGTTTTGCTACTAAAAATGCAATTACAAAAGATATTCTCGTTTTCTTTGTCTTATTTTTTTTTTCATGAAGTGATTTGGAACATCTTGTAAATAAAGTTATAACTTACATTGTGGTGAACAGTATGAATCAGCTTTTCTGGTTTTAAATCTAATCAACGTTCTAATTTATAGTTCACCACAAAAATTTGTTTGTATGTGATCGAAGTTTTCAAATAAAAATATCCAAATCTGATTTTAAAAATGTTGTACATGTTGTGATATGACCATTTTAACGGATTTTAAACTTGCTCTGACTACTCATTTGTCGATATTTCATTCATGAAAGCTTCCTCATCTCATGTTTAAATAAACAAAATTTAAATGTTTAAAGTTTTTGTAAACCAAAATGAATTTGAATCCTTGTCTCATTTTTTACTATTTTTGTTACCCCTTTTTAGTTGTTTGAAATTATCTGTAGATAATTTTATCTAAACGTTATTACATATCTGTCTGTGAAGTGATCGATAAATGTTTTTGAATTTTTACCCTACCATCGTTACATTATTATGAATCAAAATTTCAATTTACCTTGTAAAAGTTCAGAATTTAACTATGAATTTTGATACATAATTGAGTTTAAAAAAATAAAAACTTTCTTTTTATCAAGATTTTAAACCAACAACAAACAATATTTTTGAAAAGAACCATAACGTTTTATTTTTTAGGAGTGAAAAACATGTTTTTTGATGAATAAACATGAAAAAAAAAAAATAAATAAATAAGTTGCAATTTTACACCTGATGCTGAATGTATATCTTTTTCTATACTATGTATCTTTACTTCTGTGTAATTAACCACATTAATATTTTCTATTTTTCCGCCATCATTTACATTAATCATCCGAAGGTAAGGAAATCGCGAACCATCGAGCGAAACGGAGCAAAAATCGACTCGACTGAAAAACACACGAAAGAAAAGGGGGAAAAAGTAATTTTGACTTTCTGCAAAGACTAAATTTTTCATCATTAAAGAGGATGTCAACTGTATAATTTCTTTTTACTTAAAAAGTTTCGCTTTGATTTTTATATTATTTTCAAGTTTTTTCAATCTCATTTTTTTATTTTTCAAAGTTTACAAAATACAAAAATCATTCAGCATAAATTTTTTCATTATACCTTTAATCGTCAAGTCAATCTTAAAATTACGAATTCTTCATAAAAGTAAAAAATTTTCTCAGAAATTTTTTTAAAATACAATTTTCTGCATGATTGAATTCAACTTTAAAACAAAGAATCTTTTTTATGACATCCTCTTTTGCGGTAAGCAGTTGGCAGGATTGAAAATTAACCGAGCTTCAAATTGTAGAATGAGGTCGAGAGACTGAGGAGTCAATTAATCGACATGAGGGCTAGGTGCGAAAGGATCGAGAAGGAGAAAGCTGAGATTCTGCTGCGACGCGTTGGTACAATCGACATCTCATCTAAACCCTCTGCAGACGTGCTCAAGCTACAGAAAACAGTCAAGGATCTCCAATCCAAGAACGATTGTAAGTAGTTATCCTCTTATCTTGGCAAAAATAAAAAATACGTGAAATATTGCTTCTTACTTTTACTTGTAATTAAAGAGTCAAACTTTTTAAATACTTTCAAAACTTAAAAACCGAAATGATGTAGCTAAAATTAATAGTTCTAAATATTCTAGACCACCAAGTTTTTTAAAACTAATTAGGCAAATAGACTCTTGTGCTTACCTTATTTTTCGAAATTGTTCTTGGTGAACAGACCCTTGAAGAAAAAACAATGTGCCATCGTATATTTCCCAATAACAATTAAGCCGCGTCCCACACATAAATTTGACAATGTTTACGAGCCAATAAAGTGATTGATTTATTAAACGCTTGAAGCATTGTCGGAGGAGCGAGGCAGTTTGGCGTCGAGGGTAAAGAGTTTGGAGCGCGAGCTGAACGTGAAGACCCACAAGAGCGAGCGGGAGCGGGCGTCGGAGGAGTTGCGCTCGAAGCTCAAGGCCGCGGAAACTCTCTGCGAGAGCCTGATGGACGAGAACGAGGACATGAAGAAGGAGATACGCGAACTCGAGGAGGAGATTTACGAGATGCAGGATAACTTCAGGTTTGTCACTGTTTTTATTATACCATCTCTAATCTTTTCTGAGTGATAAAAGTTGAACCAAATTTTGTGCTATACTTTGAGTAATATTCGAATGGAACTTGGAGTGGATTGTATATGTGAAAGTATGGAATATAAAGGTTCAAAAACTCAATATCAATAATTTTTTTTAATCAAACAGGCATATTTATTAACAAATTTGATTGATTTAATTATACATAGAAAATAATTTTTCAATTCTTACTTTACGTAACTTCAAACATGATAAATGAATTTTTTACTATATTCGTTTAAAAACATTTGGTTCAATAAAATATTAATTCTTCTTTAACCAAAATTATAATTTTATAAAGTAATAGTACTATACCTACCCATGATCTAAAATCATTTTGTTAAATAAAATTTTAGTTATTATTTTAATCATTCTTTTGAAATTCTTTGCTTGAAATTTCTTCAAATTGATTCTTATACATTTCTTGATACCATTGAGATGCATTTCTATAATTATCAACGAAACAGTCTGCTGTACAGTCGGTTGAAGAATAAGAAATATCAAGGGGTAAAATGTCTGATACGAGCTTGCGTATTTTAATATTTCTGTCTTGTTCAGGTGAGATGTAAGAATTGTTTTTAAGAGATTCATTGCTTCCAAACATCTTATGGATAACTAGCTGCCCTAGAATTAAGTTACCATTTACATCAAATGGGGTTGAAATTTTTAAATCGTTGCTCTCGCCTTTTTCAAAAATGATTAACGAGTTTTCAGATAAATTTGATCTATCCTCTTGCCATACGTAGTCTGTGTTAATTATCAATTCGTTCATCTCCGATGACTTAGAACTAGATATTTTTTGCGCTGTTGGTAGCATCTTTGATAAAATTACATCTTTCAATAATTTAATATTATGTATTACAGGTGTAAATATTTTGTCTGTAAGACTTTTATGTGCTTTTTCAGAAAAAAAAACTTTGTTATCTTCTAATACTACAGCCTCAGCTCCAGGTAAAATATTAAAATTTGGTAATTGCAGCCATGAAAACCAACTACTATATTTTTTAGAACTCTTATAATCTGCGCTTTCCACCGTTTTACACTCAAAGTTTTCGCAAACTTTGCGTTTACTTCTTACGTGACTTATATTTTTTTGGAAATCACCACTTGATTCGTTATTGTCAATATTTGTAAAAAAGGGCGGATCCAGATCATCATCAATCGCCTCATAATATTTTTCAACCGCAACATCTTCACTGATTTCTTCTCTTATCACGTAATTAGCATAGCCTTCTAGTTGTAAGTCAATTTTATCTTCGAAAATTTCTAAATCTTTGAAAGAAGAATTATTCACATTTTCAACAGTTTTTAGTTGCATTTTCCACAGCGCATAAGGACTTAAAGTGAAATTACCATCTTTGAGCTTATCAAGTACTGAGATTTTGTGAGCTGGTACGTCACCGTTCTTTTGTTTAACGAAATAATACCAAATTTTAAGACTTTTTGTAGGTATTAAGTAAATTTTCTTGTTATATCGGTAATAAGAATTACCTAAATGAGTCATGCTTATTTTAAACCCTTCGAGTAGTTTTTCAAACTCGAGCTGCAATTTCTCATCATTTAATTTGAAATTAAGACCTACAGTAGTAAATTTAATAGCGTCCATGTCTTCGGGAGAGCTTCTTATATCTGCTTTCAGTATAACTTCTTGTCCGGACAACAAATTTGATATTTCATTTTTGTACTGAGTATTCTTCCATATAAAGAAAGGTCTGTAGTTGCCACTAAACTCTCCACTACCAGCTTCTTGATCCTGTTCCGAATATGGCACATTGTATTGGTTTAATTTTGATATTATATGCTCTATTTGTATTTTAGCTTCGTAAGCTAAATTTTCAAAAGCGGTATTATTTTTTAAATTACCAATTGATAAAAGATGTGATGGAGTCTCTACTTTTGTAAGATATTCGTCAGCAAAAGGAAACACATACATTTTAAAAGCATCAATAGCTACCTGGTAACGTTGTAAAATAATACTAGATCTAATTACTATCTCTAGATCACTCTCAGCATTTTTACATTTATTGTTACGGTCATGTTCATCTATAAGTTCTACGTCTTTGGCCATTGCAGAACTTATATTTTCAATAAAAGTTACAAATTTTTGGTATTTTTGATAATCTTGAATGTGATCATAAACGTTAATTAAAATAATTATTCCATCCTTTAACTTTTGTACATGGGATACTAAATTATTAAAATCTATAGTAGATGTTTTTTGTACTTGAAATTTGTGAGTCAGTTGCTGCAATTGTGATTTCCAAAAATCTTGTATTTGCCACGTGCTTACATCAGGAGCTACTTTTGATTTTTTGCTCATTGCCTCACGAAGATCATGCAAGATATTTTGTAAAATTGAACTCAAAGCACTATAAGATTCCTCTTCGTATTCTTTAAGCTTTTCAAATTTATTTTTTTTATGATAGAATTTAGTGTGAATAGCGCTTAGTTTCTTATAATCATTTTTGAAATTTTCATAAATATAAAAAATTGCTTCATTCAGCTCAATACTTTTCATGAAGTCACTTATTTTTATTAATGTCGTATTCTTTGAATCATTGGTATGATTAGTGATTTTTTTTAACTCTTGCTCTTTAAATCTTAATATTAGTTTTAATTCATTTTCTAATAGTTTTAACTCCTTTAAACTAAAATTATTCTCATCAATTTTATTTAATCGCTCTTGGACTTCAATTATTTTGAGAGATATATTACCTAATAATTCCGGATTTTCAGAGATTCCTAAAAGTATTTTTTCTAAAATTTTTTTGAATCGAGTCTGTCTTGAGCTATTAAAAAATCTAATTTGATCTAGTAAGTTTTCAACATATTCTTCACATTTTTTAAATTCTAAGTCTTTAGCCTGACTGTCTGTAACTGAGAATTTATTGACTACACTTTCAGACAAAATTGAATTCAAAGTTGCTCCAATACGAATGAGAGCATTCATTACTTGATCAAAGAAATTAACTTGTTGAAATAAGATTTTTATTCCCACTACATCTATCAATTCATTAATTTTTTCAGCATTACTGTTATCTAAAACCTTTACCTCGTCAATCAATGATTTTATTTTAAGATCAACATCATTCAAAATATCATTTGATTTAAAAGAAACTTCCTTCAAAATATAGTTTTCAGCTTCTTTGATTTCTACATCGATTTCATTTTTATAATCTTCTGAGTATTTATTAATTACATCCACCTTATTTTTTACTATGTTTAAATTTTTTAGTTTATCGATATCTTCCTGCATAGACTTTAAATACGAGGGTATATTAACAATCAAGCTAGACTCGAAATCTTTCTGTAAGTTGTACATTCTTCCTAAAACAGCTGTGTATAAATAAGGAAGAATTGTTGTGCACTTGTTCGGATTTCCAACTTCAGTAGGTTTTTGACCATATTCACTTATTCTGTGCAACAACGATTTATAAAAAGGTAGAAACTGTAAATCATCGTTTAATGTATAAAATTGCTCTTCTAAATTTTCAAACTCATTTAGAAGACCAACTGTAGAATAAACATTTTTTATTTGTGAATTATCGTTTAATTGATCTAAAAATTGCATCAAAAAAGATTTTTTCAAACGGTCGTTTAAATTTTTGATTAAATAAATTTTATACTCAGTCATAATTTTATTTTTATCTAGCTTATGAAAAGTTTGAGCTGCGACAGGGTACTCTATATTGTATTCGTTAGCGCCTTTTTTGCCATTCTCACCATCTTCATTCTTCCTTCTAGTTGTGTACATCAAATCCCATCCACCAAGTATTCTGCAGCATTCATAGAGATCATCTCCGCTAAAACCACCGGTTCCTCCTTCTCCTCCAATACCATCTTCTCCAGCTTCTCCAGTATTGTTGTGAATTGAAATTCTTGAATAATCATTTAATTCAACTAATATGATATTTCCTGGTAAACCTCCTTTTCCACCTTTACCTCCGTCTCCTCCATTTTGGCCAACTGTTCCAGAAGTACCGTAACTTATTTGACAAACCCTGTAATACAAATATTGTGAGTTGATTGATGTATTGTATGAGTACGGCTGAGATGAAATGATTTTGCAATCATAACCTCTATAGTCTGTACCATTTTTACATTGTTCGCGATGACAATCAAAATAAAACATATCTGTTCCTGGGACTTTTGAACTTCTTCCATCTCTTCCTGTCGACCCTTTTGAACCATTTTGTCCTGGACCACCTTTTCCTCCATTAGCAAATATTGATAAATTTATACCATCAATAAACTTTTTCCCAACTCCAAAGAAATTGCCACCAGGACTTCCAGCTCGACCAGGCTTACCACTTTTTCCCCAGTCTAAATTACCGCACTGAGCTTTTCCGTTTACACCATCTAATTTTATAGATTTTGTGCCTATAACTCTCCAATTCGGGGATACGAAAGTTAGGGTAAATTTTTCTTCTAATGATAAATTTTCATCAATGAAAATCGTATTTAACGCAAAGACATTTATGAATTTCAATTTATTAGAATTAAAAAACTTTTTTCCTAATAAATCTTTACAGTTACCTTCGATTTCAACATTGTTTTGTGTTAGTATATATGGAACAATATTTTTAACTTGAATATAATTTCCTTTTATAAAAAGATATGGCTCGTTACAGTTTATATTCACTGTACTTTTTAACGTTAAATTTAAAAGATGGTTTAATTCATCTAAGTGTAATTTTGTAACTTGAATACATTTAATGCTATCATATTTCGCTATATTATAAGCTGATACTATCATTAAAAATTGCTCAAAATTGTCTTCGTTTACTATAATCTCTTCAAGCATTTCTTTTGTGTACCAACTCTCAACACTCGTACTATTACTTTCATTTTTTTGTAATTTCTTCAAAACCTTACCCCTGTCATTCTGTATTTCGTACTCTGAAAATTTCAAGTATAAATTATTTAAAAACTTGTACCACTTCTCTGATTCATTGAGATACTCAATTACATCTTTGAGAGGGCGTATCCAAGTGAATGTTTGAGAGATTGTTACTTCCTTGTTATTGATAATATAAATTAAATTAAAATAACGATTTCGATTGAACACATTTTTTACCTTGTTTTTAAATAAACTGCTACCGAAACTTCGAGCATGATCATTTATTGTTTGCATAACTTCTGATAACTTAAGTAAGGTTCCGTAATTTTCAATTTTTTCTATTAGTTTACGCAAACTCTCTTGTTCTTCTTTCAACTCAGCTGGCAATTCTTGAATGTCAAGTGTTTTTATTTTTTTATTGAAATGTTCGTACATTGATTCTGCTATATCGTTTACGTGTTCATGAAGAAGTTTCTCCGCGACACTTTGAATGCTACTTTCAACGGGTAAGCTTAATTTAGAAATATAAGGGATTATATCATTAAATAATTCTGAAGATGGCCGAATGTTTAATTTCTTATTACTTACGGTTTGTAGAAACTGAAGAAACTTACTTTGGTTAGTTAATTCCAAAATATTATCTTTATCCACATGGATATTTAAACTTGTAACAGTTTCATTAACTTTTCCTGCTAATTCTTCAAAATTTGATAAATTCTTGAGTTTTTCCAAGAGCTTTGAAAAAGCGGTGTAACCATTATTAAACTTATATGAAAAAATTTTAGCTTCGGTTTCAATTTCACGAGAGACAGTAATTTCATTATTAAAAGAGTTTATTGTGCTAAAAATTTCATCCACTAATCGTTGATAAAATTCCTGTACTTGTTTCGAGATGTAATCTAAATTAGACCATACGCTTTTATTAATTTCATACACTAAATCATTAATATCGTTTTTAGATTTTTCTGACAAGGTGTAGCCAAAATTAGTATTATCCTTTTTAGTAAAAGAAATCTTATTATTTATCATATCTTTGACGTAAAATTTTGCTTCTTGTAGTAAAGTGATATTACTCAAAGGGCCTGGTTCATCTGGTCTTCTGAAAATTCCTATTTTAGAGTAACGATTACCTTTCTTTTCTAACAATATGTTAATGAATTTTATAGCACTGTTGTAAAATTTTCGTTTTTCAATAGAAGTTTTAGAAATTTTCAATTCTTCTTCCAAACCACGCTTAACTTCTTTAATAAAATCAGCAATAGCTCCTATGATTTTATCATCATCTACTAAAGTTAAATTTTTACCTTGTTTAACGTACTGGTTATCAACTTTAGTAATAACAATGGCGATGCTAGTTTGAAATTTATCAATATCTTTAACAAGCTCAGTAGAATGTTTAATCAAGTCCATAAACTTGTGTCTGTCCACTCCTTTTCTTACCGAAGGGTAACTGGTAATAAAAATCATTTTAACACTTTCAGTGTAGTCTAGTACTTTTTTAATGAAATAGGTAGTAGCTATATCATTACTTGTACTTCTGGTATCACTAAATCCTGGACAATCGTAATAAGCTGTATTTGTTTCAGCGTCTATGACAAGTTCAGGAAAAACAGTCTTGGATTTTATGGTTGAATTACTAATTTTATTGTTGCTGTCTTGAATAATAAATTCACCAGTACCTTCGGCTACTTCTTTTGATATTAATTTATTGTTATCACCAGCAATCCACTGAGTAAACGTAGTTTTACCAGCACCCGTATCACCGAATAATAAAACAACATCTTTGTATTTATCACTCAACTGAATTTCCTGCTCGCCTTTTTTTAATAGGTCATAGGTATATTTGACTTCGATTTTAGTTGGATCGACCATTATTATGTACGTTTTGAGCTAATTTTGCGTTTTGAGTAAACACTAATTCGATATTTTAAATTTGTGCTTCACTGCATTTAAATTCAAATTTTTTTAGAATTTGCTGGTAGAAATCAACAAATTACTCAAAGCAGATTATTGTAAAAAAAAAAGAAAAACAAAAAAGAAAGAAATAGTAAACAGTCTTTTTAACAGCAACTGATTCGAAGATATAATTTTATAATTTTCTAAAAGAAAAATTCAGATTAGAAAATATTAATAACTTAGTGCGGAACTTTTTAAACTGAAATCCAAAATAAAAACTGCAATACAAGATGACTTAAGTAGTACCTCCGAGCAGTTAAATCAACAAACTGACACTGCTTACTAGCTGTCTTTTTAACTTTTTTATTTTCTGTCGAAATAAATTTTGAAGTTTCATCTGGGCATATCACTGAAATATATCTTATATTATTGACTTTTGACCTCTAAAGATACTGCACCAAAATTTTGCTTCAAAAGATTATTTGGGTTCATATATTAAGTAGTTATCACAAGTTTGAAAAAACTTCACTGATAAAAAATTAACTTTAATGCTCTGCAAATGACATTGAGAAATTAAAAAAAAAAGTTCTTGATAGTGGTAAACAATTTACTTTTTTCACAGATTGAAGCAGTTTTTTCAACCATGCAATGATCAGTATTTGATGAATAAATTTAATAGGCTGGTAGAATAAGTTTATATTTAACGGATTTTTCTTTAGTTGATGATTTTGTTTTTAGCATCCGTTTTATACGTATAAAAAATAACAATTTAAATGAATTTTTTTTTATACTTATAAGATCTATTTTTTTAAGCTTGACTTTTTAATAATTATTTCAGGTAGCTTGAGTAACTTACTCGAAACCGAGAAACTGTACTTACTTCCGTTTAGATTAATTTGTCATTGCATATTGTTCAAACTTTTCCATACTTAAATTTTCGAAAATTTGTTTGTTGTTTATATGGAGTAAAAAAATAACTGATACAACATTAACAAAATTGATATTGCTAAGGATATAGGGAGTAAATAATAAAATGAAAATGTTTAAAAAAATTTTATATGTGATAATAATAGAAAGAATACTTTCATTCAAACTATTATTATCCATATTCATTTATTCTATTTTATTAGCATTATTATTATTTTTATTGTTATTTTATTTTTTTTGTACTTTTTTTTTTAGAGAAGAACAGGCTGATGAATATACGACTATACGTAAAAATCTCGAGCAATCGAACAAAAATTGCCGCATTTTATCGTTTAAACTCAGAAAAATTGAGCGCAAAGCAGAACAACTGGAGGCGGATAAAAACGATTTAGAACAAAAATATGACCAAGTATGTCGTAAAATTTTTTCGTACCAAAAGTTAATAAAAAAGCTTCCAATATATTCATTAATTTATTTATTTTCATGAATTTAGATTAAAAGGATAGAAGATATTCTCAAAAAAGTTGGCTCAGAATACAAAAACCGAACGAACAAAAAACCAACAGAGTATTCAAATAAAATGCAGATAAAGAAATTGGTCGATGGAATAGAAAAAGACATGGGTAAAATATCTATTTGAAAAGTATTATAAAATAAACGATTTTCTTGAAAATGTCAAATATTTTTCTACTCGTACATAGGTGAGGTGGTAAATGCAATGGTTAACTTGCTGGATGGACGCGATCTCGGACTCCCGTCTTCGAACTTTAAATATGAAAAATTGTCTAAAGAACACGAACTTCTCAAGGAAAAACTCGACAAGACTCTCAAGGAACTGGCTCAGGAGAGGGAAGGAAAAAAACCGAAAACAACAGCAGCAAGCGATGATTCGAAAAGTAACGACGAAGTGAAAGAAAGTAAGCAAACAAACTTGATTATTAAGAAAAAAAGAGCTTTGAATTTTGAAAATTTTGAAAATCATGAAAAATAAGTAAAGTTATAGATTTTAAAGAATAATAGTTTAATTTTCTAATAAGCCGCGTACTTAACCGTTCCTATAAAACACTCTGCAACAAGATAAGTTTATCTTGAAATAAAAAAAAAAAATTTTTAAGATGAATTATCATCTACCGCGGTGTATTATGACAGTATTTGAAAAAAGCTCACTCGAAGCTGTTGCAATTTGAATAAATCCCACTTGTAAGGCCGAGGCCCACCCTAAAAACAAACACTCTCGAGTCGAGAGTTTCTCGCATCAATCAAGTGAAGCTAGGTGATGGTCACCACGGGGATAGGTAAAACGAAAATAAACCGTGAAAAATTAAAATTTTCGCTGCAGTCAAGAAGAAGCTGGACGAGAGCCAGGCGTCGCGGGAACTCGAGCGCAAGTCGTGGGACGCCGAGAAGGTCAAGCTCCAGGAGGAGAAGGAGAAGCTCAAGTCCAAGCTGCTCTCGCTCTCGGCAGACAAGCTCAAGGTCTACAACGAGGTTGTGCAACTCAAAAAGGATCTCGGTAAACTTTCTTTCGACTCTCGTTTCTTGACCCCTTAGTCGCTTTTCATTACTTTTTTCCTATCCTTGAGCATCCAGGAAGTCAACTTCTTTTAACAGTTGAATTAATTAAAATTTATGTTCGATTCACCTTTCATGAATTAATTCAAGTTTTTTTATGAATGGCACTTTAAGGAGAGATATTCGAGTTTTTAACTGTTATTTTTATAGTTTTAAATTTATATATTGTGTAAATCTGCTTTATCCTTATCCAGTTTTTTACATTTTTTTGTATCTTCGCAGTTTCACTGTTATTTATTCACATTTTTTATCTCATTATCGCAGAGACGGCGACTTCTTCGAAAAAAGATACGGTTAAAATAGAAACGGCTCTCGCAGATCTCAAGAAAGAAGTGACACAGGAAAGAGAACGAAACAGAAAACTTCAAGAAGACCTATCGGCTCTTTCAGATAAGGAAACAAGATTGTCCAAAACATTGATGACGGTTAGTCAAATTTTTAATTAAAATTCAATTATATTTTTATATATTTACACGCAGAAATTCGTAAAAAGATTTTCATTTTTGTATTGATATTTTATTAGACGGAAACTTCCAAAATACAATTGGAGAACGACTTAAAACAAACTAAAATAGAATTGGAAAATGCAAAGAACTCAACGTCCGCAAAAATAGAGGAAGTTACAAAAGAATTGTCATCTGTGAAAAAAGAAAGAGAAAAATTAAAGGGTCTTTTAGAAAAGGAAAAGCAGTCCAAAGAAGCAGAAATTAAAGAGCTCAAAAAGAAGAATCAGTTGTTAGAGAAAGCTGGAATAAATTCTAAAAAATTGGAAGACTTAAAACAATCGTATGAAGAAAAAGTCAACAGTAAGATATTTGGAATTATTTATTAAACAATTTTTAAAAACCCTGCTTTGTTTTTACGTAAGAAATTTAATTACCCGTAAATTTCAGACTTAGAGAATGAGGTGAAAAAAATGACCAAAAAATACGAAGAATTGAATCAACAACATGAAAAAATCAATGAAATTAAAGGACAGGTAGAAACGGAAAACCAGCTATTAAACGGGTAAAATATTTTTTATCACTTTTTTTGTTTTGAAATTATATTTTTTAAATTAAAATCATACGTTAATTATTGAATTAATCTTTAGGCAACTGATAGATCACAAGCAGGATTACTTGACTTTGCAAGCAGAATTACAAGAAGTACGACAGCTACATAAAAACAAGGAGGCAGAATGGACAGCGCAAAAGTCAAGACTAGAAGTAATTATCTTTAAAATAATCTATCCATGCTTTCTGAAGGGTCTTACACAATTTTTTAAAACTTTAATAATAATAATAATGAATTGAATAGGAAATTTTAAAAAATTTCCACGTACTTTATATAAATGTTAGTTATCGAGCTCAAAAATTTAATTTTTTTATTTTATAATTAAAGTTTAGATAAACTTCTTGAATCGACTTACAAAACAAAAAATCATATTGACCTAAGAGAAATGAAAATTCAATCTTGAAAAAAAAAAAAACGTCCACAGCAAAAAAGTTTAATGTGTGAGCCCTACCTCTGAAAATAAACTACAGTATTTACGGCATTTTTAATTGTAATTATGATTGTAGGCTGAGTGCAGAGTTTCTTAAATTACCTACAAAAATTTAACTTAAAAATATTTAATGGACTTCTGATTTCTATACTAAAATTACTTTGAATATGAATTAAGCAATTTGTTGCAATAAAATTGATAAGTACTCAATGAGAATTCTTAGAAAACTCATTCTGCTTTAATTGAATCAGTTCATTTTGGAAGTGCAGTTTCAGATAAATAATTAAAAAAAATCACATTCCTGTTTAATTTTTACCTTTTATTATCATCAATGCATATTTGGAATTTTTTCATTCGTGCATATACATATAAATTAGTTTTTTGCTTCATTTAACAAATAATATTGAAAATGAGACTTGATGAAAAATATTGGTTTTAAGAAAGCCATTCTGCATTGAGTCATTACAAAATTGTTTAAACCGATTTCAGTTCATAAATAATTAATTGTTTGTTTAATCTCTGATAATACTTCATTACAATAGCTTTTAAAATTGTAAAATTCACTTCATTGCTTATTTTTTGAGCATTAAAGTGTGAAATTGAAAAAAAAGTTTCTCACCATCGTAGCATACTTAGAAAAAATTTTACCACCACAGGATCAATTACGTAGTTACGAAAAGACTATGAAGACCGTGAAGCAAAGCGACTTGCGGGAGGAAAACATGAGACTGAAGAAGGAGAGCAGTTCTCTGACGCAACAAATCGAAGACTTGAAAAAAGCGGTAAGACCCCATCTACAAAACTTAACCCTGAACTTCGTAAAACTCCAAAATCTTACGATCCGTTTCGACAGAACGACGACCTGAGTAGCAAGCTGCAAGACTACACCCACGTGGACAAGATCCAGCGCAACTTCTCGGCTGACACCTCGGCCCTTGAGACCGAGCTCAGGAAGACCAAGAACGCCCTGGCGAACGCAGAGAGAGCTCGAAAAGCCGACTTGGCCCAGACGAAGCTCCGCTACGAGCAGCGGGTTACTGCCATCGGGGATGAAATCAAGACCATCCAGACGCAGCTGGCGAGGTACAAGAGGGAGAGGGACACGTACAAGCAGATGCTCGAGGGGGCCCAGAAGACCATCGGAGAGCTGAAGAGTGTCAGACCCAGGAGGCCGAGCAGCGCTTCCACCGGTAAATCCAGCGAGGTAACTATACTCTTCTGTTGGATAATTGTTTTTAGTTTCTCCGAGCTTGATTTTGATTTTTCAATTTTATCAATGAAGGACGAGGAATTGTCAGCTGCTGGGCGAGCAGCGCTGGAGAAGCAGATCATCGCTATGGAGGACGAGCTTTCGGAAGCGAAGCTCGAAGCTTCGAAATCGAAGAACGAATTGATTTCCGAAAAGTCGGCGATGGAGATCAAATTTTCCGAATTGCAATCACGAATCAATGAGGTAAAATATTTTTCTCAGATACGTTCGATAAGTCTTATATATATTCTAATTTGACTTAATTGTGCTTACATTTGCATGAAAATTACTATTCTAGTTGGAAGAAGAACGTCTATTGGCGAGTGGTCGAACGAAGATCCCGGGTCTGAAGGTGCGGATGGAGCTGGCTTGGCAGAAGGAGCGCGAGGATCAGCAGCGACTGCTCCAGGAGACGGCGACTCTTGCACGCGATCTCAGGCAAACACTTTTTGAGGTAATGCAAAGCTCAAAGTATTGTAAATTAATGCTCTTTTTCTAAATATTTTTCAAGTTTTTATTTATTCATTTATTTTTATAGGTGGAAAGGGAACGCGATAAAGAGCGATTGGAAAATAAGAGGAAGCAGGATCAGTTGAAGAAGAGTTTCGACGAGGAAAAAGACGAGAACAAAAAGAAACTAGTCGAGGTACGATTGTGTTAATCAATTCAATGAAAGTAATAATAAAAAAAGTTTTAGTGGTAGTGTTTAAATTATATAAAGAACTAAAAAAAATCGATTGTTAATATAAATCATTTTTAGTTCTTCATTTATGCTAAAAAAAAATTTTCATCCTCATTTAAACAAAACGGTACATAATTATCATACAAACCTTAAAATAAAAAAAGCTAATTCTTTGTCTTTCGACACCTCACAATTTGTATAACAAGCGAGCATTTTAAAATGCTTCCCGCCTGATAAATAAAACATTTCTTTCAAAGATGAAGTTTACAAACTAGCACGTGTAATTATCGGGTAAACATCGGCTATTCCTCTGGCGCACTGAGTCATTAAAAATTTTAATTTTTTCCCGCGAAAAAATGTTACACAATTTCAAATAATTCGTTTTACGAACCCTGAAACCCTTTTTTTTTAACCGTTTAGGTGTAAAATAGATTTTTTTGCAAAAAATATTTTCTAGCTCTGGCGTAATCTAAAATTGAAAAATAACCAACCAAACTTCCGCTTCTTTAGCTTCAATGCGATCTTCTGGAGCTTCGCGATGCCCACGCGAAACTTCGCACGAGCAACGAGAAGATGCGTCGCGAAAAGGAGCGTCATGAGCGCGAGCGCGAGGATCTTCGAAGTTTGCTGGCGAGCAAGCGACGTTCCGAGCAGACCGAGGCCAGGAACCTGAACATCCTGCTCCAGCAGGTGGACGATCTCATGCGGCTCTTCCCCGAGATGAACGGAAGCGTCAACGGGGGCAGCTCGAACAGCATCGCCACGGACGGCAGACAAACGCCCGACACGTACACCCCGACCCCGCCAAGGAGGATGAAGGTGAGTTCACAGAAGTAGACAATAGTTCATAGAATTAGACATTTTTTTTAAATTAAAAATCCAGTGATGAAAAGCGCTCTGTAATTGGTATAAAAATTAATTAACAATCTTTATTAGTAAGCTTTAATTAAAATTCATAGTGAATAGAAAATTTATCAAAAATTTTACGAGTCAGATCTTTTCAACAATATTTTTTTTACAATTACAGTCAAAATCGAGAGAATCCTCACCTATGCTGGACGAAGCTCGAGGTACGTTGTATATACAATCTTAATTTAAACACAATTATTTCTTTTTAAACTTTTTATTTATTATTATATCTCATTTTTATAGGAAATTCAATGGTACCGCAGGGTAAAACCGAAAAATTAGAGTACACAATTAAAAAATTGATGGAAGTCGCCAAGGAGCTGCAAGATTCGAAAAAAGCGGCCGACGATAGCGTGAATCGAGCGAAAAAAATGGGCAAGCGGTAAATACTCGGACAAAAATTTAAAAAATTTTTAGAATTTAAAAGATTTTTTTATTAATTTATCGTAAATGATTACAGATCGTCATCGATAGATAATGATAATGGTAAAGTAAGCGCACCGAGCCGTTCTAAACCAAGCCTAAAACGAAAAAGCTTGTCTTTGGAACAAACGACCGGAAGAAGCGATCAAGTAAGAAAAAATTTGATTTTCATTTTCTTGGAATCAAATATTTTAATTAACCGATGAATGTTTTTTTTAGACAATTTGGGGAAACAATAGCAACGTTTCTAGTTTAACTTCTCTAAACGGATCAGATGTTGATACTCGCCATTTCAGTTTACAACGTGATTCCAGTATTGAAAGGTGAGATTTCAATTGGCCACAAATCGAATAAGTTAACTGTAGAAACTAGTTTTTGATAAAATTTTACTTTTTCAGTCGCTTATCGACCGAATCTACGCAAAGTGAGATTGTCCGTCACGAGAGAAAACATAACAAAGGGATCATTCGCAAGATTACAACGAAACTGACCAAATCGGCGAGTGTCGACGATCCGAACAGCTCCTTCGACTCGACTCTTCAAGTAAGCGACTGCTAACTACTTTCACATAATCATTCGTCATGCGTCATTTTTTACATTTCTGATAAAAAAAAAAGCTTGGTGTAAAATGAAAAAAAAACTTTTATTTTTGTGCTTCTAGTCATTGCGACTGATGATGTATGGCTTACGATCTAGCGAATCCGAAAGAAGAATTTATCCTAACGACCATTAGAAATTATATTATACCATAATAAATTATAATTTTTATTGAATAGAAATAAATTATTTAATTTTTTAAATGATCTCATTGATTAAACTCGTCATTCAAAAAAAAATTTATCAAATTAATGGCATTAGTGTACATTTTTAATTCATTTTTTCGAAACTAATCATGCTTTATAATCATGCGGATTGAAAAATTAATAAGCTTCTTATTTCATGTAGCAAAAATCATCTTAATAATATTTTTTTTATAAAAATTTTACAATTCAATATATACGTACCTGAAAAATATTTAGAATTTTTCTTTATTATACTCAATCTATAATAAAATAAAAACCAAAAGTTTAGAAATTCCAGTATGAAAAATAAGTAAGTTATAATATAACTTAATAAATTTTTGGACATCTTTTTTACGCTCTTACACGTCAAAAATTGCGAATAAAATAAAAAATTTTGAAATTTATCTTTTCGAAAAACTGGAGATCCCAGTTTTTTAATTTTTTTAACGATAAAAGTTTCTCTTTTTTTTTTTTTTTAGCAAAATCAAGTTTAAAAGATTATCTGACAATTTTTTGAAATAACCATTCTGAGACAGAGCCATTCAGTTTTTGTCATTTAAAATTTATAATAATTTTCATTTAGTAACGTTGAAACAACAAACTGGATGAACTATATTAAAAAACTATTCACAAATTCTTCGTTACTTTGCTAGAAAAATTAATTCCAACACGCTTATAATAACTCAATCGTTGAAAAATTTTAAAAATTAGACAAGCCTAGTAATCGACGTTTCTTCTGAAAATTCTGCTAGGTCGACTTGCAACATTAATTGAAGAATATTGTGCTACGAATTGTTTTCGATGCGTGTACGTAGGTAGAAAAATATGCGTTGATAATTTGCTCATCCGATTGTTTAGAAACCTTCCCACTTGGTGTTTTAACTTTCATATAGCCATTGTAAGCGCCATGATCATATATTCCATTGTAACATTAATTTTTCAGTTCATGGTTTTTTTTACATATTCAAAAAAAAAAAAATAATAATACTTTTTTTAAAGCCTTCACTTAATAATTTAAAACGTTCAGCATAACAATGAGTTTGTCGTCAATAATTATTTGTTATGATACCGTACCGTCACTTTTGAATCCAGGTGATTAATAAGAAATTGATTGATCGTTCGAACTAATAAACAAAAACGCGGATACAAATTAAACTTTATGTTGATAAAAACAGCAATAAAATTTCTCAAAAAAATCAGTGATCTCACGTACTCGAGAAACAAAACAAAAAAGATTAACCCAAAAAACTTTTTGTCCACAGACTTCTGGATCGGAGGCGAGCATAAACGAGGCCCTGAAAAAGGACAAGAAGAATTTGAAGAAAAAGTTGTCCAACATGTTCAAGCGCTCGAGCTCGAAGAGCAACGGGTGAGTAAGTGAGAGATTCATGAAGTCGCCGAGCTCGACCGAGTTAAATAACCGTCGGCGCGCATCAATTTACCCCCGCGTTTCTGCGGTAATTATTAATGAGCCGATGCGCGCGAGGAATGTCACCGTTTTGTTTGCGTAATTTTGGGCGGAGAGTCCCGACAGATTACACGTTGCGGCTTAATCGCTCAATTTTTTTTATCCGTACCGATACAGATGCGTACGACTTTTTTATTGAGTAATATGAAAAATTCTTTGATTAAGGAAAAGTTGTTCTGAAAAAAAATGAGGAAGGAGCCTGTATAATTATCGACGGGATGTTTTGCATGCGACCTTGGATTACCTTAGTTTTTTAATTAAACGAGTTCGCGCTCTATCGAAAAGGATATTTTTTCCCGTTTATTATTAAATAAAATTTTGACTTCAAAATTAAAAATAAATTTATGTTGGTTGTTTCATGTGTTCTCCAAGATTTATTGATTATTAATTTTTACTTTCAAGGTTGGACAAAAAGGACAGTCGACCATCGTCCAGGATTTCCACGGCTTCGGCGAAGCCTTAATAATATTTATGAACAACTTCCTGATAAGTTTCAGACGCATCGACTATTCATTATCGTTTCGTTCAATACTTCATGTACGAGAAAAAAAAAAAAAAAAAAAACTTACCAGTTGGGCATTTTATTCGCTTACGCCAATGGGTAACAAGCAAAAGTAAAATTAAAAACAGCACGATGATGGACAAATTTACTCACGGAAGTTTATGAAATTTTAAAATAGACAGACTGTGAATTTGAATATTGGTAATTATTGAAAATGCCTTACAATCTCAAGTGCATTGAGACAAAATTTTTGATTTTTTTTTTTTTTTAACTGTTATTTTGTATACTTTGTCTGACACGATATACTTATTTGTTTAAAGGCAACGTTATAGTCTGTAAGAAAGTATCGAAAATATAATTTTCATGTTTTATGAATCCAGCATGTAATGTAGTGTAATTAATACGAACTAAAGTTGTAATCTATTGTAGAACCTGCAAATTGTTGTGAATGATTCGTTGATTGAATGTAAATATAATTATCGATCAATTAAAATAAATATGTATTTGGTGAATGGTCAAAAATTATATAAAAATTTTCACAAAAAAAAAATTAATCTATTTTTGTATTACTTGAAAAATAGATATTTTCAATGGTTATAAAAATAATGTTAAAAAAATGTTTATGGTATGTATATGTATCGGATCTTTTTTCAAAAATGTAAAATAAAAGTTGTTGATAGATCAAAAAATTTTCTATGTCATTAATTATTACAATAAATTTACAGCATTATTAGCTTTTTTTTTTTTTTAATCAAGATTTAAATTATTCAATGAAAATCTCAGATATTTTCATGCTAAGAATGATCAATATTATAAGTAAAACAAGATATTACTGAAAAAAAGACAAAAAATCTACCTAAAATATGCATTGCAAGTATCTAAAAAGTAAAATCTTCCTTTACCAATTTAAGTACCATAAAAAAATTGAGCTGACAAATCAAAAAGTCAATTAAAATCAAGTTTTACTTTTGAGTCTTGTCTCAAACCTTCTCATATTAAGTTTTTAAATCAGGTCTCTTCAAAAAAGGTCGATATTACGCCTCATTACCGAACACGATAAACAACCTCGCAAATTCCACCAGGAAAAAAAAAAAAAAAAATTTATCGCATAATCCTGGGTCGTCCTCCTTTGAGCCTCGACAATAAAATTAAAAATCGTCGAAACCTCCGTTAAGCCTGCATCCGCGATGCATGCGAAAAAAAAGGAAAGGGACCCCGCGGAATTCGATTCATCTCCCTCCCTCTGAGTACCGAAAAACCTGTCTCCAAAGCTTCCGGCAGCTCGCGTTACTTCGTAGTTCGTTCGTGAGACGTTATGTTTGAGATTTTTGTGGAAATTTTCTTCTTTTTTGTTTCATAATTTCTATGCGGGGTTGTAGACTGAATATAGTTGAAGAGTGCTTTCGTCTAATGACTATTGTCAGCTGAATATGATGATCAAAATTATATGAAATCGTTTATCAAACGTTAGATGAAATAAATAGTATATTGCTTAACTAGGCAGTATGAATGGGAAACGTCTCAGATCGCATGAAATTGTCGTCCGAGGCGTAGCCGAGTGTGACAAACATGTGATCTGAGACCTTCCCATTCAGGTGCCTAGTTGAGTATGCTATTTTTCCGCACGACGGCGCCGGGAAGCGCTACTGACTGTAGCGGCAGCGGCAGGGAAGTAGCGCTTCCCAGCCGGAGTGCGGAAAAAATTATTTGAAAAACGATTTTTGGTTTTTGGTAATGAAGCAACAATGAATAATCAGCTTGAACTGGGCGAAAAGTCAACGTGACTGCGTAGAACATTTACTCTTTTCGAAGAAGTTCCTTCAGAAATATTAATTATACTTGTTTGTAATAATTACTTTTTTTTTTTAAGTGTACCCAACAAACTCATAATGAAAAATAAATCGGGAAATGAGGAGCACATTTTTTTTAGACACTTGGCTTTTACTTGTTCACCACACCGACACGCTGGGATTCCCCTATTTTCCTACAATATTTGGATGAAGCTGAAATCTGTACCTGGACCAAAATGGTGTAATCCATACGTGGTAAACCAGATGATAATCATCGTTTAGATTCGCTTATAAATTTTACTAGTTTCTATAAAAAAATTTCCCTTAAAAACCAATCTAACAATAATCATCATTTAGGTATTTTTTAGCTTTATTTTATTAGATGTTATAAGTTAAATAACTTAAGTTATTATTTAAATGAGTAAATAAAAAGTTATACTTTTTGATGATATACAATTTAAAAAAAAATTTTGTAATTAAAAATTTAGGGATGAATATTGCTGGGGTGATAAAGGATAAAAACGACTTTTAAGTGTTCGTATGAAAAATGTTTTATTAAAAAATGTTTTTCATGCTACAACATCGGAGTACCATCTTCATTTGAATTTGCTGACGTCATAACAGTACAAAAATGGCATTTTTACAAGATGTCAAGCTTACGTGACTAAATTCCAATTATTTAGCAACCTGATTCATGCTTACTTTGCTTGCTCTTACAATTGTAACAAAAAAGCTCCAGCTTTGATTTTTCTATTCTTACTTTTCGAAAGCGCTAGTCTTCACTCGGATTTTTAAAAAAGCAACTATATAAGGTACCCTTCTTACATCTTATCTTTTCGTTTTTTTTCATAAATTGGAAAACCGAAACGTTAAGATGTCTCGGTAGTTACACAGAAACGACGCAGTATAGAGTTCAGTTATTTCTATTTCTTCCTTTTTTTTTTTTTTATAAAAAAAATTTACTAGGTCGTTTCATGAGTTTTGTTTGTTCGTTTGTTTTATTTGAAGAGGTTCAGAATCGACAGCGACATTTCGACTCGCCCAAGTTTTATGGGAAAAATGACGTACTTGTATCATTCGTTGAAATACGATTGTGTTTGTTTCGTTTTACGTTGTAATATTTCTATTATTAATTTTTTTTTCATTTTATTTTATTGTTTTTTTATAGAAAAATTCGCAAGCTCGTGTTACTTTTCTTTTTTTTACTTTAGACAAAAAATTCATGAAAATATAGATTATTCTGTTGCGCAAATGAGATTTTTTACAATATTCTTTTCAAAAAAGTACAGTGAAACAACAATATCGCTAATTTTTACGAGTTGATGCATCTGTTTTAGTTCAACAAGTGCAGGTTTTTCAAAAATTTTTTTACACAATTTTTTTATTTTATAAATATATATGTATTCTTTTTTTTTTAGTGAGACAAACGTGTACAAAATCCTTTTTTACGTAGTCCTTGAGAAAAATCACATAAAACTACAGTATTATTTTTAATAAAAACGAACAGATGCACAACTCTTCAGTCCGTCGCTCTTTTTTTTTTTTATTTATTACCTACAACATAATAGCCAAGAAATCTCGACAATACTCCTGTCTTGTAATTGAGTTTTTTTATTTTTTATTAATTTTTTTTTTTTTACTAATTTTTACTTTTTTTATCATTACTACGATTATTATCATTATTTTTAGCTGCGAAGCTATATAATTATAAGTACATACTTAGACAAAAAATTATCGTCGCATTTACGAAAAAAAAGTTTACATTCTAGCTAAAACTTTACGTAAAGGTGTATTTAAATCGCTGGGAGAGCAGTTACATTTTTTCAAAAAATTTAACAGTTACACAGCAGTAAAATGCATAATTAAAATATTACATGTAGGTAATTTAATAGGATAAATAGGATAATAGTAAGAAAAAAATAGGAAATAAATATAATATAATAAAAACAAAAATCAACTGGGGTTCAATATCTTCGGCGAGTAGCTGGGATAATGTGAAATAATTTTTCACATTAATTTTATTCTATGAAAAACTTCTTTAATAAAAAATTTTTAGTCCCTAGAAAGCTCTAGTGAATGGGAATCATAAATAAAAATTTGACAATGTTTTTTTTTTTTTTTTTTTAAATTCATGAGATGTCAACATTGCAAGCAAATCGACAATTGACCATAATTTGTGTTTTCTCGCATTCCATCAAATTAATCAACTATAGAATTGCATTTGATTTCACCAGAAAATCAAGGTTTATTAGACGTCTCCATCAAGGAGACTTGTAGATAAAAGTTGATCAATTTTTTTAAATCAAATTCTTATTACTTTAAAAGTGTTATTATTCGCTTTGCTCGTTTAGGTCCCGCCTTGGACAAAGTATATTTGATCATTGAATTTTTTATTTGCACAATTATATTATGCTTCTCAAAAGAAATTTGAGATGGTGAATTTAATATCGTTTCGAAAGATTGATACCTCATTTTACATCACACAGTAAGTCTTAAAATGATCTTATAAGATAAATTATAAAATAAAAAAAATGCTTAAATAATTATTAAATCTATGCACACATAAATTTTAATTTATTGGCGATTGCATTTTTAGAAAAGGCGCTAAGTTCTTAAAAATATATCCTAGAGTAGTTTAAAAATGAACCACTGGTCAATTTGCACATTAAACTTTAGCTTGTCCTTTTATATGGCTAAATAATCATCACATGCCGAATCATTATTTTCGAGTATTTACAATTTTTATCGACAAAATCAGTCCATTCCAATTTTATTCATCAATTTTGGACATTTGAATTACTTTCACTAAAGGCAAATAGAATTAATATTTAAATTTTAAAGTTTAAATATTCAGTACTTTACAAAAGTAATTTAACACAACATTTACTTTTTTACTCAAATTTTGTAGTCACAAAGAAAATATTTTTCAAATTACTTTAGTATGTATCTTTGCATAATAATTTAGTAAAATAATTTATCTTAATAATTTAAAAAATATTTTTTATGCCCAATAAATTCTAACATAAACAAATGCCGTTACATGTTCTAGTCTTTGAAGTCTTAGAAAAAAGACAAAACAAATTAAAATAACGATTGGAAATCAGTCAAGCAAAAATTTACATTTAAGTCGATTTGCAATCTTTTCAGATTAAACCAAAAATCAATCTTTCAAAACATTTCATTTGACTACCACTCGATCATCTTTCGTGAAGAACAAAAATGGAAAATGGAAAATAATTTTTCATGCCTAAGCAAACTTTTTCTTTCGTTTTTTTTTGTTTTTGTTTTTTTGTTTTTAGTTTTTTTTTTTTTTGTTAATAGAACTAAGTTATTTAGACTTATAATAAAGTTTAATGCAATTAATAATTATAAACGACTACTTATTTACGTGACATTTGTTTAAAAAATGTATCGACTGACTAGCTTTTGATAAAAAAACTTTTTGAAGTTCACCTGATTAGAGAATGCTAATTGAGATATTGCTTGACATGCCGAAATTAGTAATTTATTACTTATCAATATCATTTTGAAATCAATTAAAAAAAAAAAAAAAAAAGATAAAACAGACATAACATATTTACAAATGAAACTTGAACAAAAATTTTTTTTATATTATAAAAACACATACTTATGTTTACAATCTTTTTTAGTCAAATTAATAAAAAAAGTCATTAATTTCAAAAACTATACTTGTTAAATGAATTTAATAAGTAATAAAAATATTATAACGGCCGAGTATTGGTGAATATTTTAAATATTAGAGTCTTTGTTAAATTATAGTGCTGTGTTTGTGTGTATGTTTATGAACCTATCGATGCAAATGCCTTTTCAGAGCCAGTCATCGGGGGGGTCTTACATTTTTAGTTACATGGTCGACCCATGCCACGCATTTTTCAATGTAGTCTTACATCGATTGATAATTTAATACAATTTTTCCTTTTAGCTCTATGAATTATAAACATTACAATATTGTGTACTTGTAAAATCTTGACGTACTACAAATTACTTGCGCTATTAATCGATACCTCGCTTTCAGTGAAGTTCGTTCATGACGTTTTTTTGGAGTATGTTTTGACATACTCATTTTAATGTTTTGCTTAGTTTTTTCTTGTAGCTGTCATTATTAAATCAATTTTTTTCCCTTTTTTCTGCAGTCTTCCAATTATTTCATTCACGCGTTTACAATCAATGTCCAACAACATCATCGCTTTTTTTTTCATTTTTCAAAGTTGAGCAAAATTTTTGTTCGTTTTGTCGGTCATTTTTTCTTGCTTTTATCGATAAAACGCGTGAAATTGTCAGTCTTTTAATGTTTAATATGTTAATTAAGAATAATTTATTATAGTCTTACAGTTAATAGGGTTCTTAACAGCTTGAAAGGCGCTTTTGACTTTATTATTTTAATTTTTCTAGTAAATTTTTTATGTATTAAAGTTTAAATCAATTTTATCTAATTATTATTCGTCGAAGCGCTATTTTAAAACTCGTTAATAATTTACGAGAAAAATGTATACTTTTTTATAATGTTAAGCCACAGATTTCGGTGTTTTTAAAATTCTATTCTCAAGTAAATATTGATACTGTTTTTATGGTTATTTGTTTTCAAAAAATCATTAATTCTAATTTTTTTTATTAGAATTCTTTACTGTAAAAATATTCATAACTTTTGTCGGTAACTTCATAAGTACTCAGTATCAATAAACAAAATTTAAATAGAACTTCAATCAGTATCATAAAGAAGTTAAATATGAAACTGAACTGAAAATTTTTAATTAAGTATGCATCTTATTTCTAATAATGATCAAGATCTCCATTTTTTATTTTACTAAAGACATCAACAGTTTTGTCCTAAGGGCTATACAATAAATTAAAAAAAATATTGTTACATTAAGTCTGAATATAAATTTTGAATTGACTTATATATAGTTATTATACTAATGGTGTTCATTAATTTTAATATAAAAAAGTGTCCATAAAATATATCTCCAAGGTAAATTTATTCAATTTTTCTACTGATTAGTCACTTTAAAATGGATATCTTGTTTTAAATATTAAAACGTAAAGCAATAGAGTTAAATGGCGAAATCTGTGCAGAAACTACAAAGCATACATATTTGTTTTAATATTTCAATTTTTTTTCTTTTTCTTTTTTTTTTTATTCTTTCAATTTTTCTGAACACTTATATCGTACGCTATACGTAGAATAAATCTGTGACGGAGATTTAATTAAAAATTTACAATTACAAGAATAGCGTGCTGGTGTCACACCTTTCTTCTGCGTCAAAACGCAAATATGTGAATCACAGACCTGAGATATAGGCCTAGCTCAAACCAATTACTTAAATTTGTTAATGATTCTGGGATGACACGATAGAACTGTTATTAGAATTACTCTGCGTACAACACAGACTCAACATTATTTTTTTTTCAATTAAATTTGATTATTATTTCTTTTTTGTATATTTTTATTTGAGATCTAAAAATTGACACTTCTTTAATATTTTTCAATTTATTATAAATAAATAGAGCCATTTTAAAAATAATTAAGAAATAATTATGCGTATTGATCAACAATAATTTATCGCATTTTTTCCTTACAAGGGCAGTCTCATAATATATTTTTTAAATATTATATATATATATATTTTTTTAAAATTATATAATAAACTAAATCAAATTTTTTTATAATTCATAAGCAACAGAAAAAAAGTAAAAATTTAGACATATTATTAAAGTAAAATATACAACCATTTAAAACTATTTTCTATTGATTGGAATTCATTATATATATACATAATCTCGTTGTTGTGTCATAATTTTGACTTCTAGTCTTAAAAAATATTTTTAATCTTAATAGATTACTCACATAATTTAATTCTATTTCATCTTAAAAACATTGCACTAGATTCTCACCCCAGAATTTACAAAAATCAACATGTTGTTATTGAGTAAACTTCAACAAAAAATCTTGACTGAATGAGATGTTGTAATTATAATTTAAAGTTTATATTTTTGTCAGGTAATTATAATCAATTTCAGCTAGGCGTACAAACCAGGTCACAAACTTGTCTACTCGTATAAACGATAAATTTTCAACTTTTTTTTTTAAGAGAGAATCATGATAAGTCAAGTAATGCAAGTAAATTGCACCAATAAAAATAAAAATAAACACAAAACACAGTAAATTTAATTTACGGTCGAAAATGAAGGGAAAAATCATATTAAACAAAAATTATACTAGATTAAATTACGATAGTCGAGAGCATAAAATCAGCGAAATTCCATTTCCCGAAATGGATAACACAAAAACAATATTGCATACGGCTTGCCCTCTTTTTTTTTTAAGAAACTCACGTAATCATATAAATTAAAAAAAAAAAAAAAATTGATATTCAATCACAATTTTATCTCCTTATTAAAAAAAGTTGTCTAATAATATTGTGTGTGTATGAGTGTATATATATATATTTATATTTAATATATTCGTGTATATAATATATATTTTATGAATATTACTGATTAAGTAAATACTAAAGGAAAGAATCTATCTTTCTAGTAGCATTTGGCTTGCCAAATTCATTCAGTTCCATATATAAATTAGCGTTAGCACTTAAGACTCAAGGGGTTATTGTCGCTCTTTTCTCTTTCTCTACACGAATTGAACACATTCTCAGCTGAGATCCAAAGGTTTAGTCTTTGCCTAAATATTAATAGCTTTATATTGCTCGACAGAAAAAGATATCATTCAATGACAACAATTACCCAAGAGCCCTAGCTACATACGTTTAAAAATAATTATAAGGTTTTTTTCATCATTAAAGATATAAGCACGAAAACCTTAGCAAAAAACAAGAATAAACTTTTCATGACTTATTCTTTGGGTCTACAAAAGCCCACACTTAAACAAATTGCACGAAAAAATTTACTCTTGTCACCTATGGGTATCTTTTTTTTGTTTGATGCATTTCTTTAGCTTATATTTTTAATTACAGGCATATTTGTGCCTGAAATCGTTACTCATATTAAAAGTTATGAGGTAAAATGCCAATTAATAAAAACCAACGATGTTAGTCGCATCAGTCCTCTCATATGGGATCATCGGAATAGAACGTCCGATGAATTTAAAAAAGTATCAAAACATGTTTAAGTTTATTATCAATTAACATCACCTCATTTTAATAAATAACCTCAACAGAATCATTATTTCGAATATTATGAATTGTTCTCTACCGTGCACAATCTATTGATTCGACACATTTGCCTTTACATTTACTAACAGTTGACAAATACATGGGACATGTAAAATTGCGCATATATGCTCCGTCTTATTACATCATTCGTGTTTCTTTTTTGACGTAAAAATTATAAAAATAGCGCAACCTGCTGCACAAAGAACTGCGGTGCATGGATGTGTATGCATTGTTTTAACTTTGTTTTTATTTTTACCCATTTTTTAAGCTTCACCGAATCCACCAATTGCTTGTTCAGTCATGCGCAAGCAAAGCGATTCTAATCGCGAGTTTATTTCGGGTTCTGTCGTCTCAATCGCGCTGCTTGAATGACCGAGGAAATTGTCTTTCGGCGCGCTGTACGTACGCTGCAAAGTTCTCTGTAATTGCTGTAATTTCATCAATTCGAATTAGATGTAATGAAAATTTTTTAGATTAATTTTTTAATTTTGTTTTTTTACATTAACGTATGTTATCTTTTAAATAGCTTCAAATTGACAACAACTACACGATTTTGAACCAACTCTTTCACCGATATCAGTTTTTAAAAACAGTTCGATAACTTTATAATGATCACAATTTTTCAATTACCCACAGAAAAAATAAATTTGTTGAAATAATTAATTTTTCGATGATAAAATAAATGTCAAAATGATTGTCAATAAAAAAAAAATAAAAAAAAAAATAATTTTATACCTCCAAACTTGTTTCTTGAAGGCTCGGCCGTTTTTCAGGAACCTGTACTGGTTGAAGATTACTTTGATTGGGCGATTGACTTGACTGCAAGTACGGAGTTGAAATACTGTTCCTGTGCGGCGTAACCATGAAAGTATTTGAAGCCTTGGCACTGCTGAGAGTTCCCAAAAGACTCAAACTGGGTTTTCGGTTATGCTGCTGAGGATTACAGCCATATCTTCGATTGAAAAACGCATGGTTATTTTGCCACCTGTAACAAGAAAAATTTGTATTAATTTCAAGAAATATAAGTGTACTGTTTTTTAAGATTTCTATGTGCAATCAAATAAAAAAAGAAGAAAAAAAAGTAATAAAAAATTACTTAGGCGTGGGTCTTGGATTGCCAAGACGGCTGCGCCATTGTTGGACTTTTTCTTTTTGACTTGTAGTAAAACATTCGTGATTCAACACTTTCTCAAGAATATTAATGCAAGAGCACAGTACTGCGTCATCCACATTTTCCAAAGCTAGTCTACTGCACACTGAAATTCAAAAATTTATTATTTAATTTAAAAAAAAATTATTTTTCATTGAGTTTAGGAATTCATAATTATTAATTATTTACATTTGCCGAGGACTCTGGTGAACTGAGTCGGTATATCCATTGGTGTATTTTCCTGACTTGGCTTGAGAGGTGTCGCCAAAATAGCCTTAAGTTCATCAAGAGCTCCGACCAGCAGAGGCTTTTGAGCAAAAGCAGACTGATGATTGCCCTCTCGGGGTGGCTGCAACAAATCTTTCTCAAGGTTCATCAGGGTTTGATAACGCTGTTGTAATTTCTGAATGGATAAAGCAAGCTTATGACGTGCTCCTTTGGTAACTCCTTGTTCAGCAAGACGATCCTCAGTTAGCTCAAGCATTTCTTCGTAAGATAGATTTGTAAATAAGTAACTGTACTTGTGAAGCCGCAAAGTTTTTAGCCAACATGGTACATCTATAATTTGAAATAAATAAATGAGTATATTAGAAATTACATCATTTTTTAAGCATTGTATAACAGTACTCTGCTTAATTTCTGAAGCGTCTTGTAAACAATGATTACGTACCTCTCATTCCCGTTGTCAAAGGGCGAGCAGAAGCTTCATCCAAACGCCCTTCACTGCCACTACTGGCACATGAACTTTGAGGGCTTAGAGGTCCCAACCCAATTAAATTTGCTACAAAAATAAAAAATAAAAATTTAATTTAAATACAAAATTTGTCTATTTTAAAAAACTTAAAAAAAAGAAACATACTGGAATGGTCTCCTGAAACGCTGTAACTTCGAGCCTTATGTCTTGACGATATATTTGTATTACCACTGCGCTCAATAACTTCTGGTTGATGCGATGAAGCAACAGGAGGCGTTAGACTGTTTGAGCGCCGTTGTCGAGTTACAGGAAGTTGAAAATGAAAATTAAAAGGTGTTCCCGATTGCGTACCGTAAGCCTGGCTGACAGGATCATTCTGCTTAACGTTCTTTTGCCAGGTTGTATCCCATCTGAATTGAGAAAAAGATAGTCAACTTTTAAATAAAAAATAAACGTTCAAAATTTCATACTTTTTAAAGGCAAACTGATTTTTATTGACATGCAGAAGAAATTTTTCAAAATCTTACCTAAGAGGTGTGTTGTTGGTGTAGTCTTCAATGTTTTGAATGGGTTGTGCGCTAATTTTATCCTCAAGTTGTCTGAGCCATTGAGATAGTGTACGTCTGTCGTGACTAGTAAATGCAGGATGAATTAGAGTATAGCTTAATAGCTGTTGAGTTTGTTCTGTGAACTGGCCTGTAGCCACGCAATGATTTATCAGTTCAGGTATGACCACAAAGTAACTCTGTTTGCATTCAACATTTCCTGGTCTCAGAAGTGGTAGATGAGTTAACAATAGATTAATGGCGGTTTCTGTTGTCTCAGACAACAATGAATTTATGAATGCTAAAAAGAAAAATCATTTAGTTACAAGATTGAATAACAATTGGAACCGAAGAGATTTTTTGAAAAATTAATTGAAACACTGATTTTACCAGGATTATTAGCATTTAGTTCCTGAGAATCCAATTCTAAAACAGAGTGCAGAGAATGTTGAATGGCCTGGACAAGAAAACGAGCCTGGACTGCTGGAATACGTCTTAATAATGCATACAGTACAACTGTTTGTTCACATTCATTCCATTGAGAAAAGACTCGTGTAAGTTCTGCCACTTGCTCACAAAACAGGGCTCCTGGAGACCATTTCATTTTGGTGGATGTAGCTGTAACAACAGATAAAGCAAAAATTATTGACATGCATTATTAGTACTTAATATGAAGTAATTAGTGAATTTTTTTTTGGTTTAACGGTTTAAATTATAAATTTTTTTAGTCCTAAAATATACTCAAGTTTGGGTTTATAAAAATTTTTCAAATAAAAATAAAATTTTATCATTGCAATGGAAACTTTTTAAGTTTATACTTGAATTAATGCTTAGCAAAAATTTATGCTTTGCAAAAATAGACATTGTTTTGAGAAAAAAAAAAAAAAAGATTAGGTAGCAAACTTTAATATATTATATTAAGCAAAAGACTATCTGCAATTATTTAGTAAAAAAAAAAAAAAAAAAAAAAATTTCAAACTGAACTAATTTTATCCAAAATTTCTCTTTCATTGCAAAACTTAAAATAAATCAACTTTCAGAGATATTTGATTAGCACTGCTTAAGAAAAGGAGCAAATCAATGCTACATTACCATGGTCCCTGTACAGTCTCTAGAAAAATTTTCTACCCAACTCTTTTGGCATAATTATTTAAATCTGCACGTTGTTAGCTAACACGAGGCTAATTTTACCCCCGGTCAAAATTTTTTCTAATCTCACTTTCATTTTTCAAACGCACTCGAGAAAAAGAAGTCTGGTTGTATAACAGATTTCGTACATTACATCAAAAACACAAGAGCAAACCCATGAGCAGATTAGAGAAAAGCAAGCTAGCTGAAAACCTGCACGGCTCTCAATGTATTCAGTGGACCAACCTCAAAAAATCTCGGACCTTTTACAGAGCCAGTCCGCGTTAAATGTTACCGGGAGACAAAAACAAGTTTTTCCAACGAATCTTACGCTCCGCACCACGCACGCGAGTTTCATATCTATCAGCAGCCATAACGAGAGAGTAAACTGCATGCAGGCCGGCCGTAGTTCTGCTGCAGCTCGACATTCCCTGCGTGCAACTATAAAAAAGATATCTAAATTTACCATTTCGCCCAGTTGTACGGAATATAATCGGGGCTTATCCGCACTGGATGATAATTCAATCTAGCCCTTGATTTATTCGAAGTCTTTGATAATCTACTATGATAATTTTCTAAATACAATATAATTTTTTTTTAGTTTTCCGAAAAAACTGTGATACAGGCATGTCTCAATCTAGTTAAAATTACATAAATCAAGACTCTTGATTAGTTTTCAGTGTACTTCTTTAACTACTTCTATTTTTCTTGCTTAAAAAAATACTGTGTTTTCAGTACTTGAGAAAAAAAAGTTTTCCGAGAGAGTGTCACACTTGAAAAAAAAATGCGTCCTATCTACATCACAAAAGTATCTTAAAATAAGCCTTCCATTCTCGATAAAAGGAGAGGAAAAAAAAATAAAAAAGAAGTGGTTTATCTGCAGCTCTGATGAAAAGACACGCCTTCATCGGTGCAGCAGCAACAACTCTCTCGTATTATTAAAGCCTGCCTGGCTGCGTGCATGCATGCAAGCATTGCACCGAGATGTCGACGATCTCCCTTGCAGTCCCCGCGTGCACGACCGAGCGAGAAAAATAAAGCACACTTACACGGACAATACTCGTTGTTGACTCACTCACGCGCATGCAACCAACCCGGATGATCAAGTGTGCATGGATCTTTGGGTACAAAGTAATTTTTAACTTTTTTTTTTAATGAAACATGAACACGCTGCTTACGCATGCAGCAGCCAGCATGGGGGGGTGTTTTTTTTCTCATAGGAAAAAGAGACGGTCACAGATAGGTTACGTGACGACGTCGCGCGCGAGAATTTGAATGCGGCTCTTAAGGGCTGATTTATGGCGCGATAACGGCTGCTACCCGGAACGGGCCTTTTTTAGGGGAAGATTTTTCGGGGAAGTGCGGGTTGAGGTGCTGAGAGATTAAGATTTAGGGGATTCAGAGATAATTTCGAGATACGTTCAAAATTTCGTGGGAAAATTTGAAAACATAGTTTTTGGTGGAATATCAGATGACAAGTTGATAAAATTTATGTCTGAGATATTAAATATAATTTCCAAGGCTTAGAGGTACATACTATGAAAATTTTTGATAACACTACACTTTTTCCATGTAAAAAATAAAGATTTCATTTTTAAATGAATTTTTTAACAATAAATAACTAAATTTTCAAAGTTACAAATATTTAATTCAAATACTATATAATATATTACTGTTATTCATAGTAGGTAGCAATATTTGAACAACAAATTAATTTTTTTTAAATCTCCAGTGAACGAATATTATGAAAATTTAGCGAAAGTTATGAGAAATTGTAAACCAAAAATGAGTAGTCATTCGAAAAATTTAATAATTTTCTATTTTGCGATTAGAAACTTAAGATGATAATTGAAAAATAGTAGTTTCATTATTATTTAACGACTTGAAAACTTTTAAAATTATCATTCGACGATCGAGTTGATCGAATAAAATATTCATCATCAAAAAGAAAATAGACGTTCCTTGAATCAACCACAAAATTAATTCACAGAATCAATGTCAATAACCACCTTCAGCCGTGGTTTTCGAGAAAGCCAAGCTTCCCCGCACAGAAAAAATTCAAGCCCGGTAATCCAAAGCGATAAGACGCGTCATCCCCCACCTCGACCCCGGACGTTGCAACCCCCATAAAAGAGTGCGTGCGCGCGCATCTCCCCCAAAGAACAACGACACTTCGAGGGGTGATGATGCATCCACCCCCTCCCCCCTCTCTCCCGCCAGGCCGCCGCGTCCGCCTGAATGACGATTCGGAGCAACGAACTGCTGCCGCAATACTTGAGCTCCCGCCCGCTCCCCATGCTGCAGGGTCAAGTTTGTTTGTAAACAATTTTTCAGCAAACGCGCTTACGCTAAAATGGAAATTCGGAATTATCGAATTATTTCAAACTGCCTGTTTACGAATTTATTACTCTGATATTTTGAATAATCACGCTAAGATTGCTCTCGGCATTGTTTAGGTCCCCTAGACAAGCCCTACGAGTACTCGCCGGTTGAATAATAAATTTATTCGTTCGGTAAATATTCTGTAAATCCAATCGTTCGATAACATTAAAAAACTAACAAGGACAAATTTCGAAATATTTTTAATCGGTCGTAGCGAGATGAGACCACGACGACAAAAAATAAACAAAAACAACAACAATGTCGCGGACTAAGGCGGCGCGGGGAGGAGGATCGTCACTTGGGGGGAGCTTGCGAAACGGTTGGCGCGCGGCGGCTACGCGGTTGACTATATGTATATATATCCCACACGGCCGCTGGCTCCCCGCTTACCCGATAAATACAGATATACCGAAGCACGGTCTCGAGGACGTTTACCTCTGGCAGCGCCGACAGAGACGGAGAGACGCGCGCGGGGACGACGCACTTTGTTTACATGCGATCCACGCCACTGTTTATTCCCCACACCCCTCATTATTCCTCATCAACCCCCTCTCTTTAACTTTATCTAACAATTGTTTATTTAAATATTAATTTTCTTATTTCGAGTGTGATAGAAAAGAAGTTTGACCGACAACAAACATTAAAAAAAAAAAAAAAAAAAGGGGGGGGGGTAAAATCCTACCTGGTTGTAACCAGAAGCTTGCAGTCTAGGAAATCCCAGCCTTGCCGAGGTTAAGACACAGATCACGGATGGACGAAGGACCAGCGTCGACGTAAAAAAAGTTTAAAGCTGATTCGATACAAAAACCATCACACCGCACTGCCAGTACGCACAAAAGCCGCGCTCGTACTACGCGGCGGGGCCGCACCGGAGCACCAAGTCGAGCTCTCGTAGTCTCGTCGCGCGCGCACACACACACACAAACATACGCGAGCAAGCGGTGATAAGGGGGAGAGGAGAAAGAGAGAGAGAGAGAGGCTAGTGGGGGACCTCGAAAGGGCAATGAAACCATCCCGGCAGCAACAGCGAGCTTGTCCTTACAGTCTGCGCTCGTTTTCAGGCTGGCGTGCAAGCAGGCTTTTTATACATATACAAAAGACCGCGTGCATCAGGTGTGCAGGTTTTTATTTACAAATTCTCACTTCGCGGATGGTTCTTCCTTTTTCGTGTGATATGCTAGAAATACATAAAAAATCTATGGCAAAAAAATCTACAAAAAAAAACAATATTGACAATTATTATGACCGGTCTCCTTTGAAACTACACCTAAAAATATTATATTAGTTAATTTTTTAGGAATCTTTTGTTTGGCCGGTGTTTATTTAAAATAAATCCATTCAGATTTAACATGAGCTTATTTTTTAGACTAATTATAAATTGCAAAACCATTTTAGTAAATAATTACAAATAACACTTTTAGTGATCAATAGCAACAGAATTAATCATAAGTCTATACTTATATTACACATCTCTCTGTCTTTCTCTCTAACTAAACAAAATAAAATTTCAATTGAGTAATTTCGTATACTTTTTGAATTTGATTTTTGAATTTACAGATTTTTTCGCGTAGATTCTTTCGTCCGTCGATTTTTCCATCGTAGATTATTTTTTGGGAATTTTTCGCCGTAGATTATTTTTCGTAAATTTTTTCGTGTTACCATATGATAGGATTTTATTGGGTTTGGGTGGGTGGTACCGCTTGTTGTTGTTTCCGGTGGGTTGATTGTACTGTTTGCGAAGGAGAGAATGTTTTTAATAAAGGTTACGTGACGATTGTTGAATATTATTGTGTGACACATCCATAACTTTACCAATTAAAAGATTAAGAATGATCATGATGGAAATGGAAAAATTGTTTTCGTAATTTTACTCAGAACAACAGGAAATAAACAATATAGTGGAGTTTTATCAAAATTATGAGAGAAGGTTAAAAATTTTAGCTATCTCAGTTTCAAAAATAATTAATTTAATTTCAAATCATGGTTTTTTTTTTTTTTTTTTAGTTTAAAATGAAGCTTTTGGGAGGAAATAAAGCTTTTGAAACTTACAGGTGTATATTTAACATTTTATGGGAATAAATTAGTACAAAACTTTGAAAAATTTAGGTTGAAAATTAGAGAAATTAAACAAAAAATTGTCATTTAAAAATAAAAATAAAAAATAAACTTTCAAACTTTTTTTTTTTAAACCTGATTGAAAGATACATTTTTAGAAGAAAAAAACTTGATATTTTTTAAATTGATTGAGAAGAAATCAGTTAATTTTTATTTTTAGAACATTTTAAAGAATTAGTGACGGCTTCGGCATGTTACATAAGGTTTAAATTATCTTTTGTTTAAGCAATGATAATTTTTTTTAAGTGATAAAATTATCAATAACATTATTTAATAAATACTTTGATTCCATTTGTTTGCGTAAAAGTTTCAAAAGTATTTTTAAATTAGTCAAATTGTAATATTCTATATTATCATTTACACGCTAGTATGATTACTTTCACAAATAAGTTAATAGCATAAATATAATACATTTAACGTCCGTTTCGTTAAAATAGTACATGATAAACACCATTAACAATCCACTCAAAATTGTTAAGAAACTTTTAATTGTATACAAAAATTCCAAGTCTAATTCTGATAAAAAAAAAAAAACTCCGAGAATTAAGATACAGTCAGTGCTGCTTAAAATCAGCTCCAATGATCCCAAACACATGATGTAAATAAAACTTGTAAACCCGCATCCCTTTAATTTCCCCCGACTGCAGTTGTAGTACGCAGCAGCAAAGCCGCGCCGCGCCGCACACAATGAAAACATCATTGCAGGGGTTATTGTCCTTTGAAAGCAAAAGGGGGAGGAGTATAGATATAGCCTTGTAGACCGTATAGGTGGATTGCAGGCGCAAGTTAAATTCCGTGCGTGGTCTTTTTTTCTGCGGCCAAGGTGATGATCTTCCGACCACGTGACCCCCGGCAAAAACGCCGAATTCCTCGTCGGAGCTTGCACCAGGACGAGAGCGCGCGAAGCCCGACGTCCTTCTGGACGTATTAGCTCCCGTTCCAGAGTTCGGCCATTGCGCGCGCGATATTCACACACACACTCGCACGCGGGACAAACATTATTCCTTCTCTATCGACGGCTCCGCAGGAGACTAAAATAGATTTCCTGCGAGCGGGGTTATGTACCTCGCAAAACGAGCCCACGTTTTTTTTTTTCCTTTAATCCGTAACCCCGAAATCATACGTTACTTGGTTGCGGATAGATAAAAATCAACTTACTTATAATCCCCGGCAGAAAACAACAGCAACAGCACCCAAGATATTGCACGTCCGCTTCTTTGTTGGCGTGATCGCGCGCGGGAGACTGCACGGATTACAGCATCTTCCTCGAGGAGGCGACGGCGCGGTCCACCTGCACCACCACCAAAGCCTGCATTACCACTCGCGGTTGACCGGACGAGCTGCGGGCTAAGTTAATCGAGGATACGACGTTGCAGCAGCTGCAGATTGTTTGTTGTGGCTCTCCCCGCGGGTGTGACGTTCTTTGTGTGTCGCGCCTGATTGGAGAATACTATACCTAAATATTCGAAGAGGAATCGGAGTGACGGGGTCTGTTACCATACCGCGACTGCAGGCTGTTCCATGACCGACATTAATCCATGGCGGGATTTTTGGATTTGAGAAATTAAAAAATTTTTATGTTCATTTATTTTGAGTTTTTTTTAAATTTTTATCGGTCCTTTATAAAGGTGATTTAAAAATTTTGAAAAATATAATTTATGTGTAATTATCATAATGCAAGTCTTGAAAATTATATTCTTAAGAATACAACTACAATTGTTGGAGTTTAAAATTTTGTGTGTTCATAGTGACTGAAAATTTTTTAATGTTTATTAATTAAAAAACTTAACATAACTTTAGTTTAAACCATGATATAAGGACTATCATGAGTCTAAAGAATGTACCCACAAATGCCAAGTTGTACATATTATGGAGCTGCGAACGTGTCAACTGTAATTTAAAACTCTGAATAAAAGAAAACAAATCGATTCTCATTGTTATGACTGAACGAAAAATAAAAAAGTAAAAAATACTACATCTGGATTGACTTTGGGAAAAAAAAAGGTCGAGGAATTCAGATTATAGATTTGTTTTTGAAAAATTCTTTTTGCAAACACACCTCCTGCCTTCAACCGATCCATACGCCCTATTGGGTGATTACTCAAACATGTTTGAAAAAATTATTATTTAATGTATCTGAGAAAAAAGACCTTAAATTTTATTATTTTTATTTGTACAAATAACATTATATATTTACGCGATCCATCAAACTTCAAATTTAAAAAAATACTACATTTTTCTATAGTTTACGAAATAATGTTGGATAAATTTTTAATTTTATAATAGTGGCATTAAAAGTCAATTTTATTTAACTGGAGTTTTCATGATGATTTCTTGGAATCAAAAACTTTTTCAATGCAGAGTGACGAGGTCGATTACCAGATGGGTTGCGTGACGGTATAATGCAAGTGTGATGAATCAGATGTTTGGATTTGTTTATTTTTTTAGGAAATATTCGAAGGAATCGTGTTTTATATGGTTTTGTATTTATATTAGCTATTCGTAAAAAAAAACTCAAATAAATTTCAAAGGTTTCTTTAAACAAATATTAACAGTTGTAAAAATTAAAACCTGTAAGTAAAATTTATAATTTAGTTCTTGCAGTTAGAACGTAGTACTATTGTTGCTAAAAAATTATAAAAATAATGAAATTGATTATTCCAAGTAGATCCTAGCTATTTAAACCTTCTTATTTTTAGAATACTCAATATTAGTCGTAAAATAAAATCGATAAATGCGGGAGCTCAAAAGTAAAATTAGTGATACGCTACTACAAGCATGCGCAATACCCGTGTCCCTGGATAGATTTAAAATTGTTAATATTGAATAATTAAAAACAAAATTTTTTGTACTTCCTGTAAGGTAATTGGAGACTTTTATTTTTTAATTATCAGCGAGACTTTAAAATTTGTTAAAATTATATTCAAAACTTATTTTAGAAAATTTTTGACGTAGGGATTCCAAGTCTGCTCGGGGCTCTCACGATTCGTTGAGCCGAGGCTGTTTGGGAGGTGGGTGTTATCTTTCGAGTCATATGATCAACACTTGTCGTGTGCTAGCTCCAAGATCACGAGAAAGTGAGTTTACTGCAAATTTTATGTTTTTTAAAGTATAAATTAACAATTTTTGGTAAAAATTTTTCATAACCTGTTTATAATATTCCAGTTGAACGAAAAGATATAAAAAAAGCTCGAAATGGCTAGTCAAACTCAAGGAATTCAGCAGCTTCTTGCAGCAGAAAAACGAGCTGCTGAAAAAGTATCTGATGCGCGTAAACGCAAAGCCCGGAGATTAAAGCAAGCTAAGGAAGAAGCTCAGGATGAGATTGAGAAGTACAGGCAGGAACGAGAAAAGCAATTCCGTGAGTTTGAGGCCAAACATATGGGCTCAAAGGAGGATGTGGCTGCAAAAATTGATGCTGACACTCGAGTCAAGATTGAAGAGATGAACAACCAAGTATCCGCTCATAAAAATCAGGTGATGCTCAAAATTCTGGATTTGGTGTATAATATCAAACCAGAACTGCATAAAAATTACCAGTTTTAAGTAATCTCAATATATATGTTTGTTTCTATAGTTTTTAAGCTGATTAATTAATAATTGATATTGATGTTTAAACAAACAGTTATGGATCATGTTCAATATTTTGAACGAAAAATATAATTCTAATGTTCAGAATCTTTGATTCCATTTTATAAGTTTTCTTCTGCCACAAACCACTAAAATATTGCTTAACTAGTTAAAAACTGTACACAAATTGTAAAAATACTGTAAAATTCAAAAGAAATAAAGTATTATTATTATATGTTACACAAAAACATTCCATAGGATCATTTTTATTTACCTTCTCTAACAAATTTTTCTCTCTTCAGTGATCAATTTACTTAAAATCACATTTATTTCATATTGGTTAAGCAATAATTATTTTTTTAAAAGAATATTAAAACATTTTTAATATAAATTATTTATTTATCATGTAACTTGAAAAACTTTGTACAAATATACTTTTTACAATAATAATTATCATGTAACATTTTGATTATCATTCATAATTGTTATGAAATTAATAAATATTGTATATATACACACATAAAAAATTTATATACATTAAAAAGAAACTTTAGACATAGATGTCATTAAAATTCTATCTACTAACTCGATTCTATTTTCCAAAAGTTTCATTTGCTTCTCAGGCAAAGTTTCTTTCTTCATATTTTTGAGAAGAAAATAATTGATAAAAAGTCTCAGCCCCTCTTTGAATTGGTGTAACTTTTCTGATGGAGCAATCCTTGCAAAAACTTGAAGACAACTCTCTGTGTTTTCATGAAGTAAAATATCAACCATTATTTTTCTAAAAAGTTTCAGTGTCAAAGGATCTAATTCTCCAAGCTGTATTACCTAGGAAAGAATATATTTGTGATTACAGTTTTGGCATTAAAAAAAACTTAATAGTTCTAATAGTATAAACAAAAAAATTACTTTTAATATTGATACAGGTAATGCTTTATGAATAAATAAATATGACATTAATTTAGCCATATTTAGAATCTGTATATTGGTATAATTATTTAACATTTTTAGTTTGTCCCACAGTGTGTACTGAATCGTCATCTAAAAAAATTTTATATAAAATAAATGAAAGAAAGTACTATTAAATTTATGAATTAGTATCATTGTAAACTTACTTGGTATTTTCTATCACATTCACAAAATTTTTGCAAAAGTACAGCATAATAAGGATTAAATTTTTTTTCTTGTATGCAACAATTTAATATTACATAGATTATTTCTCTTTCTTGACGTTCTTTAAGTCCCAAATGATGTAATTTTTCAAAGGCATCCAAATAATCTTCAGCAGTCATGAGAATACAAAAAATATTTTTTCTTACATCTGTATTCATTCTTTGGGCTTTTGCTAGTTCAAGAATTTTTTTGCTATAAACTGGTTTATCTTCAGTAGTTTTTTCAGATTTTTTATCTGGAAGCAACTTCCCTGACCAAGCTGATCCTACTATCCACCATTTGCCTTGCTCATCAGCTAATAAAATAAAATTTTTAAATTAAACTTAAATTTTTTTTCTAATCAGCAAATAAGATAGTTATTATACCATTCATTAAATCTTGAAGTGTGAGATTCAGCTGGGAGACGGTGTTTCCTTTTCTAATTACGGTCTTCAGGATTTTTTTTAAATGTTCTACATGACTTTGATCATACTGTGGAATTTTATTCATGTTATTATTTTTTATTGCCAATAAGACATCTAACATAAATTGTATTCTTGAACTAAAAAAGAAAATTTTCTTAAAATAGATGTTAAAAAAATTTTTAAGTCCTTGAGAGGTCTTTAAATTCTTACTTTGATGATTTGACAGTAGCAGCTTTTTTCTGAATGTTTACAACAAGTTGTTTTAAAGCTAAAGGATCATCTTTTCTCATTCTAAATCCAGCAGTTTTTAGTATTAGTAAAATTATTTCAATTTCTTTCTCAGAAAATTTTTCCATTAATTTTTCTATTATTTGATAAATAAGATTTGATCCAAATACCTACAATATCAAATCCATATATAAGTAATTTAATTTTAAATAAAATTAAAAAAATATCATTTATTAAAAATTACCTTAAAATTGTAAAGTTGAGCAATCATTAAAACCAAATTATCCAATTCTTTATTTTCTACTTCTTGATTTTGTTGGATCATTTCATTAAATTTTTTCACCAGTGTCATGATGAAGTGAGCACCAACTTCTACACCGACATTAGCATGAAGTACTGCAATACACATCATGTGTTCAACTACAAGTCTTTCAGCTGTTAAAACAGGAGCTATAATTGATTCCATCATAAGAGTAGAAAGCATCTCGTTCATATTATTTCTACTGTTTGACATGTACAATTCATCAAGCTAGAAAAAATTGATAAATTAATAAATAACAATGTAGAGAATTAAATTGTTTCAATTACTGATGAAAGAAATTACCTGAGAAGTAATAGAATGCATATTACTTTCTGCCAATCTATTTAAAAGTCCCTTTAACTGTCGTCTAAGTTGCAAAAGCTTTTCATTTTTTTCAGAACTATTTTCTAGATTTTTAGATCTTAAAGCGGGAGAAACATATTTTTGTTTATTACCTGTTATAATTTTCCCATCTTTACTTCTTTTTCTACCATAAATATCTTCCCATACTTCATTATCATCTTTTTCTTCATCTTCCTCTTCTTTTATTTCTTCATCTTTTTCTACCTCCTCTTCTTCATAATCTTCCTCTTCTTCTGAGTTTAAATTTTCATCAGAATCAAGTATTTCATCTTCAGAATGATTACAATTTACTTTTAGTTTTTTTAAAGGCACAACATAATTAATTTTGGAGTTTTTTAAATTCCTTTTGCCTTGTTTTGTACTTTTATTAACAAGACTTGCACTATCTTCTGATTCATCTTCAGAACTTGCTGACAATTTCTTGTTAGTTACTTTAGTACTTTTCAAGTTTTTACACTTTGGTTCAGTCTGTTGTTTGATAAGTTGCTTATTTTTCTTAACTGTGACCTTATTTTCAAAATCGCTTTCAATTTTGCTATCACAGTCTGATTTTTTAGATGTCAACTTTTTAACTTTTTTGGTGGGTGCGGATTTCTTTTTGACTGTTGATTCATCTGGAGCATCCGAATCAGAATTATCAGTAAAGATGTCAAATTCATCATCAGATTGAACTGTTAATTGTTTTTCACTTTCAGCAGCAACTTTTCTGGTATCTTCATCACATACTTCTAAAATATAATCTAACCCATCACACACAAAAGACTTGGGTAAAGATTTAGATGGTTTCTTTTTATTTTTGAGTCTTAATTTTTTCTCTAAACTTTTGATAATTTTATCATCGAGGTCATCATCTTTTTGAGCATTCGGTTTTCGACGTTTTGTTGCTTTCTTGCCCATTTTAATCTATGGAGAGAGGTTCTATTAATGTTTTTTTTACCAGAATAACAATAAACGTTGTTAGCTAACGAACACGTGCATCTCACTACACTCCTGCAGCAGCAGAAGAAATCTATGGTAGTATGGTGGTAACCGCCATATGTCAGGCATGCGCACCAACCCAAACACTTTTTTAATTTTTTCGGCGGGTTTTCCGGTTTTCGGGCTTTTCAAATTTTTTTTTAAACAGCAATTAAGTTACGCATGCTTTTTTCCAAGCTATTTAAATTGTTATTTCAGTCACTTTTATTTTGACAATATTATAAAATATAAAAGATAATAATAAAATATATTCATTAAAAGTAAAAGAAAAGAGCTAGCTGCGTCCACTAATAGATTTTAGTTTTTTCCACTATAACTAATTTGCCATAATCAATAATCAAATCTTTAATGTCTAGATCCTACAAGGCTATTTCTAAAATATCTTCGGGGAATTTCGACAGTATCCGTGCGTAACTTCGAAAAAAAGCTTATAGACGTCTATTATGGCGGCCGGGGGAATCGAAAAACATTTTTTATAAATCTCTATTTTTTTTTCTCTTACGGAAAACGTGACGTCGACTGTCCGTAGTACCGTTTAGATAACTGATTGCAACTTGAAAAGTTACTTTGTTATCGGTGCATCCCACCCGGACTTCACATTGGATATGATCAAAATTATCTAAAAACTTTTCATTTTCAAAAACGCGAGGGCTCGTTTGTATACGTTCCAAAAACCGAACCAATATCTCTCGGCTATTCTTTTCTCATTCGATCTAAAATTTTATTTTTTAAAAACTTCAGAGTAAATTCTCAATTGATCTATTATCCAAAGGCGTTAATTAAATACAAAAAAACTATTAAAAAAATTTTCAAATTTTATATTATTAACGACTAAACAGCAGTAATACTTGCATTTTAGTCTTCTTTTAAAAGTTCAACTATAGAAAACTGATTGGTCAAAATAAAAAATCTTTCTTTCAAAATCTGAAGACGACCTTAAATATATCGGTCGCGCTCAACAAATTTACCACTCTTACAATTTTACCATCTCAAATTTACCATTCTTATTCAAATACTTCGTACAAAATTTTAATTTTTGGTATTTTGTTAATTAAAATTAGAAATCAGAAAGAGTTAAAAAAATTTATTCCTGACATTTTACAAAAATAGTAACAATATTTATCTGGAGTATAATATATGTGTATATATATTAAAATAATGTCAATGAATATTATTTAGTTTTCGCTTGTATCAACGTATTGCTTTTTTTAATACTGAGAAAAGCTCTAAATATTAAAATTAATCATGACAAAAATATAAACATTTTAATTCAACTTATATAAAGAGGCTAATTATAAGATTAAAAACAAAAAAAAAATTTAGCATTTTATGTACATTATTTTTGACGAACTGCAGGTCGCACAGGTAACTTTGTTCCTGCTACTTCATAACTAGCAGAGTTCTTCAAAATATTATTTACGTCTTCATTTTTTTCAAAATTAATGAAAGCGTAATTCTCATTGGCAGGCCTGTAAATTGAAACGATGTTTCCAAACCTGTTAGAAAAAAAGGCTAATTAGATGTAATGTTAATTTTGGCCTTGAGAAAATATAATATATATATATATATATATATATATATATATATATATATTTTAAATTAAGAACAATGCAATTGTTTTATCAAATAGATTCTAAGTTTAAAAATTTTTATCATTTATCAGAGTTTCTTGACACGTCTGCTCAGGAGTAAAAAAAAAAAAGTTAAAATAAAACTACTTACAAACTAATATTTAAGTTCAATGAATTATTCTCCTCATAATTTTTTTTTATTTAAAAATCGACTTTTTTTGCATACTTGCGCAAAGAATAGTAGGTTCCGAAAAAATGGGATAAATAAGAAATCCGCGAATGGCATGGTTTAGATTTTTAGATCCATCAATTACTAATTGGTTATCACTAGTGTATTGAACAAAGATTTATGCTATAAAGTTCGCATTTATCACACTCGCCGTGTGGGCTCGTGCGCGCTATAAAAACGGATCTTTTGCACGCACTATAATGAAATTGTATGAAAAATTTCTGAGCTTGAAAAATTTAACGTAATTTATTCAAAACTTATAATTACTCATTACACTAGCTGAACTTTAAATTATTCATTATGATTACACTATAAGTATAGAAAAAAAAAAGATTCTGACCTAAATAATTTTATAACCAAGCAATTTTTACTCACTGTTTAAATTTCTTTTTTAACAGTTCATCAGAGATCTCTTTTGTTAGACTTCCGACCCATATAGCTTTTGTCTTGTAATCTTGGACAGTAGTAACTTTTTTTGGATCAATAACAATTTTTGATAAACTTTTTTTATCAAATTTTATGTTTGCACTAGATCTATAATTACAAAGAAATAATTTTAACTTGTCTTGATTAGTACAGAAAAAGATAAATAAATGAGATAAATAAAAATTTGTAATACTGACCCTTGGTGGGCAGGTTTTGCAATTAAATGTACCATTTTATTTTGCCCGGGAAAATAATTTAAAATTTTATTCAAAATTTTAATTGTTGAAGGTTCATCATCTTCATCCTCTGATTTATATATCACATTTTTATAACCATTAATCAAGAAGTCGTTATCATTTTTTACTTCAGCATTAACAGACAGATTATTTTCTTTTAAGAAGTTAACAGCATGCTTAACAGAATCCTTAAAAATGCATTCAATAATAAAATTTAAATTAAGTATATATGAAATTATACTTAAGAAAGAAAAAAATATGTAATAATTATACTGCTTACTGTTTTATCAATATATTTTTCCAAGGCTGAAATAGAATCCTTTTCTTTGAAACCCATTGAAACTATATAAGCAGTTTGGGCTCGTAATAACTCTCTTGGTGCATGTAAACTATCTGGATTTCTAGAAACAGCTTCTTTGAAATACATTTCAGCTTCTAAATATTTCTGAAAAAAAAATTTTCATAGATTACAAATTATTAAGTTTTCTTTTTCAATTTTAGTGATATAAAAAATATTAGTTTGTAGATGTAGGTATTAAAAATGATTTAAAAAAAAATCTAAGTGAACAGTGAATTACTCTCAAAGCAAATGATGCTTGACCAGCTCGCAAATTAGCCATGAATGAATGCCCAATATGAGATGTTGCTGATATAACATATTGAGCATCTGCTAAGGCCCTAAAAAAAAATTATACTACTTATATTGTTAAAAACATATTAAAGAATATAATTATCGTAACGATAAAAGATACAAACAACGCAGGTCTACTCATTCTCAAATAAAGGTAGGAACGATTTAAATAATGACGATGATCTAGTGGATTGAAAGATATAGCTTCATTAATACTGTCCAAAGCTCCTAATAAATTATTATCTACCAAAGCCATGTCTACAGCATCTTCAGCGAATTTTTGACTGTAATAAATTTGAGCTGAATCTGGTAAACTATTCTTGTCAATAGGAATTTTCTCTTGATCACACTTCAAAGGTTCTCGACGTTTTTTCTGAAATTAAAATATTTGTATTTGAATATCAAAAAGGGGATACAAGAATAAATAAAAAATGAATGATTGTTACAGTATGCAAAACAAATTCTTCTTTGTTGTCATCTGTTTTCTTCTTTGAAGTTTTTGAAGTCTGTAATACTGTTTTATTATTAGATTTATTTTTTTCTTTATGCTTTATCGTTTCAGCAATAAAAGTTGGAACTTGCGTCATTGATTTCATATCCTCATCATCAGACAACATGTCAGCTACCTTATCTTTGTCTGAGTTTTGAATACTTTTTTTTTCTTTTGCACTTTCATTACCTTTTTTATTATTGGTTTTAGGTTTACTTTCTTCAGACTTTTCATCATTATCATAACTAATTGAAGTTTTATTACTGGATTCTGAAAGCTTAGAGCTAGCACTTGAAAGGTCCCGTTTGACAAACTTTAATTTTTTTTCTCTTTTCTGTTGTTTTTTCAAATTTCTTTTGACTTTTCTACTGACAACTTCAAATTTCATATCATCGTTTTTTTTTGGTTCAAGAGCTACATATGTTTTATTTTTTTCAATTTCATTTATTTTTTTTGTATTTTCAGAAGATTCACTGATCTGACTAGTTTTTACTGGTATATTATCATTTTTTTTTGTTTGATGAACTACATTTGTTTTATTTTTATCGTTCTCTTTACCTTTTGTATCATTGTTAGAAGCAGATTTTAAATTATCACTACTTTCTATTTTTACATTATTTTTTTTCGTTTCATTGTTTTTATTCATATTTTTAGAATTTGACATCACATTCTCGTTTTTTTTAGTTGCACCATTAGAATTTAGTTTTGAATTATTTTTTTTACTTTTTTCTTCATTAATTGATTTTGATTTAGTATTAACATTCAAAACTTCATTTGATTTTTTTTCATTAATTTTGGATTTTTCAATGACTGCTGGACTACTTTTTGCAATGGAAGCATTTAATTGCGGAATCTTTTGTGGTTTTTCTTTGCTGGAATTAGGCTTTGTTTTTACAGGATTGGAAGTAGGTTTTTTTAATTTTATAGTTTCAGTAGTTGTGGATTTCATATTCTTTGCTAAATTTTTTAAGATTTCTCCTGCATTTGGATTGATAAAAATTTTAGCTCCAGCACATGAAATCTGTTCTATATCATGAGGTGAAAATGTCATATTTTCAGTAGAGTCCACGGAATCAAATTCACAAAGTAGCCTTGGGGCATTTTTTGTTTTTGCATTGGTGGAATTTTTTGAACTATTTTGTGTTGGTGGCTTCTTGTTTGTTGAGGCTTGTTTACTTTCTTCATTTTTATTGACTAATTTATTTTTTTGGTTTTGATCAGTTGTTTCATTTTTTTTACCAGAAATAGTTTCTTTAATTTTATCTTCATACATGAAGATAGGAAGATCATGGCTATTTTCCACTCTGACTTTGATCCCATCCCAAAGTTTATTCATTTCTTTAACATTTTTCTTTGGCAACTCTGAAATTTTTTTTCGGTAGTTACTTAGTTCTTTTGCATAACTGACAACTATTGAATTATTATGAATTTCATTTTGGTAAGTTGAGATAAATAAGATATTTTGGTCAGTAGCAACTTGATCTTCAGAAGATGCCTCACTTGAATATGAGTCATCGTCTTCGTCGTCGTCGTCATCCTCTGCAGAATCATATGTATGGTACTCATCTTCAGAATCATAATCTGATTCATCTTCATCATCATTTCTTTCCCAAGCAAATTGTTCAGATGCATCAGAATCATCATAACTGGTATCAGAACTGTCCGTGTCTGACATTTTTTTTTTTGTTAAATTGATTTTTAATATAATTAAATTAGCTGCTTCCTATAATTAAAAAAATTATCTATTTTAATATAAAAAGTAAAGCATATTTTAAATTTATCATACTGAGATCTTTATTAAATTTCAAAGGAAATATTTAATAGAAAACATTCTTTTAAATTTAAACATTCTTAAAAAATCATTTTATAACTTCTAATTAAAACAGACTTGTTAAAAGTCAGAAAATGATAAGCATGTAAACGTCTTCATTTGAAAATAATTGAAGGATGACTCACATTCACTAATAAGTACAGGTTCAAATTTACAGCTGTTGAATGCACGATTCACGAACGATTAATATGAAAAACAATTGATTAACGCACTTACCAAAGAGAAACATATGTGTACGAATTGTTTGATTATAGTCAAAAGACCTTAATAATAAATAAACTACGATTTTAAGACCACTTGATTAAAAGAATGTTATTTTTTCGTTCAAAGAATCAGAAAGTGCGTAAATTTTTTCAGATCGTGGGTTCCAATTCAATAACAAAGAAATTGCGCCGGTACTATTACTTACTGATATAAAATTGCCCTCCGAAAACTTCCGAAAACCTAAACATAAGTAAACTTCCTAAAAAGAGGAGGGGATGAGAGAAAAAAGAAGAAAGAAATACGTGAAAAAGAAGGTGAAGAGAAAAAGGAGTTGGCAAGACTGCGCTGGCTAGCTGCCGTACCAACGATTAAAAAAAAAAGTGGCGGTAGCCGCGGCCCGCGGACAATGCTCAGTGCTCACTGCTCGCGAACGACAATGAGCCTAGCAGAGAAAAAGACGCCAACCCATCAACAAGGTCGACGCCACTTCCAATGATTTCATGAATTTTGGCTGGTAAAATAAATTTTACTCGTTTGATGGCAGTTTAATGAAAGTTTTTTTTGGGGAACCAAAAACCCATTTTGTCGACTGGTTCTTTGGCTTATCAAATCAGGTAATAAATTCGTTCTTAAGTTTTAATAGATTGTTTTATTTACGCAATACTTAATGCTTTAGATGCGTTTGGACCCCAGCCTCTGCACGTGGTTTTGTACTTAGAATTAATTATCAATTCTTTGAAATAATTATATCACAATAATTGCTTTATTCATTAAAGTATTATAAATTTTAATCAAAATAATGGTTTATTTTACTTTAGTTGTATCAGTCTGAAATATGATTTTAGTCGATTTCGAGGTTATATTTTGACAAGACTCTTTCTTACTGAATCCCTTACACCTTGATTTTTCTCTGAATATCATCCAAACTCAATTTTGTAAAATATTCTACACACTTTTTTTTAGAAAATATAGTAATGTCAACTATATTTTCAACAGATAATTATTTTGATTATATTATCTTCGATATTGCTGTTGAAAAGAAAAAAATCCTTTGGATAGTCAATTAAATGTTTTAAATTCAAGTATTATCAAGCTAGTTTTTCCTCATCAAGTAATTTTCCTATTTCGTTATTTTTAAATAATGGTTTTTGTCAGTATTTTAGCTTATTGCAAATTTGTAATGCTATTAATAAAAAAATATAAATATTAAAAAAATCATGAAAATTAGTAAACAGAGTGGTCTAAATAAATCTTTTTACAGTGCTAAATGGAAAAATCACCTGAAGATACTGAAAAAGCTGAAAAAAGTATGATGCCAATTTCAGAAGAAAGTTTAATAAGTCTTGAAAAATTGGATCGGGCATCTCCTGATTTATGGCCAGAACAAGGAATCAATAAATTTTCCCAAAATTCAGCTGAGGAAGAGTTGCCAATGTGGTCAGGAAATCTAAATACTGAAGATATGAATCGGTTGTATCAACTTGGCAATTTACCTATAAATGAATTAATCACCGAAGTAAAAAAACTTCATGATACAGCTTATCAACTTGGTTTGGAGGAAGCCAAAGAAATGACAAGAGGAAAATATTTGAATATATTCAAACAGAAATGAATTTTTTGTACAACTAATGGAATATAAAGGTATTTCATATATTTGTCACAGGTAGTCCAATGTTATAATTAATTAAAGTATAATTTGCAATTAGTTTTTTAAATTTTTATATAAATAAGAACAAACTTTTGATAAATTTGTATCATAAAACTTAAATTTTATTTTATTTTATTTTTTACATTTTAGATCCACTTATGCTGCAGAAACTTAGTCTAATGTTCCCAGTACCACATTAGATAATGTAAGAAGCAGTAATTTTACTTGGCAATGGAGGAGATAGCTTTCTCAATAGCATCATCCAATTAAGTATTATTTAAAAGTTTTTTAAACTAACCATATAAGTTTCTTCATTAGGAAAATTAAACTAAATTTATATTTTTAAAAACTTTTTTGCATATTTAGAAAAATATTGGCTGTTCAATAACTGTACAGTTTAAAGTTTTTAAATTTTGACCAGAGTTTCAATTTTACACTCGTTTCAAAACTAAAAATTTTAATGTGTTTCAAAACATTTTTAAATTAAATCAAATGCTACTAAAAGTAAATTATGAATTTTTAAAATCATATTTGGATGAAAAACTAAGTATTTAAAATATTATTGTTTACATGTAAAACATAGTCGATTTAAAAGTCGTGATGTAACTTTTTTAAACGTTTTCAAAATTTTATAAATCAAATGATAGATAAGTTATAAATGAAAGCTTCTATATGTGTGCACGTGTAACGTGTATTCCAATTCATAAAAATTATGTTCGTTTCATTTTTACAATTTTTTTGTTTCACTAGTTATTTTGTTAATTTAATTGACAAATTTGAAAACCCTAAAATTATGCTTAATTGTTGTCAAACAACTTGAATTCAAAAGTCAATGTGAAATTTAGAATAAATTATTTTAAAATTGTTTAAGATAAGCAAACAACTTTAGAATATCTAATCAAGAGTTAAGAAAGAATAATCATTGTGCAACCGCCAAAAATCGCGAGCATTACATGATTAATTCTTTTTACCTCTAATGATCATTAAAAACTCGATCAATTGAAAACACGTTGGACGAATAATGCCAGCATTATCATCTTCTATTTGAAATTATCCTTGTTTGAATTTAAATCCGTTACTGGTATGATCCGAGGATAGATAATTTCAGAATTTTCCCTTTTTTCCTCAAATGATCTTCCTATGAGATCATTGACTCGATGATGTTACCAATGGTTATCGTCATGATTCCAAAGGCTGCGCCTTTTACCTTAGAATGAATCTTGAAAAATTGAAATCCGTCACCCTCTTTTATCTAAGAATACATAATTTCAATCACATAGCTTAATAATCTTTTCACCCTTCGACCGTAGGATGTCTGTGCTGGAGGATCTTGAATCACTTCTTCATCTTTGACTCTCTGCCGTTTCTTGCGACATTTTTTTCCTACGACCAGAGGATGTATGTTAGAGCATCTAGAATAACCACTACTTCGTCATCGTCGGCTCTCCGCTATTGCTCGCGAAACATTTTCAAATACCTGAAACCAAAAATTTAAAGAAAACTTAATAACAATTATATTAAAATCAAAATAAGAAAACAGAAAAATATGTCAACTGAACTTGATTTAATATCTCCCTAATTCTATTACACAGTTATTATTATTTTTTTTTTTTAAACAATGCTTAACACTATCCGGCCTAGGCTATCGGTGGTTTTAGAGAAAACGTGTCGAGATTTTCACGAAATTAAATCAAACTTTACACACAATAAATTCACGAAACGCAACACAAAAAATTATTCGGCTGAAAATAAACAAAATAATTAACCCCCAAAATAGTGACACTTACAGCGAAAATAAAATCTAGACGATGACGATGACAGACGATACGAAGACGTAACCTGGACGCCGACGATTACGAACAGCCGGAAGACGTAACCTGGACGCCGACGATGACGAACAGCCCGAAGACGTAACCTGGACGTCGACGAGATGACCAAATTCCGACTTCACTGATCGTGCTAGACGACGACTATTCGTAAATACCACGAAACCTCTGCGCGTTAGATCATAAATGGTTTCGGCTGACGGATCATACATGAAATCAGTATCACAATGCATAACACCAGTACGATCAGCCATGTACGATTTTCCACTGCCAGGAGGCGCATATATGCATAGTCCCATCCTCTCGCGTAGGCATGTCCCATCGTTATAATAATTCATACATAAATTAATCCTATTCGTCATTTTTCCAATATCAAGTAAATTAAAATCAAGATCTAGTATATTAACATCACCACCTCCATTTTCCACAGCCTCTTCTCGCATAATATATCTAATTTGATTAGCAATGTGAACATTATTATGGTCTGGGGGCCGAGTAACCCTAAACACCTCAACTACGCTACGTCTTTTAACTTCTAAATATGACCCAAAGATCCTCGCCATACTTAAACAGCTCTGAGAAAATTTGTCAATCTAGGTTTGATTGTGGTCCGGGATACCCTCTATCATGACGTGTGAAAGTACATACCTTAATATGATTTCTGTGTCCGCTTGTTCTTTCTTGATTTCATCGAAAAAGGTATACAGGCTCGGATGGTGTTTCCCAACAACTAGCTGAAACCGGTTATGCCATCCTTCTGAAATATTATTTGTTCTACTAGAACCGCTTAGAACAGCGTTGTACTGATTCCATATCTCAGGGGGAATCTCGGAGGGTTGTTTTTGATTTTTACATTGGGCATTGTGAAAAATGGTTTTGGATAACTGTCCCCCTACCCTTCACAAGCACTATTCCAGCGTTATCTTTTTTTTTTCTTTACATGATCCTCGTATATCATTGCCTCAATGTGCTGAGGACACATTCACCTATTATCTTGAATGATACTTGTAAATTAAAATCCGTCACCCGTTAGTTGTGAGGATACATTAATTTCATTATTGTTCCCTTTTTCCCGTATATGATCTTCGTATAAGATCATTGAACTCCCATACTTTGTTATGCACAAATGTTTGGTGCTAACACAAAAGGAGCAGTCCTCTTCTACACAAGGAAATTCTAAAAGTCCTTGTGAGGACCGCAACGTTCGTCGGTGGTTCTATCGGCTTTGTCGCATTTTATTCGCTAGGAAGAAGGAGAGTACGCAAAATGACCCACATGGGTTAGTCTACGTTAACCTCTTCCGCTAACTCTAATGCAACTTTGATGATAACTTAAAGGCGAACTTTTTTCCTCAAATGATTCTCGTTTTAAGATTACTTCAATGAGTTGAGAATTCGAGACCAGTATTAAAACATTTTACTTGACCCACATAAAATTAAATCCATGAGATTCTTTACTTGATGTGTGTGTGAACTTTGTTCACAGTTTAAACGGCAATCTACATATTTGTTTCTCTTCTACTTACCGATTTATTAGTTTCTTCGTTCGCTTCACGGTATATTCTGTTAGAATTCATCAGCATACTTTTAAAATGATATTGATTCAAAAAATGTTTAGGTTTTCACCCTTACTGGAAACGCCATTGGGCAAAATACAACGTTGGCAAAGTCGCCGAACATGAAGTAACATTAGTTCATTACTTCATAATATTGTATTAAAATAATACAGCACTCCAATGTAAAAAATTTACAACTGTAAATTAACTTGAAGTATTTAATATCACTTACTTCTCTCGGATTTATCAACAACTTAAATAGTTTCAAAACTTAATATTTTCAATAACCATTTTTGTTAAGGGACAGTCAGGCCAGAGCTTAACTGACCCTTAACTTCCTTTTCGTTTTAGCAGCCTGGGGAAAAGAAATAAAAGCCCAGGGAGCCCGGTGACCCTCCATATGCGTTTTTCGGGAGCCGGCCTTTACGGCTCCTTTTACTCGTCCCTTTCGTCATTTTATAGACATTAAGTTATTTATGGTTTAGTATCTTACCTTGTTCTGGATGGTTGACGTGTGGGATACGAAATGACTGCTTCCCTTTCTTTCGATTTAATTCTTTTTTTATTTGTTGATTTTTGGGTTAACAAACGATTTATTACGTGTTCACACGCGTTAATTCTATTTACTAATAATAATGATTCACATGGAAGAAATACATTTAGTTTATAATAAATTTACGAGTCGGAGACAATTCGCACTTTCCCCGCTTACTTAAAAAGATTTTATAAACCTGCATTACGGCAGAAAAATGGAACGGGGACGACTCTCAATCGTCCTCGCCCAAGCGGAACTATACCTGGATCTAAGTAAGTTTTCGTTTAGTAATCAATTTTTCAACTTAATCTCAGTTTTTTAAAAAGTTCAACGTAATTATTGCACCTTTGTCTAGAACACTACTTTGAAAAAGCAAAAAAAAACCTCTATTTGCATTAATGCATTTCTCTAAATTGCATTTTTCAATTAAAATTTGTTTTTAAAACTAAAAGGTGTGGATCTATCATTTACAAGTTTTTAATACTTGTAAGAATTAAGTATTAAAATAATACAGCAATCCTGTAATTGAATTTACACCTAAATAAATATTAAATATTAAAATAATACAGCACTCCTGTAATTGAATTTACACCTAAATAAATATTAAATATTAAAATAATACAGCACTCCTTGTAATTAAAATTACGTCTGTTAAATTATTAATTATTAATGCATTAATAACTTCTAAACAAATAAAATTTCCTTTAAAAAATCTACTTAACATTAAAATAATATAACACTCCTATGTAATTTAATTTACAATTGAATATAAATTAATAATTTATTAAAATAATACAGTACTCAACGTAATTAATATTACGGTTATTAAATAGTAATAAATTACTATAATATTTATTTATTCCTTAAATTCTAATGTTATAAAAATATATTCGATTAAATTTTTTTACTTCTGAGTAAAGATCAACAGTTTTGTATCAAATTATGAATTTATGAACATGTTGGTAAAGTAAGATTATTGTCACTGTTTCTTTGGAATTTTTCTGAATTTTATAAAAGTTTAACGATATCAATATCAAATTATTCAGGTATTTCATGCAGAAATGCTACTTCAGTAAAAATTAGTGCTTTAGCTTTCTTTCCTTTGTACCTCTGGTGCTTACTCTTAAAAAAAGCTATAAATCTTCCAATAATCTTCTGTATTGTATGAATGCAAGCTTTTATCTTTTTTTAGTCAATTTCTTTATTTGGCAATAAAATAAAGATATAGAATATTAAACAATAGAATTTGCTGTTTCCATAATTTTGATTTCGAAAGTATAAATTTCTCATCCTAGGACAAAAATTCATTTTCTTTATTCTGTTTTTTAATTATTTTAATTAAAAGAAGTATTAATAAATATTAAAATTCTACAGCACTCCTACATAATGAAATTTATGAATTAATTTTAAAATTATTACCCTATTAATTTATTTTATAATTCAGAAATTAATACAAATTGTATTATTGTATTGGAAATAGAAGAGAAGCTTCTATTTTTTATCAATTTATTTAAGTATAGGTAATTTCTTTACCTCTAATTTTAATTGTGTTAAATTTAAAGGTTTAGAATTAAATGAGTATCAATAATAGCAATTATAAATTTATTGATTACCATCCAGATATGACAACTGACTGCATTGCAGTGCTGCACTGTGTTCATAAGACCCAGAAATTTATGCATTAATCACGTTGTGCTTTGTTTGCAAAGTTCGAAATTAGATCATTTACAATAGTCAGAAAAATGCGATTTTTATAAATCAATAAAAGTATTGTATTATATTATCAGCATAAAAAAATCCTTAATTTTTAATAGATCTGTGTTCAATGTAACTCTCAAATTATCTGGACGTCTATGCATATATATGTGCTAAAGTTAACGAGGTCGAGTCTACTTGTGATTCAAGGAATATTATAAATTAAAATATTTATAACTGTGCAATGAACTCTCTCTTTCTCTCTCTCTCTCTCTCTGTAGAAACGAGCATCCAATTTTGCAATTATATAATAAGTCTACAAGTAGACTTATTTCTGCCTTTAATAGATTAAAATAATTGCTAGCACAAACTAAACTGATATAAACTTCTTTTTCACCTTTGCATTATTCCAAGTGATGTTGTATAACCTTTTATTTTTTTTTTTCTCTGTGGACTTTCTATGATGATTGGTTTTAGTAAATGCCTCAAGACTTGCCTAAAATTTATATTTTGACGGCAAGTGCAGAATCTCTTATTTTAAAATTGACCAGAAGCTTATCAAAAATGCAGAAAAAATGTTTGATTTTTTTTTTTTTTTTTTAAGAAAATTTGGAGTATCTTTTTCTTAATACAACACTCACTAAATATAAATACTATTGAAAATGGTTAGAATCAAATAATAAATCGACTATGTACTTAAATATTCGAAACAAAAAAAATACTAGTATTTCCTTTTTTTTAAAGCATGCAAAAATTGTAAGTTATTTTCAAGTAGCGTTCCCGTGGGAAAGCAATTGCACTTGATAGTTTTATACTATAGAAAATAGAATTTTTTAATTTGTAAACTATGTAAAAATAGAATATGTATATTCAATGTAAAATCTTGTCTAAAAAAAAAAGGTAATTATAAAATTTTTGTAACTTTAAAATTGTAAAAAAATTTTAAAAAACCCTACGAAATAATCAGCTGTAGGTAAAGCATGTTGTATCGTCATATGTTAATCAATGTTAAAGAGTTTATATTTTTTAGTTGCTAATAATATTGTATATCACGAAAGAGTATAATCAATTTGTAAATATTGTATAAAAAATTTATGTGTGTTTATAAATAAATTTCTATTGTAAATTTTACACCAGCGTTATTATTTGTTCTTTTCTACTCAAAAATTTTGAGATGTGATAAAACCTGGAAATGGCCTTGTTAGTACAAATTGTATTGTTTCTTTTAATCAAATTTTTTCACAGAAAAGCTAATTTTTCTATAATTATTTATTTTTTCATTTACTCGATTTTTTCTCTTTTTTTTTTTTTTACATTTTTTAAACTTTTTCTTAAGAATGTAAAGTTAAAAAACTGGGAATCTTAGGAATATAAGCGAGGGATAGTATAACAATAATAAGTTTTATTAATAATTTGAAAATTAAATTTTATTTTTACAAGGTATTTCGATTACAAAATATAACCTTAATTTAACCGTTAGTCTTTACAATATTTTTTCAATCAGATGAATTTTTATTAATAATTAAAAATTTCAGGCTCAAAAGTTTTTGATTGCATAACGTTATCAATCAGGTAGATATATTTTGATTAAAAAGTTTCAATTACTTTAACCATATTAAATCTTGATTTAATTTTGAATTAAGGTGGTTTTCTACCAAATGCATGACATTAGAGAATCAGCTCAAACTTTCTGGAGATGTTTATTTGATATTAATAAACATTTCTACGAAGTCTGATCAAAATTGACCATATAGTTTAAAAGTTACAGCAAGTTAAAGATTGAATTTTTTTCATTACGCGTATGGCCGCGACGCTGAAAAAGTGTACTAAATTATTGATATTTGTCTTCTTACAATAGAGATCCTTTAGAAAAACTACATACACATAGTTTCACTATCGAAGAATTCATTTCTTGAAACTGCAAAAAATTGACCTTCTAGGAATTTTGCAATAATTTTACAAAAATAATTTTCACGTGAATAACCTCCAAAACTGCGGTATTCAAAGGTGAGGTTAAAAGTTTAAAAAAATGTTTTGTTGTGATTGTCAATGTTTTTTTGGTAGAAAATAATTTCAGAAGCCATAAAAAGTTAAAAAATAAATTTTAATAGCCAATTGTTAGTAATTTGGAGTAATAATTTTTTTTTAGTCTTGAACTTGACTAGCTCTGGTAGAAAACCACCTTAAAATTTCTGATAAATTATTGTAAACATGCATAGACATAGTTAATCAATTATTCTGTAAAAAGGTAAAAGTTTTTTAATTTACGATTTTATTCTCTATTTTTCTAAGGTTTATAATTTAAAAAAATCTGAAATACATTAATTAGTTGACTAATATGTTAAATTAATAACATTATTTCATTTATTTAATTAAATAAATATTAGCACAAATTTTATGCATAATCTACTGTTGTTAATAACTACGGATTAATAATAAACGACATGATTAAAAAAAAAAATTTTTCTTACAGTATTCGATTTTATTTAGCACTTATTAGTGAGAATAACATTTTCATAGGTTCCATACGAAAATTTATTTATTTACTTTTTACACTACGAGTATTATTAATAACTAAAATATCATCACTAAATCGACACCTAGTGTTGCATAATAAGGTAGCACCCTCACGTATTTGTAGACTGTTGAAAGAACGAAAAAAATTATATAGTTTCTAATGCAAAGTATAAATTAATCTGAAGAAAACTAGTTTGCTTAATTTTAGAAATTAAAATAATTATACCATCTTCTTTTTTTAGAACATATACATATTTGTTAACTAAATTAAATGTCTAAAGTGCAAAAATTCTTTCAACTAGATTAGTGAATATTATAAGTATTTACATTTTCGAATTACACTATTATTAATTTTATTTTTAATATTATTTAACAAAACAACTAATTAATTTTGATTTACAAAATTATTTTAAAAAAAAGTACAAGCTGTTACGTTTTACACACTGTAATTTAATTTACTATTTATTTTTAATCTGCGCAAAAATTCAAAGTTAATTAATTGAGAAAGATTAAAAAGGATTTAGGTTGATTGTTTTTCTAGAATTTGTTTTGAGGGTGCTGAAAGAATGTTTTTCAAGTTTACACTAAATAATTTATATTAAAAAATTAATGTATCTAATATTTACATGAAATTAAATTATATCTAACAAATTCAGTGACAAGTGATCAAGTTTTAAGTTAACATGTTTGTATCGTTGAATAATTAATACATCATCATAACTAAAATTAATATTATTAAAATCTTTTATTTGCACTATTTTCACGTACAAAAATGCTTTTTATTTCAAATATTTGAAAACTCTTTAAGTGAATTAAGCTTCACTCAAGTCTCTAAAATGCATTAGTCAAAGCGCAACACTTAGATTATCCATCCGGATTCCTTATAAATATGCAATAACCTAATGAGAAGAACGAGATTCATTATCAATATTATTAAATAAATTCAAATAAAAGTGTTTGCAACATATGTGTAAATAAGAATCAAAAATCACTACTGTTTTAAAAAAAATTAGTTATGATCTGTAAAATTTTATTAGACCTGTGAAGTCTCCATTTTTCAACATCTTAAAATTAAGTACTTCGTTTTTTTCCGCATAGTTGAAAACAGTGCGCGATCAATAATTACGCCTGACCAAGCGAACTATTAACAATAATAATTTTCGATAACCTTTTTGTCGATTTATCATTAAAATATTACATAAATTCAGTCTTGTTTCGTGTGCGTGCGGAACACGTATTGCTATCGCACCCGTAAGAGTCCGCAGTTGCGCTCGTCGCTACCGTCCGAACATTCTAAGAAGCCGTTGCAGATTCTCGACTTGTTCAGACACTCGCCCAGGGGACATCGGTGACCCTTGCAGCTCGTTACTGTCGACGGGACGTCGGTGCGCGAGGTCACGTCTTCGATCCAAGGCATGTAGTGGTGGACTTTGGTGTAGACACCCGGTCTACCTGGCCGACCGCAGCCGTAACCATTTGATGTTATACCTGAAGAATTTTAATAATTTTAATATATATTTCAAAAAAGGTTTATTAATTTTTTTTGAAATTTCTCTTACCGTGTAGGGTATATTTATTGTCAGATTCTGGACACACGAGTGGACCGCCGCTGTCACCCAAACATGCGTCCCTTCCGCCGTCCTTAACTCCGGCGCACAGCATTCCAGATGTGATTTTGTAAAGAGGTAGGAACAAGGTTTTTCTTTGACACTCTTCGGTTGATATCAAGGGCAGTGTAACTTCTTGTAAAGTGTCAGCTAAAAAATTAAATTGGTTTTTATTTTTATTATTCTTCTACAATTTTAATTTGAAGCATTTCAAAACTCAATGTTCGCAGTTGAGAAAAACTTGATTCAGTTAAAGAAAGTTAAAATTTCAAAAATCTGAAAAAGTCTTTATTTACATCAACATGTTGGCTACGATGAGTATAATCTTAAACTTGTTCAAGTAACATTGTAATCAAGGTAAGGGAAGTTATTAATTGAATTTTCTTACGGAAAACTCTGTTGTTCTCGGTGAGTTGACCCCATCCGGTGACCGAACAGTGAGTTCCACTTCTCGGTTCCGCAGCCGGCAAACAAATCGGCCTAACGTAATCACTGAAGGTAGCCGGCTTTTCCAGTCGTAACAGAGCGATATCGTTGATGAAACCGGTATCCACGTATTCCGGATGAAGAGTTATGAAATCCAGCCTGATGACCTGCTCGTACGGACTGGGAAAGCTTCCTCTGCGCGTCGTGCCCAGCCTTGCTACCCAATACTCGTGTTGGGCCCTGCAATTAAAACCATAAATTATATTTTTTATGTTAAATTTCTTTTTGATAATTAGAAATAAAAATTTCTTAACGTACCGATAGAAACAATGAGCAGCCGAAACGATCCACCGATTGCTGATAATAGCACCGCCGCATTGGAACTCGCCTTCCTTGTAAAGTGCAACCTGCCAAGGCCAGCTTCCGGGCGCCGAACTGTTCCCACCGACAATCCTGTAATGACGAGAATGAGGCCATTTGCTAGAATGTCCCCAGGAAGATTTTATTATATATTTAAAATGCAACTAATCGATTTCATTCCCATGTTTTAACTAATTTTAAGTGCAAAGAACACTGGTTTTTTTTTTATGGTGCTGGATTAGTCACACTTTAAATACAATTTATCATAAAGAAAAAGTGTTTTACTTTGCTTGCGACGGTACTTGGGTAGTGATACCGCACTCGAAATTCTTGCACTTGACTTTGAGCACCTCGCCGTTTCGACAGTCCGTCTTCTTGAAAGTCAGACTCGACATGTCCGTCGGCTCGTCGTCGTTGAAGGCAAGACTGTAGTAGGTATTTTCTGAATTTGAATTTTCTTCCTGAATTTTTTCAACTTTGTCAAAGTCGCTAAAAAAAACATGATGATCATATTTATGATTTGACTATACATAAGGCAGTTTTACTGTCAATGGTACTTACTGGTAGGTGATAGCTTTGCAAACGGCTCTACCAAAATCCTCAACAGTGAATGAGTGTGATCTCTGGGAGAATTTGTCTCCTATGCAAAGCTTTCCCCACTTTCCGTTTTTTCTAACGTTCAGATACCCCCGATCGTTGTAGCTATTAACGTCCAGCCTGTGATTATACCTTACGAATGAGTCAGCTTTAATGGAATTCCTGACGTGGCCATTTTTGCCCTTCGACGATGATATCTCTCGACCCGAAACCATATCCGTGAAGTTTCCTACCTCTTCGTCGAGATTCAACGAATCCTGTTGGAAGAGATCCTCGCTGGGAAAGAAATCCTGGTATATTGGTAGAGCTCGTTCCAAGCTGATCTGGGACTTCTCGTCAATAAGAGCAGCGCACTTTTTTTCGTCCTCGCCGTGAGGACAGTCTTTGATACCGTCACACACGTTCAATTGGTCGACGCACCGCCTGCTGTTGCCGCACACAAATTGACCTTCCTTACACCAATCTGGAAAAAAAAAATTATTTTTAGTTCTAAAATTTGAGGATTGTTAATTTTAAGGTTCATATGGACTCATCAATGTACCACAATCTGATTCGTCGGAGAAGTCCCAGCAGTCAACAGTTCCATCGCAAATTTTTTTGTCGAGCAACTGGGCCCTCATGAAATCTGCGCATGTGCAGTTGGCTTCGTCTTCGGAGTTTGAGCATTCACCGAGCATATTACAGCGACCAGAGAGTGGAATACATTTTTTATCTTCGCATCTAAATCCTTGACAAGGTTCTAAAAATAGTAGATAATATATAAATTTTTTAATCAGTTTTATATCTATATTTTGCATAGTAAACCTTGCTACTTACGAGCTTGACTAGTTTTGTTTTCTTCAGTCGTCGATATCATTTTATCGCTCCTCTCTTCAGCTTTGGTAAGAACCTTGGTCAAAATTGGAAGCCCATCTCGACTCAGGGTAAAGTTGATCGTTGTTTCTTTTGGCAAAGGAATCGTACCATTGCCCTCTTTAGCCACGACATCAGCTATTTTCTTCAATTTTTCCAGGTCAATTATGTTGTCAGGCTTAAACCTGGTCACAATGTTTGGAGATGCCAAAGTCGACTCGTTTTTTGGCTTCTTCACGGGCTTGTCATTTCCAGTTCTCACTTCAGCTAGTTTACGCAGATTGTCAAAAAGTAGCTGATCTTTGTCTTGAGCAGCGATTTTTCTGTCTGAGTTTGAAGTATTGTTGTCCGTTCCGTTTGAAGTTTTCTTGTCCGTAGAATTTGTCACGGTTACCTCCACCCGCATCTGATCGTTTTTAATGCTTGATGAGACTTTAGTGCTGATCGAAGTCACAACCTCGACGATTTGTTCGACCGCACCTTGATTTGAGTCCTCATCCTTCTCGGGTTCTTGAGTTTGTTGATTGTTCTGCACACCGAAAAGTCTTTCCAGAAGTATCGAGTCATCTGGTCCATTGTTATCAAGTGGAGAGCTTGTAGTTGTCGTCGTCGTCGTTGTGGTTGTAGTCGTGGCTTTTGTGGAGTTTTTTATATGTATAATTGGAGTTCGCTTCTCTTTGTCGAGTTTTGGACGAGGTCTGATTGGACGGCCAACTCCTGTAGTACAAATTAACACGATAATTAAACAAAACAAAACTTTTTAGTAAAGATGAATAAAATGATCTTGCTAAAAGTGTATTAACCTGTGTTACTTTTGACGGGTGCCAAAGTTACCAAGTCTATTACAACGTTGGCCTTAAGGGTATCGTTGTAAAGTTTCTTCGTCGTCGGTGGAATGGTCGTTACTTGACTAGAACTTTCACTCGTACCGTTTTTCGGTTGAATCGAATCGTCAGTAGAGTTCTTAAACTCAGGTACTCGTTTGGTCAGATCAATCTGAAAAAATTTATTAGACCGTGCAATTAAGAAAATCATTCGACAATCTCTCGAATCTATGTATTTTACTTACCCTGATGACGGACGAATTTTTGGGACTCTCTGTTACAGCATCACTAGCCACAACTAACTTCTCTCCATTATTAAAGGCCGGGTGTATTATCTCGGACATAGCCTCGGTGGTCGTCATCTTGAGTACCTTCTCGTCGTCGATCAAAGTTTCCGTTGACGTTGAGGGCTCCTCGCTGCTGTCCCTGACGAAGGTCTCGATTTCCACGATTCTTTCGAGATTCGGTATCATTCCTTGGCCCTTTACCGCCACCTGCTTTACTGGTTCTTTTTCGGCGGTACCCACAACATGCTCATTCTTAGCAGGGTTGATTTTGTCCACGGGGATAGTATGACTGAAGGGCTTTAAAGTACCAGGAACTCGTACCAGGGGAGGCTTGGAGTCGCCGTACAGATCAGGTGTTTTGTAGCTTGTGTAAACGGGCTGCTTTTCTTGCTGCTGATTTTTTTCCAAGTTCTCGGATTGCAGTGTCTGCTTCTCATTTGGTTGGTCTTCGGCCATGATCTCGCTATAGCGATTTCGACTTTCCAAATCTGATAATTTACGAAAAAGTAATTAATTTATGTTAATATGTAATAAGCTTTTTAAAGTAGACTTGACAATTTTTATTTTCTCTTAATCAAATGATTGATAAAAATTATATCAAACAATAAAGCAATAATTTTATCAGTTATCATTTACCTAATTCAGATTCGAGGACTGGTTCGGCAACGCCCACACCTGTCAAGATTGCTGGCTGGTCGTACTCATCGTCGAGAACGGGAAAATTCGGTCCAGCACTGGTATACTTGATCTCATCGTCGAACTTCACAACTGCTGGCGTCAAGTCACTGGCATGGGACGAGGTTTTCAACCGAATGTCAAAGGTCTCAGGGTGCAAGGATCCCGAAACCTCGATGTTTGGCTTCTCATCCGAGCTTTGATCAGTGGTATCGGGAGCTTTGTTCTTATACTTGTCGTTGAGCCGCAAATTGTTTATCTCTTCTGGGGATATGCGATCGTGGGGGAAAACGCTATCCTCGTCGTCGATGGCTATGAGCATTGGTGGGACTAGAGTATTTGTAGCTGGTAGCGTGTCAACCACTATCTTCTTGATGTCTCCTGAAATATAAATTTCATTCATTAATTTTTTTTTATTACTTGTTCATAAAATAACATGTTATAGGATGTACTAAGCATTGACTCACCTATACTATCTGAAGTTGTTACGTCTTTGGGTTTATCCTTTACAGTCGTCGACTTCGTCGTGGATGTCGTTGGAACACTCGGTCCAAACTCAGGCTTCATGTAAGGTGGAATTATGGGTCTCCACGGTGAGGTCTCGAAATCGGGTTCTTTAAACTCATTCTGTACAACCGATTTCTCGGTGGTGCTTGTTTTGATCGTCGTCGGGGCCTCGGTCGAAGTGATTGTGGTGGTCCTCGTGGTCGTGCTCATGGCTGTCGTTGACGTGGATGTCGTCGAGGATGCCTCAAACTTTTTTGTTGACGCTGAGGTAGTGGCATTTTGCAGTTTGATCGCGGTGTAGGTGCCCTTAGCCGTTGGCGTGGGGTCGACCTCCGAGTCCGACTCAGAGGCTTCGGTGTCGGTCTTGGGTTTCGTTTTTGGATTTGTGATCAGCGAGGTTCGGTTCGGTCGTAGTATGCCGTTTTTCGTAATCATCATGTGGCGCTGCTCCGTGGATGAGCTCGCTGACTTTTGACTCGAATTGGTTTCTGGATTTATTCCTAAAAAAAAAAATGCTTTGTATCAATTAAATTTTTTACTATACAGTAAAAAAGGGGTATAGCACTCGAGACTGGCTCAGGGAGCCCAATTCGCTTTTTTAACTTTACTAATAATTTATATCATAAGAATTAAATTACGATAATTACTTCTGACTGTGATACTCGTCAAATCAAGTTCCATGTCTTTAAACAAAGACGAAACTGAGTACGTCTCCTTAGCTATAATATCTTCTATTGTATCTTCGACGTTCGTTATGGATCTTGGTAGCTTCCTCCTATCCAGATACAACCTGAAGAATACTTTCAACGTGTTATTTTCAAACTTATCTATGACTGCTTGTTTATATGCAGCCCCAAGTATGCTTCTTCTAAATAAGAGTTCAAACTGAAAAATAATTTGTCATTTATTGAATTGTGAATAATAGCAACATTGACTTTAATATCATTTCTTTTTTTCTTACAATATTTCTGTACTTTTGTTCCTTTTCTCTAAAGACCATACTTGTGTTTAATTTGAGCATAGGATTGTATTTTTCTCCTCTCGTTACTCTAAAACTTCCCACGAATCCAACGATTGCTGAAACGATAAAAAGACACTGTAATTTAGCATCTTTAACATTTAAAAACGATTTGGAAAAATTAAGTCTTCCGTGTGAATCTGATAACGCGTGGATTAAAAATGCTTCACGTTTAGTGAGTATATAACTTAAAATAAAAACTTAAGAAAAATTAAAGTGGGAAAAAAACCTCTACGAAATTCCATGGGTTAATGTGACGTAAAATAGGCTCTATTTATTTGTTTCATTTGTAAAAAGTAATTTTAAGATTCTTACCATTCTTTGTATCTGTTCTGAGAGCTGAAAGAAGAATAAAAAATGTTAATTAAAACGTAATTAAATCTGATCAAATAGTATCTGATGAATTTATATCCCCCCCCTCGCAAACAAAAATTTCAGTTTAAAAAATTCTTGAAGGTACACTGAGAGAAAGAAACGGTAACTGTTATCACTGCGAGTTTATAGTTACCGAATATTCGCTTATAAGAGCTTGAAAAATCACCAACTAACTGTCAGTGAATAATTCGGTAACTATTAGCGCACCGGTAAAATTAACGCTTTGAGCGTGAGCAATTGGAGGTTAAAAGTGAAAAAAAATTTCAGTTCTAATTGATAACTTTTCTTCTTTAACTACGAATATCAAAAGCATCTTTTTGTAAATGAAATGTTTTTTATCATTTTAAATAGAATAAGCGTTTCGCTAAAATAAAGTACATTGTTTGTAGTTCACGTAAAACATAGGTAAAATTGCAAGCCTGCTTCAAGGCTCCATGCGCTAACAATTACCGCATATTCACTAACAGTGCTCTCGTTCTTTGCACTTCTCGTTACCGAATGATTCGGTTACTGTTACCGATTCTTTCTCTCAGTGTAAAATTTAAATTTATAACTTTTTATGTACTCAAAAAAAAAATTAAGGTTTTGATTGAAGCAGAGCTAGTAAAAATAAAAATTTTGATTTTTGTACAGACCATTCATCCACAAAGCCAGACCAGCGACTGCAAAGACTGCAACCAGCACAAGTATCAGGATGATGAGCAGCATTGCATTGCCGACCTTCCCGGTGGACGAATTGCCGCGGTTTGAAGAAGAGTGCGGTGGTACCCTCGACCATGCCGATCTGGGTGGCAGATAGTAGTCGTTCTGAAAAATAAAAATTAAAAAATTTTATTGGTAAAATTACTTTGTGGAAAAAAATATAAAATGAAATTTCGTAATTATATATTGCATCTAACCAGTCCCGTTTTACGAATCCTTTTAATAGAGTCATTTAAATGCATTTTTCATCTTGGAAATTCAGGACAAAGACATGAGTAAAATCTGAAACTCGGTGTCCGCACGCGACTCTCTTTTCAAAAGAAGTGGTCGTGAAAACGCACCGGCCGACGTACCGTTAAATCGGTGCGAAATAATAATCAATGGAAAAAATTATTAGCGTCGCGAGGAAAATTCATGGCGGCTAGCGGTCCGGGCACGCGAGGATTATCGTGTCTGCGGGTCGTTTGGACAGAGGATTTTACTGACCAACTTTTGACGGAAGGGCTTGCCGAGCTCATGTCGATTTAATTGGTTTTTATTCACAATGATTTAAGAGTAAAAGAAAACTTGGGTTCAATGTGCGTGAATGAAAAAATTGAAAAAAAGAAAATAATTTTTCAACATTGTGGTGCGTATAATAATAAAGTTTAAAAGTTCTTGGTAAAAAAAACACTACTTTGCTTTGATTGGATCGGATACCAATTGTTAATCTTCAAACGTTCAGCTATGACATTGATGAAATAACTTTTGTTGAATTATTTTGAAAATTATAAAAAGAAGTTTCAACTTGCACAATGAACTTGTAGGTAAGAAAGTTGTATTAATTGAGAATTATATTTTCAAAAAATTTTATTACAAATAATAATCTGACTGAATATACAGTAATAAATTCAGGCTGATTTGATCCCCATTTCACGTAACAAAACAAACTGTTTCTGGCTAATCAAAATAGAAATTTTCAATTAAAAGTAAACTTTGTGCATTTGAATACAATGTTTTATCCTTGTACCTACACATGTAATTTAGAGCTAACTAAAGTAAAATTATTTACTTTAGCGACTGCAAAGAGGCAGAATTTTAAATTTCCTGGTTTGTTTTAAAAGACACCTCACAGATCTTAATTATATATTTTGTTTTCCCATGAATTAACACGAAAATTCAGAAATTTCCATTGGCAGTCGCGCAAAGGTTTCTAATTTGTAATTTAACATGTTTACCATCGCATATTGCCGGCAAGTGCATCCAGGAAGTCATTACGGACGCGTGAGATGTATAAATTAGCTCTGCGGCGCGGCGCGAAGTTTTATTCGTCGGTAATCAGGGGGTTGTTGCGAATGGAGCCAATGCGCTAAAAGCAGCTGGAGAGGGAGGGAGGGAATACTCGTTTATTGTGAATTTACCTTTTATTGTGGAATGTTATTGCTCCTTTATACTCAAAGTGGAAAAGTTTAAGGGGATTTTATGAAAATTAACGCAACGTCTTCCCTCTTTTTTTTTTTTTTTTAATTGAAGTTCGAGATATTTTCAGGGATTCTTGTATAATTTTTACTATCTATTTGAATGCTGGTATTTTATAAAAATAAGGGTAGAAAAAGTTTACAGTTTATTATTATCTTGATTTAATATTGTAATCTTCAATGCTAAAACTCACATCTAATTAATATAGTACTTGTGTTAATAAATTTTTTTTTTTTAATTACTCAATTAACTTGAGTTTAAACTCTGAATTTAAAATATTTTAAAAATATAACAAAGATAACTGGATCAAATTAACTGTACTGACGTATTTTTCCAATTTTCCGTCAATTATAGTATAAAATTCCGAAAAAAAAATAAAATACTCGAAAATGAGGTAAAGTGTAAGTACTGTTACACATTTCGTTTTAAGGAGTAATATTTATAATCATGGCGAGGCACGAATTAAGAAGACTGGCGATTAGATTTCGTTCTCAGGAGTTCTTTCACTGGAGGTAAGAAATTGCAGCTTACGCGAGAAAAGGCTTTGGATTATACAAAGAATGAAAGAGTTTTCTCTTTTTCTCGAAATTCTTCTTTTATTTTTGTTGAGAAAATTACGAGGGAAGCAAAAATTTTTTTTTTTTTTTCGTTGTTTACTTAATTTTTTTCCCAAGCAAGAAATTTAACCAGACACTTTGAAATTAGTTCTTTAAAACCAAACAAGATCATTTGTTTGAATTATTTCTTTTAAAATATCATTTAATTTACTAATATATAGCCTTCATTCACATTAGCTCCGTTAAAATTTTTTAAAAATAAATAGTTACAAGCTAAATAAAAAAATTCTCAGCAATGTTTAGTTTATTTCAATAAATCTTTTTATAAGTCAAGTTTCAAACTCGTGAGAAAATGTATAAGAAAGAATTTTTCAAAAGGAAATTAAATATAAAAGTTTATCTCTTGAAAACTGTTTTGGTTTCTTACAATTACAAGGGGTCAAAGATACTTCTTCACTACGTTTTTTTTTATAGATTAACCAAAAAAATTGTAGACTCTGCAATTACAGACCTATGAAAATAACTTTTTGGTTCAATAAACTTATTCCAAGAACTCAAACGGCTATTAACGAGTTCGTTTTTACACCGATGCCTGTTGGACACTGACCTACTTGTCGTTTTAAACACCGATTGTTCGTCGTTTATGCATATTTTTTCATAGACAAGTTTATTTTTGGCCTTACAACAGGTATACAAAATACCAAATCCCGTTTTAAAGCCTGAATTTTTAATAAGCCATTCAAACGAAAACATCCAGATCAATCATTCTGTATATTCCGAATTCACAAACCGAAATTTTACAGTTAAGCTCATTCAATTTTATAACACTCTCAAATTTTTTACATCTTCAATAAACATATTCAAAATAAGCTGTCTCGTTCACAATACAAACGAAATATTTGCTTTAGATCAATTTTTGGCCTTGAGCGTAAAAAAAAAGGCAAACCGATGTCGAGCGGTCAACCGGCTGAGCATCTAGGTCGCATCTTATTTATCCGCTGGAGATGCGGCTATTATCCAGGTGGACGTAACCGTGAATCATGGTCTGTTACGTTTATGCATGCCTCCGCCGGCGCTCTAGTTTAATTTCATTTGATGCTTTGGTATTTTTTAATTGATCAATTATCGTGAATCCCCCGTACTTTTCATTTCAATCTCAGACATTAATTATTCAGTGTTTACATTGGGCGATTCATATTTATGAGGTCTTAACATCATACACTTCGTTAATTAATTAAGGAATAAAATATATTTTTAAAATTATCAAATGGGGGTTTTTAATTAAAAATACTGTCGACAGAAGGCTATGGGTTAAGTATGATTTGATAATATTAAAAAAATATTATTTTAATTACGCTATTCAATCAAAGAATTCTGAGCAAGAAAAAGGTTATTTGATTTCATTGAAGTCAATAAACTTGAGTCCAATAAAATCTAATTTTAACTTTTTTTTGTTGCAGTTTGAAAACTATAAGCCTAATTTCAGTTCTGTCCGATGCTATAATTTAGCCTGCATATTTATAAATCTTGAGGCCTTTGTAGCGTGATGCCGCCCAAGTTGGATCATCAAAAAATAAATATTGATGAATTATTTTACATTTTATAAAGGTGCTGCAAAATTCATTTATGATTAATTGCACCCTCCACGTCAAAACTGCCCTGATGGAAAGAATATAGAGTGGTTTTTTCCTCATTATTCAAATATTTAAGTGCAGTGTGCTACTGTCTGCATTTAAAAAAGTTATTGATCCTTTTCATCGATTATCTTTCAAATTTATTATAATGATTCAATCTATTATCATTTATAATTTGCTAAAAAAAAATCTTAAAATTAATATTGAAGCAAAATTTTTAGTTAAAATAATAAATTTTTAAAAAATTAGTATTTTTTTTATTGAGGTTTATTCTTATTTCAAGATTTTTACTTTACTCGAGGACTTACCACATAAGCAAAAACATTATGAACTATCTACCTTTACTTTTAATGAAGCTTGAAAAAAAATTCAATAGTTACTTGACAAGAAAAAAAAAGATTTTGTTTACATTAAAAAAAAAAAAAAAAAAAAAAAAAAATTATGACGTAAAAATCTTCAGATTTCCAGGGATACGCCAAAGCAAAAAAAAAAAAAAAAAAACGCCTCGGGCTCAAACTCATCCCGGCCAAAAGGAAATTGGTTATTTGTTGATCCTTCGAGGAACGCAATTACAATCGCGGTTGACCTCGACAGTTGTTTTTCGTCACCTCTCGACGAGATAAAAAAAAAAAAAAAAAAAAAAAAAAAAAAGAAAGAAATAGAGTCCTTATGCAAATAAATGGTCTGCTCGTTCTTCCTACCGCAGGAAGGAGCAGCACCGTGTGTGGTTTATGGACGCGCGGGGGGGTTCGTTGACCTTTTACGCGCTGCAGGTGCTGCTGGTGCTCGCTTTGGGACGCGATGATGAATGGCGTAAGTGTTTCCTTTTTTCTCTTTACGACGGCTCTTTGTTAAGGGGAATTTTTTTTTTTTTCCTACCTAGTCTTCTTCTTCTCTCTACGCGAGCGCGCACCGATTTGGATCGGTGGGCATTGTTGTTGTCTCATTGATTACTCCATGGATGAGGTAATGATGACTTTTCATATTCTGATGGGGAAAATTCAAGGTGAGCCGTAATTATTGTTTAATTTTTTACTTTTTTGAACGTTTAATTTGAAGATGTTTTTAATGACTGACGTCTCACATCCGAGAATTAATACCTTATTTTTGATCTCACTCTACCTCAATATAAAATCTTATATTTATTTCTGGTTTATCAAAAAATAATACATCTTTTATTATAGAAACAGAAGGATGTAAATAATAATCGTTTAACTTAGCGTCTGTTAATTCAAATTTATTATCTGCAGGCGCTATGCCAAAATTTTTATTTATTTTTAAGCTTCTCTACGCATGAAAATTTTTTTATGTTATCAGCCACCATACTTCGCCATTAAAATATGTATGTATTAATCATATAGACACATAAAGTACAGAGGAATTCGATTACGCAATTTTTGAAGCCTTTGTGACATTCCAAGGTGCCTCGAGCTCCTGCCGAGGACGCAAAGTACTCATCTTTAAATTTCACAGCCCCTTTGATTTTATTTGCAAAATATTGTTTGAGATTTTAACGTTGCATGTCAATATTAATGGAGAGTTATGACTTTTTTATGTTCGGCCGTAAGTCATGCACGTCTTGAGAGACCGCGAGGTCAAGACTGTCAAGAGGGACATTGCTTGTTTTGGATAAACACTGATAATTGGTTTTTTTTTTTTTTTTTCGCAAAGTACTCATCATTTTTTTTTTTTCTTAACCTTAAGAAGATGATTCAAGTATGTAAAAATGACCAACCCGAACAAGCGCCGCCCCACCGGAGCCCCGATTGACTTGAGGGCCCTCGCTAGACAAAAACGTCACGCCCGACGAGGGCCTCGCAGGGCTCAGCTTAAAATGTAATGCGGCGCTAGCGGGGGCCCGGCAGGGCGGATTTATTTTGCCAAGAAAAGGAAATTTAGGGATGCTAGGTTAGGTTCGGAAAAGTAATTTTTTTTACTTTCATAATAGTAATTTTTGATTTATAATAATTAAAAAATTGACAATAGGGAAAAAAAAAAAAACAAAAACAAAAAACAAAAAAAAAAACCATTAAAATTTTTATAAATATATACACGGAGAAAAATAAATAGGAGTTTCTCCTATTTTTTATAGTACTCTTCGCCGGCAGTAACCCTCTTAATAAAGTTTATGTACTCACCTATACTTTTCTCATAGATACTTAGAAATAACTCCTGGTGCATCCACTCGACTTCTCTTAGAACTTTTTCTCGTAGCTAGTGCTTGGAACCAAGAATACCGGGTGCTTCAGGTCGACTCCTGGTGCACCCAATCGACTTCTCCTGGAATTTCTTCTCGTAATCGGTACTCGGGACCTAGAGTAAGGTACCTAGTATTCTGGGTCGAAACAAGGGAATATCCTAGGAAAAGCTGACCAGGTGCACCAGGATTCACCCCGGGACAGCCGGTACCTTGTTCTAAATCTCGAGCACCGTTTACGAGGAAAAGTTCTAGGAGAAGTCGACCGGGTGCACCAGAAGTCGACCCGGGGCACCCGGTTGGCTTTTCCTTGGACATATCTTGGATTCGACCCATAGCACTCGGTACCTTGTTCTAAATCACGAGCACCGCTTACGAGGAAAAGTTCTAGGAGAAGTCGACCGGGTGCACCAGGAGTCGACCCGGGGCACCCAGTAGGCTTTTCCTGGGACATATCCTGGGTTCGACCCAGGGCACCCCATACCTTATTCTAAATCACGAGGAAAAGTTCCAGGAGAACTTGACCGGGTGCACCAGAAGTCGACCTGAAGCACCCGGTATTCTTGGTTCCAAGCACTAGCTACGAGAAAAGTTCTAAGAGAAGTCAAGTGGGTGCACCAGGAGTTATTTCTAAGTACCTATGACAAAAGTATGGGTGAGTACATAAACTTTATTAAGAAGGTAACTGCCGGCGAAGAGTACTATAAAAAATAGGAGAAACTCCTATTTATTTTTCTCCGTGTATATATTTATAAAAACTTAATAAATATGAGTATTTAATGATTTTTTTTTTGTTTTTTTCCTATTGTCAATTTTTTAATTATTATAAGTCAAAAATTACTAATATGAAAGTAAAAAAAATTACTTTTCCGAACCTAACCTAGCATCCCTAAATTTCCTTTTCTTGGCAAAATAAATCTGCCCTGCCGGGCCCCCGCTAGCGCCGCATTACATTTACCGTTCAGCCCTGCCGGGGCCAACCTAGAATATCGGGGCAACTGGCGAGGCCCCTGCTAGCGCCCGGCTAAACTTTCTGTTCGGGAATTATCGTTTGACCGATGGTCACAAAAGGCCGTCCAAAGTTTTTTAAATTAAGTTTCAGTATCGATGAAAACGTGAATTTTATTTACTGTAATAAAATTTTATGTTTTATTTATCGATGAAATGCACTATCATGATTTTATTAATACTTGCAAAATAAATCTAGTGATACAATTGGTTGCGATTATGTTAATAACTAATTTAGGGTAAGGCACTTGAATTATTTTTTGAAGAATCGATGAAAACAGTTACTCGATAGTTTCTTCGGAGTTCAAAGATTATAGAATAAAATGAAAAATATATTGTTTGTTTTCTATGTAAATAAATACTGTAATTTGATTGCTTTAATTAAAAAAAATTGTGGCACAAAAAAAATTTATTCAGTAAAAAATCAAAGTTCCACCATAAAGGTTTACCAGAATCTCAACCCTTGCAACAAATCTAAAAAGCCCACTTCTTCCTATTTGGTCTTGGAAGGCTCCTTAGGCAGCGGGAGCAGGAAACATAATAATATGTGCTCAGCATAAACGCATGAATGAATCTAATCAGGAGTGGAAGTACACATAAAAAGGCAAGACAAAACAAGCCCTCCGATACGGAGCTGCGCCGACCATTAGCTTTGATCATCGGAGTCAGGAACGCGTGGATAACGACCGCTTCATATACAAATAGGGACCCCGAGATTTACGCGCTGCACCCAATTAATTCTCTCTCTTTCTCTTTCTCTCCGCCAGCAACAGCAGCAGCGAGCCCTTACGCTTCCTTATATTACAAACGATACGTTGCCGCGATTCGCTCCGCGAACAGCGCGTGACGTAATAATCGCGCCTCGTCATCTCGGGTTGCCCTTTTTTTTCTCTCTCTCTCTTTCGTGTCGTCTTTTTAATCCGGTTCGTGGTGAAAATTAATGTCGAATAATTGCGGGAGGATGATGGAGGCGGCAGATTAAGGCTTAATTGGTGCCCCGCGATGAGTGATAAATTTTGTTGTTGGTTTTTTTTTTTTTTTTTTTTTCGCTTGCTTATTGTTTTTTTATTAATTTTACGCGCAAGGGAAGTACCGATTTAAGAAAACACTGTGAGCTTGTATTTTTTGATGGTGTTACGAAATGTGTGTCTGTTAGTCTGATTATCTTGATGACTTGATGAAGTGTGAGACTTTCAATAAAAAATTTTCTATTCATGTAAGTTTACTTTTTTTTAATTTTGATTTTGTTTTAATTTTTTAAAAATCAATCCATTACAAATCAAATATTGATTGAAAAACTATAATAATAAGTTGAAACTTTAACATTCTTTAAAAATTTAGATACTAATCACTACTGAACCAACTATTAATCAGTTAAAAAACAAATAATTCTTTCCAGTAAAATTTCACGATTGACAATCAAGTTTGACTGAAAAAAAAAGCTCATCGAACCTCCAATCAATAACTACAACCAACAAAAAAAAAGCCAAGCTTCCAAAGTGTCATCATAAAAAACCGAGTACGTCAGGCGCCAGGGCATTAGACTACCGGTTTCTCAAAAAAAAACAAAACAAAAAAAACCGAAACAGGAGGCATTAAAATTCCCCCTCGTCCCGGGTATTAGTGGCCGCGGCGCGCTCCCTGCAACTCCGTAAAAGCCGGAAAAGCTGGAACCGACTCGGGGAAAAAAAAATCCAGCAAGAGGAGGAAGGAAAACAGACAACGCACACATACACATTGGTAGGTACGCGTAGGGCACTTAGATCGCGATGCCGAGCATGTCCAACTATGCAGATCACCGAGCGTGGTTACAGCTACAGCGTCGAGTTATAAACCACCGGTGTCCCTTGAGACCGGAAATTGGTCGAGATGAGAAGAAGAAGAAGAAGACGAAGAAGCTCCTTGACGATGACGACCGTTTGATAAGTTACGAGATTTTTCACCCTCGCTGTGACACGTTGGGAACTGTCCGATGGTTGGGTCTTGTGGGAATGACGGAAATTTCAGCTCGCGTTGAGAGTTTTATTTTTCGTCTCTAATACCTTTTACCTGTTGAGTGAGTAAGGAATGTGGTTTTTTTCGGTGAGACAAAAAATTTTTTTTAAAAGCTAGTTTGAAAATAATATAGTTACAAATCTGACCAACGAAGAGTCCATTCAAAAGGTGCATGATCCATTGGCGATTGAAAAATATGAAATAATTAAAGTCTGCAGATTTTGCAAAAAAACTTCATCAGTTTTTTGTAAGCCGTAGACTATATTAATTTCATGAACCATCTGATTGATGGTTTTCATGATGTTAATTTATGACCCGGGAGCTTGAAAAAAAAGTTATTAAAAGTAAAAATTAATGATCCTGGGCATTAAAACATACTTCCAGATAATAAAATTTGTCTGAAAACTACTCAACTATCAAGACGATCCTAGAGCTCAATCAAAATTTTGATTAAGTAATAAAAGTAGTTCTCGACCTTGGCCTTAATTCTTTTTAAGATACAACCTCATAGGCGCTCTCATCCAATAGTTCCGGTACACGAGATTACAAATGAAAAAAAAAAAACCTCTAGAACCACCTTTTATTCTGGAAGAAAGGCTTACAAGGCAGCACGTGTAAGAGCTATTTTAAAAAAGCCATACTCATGTAAACGAGTTTGAGTATTGAAAGGAAAAAGTCATCCGGCCTTTCGTTTACAATCAAGCGAGCCGAGAGAACATAATTCAAGAGACCACCGAAGAGCCCCCCGCACAAAAGAATAATAGGCAAGCGAGCCGGCAAGAGTTGAACGAACGAGAGGAAAATCATCCTCCTCCTCCTCCGCGCTCGGCTGTGCTCTCGAGGCTCGCGGTATGCGATAATGGTTCCCTTCTGCAGCCCCGGGACTGATTAGATTAGGGTCCAAGCGCTCGCATTGTAATGTAACTACTTGCGCGTTTTACCGATTTATTCGCAGGATCCGACCGCACGATGAATAGCTTTCGATCCCGATCGGGATGTAGCTGATTCGAGCTAGGCCCTTTTGTCGGGAGGATGCTTGATTTACGTGATAATCCGGTGCACGAGTGGAGAGGCGAGGGTGATTTTAAAAATTGAAGAGCTTTTTGTGCTGATTATTGGGGTTGTCATTTCGTACAAATGGCTGTTGTTCGAGACTTTTTCAAGGGGGAGGTTATCTTACGTCAGCCCTTATCTGAGTAATTGACTTTCAAATGAAGTTCTTCTGTATGACTCGGCTTATAGTGTAATCCTAGCGAACGAAACCATAAGAAAGTCAGATCATATCATAGTTTTTCTTTTTACAAACAGAACGTCTTTGAATAATTGTTATAAACATAAGTTTAATTTTTTTTTTATGACAATAGCAGCTAATTTAAATTCGCCATGACTTAAAAAATAATTACAATCGTTGGAATTTATCAATTTTAACATACCCCACAACTATAATTTTACTGAATAAATTTTAAAGAATTTTATTCTTTTAGCTACGTAAATAATCATATTAGATGAAGAAAATGTAAAATAATAATTTTATTAAGTACCTTTGTTTTCTTAATTTTCACAAGCTAAAAATTTTGTAAGAATTATAATTTCAGTGCTATGTGAGCTTTTTGCTACTAGCACTAATAATCTAAAAAAAAATGAACCTATTTTTACTCTTTTATTTGCTTCGAGTAATCTACATAAATTTCATAGTGCAACTTTCTTAAATGGATCAGAATAAAATCAATACAAAACCACTTTGATGATGATTAATTAAAATTAATCACGTAATTGTCAAGACCGATCGTCATCCATGATGAACTTATTCCCTCGAAAAAAAAGCAACTCCAGACAGTAATTCCATTACAAGCTCGCCGTCGCGTCAAACGACACTGCACCACTTCATCCACTAGGTCTATAATTGAGTCAAGAACTCGAGAAACAACAAAAAAACGAAGGTAGCTAAACAAATAAAAGAAAAGAAAAAAAAGAAGTGGAAGATGATCCCGATAAGCATCGGTTATTTTCCGCGCGTGCAGCTTTTTTTCCTCCTCGGCTTTACTCGCGGGATACTTACCGAAGAGAAAAAGAAAGTGGTCGCATTGTTCTAGGCGCGCACGAAGTGGTCAAGCCGCTTCATTACTGCAGCAGCTGGGAGCTTTTCCTTCTTTTATTTTTCGTCAAGGGCGCGTCCTCGCCATATACGAGCGAGAACGAGGGAAAAAAGTTGTTTTCCTTGCCCCGCACTTTTCTCGATCCTCCGGATGGCTTTCTCGGAAGCTGGAGAACTAGATCATCGTCGAGATCGTGTGGGTCGCCCAGATCGCTTAGGGGGTTAACAGGCCCTTTTTGTTGATCATCTCACTCGGGTAGAAAATTTTTTAATAGATACGCTACAGCTCCAAATTTTCATTTTTAATAATTCAGTAATAATTCAACAATTAAATTTTCAAGTTTTTTTAACTGTTGAAAACGAGTGTATATTTTAAAAAATTTATTCTTTTTTGCAAAATTATTTGTGTTTGTTTGCAAAATTTTTTAAGTTTTATAAACTTGAAATTGTCTAAAGTTAAAATTTTTTTTTAATCCGTAACATTTAAAAATTTGTAAAAACTTGGGTAATTTCAAATTTTCTCTGCTCCTCCGCTCCGTCATTCCGTTTTTATCGTTATTCTTTGTTTATAAATTTGTTTTTAACTTTTTATAGTTTAAACATAGGATTGTAATTTTTTAAATCAAATAATAATTTGATCAAAATGAATAATTTTTAAGTAAAACTAATTAAAAATTTCTAGTATTTTCTTCTCATGCATGTATACCAACTGCGAAAAAAATGTTCCAAGCAGTTCCAAGTGGTTCCAACTTCCAGAAGAAAGGGAAGCTTGAGCTTTTTGCACTGCACTTAGCAGTAATTAGCAGTTCTCAATTCGCATGCACATTTTTTAACCTAATTTGTGATTAATAGGTACTGTTTTCTTTTTATTTTTTATTTTGTACTTACCTAGATCGGCAGGTTTTATAAGTTTCGCTACAACAAGAAAGAGTGCTAGGTCGATTTCGAGTGTGGCTTATCAAATAATGAAATTTTTAACTGAAGAAACTGAAATAGTTTTAAATTTTATCAAATCGGAATTTGATACCAAAGGTACACCCCACAATTACAAAGCGTCGAATGAGATTCCTAGGATAAAAAATGCAGCAGATTCTGAAGAGTGTCGAAAAGAAGGAAATGAACTTTATGTTTTGAAACATCACGATGAACAAATTCACGAAAAAATATGGATATTATATACAAAAAGCATTGCCTTAGCTCCAAACAATTCAGAAGAACTTGCCCAAGGATATGGCAATAGAGCGGCTCTGCTGTTTCATATGAGAAAATTTTTAGAATGTGTAATCAATTGTGATAGAGCACTTTTAATAACAAAATCTGATAATTTAAAACTGAAATTGTTGTATCGAAAAGCTGAAAGCTTGCTTTACATCAATGAAACTTCTGTCAAAGATACATGCGCTGAAGCAAAAGAGTTTATAAATAAGACATCTCTAAATAGATCCATAAAAAATGAATTCAGAGTTAAATTTGATAATATACTTAGTAGTAGTTACAACATGGGATTAGATAAGCCCATTAGAAATTCTAAGCTCTATAAACATTATTGTGAAGAGCTATCTAATTTTACTCGACAAGAAAAAGTTCCTTGTGCTTCTCAATCTATTAAGATTTCTTATAATAAAAAGTGGGGGAGGCATGTTGTTGCCACACAAGATATTTCCCCTGGAGAAATCATTGCCATTGAAGAAAACTTCTGTACGTTGACAAATGTGGAAGGAAAATATCTAGCATGTTCTTACTGCAATCAGGTTACATGGGTTTCTTTTCCATGTGAAAACTGTATTGATGATCTGTACTGTTCAAAAAACTGTCAACAAAGTGCTTGGAATGAATATCACTATTTTGAATGTCCTCTATATCCACATTACTTTAAGGATGTTCCAGAAAATGAAGCATATTTTGAGACACTCTATTTGAGATTATTCTTGAAAATTATGCACAAAGCTGGTAGTTTTGAAAAAATTATCAATGATTTGATAATGATTGAGAGCTGTTCAGGTAAGAATATTAAAATAATTATTGAATAATAAATTCAATAATTTACACATATAAATCAAATTAGAGTAAAATTTTCATTAATTACTTGCAACATTAATAAGAGTTTGAATTAAATTAATTTTTTTTTAGATCCTTGTTCAAAAAGTTTAAGTGAAGATCTAGTTTTAGATGTTCTGGACATTAAAAGTTTCTACAGTCTGTCAAGTCGACCATTAGAAAATCTTAATGCAGAAATTTTACATTCAGATTTACACATGATTTGCAGAGTCATTTTTTTACTAGCCCGGAAAACAAATTTCTTTGGAGAAGTTAAACATTTAAAAAGTAAACAAATGAAAAATGATCCACAAATAATATTTGCTATCATTTTATTTTTGCGGACATTGAAATTATTACCTTATAATATGAATATGGTAAGTATCTGGTAATTCTAGTATAACTAAAAATTGATTCTTTTTTCTTATTGGTTTAATAATGTAATAATTATTTCCAATAGTTTCTTCACCCATCAAAAGAAAAGTTATCAGTTTACGGTTCATACATTACAACTTTTTTAAATATTTTCAATCATAGCTGTGATCCAAATGTAGAAAGTTTTGTGGCCAAAAATAACAGGACAATCATATACTCTAAGTATCCTATAAAAAAAGGATCTCAAGTAATATATTTATATGTATAAAATGCTTAACTGAAAATCTAAAATACTTAAAATTAAAATAATGAATTTTTGTTTTCAGTTATTTGTATGTTACTTTGACAGAGAAAAACTTTCGCCCTTTGAAGGAAGAAATGAAAGACAAGATTATTTAAAATACTTTTATGATTTTGTTTGCTGCTGTACCCCTTGTACTAAAGATTGGTCATCTCAGCCATCAATAATGGTAAGCTTAAAAATAAATTTTAATTTAATTGTGGTTTTATTAAAAATCATTATTTTGAAAATTATATCTACCATCTCACAGTCACAGAAGAGCTCTATGTACCTACTTCAAAGATTCAAAGACTTTACAACAACTTTGAAAATTATTGAGTCAGGAAAACACATGACATACAGCCCAGTGACAAAGGACAATATCATAATGCATCTTGAATGGCTAGCAGATAATTTTACAGTTAATTGTAAAGAATATGAAACTTTTTCCAAGTGCTTGAAACAGCTTTTACAGGATTTATTTGGAACATACAAAGTGAATTTTCCCAGAAAATGTGATAGATCGGTAGAGTCTTATTAACTCTAGTCAGAAGATCGTAATAATAAAGTAAGGCTATGTGATTTTAAGTTCTTCAATATAGTTTGTTAAAAACTAGCTTGATACTCGGACTACCTGCTTTTAATTTACGAGTTTGCATGTTCTACTTCAATGGTTAAAACTTCGTTGTACAGAAAAAATTAGAAATTGAATATCTTTATACAAATTTTTACAATTTTAACTTTGCATGTAATAAATAAGCTGTCTTTTCAATGTTAAAAATCTCAAATTTTTTGATCAAAAACTTTACCAGCGCAGATTTTTTTAATCTGCGCGTCCTCGCGCGGGGTCGAAAGCAAATCATCATACCAAAGCACAATTACGTAAGCCGGAATGCGCGGAAAGGTGTGTCAGGGGGGGTCTAAAATATCCTGACAAAGCGAAGTCGAGTCGGAGCTACCCCGTAAATACATCCATCCCATTCTCGTCGGACCATGACCCTCCTCCTCAGCGGCCTTCGGCGGGCGTCTCGCGAGAAGAAGTAAACGCTAGCGCGGAGAAAGAGAGAGAGGAAGATGCGCTGCTTGCCGCCGCGAGTGCAAAGATCCCTCAAGGCCGATCGAGGGCAGTGTATCTTCTTCTTCTCCTTTTTCTTCTACTTCTTACTTGCCAGCTCCTCGTCGTCGTCAGGGCTCTCGCAGCGTCCAGGATTCTCTTCTCGTCCTTGTCTTGCTAATGAGAGCGAGATGAAGCCGTGAGTTATGGGTGTGAGAAGAGGATTATTACCCCTTTTCGCTTTGCCCTCGCCCCCCAATCAAAGCCTCTTTTTTTCGGGCTTACTTAATAGCTGAGGAGAGATAATTAAATCACTTTTGGGAATTACCGAGTGCGGTGTTTAATTTTGATTTTCGAGATAAGATTGTAATTTTTTCAAATCTGATCGGCGTAAAATTTGCCTTACAGAATTGATGGACCGTATTTAATTTTAATTTTAGTGAGATAAGATCTTTTTTTTTTTAATTTCAAGCCAGAGTTGAATTTTGACTTACGACCCATGATGTTGATCGGTAATTGATCCTCACCTGGAACAAAAATCAAAGTAATTGTCAGTCTTATGAAGAAATAAATTTTGAAATTGATATAATTTTCAATCAAAATAATAGTCGGACGGTGTTCAGATCATCTATAATTTTATTACAATTTGAATAGAAGAGAAGTATAAAAGAGTAATTATTAGGTACATTGTAACGTGAAAATGTTTAAATGGATATTCACGGTGGTTATCATGTTACATTGCAAAGTATGAACTTGAATACATTTGCGCTGGGGTAGGAAAAAATTCCCCGCATTAAATTAGCATTTCAAAATGTAACTCGTTATAAAAAGGATCAAGATCGTGGCCGAGACGTCAGCTGCAAGCATATCAAGCTAAACAACAAGGAAGCTCTTTACATTGGATGTTTGTAATTACATTTTCTCGGATCAAAACAAAACAAAATAATTGTTTTTTTTTTTTTTTCTCAGGTTGAAATTTTGAAAAGTCATAAAGTATTAAGTCCGACGTAAGTAATCAAGAATTATATAGAATAAAGTTAAAATTTGAGACTCAAATTATTCGTTACAATCAAAATTTGTTCTAAATAGTTTAATTCTTTTTCTAAACCGTATATTATTAATTCGTAGGAAGCGACTAAATTCTGAGAGAATCAGAACCATTCTAAAACTGCAGTAAGACGCCAAAAATTTTTTAATTTTCTTCATCCTCCGCCCAAATTATCAGTAAAGTAGAACAATTTTCTAAATCGGTTTAATCGTGTCCGATTAACTCGACGTTTTTTATTGACCGCGAGCGCGTATAATTAGCGTCACTCAACGTGATTTCTGGGGAAAAAAATTCGGCCCTTACTTGTAGGTAAAATGTCGCGGGCGGAGGAGTTGAAAGAGGGAATTTGTATCGAAGGGTTGTTTTTATCGCGGCTCGCTTTTGGGCTCGAGCCGACGCGAGATTTAGGGGGCGAAACGTTGTGGGAGCAGCGACGATTCGTTTCGAAAAGACAGCGATTTTTGGAATCTCGTGCTTTGCCGCGCCTTTTGATTTATCTAAGTTTTTGCGGTCTCGGAAATTTCAACCTGAACTACACCTAAAAACGAGAGTATGAAATATTTTTACAGATTAATTGGAAGTTTTAGTTTTTTTTTTTTTTTTTTATAAGTAATGTGTTTGAAGTTCTTGAAAATACAAATTGTTACCAGCAACTGTCTTCGGCTACTATTATAGTAGCTAATTGATTGATGATCGTTTTATAGATATAAATAAAAAGCGTGAGTCACAGTTCTCGTATCGTTTTATTATCTTTTTTTACAGTTCGGTTGTAGAAAAACTTAAATATAATATTCTAAGTATGGTGATCAAGCGATATGGAAAAATTAAGTAAAAATTGTAACTATAATTGAAAATGTATTTGCGTCACGGTTCACAAGTACCGTAGGCAAGATCGCTATCATCCAAAAAATCCATCTTTTTCAATCACGATTTATTTATTTACTTTTTTTTTCAGAAACTACAAGGAAGATCTCTTGTCTTCAGATAACGGCTGGGCTTCACCGCGGACGATCGATCTTTTTGAAAATGCGCGAGGGTGTAGACACCAGAAATTGAACTCAATCGATTGTTCTTCTTCTTTTTTTTTTTTTTTTTAATTCATGCACGCAGTCTTTATCTAAGATCTTGGAGATATTACGAGTGTGGAGGTTTGAAGAACAAGATACCGTAACTCGGCGTTGCTGCACGCAGTACGCGCGATTTTTTCGAGAGAGAATCACTTGCCGATAATCGGTTCGCGGCTGCTATCAACGAGGCGTTGTTAATATTTAATTTGTTATAAATACCCGCGGCGGGCTTTTCACTGTTGGAATTTCGCCTGGGGGAAAATGCTAGTGTGGGTCGTATGAGTTTGCACTGATAGGACATTACCCGTCATATGTTTGTCCAACAAACAACTCCGTTAACATGTAAATTGTTTACCGGACGCTGCGGTTATGTGGAAAGTTTCTTCCATGTGTTCGAGTGAGTACTATATTCTAATCTCTTTTACCGCAAAACTAATATGTGAAATGTGACGTTTGAGGTCACTGTGACGTGATACCGACCTTGGTACGTTTTGTAAATGTCCACTTAAACTTCAAAAAAGTTAAAAGATAATTTTATCGTAAAGTGTGTGTGGTTTGTGATATAAGAATGAAGTCGAAATTACTGAAATTTAATCTTGATCAATTTTTTATAAAGATGGCTTAATTGTTTATTGTTGTTTTTTTCCAGTGTTTTTTACGACATGAGGTAGCTTACATACTTTGCATTCTACCAAAAAGAATTCATTAAAATTAAGGTCTAGGTGAAGTTAATAAATTTAGGGATCTCAATTAGACATTAATCAGGTAAGAGAAAATTTTATCTCGTTGCACTTTACAATAGGCACTTATTGTAAATTTTTAATGTTTTCTTTCAGTATTAAAAAATTTTAACCGAAATGGATGATGTAGAGAAGAACAAAGCACAGAACAAAGAAAAGAGGCACACACCCGAATTTTCAGACGAGAAAATACAAATTCCCGAGACAGAAGATGTGAGTTGAAAAACACTTTTACATCAGCTAAAACCGGCCAAATCATTTATTTTCATGTGTTTAGATAAAAAAAACCCAGATCTGTGACAAACACACATGCACTATCTCACTATTCGAGATAATCATCTAACATTTCATAATCATTAGCAGTACCACAAGCTGAGCGTCCAGAAAGATCATAAACTTTTTTTTTTTTTTAAATTTCAGAATGGATTTAGTCTCAGAAAGTTATGGGCCTTCACGGGACCAGGTTTCATAATGTCCATAATTTTTTTAGATCCTGGAAACATAGAGTCCGACCTTCAGTCCGGTGCAGTAGCTAAGTATAAGGTACCAAGTCTTCATTTTTAAGGATAAAAATAAAAGTTCACAGAAAAACAATGTCCTTTTTTTTTGTATTTTCAGTTATTATGGGTGCTCCTGAGCGCGATATTTCTGGGGCTGATCATGCAGAGACTGAGCGCGAGGCTCGGAGTGGTTACGGGCCTGCATCTGGCCGAAATGTGCAACAGACAAGTTAAAAAGTACCCGAGGATCTTGCTGTGGGTGATGACCGAGATCGCCGTGATCGGGAGCGATATGCAGGAGGTCATTGGCACCGCCATTGCCATTTACCTTCTCAGCAACAAGAAGTAAGATTGACTGTGAAAGAAAAAATTCTGCTGTGTTTGTACGAATGATTAGCCACTTTTATTTTCTATTGTTTCCAGTATTCCACTTTGGGCTGGCGTTATCATAACTATACTCGATACTTTTACCTTCTTATTTCTTGACAAGTATGGCCTTAGAAAGCTCGAGTTCATATTCGCGTGCTTCATCGCGATAATGGCCGCGTCTTTTGGCTACGAGGTACACATCTCACTATTATTAAAGTTATACAATGATAATATTATTTAAGCCTCTTTTATTTTTAATGATGTTGATTTTGATGTTTTTCTAGAGATTCCGCAGTTGAAATTCAATCGTAATCTTATTTTCCCAGGGTGCTTGACTCGGATTGTTTTTTAACGAAACTAAAATGTAAAATAATTAAAAATTGTGACTCATATCCTTCTGTCAAGTCCAAATAAATGAGTATTGACTGAAACACTTTTTCACTTTAACAAATTTTAATTTTTTCAATAAAAATTTTGACATGAAAATTTAATTTGAATTACTTTTATTATTTTTTTACAAGTTTCGATAATCAAAAGACATTACACGTTTGTGTTTAGTTTGCTTTTTTTCAGTTTTTAAATTTATAAAAGCAGAATCTTATTCGGTTTATTATAAAAAAGTAAGAAAATAAATTCAAGGAATAATCAAATTACAAGCATTTTCTCAAAATATTTCGTTTAAAAAATCAAGCAGCTCTGTAACTCAGCAAAATCTTCGTTCCATCGCAGCCAATTTTTAGTTGAACTTAATTTTTTTAATTCAGTACGCCATGGCAGCTCCACCGCACGATGAAGTGCTCAAGGGTATGTTCGTACCCACGTTCAAAAATTGGACCAACGCGATGTTGCTGCAGGCCGTGGGTATAATCGGGACGAACATCCAGCCCCACAATTTGTACCTGTACGGGGCGCTGGTCAAGTCGCGAGTCATCGACCGCAAGCAGCCGGGCAAGGTGCGGGAGGCCAACATGTATTACTTCACCGAGGCAGCCATAGCCGTATTCGTTTCTTTTCTGATAAACGTCTTCGTTATGTCTGTATTCGCACAGGGTCTCTACGGCAAGACCAACGCTGATGTGGTGAGTTTTCCTTTACAGTGTTCTTACCCTATAAATTTTTTGCAGTGCGAAATTCTTACTTTTTTTTTTTTTTCAGTACGGTATATGCACAGCCAACAATTTCGCGCACGGCATCCAGGAGATTAAAGTGAGTTTCACTCGTATACACGAACTAAGTCATCATTATAGATAATTTAAAAATTCACTTTCAGAACAACACCGACCCCTTCAGCGCTGATCTGTACAAGGGTGGAGTGTACTTGGGCTGTCAGTATGGCTTTGTGGCTATGATTATATGGGCGATAGGTATTTTGGCAGCCGGTCAGTCGTCGACCATGACGGGAACCTACGCCGGCCAGTTCGTGATGGAAGGCTTCTTGAATCTTCAGTGGCCGAGGTGGAGGAGGGTTTTGTTCACCAGGTCCCTCGCGATCCTACCGGCTTTGTTCGTCGCTATCTTCAGCGACATCGGACAGCTCACCGGAATGAACGACTATTTGAACGTTACCATGAGCCTGCAGCTGCCCTTCGCGGCCCTGCCACTGGTAGCTTTCACCAGCAGCTCCAACATAATGGGAGAGTTTAGGAATGGCTTGTAAGTAGCGGATTAATTTATTTTATTAGCCAATATTTTTTTCTCTAAAACTGTATTCATTGGAAGTACTTCGTCGGGTGATTGTATGTAATTAATTGAAAATTTATTGAGTTAAGAATCACTCATTAGTACTTTTTTTTTTTGTAAATTTTTTCTGTTTGTTTTAGAATAAAATTTTTTAAATAAAAGAAAAATATGAATCATTGAAATTATTTACGTGTATGAGACTGACGTTGGCTTGAAAACAAAATTTAATATGTACATAATACTTGTATGATTTTATTGACATAGAAAAGTAATTTTATTTTTAGTGATAAAGTAAATAAATTCTGAAAATAAAATTGATTTGATTATTTAAAGTCACCGGAATTAATAGAATACTTATTTAAAAATAAGCACTTAAATTTATAACTAAATTACAAATAAATTTTTTAACAATACAGTCCCAAAAAAATTGAATTAATCACATGGAAAATGTAATTTTTTAATATTAAAATTCATTCATTCATTAATAATCATCCTAAATAATTATTATTTAGTATTATTAATTATACGATTAAGTAATAATCATAAAAAATAATACTAATTAAAACAAGTTCAAGTTTTTAAGAAATATATGTGATCAAAATTTAGTGTACCTACGTTTTACATTTTGGAAAACGGAGCGTTATAGTTTCAAAAACTCGCGGGGATCTCTGTGATAGGCCGGCGCGGAGCGAGAGAGCCGCTGTCCGGCGCAAGCGCTGCTCGTGGGAGAGTCGCGGAAGACCGCAGTACACCACAGCCACCGTCTCTCTCAGGTGCTTCGAAGTATCTCTAACCTCAAATTACACACGTGTTTAATATATTTTTAGTGAGTGTTAAAAAACAAGTTAATCGTCATTGTTATTGCATCGAATTCAAAGTAGAAAGTGAATAATTCTTCATTATGGCGGTTAGAGTGCAGTTCGAGAATAACAACGAGATAGGAGTCTTTTCGAAGTTGACCAACAGCTACTGCTTGGTGGCCATCGGTGGTTCAGAAAATTTCTACAGTGTTTTCGAGGCCGAGTTATCAGAAACGATCCCGGTGGTTCATGCCTCGATAGCCGACAGTCGCATAATCGGTCGTCTCTGCGTGGGGAACAAAAACGGCCTCCTGGTGCCCAACACAACCACCGACACAGAGCTGCAGCACCTCAGAAACTCGCTGCCCGACAGTGTTAAGATCAACCGAGTGGAGGAGAGACTGTCGGCTCTGGGTAACGTAATCGGTTGCAATGACTACGTTGCCTTGGTGCATCCCGACCTCGACCGCGAGACAGAGGAGATCCTCACCGACACACTTAACGTGGAAGTCTTTCGACAGACAGTCGCGAACAATGTTTTGGTCGGCTCGTACTCGGTGTTGTCGAATCACGGCGGCCTCGTGCATCCCAAGACCCCTATACAGGATCTAGACGAGCTCTCCTCTCTGCTGCAAGTGCCTCTGGTCGCTGGTACGGTCAACCGGGGTAGTGATGTCATCGCCGCGGGCATGGTAGTCAACGATTGGATATCGTTCTGCGGGATGGACACAACCTCCACAGAGATATCAGTCATAGAAAGTATATTCAAACTGAGTGAATCCACCCCCAACACCATCAGTTCACAGATGCGGTCGACCTTGATCGAAAACATGTCATGATGATTATAAATTATTCTTACGAACACTTTTAAAAAAATAAACAAACCACGTTAGTAAATTATCCAACAAGTTGTTATTAATTAATTACGTTGTAACAAGTGTGTATAGATATGTGACTTTATTACATTAATAAAAACAAAAAATGATTTTTTTTTATATTAAAAATTTTTTCTGGTTTTATTGCTCGACACTTATACATGCTTCTTTTTTATTTAATCATGTTTTATAATTGTTATGAAAAAATTATCGGTTTATCTATGCTTGCAGATAATTTTAAAAAATTGTGAATTATCAGTACGATCGTGACGAAGTACATACAATACATTTTTTTTTTTTTTTTTTTTTAGTACTGCTTAGTTTTATTTTATTTTATTTTATTTTTTAAAACAATAGTCATCATTTTATTAGTATTTCTCATTGAAGACGCTTGCATTTTGCTTTCAGATTCAACAAAGCGATTGCTACTGCTTTATCATTATTCGTAATAGGAATAAACACCTTCTTGGTGACGCGAACCGTACACGAAATAACAGAAAATTCAACCTACGGTACAACAATAATAGTAGTCGTCGCTTTTCTGGCATTCTTTTACTGGCTATTTTGCATTTATCTTCTAATTTACCTAGCCATTGCTCTTGGTGCAACTTCTCTCAACAATTACTCGGTGCGATTTTTGAAACATTTTTTGTTTTTGTTTTTTTTTTTTTTAATTGAATTTAAAATTTTTGATTTTTTTATGTTTATATATTTTTTTTTTTTGTTGCAGTTCATTGCCAAGTATATTACTGGACCGTTAGAAACAAACTTTGAATTGGAGCATGGTCATGAATCAAATTGAATAATAGAACTCTTTGAAAAATAAATAAATAATTTTTCAAGTGCTAGTGCAATTTTTTTTTTAATTGTAAAAAGTTAATTGAAATTATCGACGATAACTATTTATTTTCTATAGGATGTCTAAATCTTTAATACTCAATGTGTATGTGGAAGCGTCATGACTAGTAGGATTTTTTTATAAATCGAAAACATGTATTACTTTTTTTGCAATTGATTTGCCCGCAACGAAAGAGTGGTTCAAAGTTTTCATGAAACTTAATAAATAAAGTACAATTTAATTTTAAGTTTAATTTTAAGATTGTACATTTTAATGAAGGTTCAAATCAACAACTTACGTTAATAACGTAGTTAACTATTTGTTTTAAAAAAAAATATATGCGTTTCGATCTATCTAATGAAGTTAAACTTTTCGAATAAAAAACGCAGTTGATAAGATCATTGGTTTTTTTTATTTTTGTTGTCATTTATTACTATACAATCTAGTTTATGTATGTACCAGTGAAAACTTAATTTTTTAGTTTGGAATTCTGGTTGACAAAATATACATAAATCATATAAGTATGCACAATCGTTATTAAAAATTTTTAAATTGTACATTTTGGACATAGAATTCTAAATTCATTGACATGTAGCTTAATTATCGTCTATATTCATTTTGAAGAATATTTATTCACGAGTGTAAGATAAATTATACTTATAATACGTGAGTTTGATAAATTTTATCATTTTTTTTTTTGTATTGAAGATTGATAAAAATATTAAACTAATGTTTTTGGGAGAATAAATTTTCCGCCAACACTGATTTTTGTAATTTATTTCGGTGAATTGATGTCATCTTAAAGTTTGCTTATTTCACTGAGGTAAGTAAAGAAGTTTCTAAAAGAATATATTTAAGTTCATCAAGATTATGATTATGTGTATATTTTTTTTTTTTCAACCTATCCCAAAATTTTTTTTACTTTAACTTATTCCATTTTTTTTTTTTTCCTTTAAAGCTTACCCAGGCCATAAGCTTAGCTTACTTCAACACAGCTTAGCTTACTTCATTTTATGAATTTTATATAACTGAAAATTAAAAAAAGTACGTGTAGATGTAAATTTCAAAACTAATTCAACTCTCAAAACTCATAAATCGCACGAAAAGATCTGAAAGTTATCGCGAACTACAGTACGTATCTCAAATTTCAATTTTATAACACCTCTCGGTAGTCCCCCACTTAATCATGTGAGTCACGCAGCTGCAGAGATTAGCTCCAGTAGACCATAGCTTCTTTTTATACTTCTGATTTTAGCATCGCACTTTTTTGCATCCGCAAACAGTAAAGCACGGTCTGGCAAACCGACGAGCTCGGGCGCGTAAGAGTTTCACAATATAATTACCGAGACAAGTGCACCGGCTGGCCGATACGATAAGATGAAGTGATTTATTTATCGATTACCATCCACGCCCCGCGTGTCCCGCGTAAGAATTGATCATCCATCGATTGCACCCCGGTGTGGGTTGAAACCTCTTTTTCTTCCCGCCTACCTCAGTTTTAATTGAAAAATAAACTGGCTGATTCTTTCCCGGTTACATTGATTTTCATGTATATGATAAATAAATGAAGTAGATTCGTCTTTTCGTTTATTTCTTTTATTATTGTGCTCGAGAGTAGCATACTCCCGCAACGTGGGCAGAAATTGAGTTTCGTTTCGAAAAAATAGATGTCATTAGACCGATAACGCGAGCTTGACATGAAAAAAATGTAAAATTGTTGTAAAAATGTAAAGCAAAATATAAATCATTTAATTTAGTCATTTACGGAAAAATTATTAAAAAAAAAAAATTCTTTTCAGAAGTGATTACGCGGAAAAAAGTTGAATCGCTTTAGCTACTCGTCGATGAGGTAACTTCTGCGATGTAATTTGTAGTTACTTCCCAGCTTGTAACCGCAAAAGCTCGGAGGAAAAACCGCGAATCTGCTCGGTGGCATTGAACTTGGAAAAAGTCCGACATTCGAATTTATTGTTTTCAAGACATTCTCGACGAGTTTTTTCGAGTAGTTCGATAAGATTGTTGACAGTAGTTTTTTAATCGCGAGGTAATAACACTTATCTCGCGTACAACCGAATTGATATAAGTTTCTTTATGGCTTCGTAAAAATAAACCTAAAAATCCCTCGAACAGTTCAAGTTTGTATTACCTACTTCGTTCTTTACCCACAATTTCAATCCTCGAGCAAACAATGAAATATAAAAAGTAAAAATAATCCCAATCAGCATAATGGATGAAAAACTGTTGGAGCAAAAAAGACAGGAAGCCAAGCTGCTGTCTCTGCTTCGGGGAAGCTCATCATCCGAGGAGGAGGACTTTGCATCATCGGGTGCGCAAGCGAATCGGAAAAGCATCTCGAGCGTGACGCCAGACCTTCCAGAAACCGATAATTTCCCGGACGATCCCTTCATCGGCGCGAATGACGATCTTTCATTCGACACTTACTTCTCGGACGAGACAATACGAATACCGGACGGGGATAACGTGAGACTCTTTTTTTTTTTTTTTTTTTGTACCAAACACGGTAATCTTAGACCCCGATCATTATTCTTCTTCAGAGAATCTTCAGTTTCAAAAAGTTATGGGCGTTCACGGGACCGGGTTTCCTGATGTCCATAGCCTTTCTGGATCCCGGAAACGTCGAGTCCGACTTGCAAGCTGGGACCATAGCCAGTTACAAGGTGAGTTGGACGAGAATTTTTCGAGATGATTGAAGCTTGTGATAATTACAAAGATAAAAAATTCGAAATTTAATTTTAATATTGATTTTCCAAAATTACAAAACCAAACTTTTCAATTTGGGATCTTAATCAAGACAAAAATTAATCTCGTAATCATTTTTGTTATTATAATTTATTAATTTTGATCAACAATTTGGCCTTAACACATAGTTATTGTTAAGTCGTAATTAAGAACAATAGAGGAAAAATTATAAACTAATTATAAAGCCAATAATGAGACTGTACCATAAAAATTATCACTGCAACCTTATCGATCAATCATTTCATTACAAAGATTACATCGATCTTTGTATGTCAATTTTTGTCAGTAACCGAATGTTCTTGACCGTGAAAAAAATTTTGATTTTGGGGCTTGTGCCGTCCCGTTAGCTGTTATGGGTGCTCTTAATCGCAACGATTTTGGGGCTGCTGATGCAGAGGCTCAGCGCGAGGCTCGGCGTTGTCACCGGGCTACACCTGGCAGAGATGTGCTACAGGCAATTCAATACCTTTCCCAGAATACTGCTCTGGATCATGACTGAAATAGCCATCATTGGTAGCGATATGCAAGAGGTCATAGGCACTGCGATCGCACTCTATCTGTTGAGTAATAAATCGTGAGTCGAAATTTTAATTATCTGTGAAGTCAACCATCTAATTATGGTTGTTACTTAAAATCTTACATCATTGTTATTTGATGATACTTTATTGGACACTGCAAATTTCATTTGCACTTTTCATCGTATAGTTAGATCAAAAACCAAAGCATGAATTTTTTTTCCTCATTAGAATCACTCTTGATTAATAGTTTCATTGCAGTATACCAATATGGGCTGGTGTACTTATAACGATCACGGACACGTTCACCTTCTTGTTTCTGGACAAATACGGTCTCAGGAAGTTGGAACTTCTGTTCGGATTCTTCATCACAGTTATGGCTCTGACATTCGGCTACGAGGTACGGTCATCGAGTATCCATAAATCATTAAGATTTTAATTTCAGCTCTTCATATTGCTTGCATTCAGTACGTAGTGTCGGCGCCGCCTGAATTGGAAGTTATAAAAGGTCTGATAACACCCTGGTGTGAAAACTGCGACACCGGGGCTTTGCTCCAGGCTGTGGGGATTATCGGGGCGAACGTCCAACCGCACAATTTGCACCTGCACAGTGCACTCGTAAAGGTAAAATGATTTAAAAGCCATTAACATAATGCGACTTTTTTTACTTCGTCATTATTTTTTCCAGTTCCGAAGTATCGATCGAAGAAATCCTAGTAAAGTCCGGGAGGCCAACATGTACTTTTTCACGGAAGCATCTATCGCACTGTTCATATCGTTTTTAATAAATCTGTTCGTCATGGCTGTTTTTGCGTTTAGTTTGTTCAAAAAGACAAATGCTGAAGTGGTAAGCTTGAAAAATATTAATCATGTGGTCGTTTACCTAGCGTACAATTTATTTAATTTTTAGTGCGATATATGCGCCAGTCACAACTTCACTATGGGTACCGACTTATTTCAAGTAAGTACTCAATTTTTAATTACAATTTAATTTACAAAAACAACTAAAGTTTTTTATGATACTGCTTGCGATAAATCCGCGTTTATCGAACTAGCTCGTGCGCTCGAAACGGACTTCCGCATGAAACCAAGTCCGATATACGAGTGATAAGTAAGAAATCAAGAATGCTTATTTATCGCACTTGTATCGAAATCCATACTATTCACACTAAAGTTGATCGTTAATTTTTTTTTTTTTAAGAATCTAACTAATCAATGAATGGTAATCTAGTAGTAAAAATTTAAACAATTTTCCAAATCTGAAATCTCTGTAATTCCAGAACAACAACAAAACCTTCAACGCGGACCTCTACACGGGTGGCATATTCCTCGGGTGTCAGTTCGGGCTCGCCGCCCTGATCGTCTGGTCCATCGGTCTCTTGGCGGCCGGTCAGTCGTCGACCATGACCGGAACCTACGCCGGTCAATTCGCCATGGAAGGCTTCCTGAACCTTCAGTGGCCTAGGTGGAAGCGGGTCCTCCTGACTCGGTCCGTCGCGATCGTGCCGACGTTCCTGGTCGCCAGGTTCACCACCGTCGACAGTCTGACTTTCATGAACGACCTGCTCAACGTCCTCATGAGCCTGCAGTTGCCGTTCGCCGCCCTGCCGACCATCGCCTTCACCAGCAACGCTTACATCATGGGAGAATTTCAAAATAGCGCGTCAGTAGTGAGAATAGTTTTTTTTTTTTATTAAGTATACGATGTACACTTGGGATTCGGAATGATGAGTTTTCTTTGTTTTTATGAAAATTTAAAATTTAACGAGACCAAGGTAGATAAATGAATTTACAAGTTAAAAATTTATTATGATTGAACATGTCAGTATTATAAATGAAAAATAAAATAATTATATTTCTATGTAATAAACTATAAAGTTCATAAACTATTGGATATTTTTTTAAAATTAATCTTGATGAATAAACACATTGTTATTCTTTTTGTTGCAGATTTAATAAAATTGTTGCTACGGTGTTTTCACTGTCAGTGATAGTAATTAATATTTTCTTGGTCTATCAAACAATTTCAGATCTGGTGTCGCGAGGCTTCTACGACAGTCGATGGCTAATTATAACGATTGCCGGAGTAATTACGGTGTTTTACGTAATTTTTTGCGTCTACCTATTGATTTATCTGGCTATTAGCATGGGAGCTACGCGGTTGAATAGATTCAAGGTTCGCGACAAGAGTAACAATTAGATTTTAATCACTCTTTAAAAAGCAACGTTTTTTTTTATTATACAATGACAATTTTTTTTTCTTCTTGTCCATGCAGATCATTTCTAAATACGTTCGAGGTCCAGTCGACCGAAGTCTCGGTATTGAGAACACGACCAGGGACCATCATGCGCAGTAAAATTCAGTGGAACGAAGGATTTTTTTTTATAAAAAAAAAATAGCTAATGACGAATAAACATTTTTTACTTTTGATAATTCTATTAGATGATTTCGAATCCTTTCATGAATTTTTTCTTAACATTTGCAAACATTTCCCATACAAACAGCAATTACAATTGAATACATGAGAATTTTCTATAAACATTTATCTAGTCAGTGGCTTACGCGTCTGCTGAATACATGAAAGTATCAGATTAAAATGTTAATAAAATTATTAGACTTCAAGATCTAAAGTTTACGCGACGTTCTAGCATAATTTTTTTCCTGAGAACTTTATGATAAAAATTATGCTCATTATAAAATATCATAAAATTATCAATGAAATATCGTTACTTTGTGTGAAAAATCCTTATAAAACATTATAGTAACTACTAAATAATTCGATAACTTCATTCAAGCGGTACATGGGAAAATAATTTAAACATTTGGTTAACCAGCAGTGCAAGGGTAAAGAATCCAGACCGGCAGTTAGGCTCGCGATTTACATCACTTACGTTTACGTTAACCATTTAATTTAAGTACTAAATAAAAGCCCCCGTTCAGCTCCTCACCACGCCCCTCGGTTCATCTAATACCCTCGGAATGCTTCAAATTCTCTCTCGCCAAAAGGCTCCGCGCAATGCAGGAAGTAACGGCTCTTGTAGCTCAAAGGAGAACGCGGCGCGCATCTAAATAAACGTGTTTACTAATGCCATGCCCCACCTAAACGATTTACGTCTCTGAATTTATTCTCTCTTTCTAAATCCCCCCCCCCCCTCCATTTAGCCGAGATCTACGACCCGATTTTTCATGAAAATTCAATCCGCGAGCCTTCGACAAATATTAATGACGCCCGGCCATTGTTTATTGTCCGGTCGGACCAATAAAATTAATTTAGTCGAACGTGACTGCCGGGCATCCTTTGTAAATACGCACCAGCTGTAAAGAGGATTGACTTCCATAATTAACTGGTATCGTCCTGGGAATAATTCACAATAAATTAAAACGTAAATTTAATTTTGAAGTTTAATTAATTTTGCAGTAAGGTGAGGTTTGTTTTTATTTTTGAATAAACTTTTCTACTTTCTAAAAGAAGTTCTCAAAGTAACTCTTAACAATAACATTGCAATAAAATAAAAACAAGTGACTTTTATAGAAATCCTCTCGATGACCGTGTAATATCACGAAAAGTAAAAATTTAAATGAGTTTACAAGCGTATAACATCGAAAAATCCCAAAAATACCCCGCGCGCGCGTTGTCTTACGCACTTGATAAAATCAGGTTCCCCGCGCTACCATATAATTTTAAAGTCACGGCAGGTGTTAAACAAGCCTCGGCGGGTAGGCAATTTAATAATTACAATCCGATCCTCTCTAGGAGTCGTTAAACTTAATGAATCTCCTCCTCGAAAAAAAAAGAACCAGATTCGTCAAAATGAAGCTACGGGGGTAGAAAAAAAGAAAGAGTCACGACGACGATGATCATTGCAACGGTTACGGCAATTACCCTTGAGGGGGGTAAGAAGCTGATCTGGAGGGAGACAAAGGAACGGGAATCGTTGACAAAGGGTCGTTACCGCGACGATGATGGATCTTACGGTTTCGAACCCACCCTGGAGCTTCCCAGACGGGAGTTTATATACAAATTGAAAACGCCTTTTACAAAACTACGCAGCTGGGTGAGTAATGGATTTTTGATTGGCCATTTGAAATACTTTTCTTTTGAAGTTTCATTTTCTCGGTAGTGCAATCTACCTCGCAATCTGGTTAAAATAAAACGAAGTTTTTTTTTTTTTTTTTTTTTTTTTCACCGTGGGTATAGAGGATTTACTTAAACTTCTGAGTTATAATTTTTCACGAGATTAAAACAAAACAGAGGACTTTACCGTTGCTTTTATAATTTCGGTAAATTAAATTGATAATCAAAAACGTCCATTGTTTGTTGTGTTGTAAAATTACTCTGAAATGCATAAGCGCGCGCGCATCAAACTCGAGAGAAAATCTGACTTGAAAATCTTTTTATGAGACAATTAGTATGCTCTCGTGTGCGTTAGAATTTTAGCATATCTCGTCTTATAATCTCATTCTTCGAGTACGCGCACCGTAAATAAACCCCGATGTGCTCGAATCCTCAGGTTGAAATAAACAAAAACGAAGGATTAGAGATGGAAAAAAGTGCAGTGTTAAGTAACCCGAAAATTCAATTACCATGAAAATTCAGCCCAGTTTCGAGTGACGTATCACTTTGTTTCCCAAATTGATGCGAGAAAGCAAAATCCTTTTTTTCTCGGGATTACTTCCGGGGTTTTACGTAGAATAAATTTTGACGCGAGGTATCTCGAGGAAGTGAATGCATGATGAGCTCGCGAGTCGTGAGTTTGGTCTCTTACGTACCCTCAGCGACCACCTCAGCCGACTTTTGTCGTCGTGATGTAAAATAAGTCACTATTGAGAGCAGACTTTTAAAAAGTGTAGCATTATTTTTTTCAAGTGAAAACAGTAGTTTTTGGATTCTTTGTTTTACTTCTTTCTGTGAAAATACGTTAACTTATGACTCGAGGGTGCAAAATAGTTATTATGATCACAATCATTGTATTTTCTTATACTTAATGATTGATTTTAAGCAAATGAAAATAGTAACTACTTAAGATTTAGAAGGGGCGTTTTTAATTGATGAATCCAACTAAACTTTTATCGCAGTCTCGATTATTTTTCACTTTGTGTGTGGCGCGAAATAATTTCACAAATATTTAAATTACCCCTGGAATTTTTCACTTCGCTTTAAAATTTTTATTAATTACAGGCATTTATTTAGCATAGTGCAAACCAACCAAGTAATATTTTCTACTTTGGATGAAAAATAGTTTAAGAAGACCCGTATCAAGCAGGTTTATCAACGCGACATACCTCATCTATCGCGTAGATTACAGTCTGCGCGCTTAATTAACTGTAAATACACATTAAGCGGGAAAACTGAATTTTATTCGCTCCATCGAACCGTTGACAATTCAGTTTCAGCATCCATCGAGAAAAAAAAGGGTCATCGTGTTTCCAGATACCGATCTCGACTACACACACACGAGATTCATCTTCGGCATCTCCCATAAACCATAGCTAAAAAAATTCCGTACGGATCGTCGGGTAACGGTGCCTCACTGTCTTTTAAATATTTCCCGAGGGTTTCGCCAACAAAAATGGAAATTTTCGCATTGGATGCGGCAGTAAATAATCGAATAAATTACAGAGCTCGGCTATCGCGTTCGATAAGAACCGGGTTCGTTAGTCTATGACTTTGTCGATTCAAATCTATGGCTAGTTTAATGGGGAACGCTCGTTAGACCGCTGGTGATTGATTCGTCAAATTCAAACCGATTGCTATTTTTTCATTGGGGCTGGCTTGTTAAACTAATTTTCAACAATTGGCTCGTTGTAAATTTTTATCGTTCGGATTATTGATCGATTTCAAAGGTAGAAAATAAGTAAGAAATTTAAAACGTAAGGTTCGAAATGTTTGGGTTGACAATTTACATTAATTTTATGACATTTAGACTGACAAAAAATTTTGCTAATCAACGTAGCGTTTTTGAAATAATTTTTATCAATTTTACGAAAAGGATTTTAAGCAGGGACTCGGTAATAACAAAAGTTTTGTTATGTTATATTTAAAATAACATAAAATAGACTTTTGTTACGTTATTTTGTTGAATAACATAACAAAAGTAATAAAATGTTTTGTTATTTTAAAAATAACACAAAAAAATTGCTGTAAAAATTCAAAATTTTATTTCAAGACTTTTTTTTAGATCGGAATGGTTTTCCTGAGCAATATTCTTTCGTTGAGATAAGCTCAAAAAGTGAACTGAATTTTTACATCAATTTTGTTACTTGAAAAAAATAACATAACAAAAGTCTGTTTTGTTACGTTATTTTTAAAAATAACATAACAAAAGTAACAAAACATTTTGTTATTACCGGGTCCCTGATTTTAAACGTACAGATCGGATAAAAATGTATAAAAACTGAAAAATTAAATTTTATTCTACTTTTAAAATCATACTAATCAAACAGCAAATTTATAAAATAATATTTTTTCTAAAAAACGAAAATAATATTAATATCTAGAAAATTCTATAGAAAATTTTCAAAGCAATTTTATAATTTTTTCTTCGAAGCTTGTATTGCGTAAAGATTCTGAGGTAAAATTTCATTTAACGTACTAAATAACGAAAGAAAAAGAAACAGCGATTCAAAATAACTCTAACGCGGTTTCGAAAAAAAATTTATAGGCGCAGTCCGAGAGGAGGAAGAAAAAATAAATCTGCAAGAGTTATACTACCTGCATCTTCTCCTGAAAACGTGACAAACTGGTTTTCGTGCATCGCGGGAATGCATCCTTTAAGGATTACACACTCGGTCCCTATTAAATGATAAAGCTACAACCGAACCAATTAACAACCCCAACTTAAGTACTGTGGGTATTCTTGCACTGCACCGAATCGATTTGTACTTAACACACAATAAAAATTCTTGTATTTACATTAAAATTCAACAGTATATGTTTTGAGATTGTTTTAATTTGGGTTTAATCCTGGGTAAAAAAAAACAATTCTCGATATCTTTTTTTATCAACTATTTTATGAAAAATAAATTACACAAACCAAAAAATTTGCATGCATCCAACCGTGGAATATTCATAGTATTGAAAAATTCCAAGACCAGGGGGAAAAATGCAATGAGTAAATTCGAAGTGCCGAGTCATTAATTAAAGATTTTAAAATATCTGCTTACAAGCTTTGAATTTAAAGTCATGTACTCATTGACGCCAACATCGAAAAAAAAAAGGCGCGAGATATCCTTTCCCACACTCCCCGAAAGCTAACGGGCTGCGATCGTACTCACGAAATCAATCTGGAAATCCTTTTTCCGAGCGAGCCTCGAATTTTAAAAAATCCGTCAGCCTCGAGCAATTAAGCAATCAGTCGCGAAAGGGCGTATTATAAGAAGATACGTTGTTTTTCACTACTTCAAGGGTCTCATTTGAATTTGAGAATATGGGAATGAAACGGGTTTGAATTGATTACGGTCGAGCAATTCCTTGTGATGATTATGAAGATTGCGAGGAAGTAATTGTGAAATTAATTTATTCGCGCTGCTACAGCGGGGAAGAAACACTTTTTTCTTACCTCCCGCTTGATCAATCAACTTTTACCGTTTTATGATTTAGTACAACAGCTTGTTTTTAAAATCAATGGAAGGCTTTTACGTACGGAAGTAAATTCATTTTTAACTTTTAATAATTATGAACTTTTTATCTTTCAGAATAAAACTTTATACCATCTGAATTTTTTTAAAGTAAAGTTCGATCAATAAATTGCAAAAATTTTATTTTTATTGTTTTACTTATACCCTTACAGTTTTAGACTAGGTTTTAGTGATTAAAAAATCAAGGATTTTTTAAAAACTCGTTTTTTGGATTATAAAAACACGTTACAAAGTAGGTTTTTTGTAATAAATTGAAGAAAAATTTTTTCAATTAAATGCCATAATTTTTTCTTGTCAAGATTAAAACAAAACAAAAAAATTATAGTACGAAACTTGTTTTTCGACTTAAGATAGTAATTCAAGTCTTAATCCAACTAAAAAAACCTCTAATATAAGCATGCTGGTTTAGCTCAAAAATAAACAAGAACTGAAACTATTCAAAATCATTGAATTTTTGAGGTGGGCTAAAAAATTTTAGGGTATCGCGATCCGCTCACACTCCACTAACCCATTTTCGGTCACAAAACAGAACTGGAAACATTCATCTCGACAAAAGAAGTCAAGTTACAATGGCATACAGAAAAAAAAAAAAACCGAAACAAAATGCAGAACAATACTCCAATGACCCGCACGGCACGGTCAATGCGCTCGTCGTTTTCCACGTCCCACAAATCCCATAAAAAATCGATTATTTTAAGTTCGTGAACTCTCATTCATCGAAGGTCACGCACCGTTGCGTAAATATACACTTGGCAAGGTCATTTGGTCCTTTGAAACCGACCTGTTTCTTTCTGCAAGGTGTAAAAGAGTTTTCGAAAATGAGATTTTTTCTGTTCGGCGATCATCACCAAAGATTGTAATCTAAAAAGATTCTTTTTTTGGGTTGACGTAACTGGATTGATATTATCGCGGAACTGGTATTCTTTTTGATGGTTTTTGATAAAATCTGGCTTACAAGGAGAGGTCACACCCTCCGGGTCACCGATCTTGACGAAACTTTGGGGATCGTTTTCTTATACCAAAAGATGAAGAAATCTACCAATCATCCCATCTAATGGGCCTTTTATACCTAGTTCCTACATAGCTTATATCGTATTTTTAGCTCTTTTTGGGTTTTTTTGCGAATTTTCAAAAAATTCCTGTTCGTAGCCTATTGCACTTACAAAATTCTGCAACCCCGCATTTTTTTTGTTTTTTCATCTTCTTTTGAGAAAAAATATTTTTAAATCTAATTTTGAAGAAATAGTCCATGTAAAATTAAGGTAATCAAAAGCATTTTTTTACTGTTTTTTTGGTTTTATGAACTTAAACTGTACGTCGTCAGCCTTATCAAAATTATGTCTAAAAATATTTTTTCTAAAAAATTCATAAAAAAATAAAGAAAATGCGGGGTTGCAGAATTCTGTAAGTGCAATAGGCTTTGAGCAGGAATTTTTTGAAAATTGGCACAAATAACCACAAAAGTCGCACTAAAGTGTTAAAAGTGTCAAAACAAGCTGATTTTCAAAAAATTCCTGCTCAAAGCCTATTGCACTTACAGAATTCTGCAACCCCGCATTTTCTTTGTTTTTTTATGAATTTTTTAGAAAAAATATTTTGAGACATAATTTTGATAAGGCTGACGACGTACAGTTTAAGTTTATAAAACCAAAAAAACAGTAAAAAAATGCTTTTGATTACCTTAATTTTACATGGACTATTTCTTCAAAATTAGATTTAAAAATATTTTTTCTCAAAAGAAGATGAAAAAACAAAAAAAATGCGGGGTTGCAGAATTTTGTAAGTGCAATAGGCTACGAACAGGAATTTTTTGAAAATTCGCAAAAAAACCCAAAAAGAGCTAAAAATACGATATAAGCTATGTAGGAACTAGGTATAAAAGGCCCATTAGACGGGATGATTGGTAGATTTCTTCATCTTTTGGTATAAGAAAACGATCCCCAAAGTTTCGTCAAGATCGGTGACCCGGAGGGTGTGACCTCTCCTTGTTAGTAATTTGTTGAGTTTTCCTTTTTTGATAATAATTTAGATCAATTTATATGTTTAAGTGTTTGAAAAAAGAACCATCAAAAAATTTAAAATTTTAACAAGGGGACTCAAAACAATTTGAAAAATTTTTCTTAGAAAATCCAAAATTCATGTCAAGTAAGATACAGTTCATTTTAAATCCGACAGAACTTTAAACTGTGACCAATACTTGGCTTCACTCCTTCCCGATTGTATATTGAAAACATAAAAAAGTATTTGAAAATTATATCAAATAAAGAGGGAAAATTCATTGATAATTTTGAAGCAAATTCAAAAAATAACACGATTTTATCATGCTTTAAAAAGAATTTTTAATCAAGCTTTTGTGTTTAAAAATAATTTACGATTACGGATCGTGATTAAATTCTATTTACTGTGATTTTTCTCAAAAACATTAAAGTCTAACAAATAAAAGTATTTAATTACTGCAATATTGATTAGATTAACTTATAAATAACCTATAAACCTTGCTTGTTTTGGTATTAGAACCGTTTTTTCGTTTGAATTTAGATTGATATCAATTAAATTATAAATAAACGCTCAAAATTTTGGTCTATACAATATTTTTTTTTTTTTTTTTTTAAATTTCTAATAATAGATGAAAATTTAAGATAAGGTACTGATTGACATTTTTACTAAAATAGTTGAATAATAAAATTTCTTGCTCTTTCATCGAGTCGACACTAATAAGTTGTTTCGTTTCCTTGGACGTGACTGAATTTAAACTAATTATTAGTATGTTTGCTTTTAAAAAAAGCGCATTCAACTGACAAAAACTTCAACCTCGCTGGCCGCCTGGTGGCCGGCATCTCCACTACGCGGTACTCTATTCATCATGGCGTCTACCATCTGCAAGTCGCAACTCGCTGATGGGTTAGTTTAGTGTTTGATGATTAGATACATGTTTATAATTGCTCTTAATTTAAGTGTAATATGCGATTAAGTTTAACTGTTTAAGCGAGTGGTGACAATCTGACAACTGCAATTCTGAAAGAATTACTTTTTCAAGAATTACAACTTAATTTATTTTATATATCGGGTACACAGATAACATGTGTCCTTTAAAAATGTCTATTCGTCAGATGTCGGTAAGTTTGTATCGAGCAATAAAAATTAATTACATTGAAAAGGTTCGTGAGTTATTGCGTAAGAATCCAGATATACTAAAACAATCTGTCTCGCTATCTGTTCAAAAATATTCACCGTTGTGGGAAGCCATGATTCAAGGTCGCAAGGAAATCGTCGAAGTTTGTGTGGAATTCGGTGCTGATCCCGATGAACAGTGCAGTGTCGAACATCGTGCAATACCTAATGATGCAAAATACACGTTTCTTCAGTTTTTGGCAAGCGGTGAATTTTCTTTGAGCAGTGTTGAAATGGTAGAACTTTTAATTCGTCTTGGAGCTAACGTGAACGCTTTTAATGACAAAATAACATCGCCTTTGCGTATCGCAATAGAAAAGGGAATCATTGATTACGTCGAAATTTTACTAAAAAACGGAGCGAGACTCGAAGGTCTCGAGTGGAATACACAATCACCCATATTTTATGTTTTAAAAAACAAAAATATTGACCTGATTGAAAAAAAAAAAATGCTACTTTTACTTCTAAACTATAACCTAGACACAAATTTTGCAAATTCAAAAGGTGAAGGCCTTCTACACGTCCTCGTATCAAATCTTAATTATTACGACGATGGAGTAGAAACTGCCGAAATACTTATAAATGCTGGAGTGCAACTTGAATTTAAAAATTTTGATGGTTTTTCGCCACTGCACTACGCTGTCGATCGGGACCAACCTGAACTTGTTTCAATTTTTTTAAAAAGAGGAGCTGATGTGAATGCAAAGAATAACAATGGACAAACTCCACTTTTTTATTCTTATCAAGGAGATGATGAAGATATAATTCAGTTGCTATTAAGGTACGGTGCTGACATTAATGCCAAAGATATTTATGGGACACCGCTTCATGAAGCTTGCATCTGCGGGCCCGGGAAAATGGATATGATTATTTTTTTAATACGAAATGGTGCAGATGTGGATGAATATGACAATTATAATCATTCTCCTATTGATCTTTTAATGATAAATTCTTATGGCGAAGATGAACTTATCATGAAAGAAATTGCCAAGTTAAATTTTGAAAATCCTTTGATAAATTTGAGATTTTTGGACAGGATTAAATATGGGGGAGCCTATTATGAATCCTATATAGAGGAACTTTCTCTAATGGCTAATACCAAATTTTATCCACCTTATTCGTATCATTGCGTAATGATGATGTCAAAAAATATGAAAAAATTGGCTAGGCTCACAAAAAACGAAGAATTTATCACCAATTTTAAAATGGGTTTACATAAATTCTCAAAATACAAAGATGATTTGGAAAGAATTTTCAATGAAGCTATCGAATTCAAAAACGATTCACATATCGTCTATTCAAGATTGAGTTCTGTTTTTGGTGACTTTTTACCTAGTCTTGTAATTAGAAAAATCGCAGATTATATGACTGTAAGGGGTTTACAAATATTGTAATTATTCGTGGTAATTTATATAATTATAAATTTTTGTAACCATCTCAAAATAAAAATAGTTTCATGCAAATGTAGTTTGATTATCAAAATTTTTTATCGAATTGTTTAATAGTTGATGCTGTTCATAAAATTTATGTATTTCATGTAAGTCTAAAAATAAAATGCTTTGTTTGCGACAAAAAAAGGAATTTTATACTGTTTTTTTTTTGGTAAAACTTTTTTTAGTAAACTGTAAAAAAAAAATTTATATCTATTTAGTTAGAAGAATCAATTCATAGTTTTAAACTTACGAAAAACCAAAGAATACAATCTGTGACAAACCTGTAACAAAGAGAAAAAAAAACTTTAATTATCTGAATATTTTTATCTCGTTAAATATTGCTTTGATCAGTAAAATGTAAAATTTTTTGCAAATAATAAATGTTTAGCACCCAGTGTTTACGCGATGCCTTATCGAAAGCCCATCTACGTTCCTGATTACATTATACAAGCATAGCTCGGACGTAAAACGGCCGGCGGCATGGGCATGTTAAATATATTCCCTCACGTGAGCTCGGACAATATCGTTATAAGTACTTCTCCTACCCAGTACCCTCTCCTAGAAAAATCCCTTTTATGAAAGCCGACCGACGGCATTATATGGCTAAGTACGCGTAGTTCCCGTCCGAGTGAGTACTTAACTCTCCGGGTTCATGGTTTACGGTTGCGTTTCGAAAAACAAATCGATGAAAAGTCCCAACTCGTGCGCTAACGTTAAATTAAAATTGTTCAGTTCATAATTTTTTTTCTGTAAATAATTTTTAAAAACTTTAATAAATAATCGTTCAGTAATCATTAAATAAAACCATTTATCGACCCTACGCACACATGTAGTCATTTTTTACATAAAAAAAAAAAGCAACATCGGTTTTTCTACAACAGTCGAAACATTCTTATTACAGCGATGGTCAAAGAGATAAGCCTTATCTTGGTCATCTCGACGATGACTTAATACCGTTCTCGTGGGGGTCAATTTACTTGTGCACTTCCGCGTGTCTTACGAAAAAAGAACACCACGCGCGACTTTTCGCATCGAGCGTTGAACCTAACTGTAGAATATATTTTAAAAAAATAAGAAAGAAAAAAAAAACATTTCGATGCCATATGAATATTACTTGACCTTCAAAGCCGACCGGATTGATCCGTTTCTGATTGTTCCTATCTTTTTTTTACCTGCTTCCAATGCTAATGGGGTTTCAGTGACGTTAATTTTTCATGGCCCGATGAGGTAACGCGACACGACTTTTGAATTCCCGTTGCGGTAATCCCCGCTTATTATTTTGATCACGCGGTAGCCGGAATATTCGAGATCTAACGTATCTCGCTTTAGATTTGAATCTTTTTAGCAAAACTCAATGCTGTGAATTCGAGTGACCGGTTATTATTTTCACAATAATTCTGGGAAACAGGGAAGCACCTCAAAGTTGTTTTTTTGATAACCAAACAAAGAGGACGGGTAAAAAAAATTGTTGTTGCTGTACTAGTGAGGAAAAAAAAGTCCTCCGCGCATCTCTTTGTGCCGATCATCAAAAAGCTAATAAATTACACCGATTTTAACAACTCATGTCAGGTGTGATGGATCGATTGAAATTTTCGAACGCGCTCACTGATATCGCTCGGCCTTTTTAATTTCAAAGTCCACCGGTGTATGCATTACTTCGCCATGACTTTTTTTTTCGACCCGTCATAGAGTCGAGATCGGTAAAACATTATTTGTCAACCACCGTTTGATAGTTCAAATCGTAAATCACAATTACTATTTTTTATGTAGCTTGCTAATAAATTTAAAAATCCGTTCAAGATTTTATCAATAATAAATTTACAGTAACCGTATGGAGAAATGATCTCTTCGTTACCGCGATACCCACTTAACGACATTGGTCGCATGCAGGTTGCTAAACATTAAATTACATAATTTGCACAGTGTGCGTTATCGGGGGAATCTCTCGCGAATAGAGAGTTCAAATGATTCTGTCGCGAGCGAGTTGTATGCGGTCCGAGCAAGGTTAATATTTTCACCAGTAATTTCAAGGAATTCCGTCTGGATTACTCAAATCTCGGTACCGTAAATGAACTGCTTTACGTGGCATTTTTTCAAACTTCAGCCGCAATCTTGGTTTTTTAATTAAGTCCTCAAATTTAGTTTCATTGCTATAATTACTTCTTAGACAAAAAGTGTTTTCGCTGTTGTGGGATTGAAAGTTCAGTTTTGGCAGGAGGAGCATCTTGAGTTTATCAGGATAGTTGCGTGACTGAAAGTGGGCAACAGGTGGACGAGACATTTTCCGTTACCGCTCTAGTGTTTAATCATGCGTTTGATCTACGAATCAAAAACGCTTTGGGAAACTGGTTCATTCTTTTCAAAAAGCTCTAGTAAAACTTCAAAATCATTGCAAGTTGAACATAAATTTTTTTTTGCTAACTCGTGACGAAAATAAAAATTCTTAAAATTGTTAACACATATTAGGTTTTGATCAACAGTGATTTTTTTTATTATACATGTATACATTCAAAATTTTATTGTCTGCCGTAGACCAATTTGCAGCCTTACACGTATGATGATTTAAATACCAAACAATTTCATTGATGGACTGAGACATATCTAAATTTATAAAAAATCTGTTACACTTTTGAATTAATAAGCCTGCTAACTTTAAAAAAATATTTATTTTGGTCTCATCCAGATTTTATGTAAAAACTAAAATTTTAATGCTCGTTACTAATTTAAATTTTCTACTAGCAAGGAGAGGACCAGGCATTTGGGTCATGGATTTGGCTCAAACTTGGTATATGGGCTCCAAATATGCCAAAAAGAAACCTCTAAGTGTCAGTTTCTCTGAATGGGCCTTTTAAAGTCATGTCCCCTGTACACCCCATGCTAAAAAATCAGCATTTTATTAGCGTTTTTCAATAAAAAGCTGTTTTTGACCCGATTTTCAAAAAAATATTGCTCAGACCCTATTACACTTACAGAATTCCGAAACCTCGCAATTTTTTCGTCTTTCCAAGTATTTTATGGAAAAAATTATTTGAGATTTTTTTTTTATGTATTAGACCATCTAAAATTAAGATGTTTTTCGTCATTTTTTCATTTTAAATACCTCAATTTTACATGGTCTAATACATAAAAAAAAAATCTCAAATAATTCTTCCGAAAAGTACTTGAAAAGACGAAAAAAATGCGAGGTTTCGGAATTCTATAAGTGTAATAGGGTCTGAGCAATATTTTTTTGAAAATCAAGTCAAAAACAGCTTTTTATTGAAAAATGCTGATTTTTTAACATGGGGTGTAGAGGGAACATGACTTTAAAAGGCCGATTCAGAGAAACTGACACTTTGAGGTTTCTTTTTGGCATATTTGGAGCCCATACACCAAGTTTGAGCCAAATCCATGACCCAAAGGCCTGGTCCTCTCCTTGTAAGTTTAACACACTGATGGAGGAAAAAATTTTTTTTTGTGACAGTCACTTGATAAAAAGCATTCCAATTAAAATATCAAAACACCCCATCAGTAAAGTGACCTTTACAAAAAGCGTTTCTAGCGTAGGCTAAAAATACCGACGACCAGAAACAAAAAGAAACCTGGAGCAGGACAATAAAAGAATCGTCAGTAATTAAAACATCAAAATGTAACACAAGTCAAAATTAGAAGAGAGGGAATCGAATCGGATCGGACTCGAACGTCTCATTGACTTTTTCACACATTTTGACAAAGTCGTAAACAGAAGGAATCAAAAATTTTTTGGTTAAACTATTTACAATCTTACATCGTAGTTAAAAAACTGTTTATTAATTTGAATTATTACGATCGACTCCTGTTTTTTTGTGACTGTTTCGATTTGATTCTTAAATTAATCGTAACCACAGTTTAAAATTGTATTTTATATATAAACATACTAGTTGTGAGCATTTACCTTTCGTTTTTCCGTTAAAACTCGCTCAAAACCAGCTCCTCCGACTTTGTCAAGAAGAAAAACGGTACACACATTTACACGCGTCTGACTTACACCGAGCCGGCGGCGCCTTTTTTTCTAGCTGGACTCTTCAACCTTCGCTCGGATGCTTCGCAAGGACTCGGTCTCCTTTTTTTTTCTCCTTCTTCGATAAAGAGACACTGGCTAGGCGGTTTTTTATTATTGTTTGTTGTGTACGCGCGTCTCTGGAAAAACGGGTTGAAAGCGAGATCGAAGCCGGCCGAAGTGGCACTAATCTCGAGTGTTTTTCTTTGGGATGATATTTTCATTGCGGTACGATTTTAATATTTGAACTTTGGTGTTTACTTTTGGCATGTTGTTTTTAAAAATTCCAGAGCTTTTTTTGCATAACCGGTTTGATTCAATTTTCTTAATTTTAGCTTTGTTGCTATTAATAATATTAAAAAGCTCAGTTAAGATTATAATTTTTCAGTAAAATTACAGATAAAGTATTATTAATACTTTATATTAATTTTTACTATTGTAGTTTATCGCAAATATTTTAGTTATTGTTTTATGTCGGAAATATTCATCAGTTTGGCATTAATGAAAAAAGAATACAGTTGGCAATAATAGTTTTGTACACTATTCAAAAAATATTTTAATTTCCGTCTGACGTAACTTTTTTTTTGTAAAATGGATTTTTTTGACGTAATAGTGCAAATAAAAAAACCCTAAAGTTTCACCAAAATTAGTTCACTGTCATCATAAAAAAAAAAAGAATCCACCTTGACAAAATTACTGTACTATCTTTGAAGAAAAAAAGCCGACGACATGGTTCAATACCACAAAGTGTTGCAAAAAGTGACGGCCACCAAAGAGGATCGTATGAAAATAAACTGAAAAAACCGGATTCTTATTGTCATTCTTAATCGAGCTTAAGAAACCTAAATGATGAAAGCAGCATTAAAAAGGCCAAGGGCCGTTCAAAGACATTTCACAAAGGTCACTTATTTGATCATGAATTAACTAACTTTTTCAAAAAAAAGCTTTACTTATACTCCGGAATCGACGTAATAACAATTCGTAGTAGATTAAATATTCGATTATCGACATTAAAACAGTCAGGATTGTCACAGAACACATAAAAAATAAATAAATTATCCTCGGTGTATCAGAATTAGCGTTTACTATTTAATGTCAAAAGATACGAGCAATCATATCTGTATACCGTTAACGATTTATACAACTTAACATGAAAATTATCATAACATAAAAAACTACTTACCCCCTCCCCCATTACTAACTGTACAAGGGCCATTTTATTACCCGCGACCCTCATCAATAAGCCAAAAATAGAAAATCACAAAGCATCTCGCACGCAAGCCAGGGAGGACACTCGCAGGATCTCCTCCGCCATAAATAACCTCTCGCAAATGTATTCCCGGTAATTAAACACTTAGAGCGGCTGGCTGAAAGCACGCACGCAAACGATAGATCACGATTCGCCAAATTTTACTCTCGTGGGAAAACGAGCTTTTATCTCTAGTGAGGACTAATTTGTCATATTCCGATAAAAGCCGAAGCAGCTCGCTCGTCGTTGTCCCCCGCGCATTACCATACAATCGGGCGCTTATTCCGAGAAACTGAGATTCCCGACGTACCTGCGAAGGGAAAGGGAATAAAATACAAGGAGAGAATCATCCGCACGCGATCCGAGATTACTCCTCTTTTTTTTTCTCTCCCAGATAAGTGTTAAAAGGGTAGCTTCCATATAAATTATGCGGATTTCGGGTGGGAGAGAGATAAGGAGCTATCCACGCGAGCTCCCTTTTATGAATAATTGGGTCTTAACAATTATACGAGAACTGACTTATCGGATTAAAATTCCTCAGACGAGCTGGGGAGAAGAAAGCGACAGTCATCCTTCGATACCAGATGGAAAACGTGCGAAATAAAAATCAATGGATGTACCAGACGCATCCCGAAAGCTTTTTGCAACGGGCTAGCGGTAATAAAACTCTTTTTTTTTTCGCGGCTAGCTCCCCGCAGGCGAATAAAAAAAAATGTATTGCAATCCACTTTGTCATTTCCGTTCGGCGAGTCTAGTTAGGGAAATGAACGATGCCTATACACAAACTCAACAAGTGTACGGGCTGTAGTTTTGTGAGTGATGAGGCTCGGAAGTTTTTCAAAGGTAACCTTATGAGCTTGTAAGATGTTTACGAGCGAGATACGAGCCATTAATTATGACGGATACGTCACTCCGGAGTGATTTTATTATTATTTTTTTGATTAATTTAAGTGGATATTGAATTTTTTTTTATGACGGAGAGTTCTAAATTTTTTTTTTTTAATTCATAAACAACTAAGTCAGGGTTCTTGATAAATTAAGTATAGTCTTCTCTAAAGTCTGAATTAGTTTAATATTGGAAATCATATATTACAATTACAAAAAAGTTGTAACTTTTTTATCTTTGAAAAAACCGTCAACTGGTCGTTTCTTACGAGCACCTAACGATTCTTCCATCGTAAAAAGTAACATTTTCTCTGAAGGCTGTCTTCAAAGTAACTGTCCAAAAAGATAAAAAAAAATTTTTTTTAAACATCCATGTCCAATCATATTGAACTTCGCAAAGTTACGTCATTAAATCAAGTTTAAACGTTCGTCGGAGCAACACGAAAATAACCACGTGTCTTCAGAGCTGACAATCAACGATTTATGATTACTTTCGGCACAAGAGCGCGGCTTTTTCGAAAAGATTAAACATATGAAAGAAGAAAAAAAAAAAAACTACTTACTTTCTCGTCAACGCGCGCGCATTAACGACGCGATGCGCTCCGATGAGATATATTCGCAGTTAAAAGGCCGAAGCCGCGATCGGATCTCCGCGATAACGCGGAGGGATCGTGATTGATGGACGGGAGTTTATCATTAGCGAGTATTACCACGCGTCTTTACAATGAGTGTATCGGGGGTATGTGCGGGACAAAAGTGCTCTATTGTTAAAAGACAGAGTACCTTTTTTTTTTACGACGATGCTGCGGAGATACTTTCATGCATCGTTAAGGTCGCGGGTTTATTGATTCATGGGGAGAATCGACGAGTTATGGTGTTGTAAATGCCGGTATTTTTAATTTTTCGATGCACCGAGTATGATAATGACGGGGCTTGGTTGGATGCGTTCATGGTTACGGTTGGCTCTTCGGCGGCGTTCGAAAGTGCGAATTATTTGAATATTGTTTAAATTGTATGACAATGGAATGATATATCGTATCAGTGGTCGTAAAGTGTTGAATTCATTAATTATGGTTATAGTTAGGAGTTGTTTATTGACTAATCAGAGTGTAATAAATTGTGGTATAAACACGAGTATAAACATTACAGAAATTTTGAAGGGTACTCATTACATTAGAAATTAACTTTTTTACAAAAATTTGAGTAAAAATAAAATAAAGGTTTTGAATCTAAACAAATAAATTAACAGGGCGTGGCCAATGAAACCGTAAAAAAGCGTGTTTAACATCCCATCCAATTAAAATATTTATGATTAATTGCAAACATTTAGTTACGACGTGCAGTGCATACTGAACTGTTTTTTAAAAAGGACCCCATAAAATATGTATTTGCCGTGTATGGGTAAAAATCCTTTCAGGAAAAACACCATTGACCTGCAGGAAGATCGCTCGAATAAAATATTAAAATTTATTAACCTGACCGCGGAGGCATAACGCGTAACAGTACACATAAATGATGCAACTTGTTAATGTAACTGTAAATTCGTGTACTCTTACTTTTTCAACTTTTGAAACTAATTTTACAAATTTACGAAAATTTTATTGGGGTGTTTCAAAAATTTTAGACTATTTTATTCGGAAGGTTAGTATTTTAAAAAATTGATATTTACAAGCGCTTTTTTATTGTATATGCATTGTAAAACTTTGAAAATTCAAATTACCTACAATCACGTTCAATTACGCGTAAAACCTGTAATTTGTCCGCTCCGATCGAGATTTGGATAAGTAAATTAAAATATTCGTCCCGACTCTGAGGATGGACTCAGGTTGATCGTATAAATTAATTCGAAATTTTGGAAAAAAAAAACTCGGAATGTGCGGAATTACCCGGTTTGGTAGGTGCAAGCCGCCTCGATGGAAAAGTGATACGAGATACAGTTTTTTTTTGTTGCTGTAAAAACCCGCAATTTCGACAAAATGGCACGGAATATGCACAACTTGTTTTTATTGTCGTTAAAAGAATGAAAAAAAAAATTCAAATTCTAGAGCAAAAACGGAACATTTTTTTATTGCGGCTTCCTAAAACTGTGTACAAATTACTTTTCAGGGAACCGCTCGCGAATTATTATAAACAACGTGGATCACAACAATTTTTTCGAGAGAAGAAAAAAAAAAAAAAAAAAAACGGTTGTAAACACGGCAGCGACACACTTTGTACATTTTTATACGCAGGTTTACAAGCGCCCCCCATAAACTTTTCAAAAAGGTCTGTCATTATCTTTCTTTAAAAAAAAAAAAAAAAAAAAAAAAAAAAAAAAAAAAAAAAAAAAAAAAAAAAAGAACAAGGTATACACTTAAGATAGGCATAAATCTTGACACGCATGCCAAAGTGCGCAGCATCTTTAGAAACAAAAAAAAATTCGAAACGTGTCATTTAGCCATTATTACTCATAGATGGCTCCCAATAATAGATAGGCTTTCTGTTACAGAAATCATCTGAACAATCGCCGCTGCCGGACAGCTGCAGCCGGCTACGCACCGTGTAATCATCCCCGCGTTCGGATGTGGGCTTCGTTTTTTGAACATAATCCCCGAGGGCCGTAGTGGCATCCTTAATATATCGCTACAATGTTTTACATAAAATTGTTTTTTTTTTTTTTTTTTTTTTTTTTGCGTGCGTGCTTGTCTGTGGAAAAGCATTTCTAGGTTTATATCTGCATAATTTTATGTTTCACGGTTAATTATGGTGATAATTTTATACTGTCGACAAATTGTCCGGCTTTTAAGCAGGGCTTGCATTACCAATACAAGTATACTTAAAATCTATAAATATTTTTTTAAAGAATAATTTAATACCTTTCGCAAAAGAGTTTTTCAAGTTGTGACCGTAAGAGGTCAAAAATTGTTTATTTATGATCTTGAATGATGCAAAGTTTGAAAATTGAAGAGACAATTAAAAAAGCCTACAGTAACTTCTACAAACCTTCTCCGTAAAATTTTCCAACGGATAACCGTATTCTAGATTTCTAAATTTTCATTTGTGGCTTTAACAGGCAAACAAACAATAAAAAAAAAGTTCGAAAATAGGCTAATTTCAAAAAAAATTTTAAATTACAAACATGAACTTTAAATAAAACAAATTATTGAATTGGGTACCTAAACTTATCATAAATATCCAAATTTTATTAAATTCGGGCTGATCGTTTTGCAACAATCAATTTGTTAACAAAGGGTCTACCGCGTAATACCTTTGTGTTAGAAAAAATTTTGTGGTTAAAAAATGAACTTCTTATAGGTGCCAATATTTTTCCCACAAAGTTCAAGAGATAAAATTAAGTTAATTACAATATTTTAACAACATAAATGATTGTCTCTAAAAATGTCTCATTATACTGGGACAAAACAGTTCAAACAGCGGTCGCCGAAAAAAAAAAAGTGTCTCATCATTCACCAGCCGGCCATTATTCAAAAGTCTCATCCCACACGACCGTAATTAGCCGTCGAGCCGCGGAGTCCTTACTGTAAAGGATCAAATGATAAGCTGCGCGCCCTGGTACTGATTACACCCGGCATTGTTTAATCGCGACCCGGAAGAAGAAGAAGAAGTTTCGGAGCCGACGTAATAATATCCGCGCCCAAAGGTGGCACTGACCTTGCCTACCAGCCCAAGACTCGCTCGCGAGTTGAAAAGCCTTTCTCTGGTAGGCCGCCCGCCGCCGCGCCGGGTACTGTTATGTTATATACACGCTCTCCTGCTGTGGCACACTTGCGGAATGCCCACCTTCCTTTTTCTCTCTCTCTCTCGCTCTTTTATTCTCCTTCTTCTTTCTTTCTGACCGTGAAAATCTCTGCATGGCGTAATCGCTGACATTGGCTCTGATAACCAGCCAACCGATTTCGTGGGAAACAACTATCGATCTGTTCGTATGGAAAAACCATGCCTGGTTTGTAGAGCAAACAGTGTGGTTTTCAATGGGATTTGTTTTTTTTTTTTTTTGTGGTTTTAACAATAAATTATTTTCTTTGTTGTGGGCTGTTGGTTACATAATTAAAAGTTTGCTTTATATTTGTTCAAACAATCCACAATGTTCATGGTTTACGATGTGTGAGTTGAAATGACACTTTTCAGTCTTTCAAATGAATTGAATTACCAATGTCATTTTTCATAAATTTTTCTATTCATTGTAATAATTATTTTCACAAAATCGTTACGCAACAGCACCAAACATTTTTCGTGACAAACAACCTACATTTGCACGAGTAACTTCTGCAATCCGAGAACCGTAATTTTTTATTGTAACTCGTAACCGGCTCGCATTTTTATTATTTTCGCTCGAGCCCGCACAATCTTCGATTCCTTTTTTTTCAAATAAACCGCTGAAAACAAAACGAACCGATCCGCTGTAACACGAGTAAGCGAATCTCAGATCTATGGAAGTATCGAAGTTCACGATCCCAATTCGAAAACAGCGTTATTAAAATTTTTACCGTCCAGAAAATGACGACTAATTAAGCATAAAAACCCCACTTCAAGTGTCCGTAACGTCTTACTTTCGCAGGTGTTTATGTAATTAGCCAATGAGGAGATCTCAGCCACGCGATATGCAACCATTATGCATGATGATATTTATTATTGTGATTATCGGTGAAAAAAAAAGAGAGGTGAAGAATCGTCGAGCGTGCCGAGGTGAATGAAAAATGAACATAATCCACTGGGATGCACCGTAGTATTCAATCAGCATCGCTGTTTTATACACTTCAGGGTTAGATGGAGTCGCAATTACGCCAGCTCCTTTTGTATGGAAGAAGAATAATCGTAGTGCGATGATGGAAGTAGAGAAGGTCTTTTTTTTAACTTATTCTAGGTACGGGATAAGTTGTAATTATGATTGCGAGCGACGGGGATTGTTTGATTAAGCGAAGTGCGACTGTTTGCTCAGCGTCTATCAGCTGCCGATTGTTTATAAATGCACTACCGCATCTTGCAATGTAAATAGTGAGTAATAATAATAAATGTAGAGTTTATAAATTTGAAGCGCAGAGTGTAGCCAAGATTATTAGATTGTTTTGTTTGATTGTTTTTATCTGACAAAAAAAAATGGTTATTTATTCAAACTATTTTTATCTTTTCTCTGATGATGTACCGTACAAACCACCAGAAACAATCTACAAAATCAAGTTGAACCCTCTGAGCTTTTGAAAAAAATATTTTATTTCAAATGTCTAAACTCCAACTGAAAAGATCAACCAGTAGATTATAAAATTTTTAACCCCTCAAAACCATCATACCCATAAAACTGGATAAAAAAAAAAAAATCCGAATCATCCTTTGTTCATTCTCGCAACATCCACACACCTGCGATACGGCCTTAGATAATCCACGGCTGGAATGATGACATAAATAAGGAATTTCAACTTGAACTAGAAAACCTGCATCCCTGCAACATTTCGCGCAGTCCGAGATCGGAAACTCCCGGGATTTTATGTGGGTGCAGCGGACGATAAAGAAAAAAAAAAAAAAAAAAAAAAAACATGGGATTCTTGGAAGCCGCGAGTTGCGCAAGCGCGGTTGTTTATAATACCCGCGGGTATATGGAAATAATTGTAATTTTTTATGATAGAAGCACGCGGCAGGTGTTTTGATTCAGCAAATATTGATACGAGGGAGTGTACGATACACACGCGGATAAAGGATCTTCGTGCGAGAATTCAATTTATGGGGTTTTAAGCGTATTATGTGACTCAATCGGCTTGTGGTGTATGCACGGCTTTTAAAGTATGCAATTTAAATTTCAATGTGACGTTTCGAGCCTTGTGTATATTCATAAGTGATCGTTATTTATTCGTGTAAACAGAGGTTTTGATTTTCCAATTATATATTTATGAATGAACGGATTAGTTGTTGACTTTAGCTGCTCCCAATCCCCATCACCCTTGAACTAAGTAATTATGACGATTAATACAGACAGTGATCAGCTGACCGTAGCAGGTTGAAATTTAGACAGACACAAAATTGTTTGGTAAAATTTTTTAAGAATCGAGGAACACCGTTACCGGGAGAATAAAATTCGATTCGCTGGGCATTGTAAAACAGCCGGCCATAAATAACCATCGGGGCTTTTGCCCCCAGCTCGTTACGCGCCTCCACTATAAAAGTCGCGTACCTGGTAGCTACACCGCGCGCGGTTATTTGCGATCGGTGCGACGATTATTTATATCGGGTACGTATCTGCGGGGAAAAGCCTTGGCCTTCGACGCGCTCCTCCTTACGTAAGAGCTCTTACCGCTCGTCACACAGGAATGCTCACAGTTTGACTTTTTGAGTAACGGTGCGCGCGCATCTCGGAAACAATATTCAAATGACTGCAGCTCTCTTCCCGCCTTGGAATTAGTTTTTTCGCGGAACCGCTTAACCCCCGCGGACGATAAACTCGATTTTAACAGGTGTAATTTACCGAATCGCTTCTCTTTTAGAATGCCCCCACTGGCTCCTTCTTCTTGTTTTTTACTCTCGTTCTCGCGCCTCCGGACAGTTTAACGATCATCCTTTGTGCTCCAGCAGCAGCCCGGTCCGAAAACGTCGTTCCGCAGATCATCATCGGGTTTTTGGCTCCCGATAAAAGGGCACCGCTCGACATGTGAATGAAATATTTACCACCGGTGCGGTCCCTCTTTTTTTTGGGGACTCATGGTGCACCGGAAGTCGGGATTTCACAGGACTAATTTTATGATGGCTCTATCAGGTGTATTTATCTATTTACATGCGTATGAATTGCGAAGTAATGAATGATGATGATTAAAATAATGTTGAATAATGATATGATTTTTGTACTAAGAACTCGGTTACGATGAACTTGAAATAACGACACAGTACGCAGTCTTCAAGGTACCTGAATTATGTATTTACGAAAGAATTTTTATATTTTCAAAGCAGCTCGTTTACCGAACAATTCAAATAAATAACTTTCGACGTTGTTTATCGCACCTCAGACCCATTTAATTTAAATTTCCCTCGTCTGCAACTGTTGAAACACTCGAACCCAGCGCGAGAAATTATCACGTCGAACTCGTTGTTTTTTACCCCCGCGCGCGGGTCGTATCTCTTATTTAGATGAGCACAATTTTTCAGACCTCCCGCGCGCCGTATTATTCATAAAACATCCCCTTGTTCGACCGGCGAGCTTGTTCGAACAATCGTCTTTGATACCGCCCTGGACCGAGTCCCCCTTTGTTGGCGGATTTTTTTTTTTTTTTCAGGTGTATGAGATGCCCCGCGTCGTAAATCAGAGCTAAATGCGTGCTGGTTTATTTATCGGGGAGTTTTTTTTTTCTGTTTCTCGTGACTCGCCGGCGCAAGAAAACATTTGTTCTCGCGTAATTGAAGGAGTCGGGAGCGATCGCAATAAGGGCTTATCTGCGACTTCATCAGTGCTTAATTTTTCATTTGATGAATATCGTATTCGTTGTCAGTAATTATTATTCATTTGGATTTTTTTTTATGTGTAAACATGGCCCATTAATTTTGGAATTTGGTGACGAATCAGAAAAAATTGTGAAGTTTGAAAATTTTTTTTGAAAGTTGGAATTCGGTAAATAAAAAATTTATTTTTACTCAGACGTCAAAAGATTTCGGAAATAAATTTATTTGTTTGTTTTTCAATAATTCGTAACTACCTAAAAAATCAATCTGGTTTGTAGATTAATTTTAGTTTTATGTAGATAAATTTTTTTTTCTATAAGTTTGATATATTTTACACGAAAAACTTTTTTCTAAACTTGATTATTCCTGTAATGTATCTTATGACCGCAATCTCTTGAAGAACCCAAATTGGAGTCTCAGCATTGGTCAGCTGACGCGTGTTTACCACCGGTTTGACCCGTGACTCGTTGGCCGAGGTTACTCTTCAAAACTTTCCAAAAAGCTCGTTGATCCCGGTTTTAATAAACAAATCGATGAAGTCTTTAAGACCCCCCTTTCTCGGGTGCAAACAATTGCGATAATCCAAAAACTCGTCACTGAATTACCCGCGCTCGGAGTGAATAAACTCGTTTATTGGTCATCGACCGATCCCCCGTAAAGAAGGTCCGGCTAATAAAAGTTGACTTTTGTTTACAAGTCATCGCACTCGCGAGAGAGTTAAATGCAAAACAGGATACCTGATAAGGAGGGTAGGCGCCTGGTCTGTAGTAGCTGCTGGTGGTCAGTGCCGGGTGGCTCTTGCTGCTTCCGCACATAGAGGCCATGGCTATTGGAAATGCTCAAGTCGACGAACCAATAAAATCACCCCGCACAAATCACATCGTAATCTCACAGAACAAAAAACCGAAAAAACAAATAAAAATAAAAAATAAACTAGAGGGTGCTTATAGAGCTCCCGCACACAAAGGTCCGGCCAATAAGGCGGCTCGACACCGACTGCGCTCCGCGCTCCGATGCTCAGCGGCTCTCGCGGATCCCAGCTCCTTCCAGCACGCCGCCATACCTCATCTTCTCTCTCTCTTTCCTTGCGTTCCTTTCTGGGACTCACCTCCTTCCCTTCCTCCTCCTCCTCCTCTAGGACGAGCGTAGGCTGAAGAGGAGATCGAGGATACATGTATAGGGTTGCACTCTGCTCCCATCGCATCGGGACCCGAAGGGTTCCTTCTCCTCCTCCTTTCTTTCTGCCTCTCCTCCTGACACCGCTTTGTCCTTCTAAATTTTCGGGGGACTCGTGTGAAATAAAATATATACATCGCGATCTGTTTGGTACCACTGCAACGCAAGAAAGACTGCACTTTGGTAACGTGGCTTTGATTAGAAATTTAGGATTGAGTGAAAAATTTTTTCTATCTCGAATTTACATGCTTATCGATTGAATCATCTTGAACAACTCGGGTCGTCGAAAAAACCTGGTGAACGTATGAAATTTTTATTTCGACAGTGCGACGAGGTCAATGAATCTGAAGATTCTGTTTTTCTCTTTTCAATTATTATCTCGTTTGGTGAATCCGAATTTAATCATCCAATTAATTTGGTAAGGTTATAGAAACTAAAATTAAAGTTCGTACTTTTCTTAGACGGCATTTTTGTCGTGATGAAAAATTACTGGTTTATTGCATTAAAACTCTTTATCCTATGGATCTGAGAAAGATTTTCATTTGATTTCTCAAATTGATGTACTGGTAACCTTGAGGATGGAGCAACACGGATAAGACATTGACATTCGGAATCATTAATCTTGAAATCATTTACAAACATCGATTTCGAGAATTCAAAGTTAAGGTTCAGAGGTATGTAACCCCGCGCATTGAGGAGATTAATCATGATTTTATAGTTCTTAGATAATTTAATTAAAAAATTAGTATCAGTTTACTACTTTAATGTCAAGGATTTCAAATTTTTTTTATGCTTATTTATTTTTTTTTTTATCTACAACTTGATCTGGTGATGAAGCTCCTATTTATGAACATTTTAGAGTAAAAACTAGATTTATTCTTGTTTGTTCAAACGAATTAGTTCTGAATTATTCCAAAAAAACAAAATTTGTGTATGGATAGAAGGTGATGATACTTTGACTTTCGCATCGTGTGAATTCGCAAAATGAATTCAAGGTGAAATAATCGATTTTGTCAAGTATTCCTTGCATGTAATTTGAAACTAATCTTGAGATATAAAAATGCATCGTGTTTTGATTGACAATGTAAAAAATTGAGAATAAAACTAAATCGCAACAATAGTATTTGTGTTGAAAATTTTTATTTTTGGAAACTATTAAAAATTTTATTAGTGTTTTTTTTCGGTAGGTTTAATTTTTTATCAATTTCTTACAAACTTATTCTTATAAACTATCTTCAAACAAAGCACATTTTTTAGGTTTTGGTTGAGTTTATTACATAAATTATTTTTTTTTTTAAACTCAAAATTTTATGATTCTGTATTATTTTAATAAATTAGTAATCAATGTAAAGTTTTTTGATTGCAAAGAAATGCACAATCGTTTTGAATAAATTATTTTGTTTTTTTTTCTTTTAAACATTTTGATATAAGATGATTTTTAAAAGTGGATATTCAATTCTTAATCTTCTTAAAAACCATCAAAATCTGTCAAGAAAGAGATTTAGTCATTTTTTTAAATTTCAGCTTTTTTCTTATTTTTTTGAGTGCAAGCTCATCCACCGTAGATTATGACATATAAAATGTCATGGGGCAAGCGTTTTTATTGTTCAAATAATTATAATTTTTAAGATATTTATTTTTTTTTATTCAATAAATTTTGATTGAAAAATCAGTTTTAGGAAAACAATTTAGAAAGTGTACTCCAAAGCCACACTTTTAGCTTAAGTTAAAAGCATAAAGAACAGTACGTACTTGAGAATGTAAAATTTAAAGTTAAAGATGCTTTTAAACTTACATAAATATCGGAACGAGAAGTTGGTATCGGTACGATTGAAATTTAGAGGCTTTTTTTTATAACAATAAAACTAGTTCTTTCAATAAAAAATAACTGCTATTGCCTTCTTTCTGACTCTAACTGATATTTTGCATTCTAACTGTCTGCACTAAATAAATTATCAGACTCAACTGTTGTTTCCATGACAATCAGAGATAAACAAAATGAATCATAATTTTTTTTTCTTATATTCTAAAAAACCATCAACTTTTAAAAATACTTTCACAGAATCAATTTAACATCCCACTTACTCGAAAAAGAAACAAGTAATAAGACGAACTCCCACCGAGAAACATCCCAGGTCATTTGCACTGAAAAAAAAAAAAACAGCAAACACCTACACTCTTTCTTCTCCCGGTGCACTCGCGCTTATTTCCGTCTCTCGGAGACTTTTTTTTCGCCCGTTAATGCGCCAGCACATGTCGATGACCGCGTCGGTCTCAATTAACAGAGGAGCGGGGCGAGATGTAGGAATGGTAATTCGCGATTAGGACGCCGATGGCCAATTATTCGATTACCTGCGGTGGTGATATTCTTATCCAGACACCTTTGATTGGGGTAATTGGAAAAATAGAGTAGAGGGTCGGGATCTTTATGGTAGATCGACCATTGGTTGCTACTGATAACCAAATTTTTTTTTATTACAATAAGGTTTTCGTTCAATTACGATTGATTAAAGTGTATTTTTTAAATGAAATTAATTTGAAAAATTCATATAATTTTTCTTTAGTTACGTATCCGTGTGCTATGTTTATTTCAGGGACCCGGTAATAACAAAATGTTTTGTTATTTTTGTTATGTTATAATTTTGTTATAGTACAAATAACAAAATGGACTTTTGTTATGTTATTCTTAAAAATAACGTAGCAAAACAGACTTTTGTTATGTTTTTTTTTTAAGTGACAAAATTTCTGTAAAAATTCATTTCACTTTTTGAGCTTATCTAAACGAAAGAATATTGCTCAGGAAAATCATTCCGACCTAAAAAAAGTCTTGAACTAAAAGTTTGAATTTTTACAGCAATTTCGTTACTTAAAAAAAATAACATAACAAACTTTTGTTATTACCGAGTCCCTGGTTTATTATATCATAATATTCTTAAATTATTTTATTTGAAAATCTATAAGATAGTCACATGAATTTTAATGAATGTACAACCCCCACATTAAAAGGAAAAAACTTTTAAAGAGACATTAAGGGGATAATGAATTTTTTATGCCGACAAAGTAGGTTTTTAAATTGACTGTATAAGACATTCGTAGATTCAAATTAAGAAAATTATATGTAATTTAAAAAACTTTTTTGAATCTGCCCTCACAACTCATCACTCACGTAAATACCTCAGCCCGCAAGTTTTTTTTCCGGAAATAAAACAATAACAATTTCGAATCCCCCCTGGTATTTTTCCCTGATGCAGCACTAAAAATTCAAATTCAGCCGACAAGGATCGCGTAAAAGGGCGTCGTCGGTCGTAAGCCAGGAAAATTAGTTGGGCTTTTCGTTAGAGAAGGCAGCAGCTGCACCGTGTCTTATCTCGTTACCCGCATAGCGAAACGGAATAATTGACTCCTTATTGCTCATTTCTGGTAATCGCGGTAGCCTGCGAGGATTGTGTCGAGATGCGCTGGGAACGGAATTCAACTTTTTCAGATACCCTTTTTTTTTTTTTTCTTTTTTTATTACATGTATAAGGCTCAGGCACGAGACCAACTAATGAATTGCTAAATAGGTTTGTGTTTTCGATATTGATGCGCGACTCTTTTTATAAGCCACTCCGGAGCCTGATGCATTTACGTAATCAATGCCTGTACATTTGCATTAAAATTGGTACTCTTAAAATTCTTGAGATGCAAATTTAGGTAAGTATTTTTTAATGGTGCAAAAAAAAATTTATAAATAATTTTTTTCATCCGATCAAAAATAAAATTTTTTGAGTTCTTTTTGTTAGAACATTTTTACGTTTAAATGAATTAATGTTTTATTAAGTTTAAACTCTATATTTAAAATTATCTCAAATAGTAATAATAAATTTAAACAATTTTAAAGCTTTTCAATAAAAAAAATTTTCAATTAAATTTAAAAGCTTATGGTAATAGCGTAATTTTACTTAATTAGCTTCATAGTTTTAAGCCCTTGGCCCTTTTGGACCATTAAGAAGTGTCATCGAGTCTATAGATTAAAGATAATAAGGGAGGCACTTTAAGAACACTGGGCAATTTAGGTATTTTATAATGTAAAATTAGTAGTTTCAAACCTACAAGTCACGGTTATTATATTATAATAATTTGATGAACGAGTATTGAACTTGTAATTGAAATTTTTAATATATTAAAATTGTAAATAAAATTGTTACATACTTCCTTGTAAAAAAAAAATATAATCACTTAAATTTAGATTCAGGAAAGTATTCCTAAAGTAATTGTTGTTTGTACAGTGTGGTCAAAAAAAATTTTTTAAGCTGTAAATAAAAAAAATTTCCCAAAGATTTTTCTGACCACAATGCCCTTTACATTAGAGTATTTGTGCGAAATTTCTTGTAATTATCATTTCTCTTAAACGAAATCTTGGGCGGGGACCTGGTCCCCTGAACATTCTAATACAATTTCTAACGAATATAATTGAAATTTAATTGACAAAAATAATTCAACTATCTTCACAATCCAGGTATTTTCCTATCAAAAGAATTATGGTTCAATTAAGAAAACAAGAAGAGATAAATCTCGTCCTGCCATCGGATCTTTTTACTCAACATCTAAATTCCACAAATCAATCGTCATCCCGACTACCGCAAAACATCGTCCCTCGAAAATTTCGCCGATACAATTTAAATCCCCCTTACAATCGGCTTTAAGTTTTTTTCTCTCAAAAAAACTACCTCGTATCAAACAAAAACCAAAAAATCAAAAGAGCGATGTTATAATTCTGATGACAATCGATGATGCACGATTATGCAGATTTTATTGAAAAAAAGAGGAAGGAAAATGAGATGGCTGTGGGGTAATGAATTTAATGGGCAGCCGCGTGGGAAATGCCGACGGCTTTTGTTTTGCACGGAGAATGCGATAATTTACGCGTGCACGCGGTGCATCAAGAGGCTTCTTGTTGGATCATGACTGCTGCAGCACAAGTGCGAAGAAGAAGAAGAAGAAGAGGGAAGCGAAGGTTCAAATCATGCGTGCTTCCTCTTTTACAGAAATGCAGAATACATCAAGGGTTTTTCCAAAAATACAACCATCTTTTTTATTCTAAATCGTTTATGGATCACAAGTACGAAATAAATTTTTGTCCTCTAGGAAGCTAAAATAATAAGTTTCTACTTGGTTTTAAAGAGTAAAAAACTTGCATAAAACACGGGTTTCTGAATCTTCTTTATTTTAAAGCTATGAAAATATTTTTAATGAAAATTTTGACATAAAATATGTCATTACTGATTAAGTGCATAGAAGTTTCATTATGTTCAAACAAACTCGACTCTTTACATAAATGTCAATCTTAATTGAAAATTTTACTTTTTACACTGCACCCAACGAATTTACATAAGTCCAAGAATAGTAAGCTTGCACTCGACAAAAAGAAGTAATTCAAATAACAAACTCTGCGGGCGAAAGTTGGAGATTCATCAAGATTTTTATCTCCACGAATGACAAGCGGCTCTTGCGTAAGAATACTCAAATTCAATATTTTATTATAGAACAACGCATTCGACGAGTGAGATTTGCTCTTGAGTCATTTATTTAAACATCAAAATCTAATTTATAGCATGTGTTTTCCGTTCTTAATGAGGAAGTTGCAAAATCTTATACGTGATGGACGCGATGAGTTACGGAGAGTGTGAGTGATACTTTTGCCTACATATGATAAGTGTGAAAGGTAATGAATCTCGCAGCGATAAAAAAGTTAACAATGACCACTTTTCAACAAGTGTAATTACATTTTGAATTGGTTTTTCGTTAAATTATCCAACCCCGCAAAACTCCTGCATCGTTCTTTAACATTGCTGGTTCCTCCTTGTCAATAAAATAATTTTTTAATTCTATAAATATTATAAATTACAAATGGTTTATCAATCTTAATTTCCTTATAGGCTGTATATCTGTAGATTTTCGAAGAACAACTCGTTACGTTGATGCAGTTGCTTCATCTCGTACAACCCTGCAGGGTAATGCAAAACATTGCGATTGCTCCTGGTCGTGATGCAGTGAGGAATCGCCAAGCACCGTTGCTTGATTGGATGCCAAGTCACCTCCCGTACACGATTTTGCGTGTCTAGTTGTCGATTTATACCCTCGCACGATAAATTAAAAGTATTTTTTTTATATATGTATAATAACAATAAATATTACGTCACCAATTCAAGCATTTTTAATACAACTTTATAAGTCGTATATAATATATCTATGTATGTATATATTAGATTATTATAGGAGAGTAGGACTCAAGGTAAGATTATAAATAAACTTATTTATATCAACTTTGGGAGAAGCTTCTGCATCTAATCGTCTGGTTCATCAAACCAATTCCTTTAAATTGTTGCTTATTTGAAAGCTCTTGATTCAATCTTTTAATCAAGACCTTACACGTCAAAAAATCTTCGTTCGGCTGGCCACAGCATTATTTGTGCTTAGGTGACCATATTAGGTACACTTACCTTATAATAAATAATAAAATTCATGTAAGTTTTGTGATTTAGTTAAGTCGGTTTTACATTAATGTAGATCTTTAATAATGAATAATTTCGATATTAATATTCAATGAAAAGTTTACGGGGTCGATGTGTTAAAAAAAGCTTTTAAAAACTTTTTTTGCGGCGATCTTGTGTGACATAAGTGCCCTTGTAGCTGAAAAAATTAGACAAGAAACAGTATTAGCAGTAAAATGGAGGGAACAAAAACATTAAACAATTACCATGAGTTCAGAAGAGCAATCAAATGGATGTTGGTTTGGTCGGGTATTGGCATCTAGCAGGAAGGGAAATTGTAGGCTTTTGCATGCAAAATCCCATGTAAAAATTTTAGTTCAGGAAGTCGCCACCAAATTTTTGTAAGCGGTTTTTACGGCTGTTTGCTGTTGCAACAGTAACGTACAGCGCCCCCAATTTACCTCCCCTCATGCTAGATGCCAATATGGCCAAATTATGATACACATCCGATTACACTTAGAATTTTTTTGGCTTTGTGGACATTTCTCTTGAGTAACATTTTTTCGTTTTCTGCTTAATACAGTAGTTTTATAGCTTCGAATATGGCTGGAATCACTAAAGGCATTGGGGTATTTTTTGCTGCATTTTTTCTGTCAACACCAGGGTACTTACAATCAATTTCTATATAGTATATTTTTTACGCTACTTCTCGGTCCATATGTGATAGAAGTTAAATTTTTTTTTTTTTTTTTTTTTTAATGTCTTAATTTAAAAAAATTGAATTACGGAGTGTCAGCCAGTTTCAGCCAGTTCAAATTGTTGAAGGCTCATCATATATTGGAAGATATTTACAGTTTCCTCATGCTGTGGCTTGCTGTTTCAGGAGCCCTGCATTTATGCATAGCTTTTTATCATATCTCAATTGTATGTATTCTTCTTTTATTTTTATTTCTTTCTTCATCGAATAAAGTCTCATATAGTAAGTTAGTTATTGAATTTTCAAATTTCTGAATGGAGCCCTTTAAAAATATGTTATTTTTCCACTTGGATAAGCGTAAAATTATTGGAGGCTTTTTTTGCAACTTTTATAGGAAGTATAATAATTGAGGAAGTGCAGGAAAAGAATTACTAAATAAAATATCCGACGAAACAATATTTTTTAAATAAAATGATTTTACAAATGAATATTATTAAGATTCTTAAATTTTTTTTAGAACGAAGGCTGCATCGATGCACTATATGACACTTCATGGACTCAAAATGATAGTTTCACATTTAGGAAGGATATGCTTATTATTATGTCGCAAAAGCCATTAGAATTTGGGGCCAAAGGAATGTTGGTACTGAATTTTAAATTGTTTACGAAGGTAGATAAATTTTACTGAAAGCTATCAAGGGATTCAGATTACAGAAATATATTTTTGATTTTTTCACGAACACACCTCCTGCCTTTAACTGATCTATAAACCCTTTAAAAGGTTTTTCACACTTAAATATATTAATCGTATTTTCAAACAGTGGTCCGAATCGGTCAACACTCTAACAAATCATTTATTTTCAACCAGTGCTTTAAAAAATTTTATAATCATTTATTTATATTTTCTAGTTGTTGAACGCAGCATGGTCTTACTATTGTTTGATACAATCTTTGGAAGAAAACAAAATTACATGGCTAAGTTCAAATATATTTTTATTAATTTCTTTTACTTTTCACTACTTATCACCAGGCGTTTAACCATGTACCGTTTCATCGTAAACTTATTTTATTGAAACAATTGAAGTTTTTTTTTTTTTTTTAAAAAGGGTGCATACATTTTTTTTACAGCTCAATCTTTATTGTCTTAGTGATATTATTTAATTTTAATGATAATTATTATTTGATCACCCCTATTGTATTTGGCTTACTGTTTATGCTTAGTGTTCTAATTAATAAAGATTCCAATAATTAATAAACAGAAAATAAATCTCTTATATTTATCTGAAACAGCGATCCTTTAAAGTGTGTATACATTAAATGTTTAATAATTGTCATCTACATATGCTAGTCACTTAAAATTGATATGTAATTAGAACTTGGTCGGTAAAAGACGAGATCTATATTTAAAAATCTGCTCTTAAAGACTCATCACTTTTCCTTGTTGGAGATTGAAACTCTGTTTTTGCGCATTTGCGTTTACGCCAGTTGTACCATCGCCGCGCCGTAGAGCAAAAACGAAGAGGATGAGTTTCTCGCTTTCTTTCGCAACACAATGCCGCAGATGGGTACTTATGTACCGTTAAAAAAAGCACACGCTCGCGCAATTGCGCATCCTGGCTGATAAGAAGCTCGCATTAATTTCGAACCATACTCTTTTATCCAGTGAACGCCTCTTTTTTTTCCCTCTCTTTTTCAACACGTGAGAATGGACAATAGTATCTCTTCGTACCGTTATGAAGATTACGTTTCGGACTCTTTTTTTTTTTTTTTTTTTTTGTTTATGATGTTGGCGAAAAAGTCGGAAAATGTGGAACGAGAAATTGATGCGGTGGTCCCACGTTACATATTTTCATCTGGAACAAGAGCTTTCTCTGATGTAATGGCTGAAATTAAATCATTTTTCCAGCTTGTAATTTGAGGAGTCGCATACTTGTCTCCTTAATTTTCCAATTACTTTGACATTGAACTAGGCTCTGTTTTCTTTTTTTTTTTTTTTTTTAAGAATTAATCTAAACGAACAGAAATTTTATTCATTCTTATATTTTGACAACGATTAATCAGATTTTGATATTAAAAGTATATTTTCTACTATAATTTTGAAATTATTACATTCACTTTATGGGAATCCATAAATAGTTAAAAAAACAAGTCACACCGAAAACTAAAAAAGAAATAATTTATCAATTTGAAATTGTACTCATCTGAATATGACATTGTACATCGAAACAGCTGTGATGAGTCTAATCGTTAATTAATGTTAATAAAAAATTATTGTAAAAATTGTACAACATATTTTGTTTTTTTTTTTTTTTAGTTGAATATCTAAGTTTAAAGAAAAACATTGTCTTAATTATACAAAAATTCATAAAAAAAAATTGTTTGACGAAAAAGATAACATCAACGATATACCATAGATTGAAAAGGTAATTTAGCTTGCCTAATCAAGTCACTGAAACAAGAAGATGACAAAAAACAAGCGCACCCACTTTTCAGTAATAAACAGCGGTATGCGATTTATAGTACATACGTCAATATACATATTCAGCTAGAAAAACTGAGCATGCTTTGCCAATTCTGTGCCAGGTTTTTATCTTAATTTTTTGTTAAAAAAAAAAAAAGATAATTACGCCAAACTTTTTTTTGTAGGTGTCATACAACATATTACACTTTATCGTGCAAAATAAAATGTCAATTGTTGTTTTTGAGAGACAAGTCAAAAGTTTTGATATAAATCTATTATTGATTTTCACTAAAAATATAATTAAAATAGATATAAATTATACAAATGAGAATGATACAGAAAAGGAAATTATAAAATATCTATAGTGTTTTTTTTTTTTTTAATTTGTTTACTAAGACATTGTAGTACTTTATGATAAGTGTTTTGAGATTTTAAATTCAAATAATTAATGTCTTATTAGTTAGTATATACAATTCATTAGAATTTATAATTACAATAATATTATTTAGTAATTAGAGTATTTCTTTTAAATCATCTCAAGCGTACATTAAGCATGAGCCTTATAGGACCTCAATTTGTGAAGACACACAAAAATTTTTATCAATTTAAGTAACAAATCTAAAAAAAAATATTATTGTTATTATTATTATTTTTTTTTTACAAAAATAAATTCGAATTACTCAAATCTTTTGAAGCCCTCATAAAATTCAAGGCTATACGCAAGTAAGTCAAACTTTTAATATATTACACGATTAAAACTAAACGAGTATATAAAATCAGTGAAATTCTCGGGCTATGGCATCGAGTATTATTTGAAAAATTTGCGGATCGAATCCGTAGTAGGGACGTTCCCGAGGCGGAGGCCTGTAACGTCCGATGGACCGACGCCTCCTGCGTCGTCGGAGCACAAAATCGTCGTAATCGTCGCTAATCGCTGGATTAACCTTGGCGTAGTAAAGCGCCGCGAAACCGCTGTAAATCAGCAGCGCTGCTGTGGCAAGCTGTATTTGAAAATAAAAAAAATTCAATTATAAGACGAGCATCAAGGTGTCAGGATTAACTTATTGCTTAATGTTCAAGTTGGTTTTAATGGTACTCCGGAAATTTATCGGGTGGCTCTTGGCGAAAAAAGTATTGACCAATTAATTTAGATTTTTAAAAAGAAGGTGAACTTTTTTCATTATTATGGTTGTTTTATTTAATTATGTTATTATTTTTGGATTAATTACCAATTATTTTTTTATTAACATTAAGTTCATTAATTTCTTTCTGAAACTATATATTGAGAAAAATCAAGTTTTATTTGTGAATTCTTGATAGAAATTTATGGCTGTACAAATCTGATTGAGGTCTTGGTACGATATTAAATAAAGTCAATATAAAAACAAACAAACAAATAAAATCATAAATATATTGAATATTCAAAAGTAAATTATGAGTAAAAATAATGAAAAAAACTATTCAATTTTTACAAAATGATCATTTAATTATTCGTTTGCGCAAGTTACCTGAAAAACGGCCCAAAATTTATAACTGCCTTCGTTAATCAAAAAGTCGTAGTAACCACCCCAGTACTCGACCTTAGAGCCAACAGCCTTGGTATCGCCGACGTCGTCGTGATGATGCAGGGGTGGAACGTCCTCGACTTCCTCTTCCTGGTAGTCGTCGTGAGCGTACCGCGACTCGTGACGCTGCCACCTTGAGTACCTACATAAACGGAGTTATGAAACTGTACTATCTGTATATATTTTTTTATACCACTAGTGCGTAGGTACTCGATTTTACGCACGCTTCGAAATTTAAAAACTCGCCCTACGCACCAGTGGTATAAAATAGTATATGCAACGGGTGCAGCACGTCACCAGGGCGTCTTAAAGTCACTCGTGCTACGCTTCGCTTCGCACTCGGGGCCTTTAAAACCGCCCTGGCGACGATACTGCAACCCGTTGCATAATATACTATTATTTTAAGGATCTTTTAAATATATATGTTTCAAGACTAAAGGTATTCTGGGCTGTGCTTGACGAAATCATTTTTTAAAATTTTAAACTATTATCATAAATAAGTTTTTTTTATCGTTTCAATCCGAAAAAATAATTTAAAAAATTTATTTATTTTTTACGTAAAATTTTGTTTTAAACATTCATGAATTTTTGAAATTTTAAACGAAAGTCTTTTTTCTTAAGAGATTTTTTTCAAGAAAAAAGTATTTGTGCGCAAGAAAGCTGTGCAGCTTTGCGTACTTACCTAAGAAGACATATACAATGTAAAGAAAACCTGTTGCAATATTTTTCTATTTTCCAATAATACGGTGCTTTCATATTTATTTCAAAAAATGTTTCACTCGAAAATAATAAAAAAATTTTTAAAAAAATGTTTGATGGTATTAAAATTTTACCTGAACGCATGAACGATGAATTTTTGCAGAAAAGCTTAACATCAAGAGTACACAGAATAGTTTTTTACCTAACACGACTTTTATGAAGATTTTTTTTAAACTCACCCGATGAACATTTATTATTATAATGCCCGCTGGCTTTAAACCAACACCGGGAATTCCAAGACAAAAAAAAAGGGTTTCATGATTGAAATTTACCTGTGGGAGTGGTCTGTGGTCGCCAGTGCGGTGAGTTCGGTAGTGACTTTTTGTCCGTCCTCGTCGTCATCCCCGGTGATCACAGCGAGCTTGCTAAGTTCGGTTATGTTGAGAGCCGAAGCGTACGCCGTCGTCAGTGTCAGAAGCGCCGCGCACCAAAACCGCATTTTCATGTTTCAGTACTTCTCAATGATCTCAAACCCGCGCGCTTAATCGAGCTCTATCGTAGTATCCTGCAGTAGAACAACCTTTTCCCGTGCGGCATCCTTTTTTCCTTCATTTTTTTTATTTTCCAGCGCGCTTAAACGAAAATATTTTTTAATCGGGGTAGGTCCTCGTCTTGGGTCAATCGTCGCTGAACTGGCGTTGCCAGACTAAGAGGCAAGCGTAGCGCACGCGTAAATTCCATAACTGTAACAAGTACAGAACGTTAAGCAAACGGGTCCTGAACTTCGCTAAATACCCTAATTGTTACCGATTCGAACCGGCCCGCTTGACCGGGGCTCTAGGATCGACCTTTTTTTCGTTCGCAGCACGTGCGAGCTTAGCTGGGATGAGCGGTTTTCTTAGATTTTGTAGTTTTAGTTTAGTTGGTTTTTTAAATCTTAACACTGTTGCAAAAAAGGCTGTTTTATTTTTCGAAAGAATTTTGAGAACAGTTTCCCTCAAGTAACTTTTTTTTAACAAGCTGGTTTGGCCGGTTTTACAAATCATAAATGCGTGTCGCAGAACTTGGTTGATTTAAAATCTCAGCTATCGCTATTTTTATTTTTTACAAAAAAAAATTGTAGAAACGGGATTTGAGAAAAGTCTAGAGTCCAGAAATGACATTTTTAGTCTGGCTATTTTGATCTAAAGATCCTAAGGTAATTTTTTTATCGATATGTGGCCTTCATTATATTAGTATGTACGATAGACAGTTAACATAATAGACTAACTTAGTCTTTTGAATTCAGTAGACTTGAGTTCCTGATCCCGAAAGTCCGGACTTTAATTTTGCAGTCGAGATTTTATCAAGCTTGAGTTTGAAAAAAGAGTTTTATTATTTAAACTGTACTGTCAAAAAGTAAATTCAAATTGATTGCAAATCAAACCCTTATTGATTTTTATCATATACTGCAGCCAAGTTTCGTTTATATTTTTCTTTTATACAGTATAGTTCAAGTTACGGTTTTTTTTTTCTTTGAATTGTTCCTAGAATAATTAAGATAAATTATCTTAGATAATTCAAGAGATCTTTGTGTTTTTGGTTCAGAAAATTCCATACCTAGAGATAATAACGAATTATAAGTTATTTTTTTCATCAAATAATAAATTGAGTCGATAAGAAGGACACCTTCCAGAAAAACTAACAGCAGTAATTTCCACAATTTTAATTCCCTTCGTAATAAAAAAGAATTCTTCATGAGTTTGGATTAAGATAAAAATTCGTTAATAGACAAACGAGAAAATAACACGATGAAGAAGAAAAGATGTAATTACTGTATTAACACAGAGCCGGGTGCCCAGTGTCCTGCGAGGAATGTCCACTTGGCGGTGTATTCTCAACAAATTAAAGCCAATTACCTTTTCTTCCGGCAATTTGTCAAGAAGCCAGAGGCTAAAAAGTGTCTAAACTCAAGAGCACATATTTGCGATCATCATCGTCATTTTTTTTTTTTTTTTTTTTTTTTTTTTTCCTCAACTTCGGTAGTCCCTGCTGCAGGAGGAGATGCAGCAGTACACAGTGCAAGGTAGCGGCTCCCGCGTTGGATACCGTTGAAACAATAATCTAATCAAGGAAGGCGTTAATCATGGGAGGCACGCATTTTCTTTCCTTCTTCGTAAACTTACTTAACCAAGATTTTCTTGTTACGCTTGCCTTGCAAATTATTATTACTGCATAGTGAGAGTTTTCTTTTTTTTTTTTTTTGCTTGAAGAAGTTTTCAAGGCCATATTTAGGTTCGATCAGTTCAATCTTTACAATTTAGTTAATTTATTTATTATTGAAATTTTTGCCATACACCTTGACATCAGCTATAAATGATTTTTGGTTTGTGCTCAATTTTAAAACCTCGTCTAGTATGCTGCATCTTTAAAAGTTTTTGTTAGGATTTATAAACAATATTATGAACTTTCTATGGTTTATTACCCGACTCAAAGTATCTTTATTATGGTAAAAACACTTTCAAAATACTTTTAAAGTAAAGTTAGTTTTATATCATTCAAAAGGAATGTTCTGGGTTCATGAAAATAAAGTTTTGTTTATCACTTAGATCAAGTCCGAATAGTTAATTATCGAATATTTATCAATAATTACGGACATTTATTGAGTTACTGTTAGTAATGTATTATCATCAAATTTGTTATTTAATTTCATTTTATTTTCCGTAAGATCGATGAACAAATACGAGTGTTAATCGATAATTTCGACGGATTAAAAAATGTTTATGCTGATTATACATAATTTTTATTAAGACAATAAACTGTTATGCATATAATCTAATAATTTTATTATCACAGATAAAAATGGAATCAATGACAAATTAATTGAGGTTCTGTCTACTTCGTGGAAATTCATTTTATACTTTATAAACAGTGAAAATTTTAAATGATAACAAAAGAATTTGTTGTTTATTTTTCTTTTTTATCAAAGTATGATGTTAAATATCAAATCTTAAAAATAAACATTCTTTTTATATATTCGTTTCATATTCTTTATACACGTTCTCTATTCTAAATAATTTATTATCTAATTTTTTGTACACATTTACCTGAAATGTGACGTACGTTTTACTTACTCGAACACGATTAAAATTTATTTTCAATGCTCTAAAAATTATTATGTGACTAAGTGCATTATAATAATTTGTGATAAATAAAAAAATATATTTTTAGATTTACTTAAACACTCTGTATATTTATTTCAAACCAAAATATTTCGTTAAATTTACATTTTAGTAATGCAGTAAGTGCATCATCGTAACAATTATTAATCAGTCAAGATCATGATCGACTAGTACTGAGGAGCTAACAAAAACAAATCCAGATTTGAAAATTCTGTGTTAGCATTTCTTGAGTGCGATATAAATTTTTTTTGATATTGTGATATCTATTCCATCTAGTCAGATAAGAAATGTGACAAAGTAAAATGCATTTCATTCAGTATGACTCTTGTTACTTCAAATTAAGTCGAAAAAAATGAAAATTTCCAAAAAGTTTTTTATACTAATTACGTATGAATTAGTTTTAACCGCTAGTGCATACAGAATATTAGCAGTCTTTCCACTAAATGGAAAGAGTCACAATATTTTTCTAGAGTCAGTAGCAAAAACATTAGCAAATCATGGACATCAAGTGGATTTGGTGACGCATTTTCCTCAAAAAAATTCATCAAAAAATCTCAACGTTATTGTCAATCTAAAAGGTACAATGGAAAGTATTGCTAATAGTTTCTCATTTGAAATTTTGTCAAAATTACATCAAGACTTTTTAAGCTTTGTGACAGAGAAATGCGGAAATAAACTATGTCACTTCATGGGATTAGAAGAATTTCAAAAATTAATCAAAAATCCACCTCAAGATCCTCCATATGATCTCGTAATCGTAGAGGTACAAAATTTAATTTTTTATCTTTAATTATTTTGAGCGCTGAGATAACATGCACTTTAATAAAAATCTTCTCCCTAAAGCATATTTTTTAAGAACTAAAACATTTTCAGGCGTTTGCAGCCAGTTGTTACTATGGTCTTGGTTATGTTTTCAAAGTCCCAGTTGTTGCTATTTCAACTTCGATCGAATATCCGTGGGTTAGTAACTTTATTGGAAATGCTGATAACCCCGCGATTGTGCCCAATCGTTACTTCCCAATTGCGATAAAAAAAATGAATTTTTGGGAACGTTTGTTAAATTTCTATTATAATTTCATAATTGTAAGTAAGTTTCATGAATCCACATACAAATCTCAAACCGAGTCCATGAGAAATTATTTGAGACCAGATATTTCTGATATCAGAGAAGTCGAAAAAAATGTAGCTCTTATCCTAGTTAATTCCCATCCGATCTTATTTGGAGTCAAACCAATTACACCCGGTGTGGTTCAAATTGCTGGATTGCACATCGAAGCCAATGAAAAAACATTGCCCGAGGTGTTTAATTTTTTTTTTTTTTAATAAAAAAATTTTTATCAATGAATTTTTCAACAATACATGATTTTTCTCAACTCTTTTTTGAATATCTGATTATCTTTCAGGATTTGAAGAAATGGATGGAAGAAAGTACTCAAGGAGTTATATATTTTACATTTGGTTCAATAGTCTTAATAGAAACATTACCAGTGAAACTACTCAGAGAAATATTTGCTTCGTTTGAAAAAATTTCACCGGTTAGAGTACTGATAAAAATTTTTGATGAGTCAAAGTTGCCTCTAGCTCTTCCGAAAAATGTTAAATCATTGCTTTGGGTGCCTCAACAATCTGTTTTAGGTAAAATATGAAAAATTCTTCTGAAATAATTAACTGAATATAAAATAATAAAGTTGTTTAAAATGTTCACAATAAAATTTTATTTTTATCACTTAAAAAAAAGATTTTAAAACTAATATTTTCTTAAAAAACGTAGCTCATCCAAACACAAAAGCATTTATAACTCACGGTGGAGTCGCCAGCTTAGAAGAAGCTTTATACTTTGGTGTTCCCATGATTGGAATACCATTATTTAGTGATCAATTCAGAAATGTTGAATCTTTTACTTCGAAAGGCATAATGTTGCGAATTAATTTCAATGAGCTTTCTGAAAAAACTTTGGATGTAGCGTTGTCAGCTGTTCTTGGAAATCCTGATCATAAGTAATTTTTTTTTTTTAATTTATTCTTGTTTTATTAAATTTATTTCATCATAATATTCATATTGCAGAAAAAATGCGGTTCGTTATTCAAAACTTTTTCTGGACAGGCCAATGACTGCCACAGATACCACCATTTTCTGGATAGAATACGTGATTAGGAATGGTGGAGAAGTTTTAAAATCTCCAGCATTAGAGCTTTATTGGTGGCAACTTAATTTACTTGATGTTTATGGATTTATTTTACTAGTTATGGTTTGCTCTGTGTTGGTAACTATTCTAAGTCTGAGGCTTACATTAAAAATCTGCACAAAAAAAATTAAATCAAATGATTTAACTAAAAAAGACAAAATAAATTAAATTTCCGGTTATCATGCGTGAAAAAGTACTCAATTTCGCTACACCCTCAATCTCTCCAAAAAACCCTGTTTAAGAGATATATACACCAGAATAGCATTTATCAGTTCACAAAAAAATAAAATTAAAATTAGCCATTTATTTTCAATAACTTTTTACTCAATTTGTGCAAATGTACATACATCTAGTGCAAACAATTTAATACTAAAAATGTTTTCCACTACAATGGCATCTCTATAAATGTTATCGAAGTTTGATGTGCTCTAAGTAACGATAGATAACTGTATATAGCTTTCATTATCTGTAATAATAATTTCAATGTCAAATTAAATAATTATCAAATGTTAATAACGCTTAAAAAGTATCCTACGTTTGTTATCTGCGAGACAGATAAATTGTCAATACCACCAGATGTTAAGTATGAAATCTTTTTAGCTCTCTTCAAAATTAAAGTCATGACTTTTTTTTCTGCCAGCCCAAACTCATGCCAGTAGCAGTTACTTAATTCGTAATAAATTTGTTCACACTAAAAAATTGATGCGTTATTGCGATTGGTGCTTACAGAAAAAGATGTTTTTGATGTTACCTTGTAAATTAAATACTCTCCAGCTAGGCAGGGGAGCGACAGGATCATAAAAAGTACCAAAATATTTGTCAAGTAATTAAAAATAAATAAAAAACCTTTGCCATTCTGTAATCCCTAAAAAAAAAAATATTTAAAGACTGAAAACAATCATAATACATTTTTACTGATTCTTATAAAATAATTTTTACTAACATCTAGGCACATATATGCAGAAAATGTTTGCATAACTGTTACAATCGAAATATTGACGAATGAAATTATAGAAAATATATCTTCAATTTTTTCGCAAAATTGACAGAAATTGACATGAAGTTCTGTAAAAATTTTTGTTGCCTCTTTTAATTCTACCTGACTCTTATTTTCATAATTTCTACAAGCATCAGAAAACGTCACTATTTCATGACGTAAAATTTCGGCTTTTGAACTTGCGTGCATCACCTAAAAAAAGTAAATGTATTATTGAGATCCAACCAATACAATGATAAGTTTATGGAAATAGTAGAATACGTTTATTTTTAAAACCATACCGTTGATTAATTTTTGTTACTTTACTTGGTTATTATAACTGTAATTAATTATTTAGATATATTATTTTTTTATAAAAAACTTTATTTATACTACAACCAAATAAATAAATAGATTTACTAAAATTTAAATACTTGATTATTTCGTTTTATTTATTTGATTCTCAACTCTTAATAAAAAATTATCACAAAAATATAAAGTTATACAAAAGTTAGTATGGATTTTCACCATGCAAAAATTTTAGGATTACTAAAAAATTACCATAAACATCAGCAATCCTTCAACCAAATTGCAAATATTTAAAACTATCACTATAAAAAGCAAAAGCAGTACAGAAATTATCTCAAATAAAGGTGACTTTTTCGCATCAAATGGAAAAGTTAGTTCAATGACAAATTTTCTTTTTTCACTTGAAAGAATAAAATAACCTGATGGGAATCTTGCGATATACATTAAAAATACTATAGAGCTGCAAGCCATCATTGATTTAGAAATCCAATTTGCAAACGAACGATTCTTGGTCATATTAGAGTTAGCAGAATATTTTTCGAAGTCTGAAATGAGTTCTTTGATTACAGAAACTACAGAGCTAAGAGAAAAATAATACATAAAATTTTTTTTATTAAAAATATTTTTTAATATAATTTAAATATTGTCATGGGCTCTATGCCCGTTTATTTGAATAAAATAAAAAAAAATTAATGAAACATGTATAAAATGAGTAATATTTTTAAAAACGCCACATTTCAGTGAAACTTAATTTTTTTTTCTCAAATATATTGAAAATTTTTTTTAAACATAGGAATTAAAAGTTTTAAGTTCCACTAATACAATTTTACATTTTATAATATTTCTGTACTTAAAAAAAATAGAGGGATTAAAAATCATTACCTTTGCTTAAATCTCAGATAAATTAACGAAAGTGTTGTTGCCAAGTTGGCTGCAGAATCAATTAGATTTTCACTAACGATTTCAAGATCGTCCCAATTTTCCATTGAATTCATCGTGTTTGAGAAAATGAAAAATAATCCCAATATTGATACACATACTACTGGCCACACTCTGTCACTTCCTGGCCAAACACCAATAATTTTTAGACAAAATCTATGATGTGCATTAAATATTAGACTTTCCATTTCCAAAAATGTACTTTTCAATTTTTATTTTGTAAGCGCCCTGTAAACTAATTTAAAAAAAATAAAAAAATGGAGTAAGCTTGGAACAAGAATTTCAGGAGTAAATATTGAGTTTCTAACGAGGTTTCATTGGTTGAGTACTAAAACAAAAGATGACACTTTCTGAACTACCATATCACCATTTAAAAAGACGAGGCTTTTTATAAATCGATACAATACATCTTACGGGCATTCTAAGAATATACTCATCCAAAGTTAAATAAATTTATTGAAATATTTAATCGCAGTTTTGCATTGGAATTTTTGTTCTACATACTTCATATAATTAATTAATTTTAATTAATTTTAATTCAAAAATATTGGTACTTACACAATGTTAGATGCAAGATTCAGAGATGAAGTACAGATTATTTACGAATAAGGGCCACCCAACTGGACTAACTCATAAAAAAGACGGCTAACCATCCTTTGTCAATAGAAACAAAGCATTCTTATTTCCTTATTCCGCAAATACCACATGACTGTACCACTTTTAAATAAAAACCGCATTACAAAGTTTTTTACAAAGATAACCACAACCGTTGAACGAACACTAAAAAGTTTAATAATTAAAAATCATGTTGTCTGAAAAAAATATAGTTTTTATGTTGGTCATTTCAATCGCTTCTTCGGAATGATTTCATATAAAGTGGAGAGAATATTGTAAATATTATAGTATTGTTGTTAAATTATCATGGTTCTAACAAATAATAAGATAAATTTTGTGCAAACTGGAGAGATTGTAGATGTAAGCAGCTCAAGAAAAAAATTAAAAACCAAAGATTCGAGGAGCAGAAAAAAGTACTGTAAAGAAAGCTATTTATTCAACTCAAGTTCAAAATAAGGTGAACCCTCCGCAAAAAAAATGTTGTATTAATTAAAATTATAATTTTTTCAGCTAAAAGAGACCTTAAGGCTGGTAAAATTTTTGAATTTTTTTTTTTTTTTTTCAAGCAGTACATGTAGAGCTGTCTTCTGTCAAAGCGAACTTAAAACTTTTTTAATTATTGAACGGTTTGTGGCTTTTCTCTTTTCGAATTGATCCAGTAATTATAACTACTCTACCATTTTAAATACAGAAGCCATCACCAAACCCCTTTCTACGCTTACGATGTAACATTTTTTATTGATAGTAAAAAATTGTTTTTTAACATGACTGATCGGTAATTATCTAAAACTCCTCATACTTAGATCAGTAATTAAATTTTCGCCTAATTTTATACGCACTTTGTTAAACTCACACTGACTTTCTTATCTAGACGTATCAAATTTATTGATATGATGTGTGAATTAAAAAAATAAAAAATCGATTAATAAACAAGTGGCAATTATACTTCAATCATTTAGACGAATCATGAAGAAAAATATACTCAAACTTAGGAGCTGATAATAATAGTACTTTTGACAACAAGAGACGAAAAACATGTGTTTGGATGAGAGGGAATTTTCATAATTTTATTTAAGTACCAGAGGGTCTTAATTAAGTTTAAAATAAATAACTGAATATTTTCTAAAACAAAATAATAAATTATTTTTAAAATAAGAACTAATCTAAAGAAATAAAATCTGAAACAAAAAACATTTTATTTTATTTTTAAAACTTTTTTCTACTGGTTACGTATACATTACACCTTATTATTTAAGTTAAAACATTTGTCATGAAAAATTGAAATTAATTTTCAATACATTTTGTATTCGATCATCAAGCATCCTTTATGTTTAAAGCAATACAGTCATTCCAACTAATTTTTTTCTGAAAAGTCTCATCAGTTTCCTGTGATTGATAACATTCTATCAACTTTGGTGTATTTTTAACAAAAAGAACTTTATTACAGACGATAAATCAATAAAAAAAATTCATAATTATTCAACTTTGAATTAATCATATTTACACCGCGCAACAATGGTTTTCCTGCATGTTACTTGAAAACCCTGCCGTTTCTCGCATACAGCTGTATTCCTTCCAGGACACTGACGACGTAGTCCATCCAGCCAGGTTCGTTTCGACGAGCGTTGCCCTGGGAGGCAGCGGCCGCAGCCAGAGCGGTAGGAAAGTTGATCTTGTGCCTGGCGATGCTTTTCAGAACCAGGGCGGCGATGTAGATGATGAAGTATATGCTGAAGTAGAGCGGAACGTACCAGAGCTTTTTTCCGATGTTGTAGTACGAGTACGGCCTCCTGTCGAGTCGCTGGTCCATCGGCTCCTCGGTCGTGGTGGCTTTAACCTTGTGATGATGGTGAACGTAGTGGTCGTCCGGGATGTGATCGTAGATTATTTCTTCGTGGTGATGGTGGTGGTCGAAGGGGTGGTCGTAGTATCCGGCGAACTCGATGGACTTTGGGGGCTGATCGAACTCGTACTGCGGTGGCTTCGAGAGCTGTGGTGGTATGGATTCCAAGGGCCCCGAAGAGTAGCTTGGAATCTAATTAAAGTTTGCACAAATATTTCAAATATGGAATTTTTATAACATTTCATTATAATGCAGACCATTTAAATTAAAACTGATTTAGCTTCGAAATTCATTGTTTCATAGATTGAAAAAAATTAGTAGTCGTTTTAAGAATTATAAAATTCAAGTTCCACGTATCTATTCAAATTTTTTTTTTTAAATGAAATGAAATAAAAATAAGCAACTAGATTGATCGGACCTTATACTCTGTCGGATAACTTCACTCAAATATTGTGTTCTTCTTTTATTCTTTAAGTATTAAAAAAAATAAATAAATAAAGTTAAAACACTTGTAGCAGCTATATAAAAAATTTGTTTAACAGCAGAATTTTTTTTTTTTTACTGCATTTTCAGCATAGAAATGCCAGGTTAATATGTTAATTAATTTATAGGGATAAAAAAAAGCATTATTCAATTCTAATTTTTCCGATTTATTAAACTTCAACTGACTGTCCGCAAAAATATTAGACTATTGAAAAAAAAAAAAAAAATAACCCAAGATCATCAAAAACTACATTTACCCGAAAATTGAGTTTGAAAGTAAACTAAAATTACCTTTAACGGCGGATAAACGGGAAGCGAATCGCCACCACCGGAAGAACTTGTTGGTTTGTTCGACACGGTAGGCTTAGAATTACCGCCCGAGGGAGGATAATCGTAGGTCATGGGGGAGAGCATCGAAGAAGGCGCAGGTTTAGAGTAGATGGCATCTTCGTTCGAGGCCGAGACCACGACCGGCCGGAAATTCGCCGACGGAGTGAATCGGTCCTGGAACCTGCTGACTCGTGCGGACGTTGGATCCTCGTAGCTGTAATCGTTCCGTGATTTAATTTTTTTTTTTCTCCTTCTTCTTCCCAAAGATCCGACTTTGGTATATTGAGTTGTTTGCATTAAGTTTTATGGAGGCTATCTTTGAAACGATGATGAAAGCGTGAAATAAGAACTTTTTTTAATGGACCCTCTGAGACTCTTTTCCATGAGGGATCATTAAAATTTTTTTTCAATTATAAATTAGTTTCTTCGATAAAAAGTATCAAAGCGACAGATTGATGATAAGTTTACTCATTATGAACTACATCAACTCTAAATTTTCTCTACATGCTGATAACTATTAATTAAACAAAAATATTTTCCAAAAAATTATAAAACTAGATTTTACTCGATATTTTCAAATAATTAACTGCCTTACTTTCATAAAAATCACTTGAACGATCAAAAACCAACTTGTAGTCAAATTAAAATTAATTTTTTTTAAATGTTTTATTTAAACCTCTGAAATTAGAGTAAATTATTATAACTTTACTGAGATGGATTTTTAAAAATTTGATGATACCTGACTTGATGATCAATTGCCTCGCCAAGCTTGAGATCAGCGCTGCTGGGGATTATGACTCTGGTATTCGGTGACACGGTGAACGCAATATCCCGACTCCTCGCCTGACCGTTGTTCATCGACACCCTGGAGTAGGACTCGCAGAACTCAAGGTAAATCAAGAGACCCCACAAGCCGAAAATTATCATTTTACAGTAACGATTACGACCTCATTTCGTTGAGCAAAAAGTGGGATGCACGGTTTAAAACAAAGCTCGCCTGTCCTAAGCTGTCGAAGGGTTAAGTGACTGAGGCACGCAAGGCCTCGGCTCGCGCGTTATATAAACTCTACTCTGTAACTGTAACGCTTGTTTCGGTGCTCCCCGATAATTGACATGGCAAATTGTAACGGACACTGCATCTCATGAAAAAGCTAAGGAGGAAACAAGGACGATACCGATTGTGGATATAAGTCCATCAACTAACAGCTTATGAATTTATATGTGCGGAGAGATGATTGATGAGGAACTTTTAAACAAAAAGTGCTAATTTTATAACTCATTTGAATTCTGAAAATTCTTCTACGGCTTTGTCCAATGTGGCACCCGTTTCCTGATGATTTTTTAAAAAGTACTTAGAATTTTTCTTTTTGAATTGGTTATGAGATCTGGGGTATACAGTAAATAAATTTTTTTCCTTGAAACTTAACCATTCGAACAAAAAAGTCCATATATAGATACATTTTCATAGGATTAAAAAAAGACGTGAATTGAGGGTTACGTTCATTTGAGCGAAAAATAAAATTTTTTCGGATTAGTTAAAACTTATTTAAGAACTTTTTTAAATCCGACTCTAAAATTTTTAGGCACGTGGATAGAGTATGCCAACTTGAAAATTCGATTTTTTTCTACTTGGTAAGTTTATTATCTTTTTTTATTTAAATTAAATTGTAATACGAGGGAATAATGTTTTGTAGAGACTTGTATTATAGTTATAGAATATTTTGTATACAATACAAGTTTAATAAGCGGAATTATTTTTAGTTATGTTGATGTTACTGTGAGTTCCGGTTCTATGTGTGAACTTTTTGAAAAGTGATTAATTACCTTACAATTTTTGTCTGGTATTTGTATTGAACAACAAATGATTTTCTAGAATTCCCATGTCTTTCAGTTATTTTCCTCATCAAGGCACTCCAATTGAAGTGATTTACATTATTGAGAAATGATATAAAGTGGCGTTCTCATCGTATTAAATATTGTAAAACCAATTCAAAACCGCAATAGTTTATTGAAGTTGATTAAACTGGATAGTTTTGTTTGATTGATATTTTAAATAGTTGTACAAAAATTGTAAAACGAAATATTTCTATGAAAAATATATATATATATATACAAAAAGTAAATATTAATTGCTTTGAGAGAAAAATAATTTCTAAAAACTGTAAAATACACTGATATTTTACCTCAAATAACTAACAAATATATTTCACCTTGTATTCGACAGAGTTTATGTCATTAATACAATTTTGTAATAGTACTTATTATTTAGTTCAAGAAAAAATATAGGTCATAATATTGTATAAAACGAAAAAATAGACGACATTTGTAATAATAATGTAAATTATTTTAAGAAATATTCTTTTATTCTTATTAGTCGATGCATCGAGGCTTTTCGAATCGAAAATAAATCTCTGCATCGTTGCATTAACCCCGAGTCAAAACTGCAAATATTTGAGCATTCACTTAACTCACATCGGTTTATCCGCTGAAAATTCTTTCTAATTTTAAATATTTTTTATTTCTTTACAAACATTCTACCTATATTTTTACATGAAATTTACATTAAAAAAAAAGTAATTTTTCGCAGTATTAGCATACATGACAAGTTTTTTTTCTTTATTATTGCTAGCTTCAAGATTTTTCAAAATAAAAATTAGTACATACTTATTCCCACTTATAAAATGGTACTATTTACCAACATAACTTTGTTTTGATTTGTGTTTAATTTTATCGCTAATGTTTTATTCATCACTTTATGCGGGTGTGATCAGAAAACTCAGATATTCATGGTGGTCCAAAATACTTTCTATAATGCAGACAGTACGTACAATTACATACGTTTTTGATCAATGAAGTTATTTTCTCATATCTTATCGCGGGATTTAAATAATGAGTGAATTACGAATTATCTGCAGATTCGGCAAACATGTGACAAAAACCAATTGTTTCAATGTTTTTTTTTTTTTTTTTTTTCAAAGCCAACTTTTTACAATTTGATGAACAGTTGTATTCGATTGATCAAAACTTATAAAAATCAAAACTAGTGTCGGATACAGGTAGTTCACTACACCTGCTGTTACGGTGAAACTCGTCAAAATGGATTATTCATTATTGATTTTCAATACTTTTTTCCTCTTCATATCTTCAACTTATTCTAAGGATTACATAAGTAATAATACTTTGTTTTATTTTTGAAATAATCTTTTATTCACGAATTAAATAAAGTAATCAAGATACTCGATTTTATATTGATTTTTATTATAATTTATTTTTGCTACAAAACGGAAATTTTTTTTGTACAATCAAATACTTTTGTTAATTTATTCTGCGATTGATTGAATTATTAGGTTGCACTACACACGACTTCTATGCAGTTGAAGAAAATGGAGTTACTTCCGAAATATATATTGACGGCCAAGTTAACGTTACGTATGAAAGAAGTAATCTTTCAATATATAGTTATAACAATACGAAATACGCCAACTTTTTGCTCAGCGATGTTGATATAATTTTCACCGGTAAGTCTTTCATTAAATCCTATTCAATTTACTGGAAATTTCATGAGAACATTTATTCAATTAAATTGATTTTTTTACCAGGAATTTTTTCAAATTCAAGTAATCCGTTAGATAATACAATTACTGTGACCCTTCCAACTAATATTGAAGGAACGGCCGTGCATTCGGTAAGTTTCATATGCAGAGAATTATTTTAATTTTTCTTGATTTCACCCCAAAAATTTTAAACTTTGATACGTTCCAGAGAACTCAAAACAGGGCAAAATTGACTGACAGCGAACTGGATTTAAAAAAGAATATCGAGTACAGGTAGTTAATTAGAGTAGATTTTTATTTCAGTTTTAAATATCAATTAACGTAATAATTTTTTTTTACAGAGATGATTTACACAAAATTATTCAAGAAAAAATCGCTGATACCGCTCACGTTTGTATTCAAACAAAGTTGTGTGAGAAACTGGGCAGTGCCACTGAAGACGACTACATTAGAGCGAAAATTGAAAACTATGACTTTGGGGAGAATTCGGTTATGTACAAAATTTTTCATGAAAGTTACCCCATGCTGGACGATAGCGTAAAAATTGGTGAAAAAGCTGGACTTCAGGTTCGAAAAAAATTTAAATTTTTATCTGGTCTACAAATCAAACAGTTTATTTTATACTATTCCATCCTTAGATTACTTTGAATTTACTGGCTGACTTCTTCCTCGCCAGTGCAGCTAGTCGAGTATCTGGTACAGATTTAGGAAAAATCGAAATACCAGACATAGAAGCAGATTTACCTGGAAAATTATTTTTCAAAGGGGGATACTTTAAAATGTCAAAAGCTTCATTTGGGTAATAAAAACTGGCATAAAAATTTTTGATAAATTTTTACTGTAATTATTTTATTTCATTACTAATTTTTTTGTTCAGAGACCTCACGACTCTCAAAAGAATTACTGATGTTCTCATATCGAATCAAGGATTGGAATTCAAATTGGAAGCAGGCTTTCAACTGACCAAAGCACGCATTCTTAGTGATTTTGACGTAAGCACTATAAATATTTTTTTATTTATCTCAAAAAACAGAATCTACTATGATCGCCCAAATTACCGCAGACATGAAACATTTCGAAAACAAAAAATGTGTTTATGATTGAATAACTCTTTCTTATAAAACTAAACTTAAAACAAATAAAATAAACATTTTTTTGAATTTAGACAGATAATATCACACTATTCATCCAGACATTCTCAATTTATTACCATTCAATTGATTTGAAAAAATAAAATAAACTTTGATTAAATGGTCATTGTTCTCGTTTAATCACTAGAAATAAAAATTCAGGCACTTTATTCTAAAGTCTAAACAAATAACATTGCGATTTTTTTTGTAATTCATTGCCTAAAATTTCTTTATGCTCGTTCAGTTAACCATTAATCGAATATTGTTTTGATTAATACAATTTACGCAATTACTTTATTCAAAAATAAATATAATAAATCTTTTTAATTATATCATAAGTTAAACATAGATCGGATGATTTAAAAAAAGGAAGAATGAAAAATTATTAAAATGATGTAAAAAAAAATTTTATTTTATATTAAAAAAAATAAAACTACGTCATGTTAAAAATTATTCATTTTATGACATCAAAAATTATATATTAAATTTCCATGATTTATAGGCAAAGTGGTCATTTTTCCATAAACAAGGTCTGCTGGAGATCAATCTGGACAACGTTAGGTGTACGGTACGAGCATCCATGAATTACAATCGTCGGCCCTGCGTGAGTGCACTTCATAGTATACACTTTGAGGTCGGCGAATTGAATTTTGAATTAAACAACGGAAAAAGTGTACTCGACAGCGCGATTGCGGGAATCGTTAATCAGTTCATCGAAAGCTACACTGACAACATTATCATGGCCGTGCAAACCAAAGTCAAAGACTTGGCTGACAGTTTACTAACAAACTTTGATTGCGAAAAGTACAGACCATAGGTGTAGCGTTGATTTTATAAAAAGTTAAATTTTCTGTTGATTTGTTAGTTATATAATATGTAAAAATTAAAAATAAGTTATCATCAGAATTTTTTTAATTGTATAAATTCTTTAGTATCTTATATGAGTGTTAGTTTAATATAAATTTAAATCTCAGTAAAAGTGGAAATAAAATTTCGTGTCAACGTTTGATATTGCGATGATCTCTCTGTTTTTATAAATTAATAAATTATGTTCAAAAGTAAAATATTATTATTTATCAAATAAAATTATCGGTCACTTAAACTTTTTTTTTTTTTTTTCCTGTATTTATAAGTATATTTTTCCTGGTTTACAAAAAGTCAATTATTGGATCCTTAATTTTAAAATAATTTTTTCAAGAATCTGGGTAGTTGTTGAAAATTTTAAAGATTTTTCTTATATTAATTTTGTATTTGAAAAAATTTCGACAAATTGACGTGTTAGATCAACAAGATAAATCTAAACTATTCAGTGCAATAACATTCTTTATTGAAATGGTCGTGCTATAAGGTATGTTATTTCACTGGCATTTCAACAATGTATGTACATATGTTATTGCATAGCATAGTCCAGATTTATTATCATATTGATATAAACCATAGAAATTATTCCACACAATTTTTTTTATAAAACTCCAAGTTAAACTCTAATTTCAGAAGAACAAAAATTGCTTTGTAAATTTATATTGTTAACGATTATTTTATTATTTATTGAGTTTATTTTATGGGCTTTCATTTTATGAGTCAAATATTCGAATATGCCGCTCATTCATGAAAGCGCTGCTGTCGGCTGACGGCTGTCCGCTAGCATTTCATAACCTATTTTGTTAACACTGTCGTTGTGATTTGGGATGTACACTCATGTACACTTTATAGTAATTTTGCAAGATTTGTTGATTGTAGAACTATGGCTTCAAGGCCAGGAAATGTTCCTGTCTCCGAGATATTGAAAAATGCTGCTACTGTCGAAGATGAACCAAAGAAAAAAAGTCGAGAAGACTGGCGTAAACAGAAAGAGCTTGAAGAAGCCAGAAAAGCTGGTACAGCACCAGCTGCAACTGATGAGGAGGGTAAAGACATAAACCCTCATATTCCACAGTATATAAGCTCAACTCCATGGTATTTTGGTGCAAAGGTAGGTTTATTAAAAATATAAATCATAGTAACAAAGTTTTCTACTTCAATAACTAACAACTTCTTGTGTACAAGTAATTTTTTCAAATTACATTTTGTATTGCAATAGTTCTTTCAACTCAAAAACTGTTGATGATAATCAAAGATTTATTTTATCAAAATAGGGCTTAACACTCAAACATCAAAGGCCACAACCTGAAAAACAAAAAAAATTTAGTGAAATTGATGATTGGTACATACGAGGACAATCAAATAAAGTTGCAACTAAATGGCGACCAGGTGCATGTGACAATTGTGGAGCCATGGGTCACAAAAGAAAAGACTGCTTTGAAAAACCTCGAAAAGTTCTAGCAAAATTTTCCAATTCAAATATTGCCCCTGATGAATTTGTGCAGCCTAATTTAGCTCTTGATTATGACGGCAAACGAGACAGGTAAGCTAATTTTTTCTCTTTCAAGTTTATTCATTCCAAATATTTTTAATCAAAGTAAAAAATCAGTAGTCACATTCTTATCTTATTTTTTATTTTTTTCAATAGGTGGGCTGGTTATGATCCTTCTGAGCACAGATTAATAGTAGAGGAGTATCAAAAGGTTGAGGAAGCCAAAAAACAATTGCGTGCTGAAACATTAAATTCTAAAAATGAAGATGATGGAGCAGATGAACAAGATTCAGATGATGATGAGGATAAATATGTTGACGAAGTTGATATGCCTGGTACCAAGGTTGACAGTAAACAACGTATTACGGTGAGAAATTTGAGAATCAGAGAAGACACAGCAAATTATCTGAGGAATTTGGATCCCAATTCAGCTTACTATGATCCCAAGACGAGATCAATGAGAGATAATCCATATGCAGGCACAGACAGAGAGTGAGTATTTGCTTTTTATACAATGTTATAGGATAAGTAAAGCATTTTTAAATTAGATAATGTATTCTTGATGCTAATTGAAAAACTTTATATAAAAGTTATGAAAATTAATTTTCTTACAAACTTTAGAAATGTTTTATAAATTTTATTTTTTAAAAAGCTCAAGTCATCATTGTTATATTATAATGGATTTAATGAATAAGTGCTTATAATTAAATTCTTTCTGCTTATAATAGATCGGATTATACTGGTGGAAATGCCGCAAGATTTACGGGAGACACTCAAAGACACGCAAATGCACAATTGTTTGCTTGGGATGCAGCTGAAAAAGGTGTTTCTGCACATTTATTAGCAGAGCCCACTAAGGTTGAATTGTTAAAGCATGAATTTGATAAGAAGAAAGAGTTAATCAAAAACGATGCACGTGAAAGTCTTATACAAAAATATGGTGGAGAAGAGCATTTAAATGTTCCATCCCCTGCTCTTTTACTACCTCAAAACGACGCTTATGTAGAATATTCTCGTACTGGAAATGTAAGTAAACTTATAATCACACAAGTAATTACTTAAGTTTGTGATTGTGTAAAATTTAAATATTTAAAAAGTCTGATTATGCAAATTATTCACAATATACAATAACATAAAATTTTCTTTCGTCCATAAAAACAATATTTAAAATCATGTAGCAATAAAAAAAGCAAATAAATACAAATTTCAGTGGTGTTAACAGAAATTTTTTTTCAGATTGTGAAAGCTCCGGAAAAACGAATTATTCGTTCCAAATACGAAGAAGACGTTTATGTTAATAATCATACAACAGTTTTTGGCTCATACTGGAATAATGGGCAGTGGGGCTACAAATGTTGCCACGCTTTTATAAAAAATTCTTATTGTTGCGGTGAAGCCGGAAAAGCAGCTATGAGTGAATCAGAAGCTTACAGAAAAAGAACAGTTCCTTCTACTAGCATTGCTGCACACCTTGGCCAAAATAAAGAAGACGAGGAGGAAGAAGAAAAAGAAGAAACTCATGAAGCAGAAACTGATGAAAAGGAAGAGTCACCAAGAAGAAAAAATGCTTCGAGTGATTCTTCAAGCGAATCATCAGAAGATACAAGAACAAAAACAGAACGCAAATCTAAAAAAGACAAAAGGAAAAATAAAAAGAAGAAGCAGAAAGACAAAAATAAAAAGAAAAATAAGGATGGAAAAGAATTGACAAAGGAAGAAAAATTAAAAGAAGCTCTTAGAAAAGAGGAAGAAAGTCGGAAGGAAGCTGAACGATTGTTGAAGATGGACGAGAGGAAAAGACCATATAATAGCATGTATAATGTTAAAGAGCTTACAGAAGAAGAGAAAGAAGCTTATCAAATGAAACGAATCCGAGAAGATGATCCTATGGCTGATTTTATGAGTAGATAAATTTTTCATGTTTATGAATAAATAAAAGTACATTTAAGAAAAATAAAAATTCTCAGAATTTTTTGCTTTTATTAAATTGATAAAATTATCTTATTGATAAGTTTCTTCTAAATAATCTTTGATTGTGCTGTACATAAAAAAATCAAGTTTGTAAAAACATTGTAAATATATTTTTATAAGAAAAAAATTAATGTTTGCCTCATTTAAAATTGTTAAAAATCACACAGGTATTTTTCAATCCTTTTTGTATTTATGAAGATTACTGTTCACATTATTTCTTTTTCTTAGTTTCAAATGATAAATAAAACTAACTGCTTGTACACAGAAATTAAATTTAAACAAAAAATATAAATTAGAGACTAAAATTTAGGTTGATCTTAATTACCTTTTAGTTGAATAATAATTAACTTTAAAACTCTATTGCTGAACTGTAAAATGAATAAGAGATAATAAAATTATTTAAAAACGGAATTGAAAATTTTTTAAAAATATTAAAATAAAATAAATAATGTTGTGTTTGTCTAATTGTTTTCATTACCATGTATTAAAAGGATATATTGAGATATTGGATGTCATCAACAAATAAATATAAAAATTGTAAAGTGGTTTTAGGTATTTGATAAAAGACAATTTTTATAGTATGAAATAAGTTTTAATTTATTTATATTTACAAATTATTTTGCAAAAATTTTAGAAATAACTATACTCATTGATATTTAATTTTTCCACATGTAAGATTCAATTAAATTGAACATTACCACCAATCACGGACTTTTTTTTGATGAGCAAAAGTTAAAATGGCTCTATTTAAGAACTTTTTTTGCATTTGCATTTGTTTATGTCTTGGTTTCAAATGACACATAACATACATTCTACCTTGCCTTTGAACCAAATAACAACCTTTACATCGAAGTTGTAGTTGACCTTTTTGCTTCATGCCACAAACTTGATTAAACTGCAATGATGTTGGCATGAGAAAACCAATAGGTTTTATAATATTTGAACTGTTTGAGCTGGGTGACATAGCTAATTGTTGATTACAAAATTGATGAACTCCTTTGAAATCTAGTTGAAGAGTTTTTGGTACAATGACTTTTTTAACTAAAGTATTTACAGCTCTTTGAATACTTTTTAACATAGAAAAATTCATTTTTCTGAAAATGAAACAACTAAAATTAGAAAATTTATGTCAATAAATCAACAGGATGAACATAAGAATTTTAAGCTTGAACTGTACCTTAAAATTTAATTTTATGTATGATTAATTTAAATAAAACAGATTTGGTTTTTTATATTATTTTACAAAATACTTTATTGTTTTTAACCTATTTTTTTCATTTCGTTCTCACTTAGTTGCACGCAACATAAAGCCTTATAGAAATGAAATGTGATTTTCGTCTGCTAGACCGCTGTCCAGCCTCAAGCCCTCACAACGACGACGAATGTGCAAGTTGGTGCAAGTGAACTAACCAACGAAGAGTAAAAAACTTTTTTTATCGAAAAAATTTGTACATTCTCTTAGAATAAATAATTAAATAAAAAAATAAAATAGTTTATCTAATTATCATTGCTTTCATTAAAGAAATAGAAAGATTAACTCATGAACGTTTTATAACGAAAATTAGATCTCTGCTTTTACATTTGTTTATAAGTTATCGCTAAATAATCAGATGACCGGCTGATCATTTTAAAACTTTGCAATTTAAAAAATCATCGAATCATCTATAATGTTGCGAAATATTCGAAATTTGGTGCAGTTAAACGTGAGTTTGAAACTTTAACGATAATTTTAAAAATTTGTTTTTTTATGATTTTATTATTATTTTCTTTTTTGTAAATTACAGACTTCAATAAAAAAAACATGCACCAGAACTTTAAATTTGGTTCCAATAGTTGTAGAACAAACAGGAAGAGGAGAGCGAGCTTATGATATTTATTCTAGATTACTCAAAGAAAGAATAATCTGTTTAATGGGTCCTGTAAGTAAATTTTTAGTTAAAAAATAATTTTTAACCTCAATTTGACACCACAACTTTATATTTGATAAGGTTCTTTGAATATTAAATTTGCAAGAGTAATAATTTTAAAGTAAAAAAACTTAATTCAAACATTTGGAACCATTTGAAAAACCCATTTTCACAGCATATTCATTTATTTTAGGTGACAGATGATATATCTTCATTGGTCATTGCTCAGTTACTATTTCTTCAATCTGAAAGCAGCAAAAAACCTATCCATCTGTACATAAATTCTCCAGGAGGTGTTGTAACTGCTGGGCTTGGTATATATGATACAATGCAATATGTACTACCTCCAGTGGCAACATGGTGTGTAGGTCAAGCATGCTCAATGGCAAGCTTACTTTTAGCAGCTGGATCACCAGGAATGCGCCATGCATTACCAAATGCTAGAATAATGATTCATCAACCTTCTGGAGGTGTTCAAGGTCAAGCCACAGATATTAGTATACAGGCAGAAGAAATTCTTAAATTGAAAAAACAAATAAATGGTTTATATGCTAAACATACTGGAACAGATCTTGATAGAATTGGTAAGATTTTTTCATTAATTCAATGTATTATTTTCTTTGAGCATTGTATTTAAATTTGGAGTATTTTAATGTCTTCATTTTTTATTTTCAGAACGTAGTATGGAAAGAGATAAATTTATGAATCCTTTAGAAGCTAAAGAATTTGGTATCATTGACAAAGTTTTGGAGCATCCTTTACAAGAAAGAGAAGTAACCCCAACTGCTGTAAAGACTGATAGCCCTCAAAGCATTATTCAAAATTAATTTGCAAGTATGTAATTCATTGGTTTCTATTATTATTTATTGTGTTAGAAAAAGGATATTTAATATTTTCAGAAAAATTGAAAAGCTTTGTTTATTAATGAATTAAATATTAATATTTATAGATGTGCTTACAATAATTAATTAAAAAATATTATGTGAATTTAAAGCAATCAAACTCTTAAATTTATTGAAATTTTTTTTTCAGTGTGATATAGCAAGTGTATTCCATTTTAGATACTCATGAAGTTTTTATTATCCTGGTCGAGTTTGGAAAAATTTTTTAAAAAAGGAACAAAGATCTAAAGCACTAATATTTATAGAAACAAAATGAATACAATTTGAAAAAGGTATATTAAAATAAGAGTATGTTTCATAAAATTGTAACATAGGTTGTTATAAACTGTTTTTATTAATAATATTTTATTACAATAATAATGATAATAATATATAATAAACGTCGGTGTAAAAAATGTAAAATATTTAGTTGCAGTTGAGCAACATTATTTTTTATCTTGCTCTTTTGTTTGTTTTTTGTTTTTGTTTTTTTTTTTTTTTTTTTTTTGACAAAACAGTATAAATTTTTTGAGATTCAAAAAAACTTATTAAAAATATTAAAGGCAAATTGCAGTCTTGACACAATAGTACTCAGCTTGTACATACATATCACAATTTTTTGATAAAAATAAATGGAAATCAAACTATGCTGTTTTTTTTATATAATAAATAATAAATTACTATTACTTTTGAAACAGTAATTATTGACTTTTGTTTTTAAGTACACATTCATACTTTGTTTCCATAAATTTTACATTTAATTTTATTTTTAAATTATGGTTTAAGCTAGCTGAACTAAAAAATTGGACATAATATTCAAAGAGCTAACACTCAACGATACAATTAAAAATATTATTATTGAATTTTGGATTCAAAATTTATTTACACATTTATTTAAATTTGAAAAACTTCAAATATTAAGAGATCTTTTTGTTAAATATCACCGTTCAATCAAAATTTTATTCACGTTTTTAAATTTTTGATATGATTTTCATATGATAAGAAACTCACAAGTTTATTGCAGAATATATATAAAATTTTAAAATTAATTCTTAACTATAGAATACATAAATAAATGTCATTTGATCAAATTTTCACGAAGTACAACGGCATATTTTATAAAAAAAAATTAATAATTATTAGTTCCTTAAGACTACGAAATTTAAATAATTTAATATTTATTAAAATTATAAATTTGTTTTAAGCCATAAAATCGATTAAAAATACTCAAGTACAAATAAAAACTTACTAATGTAAAAAAAATAGTTTACATTCATTGAGAGTCTTGGTTTTTTTAATTATTTCAATCAATATGTAATTGTAAAAAGTAGTGATGAAATAAAAAGCCCAAAGTTTAAAAAATTTTGTGTTTTTATTTTTTGAAACAAATTGGTCTTAACTCTTCGTATTTGGATAAACTACTATCACTTTTTTAATTTCCATAAATAAAACTTCTTTCTTTGAGCTTTTTCATGATGGCTCGTAACTTTAAAAGATTTTTAAAAAACCCAAAACCAAATTCACGCATCCATTTCGACAAGCTTCAAGTGAAAAAAAAAAAAAAAAGAAGAATCCAAATTTAAGCCCAATCTCACTGCGGACACACCTGTGCGTGCGCCAGCAACAGAATGTCTTTCTTTTCCTTGGGAAATCTAAGTTCCCTGCCGGCGAGTCTCGCGGTCTCGAGTTCTCGTTCGGCCAGGGCGAGCTCCATGGCCACGACGCCACCACCCGACTCGTGTTCCCGGGCCACCCAGTCCAGCGCCATTTGGCTTCTCATGTCGTCGTCCAGGGCACGATGACTGTAATGTGCGACAACCTCTTGCCGGCTGCAGTTACGCTCCCGCATCGCCTTCAGAGAACCGTTCCAGTGGAGAAGCTGGAACACGGTCATGAGTTCCTGGAACTCGAGCATGGTGCGACCCTTGTTACACTCGAGCATGAACCGGAAAGCTCCGATACCCGTGTTTGGATCCTCTTCCGCGTCCAGTTTGCTGGACTGAAAATTGAATTTTTTTTTTTTTCTTAATTCTGCAATTTTTAAACAACTGGTGGCTTTTGAATTGAAAAAATAAAAATACATACAGGTATAGACAGATGGCTTCTTTTTTGAAATGAACTTACCGTGGACTGATTAATAGACGATGCAGAATTTTTGGAGAAGCTTGATCTCGCTTCAGTAACAGCTTTCTCGATGAAATCGTCTGTGATTTTTCTGGACGGATGCTCGTTGAACACGGAATTCATGAGGGCGATTTTGGCCGCTGATCTTCGAGCCTCGGCCTTCGTGGGGCAGTTCTGAAAGCTCCCGAAGCACGAACCGCCGGGCAGGGTGACGTAGCATATGTAGGGTGGACTAGATCCCGGCACTGATTCGTAAATCACGAGGGCTCCGTTTCTCAACTCGGTACCTCGGCTTTGTTTCATCTGCCAGAAGTCCTGCAGGGCCTCGACGACGTTCACTGAAATCATAATTAGTCGTTGAGTTACGAGGATAATCGTCAACGATTCAAGGGTAAAGTAAAGTTTTACCTCTTCCGTAGCCCTGTGTGTGTTTGGCGAAGCTGTTGACTACCGCGTCCACTGCCTCCTTCAAGACTTGTTTAGCTCTGGCGTCGACCAGACCACCGGGGACGCCCATGTTGTCCAATCGGGATTTCGTTTTTACTGGCATTACGCCCTGCATTACCCTTCAGTTAATTTCTTTCATTGAATCTGGAAAAACAAGATGATGTCTATGTGATGTCAACAATATACTCAAGGTTGTAATATCATTTTTTTTGGGCCATGTAAATAATCATGTTTTTAAAAATGGTAATGGATTGTTATCATGCAAGCAAATATTTAAAAAAACAAGATCAATACAATTGAAACATTCTACTGTTGTTATTAAGATTTGTTTATAACACCAGACACATCCTGTATGTTATCTTTTTGCACATACATCACAAAGCAGGCCAATATCAGTCTTTTTTGCTAATAAGTGCAATGTCCATTTGTATTGATAAATTAAGTTTATCTCATTTTGAACAATACTCCAACACTTATCATCAAAAGTTAAAAAAAAAAAAAAAGGTACTTTTTTCAGATATAAAACATTTAAAAAAAATTTAAATTCTTGGAATGTGTACACTTTGTTTGATGCTTTTAAAATTAATTCACCACAGAAAAATTCATTCTTAGCTGCAATAAAAGTTCACATTGATAAAAAATTTTAACAATCAGTGCACATTTTACTTCTCTGTACTTCACTCGAAATGATAATTCAAGTTTCCAGAGTGATCCTCAAGCACTGAACAAACACACTTTCGTCAAAAGGTTAAAACTCATTCACATAAAAACGTCCACGGCGTCGCGTAAGAGAAGAAGGCCCAAAAAACCACACACACACACACATCAAAACGTATTGAAAAAGTCATAAAGATCCCAAAGAAGACAAGCAGAAAAAAAAAAGCTAAACAAAATCAACGTCAGTGTATAAGAAGGAAGAGAGGAAATGAAATAGAGACGAGAGACACAGATAGAGAGAGAAGGAGGAGTAGTAGGTTGAAAGCAAGCAGCAAAACTCACGTCCTTGTCCGCCGTGCACGGATTCCCACGAAGGATGAGGCCCTCTTGGTGGATCCAGCTCCTCTTTTTTTTTACCTTCGCGACACAATACGAATGTCCCCGAAAGTCCCCCCACGCGCACCTGTTCCGTATATATAAGTATAAAAAAAAAAAAAGAGAATCAAAGTCTATCCCGTTTTTCCAAGTGCGTTTCTGGTCATGATGAAGATTTTTCGCGAACTGCAGCACGAGGGGACCCCCGGGCCCTCAGGAATTTATCGCAAATTGTCGCTCTTTCTCTTTCGGGAGGAGACTCCCCTGGCGAACGGGATCAGGTTGCAAGACACACAACTCGCCCCGGGGCCCTGCAGCGTACGCACTGACAATTTCCAGGGCCGTAAGGCCCAGCTCGCGGGGCCTCACGTTCCCAGCCGGGCAGACATTTCCCCCCCCCCTCTCCTTTCTTCTCTCTCTCTCTCTCTCTGGTCGACCCGTTTCATCTCTCTCCGCACCCGCGCGAGCTGCGTTGTTGATTTTTTTCATTTCCTTTTCCTCTCCTAATTCGAGTCTTGGTGGTTTCTCTCTTGGTGCGTGGGCGAGAGTCTAATAATTCACCGAGGGAGTTGCTTTTGCTAGTTCGATTTGCGCAACGGAGACATTATTTAGAGCTCTTGGAAAAAAAAAAAAAATTTTATTTTTAGTGGCCTTTGATCCGATAGGCGGAGATGAAAAAAAAAAATTATTTTTAAATCAATCGTATCGCGAGTTTCTGATAATGATCGGAGTTCAAAACATTTAAAAGAGGAGTTATACTCACGTGTTTTACATCTCATTGTTAAAAATATGACCCGGGAATATTGTTCAAATAAACAGATCATAAATAACAGTATTTTATTCATTTTGCCCTGCGAAGATTGAAATACATCAGCTAGAACCGCATGTAATCAGAGATAAGAAAAGTCTGCAGCAGATCATCAAACTTCTCTGCGGCGTTTTTATTTCTAAATATCCGCACTCGTGCGATTCGTTATTTCTAAAAAAGAAAAAAAAAAAAAAAAAAAAAAAATTGTAAATTGATAAGCGAGCTTGCAACAGTGTCAAATCAGTTACAATCATTGTGTGCGATCATTCCACAATGAACCGATTAATTATTATTGCAAAACAAGCCTACTAGATTTTTTGAGTTGAAGCTGCATATGATAAAAATAGACGACTCCACTCGCTTAAGTTTTTTTTAATCCCGCGTTTTTAATATTTTATGAATTTCCGGAGTTTAATTAACCAAAGAGAAAAATGTATATCTCCCGACTGCATTTTTCCCTGATGCCGCATGCATGCACATTTAAAAACCAGTTGAATCACCTCATCTCCTGCTGCTCTTTCGCCGTATCTTTTTTTTTTTCTCTTTTTCGCTTCGTCGCCTTTTTGATCCAGCACACTTCTTTTTTCTCGAAGCGATTATTTACAGGTGTCATCATCCTTAGTGAATATCTAAATTCGAACGATTTTTTTTACGACCCGTTTTGTCTATAATTTATGCGAGATTTGTTTTGTCGTAAATCATGTATGCTTTACGGTACCGATTGGATGATGTATATACAATGTCTTATCAAAAAACAGTTATTTTTTTTAATAGATTGTAAAAAATTCATTATTTTAATTTGAAAAATCTAGATTCTTCCTTTATATTGGTTGTAAATCAGTTTGAGCGCAACCATGCGTCAACATCCCAGTCCTGCAATAAAAAGATACCGAAGTTTTTCATATTCTCCTGCGGTGAGGAAAAAATAAAATACCAGCTTGCGCTTCTCGAAACTCGTTGCGAGCTTCTCGTCTCTCGTTATTCGTTCCTTCCAAGTACGAACTTCGCGAAGAGCAACTGAAATCCTTGCGTCTGCGGTGCCTCGCTTCGCCTCCTCCTTTTTTTTTTTTTGTCAACTTCTGTTTTACGATCTTCAAGAAAGAATTTTTGTACCCCAGGGACGTAAAATCCCCTCGCAAGCCCTCAAATTTTTTAGCCAGTTGAATTTTATCTTCGGACAGACAGTTTTTGATTTGCGACCCCGATGAATTTTATTCACAGTATACAGGTCTTTTTTTTTTATTGTTGTTCTCGCACTGCAATTCACGCTGCAAATTTGAATTCATGGCAGATGGTCGACGTCATGCTGGAGAATTATGGCTATTTTTACGAATTAGTTGCGTGACGCGTTGCAATTCCATGGCACTAGCACTGTAAATAAAGATTTTACAGTTAGAATTCCAGAGTCCCGCGAACCGTCTTTAAGCAAAACAATTTTCCTGTTCGCGAGAGTCAAAGACCAGTAGCTCGGGAATACCACCTCAACGTAATTAAATCTCGCATGTCGGGATTAAAATATTGAAGTAAAATTTAATCCCTCCGTGTAAAAAAAAAAAAGGTAAAAGTCAACCAAAAGTATGATGCACTCACCGGGTATCGATTGCGATCGAAGTATCGGGTGAAAAATTTTCAAGGGGTTATTGGTTACAGGTGTATCCCTATGCAGGGAAAAAAAAATAGCTTATCAAATGTATATTTTTACTGGTGATGCGGAGAGTCGAAGATTTGAGAGTACGCGCGAACTGTAACGCGCGCTCGAGATTATCGTGTCAAAGATTAGTTATTCGAGAGATCAAGCATCGCGGACACTGCAAAAGACCACGAACGCGACGAGTGCTAAGTAGGGGCAAATTGTGAGAGAGCACGCAACTCGAACCGCACGTGATAGATATACCTACAATTGGAACTTATTTTATCGAGGAAAATTTTGTTCGATGAATTACTTTATCTTGCGGAAATCATTTTGTACTTTTGGACACTTGATTTAAATTTCACTCGAGTTCGAGTTGTAATTTTTTTAAATTGACCGTAACCAGACAAAGACGGGATAAAAGCTGGAGATGTTTATTATTTTGATTTAGTAATACACGTGGATTCAAGATTTATCGAACAAATTCAAATTCGGCGAAGATTCAAAAGATTAAAACAATTAGTGTAAAAAATTTTTGAGCCACACTAAATTTGACTGATAAAGAAGGACTCTTAATAAAAACTATTTATTTATTTATAGATATTAGCGAATTTATTCTTTTAGTCTACGTTTATGAACGAAATGTGTAAGTATAAAAAATTATTAGAAAGTAATTAATAGAAAGTAGACGATAATGTCGATCAATTTACCACATATAAATGAAATGTTCGATAATAAATATAAATAATTACATTTTACTTTAGTGAATTTTAATTTTTTGATTTAGGCCACTCCTCTTCTGCGAAAGACTCAAAAGCCCTTTAAATAATAATTACCTATAAATAGTTTATAGTTTTTTAAACATTTTATTTTTAGTATAGAGAACCTTCTAGGAGAACCAGTAAGTGTCCATTTGGTAGGTACATTGACATCCAAAACATTGAGAAAATCGTTGTACTTTTGTGGGAGGTTCACGAGTTTGACGTTGCAGTGTGCGACTCACGTGCGTGACATTCCCAGTCCAGCTGGCACTGATACTCAATAAATTTCCTTTTGGGGTCTATTTACGACCTTGAATTTTACACTCGGAGAAGATAGGTATACGCTGTTTCTTCGGACCTATGGTAAAGAAAAACGCTTTTTGGTCTACTGAATTTATTTTTTCACTTAAGGTTAACGTTTTAGTATAGTTATTGAGAATTCTTTTTTAATTAGTTAAAGTACCTGTGTATATTATTGTACCTTTAGGAGGAAATTTTGTATTTGTTGAATCAATAAATCTGATCGCTTAATGTATATGGCTGCATATTACTTGTTCTGACGAGTTTAAAAAATTGTTTTATTCTGGACCAAAATTACCGCCTGTTAAGCGAATCCCAGAGGACTTTTTCTCAGCCTAGGGCGCAAAATTTCAAATTAAACAATTGTTTAGCAACGAATTTTGCATAGAAATTTTCACCCTCATGACATAAAGTATCGTTCGCACTTCAGGCGCACGTAAAGACCCAAATCGCGCCCTAGGTACAAAATATATTACCTTTTTTTAGAAAAATGTTGCCTTTCATTCAATTTTTAAAAAATTAATCGATAAAATTTGATAAGAATACAAAGAGAAACAATTCATCATTCGATAAAAAAATATCTCGAAAATCGTTTGAATCGCTTTTAAACGTTTCAAAGTTTAAGTATGCACGATTGATTAAAAATTATTTATAGTTATTCATAAATTTAACATAGTTATTAATAATTCAAGCGACTACTTATTTTGGTTAAAACTTTTTAGAGCATGTCAATGCCCTCCATGATGAAGACGTCACTCAGCGAGAGATGAATTATGAAGTGAATCGAAGAGGAATAACGTTTGATGCTTAAAGTGTGCTTTAAACGTATTTATCAGAGTACTTATATTTAAATTTTTATCAATGTAAACTTTAAATGTTATATTTTTATCGAGACTCAACTGACCCAAAGAATTTACGTCACCAAAAATGAAAAATAAAATTTTTAATGAGGGTATCTCAACTTAAAAAGTAGTTTTATTTTTTGTTATGACTGATTTCTACCATTCAATTTTATGATTTTAAGTATTTAATGCAAAAGTTAATTATTTGATCTTATCAAAATAAAAAATATATTTTATTTTATTCTTGAAGATTGATAAGATTAAAACTTAACTTTTTATTTTATTCGATAACTAAAATTTAAAAGAGCCGACTTTCACAATAAGACCTCTAGGTTCCTAAAAATAATGAATATTATAGTAGTTTAGGACGATAGTTTTTACATAAAAAACTACTGAAGAGGTTTGCAAAGCTAATGAAATATTTTTTTTAAACTTGTTCAGCATATTTATGAGTAAATGTAATAACTTTTAAAATTCGAATTAAATAATTTTTTAAAAATTTAACTTTGTTTCTAATACTTTCATAATTTTTTGTCAAACAATTTTTAAGTAAATTACATTATAATTTTGCTAAAATAAAGTCAAAATCTTTTTTATGTATAAAAGCAGAGAAAATTATTAATTTTTAACAATTTTTAATAAAAAGTTTTAAAAATTTTGAATAAAATTTTCTTTAATCGTTATTTGATACCTGGGGTTAAAAATGGGTTTGTATTAAAACTATATAAATTATAGGTGATGAATACAAAAAATTTATACGAGTTTATAAAAGTTAAACCCGCAAAGAGAGAAAGAGAGATTCAAGTTCATCCAATTTTTTCTTCATTATTGACGAATTTTTTTTTTTTTTTTAATTTATTCAAAGCCTGTCAAAGAGCAATTACTGGTACAATAGCTACTAGCTAGCTCCCATTTGATAGACACGAAAGTGTTACATGCATGCCATTCTTGACAACAGTATTTTTGTAGAGATTTTAAACATTTGCTTATTTATTAATCCTTTGCTACAATTTTTGTTGTTCATATTAATATTTTATAAGCGAAAGCTATATGAACATTGTGTTAAAATTTTCATCAGCAGTAATTCTATATCACATATTCGAATAATAAAGAAAAATAAAAAAACGAATGATAAAAAGTTATGCAGTAAAAAGTACATACAAACAACTAAGTAAAATCTGAAAGCACATCAATTTTGTTGAAACATAAACAAACGATAAATGTCTCAATATTATTCATTTTTACAACCCTATAAAAAAGCAAAATTGCTCATTAAGATCAAACAAACGTTTAACATACAAATATTTGGTCTGACGAGAGATACACGATCCTACGCGTGCGACGAGATATCACGCGTCACGTGAATGTCCAGCGTTTGAATAAAAAAAAAAAAAAATTAACGTCTCTCTTTTGAACGTCTGTGTCTCGTAATTGCCTTCAATGAGCAGTGAATAAAACCTACTCAAAGCTTGCATCCGGGGAAGAAGGGGAACGCCGGAGACATCAAAAAGGGATTTGCAAAAAAAATCACCTGCAATGTGACTATTATTTGAATTAAATATTATTTTTATCAATAATCCTGGGGAATTAGTTGAATCAAATTGCAAAACAAATTTATTATATTATTCTGTTACGAACAGATTGAAGAGAGTTTGGAATAGTTTATCCGTTGATACAAGATATTGTAATTATATTAGTTTATTTAAGAAATATATTAAACCTAAATTTTTGAAATTTGAATAAGAAAGTTGTTATTGATGAAATGTATATAATTAATTATGTATTAAAGGACATTAATGTCCGTTGATGATGAAAATAAATAAATAAATAAATAAATAAATAATGGAAGATTCTGAAAAAAAGAAAAAAAAAATTCAATCAATTTAATAAAATGTTTGATTTTAATCATTTTTAAATTGATTGACAGCTTTTTTTTCGATATTGAATTATCTTGAAAAAAAAAAAAAAAAAATGATTGTGTAACCTTATTTTTGCTTTCAAAATTTCGTTTTAAACCCTGATAAGCTTGAAGATTTTCTAAGAACGAAATGTTTTTATAAGTATCTTATGAAATGAAATAATAAAATTGAATTAAAAAAACGCGATTAAATTGAAGCTTTAGCATAATATTCTGGAAGGATTAATAAATGCTTTATATAAAAAAAAAAATTAAAGCTTGTAATGATTAAAAAAAATCCTATCTTATTATTACCTAGCTTTTAATAACAAAACATTCTCAAAACTTTCTCGAACATCTACAATTTCTTCAAATCTTTTATTTTTTAAATTAAAATTGATTACTCTGGGCTGTCTTTATAATGCAATATTTTTTTTCATCCCTTTTAGATCCTCATACTTATGTACTGTTATATTAAATTTACCTTACTCAATATTATTGTCTGATCGCTTTTTTTTTAATACTTGAGGCAAAAAAAGATTAAGCATGCCAAGAGCGTAATTAGAACTGTAAAATATATTTTATTTTCTGCATAGCATTTGTATTTTGTGAACAAAAGAGTTCCCTTCTAGTCTTAGCAACATCAGTACTCGTTTTTCTATCAAGGTATATATTTTTTTCTTTTTTCGAAAGACTGAATTTATTGTTTTGTAAATATAAACAAAGAAGCTCAAAATTGATTTTTGGCTGAAACATAAGTTATCATGACCGATACTTGGCTACATTATCACATGCTAGAGTGGAATTATAGGGTTTTTGTTTTGATTAAATATTTTGTACAAAAAAAAAACCTTAAAATTTTTATATAATTTTCTGACATTTTAATTATGACACGTGTAGCCGTGTTTTGCGTAATACAGATGCAATTTTACTGAATATTAGAAAAATCAGCTGAGAGATTTATCTTGAAATTTTTATACTGCTCATCCTCAAACTGATCTCTTTTGAACTTCACGATTGTTTCAAGGTCAAAGAAAGTCGATTTTCAACTGTACATTTACAGTGTGCTATAAATCCTTTAAAGATCTTTGGTTGAATTATCATGTTCTTAAACGCCTACAAACGATAAAAAAACTTTTTAAAATAAAAACAAAAAAGCTCAATTCAAAATTTTTCAAGAGATATATCGAAGCTTATAAAGGCCTCCGTCAACTCTGCAACCCGTTCAGTGTAACTTCAGCCACAGTCGCGTCGACGTCTTGGCACTCGCGACGCCTCTTCGATCAGTGCTAAATCGTTTTTGTTGTAGGTATGAAGTCACGAAAAAGAAAATCCATTATTTGAAATTATTTAATTTTAATGTTTTCATCAATTTATTTACTATCATCTAATTAAAAAATTAAATACAAGCGGGATTAACTCGATCGTGTCTATTATGTGCGGAAATAAAGTTCAAGCCCCGCTTTAAAAGTTTCAAAGATCAATTGAAGTTTTAACAAGTGGCAAATAAAATTTTTAGGTGCGGTCTAATAAAAAATATCGTGAATATATCTTCGAGAAGCTAAAGGATTGAAAGAATTAACTGGATTTTCTTAACTTAAATAAAAATTAGTTATAAATAATTTTAATTTTTTAATTAATGAAATTGAAATTTTCTATGACCTGAACTTAATTTTTAATTGCACTTTTTAAAATTAATTTATTTAATAATCTTTTCAAAATCATCTAAAAAAACATTAAACGATTTGTCAAAGTTTTCAATGTAAATAATATGAATAGAATCGTTATACTCTAGTTTAAGTAATAAAAAAAAATTATTCTCAAATAAATCAATTTTCAGGCTCATTGTTATTTTAATGACTGCGTAATGTAGTGTCTTTAAATGTGTATGTGTATAATTTGAATTTTAAAATAAATTGAAATTTCATAGTTTAAACCTAATTTCCAATAAACATTAGCAATTTAAAGTAGTATAACTGATATTCTATCAATGGTTAAAAATTTGTTGCAAATTATTTTTCATAAAATTGTGATTGATTAAATTTTATTGCTTGTATCAGCTTAGAGTTACATCTGCTACTTATATACGTACCCGGAAACAACCCATCATTTATTGAGTGCGGATTGAACATTTAAATACAAAGTGATAGTGTGTGCGTGTGCGTGGTTGAAACTGTGATCTAATCTAGTCTAATCTGCTTAGTTTACTATTAATTAAGAAAATTATTACGTGCACTGTTCAAATTTCTACCGAAACTCGTTTAATGTTCACGTAAAAGTTCGTAGCTTTTGGCTGCTAACAAGCGTTACGATCAAGATCGAAAAATTTTCCTTAATTTTTCAAATCGTGCATGACTCCTGTTATTTTTCATTGACAAAATATAAAGCAAATGCAAGGCAAAAAGTAATTAGTTAATAGTATATTATTCCCGCAGGCGAGATGGTTCGATTTGGCCTCCGAGACGTTTGCGACCCGAGCCGAAGGCGAGGGTTGCAACGAGGAGGCTAAATCGAACCCTCGAGCCTAAGGGAAATATACTATTTTTCGTCCTTCTAACCGAAAACAAGGGACGAAGTTCCGATTTTAAGGTTAGAGGGACGAAAAGAAAATTTTTATATGACAGAATTTATCTTGGATAAAATTATGCTTATTCAAGTATTTATTGAAAGAAGCAAAATTCTAATCGAAATTTGTATCAACGACGTGCTTAAAAAATTCCGCTTATCAAAAGTTTTTAATTTTTAAGTCAAAGTAGTTTGAAACAATTTTAATTTGTTTAATTTTCATCAATATCGTCAACTTAAAGTTAGAGATAGTTTGATTTAGAAGAAATTTTTTATTGTTGCACTTTTGACAAGATATATTTTTTCCTTCAGTTCGAAGTATGATTTATTTTATGAAGAATCTGATGAAACTGCTTTCAATTCAGATGAAAAAAATTTTGTGCGCAAGAGTAAAAATCATTCTCTTTAACTTCTTTAACTTCATTCAGATTGAGCTTTTATCAATGTTTCATGAGATGAATTTTATACTTAATGAAATTTTTTTCTTACTCTTATTGGAGCTGAAGTGAGCTAATAAGGCAAAATTTATTTAACTTTCAAGCACTGTTTTCAAACTCGAGTAAATTTGATCAGAACTAAAAATTTTCAGCCGTGTATATCTTTTTAATTTTCACAAATTTTTACAGAAAAGAAAAAACAATTTAAAAATGCCACCAAATTCTGTGGAGGTGGCACGAGAGGAGACGGAGGTGTTGAAACCCCGAGAAGCGATTCCCGAAGTCAAGAAAAAACACCAGAGTCAATGGCTCAGCTTCAGGGGCGACATCAGATGGCAAACTACATTAATCCTGGCAGCCGTGCACGCTGTTGCACTTTACGGCGCCCTTACCTTCCCATGGATCCAGAGTTACAAGACGATGTTGTGGTGTAAGTCATTTTTCTTCAAAACAACAAGACCAATTTTTCTACGAATGCCTTAACTCATTTGATTCGTAAATTATAGCGTACTTCATAGCCATGTGGGTAATGTTTGGTATAAACGGTGGAGTTCATCGCTACTGGTGTCATAAGTCCTACAAAGCCAGACTCCCCCTCAAAGTTGTACTCGCGGTCTGCTACCTCGCAGCCATGCAGGTAACTTAATTTAATCAACCTTACTTGCGCTTTTGGTTTCAATTGTTAATAACGTCTGATGCGATATTTTTTTTAGGTACCTTTCAGAAAATGGGTACAGTACCACAGATTACACCACAGGTACATGGAAACCGACGCCGATCCACACAACAGCAGGCGCGGATTCTTCTTCTCGCACATCGGCTGGCTCATGATCGAGAAGACCGACGAGGCGCGGGATAAACTCAAGACCATCGACCTCAGCGACATGAAGGCCGATCCCGTCACGAGATTTTGCGACAAGTAAGATGATTTTTTAATAATTTTTATTATGTACTGAGCATTGCAGAAGGGTCTTTTCATTGCAACTAAGTCTACTTCATCATCAGCCAATGAAATTTCCATGAAGAGTGAAGACGATAATAATTATTATCGACACTATAAACGATAAAATCTGAAAAACAAAAAAAAATGTTTTGGTTTGATAATATATCAAAAAATTGCATACTTTTTATTAGGATAACCCTATAATTATTCTTTAGTGTTTAAAACGATCTTGCGCTAATAAAATCGAAATTCTCATGTAATTAAAAATTTAAACTTTTTTACTTATAATAAAAATTAGGGTCGATTTCGTTACCGGATATATATATAAATTATGAAATTAGGTAAAGTAATTGTTGTTATTGTATATTGCAGATACTACTTCCAACTCGCAATGATCATTCAAGTTGCTACTGTTATGGTCCCAGTTTACTGCTGGAACGAAACCTGGTACTATGCAGTCATGTCCCAAATCATAAGATACGTGTACACCATGAACGCCATGTTCTCCATCAACAGTGTGGCCCACACCTGGGGTTACAGACCCTATGACAAGTGCGTTCAATGTTCATCATATCATAAATTTTGTTTAATTTTTAGTATTTTTGCTATGAAATACAAAATGTGCAATACCGTAATACAATAACATAGTTTGTATAATCAGTCCTAAATATTCTAGCCTCAATTTTTCGAAATTCGTCATTTTCTTATAATCATAGGTGATCCGTGGAGAGGAAATCAAATGAAAAAGGCAAATTTTTTTTACGATTTTTTGTTCTCATTTAAGTGAGCAACTTTTAATTTGATTACTTTGCAGACCTCATCAAGCTCTTAATTGAAACTGTTCTTGACTCTGCTCGAGAAAATTATCAACTCAGAATTGAACTTCCTTCCCATGGATCACCTTGATCATTACAAAAATGACGAATTAGAAAAGACAATCGAGAAATTGATCAATATTTACAATTCTTTTTTATTTTGCGAGTGGTACATCAAAGTTTAGGATTTGTTTTAAAAAAACTCTAACTTTAAGAAGTTAAGATTGAGCTAAATACTCAAAGAACTGCAAATAAATGTAAAACTTATTCTTTTAATGAGTATTTTAGCTTTTTTTAAAATAAAATCTCATAGTTAGTTAAACTTAACCTTTAACAAGTTACCTATAGCGCATATAGCTATCAAAAATATAGTTATAGACGCTACGTTGCCCCCACTCCGACGTCACGCGCCGCCGCCGCCACCGCTGCTCTAAAACCTACCGAAACCATGCATTTTTTATTCTTTTTGGTGATTTATCTCAGAAGTTAATACCGCTTCCTATATTATTCTTTGCACCTCACGATTCCTTTAATGTTTTCCTACAGAAAAACCTGTTTTTTAAAAAAATTTTAAGAAAATTAAATTCGCAATCCGCTAATAACCTCCAAATTTGTACGATTTTACGCGCTCAGCATAGGAATCACGTGTAAAAAGTTGAAACTTCTGAGCTTAATATCTTAAAATTTAGCCCCGCTTGGGGGTATTTGAAAAATACCAACGTGTAAAGGACACAAAAAACTAACTCTGTGCAGAGTTAGAAAACTTTTTTAAGAAACACTAAAACTGTAGGTAACTACCTTAATGATGAATTAAAAAAAAAAAAAAAATTAAAAAAACTAGACGTAAGTTAAAATTTTTTTAAACTAAATCTAAGTCAGGATCTTTCGTTTGAAAAATATGAATTGACATAGTTAACTCGCGAAACCTGAGTTAGAGTATTTTTACTTTTGAGCTACAATGGAGAAATTATATATTAAGAAAATCTAGCATGATCGATTTTGTACCTCATATGAATTAATTTTTACTATTTGACCGAAAATTAAATAATAATTATTTATTTTACAGAAACATTGCTCCAGTGGAAAACAGATTTGCATCTTACGTATCATTCGGTAGGTCAAATTTTTTGAATTATAGAATAAATTTTTGTTAAAAAATTCTACTGTAGTTTTCTCGTATAGTGAAGAATGACATAAATAATTAACATATTATAATTGTTAAAAATGAATAGGTGAGGGCTGGCACAATTATCACCACACCTTCCCCTGGGACTACCGCACTCCGGAGGTTGGAGGACCGAGATTCGACGTTGTCGCTTGGCTGATATACGCATTCGAGAGGATCGGCTGGGCCTACGATCTGAAGCAAACCTCGCCTCAGCTCGTCAAAATGTCCATGAACCGAAAGGGCGACGGCACCTTCATGAAAACCACCGTTTCGTAATTTTAAAAACCTCTGATTCATTTCGTATTAAAGTATGCTTAAAAACAACTATGTCATTTTTTCACAACTTTGCATGTTTGCGCGCTATTTGTCAATGTACTTTTAATTTAAAGAACTGCCGATGAAGTTTTAATGAATTTTGTCTGATTTTTATTCAAAGTGCATCATACCTATTGTTTTCAATTTTTTGTAATAAAATTCTTATTTTAATAATGTTTTATTTATTTATTTTATTTTCAATCATCATCAACGGACGTAACATCTTTTACATAAAATATATTAAAAATTTTAAGAAATTGTTGTGTATAAACTTAATTATAAGCAAAAACAAATAATTTACATTCTCTCTTAAAAAGACTTAAATTATTACAATTTTTTAGGTAATCAGAGGATGAATTCCAACATCTTCTTAATCTATTAATCACTGAGAAAAATTCGAAGTAATTTTTAGTATTGCGTTCGATTAATAATCTAGGGCTTCTGATATTAAATCTTACAGTTCGGTAAGGGAGTAAATTCGTTATTTCATCTATATTAACAATTTTTTTCAAAACCTTAAAAGTAAATAAAAAATCATAATAAGAGTGTTGAGATTTAATAGTAGGAACTTTAAACAAGTTAGCTATTCTGTTGTAGTTATGATCAAGATAGCTCATAGGTGTTCCACTCTTGAAAGAAAGATGTCTCAAAAATTTGTGATCAATACGTTCAATTTTAATTATTATGTTGTTTCATTTTTGGAATTTAAAAGTTTTTTAGGAGTTAAATTTGAATCCTTTTAACTCCTTTTAATTTTCCCATACCAAAAGATCAACAAAAATTTTGCAAAATATTCCATGAATTCGATTTTCAGAATTTGTTTTTTAAATTTCATAACAAGTTTTTAAAAAATTTTTCTCCATCCGATGGTCGAAAGTACGTCAGCTGTGCATCGATTTCGCAGTCGAAAGTTCGACTTTGCTGCATCGATGCGATCTACTATACCGACACAATTCTTTCTGCACTGGTAAATTTCATAGGTTGCATCGGCAACGCCAGCCGCCGAGTGCATCAGCTGTACTGTACCCTGGTAGCGTCTGCCCCACCGTTTTTCCGAAATTTTTGTATAGTTGTAAATTTTATGCAAAATTTATATTGTGAGATGCCATCAAAATAAGATATTTGGCTAGTAGATCTTATCCATGGCAGTTTGTGACGAGTAATTCACTAAAACTGTAGAAGTGAGGTTAGCTCAAATTTACTTGAATTCAAGTAAAAAGTGAGTCATTAAGGTAAGGGTGGCTCACTTTTGACTACAGTTGAGTGGATTTTCGCGCAATTTCCAACTCTAATAACTTTAATAGGAATGTGTGTTTGCGGACGATGTGTGTGCTCGCGTTTGTGATGGTGCTGATGCTGATGCTGCGCATGCCGATCATATTTTGATTTTTAATTCCCATGACTCGGACAACAAATAAATTGATATGCAACAAATCATCAGAATACAATCTCGGCCAGTGGCGAGCAAGGCGTGTTTACGAAGGATCTGTATGTGCGGGATAATGTTGATGTTAATGTTGTGACTTCTGTGCTGGCTTATTTGTTTTGATTTTTTAATGGTGGGACTTTATGTTTTTACGGCTCTAAATTGTTAGACAATTTTAAATTAATCAGTTTAACTTAATTCTTGAAGGTAATGCGTGAGAGTCCTAATTTGTTTTGTTTTTGTTTTGCTGGCTGCAGCCGGCCCACAACCCTCGCTTCGCTCGGGTCGCGAAGGCGGGCTGCAGCCAGCAAACAAATATGCTTCTCGCGAGTGACCGTCAGAGGGATGCAGAAAGTAAAAACATGGCCGCGGCCAGCATGATCAGCTGAAGCTTTGGTAGATTGTTTATTTAATTAGTAAACGTACTTTCGACCTCAAATGGAGAAAAATAGTATGCAACGTACGAGCAGAAAGTTGAATACTGCTCCACCGCGCGATATGTGCCCGAGGCTTCGCCTAGGGCACATATCGCGCGATGCAGCAAAATTCAACTTTCTGCTCTAGCATTGCAATATACTATTACTTGTACGAGAAGTATAAAAAATGTACTGATAAATGTTTATTGAAAAAAGTGAATATTTTGACTGAAACAGTACATTCTCTTGAATGCATTGAATTTTCTCTACTATGTCATTTTAATCATTGGAAAAAATCTTTTTTAAAAGTATTATTTTATTAGTTCAAGGTATTTATTTATTTATTTGGGCGTACCTGAACCAAATGTGGTTTACACTGTCATAGTTAAAAGTATTTAAAACAACAATTATGAAAGTTGAAATTTTTCGCGTACTTTTTGCATTTTTACAAAATTATACTAAACTATAAACATACTTAGCACTTAATTTTTATTTATGAAATTTGTTTTTATGAAATATCATAGCTAGCAACTAATCTTCCGATAAATTACAAATTTGAAATCTGCGGATGAATAGAATTTTATTATTTTTATATAGTAAATTTCCTATATAAATTTATTGGCTTGGAAAAATAAACAACTTCAAACATCTACACTAACTAAAAATGCGTTTATGTCTTCTAATATGAATGAAAATTGAATTTCTTCTCGTAGAGCGAGGGTTACACAAGGCAAGAGTATACTTTGAGAGATTTTACAACCCTACAGCTAAACCTTGATATACCCATGTATCGAATTGGAAGATCTGCCATAATTATGATTTTTAGGTAGCGCAGCAATATAATGTAATAATGTTGGACTTGATGAATCTCTGATAGTAAAATCAACATCGTTGAGTCATCGAGATGTGCGTGTGGCTCTGACCCATGGTACCTAAACTATGTACTTTGGCTGCGTTCTTTACATCAAGGAACAGGTGAAGTACTAATGAAGGAATTGATGGAAAGGAAACATTTTCCTCCCTTATTGACAGTTACTTCGGAAAGTGTAAAGTTAAAGTTGTAACCTTCAACTGAGGGTTAAATTAACTTATTTAGATGAATTTATTACCATTATTATTATTATTTTTTACGTATTAATTTGGACTTTATAGATAATTAACCTTAAAGATATAAAAAAACTTGATATAAGAAAAAAAAAAAATGAATTTTACGCACCGATCAAATATAAATTTTTTTTTGTTTTTCTAATTTTTGTAAAACCTTGAATTTGTTTAATCAAAGTAGATAATTTATTAATTTTTTTTATTGATAAGATTAATCAAATTGAAATAAATTAATTTGTCAATTAAATTTTGTTATACAAAAAATCTTACAACACTTATAATTTTTAACACTACGATACATAAGCTTTTTATCGAATATTAACGAAATTATAAAAATTTTTTTTTTCAGATATCATAGTAATAATATCAATTAATTTTTTTAAATACTGAATTACTCAAAATTTTGGTGTATTTTTTTAACATCCGAAATATTTAACAGAAATAACTTGATATTGGTGCCGGTAAAGAAGAATCAGGCAGCCAGGTAAACAAGATATCTATTTAAATCAAAGTTTTATACGCGCACATGTACCGACAACGAGTAAATTTTATAAAGCAGCATTAACTTAAACGAGATATAATAAACATTTAAAAATTAAAAGTTTAATAACTAGTAACAGAATTTATGCAAATTATATTCGATAAAATAAATTTTTTGGAATCTAATGATTTTTATGACAGATGTTTTTAACACAAAATTTTGAGAAGGTCTTTGAAAAATATATTACACTTTATTCCTTAACGTTATAAATAGATAATCTTTTATCTAAATCTTTTCATTAAACCCTGTGGCAAATAGAAGATTATCTGCTCCCATTTTCATTTTTTCCTTGTCTCACTATTTTATAATTCTGCAACACTGTTGAAAGTTATTCGATTTTTTTTTCTTTATAATCTCGTCACAATTTTTTTGATAAAAATACTCATCGATGATAGGAAAAAATTATTATAAAGATTGGATGACACAAGAACTCGAGAATCAACTGCGTTTTCGTCCTCTTTTTCAAAATACTAAAAACGAAATTAATTCCAAAAAAATTGCAGTAATTTTTTTTTTTTTTTAGTTATCAAATCTTTGAAAATTTATATAGTTTTAATGAAAGTCTGAGTGAGAAAAAACTGTTGGAATTCTAAAAACGATATTATAGTCGAAGTAAAAATAGCCTATTTCATTTCATTTTAGAACTCTTTCCGCAATCTCGCGAGCTATCGTAACATTTTTTTCGAAAAAATTTCATGTCTCACATTTTTGATATCATAAATTTTATCTCATCTACATTCTGACGAAGTTAAATTGTTGCAAGAAACGAGAAGTTTTTTTGTCCAATGTGAAAAGTAGACTAAATTTGACAGATCAGAAACACTGTGGATTTCCAAAAACTAAGTATGTAAGAATGGTAAATAAATAGGGAAATAAAAGAAAAAAAGGAAGAAAAAAAAGGCGATAGACCAAAGTGCACCAAACCCTCAAAGTTAAGGCAGAAGAAGGAGAAGAAGAAAAGGCCCGTAACAATAGCCGACTCAGGTGTATTAGTGTACGACAATAGCTGGCCCGGCTTATAGAAAATCCCGCTGACTTACGGAAAAGACAGTTTCCTATAGGCCGAAAATTCTCTCGACCTCCGACGGATGAGAGAGCCAAAATTTTTCACAGACTTTTACTTCCTCGAGCGCTGATTATTTAGGGCCTTTTCTTTGTCGGTTTTTCCAGCCACTTGTTGCAAGCCTACACGTGAGTGTTCCGACTTCTATGAATGGAAAAATACCACGTCGGGGGGAGTCCTCTTGAATTGTGCAATGTCCTGTATCATTCACATGATCTCTATTTGTTCTTGTTACAGATACTTCCTTTTAAAATCATTTAAGGTCAATTTCAGTTTATAAAAAAAAATAATTATCGATAATTATTAATTCAAAAAAATTTATGTATATTTAAGATAAGTCAATGATATAAATCTACTTTAATTATGTAGAATATTTAATTGATACTTTAGACTTATATCAAAGATATTCAGATTAAATATTTCAATGAAAAGATACAAAAAAAAAAATCTTTGAAAAATGGCAATTAACTATTAACTCGATCTAATAGATATCGTTTATTAGTAATAAATTATTAATAGACAGATAAATTTATTTTTTTCAGCCCGCTTCGTTATGCATAGGTGTAAATCGGCAGCAGAGAATTTAGAATATCTCGCTCAACCGACTTTGCCCTGTTCGGGTACTCACACCTTCTCTGCCACCTAGATTTGGAATGTAGCAGAAAATTTTTATTGCACATAATAAAGCATATAAATAGTTGTAAAATAATCCCAGTTTCTAGAGTATAGAGTTGTAATTTTTAAATTTTAGGGAAAACAATTTACTTTTATGGGAGGGCCTGTAATTAAGGGAGGTAATATTCCCTTACTTAAATTGCATGTTCAAGCTTTTATGATCCAACGGTAATAAAAATTACAGTAGAGTTTCCAATTTCAAAAGTACTACATTACATATTCATATAATTTATTATTACTTTAATCATTTTTTAAAAATTGTTAATAGATAACTTTGTTAATAATTGTAATATGTAAATTGCTTGATTAATAAAATTTTTTATCGAGTTTAGCAGTTCGATCTAATCTCGGAGGTTAACACGAGCGATGCGCGGCTGTATTTACCGCCAAAAATTTTGGAGGGACAAAAAGAAGAATCCCACTCAGCAGCTTCTTCGTCGGAGTCCAGAGTAGAACCGTTTAAAGAGTAACCACGTGGTAATTTTTCCACGAGGCCTGCTGCACTAAAAATTTCAAGATGATTTAAATACCCTGCACCGAGAAGAAGACAGATAGAGAACAAGAAGGGCATTTAAACAAAGCTTAAGGGGGGGTTTTAGACGTTGCGAGCGAGTCTTAACCGAAAAATCGATAACTCACCCTAAGATCGTCTTATGGGGTAGGTAGGTACGCTATTCGCACGAACATAATGCCCCAACAACAACGTGCTCGGGACTTTAACCGTCGCGGCGTAAGGAAGAAAAATACCTGTTCGAGTTGGGGTTGCTGAGAATACCGGTAGGATGAATCTTCAGCCCCGCGACGACAAATTTCGCACGGATTGGATGTTTTAAAAATCTCGCTGGATCTTTTTTTATTTTTCTTGTTTGAACCAGCTTGCTGGTCTCTCTCTCTTTTGTACAGCCTGAAAGTAGATCATCGTGTAGTTTGTACGGATTAGAGTTCCAACGACGTTTTCTTATCAATCGTTCTTGTATTATATAAATTTCTTGCATAATCAAATAAACGATTCATGAAGTAGTGAACCTTTATATTATGATCATTTATACATAATGCTTTTGATATTCTAACAGTAATGTGTCAGTGAATTAGCATATCTAAACAATAAAATAACAAATTTAGAGCAGATAATAAACATTTTCTTAAAACGAGTATTTAAAAAAAAAATTTTCAGTCTAATCAAATTAAAAGGGGGTAGAATAAGGGTAAATTTTTGGATTCTTGAATTTGAATTAGAGAACCTTAAAATGTGCTGGTTCCCACTTTGCAGGTGAACCAGTAATGAGCAGTAATTACATGCAAGGATCGCTTAGATCCACCGATAGACCGACATTAGTCACGCAAGGGAGTAATATACTGCAGGTGACACTCGTAAATTTAATCATCCTTATCTCATTATCAATCTAAATTGCATTTTTACTTGTGTTGTGTAAAATTTTATTGTAAAATTATAAATGTTATGGGCTGCCAACCAGTGTATTTAAATAAAATAAAATTAAAAAATTCATTTTTATCTGAATTCATTAGTGGTGCAACAATAATTTAAACAAGAGTTCAAAATTTAAAAGTAACCTTAACTTCTGCTCTATAAGATCAATGCCTATAAAATTTTACAAATATTTTTAAAATTTGAACAATGTATTTTGTGCACAAAAATACAGGTCGGACCAAAAAACTTGTCCACAATATAAAAACGCGCGGATTAGGCTTCTCCACCTCCCACGTAGCGCGCGAAATGCTAGAGCGTCGTTGCTTTCCCGCCACATTGGCGTTATACATGCACACGTATACACAAAAAAATAAAAACTCGACCGATTTTTTTTCTTTCCTTTTCTTCTTACAGGTCATACTCAAAATATGAATAAATTTAAGATGTCAATACTGAATTATTTTTCCGTAACAAATAACGACAATACAATTTTGTTGGTTCACCGATGATTCGGTTTTTAGTACCTTAAAGTAGGCATCAAAATTAGTTCTATATGTTTAGTTGAAGTAAAAAATAAGCCTATGAATTTCAAACAAGATTTTTCACTTAATATTGTAATGAAAAATACGAGTGACGCGTTATGACAAGTATCTAAATCCAGTGAACCGGAAGTGTTAAAAATCGGAATCTGGTACCCAGTGAAATTACACCTGCTATCAATTGATATTCATTTAACAGTTTTTCAAACATTTTTAACACATTTATTTGTTATAACTTTATAATGAAATAAATTTGGTGTCCAAATTTTATTTTATTTTATTATTTTATTAAATTTTGTTTTATTTATCTCACAAGTTAATTAACAACCATAACATTAAAAAAGTATGTTTTGGCTGTTTTTAATTTGTAATCTGTTTTCAGTATCTAAATAAAAATTTTCAACAGATACAAGAAATTATTGTAATTATATTAGTTTATTTAAAAAAGATATTAAATCAAAATTTTTGAAATTTGAATGAGAAAGTTGTTATTAACGAAATATATATAAATTAATTATATATTAAAGGACATTAATGTTCGTTGATAATGATAAATAAATAAATAAATAATTAGAATACGAGGAAAAATAAAAAAATCTCATATTTATCTTGTAAAAGATAAAAGAACGATAGATTACCAGGGTACTAAATTACGATTTTTCACCCATCCAACCTTTCAGAACCCAAACTAAATTTTTCAAAGATTTTCATTATTACAATCCTTATCATTTATAAAAAAAAGCATCCAACCATATCCACGGGGAAAAGTGTTATATCTGCAAGCACGCGCCAGCATCCTGCAGGACAAAGGAATTACCATGCATCCCCTGGAATATCGATCAGCGCGTAAACAAATGATCGGGCGACAATGGGCCTTGGGTAGGGGGCAGATGATAATGCAGGACAATATAATAAAGGGGAGGTGGGGCCCCAAGCAGTGCCGCGCGTCATGCACGCGGGGAAAACGGCGCGCACCTTTCCCGCCCGATTATATACGTGGCACTCGGTCGTCCCGTACCTGCTGCCTCGACGCGGGGGGGACTCGCCAGCGCGCGCGCGGGTTCTCCAAAAAAATAATGCTCGTCTGCCTCGTGGGGTCGCGATCTCGACGTCGACCTCGAATTCGCGAGTTGGTTTTTTCGGGGTTTTTTTTATGGATCGTAAATGTTGGCTGGCGGGCTTAATCGCACCCTTGGGTCGTTTGGTAGAAATGATGGATTTTTTGGTCTTAATCATTTTTATGATTCAAAATTATTGTATAATTGCGCATTGTTTAGAAAACTGAAAAATTTATTGATAATTAGCATTGAAAAATGAAAAATAAAATGAAAATGGAAGAACATTTATTATAAAAACCAAGACATTTATTGTAGATTGCTTAGTAATTTTTTAACATTGATAATGAAGATCATGATTTTAGATGTTCTGATTTCATATCTCATACCATAAGTATCATAAAAAAAACTTTAAACAAGTTTATAAATTTATTTATAAAAATATTCAATTAATCATTTTATTTATTTTCCAAATAATTTTACGTAAATTTATTGAAATTATAATATTTATTTTTTCCAAGATTAAAATTACGTTTATTATTCAAATTTTTTTCAGTTTTTTCTAGAAATTTTTGAATTTCTTTTTTCATTAGGTACTTATTTGATAATGAAGATGGCTACTCCTTAGTTATCTACGAAAATGAACAAGATGAGCAGCCAGGAGCATCCAGGAGTAGCCAAAATACATACTTATGAAAATATAAGGAAAAATATAACAATGACAGTTTGTCTTGAACTTGAAAATTACAGCTACTCCTAATACTGTTAAAATAGTGTAATCCATTTCTCAATAAGTTAATCTTTCGAAAAACGATTAAAATTTGAGTTCAAGAAATAAATTTTACCTTTCCAAGGGCACGTAAAACTAATAGGACCTAGGAACCATTGTGTATAACTTCAATGGCTCCATCAAATTTCAATTAAAAATTTCCCGAATGGAACCCTAGGGTGACGATAATCCTAATCTTGCAACGAAGATTCCAAGTTCAAAGTTTATGACCTAGAGCCATGCTTTCACACTTTCAGGTCATCCTTACTCAGTTTATAAATATCAGGAGCTTTCCGACTTTGACGGCTCGTAATTTAGGTAAGACGGGGGTTCAAATTTTCAATCGGGGGTGTTTCGGGGAGGAGAATGGTGCTAATGCGACATTTAATTTAGCCATGATGGAAATAAATAAATCACCCGAGTGAACAAGGAACGGCAACAGGGTGCTGTTGGGTTGGGGCCCCTCCAGCCTCCTACCAACCAGGGGCCTAGCCAGCAAAGCCAGAGCGTCAAGCGTATACGAAAAAAGGGGCGCGCGATTTACGCGCGTACGTTTCCCGCTCAGCACCTCCTAATGCCCATACCATACAGGAACATATCGCTGGCAGCGTAGCTATCGCTTGCTTTGCTACGTAGGCGCTTGACGTTCGCGAAATCAGCTGAGCGCCAGCTGTGCCGCCCGCAGCCGAGGGCCAATCAGACTCGGTTGCACTGTTTCTCTTTCTCACTCTGCAACGCTGTCGGCTTTGAGTACAGTGCTGGCTTCGAGCATCGCAGTTCGGCAGTTCGTTGTCCCGCGCCTTAGACCCACAGTGCCTGCGGCGTGTTGCGGTTGTCCTCGCTCGGACTGACTGCTGCTATTCGTTTTACATCTGCTTACGTCGACGCACAGGGTCCTGGTCCTCGTCGACAACTTTCTGGTGGAAGGATAAGCCATTATCATTCAAGAAATTAACGATTTTTTACCGGTCGTCTGTGGGTGCAGTGACCAGTAAATAGTGCCTCCTTACCATGTGTGAACAGTGAATTTACTTGGTTTTTTGGAGAAATCGTAGATGATTGGTCATCTCCGAAGCACCCTGGATAATCTTCGACGTGATCCTGACGAGTTTTCAGTGAAAAAACGCCGATTTTTGGGGTTTTGGTGGAGGTGTTAGGGGTCGCGCGGAGTGCCTTAAAAACTAGCCTTAAAACAGTGTGTTCAAAAAGATTTTATTTCAAGTCCATGCTGGTGATCCTTCGTCAGGATAAGTCTCGAAACCGCGAGTTCGGTGAAAACTCGGAAAACACGATTTCGAGGTTAGCCGGAAAATATAGAGGGCGCGTCCAAGCAGTCAAAACAACCGTCGAAACCGAGTCAAGGGTAGCTTTTCGCGCGCGCTCGTCTCCCGCGCGCGGGGCCCTACTAACGGATGATATCAGCCGGCTTTTATTGAAATAAAGGCATAAAAGTACCTTAATTCAACTCCTATGAATATGCCGATTCGAATGGTTGATAATTAATTTTTGAAAAAAAAAATTCCAAAGCGTAGGTGGAAAAAAGCGAGCCAAAGTTTCGCGGGTTTTAGTGACGGCACGCGAGAAGTTGCCGCTGCATTATGGCGCTAGGAGAGTCTCGGAGCTGAGGTGACCCCCCCGGAAACGTTGGACGAAACTTTACTTACTGACGATTTTTCGCAAGTCTTTTTCACAAGAGACGAAAGTGGAGGATTTTCCGGACCCATCCTGCGCCGTGGAGAGGAGGAGAGGAGGAAAATTCGGACAGGAGACACAACTAAGATGCCGCAGACGAGGTGAGACTTTGCCGCGGTATTTTTCCATCAATTTTTAGGTCAAATTTTCCGGCTCCAGGTCGACTCAGGTCGAAGTTTTTTGGGTCAGAGGAATCAGGAGGTTTTCAGCTTTTCACTGAAACTTCTTCAGCCTAATTTGGGCTCGGGTTACCGATTGAACCTTCTTTCAAGTAGGAAAGTGAGGTTGTGGCATGGCTGCATGGTTGGCAAATTTTTTTTTCTATTACTAAAAATTGATGATGAATTTTCAAAAAAATTTTTATTCTTATGATAGGTTAATAGTTGGAGAAAAAGTGGACCATGTTTTAGGAAAATCAGATTAGATTTTCTTGAAAATTTTCAGGTCCATCTTGGAGTTAGTCGAAGAGACCATGCCATGAGGTCTTGATGTAGGGCTTTTGAAGGGTCCAACTTTTTTAAATGTTAAATATTTAAACTTGAATAGCAAGATTATTAAAGTTTATAAGTTCTAGATATGTCATGTTGATTTTTAGAAAGTTTCCTCTTTTTTTTCCAATATCTTACAGTTCATTTATGAGTCAAGTGATATCGCCAAATCTTTGGTCAGATATATCATTCAGCGTTTACAATTTTATTTAAATAATTATTCAAGCTCTTTTTCAGTGTTTACGAAAGATTAATATTTCTAGAATCTCTGATATTTATTATAAACAAATTTCATGGGTCTTACTTGCAAAATTACTTAAAGTTTAAGTTAGACTCACTTAATCCAATTTTTTTTAATACTAATAATTTTTTTAATTTGGGTTCATAAATTTTCTTGAAATTTATCAATAGGCATAAAATATGATTTTTCTTGATAAAAAACCAAAAAATTATTAACATACTTTAATAATACACATTTCCTCTGATAATTTATAGTTACATAATTTACATATGGTTGATCCAGTACAAAAAGACTTAAGTTTTTGATTTTATAAATTTTGTAAATTTTTTTCAAAAATATTTTGAAAAACATATGATTTGAATTAACATGTTTCACTCCACTTACAAAATGGAGGATACATGTGGGAGAAGACTTGAAACTTGTAAAAAATCTTAATCTTCTTCTTAGAAGCTTTTGAATGAACATGACTTTTGAGTAATTTACTTCTTATCATATGAAAACTTTTTTTTTAATTTTATTGATATTATTATTTGTTAATTAATAAAAAATGGTTAACTAAAACTGAGTGGTAAAAAATTTTTTTATAACAATTTTTTAAATTAATTTTTTAATTCTTTTTTTTTCATTTTATTATTTAAAAACATTTTTTAAACTTCAAAATCATTACTTAACTCTAAAGTTAAATTTAGTACTGAATATTTAATGAATTTTAATTACTGCCAAATTAATTTGGCAATCATTTAAACTAACTGAAAAATTTGTATCATCCTAAGGAATTTTAATAACAATTGTTAATAAAAATTTACCAAATTTAAATGCTTTAAAAAATGTTTTTAAAATCCAAAATCTGTTTGTTGCAATTTTTTTTCATAATCAATTCAAAAAAATTGAATAATTAAAAAATATTATTTTGTAAAAATCATAGTTTTATTATTGTTCATCTGCTAAATTACACCAAGTTCAAAAATTATTTTTTAAACTATATTGAAAAATAAAAATAATTAAAAACTAGGTCATTCTAAATTAATATTTTCTTACTTTTATAGTAAAAAAAACTTAATTTGTTTCCATAAAAGTTTATTTGAAAAAAGAAAAAAAAATTTTTACAGCATTCAAGCAAACCAGACCAAAGCTCATGTGCAAAATGGTAAAGTCAACCAGAGACGTAAAAGGAAAGCCTCCAATATCTCAGAGGACTCTGAGAACATTTTTCCACCCAACAAAATCCAAGCTGTATCCTCACCAGACAACTTTCCAGATTCCTGTGATATTTCTAGCCCACCAAGTATACCATACACCCCCCAACCATCAACTTCACCCTTGAAGGAACAACAGGAACCAGCAACATGGTCCGACATGAGATCATCCACATGTTTCCTTACACCTTCTGCTTCACACAGCGAAAACCTAAAATCCACACCCCTACCTTCCCTCCCTTGGGCAGATGGGACTCAGGTTTGGACTCTTATGTGCTTGGGAGATCAAAGATCAATTGCACAAAGAGATCCTCTGATGTTCCAGAGGCATCCAACTCTACAGCCAAGAATGAGAGCTATTTTGCTTGACTGGCTGATAGAGGTCTGTGAAGTTTATAAACTGCACAGAGAAACATATTATCTTGCAATGGACTACATTGATAGGTATCTCTCTACACATGAAAGTGTCCCCAAGAATCAACTTCAACTTATTGGCATTACATGCTTGTTTATTGCAGCCAAGGTAATTTTTTATTTATAGTATAGGGTTTTTAAAACTTTTTTTTAATAATATAATTTATTTGTAACTTTTTTTTTAAGAATGCACTCACATTTTATACAATAATATTTGTACTATTTTTATAAAATGAATTTTTTTTTTTAAACACCAATCAATAGGTACTGATATCTAAGTATTTTCAGTCACTAAGTGAAAAATGAAATTTTAATTTTTCAACATGTTTTAAATAAAATTTTTTGTTTATTTTGAAGTATGCAGTTTAAATAATTTTTACAAGTTATTCAAAAATCGTGAAAAAAAAAAAAAAATTTCAAAAATTTTTTCATGACAACTGTTGACTAACCATTATACATTAATTATTAATTTAAAGAATTAGAAATAAAATTCTATAATACGATACATTTTTTTAACAATAGAAAAATTTTAAATACTAAAAAATAAAGATGGCGTTAAACGAACATGGCAGACAGCCGAATCTCAAAGTCGCGCCAAAAATTCCCGCGGTATAAATTACCGGTATCGTATTTGAGGTTGTATTTAGATAACAAAATGAAATCTTGATGATTGTGTAAAGTATTTTTAAAACAACAGTTTAAATTTCAGTGTGTGTGTATGCATGAAATGTTATGCATACAAGCTTATCAAAAAATGAATACTTTTACTTTACATAATATCAAAGTTTATTGATATCGATCTAATTTATTATGTGATCTTAAGTTTGCTTGTATGAAAAAATTAGAATTATGGTTATTGTGTATCTGTACTAAAATGGTCGAAATTTATCAATTATTTATAAAAAATAAATTTTAATTTTTTTTTAATTTTTTTTTTTTTTACAAATAATTGATTGAAGTGATAGTCAATGATATTGATGCTTCATTCATTAAAAAAAAAAAGTTTTAAACAAGATTTTGTAAAAATAATATAAAATTTTAATAGTCTTTACAATAATTTATCTTTATACAAAAATATATACTTCAAGTTGATTAACTATTCTTGGCAATTTACAATAGTTTATAGCCATTAGAAAATTATATCAACAATATAATCAACTTAAGTTGTATAATAATTATAAAATTTGGTTACAGGTTGAAGAAATTTATCCACCAAAGATTGCAGAATTTGCATATGTCACAGATGGTGCTTGCACAGAGGAAGAAATTTTGGGAAAGGAGTTAGTGGTTCTAAAGGGTCTTGGTTGGAATCTGTCCCCTGTAACAGCACCCGGCTGGTTGAATGTCTACATGCAGGTTGAATCAGGAGACTGGTCCAAACCTAACACTTTCATATATCCCCAATATGGTGGGCTCCAGTATTCACAAGCCTCACAGCTTTTAGATTTAGCAACACTTGACGAGGGAAGTCTTAAGTTCTCATACAGTCATTTGGCAGCTGGTGCTGTTTACCACACTCAGGTAAAAATTTATTTACAACAATTCAAAAACATTCATTTTAATAGTTCTGTTATGTGGGTACACAAATTTTATTTTTATTTGATTTTTATTTTGTTTAATTATTTAAGCGCGCCCATTACAACAATATAATACTTTATAATTTAGCAAGAATATCCACTTATTTTTTTACTTTATTTATTTTACTTGAATATATTTATTCCTTTATAAAAAAAAAATTGCTAAATTTGCTAATGATAGCGGGAAATTTTTTATATTTATCAAATGTCGACCATTTTACGGTTCACGGTTTCTAAATTAGATCTTTCGTAAGTATTAATAAATATAAATGATTTCTAAAATGAATTAAATTAAAAAAATCATTTTCTTAATGCGACTCAAAAAAAAAATTACGAATTGCTTGTCGGAACTGTTACCTCGCGGCTGTAGAAAAATTCCAGTTTTTAAAATTTTTATTAACTATAAGTATTAAAAATTTGAGTAATAGAAAAAGTACTTTTAACATAGAAATTAACTGACTCAACGGGAAAAATTAGCTAGTATTTTATTGTTATATATTCGACTAAAAATTTCGTTGAATACTCCGCTGACGTATAATACGCACGAAGCACGGCACGAAGAGCGTCTGACTATATCCAATGGTATTCTACTGATTCTCGAACGCCGCGTCAGCCCGCGTGCAGTGCTGCGTGCTCGGCTGCGTGTAAACTTCACACAAATTTTAATTTATTTCCACTTCGTTGATTCGCAATTTTTTTTTGCATGATTGTAATTGCTTAAAATTTTATTTCGTGCACTGGAAAATTACAATTTTTATGAAAAATTACATAAATATTTTTTTAGCAACTTATGATTTCTCAAGGTGCGATATTACTTTCGAAAAAGGAAAATCATATTAGTTCAAATTTTTTTCATTTAAAAATTTCTCTTATGACAATACAAATATATAATAGATAAACCATATCATGAGTAACTTTTCAAATTATATAATTGTAATTGATATTTTTGTTATGGTACTAATATATTGTATGTACTAATTCTTCGAAAATATAGATTTCAGTTTAAAGTAGAAGCTTTAGGTTTTGACGCCGTATTTTATAAAATGGCTTCATTTTTGAAATCAAATTAAGATATTTTGGGCAAATTTGAATTTGAAAAATCTCACGTATTTTTCGTGTTTTATCGTAATAAATAAGTAAAATTACATCGATTATCAAATGTTAAAAATTAAACTATAATAAATCAGAAATATTGTGATTATTTTTAATTTGTCTTCCGATGTAATGCAATTAAATTATTTTACCACCGCGGCCAAAGTTTTTTTTAAAATTATTTATTATTCTTATTCTTTTTTTTTAAGCCTACCCAAACCCTAAGATCAATACAGCTTGATCACTGAAGTGCTTAGATTTGTTTTTTAATTCCAAGTTTATTTTTATTTATTAGTTAATTATTGTTTAAAATGACATTTCGTCTCCCCAATTCAGAAACATGCTAACTTAGAAATCGCGCGTGAAACGTGTTGAGCCACAGCTAGTTTAGAAACATGCTATCTAAAAGCCGATTCAGAAACATGCTAACTCGATTCCTGCTACTCAGGCTAAATTCTATTTTTTGTTTTTAAATTTTACACCTATTTGAATATTGTAAGAAAAAGCTAATCTGAGAGCACTTTTCTAATCAGAATCTGAGTTAGCATGTTTCTGAACCCGGCTGTAAGTTAGCACTTTTCACGTGCTATTCCTGAGTTAGCATGTTTCTGAATTGGGGTGACGATTTTTCAATCAATTAAAAAATTCTTGTTAATTTTTAAACAAGTTATGTTTAATTTTTAAACATTTAAACATTTTTTTATTTTTATTTTTCAGACGTTAAAATTTTTTAAACTATTTATATTTTTATATACGTAACACGTAAGTCATACAAGGAAATAAATCAAAGTAATATTCAATGCATTTAAGCATAAATTTCTATATTCTATACATTTGCAAAAATCGTTCAAATTTTAATGCGTTGATTTTATACTTTTAGGGTCGAGAAACCGCATTGAGAGTGTCAAGGCTAACGTGGGAACAGCTAGCACCCTGCGCCAAGTGGCTCAGTCCCTTCGCCTCGATCGTAAACGAAGATCGAGGTCAACAAATGCTGCGCTCCGCGGTAACCCTAGTCGACACGACGAGCTCGAGCTCGGGTCTGCGAGCAAGCGTTCCCAACATAGTCCTGGACGAGTCGCACCGTATTCAAACGCACGTCGTAGATCTGGACATGCTCGAAAGTGCCCAGCAGAGACAAACGCATGATGCCCTGCTGGACTTCAACGATTTCGAAGTACTGGACTCCGGAAGTAGTCCAGACAAAACCTGTATTCTCACACCGCCTTCGAGCAGTCAAAAAAATTCACCCACGCCACCCAGACGGACATCGCCACGGCACCCGTACACGTAAGATAACAGATCCGCGGAAAAGGGGGAGGGAAAAAAATCTTAGCTTCCATGTAATCTGTCAAATACAGGTTGGTGATTTTTAACAAGTAAAAGGTATTTTAGGTAGATCTTAAGGCAGCTTATACTAGGCTTTGAGAGTGAGGTTTTTTATGAAATTGAGATATCTAAAAATGAGCTTAAAAATGATTTGAATCCTCATTGTAAACTTTTTCTCGTTTACTTGGGACATTTTTCCTTAAAACTTGAAAAAAAAAATTCAGTAACGTATTTTATTTTTTAACTTTACAAAATATTTATTCCGTATTTGATAATTCTTTTTAAATCTTTTTTTTTTTTTTTTTTACATCAATCAATAGATTTCAAATTTTCTGATGGACAATATTTTTCTAGTTTTTAATTCTAAATTTTTGGGAAAAGTAATCTAGTCGTAAATTTGTATAATTTAAAAGTTTTTATATTACTCTTTCAGACTTAAAGATTATATGTTAAAATTTTTAAGAATGATTTCATTTTTATATTATCGTGCTATTTGTAGAAAGTCAGACCATTGAAATACAATAAAACCATGAACTATAATAGTTTAGTTTCAAATAAAATAATTTTAGAATACATTTTTCTAGTGTTTAAATATTTGCTTTATAAAAATGAGGATTCTTATTAAGTTAATTTAAAGACAAGTGATTAATGTTAGTATAATAAGTGTGCAAAAATCTAGATTTTAAATTCATTTTGAAAGTATCTCAATCATAAAAGACAAAAGAATAAAAATTATAGAAAATATTTAAGTCTACCTTTTTTTGTTATCCAATGGTTCTTAGATAGAAGCAGATAATTATAAAAAAACCAAAAATTTAAAATATTTTTTGATGAATACATATTTTGAATATCTTAAAATATATATTTCATTTAGATAAGAAATTGTTGCAATATTCTCATACAAATTTTTATTAAAAAATCTTATGACAACGAATGGTTTGAAAATGAATTAACTATCAATAGTGATTATTCATTATTGTATAGTTAAATGTATGTATGCATGTAATACAATGATTACAAAAATTGTTCAACAGCATTGTCAAAAAAAAAATTCTTTGTTCTTGTACAAATTCTGAAAAATTTTAACCATCTTTTCTTTTATTTGCCAAGACACCAATAGTTTTTATCAAATATCTTTAAGTTTACAATGAAGTAAGGTGTCATAGAAAAAAAACTGTATAAGACTATATACATGTTTGTAAATTGAATTTACTACTATATGCCAGAATTTTTGTACATAAGCTATTTTCTCACGAAAAATTTCGATTTATTTATTTGATGAATTTTAAAATGTATTTATATGAACAACTTAAAACGTGCAAGTTTTGATTTAAAAACATATGTATGATCATATTTTTGTTGATCAGTTAACATTCATTACTCACACAATATTAATACTTCGTTATAAAAGGTCTGATTGATTTAATAAAACTCAGTGTATACTTTTTTGAATAAAATCACAATAATAATATTATCTTGGACATACCATGTACTTATGATTTTAATTTATAATTTTTTAAGATTTTCAACTTTTTCATAATATTTAATTAATGTAGTTAAAGCAAAATGTAAAAGTATACACGAGTTTTATTTAGAGATATCAAGATAATTTTAATGATGCTGTAAATTTAATACATAAATAAACGATCCCTTGTGAGAGCAAAATATAAATGTAAATTTGTTAAGAGAATGAATATGATTTGTTAACTTACAAATTTTTCATTTTTCATTCTTTTCGAAAATTTTGACTTCTAATCAATTTAAATGTCCTTGCGAGATAGATATAATTTGATTCATAAAATTTTCTTTTTTTTCTTTTACACAATTAGTGTACAAATTTCTAAATATACTATATTACTAAATAATAAATCTAGCGAAGTAAAAGTAAAAAGCTGATGTAAAAAATATTTTAACCACTAGCTTTTCAGTGTCTTGAAGTTTTCCTGAAAAAAAAAAATATGTTATAAGAAAGATTAAACTTCTCTTCACATGCTTCTTTAAAAAAATGTAGGATTGTTAATTTACTTTATATAAATTTAAGACATTCAAGTCATAGCCTATGCTTCTGTGAAGTAAAAAACGCTTAAAAACTAATCGAAAATTTTTGTGCGACTTTGTAATCGCATAGTTCTGTGATTGGACGAACAAGACTCCTAGAAGGATTGTCAAAGTGCCTTAAAAACTGACCAAGTTTTTTTTGGAGTTCTAAAATTATATTACTCGTTCGTCCGTTTTGTGGGACTGAAAAATGTAGGTAAAAAAATTAAAAAAAAAAATAAATAAAAAAAAATTAAAATTAAAAACAAATTATATATATATATAAATAATATTATGTAGTTTTTCAATAACGCAGAAAAGTGCCTGTCACCGCCGGTGCGCTTACACAGATTGTTTTTACCTAAACGGATGCGGAAAAAAAGTATCATTGTAAATAGTATTTTTTTTCCTTTATTTCTTTTATATAGAATACTTTATTCTTTAACGCAGAGCGCCGCGTCATATAAAAGAAAAACGAGTGTTCGCGTGAATTCTTTTATGTAAATATAAAAATAAATTACTATGAATTGTTAAGGGCGAGCGTATATAAAGAATGTGAGTTGAATTAAGTGTAAGTAATTAAAAGCGTGTCAAGTCATAAGTGTTGATATTTGATTTTGGGAGTAGTATTCATTATACATTTATGAAGAGAGATTGACAATAAAATATTATAATTATAAATAAATTTATATTTAATTTTGTAATATTGTAAAAAGCGACTTACGTTTTGAAAAGTGTACAATAAATAAATACATAATAATACGAAATATTAGCCTCTTATTATTAAATTACAATTCTATAACTTAACTCTTTGATAAAATTACGTATCACGTATCATTAGAAAAAGTAAATTTACTATTTATTAATTATTTTTAATAGGCTAAAGTATTTGCAATTAATGAGATAGATTTAAAGATTCGCGCAGAATTATTAACTTTGTCGCTAGGCGTCAGCACCGTTCACGAATTCAAACCCTGCTCTCCGATTGGCCCCTGCAGCAGGCATTCAAAGCCATGCATTCGTTGAGCGACTGAAGATGCGGCCGTTAAAAAACCGCCTAGAATATCAGCGAAGAGGTACGCAATTTTGAGGTGCATGGCAGTGCACTCCCCGAGTGTTAATAAATAATCTTTTCGATCGTTTTACAAAGTGAAAAATACGTGCCAGTGAGGAGGAAAATTAACTCTAGAACGAGAAGAAAGGTTAACCGTGAGTGTCTCGCGTTTTCAGATCATTTTTCAATACCTCTTCGTACATCTTTGTTGTGCCGATTTTCTGTATTTAAACATTGATTATTTAACGAATTAAATAGTGATTAGTGTTAGTTATTTTGATAATAGTTTGTGTTAACAATGTATTAGGTCAAGGTGATTGTTGGTTGTTTGTTTACATTGTGTTATTGGAAATATCAAGTTTTGACTTTGAGCCGATATATATAGGTATATACTCCCGTGAATCGAAACGAGCAAAAGAACACAGAAAAAAAGAAATAAAAATAACTATGGGAGAATATTTTTAAATGGATTTTAAGAAGTCGCTGTGCTTTACTGGAGTTCTATTTTTGAGATTTGTTTGAATTTTGTTCCGAATAGGATCTTCATCATTTACTAATTGTCAGATTTTTGTTAATTGGAGCAGCATCATGACAACTTTGCACGAGCCTTCGCCGGAAAAATTAACTCACAGAAAGGTAAGAAAGTTTAAATATTATATACTGTTTATATTTTGCATAAAAAAAAAGTTGGGTTAATTGAGACAGGATAGTATAATTTAAATAGACTATTTGGCATTCTTAAAATATGTATCAACGTGTTATTTGTTGACTACTGTAAATAATAAAAATTTTTATAATTTGTTTTATTAAGTTTTTATTTTATTACTAACTTTGTAAAGATTGAATTTAAAGTTTTCGATATCTTAGTCTCATTGTTTTTGTACCATTAAAAAAAAAATAAAATAAAAGAAGACGAAATTACAAATTCTCTAATGATAAATTACTCAAGTTGACAATAGTAATTAAAATACTCTTAATTTTCGATTAGATAACGCGTTAATAGCTATTCTTTTCCCATCCACAGCAAATAAAAACAAATAATACCGGTGCTTATTTTTCAAAATAGTCTCGTACTTATACCTTATTTGAGCTCGATCGGAAATAGATTTAGCAGTCGCGCACCTGTGCAGCATGCAAAATGAAAAATTTTATCTTCGTTAATCAATCGTAAAAAAACAACGCGATCGTTTTATCCACGTCTGTTACTTCGCCCATCCATTCACAAAAATCAACGGTTCTTCACCATTTCAAACTTCGGTAAAATTCTCCTGCTCGTGGCGGAGCAGGATGTTTTATGACGGTCATCGCTTCATTGTCTCTCCTTCTCTCTCGCTCCAAAACAACACCCTCACCAATGCTGGACGTACTAACACAGTCATACCGGCGCACTTTTCATAGTTGGCATCAGTACTCTCTCCCAAGCTCTCTGCGGTGGAGTGGGCGAAAGGAGTGTGTATCGGTATAATCAAGGACTGATTCCTTTTTTTACTTTTTTTTTTTAGTTTTTTTTTTTTTTTAGTTTTCCTTTCTTGAGCCTCCAGCATCGCTCAGCTGGACCCACCTAAAGAGACCCCAGTGAGTGCTGAATTTACGGAATTCGGACTTCCCAGTGCAGTCAATAGTACCTCATTAGTGTAAAATATCAAGTAACCTGTGCGAGATAAGTGCATCATCTTTTTCCGGTGCACGACCAGGAGGAGTTGTAAATTTAGAACACATACACCATTGGTGTTGCTGCTGCCGTCCCGCTAGGCAAGTTATTCTATTGTTTATTTTCCTTTTTCCTGTGGACCTATTCATCTCTACATTGGTATTTTGTCGTACTCGTTTCTCATTGATCGGATTGATTGTCCGAGAGGTACTTGCTTTGTGGGGAAGGAACATATGTTTTAAACTCGAGTGTATACGTATCCACTTTTGAGGTTACCTTTTTATGGGACTGGATTTTGTTTTTGGGATCATTGTTTACGTTATGGGAAGTGATGCTATTCGAAGATCCGTGGGAATTTTCAATGGATTTGGGTTATCTTCAGTTTGTTCTAATTCGTGCGTCTGCAATAGCGGTTTAAAATTACTGTTTTTAAGATTAGATTAATTTATAAAATACTAATAAATTATGGAATTTTTCTTTAACAAAATTCCGTTACACTCGTGTGATTCCATAATTGACTGGTATTAAATAAAAATGGAACTTTTGATGATTATTGATTAAATTTAACTAAGTCAATAAATGAACAACATTTTAATTACGATCATGATACTTTGTCAATGAGAATATTTACGTTTTTGATAAAAAAAAAAAAAAAAAAGTAAAAAGAAACGAGTTTTTTACTTGATCGACACTGATATTGAAAACTACCATTTAAGTACATTTCTTAATGAATGATTCAGTTCTTACGAAACACTCATTGTGTAATCTTCGAATTGCTTCATTTTTTATTTTATTTTTTGTTAAAAATTAGCTTTTACGGCGATTTTCTACTATAAAATTAATTTGCGTTTAAAAATTTTGCAACTTCCGCAGCATTTGCAAAATTAGTCACTAAGAAAATACTCTGTATGATTCAGGATTCTTGAGAGCACCTACTTTTATAAATTTCCTTATTTAATTATAAAAATTTAATTTTTTGCTTCTCTGAAGTTGTAAACCTATCTTACAAGTTTTTTATTTTGATTAATTAAATGTGTTTATTTTTTTTTTTCAAACGGCGGTGCATTAGTTCTAATTAGAGCTAGTTAGAGGTAATAAATCATGGTTTCTTAAATTAAAATCTTCGAAAAAGCAAAACTTCGTTATCCGACTTTTATAAAGCAATCATTTTAAATTAAATAATAAATTAAATTTTCCTTGAAAAGTTTTGAAACTCTGCGAAACAGAAGCTATTAATTAATTATTTACTGTAAAAAAAAAAAAAAAAAGATCGACATTTAAAATGCCGCATTCTGTTGAATAATGAATTGTAGTAGATTTCGAAAATGCCAACTTTATGTACGCGCGTGGGTTCCACAGAATCTTAAAAAATTCACAGGACAATGGGTTGCCAGAAAATTTCTCCCAATAATCCAGATGAAATCTCGGCATTCCACGTACACATAACCTCAAAATTCCATCATTAGTCTGGAATTGATCTGTTTAAATTCCTATTTATTTTTGAAAAACCCTTATGTATTCCAGTTTTTTTTACTGGTTCTTCAATTCCAGGACAAGTCTTCGAATTTAGAATCTCCCGCACAGTGACGCAAAGCAAGTCCTCGACCCTTTTTTTATCTTCGTTTCGCGGCTTCGATCGGCCTGTATGTTTTGGAGTGAGTCACCGGCTTTCCTCGTCTCCCTCGCCTCTTGTTCTTCTCTCGCATAATTAACCCCTTGCTCAGCGTCTCGCGTGCCAGGTAAATTGGTGGGCATTGTGTACACTCCCTACCTCTTTTTTTTCTTTTTACACGGATTGCACTTTTGCTAGCTGAGCAGTTTTTCTTTACGATTAGATTTGTTTCAAGAGATAATGATCTTATGGTCGCTCAGGGGGGCAATGAACTTGAGGGGCGATCAACCTGTTGTTATAAATGAATGTAACGTAGGTGTTTGTTTGTTTGTTTATTTATCTTTAATTTTTATGGATCAGTAAAGATTAACGTAGTTAAATAATAATCATACAAATTATGGTATGATCTGAAGAATTTTTTATTTTTTATTAAATTTACAGCTGTAAGTTATTTTATTCTTTGTTGTATATGTTAAAATTAAAATTTTCATAAATATAATTTTTTTTGGTTAGTATTTTTATATTCTCAATTTTTAATCTTTATTATAATCATTATTTTTTTTATAACATTATATTTTTAGCGAAGTTGTCAGAAAATAGCGCTGCATAAAATGATAGAACGGATTAACTTTTCTCTTTTAAAAGTTTCTTATAATATATGATATACCTATGTAATGACCTAACCAAAAGAAACTGTTATAGTTTTATATAAATTTTATTTAATCGAGTAACTTGAATTTCTCATAACTTGATTAACTCTCAAAGTCTTTTTAAAACATATAGATGTTTTATAAAATTTTATTTCTAAATGAAATTGATGTTTACAATTTCGTAAAAATTTTTATTCTAAACTCTCTGAAACGAAAAGATAAAAAATGAGCTTTACAAATTTTTTTACAAATTCGTGAGTTAGCACCTCGGTTAGCACCAAGAACGCTCTTTTTTTTCTCAATTTTTTTTTTATCTTTTGAATTTAAAATCTAGTCATTCTCTGTACGAAGTAAAAGCGAGTACCGAGACGAATACTTACGGAAAAAATAAATTGTTTAGAAGTGTCGTAAAAACACCTCGCCTTTTCTTTTAACTCCACAATCTAATCAGGCACGGTAACAATGATCCCCAAAAAAGAGGAGCCTTTCAAAGCGATAATCCCTGCGTCTGTCTATTAATAACATTTTAAAAAATCCGCCTTTGTCGATGCGTCGTGGAGTGAGTTCGTCGTGGTCGTTTTGTCAAGCGAGAGTCGTTTCTCCCTATTTACGTGCATCGCGTACCGAAGGAAGGAGCTTAAAGTCGCGGGGGCTTTTATGCTTATTTTCTCTTTTAACGGAAAGAAGAATTATTTTTGGTAGTCGCTGCACATGCTGTCGAAAAATCGTCGAGGATCCTCCACAGGCTTTGATACAGTGCGCCTCGCGACGTCACCGTGGCGTGATCGTGACGATTGTGTTTTAACAGTGTGAATCGAGTGATACTTTCATGTTGTGAATTATTTGATTCCTTTTAACGACAAAAAAAAAAAACAATTAATTTTCGTTTAATGTCTTACAGTAATTAATTACACAAAAAAGTATTATGATAAACATTTTTGAGTTGTTCGAGTATAATCGTTATGAAGTATATTTAACACTTGTAATTCAATAAAAATTTAATTTGAGATATTATTACGTATTAGATAAGTTTATCAATATTTTTTCGGTTATAAAAGAAAGAATAATATGAGTATCGCGAGAATCATATCATGTATTCGAGTTTGATAAAGTCTTATTTTTTATTCTCAAATTTGATCGACTCCCAACTTTTTAATTTAAAATCATTCATTATTAAAAATAATTTAAAAAAATGAATTATTCAAACTTTTATTAAAAAGCTCGTTCAAAAGGGTCAAAGAGATTTTCGAAACGAAAAAGTCAGTGCAACGCAAAAAAAAAAACATTTTAATCGCGCAATAAGTCGCCGGCTTAAAGCCGCTTCTGCGACCATACAGCACAATAAATATGCTAGATTGATACGAAAGTAATACATGCAGGCAACGGTAAAGTAAAATGAAAATATCCAGTGGGTGCACTGCGATCGACAGTCGCTGTTTGTAATACTCAAACGGTCGAGCTCATGGGGAATTTCGTGCGAAAGGTATTTTTTTCAAATTGATTAATTTTCTATAACAATGATAGTGCTTAAAAAATTTATAACCTATTAATTATGAGAAAACACTTTCAAAATATCATGAAGAAAAAATAGAAATATTGGGGGTTTTTCAAATTATTGGTATAATTTAAATTTTAAATTTTTTATTTTATATTCAATTTTATACTTTATTGAATTTTAATTTGATCTTTTAATTTTTAAGATTATTGATTAAAATTTACAAACAGATGACATGAATATATTTTCGTAAATGACCGTGATTGTTTTTTATTTTTTGAGAACACTACTGACTGATGGTTTTATTGGTTATATATAATCGTTCTTATCGTTTGAAATATTTCTTTTAACTAGTGTTTGTACTATTATTTAGAGAGTGAGTTTTTAAAAAATTTTTATTCAATATTTTTGTTGATTTTTCATTACATTAATGTTATAACCTATGTTATTTTTAATTGAGATCTCCTGATGTGGCTGACAAAACAAGTCAGCGAAACGTTGAGAATTTTTGGAGTTTAATAAAAAATAAAAAAGTGCCTTCAAGTGATCGATTTGATTTCTTATTAGAAATGATTTTTTATTTAGAAGTACTTTTACAAATACTTGGGTACTCGGTAAATAAAATAATACAATAAGACCTTATATTTAATTATCAATTGCTTTGACTAACTGTAATTAAACTAACTTTAATTCTACTAATTTAATCTTTCGATAGAAGAACTTTGAAAATATTTGAATATCAATATCACCTCATCATACAGGAAACAAAAACAAAAACAAAGCACAACACTTTCATAAAAATAACTTTTATTTTTTAATTTTTAAAGACAAAATTATACTCTAAAATCAAACAAAACTTTGGACTAAGCGAGGGACTAAGTATATAAATATAAAAAATACAAATTTTATTTATTATTCGTACTGCATAATTCATGAAACGCATAAATAAACAAAGAAAGAGTGATACATAAAGTTCGCTAAAGTTTTTCGTACACCATATTTACATTTGAATATCAAAATAGCCCAAAAACAATAGGTTACCCTCACGCAGCCGTAAAAATTCACCCATTGTGTCTAGCCCTCCTACAGGCCACCTACAGCCATTGTGACACCTACGGTCACCGAACTCGTTCCATCAATCATCCGCGAGCAAAAAAAATCCACCACTTCCCGCAATCAAAATTCTATCACTTCAAACAAATCCTATCCCAGATCAAACCCGCTCCCGCGTTTGGATTTTTTTTTCTCCCCCCCACCCCCACCCCGCTTTATAATTAACTCAGCGGTCACGTGTTGCACAAGCACCCCCACGCGGGATCCTGTTTGCTCGGATTAGTTCTCGGTTGACGATCGGCGCGCTCGGCCGCCCGACCTTGACGCTCGCGGTTTTTTATCTTCTTATTATATTTTCGAGTGGGGTAGGAAATGCGACAATGGATTTTTTGAACCGACTGCTCAACCGGCCGTCGCCCAGGCCCGCGATCTGCAACTCCTCTTCGCCCAAAAAACAGCGATGCGAGGTATGACTTCTGAGATTTTCGAAAGGGGTTCACTATCGATTTTCGGTTATATTCCGTTGCAGATTTGCGTTTTGTCTGTTTTCTTTTTCGCTCGTTGTGTCTAAGGTATTTTAACTTAAAAAAAAAAAAAAAAAAAAAAAAACTAATGGAGATTATTGGCAACTGAATTTAAAAACACAGGGCTAAAAATAAAAACTGTAAAATTTATAGGCGCGCGAGCTGAAAATTTTGCAAATATAAACCGTTAGTAAGATCATTTTTCTCTCGACGTGTCCGAACTCTTCGGTAACTCAGAGTTGCTAGCAGCTTGCCACATAAAATGTACACGATTCACCTGGTTAGCGTCATGTTACTCATTGGTACATACGCATTTTCATAACTGTACATAACTTTCTTGTATCTTAGCTGGCTGTAACCTCAAATGCCCCCGAAATGAGAATTTGATGATTCTCAAAAAAAATTTTATTGATACAAAAAAATTCTACCTCTTTAGGTGAAACAATAAATTAAATGATTTGTCAAAACACCATTGAACCTGGTTCTCGCGTACATCAAAGAACTTGACATATTTTTGGGCAATTTTAGAAGCCGTGCTAAAAGCGCGTGCGGGGTTTCGACAGCCTGCTGCGTATTAGTCTACCTACCGCGAAGCAAAAGTGAGAAAATAATCATCGGTTTTTGGCAAGCGCTCTTTGGCCTCGAGGCAAGAACGACTTTTGGTGGTTAATGGATTTAAGACAGAGATTTGTTTTGGTTAATCAACTAATGGGAGAAAACTGTTTCAGTGTCTAGTACATGTTGATTATATTTTTTCGAGGGGCTGATCACGCGACTTAACTACTTACAGTACTTAATGCGACTTACAAGGTAATTAAGTACCTAAATTATTAAGTCTCGTTTTTTAAATTATCCAAAAACTTTTCGTTAATTTTATTTAAAATGTGTCAAGGGTCTAGAGATGCATGAAAATTTACTAATCCAAAATCATTTTTCGACCTGGATATCGAGGTCGCCGACCGCGATGACGGGGAACCTGGGGGTCATCTGCGAGAAATCGGATCTGAATCCTCGGAAAAAATTTTTTGTGGTTTTTTAAGAGTATTCTAAAACGTATTTGGGACCAGAACATTCAGGTCACCGACGACGGGGGTACCTGGGGAACCTGGAGGTCATCTTCAAGAGTTCAACACGAATTTTGCGAGGATGACTTTTATGAAAATTTTAGAGTCTTCTATAAATTACTTTAGTCCTGGACGTTCAGGTTGTCGCTAAAGTACCCAAAGTTCCCGGGGACCACCTCAAACGTATTTCTACGAAAATGAAAATTGAAATTTTTTTATTTAAAACACATTTTTTAAATAATTAAACTTTCTTACGACAGTCAAAAAATTTGTGCCCAAAATGATGGCAAGATTTACGAGCGACTTAGCAAGTACTTACATGGTACTTAATAGCTACTTACTCGCGACTTACGAAGCAATTAAGTCGCGCTGTTCGATTTAAGACTTTTTCAAGTATTTTTCTATTTAATATGCGACTAGAGTCAAAAATACCTTATCATTGTGGCACACGTGTCGACCACACGTACAATGGACTTGAACAAATTTTTTTTCTTTTGCTAAATATTTTAACACCTATGGAGTCAGGGAGGAGACCTAGTGTATAGGATAGCGATTACAACCTGGACATGATTTCCCCAGGAAGTTTTGACTACGGAGGGGCCAGGGCGGATACCTGGTGCACCTGGTGATACTGACGCTCGTATTTTTTTATATTTTATTCTCGCTAAGATTTGGTCTTTAAACTTTTTAAACAAAGTTTATCTTGAAGTTTATCACAAATCATTGTATTTCTTAGTAAAAATTTGTTGAGCTGCTGCTTTGTACAAGGCGTACACCACTATTCAGTAATACTTTTCGGTTTATAGTTTTTAGTTCAAAAGTATTTGCATTAGCTTCTTATCATAGAATTTGTACAATCAAAAGTACTGAATTATAATGAAAATCTTTTTAAAAATCTTGAAGGGTGAAGTTCGGAAGCGTCTTACAAATTAGCTCCCAAAATGTATCTCAGGTTATTTAGTACTTATGCACCCTCCCGTTAAAAACTAAAAAAAAAAAACGAGAAAAAAAATTTCCTTGTTCTGTACCTAATGACTACTTTGTATTTTATTAATTATTTACTTCAATTACTAATAATTTTATTTATTGTTTATAACCAACATACATTTATAATAAAATTTTAAAAACATTAAACTTAAGAAAATTATTTATCCATTGCAGAGCGTTGGTGAGGCGGCGCAGTTATCACGTCCCCCGGTATCGGCATCAGGACTCCCGGAGAACCTTGAGTACGAGACCGCGACGAGCAGCAGCGGTCCCTCGTCCTTAGCACCGGACAGTCTCTCGTCGGCATCGTCCTTCCAGAGTATCGCCTCGAGCGTCGGCTCCAAGAGCAGCAGTGGAATTTGTGCAGACTCTGCCCCCACCAGTCCCGAGCATCTACAAGGTACCGTCAGCCCGGCCCTTGACGCAACCGTGCTCGTCCAGTCCGAGAGCAGCTTCGACAACTCCTACGTGAACGTCAACATCCCGGACTTGGACGACCTCATAAGTGCCTGCGAAAAGATCGACTTGGGTAACAGCAAGCTCATCGAGGATGAGGCCGAGATCAGTCTCAATCAGACCTTCGAGAGCGCCACCGACGACACCACCCTCGTAACCCTTGACGAGAGCGCACTACAGACCTTTAAGACTTGCTCTGGACCCACCGAGGTTTGTTTTTATCCAAATAAATTTAATTATCTTTGCTACGTACAATCAATGCTTTATAAAAATCCAATAAATATTTTCCAGTTTCAGACAGCTCAGTTGGCACAAGAAGCCCCTAAGTTAACCGAAGACGTATTCAAGGTTCCCTTGCCATTGAACTCTCAAAAGTCCGTGGTCCCATACGTCGCAGCTGACTCGACGATATCGAAACAGAACTCTGACCCCGACGATTTGTTTAAGAGCGCGCTAAATTCCTTCTCCGAAAATTCGAATCGAAAGCACAGCCTCACGCCATGCGTCGAGATTGACGTCGTCGAGGCAGCCAGGGATAAACTTAGCCTAAAGAACGCGAACGAGACTTTTGAAGTTCAAGAAGAAGAGGAGGGAACTAAAACACCTGTTGTCGAACCGGAAACCACAGGTATTGTTAAAAAGATAACCGTTTACTTTGAGTAAAATTTTTTATCGTATGTTATTATGATTTTTTGTTTTGTTTTAATTGCTAACTTAATTTAATTAATATTATTATTTCAGAAACTGAAATTAATAAACAGTCGGATACATTTGTATTGGATACACCTGACGCTACTTTCGAAGAGGTTGAAGCATTTAATACTACTCAGACTTTAGATAAAAAATTATCACCGATTATTGAGGTAGACTCGCAAGAATCTATTGTAGTTGCTGCAAAAACACCTGAAAAACCAAAGCTTACTGCTTTAAATCAGACAGAAGTTATAGAAAATAACTCTGATTTGAAAAAAGAAGACAATTTGGTGGAGGACAAATCTTGGAAAGAGCAAATAAACAAATCAATAATTGAAGAAGCAAAAAGTCCACGTGAGAGTATATTAAACAAGACAAACACTTTGAATCAGTCAAAAACTCCAGTTAAAACAGATAGTGTTCCACAAGAAAATATATTATCTCATGCAAAAACAGAAACACCTATTCAGATAAATTCTCGCGAAGATGAACTGAATAGAACGAACACATTAAACCAGTCGAAAATTCCTAACAAGGCAGATAATTTAATACAAGAAAATATAGTCTCTACCAAGAGTGAAACTCCCGCTAAGGTAGACTCAAATGTTAAAGAAGAATTGGTAATCTCGGGAAAAGTTGACGACGCAGAAGATCTTATAGAATCTCCAGCTCAAAAAGAGTTTATAAGCCCAATTAAAAGAGAGTTCCAAGAAGTACCTAGCAACAAGAAGTTGAATAATATTTACAATTTTGAGGTAACCTCGTCTACTCCTCTTCCTAATAAAGATATAAAAAAGGAGACCCCAAAGACTCCGAAAAATAGAAGCAATTTATTTCCGTCAGAAACAAATTCAGCACCTTCAAGCCCTCAAGCTTTAGAAAAGATACCAAGCACCCCACTCGAATACAATAATAAACAAAACAAAACATATTTTGATGAGACTGTACCAATAAACAAGTCATCTTTTGACGGAGCTGCATCGGAACTCGTTACCAGAGACAATTTAGAAGCAACAAGTAACGTGTTAAATGATAATTCACTAAATCATTTACCGGAAAAAGAACCCGAAAAAGAAGAAGAATACGAGGCCTTCAAGCCGCAACAACAGAGTACAAGCTTACCACCTACGAATTTTAATTTTGAAAAGTTGCAAGAGGCAGCGTTAGACGTTGCGAAAGATATCGATTCCTCTTTAGAGAAATTTGAAGAAGGTGAACATTTTGTCTCTGCCACGACTGAACGTAAGATGATTGAAATTTTTATTTTATTTATGTTAATAATAAAATAAGTAAATAGAATGAACTAAAAAATTTTATTTCTTACAATTTTACACTTATGATAAAGGATATTTGTTGTACAAAAAAATCAATTTAAGAAGAAAACGGGTTTTGAGGCTTTATTAATTTATTGTTAAATATAACTTAAAATTTTAAATATATAAAAAAAATTTATCTTTCATCACGTAAAATAAACAATCGATAGCAAATTATATTACTGGAATTTTTAAAATTATTTTTTTCAAGTTTCAAACATGAAACAGTTATTTTTATTTTCAAGATTGCCGACTATTATTCAGGCCTCATCAATAATATTTCTAAATGCTTTTAAAAAATTAAATTAATAATGATCCTGTATTGAATTTTAGTGTTTGAAGATCCAGCAGCCTTTGATTTTCTTACACAAGCTGGATCACAACAGCCTACTTCACGTGGTGACAGATATGATTCATTGTTTATGAAGTTTGATCCGTTAGCCGAAAAAAGACTAAGCATGTTGTCGCAAAAAAATAATATCGCCACTCCTCCTGCGGAAGTTGAAGAAGACGAAAAAGAAACTAAACAAAATGATGCAATTGGTTTAACGCCAAAGAAAAATCCAGCTATTGCAGCTATCGACAGATTACTTTTCGATAGTCCCAGTGTAGAAGGTTTTAACTCTAAAGTTTCTGAAGAAGCTAAAGCCAAACAAAAGGTAGTTTTTTTATTCATTTTTTAATTTTAACCTTATTTGTTTCATTAATATTTTGTATTTGATGTATCGTTCATTTTTTATTTTAATTTTCATTATTAATATATTTTTTAGGACTTTAGTGAAAAGCCACAATCACCGTTAGTTTCATTTGTAGATGAAAAAATGGTTAAAGAACTAGAATTAGTTAGATCGTCAGTTTTGCAACTCGAAGAAGAGTTAGAAAGACAAAAACAAGAGCACAAACAGCAGTTGGAAAAACAAAAACAAGAATATAAACAACAGTTGGACAAAATCAAAGAAAACTGTGAAGACAAAATAACTAATGTACAAACAAAACTCTTAGATGAAATAAAGTGTAAAGACCAAATGACGTAAGTTTGCATGGTTTTTTTTTTCCATTTTGTTTAGTTTTTTTTTTAAGATTTATTCAAAAGCCGCATGAAATTCCGAAAAAAACTCAAAGTACTTAGAAATAGTTTCTTTCCATTTAAATTATTATTATCAGATCGTTTTCTTCGCAGTAAAAAATTTTTCAAAAAAGACTTAAATTTAATTTAAAAATAAAAATTTTTTTTTCACTTCAAAATATACAAACATTTTTAAGTATAATCTTTGATATATTTAAATAAAAATAATTATTTTTTTTTTAGGGTGGTAGTAGAAGAATATGAAAAGTCTATTAGCAGGTTAATTGCAGACAGAGAAAAAGATAAGTCAAGTTTAGAATTAGAAAAAGCAAGACTTCAGGAAGAACTTGATCTGGCGAATCAGCACCTTAGTAACACGGAAGCTGCCTTCAGTGACGTGCATTCAAAATATGAAAGATTAAAAAAGAGCGTTGCTGCGTATAGGAGCAATGAAGCGGTTCTGAAAGAAAGTATTGCAGAAAACCAAGAGACAATAAAAACTCTTGAAAATCGATACGAGCAGCTCAAAAGCCATGCGATGGCACAGCTTGAAAAGTAAGCATTTACAGCACATCTAGTAATACTAATTAGAAAGGGTTATTTGAAAATTGAAATTTTTAATTCATTAATAATTTTTGGTGTTATTTATTCGTAATAATTTCTTAGGATGAATCTATCATTTATTTTTTTCATAGTTTATGTTTACTTGTTTTTTCTTGATGTTTTTCTCGACACCTAATTACTGGCGTTTTTTAAACCAGCAGTTTTAGGCTTTATGGTTATTTTTCACCTTTTTTTAAATATAAAATATCTTAAACCTAATAATTTTCTAATTATCAAAACCAAGGGCTTGATGTTTTAAAAAGTATAAATAAGATTTTTAGATAATTAAACCAGTATTTTTCATTATTTACAGAGCTAACATGGAATTAGACGCTATCAGAAAGCAACACGATGCCGAATCTGTTAAACTGAAAGCACTTCTTAGAAAAGCGGAACTGAAGAGTAAATCTTTGGAAGAGACCGTGGAACAGAAAATGAAAGAAAATAAAGAATTAACAAAAATAATTGATGAGATGATAGCAAGGGTTAATTAAGTATTTTTTTACTCCATATGATTTATTCTTAGGTTTAATGAACGTCGTGTAATGATATATATAAAATATGTGCATACTTGTAACGTTTTTTTCTTTTTTCTTTTTTTTTATTATTAATGAAAAAAAAAATCGTATTAGTTTGAAATAAGACCTTTTACTATAATATTATTTATAAGTTGTAAAATACAATATTTTATCGCAATAAAACAAAGTCAAGGCTTTTTCAAACTATATAATTTTTGTTCACTCCATGTGTCATTATTCTACCCATCAAATTAATTATTAAAATATTAACAGTTCTTACATAGTACAGGATATATTAAAAAATAATTAAGTCATTTTTAAAGCCAATTTTTTGACCTTATCGTTATTACATTATTTTCTATACATTCATTCTATCACTTAATATTTAATTTAAATGGGACCATTAAATTTTCATTTCGTTTTAATTATAAAGCTAGCACGTTTGCAACTTAATATGAGCTTCTTAACTTATTAAATGTAACTATTGTTTTTACAATTGTAATAGTTCCACGAGCTTTTGGTAAGCTTTAATACATACGTCAATTTACTGATATTGATGGTTTGAATAAAATTAAATCTAAAGTTTTTTTCACTGGGATTTTAGCAATTTCTTTTACGGAAAGTTTTTTCATCAGACACTTATAATTTTTATGAAAAAAATAAACTTTTTTTTTTCTGCAAAAGAATATTCATTAATTTGTTTCATACTATTTACTTATACATTAATATTTTTGGCACAGTTTCTTTTTAATTTACTCAACTAATTGATTCAGCAAATTAAACATTAATTTTATTTGAAAGTGTAAAGAAGTTTAAAATTTCATGTTATGACATTTTTTGTGTTCACAGTGCAATTTAAGAGTTGAGAGTTAAAATCTACCTTTTTATAAATTCTTTTAAGATTTATAAAAAAATTAAAGGTTTTGTTAAATTTTTCAGTTTTATCATAAATATTTATAATTTTTTTCAATCTTGTAAAAGGAGGTATACAAACCCATACATGTTCAAATGAGTCATTAACTTTCATTCAGCTACTTTAAAAAATGATGTAAATTTTGTTAGATCCCAACTGTATTTTTGCGTGCAACATTGCTGCATATTTCATCTATTCATATTTTATCTTACAAAAATAATATTTTTCAGAATTTTATACATAAAATTGTGCTAGTAAAATTTTCAAGCTAGATTTTTTATCCAATTTGAATCGTCCTCAAAAAGGGTCAAATTTTGAGTACTTTTTTAAATTTTTAATATTTTTTAGAAACTTTAGAAGTTGTGCCGTGTTAATTTTTGTAAAGCGACGGTACTTTAATATTTAATTGCGATTTGTTTAACTGAAATCAGTTTCTAATTATTGTGTAATCTATCCATGGATACACAACTTCATTCGAGAATTGTATGGTACTTTTTAAAAATACTACAATTTTGAATGCTTTAATGTACACACTGGTCAAATAACTTATAAGTAACATTTTTTACAAAGCAAATATTCAAGAACTAAAGGAAGTTAATTCAAACAGATTTTTCTATTGAACGATTTTGAAAAGTATTTCACTTCAATAAAATACTTTTTTCAGTAAGAATATTTCTTAGTTGTCAGATTATATATTATTAAAAACTGTAAAAAAGTTTTTCTATACCAAAATCAAAATAAATATTTAACAGCTATTAGCATGATATAAAACGAATCCATTACTAGCTTTACAGGATTTATGCAACTACTACGTAGTCTCAGAATTAATGATTAAGATAACGTGACGCCTGGCAAACTTAAGCATACGATCGCTTGTGCTTCCTGGCTTTCTAGGTATATTTTTATTTTCAAGATCAGGCATATTCTTTCGTACAGAGCGACCCAACATTGCTGCATATTTCTTGAACATAATATGCTTCATATCAATGCCTTTTTCTGCTAGCGCTCTAGCCACAGCCCAAATGAGTTTCTAAAAAATTAAAGTATGTATAAAACAAAAATACAGTTATTTATAAGGAAAAAAGTAATTTTTTGTAAACAAACCTTTCTATGTGTATCACTAAGTTCTCCTTTATCTTGACTAGCGCTTCCTTCTTTGGATATTACACTGCTGGTGGAGTGCCTAACAAACTGCGAGCTTGACGAACTTTGATCCATGTTTCGAGAACAATCAAAGGACAAGCTCTTTGGCCACTTGGTTTTAGAGTGTTCCAAGTCCTCATCACCTTTCCTTTTTCTTGAGTCTTGAGTTTGCAAACTTGCGTTAGCTTAAAAATAAATACTCATTATAACTTTTTTACTTAATTATATAATGATTATTAAAAATTTTATTTTATTTATTTTTTAATCACCTTCATTTTTCTTTGGCGTTGGAAAAAGGGCTCTTTTGAACCTTTGTGTGTTGCTAGTCACAGTCGATGGTGCGACTGATCGACTTGGACCCGGTCTTTCGTTGGGTGGACTTTGGAATAGAGCACGTTTCGACGTTTCTATTTTTGTTTTTCTGGGGGATGGACCATCTAGTTGAAGTCGTCTCAAAAGAAGGCGTTTCTTTGTCGAACTGCGAGGAGTCTTTTTTCGGGGACTTTTATTTCGAGGACTTTTTCCTCGCGGACTTTTGCCTTTGCGAACAGGTGCTTTGCTGTAAAATTAAGGAAGTTTTATTAATATTTTGAAAAAATTAAAAAATCTATTACTTCCAATTTTTTTAAAGGAATAATTAAAAACTAATCTTACCTCACGTTCAACATGAATTTTTTTTCCGCAAGACCAAGACCTTGTAAATTAGCACTAGAAAATGTTTTCCGTCTTCTAGCGAGATAACTCAATCTTTTACCAGGGCTCTGCCCATTATTTCGTCTCGCCAATAAACTTCGTTTTCTTGCGCTTCCCGGCATCTGTTTCGCAAACCAAATATTGCACGTCGACTGTGTTTCGGCTCCAATGTAAGTATCGCACAATTTCATGCGAAGATTTTCAAAGTTTTCTATAGCTTTGTTTCTGTTGAAACTGTGAATAAAAAAATTTTTTTATAAGAAAATAAATAAATTTTTTGCCTAATTTTTTCATTATCTTGTAATTTAGAAACTGTGTTCAGTATATTTCAATTATTTCTTACAATATATTATTGAAGTTTCAAAGATTAAATTATTGTTTTAAATATTCAAAATTAAAAAAAAATTTATAGTCAAAATTAAAAAAAAGTTTTTGGTTCTTACTATATGCCATGACATTTATGGTTATAACTAGCGGGCCAAGAAACATTGGCAATTTCATCAACTTTAATTGACTGATATAATGTTGGTTTTTCATCATTATCATTAACTTTACTATCATCATTGAAAACTGATGATGACTGCAAGGATAATATAGAAGAGTTCAAAAGTGAGTCTGACAAAGTAAATGAGCTGGTTGTGTCTGATACTGCCGTTTCAGTTACTAAGGAAGAATCTTTAGAATTACTTGCTTCACATTCATCAAATGCTGTGCTCAAGTTTCGTAGACCTGCTTTTTGGTGTTTAACTTTCTTTGAACAATTGTTTATAACTTCAGACTTTTCTTGATTTAATTTCTAAAAAAAAAAAAAAAAAAAGAAAGAAATATATATTAAGCAAATTGTAAAAAAATAAAAAGTTGAATTACTTTCTATTGCAATTTTTTTTCTTTATATTATTCGTGAGACAGAATTAAAATCTTTATACTCTTGAATTTGCAATTGATGCAATTTTCTGTAATGAGTCATCGAATATTAAAATTTTTTTTTATAAAACTAAAATTTTGTCTCAATTTTTTTCAGTGAAAGTCTAAAGATAGCTCAACTTGAAATTTTAATAGTATGCCTGGTAAAACATTACAAAATTTACCTGGAGCAAGGTATTGGCTTCAAGATTAACTGGCTTGAAATTTTTATCTAGCTCGAATGGATCAGCCCAAAAATATTGTCTGTTTTTGTAAATTTCAATAATAAAATCATCGCAATCTTTTTGGGAGATAGTGTGACTGGGAGGTGGTGGCACTCCGCTCAAAAACTTATTGACTCTTTTCAAAAGCCAACTGTCTGCCTTGTCAATCATTTCAGCTGAGCTGAGTTTTTTGGGAGTTGGCAAAGATACTGGCTGCTGAGTAGAGAGGACATTTTGAAAAGTTGAAGTAATACTGTCGGCCTCGTCATCTGCGTCGCTCTCGAAGAGCTCCGGACTCGGGGGTACTTCTTCCTGAATCTTGATTGTGGTTTCACATTTCGAATGATCCGAAGACTCGTCGTAATTGCAATCCATAGCATTTTCGTTGTGGTATATTACAGGCAATTCCTCCAGCTTGTTTTTGCATTGTACCGGTGCAGACAGGGAGTCAACTGAAGGTGACAGAGTTGGATAAGTTACAGACAAATTTGGAGGCAAAATGCTCACTGTAGAACTTTCAGCTTGAGAAGTATCTGTAAAATAAAAAAATTGATAATTTATTTATTTATGATTATTCCGAAAAATATTTTCTTAGAGCATATTTTTTTCTACATAGGCTGGTTACCTACGATGTTTTTAGTTTAAAGAATCGAGTAAAGAATGTACAGTTTCGTGAGAACACTTGAATTTCTGATTAATTAAACCAACTACACAGGAAAACTAAAAAAATTCAAGATTCAACCAGCAAAAGAATGTTAGAGGGAAGTTTAATATTTTAAATACGATAGACAACAATTCCTTAAATCGTAAATTATTAGTTCAAATTTTTTCCGCTTGTTTATCATTAAAACGTTTCGTAATGTAGTTAAAGAAATTTTCAGTAAATGTTTCAAGAGAAAATATTACAAAAAATTGAAGTAAATATGTACTTGTTGTGTAACATTTATTCAAACGAAATTGCTTCATTTTGCGGATTAATTACAACACGAAATATTTTTTTAAATAAGAAAATTTCGATATAACCGTATGCTGGTTGTATTCGACGAGTAAGTAGGTACATAAATACATACATACATACTTTTAAATAATTTTTTTAATAGGAATTGATTATTTAATTTAACAATATTTGAATTTAATTAACATAAAATTTGAAAGTTTAGGTATATATTTACGTAAGTATCGTAAAAAATATCCGTGGTCTACAGACATTTCATCATCGATCCACGTTCGATCCATAAAATACAAATAATTACCACCTGTTAGTTGATTTAAACGCAGTTTAAACGTAAAAACATTAAATTTTATTCCACAATTTTTAATTTATAAAAATGTTTACCATGTGCAGAAGAACTGAGAGCCAGGTCTTCCTCCAAAAAAGAGACTTGTCTCTCCTGAGTGAGAGACACGTCCAACTCTACCATGTTTCTTGTCGTCGTACACGTATCTGATCGCATTATCTTTCAAGTTACCGAATGATCCAAATTTCGCTCGTCATTTTTTTATCAAACTATTCGCACGCGAATAGTCACGATAAAATAAAGAAACAAAAAAAAAAAAAAAGCAAACCCGAAAAGAAACACTCGACCGCACACAAAAACAGTCTTTTAGGTTAGCATTCCAACCGAAATTTTTCAAATCTGGCTAGAAACCGCTGGCTCCAATAAAGTCGCTCCGTTAATCCAGAACAGCTGAGTTGTCATTATGACGTGATAAAATCGATAAATACGAAATCAGATAAAACTTTAATTGAAAAAACTCGTATCTTAAATCATCTAATTACACCCACAATTTTAAATGCACACAAGCACGTCCACACACATATACATTTATGTACTGACTACTGTGGCACGCCAGTTGTAGGTATTCTTATTTTTTTACGAGCTGCTTCGTCGTCGTTTTTTCACCATTATCACAGCCTTTCGATTCACATACCGGCTAACTATACAACTCCAATTACCCCAAGATAAGCGGAAAAAAGCTATACTGAAAACTGGTAGTTCAACGGTGAAATATCCGTTGTCGTCGTCTACCTATTTACGCGATACCTCCCGCGATCACTTTTGCAGCTGCGCAGCTGGTTCAGATGGTGCGGACTGACGAATACGAATCGAATACGAGCAGAGGGGAAAAAGGTGCGAGGCGGGGGAAGCAGAACTGGTTTTTAATGTTTCGATCTTGTGAAGGACGAGAGAAGAGAAATTTTTTCTATTTTCAGGGATCCACGGACCACGGTGGAGAACCGTGGTGTTTTCTCACTTTCCCACTCCCATAAGATAGTTTTAGGTATTTTTATGATGCTCATAAGTGAAGTTTGTAAGCCTGCGTCGGAGGATCTTGCGGGCTCTATCAAGCAAGTATGGATCTAAGCTCCATACAAGCAAGTAAACAAGATAAAAAAATATGTGCGTTTGATATTCTTGACGTTAATTATTAAGTAACCACGTTTTAACTGGATAAAATCTTAAAAAAAAAAAAAGATATTATAAGTATGAGGAAAAAATGATTAAAAAATCAAATTATCAAAATATGCGGGTAATAAATTTGTTTAATCGCAGTTCAAATTTTGCAAATGGTAAGAAAATATTGCTTGAGAGAGAGGTTGTATGTAAATTTATTATCGACCTTGGGGTAGAATCGTAACTGGCCGCTAAAGTACAGATAATTACAATACTTAGAAAAACAATAAACTTATTCGATTTAAATTTGGGAGTAGGTAGTAGGTACCACCGTACCGGATCAGCTTCCACCAGCGCGGTGTATACCTATATATTCGTGTATACATTTAAATTTAGGTATACACCGCGCTGGTGGGATCTTATCCGATACCAGCTCCCAAATTTGAATCGAATAAGTCGAATTGCGAAGTAGCGTAGTGTTAACTTAGTAATGAGAATGGCACTGGTGAAAAGCAACAATAGTTCAAACTATGGTAATTACACTTAAAATTAAATTAAATAACAGTACGTGTGCGTTGTAGGGGCGAGGAGAGTAGAGTCGAGCTCGAAGGGAGCGAGGGAGGTTGGGTGATAGAGAGAGAGAGACTGACAGTAATTAAAAAATACGAAACCAAAAAAACATCAACTATTCATTTTTAAAAATTTTATAAACATGTATTGACAAAATTATTTTATTGTATTTATTTTTTTAATTCCTTGCCATCCTAGTTTTTTTTTTTTTTTACTTCTATAAAAATTTCAACTTTTTTGAAGTAAGTGATTTACGAAAAAAAAAAGATTAAATCTAAACAACATAATTAACTTAAATTATTAATTTGAAATTTTACCTTTCTATTATAGTCGACCTCATTGAAAAACATCAGCTTTTATAAATTTTTCGCTTGTTCACCGTTTGGATCCTGGTTTAACGTTGGTGCAAAAATGTATTCTCATCCATCCATTGAATTATAGGTAGGGTAAGGGCCCTAGTTAAGGTACGGAAGCATTTAGCAATGCATTTAAACTTCAGAGAAAGACTTGTTCCCACCTTGACCCTCCCAAATCCGACAGATGAAGCTCAGGTAAGTTATAGTTCACTGGCTGTTTTGAAGTCAAATCCACGGCCGCCTATACCTGAGTTTTCCAACCGGAAAAAGGAATATAATAGGCATTATAAATTTTTAATTCTATTAACAATCGGGCAACCGAAGAGTTTGTAAATTCGAAGATGACTAGGGTATTTTAAACTTTTTGAATTGATTTATTTATTATTTAATTACTATAAGCATATTTTGAATTGACTTATTTATTATTTCATTACCAAGCATAAGTTTCATAGAAATTATTAACTATTTAAAATTTTAATCAATTTTAAAAAATAAATTAGAAAATAAGCAGAGATTTGCAGAAAGCTAACTTACTGATCTGGAATTACAAGTTTGATTTTCATTCGCTATTACTTTGACTAATACTGAATACTGAATACTGAATGCTGAACAAACTGAAAATCGTGAGAGATTTAAAGTACTTAAGTGTCACTAAAATTAAAAAAAAAAAATTGTAAGTGTTTTCAAAAGTTTCTCATCATAATAACTAATAAATAAATGAAAAAAAATAAACTTGCATAAAAAGGGGGTAGGCGGGCACTTTTCCCAAAACCCGATTTTCCCAAGCAGCTCTATTTTCAATTTTTAAAAAAAGAACATAGAGAAAAAAATAATTTATGTCAAAATATTTAATAATATAAGATTTAAAATAAAAAGGCTTAAAAACAATGTACAATATGATAAACGATGTACTAAAACCACACTATAAACTTATTTTGGGAAAAGTGTCCTACAATCTAAAAAAGGTTTTTGGAAAAAGTTAAAGAAACTTTAAGCCAAGTATATAATATTTTGTGAGCTAGGTGGTTATGTCTAAAAATAATCTAGGACATGCACGCGTGACTTACTTATCGCAAACAAAATGATGCCACAGCTGGAGCTATTTGCAGTTTTAAGAATACAAATACCCTAGGCTAATTAAATAAACTAATACGAAATGGTAGGTATGGCTTTTACCAAGGTTCTCCGTAAAGACCATCCCAAAATCCGACTGAGCCCCACTGCGTTCGGACCGTTTGAGAGCTGGTCTGCAAAAAGGTACTAAGCTAAGATTAATTTTTTCTTAAAATTCTTCAACAGACCAAATGCTGACCGACCCAACGCCCAAAAGAGTATAAAATCTCTATGCCTTCCGTAAAAGTCACTCAGTCTGACTTGAACCAGGAAGGAGGTTTTCTTGGCGCAAATTTTAGCCGACAGTTTTCAAGAACGTAATCGTCCTTGCTTTGGGTAAATTTTACAAATTTTTCTAATTCTATATTTGGAGAAAAATTTCTGAGAGCATTGTATTTTACATTCTTGATTCCGCAAACAATTTTAGTTATCAAAGTTTTAGCTTCATTTGCAAAATTTTTAATTTCATTCAACTTATTTTGTGTTGTCCTCTTATAAAAAATACTAGTCTACGTTATAACTGAAAAAAAAATTTTTAATCGTCGTAGTAAAAAAAAAACCATCAAAATTAAGCAATGGTAATTAAATAATTTATTATAACGTAATTTAAGAGTGTGCATGATTCAAGAGATTTTCATTTGTACTTTGTTTTTCCAGAACATGGTCCCATACACAGATAAAATGATGGTTCCGGTAGTCGAGGACAACGATGGAAAAGTCGGCGAATTTAATGAGTACATCAGTACTTTGGAGTGGAAGATCAAGTGGGACATCGTATCGAACCTGCCGCACAGTATGTGCGTCAAGTCATCGGTAATCAAGACTGAAGCCCACGAGTGGCAGCTACAACTTTTCCCGGACGGTTTGACGCAACTCCAAGAGGGTTTTTTGTCCATCTACCTGACTTCCTTGAACGTATCGACGGTCCAGCTATCCTGCTGTTTCTCCATCTGCAACCAGTTAAACGAGAAGGTAATCCCCCAGGAGTTCACCGATCACCTTTTCAGTGGCCAAGGCATCTCCTGGGGCTTTCCGGAGTACGTCAGCCGCGAGGTTGTGCAAGGGCTTTTGACCAAGGGACAGCTGACCATTCACTGTGAGATCAAAATCAAGTACATCGACAGTATCTGCACGCTCACCGGTTCCGTAGAGTGCGTGAGTCGGTCTCAAGAGCTCGACCGCTACGAGAACCTCTTGGATAATTTGATGTACAGCGACGTCGCCTTCAATGTTCAAGGGACCCTGATCTACGCTCACAGGGTCATTCTGGCGGGCAACAGTCAGGTATTTAGGGATATGCTGAGCGATCATCATACTCAAGCGATCGTGGTGCACGACGTAAGCTACGAGGTGTTCATGGAAGTGCTGCGTTTTGTTTACGCAGCCAAGGTCAATGGAATCAAAACTTTGGCTGAGCCGCTTCTGAAAGCCGCCGCGCGCTTCAAGCTTGAGAAATTGATGAGGATGTGTGAACAGACCATCGTCGAAGAGGTCGGACTCCACAATGCTTTTTTCTACCTGGACATCGCCTACCAGTGCGGAGCGTCCTACTTGAAGAAATGTATTTACAAGTTTATCAAAACTCACAAGAAGAAGGATATTGTAGAGAAACCAGAGTACAAACACTTTATCAGCATGCATTCTGGTTTTTTAAATGAATTGGTTTGGTGAATAAAGAATGAGACGATAATTGTAAAATGGAAAAATTTTTTTATTTGTAGATTTTGTCGTAAAAAATTAAAATGTTTACATATAATGTAAAGTAAGTTTTTCGTATAAATTAAAATATTTACATATAATGTAATGTATTTCTTAACTGGTTTTAAAAACTGTTCGTAATTGTAATTATGTTGTGACTGTACAATAAATAAATTTTTTGTAACTGATAACAAGTATTTATTGTACATTATTGAAAGCTTGATTGAAAGTCTAAGAAAAAAATTATTAAGTAATCATTACTGATAACGTTTTTAAAATTTTAAAAATTTGTAAATCTAACTTCTGCAGTAAAAAAAGCATGTTTTTACAAAAATCAAAAGAAAAATATTTATATTTTTACTGCTTTTTACGAGCCATTTTACAGAAGAAAGTGTAATTTTTTCAATATATATAAAGATTTAAAAAGCTTTTTTCATAAAGACAAGTAAAAAATTTTCTAATTATTAAAATGTTATTAATACAATAAATTGCTAAAAACTCATTACTATCAATCTCGAGAAAAAAAGTATCTTATGTTTTACGTTTGTAGCTGTTATATCGAGTGTTATATTATAGATTTTATAAAATATTTTACATAGAGAAAAAAAAATTGTCCATCACTCAAAAGAAAACTTAGAAAAATCTAAGTAATTTGATAAACATTGAGGGTCCCGATAGTAGCATAAACATAATAACTGTAACGGTAGAATCAATCCAACAAACGTTAGATAATCAATCTAAGTCACTTGCTGTAGTGCGATAGATATTTTAAACTCATTATTTTTGGTTAGAGTTCAATGAGAGCATATTCAAGCTATTCAACAGTACATGAGTACCTTGGAATGCATTATTGTTTGGAGCAGTTGGTATCTGCGCCAAAATCTATTCATGAAATAATTCAGAGCTTGCAGTTCAAAGAGGTCAAAATTATTTTTTGGCACCCCCGTTTCTACATCGACGCTGGCATAGATCAAATTTTTTCCCATCGATATTATCAATATTCTAAGATAAAAATTAAATAAAATTTCAACTAAAGTTTGATTGATGAGTCAAGACTTTAATTTGATTTCAAAAATCGTTGTAAATTTTTGGTTTTACCTTCGTTAAAAATAAAATTAAAAAGTATACATTTTCTTAATTACAGTTGATTTTGAGAATTCCAAAGTGTGAATGGTTCACATAAGCCATATTTATTAAATTTTTCTCATAAAAAAAAAAAAAATTCTGCGCCAGTCGGATAATGGAATTAACTAGGTAGGCGCTTTATTTCCATCGTGCTTGGCATCAATGTGCTTTCGAAGCTGTTGGTAAAGCCTGAAGTTGGCGCCGCAGTCGGGACAAAGGTAGGGCTTCCAGACGTAGTGCTCGACCTGGTGTATCTGAGCAGCTTCGATGCTGGCGAAGTTCTTGGGACATACTTCGCAGCGGTAACGTCGGTTGTGCACCATGTCGAGGTGCTCTTTCAACCGGGTCTTGTCGTGGAAGGCCATCAGGCAAATCCCGCACTTATGGGGTTTTATGTTGGTGTGAAACCGGCGATGTATCAGCAGCTGGTTCAAGGTGTAAAAGCTCTTGGGACAGTATCCGCATTCGAAAGTAGCTACGGGTTTTTGGGGTCGCTTTCGGTGCTCGCGGGCCATGTGGTTGTCCAGGAACTGCGTCTGGTGGTAGGACACCCGGCAGATGGGACACATGTACCGAAAGCTCCGAATAGCTTCGTGGTTCGACTGGACTGCATGGTCGTGTATCAGGTGGATCAGCAGGTCGGACTCGTGGTTGTGGGCCTCCCTGCAGATGCCACACTCGAAGGTAGCCCTCGGCATGTACGACTGACTCATTTTATCTATTAAAAAACAAATATTTTTTTTTTTTCTTCAGAGTAAATTTGAATTTTGTTGAAAATTTTTTTTTCATTTTCTTACCGCGATTATATTTTGTAGACTTTTAAATCTCTATCGTTGCTTTGTTTACAATTTTTTATCGCTTTTTTTCAAAATTTTACTTTTTTTTTTGTTTTTTCATGGATTGGAATATCATCTTCACTTATTACTAATATTCATATATTTCAAGCAGTCGTGCAACCGCCTATGTATAGCGAGTTGAGTGATGGACTTGAAGGTCTTGGGGCATAAGAAACAGGGGAATAGTTTTTTGCTCGACTCTGTCCGAATGATCCTGTGGACGGTGTTCACGTGGGTAAAGAGATTGTCGAGAAAACGCTGGGACTTTTTGCACCAGGGGCAGACGTACAAAAAACATCGTATGGCCTCGTGATTCGATTCAACGCCATGCTCTTTGCGTACGTGTAACATAAGATCGGTTTCGAAGTTGTAAGGCTCGCGGCACAGTCCACACCGAAATGTCACAGCATCAATCCAACCCATTTTTTATTTTCTTTTGAAATTCTTTAGAAATAATATTAAATTCATGTAATAGATTATATATTATAGATGTTTTTATGAGGTTTGATTCATTTTATGTTTAATTGTACTATTAAAATTTTTTAAAAAATTCAAAAATTTACTTATGAATAATAGCAGTTGTGAGATGATGATCCCCATTTATTGATTGGGAGCATTATTGCTAAAATCAAGTATTTTCAACATCTTGTTCTGTTTTTTTCTCCAACCATTATGCCTTTTTAAGTCATATTTTTCTAGGTTTTCGTAAAAAAACAACAAAAGTTGTAACTCGAGTAAGTATTTAATGTTTCAAAAAGTTGATAAAATTTAAATTTTGACATGATTAAAGGAGATAAAATAAACGTTGAGTAAAGATGAATAGATGAATTTTGAACAGGTTAATTTTTGATACTGCAAACGTCAACTGTTAATTTAAATAAATAGAGTGAACGTAGTTGACGCAAGACACGTGCGATAAAAATAAATAAAAAAACTATTAATTTGGTCTAATTTTGTTATTACAACCCGTTACGAATATAACTTGGCCATAAATGTATAAGAAAATATGAAAACCGCAGGCTCAAACAATGATAAACGAATTATCTACCACACAAATAAAATGAGTTGAAAGCAAAAAAAAACAACAACAATGTTTATGGTGGTATATTGACCAATATAAATTTTTTTCTTAAATAATAGTTTTGATTCTTTTAAAACAGCAAAATGCATTATAAAAATGTATCTTTGAAAACGGAAAATGTAATTTTTTTCATTTATTGGTAGTTTGTTCTCCAAAGTGTGAATAAATTACAGAAAAACAATTCCATTGGAGTTTTGATATATTGTGGTTCAATTTTATTTTTTGTTTAAATTATGGTTAAATTAAGTTGGGGGAGGGGGGGGGGTAAACCCTGGAGGGCAAAAAAAAGCAAATTTTTCATGATTTTTCTCGAGCAAACGACAAAAGTTATTTAATTTATTAATAGTGTACATAATAAAGTAACATTTGAACTACTTTCTGTAATTTTTTTTGAATAAAAATATTAAAAAACAAGCCGATGCCAGTGCTTTTTCGGAGACGCCTTCGCTCGACGATTTTTTCCCGTGGTAAACGCCATTTTGTCCATAAACATCTGAAACAAAAATTTCAGGAAGATTCTGTTAGAAGATAAGTTTTTCCTGGTAATAACACGAGGATTTTTTTTTTTTTTCACTTTTTGACGATTTGGCAAGTGACATTTTTAGTCGAAAAAACGACCTTTGACTTCAAACAGCCGCCAAATCGTCAAAAAGTGAAAAAAAAAAAAATCCTCGTGTTATTACCAGGAAAAACTTATCTTCTAACAGAATCTTCCTGAAATTTTTGTTTCAGATGTTTATGGGCAAAATGGCGTTTACCCCCCCCCCCCCCCCCTAAAGAGTTTGAACTTTACTTCATCATGATTTTTTCGAGAGGTTTCGTGATAGGACATAGCTAGCTCTACATAAATATGGCATGAGAACTTGTGCCAGTTTCAAAACTGATTCTCACTTTAATCTCATCAGGTCCTTCTCTGCTAGAATAAGCATATTAATCATATTTTCATTCGAAAAAGATGGATTCACCACTTGCGAACCTTTAAAATCCAGAGGTTAGCGTACTGACTCAAAGCTAATATAAAGCTTATAATTTTTTTTGTATTTCGAAAGTAAGTAAAAAAATTGTGATTAATTTCAAATTATATCATTTAATTTTTAATAATTGGTCAAAATATTCAGTTTTTCAAATTTTTTTTTAATGTTATTTAAAGAAGCACACATTTTAATAATAAACTCGTAATGTAAAACAGTTTATTTTAAATTACAAATCTTCTTTTCAGGTGAGTAATTTTGAGTATTTACGTCCAATCAGTGTTAAAAAAAAAAAAAAAAAAAAACAATATAAAATTTGGAGATTAAAACAATGTACATTAGACCCTAATTCACAATCCTTGAACTTCATTTTTGTTTCCTAGTGTTTTTTCGTGTGTAGCCAGAGTTGTTTGAACAATTGAAATTTTTTACCACATATCTTGCACAAAAAAGGTTTTTCCATAAACGGTGCCGAACAATGTCTCTCCGCTTCGTCCAGTGTCTCGAACCTTCGGCCACAAGATTCACAGGGATAAGGTAAGTAACTGCAAATGTGAGTGTCGAGTTTTTGCTTGGTCTTGAAAGCTCTGTCGCAGTTTTTGCACTTGAAAGGATGTAAGTAGCCGCTGCTCTGGACGTGAATCTTACGGTGTGTCGCAAGCTGATCCAGGGTGCGGAATTTCTTGTGGCAGTAGGTACATTCAAATTTGGGTCTGTCGAGATTCATAAACTTTCCTGGGGGTTTTTCGACGTGGACCTTTTTCGCGTGAGTTAGAAGCTCTTCGGTGCTACGGTAGATTCTGTCGCATTTTGGGCACACGTACTTTATGTTTTCCCGAGCCTTCGATCTCTCAACGATCTTGTGCTCTTTGATTATATGATTGAGCAACTCGTTCTCGTGATTGTGCTGTTCTTTGCATACACTGCACTTGAAGCTTACTTTGTTTAAGAACTCAGCGAAGTTCATTTTTGTCACCATTTTTGTTTTTGTTCTCAAAAAAATAAGAAAATTAAAATTGAGCGAATGAAGTTTATTGAATTGATAAAAGTAAAAGAAGTGAATTTGACAAAAATTTCTTACTTGGATTTGTTCGGGATAAGGTTTTTTGTCATTGATAAACATACGTTTTAACATTTATTGTAAATAAATTTATTAATATACTGAAATTTACTGGAGTATTTTTGTTTGAAGAAATATCAAAATATACCGAAATGAAAAATTTTTTGATTAATTTATATTGAATTTGGAAAATTGAATATGAATTTTTTAACAGGAATAAGTAAAATTAAAAAATTTATTAAAAACTTAAATTTAATCTTCCAGTCGACTGTGTTACCATGCTAAATAATTTAATTTGTTGGTTATAATTTTTCATGATGGGATATAGCTAGCTCTATATATAAATATGGCATTTGGAAGTTTTCATAAATAATTGGTTATGTTTCGCCAACGTATTATTCTGATCAGATTCATTTCTGATTACTTCTGATTTTTTTAATTTTAAAATTAAATGACTCTAAGTTTTATTTACATAATTTAAGTGCTAATGAAGAAGATCATTCTAAAAAATCAATTAACGATAATTACTAAAAAAGCATCCGTATAAATTGAATATAGAATGTATAAATAAATAAAATATAAATAAATAATTTTGAGCTAGTGTTACTACAAAAAGATAAGAAAATTAAAATTAAAAATAAATTAATTTAAAATTTAAAAAACAACTTAAAGTAAGAAAAAAACTTGATGACGAGTACGACAGGCCAGATGCATTGACTCAATACGTGCAGTTTTCATATAGACTTCAAGCTCTCTTCTTCCAAGCACACGTATTAAACAATTATGCTTCTGATTTTTATAATGAATTGAATTTGAATTTATGTGAATTGATAAATTTTCTGTTTGATTGCAAAGAACTTAATAACTACTATTCACATATGAACAATTATTATTTGAATTTTAAGAAAGAGCATAAAAATTCTTCTAGGACTTCTCAGATTCGATTTTTTTCTTATCTGTTTGATCTATCCCAGATTGGACGTAACAAGAACATAGCCTTGTAGGTATTTTTGGCAGGATTCGCTTATCAATCTTAAAAAATAAAATTGCCACTCTAAGAAAACAAAGATTTTTTAAATAAAATTGCCGACATATCATTAATAAAAAATTTTTTTTTAATAATTCCGGAACAATTAATTATGATTGTCGTGGATGTTATTATCAATTTTTTTCTGTTAAAAAAAGATCTTTCAACAGAAATTTTTTTTTCAAACACAAATTTTTCATGAAACAACATTGTGCAGTTTTTTTCCAAAAGCCATGATGGGTTGTAATCGCCAACCAAAGTGAGTCACTTCGCTTTTGAAATTTTCCACATTTTCGAGCTACATAGATCTTCGAATATAAATTGTATATGGGTTTTTTCTTAAGGTTTAAACAAATGGAATCAAGAGATTAAACAGATGAGTCAAAAGCAAAAAAATCAAAATTTGAAATAGTCTGGGAATTAAATTATACATGTACTAAAACCTTTGAATTCACAATAAAAAAGAGTAGCTAACGAAATTGTAAATTTTATATCTTTTTTTTTTTCTTTTTATATTAATTCAATGTTGTCGTCAACTCAAATATGTTAAGTAATTTATTAATTGAGTTTTTCAAATTATCGTTTGCAATATATTTGATCTATAGATTAAACCCGCAGTTTCTCCGCTAGATTTTGGCCACAGATATTTATAAACAAAAATTAAACAACCTTGTAAATGTATAAATTTATGTAAACTTTGTTTCTTAAAGTATCACTTATTGTAACTATAACAAAATAAGTAAGATTTTTGAAATTAAAAAAAAAAAGTTGAAAAAGTTAATTATTTTACGATTGAAACAAAATACTAGCTTTAAAAATACAAATCTAAAAATAATTGTAAATTTTAAGTTACTTTTCATACAGTTAATCATTGCTTGCAATTATTGAAATTATCATAGCTGTTCCAGACTTCATGAAACAAACTTAGAATCCTAAGTTATTTTCATTACAAACTAATCAATTGTGCACTCATAAAGATCACTATTTCGGAATTTTACTATTTTTATTATTATTTTAATTTTTTTGTTACTTTTGTAGTAAACAGTGAAATCGTATTGCGATGTCATCGCTATGTAAAAAAAACTTTTATAATTACAAAATTAAAAATTCTTATCTATTCGTTAAAAAAAAAAAAAATAATAATAATCTTACATAACCCGTGGTACTAAAATAAATCTTAAATACCCGCTGTACAGGATATCACTTATGCCGATGTCCAATACCATGAACCCACATCTGTTTATAATCTCTAAATCTCTGCCCGCACTGCTGGCAAACAAAGGGTTTATCCCTGAGCCGCGAGGCGCAGTGTCTCCTGGCCGCGTCCTGGCTGGAGAACCTCTTGCCGCAAATTTCGCAGGGAAAGCCCTGTGTTCCTCTGATGCATCCGTGGGCCTCGAACTTGAACCTGGTGGAGAAGTCGCGGTCGCAGTCGGGACATATGACCCGGTGCTGCCCGTCGAGGATGTGCCTTCGGTGTATGCTGCTTATGTGGCTCAGCAGGTCGTCGGTGTGAGTGAAAGCTCTCGTGCATACGGGGCACAAGTACCTGAAGCTCCTGAGCGCCTCTTGGTTTGAGTCTACGTCGTGGATACCCCGGATGTGGAGAAGCAGGTCGGTTTCGTCGGAGTAACTCTTCTCACACAGGGAGCACTTGAACTTTATCGGCAGGCTCGAAATATCCCGCGCGGTGAGCTCGATCTTTGCCGTCGTACCTAGCCTCGATTCGAGGTTTGCTTCAAAAGTTGCTGATAGATATAAACGACGGAGATTTTTTAAGTATTGATTAATAAATTTTATAAATGGTGAGTTGTAAAAGTTTACATTGATAAATTAATTTTTTTTTAAACCAGTCAATATACTGTAAAGATTCATTTAATTTCACCCAAATATAAAATTAGTTAATTAAGTAGATTATGTGTAATTTAAAAAAAAAAAAAAAAAAAAGAAAGAAGTTTCATAGAATTTGTTTTTTAGAAATATTTGAATAAGTTATATTAGCAATTGAATTTTAATACCTGTACTTGAATTATTACTGTTGCCAGAGTCTTCATCTTCATCATTTGCCTTTTTTCTCAATTCGTTTCTCTCTTTCCTGTTGGCATCATAGTTTCGTTTTAATTCATTTATATTAATATTTTCCCCTCGACGAATCTATAGTAATTGCAAAAATATAATGTAATGTTATAGAATAAAATTTAATTTTATTGATATAAGATAATATAAATCTTACTTTATCAAATAAATTATAAAAGTTTTCCATTACGATGTTTTCGTAAACCAAGTTTTTACGACACTGCTTAAGCTTTGTGTTGGATGAATTTACTTGATATTGCAAAGTGATTTCAAAAAATCTTTACAATAAAAGGTTAACTTGTTTCCGTCTTCCGTCTACGTCCGTCAAATGTCGATGTTGTATTGTTGTATTGTGTCAGTTTATAAAATTCAACTGTGGAATGTTTGTTTTAATTCAATCATTTAAAATTTTACAATTCACATAAATTATTAGCATAAGAAAATTTTTTATACTGTATAAAGTAAGTTAAAATAATTATTTAGTTTTAAATTATCACTAGTTTTAGAAAAAATTTTAAATTTTCCCTCCATCACTTAATAATATAAAAATTTTTTAAATAGTTTTATTTTATTTTATTTAAAACAAATAATTTTGAAAAGAAATTTAGGATGTAATTACAGTAAAGGATGTATGAACACGTGAATACAAGATAAATAACAATCTTAAATAAAATGAAAAATTATAGTTTATATATTTATTCTATAAATTATAAATTTTTAATTAAATAACATTCTATATATTAATTTCAAACTATGCTTTTAATTCACAGCATTTTTACAAAATAATAATCATTTATTAAAAGACCTTTTTTATTAGTTATGCATGCTTAATTAATAATCTATTAACTTATATTTGATAAATACAAATGTATGTATTTAAGACAGTACAAATTTAGCATCAAGGTATAATCCAAATAATCAATCTGTTTCATTTTTTAATAAAAAAAAGTGTTATTCAAGTGGTGAAAATTTTTTTTAGTTTAATAATTTGTAAAATATTCATGTAAAATATTAATAATATGTAAAATATTCAATAAACACATCTTTTAAAACTTTTGTAAGAAAAATTTATAATCTATGATTATTTTTTCATTAATATAAACTTTCTAATAACCATAACGTTAAGATGAACTTCCTGAAAAATGTTACTTATTTACAGGTCTACCTGATACACTATTAATGATATTAGAAGATACATGTTCTGACAAGCTTGAATACTAGATCATGAATTTTCTGACAAACTATGTGAGCTGAAAATTCTTTTTTATTTTTTGTTTTCCATTGAGTTAACAATGCACTTAGAAAATTTTGGAGAGCCTGATGTGCTTGAAATACACTTATAAAAACTAATTTTTGGCATGCATTGCTTTTTGAAGTGGGACTCTAACATTTGAGAGTAATTTTTCTGGCGAGCTTTGAACATCTGAAGGTGAATCTTCTGGTGTGCTTTGAAAATATGAAGGTGAATCTCCTGGTGAGCTTTGCACATATGAAGGTGAATGTTCTGGTGAGCTTTGCGCAAATGAAGGAAAATTTTCTGGTGAGATTTGATCATATGAAGTTGAATTTGCTAGCATGCTTTGAAGATTTGATGTTGAATTTTTTTGCAAGCTTTGAGTGGGGGTATTCAAGTTATTTACCACGCTTTGACCAGACGGTGTGGTTCGAAGATATGAAGTTGAATTTTCTGGCAAGTTTTGAACATATGAAAATGAAATTTTTGGCAAATTTTGAATGTATAAAAGGGAATTTGCTGGCAAGTTTTGGCCGTTTGAAGATGGATTTTCTGGAGAGTTTGATCTGTTTTTATAAACTGCATCTTCTGTCAAGTTCTCAACATAATCAGAAGAGGTTCCTTCTTTTGATGGAACTTGGGCATCATAAGGAGATGGATTTGCTGATTTATTTTGACCAACTTTGGGAATGGTTTCATGTAATTTCATATGGTCCAATAATTCTTGTCTGAGTCTGAATCCAAGTACACATATTGAACAATTGTACTTCTGATTTTTAAAATGAATTGAGTGTTGTCTTTTCATCCCATGATTAGTTACAAAAAGTTGCGCACATATGTTACATCTAAAGCGTTTTATTGTTATTCCATGTAGTTGCATTACATTACACTGATGTTTATGCAACTTTTCTGCAGATTCAAATGGTTTATTACAAGAGTCACAAGCGTAGTGACACTCTGGTAAGACTTTCACTGAAATAAAGAACAAAACAATATATTAATAAGTGAAAAAATTGCTATAAAATGAAGTGAAAAAGTAGAGAGCAAAAATTTATGTCTTATTTATGATATGTTTGTATGAAATATCAGTTAAAAACAAATTAATGATTCAAAAATACTAGTACTACGTAAATCGGAAAATGGATTTCTGTGCGAAAATTAAAATGTAATACTTGGATCCAAAATGATTTACTCACTTTTGTTATAAGGGATCGCTCTAAGTAATCTTATTACTTAAATTTATGAAGAAAGTCTTGTCTCCGAATTCAGAGTTCATATACGATTAACAACGATTAAGATTGAAGAGAAAAAATCAGCACTAAGTAAACTCATGATCTTTTTAGCGCGTATTTAAGTAAGTACGTATTGCGCAAGTCACAACCTAACAAAAAATCATAGGTAACAAATTTCGTAATAATTTATTTATTAATATACTCCTTATTTAAAACGTTTATTTTTATAATTGAATTTTTTTAAGTTTAAAAAGAGCTACCATAAGTTGAAGATTTTTTGATTGTAAAATCGAAATAAATTTTCAAAATTTTTGCTACTTTAAAATATTAAATTTTGTTTCAATTAGAATGTTAAAAAAAAAAGGAGTTAAAATAAAAATATTGAACCGACAATTTCTGCATACGGCATATATACGCCGTCATTGAAAAAATGTTAAAAAAATTAAAAAGTAAATTCAAAAATATATTCCCACCCTGTATAAGTAATTATCAACCGAATATCTGATAGGTATGAAATAGCAGTTTGTAGAACGCTGTTTTTCTAAAAATTTTTGAAAAAGAAAAATGTAGGCATGAACGAACAGTTAGCAATTTGTTTCGCGTGTTTTAATTCTTGCTAAAAAAAAAAAAAAAAAATTAAATATAATTTTTAAAAAAACTACCTTTTTAAGGATGTTTGGTACTTTCGTGAGGGGAAAAGAGGGGAGGGGACGGCCGCACCGCATGAGCGGCCGACTAGATGATTTTATTTTCAAGTCATCAGTACTTTGACCCTAATGAATGAATCATTTTGAAAATTTGACACAACATAGTTGAAAGTCTCTACTTTCATGTAGTATTAATTTTATGTTTAAAAAATATTTTAAAAAATTAGGAAAAATCACGAAAACATAACCTAATTTTCAATTTACAAAACTCGAAACTGCGACAAAAGATTAAAAACGTTAACTTTTTCAATTTCACATTAAAAATTAAGACCTCAAGATATTGTGTACAAATTTTTAGATCAAAAAATGCAGTAGAAAAAAAGTTAGAGCATTTCTTGTTCAGACGCGCATTGAATTTAACCGCTGCGCGCTTGTTTTTCTTTGTTATCTTTTTCAAATGGTCGGAAAGGTATTATAAAAAAAATCTTAAAATCTTCTTCGAGCTGAAATCTACAAATCCCAATAATTCTTTTAACGATCTCTGTATTTTTAGAAGAGTGACAAACGATCAAAGAAAAAAATTGCTTGATTTCCATAAGCGTTTGGGTTAAAGTATTTAAAAAAATACTTTGATTTTTTTAAAAACTACTTAAATCGAACAAAAAAAGGCAAAAAATTCAATGATTATTTTGATATTAATCATTAATTGATCCGATCAAAATTGACAAAACGGCTGCATTTTTTCGTAAGTACCAAACATCCTTAAATCAAATTTAGTCAAGGAATCGGGATGGTGGGATTCCCAGAATTTTTGGGGGATTTGAAAACTTTCATTACCAATTCCGCATCATTTCCCCATGCCGCATGCTGCTTGTACAGTTCTACAGTCTACACCCAAACAAATTTTGAAGAGAGGGGATTGGGGAAGGCCAAGGCGACACAAGAGACACGGACGCTAGCGTCCGTGACAAGAGAGAAGGGAGAACTTTACTGTATGCGCCGCGGCGCCACCAGGCCACCACTGCTGCAGTAAAGTTCTCACTTTTCAGTAGCGGTCCGCTCCGCCTCCGATTGCGGTGTGCGTGACAAAATAGTTATTAGGTTAGGATTCCCTTTTGCGGACGAACAGATTATTTTTTCCTGGAGCAGCTGATTAGATCAAGATGCTTGACTTATTTACGATATTTAGCAAGGGTGGCATCGTCCTCTGGTACTTCCAAAGCACAGCCCAGATATTCACACCCAGTGTGAATGCTCTAATAAAGAGTGTTATTTTGCAGGTAAGCGTTATGCGATTACTTTCACTGTTAATGTTTTTCGTGTCATCGTGCTACGTTAATTGATGGTAATTCATGCTAAGAGAAGTGTCGTTTTAAGCTTGTGATGTAAAAGTGACGTGGTTAGGAGTAAGCTGTTTGTTTTTTAGCTGCAAAGAGTCATTCCATATGGTCACTTTTGCTCCTTGTCTCATGTGGTTTTATTTATAAACAAGCAGCACTATACTTTAACAGCTGAGAATTATGTCTAAATTGAGTGTAGCACACAGGTGGTTTTTTTTTTTGTTATAGATGCAAGTAAAATCAATAGTTATCTGGGTTATGATTTAGATTTAGAAATTTATTAGATTTATTAGACAAAGTATGAGTCAGTTTTTGAATTATCATTTATTAATTTCATATAAGAGAATTATTAATTAAGTCTAGATTTTAAACTATTTTTACTTGATGCAAGTGTCCCATATGGCATTAATTTTCTATCAACAACTAGATATAGAGCAGTGGACAAAAGTTATTAACGTAATATTAGTTCATTTATTTGTCAAAATAAAATTTTTTTTTTTATTTAAATTACTTCTTCAAGTAATGTAAGAAATATTTTATATTAGTAAATTAATTTACAAATCTAAGTGAAAATTAAAAAAACTTTAACCTTAAACTGAATCTACTTAGTATTTTTAAAAAATTATTGACAAAGAATGTAATTTGTAATTGTAGAAAATTTTTTTCATTTTTTTTTTACTTATTAATAACCATATTATAAATTTTAGGAAAGAACTGGAAATCAAGTATATGAAAATGATTCATTACGCCTGCAGTACAAGTTGGACAATGAGTTTGAATTGGTTTTTGTGGTGGCTTATCAAAAGATACTTCAGTTATCATATGTGGACAAGTTTTTAAATGATATACATCTGGAGTTCAGGGATCGTTTTAAAAATGAATTACAAAATTCAAAATGGTTCTTTAATTATGATTTTTCAAAATCATATGAGCAAATTCTTTTTGCTGCAGAGCAGTGGGGAAAATCTCAAGCTAAAATTCCTAAACAAATGAGGACTTTTGACGAAAGTTTTAAGTCAAAAAAGACTGTTGCTAGTATGATAGAGAGAAAAGATGATAAAGAAAATAAAAAACAAAGTAAGTCATTTTTTGTAAAAAAAAAAAAAAAAAAAAAAAAAAAAAAAAAAAAAAAATTGGGTAAAGTGGCATCTGTTTAAAGCTTTGAACTTTTACAGTTAGTTATTCAGCTTTATAACTTATAAAATTTTTCATGATACATTTGACTTTTACAAATCCACTTTTTTTTTATAATTAAAATTATTTGCTTTATCTAACAATAAACCTTAAAATAACACAATTTAAGTCGTCATGAATCCAAATTTTTTAATTATTGCAATTTTTAATTACATCAATAATGTGTAATATTGCATTATAATTACAGTTAAAATTTTCAGTTAAACTCACTTAACAACTTGTGTTTTATATTTCCATTTTTTGCTTTACTAATTGCTTTTGGTGTGGTGCTGGAAATAACAAATTTTAATGCTTTTCTAGGTAAAAAAAAGAAAGGGACCAATGAGACTGATGAAGGTCATTGTAAGTTAAAGCTTATGAAATTTTTTTTATTGCTTGGTTTTAAAAAACTTTTTTTTTGTCTGTTCATTCTCTGTAGTATCTTTAAAATTTATTGAGTTGTGAAAAATATTTATTAAGTATAAATTTTAAAATTTCAACACATTTTCCAGCAAAAATTCAAGAAGTGCCTAAAGTACCAGACTCACCTAAACCTAATGTTGTTCAAAATGGTGAAATGAATGAAGATGTTTTAATGGCTAATCGTTTAAGACTTGCACAGAAAATGTCTGGTCCAAAAAAGAAAGCAGATAAACAGTAAGTTTCATTTCCTAATATTTTAATCTATTTCAAATAATATAAAATTAAGTAAAAATTATAATTATTTTAGAAAAAGTCCTAAACCAGAAAAAGTTGGTAAGAAACCCAGAGTATGGGATCTTGGTGGAACTAATAAAGATACAGCAAGTTTAGAGCGTACCAAGGATAAACCAGCTGAAAATGGAGATTATGTTGCTGCTGACACTACTGTGAGAATTTTATTATATTAAATTAAAGTTCATAGATGATAAGAGAATCTCAAAAAGAACTATTTTCCTGGCTAAAATTTAAAAAATTTACTATATTTTTGTTTAGAAAAATTCAAACGCTATTATATGTAAAGTTATTTAAGATAAAATTTCAGATCAATCTAGAATAATAGTGATGAAAACTCAAATTTCTTTAAGAAATTTTAATCATTTTTTTTACATGAAAATGATGCAGTCAAATTTTAGTACCCAGATTATTTAAAATTTCTGTTGTATAATTTTCTATGGTTGAATTTTTTAAATTTGGGTGTCTTATTAAATTCTTTAGATAGAAAATATAAATAAAATAATTGAACATATTTCAAATTTTTCACATTAAATATTTATCTTTAGATCATTGGTCAAATGAAAGGTGGTATCCGTGATCTCGAAGTGGATAGTGACTCTTCTGAAGATGAGGAGTCATCCTTTGAAGAGATTGAACAATCCAAGCCGCAGACACAGAAGAAAACCAGTGGCATGTTCTCCATGTTCAAGAGCCTAGTGGGTAACAAGTCACTCAACAAAGAATCTATGCAACCGGTTCTCGAGAAACTTCGTGATCACCTGATCTCAAAGAATGTAGCTGCAGACATCGCTCGTAAACTCTGCGACTCTATCAGCGCAAAACTTGAAGGAAAGGTCCTTGGAACGTTTGAAAGCGTGGCCACAACTGTGAAGTCTTCTCTTACTGAAGCCTTAGTACAAATTTTATCGCCCAAAAGACGAGTAGATATTTTAAGAGATGCTTTTGAGGCGAAAAAGAACGGCAAGCCATATGTCATGACGTTCTGTGGTGTGAATGGGGTGGGAAAGTCCACCAATCTAGCTAAAATTTGTTTTTGGTTAATAGAGAATAATTTTAGAGTGCTTATAGCTGCTTGTGATACCTTCAGGGCTGGCGCTGTAGAACAGCTAAGGACCCACATGAGGCATCTCAATGCGCTTCATCCTCCAGAGAAGCATAACGATTTAACTATGGTTCAACTCTATGAAAAAGGTAAAGTATTGAAAATCATTACGAAATTGATCTTTTAAGAGTGCGCCTGATTACCAGTAAATTTTCTCTTAAAATTACATGAAATTTCATGCATTTCTTTTTAAATTATGAACGATTTTTTATAAAGCAACTATGAAGAAAAAAATTAAATCATCAAATGAATTTTTTGTGGTGACTTTAATTTGATTAATCATTAATTAATTTGATTTTTGTAACAGGTTACGGCAAAGATGCTGCAGGAATAGCAATGGAGGCAATTCGTTACGCTCGCGATTCTCGTTTTGACATTGTCTTGGTAGATACAGCTGGTCGTATGCAGGACAACGAACCGCTGATGCGCGCCCTCGCGAAGCTGATTAAGGTCAACGAGCCGGATCTCGTACTCTTTGTCGGTGAGGCTCTTGTTGGCAACGAAGCCGTAGATCAGCTTGTAAAGTTCAATCAAGCCTTAGCTGATTACAGTCAGTCTGAGAATCCACATATCATTGATGGTATCGTCCTCACTAAATTTGATACTATAGATGATAAAGTAAGTTTTTGAGATCGATTATTTATTTCAAAAGTAGCTAGCAAAAAATATCTTACTGTAATTTTTTTTCTTTTTTTTTTTTTTTTTTAGGTCGGAGCAGCTATTTCTATGACTTATATTACTGGTCAGCCGATTGTTTTTGTTGGTACTGGTCAAACCTACACGGATTTGAAGTCCTTGAATGCTAAGGCTGTGGTACATGCCCTAATGAAGTAAACGTTACCTGTTTTTATCTAATCAAAAGATATGAAATGAATATATTTAGGTTTAACTTAATTGAATTACTACAAAATTAAAAATATATATATATTTATTGTAATAAAGTTCGATAAGCAATTTTTAGTGCACAGTATCTTTGTCGAACTTGAATTTATAAAATTTTATATGATGAAAGACGATACTGAGTATGACTAAGAAAAATGTAAGTTTTCGATAGAAAATATTGAGCTATGTAAAATGTCTGTATCTTCCGATTTCGTTGTTGTTTTGTAACTTTTTTTTCTCATGGGAAGTGGGCAATCGGGATTTTAATTATTTATGTTGAAACTGATAAGATGAAAACTGCTTATCAAGCGTTGATTTGACTCTCGTATAGTTATGTTTACCGTAAAACCTGTTTATTGTAAAGCTAAAATTAAGAAAAAATTTTATAGCAAATATTATTATTAAAAGTATTTATCAATTACATAAATTACTGTACAATATTCTTTATGAGCCTTAAACTAAACCGATATGACATATTTATAATTGAAGTAAGATAATTAGGCTTGTTGCTTTCATAATACTTGAAGTATAAGCACTTGAATTTTTACTTTTTTTAAATTTAATGTAATCGGCCTCACACGTCAATTCACAAAAAGAATAACTTCAAGATTCAAACGTGACCCATAGGCATTTGATCAGTGGTTCGACTAGTATTGTCTTTGTCAGCTGAAGAAATATCTTGAACAGCATTTTCATCTTCAAATTCCCAGTTGGCTCTGTCATTAAACTTTTCATCTTCAGAAATGTTACCACACATTGATAATCGCATAATTAGTCCTATACATAATTATTACTTTTTAATAACATAAACTTGAAAATCTTAGAATACAACAATAAAATCAAAATTTAAAAAATTTACAAGAAAATTGAATAAAAGTTTCTTATAAAAGAGTTTATCTCAAAAATTACAAAAATTATTCTAACAGTATGATTCTTATAATTTTTTAGAAAACAAGATATTAAAAATTATTGTTTTAAAATATTTCAAAGTTGAACTTTTCAAACCTGACTGAATATTGATTAGCATATAGTTGGTTGAAAAAAACAAAAGTTAAAATTTTTTTAAAAGTACCTGCATCGCCAAAATAAAATTTTCAAACGTTTTTAAGATTGTATTTTAAGCTTTAAAAAAATATTTTCATAATATGAAGATCGTACCTAACATATAATTTTATCCTATTGTATATTACAATTGTATGGATAACTCATGAAAAATAAAATGACATAATATTATTTGTAACTAATTCCAATATATTTATTGCAATAAACTAAATCCCGTGGTGGAATTGAAAAAAAAAAAAAAAAAAAAAAAAAAAACTTTAAAATAGACATATGTATAATTGCTTGAAGTTTCAAAACTTTTTGAAATTTAAAGACTTCTTATATTTTTTGAAACGAATCAGTATCTTGCAGCTGTTTTTAAATACTTTTGCGTCAACATCTAATTTTAATATTAATAGTTCGTAATTGTTAGCTCAAACTACTGTTCACAAAAATAACACTTTTTTATCCTTTAAAGTTTGCTTTGAAACTAAAAACATAAAAGATTTAAAATAAAATCTTTGAATTCCAAACAGGTGTGGTTGAGCATTTAAAAAAACATTTCTTAGCTCAAACAAAAGCCTTCAACCAGAAAGTTAATTAAAACTAAACACATACATTATAAATACGGTAAATCAGAGATCATGAGTATTCAGATTCTTGCAATCAAAATTCTAACAATTGTTTTTTTTTTATTTCACCAACTATAAATTTAAAAAAAAACCTCCAGCAATTTATTAACATGCATAATTACCAGTTATTAATCCGGAAACAATGGCGATACCTAGCGTGACCGCTAGAGCCAAAACCTGATAGCTCGCCTGTTGTCCGGCGGTGCGATTGAGTCCTGGTTTTAAAGCCAGACGGTTGTTGTCGTTTATCTCCTGTAGCCTCTGACCTTGCTCGGGTATTCGACCAGGAAATATCTGAAAAACAATAATTCGTTAGTTACAGGTTGTTATACAAAACGATAACTTTTTTTACCTCGTAGAGAGATTCAGCTCCGTAATTTTCTTCAGTTGCCAGGCCGGCGAGCAGAGCACCAAAGAGCCCGGCCAGAATTGCAGGAAGTCCGTGCAGATTGTGTACCCCGCAAGTGTCGTGTATCCTCAGTCGTTTCTGGATGAGCGGCTGAAAATTTAATATTTTTTGAAGACTTTTGCTAATATAAATCTTTGACATCAGGGAAGAAAAGAAGTGAACAAAACATTATGAGTTTGCTAATTAATGTGTTTGAAAATAAATAAATCATCTTTTCTCATTGGTATCATGCTGAGAATTTAATTTTGTAGCAAGCTAGAAGTTGACTCTGAATTCGAATTCGAAAATTTTAGTATGTACTAATAAACTCTAGGCGTATTATAATTTAAATACAGTTAATAAGTACTTGAATCAAAGATTAATACTTGAAAAAAAAAATGAATAATTTACGAATTCAACTTTCTCTTTGACCATTAGAGTCTATAAAACAAACAAAAGTGTACTCGAAAGCTGTCTCAAACTCATATTTTACAGTAACAACTTTCATCAACAAAACTGTTAAAAACTTTTTCCCAGACAGCTGACTTATAGGTAATTAATAAATGAGGAGGAGGAGGCTAAACTAGCTGGTTCCGAAATTAACAAAATAATCAAGCTCGACAGCTGTTGAACAAGTTTACCGTGGGTGGGGTGGTCGCAGGGCAAATATATGGTCGATTCACTCGCGAAATCCAAGCGCAACTGTGGCGCGCGCCCGACTGTATGTGTACTTGTTTTAAGCTCTTATAAGCCCCTGTATTGTCGTCGGAGTTGGGTGCAAGTTTGTGAAGCGAAAACGCGAGCAAAAACTTTTGCCCCAACCTCCTCTGGCTGAGCGTAAACACAATTCATTAATTTATTCGAACTTTCAGCTTTTAATGAAAAATTTCAAGTGGTTTTTGTTTGAAAAATAAGTTCATGTTACAGAACGGAAAACGTTGTAAAGTACGCGGAACGAAAAGCTTTTGAACTTAAGAAAAGCTAGAATTATTAAAAAGCGCGAGAAAAAGTGTTTGAAAATGAGGGAGTGAGGGCGGGGAGGCAAATTCATATGAAGTTTACCGTAAGGTACTTGTAGCCGAGAACACTAATAACACCTGCTGCACTGCCTATCGTGAGAGCGCCAACGGGTTCACACATCATTCCTGTATTATAAACAGTTTTACGAAACAACATTTTAATAAGAAAATTTAATTAACTCGATACCTGTACTTTATAAATACCCGCTTATTAAAAAATGGTACTATAATGTTTTTTAGTTAGTTATGAATAGTTGAACAACGGTTTAATAAACTAAAAAATTAGTTCGGTTTTTAAAAAAATTTACTTTTTGAATTTTATAATTTTTCGGAGCAAAAATTATGAAAAATTTTGAATCTTACACAGTTAAAATTGTAATTGACAAGTTCAAACACATAAATGTTAAGATTTTGAAATAATTAAATAAAATTTGTTACAGATTATTATTTTTTCTACATTTTTTTCCCTTTGTCTACTTAGAAAAAAACATTTCTTTAAATTTCTCGAAGCAGTTTCTAACTTTTCTACAGAAACTAATTTTATGTATTTATAACAAAAAACTCAAGATACAAAACATATATGAACAATTTGTTTAAAACATTTTTTACCAAGTAATCTCTGAATCATTACCGATTTATGATCCAAAGTAAAGACCAAAACTGCAATCACAAAAACCTAAATTATCAAAAATTTGAAAATACTGTTTTAGAAACAATTTTTTATTAAAGTTATTTTAATCTCAAATTTTAGTTTTTTTTTTTTTTTTTTTTCTTTTCTGAAACTCCCCGAAAGATTTAAAATTTTCGTTATCCTTGAATTAAAAAAATCTCCCTCTAACGGCCTTTAAATTTGAAACTTGTCGTACCGGCGGCGGTCCCGACGGCAACGCCTCCAGCGAGGGTCGAATTCTGCACGTGTACCATGTTGAACTTGCTGCTCTTGGAGACGAAGGCCGAGACGGCGAAGGACACCACGCAGCTGGCCGCTATGGCCAGGAGGGTGTTTATAATTGCCCGACGCTGCTCGTCGCCCTTGAGAGCCGCGCTGTTGAATGACGGCCAGAACAGCCAGAGGAAAATCGTCCCTAAAGGAGATAAGATAATTTTTATCAACAATTTTTGAAAATATAAAAATATTTTTCAGCCTCACCGATCATGGCGAAAATGTCGGATTCATAGGAGGAGCCCTCCAGGCTGTTCTCCTTGGGCTTGTCCTTCATCCCGAAGACGAAGCTCACGGCTAGGCCAAAGTAAGCTCCGAAGGCGTGCACGTACATGCTGTCTCCGGCGTCAACGGCCTCATAAAAACAATTAACCGGTATTCATTGACTATAAAGAAGAGTAATGCTTGAACTTACCATGAAGTGGTTCTGCCCAATGTACATGTTAGCGTTGAAAGCTACTAGCTCGATTATACCCATGAATATGAGCTGCATGTAGGTGGTCTTGCCCAGCACGGCGCCCATGGATATCAGTGTCGCGGCAACAGCGATGTCCGCGCTCAGAAGTCTGAAACAAATTTTATTCGTTTTATTTATTTTTACTTTGGTTTGATAAAGTTGCGATGCTTACGACTCGAGGGACAGCGGAGCTTTCGAATTCTTCTCCATGTTGAATATTCCCTCGACCAGCATGGCCACCTGGACGAGAATCGCGCCGACCAGGAAGGTCAGACCCACCGCGCTCTGGCCGTACCTCCTGAGAAACGTCATGAGGAAACCGAAACCGATCCATATCATCACGTGGACGTCCTGATACACTGGTTTTAAAAGTTTTAATTTTACATTTAAAAAAGTATTATTTATTTTCACAGAGTTACATGCTTTTTTAAAAAATATATATAAATTTTAAATACTACAAGTTTCTGTTAAAATTTAAAAACTAGAAATGCTTAATAAATGCCATAAGATCAATAATTTGTTGGCTTGCAGTTCATTTTAATTTCTTATTTAAGCAACTGCAAAACTATATTTATCAGAAATTACCTATATAATTATTTTTTTTTTATTACATGAATTAATATTTATGTTTTGAAATTTGAAAAAATAATAAGTACAAAATTCAACCAAGTTTTTTGAACTATCGTTTTAATATATATATGACGGAATAAAAAATTTTTCAAAGCAATGAAATATTAATAGAAATCCTAAAAGTACACTATTTGAACGACAAAGCATCGATCATTGAAGTGGGATTTTGTGAGTGTCGAATAAATTGGTCGGTAAGACACGAAGAGCTGCCGGGTAAAATCCTTTGAGGCGCGTACGTTTAACCCGATACGCGCGCCTTTACATAATAGCTGACGCTGTTGCTGCAGGAGCTCGCGGCTTTCAGACTATATGGAAAATCCCGTTAATTATACGGATACAGGAGCAGGGGCATTGACTAGTTATCGCGAAATTTAACTTTGCAAAACACCCCCCCCCCCTCCCACCAACTCCCGGATTAGACATCAGAAGTTTCAATCCGAGCCTTTGAAGGGTAATTGTTTCCTGAGCTGCTGGTACTACAAACTTTGTTTATTTACACATTTTTCGGCTGTTTTGTTCATCGTTTGACGAGAGAAAACAATGAATTTCAGGTATTTTTTTTTTGACATGATGATTCAATTTCATAAATTCATTTGCTTAAAAATTGGTAGTTCTGGGCTTTGATTCTCACTCTACCGTTTGTTCAACTTTGATCGTATATGTAAAAGAACATAGTATTTGATATACTTGATTTTGTATAATTGAAAGAAAAAATTTTAGTATTGTGCACAGTGTCCAAAAATAAAATTATAAAATTATAGTACCTTAAATACAGTAAAAGTTTAATTATTTAACACGATTTTTCTCGCGATTTTTTATATTTTTTTATTTTTTTTATGCACATTTTATATAATGACCTGAAATTTTAGTGCGTATAAAAAATTTTTCTCAAAATTATTATTTTTACTGTTTCGACTGCAAAAGTTAAATTTCTACAACTTTTAAGTAGATTTTTATTGAATTCGGTTAACTCTAATGTCAAAACTTAATTTTACATTACGACAAATTCAAGTGGAAAAAAGCCGTTTCACTCAATAGAAACTATAGATAGCGTAAAAAAAGCTCTTCTACCCCAACGGTGCGATAAATTTATCCGTCAACGCTTTTATTATCAACAATGCCCGGACGAGGCATGGGTCTTTTATTCGTAAAAGACTTACGTGCGGACGTGATCGTGAGGTGAGAACGCGGCAGCTCGAAGACCGCGAGGATGCCGCAGAGCAAGAAACCCTGGATGAACAGAAGAGTTATCGCGTGAGCAACGCGCGTCATACGATTCATTTTTTTTTATTATTCACTAATTTCACTTTTTTTTCAGTTTTATAAAGATCTTGACTCTGTGTAGCTTGGTGAAGAGACACCGGAAGACTAAAATTGGAGCTGGTTTTCTCTCTCAGGGAATCTGCATGTACCACAATAAACTGACTGATGGGTTTTAGTATTCTTTTGTGTAACAGCGATGCTTATCGAGTATATATATATAAAGATTACTTGTACTTTTGTTATTTTTGGTCACTATTTTCACTCAAATTTAGTTCATAAAGTAAGTGTGAAATGAAAAAATTTTAAAAAAATTGTTTAACTTACTTGGATAAATTCCTGGAGGCTCATCATCCTTTTTATCGTAAGGAATCCCACTGTTTGTCCAGTACCCCGGAACTGGAATAAATAATTTTAAAGCAATAAATCAAATGAATAAAGCATGAATTCTGTATCATAGACAAAAGTTTTATATTTTTTTTGTCGGTGAAAATTAAAATAAAGTACTTGAACTTATTTAATAAAATTCAATTTTTGTTTAGAAATTTTCTCAACCTCACGCAGTTGAGAAAGAATTATAAATTTATGAAATCATAAAATTAATTACCAATATTGAGTGAGAAATAAAAAAGGATTTCAAAATTCAGGTTTATATCACTTTGCTTCTCTAAATATCTTGTTAAAATAAGATTAAAAAATATTGTATTATTACTATTTTTGAAACAGAATTTATAAAATAAAACTATATAATTATTTTAATTCATTACCAGCTAAAATAAAATATATTATTCAATTTTTCTAATAGCTGTTAAAAAATCAATTGATTAAAAAAATTTTTTTTTTTCTATTTTTACAAATTTTCTTGGAATTTTTTTCGAAATTTGTTTACAGAGTTGCTGTCTTATTGACAGACTTAGCGATACCAAATTTTTGTTTAAGAACAAACAAAATTTTTTTATCAATTTTGTGCACGTGAGCTCTTATAAACTACGACGAGTTTCATAATTTTCTTTAAAATTCATATTTCTCATTGAATTATCTTTTTAACAGATAGTTAAATATTTAAATTAGATTTAGTTTATTATAAAACTACGATAAATTATTTGATACACTATACGAATGTAACATACAGTTATCAACAAAATTCACTTTTAATCAGAAAAATCTATAGTATTTATACAAAATTAAACTAAGATTATGTCCCCAAAGAAAATTTTTTTAAAAATCAATGATCAGCGACAAAGTTAAAACGGATAAGCAATTTTTTAACAAGTAGACTGAACCATAAATTGCTAGTACCTTTTTTTTTTACCAATAGATGGTTTTTTACAATTGAATTTTTTCAACAGATCTTGTCAGAAGTTTCGAGCTGTAATAAGTATAAAATTATGCCTGAAAGAATTATTTCCAGACAAAAAGCCACGAATAAACTACCATAAATTTTCTTAACTGCTAAGCATACAGTTTTACTAGCATAAATTAAGTCATTGATAAGTCAATAGATTTATATCTTGAATTGAAGTATAAAATGTTCCAAAATCGATTAAGAAAAAGCTAGAGTTATTTATGCTTTAATTTTGAAATGAAATAATTTGGTACGTATAAAAAGAATTTTAATAATTGAGAATTGCATTGAAAAGATAAGTAGTGTTAAGTAAAAGTAACCGGTTTGTCTTATCCAATAGTTATGAAAATAAAATAATGAAAACATTATTTAGCAAAAGCTGCTTACTACTTTTTTATAATTTAACAATGATTAAACGTGATTCTAGATCCAATCAATTTTTAAAAATGAAAAAAACCATCTCATTTATAAAAGTTTTTATTGCAATCATTACAACTGTTCACTCGGAAAGTTTGGACAAAAAAGATGAATGGTGGAAATCATCTTGCCAACATTTAAAATGTAAGTTCTTTCCAAAAATAGTTTTTTTATAAATGTGTAAAATTCAGAAAAAAATCCCGAGTAAAAACTTTTTCCAATAATTGTAATTTACTCTTGGCATTGATAACTAAATTTATTATTTTCACCAATTACTCTACAGCTATTAATTTTTACCATTTTAAAATTAAAAAGAATATAATTATAATCATTGATTTACAGACGAAAGTCCAGTTGATGACAAACCAGATCTCTTAGTGGCACAATACTCTCCTCTAACAATATTCGATAACGGCATTTATGTTTCCTACGCTTATTCAAACTGCCGGATTCGTAGCAACGAAAGTCAAAGTTCATTACTGTATTTGTCAGAGTATCTTCCAAATTCTCTGGTTTACGATTCTCGAAGTGAAACCTTTTACAGAGAAACTCAAGTTGGCGATGTAAGATTCAAAAATTTTTTATTAAGTGAAAAAAGAATCCGTTTTTAATGGTTAATTTTTGTTTTTTTTTTTTTTTTTTTTGACTAGGCGTTCCAAGAGATTCATCAAAATGGTGAAATAAAAAGCACCGACTACAAACGTGAAGTATCTATTGAAGATTATCAAATTTTCGATTTAGCTTTGGACTGGGTAACACGAAACCTGTACTTATACACCCAGAAATTTGTTGGAATTGTTAATTTAAATAGAAAAAAGAAAGTATTTAAAAAACTGTTTAGGCATGATGGAACTTATGAAGGCAAAATTATTTTGGCCCCGAACGACGGATACATGTTTCTAATGTACAAACGTAAGTTAAAAAAAAGTATAGAATATTTCTCCAAAATTTTTTTTACTTAAGTAATGTAATAAAACTATACATTTTTTAGCTAATGTAATTGAACGAAGAAATTTAGATGGATCACACCAGATAGCTATCAGAGTGCATAAGGAGCCAGAATTAAAAATTTCATCCATGATTTTGGATCCTTACTCGAAAAAATTGTTTTATTCAGTTCACTATCCGACGGAAGGTAAATTAAAAAGCAGTATTCACTACATGGAATTAAACGGTGGTCCACTCATGAGATTTTCAATACCCGAAAATTTACAACAACGGCAAATAACAGTAGACGAGAATTACATTTACTACCCAATGAGAGGAGATTATTCAACGATTGTTAGAATTCATAAAAACAACGGGACCAGAGATTTGAACTTTAGCATTACCAATTACAATCATACAGAAAAATCGTATGCTATTAATTTGATAAATTTAGGACTTCCTCAGGACATAAGAGAGGATCACCCGTGCCTAACGGATAATGGAGGATGTAAGCAAAGGCTCTGCATTGCCATTCCTGGAGGGAATGGAAAACTTACTAATATTTGTAAATAATCTATGTAATTTTACTGGTTTTTCCCATATTTTAAAAAAATTAGAATATTCATTCAAAAATAAAATACAATAGAAAATTCTACGAAAAAAAGAAATACTTTATTCATACGACCTAGCTCGTCATTACAATAAAAATTTAGAAAAGTTGTAAAGTTGAATATGCTTCCGTTTTGTACGCAAGCTGTATTGAACTTAGAAAAACGTTTGTTCGGTTCAAAAATTCAAGATACGACTTAAAAATCGGTTATCTTATTATGAATTTTAATAATGAATATCATTTAAATTTTACCATTAGTTTTATCAACTTGAAGTTATTTTAAAGTTTAATCTACGATCAGAAACTTCGAAACAATTTGGAGCTACACTTAAATTCTTTTGAAAACTTTTAAGTTTATGATATTTTTTGGAGCCAAGTTTTTTAATGTAAATTTCGTTTTATCTATAAATATTTAATACTTGTCTGAGTGTTATACTTAAACTTGAATAAAAAAAAAGATTTGATTTTAATTGACTTCCTGAATCAAACGATTTTTAGTTATTTCAAACTTTTTAAAATGAAAAAAGTTGTATCAATCATAAACTTTTTTTTTATAAACTTGATTCTGATTGAATCTTATTCATGTCTGGAAATTAAAGACGAGTGGTGGAAGTTACTTTGCAGTACTCTAAAATGTAAGTTGATGAAATTTACGTAAGTATAATCTTTAAAGAATTAGAAGTACTTTTTGAGATTATTTATTCTTACAGACAATAGTACAGCAGTTTCTGATAAACCAGATCTTTTATTATTTCAATATTTTCCAATACAGCCATATATTGATGGTACTTATTTTTCCTATGCGTACACGAATTGTCGTATCCACAGCAATGATACTTATGGTTCCTTATTTGATTTGTCAGCTTCACTTCCTAATGGCTTCGATTACGATTCTAGAAGTAAAACTTTTTACAGGGGTGTTCGTGAAGGCAATGTTAGTTAAGCCAAAAGATTATCTTAAACAATTACTTATGATACAATTATCAAGTTTGATTATTAAAATTTCTGAATCTATTTTTTAATTAAGGCTGTACAAAAAATTCATAGCAATGGTACTACTCAAAGATTCAATTTTAAATTAACTGAAGACAATATGATTATTGATATCGCTTTGGACTGGATAACTCAAAATCTTTACGTATACACTTATCAAGCTGTTGGGATCATTAACTTATCTGAAAATCCAAAAAAAATTAGACCGTTATTCTCTCACAAAGGAACTGAGGAAGGAAAAATTCTTGTTCATCCAAATCGGGGCTATTTATTTCTCTTTTATTATCGTAAGTACCTACAATAAAACTGCAGTATTCAGCGAGTTTAAATTTAAATTTAAATATTTATTTCAATCATATGATTGTGAGTTTAATATTTTTATAATTCCAGCCAACAAATTGATTCGAACAAATTTAGATGGATCAAATTCAATCAGATTGTCTAAGCAACCTCACTCAAGAATTTCATCGATAGTTTTGGACTTCTACACAAATAAACTGTTTTGGTCAACATTTAATAGAAATAGTAGATCAGATGTAGCTAATAGTATTCATTGTTCAAACCTGAACGGTGACGATGAATCAAAATTTGTGATATCTGAGAACATAGTTCAACGTCGAATAACAGTAGACGAGAATTACATTTACTACCCAATGAGAGGAGATTATTCAACGATTGTTAGAATTCATAAAAACAACGGGACCAGAGATTTGAACTTTAGCATTACAAATTACAATCATACAATCAATTCCTATGCTATTGATTTGATAAATTTAGGACTACCTCAAGAAATAAGAGAGGATCATCCATGTTAAGTCAATAATGGTGGTTGCTCAGGACTTTGTCTTGTTGTTAGTATTAAAAATGGAAAACTTTTAAAAAATTGTAAATAAGGTCATATCTATTAGTTTAAAAATTTAGTGAGGTAAAATTTTCATCATTAATATTAATTTTTCCCATATTTGCTAATAACTTACGATTTAAATTATAGTGTTAAAAATCTTTACAGACACAAATATTGTTCAATTGAAATAGTTAAAAAAATAATGAATGTATGGTACTTTATCAAGCTTAAAAATTAGATTAAAAACATCGGATTTTATGTAAAAATCTAATTTTTAACAATTATACCTAGAAAAACTTTTTATTCTACCTGCATCTATGGTAAATAAAACATCTCCTTTTTAAATCCAAGAAGCTTCGTTCGATAAAATATATTAAACACACGTACCTGTCGATCGATCTTTGGTCACATCTGGTCGAGCTTCCGGTCCGTAGGTCACGAGCCATCCCATCAGGACGATCACTACCAACTGTACTAGTATTAGCAGGACCACCTGCTTCTTTTCGCTGAAGGCTGTCGTTGGTCCCTGAGTATAAATAAGTTTTTAACGTTACAGGATTATAATGAAAGATTTCTTTTTAAGTTAAGTGTCAAATGGTGAAAAATATCTTTAAATGTAAAAAAATAAAATAAATTTAAAAGTTTAATTTAATACTTGTAGAATGATGATCGGAAAAAGTAAGACCAGAATAAGAGTAAAATTTTTAGTAGTTACAATTTCAGTTTCAGGCGAGCTTACTAAAATAAAAATCGTAAAAATAGCGTCCTCTTTTATTAGCGAAATTTAAATTTCAAAATTCAATTAGACAACATGAATCTTATCAAAATCTTTCATAACGATGTTCAGAGAGAATCTCATTTTAACGAATTGTTTGGAAAATCTAGGGAAAAACCTTCGACAAAAGGGAAACGCATGCACTCGTTTTCTTAAATCCGCTTACTCGTCAAAAAAACACAATTTTCTCAAGCTTCAACAGACTCTGGGTAAAAAAGCTTCAACAAAAACGGAAGGAGATTTTGAATAAAGTCGTCGGTAAACGCCTTCTCTGAGCTTTTCCGATAAATTACCAAGAGAGAAAGAGAAGCTGGAGAAATCGCACTTCTTGCGAGAGTTGCTGATACTGATGATAGCCTTGGAAGAGCTTGCAAGCTGTGCTCCACACTTTTGGGAGCAGAATAAAGCTCGGAACTCATAATATTATGTAAAGACTTTGTTTTTATTTACTCCCAAATGGGTAAAATGATTAAAAGAAAACTACACTATGCTAGTAAGAAAGATCTGTTTGACGCTACATTAAACTGAAAATCCTCTTGTGCAAGAGGATCTTCTTGAGGATTTTCAGTTTAATATAGCGTCAAACAGATTTTTCTTCTTAATTCAAAATGATATTTGTGCGGAGAGCTTTTTATTAAAAGATACAGATTCTTCAATTTGATAAAAATCATTTTTATTTAGTGATTCAATAGGCTTAGTAATTTTTACCAGTAATACTTAGTAAAAAGCTTTTTAATTAACGTTTACATTTTTGTGTCTAAGTATCTTTTGTGACTAAAATTAGTACTTTGACGCTATTTGTGATAAACGGAAAATAAATCAGAACGTACTAGTTTAACCTAATCGTTAACGCGCTTTGTCTATATTTTTCTAAGCTGTAGTTTACTCGGTAGTTTACAAAGGTGACAGAGAACTCGACTTTGTAATTGCGTAATTACATTGATTTTTTATGTCAAGTTTAGTCTGCAATTATACTTAATTATATTAGTTTGAACCGAATTCATCAAAATTGTCTATAGATATTTTTATACTTTTTTTATATATATATTATATTTGTGTGAAACACAAATAGTTAAAACACATTTTTTTCCATTAAGTGTTATTTTTTTTTACAGCAGTAGAGCTTTTTCAAAATATTATTAAAAATGCAAAGAGATTTTTTGTGAAAGCATTCGAAGCTAAAGCTCTAGTCTTTGATTAGCTAGTAATAAAATCTAGCTACAAGAACAACAATGTTTATCCCTTCGTATTTGTTCTTAATTTCAAAACAATTCGATATTATATCTCTTATGATCAATTCCGGTTTACCACGGATTTTATCAGCAGACTACTATTTTTAACTAGTTTAAGTTGTATGTTTTTAAATAAGTTAAATCATTTCTCAGGTTTTTTATTTTAATTCTTACAATCCAAAAAAGTGAAAATTTTTTTATTATGATTTTATTGAACAAATTGTCGATGAAACTAAACATAGATTAAAAATAATAAATTATAAATTGCAAAAGGCAGGATCGATAATGGGTCAAGAGGAGTCGTATTTAGAATTGCTTATCATTTGCGATCAAGTACTCACAACTACAATTTACTAGCAAGCTGAGTAATTGTAAATAATTTTTTATTCAGTAGCAATGTGCAAGTTATTTGTTACAGTATAATATAAAACTTTGATTTTCATGAAAATCTTTTTTTTTTTTTAAACTTGAAATGATCAAGGTCGATTAAAAAAAAATTCTTCCGCAACTTGTTAGGGTCCGGGTGCACTTTGATCTCCTGCGCGGAAGACGAGCCCCCCATCAGAACCGGATACACGCTTGAGTGTGCCGGTATCAACGACACTGCGTTTGTTCGCTACGATCATGCCAATACGTATCATACTTATGAAATCACAAATTTCACTGCTGCTGCAATTAGTTTTGAGCAACATTTATTTATTTGATTTAGGAATGGAAATCTATCATATTGTTTAAATTATTTTTAAGAAAGAAAATAATACTAATTGAAATTCAAGCTCGATGACTTCCAAGCTTAGGACATTTGAGAAAATTACTTGAAAGCTTCTGTGGCTGGGAAAAGTTAAAACAATTAAATTTTATTATCATTTTTATTTTTGAATATAATTAAATATTGAGTATTTTTCAGATCAACAAAAAAAATCAATAATATGTAATTAACTTTTAATTTATTCCATTATTAGCTTATTAAAATCATTTTAATTTTCGTTGAGGTGTTTAATTTTCATGATTTTCATTTGACGTTGTAAAATTATTCTTCTTTGCGTGAAAAGCAATAATGATTATTTTTATCATCAACCTGACGTCTAATATTAGAAGGGTTTGCATTACTTTAGTTTTATTACCTCTAATCTTTTATTGATCGATTCAAAAGAGGTCACTTGAACTGCATCGTTTCTTATGCTTTTTTTCGCTATTGTAACAAAGACACGCTACTGTCGTATGTATCAAAACATCTGCATAATGTAAGAGTTCGATTATCGGAATTTCGATTTTTCTTTATTGTGTGGTGACTAATATTGTAAACGTTAAACAAATATTTTATTTTAATTGGTTATTTATAAAATTAATGCAGAATGAGGTTCATACCTTTTTTAAAAGCTACTTATGTAATTTTTAATGAGTACGATCAAGGTCATTGAATTGGCGACAAATAATAAAACTTAGTGAAAAATTAATTATAAAACCAGTTAATTTTATATAAAATTGAGAATGAGAGGTTGACCAGACGTTAAACTTACAGATCTTGTCTTGAAAATATCTTTCAGAATAAGAATTTCTAAAAATATGAAATTTCTCATGTATGAATCGTTAAAAGAAGTGCATAATCTGATTATAAATTGTAATTAAAAATATCATGAGAATTAATTTTTTGGATATAGAATGTTGAGTAGTTTTTTACTTTCAAATTTTAAACCCATTAAACTGTTGAATAAAAAAATTAATTCAAGAAATTAAGATAGAAAACATTTTAAAAATCAAATAAACACCAGTAAAAGAAACTTATCGCCATCCGAGTGTAAAGGAATCCCGAGTCAGCTAAATTATTCCCAATAAATATCAATCCCGAGGTTAGATTCCCCACGCGTAAATATCGCGTGTAAGCTTTTCAAGGAGTCTTGGGCTCGGTAAATCGCGCTTCCGCGGTAATTTACGTTCTCTTTTTCGTTTTTTTTTTTTTTTTTCTTCTTTGTCCACGCAACTTGCCCTCCGTTTTTTCTTATTTACGTTTACGGGATTTTAAGCGGGCAATGAGGTATCGGGGTTGATCGGCCGGAATAAGAGCTGCTTTTTTTTTTATCCGTATCGAAAAATATTCGATGTCTTTTCGGGCGTGAAATATCGCCTTTGAAGCAAAATTTAGAGGTATCTTAACTAAATTTGTTGAGTGACTATATTAATTCTATCGAATTAGATAAAAATTTTTTAATAAATAATTTAAAGAAATTATGTCATTGATAAGATATTACTATATAATCTTTTTAAATTGTTACAAAATATTGCTTGAAGAAAAATCCAAAAAATTCTAGAGTTTAAATCTGGATTTCAAAAGCTCTGGAATGTTTAAACTTGAACAATCTTAGCGTAAAGTTCAACTCAATAAACTTATCACTAGGACTTCTAAGTCTGAAATTCAAGTGCGAGTTTCCGAAATCTTATGAGGCTGGCGAATTGTTTAAAGTCTTCGTACAAAATAGGTCAAAATTTTCAAGACCAGAACAATCTAAATCTGAATCTTTTTCGAACATTGATACTTAAACTCGGTTATTGTTTTTTATTTATTTTGAATAATGCAAAAAATTGTCCAAATTTGAAACTTTTTAAACTTATTCACTGTTACAAACTTTAAACTCTGATTTAAAATAAAATAAAAAACACAAAAATACCATTTCACGTATTTTTCAAAAAGCACTGAATCGAAAAAAGGTATAGACAGCACTCTCCCCAGTCGCCGATAAACAGCATCCGCGCACGACTGAAGAGGGGTCCGAGAGTTGTTTCCTCCTTATGTGCGAACTCGGACCTTCGTATGGATACTTGACCGACCCAACTATCTACCGTACGTCTGAATGCATCTTTGGAAAATGCAATCCCCTCCGTCTGCATCGAGCTCAATTGGTGCAATTGACGCGGTAATTAGCATGAATCATGTACGCACGTACGTTTTTTGTTTTGTTTAGGGGAATTAATTTTTTTTTCGCAGTATCAAGCGAGAGGGATCACTTGATTGTTTCAAAGTATTACGATTGTTTATTTGTAGAAGGGAGATTTTGTTTTTTTTTTTAAAGTATGGGTCTCGCTTTGGTTTTACGAGGGTAAAATCAGAGCTTTAAACAAGAAAGATTTATAATGAAGTCAATATGAAACGTAATTCTACAAAGTTTTGTATGACTAGCAACTTGAATAGATAACTATTTTTTTCTATGTAATTATCAAGATCTTTTGAACTACATCTAAAAAAATTATTAATTTACTAAAACAAGGCTAATTTTTTATCTTACTAGGACAGAAGTTTGATTTAAAAACTGATGTATATGCTTTTTTTTAGAATTGAACCTAAACGATTTAAACTATCTTTAAAAAAAAAGCTTTGCGTAAGTATCATCAAGAACTCGGTGTTCAAGCAGAGCCATTGGGTTTAATTGCGTGAGCATTATCCGAGGAAAATGGTCGGAGTTGATGCTGCAAGCTCGGACATTAAAGTAGCGCAACACCGGGAATCCCCGAAAATGGGAATACCGGCCTGGATCCCAAAGGATACGGTTTAATGAGACTCGCCGTGTCCGTGTTTATTTCCACGTATTTGGGTCACTGGAACAACTGATATTGCAAGGGTAGGCCATACATAACCGATCGAGATGTGTTATCAAAAAGTTATTATCTCAGTGATTTATATTGCTAAACGGTAAAATATCGAATTTGGGAGGAAAATTGATGTGTCAACTAGCTAAAATTTCATTATTATTATTATTTTTTTTTTGACACAGATCGATTTTAGCGAGAGTTTAAATTAACTAAAGTATTGGCTTTTCGTTCTTTTATATGAAGCTCGTTTTTTTCGTATCAGTTATGTAGACGAAGTACATAAATTTTGTTAAAATATTGAATATTTACCACAACACATTTCATAACTCAATTGTAAATCACAATCTTATACCAGGATTTTTTTTTCTCCTAATAAACCGGCTACTGCTTTTTAAAAGTATTTTATAGTCATATAACTTGACTTTTTAATTGAATATAATTTTATCAATTTATGTGTTTGCTAAAATATAACGAAAAAAAGCTGAGAATTCATTAATTTGAATAATTTCAACTGTTATAATATAAATTAAAGGCTATGTAAGTAATTCTAAAAAAACTTAACGTTAATAAAATATTGTAAAATAAGAAAATAACGTTGAAATATTAGAGCGTATTCGTTTGTGACAGAGATGACCGTTTTATACTTTAAAACGTTTCCCCAATGAAAACATAATTTTTTAATAAATTTAATATGAAAACTTTTTCAGTTTCAACTGAAAAAGTGATAAACAAGTTTAAGAGTCTGTGATTCTTTCTCAAAAAATTACAATCAAAAAGTTGATCTTAACAAATTTCCTATTTCTGGCGAACACGTTCAATAATATTTTTTTTTCTGAATAAACTTCGAAAAAATTGACATGCTATAAAAGAAGTGAGGAAATAAAAGAAAAATGAAAAAAATTATAAGGAAACGTCGATCAATGTTTGTACTTACATGCATGGTAATCAATTCAGCAAAATTTTTAAAAATATCAAAAAATTCTTTGGAATTTCACAAGTCACTAAAAGTCAAAAACACACTGTCGACCGGTCACCACAGCTAGTCCAGCGAAAATGCGCATCCGAGAATTATCCGTTGCATGCTTTGGCGAGGATCGATAGCGATTTTAGTCTTTGTATGCTCATCGAATTAGCCACTATTTTCCTGCATGAGTATTGCATTTAGGCGAGAAAATTTTTCCAAGTTGTTGGAATTTGCTTTTCTTTTTTCAAAAGATAAAATGAAGATTTATTGCAGTATTAAAAATAAAGTTAATCGTTGAGTAATTTTTTAAACTGGTAATTTTTTATGACATAATGTCAATAAAAAAATTGTAGGAGCATATGTTATGATTTAAGTTACAAAATAAGTGATTACACAATAAGTGTTCTGCAAAACAGAACATGTTAGAGGTATTTTGGAGTAAATAGGCTTTTCTATTTTTAAGGAAGTAAATTTTTTAAATAAAATGTAAAAATAAAAAGTAATTGTTGGTAATGAGAAATTGAACAGTGTTTTTTAAAAGTAAATATGTACTATAATTTTTATAACTTAGCCAATGTTTAACGAGAAATTTCAAATAATAATCGCTTTTTTTAATTGTAGAGCTCAGTCATTTTGAAAAAAAAATTAATGAAAAGAAACTGAAGGGTTAAAATAATAAACAAGTACTTTTACTATTTTGTGTTGATTTATTTTAATCGCATTTATTGCTAAATCTTATAAAAGAACATGTATGATACATAATACAGCGGACAATGATCCATAAGAATATTTCTGGCTTGACATATTACGCAATTTTGGACTTAATATAAACACAGTTTTATTGTAGAATGCTTGTCTAAAAGAAAAACTTGTAAGAAACGCAGGAAGAAAAGATTAGTGTAAATCAGTTCAATTTAAAAATAATGTAGCAATATTAATCAATTTATGAAATATGTTAACATTATAATTATTTTTTTTTCTTTTATTTTCATCAACGACAAGCATATTTTTTTTTTTTTTTTTTTTCAAGTCTTGCGAAAGTTTGCTTTTTCAACCCGACAGAGTAGCTCATGTAAATTTTATATCATTTTTTATATGATTAAATTTTTATACTTGAGAGATGCAAAATTACAAAAATGTAAAAGTGTAAAAATTCGGTGGAAGTGTGCGTATTCACGCTCAGTCGGCGATTGCGTTTGTTAAAAAAGTACTAAACAATTGATAAAATAATTTTTTCTCAAATGTTCAATGAAAAAATTAATTTTTCAAAGAATTTTTTAAATAACTAAATGCAAAGTTTTACTTCTTGTCAAGAAGAATTAATTTTTCATAAAATTAAAAGCTGCCAACTAAAGAAAATCAAGTGTTTAAAATCCTTAATTGAAAATAGCTGTCGGGTCGAAAATGGCTCGGAAAAAGTTGAACTATCTATTTAAACCTCTATAATCGTGTTTATTTATGTTTTAACAGTGAATTTCAGTAAATTCTTATTTTTAAAGAGAACATCAAAATTTCGTAAAGTCTTTCACGCGCCATCGAGACGTGCGCGCTTTACATCAATACTTATTTTATTTTTATTTATTTTCTTCATTTATTTAATATGTATAGATTTAAACGAGGTTGTATTATCTGCGCGCAAGTTTCTTTTTTTTTTTCTCAAATTTTCTTGTTTTTTCATAGAAAGTTTTTTCAAATCAACAACGAAAAAATAATCTTATTTTAAATCTTGTTCAACCAAAATGCTACAAACAAATTTTTGTTTTTTAAACGATGGTCAAGCACAATTTTTTTCATTTCTTAATCAGTAGAAAAAGCGTAAAGGAATTTTGCAATCCCACATAAGCAGCATTCACATAGTTTATAATTACAAAACATGATTGCAGTCTTGAATTATTGTGAACGCGTAAGATCTGCAACAGTCATAATGCTAACTCTAAGAATTACTTATAATTAAATTACAATTACAGTTATAATAAAAAGTCGTCTTATCAATACAAAATGAATGACCATCGATTGCAGCAAGAAGAAAAATAGCAATCTTATTTAATCAACTCTCTGAGCGTTTATAGTAATATAATAAAAAAAAAAAAAAGATAAAAAAGGAAACATTTGAAATGTTAACCGAATAGTAATTGTGCTTTTTAGAAGAGTTTAAATGTATCTTGATTAAAAAAATCAACTTAGTTTTTCAATAGCTTCATCAAAAAGTCTTATGATAATTAAAAGCATACAAGATAACGCTTCAATGGCACATACAGAAAAAGCGAAAGTACTGAATTTTTATAATTTCGCGACAATACAATATTTTTGGTATTTTTATAATACAATGACACACGTTTAATAGGACTTTTCCAATATCACTTCAGAGCAAGGAAAAATTTGAATTTTCATCTTTTGTTTTTGTTTATTTTTTTTTTTCATTTTTGTTTAAGTATCCGTATCATCCGTATCAACGCACTCTGACAAAAGAATCACCTAAGAATCGGGTGAATCAATTTGAAAGTTAATTCATTCAGGTAATTTACAGAACTTTTATCAATTTTTATAAATATACATCTTTAAGGATTCATAAAAATAATTGCAAAGTAATTAAAAAAAGTAAGTTACAAACTCGTAGAAAATAATCTATCAGATAAAAAATGGACAGAGTCAGATTTTTCTGACGAATACGTTAAACTCAAAACTTAGTTCTTATCAAAACATATATAAGTTACAAAAAAAGCATAAATTAGTATCGAAACACTTACAAACAATAAATTCTTACAAATTACACGTTAAAAATAAAGGTGTGAAGTGTTATCGATTCGCGGTAAACATTAAATGTCCCCGTTGAATTTGTTTCAAATTCAAAATTTTTGAGATTCAATCTTTCCAGCCAGGGATTATTCAATATAGTTTCTTTTTTTTTTATGAAATATCGTTCCGATTATTGATACTTAGACATTGATAAATTTTGATTTCTGTTTAGTTGGGTTGTGAAAAGTGTCAATAATCGGTACTCGCACTCTTACGTCGTACTGAAAGACAATAGAATCTTGATTCAGAGTGGATAATTTTTATTAGCGCGCGGTGTTTTTTTATAAATTCTCTTCGAGTTAACTCCTCACTACCCGTTCTTAGTCCATCTCGAGATTGTCTTAAACCATGCTTCCGAGCAACCCGATAAACAGACATCTGCGAGTGTCTAGTCGTTCGAGGTTTCACGCTTGGATCGTTCGAGGTTTTTAAATATTGATTTCTACTTGCTACGAATAATCAATTATTCTTCTTAATTTCTCAAATAAACATAGTAGTCAATCGCTCGCATCACATCTCAACTCAAGATTACATCTTCCTTTTTTTTTAAATAACTAAAAAATTGAATTAAAAAAAAAAATCGTACATTAAAAACATCGAAGGATCGTGACCGCGAAACCCTGTTTACATGAGACCGTACGAACGCAACGCGAAAGTTCGGCAGATCTCCTACGTGAAGCAGAGGAAGACGCCGAGGGTGACCATCACCAGGGTGACGTACGTCGTCTGGCTGGACTCGGCCGAGTTTACGAACGAGAAGAACGAGGAGGACAGATCCTGCCGACCGGACGGCTGCTCCGAGGCCATGACGTCCTCCCTCGAGGGCTTGGGACACGGCAGTAGCTCCGGCTTCAGGTCGAAGAGGTTCCTCACGTAGGCCATCTTGCCGTCAACTTCCAACTGAAAGAGATACATTTTATTTAATGAAAATTATTTAATTTAATTATTATTAAATCAGTTAAAAAAAAAAAAAAAAAACTGTACAATGAAAATAAATAGTGTTGTAAATTGAAGGTTCATTACCTGGTGTCCAACTTTCATAGACATCTCGTAATCCTCATCGGGGAAGTTATAGTCGTTGTTGTTGTTGTCTCCCAAGTACTCGTCCTGCGACCTGTAGCCTATAAATTAAACGACGATCAAATTTTAGTTTTATTATTTATTAAACCAGTTGTTAATCATCAAATTATCCAAATGCTATTTACTTTCACCGCGCACGATTTGAAGGGCATGGTTGTAGTTATCCCCAGACTGATCGAATTTCGTCTCGTAGCTGGCCTCGAGCAGACATTTGAGCTCCTGTAGGTTCTCCTTTAGGGTCGGGTTCCTCGTCTCGTTCCTCAATCCCCAAATCCAAGTGAGCTTGCAGTCGCATACCAGCTTGTTTCCTAAAACACATAAAAAAACAGACTCACTTTAGTACTGATATGCAAATTGTGTGATCATCATGTCAAAGCTTTAATAAACTTATAATATAATATTCTTAAAAAAGTAGAATTAAAAAAAAAAAAACCAGCATAAAAGAATGTAATAAACCATATCGTAAAACGAAAAAAGAGACACGTCAATGCAGTCCGTCATGGAACATAAAAATTTTCTGGTGAAATTGTTTACAATGACGAACTGCCCCCCAAAGCGACATCTTTTACTTGTGTCCTACATGCAACGTCGTGATTGTCCATAAAACTCTTTATTTTTTTTTCTTTTTTATATCCGCTCTTATCCGTAAAGCAATACAGGAGAAAATCAGAATGGAGGAAAGTTGGGTCGCGCGAGGCTTAACCAGTGATGAGAGATATTGCGGCTCGGAAAAATACAAAAAGAAGAAGAAGAAGAAGAAGAGATTGAGATTAAAGGAGTGAAGGAGAAAATACGGTTATAAAAAAGAAAATAAGCGCTGGTTATACATATATATAGAGATGAAAAAAGAGAAAGAAAGGAAAGGGATAAAGTGGAGCACAATGTGTATGGGCGCGAGTTTACTTATAAACATGGCGAGTAGTGGCCAATGCCAAATGGGGAATACTCTCGGCCGGATATAATGCGAGCTGTGAAATAAAATCTTATACTTTTTTTATCTTTTCTTCCTTTTTTTTCTTGTTTAAAATGGTTTCATGAAAGATATCAGTTTTAGGTTAAAGAGAGCGAAAAACGTATGAATAAATGGATCGTCTTACGATAATCATATTCAAATAACGGTCTTCCGATAGTAACTCAATTATTTTTATGAATTTTTAATTTAGCAACTGAAATAAAAAATTAGAATTAAATATTTAATTTAAAAAATTTAAAAATCAATAATTATTAGTCTCGATTGAAGCATTATAATCCTAATAAATTTAAAAATTTTAAATCCAAGTCTTATTCACAGCTACCGCACAATCGACGGTAGTTTAATAAACTTGTGAAAATGCAAAATCGGGGGTAAATGATCGGAGTTTTCATAGGATATAACTTATTCAGCCGCGCGATTAATCAATAATACACGAATGATAAATCGCGACGTAACAAGAGTCATAAATCACCGGGGGCGAATAGTCTTCCCAGGTGCAGATAAAAAATCACCCGTCACACAATATTTTCGCAATATTTTTTATTTTATTTCCTCGCATTAAAAAGCGTCGATCACCTAAAAGCCAAGTCAGTCCCGATGACCCGCTGATCGTAATTAGGGCGCTCGATATTTAAATACGGACGCTAATGGGGAGGACCTTCTTGTCGATCCTGAATTATTCGCGAGGTCCCCGAAGGAGCACCGGCTGGGGCTGTATACGTATATACCAAACGAGCTATTTTAATTAATCGCTTAATAATATAGCCGCGGGGAGAAGGGGGAGGAGGACTTTAGTTTCCCCGAGAGCTGCCAGATAACGATCTTAATTCTTGGGAAGGTGGTGAATTATTGATCGGGATTAGACATTTAAGCGAGCGGGATGTTTTCCGAGAAGGTGCTGAGTTTTGAGCCGGGATTTCGGATTTAAACGAGAGCTTTTTTCGTATGAGCGAAAAAGTATTTACCTATAAGATTCCAAGCAATTTTTTGTTTTTGAGATAACTGTGAAATAAAATATTGATGTACTGTGTATAAAAAATATTTTTTACACTAAGATGCCAGGTTCTTAATAATAATAATAATCTAATATTATTCAGCTTATCATAAACGAGAGCTTTTTTCGTATAAGCGGGCGAGTATTTACGTATAAGATTCCGAACAATTTTTTGTTGTTGAGATAACTGTGGAATAAAATATCGTATTGAGTAAAAAAAAATATTTTTTTACAATAAATACCAGGCCCTTAATAATAATAATATAATATTATTGAGCTCATCACGTGTATTAAAGCGATATTTTTTGTAAACTAGATTGAAATCGTACAAAAGAAGATCGCTCAGCTAGGTCTTTTTCTTCTCAGGTATTATTCTCATACTCATGCCTACAATCAACAAAAACAATATACTTTGTATAAAAATAAGCAAGCAGGTAAATTTCATTAAAATACGGTTTAAAATTGTGAGCAGAAATTACTGTAATTATTGTCGCTTGTCCAAACCAAGCTTTCAATTTTTAAAAATTTTTAAAGGATATTGATTGACCCTACTGCAGGCTTTTTCATACGTGGTGACAATTTAAAATTAAAAAAAAAAAAAAAAAGTTTTTCTACAATTGATGATACAAAAATTTACCAACAATATCAATCGAAACCTCGCGAAATCTGCATCTCATTGTGTGCAACCGAGCGACAAGCTTTGAAACGAGAGAGAGAGAGCAAAAAAAAGGCACGTATCCATTGATATCGAGTGTAGCGTCGAGCCGATAGCGCGTGTACGAGGCGTGTTTCGCGGACGATAGGTATAGGAAAAAGTTTCAAAATCAAACTCCGAAAAGCTCTTATCTCGTATTAAAACACGTCTCACCGAGGTCGGTCAATAAAAAAGGGGGAAAAAACTCTCGTGTTCTCTCTACCTACCCCGCACATCGAATCGTCCACGAGTGCATTGAAGTTTGCCTATATTTGCGCCCCGCGAGCTTTCAAAAAGTATCCCCCTCCCCTGCGTTACGTAAAAATGTTTCGGATTTCCCTTTCAAAAGTAAATGCACACTCGGGCAAAAAAAAAAAAAAGCGTAGTAACATAAAATTTTGAAAACATCGCTCGCAAAAGGAAAAAAATCAATGTTTGAAAAAAAAACGCTGACAAATTGGCCTCTCATCACGAGCCGTAGCGAATTTAACGAGCCATTACGCGCTTTGTTTTACGCACGACACGGTAATTCGGGACGCTTATGGATTTACAATGCGGCGTTTATTGAGGCGAGCGAGCGCTCGCCTTTGAAATATGCAAGCGCGAAAATTACCTGACGGATCTCCGATACAACAATGGAGGTCGAAGCACGAGGATTTAGAGTTGAGAAAAAAAAAAAAAAAGGGGGCGCGCTGGTAATACAAAATGCAGAGAAAATAGTAAAGTCCGCGGAGGAGGAAGACGGGCTTCGGTTCCCAGAGGAAAAATGATTTTTTAGTAGCACGCCGAGGGCTTTTCAAATATTTAAGGCTTATTTTCAAATTTAAATTTGATGCGCGCCACCCCGCTCGACCTGGATAAGGCGCTCCTTACTTATTTATTTTGAAAAATATGGGGTCATTGTGGGTCAAGCGAAGTTTTTCCGACGCGGTTATTTTAAATTTTTTTGAATAAAACACAGTGACGTAGCACCGACGATATTAATTTTCTAAAAAAGGAAAGTCTCAATTAATGCACGAATCGCGGCTTCGAAATTCCCTGTAGCCGCGGTTATAAAAGAGAATGCCCGATGCAAAAGCGTCTCGGTCATATTTGTAATTAATAACGATTATTCAGCGGAAAAGTTGGGGGCCAGCGAGAAGTTCATCGACTCTACTCAATCTCGCTAATGTTTTCGCCAATCAATCGCCCCCCTGACCGATCGATGAACCGTAGAGTTTTTGCGCTCGATTCTATTCGACTCGATGAAAAGGAGGGAGCACTCCGTAAGGTTTTTTTAGAGATGGTTTTTTTGCGAGGAGTGCGCGAATCTTTGCATGCATTAGGGATTTCTTATTTATGAACTAGACCCCCTTTTGACGTGGAATATGATTTATCGTCTCAGAAGTTGGATTTTATCATTTGTTATCGGCTGTAAACTTTGGTTTGGATTTTTTTTTTGAACTTGTTTTTTTCTTGGATAAATTATCGATCAAAATATTAGTGGGTATGTTAGTAAAGTCAAATTAAATGAAAATTATTATGATCATTTGATTACGATAAAATTCAAAACTGAATTAAAATCTTCGTATGAGATAAAACGCTGTTTATTGAAGCGAACCTTTTTATATGAGGAGTGAATCTGTAAAAAAATATACAAAAAACCGACCCAAAAAAGCGACACCACGATATATAGATATGTATATGTATGTGTGTGTAAGTATATATAGTATCTAATATCACCTAGAATATGCAACCCTTGTACTATAGACACATATGAATATATTAGATATGTATATCTAATAATATATACAGAGATAATATATATTATAATAGATATGTATATATTATTAGACATACATATCTAATAACAAGCGAGATTATGGTAGGTGTTATCTTACTTATGTGATCTTAGTTTTATTTTATAACATATAAATTTAATTATATACCTTATTTTTATATTGTCCAAATTTCTAATTTTCAATAAAAAATAATTATGCTTCGTGTCTAACGGGCGTCCAAGACACCTTTTTTTTAAACTTTAATCAATCTGAGATTTAAAAATTTGTTTTTGCATTAAAATTTATGCTGTCATTTTTAAATTTGGTCCACGGAAAAGATTGAAAAAACTTTCGTAGGTTATATAAAAAAAGTTCCGAAAATTACGAAAATATTTGCCCGAGTTTTTCCCCGCGCTCGGGTTGTCGCTATCAGAGTATGATATCGCAAATCTCCCGAGGGGGCCATTGATACGCGCGCTCTCGCATGCAATGCTTTCTTTTCATTTCGGATTTTCGGTGTCAAGTGCATCGAGTTTATTTTCCATCGCGCGTTTTCCCCAGTTTGTTTCGGTCTGTTATTACAATCTCGCTTTTTTACTTTTTTTTTTTTTTAAACTCCTTCCCTAAAGCACAGCATCGATGAAGGCTAGCATTGTGTTGCTTCTGTTGCGCAATGTGTTTTTAATGAATTGGTTGGCAGCAAAATTCATGACTCGCGTGATTTGTTATTTCATGAATTCGAAATCGACTCCGGCACAGCTTGGGGCGTAATTTAAATTTAATTTTGGGTGCGCGAGGGTAAATAAATTGATTTAGCGGTAGCTCTGTGTATATTCGCCTGATTTTCTTTATTTTATAGATTTGATACTGATACAATTGCTGAAATCATGATTGATGTCTGCTCAATGTTTATTTTGTTTAATAAACTTACTTTGTATAAAAATTGTCTGGCTGTATTCAAATTCAGGAAAAAGCAATATGAGAAAATTTGATTTTTATTATGTTATTCTTATTGAAATAAAAAAAAACGTACAAAAAGAAAATGAAAAAGACTGTTAGTTGATTGATTTTAGATATTTTTTTATATTCTTACCATAATATAAAGTGGAAAACGATAATTGAAAATTTTGCGTTTATGACTTAATTTAAAACTGAACAAAAGTAAAACTTTTTGTCTCTAAATCACAACCCAAATTGACTCAAGATCAAATTTTCCAATCAAAATTTGAAAAACAAAAACACATTGGGTCAATTTCTCCAACTGAGTGGTATCTTTTCCTCCGCGCGAAGTGGCGAAAAATGAAAAATTGAAGGCCACAGGAAAAAATTGGAGCAGAAATCGGAGATTGGATTCGCTTTCTCAAATTCGAATCGCGCTCTTTTTGGCCGGACCCACCCCTCGATTTGGCGGATGAAAGGAAACAACGACGCCGCGTCGAGGGTTTGCGTTACGCTCTTTGTTTTTTTTATCGCCCTGGAAAAAAAAAAAAAAAAAAAAAAAAAAGAAAGGAAAGTAAAGAAACGAATTGAAGTGAAAACGGGTAAAGTGGTAGTTTAAACTCGTTATCGAGACCGTATTAACACGTAGCTATATGGGAATTTGTTATCGGGGTAGGTAGTTGGGAGTTTGTCGTGAATAATTACGACTCCATTTCGGTCGATCCAGATTTTAACGTGCATTTAAAATGACCGAGCCGTGATGTATTTATTGCCGGCTTTTGTCAACATTCGCATTTGAATTTTGTCCGTATAATTGAGTGTTTGTTTTGACCAGACAAACGCAAACATTCAAACTTGAATCGAAATAGTTCGGGATAAAAAGGTTGAGTTCGTTCGGTTGTAATTAAAAAATAAACCGACGGCCTGGAATACTTTTCCGGTAGGTCGGATCGAACGAGATCGTCGATTGAGTTTTTCGAACCAAGCGAAACGAGAAAATCGAGGAAAAACCAGTGTAGGTGAGGTGCTCGCATCAAAGCTTCATCAGAAAATAGGGTACATGTGCCTGATCTTATTACCCGCCCGTTTCGCCTGCGACTCACGTTACTGTTCTTTTTTTTAAAAAGAGAGGAAGAAATTTCTTCTTTTTTTTTCAGCTACTTGTACTACTTTTGAAATTTTGTATCCCTTTCACGAGACGCTAGGATTTGAAAAGAGCATCACGGCGTTCAAAAGGAAGAGTTTTTTGCATAACGAATTGAGTACGTGTGCCGAGCTAAAATTAAGTTGGCGCCTCTAGGCTTGTTTTCAAGAAATTGCGTTTTGTATTTTTTTAAATTGCGCATATTCAGAATTTAATGATGCTACGAGGCTTTGAACAAGTGCCTCTCTCTTTTTTTTCGAGCCTTATCTTCTTTTAAAAATTCAATGGCTGGATCTTTCGTATTCAGGACTCGAGAGAGCTACAACTGCATGTTACGATGTTATTTTTTAAACAAAAAAAGTGGTTTAATGAAGATTAGAGACGCTTTAATGTGGTTGTGTGCAAAACTCGGACTCGTTAATGTTTTTTTTTGCATAATTATAAATTTTTATGAGAAACTCACATTTAAACTTTTTACTTTTGAACTTTTAATTTAGAAATAGACAACGCAGCGACGTTAGTGGTATTTGTACTCGCAAGAATAGCTTGGATGATTTAGAGCTCTAATTTGAATACAACGGTCCCGAGTTAGAATCCACTTTGGTTTCTGACTTGAGCCTATAAGTACTTTCTTAAAAGTATTTTAAATTGAAAACAAAATACTATTTTCAGCAAAGTTTATAATTTTATAAATTGCAATACTTTAAATTCATTTTTTCAAAGTAAACAATTAATTGTAAAAAAAAAGATTTAACTTTACGCTTGAATTTTTAACAAATGACTCATCAAGTGAAAAAAAAAGTGTAAGCGTCACGCAATTACTTCATTACTTTCTCATATCACTCGTTAAAAACGCGAAAATGATCACTCACGTACCGTATTAAGCTCGTTCGTCAAGTTTACGACACTCCGTGTATAAATTATGTGGCGCAGTTACATGCAAATTTTGCTGCTCTTGATGCAATAATCCTTTTTTGAGCAACTTGAATGAGTCTTGATCGAAAGTAGTTGTGATTCATGCAGTTTTTTTTTTATATTCAACAAAACTTAGATTTAAATGTACATAAACTAATAAAATTGTACGGTTTTTTGGGAGAAAAAAGAAATTAAAATTATTTGTTGAGTAAAATTGCTTGAAAAATATTTTCAAAGTATGAAGTATCGGAAACTTGGCTTACTTTCTAACATTTTAAGTCGCATATATTAAATAATTTTTATAAAAAACATTTGTTTAAATATGAAATTTTAAATGCAATTTTATTTTCTAAAAATCAAAATTGGTAGCTTCAAAAATAATGACTTAAAAGATCAGTAGTAAAGTTCGTATTACGTCAGACTTCGGATAAAACTTCCCTTCTTTTGAAAAATTTATATTAAAATATAAATTTAAGCTACGGTAACTATCACGGAACTTCACTTTTTAAACAAAAAGGTAAAAATTTTTGAAGCAAAATTTTTTTTGTAGAAAATATACTGTAAAAACTTTGCAAACAATAATTTTTTTCTTTTTCGAACCCATCTTTTCGCTCAAAAAAATCTTGCAAAAAAGCTCGCCCGCCTCGAAGACACACTGAAACTGCGGCGTCACAACGTCACCTGTTTCTTCATTTTACCAAGGCAAAAGCTGCAATTCTATTGAAAAATTCTATGCATCCGTAAGAGCGCGCGTCGTCGACCCTTCCGCGAGACTCTTGGCTGTGAAGACACTTTTATGAATAAATCGCGGGCTGCAGGACATTTTTGTGAAATTTTTAACCCCGAATAATATCTTTTTTTCATCCACGGAAGTCGAGATTTCAGGAAAGTTTCGTAATTGTACGAGATCGTTTACACGAAAATACGATTGAAATTTTTTGGTTTTTTTTAGTTATGAATGTCAGTATTATTCAACCTGAGATGCGAGATTTATTCAAATAATTTTTTTTTTTTTTTTTTTTTTTTTTTTAATCGAGGAAAAAACTTTCTAAAGGAAGTACATGATAATTTATCGGAATTTTGAGCAATCAATGTAATTCAATCATTTTATTTTTGAATGATTACTACATCAAATGATTGAAGGATGCACGTAATTTAGTTGGTTTGAAATTTCAACGTCAAGTCGTTAAAAGAGCAAGCGCACTTTGAATGTTTCATTCCACAAGTGTATTAATGAATTTAATGTGATTTTCATCGGATTCTCTTTCAGGTCAAACGGTACTAACTAAATAAATCATTGACCTGATTTAAAGCACGTGATTTGGTCATTAATACCGTTGGAATTATCAAATTAAAAAAAAAGGGGGGGGCGGTTTACCGTAACAAGTGCAAGTTTTTGTTCGTAAGAGTGTGCTTAAATTCAAACAAAAGTACTTTGTCAAATTAAAAAATAACTTCTATTTGTTTGAAAATAAATCAACCAGTTGAAATTAATTAAGCGAGTAAGTTTTGTCGTGACCGACGGATTGACTAAAAAGCCAGTAAATTCGCGTAATCTTTCAATCGTCCGAGGGCAAAAAAGCCGCGCTATCAGCGCGCTGTGTACACACAGACGGAAAAAAAGAGGCGGAATGAAGAAAAGGGAGAGTGGAAACTCATTTGGCTTGTTCGAGGCGGATGGAAAGAAAAATGCTGCTGTGTATACGTGTGTGTGTATGTGCTCACAGAAGTGCAGTCGGGAAACGAAGAGACAGACGGACTGGTACGAGAAAAAACGTAGATAGGATGCCGGGGACAATGGCTTATTCGTGTGCTTACGCGAATGTAAAAACTTAAAAACTTGATTTTTTGGAGTTTTGATCGCACCGATTTTACTTTTTTTTATTTGCATGTCTCAATCATTAAGAACCGCAAGGATTATTTTCATTAAAAATGAATTTCTAAGGCTAATAAGACACTATCGACGAATGTTTTAGAATGTTTAAAATTATCCAGAATTCATGAATTTTTACCAGTCCGCATCGATAATGAAAACTCATGAATTTCGATCGACGTATACATGATTAACTCGGCTCCTCCCAGTAATATCCCTAAAATTCAACCGCGAAACCAAGTGAAAAAAAGGGCTGCCGGTGCATCCAGACGCCCGCGCGCCAGGCCAGACGAGCAGACAGACAGACAGGAACCGGGGGCCGTTTAGGGCCAGGAAGGGGGAGTTTCCCAGCCACCACGCCCTCCTCGTCTCCCAGACTCGCACTTCCCCAAAATGATTAAAACCTAATATAAGGACACGCCCTCTGGATGAGGAGGATTTTCGGGGGGAATTCAGTTTTCCGGGTGACGATTTACGCGACGCTGGAAAATGAAAGTGTGTACGGTGCGAATGATTTTTTTTTTTTTTTCACGGGTAGCTGCGCGAATAACCGCCTGAGTTATACTCAAATTTTAAATTATTTTCCAGCTTTAGAAAAAATTTTTTAGAATGAAACTTAAAACACAAGTATTAAAATTGTTTTCTGCAAAAATTTACCTATTAATGAGATGCATATATTTTATTTGTTAGGGACTTGAATAACGTCAAACTTTATTTTTGACTTTATATTTTTTTACAAAAAATCATATCACATTAAAAAAAATTAAGCATTTAAAAAAATTTTGATTACTTTTGAGTTGATAAACATAAATGAACGTAGTTTATTGTTCAAAGGTCAAAAATTTTATTTCAAAAATCAAATTGTCTTTGTATTCTAATAACATATATCTTCTTCTTAAAAATTGTGTAGAGTTAAGTTCAAAAAAATGGTATTTTAATTTTTTGGCGAAAAAAATATTTTTTAATTCAATTCAATACGAATACGAGTATGAATCCTTAAACGATCTCGGGCAGTATCTCGATACTCGTAAAACGAATAACCACACTGGGATTGATAGAGAGTACGGTGTCGTCAGAATGTATGACGAGCGAGAATCAGAGCCAGTGAGCTTGTAGGGCCTCAGGGCAATGTATTTAATTGGTCAAGCAGCAGTGGTAGGTATTCTGCAGGGATTAACGAGGATCCTGATAGCCACCCGCACTGTTTGTTACCAAGTGACCGCTGGATCTTGAATATTGATGGACAGCGCTGCGATTATTTTTAAAATGATTTATTGTTTTTCATTGACCAGTTCGATGAGTAATTGTCTGAAAACTACCGAAACTTGAAAAGTGAAATGCCTAGACATTTTTCATGAAATTATTCGAACGAAAAGCTCATGATGCTTACTTTTTTTTTAAAGCATTGTTTGGAAAAACATATTCAGCAATTGTGTTAATTGAAAACAGGAAATCAAATATAATTATTGAGTTTCAACAATCTAAACATCCTCATTAACATAAACTTTGATCGACCAATTTAAACGTTTATGATTGTGACTGAAAATTAATCGGTAATTTTGATTCAACCAATCTGTCAAATTTAGTTCAAGTTAATTCAATTTAATGAAGCTTTCCATGAAAATCGTTTATGGATATTCATGAATCCAGAATTAAAATATTTGAAATTATAACTTATCAAATTACTACACGGTACGAGCATCCGGTGAAAAAATTTTTCGAAATATTTGAATTTATGATAAAATTACAGGCAGGACAGAGACCCATCGAGTCATAAAAAATTTTTCCAAATCGTAAAATTTTTTATTCAAGCGTTTACCTTACGTAAACAGAGAAAATTTGCATTGATCAAATACCGCGCTTGTCGAAAAATTTACCCATATTTTTGTGGCTTCCCCCCCTCCCCAAATGAGAGGAAAAATAAAGGTGTGCAAAAAAAAAAAAAAAAAAGGTCGAAAATTTAGATATTTACGCCCAGATACTGTCCGTAAGCGTTTAAGGCGTGAATTTTTCAACGTCACGAAACTCGACTGTTTCTTTTTTTTTTTTTCAGACGGTAAGTACAATAATTTACCGGACACAGGCAAGAATTACGGCACGCGAAAAAAGAGTTTAGATTAGCATCGGAGGAGAAAAGAAGTTAAACAGGAAGAATAAAAAGTGGAGCTTATTTTTTTTTTCTCCTCCCGGTCTGTTTGACGTGGAATTCAAATTGAGATCGGACTTACATCGGAATTCCCGAAAAAAAAAGTGTTTAAACAAATGATGGGCACTCGAGAGTGAACGATTTCCAGAAATTCGATTTGATTCAAGCCATCGAATTATAAAATTTCATCGAAAAACCATAGTGTAAAAAAATTGAAAAAATTCAGCTATTTCTGCAACCCAACGAACCGTAAAACAAATTTTTTTAAAAATTATGCGCCAAAAATATTCAAAACGCTCAATTTGCCGCAGAAATCAATTTACTTGAGCTTCCCCTTGCTGAAAATATAATTCAAAGGTAACGAGGCCAGAAGAAGAAAGTGAGGAGGGAGAAACGGAGGAACGAACGGTGGGAACGAAAGGCAACTAAATGAAATAAAGAGTAATTGGGGGATAGAAATAGAACGAGCCAAAATGATATCGATAAGATAGACCTTCTTATATGATACACACACGCATAAAACCGAGGGGAAACTCCATAACTCGATATAAATGAGAAAGTAAAGTGATATTAAGGGAGTGAAACATTGCAATATAAACGTCAACGCTTATTTTTCGAGTAACAGGGTAAATGAAATTATGCTATCAAGTGTTAATTACTCTTGATACAAATTGTTATTGTTATAGACTGTCAAGACTTAAGGTATTATCATTATTCATATGGTTCAACTATCAGCACATGAAAACTTAAAGCAACCAGCAGATAGAAATATTATTTACAACTCGACTGGAAGCAGAATAAAACATAAATACGTTTGTCGAGACACCAAAAATTGCCAGCCATAACGTCGCGCCATCTTTTTCGCCAGCTCACGCGAAATGCAATTTCAACGCTCCACTCTCTCTCTCTTCGGCAAGCGTTTGTCAGCCGCGAGCGTAGAATAAATTTCATTCACGCTTCCTCGGTTAAACTTACTCCTATTCTCGGGCTGTTGGCTAATAATTCTCAGGCTGCCTTTTCGATGAGCAGCTAAAAAGATATATTTATTCGAATATTGGATTGGTTCGAGCTGGCGCGAATGATTTGCTGTGTTCGGTATCTTTGAAACATGCTTATCGAACCGAATAATTTCAAAAACGCGGTAAATTATAAAAGATATATTTTTCAAAAAGTTTTACGGGATTTTTGGAATTCATCTCGTAGCTGGGATACTTCAAGGATTTCAGACTAGACAGACTTCGAGGATTAAAACAAAACGCGCGCGGGTTTAACGAAAACCGTGCCGTTACAAATTCCAAAGGGGAAAGAGAGTATATTTGATTTACATTTAGATTAATTCACGATTTAATTAGCGAAACCAAATTACGGCCATGAATAGTAATGATGTTTTCCCAAAATTGCATTTTACAAATCCCGAAAAAGGCCGCGCGCGGCATTCCGAACAGGCACGCGTGGTCAAGAGGAGAATTTGCTCTTTCGGCGAGCTTCGAGTGCTGTGCAGAGAGTAATGCACCGGGCTAAATCTCCCGCTTCAGATTCTTCAAAATTCAGATTTTTGAGGCTTTGATGGTATTTTTAATTTTACGAGTACGATGTTTATTTACAAGGTACACTGCGAAATTAGATTTTCGGGTAAGTTCGTGATAGCTTTTATCAAGCCTAATGACATTTTAAAAAGGAATTTTTCATAAAAAAGCTTCATAAAAAATATTGAGAAATTTCAGACAGTGTTATTGCAAGTTTTTTTATGAGCTTTTAATACGCTTAAATAAACATTGATTTTTGGCCTTTTGTTCCGGGGTCATAAAGAGAATGTAATTGGATTTTTTTCCCTTCACAAACTTCATAAAAATACTAAATCAATAAAACTCAATCCTCCAAAACTGTTTAACGAGAATTATTTTCAATATTTACTCCGATAAAATAGTTTGTTCGAAAAAAATCTCATCGTTCATTGTACTCTCTTTTCTTTTTTTTATTAAAACTCCGTCTGGGCAAGCGTATTTTTCAATGAAAAGCGGGAATAAAGGAATACTCATTAAGCAACTATTTGCACAATCGAATTTTCCGTCTGGCCTCAAAAGAACCCTCGACTAACTCTCGCAGCTCTGTACAAATCCTAAAGCAATTGATCCTAATAAGCAAGAATTCTTAAACAAAATTCTCGGAGCGCGAAAAATGCGCTTGTAAGATTTAAAAGTGGTACAGTCACTTCTTTTTCGAATAATGCTGTCTCTTCTTTATTTCATAACTCGATTTTCTTTTTCCAAGAGCCATTCTTTTTTCTCTGACGTTTTACTTTTTGATTCTACCGAATAAGATGAATGTACAAAGAGTTACAAAAAAGGCCAGAGTTACAAAAAAAAAAAAAAAAAATTCAATTCGATGAATAAATTGTATTTTGTAAAAAAATACTCATTATTCAATACAAAAAAAAAGTTTCGTTTTAATACAATAAAAAATAATTTTTCTTTTCAAAATTTATTGGACAAAAAATTTAGTGATGAGAGACTTTGAAGTACACTTTAATTATCTCTCAAGCCAAAGCATAATCGTTCCAGGGTTCTTAATAACGAGTTAAGTAGTAACTATCCGAAAGTAGTCAGACCCGCAGGTATAAGATAATTACGAGGATAATTATTACCTTCTTTTAATAGACTAAGAGACTTAATTACTGCACCGCAACCATTACTTTCTCGCCTGTTCTCCTACCAGCTCTAATCTAAACTACTTATCCAATATATCTCGGAAAAATCGCTTTATGAAAAAAAAAGGGTAAAAAAAAATTACTATCCTTCTTAAAAGTCTACCCCTCGCGCAAAAAGCATAGCGTCTTTTTTACGCTCAACAATGATTCCGAGTTCCTCGTTACGTTTTTTACAGACGGCAAGATTATAGGGAGAAAAAGCTGTGATTTAGTCGAGACGGTAACATGCAAACGACGCTGAATTATGTGATGCTTTCAAGAGAACAACTCGGACGTATATATTCGCCCTCCTTCCACCGAGCCTCGCGGAATGAGAATTTTAGATTTCTCTGAGAATGAAGGAGACATAGCACGAAAAATAACGTTGCAAATCTATTTTTTATATGCCGGTGTACCCAGAAAGTCTCGAGAGCTTTATGCAGGATAAAAAAGTTACGGTAAATTTGAAAAAACAAAGGTTAATAAAGTCAAGAGCGGAGTCAAAGGTTCTTCCAGTTCCCCTTGTTCGCAGATACCAGTCAATCACCGTAATTGCGTCGTTTTCCTCGATTCGCCGCGCCAAGGGAAATGAAGGAAAGACAAAGGGATCAAGGAGAGAGGGAAGGGAAGTCGTTGGAAAATTGCCGATAATTAATTAGCCCGTGGAAGACGGGGACGAATAGTAAGCTGATTTTTACATCTCTCCGTTCGTAAAATTTTTGTTTAAATAATCGATCCTTGATTTCATCAATAAAGTTTGAATTATGAAAGCCTTTAGTTTCGATCGAATCGAGTCAGAGGATGAATAAAAATTTTCCATTTGGAAAAAATGATATGAAATCATGTTAAAAATTAAAATAATTATCGAGTACGATAAAGCAAATTTTGAAATACCATTGATACGACGTTACCAATCAATATTGATGCATTTCATTAATACCGTAAATGTTTAATGAATGGATTACTCTATTTAATTTAGCTTGAATTCCATCAGAGCCTGACAAACAAACGATTTTGTACTAATGCATAACCAGATAAATCGACCAACTAATCAACCAAATTCTGGTCCGGCAAAATTAATTTCGCTCCAAAATACTCCCGAAAAATAAATTTTTCATCCCAAACTATTTGAAGGTACGCCGCTGTTATAAACGTAATTGATTAAACAGCGTCTAAATGGTCAACATTTGATACTTTGGCAAATTGAAATAATGGATTGAACGCGAAACAATTCATTCATTATCATAATGCAGGAATCTGGAATTGCTGCTCGTTTTAATTTGCGAGCTCGCTTTGTCGCGTTTGATAAATTCAACATTTGCTCTGTAAAATATCAGCCTTCACAGAGACAAACCATTTCAGGGCTCAAAAAGTATAAAAATAAAAGAATTCTTTTATCGCGAGCCAAAAAGATACTCGAAAAATCGAGGCCTGCCGAAAATTGCCGAAAGATAAAAATCCTCTCGCCGGGGGTAAGGAAAATCGCGTAGTCGATCGCTCCCCATTTGCATAAACTGTTCGACCGAAGAGAGCTGGAAATTTTCGCCGAACCCGTATAATCTGCCCCCTTATTAGCCCTCCTACCCCAAAGGGCCGAAATTTTCTGAGAAAAAAGTCGGAGTTTCTGGATGGGAATGCGCTTATTATGTGAGAGGCGTGTGATTTTCGAGGAGTAAAATTTTCGCGCGTGAGCTGAAAAAGCAAGTGCGACTATCGTTCCTTCCTTTTTTTCCTTTGCCAAATTGACTGAGTGCTTTTGAAAAATGTGATCGAACGGTGCTCCGGATGAGGCGGAATTGAAATTTTATAGGGTACTAGAAGTTTTCGATAGGAATCAGGAAGAGAGTTTACTCAAAGTCAAAATAATTTTTTCTGAAACTGAGAATGTTGCTTTCAAAAAGTATATGACATGAAGTTGTAATTAAACGAGTGAGAAGTCAAAAAAGTTGAAATTAGATAAGTTATAACGAGTTGAGTATCTAATCAGAGCTGTATTTAAACGTCAGACTAATTAAAAATGTAGACGAAGTCGAGTAAACCCAAGCCCTTCAATAAAACCGCAAGGTAAATATTAATCTTTATTTTTTTTGAAGAAAAGCAACTGCCTTGTACGATCAAAGATCGTCCCCTAAACCGAATCAAAAGTTAAGCTCTCTGTTGTGGAAAATTTCGGAAGGGCAAATTAGCTGGCAGAGCTCAAATGGCGCTTGGCTACGCGGGGAGATATTGAATTATAATTCGGTCGAGCCAAGCCGGGGTTGTACAAATTGAATTAAAACCGGTGTCGCGATCGATTCCTAGAGGTTTTGTTGACTCTCGCAGCGGTCGGTTCTAAGCTTGTTTTACCACATGTTTTTTTTTCTAATATTCCATTTAAGATTATTAACTAGTTTTGTAGAATTTAATTACGAGAAAAGTCATCTGAATTTTCATTTACGAAATATTATGTCTTTTTTTAGGTATAAGGTGCTCGTCATTATAAAGCCTAAAGTCTTGGTTTAAAATCTTATAAGTAAAAAAAAATTGTTTTAAGGATTACATAAAGTTTAAAATTTTTTTTTTCCTTAAGCAATAATGCTCTTGGTAAGAACACTTATTCAAAGAAGTATCACCGGACAGAACGGGAATGGAACCCGAGGCAACACGATCATTAGTCGCATACTATATTCATGAGCTATCCAGCTATCAGATCTTATCCCCATATTTTATCTAAAACAAAAAAAAAACTCAATATTTATGAAATAAAGTTTTCTTCTCCTGGTATTTTATAAATTATTAAACACCAATCATTATTTTGTATAAAAAATGGTGTTCATTCCGTAAAACACATCGACCAATCAATAGTTCACATAATATTTTATCTGATTTAACTCAGGGCAATCAAATTAAAAATTGTATTTTTTTTTTCATTCAAACTCTCAACTACATTAAAAAAACCGTTTATTTATTTCATAAATATGTATTTAACTTGCATTACAAGTAAACTTCAAATCGTAGAGAACCTCCCCTAGCTCATTGTGATTCGACGTTGTTCCATCGAATCGAGTCTTTACGCAAGAAAAATTAAGGACAAAGCTCTTGATATTCCATATATTTGTCAATTTAATAAAGTGGCCTCCATCGCGACCCCTAATGGATTGAGTAGGCCTCGCGAGCCGCGCATGAATCATCTGTGCAAACCTCGAGAGTCGAGACAAAAGCCAGGGGCGTGATGCTCGCCTTCTCCATTACGGCTGTCCCGCGTGGTCCGATGACGAGGACGATCGGGCCGTTTTGTTTGAAGGAGACTATTGGGTTTCATCGAGATGTTTGACGAGAGGGGAAGACAAGTTTCGGCCTTGATTGCTAACTTTATCTTTTGAAATTATGGACAAAGTTAGTCTACGCCCTTAATTACATCCGAACGAGAGCTGTCGAGAAAGTTTTTTTATTATAAACTTATTGTTGTATTGGTGGAGCTTTAAAAGGATTTTATTAATCCTATACTGACTGATTCAGGCACGAGTATTTGTATATCAACTCCCGTCGTGGATTAGTACCGTAGGTAAGCACGCAGTATTTTTTTTTCATACGAAATATTAAAAATTAAAACACATTTTTTGTTGTTAAAAATTCAATCAGAATAATGTTTTTGTACTGCAAAAAAAAAAAAAAAAAAAAAAAAAAAGGGAAAACATGAAAATAGAATATCAAAAAATGCAAAACTCGAGTTTTTAATAATTTTAATGCAAGCGCAGAGTGGAGTAATTCAAATATTGATGGTGCTTTTCGACGGTCAGAAGTGAAATGGACAGCGAAATATTGAAAAAGAATAATGGCCGTGAACGCGAGCGTACTCGTATTAATTTGACCAAAAAATACCTCGAACATGCTTTAAAAAGTTTTTTTTTTTGTTTTTTTTTTTTTTTTTTTTTTTTTAAACATCACAGGCATTGATTTTGAAAAGAGCTTATTCTACTTACTCAATGGTTTTGTACATCGAAAAAGCTAATAAAGCTCAACTCACCTGAAACAAAAAGAGAAAAAAATTGGTTAAAAACATTGTTCCAATCGTTCAAAAAAAAAAGGGGTGGGGATTAATTATCCCACGAGTTATCGCAAAAAAGCTTTGAATTCCAAACCCTTCCGGACCGAGACTTCAAAGAAGAGCAAACAATTAAAAGTCCCAAAAAAGCTCAAGGAGCCTTCCCTCTCTCCTTGTAAACACGGTGATCCTCAAGGTTGCGACAGCTGCAAAGGGCGGAGGAGACGTCGGCGGGCGCGATAACGATCCCTTAAACGTTCCCTCGGCTGCAAGAATAAGAAGAAGAAGAGGAAGAAGAAGAGGAAGCCAGAGTACCCGCTAATTGCTACTCGCTTGCTCTCTGTGTGTACTACGACGACTACCTCGACGCCAAGATTGAAATCGCTGACGCATTGTGTGCCGAGCACCGGCTTTTGATGATGCGTGCAGTGTTATTAAACTTTTCACGATTTTTATCTGTACTGATAAAATTGTTGAAACTAATGGTTTTATTTCTCTTTTTTCAAATACAGATTTAGTAAAATAACCGTACCGAGTATAAATTTAAATTGAATTTTTTAATGATCATGGTTACAAGTATTTCATACAGAAAAATCTAAAAATTTTTATTAATTTTTAAATTTTGGAAATTATTTAATCAAAATCAATAAACTATAGTTTGAATTTAGTTGATTCATAAATTAAAGTCAGATGCATAATTAAAATTAACTAATATTTTATTCCGTAGTTTTTGCATGTACTTGGTGAAAATCCATGGTCCATTAATTAATCAATAAAACAAATATTGTATTGATTTCTGTATTGTATAATCATTTCAAGATGACATTGTATGTTGAAACGGCTGTAATGAGGCTTTTCTATTAACTATATTTAATAAAAAATCTGTGAAAATCGAATTTTTTTTATTGATTAATTAATATTTTATCAAAATAATAAATACACTCGAACTATATAAAAAAAAAAGAACTCGATTTTCTCTCGATAAAATAAAACTTTGTATTTTAAACTTAATCAGAGGTATTTTATTGAATCATCTTCACATGAAATATTTCCAAGTCCAACATAAATATTACTTTTATCAAATAAAAGTAAAGCTGATAAACTAAGAGAGTGAAAGCAAGAGGCGTTAAATCGCTCGCAGATGAAGCTTCTGCTGGGTGCGCGTCAGCTCACTAAAATTCAAATCTACTTAGCGTATTCCATTTCCCAGCCGGCCATAAACAAATTCTCCTTTTCTCCTCTGCCACGCCGCCGCCGCCGCCCGCTTGCACCCGGCACTCATTCATTTCCATTAGTGAATAAATCCAATTCAGCGACAACCACCGCCGTCGTGTGCTTTATGCAGGGCCAGGGCCAATTATCCATTCGAAAAGGGGGAAGCGAGATGGTAAAAATCTCTCTCTTCCACCCTATCGTGCGAGACCGAAAATGTAATTAAACCGAGCCGCTCTGGATTGTTTTGCTTTAATTAGCGGTGTGATCGCCATACTTTTCCGCCGAGTTTATCCTTGACGAGATTGCGTTTAGACACCGCGCGGGAATATGTTTGTTTTAGAGTAACTTCGGGGGACTTCAATTTTTTATGAAGGTCGGCTTGGAAGTAAATCTAAAGTTCGCGGTACCAAAAGAGTCTAGGGATTTTAAATAAATCATAAATTTTGTGTTTCGGAGAGGGTTGTTGAGGAATCGAAAATAAACCATCAAAAAACAAATCTAGTAAAATGCACATCATTATAACAAAAAATTTTGATTGACGTGTATTGTTAGCGTAAACGAGTAAAAAATGAAGTTTCATTTTAAAGAATTACGTATGAAAATTAAAAAAAAATTTTATCGCTAATGATCAGCAATAAACAAGCCGAAAGTTCGTTTTTATCCACAACCGGTAAATAAACAAAACTTTTGCATTGTAAATAAAAAAAGTCCAGGCTAACGAAAACAAAAATCTCCGTCAAAACAGGGCCGCTCGTCTCTTTGATAAAACGCAAAACTAGTTCAAACAAGCCCCCGCAGTTACGGGCGTCCTTATGTACATACACGTGCAGCGTGCGCACGTACGGGAAGAAAATAAAAAGCGAGCCGTGCAATCACTGCCTGAATTATAGACCGCGTCTGAAGCATAACTCTTTTTCTTTGTTGACCGGTCTTCTAAATAGCCGCTCGTCACCGTACCGTGTGATTTCGGGGAAGAATCCTCCCACCCCCGAAAGCTTCATTTTTCAGCGTCCGCGCGGATCGAAAAATCAGATTATATCTCGGTGGTGCCCGGACGATGAATATTTCTCGAGTCATGCGCCCGCAATTTCGTGACGCCGTGGAATTTTTCCTCGGACGTTATGAATTTCTCGGTGCTTGTCTGCAGTTTAAATTTGAGCTTTTGTTTGCCTTTTTACCCCCCTTATCTATTCTGCCCCCGAGCTGCACTGTGATTTTATGATAGTTCGTGCCGAGATATATTTTGAAGATTTACAGATTGACTTAGTTTGAAGAAATTTACTTCTAAAAAACTACCCTATTAGAAATGTGAATTAGGTTACCCATTAAATACCCATTTATTAGCCATTTTTAATAGTTAACCTGTTATTTTGCTTATAACTAGCCATTTAATGGCTATTTCATGGATAACCTAATTCACATTTCTTACAGGGTAAAGTTTATCATGTTTATTGTATAAAATTTACAAAATTAAAGTATATTTATTTGAGTTTAAAAGAGTTGTAATTTAAATGAAGAAATTGTAAAAAACATTTCACAAAACTAAATAGATAAAGAAAAATGAATTTACAAGTTCAAAAATTAAATCATTTATTTATATATTTATTCGATTAACAATAAAAATACTTTTATATTCATAGAAAATAAATATGTCAATAAATTTTTTTCACATTTCATAAAATAAGCATGAACATGAAAAATGTGAACCTAACTGAAAAAGTTTCTATTTATTTATTTATCATCATCAACGGACATTAATGCATTAATGTCCTTTAATACATAATGAATTTTTATATATTTTATCAAGAAAAACTTTCTCATTCAAATTTCAAAAATTTGGATTTAATATTTTTTTTAAATAAATTAATATAAGATTCTATTAGTAAAGAAATAATAAAATTTATCAGATTACTTACAAAAAAATTAAAAACAATTAAAAAGAATTAATTAAATTATTCAATTAATATAGTAAAATAACAAACAAGCAGGTCTATCATAAGAATTTAAAATTACAAGTGCGGTCCAATTATTGCACGCCCGCGGGTAATTCAAAGCTCCTCTCGGTAAGTTGATTCTTTGTGGGCACTCTCACAAAACCCTCAATTCATCATTAAAACGCTCAAATGTTTGATTCACAAACCGCGGAAGCATAAAAGAGAGAGGGAGTCTCTCTCTCCCTTCTCCCCCAAAAAAGCAGCCGAAAAATCGTTGCACCCGCTTAATCAAAGCCTTTTGGCCAAAGAAACTCACTGGGCCGTTGATCACCGGGATTTATGTTGCGGTAAGTCGTCGGCTCCTTTCTCTCTCTATTACGAGGCGGCGGGAAAAACAAAGTGAACCTCAGCCCCGGATTCGAAACACCGCGCTAGTCTGCGAGAGGAGTAATAATTCCATGATTATTTCATAAGGGGGCACGACGGGGCTTTTGAATATTTATCGCGAGCTTTAATTTATGTGAAGTCAGAGGGCTGTTCAAGGTGAACAGCGCTCACGGCTCTGAAGAAATCCGCCTGTTTTACACCCAAAAACAAACTTTGTAAATTAATTTCGTTACTAGTCGTGCGTGCCGGGGTAACTTTATTTGGTTAAAAAATGCATTATAATTCACCATGCCAGCGAGCGAAAAAACTTTCCCGCAAGTTTTCTAAGCGAGGAGAGAGAGAAAAAAAAATTAATCGACTACCGAGATAAACTAAAAAATCTCACGACAAGCGCGCGAGCTCGGAGCGATAAATTTTTTAAATCCACTTACCACATCCATCGCTCGCGAAATGAATCTTTAATCTCTTTCGCCAACAAAAAAAAAAAAAAAACGAAGAGTGGTGGCGCTTAAAGCTCGCTGCTAAACGCTCTAAATAATAAGCGAGCGGTGGGGGCTGGAGAGAAACGAAGAAAAAAAAAAAGTGGGTCTTCGCGCGCGCGATAACGAAATGCAATTTTAACAAAAGCGTTTATCGCCGGCTTTCTTAATGCTTTTCTAGCCGAAGAGCGCGAGCAGTTTATTAAAAAAAGCTTCTTTGTTCGAAGGTAAAAGACCTTCTGCGGGGTAAGCTCATATTTTAGATTAAACATTGGAAAATTGTCCCCCCCGAGGGCGACGAGATTACGCCAAGACGAGGTTTATTGTCGATCCGCGCGTTTTGATTTTTTGTTTTGCGTATTTTAATGGGAACTCCCAGGCGATATAAATTTTACGCGCTTGCTTCAAAGTTTGAGTTACTCTGTTATCTTTGATCGTTTGGGTGACTAAGTTGTGATTTTCTGCGAGTCAAACCAATATAATTTTCCACGACATATTAATTCCCACTTAACGCAACCCCTCCGACGCGGGGTCCCACAGGTAATAAAGCGTTTTCGATATAATGCATCGTAGCTGGTAACACGATCGAGCACAACACATCCCCCGAAAAAAGAGAGAAATGAAAACGTCGCCCCTCGTTCGTATCTTATTTCGCCGCAGCAGCCACTTTGCAAGCTTCCCGCGTAGCTTCGTCGAAAGTTTCATCGCTCACAGTCACCCGCCCCAGCGCGAGTCCCATATGGGCTTCAGCCTTCATCTTCGTTGTCGTGCAGGCTTGTTTAGCCAAACTTTCACCGAGATGACGAATAAACAATGACTAAAGGAAGAAAAAAAAGACGCGTATGTGTTTACCCGCATTTTTACGGTAATATTGGAGCCAAACATTTGCATTCCAAACCGCGAAACGGTTTACTTATAAACTCCCTGCTCGCATCATTTTGCGTAAAAAGACTCGGTGCAAACACTGCTACAGGAGTTTTTTTTTTTTATATAAGAGTGTTGTTCACTTAGATACTTTGATAGAGAAAACCAGTATTATTAGATTCACCGGGTAATGAATAGCTTGATTATACTTTGCGTAGTTGATGAATGGAGTATCATCAGCTATATTGTTTAGCAAGGAAATAACAAATAGTCTTGTTAAATTATATTTTTTAATTTTATATTTACACAATATCATCTGCAATAATATTTTCCACCCCCATGATTTTTAAAGAAAAAATTCAAATACCGAAAACAAGAAGTGAAGGTCTAATTCTCTCCTTTTTCGTTAAAATTATTATAAATTTTTATTTTTAAATAAAATTTTTTTTGCAACATAGGTAATTGTTTGCATTGAAATTTTAATAATTTATTTTTATGCACCTGGGCGAAAAAATTCACTTTTCTAGAAATATTATTATCATTTTTTATTTACATAGTTTTTGTTTTTTTGTTTAAATTGATAAAATTCGATTGAAAGATTCACACGCGTGTTTCTTTTGATTTTAGTCGTATTTCCGGAGGAACGCCCGCTGGGTTATAATACTTTCGGGTCGTGGTCTCACGTGTATAAATCATTATGCGGAGTAACACAGGGACCACCCGTCGCGCGTCAACCACGACCGCTGAATCTTTTCCCCTGCAGGCTTCAGCAGTGCCAGCCATAAAATGTAAGTGACTTCTTTCATCCGGATTACACGAGTGCCTTTTCGACGTTTAATTCGATGCTCGTGGGTAAATTTCATCGATTCAATCTTTGTGCTTTTATCAGATTTTTACTTTTAATATTTTTTTTCTTAAAATATAATCAAAAAATTGAGGATTTATTTTATTTTTTTTTAAGTTAATATTTTTCAGCACAAAAAAGTGCTAATTTTTTGCTATGCTAATATCGATTGCCCACGCGAAATAAACCCTTGCTGAAAATCTGACGATTTAAAATAACCAATAAGGGACTAAGGAAAATGAAAAAAAAAAAAAAAAAAAAAAACAGAAAAAATCAGGAATCTTATTAAGTTGGAATCCAATGATAGAATATTTTTATTAAAACCAGTTTTTCAATTTATTTTAGACCCTTTACGGACAACTTCAAATCAGCTGATTATGATCCAAGGTTTTTCTTCGCACAGGCAATCGATATGTAGTTAAACTAATATACTTCATTCCCAAAGGCAGTACAGTACCGAGTTAGATGAAACCTCGAAAATGATCCCTCAAAAGCAAGGCCAGCGTTAATCAAGGAAACAATGACTATCGGGAGAGGGGATAAATCACAGCCCCGAAAAAGGGCCTCCCAATAACCCGAGCACTTGATAAATCAATCAAGCGTCAGGTTGGGCGTCACCTCTCGGCTTCTCTTCTCCGCAGCCCAGCCCAAACAATCTCCGGAGCTGTTATAGGTCCGCGAAATATCGGACATACTCTCGCCGAACTGGAGCACGATTATCATCCGACCCGAGCCGACAAAGGAACAACGAAAGACGGATGGCGCGCGCCCAGTCAAATTAGGGATTCCGTAAACCAGCGAACGAGCGAACATTTCGGACGCGAGAGCATTCCTTCCGGGGGCAGCAGCAGCGTTAATTCCCCCGTGACGCGAGGTATTCCACCTATAAACCCAAAGAAAGAGCTGACCGATGATGCGAGCCCCGGCCCGCTGAGATTCCGAGCTTAAATGCGCGCGATCCTGTTGGAATCCTTTCGCGAGATTTGTATCGGTATTTGTTTATGGGATGGTGTTTTGAATGTTTCAGTTTTATAATTTTATAGTCGAGTCGCTTCATTTGTCGTACTGTTAACGAGATAGGTAAAAGCATACCCTAAGTATTTGCAGCGAGTGTTTATTGGAAAAAAAAAAACATGAGAGAAGAATTGCATTTTTTTTTTTTTTTATTACAGTGCCCTATTGTTACAACAGTAAATTACAGAATCATATCATAAATTAGATTAAAATTTATGGTTTTGTTTTTCTGAAACAGTACTGTGTGCGAATCGAACACACGATCTTTGCATTACCACGCACCAACGCTCAAACCTTCAATCTAATTTTTGAACTAGCAACTTTACCAATGTTTTGGAACATGTACCTCGTTTTGAGCCCGATTGATGAAAAATATTGATTCAAAAAATAAGTTTTTTAAAACAAATAACTAATTGTTGTTTATAACTGTTTATGGGAGTCTAGTAATAGGAAACAAATCTGCACTATAGTTAATTATAATAGTTTAGAATTTGCTATGAAGCAATGTTACATGAATAATTTCACAACGCATCTAAACAAGCACGCGCAAATAGTACCCATTAGCAATAATAAAGCATCCGCATCGAGCTTATTTACGCAACAACTAAATTCAACATTCAGATCATCATTATGAATAAATATTACAATAATTATCTATTTTTTTTCCCTATTATACGACATGGAAAATAAAAAATTTCAGTAAAATTAACTTATTAAAGTTTGACGAAACAAGCACAAAATTTACTGCTAATTTATGTAACATTGTTCGTATGAGTATCTCGCGGTATGGCTACATCAACGTCAACATCCCATGATAATGCAAGCACTTCTGACCATCAAGCTTAACTAAGGTTTCACTGGGAATACGGAAGCTACTTCGGCGCTTAAATATTCAAGCACTCCTATTAACGCGCCCGTAATGTGCGCATACTTAAACGAACTAAGAATCAAGTTTACCATCGAACATAAAAGCAAGCATGAATTACTGGAGTACATAAAAAATTTTTTAATTCAAAAAGTAATATTCAAAAATCCCTCCTAACAAACATAATCCCCGTAAAATGATCATTCGAACGCTCCTTAAATTTTATCTATTCTACGTGTGCACAGCGATGAATTTGAAACAACAAACTTTGGTATAGCCCACGCGTCAAAGTTGAGCCTTATCAAACGAGCCGTTTCATGATTTACGGCTTGTTTAGTCATATGGCTCGTAGCTTTTTTCTTTCCCACCGCACCGAGAGAGAGAGAGAAAGAAAAAGAGGGGGGCAATTAACAAACCTCGTACCTATCACTTTCCGAGCGCCCGAGCGGTTCTTTCTCCGCCCCTGGAGTTTGCCGCGGCGCGGTTGCACTTCCCCATCAAAGTGTACACCAACAATGATGTATGCAAATACGGGTCCAAGGCTGTTTAAAAGTTTGTTTTATGCGTGCGCCCGGTGAATTATATCCGCTAGCGAATATGCAAATCCAAAGAGCAGTCGGCCGATGGGATTTACTCTCTTGTTAATTTTGGCTAGAAATATACCGAGCTAGCGCGTGCGCTGTTGTTCTTGATCGGTTAATTTGGGATGGTGATTTCTGGCCCCTCTTTTTTTTTTCTATTGGGCGTATACGCGATGTTTGTAGAATTTTGCGAGAGCCAGAGTTGCGAAGTCAGACGAGTTTATCCGAAATGAAATACTGAAATTTTTAATTCTTATTAAAAAAAGTAGATATTTTTTGGAATTTCATGAATGGAAAAATTTAAATAATTTTATTTTTTTTAATTTTAGACCTTGGTAATATTTTTATAATTTAAACAATAATATTTAATTTTAGTTATTTGTTCAATTTTAAAGGCAGCTAAGTTATTTTGTTTTATTTATTTACTTTTTTTTTGGTTAATTTTATGATATGTTAGGCCTTCTGTTAGCAATCAGTCGTTTTCAAAGTGTACAACACAAAATCGAATTGATGTCGTTGGGTTACTAGTCCAAAACTAATCTAACAGTCTGAGCCTTGATTACTACTTTGTTCATATTATCTTTGTTTTTTTTCTTTCTAGTTTCCACATCTTTTTGTGATAGAAGCCACATTAAATTTTTTTAAATAACCAAAATTTAATTTAAAAATATGACGATGATAGGTGATGTCTCTGTTGAAATGTAAAAAATTATAACAGTAAAAAGACGAAAGAAATAAACTAATCAAATGCGATGAAAAAAAATCATCATTAATAATAGATGAATGAAAAATCAATATATATTCTTATAATAATTTACCACAGATAGATTATTTTAAAAAGCCTAAGGCGAGTCCAAAGTTTCAATCCAATTTTTCAAATAATAATAACAATTTATGCTATACTAGTCCTTACGTGGGGAAAATTCATTTAAATTAAAAAATAAAATAACTTGAAATTTTTATCAAGTATGATAATAATAATAACAATAAACTGGTAGCTTCTTCTTCTATAGGTAGAAAAAACAAAAAAACTCAATTAGATGTTTCGTCTCAGATCGTTACGTAAATCAGGCGTAACTTTTCACTTGGTCCGGCCATTATGATCCGCAGTAACAAGCCGTCTCGCACGCACGCACCCTTGTCTTATTTGCCAAAAGAGAGATAGAGATAGAAAGAGGCTAAGGGAGGGGGGGGGGAATAAAGCGCGTTACCGGATCAACGTCAAAACATCGTTGTGGAAATTAAGCGACCCGAGAACTAGACTCGTCGCCCCTGCTTACTTATATGTGGGATTTGTGTTCACGCGCGAGTGCGAGAGAGATATGAATTGAAAAAAAAAACTGAGGAAGGGGTTTAAGGGGAGCTGACCTTTAACCCTGAAGCGATCCATTGTGCGCCACGTGGGAAGGAAGAGTCCCACGTTGTTGTTTCGTACACGATATTAGATTTGGGATTCAATGATTTATCGGACGAACAATATTTACTGCTTGTTTAATTTTAAAAATCCATTTCAATTTATTTTTTCAACGAGGTTTGCGATATGCGGGAATCCTTTTTTTAAAGGTATGTGTACGTGTACACAACGGAAGCGCCTTTTTTAACTCGTTTTAGTATTGTAACGGATGCGAGCAAAAATGCTTCTTCTCGGGCTTTTCTCTCTCCCTTCGTGCACTTTTTTTGCGTTGATTGCTATCCTACGCCCCGGAAAATCAACACGATGGGGAATCCGAGAAAATTTACGCTGCTTTTTTTTCAATCATTTTTTACAAAGCGCGGGTGCATTAGCTGCACCTTTTTTCGGGTAGCCATTGATGTTTGTAGATTTTTTCAGTGGGTATACGTGTAGCATCCAAACTAAACGCGTGTTTTCGAATGATGAAAAAGTTTTTAATTATGCTTTGGCGTATTGTATGATTTGGTGGAAATGTTTTAGGCTGTTTGGTTATTGGTGTATTTTCCAGGAAATGAAGTTAATCAAAAAACTTTTTTTTTTTTTTTTTTTTGAAAAATCAAGCGAAATAAAGATGAATTGATTAATCTTTTTTATTCGAATATTTATGTATCCATGATTTTACAAGGTATGAGTAGTTTACTGATGATATTTAATACAGCAAGATTAATTAGTGCGTTTTTTTTTTCTATTTGACTGTTTTTTAGTTAAAATAATAAGAAAGTAATTCAAATACATTAAAATTTGACCAATTTTTAAGAGAAATTTAATGAGTCAGTCTGTAATTAAAAACAATATAGATTGGAATTTTTGTCAATAGTTGTAGAGCTTGCAACTAAAAAATTTGTAGACTTTGTTAGTATTAAATAAATTAAATTTACTCCCAATAGGATTAAAAAAAATTGTAAAATAATATTTTGATAGTAAATCAGGTAGGTGCACTCATTATTTATTTGAATTAAAAAATATCATGAACTTAAACCAAACTAAAACCTACTTCTTACTCAACGTAACCAGTCAATTTTCACAGCTCGTCTTTGTAAAAAAAAAAACGCAATTACCCAAAGATTCTTAATCTTGTTCGCGGATGTCCCACATTTATCCGAGCGCGCAGGGGGGCTTCTCAGCTCCCCAACAAGCATCCAAACGGCACTCGCATACTAAAGCCTCCCTTTCTCCCCCCTTTTCCATACTTTTCGTGTCTCTTCCTACGTGAGCCCGAATGCAGATAAGAATAGCGCGGATCGGTATTCAGGCCGGCTAGCCGGGCTCGTTTTTCTCTTTACTTCGTTTTATTCTTTCGATATCGTTCGCGGCGTCGTACTGACGCCTTCCCATTTTCTATCGAGCCTTCGTACCCGTGTAAATAGAGAACTTTGTTTTCACAGAGTGCCTTTCAATTCTACGGATCTTTTAATTTGTTTACGAGCTCGATCTATCGAAATTCTTTTTTGATCAGGTCTTCGTTCGTTTTAAAAAATAAAATAATTATTTTTATAAACACAGTATTAAGAGTCGCACAATTTAGCCTCTAATTGGTTATACGCGTGTGTACTGTGAGGTTTCAGGTTCGTAAATAAAGTTGAAGCTTTTACGGTAATTATGAAAAAAATTAAAAGAGATTTTTTTTCAAGCTAATCTTTTGAATATTTTATACGTTGTTAAGAATTATTATTTGCCCTTTCTCCACTAAATTTTTAAAATAAAAATTCTGCAACGATAAAATTAATGTTTACAGCTACTTACGAAAGTTGATAAATTAAATTTTGCAACCATGACGAAAGTACTCACCTAAAACAAACAAAATTAAAACAATGCATTAAAAAAAATTGAATATTTTTATTTTATGAATGGTTTAATAAAATAGCCCAACCTAGTAACTTATGAATTTTAATATCATGAATAAATAAAAGTCATGAATTCATGAAAGAAATTAGTATAAAAAACGTAAGGTCAAAATCTTGAAGCCCTGCCAGATGTTACTGGCTACACAGCTAAATCCATAATAGATTAGGTCCTTCCCCGTAAACCTCTACAGCCGTCAAAAAATCACGATGTTTTGAACGCTAATATTTTTTTTAGATCATTTTACGGGGTATTGAACCGCTCTCCTAAATCAAACTGATAACAATTAAACTCGCGTTTAGAAAACATTGAAAATCTATTGCCAACCCCCTCGCACCGGTAATAATTCACCGGGGCTGCCCAAAGCATTAAAATTCGTCGCGGCATTGCGAAACAATACAAAATCATCGTTTCAATTCGGCCCCTGCATTAGAAGTATTATTTTCCATCCCTTGCCAACAGATTTTTTTTTTTTTTTTTAATTTGATTCAAAGAGTGCCCAGGGGTAAAAACTCATGAAGCGTGAAACGAATAAATTACGTAAGCGCCGCGTGCGTTTAAAGCGATTAGAAAGAGGCTAATCTGGAAAAACCGGGAGCAGATGTTACCCGAGAACTATTTTTTGTTTGTTTTATTGGCACGAGCCGCGCATTGGCAATCGATAGACTTTGTTTGTTTTATTTTGCGGAAAAAAAAAGAACAATAGATTTTTTAATAAAAATTGGCATTTCGATAGAAAAATTTTTGAGAGTTTTAGAATTGAATAATCTTTTGAGGGTCGTCAACGCGTAAACCGCAAAAAAGAAGGGTTCAATTTTTTTTCCATTCTTGGATACACTTGCGTGTCTTTTATGCCTTTCCCTCCTTTTCCTGATTCTTTTCTTTTCCCTCCCGCGTTTTTTTATACTGATAGTCTCGTTGCGTACAAAATATCGTGCCCTTTTTCATCAGACTTTTTTTTTTTATCTCGTAAATCGTTTTATGGATGAACTTCGCTGACATTCGACAATATTAGTTTGGTATTATTTTTCATCGCAGTTTTTTTTGACAAAAATATTTTCGCACCTTATTTATCAAAAAAATATTGAAGAAGATATAAGTTTAGGAGTTTAAAAACTTTTTACTGAAAAAACTAGTTTTCATCCGTTTTGTTCTAATTCAAAAGTATCTACTTAAAAAATTTTATCTTTAAAAATGCAAATATTTTTGTTTTGCTGGAAAATATGATTCAAAAGTCATGTAAAAAATGTATAAGTTCCAAACTACAAACAATGATAATTTTAGAGTCAAAGTATCCCGAGAAGAGAAAAAATTGCGTAAACTAATTTTAAAACATTCATAAAAATACATATCACTCGAGACCCCGGGTCGTAATGCCATCATCGCGGTAATAAAAAAATCATCCAGGAGCGAATTCCCTTTTATTTTGCCACGACTTCCCCGACGGTTTATTTTTTCGGTCTCACACGTGTCGAGCAGAAAGAAACGCTCGCGTCTCCCGTACGACCTTTGAATAACATCTATACCCGCCGGTTATATTATAAGCTTTTTCAGCATCCTCATACTTTTTCTCTTTTGTGTCTAAAGATGTCTCAACATCTGCGCGACTTACTCCTTTTTTTATCTACTCCTTCTTCCTCCTCCTCCCCCTACTCTTTTTTTTTTTCTTTTTCTTTTTCTTTCTCCGGCGCACCTTTTTTTTCACATAATCTACTGTTGAGCACTTTTCCAGACGCGGCAGGAGTAAATTTTCGTTTTTGTTGGCATTGATAAATTTTTACGGTTTTTTTTTTGCTGATTTATTTGGCTTCTTTTGTTGACTTTGGGCAAGAAAAAAGGGTTTATTCTCGATGTTAGCATTGGTTCGATTTTGGTTTTATTTCCTCGGTGATCCAATACTTTGAAATCGGATCTTTGCCAAAATTTTAATCTTACTCTGTTATTTTTGTACCAAAAAAACAAGTTTCGAAAAAGCAAAGTTGGAATTATTTCAGTAAATAGTCACAATTAATTATTTATATTTTAAATAAAATTTATAAAACTTTCAGATCATCACAAATTTTTGAACACTGAAATAGTTAAAAAAAGTTGTCAAAAATTCGAAGAACAAGCTTAGAAAATAAAATTTCATCCCACTTAAAGAATATCAAATGAACACCTGAGCACAAAAAAACCCCGCAAAAATCCACATTCATAATCCATTAATTCGATCTTGATGCACGAGGAAGATTAATCTCGAACAAAAGTACCTCCCTGTAATCCACAAATTGAAATTCATCCGCAGCGAATTATCAAAGCACTCTTCTTTTCACGAGTCCGCGCGGTAGCTCATTAAACCCTTCCAAATACCATCCTCGCTCTTTATTCTTTACATCCTTTCCACTCCGAGTTTTGTGCGTAAAACGAGAGAGAGGAGTCGTATCGGGGGATGGAAACATTAATAAGGGGGTCGTTAATGGAGGATTGAAGAGCCATGCGACCGGCCTTTTTTTTTTTTTTGCTCTTCTATGGTACATCAAGGGGAAACTTTTTAAGTGGAAAGTTCGTTTTTTTTAGGTGGAGTGGATTGATACGCCCTTTTTTTTCGAATAATCGAGCGGCTTGCGATGTAAGTCACCGCTTGTAAAAAGAGAAGTGGACAAGCGGAATCGCGACCACGGTTTTACAGGGAGATGGGTTAAGAGGCGATGCGGTTTTTTCCTCGGCCGTACGATGAGAGAGCGGAGTAGCACTCGAAATTTACCCGGTTTAAGTGCTGAGCGTATATAAAGTCGGATTGAAAGGCTCGCGATCCTTTACGCATGTGTAGAGGAGCGCTTTTTCCTGTGCTGTAAGGAAAGGAAGGAATCTGACGTTTAAGAGTCGCGGGATAAGAAGCTTGCGGTTTAGTTTGTTCGGGACGGATTTTGTTCGAGATATTGTGCAATCCGATTTGAAGGGATAAACGTCGGGATGGTTTTGCAATGAATATCCACCGATCGATATTTTAAGTTGAAGCTTTAATTCACTAAAGGTGAATTTTTTGACAGTTGTACAGTGTCAAAACTTTGAATTTACAGTTATTTTATTCCAGACGCCGTAATCTGACTAAAAACTTTATTGTTCATTCAAACTTTTCCAAACTTTTTGAAATTCAAAGTATTTATTACCTTTAGGAAGACTTGTATTTTTTCTAAAGGCTTTCCAGGTTGGGACAAGGAGATCAAATTTTCGGTGGAGGTGGAGTACAGATCAAACATGGATTATTCATCTAACCAAGCTGTAAACTCGAAGCGAAGACGTCTGTCAACGGCAGCCGGTCGGGCTAACGAATGGAAGCGGGTAATCCACACGACCCGGGGACTCGTTAAGACGAAGACTCTGGTTTACAATGAGGCCCCTCACTTTGATTTACGTGACTGAATTAACCATTGAACGCCCGGCTCCGCGCGAGCGGGAGCACAAGTTTAGGTAGTTTGCCCAAGTGCGCATCGATGATTGTGTTTAGGAACTGTTCGCCAAGTACTAATTAAGATTCTTATATTAAAATTGTACCGTTCCGGTTGACGATTCTGGAGTACGTTAATTAGTTTCCAGTTTAACAAATAAATGCTACAATGGCTTAGAGTGGTGTACCTGAATTTAATTACAACTTGTTTCCCAAAGAAGTAGGATTTCGAACAAAAGGACTCATTTTTTATAATTTTTAGTTTGTAAATCATCATACTCTAGTTGTGAATTTTGGTCTTTCGATCCGGATCAAAACGTTTTTATCGTGGTTTATAAACCTAAAGACTCCAAAGAACAAAAAAAAAATCTAAATGCACTTTCATTCTCAAGTAAGTGCAGACGCTCTCTTATCGGGTCGACTACTTTTTCTTCCACTTTAATATCGCTTTTTTACCTCCTCCGGTGTACTCTCTGTGTCTATTTATCCCTCCCAGCAAACTCTTTTCTCCTTACCGTTTTGCCTCTCTTCCAGCTATACATTTTACCTTGATCCTTTTGTATTTGATTTTTATTGCCTACTTTGTCTCGAACTAAGGTCGTCGACTCCTTTATTCATTTCTAATCTCGGGTTGTTTGTTTTGTTGGGGGGATGTGGCGGGGCGGGCGCTTGTCGATTTTTTCCTCCGGCTCTGTCGGTAATTTAGGATTATGGCTTTGCGATTTTTCTCCTGTTTTATTGGTGTTGAGGTTTTGTGTGCGGCGCCCAAATTGTTTTCCTGTTTTTTTTTTTGTTTTTTTTGTGGGTTGGTCGTACTTAGAAATCTTGATTAGTGGTTTCTCCAATTGTGAAAAAAATTCAATTTATTTGTTTAAATTATTGATTCAATAAAATTCATAATGATGTAGTAACCTTTCATATAAGTTCTTTTCCTGAACAAACCTTAATAAATAAAGTGATTAAACATTTTCAAAAAACCCATCCAAAAAGGTGGAAAATATTGATAAACCCGTATATATCTTCATCGTAGCGGAGTCATAATAATCTTCAATTCACCATCTCAAGTATTCAAAACACGCCAATCCTCATCATATCCCAGCCACGTCAAAAATTTGATCCTCGTTAGCGTCTGGTTTGCCGCGTCATGGAAAAACAAGCCGGCCTGTTAATAATTCAGGGAGCTTAAAAGCACCCTGACCGTGAAAGCAAGCAAAAAATTCAACGCTTGCAACAAAAGCACGACGGATGAAAAAAAAAGCGGCAAAAATGCTGAGGGAGTGAACATGCGTTATACACTTTGTATATTTGAGGCTTGGCTGGCGTTTCAGACTGACGGACAAACAGACAATTACCCACGGGGTGTGGCGGATGCATGCTAATGTTCGACACTGGATACTTTGGTGTGCTGCGGTTTTAAATTTTGAAGTGTTTTAGAGGGCAGACGAATGCCCTCGTAAAAACCAGCGGAATCGTGGAATATTTGAAAATACATTTTTGCACCGTAAGGCAAAATAAAAAAAATAAATAAAAAAAATAATGATAATTTAATTTATCAAAAAAAGGTAGCATCAAAACCAATTGTTATTTTCTATTATTTTAAAAAATTTTTTTTGTTTGTGTAAGATTATTTAAACAAATTATTCAGTCAGACTTTGCAGAGCTGTAAGCCGAGGGGAACCAAACCTGGTATGTTTCATTTTACTTATACTGAACTATAAGCTCTGACTATGTCGCTCAGACCTTTACTTGTAAAAATATTTTCTAAACTTGTAATAAACAACTCAGTTATTTCTTTTCCAGCGAATAAACAATTCAATTCGATACTATCATTTTTGGAGCTCAAAACCAATCATTTACATACACAATTTTCTCTTTCGTCCAAGTCGTTCGGAACATCAGCGAGTTACTTCAGCCGATAAAACAAACTCGATGACCGGCCACTCCTGGGCCCGTAATTCGTAATCGATTGGCTGGGAATTTTTTTCGTCCACCCAGTCGCAGAAATTACATTCCCCAGAGCTGTTTGTTTTCCGGTACATGAATCACCCTTTTTTTTGGCTTGTCTAGGGAGGAAAATCTTTGTTTTCCCGTGGAAAATAATCGCGCCACGTGAAATGATCGGGGAGAAGAATGAGTCCTGGCAAAGTTGTGCCTGGCGCAGTCTGGAAAGTTTCGGATGACGAATTTGGATGGAAATAGCTGCTACACCACCCGCGAGCTTGAGTTATTACCCTGGATGAAACAGGTGTTGGTTTTGATAATATTTTCCCGGATGAGATTGATTCTCGATGCACCGTCGGAAAACATCATCTTTTTTGTTTTAGTGCCAAGCAACTGTAAACTATGAACAAGCAACATTTAATCAACGTTTCAGACTCGAGTAAACTCTGAATACTAAATAATGGAAAATCTGGTTTGGATCCTCTTCATTATACACAAATTTTACGCAGCAAAAATAATAAATTGTATAATTGAATGAGCACCGAGAGCGCGTCGCTGTAACTTTTAATATTCACGAGAGAGCCAGCCGTAAAATAAGCGAGCAACAAAAACAAGTTATCAAATACATTCATCCGAGATCAGACCGCCACAAAGGCCGGATCATTAGCCCTGAGTTATTATTCAAAGAGTTGTACGCGGTATTCTACTTCTGCGACCCTTAGCTAAGTTACTCTTGCGCGACAGTCCTTCAAACTTTTTCGGCAAGTGTACCCACGCCACTTAGATTTACATGTCAAGGGTTCCAAAAAAACTAGATTTCAGTTTCAAATAAGAAGAAACTCGGCTTAAATTAGGTGAAGTGGAGTCTTAAACTTTGTGTATTTATAAGATTAGTATGAAAGGTAGAGTTATGTCGAGAGTAAATACAAGAAATATTTGTACATTTGAAAATTTCGAACGTTACGAAAAAATTTCAGTTTTACTGGATATCAAAAATCTTCAAATTTTGTAGAGATAAAACATTGGAAAAAGAGTATGTTAAATTCGACACTGAAGACTTCAAATTAAGGTATAAAATTTTTCAATTTTAATATCTTTAAACAAAAATTTTTTTAATGAAGTTTGAAAAAATAAAAAAATAAACTTATTATAATCTAATAAAAAAACTACTTTTTACTCGTATAATTTCAGGAAAAGACAAAGGGACAAAAACATGTCAAGCTCGGACAAACTCAGCGTGCACTTTTTTTCCAGTTAATTTATAGTGTTGAAGATTAGAGTCAGGGGAGGGAAAAAAAAAACAAACCAATTTTCACTCGAGCCACTCGACGGAAGGGCTCTGTATGTACAACTCGTTCGGCGATGTCTCGCTTTTATCCCCGGCTAGTCAGTCTGGGCCACGGGATTCCGGCTCTTATATTTGCGGTGCTTTCAGAGCTTAATTAACGCTCGACCGAGTCAATGAAAATAAATTTTATCCCGATGCTCCCACGCGAGGATTTCGTGACTTGGAGAGCGGCTTTCCCCCCCCCCCCGCTCCTCTCACTTGTTTGTCGAGAGTTGGAAGCGTTTCTTCAGTTTCTGTCTAGTTTGGGAGTTTTTGGATTTCTTTCCGCTAAACACGCTTAATGATAATACTGCGAGACGGCTTTAAAAGTTTTTTCTAAATTTTCTGCTGAATTATCAGTTTTAATGAGCTTGAATTATAAGTTTTTTTAATGACCTATTGAATCACGAATAAATTCATGACTTTTTATTTAAAAAAGAAATTTAATATCATAAAAGTACATTATAATTGTAGAATGAACCCGATTGTATATCAATGTTTGTTTAATTTATAAAAAAATAAAACTTGAATAAAACAGAGAAAAATCAGTTAAATTTGAACAATATTTATGCTCGAGTTGCAAAGTATGTGCGAAATAATAAATGGTCACATTACTTTTTAAAACTCAATCCTCCGAGTGTAGAATAGAATATTTCTCTTACATTTTTATCACGTTTTCAGGAAACGAGTAAAACTGCGCTCCTTCCTAAACAAGAGATAGAAAGAAACAGTCGAGGACGAGGGAGAAAAGAAAATTCAAGAAAACTGTTTTCCTTCTAAAACTTAATCTCAATACCTATGGTAACGATCCAAGAGCCGCGTATATCTTTTACGCGCTAGGAGAAAAAGAGACTGGAGTAAGTTCGAGATCGCGTGCACATTTTTCAGAGCCTGCAAAATTTTCCCGACAATTTACCATCTCTACATTATACTTGGACCTTTTCCTATGAATTTTATTTCTATTCTTTTCGTTTTTTTTTTTTTTTTTTTTTGAGCTTATTCATTTTTCTTCTTTTGCGTGTGCAATTTTAAGGTGCAGCCGGGATGAATAAAATATGAAGTCCCGATGCAGATGCGAGTCGAGCTTTGTTATGGGAAATGTTTATTTTATTTTTTACCTTTTTTCTTTATGTAGGATCCGTGATTAATGCCTCTAGATTGTTGAGAAAGACAATGAAATTTGAGTGCTTTCTTTGTATTTTACGAGTTCTGGTAAAACAACTTGACTAAAGTGGTAAAGATAATTTTTGTTCGAGATTCGTATATTTTAAGTACTAATATTTTTTCTTTTATTGCAATCAATTTAACCAGATCATAAATATTTACGCGCCTTGAGTTGTTCAGAGTAAATTGTTTGATCCGAAATTCTCTTATTAAAAAAGATAGCAAGATATTTATCAAATTAAAACATTATTAAGAGTCATCAACAAGCACGATATATCATTCGATAAAAGCCATCTCAAACAACTTCCTTTTCCACTGTCCGTTCACACCAACCCCCGATTATCTGTAGAAGCGCCGCGGCTTAGCGACCGTATGCTTAATAATCGAGGGTGCTCGACACACGATTTTCATTACGCTAAAGCGCTCTCTCTTTAATTAATAATTTTTATTAAGTGAGCTTTTTTGCTAGCACTTCCACCGGTTGGGTAATTGAATAAAAAAGTCGGCAGGTAATGCGCTCGCTCTTCGGGCGAGGGCCCGGAATAATTGGCGGAATCCGCCCGAGAGTAAATTGAAAGTTAATGAAAGAAGGGTTCTGAATGTCAAAGAGGTTAGAATTGAAAATCGTTACTCGGGGGCTGGGATCTTTGAGGTTTCCGGGAAGCGCGCGCGCGCGTTTTTTTAACTACTTTTCAAATTAGCGTAAGACGGGGTGAAAAATTTTTGTTCGATGGCCAAAAGTTTATTGGGTACTTCCGAGAGAGAGAGAGAGAGAGCTCTCTCAAATTTAGCTTAGTGAATTTTATGACCGGGACGTTTGAGGATTCTTCCTTATGCGAGCGGTTAAACTTTGAAAAAATTAAGATGGATCGGTGGGAATACGAATGGAGAGTAAAGTGGAGATCAAGTTACCCGAGGACCATTTTGGGGGCGTCTTCCTTTGAAATCATAAATTCTTTCAAACGCGAGTTTTGTATGCGGTAAGTAGGATTTTCAAAAAATCCTATTAAGTATGATTCGAGTTTTATCATGCGGTATTTTTCCAGCGAATAATTTATTTTGTTAACTTTGAATTTTTATAATTTTTTTTTTATTTGCAAAACTTTATTCTTTTATGTAGGTAAAGAAGATTTCTTCGTTATCTTCAGCTTGCTAGGGCCTTAATGAATTTTGAAGCTTTATCAATCATTATTTTAACTTATTTACCACTAGAGTTCTTCATCAAGCCATAACTGTATTATACTTCTGTTATTCATCCGAAAACACTTGCTTCCAAGCAATAAAAAAAAAGGTCTACGACAAACGGACCATTACATCGTCAAGATTCATCAATCTACAAGCACAAAAAAAAAAAAAAAAGAAGGAGACCCAGCAACTCACCATAAAAAAGCCACAAACTCAATCTCGCTCATAATCCCGATCGCCATGGCAGTAATCTCGGTCCATCGTATGAATAAATCAAGGGGCCTCGAGAGTCCTCGCTAAACTGGCGCGCGTAACGCTCCTGCCGACCGGGGGGTCAGCCCCGCAGGACCAAGGGATTTTGCCGTAATAAAAAGCGTCGTTATACGCCGCCCGCTCTCGTTAAAATGATCCAAGAGAAATCCCTTTCCCGTGCGTGTATACGTGTTTTTTTTTTTTCTCCGATGCTGTCGTCGTTCCTTCGGCCCGAGAGTTTTTGAGGTTATGTCGTGGGTTAATTGAGCTGTTCTGCGGGGTTTGTTGTTCATTTGGGGATGGCTGGTTTACGGTTCACTTTGGGTTTTCATGGGGCGCTATTGTCACGAATGGTTCATTGAAAACTGTATGTCGTGTGTGCTCGGTTTCAATTATGATCCAAATAATCGCCCTTTACGACGAGGCACGGTAAATTTTGATTAAAGTAGCCTCATTTTTTCTGATGAAAAATAATGTTTTAAAACAGCTAATATTTTGTATATACAAGTAAGCCAATAAATCGAGCAGAAAAACGATGGGTGAATTTACTTTTTCGCAAGGCCAATATCCTAAGCACTCATCGCTCCGACGACGCAACACATTTTTCTCCTCCCTTTATATCACATTTTAGTCCGCCTTTTTTCCAGCGTACGAGCGTCCAAAATGCCCTTTTGGGATAGGTATAAGGTAACGGGAGCCCCGCGTTTCATTAGAATTTAGTTGGGGATAAAGTAGAGGGGTAAGTTTTTCTTTTTTAATTGCTACTTAAAGACGCCAGCCAGCCGGCCGACTTCTTTGATCCTCTTTGATGATTGTTTCTTTGAGTCGGGGTAAAGTATTTAAATGGGCGGGGATTAGGCGGGATGTTTTTTTTTTGGGGTTGGCTTTGTTACCCTGTAATTATCCGAGAGGATTATTGATCGCTCTGTATATACTTGAGGTTGAAGCTTCAAGCTTTAAGGGTCAAATTATTGTTTAATTAATTATTTAATCAATTATTTGAACTAAGAAGTTTTTTTTTTTTTTTTTTTTTTTTTTTTGCCACAGTCTTAAAAAGTTATTGAATTATTTTACATGCCCAATGAAATCTAAAGCCATTATTTTGTTTGTTTCTCTGACATTTCCTTTTTTGTGGCAATTGTATCAAAGATTAAATAAAAGAGTTTAATTTACCCTAATGTTCTTCTAACTCAAATGAAAAATCAAATTACCCACTTACCCGAAAATTTGCCATTGTCACCGGTCAAACAAAAAAAAAAACAGAGTGCCCGATAAATCCAATAAAGAATTCTGGCCGGTCGCGTCTCTCGAGGAGATTAGTCCTGCAGAGTCCACTAATGGGTCAGCACCACCGCATTTATTAAAGCGGCTTAAGCCTCATCCTTGACTTTTTGCCCTCCTCGTCTCGTTTGGTCGAAGTAGTCAGCTCTGACTCGATTGTTTCCCCTTCCTCTGGTGTTTTTCGCGCTCCTTTCGTCTCTTAATCAACCGCTGAGTCGTCTTCAGGGAGAATTTGAATTTTTTTCCCGACGCTCAATTGACGACGGAGAGACAAAAGTGCTGAGTGATAAAAATAGCTGCGCGGGTAATGCATTTGTCACGATTAAATTTAGCGCGAGGATGAAATAAAATTTTTGGTCCAGAAACGTATAAGCCAATTCTATAAAATTTTTTCTCGCAATTTGATTAATCAGAAAATCCAATCCGCACTTGAAACAATTTTTTGCGATTCTCTTTTTCAAAACCAACCACCTGGATAAACTTGACTTTTCGACTCTGGCGAAAAAATGACGTCCATTTCCTGGCAAAGGGAGACAGAAAAAAAAAGGCGAAGCACGAGAGAGAGAGAGAGAGCATGAATAATGGGGAAAAAAAATCACGTCGGCGGGGCAAGTTAGTTTTACGCAGCCCGGCGAATATTTTTCTTTTTGAACGCCCGATGAAAGCGAGACGTGTATGAATCCGTTCATTAGGGATGCACGTTATAAACGATGGGAAAAAAGGTCAAAATTCAGTTTTGAATTTTTATCAACGGAGATTACGTCGCTTTGGATTATTACTCGTTTCGGCTTTTAAAAAGTTGATTGAAAACGATCATTGAATTCCTAAAAAGTAGTTATCATCGTGGAAAAAAAAAGGACTAAAATTTCCCGAGCTTTACGAGCCTCGTAAAAATAAGCTCTCCTCGATACTCCCCCGAACAAGCCGGCGACATGCACATAAAAATCACTCGAAGATCCCGTGTACCAGCTGAGAGACAAAAAATTTAATCCCCGTGACGATCCGAGTAAATAAAAAAAAAAAAAAAAACGTCAAAAACTTTTCCTCTTTTTTGTTGCCAGCGCAAGTTTTTTGTTTTTGTTATTTGCTTTTGGGCTTGTATACTCTGATGAGCGCGATGCATTCCTTTTATTGTGAGCCCTACGGTTTTTAATAAGTTGCCGGGGGGTGGGGAGACTTTATGTTCTTTCATCTCTTAGGGTTGAAATGAAATTTTTTCAGACCTGAGTCATTTGTAATCATATTTTATAATACTTTATTTCATTCCATGCTTTTCGTCTTTGATAGAAAGATTATTTGCAAGTTTTTTAACAAAATAAAAAACAAATGTTACAGTGAAAAAGATTTTTATTAATTATTTACTAGCCTCTGTACCTCGCTGCGCTAACGCTTGCTCGGTTGGGAATTCAATTATCTTTATTTTATTTTTAAATTAAAAACAAAAAGTTAGAAATATTGTTAGTTAAAGTATCTAAAATAAAATATATATTAAAAATAGTTCATACCAAAATATATTAAATATTAAAATTTTTATAAGAAATATATTGTTTTTATAGCTCTTACATAGATCAATTTTTAAAAATGAAGCTCATCAGCAACCCTAAAAACCCCGTTTATGAAGTTTGAAAAAAATTTTATTAAAAATAAATTTTTACCCCTCTGGTAATAGTTTTACCCGTCTACTTTTGTTGATTGAAAAGTTCTTTTAGTCTGAACGTAATTGTTACGTACTACTGATTAAACACTAGTAAAAGCGTGACAATAAAACAAACTCAAATTGACAAAATCGTTTAGCCGAGTATAAAATTCAAATCCACCCATCTCGAGCGTAAACTCCTCTTAGAGAATTTGCATTTTCACCTAGCGAGCGAGCGAGGGAAGAATCGATAAACACACCAACTAAGTTCTCAAGGAGGTGTTAATGATCGCGCGCGGGGAGCATGGCATAGGCCCGCAGCGTCGATTGACGTGTAATGCGGTAGACTGTTTAAAGTCACCTACCCGCGCTCGATTGACGTTGTGTGGATTAAGGGCCGAAGTTGCCGACCCACGGATTAAGAGCGGCTTAACCGCGTAGACACATATTGATGAGACCACCCCCCGATCGACATTTTATTGGAGGAAAGCTGCTCTGCGCTCGATTGATTTCCTGTTTTGTTCGACCGAGTTGCGTAATTGTTTTTATGACCAATTGTTAACTTCTGAATGAGACAAATTTGAAAACATTTTTTTAGGACTGTGCAGAATTTCAGTTTACGAATATTTGGAAATTGAGAGTTAAAATTATTATTATCAATTTTTTTTAACTATAGGAACAATGAGTAACTTAATATTAATTATAGCTATCGATGTTTTAATTAATAAAATCCAAAATCTTTCATTAAAAAATTTTTTTTCATGGTTCTTATTGGTCTATATCGTATGAGCAGTACCAAGTCAATGAACTTTCATATGGTCCGCTGCATCTGACCGTGTGCGACCTTTTCCACTTTTTTTTTCCCTAGCCGTTAAAAAGTATTTTATTACCTAGCTGAATTAACGAAAGTCAGGAATAGCTCAAGTTTGACCGTAAGAAAATTCTCGGGGGTGCTTAGCCTTTCGAACTTTGTCGAATCGTCCGCGCGCTCGGATATTACTGAATAAGGAATTTTTTCATTCCCCAAGCAAGCCCGGGGTTATGAAAATTCAATGGGCTTTGATCGAACGGCCGAGCCGAGCGTCGTCTTAGACCTCCCCGGAGGACTCGTTCCAAACTAGGATTAAAGTTTTCCGATCGCGATCGAATGGCGTGCCGAGGGAGCTCCACTGCTTTTTTACGGTGTTTTGAAAAATTTAAAATTTCGGATACCGCGCGCTTCAATAATGAGCACAGGAGGTTTACGATTTACCGTCTTGGAGAATATGGTGATTGAAATTTTTCACGCACCGTAAAACGAAGCGCCTGAAAACTTTATGCGATTTTCAATACCCATCGGCAATAAATTTTCTACAAACCTCGAGAGTACATAAAAAAAAAATGCTTTTTTCATTCTTTGAATGAGAGTTTTTACATTTGATCCACATAATTGCGTAAAAAAGTTCATATTCTCTGTGGGGCTACAGCGAAAACTAAAAATTCCACCGAGTTTTTCAAAGTCCATTTAAAAAAGAGTTAATCCGAGAAAATTCCTGACTTGAAACATGGGTGTTCGGAAAAATTCCCGAAATTCTTGATTTTTTGGGGTCGCGGCCCGTGTTTTAGTCGGTGCGGAATGCGCGTCAACCCATTGCGGCTTCCAAATCAAATATCCGACGATTATGCGAAAACGAATAATGAGCGCTGGAATTTCCCTTTGGGAAAATTAATTTAGTCCGAGTGGCGAACTGGATTATTAATACGATTCGTACAACTGTTTGGTATTTGTGTATTTACCGCCGTTGCTTTGATAATAGTTTTTATTTTATCCCACTCGCATATTCCACATTTCTGGCTGGTTAATGATGAATATTACAGTTACAGCTTGTACAAATAAAAATAAAAACGAAAAAATGTATTTAAATTAAATTCTCAATATCTCAAGATGTAAAAAAATTGTTTCTTCAATCAAAATATAAGATAATCGTTCCCGGAAAAAGAGGGAGGAGCTCTGGAGATGCTTACGAAAACAAAAAGTTAAAGTTTACACTCGCTCGACCGAACGATAAGTTCGAGGGACAATCGGTCGGCCACTTTACCCTCGTTTTCGCTCTCTCTTTTTCTTCTTCCGTAATTGCGCGGCGACTCTCGAACATCCTCGGGTTGCACTTTTCGGTCGATGCAATGCGAGAGTTGGGCAGGAAGTTTGAATTTTCACGGACATTCAGGGAGATCGTTGCTGATTCCGGTCTTTTTTTTCGTCAAGTGGGTGACGATTGGTTTGACGAGTCACTACGGAAACCAGACATTTTTTTTACAATTTATAAGAGGTTTTTTGTTGGGTTTATTCGATTTAATGTTAATTGTAAAAAAAAAAAAAATAATAATCATGACGATCAAGCCCGTAAGGTAGAAAAGAATTTTTTATTTGGGTTTCACAACTGACAGTTGCGATAAATGATTCAGAGTCTTTCGTTACTACGATCAAGCTTGGTTATTTTTAAATTAAAAGGCTCAGGCAACTCATAAAAAGTAATTAAAATACCTCCGAAAAATAGAATAATCTCCAAAACTTTATCAATTTTTAAAACCAACCGTACCATTCAGCGAAAGTATCAATCACGCGTACAATATTCTCTTTCGCGCATTGAATTTTACCGTCAGTCCATAAGCTCCCCGCGTGTCGTCGTCGGGGACGGCCGGGGCGTCGTTTATGCATTCCGTCGAACCAAAAACTCCCATAACCAGGCTGGAGTTTCAAACGATCCAGCGCATTTTATGTTGCGCGATATACCCGCCGATGCGTCCATTACGGGAATTCGCTTTACCGCATTGTTTTCTCCGCCCATTTTTTTTTCCTGTTTTGTTTTCCTCTCTTTTTTTTTCAGTTCTTTCGAAATGGAAATAATACCGTCTGGTTCTGCGCAGCGATGTGGGCGCTTTTTTCTAGATGAGGGGTGGGCGAATAATTGTTTGCAAATTTTTTACATTGCTGAAGAATTTATAATTAGTAAGGGTTTTTAATTGAGCTCTTGACTTCAAGAGATCAAATAAAAGATTACCCCGGTAAAATTTTATCTTTAATTCCTAATCTGAGTAAAGATGGTCTTACCCTAATAGCTAACCCTGGTGAACCCAACGGTTATAATTTTTCCTCAAGGTTAATACAATTAATTCTGACTATTCAAAAATCTGAATGAAATACTCACCATCAAGAAGGAAGTGGCTCGAGTTGTTGTAGAAGTTGGTGATGACGGGCTTGATATTGTCGAAGGTCATGGTACGAAGGGCGTTGTTCCTGAGGTCCAAGAGATTGATCGAGGGCGCGCCAACCAGGAAGTCGGGTTCCAAGTTCATCAGCTTGTTGTCGCCGAGTCTCAGGGTCTTCAAGTTCTTGAGTCCATCCAGGGCGCGGTTGGAGATGAACTTGATCTTGTTCTGCTCGAGGTTGAGCTCCAGGAGCTCTGGCATCTCGACGAAGACGCGTTCGCCGAGCATGGTGATGAGGTTGTTGCCGAGGTCGAGACGCTGGAGGAACGTGAGACCCGCGAAACTGTCGACGGCGAGGCTCGATATCTTGTTGCTGTTGAGCTGGAGCTCTTGCAGCGCCGGCAGGTGCTTGAACGCCTTGTCGTGCAGAATCGACACGTTGTTGTTGTTCAGGAAGAGCCTCTGCAGTCTCGGCACGTCGTAGAATATGTCCCTGGGGATCAAGGAATAAATTTATGCGGTGCTGGCTTCTGCTGAGTCGCTTTTCAAAATGATAAAAGCGCTTTTTATTAGCGAGACGAGGAGCTTTTTTTAAAAACATGTAGTTTCATTAAATTTTTATGGATCTTTTGGGAAAATATAAAAAATAATAATAATAAATTTATTAATCAATTTATGTCATGAGAATTGACTTGTGTCCTTAAGCCCTGGAGTACAATTGACAAGATCACAAAATAAGAATTTGTAGGAAAAAAGGTAAAATAAATTCGAAATAAGTATGTGTTTATTAAAAACGAGACTTTAACTTACTTGCTCATCTCGGAAATGTTGTTGTCCTCGAGGTTCAGTAGCGTCAGGTTTCTGAGACCCTCGAAAGCGTGCCACTTGAGGACGTTAATGGCGTTCTTGCTGAGGTTTATGGTCGACACGCTGTGGATGCTGGCGAAGGCCTGGCTCTCGATGGCGTCGAGCTTGGCGTACTCGAAGTTTATGGTGTTGAGGCTCTTGAGCTGCTGGAGTACGGCCGTGGGGACGTAGTCGATGCTGCCATCGCTCTTGACCTTGAAGGTCAGCTTCTTGATGTACATCTGGGAGTTGAAGTGCGCCCATATGGGATCGCTCAAAACTAGCCTCTTGAAGATCAGACAGTTAACGTCGTCGGCGCTCTGTAGCTTGTTGTCGTTGCAGTAGCAGTAGAGCGGCGAGTCGTTCTGATCGATGTCGCATACGTTTATGTCCTTCTGCTCGCGATCCTCGCGGTCCTTTATCAGCTTCTTGCGATGCTGTTTGTTGTAGGCCAAGGCAGGCTCGATGGACAGAAGGGCCAGGACGAACGACAGCCAGAACAGGCTGCAGGTGAGGTTCTTCATGGTGACTCTGGAAAATAAAATGAATTATTTGTTAAAAAGTTTTAAAAGAAAAAATTTTATTGTAAAAATCTGTACATTCAACTTTAAATTATTCTTTGGGAAAACTCCATATCAAAAATATTGTTTTTTATGGTGTATAATAAAGCTTTTGATCTAGCCGTCTTACTGTTTAAAAATGAATCAGCTTTGAATTCTAGCACAGGTAACATTGATTTCCACGGGTGCAAATCTTTCTTACGGGGACCACGAGTTGACAGGCAATCAGCCATAATCTTCAACGACCAACTCGCAAAGCAGCTTTGAACGCAAATTACTTTGTTCCCCCGAAATATGCCAAAAAAAAAAAAAAAAAATAATCCACCCTCCGACTCCTCTCCGCAAAAATAAAGCTGCGACAAAGGCGCACGACTCCGATAAACCTCCCAAGACCCTCGCTCGGGTCGCGCCCCTTTCACTTTTAACCCAAAGAGATGGCGTCTGGATACAAAAGAAAACCGCGTCGACATATATCGTGTCTCGCCGCGGAAAGGACTCGCTTTTTTTTTCTTCCTCCTGCTCCTTTCCAGTCTGGTCATCACCCGTGTATTACGCATATGCTCCAGCGGTCCAGAAAATGCCCGTCACACCGGGAGAAGGAAAAAATATGGCCGAGCGGCAGATAAAGAAGACGTGATTTTACTCGGAAATTTTTTGGAGGGCTGCTTTTTTAGCCTCGCGACAAGTTCACTGGTTTTTTCCCAAAAGTGCCCACGGGAGGCTAATGAGCGAACGAGTTTGCCTTTTTTTTTTTTTTTAAGTTCTTTTCATTTTTTTTCAGATCAAAGGGGTGACTTTTTTTTAAATAGGATTCGAGTGTGATTATAATGTAGACGACAAACGCAAACTTCATACTCGAGCGAACAATAAAACTATAAATATCTCAAGAGTTCCGCCTTCGGAAAAAAAAGGTCTCTGTACAAAAGATCTTCGAGGGAAAAAAAAGTATACCGCTGGCGAGGCGTGAAGAGAGACAAATAGAAAGAAAAAAAAAAAGATGGAAGAAAATGTTAGCACCTTTGGAGAAGCGTCTCCTATATTTTCACGGCTCGCGGGTCGTCCCTCCCGAAAAAAAGGCGGGAGAAAACGGACCTTTGAAAAATTATCCCGCCGAGTGGAAGGGGTTGCGTAATACGTTGTCTTTTGTGAGCTCTTTTTTAACGTGTTGAAAATTCGGTATGATCAAAGGGGTGGTTATCCCGGAACCACCCTAATGTTCGCGTTTGTTTAGCAAGTTAGCCCAACTCTTGACACGGTCAGCGATAAAAAGTTCAAACTTTTCAATAACAATGACGACGAAATCAGCGCCAATTAAATAATTTTAGCCGCGAGCATTCAATCCCTGCACTTTTTCCCCCACCACGCGCACCGAAACCGCAAAGGGGAGGGACGCTGCCTATGGCTTGGTGACACGCCACCAGGGAGAGAGATATTTTTTTCAGAGGGTGAGCCCTTTGTTGACTGTCGATGATTCCGGGATGACTTTTTTGCCTCCCTGATTTTTGGACTGCTTTGTGGTGGCTGACAAAGGATTAGCATCGTCATGTCTCGGATAAAGAGACTAGAATTCAAACTTCCGGAAGAACGTTCAGGGTAGACTATTTTTTAAGTTTTGAAAATAGTGGTGAACCTTTTTACATGATTTTACATCAATATTTATTTTTTTAATTGGCTGTAAGTACAAAATATTTTATATTTTTAAAAAGTGATGAAATTAGTTACAGTGTAACTCAGTAATAATGAAAATTCGGTTTTAACGAAATGATTTTCAGTTATAACGGACATTTTTTTCTGTCCCTTGAAATTCGTTATAAACCGGTTCTATTGTATTTTCAATTAATGACTAGTTTACTCAAATTATTAAAACTCGCTGCTTTTGTTATTACACAAGTGCGTCAGTTCCGTATCTTAGTATATCAAGAAAAATTTAATTAATTCATCATCAATAAACGAAAATGACTGTATTTCCCACAAAATCAAAAATATGGGTACAGAAAGCCATTGGCCAAGTAAAAATCTTATCATAATAGACACCCTCACGAAACCCAACTCCGCAATGCAAACTCGCTCGGCCATCATCATACGTGTGTACTTGCGGTGCACACGCGAGGGTCGCCGGGCTTGTTTGACTTATCCCCCCTCCCCTCCCATGCCGCAGTATTTGCGATAGCCATTAAAACTTTATCAAGAGCGGAGGCTGCGAGATATGGAAAAATGGGGGACGAGCTTTTCCCCCCTTCGATGGAAGTTGGTAATGGAGGTAAGGCGATATTATATCCTCGATTATATCCCGGTTGGTTGTTTAATTTTTTTTTTTTTTCTGCCAAGGGTTTTTATGATGCTTTACGGAAAGACGATATTTTTATTCCGAAGGATTTCATGAGACTTGTTTGCTTTAAGTTTTGATGAGGCTTGGGAGCTTTTGTTACCCGGTGACCCAAAAACTTGTCGATTATGATCGTAACTCGAGCTTTTTTTGAAGAACAACTGATAAGGTTGTGAAGTTTGTCTTGAATTAAAAACGTTTTCATACAGTTATTGAATCCTCTAAATGTTTTATGTTTCTGCAGGGTAAACGAGTTGGTTTTTTAAAATAAAAGTACGTCGTTATTTTAACGTTATCAAAGTACTTTGAAAATTCCAACGGTCGTTATAAATTGAAAGTTAAAATTTTACAATTCTACAGTTAAATTTTGAAGCTTAATACTTTCCAGCAAAAATTTTCCCGCATTAAATCTTGTAATGTGTTTAAAATTTAAAATAAAGTTTCATACAATAGATATTATATTTTCTCTATAGCTATAGAGTGAAAAATTTCAAATCAAAGAGTACCATTTAAAATTCAGGGAGGGCAACTATCGGTGAGCGATGGCCGAACAATGGGAACTATAACTCCCAAAGCCCCGTCTTATGCTTCGGGGCGATCATCCCCTTTGGAAAACTTTTAAATGAAATTCCTTCAAAATATCTCGGATGCGTGCCTGCAGACCCCCGAATATATCCTCGGGGCTGCAGCCTGCTGACGGACCATTAATTTCGCGTTTCGGGGAGACAATCGACGTCTGGATTATTATACATCCGTCGTACCTATTGGGAAGAAAAGTGCAGTCGTGGTGGGGATGAGGTCACGTGGTTCACGCGCTGTTCTAGTGGATTTAAATAGTTATGGGCAGCCATGTTGAATTTAGGGTTACGTCGTCATGCGCGTTGATCGCACTGAAAATAGTTATGGACAGCCATATTGCTTCCCTCTCTATGACTGCACTTTTCCTCTCAATACCCAGACTAAAGCTATGAAAGATTTGAATTGTTTTGACGAGCTTGAGATTTATTTTTTTTTTTTTTTAGGGTTTTAGCTGTTTTTATCGGTTTCAAATCAACTCACAGTTTTATTTTCGTTTACTTGTAATCACTGTGGTTCAAGTAAAAAAAAAAAAAAAAAATTAAAAATACTTGAAGATTTGATTTTTATTTTTTTTTAATGTGTTGTTTGATCTTTTTTCATGATAAAGATAATTGCACAAATTCACTAAGTAAAACATTTTGAGTTTAGCCAGGAATCGAACCAAGCACCTTTTTAATAAATTGTAAGTCATGTTTACCATCGGACTACGATACATAGACTCTTTCAAATTTTAAATCAGAGTCTAATCTTTAAAAAAATGGCTGTTTAAGTATACAAAATTAAAAAAAGAAAAAAAAGAGAAATTTAATTTCAAAACAATGAAATATATAACGACGATACTGTAAGTAGGTAAATTGCAGGTGGAAAAGTTTAATGTCAGTCATGAGCCGGGTCGGCAATTCATCCTGCAGACGATAAAAATCAATCCTAATCGAGGGGTTATTTACGAAAATCCACCCGGCACACCCACTTCATAATCTCGGCTCGTTAAAAAATCTCGAGATTCCTTATCGCGGGGTCCGGCTAAATTCACTCTAATTTACTCGGTAAGTCGCTCACCGTACTTTGAGACCGGCAAACATGGCCTCTCGCGTGTAAATATATATAATATCGCGGTCGATCGTACGAGGACTCGAGGGTGTTTGCAGGCGAAGCCGTCTGGCGCGTTTCTGATAAGATTCTAATTAACGCAGACTTATTGAAGGCAGACGTGTCGTGCGCACTTACTACTTCTCTTGACAGTCTTTGAGCTGCCTAATCTGCGCCAACGGGGCACGGAATGCATACGAGATTTCGGAAAAATTTTTATAATATTTACGCGGGATGCGTGCTTTTAGTCGCGATAAGAAAACTTTTTACGCGTATAGATGAGTTTTCATTTTTTTTGTTTGGGTTAGAACAGGCTGTAAGAAGTAGTAAAATAGTAATAATTAAAACTATAAAATTAGATTGATAAATTTTTTAATTTATTGTTGAAGTCTGCATTTTTACTTTTTTCTAATTTTACCTTGGTTTTAATTAGTGTTATTTCAAATGTAGAAAACGTGGGGAGATTGTCGTAAGTAGCAACGATCAAATCTGGAATCAAACTTAGATTTCTAAGTTAAAGTTCTCACTCTAATGATTTAATTCTAAACTCGCTGTAATATATACATACTTTGATTTTTTTAAACTCTAACAATGCAATACATATATATATAATTGCTAACGAGTTACGTAGAAATCAATTTTTTGAATTTTATTAGCTAAAAAAATCGTATTGTATTATTATTTTATTTGGAAAAAAAAATTAATTTAAAAATTTATGATATCATTTTTGGATTCAAGTTTAAACAAAAACAAACCTTTTCTTATTTAATAACAAAAAAAACTTCAGAATTTTATTATTATTATAAACTCTTGTTTTTTTTTTATTTTTTTTTTGTTATTATTTTTATTATGAGATTGTATAATTTTCTTTAAGCAAACTATGATAAATACGTAAGTAAATCATCATAGACCAAAGTGGGGATCGAACCGAAGACCTTTCGTCTAATAGAGCCTTCATTTTTCCATTCGATCTATCCACTAGTCTCTAATCGCATTAAATTTTCTAGTCCAATTAATTCATCAATTTAATTTATCTAGATCGATAGCCACAATAATTTTTGTTGGCAGTCTGAATTAAACGCGTCGCTAATCTGCAACATATTTATACATACGAACGAATTAGATTCGCCAATGCGTACACGCAAACGTTCTTCTAAACGCGGCTGCAAGCCGTGCAATGTTTGTTAATATCCCTATTTAGGCGCACGCGTATATTTATCCGAATGAATAAACAACAAACAAGTACGGTGGTTTCGTGCCGCACGCCCGCTCGCAATTTATCATGTCTGTGCACCGCTGAATCATCGAGCCTTTCGAAGTAGAGCGTGCGCAAGAACTGTTGGTATTTCTTCTTCTATCTTTCTTTTTCTTTTTTTTATCCCTCCTCGTTCGTGTCTTTTTTTTCGAGTGCTTCTTCCGCTGACGACCAACTAAATTTTCCTACTTGATTTAAAAGCCCTGTAAATCTCGAGTGCCCCCAGTACTTACGCGAGTCGTCTCAGCAAAGGACAGCTCTCGAGAGGGCCGCGAGCGCGTTTTTATACGCCACATTTGCACGCTAGGACGCTTTCACCTTCGTAATTGCAGTAGTTTCTTGCCCCTTCCCGTGCCACCTTTTTTTTTTCGAGGATTAAGGAGTTGACTCTTAAGCTCGGGTCATGCGTCATCATAAAATCTCTTTTTCCTGAATTTTTTAATAAACGTAAATTATCGAATTAACGGGGAAGTCCTCCTAAGTCGAGCGAATATTTTATAAGACAGTGCGTTCTTTGGACAATCGTAAAATCCAGTGAATAAGCTCGGGCATTAGTCAGACGGGATTTTTTATTTCGGAATTAATTTGTTCCCGTAAATCAAACTTTCCGTCGATCTTGCATACATTATTGTACATATCGCACGACCCAAGAAAATCGTGCGCCTTTGGATATTTCAATATTCAAAGGAACCGACCAGGCGAAATTGCACCCGAAAGTCCATTAATCATGTACGCCGAGTATTAAACTCGTCTCTTTACCCAGCGTTAATTTCAAGACGAGCGAACGAACTTTCGCTCCCGCTTTATTTCTCCGGCGAGTTGTAATTTTTTTTTGGAGCTTTTTAAGGGAGACGCGTACTCTTTTATCGCTCAATCCGCACGTCTGGAATAATCGCACGACCCAGTGACTTTAATAACAAGCAAAAATACTCTGGTGCTTCGGTGAATAATTGGAAAATTTGCATGGAAACTTTTTGAGTTTTATGCAGTTTTTCTGTATTAATTTATTCTCAGATATTTTTTTATTTTAGAAATAGTCTTGTTTATTCACAGAGTACGCTTATGGGAAGATTTCAGTTTTCAATAATCTTCTCACTGTAAATTCTATTTCAATCGCTAAGAAAGGAGTCAATTCAAAATTTTTTTATACGTTAGAGAAGGTTAGATAAAAAATTGTTTGTTATACTGCGACAAAAAATAATGTTCGTACTTATTGGCGATACTCTCGAAGGGCTCTCTAGTACCCTCGGGACTTGCTTCGCAACTCGTGGTTACTTTGAGCTCTTTGAATTCGTATTAATTTTTTTTCACTCTCAAATGTGGGATTAAAAGTTTACCGAAGTGCATCTAAATTTCAAGTTCATAATCATTTTCAAGTGAGTTAGTCAACAGAAATTGTTAGGATTTTCAAAGAAAATTCTTCAAAGTTGGCACTTTCAAAATTCTTTTCAAATTCATTAAAAAGTCATGAATAAAACAAACTTTGCAACACATGAAAAATTAATCAAAGAAAACTCCATGCTGTCATCAAGTAATCCGGTTTTAAAACGAAACAATCCCCTTCGGGGGCCCTAGGAGAGCCCTACTCGAGATATGGCCTACAAGCACGAAAAGAACTATTAAATCATCTGGCTGCCAATATTGAATTTTTAAAAAAAAAATTTTTAATGTTGTACCAATTGAGTATTTTACGTACTAATGAGTAAAACATTACACTAGATTTACAATAAAAGACTGCCAACTCGAGAGAATAGCTGAATGATGTATGTGAGAGATTCTCATGCGGAAGATCTTGGGTTCGAATCCTGGTTAGATCACAATGCTCTTCGAAAGTACTCTCATACGGTAAAAATCTGCCATATCACGTCACAGTTCAACAAACATAAAAAAAAAAAAATATCGTCCTCTTATTGAGTTAAGTGAGTATTTTTTTTTACATTTTTTTCTCGTCAAAATTACACTCAATAGCAGTATATTATTAAAAAATAAATTGCATTTTAATTTTATTTCTGCTCAGATGATTTCTTTTATTTTTCTTAGTCTGTTAAAAAAAAAATCATCTTACCTAAATTTTGAATACAAAACATCTTTACAATTTTTCTAAGACACAAAAATCGCGTACTTCACTTGGCAGAAACTATCATAAATATAAACTGTGAAGTTTATCTACAAAAATGTGATTACTCGACGAACGCAATCAATTTTCATGAACGCCATTCAAACGAAACTCATCAAAGTAATCTTCACCAGGACGCGTCCTCCCTAAAACCTCAAGCATTGAAAAACCAGCCACGACGCAGTCATAATCGAGCCAGGATAAGAATCACCCTTAGATCACGCACGCACGAGAGAGAAACGTAAGAGATCCTCCCGCCCCCGAAAAAAAAGGAGCATCGCTTCAGACGGGCGATAATCGCGGGGCTCTCGGTCGGCTATTACGCGGGAGATAAGAACGCGCGTAGTAGCTACACCCGCCCCAACAAGCCGAAAATCCTTCCCCTAATAGCCGGCTTTCTCCGACACTTTAATCCAACGAGCTGCGCCCCGATTATCCGCGGGACTCGCACGCGACGAGCTGAAAAAGTGCGAGGATGCTACCACAGATTTGAGTTACCACTGTGAATCAAGTCCGGGGCTAATTGGTTTCTGAGAAGCTTGAAATTATGACGGATCGGCGACATTCAATTTTTAAGTTTTACCGCAAAGCAAACAAAGATAATCCCCGAGCTTGGCAAATCACGGAAAAAAAGGCGCACGAAAAGCACGATTATTAAACTCGCGGTAGCGTGTAGTACATAATTCGCGATAACTCGCGAACACGTGCGCTTGATTCATGCGCCGACATGACCCTGCCCGACCGAGCTTCCCCCTGGTTCTTTTTTGCCCCGCCCTGCCCCGCAAGTGGATTACATTATTTTTAATTGCTTCTTTTCTTGCCCGTCACCTCGGCTGCAGCTGCTTTGATTGAGTAACGAGCCTCTCGTGTGTGACGTCTTTGTTTACTCTTTCTTTTTTTTTTCTGAGAATCGAGGCTTTTCGTGCCGGTGATAAGCTTTTTTACCTACCCCCAGCGCGACTTCATTTGTCGGGGGAATTGTTTACTTTGGAGTGGAGTTTTGAAAGTTTTTGTTTTGAGGCTTTTTTGGTATTAGCGCGACCCTCTTGACGGAGAAGCTTTAATCTGGGTCCCGAACCTAATCCATGCAGAGGGAACGGGAAATGCATACAAAGTAGCGATTCAAGGGTCGTGGGGGTTTTCAAAATTTTTCAGAAAAAATTACGCAAGATTTGTGATTTTGGAGGAACCAAGACTTTACAATCAAGATTTGATTTAATTGATATTATTTAATTTAGAGAATTAGAGTTTATGACAATCTAGATCAGACTATCAATCGAACCAAAGAATTTTTAGTCAAGAGCCTCTCGTTTTGCAGGCTAGGCTGTTTATACTCTGATTATCTTTTTCTTCTTCCAAATGATGCTTGTTTTCTCGCTTGTTTTTATGCATAAATATTTTTTATTTAAAATCAAAAAATCACGTTAGGTAACTTTGCGTTGGATAACAGATTTGATCAAAGCAGGAACCGAACCCTTAAACTTTACGGTTGAGTGTCTCTTGTCTTAACAATATATCCACTTTTCCGCAAGTATTTATCTACCTCAAGAAAGTTATTGTTTTTAAAAACAAAAAATTAAGAATGTTATATTTTGTAAAGTTTTATAAGCACACGGAAACAAAAAAAACAAAAACCAAAACTCATGAAAATTTTATAGACCCTACCGACCCGTCAACCATAATTCATACTTCAAAAGCTCCATCAAAAAATCAAAAAACTTTTTCACAAAAAACTACTCTAAAAGAAGCTAAAAAGTTTTTTTTTTGGACCCTTTCTCTGGTTGTTATTCCCGTCGGGAAGTCGAGAGAGAAAGAAAAGCAAGTGGCGAAACTCCGCTGGAAGAACAAAGTTGTTATGCGTCCTGCTTCCCCTCACGCATCATCCGGGCTCGCTGCAGCTGCGATGAAAGAGCCATTAGGGAGATCTCTTCTGTACAGAGAATCCACCTGTTCTGGAAAGTTGGTTCTCTGGGAGTTATTACCTGGTGCTAGCGCGACATCTGCGAGCAATTACGATTGTCGAGGGGAAATCAGAAGTTCAAAAGCCACGGTTATTATTGCGCGGCTTGCCGCGTTTGACCCCCGCGAGTCACTTTACCGCGGACGCTGACCTGCGTTAATCATTCGGGACAGGTGAAATTTTTACCGAGCCTTTGGCTGTTTTACGATGCGAGTTACGTTTCAGGAAGTTATCGCTTTGCCAGCGTTAATATTTTGACTTTCGTCAAGTCTGACAAATTTTTGAAATGATAATCAACCAATTATTTATTTTGTAGTTGATTGTAAGTAAACTAAATGAAACAACAATTGGAGAAAAAAAGAAATGACGTTGATAAAACAAGCAGGACGCACAGCTTAAGCTTAGAAAAAAAGTTCTCTTCCCCCCGAATTCCTCCAGAATCCTAATTGCAAACAACAACAAGTACGAAGTTTCAATGCATAAATTTGGTTGACACTACGTGACGCTCTTATCCAAATTCCTTTCTTCTCCGAACCAAGGCCCAAAGAAACACGTCAGAAATCGGTTGATCTTTTCCAATTTAAGTTGACGCGGAGTAAGAAAAAAAGAAAGAAAGTTGATTCACGAGGGTCGTAGATCACCCGGCAACGAGACACGTTATGGCGTATGGGAAAAAGTTTCTCGTTAAGACGCCCGGGCCAGAGGGAAGTGGATACGAAAAATTTTCTCGATAATGTTTGCCCTTTATCTATAAAGTTACCTGGATAAAACTCGAGACAGGATTTCTGGGTTATCTGTTTTATCCCCGGGTTTCCTTTCAATTGCGTGTTATTCCTTTCTTTGAGAAAAGTTCACCGGCGATACGTTTATGTCGTGCTCGGCCATTACCCGAACATTCCTTGATATTTCTGCTCAAATTATTGTTCAAATTTTGATGTATTTCTTTTTCTTCTTCAAAGGACAATAGATTCGTTACTAGACGAGGTAAAATGTCGTTTATCAAAGTTACAATTTTTCGTCAGTTTTTTGTAATTTTTTAATGGTGTATCATGAAAAGGCCCTGTAAGAAATATGAATTAGGTTATCCATTTAATAGCCATTAAATGGCTAGTTACTAGAAAAATATTGGATTGAATCTATGAAATAACCACTAAATGGCTATTAAATGGATAATCTAATTCACACTTCTTACAAGGGGGTCAGAAATTCTTTTATCTTTTCACATTGAAAGAAAATATCTCTGAGTTATTCTTTCAACTCCAAAAATTTAGCAAAATCGAGTTTTACTACCATACTCATTGAACAACTCTAATCGCAAGCCTCCAAATTTAGAACTAACAGTATTTTCCTGGGTGCCATTCAGCTGATTACCCAATTAGGAATCCTAATCATTCAAAGGGCTTCGGGTATTTGAACAACTGACAAAAAATATCTCAAATTTGACTAATATTTTACCGAGCGCGTTCAGATCAAGAGTTAAGCGTGGAAACTCGTAGGGGGCGCGTTAAATTAAAGGGTAAAAGATTTTGATTAACAGTGGAACATTTGTGTTTGCCCAGCGATTGATTTAGCCCGGTGGGTTTTCCGTTTAAAATTTCACGTTTGTTTGAACGTAATCTCCATTGGAATCGGGCGAGCCGAGCCGGTAGGATCGATAAATTTTCATTAGCACAGACGCTGCCGCTGCAGCTCGCGGAATTTATAATAAGCCGTTTGGCGTGTCCCGTTGCGTAAATCATTCGCACCCGATTTAAGAGTGATTTTATCATATTTCCCTCGGCGGCCACTCCGATATCAAACGGTTCATCTTCCAGGGGGGCTTTGAACTTATTTTGTTTACGGGTTTCAATCAATTTTCGATCGCTAATCGGATAACTTTTGGGGGGAATTATGATTTATTTTATTATTATTTTTTTTAAGGTTATAAAAAGCTGCAAGAGAAATGAGATATTTTGTGTTTTATCAGGCTTATCTGCAACCGGTCTTTAGAAAATTCCAGCCGAGAGGCTTGCATCTCTGAAATATCGACTTTGTAGTTTGTTATATGCGTGCAGAGCTTCTCTTATCCCTTATCGTGTATCTACTTATTATTATAATTTATAATAATATTGAGTTTCCTCTTTGCGCGAAACGACGTTAGTTGCTCGCTAACGACGAGAGCGTTACGGAAAGTTATTGTTATTTTAATACAAAGTCGTCGAAAGGTGTACTTTGGATGTATCTTTGCAAAGTGTTTGAGTTCGTTGTAAGCTGTACAAAAAATACTAAAATTACACTTCCGTTCATGGTAATTCATTTTGAAATTAATAAAGGAAGGTATATAGTGAAATATTATATTTCCGATTTCAAGAGTGGTTAGTTTGTTTTCATAGAATTAACCTAAAATAAATTATACGATAAATACAAATTATGGTATTTTTAATTAAATATAATTAAAATTTTTTTACTTTTTAATTTTTCGTTGATTTAATAATAAAAAAAATTGCCAACTTTAAAAAGTTGAAAATCACATAACGAGTTACCAAGAAAATCCGCGAAACCCAGTTTTCACTATAAACACGTAATTGCATTCGACGATAATGCCGGGTTGCACCTGTCACGTACGTAAAAAGTCTCGCTCGACCATTTTTTTATCAAACTTTTTATCTCAACCAGTCTGTTTAAAAATACCAAAGGACCCATCAAATAAAAAATTCTGATTAACTCGCGCTCTGGTAATTACCTAATTAATAATCATTCGTCGCTCGCCCCTCCCCGAATAACTTTTTTTTCCTTGGCTCGCGGTTTTTGGAGTGTAATTACCCTGAGTGCGGCTGGTGATTCCTCCCTAAGACTTTTCCGTCTTTATCACTTTGCGGATCTCTTTCGTCGACGAATTAGCCGCGGGGTGAAGATCTTCCCCCACCTCCTACTCTTTTTTTTCAGAGTGCTGATGGAATACCGATGAGCCGGAGTGTAGATGGATTAAATTTTTAGAGGATTTGATGGGAGAGTTTTGAGCTGGGATGCGGCGTGGGCGGTTCGATGATTCTTTATTGGGATAAGCTAAGTGTATTGCCTGTTACCTTTTGCTTTCTTTTTTTTTTTCAAGACTTTCTTGATAATTGAGTTTTTTCGTCGCGTTCATTGAGTGATTAGTTTTTGTAATTTGTAACTGACTATTTTGTTATCGGTTTATTTATTTATTCTACTATAAAATACAAATTCGATCGCGACTCAAAATTTAGTTAACAGTAATAATTTATAGACATCCGGATGGAATTAAGCTGATGCATTGAAAAATTAATTTGGATCGATAATTTTTCTTTACAACGTATAGCTTTAAATAAAAGTACACTTAAAAATTCGAAACCATATTTCCCGAAGTAGTCTCAAAAAGGAAGCATTATAAATGTATTTGCAATTAAGTATGCAAATCCGCGGCCGATTTCGAAGGCCAGCCTTAATTGACTGTCCTTCACGAGCATCAGCCCCCTTGGCCAAAGCCGCTTAAGCTTTTTCTCGTGGCAAAGCACAACAGTTGTTGTTGGAGCTTGCGGCGGTTTTTGCAAAGTCCCGGGAGAGCGTGACGCTTAAATTCGCGGCTTTGAGCTTGCGCCCGAGAGCACGAATTTCGTTCGGTGGTTGATAGTTTGCCGGCGAGCAATTTTTACCTTTTTTTTTTTTTTTTAACCAAATCGTTCGTCGCGAGGTCTGATGAGCTCTTGTTGTTTACGTACCTCTAAAAATGCAGTACTCGCAAGGGAGAAAGAGAGCTCAAATTGATTCGCGGAACGGTTTTAAAAAATTCAAAGACTCCGCGGGAAAGTTTGTACAAAGTAAGATTTTAGAAGTTTGAAATAAAAGTTTGAAGGGTTTATAGTTATAAAGGCGAGCTGAAATTTTTAAAGGTATATACAAGATTTAAACTTTTAACGATCCTCCTCGACCTTTTTTTCTTTTTTCTAATGTTCCTTTACTGAATTTAATTGATAAACTTTGGAAAAGAATAAAAGACGACGCGCGGTTTCGGATGAATAATCCACGCAGTCTTACAACCTAAACCAATTTCTTGCGGGCCCAAAGGAAGAAAAAAAAAATGTACCAATAATATCCAGACGCGGGGGGAAGTCCGATGGAGCCATCAGCGGCACAGCTGTGTGCTCAAGAATCGGTCAGAAAAGTCATTGGCAAAGTTAGGGAGGGAAGACAAATAAAACGACCAGACGGAAAATTGCGATACACGGGGGCTGCTTCTTATTTTATTTTTTTAAGTTCAAATTTATTGTATCTGTATAGGCGGAGGGGGAGTTTAATAACGAAACGATTGCCGTTTTGTAATTTCGATATTGTCTCGGGCTCCGAGTGGCAATTATCGTTTCCGTATACTAAGTGAATTTTCCGGGAAGCTGGATTTACACGGGTTTAATTAAACCTCCGAGGTTTTGCTCCGTTTATTATTTTTTTACACCGTTTAAAAAATCCAAAATTAACATTTTTCTTATCGGTCGACCCATCCAGCGAGTGAATCACGCCAACACTCAAACTTTGAAAACCCCCGCGGAAAAATAGTAAAAAAGAAAGAAAAGAGAGAAAGTTTTTTTTTATTCCATCTTGAAAGTTGCGCCCCATTATTCTATTTTATCTCGTCAAGTGTCATCAAGCTCGGCAAACACACTTACCGGGGGCGTAGGTAAAAACGCGGAACCCGCTCGATTTTTCTCTCATCCCCTGTCCTTATCCAGTTTACAGTCGGTGGGAGTAATTACATCCGGGGAAAATCGCGATTGTCGTAAAAGAGTACGACGACGAGCGACGATAACGAGCGAAGATGTGTTAGCGCGACCGTCCACTTGGGCATGCGACGACACTGCCAAGGCAAATACACTTTTCGATCCAGGACCGAATGACAATGGACCGACCGGACGCGAACCATTGTCTGCTCGGGATCGTTCGAGCGAGCGTCTTCGAGGGGTGCTTTAAAACTATGACGATTCCTTTTTTTTCTCGAGAGGATGCCCGATTGGAAAATAGAATTTTTATTCTGTTTGAATTTTTTTCTATTCAGCGAGTGACCTCGATTTAAATATAAAACTTCTGAGGTGATACTTAAATGATTTTTGAGTTTAGTCAGTTTATCGGTTTAATTTTTTAAATATCTAATCTTGAGATCTGAGCGAAAAAAATTTTGTTGTGAGTAATTTTACGAATTACATTTGTCTATTTAGTATTGGCGATACAACTACAGAAAAATCGTCTGCTTTACGAGTGATGAGTTACCTGATTTGCACGGGTAGCATAGGAAGTGGAACGGTTTCTTATGGTTATTTTCGATTTAAGATAAAAAAACCAAGTAGGTTATCTGCATAAATAATTTATGAAACCTCTAAAATAATCTGGAAAAGTTTTTTCAGCCATTTATAAAGTAAATTAATTTTGAAGTCGTTACCATACCCTAAACTACACGGGTAGTATATCTATAACAATGACGTCATTTTCATGTATATAGATATACGTGTTTAAGACCTATAGTTGTATCGACAATAGTTCTTCAAGAGCCGCGGTGGCTCATCGGGTTTGATATACCGGACTCTGGCGCCGAGGGCCCGGGATCTATTCCCGCTGCCGGCACCTCTGAAGTTTAATTTCATGTGCTTAATACCGCGGTTCTAAACGGTGGGCACGGCTCGATCGGAGACCTATAAACGCTCTCCCGATCGAAGCGTGCTCCCCACAGAGGTCTTAGTTTGGGTCTAGATGGTAACACACCGGCCCCGTGGATTGGGGCCTAGAGACCCAGAAGCGGGACCAGCAGCGGGAGTTCGAGCTGGACTCAAGACTGAGACCTCGGTCATCCTGGTATAGGTTTTTTCCCTACGATGTGGGATTTTACTATACGCACAGCGCAGTTGCTGCACCTACTCGCTGCGTCAGGAGATTGGGAATTTATAGGGAGGAGGGTTTTTTTTTTTTTTTTTTAAGTCAAAATCAAAATTTTTGAAGTAATTTTTTTCATTTATGGTCTAAAAAATTTTTTTAACAAGTTCATTTTTAAATTAACAAGCTTAAAAATTCTTAGCTAATAGTCTTTTATTACTGTCGTTTTAAAGGCAGGGTAAATATTAAAAAATAGTTACATGAAATTACTTGAGCTTTATGAAGTCTCTTTATAAGTACCAGCTCGTATTCGCAGTGAGCTTCAGGAAAAATCCATTACTCTTTGGTTACATTATCAAAGATGAATATGAACTGCATATTACATTTGTAATTCACACAGAGAATCATTCAACTCCATTTAAGAGTTACATTTTCTCTAGAACCAATACTCAGAAAGTTAAAAAAGCATTACGACATCTTAAACTCATTACCCTGATTACCCGTCGACATAGAAAAGACGTTTTGTTGGAATATCTGGCAACCAGGTTTAAGGCGTCTACAATTTTGCTTTAAAAAAAAGAAGAGAGAGAGAGGAAACAAGATGGAATTACAGGGAAGGAAGAGCCCGGCAAAAGAAATAAAGAAATCACTTAATGTTCTCAGTAGCAGAGGCCTGTTATCATTTTAACTCCGATATAAATTGCAGTCGATTAGTGTAAGACCTCACAAACAGATACACTCCCGGGTCCGTCCGTCCTCTTCTCCAGTGATTATTCCATTTACTTTGTTTATTCTTCTCTCTCTCTTTCTCTCCTTTTACTTGATAAAAGAGGGTCTCCTTCCCGGCTGGGTAGGTGTTCTCTCGGTGCTAAATTAACGCTAATGTGAAATACAGTCCCATTTGGAAACTGTTTAGCGAGCTGAGAAACTTTAAGTTTAATCATCGGGACAAATTAACAAAGACTCGGCGTGGCAGTCAGAAGAGACGGAAACTGAGTTAAGGAGGATGTCGCATTCAGTTTTGATGAAAACTTTTTGACTCGTACTCTTTGGCAAACGAATATTTATGGTCTTGAAAAACTGTATTCTTTTTTTTTTCCAAAAAAAGTATGACAAAGGCAAGAAGACATTGCGTGCATGCGGAAAAAAGTACCGATATTCAGTTGCGTGACTTTAAATTTATTTCGTCAAGTTTTTCGGTAGTTCGACGTGCGTGCGCACACTGTTTGGTAAATAAATTTCGAGTGCAACGCTTCATTTTTCGTGATTAATGGCCCGTGGTTTAAATAATAACGCCAGGGACCGGATGAAACATGGCTTTTAACCGTGTTCTTTTTCATGGAAGATAATGCGCGCGCGAAAGAAATTTATTGAAATCAGCGTACCGTGGAAGTTTGTACTTTTTAATTGGTGCGATAACGCGGAATGATTTTTAAATATTTCATTTTTACATTTAAATGGAATAAACGATCTTTTCAAACTGTAATTACATGAAAAGCGCTTTAAAAATTTGCAAATGCATAAAAAGTTTGAAGGCAGGTAATTAGTATTTTTTCAATTAACTTAACTGTTGTCAATTGTAACTTCGAAAACTAGATTGATTATCAATCGAAGTTTTAAAGTTACATTTGGAACTTTCGAGCTTAAATCAAGTCACTCTTGCGGCAATCATACCAATGCTATCAATTTCATTAATTAAACGTTAAAAAATTCGTATCCCATTTAGAGAAATTTGACTCATGCCTCTTTTAAAACGTAGCAAACACAATTTTTCAAAATTTCATTAAACAACCATACGTATGAGAAACGAGTTTAATTTAGTTGACAAGTAGTCAAAGTTCGGCCCTTATCCACGATTCGTCGTAAAAAAGAGTCGGAATAAACGCAAATGAAGCGCATTGGACGTCGCAGAAAGCGGAGTAATGGACTTTTCTTTCCTGCCACCATTCGTCATTTTCTTTCGAGAAGTCTGTGCTTTCGTTCCCTTCCATTGTATACATGATGTATATTGAGGAAGATAATCTTTTCAGCGACGGTTTTTTTTTTTACATTCGCCAACTTGGATCCCCCCCTTTCTTTGTACGTAATGGTCTTTTTTTCGGGAGCGCTGAAGTACCGCGAAAGTTTTGAATGGATGACAAATTTACGATGAAGAATAGACGCAGCAGCAGAATATTTTTCAATTGGCCGTAATGCAGTTACATTTTGTAACTGTCAATTATCCGGTGATAACAGTCATGACAAATGAAAAGCAAAGAATTACTAGGCAGCTTTCAACTTACTTTTTTACATCCAAGATAATTTTTTAAGCCGTAGAGACGTTGTTAAAATACCGCGTATTATATTTAAATTTAAGCTCTTTGACGATACTAATTAACATTTCTTTTGGCAGCCAAAATCAAAGCAGAAAGCCAGGAACAAAGTAGCAAAAGTATTATATCATCCTCTTACGCTTACACTTTTTTTCCAGCCTCGCGTATAATAATTCAACCGCAACCGCTCGCTCTGCATCCTTCTGGTTAATTAAAGCCTCCCCGTGAAACCCCCCCCCCCAGGTTCGGTTATCTTTATTACCGTCTGTCGTGGCCTTTTTTACTTTTCTTCAAGGTTTTTTTCATTTTTTTTTTTAGCGCAAAGTTCGAGCAAGAAGTTTCCAAAGCGCAGCTGGCGCCTCCTCCATGTTTTGGTTTTTTAAACTCTACCTCCTCGGGTGTAGTTTTAATTTTACCTTTTATTTTTTTTTGTTCGCGGAGAAAAATTAATATTACGGAGGAGGGGGGGAGGGGAATTGAAAAGTTAGTTTTATTACGGGAGAGATTGCGCGGGGAGGGGGAGGGTTTTTGATGAGGAAAATTTTTCGAGGAGTAATTTTGCTCGGGGCTTTATTGTTTCAAGAGGCCGCGGCTCTGATAATTTTATCGGGGTCGTGTTAATGGTTTTCGTGGCTGTATTAATACACCCGCGCCTTTTTTTTATCGCTGATTCTTCGCGATAACTCCGGGGGATGATAAAAAAAACACTTCGTGGAAATCAATGTTCAGACGTTGTAGTAAATTTGACAGGGAGATCGCATATAATAAAATAAGTTTCTTTTGTTTTACAAACTTACGAGAGCGGTAGTTTGGTCCTTCGAGCACTCACCTGGAACACAAAAAAGCATAAATTTATTTTTAATATAGAGATAATTTACTAGAAAAAAAGAGGGGGAAATTTTTACCAGGAAAAATCGAAGTACAACAACGCACGCGTCGCGCCCCCAAGAATTATATCTTCAATCTTCTCGAAAGCTCCACCGGGTACACAAGCGATTTAACGCGAACGCGGAGAATAAGAAAAAATCGAGGAATTAAAAAAAAAAAAGAAGAAAGAAGCTGTTGTAGGAGGAAAAGCTCGTCGTTTAAAGTAGTTTTACTTCCCAGAGCTTTTTTCTCCGGAGCTCTTCGATTATTCGAATTTGCCTCGGGTGTCTCTCGGTTTTTCCGCTCGCGCTTCTGATTGGCACTTTGCCTCGGTTCTCATTCTCGCTCACCGTCGCGTCGCGTCTCCTCCACCTTTTTCTTATTTATTCGTTTAAACCTGAAACGACTTCGATTTAGCTTTCACTACCAGTGCTTGCAAGCTCCCCCTAACTCGACGTTGAAGTGGCCCTCTTTTTTTTAATGGAGCTGATTAGCGAAATTTTTTCTCGAATCAACTACTCCGGAAAAATATTGTATGTTCATTCTTCTCTCCGGAGAAGAAAAAGGGCTTTAACATTAATTAAAGAGAAACAGTAGAATTGGTTTTCAGGTACAATGGGGCGCGGTCTTATGAAAAATGTAAGAATTGTGAAGTGGGAGTTTTTCATGGACCGACAGCGGTCGCTGAGCTAATTTCAAAGATTGTTTGAAAATTAAACTCAAATTAATTAAGAAAACTTTCAGTCCTGGATTTGGATATTAAATGACATAATTTTTTCCTTGATATAAATTTCGAGGCCCCCTAAAAGTTTTAAAATTTCACCCGGTAGATTAAATTACTAAAGTTAAAATTTTGAGTGCCGCTGCACCCCGCACTGCAGCGCTTCACCTCAAACGAATTTTAAAACAAAGTCTTCATAAATCAACATGGATACTATAGTTTAATTCGACTTTTACGCTTTTAAATTTGATTAATTTTTTTTGCAATTCACTGATGCTTTCTTGCTTTTTCATTGAAATTTATTAATAAAAGTATGATTCAAAAATAAATCAGAATGAATTGAATTTTCAACTTTTAAATTTTTTAATCGAAAGAAAGTCACAGTTATAAAACAAAGAAATTTGTAGTGGAAACCGGATGTGTATAAAATATAAATAAACAGATCTTGTCAATTTTTAATAAATACATACATTCTTGTATTGATGGAATTTTTATTTTAGAATCAGATACACGAGTAAATAAAATTTAATGTAATTTATTATGTTTCAGAAGTTTGATTAAATTTTAACTAGCAACACTTTTATTTCATTCTCTTCCTCGCGTAATCCTCTTACGGTAGTTCTGCATTTCAACAAAAATTAGACCAACAAAAAGCTCGAAAAACACGAAACTGTTCAATTTGAAGATTACCCAGCTCCCCGTAAATTTGGACTTAAACATTATAAATTTAAGTTAAAAATGAGTTCAATAAACCCGGTGGCTCAGCGTAATATTAACAATGGCCCAGCTGTAAGAAGGCCAGCTCGTAAAGCATTACTTTGATTCCGGGTTTTATGGCCGATGCCGGGGCATAACAGTCCCTTTTATTTTCGGCGGTGAAAAGGCGCGAGCCAAATACGTTTCCTTGGCTCCTACTGTTGCCGGGGAGTAAGAACGAGGAACTTTCTTGGTTGCAGCTCGCTCTCAGGAGGAATGATATCCTTTGAGGCGCGGCCCGCCGCTGGTTTTCATAATCTTGGGAAAAACGACCACGTTTTTCATCGTTAGGAAGGCTTTGAACAGTGTTATTCTTTGTGTTTGAGTTTTATTAATTTGATGGAGTTCTTGGCAGAAGGCTTTCTTTTTTTTTTTGTTCTCTAATTAGGATTTTTTGCAAGTTATGCGGGCGGTGAGATGATAAAAAGTTTTATTTTCAAACCGCAAATAGTGAGGGTAGGATTTTGAAAATGTGGCTAAATTCGCACTTTTATTGAATAGATGAAGCAAAATTTAGAAAATTCAAATCGTCACGGTAAATTTTTTCATGAAAAATCGAGTGAAAAATAGTACAAATTTAAATTATTGGAGTGTCAAGCAACTATAATTACTTTGTATGGAAGCCAGTTGAATATTGGAATTCATATAATTTTAAATCAATTTTTTTTAATAAAAATGAAAATGTGTTTCACAAAATAAGAAACTTCTTTGAAAAATTTTATAATCGATTGAAATAAAATTTTCAACTGTTGAGGAACTTTAGAAATTTAAAGGTAACTTAAAAGTCGGGACTCTTATTTCGAATAATCGAGGTTTCACTACAGTAGTTTTTTCCAAGCATTCGTAGGTATTTTGAATGATGAAGATTTGAATTGAAGTAAAAGCTGCATAGAAACTGTGTTTCCTTAAGACTCGTAAAAGCAACTCCGACCTTTTCCGATACTTCTTTTACCTACAATTGACCTAAAAACTCAAGATCCGCGGAGGCAGCCCACCGAAAATACTACATAATAGTTGCGGGGGGTAACGAAATTAGGAGAAGCAAAAGTAAAGTTCGGGAGGTGCTTTTTAATCCCACCGACTTTGCCCGAGAAAATATTTCCAGGAAGCTCGCAACTTACGTTTCAGCTTTTTACGGGCTTTCGTGGTTTTCAGTGCGGGAAAAGTATTTTCGAGGTCTGCGGTCACGTCTATTTGCCGAATTGAACGAGGGGTGATTATGAGACCGGGAATCTTTATAACTGCAGTTTTGGTAATTCTCTTCCTTTATGCTTTGGATGAGTTATGAGTTACCGAAAGTTTTTGTTAAATATTTTGAATGACACATTGTTTCCTGAATTTTTTTACCAAGAAAATGGAATTCATTGTCTTCATCGAGTATAATGCATTTAAATAAAACAAAATATTGTGAAAAATAAATTTGAAAAGAAATACAAGCTTTTGCAATAGTGCGCATGCTCGAAAAATTTCCATCTTTTTATAGTAATCCTCTTTATTAAAGTTTCCAACCGTAAGTATCAAGGACGTCCTGAGATTTTCATCAATTTCTGCAAATTTCATTTATCAAGCGTGCATACCTAATACTTTTTGGCATCCAACACAGTTTTCTTTTTCCGGTAGCTAGTTGTTTGAAAACTCTTTTATACGGAGCGGTACAGCTATCTGCATAAAGGCATAATTCAGGAAAACAAGTTGCTCAAGCGTTAATAAATTTTATTTGACTTTGGAGCAAAACGGAAACTCCAAGTAGTTTTATATTCTCAAAACTTTGTTTCGCATAAAATCGAATAATTTTTAAAAAGTTGGTGTATTTGTAAACAGTTTTCTAATTTTTTATTTTTTCATTCGGGTAGATTACCGGAGGAAAAGTTTGAAAAAACTAAACTTGTATATTTTCTTATTTTCGAGTTGTTGAATAATTTAAAATAATGATTGTTGTTAAATTTATTTTTTAATTTTTAAATAACTATGATAAAAAACATTTTTTTTTTTTTTAATATATATAAATTTTTTTTTCTTAACTCAAGGATATTGACCAAGAGTATAATCCTCGTACAAAGTGAATTTTCGCGGTGTAACATATATCTCGAAAAAGGTGCCTCCTGGCGCGCGTTTGCTCGCGTACAAGGAAGAAGAAAATTCTACTGGAAATCGCATATCCTTCTTTATAGCGCGGAGATCGAAGATATCGTCCGGAAAGTGTGTTTATATGAATGTGTTTTGGGTGTGGTTTTGAGGAAGAGACGAGGGGGCAGGGGGAGCAAAAAAATAGGGAGTTTACGAGGTAGAGCCAGAAATTGAAAATACGTGGGCTGTTCCGGTATCCGATACACGTATTTTAACCCTGTTTATTGCAATAAAATAATTTTACCAAATTTAATAAATATCAACCTAACTTTCCCAGCGAAAATAAGAAAATAATTTTTGACTTTGTAAATTTTATACAGAGTACCGGAGATGTAAACGATGCGTACTTCAAAGGTTTAATCAAGCTCGATTTGACGGTTAAATTGCGCGTCGAGATTGATTGATCGTCGGTTATTGATACACCTCATAAACAAACCCGATTGATGGTTATTTCATAAAGCGCTAAAAACAAAAAAAAAAGTGCGCGTTCAATCTCAACAATTTCGCGGATGAAGAGCATCCCGACGAAATTTCGATTAAGCCTCGCTCAAAGAAATAGAATATCGAATCGGTGATTATACTACCCATCATAACCCGATCAAAGGGCGACCCACAAAAAACAAAAACGCGCAATTCACAACAGCAGCGGTGGATATTCATTCCGCAAAAAAGGAACATCGCTGTTTTTGGCAGCTTTCCGGGTAACGTTTCACTTTCGCTCCCCCAATTCCATTACCGTTCGTTTTCCTCCGCCCGATAACCGACCTGATGGCTCTCTATATTACTACGCAGGATGATGAGCGACTTTGGTATTTTCGTGTTTGCGTTTGGATTACGATAATTTCGAATAAAATACCACGTACGGTCAAAGTGGTTTAGAGTTTTGGAAGATATTTTAAATTTAAAACTGGTGTCCATAGGAAACGGCCGGTATCGTTAAAAAATAATTGCACCTCGTGAACTCCTACTTTAACGGTTCGTGAGTAAAACTTGAACGATCGAACCTACTGCCGTTTTAAAGGGTACTGCTAATTACGAAAGAAATTGCCAGTCATACTTTTAAAAGCAACGTAGATTATCTTGAGTGGATGAAGTAGCACGGTTTTTTCAAAAAAAAAGCTGCGAGAGGATAGTTTTGGTAAATATAGGTTCCAAGCGATGAAAATTTTTAGAAACAAAAAAAACATTGGATTTGACAGCTACATCTCCCTACCAGTCGATACAGTTTTATGAGACTTGACAAGTGTTTTGTCTATCATCACAACGAAAACGTTGGTGAATAGGTAACACAGAAGAAAAATACTTCATTAATGGTCAAAAATTAGTTGTCTTTGAAAATTCACCAAATTTTCGACTATCTGAACCAGTGTAACTTCCAAATACAAATTCAAATAAAATAAAATTTGTTTCGAACGAATATTGTAATTACTTGTCGCAATTAAAACTTTGAATCGAGTGGTCATAAGCTTTGGATTGCTTCCGGTCCCCGCGTTTCAAACCAAACGGCCCGCATACCGTGTTTCCGGGGCGCTCGTTGAAATACCAAAGAGCCGTCAGTGTCCCCCGTGTTTGATGATCTATGCATAATCATAAACGGATTCTCGTCAAATAATGCAGGCAATGCGCGAATACAGTTTCACAAGGAGGTGGCGCTTGTGTCGCTTTGATCGCGCGGCCCTCAATGAGTTTGTTTATGAGACCTTTGACGGATTTTAATCGGGACTCGATAATCCTTTTAAGTGTCGTTGTCGAACCGGTAAACAATTTACATTCGAAGTGGTTACAGAACTAACAAACAATTACTCACTGTAACTGGACCAGATCAGTGGAACTCACCTGAAACAAAAAAAAAAAAAAAAAAATGAGAATAATTGAAAAAAAAAAAAAAATTAGAAATTTATTAGTGTCATTGAAGTAACCCCGATTGATATAGTTTACTAAACAAACGGGCTCCGAGCGATAACGCACATTCTCCGAGCGCAACGAGGCCTGATGCGCGAAGCATACGGTAATTGGGCTCGGTCTCCACCCCGTGACAAGGTAATTAAGTACGCGGGTTGACTCGATGAATTTCCTTGGTGACGCTGCGTTTAGTTCATCTCCCGCGTGGCCGACTCGACCGGCTAAGCCGATTAAACTATGACTAACGTTTTGTTGTTTTTAGAGATTTCGGCGAGGGGGAGGACCGGGGCTTCATTATTAAGCTGTTGATCGGTCGCTTCTTTATGCTTGCCCGATTATTATCATACAAATATGTTTTGTTAATTACGGGGATTTTCACTATGTTTGTTTAGATTATGATGTGAAGTTATTTTCGAAGTCTGTGTTTTTGTGGAATAAGGTCATAAGTCACTTTCAAAAAAGTCCCGGAACGGTTTTTATTATGAACTAAACATTATTTTCAAATTATTTAATGTAAATGCTGCGAAATTCTTTCGCTCTAGATTGATATAAATATTAAAAGAAATGATGAATTCTTGTTTTTCATCATTTTTAACTTCCTCTAGAAAGCTTTTGTGAGCTTTTTTTACAAAGCGACTTATGATATTTTTCCTTGGGACCACAGAATTAGTAACATTGATAGAACAGCAGTAAATACGTGTATTTTGTTTTAAAGTTTTTCTTCCGACAGCAAACTTTTAAACTATGTAATTTTTTTTTGTTGGTTTTTTTGTGGTAAGCAGAAAAATTCTATCGTATTTTATTTTAATTTAGAAACAATTTTTCATCAGTTTTAAATATTTTTTTTCAATATTATCAGAATGTTCAATTTTTTTTGTTTTAATTTTTGAAATACAAAAAATCTGATGGAATTTTTAAAATGATTTTTAAAATAATTCAATATTTTGACGAGCTTTATAATCAGTTTATTAAAAACTGATTGGAATCCGGATTTATTTAATTTTCTTTGTTTGTTTTGTGCTCACGCAAAGATTACTCTGATTAATTAAAACTCTGCAAGCCCCGTCAATTGCAACCCAAAATTCGATTCGCGCATACACAAAGCTGATTTCCTTTTATGATGTATAAAAATTAAAATCATCGTGTAAAGCATAATAAAACCACATGGTTTAAATAAGTCGTTTCACTACTGTAAACATATGTTAGTTTTATTAAGCTCTTAAAAACTGCATCTTTGGATATTTTAATGTAAACTGTCAATAACTTTAGTCAACGAAGTATTTTGCATGAAATATTTGCATAAGTACGTATTGTGATGTTATTTGAAATTGATTAATTATGAATATCGATAATTCATTACCGAATTTACGTAACAGCGGAGGTGTGAGTAATCAAAGAATTAATAATTTACTAAATTATGTGGCATTTGGTACCGCAATCAAATCAGCCATTCAATAATCCTGATGAAACACCACGTTTATTAGAGACATGGTTGATAGAGTTTGTAACATTTTGAGAGATTTGGAATTTTTAATTAATCGTAAATTATTGAAAATAATATGAATTAGTTAAAAATATAATTATTTATGACATTTATGACAAGTGTCTGAATTATTTGTTGTTTTTAACGGCCAGAGTACATATATATATTCTGATGTATAATATGTGCTTTATAAAATACTAGCATAAAACGCTCGCTCGCTTTCTGAAATCTACTTTCTTTATAAATTATTTATGAAAAAAATCCACACCAGTTGAAAAGCAAGGCTTCTCCAAATCTTTCCTCACTCAATTGAACGCACCAGGTCTAATTATTGGCGCGAGACGAAATTTCTTTCGTCGCTCAGGGATTAAAAAAGATCGCGTGACATGCTTCGCTTTCGGCACTCTCGTTCCAAAGACACGATATTCGGAAAAAAAATTCGAACAATGTTATTCGGCTTCTCCGATTGAGTTGGCCACATAGCCCGGAATAATCCCACCCCGCCGAAATCTCAATCAAGCGGACCGCGCGCGGGCTAGCTGCATATCAGCGGGAGTCAAACGGAGCAAACAAAACACGCAAACGGCTCTGCTGGTGCTGCAATAGCCTACAATATCGGCGTTCCAATAATCGCGTGGCACTTCATTCCGGGTCGCGTCAACGAGTATTCTGTGCACCCCCGAGATCTGACATCGGAAATCCTTACGTTCACGTCATTCGTGACGTTTCATCTTCCTTTTTTCGGAATTCATCTGCACTTGTTTTTTTTTTAATTTTTTTACTTTGAGTGGAGTAATAATTGAATTTTTAGTTTTCTTTTGATGATCATTTGGTTGTCAGAAGTTACCGTAATGGGCTAATCTAAATTATTTTATTAAAACCACTTGTAAGATTTTAGCCAGAGAATATAATAACCTTACTGGGCTCAGAATTTGAGAGTGAAAACAAACCGACAAAAAATTTTTCTTCTGTGCGAGAACTTTTTAGGTTTTTTTCAACTCCAATTAAGATTTTTTTTTATTTATATAAAAAAATTGTTCAAATTGTCCGAGAAATTGTCGTAACTGTCCATAAATTTTAATTGGGAAATTCAGCTTTTCAGATTTTTATTTTTTGATCTTTTGAAAACATGAGAAAATTCATACAAAAAGTTTTTCAAAATGACTGTTTCAAAAAACGTTCATACTACTTTATTTATTTACTTTTTCTTTTGTGGTTGTAGTTCATTTAATACCAAAAAGTTTTATTCTTAAAATCTCAATAACTTTGATAAATAAATTTCGTCTGAAACATACAAAAAGCCATAAATAGAGTGTCACGTACGCACTGTCCCCTGGACAGGCGTACGAGGGGCCTTCAAGGCCGTAACGAAGCTTTAGCCACGCGAGCTACAAGCACAAAGCTACGCGTCAGCAGATCGGTGGCCACGAGCGGTGGCCTTGATTGCGCGCTAGTATAGTGCATAAGAAACGTCCGATGCGCTCGATGTCAGGTGATGGGACGAACCCCAATCAGCGGGCTTGATTATGTGCTGACAGGGGCAGAGAAGCTTCTAGAACATTCGATGAGACCGACGTGTCAACCCCTACCAAGGGGGCCCGGCTGACGAAAATCGGCGCGACCGCGGATATAAAAACTACGGACGCGAGGCCTCGGGAGCGCATAATTACTCACCACACCCACACACTTCCTCTCTCGGATCCAAGTTTTCAATAAAGTACGAGTTAACGAGTAAATACGGAGTAATCAATTTCTCTCCCAGTGTACCCAAATCCCTTTTGGTATCGTTTAGCTTGCCTAAACGACCCAAAGCCACTTACCCTCAGGAGGAATATAGACGTCAGGGACGTCACAAGAGTAAAGGTAATGAGTTGGAAAATTCGTTTAGCCCTTCTCACGTCTCGTTTCAGCACCTTTTGAGAGACTAATGCACATCCGCAAATTAAAAGGGCAAGCCAGCTCTCAAAGTGCACCAGCTGTGTCTACAGCGGTAATTGAGTCCGCACGTGATGTCATTTTTCACGTTTTCTTTGTCGCGCCTTGCGTCTTTTTAACGCCTGCGGCCGGCATTTGAATTATAAACGGTCCGCCGTGTTAAATAGCCGAGTAATGCACGGGGATTCGCCGGTAGCAGATGTATGCGTTTAATTTGCTCCCGGGGCTGCTCTGCTGTAGGTAGGTAATGAGCTTACGCTGCGTTTGACTCGCGGCCCTTCTTTGATTAATTTCGCTGGGAAAAGTGAAAAATTGTGATGGGATTTTAATGGGTGCGTTTTTCCCGCGCTCTCGAGTAGGTGTTAATTAAGGTGATAACGACGCTCGTTTTATTTGTTTTGTCGGAAGTATTAGAGCTTTTTTTTTTTTTTTTCGTTTTAAATCTCGATGTGTGGAAATAGACTTTTTTTCCGTTTACCTTCTACTTCTTCTTCTTTTTTCATTTCACGACATGTCAAGTTTTGCGACCACATCGCATGACTTACGAAAATAAACTCTCGCTTGTACCGTGAGATGTGTATTAAAGAAGAAATATCTTTAAGACGCGCTGGAGCCATTGAAAGCGTCTGTGACCCAGATGGTTTATTTTTGATAAATTTTTATTATTCGGCTGAGTAAATAGTAGTGATGATTTATCTTGTAAATAAATTATTTTATTTTGTTTTTTAACAAAATCACATAAATCTAGGATGATTTTTAGGGCCTACAATGTTCGGGTCATAAAGCTAAATTACTAGTTTGCTTGAATTAATAAGTATTAACAACCTGCAATATATTAGGCAAGAACACTCTAGAATTATTATGAGCTTGCGCTTATTTATTAACATAGTTAAACTACCTCTTGTACTGATTCCTATTTTTCTAAACAATGGATACAATTCATAAGTAATTTTTTTTTCAACGAACACTAGCTTTTGTTTTGAGGAATTTTTTTTTTAATACTTATTTATAGTCGCGACTTTTTATGCTCCGTATGGGCTTATGACGACTTTGTCCCTACACTGCTTCGCGTTAGCCCATGGTCCATATGGACCAAGTGGAGTACGGGAAAGCCAGGGTATGTGCCTCATTCGAGTTAATCGTAAGACCAGCGCTGAACCGGCAGGCTCATTGGGACTTTTGATCCCACATATCGCCCCCAATCAGATAGTCTTGGATTAGACCAGTGCCGAAGCGGGTAGGCTCATTGGGAAGGTATGCCCCAAATATTGCCCCCGGTCGAGATAAACTTACGACCAGCGCTGAAATGATGGCCCCCGGTAAACACCGACTCCAAAGCAGTCAGGGTGAACGTAGGGATCGACATAACCAACGCAACGAACGAAGAAAATAATTCCAAGTTAGTTGCGCGGAGAATCGAACCCAAGACCCCAAAGAACGACGTTGTTTCAGAAGCGAGCACGCTAACCACTGACCCAACGACCGCTCAGTTTTGAGGAATTATTCAAAGATCAATTTATTATCCAGATTACAATTTTTTTTGTATAAACAGCAGTGAGTGGATTTAAACTTGAGCCTTTAAACTGCTTTAGTATTGCAGCAACTGCAAATCAATTAATAACTAAATTTTAATATTTTTGCATAAATATTCATTGCAATAAAATAAAATAAAAATTTAAGCTCGCACCGGCACCATTGTAATATAATTAATCCTCGATCTTTAGAAAAATCTCCCAACCAAATTGAAAGCTCAAAAACAGTTGATGAAAAATTAACTAGCCGGAAATCTCTTTCGCTGCTCGAATCTTATAAATAAAGCGGTATCTGAGTAAAGCCGTTCAATAAAATAGAGCCCGTAAAGACGATATCGAGACAGACAGAGAGAGACGACAAAGAGAGGGTGGGAAAAGGCAACAAGCCGAAGACACAAAGTCAAAGGATGTATCGAGTAGCTATTGGGTCTTCTCTTGGGTTTGATATACTTCGCTAAAAAAGAATAAGATTATATGCTCGAGCACGAAGAGGGTGCGCCCGGGCGGTTGCGTTGGCAAACTGCCATTTGCATGAGCTTATGCGAGCGGACGATAAGGCGAGAAGAAGGAGCAAGCCAATGAATAAAAGAGTGGATGAGGGAGGAAGGAGGTTAATGAAAGTTGATGAGGAGCCTACACCCGCCCGACTTAATTGGCGATCAGAGATCCAACCGGGATCGATACGATATTGGTATTGATTTGCCCGCCCTGGCTTTAAAGGTGCGAGAGTTGTAAGGATTTACATCCAAGAGGGAGGCTTTTATTCTTCATGACTCGTGCTTAAAGATCTTTTTCCAAATGATCGACTGGGGTAATAGCGATGAATGATTTTTTTCAATTACGATTTTTTTGAGCTCGTCTAAGCGATTGTTTTTAACAAATTTACTACGAAATGAGCTTGCAATTAATTTTAGGTTAAGGGTATAGGTATTTATAATTTTTGGTTATTTATTTTGTTAATTAAAAAGTATCCATACATTTTGTGATGATACGATTTAAATTAAGTTATTAATTTTTGTTTAAAATGATATTTTGAATTATACAAAAATTTATTTTTAACGTAATTGTGTCGAAATTTTTTTATTATATGCGTAGTACATTTCATATCGACGGGGAATCGAACCCACGATCTCTCATAATCTCAATATAATGGCTTTGCTGATAAGACAGTGCAGTTGGTACCTACATTGCCGGTCTTTGAGTCACGTGGTACACAACAACAATGACTGACTACTGACTACTGATGCCGGAAAATTCTGTGAAACAATAAAAGTAAAGTTTTTATTGTTATAGAAGCACAAGATTATTGAAATAATTCGAAGTGGAAAGATTTTCAGTTGTCTTAGTCTAAAGTATTCTCTTGTGCTTTGGTAGATTTTAGGTAAAAATTTTACTTTCTTGTTGCACCTAAACTTTTCTTATGCTCATTACTTTTTTTTGTTTTAGATGATATGATTGTACTTTTTAAATTAAAAAGAAATAGAATCACGAAATGGTAAAAATGTGCTTTGAAAATTTGTTTTAAAATAATTATGATTTTATGACTGAAATGGATGTAAAGAAACTAAACAAAACCATGGCTAATGACAAGTCCAAAGGTCTTGAACAGTTTTTTGTTCATAAACCAAATAGTGATTCAATCAATGATGTAACTTCTAGTTTTGATATTTCCACTAATGATAAAAGTTCTCCATCAATGGAAAAATCAAATTTAAAAAGTGAACATTTTAAAGTACTATTTGAAAATTGTATAGCTAAATCTGAGTTTAAAAATTTTTATACTTGTTATAACTGTAGTTTTGAGGTGCCTTGTAATCGATTAGATATTATAGATTTACATCTTGAAGTTAATCCAAATCACAATATTAAAAGTCAAACTCTGTACAAAGTAGATGAATCTAGTGAAAATGAGCTTTCTTTACTTGGAGAAGATATGTACAAAGAACTAGTGGAAAACAGTATTGTTTTTATAAAAAAAAGTTATTTTTGTAATTTTTGCAAGGAACAGTTTAATGATTTTCTGGAAGTTTGGTCACACTTGAATCAACATGGACATAAGACACAATCCTCTTTAATTTCTAGTAATTCAGTTAAGTTGTCTTTAGAAAATACACCAATCCAAGAAAATACTCAAGAATTCAGCTTTGATGAGAATTTCACAACGATTCAAAAATCAACAGGATTGTCATCAAATTCTCAAAAAAATAAATGTGCTCAAAACTTTTTTCAAAATTTTAAAGATAAATTAAATGCTAAAGCAAAGAAAAATTTAGATGTTTCAAAAGTTGACGAAGTTAATAATAATATTACCGGTGAGACTGCACCAAAGGAACTGATTAAACTTATTAAAAATTTAAAGTCTTTAAATTATCACAAACCAAGTATTGAGATGCAACTTCTCACCAAAGCTAATAAAAAGTTGCTTACGGTTCAAAAATCAACAGAATTGTCATCCAATTCTCAGGAAAATGAATGTGCTCAAAACTTTTTTCAAAATTTTAAAAATAAACTAAATGCTAATTCAAAGAAAAATTTAAATGCTTCAAAAATTAATGAAGTTACTGATAATATTGCCAGTGAGACTGCACCAAAAGAACTGATTAAACTTATTGAGAATTTAGAGTCTTTAAATTCTCACAAACCAAATAATGCAGATGGTGTACTGACTAATTGTATTAAAGTAAATAAAAAATCAAAAAAGCCATTACTGAAGTATTCAAGAGAAAAAAAGCCTCAAGTTCCTACAATGAGAACTGAAAAATATTATTCTAGAAAATATTCTTTATTTCATGATAAAAATTATACAGAATTTTGCATTGAAGCTGGAGAAAAAAATATTTATAATGTTTCTCAGGAAAAAATATGTTTAATGAAGTTAGGAGTTTCATTAACATTTCCTTATTTGTCAGAGCAAGTTTGTATACCTTGTGGACAACAGTTTTTAGATAAAAATCAATTATTGTTCGATCATTTGCAAAGCCATGAGCATATAAAAAATTTGACAAGCTTCATAGCTTATGACAAAGAATTTGAAGATTATCTAGATCAATACAGTGACCTTAAACTTGCCAAATGGTACATGCAAGAAGCGGCTGATGATTTAATTCATTGTTATGCATGTAATATTAAGATAAAAAATCATAATTCAGACATCCTGTCACACATTGAAACATCAAATCATATTTCTCAAAGTGAATGTTGGAAAAATAGATCAGATATTATTATTGAAGAATTCTTAATGATTTTCTCTAAAATTTGGTACTATACTCAGAGATTTTTTTGTGAAGTTTGTAGACAGAGATTAAGCAATGAGATTGACTTTATTATTCATCTAGGAAAACCTCCACACTTTGAAAAAGTCAAAAGATCTAAGCAAAATGGAACTATATTAAATTTTAACTTTTGCTTTACATGTGTAACTTATTGGTATGGCAAGTCTGATTATTATGAAAAGCATTGTAAAGATGATTTACACAAGAGATTTTTGAAAAATGGTGATTTTATGATTCCTGAAATGTCTGCGACTGCATTAGATTTTCTTTCTGATGTAGACAGGAATATAAATTTGCTAGTAAATAAATCCAACAAGCTTCAGTTAGAAAAGTTTAAAGAATTTTTGTTACTAAAAGATATTGAAGAAGCTGTTAACTCGAAGTTTTTAGAAGCTAAAGCTTATGCTTTTGGTTCAAGAATTTCACTCATAGGATTACCTTGCAGCACTCTAGAAATTTTTTTGGATTGCAATAATGTTTACTGTAAAAGCACATCTAAAAAGAACAGTGAGGAGTACTTTGTTACAACCAAGCAATCAGTTGAAAATTTGTCAAATATATGGCTATTACTAAAAGAAAGCTCGCAGGAATGTACAGTGCCAATTCTAAAATTAAAACACATACCAACTAATTTAAAATGTAATATATCTTTTGATAATGGCCTTGGAGTCGAAAAATCATCTCTTATTGGGTACATATAAAAAAAAAGAAAAAAAAAATTTTGTTTAATTATAACTAAGTTAAATATTAATTATATTTTCCAGGTACTATAATATGGCGTATCCCACTTGCCGCGAGATGATTCTTTATCTCAGAAAATGGTTGAATCTTTGTCAATTGGCTGGTCCAGATTGTATAACATTTGCCATTCCGTGGTGTGTCATTTTCTATCTGCAAGTAGAAGGAATCTTACCTTCAGTGTATGACTTGATAGAAAAAAATAATGAATCGGAAATTGTTGATGGTAATTTGGTAGTAAAATTATTGAAATTGAATCCATTTTTTTGATTTAACTTTTAATAGTTGTTTTGTTTTTTAAATAGGCTGGGAGTGTGGTTTTAAAAAACAATTTTTGGTAGAAAATACGGACTCTTGCATAAAACATATTCACGGATTTTTCAATTTCTATGCTGATTTTGATTATAAGACCTATGTAGCAAGCCCTTTTTTGGGAAGAGTAATAAAAAAACGTACATTTGCTTGCCATCATCAGTTACCTGAAGAAATGAAACTGTACAAATTGAGTTTGAACAATCCTGATGCGGAAATCTTAAGAATCGATTCGCCCGTGTGCTTACAAGATCCAATCGATCTTTCACAGAATATAACAGTGGCTCTTAACAAACATCAACTACGTTGTTTTATTAAATACTGCGAAAAAAGTGCTGACAAAATTTCCCCGCAACTTATCCAATGAGAAAAATATTCAAATTGCAATTCTATGGGTTTACGTTACTGTAATTTAAAAAACTTTGAAATCTTCTTTCAGAGATTTAAATATTAATGTGAGGAGTTAAAAATTTAAGTTTATAATTTGTACAGTATCACTTATACTGTCAAGCTTTATTTAGATTTCCTCGTTATTAACGTCATAATATTAATCTTTTTTTTTTTTTACTATCAATTTTTTGAATTTTCATACATCGAAATATGTTCGTCAATAATCCTCAAAAATCATGAAAAAACTTATTTAATTTAACAAGCTCAACCTTGTAAAAAGTTCAAATTTTTTTTACTACAAATTATTATCTTATAAAGATGAAAGAATTTGTTAATTTTTTACCCAGGTCCAAAACACCAGCTGGTAAATTGAAGCAGGAAACTAGCTTGGGTTGTATTAAAAAAAATTATATTCTTTTTCAAAATTAAATCACAAGCTAGAGATTGCGCAGATCACGTATACACATACATGTATATAAGTATAACTATGTTATAATTAATTATTAAATTTAATAAATATTTTTTATAAGTATATTGATATTTTTCATGAAATAATTAACACTTTATTATATACCTTGTTAAATTGAATTTCATTTTCTTCATCTCAAAATACATTTCTATATAATCTGAGTTTAATACAATAGTTTGAGATCTTGATCTTAACTCTTAGTAATTTTAGTTTTTTTTCATGCGATTCTATCAATTTTAATTATTAAAGATTTACAAGTATCTTCATCTAAAATTTATTAACCTTTCCAAATTATGTTATCTATTTTGCTAATATACTAAAACATTTTTTTACATATATGTGTAAGTCTCACACGTATCTTTTACTTTTTTAAATTAATTCATCTCGGTTGTGTTTATCAGAAAAGTATCCCATGGTCAATCAATAAAGGGAGCGCATCCCACTGAAGGAGTAAATCTCCCACAAATCGAAAGCTTCTGAGCTTTGGAATCCGAATGATGGTTCTGGCTGCATTGCCTGTAGATAAAAAAGAAAAAAAAAAAAGAAAAGAAAATCAGCACTGCCAGACAGACTCTTATCGCGTAGCCTGTATTTGCAATCAATTTTAGCTTTTGTCTTTGTTAGGACGGCAGTAATTTTCTCCGGGGCTACGATAAATCGACCAAGTACATACGTTGTAATCATCTTGTCTGCGGGGACGTTTCGTTATATTGTTGAGCTCAGATTTGACTCTATATTTTCCGATAAAATGAATGGCTAGTTTTTGGAATGGCTGACTAGTAAATTTTTCTCAGCGTTTACTCTAATTAGATATTCAACTGTATCAAATAAATAAAAAAGCTACTTTGAAGATATTTATACCAATGAATTTTATATAATTTATCTATTTAATTTACTTATCCAATACTTTACTTTTAAATTCATGCTGCCACATGAGATGATATTATTGTTATTATTAGCTGCAGCAAAATTTTTTTTTCTAATTAATTAAAAATAATTAAGAGTTGTTTTTATATAATCAGCTGACGGATGGAACGATCCTCATCAATCACAGAAACCGTATCCAGCTCCCCGGTAAAATTTCGACCCACATAATAAACTCCCAAAATCCTCTCTCGAAACACGCGCTTTATTTTTCCTGCATCCCCGGCTTGGCGCATTTCGGCCTTTTCTCTGGGCGTTTCCTTGTCCTCTTTCGGATAAAAGAAGGATTTTTCCGATTTCACCCTTCCTTTGAAAACCCTACAATCCCTGCTTGAATTCCTCGGCTTTTTTTCAGAGAGCTTTGCACCAACCCAGGGAATCGTGTTTCTCTTTTGCGCCTCTTTCGTCTTCTTCATCCTCTTCTTCTTCTTGCTCGGACTCGAGGCTCGAAAAATCTAGACGTATAAGTATATACATATTCGGGGATTTTTTTATTTACGTCTTTGAGCGCAGAAATCCTTTGAGGGATGTCTGCTCGAGCGGAATTTCATGATATTTTCATAAAAATTGATTTATTGGAATGGATTTCGAGTAAGATCCTCGTATTTTCGAGCTTTTTACCGAGCTGAAAATAGAAGACTATTTTAGCTGATTATTTTTACGACTGTTTGGCTACTAATAGCCAGTTTATTAAAAATCGATGATGGAGAAATTGATACGTTTCTTCGCGTTTCGTTCAATAAAAAGTAATTTACTGAAATTGATATCATCGAGCTATTATTAATTTCCAGTGATAGAAAACAATTTTATTATTATTACTTTTTTTGTTAGACAAAAAGTAAAGATTTTTTTTTTCCTGGTAGCCTAGCTCGTATTATTATTCATCGGCCAGACTCTCGAGGGGAAAGGCCAACATTTAATAACGTTGATTCTACCCTTTGGCTTTATGAAACCGACATCTTTATGAACTCGCCCGAGCTTTCTTAATTCAATTTTCAAAACTTTTCCCCTTTCACCGCTACCACCGCCGACGAAAAAAAAAAAAAAAAAACCCGAGGAGGAAGAAGAAGGCTCTCATTATTAATCATGCACCTTTTTATACTTTTATAAGTTGCGAAAAAAAAAAGTGCGAGGATCGGTAGCTAATACAAAAGCCTATCGTTAATTAGTACCTCTCGGATTATATCGCAGAGTGCGCTTCTTTTTGTTTTTACTTTTCCAAAGTTTTTATTGCCGGACGGGGGAGGAGTTCGGGGTATACTTTTTAATGACTCGTGGAGTATTTTATGTCCTCGGTAAGAGGTAAATTTGACAAAGTGCCGGCCGAGCGGCGGATTGAAATGACTTTTGGAAAAGATTTTACGTTGTAGTTTGAAAGATGAACGACTTCAATGCGAAGCTCTAATACAAACTGGCGTTTAATCATTCGAAGCTGCGGGCTTTTATCGGACGATTTATTAACGGTCCGCTGTTGACTGGGTAACTTAAAAGATTGAAAAAATTTTTCATTAATTTTTTATTGATGAATCTTTTATTTATTTATTTATTTTTTTTTTCAAATAATTAAAATGTTGAATTGAAATTCTTCTCAAGTAAAATTTGTGTCGTTAATGGACTAATTATTCATAAATATTTTTATTTTATTTTCATTAATAATTATTTATCTAAAAAAAAATTCCAATAACGTCAATATTACAGCATAACTGCATAACTTCGAGCTTTTACAAACCGCGACAATTATTTTCAAATTATCAACTTCTTCGAATTCCAATTCAATTATTAAAAACAGAAGTTTCAACCAACCCTTCTAGCTTTAAAAACTTTATTTTCCCCTTATCTTTTTTTTTTTTTTCACTTGTACATACACTCGGCACACACACACCTGGGCGCAATAATTTCTCGAGTTTCTCGAGTCGGAGACTTGTTGCGTGCGGCCCTCGAAGTTGCGAGCACTTTTAATCAAGGAGCAGCGCGAATCATCGCGGCTTTTTTCCCTTCCTTTCTTCTTTTTTTTTTCCAAAGCTCCATCCCTCGGGACTTTGGTGTTCTGGAAAATTGAATTTATTAAGGGTGTGCAAGTTGAGCTTGCGGCTTGGAGATTTTTCAAATGTTAATTTAACCATGCATGGACAACGCATGCTTCTCAGTAGAAATCAAAGTTGTATTTGCACAGTAAAGTTCTGTGGCTTCCTGAAAAACCACATAAGTCAATTTTTCATAAAAACGAAGATTTAACAACAATATTTCAACATTTAAATTTTTCACACGAGATAAAATACATCACATCAAGGCTACAACAAGGTAATTTTATATTGATTAAATAATAATTCTAGCCGTACCTACAGACGGACACGTCTTCAGTATCAGTACCATGTCATACCTAATATCCTAAATTATTAATTGTAAATTATTTCATCGAATTTAAAAAAATTTTTAAATCCGATTGAATTAGAAAAAATATCAGAACAAAAAAAAAAACAGCTTCAATATTAATTTTTTTCACTAAATGAATAAAATATGACACTGAATAAAACTTAAAAAGTTGTTGAGTAAAAGAAAAGTCAATTTATCCCGGATTAAAACTCCAACATGGATAATATTGATCAGAAAACAACTTTACTAGATTAAAGCATGATTTTTCCAATCACCTCCCGTCTAAAATCACTCGATATCTCGAATCGGAATCCGATAATCAAATAGTCGAGCTTTCTTAGATAAAGTGAGCGGATTTTTTGCAAAAGTTAACGATGGCTAATCACTTTCAGCGGGATAATCGAAAATTTGCCTACCCATCCATCGTATAAACTTTGAAAGCTCTCTATGGAATTCGAATGAAATAATAATCTCCGGTAAGACGTCAAACAATTACTTTCCGATAAACGCCTTTTCACTCGCTCGAGCTTTTCTCTTTTACCCCCACCCCCTTTTATCGTACTTCGCGCATTCTTCTCTTGTTTACGCCCGGGATCTCTTCTCACTTCGGGACTCTATATATATAAAACCCAACGACACGACGACGACGACGACGACGACGACAATCTTCATGGACGTTAAGTTTTTTCTTTTTTTTTTTTTTTTTCAAATGCGCTTGTTTGCGAAATTCCTTAGTCGAAAGAAATGGCTTTTGTCAGTTTGTCGCTTGCTCGATTTACTTATTTTTCTGCTTCTTATTGTCGCTGCTTGAAATAAAAGAAAGCAGCAGATTTAAATGTCGGCGTTGGTATTTAATTGCGGGTCTCGCTGATTTTCCTATTATTTTCGTTCGCGTTGTGAATTCAAAAAAAAAAGTTAATTAATTTTTTTCCAATCATAGCTTGCTTATCTTGATAATTAATTTCTACTCGACTTTTAAATTAAAATCTGGGGATCAATGGATCATTTTAATATAAATTTTGTGTTTTTATAAAACTTTTTCAAGTGTATGTAATGTTCTTATATTTTGCCAAAATTCCTCAAAAATATTTGAAAAAACGACCAAATTTTCATTTTGTATTACTTACCCACTTTAATTATCTTTACTTGGTTTCAATATTGTCTAACTTTTACTACAATTGAAAATTCTTAGATCTTTGATGTATAGTACAAGTAGTGTACTAAATTTTTTAATTTTTTTGAAAAAAATTCTCAACAAACTCCAATAATGACTTGCGTGGATAACTCAAGTCCAGAATCGAATTACGAAGCGGGCATCTCCTCTCAATTATTCCATACCGCTCCTTATTCTTCCCTCTTTATCTCTTCCCTATTTTTCTCTTCCCGGTCCCTCATTTGCCTCACGATTCTTAGTCGGCATTAGAATAGAATCGACTTTTCGCGCCTTCCTTTTCTCTCAAGGAATTACATTCCGTCTACTAAAAATATCTCCGGGACATTTTATGCCCTTTTTTTTCGTACCTGCTCTCCTACCGGCTTTGTTTTCTCATTTGGCATTCCAATCGAAATTGCGTTAGAAATAAACGGGTGGAATCCAAAAAAAAGGGGGGGGAGGGTAAAAATTATCTAGGTCATAAAACTTTTTAAAAGAACGTACGCTGAAAATTGGATTGCGTAAGAAAAATTTCGTGTGTTTTCGATAGGGAGAAAATTAAGTTTAACTGATTGAAGCCGGGAAAAAAGCTTTATTAGGTTAATAGGATTACCCCGAAGCGTGAATTAGCTTTTTCAGGGGAAATATTTTTGAATTAAATAATAAGTTCATTTTTGTTTGTTTGTTTGCTTTTTTTTTTTTAGCTTTCATGAAGCGCGGCTCGAATGTTGAAGGATAATTAGATCGCACTCGGAGTATAAAATTTTATTTGCGGGGTGATTGTTCTGAACAGAAGTAGAATTGTTTTAATAATTATAAGTCTGAGAGTTAAAAAGTATTTTTTAATCATGCTTTTGATTTTCAATTATTCACAGAAAACTTTTCCAATAAAAACGGCAGCTCGCAGTAAGTAAATTTTAAACTAAAGCATTAAAATTGAGAGCGCTAAACTTTAAATTGGTCGAAGACGTTTTCAATAAATTAAAGAGACAGCTAAATCCTTACTCGGCCCACTTCCACTTTATTCAAAAAAAAAGTTCAACGAATTGCCTCAAAATTTTTCAACTACAACCAAAAAGTAGTACAAAAATCTTCTCTGTCTCGTTCAAAATCAATCAATTGAAACTTTTTCGGTCAATTCCAGGGGGTTTGCGCCAATCAAACTTTTCCTCCGAAAATGGTTAGAATAGAATTTTCTCTCAGAGACGGGGGGAACAGTTACATCCAAAATCGATATTCCGAATCAAAGGAGCAGGGGGACTCGAAGGAGCTGCTAGCTACCGTGTCCGGATGCACTCGAACGCAGCGTGACATCCTAATTCGAATTACCAACGCGCCGAGTGACGCGTAGCCTACAGTGCGATGCACACCGTACACTTGGTTATCTGGAACTAACAATTATCAGCAGTATGGTAATTTCTTGATTTAATTTAATTTTTTTGTTCAACGAAGTGTGAAAAAATTTTGATTGCTTCGTTAATTGTTTGTAAATTAAAATTGAATTTGTTTATTTTATTGATCAAATTGTAAAAATAACTGCATACGTTGTTTTACCAGAGAACTGAGGGAAGGTTGAATTTTTAGGAAATCAATTTAACTTTTTAAGACCTCTCGTGTTTTAGTAAAGAACCAGCTCATCCGACCAATTACCTTAAATTGACTTTAATCACTGTTTAAGTATAAGAATAGTGAAAGAAATCACTCTTCATTAATTCAACTTGATGGTAACTTTTGTGGGATCAAAATTTTCTTTATTCAACGTACTTTTTTATAAGAGAGTCTTAAATGAAAAAAATAATTTTTTTCTTTACACAAAATTCAAATAAGTATCTGTTGTAAAATCTTTTATAAACAAGAAAATGTTGTGTATAAGCCTACCAAATTTAATGAAGAAAAATTAGTAATAATCACAACTGTAATTCCATCTAGTAACAACCAATGAGCCCATTTACGATACGCCGGAGGAGGTGGTTAACACACCCGTAAGGAATAATCTCGATTCATGCGAGTCCCTCATAAATCAACAACCGTTGCAAAAAAAAAAAAAAAAAAAAAAAAAAAAGGTGTGTCGCGTGCTATTCATATGACTCGGGTCTCGTTTCACAGGGCGGAATAATAATTATAAACTCGTCCCGTTATGCAGGAACGCGACCGAGATCATCATCCTCGTGCTCGATCATTGATTCAAATCGCGAGAAGTCTTATGTAAATCGATTCGTCAGGGCATTGACGCCGCGAATTGGATGGATTTTATTTTATTTTTTCTTTAGTCGACCTCCTCTTGAGAGTTATGGGCTCGGATTATTGAATATTTAAAAACACGAAGAGATTGATCGCCTCGCGCGAGCTAATGCGCGGATCATGTGCGATTCTTTAGATGCGCTGGTTTATTTATTGTGCTAGAGATTGATCAAGTGAGGTTGGTGTTGTCAAATTAAAATTAGGTGCCTTGAATGATTCAAAGGAACTGTCAGCTAAGTGATTTTCATAAAATTTATTTGGATTTATGCGAAAATTTATCAAGCGGTCGCATATATTTTTGAACTTAATTTAATTATAAGAAAAAACTTGGTTACTAAATCAAAAGTATCAAATTATTAATTATCGAGATTTTTAATTTGTACGTCAAAATAAACACCAATAAATTTTATGACAATAACAATGTATTGCATTCTATAATCAGCTGTCAATCAGTAAATATCTCAATAATAAGTAAATTCAGTCAAAAGAAAACAAAATTACTCAATTTTATTATGTATAAAATAATGGAATACGGTTAAAAAATCGCATCAACCAGTATTTTCAAAAAAAAATCCATAAACCCACAAACCCGAGCTTTCACCTGAAAGCTCCATATCCATAAATCTCTCCCTTTTTTCACGCCAAAAATTAAATAAAAAAAAGAAGAAGAAAATGCATCTTTTTTCACCCACACTCCCGCGACACATTTTTTCCCTTAGACCCGATAAAAGGCGTCAATTCGCGAGGTTTCATAATGCACCCGAAATAATAAATACAGCGTCGTATCTTTGCGCAGCCTGGGGTAGTATAAGACGATATTCAGATTTTTATCGCGTTTTGCACTCAGAAAAATTGACAATGATAAATAGAAAAACCTTCTTCCATTCGGAACTCCTTCTTCCTCCTTTTTTTTCGGCACTCGTAAACAGGAGGTGCAGCACTCTACATCAGGACCAAAAGACGTCGCGGGGTGGCTGAAAAATGAGCCGCTGCCTATTTTACGAGGCCCGCGTAACGTAAAATTACAGCGCGCATTCCTTCGTCTTGGTTCCGTATCTCTTACTCGTTGTATGCTAATGCGCCGTATCGGAATCGTGTTTGGTGGCGAATTCTTTCTTCTTTTCTCGTTCGACTGCGCGCGGGAGGATTTCGATATTAGCCCCGTGAGTAATGCGATGCCCCGGAGGTGATTTGGTTATTTTTTCGGATGGAATGCGCTGCTGGGAGGATGGATGATCGATGGATGGGACGAAAATTGTAGCGAGCGGCTCGTGATTTGTCATGCACGCTCAGCTGATTATGATAATTTCCATTCTTGGCGTTGTTTCCGTTCGAAGAATATGGAGGAGGTGAGGTGTTCTGTCATTCGACTGGCGTTAAATTGATCATTGTTTATGATAATTTTTGGGCTATGAATCGTCACTGCTTATCATAACTTCTGCACAGTTAATTTGAGAAAAAAATTAATTGAAGCTTTTTTATGACAATGAGTTAGTTAAGAGATATATTTGAAAAGATCAACTATCACATAGACAAATTTTGATCTATCTCTAACTGAAATTATAAGAAAATTAAAAAAAATAAAAATTTTCAAATTCAAAACTTACGTAATCTACATTAAATTTAAAATTTTTTTGGTTTTTAATTATGGGTTCCAATAAAGTGGAATTTTACAGTAATTCTCTGTATATATATTAATATCAAGAACATTTGATTGAAAAATGAAACTTTTACAAATTGAATTTACTTCCCCTCTTTTGATAATATAAGTAACTGATTCAAAAATGTATCATTATCGAAGGCCCTGCGGATTTGTCGCAAGAGCGCCATGCGTCTATAATTTGGTAGCCCTGAGTTCAAGTCCTGCTCTATTTATACTCATAGAATCAAAGTAAAATTAATATCTTCTAGAAAAAAAAAGTTTTACCTACAACAGTTCATAGTTCCACTCAAAAACATAAATTTTTAGTCTTATAAATTGACCTTGTCTTAACTTTTTTATTTGCGATCAGTTTCCGATGCAAGCTAATGACCACTCAGTGCCGGACCAAGCCCCTGGTCAACAACATTAAAAAAAATTAAATTTTTTTCATGGACACCAACTTGGTGCCCTCTCAGCAAAAACACTCTGATAAAATTAATAAAATGACCCGTCAAAGTAGGCACCGAGGCTTCGATGGACGCCAGCGGTAACCCAATTCGGTTATACGTACCGTGAAAATTAAATGGGCTAAATTAAGTGCCTCTTTTGCCCCCTTCCTCCTCCACTGCGCGGAAAAGGAAGCGTGTACAGGAGAAGGATAAAGCCAGGCGTATAATTCCGAACAATGGGTTCTTGTGTTAGCCGAGGAGAGCCGGAAGACACCCTGGATTTAGGAAGTTCGCGTTCTTCTTCTTTAAGGCGCCTGCCCGCTGCCGGATAAGTTTTACGATGACTTTCTTTCCTTCTTTTTTTTTCTCTATCTCTACTTCAAGGATCCCCTTCTGCTGGCTCTTTGAATACGCGTTTTGTTTGCCGCGATGATTTAGTGCCGGAATTAATTTTCGTGGCTCTGAAGGGGTTGTGACAAGGAGTGTTTACTTACTATATTTATTTGGTAGAAAATTTTTAAGTACCACTCTTGACTTATACAGTTTCTTCGTATATTTATTTTATTATTAACAAAACAGTAAATTGAAAAATTTTGTAAGAAAGAGTTATTTTTAGTCGAAATAACGATCCTAAAGTTTGAACTCTCAAGTGAAGTTACCGCCACTCATAACAGTTCATCCGTCCCGCGGCAGCGCATTTTCGACTGCTCGCATCTGCGATGCAACTCTCGACAAGACACCACTCGCCCGGTATGCATGCATATGCTAGGAGGTTGACGCGGAAACTCCTAATTAAGGCTTCCCCAGGGCTGCCAGCGGGGAAAGGCGATACGGCTGGCGCGGCCCGCCTTCCACGAGCTGCGACTATTACCATGGATATGTTAATGAGCTTGCGGATGCGAGCTCGCTTCCGCGACGTGTCTTCAGCTACAACGCTACTGTCTTTTTTTTTTATCTTTTTCAAAGGCGAGAGAGTTTGAAAATTTGATTTTTTTGTGCTACGTGCTTGCCAGGTAAAGTATTTTTTTTTTTTTGCACAAGTAGCTTTTAAAACATTTTGTTCATCCACTTTTACGTCGAAGCGAAAGCTTGCAGAACCGGGAAATTTTCAGATCGAATCCGAAGCCCTTTTGCCCGCATCGGCCGTCGTAAACAATTTCTGTGACATAAACTCCGTAATAAAAAAAAAGTCGGTCACCGCAAAAAAATCTGGCTTATTATTTCATCGATAAACCACTTCTTCCCGCACGCACGAACGATGCGATACCATTACCGGGTATGTGCCATTTAGGCTCCTCGTCCTTCTTTTTATCATCGTCTCTGTGAGCCACTTTATCGTATTTCCGTTTTCTCCCTTCGCGCTTCATATTCATCTGGTCCGGGCATCGAGCCAAACGTGACTGCGCTGCAGCTCGAAAAAATATACACTCCTTAATTAGCGTTGTTACGATAATCTCGGGTATTCTCGCTTCGGCTTCTTTTTTCACCCTTTGTTGATTCTGTGGCGTGCTCGCGTGGGAGGTGGAAAAATGTTTTACTTTCTTCCGACCTTTTTTTTTTTTTTTTCTCTTTTGTCCGCGAGCTTATTGACGTCGTTTGAGAGAGAGTGCAATTTTCGTATCCGTTTCGAGGATTTTATTTTATCGATAAAAAATTTCGCTATTTCCGACGCCAAGAATTACGCGCGGTGTTTCTGTCGGACGTCGAAAATAAAAACAAAGTTTTTTTTATAAATAAATAGATTTTTCAAAAGTGATAATACAATTTATAATACTTGAAGGTTTGTTGAGACTTACTAATTTTGATTAATCAGGGTAACGTTGCGACTCTTACCTGAAACAAAAAAAAATCATCATAAAAAAATTGTTATAAACATAATAATAGATATTTAAAATAATCAAAACTTTTTTATGGTAAGACGAATAACTGCAAAAAGTCGAAACAACTACAAGAAATTTCCACAATCGATCCCATTGAAAAAAAAAGGTTCACTGCTCTTAACAAAAGAGAAAGCTAATTGAACACACGTGAAATGACAAAAGTAATTTTCTTAATCAAATAAATCCCTTCCAAAAAAAGATCTAACAAATAAATGAATAAGTTAAAGCAATCGAGGGTGAATTGTTTCAAGAAGAGTAGTCCGTGCTAATTATTTATGCGAACATAAAAGTGTCGGTGGTACGAGAATTATTTATGGACGCGCCGCCGAGTGGAAAGCTTATTTGAGTTGGCTTGTTTCTGCTTTTTTAGAGGCAACGAACGGGATAAATATTTGGATTTTATGAATATATGAGAACCCCGAGACGTTTTTTTTAAACTCCAAGTTTACTCGGAGCCGCGTTTACAAGCATTCTCGGTTTACATAATGTTGCGAGAATAAATCTCATTCGGGCCGGATGATCTCCCACTTTTGTGCACTCGTTTGAATTGTAAAGTAATTTTCTCGGTCGGATTACACTCCGAGAGGATGTTAATGTGAACGAAAAAGAACAGTTTCTTTTGTACATAAAAATAAAATTTTTGTAAATCAATCTCTTTCCCAAGATCTTGAAAAATTAATCTCGACCAGGGGGCAGGGGGAAACAAAGAGAGTACTACTTTGGACATAAAGGGAGCCTAAAGTCGCATTTTTACGTACGTGTGTCACATTGTGGAGGAATTTACGAGTCGGTACGCGTACACACCGTTTTATGGATTCCTCGCGAAACCACGCAGCCTCGTAAATAAACAATTGTAGAGACGACACACACGCACACACACTTCTACGCAAGCTTTTTTGATCAAAGTGCTGTGAGAGCTTCTTTTGTGAGGGGGTTTAAATCCTTGATTGGTTGCTTTTTGATGGAGCTTGCGCAAATTCCCACTCTCTAGATTAAAAGGTGAAAACTATGATTTGTAGGAGAATTATTGTAAACGGACAAATTTGAATGATTCTCTTATTTTATAGAAAAAAATTTTACTGGCAAGCAAAGTATAATTGAACTAAAAAAATGTATTTGTCGATTATCTTAGAAAAAAATCTTATATAAAAAAAATCTTCAACTTCAAAACGAGCCAAAAAGAAAAATATATCAATTCAATTTTCAAGGCATTATTGATAAAATTGAAAAATTTCATTTAAAATTATAAAAGCTTTTGAACAACAATGATTTCGCAAGCTTAGAGAGCTCGCTTAAAAAAGAAGAGAAAAACTTCGACGTTCTTGCCCGTGTATATACATAGAATACCGGAAAGACCCAGAAAGCGTCTTGGCCATGCCAATTTCAGCAAAATCGGGTAAAAGTAAAAAAAAAAAGGTAAAAAAAAAAAAAACAAAACGCTTCAAGAGATTAATCCACGCGTCGATGAATGGAGCCCCTTTTGTTGGTCTCTTGTTGTCACCTAACAGACCGTGCCATTGTTTAGGTGCGCTGAAAAATTCTTCACTGCATATAAGAAAAAACGTGTGTACCTAGGTGGCTTCATTGTTCCCTCCCGGGGGGTAACCCGTTGAAAAGCTTTCATTTTCTCTTGTTTTCGGTGCAATGCACTCTGTATTTATCATTAACAGCTCCCGGACTATCTCTGAAAATATTATTTCTTCCCTCGCTCTCCTTAATTAAATTTTTCGGTCAGATTAGCCCGGGGAACAAAAAGAGTCTAGCCGACGTGGCACTTGTCCCAGTCGAGGATCGATAAATATCGTTAGGCGTTGCGACACAATGCAGCCCACTTGAGTGTACACTCGTGCGGGTAACTCGATTTACCGTGCGCGCTCGATTAGTATCTCGCTCTCGTTTAGTTTGGGGGGTTTTGAAAAGACGAGAGGCGAACTCTTCCAGACGTATTTGAATTTCAAATCTGATTTCGCGATAAAACTTGAGCGGGGGATGGACGGACGCGCGGGATATTTTTCATCCGAGGAGAGGAAAATGTTGCGCTTTATCAACCTTTGTGAGGGTGATTTTCTTGGTGGAGCTTGCGGAAATGGTCGAGTCTGAGTTGGGTGCTTGCCTGAGACGATACTATTCTGTGAAAGAAAATGTGTGCTTTAAAGCGGACGATATGTTTTACTGCTGCACAATGTGTCTTTATCACTGGTTTCACAAGTATTATTTTTAAATGATTTTTTGAAAATTTTTTAAATCATTTCAGAGTTTTATAATTTATTTTATTACAGTCATATATGATAGATATATCGATAGTCCCAGCGAAGAAAAACCTTAGCTCAAAATCTGCCACGAATAAAGTTACAGTGAAAGGACTTTTAGTTACTAAAACATCTCTCAACCACTTTATTTATGATTTTAGCCTGCGGGAAAAAAATGTTAAAATCACCTTTGCTATCATACCGATGATATATTATAGTAAAAAAATTTTCACCAGTCACGAATAAAATGACTAAGTTTTTAGCTTATAAAAATTGCAAAAAGTCATTTTATTCGTGGCTGGTGTGTCGACAAATTTTTTTTTATTTTAATATGTCAACGGTATGGTAGCAAAGATCATTTTTATATTTTTTGCAGCAAGCTCAAACAATGAATAAAGTGGTCTAAAGACATTTTAATCGCCAAAAGTAGGCCCATTGTAACTTTGTTCGCGGCAGAATTTGGGCTAAGGTTTTTCTTCGCTGGGACCATCGATATATATAAATCGAATTAAACTACTTTTTATAATTGACGGACAATTGACAAAATATAACAATGGTATAAAATTTCTACTTTCATGGCTCCTATGAATGCATAAATTCAAGTTTTCGTTCCAAGAGCAACTTAAGTTTTAACGGTTCCACGTATAAAAATTTTCACTTCTATCGATTAAATTTTTATCCTTCGAATAAAAAAAAAGAGCTGCCGTAAAAATGTTTTTTGAATCAAACATTAAAAATAAAATCGGATAAAATTCGATTCGAGGATAAAACCGCCTCGCCACTTAACATCCACTGGGGTGAAAATATTCCTCGAAACTGCGAGTGACAATTTCAAAAATCATCCTGATGCCACTGGCATCGAAAGCCGATAATCTAATTTAAAATTTCATCAGAGCTCTCTACTACTTTTACTCGTTCCAAAATAAAGTTCGAAAAAAGCGCCACCGCGCGAAGAAGAAAAAAAAATGAAAATTGTACCGTCTCTCTTTATACACATCGCTTTTCATCAAGCGAGTCCCGCGACGATGAAGCTTTATGTCAGCCAAAAACTCGTCACTCCCGTCCTTTTTTCACTACCGCATCAGGCCGTAACTTTTTTCTTTTTTTTTTTGCTTTTTCTACATAATAATCGTAAGTTTAAACTAACTTACCACTTTCAAGAAGATTTGTGCCGAGTTCACCCGAGAACTGAGTAGTTTTTACTTTGATCAATTAGCTTTATTGATAGATTTTAAAATTATTATTTACATTCTGGTACAATGAAAGTACGCGTATTTAAACTCGAGAAAGATATTTTATATTTTCATGATAGAGGATATTTGAAACCAATAGTACACTGGCACCTGGATGTTTATCCGAGTTTCTCCTCGCCGCTCTTGGATTTTAATTTCTACTTTTTTTTCCATGTCTGTGGCTTTTTTCACCCTCTCTCTTCCCCTTACCGTAGCTTCCTTTTATATCCGGCGCTCGTATTTTTCGATATTTTTCTCATCAGAGCTCGAAACAATCTGCGTCAAACAGAGGAAGAAAAAGGACAGAAATATATATTGATAATAATAATAAGGAGGGAAGAAAAAACTAAAGAGCACGAAGACAGACGGAGTAATGACCAGACACCCCGTTGGCGACGATTTTTGTGTGTTTTTCATATCGGAACACAAAAGGAAGAGGTTTTTTGCTTGTACAAGAGTAATAATTTTATGCGGTAGAAAAATAAATTCCAAAAATATCCATTTTAGTAAAACAAAACATACTAATTAAAATTTAAATATCCACTATAAATTCTAGGTAATACGAAATCCGAGAAAGCGTACTGGTAACGATACTCTTGTTAGCTTTTAAATTCTAGGTTACACTTGCTATCTGTTTCCGTCGAAAGCATAACAAACATCGGCTAAACCAAGTCCCAAAAATAGCCTCGTCACTCAAATCAGTTGACGGAACTATTTTTCCCGATTAATCATTCCCCACGTGAATCACGACTGAAATCAGTACTTGAGAAGAAAAAAAAAAAAGGAATTCAACCCTTGCCTATGACGATGATGAAAGCCGGCTGAGCCCGTATGACATTTTCCAGCAGAAGCCAGGACCGTCAGTTTTAATTTGTCGTAGGAGGTAACGCGCGCTTTCGCCGGTCGGGTGTTTATTTTTTCCCCGTCATCTTGGTCTCATGCGGGTGAGAGATGAGCTTTTGATTGAGCGTCCGAGCCGTCACGTGTGAGAGGGGGGGGGGGCGCTATCTTTAAAATCTTGAGGAAAAAACGAGATTGATGAGCCGGACCATGGTTATTGAAGGGACTTTTTTGTCCCTTATATTTAGTCTGATTGTTTTTTTCGACCAGAAGGGTAGTTCGTCAACCTGTGATGGTTGGCTTGGTAAAGAGTCACAAAAAATTGATTTTTTTAGTGATTTAAAAAAATAAATAATAATAAACTCATTGAAATTGAATGTAGGGTCAGGAACTGTATCCATCCGGAATAAAAAAGCTGCATTAAATAAATGGGTGATTCAAATCTGAGGTTCAAACCTTTACACTATAACAAAAAATTTTATTTCAACGTATCAATGCTGTGAATAATATAATCAAATCAAGAAAAAAAATTTTTTTACTTCAACTGTCATAAAATCACGATTAAAAAGTTTTTTAAATTACTTTCGGTTAAATGATTTTTGGTACCAATAACATATCGACGGTCCCAGCGAAGAAAAACCTTAGCTGAATATCTGTCGATTCATAATCATCTATAAAAGACTGAAATAAACAAAAAATTCAAATAAAATAAAGAATATTAGTCAATTTGTTCAAAATAAATCAGATTTTATCACTTTTTTCGATTTATTTATTCATATCAACCTCTTATTGGTAATTTTAAATCGGAAAATTTTTGGCTAAGGTTTTTCTTCACTAGGACTATTGATATTTTCTTGATTTAATTAATAGCTCATAAAAAAGATTGAAGTTAATGTACACTACTAAAGAGTAGTTTTAGGAGGAGTCACGAATATTATTTAATAAAATTCTGTCGATCTGTTTCCAATCATCTCCTCGTTCCAACAAAAATAATTTCCTGTAAATCCATTCGATCATTCAATACGTACAACCGAGAATACTTGATACTAATTCGAACACAGCACAGAAGACGAGAAGTCATGAGCTTTGGTCGCGGAGCTTTTAAATTCATTACTCGGGGTTTGCCGGTCACGCGAATCTCGAATTAACGGTCGCTCATGATTCTCGTTTTCTTTTTTTTATTTTCCTACCGCGGTTTATACACCGACTGAAAAATGCGAGCTAAGTGCATTAAAGTGCATAGATTGGGATCGCAGTTGTGGTGTGTGTGTACGTACTCGGGGGTTTTACAAATGCCGCGCTTATTTATTGCCTCTTTTTTGGCCTGGTTTTAATATACAGCCGGGCTAACGATACGTGAAAATACATTGATAATCATGATAATATTTTTACCCCCGTAATGGGAGCCTGAAGTAATGCGAACAGACATTTTTTTTAGATACGCTTTAAATGTATGAGTAATTTAATTTTTTTTTCCGTGCATCGCGCGATTACGAAGTGTTTGTAAACCATGCGGGGATTAGTCTTGGTTTACTACAGCGGATAACGAGTTGCAAATTTTTAATATCATACTTAACTCAGAAAATTTACTCATGGCGTAAAAAATTTTTTTAACGCGTACACTAAATTAGCGAGATTATATTTTTAAATCAAAGTAAATAACGTTGCTTACCGAGTCACAAAAAGAATTACTTCTGTGCTTGCGAGATCGCAATACTCGTAAAATCAGGGTAAGTAACGATCGCGACGAGAGACGCGGTGCTAATTTCATATTCCAGGAGGGGTTAAAATAAGCCCGAGTTTAATAAGAATAAATCAAGCGGGCGCATCTCGAATCCATCACCCCTCCCGAAACACAATTCAGGAGAGAAATATTTCTTATCTCGCGGGGCAATCAGCGGGTGCAAGCTGCGCGCGGTGAAAAATACGAGTTGCATGTAAGAGCGCATACACACCGCAGCCTCATTTTTTCGCCGAAAAAATTAGGATGTATGCCTTGCAACCCCGGAATTAGGGTGTTCCGCATCATCGTAAAATGAGATTGCCCGAGGTTCTTTTTTAATTAAATTTTTTTAGCAATTTTTCACAAACACAATGAAATTATTTTTTCACACCGCCGGCGCTCTCCTGGGATTGGTCAAAGACTGCTCGGGAGTCATAACCAAATGAGATAGAGGCGTTACTCGTTTAATTAAAAGGGCTCTTAGTTCGCCCGGACAAAAGGGCGAACGGTCAACCCAGCAGGATATGGGAATCCATCACCACTGCGTGAGCGGCCCTTTCAATTAGATTACCGAGTCACGTGCACCGCTCGTGGATTTTTTTTAGAAGTGATTTTTTAGAAGTTTTTTACCAAGTTGATGTCATGAAAAAGAAATTCTAGTTTCGCGAATGATAATTAATTTTCTTTTTTGAAAGCGTGTTCGGCAGAATTGAGAATTTCGGTAAAATTAGTTTTTGGCTGACACTTTGAGAAGATAAGTCATAGATTCTTAAAATTTCAAAGAGAAAAAGTTTGAATAATGAGTTAATTTTAGAAATTTTTTTTATGGAGGAAAAAACACCTCAAGTTCATTTTCAATTGAAAAAGCATTCAAAATCGAATAAAAATAAGTATTTTGCTAAATGTTTATTTTTTTATACTTTCTTTTAAATTTTTTATCTCGAAGTTATCTTGTAATTTCCATTATATCCTTAAAAGTTATATAAAAATTAAAAAATCATAATTTTTCCTTTTATTTAATTACGTATGCATTTTGAATTTTAACATTTATTAACAGATTCACTCCACTTTCAAAAACTTCATCTGTAAGTTTAAAATTATATCCAGCTTAAAAATGAAAAGTTTATACAAAATTATAACACTCTCTCAAAGCGTTTATTAAAAAGAGAGAACAAGCAGGTGCCGTTAATCCATGATAATAAATCCGAACAATATTTTCGGGGGTAAGTTGAGGAAAAATTTAAAAATTTCTCTCACGCGTCCGTCCCCGCAGGCTCGTTTAATTAATCAAATCAAATTTTTCTCGTTTTAAGCCGTCTGCATATTCAACCGCTTTTTTTCGACTGCCCACGGGTGATTTTAATTAAAGCCAGGGTGGGTTCGCGTGCTTTAGGAAATCAAAGCTTTTCTTCGATCCTCCCTCCCTACCCGTGCGACGAATATTCCTTTGCAAATTTTATTTTAAAATGAAAACTTTGTTTTCACAGAGGTAAAGCTCGTAACTTCAAACAAAGAACCCTATTACGAAAGAAAAACACCAACTTCCGGAGGAGCCGGCGCAAACGATCGCGTGATTTTGAGTCGCGCGCCGCCGCGCGAAAGATAGAACGGCTGCGAGATGAGAGGCGATAACGTCTACCCCGATTATTATTATTCCCGTTCCGTAATTAGAAAGTCGAGCAAACTATTCATAAGTTAAAACGACGCGTGTGCACCGCCACCGCCACCACCCCCGCCTGAGTTTACGTAGTTTACCAAGCCGGAAAGTAGGACTTGAATTTTCGGCCGAGCTACGGGGCGTTTGAGTGCCAACTTAACGCTTGCGCTGCAATCTTTTATCTTTCTGGTTCATGGATTTTGAGACTTTTTTGAGTTACAAGTTTTACGAGTGTGTGACTAAAGTTGGGATCTTACGCAATTTGTCAACGGTTTCAATTTATAGCCCATTGAGAATAGTATGAAATGGACAATCTATATTGACAAATTAAAGTTGTTGAAATCAAGTCTTTGTATAAAATATATACAATTTATTTAATAAATAGTTTATTATAATAAAAATTTTACTATTTTTTGGTCTTATTAAACAATTAATCATTGACATCTCGATTGACAACTTGTCATCATAATTGTTTTATCCTTACTTCTATTTTGAGATAAGACGCCCTCAAAAATATTTGAACTTACGTATCGTTGACACTTGTGATCTTTAAACACCTTGCCGATACGCATGTACGGAAAAAGTACAATGCAACAGCACATGTTGCTGTTCGTAGGAACCCGCGATAAAACCCACCATTTTCAGTGCTATCAGCTCGATAAATTTTTAAACTTACATATGCAAAATTGATAACACCCAATACTGGCGATAATGCCGGGAGGAATCAAAATTTACGAGGCGCCTCGAACACACACAGCCGCTCGTTATCTTTTATCTCGGGTCCGTGAAAATGCTTAAAGTAGCGCATCTTTTATCCATACCATCGGGTTCGAACAGTTTCAAGATCTCGTTTTACAGGAATCCCAGGCACGTACGGGCCAAAACAATCCTATTCCCGAAACAAGTGCGCGCTCGCTCCCCGATTATGCGCGGGTCATGGAGCAGAGGATTTCCACCTTTTCTTGGGCCACGCCAGCCGAGAAAATTTCGTGAAATTTCTGGGTAGATAGCGACGGCAAGAAATTATGTGGGAGAGAGAGTGAAAAATTTTTCGGCAAGTTTATGTTCTCGAGGCTCTCCCGGGTGGAAAAATTTAGCAAGGACCGCTGCGAGCGTCTTTTATTCGAGGGGCTGGCACTCGCTTCGATGCTCCTGACGGACAGTACAAAAATAAGATTAAACCTATCGTAACGGACACAAGTCGGTGGCGGATCATGATCCAATCCAGTGGAAAAAGGACGCATCTGAATTATTCAATGGAGCTTTCACGGTTGGGAGAAACAAACTATTCACAAAGAACGACTGTTATTGAAACATCCCTACATAAATTTCAATTCGTTTTGAATTTGCCGCGAGTCCTGGAGGCATTAGTATTCGGGGGTTAATCGACAAGCTGCGCCAGGTAAGCTCGAGTTCCTCACCAACTAAAAGCTTCTGGAGCACGTGCCGGTGTCGATTATCCTCCTCCCGGCCGCGAAAGAGACAGCAACAAATTTGGCCGATGTATAATGCATATATATACACACGAGTGGGAGGTAAATTCCTCTTGGCTGTCCCCCGCATTTGCAATTGTAATGCGTAAATTTTGGTAAACTGTAGTTAAAGGCTTCTCCCGGAGTTGTTGCAGCGTCTGCCTTGGAAAGAGTCGAGAAGCGGCCCCGAGCTACTTTGTTTTATTGTCCCGAAACAAGGGATTCTTTTGATCCCGCAAACTGGGAACTGGTAACTGGGTCGTAATACACTTGGTGCAAAGTTATCGCTATGAATATTCAATAATCGATTGGGAGTACCATTAGCTCTCTCTCTCTCTCGGGGTAGTTAATTCAGCAATATTGACCGTACAATTGACCCCGCGCAAACCAATTAAAATATCATTCGTCGTAGCTGTATTATCCTAAAAAAAAGCTTTGGAATAAATCCAGTTTCTCAAAATAAATTAGCCCGGCGGCATCCACCCCGCGTATCGCAAACACAGCCCGAGAGATAAGCACTTGCGCACACACCGCCAGGTAAACATCCCGTCGCGGGGAGAGAGAAAAAAGAAGAGGCGGCAGGGAAAGAGAGCGCAAATATAAAGCGAGTATCGGAACAATATGAAGATGCGCGAGTGAATGACACTTGCGCCGAGAAATAACAATGCCAGAAGTCAAAGAGAGGCTGGGGGAAAAAGTTTCCTCGTTACGCGGGGTCTAATAAAATTGAAGTGCTCGCGGGAGATTGAAAGAGATAAAAGTGCGGGGCTGGGGGGCAGGGTGCATCTGAAAAAGTTTGTTTTGTTACTTACGTGCTCTGGTGCAGGGACTGTATGGTACAATGACTCACCTGTAACGAAAAATGAAAATTCATGCGTTAGTCAACTGACCGTTTCGATTTTAATTTTTTTTTTTTAGTTTCAAATAAAAATTTCTAATTCTATAACATTTTGTTGAAAAATAATTTTCTTTTGGAGTATTTGAGCTTCCAAAATTCAAATTTTACTTCTGAACTAAAAATTATTTACTTCACGCCCTGACAAAGCAATCAAAAAATAAGCTAACAAGTAATTTTTTTAAAATTTTTTTTTATACCCAGATCATTTCTGATCCATACAGCTGTATAAAAATGAAAAATTTATAACATACAAATATATTTACAGATTGAGATAAATAATTGACAAAACAGACAATTTAGATTTTAATTTTTAATAATTCGGTAAATTCACTTATTCTTGAGAAGAGTCGACGATCATCTAGTCTTGTTCTTCGTCATCGGGTAATTCTTCAACATTTTCTATTAGATTATGAATTCTGTTAACAAGTTTTTTATCCACTTTGTCATCACACCAATATATACTTTCTAGGCTGTCAATTGCAATATCAGGTTGGATATTAAAAAATATTTAAGTAATATTCAACTAATTTTTATAACCAGAAAGGACTTTACATGAACAACTATGAGAATTTTCGTAGCTTTACCCAGCGCTAGTTTTTTCAAAGCTACATCCGTGGTAATGGACATTGGGTTAGAATAACACCGTCCCTCTCAAGCGCCGCCAGCTCGGAAAACACAGAACCCTCCCTCCTCCTTCCCAGGTCTTAATAAAGCGCAAACAGGCTTTTCCCTAAAATTAATTAGGGAAACTAAAGGTGCAGGCTCAAAGAGTGTATATCACGGCGTCCGTTCTTCCCCAGCGACGCACGGATAAAGAGATAAACAAGGAGGACGATACAGCCCACGCGTGTATTTTGGTAAGATACGCCCGGTGCAGCCCGAAATTAAACAACGTCCGGAGGGCCTACGACTAATTTACAATGGCCCCCGGCATTATAAGCGCATGCGACCCGAGGGTTTGCTTTCTTTGAAACGGAGATGGTTTTTGGGGGGCTGGAGAATAAATAAACTGATGTATCAAAACCAGTCGCGTGGAAGTATTGTTGCAATCGATTGATCAACAATCAGCAACTTACCAATTAATTCCAACTCCAATGTCCGAAGCAAGACTCAACCCGAACAAACACGTTCGCGTATCAATGTCGAACAGACTAATCGAATCAGCCCGCGGGCAATCAAACCGGGTCTTTCTTGAGGCTCAACACACAGGCGTCTGCGAATCACTTAGCGAGCCATCAAATGCACTCGGGCTGGAAATTCTGCGACTGTCACTTCGAATATAGTGGCCCGGGCTCGATTGGACCAATACACGGGTCTTTCAACGTCTTGGACCACCACCCCTTTGTCTACGTCCCTCCATTCAGGTGCCTTTCTCATCTCCGAGCGCGCGTCCATCGATCTCCGGGCCAGTGTCCGGGACATCGCGGGCTCAATTGTCTGGCTAATCCGGATCGCCTCACCTACGACTGACACCCGAACGTCGTTCCTGAGGTAATTAACTTCGGAAAATATCGCGACTACTAGCCCACAGTTGTAAAATAACTCAATCAAGCCGGTACAAAGGAGCTACCCCTGTTCACGAATTCAATTTGTCCTCAAAAAGAAGCGAGTGCACGTCCCTTTGATTTTAGAAGGATCCGAGATTCGTTCTTTTATCCGGTAATAATCACACTGGGGGTCCGTAATTAATCCCCAAGCCCGCGGGGCGAGCAAGTCGAGTAGTGCGGTCGGGCCGCAGTTAGTAGTGTATATCCCGGGAGCGAGCGCGCACTTGAGCTGGTGCATTTGCGGGGGTGATTTATCGGCTATTCCTGCTCCATATATATCTATTATGCATATAAACATACGGTACTGGGGGGGGGGGGGGGATTGCGTGTTTGTTTACGAGATGATGCAGACTACCTCGGACCTCCGTTTTAAATGGATGGCCTGTGGGAATGAGCTGCTTTGACCGATCGCCACCCCCCCGAGTTGTCTAGACTTGTTTTGCCCGCTTTATCGAGCCTCTTTTGATCGTGGTTTGGATTAATTTTTCTACTGATTAAACCAAAAGTAGTTTCTAGGATGAAGCACAAGTAGCTTGATGTGGGTACAAATTCAAGTCAGAAAATGTTAATCTCAATCTTAAAAGCTCAATGTGAGCCGCATAAAATTAAAGTGAAAATTTAGTAGAAAAGATTAATTCATTTACAGATAAAGTACCAATGATTTTAACATCGTAAAGGAACAAAAAAAATCCCCCTTAATTATTCAAATTCGCTTGTGACGAAGAAAATATACAATTCTGAACGAGCGAAGATTAATGAAGCAAGTTCATTTGCTAAATCAAAAGTCTCTGGTATTGTGTTTGCTTTCGGTGACGTTTTAGCAGGAAGTAGACCACCCTCTCTTTTACCGGTTAGCGAATGATCATTAATAAAAGTTCCTTGACGTTGCATAATGTAGTGTCCACGGGTCTTGTTAGTCATGAAGCTTGGCATAGCTTCGGAGGGTTGTTTCTTTTTTACGGTCGACGTAAAACGTTTTACATTCAGAAATTTTAATTACTTTTTTTTTTATTTCTCAAGTATTACGTGCTTATTAGATTTTTTAGTGTTTAAATGATAAATGTAGGAGAGAAAATTAATGTTTAAACGAGTCCAAATATTCTCTTTGAAACGAGTCCCGACTAACTTGATAGTATCTTTGCCAATTTAATGGAGGAGGTTCCGTGTCACTTCATGGCTCTTTTAATCCTCGAAATCTCCTTTAAATTTATTTTCTGGTGACGGAGAGTCATTTAATTTCCTCCAAGTTTTATATAATCCACCCGAATGAGCTCTCGGGAAGTAATCGTTTTTAAGAACTTTTTGTAAATAAACGTTTTAAGTAAAATACAACTTATTCTAATTTATCATCTAAACAATTCCATTGGTTTGACTCGTGTAGGTAAAAAAAATATTTTTTCTAAAAGACCCTGGACATGATAAATTTAGCTATTCCAAAAAAAAATGTTTACAAAAACCAAAACCAACATCCGACGGATTACTGGACCACGATACCACGATGACAAAATTAATGACCCGTAGCGAAAAAAAAAAAAAAAATCAGCTCTGTCACACCGAAAAATTCCATTAGAATCCGAAATCCTCGGGAAAAAAAAGGGGACCGGGTAGTGACTCACCCTGGGCGACCCTCGAACGGAATCTCATTGCGTAGGGTCACTTAGCGAATTTCATTAATGAGAATAAAGGAGACCTCAGACCCCCCACATTTGCAATTCCGCGGGGCCAATTAAAAGTGTCTGCACGCAAGCGGTGTCGCGGGGACACGTACCGTATGACTCTTTTTTTTTTTTTTTTTTTTTTTTTATGCTGTTTTTCGACTGCACCCGGGGACCTTTTGTTTCCGCACTCTCGTTATTTATTATGCTGATGTGACGCGCTGCTTTTTTTTTTTATTCGCTGGCTTCTGCATAAACTCGTGCTTGATTTTTTGAGCGGGAATTTCTTTTAAAAGAAATTTTTATTATGGTTGGTGCGCGGAGAGAGCTTTTTCAAGTCGTCCGTTCTGGGGATGATACACCGTGTTTGTCTAATTTCGGATTCTTGTTACCAAATTATTCATGGCTACTTACAAGATACTGAAATATGCATAAAACTTACTCGGTCTCGGTTCAAAAGTCAAACTTTAAATCTCTGTATAAACATAGACTTACGTCTCGTTATTCATTCAACCCCGTCCTATCTTCCGCCATCTCCTTTATCTACTTTGCATTTCCAAACTCATCGTCGCTTATATTTCTTTCGTTCCTACTTCTTTTCTCGTTTTTAAATTTAGAATGTTTCTGAGAGTACTGTTTTATCGACATTTCGAAATTATTGGCGTGATAGTTTAAAAATTAAGAAGTGAGTATCGGTTAAAAAAGTTGAATATTTTCAAACCAGTTAAACGTCAAATTTACGTTTAATGTGTTCATTGCGATGTCAGTTTTAATTTTGTTGTAAATACCGGATTTTTGACGGATACCGTAAAGAGTTACAGGTATAAATTATTAATTCACTTTTTTCGAGTAAATTTTTTGACGAGTATTATTGACGTGAAGTGCTTATAAAATTTTTAATTTCATACAAAAATAAATTAAATTAAAAATCAAACGTAATTTGGAAAAATAAACGTAGAAAAGCTCATCTCACAAATTCGATTAAAAATGCACGTATTTGTGAAAGACGTTTTATCTCAATCCAATTATCGATGATCTGAATAATTTTGCCCGTTAATAAAGCGAAAAGTGACAAATATTTCATTCAGACGTTCAATATATCGCGAGTCCGAGAATAATTTTCATAAAAAATTATAAAATTGTGATCTTCGAGTTAAATATTAATTTGAATGTTTACACTGATTTGATAAATATATACTTCACCAATGTTTGACAAAAATCTCAACCGAATTCTACGGACTAAATCTATAAAAGTAACATTCAAACTAATTGTAAGTAAGGAATCTCAGAACATACTTTGGTAACTCTAAAACAAGCTGAAACTAAAATAAAATTTATTTCAAAATTTAAGAAAAACTGATAAGAAATTGTTTTCTCTTTCAATTAAATCTTTTTTAGCATATAAATTTACTTCAAAAACAAAAAGCTTAAATTTTTTTGTCTTAATAATTTCACATATTTAGTATTATTTTTGCTAATTTTACATGTGTATAATTCAAGAAAATGTTGATTAGTTTTTTGAATTAATAAATAATCATGTCTTATTTTGTTGATAGCATAAATACAACTGAATTTTAGATCAAATCAAAAAATTTATTCACGTATCAAGACTCAAATGACAAAATCTTTAACAGCTAAATTGTTACTAAAATTTTTTTGCGATTGAACAATGAAGTAGATTAATAAAATAATAATAAAAACTCCCTCAAAGCAAAAAAAAGGTTGAAAATTCAGCCAGTTCTCACAAAATTTTTATAGCATTAAATTTTAAGTAAAATTTTTCCATGAGATAATTTGACGAGGGGCTATGCACTCCAGAATCATTGATGATTCTTTTGATTCTTTTTGATTCTTTTTGATTCTTTCGTGATTCTTTTGGCAAATTTTAAATGTTTAGAGCTTTGGAACAATTTCAATTGATATTTTGTAAAAAATAATACTTTCGAAGATTTTTACTTGAAATGATATTGATATTTTATTGATTATATTGATTTTTGTGTGTGATTCTTTTAGTGATTCTGGAGTGCATAGCCCTTCGTAATTTGAGCGCCTCACTCTCGCGTTAGTTGGGTCGTGTAAATTTTAATTTTCCGCTTGATCTGCTGGTTTTCCGGGCACGCGCTAACGAGTGTCAAAAACATCGCGGGACGTCCATTGTTTTGCTTAACACAAAGCCCTGCTGCTCCCATCACGGGCCCTCTCGATTATGTGACTCGTGCAAAATTCATTAATTGAAGATGAAATTATGCTGATAGCGTTGATTATACTCGTTTTTACGGCCCTCCGACCCGAGAAAAATAATTTTATTTGAATTGATTGATTTTGGAAAGGGGGCCAGCAAAAAAGCGATGAATATTTTGGTTCGAGTTTGTCAATTTAAATAGATTTCATCCCGCCGGGCGTGAAAAAAAATAATTGAAAAGGGAAGTGGTAGATTTATAACCGAAGTATTCTTTCGTCATGATTTTTTCCTCGATTTTTTCAAAATGAACCGATGGCATACTGTTTTAAAAATTCAATGAAATTTAAAAAAAAATTTTGTTACTATTTTGGAGAAAATTAAGAGAATTTCAATTATTCGATGATAACATCTTTCTAGTTTTCACATAGCATTAGGTAACTTATTCAAAAAAATTTTTTTTTTTAAATTAGGTTGATTAATAAGAATAGAGTCTTAGAATTTATTGCTTCACGGAAAAAAAAGTTTAGCCAAAAGTACTCGGGAACTCTGCCGTTTTAGCAGAGGTGACCTTAGCTTTTATTCGACTTTACTAACCTCTGCTGTTTTGGCAAAGGTGTCTTCACTCTCCGTAAGAGAACTTAAAATATTTTGAGGTTATGCTACTCGCTAACTTAAAAGTTCGATTCAAATTTTAAGATTTTACACAAAATTATTCATGATTAAACAATATTTTAAAGAATAATGCTCGGAATAATGTTAGGAATTCTAAAGATTTAAACTTAACCGACCCTGATCAAAGATACTACAGATCAAGTGCACAAGTAGTCCACCAAAGTAGCTGAGTAACCTTTGCCGTTTTGGCAAAGTTCTTACTTAGCCAAAACTGCTTAAGAATATTTATCTATTCCGGCTAAACTTTTTTTTCCGTGTTATTGACTTTATTGCCTCGAAATCGGTCGCAGAGTAAATTTTAAAGGTTTGATTATTTCATTATTATTATTATTATTTTTTTTTTTAAATAAATCTTTTTCAACTTCGGTGCACAGTGTATACAAGTTGACGTAAATTCATGCTACTTTGTAGCTAAACAAGTGAAAATTGGACTTCTCTATAAAAAAAGATTTTAATTATATTTTTTAATATTGCCAGCCATTTCTGCCCTATTATGAATAAATTTAAAACGAGAGTTTCCAATTTAAAAACAGTTTTGCAATTTACAATTATGACAAAGTACGAACTGGTTTTTTGAAAATATTAATTTGAGTAGGATTAAACTACCTCTCCAAACAATAAAATTAAATGTTTGAAAAATAATTACTGCCCCAAGCAAAAAACTTCCCATCCATTCACACCGCAACAGTCCCATAAAGCCAAGTGTCAATCAAAGCCACCCACGGGGCCCAGCCGTCTCAAATTCCACGACCGGACACTTCTTCTTCTTCTTCTTCCTCGGCGAATCGATATTCCCCCCCGGGGCGAGTCTAGGAGTTGTCGGATCAGAAGTTGCAGAGCAGCCACGGATAGGTACGTACGTGATAATGAGAATGACGCCCCCGCGCGTGCAGCCTTTCTCGGATGCCTTTTGCATACTGCGTTTTTAGCGTGAGTCATGCTCGATGTGTACCACGCACCCACGACGCGTACTTTATATTATGGCCGAACAATTACAAACGCATGGTTAGTTATCTCTCTGCTTGAATTTTTGAATGAGGTTACCTTGAAGTGTCTATAGATGGTTGAGTTTTACGCGTTTTTTTCATCTAAAAGTTTGAAATAAGTTTGGATACATCCACAATAATTGTAGAACCAGCTTAATTTTGTCAGTTTTATTTATTTTTATTTAGTCTATAAAATTTTAATATCATTTCCTGAAAAGTAATCATTTAATAAATTTATGGCAAAGCATTTTAATAAAATTTTCTTGGAGCATTACTAAGCCCAAGTCTTTTCCACTCTACAATTGAAAATATCAAATTTTAAATAATTTGAAAAAATATATTTGTTCTCGAATTTTAAACTTTATACTATGCTTTCGACTTTACAAAAGCTGCCAACCATTCGGTTACTATTTTCATCAAAAAGTAAAACGACCCCTGATTGATGTGAAAATTTAATTTTCTACGTCGAGAGCTTTACGTGTAATCAAATTGAAATTTTTTAAAATTCACACCCGATTCATTTGAAAGTTAACACTAAATAATCCTTTTATCAAACGCGCAAAATTCCGGTTGGCCACTCAGAGCAATTTGAATTTTCAAATGATCTAAAACGTTCCTCCTCCAGCGCGTCGATTTGAATGTACAAAATTTTCGATTTCGTAATATTCGTCGAGAAATCGTCGGTAAAAATTATTCCCCGCAAAGGGTTTACTTAGCTCGCTGCAGTTCTCTCAGAACTCGCGTATTAATTTTCAAACTTTTACTCGCGCCGGCAAAATATATTCAAAAGATTGACACAGAGTCACTTCGGTCGAAACTTCCCGCGGCTGTAAAATTTTCACTGCGCCAAGTTATGGTGTAGTTGGTGGAATAAAAAAATAAAACGCGGGCAAAACTTCAGCCTTGAAAATTCATTGATTACCAACGTCAAGACTTCATAATTCGGGTAAAGAGGCAAAGTTTCGCCATCAACCGAGACTGTAACTACGACGTAGCAATCACCTTATCCGGGCGCTACAGTTGGACACTTTAATCTTGAGACCCGGGCTTTAACCTCGAGACATGTTTCGGTGCGATCATAAAATTTCTAGTTTATTTACCCGAGATTCCAAATTCAAACTGCACTGTTCTGCTTTAACCTTCAAAGTTTTTGGAGAAACCAACTAATTTGTGAATATTGATTGAACAGTTCATACGTGCAATAGATGTTTTTCGTATCAATATAAATTGTTAGACTTACTAAAAATAAAGTGATATATCAGAAATAACGGCTTCGTATAAACACGGTTGAATGAAATTGCGAAAATTCTATAGCGTCCATTGTTAGACCCGACGCGTTTCTAGTTTTCGCGCATACGCTCGCTGATAACCGCTAAAAGTTTTGAAATCGTCAGAAATATTCCGAAGCGATACTATCGGCTTTTAGTTTCATCGGGTTCATAAATCCCCGTCATTGTTCAAAGTTGTGTATACGCAACCCACGCTCAACCGGAAAAACGCGAGCGTAATGAGCTTTTCGCGCGAGCGGCAAAATAAACCAAGAAGCCCGAGCTCCTAATTTAGCTTGGCCAAACAAATCCTCCCCTAATCTAATCTGGCAGCGGCGAAAGAACGATGCCTGGAAAATTTGTCCACGCCAGTACAAACAGGAAGTCAACCTCGATCAGCCTTACCAACGTCTACGACTTCCAGGCACGAAGACGCTTTGCATCAAGCGCGCGACCGGAACTTCGTCATCGAATTTCGAACGGTCACGTCACGCCCTCGTTATGGCTCAGCCGTACATCAAGCCCGTAATTGGCGCCGTTTCTAAATCGATAACAACCCTATGTTTCTTGGTTTTTCTAACTAACAGAGCTTTTAAAAAAAAAAAAAAAAAAAAAAAAAAATTCTAAAAGGTTCATCAAGAGAGCTTTTTTTCCATTTTCGGGTAACTCGAGCGCGTGTATTTTTTAATGAAACAAAGAAGCCGAAAATTTCTTTCGGCGCTTTTGATTAATTCTTTTTTTTTTTTTTAAGTTTGTTTCACCCCTGCTACTTTTACAGGCTTCATTTTCGTAAAAAAATTTTATTTACATTTGTTCAGCGCGCTCAGCAAATATTTGCCGGCGAATGAACAATTTTTCATTCTTTTTTCAGTACGTTTGCAACCGGCTTACAAAAAATCCTTCAATTTGAGCCTTTTTCACTCTCTGCAAATATTAAACATCCTACAAGCAAGTAAATTTTTTTGTTCAGCTCACAAAGAATTCTGTTTGATTAAATTAATAATAAGAATTTTTCCTTGCGCATGGCTAAACAAATCGAAAGCTTGGGTGTGCATTAGTCCGGTCGCGATGTATCGGGGCAACTTTCCGTGTCTCTGGCGTATATGCAGATTCCTCTGGAGAACGGAGCGCATTTCGGCGCGGGGCTAATTCATTCCACGAATTATTTGGCCCCGAGCTACCGCGTAATTACCGCAAGCTCGAGTGTGTTTCTTGACGCTTGAGCTTTCAAGGCGAGCATGCGAATTTTACCTCGCTTGATTAGATTTACTGCTTTTTGTTTTAGAGGTAAACAATGTGTATTTTTTTTTTTTTTTTTTTTTTTTTTTAATAAGGGTTTGAATTGTTTGAATAATTGTAATGTAGTACTATTATTTGTAGGAAGCATTTTATTATCTTTTCATACCGATAAACAAATCTGTTGATAAAAGGTGTACTGATTACCTACCTGTTTATACTTTATACAAGAAGTATAAACAAGACAAAGAAGAAATAGTCTACCACTTTTTAATCAAGAATAATTAAACAATAGGGCTACTCATGTTCCAAAATATTGATAATCCCAGACATTAGATTCTATCTCAATGCACGACGTATTTGGTTACATAATTAACTTGATGAATGGAAATTCTGTAAATACACCGAAAGTTTATATTCCATTAAAAGTTGGAAATAAACTTTGGCAGCGTCATATTATGTATTTACACGACGCTGGCCTTATTTTAGATGTAAATCGACTAATTGTAAAGCGTGAAATATCCCTGTTATGCCTCTTCTACACTGGCGGATCATCCGAGGTTCGGCTTAACTTTTAAATTGTTATATCGTGCTTCCATATTTGTAAATTATACTATTTTTTGTGATTATGGGTAGAGAATATTGACTTTTAATATAATTTCGATGACCAGTGCTGTATATCTACTCAGAAGCGAGATATATCAATTTAAAAGTTAAGCCAATCCTCGGATGATCCGCCAGTGTATAAGAGGCATGAATTTCAAATCCAATAATAAATTGATGATAACTCGATACACAGAAACGAATGCTTAGTGTTTATCCGATATCGGGGAACTTAATTTCAAGATGAAAGTTAAATAAATGAAAACTCGTGGGATTTGCAAATGAGTGCATCTGCAGCCAATGCCCTGATTGAATTTTCCGAACTGGAATATAGACGCCGCTTTGATATCCTTGGGGTCGCTTGATTAATTAGTCATTTCTGCTAAGCAATATAGAATGTGAAGTATCCATTGATTTCATTTGGTAACTGTCTCTGATTTGAAATTAATCTTTTTATTTAGATTTTTTTTGTTCTTTCAATTACTTAAAAGCGATTTACACTACTGGTATATTTGCATTGTTTTTAATAAATTTTAAAAAATTTTTTAATGTAAAGATTTTGTCTCAATGAAAATAAAAACGTAACAACTTTTCTTTTTCTTAATTAAAAGAGTTGAAGAAAATTTAACAAAAAGCTTTTGTACCCCCTTGAGGAATATTCTAAGGTATCCTTAAAGCCAGCGAAAAACGAAAATTGGATGAAAATTTACGTCAGACTTTAAAAAAAATCCAGCTTTGATGTAATTTAAAAAATCCGTTTACAAGAAAATTTGACCAGACAAGTTGAGCCAAGACCTCGGCCCAAGACACTAACTTCTCTCATTAAATTGTCTTTTTCATTTTTTTTCTGCAAGTCGCACTAGAAAAATAAGCGAATAATCTACAGTCCCTCTCAAGATCAATAAAATTACCCAAGCTCACGCGCGTTGTACATGAATAATTAAAAGGGGAAATGGTCCCACGAGAGTACATGTCAACCGCTAAACGAAAGAGAGAGAAAGAGATAAAAAGGAGTATCATTGGACGAGGAGAACAAATTCTAAACTGCGTGCAGCGCCCGACTCGTCTTATTAATAGATGTCGTGTACACACAAGCTCTGTTCTCCCCCGAGGGAGCTCCAGAGCGGGAGTTTGACTACAGGATGAACACCCTCGAAAAACCCCCGGACTACTGGATGACCAAAGCCAAAGAGATCGAATATTCACTTTGCAGGTTGGTTTGATCGGAGCAAAAACTTCGACATTTTGATGTTTACCGCGTCAGAGCTCGGCGGAACGCTTATTTTTACGAGATTTGTTTGGGCAGACTCGCGCGTCTTAAAAATTGTGAATAGCTTCTTTGACGCTTTATCGGCGCTTTTTGCGAATGACCAATTTGCGGTTTCGGATAAAACTCGTTTCAAAAAATACGATTAATTAATTTTTAAATTTGTCTCAGGGTCAGAGTTATTAAACTTGACGGCACTTCACTAAGATTTTTTTTTATTAGTTTCAATTTTTAAATGATAAAAAATAATATTCTAGTAACCTACAGTATTTTGATATTTCAATTTCCATTAGTCTTGTAGGTAACCATCAAACCCGGTGATCTAGAAATAGTGACAATGCAGGGTTATCAAGTCCCTATAAAGTAACTTATCTCGCAACGCGGACTCGGGTGTTTCTTGGACCACAGAATGAATGCCGAAATTCCCCGCGAACAAAGGGACGTAATAGAATGATCGAATTAGATTGAATTGAATTATTTCGTCCAACACAGTTTGTCGGTGCCCAAACAACTCTCCTCCTCGGCTCGGCCCGAATTCGACTCAGCTCCTAAACTCGCCGCGAAATATTGCTCAATTTTCGATCCACTTTGAGCAGCGTTGTTTCTCTTAAAATTCAAAGTCCCCCTTTTTGGCCCATTTTTTCTCTCTCTCTCTCGAGATAAGAAAAATAGTCGCGAATTCATACGGTAAAAAGAAAAAAGAGCCCAGCAAGAGCACTTCAAAGCACAACTGTCTGTTTTAAATTCTTTAATCTGGAGTCTGGCTGTTGGCACCCCTCGCAACTCACTGTCACGACGTAGGCTAAATTGCGCCAAATGGGTGTTATCGCCTCCCCGGCCCTCCTAATATAAACGAGGTCCACCGAGTGTGCGGTTTATATACTCCCCCCACTACGACCCGTAATAATCGTATATACACTGGACGAGGAGGAGTAGGAGTAACGGCTAACTGGACGGCTGTAATAACGACGTTGCGTGCTCAAGTGCGTTGACACACCGCGCGACCCTTCCTATAACAGGGGTATTATCAAGAAGAAAGAAAGGAAAAAAAAAGAGCGAGAGAGAGGCGAATTATTTTTTAATTGAGAAGTCGCTTTCGGCTGTCAAGATCCGTATCGGAGTCGTCACGAATCGAGAGCCTTTTTTGTGGGTGTTATAATTTTCATAATTTTATTACCAGCTCTTTGATCTGAGCTGGCGTAAAGTAGAAGAAGAAAAGTTGGGCGGGTTGTTTCAAGCTTGCTCGAATTTTTTTTTTTCTCGATAACTTGGAATACTTTGAACTTTTAAAAAATACGAATGATGGATCTGATATATTTGATACTATCATTTTAATTGCGGCATAATTGCAAAGTATAATCAATGAATGTCTGACTTAGAGCTTTTTTATAAAAAAAAAAAAAAAAAATTGACTTTCAGGATTATTGAGAGATCTCATAAAGTGGAACCATAGCCCAGGTTGTGAGAGTCAGGTGTAAAACTCTGAGGTTATGGGTTCGAATCCCAAACTATACAAAAAAAAATGTATCTCTTGAAGTCATTTATTACTGACTATAAGGATGTATAAAAAAAAAAAAAAAATTAATGTACATTACTAGCGTTGAATATTAAATCACCAACCTATTTTTATTATTAAATAAAAAATTTAAATAAATTATTGTTGTAGAGTACATATATTAAAAAATTTTCAGTCTACCTATTCCAAGTTTAGTTTTAATTTTTTTTTTAAATATTAATAGATAATTTTTCGAATAATTCATTCATCTGCTTTCATCAAAACAGCAATAACATTATTTCTCTCAAAATATTTTTGCACCTCTTAATCCAGATTTTTTATTTAAATATTTGAAGTTTAATTAAATGAGAAATTTGGACAATAAAAACGACAATAAAACACATTAAAAAAACTCTCTTCAATCTTAAAAAAAAAAAAAAAAAAGATCCCCGAAATTTAATTTAAAACAATTTGAAACCAATTCGCCCACAATGTTTGCTCGCTCTACCTCGAACCTTCCCCTCAGCCCCACCCACCAAAAAACAAAAAGTATAAAAATCCCGAAGCTCGGCTCGCCCATAAAACAAAAGGATTTTCAAAAATACCATACTCCACGGTTATAATAAACTCATTAAGTACCTATTAGGAAATAAGAAAGAGAAAAAAAGAAGCTCGCCGCGGTCGCAAATAATGACATCGTAGGGGCGGAGCAGCGGACCACCCAGGTGATAATAACCCGGCATCGCTACCAAAATATCCACCCACAAAATCCCTACTCGCATTCCAATAAAGCACCTAAATATTAGTTTGGCGGTACCCGCTCGGCTCGCTTTCTCGCTCGGCAGCAGCTATAATCGGCATCAAAAACGTCAAGAGACCACCTAGGCTTTGTTGAAAGAATTGCCGGGGGAGACCGAAGGGAGAAAACTGATAATGACTCGAGCCGATCGCTCCGCAGGAAGGAGAGAACCAAGCCGAATCGGTCTTGCGAGAGACCGATCAAAAGAACGAAATACTCTATTCATGAATTGCCAACCTCGGTTCGCGTGCGCGTCCGCTGCGGTTTTTGCTCGCCTTTCTTAACTTTTTGACGCTTCATTCGCTTTTCGTGAATTACGTGCTATTCTTCCCGAGCCTCTCGGCACTTCCTCTTTTATGGAGTAAATTTGCGTGTAAATTTCACGGTTACTCACCTTGTTTTTTTAACCGTGGATGGACCAAAGGAAACTGGAATTAGTCGCTCTGAGTATTTTCTGCAACTGAAAAAAAAGAGTTTTTTTAACGATCTTGAGAGGAAATAATTAAGTAAATAAAACAAGAAATTTAATTTTTTTATTTGATTTGTTTGAGTTACTCATGCGGATATTCTGAAGTAATAAGACGAATATATTTCAGTTAAACTTCGGAGGTCAAGAGGGATGAGATACATGTATTTTATCTTTATCATTATCTAGAGTAAAATTTTGAACTTATTTCGGCGTAAAAATTATTTCTTCAAAGAACGTTTTATACCACAGTAAACAATAATGTAATATGTCACGAATACTTTTGCCAGAGTGATAAAACCCATTATCCCCATTAAATAAAAAAAATTAATTAAAAATTTTTATATATGTATTTCTTACCAGAAAAGTTAAAAAACAAAATTTTTTAATACAGTAATTTTTAATAGCTCTGTTTAGACACAAAAATTTTTCTTGAAGTATTCATTGTTGGAACAAAAATTGAATTATTAAAGGTAATAAAAATTTTTAGAGTTGGACAGTGCCCCCAACATTAGGATAATAAATATCACAGTAACAGAAAAATGAAAGTCAGATTTCATTTTTTAAAGAAAAATAAATAATATAGTATTGCGAAAAAAAAAAAAAAAAAACAAAAAAATGATCATTTTTACTAATATTTTTGAAGAACTATTAACAATAATAACGCAAAATCGTAAAAGAAATTTTCTGGCTTAAATTTTTTTTCTTTCTGACTACTTTCCCGCAGTCTTACTAAATTAGATTTACAAAAACCGCAACGTTATGGTAAATACGTTGGCATCGCATGCGTAGGAGCTTTGCAAAATTAATGTCCAACGAAAAAAGAATGAAACAAAACAGCGCGCTTGAATGCAGAAAAAGAGCAAAAATGTTCGCAATAATGACCACATTGGTGTACGAAAATTATTAGGCTTTAGACCGGAAGGCGATTCCCCGCTTTTTCTGCCCTTTATGACCGCGACATATTTTTGTTCCCCAATATTATTATTGCCACTACCCGGCTCATTAAAAGTTGAAAAACTTAAGCCAACATATGCGTTGCTTGTACAATGTTGCCGCAATATATAATATATTACATTATATTTTTTTCGCAAGTCTCCGAAAACTTGGTTCACAAGGTTCTAAGCAGGTATTTCAAAAAATATTTTAAATCCCTTTTGTTTAACTACTCAGATTAAAATGGTGAAGGTGCGTGTGAAGCGAACGCGGAATTCGTCATTAGTCTTTTTTGCGAGACAAGAATTTTTTCGCAGAAAAATTTTACTTTACTTTTGAAATTTTTAATTTGATGTTGAAACCCTTTGAGCGGACGTAAAATTAAAACTGCCCGACTCGTAAAACATTCAGCCAGACTTGGCAAACTTGAATAAAAAAGATAAGTTTGTCAATTACAGTAATGCCTTGCGAGTCTAAGCGCTAAATTCATTATTCACCTCAAACGTTTCCACACTCACACGGAAATGTGTTACGCCGTAATTTAATTAGACACAGAATCGACTTTAATACATCAATCAAACTCGAGATTCTTGATTTAATATAATTTATCAAGTAAAATTTTTCCGAAAAAAACTAAAAAAGAGATCAATCAAATTCTCAATCGCCCCCACGATCAACTACATAAAATAATGAATTCTTCGAATTAACCTTACCCATCGATTACTTAAATAGGCTAAAATGAGTATTTCTCTGAAAAAATCCTCGTTTTTCATGATTCAGCGGCAAATTAAGACATCAGGCAACCCCTACAAATCAAAAGAAAAAAAAAAAAAAGGAAAACTAAACCATCCCCCTTGTTACTTAGCGAAAAAGCTGATTTCCCGGACATTGATTAACCCAATTTTTTAAATCCAATCACGGTAGGGCATAACGGCCCTTGTCCATCCATCACCATAAATCCAGCGTAACGCGGGTTCCAATCACAGAACGAACGATATAAACACCGATCGACGCCGAAGCTCGCGGGGCGCGGCTGGCTGCAAACCGGCCGGCCCTTCCCCTCATTAGCGCGAAACGAGGTAAAAAAATAAACGTAAACGACGCTTTGTTTCCACCTAATCGGATGACGTGGAATTTTTTACTTTGTTTTAATCAGGTTGGACGGTTGATGGTTTTTAATTACTCGTGGAGACTTGTAAAATGTGGTGGCTTCAAACGGGTCGATTAAAAATTTTTTAAAATTATTCCTTCACATTTTATTTCTTTTGAGAGTTTTATCAAATAAATAGAAGTGATAAACTCTTATTAGTTTAAAATTGTTGACTGGTTTAATCGAAAAAATTCATGTTGATTTTTATAACATATTAAAGATTTTATAAATTGAAAAATCTAGAAAAATGAAAGTATACAAGTGAACTTCTTAATTTTAATGAATCTTAGTTAAGAAAATAATCGTAATCTAAAAGTAGTCTGATGAACCCAAAATATACATCATAATTTATAAAATTAGTGTGTACTTTAAGAAGTTCATTTTTTAGATGAATTTACATTAAAAAAAGTTTAAAAGTTTTTTCGGTGTAAAATTTTTTTCGATATCCAAGTGTAAATTCAGAATAAAAGTTTGAAATAGTTTTTTTTTGCCAGTGGGAGAATAGCGAGGAGAATAGATTTATTTCATGCATGTGATGCGGGCGTGCAAATTCTCAACACATTTCGCGAAAATTCAAGAAGCAAATTTTAATTCATTTTTCATGTGTGGAATTTAGCCTATTCCAGCTATGAATGTGTACAGATTTTTATTTTAAAGGTAACTTTTCAAAAATCATACAAAAAATTTTCATTTGCTTATTTTATGGGAAATTCTCAGGAACTTTTAAACTCTAAAAATATAGTAAAAATTAGAGCACATTTTTGAAATTTTGACAGCTACTTTTTATTGCAATCTCTGACAAATTTCATGAAAAAAAAATTTTTTTTTTTTTCGCTCACAGAGTTTATGCAAAATGAAATCATTATTAATGAATAATTGACAAAAAAAATTTGAAAAAAATATACAGTAACCGATTTGAGAAAAAAAAAAAAAAAAAGATGAAATCATTCTATTCACTCTTTTGATTAGAAATTTAGAAGCTTAAATTTGTTTATTATAACCAATTAAACGTACATTATAAAGTAAACATGTTTACCGAGCTATATCAAATAATCTAAGCTTCTGATGAAAAAAATGGATTTTTATCTTTTTTTTTATCTTTTAATCAATTGCCATAATTATTTGTTTGTTTTTTCGAATTTGTTAATTAATAATTTGAAAAAAATTATTTTATTTTGAAAATTAATAAAATTAGTGCAGCTATCAATTTGGAGAGAAAAAATAAGTTAAAAATATTCTATTCATTTTTTTTATAAGAAGCTTAGATTATTGTTATATTCTATTAAACATTAAAAATCTCAACATGTTTATTAGGTTCTAACAAATAATATTGGTTCGGATCAAAAAAATTAATAGAATGTTTTTATTTTATTTTTTCTCTCCAAACCGATTGGCGATTACCAAATTAAAAAAATAACCTATTTTTTAATTTTTCAAATTTTTTTTCTTTAATTGTTAATAAATAACTTCTTTTTGCAATAACTTTAATAATGAACTTTAAAACAAAATTTTCTCACGTATTAGCATTAGAAATAGCATTCAGAAAAAGTAGTTAAAATTTCAAAGATGTGCTTCAGTTTGATCTATGTTTTCTTGAATACTTGAATATTTGTTGACAATTCCATATATAAAAATACTAAATTGTATTTCATAAAAAATAAAATTAGGCTAATTTAAAAATAGATATATCTTTGGGTTTTCCAATTATTGTTTAAAAATGAAATATGAACATAAACTTTCAATTTTTAATTTTTATTAAACCACTAATTGTTTAAGACTAGATACTTGAGATTTAAATTTTTTTTAGTACAAAGTAGACCTAGGATAAAATAAAGTTGAAAACAAATCTTCACTTTTTATAAAAAACATTTTAATTTTATTTTATCCTAAATTAAATTTTGTACAACTCTTTCAAAATCAGTTTCAACTCTTATGCAAAATCTACTAATTCATAATTCAAGTAAAAAATTAGAATCTGTAAAATTTTAAATTCTGATCTTCCGATCCGTACCAAAAAATTTCGTACAGAAAAGAGTTTGAACTTACAAACCTCAAAAATCTGCATTTACCGCATTTTACAAGCACACCAAAATCAAAACTACCATTACATTTATAATTTTAGTAGTAAAATTAACAACAACAAAATTGCGTAGGTTCTAATTTTTCTTCACTTGGATTTCCAAAACAAAAACTGTCATTGCAAAAAAATCTAAGTTTATAAAAAAAAATTATCCTCAAATTTTTAGCAGAAAATACTAAACAGGTTTTTTGTTGTTTTACATAAAATTTAAATGAAAGCATCACACTTGATATTTTATCGCATAAAATTAATAAAAAAACCAATGTAATAAAATGTACAAGCGTGTGCAAGAGCTTTGAATTCACTGCTGCTAATTATTGCGCACGAAATTTCATTGGAATATTTGAGCTTGTAGCCGGAATGAAAAAAATAATAAAAAATAAAGTATCAACCGCAGAATGCAAATGAGAAACAATAACCACAAAAAATTTTATAGTTTTATTATGCAAATTGAATAATTAAAACATAGTATTGTAGTCGTAGAAATGTTATTATCAACTTTATAACTCTTAAAAAATATAATTTATGGTTCTTGGTGCGTTACGCCGAGTCAACAGAAAGACGCGTAATTTTAGGGACAGTTGAAAGACTAAAAATTAAAAAAAAAAAAAAAAAAAAAAAAAAATGGGAGCCATTTTAATGGTGTTAAATAAATTTGTCAAAAAATCTTAAATTATTGCAAGATTGTTTTTTCAGCATTTACGGCTCGACAGTTTTTTTAGCCTTTTCAGCTCGACAAAAGGACTGGGTTTATGAGATCAAGACTCTTTCAGTTAATGAATCAATGGCCCTCTTGAATCTCATAATCCAGAATTTTTACTTACAAAAACACAATTTTACTTTTTCAAAAAAAATTTTGAATTTGACAATAAAAATTTTTTTAGTTTCATCAGTTTATAAAAATACCCGAATATTTGAAAATAGAAAAAAAGCACTCTACTCACAAGATGAAATGCGCAATTCGTTCTACAGGAGAGTATCCCAAAGAAGTCGGCGGCGGCGCGTTCTCCACGTGGTCAGCACCTCCTCAAATCAAAATTCACGCTCAAATCACCACTGGTAAACGCTCGATCACTCAGTACACTCGTCAACAGTAAAAAAACGAAAAACCAATCGAAAAAAACTAGACACTGTCACAATCTCTGCCTCCTCATAACATAAAGAATTTCCTTCACCAGCAGAAGTAGCCTCAAAGCACAATAATTCACCACACTGAAAAAAAAAAAAGCACAATGGGGGCCCCCGAAAGAAGAAAAAGCTGCACAGGCCCTCGAGGGACGTACCCGGTAGCAGCTGTCGCGGAGATACGGTAGTACTGCACCGGTCGGCGGTCGGGACACGAGTGAGCCGCGAGTGGATGCCGCGCAGGCCGGCTGCTTGCTTGCTCCCCATCCCCTCTACTACTCCAGCCCGCCGCCAAGAGCCCTTGTGCTTATTTTTTCGGCCCGAGCGTTTTGCGGGATGATGTGCGGGTAAATATTTGGCGCTGGAGGGGTAGAGAGAGGGAGGAGTGGACACTGATTTTTTGGGACTGCCTTGCATTCATGCGGCTGGGAAGGTGGAAATTTTTTCGGGGGCTTTGTATTGTGACCGCTCGCGGCTTTCCTCGTCGGCTTTAAGGGTTGTGCGATTAATGCTTTTTTCGGGAAAACTGGGTTTTGCACGACGTTTCAATGAACCCCGAGATAAATTTAAATAAGGTCATTTGATAAGTAATTAAATCCAAAAATAAAAACTAATTTTGTTGGAAGTAATAAAATGTCCATTCAGATCCGTACTTAAAGAGTCAAGCTTTAAAACTATTCAAATTGTTAAAAATAAATCATATTTTGAAAAAATTATGAATTTTCATTTTTTAATTTTTGGATAAGTAATTAAATCCAAAAATAAAAACTAATTTTGTTCAAAAAAAAAGAAAATGTCAATTCAGATCCGTACAGAGTCAAGCTAAGAATCGTTTGAAAATTATTGCAATCTTTAAGTTTAGGTGTAAGAATTGACGTGTCCAAATTTCAGAAGGATTCACAACACGGTTTCTGAGATATTTTAATTCAAAGTTGGGCTAAAATCACACCAAATCGGGTGGTTTAACATAGGCTCTTATGGGAGAAGCATGCTGTTTCCATTTCGCTGTAGTTTTTGAACCAGGATGTGAATCATCTTGAAATTTGGATATGTTATTTCTTGAGCCTTAAGGAAAAAATTGCTATGTTTTTGGAAAATTTCTTATGGGTTTTTAGACAATTTCAGCATTGTTTTCCTTTTAAAAAGTCAGTAAAAAGTTTGCTGATTTTTCATAATTTTTAAAAAAAATTTCTGGACTTTTGATTTACACTGTTAGAAACAAGAAGTCTTCAGTAACTCTGTGTAAAATTTTTAGATAGTTTAGTTTATTCAGTCTCTAGTACTAACGAGTTGAAGATAAAATAATTTTGTCAATCGGCCGAAGCGCGTGTCAGCTGTTCCCGTGCCTAACCTATAGGCGGCTTCCCCCACCACCTGCCCTCGGCGGAACGTCCTTAAAGTTGAAGTATTCAAATTGTTAAAAATTAATCATAATTTGAAAAATTAAACAAAAATAATTATTTACTACGACATTTAATTTTTATTTACGCATTTATATTATTTACACGAATTTTTATTTTTTACATTATTTACAGGAATTTTAATTTTTTAATTTTTTGATAAGTAATTAAATCCAAAAATAAAAACTAATTTTTTTGAAAAAAAAAAGAAAATCTCAATTCACATCCGCACTTAAAGAGTCAAGTTTAAAATTGAAGTATTCAAATAGTTAAAAATTAATCATAATTTGAAAAAATTAAACAAAAATAATTATTAATTACTGCGATATTTAATTTTTATTTATGCATTTACATTGTTTACACGTATTTTAATTTTTTAGTATATTGATGTGAGATCTTCTGGTTAGTGATTTTATTCCACCCGTCATAAATCTTGGAACCAAGTTTTCTCGTTTCAGGTTAGCAATCTCAAGTATATCACAAATTTTATTGGTGTAAAAAAAAAGTCTCTTACACAGGGAGGAAATTTTTGCAAATAAAAAAAAATATGAACACTCAAATCTATTATAAAAATTTTGAATCAACACAGGCACCTTTTCAAAAATAAAATGATCAAGCTATTGAAAGCATTTAACAGCCATTACCAATTTTATTTTTCTTTCGGTAGTAAACGAATCTTTAAAGTCAATTTTTTTAAAAATAGGTCAACCTTCAAATTAATCGAATAATATTTTTATTCAATGTTCGATGAATCAGCCGCGTTAGATTACAATCACGAGGGTAAAGCAAGCACGATTCGGGCCGCGAGAAAATTCGTTTGCATGATTTAATATGACAAGTAGACGTAAATTACCTCATGAGTTTTCAAGCTCAAAAAGATCAGGCTTCCAAGACCTTCATTTTTAAAATTAAACACGGATGTCAGAGCTCGATGCACGCGTGAGCCTTGTCATCGGTTAATTGGGTGCGAGTCGATAAATCACGCTCAACTAAGAGAGCCCTTCAAACTCTGCGACTCTATCCCACGATTGAACTTCCATGCACTTGGGATGGAAATATTATGCGGGCGTCTGGAATTTAAATTCTTTTGGTCCTAATCACCCGTAACCGCTTCGTTTACGTAAGATTATTACTCAAAATTCATAATCTTTATTTTTAACTTTTAGTTTATTCGCGTTTTAAATGAAATGTTTTTCGGGAAGCACCTGCTATTGATTTTTCTGTGAAGGGCAAATTTAATAACTTCGACGATGATTTATTTTCCCCCCTTTTACTTCAATTAAAAAGCATTAAAGCTAGATTGCGCCGTTACTTCCTTGATTTTAAAATATGATTTATGTACTTTTTTTAGATTTTTTTTTTTTTCTCGGAAGTCTCGTGTCAATGGATCATTTTTGGGCTAAAACTTAATAATTCTATCCAAGATATGGATCATTCCATTGTGACTGGTGGGACATTTGTACAACTTTCAAATGAATTTAAACCAAGTAAAAAAAACATTTATCAATAGTTATGTGATTATTAGAAAGCTTCTAGATGGTAGACTTTGTAAATCATTACAAATTTTCAGTAAGATTTTCAACAAAATAAGTGCGTCGACCGGTGAGATACAAAATGGATTTTTATTTTTGATTAATATTGGGGTCAAACGATGTATTTTACTCTTCTTTTTAATACATACTTGACGATTTGAATATATTTATGACATTGTTAAAAAACTTTTTTTTACTAAACTTTACTTTAATCTGGATTGACCCATATACGTGCAAATATCTTTCTTTTACATACCTTGGAATTTTTTAAATTTTTATCTCTTTCGATGTAGCTGACCAACGCATATTTAGATATTCTTTTTCATACGAAGAGTAATGTATATGATTACAGAAGAGAGAAAGAGAGAGAGAGAGAGAGAAGTATTTGATTCAACATCTGTTGTGAGTTTTTTTTTCAAGTTGTCAGTTTGTCTCGAGTTCCACAGTGACACATCTGCTTACACATTAAAGTACTCATCTCCGCAGTAATGCATACCAAACAAACGAAGAAGGGGGTTGAGTTACAAATCGTCACATTAAAAATTAAAAACAAAAAAAAAGCACGACAAATGATTCCACTCGGTAATAATCGCGTTAAAAAACTGATCAGAATTAGCCATCTGTCCATCGCCCAGTACAATCAAAACTATTAAATTTAAAACAAACTCTTTCGAACAATTTTAAATTTCTTCGAAGTACACCCAGCCAAAACAAAAAACAGCGTCCCCCGCAGGCGAAAAAAAAAAAAAAAAAACCCTCCCCCGGAGTCCCGATTTTTCAGCCAAACAGCGGGTGGGTGTACCGTGTAGAGCAGGTACGAATGACAATTGCATTAATTATGCAGTCGATTAAGGATTCAACATACCCCCTCCGGCTAAACTTACTCGTCCGGTTGCTGAGCGGGCGCGGACACAGACCGGATATCGCGTTTGTAACTGCTGCTGGGGTCACTCGTACCCGCGTCGGCCGCCATCAATCCCCGGCCTCACTCCCCCTCATTAGCCCTAGCACCGGCGTACGATTTTCCAGAAAAACAAGTATTATGCAGCCAGGAAATCTGATTTCTCGTATGATCCGAGGGGCACGCGACATATGCGCGAGGGAGAAACTTTATTTCGAATGCGCTGTTGAAAATACGATTAGCATAATTTATAGGCTCTCGCTCTCTCTCTCTCTCTCTCTCTCTCTCTCAGGGTGGCTGCGTACATGTTTTCTCAAACTTTTTCTCTCTTTTTTTTTTTTTTTTTCTTTGTTTGGGGGACGAAGAATTCGATCCCTGATTTGAGTTTGATTTCGAGTGTCACGCGTAAATTCGAGATTACAGCTCGCTTGGAGAAAAGTTTTTGTTTGGGATTATCGGGTAATGACCGTTTGATGTTGGTATAATATCTATCTTGTGATAATTTCATCTGTTAAATGAAGAAGCAATTAAATTTTCAATCGTTTCGATAGTTGGAACTATTCACTTTTACTATTAATCATCGAGATCGAAGCTCGATAAGTGCAGGTCAAACATATTTTCTCTAGAAACAAGAAGTTTTTCCCTGCCACTCAAGCAAATATTTCTCCAATCGCATCTACAATAACCACGAAAGTGCATCGATCAACGTATCTCTCGAGGTCCCATTCGCATCGACAAAGGGAAAAGTCTGGAGCCAGCCCCTTGAAAAACGGGGGGGGGGGGGGGGGGGTCGATTCAGCTCTCAATTTACGCGATCGCGTGCTACTCTCCACTCTCTGTTCCACATCCCCCCGAAACCGTCGGCTAATTTCCATGCGTCCAGGTGGAAGCACGTGCGTCACGGTTTACTTACTTTCTTTATTTTTCTTCTATCTTCGGGCTCGTTAATTTTGACGGGCTAAAACAGTGTCTCGAGACTCGATTCGGCGAGGACTAATGGCCTATGATTGATACCGCATTAGACGTACGCAACGTGAATCACGGTAATCGGATTGATGATCGGCATGCCAAATCACGAGGGGGAGGCTGCTGTGCCTGGAGACTGACAGTTGCTCTGAGCCCGCTCACATTGTTCTTTCTTCCTTTTTTTTCTCACAGTTTGGAATTATTGAATTTCAACATGCTATCTAATTGAGTTGTGTATATATACATTCGTAAGCAGCTTAGAGTTACGTGTCCATACGCAAGTTTTGATTAATTAAGTCATTTATGCTAGAAACTAGCCTTTATTGTCGATTATAATTTTAAAATATTTTGTTCTGATACAAAATATTTAAAAAAACCAGTCAACAGTAAAAAAATTAAACTAACTGTGTTTCAAACAATCAAGTTTGATATGCCTCTTCTACACTGGCGGATCATCCGAAGGCCGGATTAACTTTATAATTATACTAATTTTTGTGGTTACGGGTAGAGAATATTGATTTTGAATGTAATTTCGAAAAACAGTACTGTATATCTACTCATAAGCGAGATAACAATTTAAAAGTTAAGCCGATCCTCGGATGATCCACCAGAAGAAGAGGCAATACTGTTAACACTTTAAAGTCTTAACAGTATTTTTTAGTTACCAACTCCGAAAAGATTGTATAACGTTGAAGCAATTTCAATTTCTCAAGCTCAATTTTTGATCTTAAACAGCACTGCATACACCCACTGACCCACATTCCCTCAAAAGTTTTAATAAATCCTCGGAAAAGCCCCAACGCAATTCCCTTTGTTGCAGGCTGACCAACTCACCGGTGTATATTGTCCGTCGTCCTTAGGCAGCAGTGTCGTCGCATGCATATTCAGGGAGCCAGCGACTACACTCTGACGCGCCCCAGCAGCAGCAGCAGCAGCTTCCATTGATGCATGTTATATCGCGAGCCGACGATCAATTAACGAAGCTACCTCATGCCATCGCGGGGGGTATTAGAAGGGCTGGATGGCGTTCATTGTCCCCAGCTGATGTTTATTTGATGGCTCCTTGAGCCCTCAAGATTTGATACTTATACCCCTCCCCACCCGGTTATATTGTCCCTTAACTGTGCCAGGTGACGGAGATTTTTAAGGCTCATCGAGGGGATTGTCGCGACGTCAGGTGATCGTACTCTGTTTTATGCGTTTATATCAAACATTGAGCCTCTGTTAATTTATTTACAAATTTTAATAATAGTTCGAGGTGTAGTTAAACCGTTTCGATTACGAGAGGAGGGTGTGATGAGATAATAAATATCTCGTTTAGGGTCCGAGTAATTTTTTTTTCTTCTCCTTCCTGCACTTAATCCAACTTTCATTTCGCTCAACCCTTTAAAACGCGAGCCCCCGCGATGGGTCGAGCCTAAAGGGCTCGGAAATTAGCAATAAAGGGACTCGTCGTCTCGCGATACGGCCGGTATTAAAGTGCCAGCCCGGCTATCTAATATATACGTTGGGCTTCACTCGAGGAATTTTCACGTACGTCTGCGGCGTTATGTACGAAGGAGGGCGAACGATCCCCCGTTGAGTGGTCAGATAAAAAATCGCGTAACCGAGTTATTAAAACGTGATGCGGGGGCGACGGACAGAATTGCTCCCTGCACCTGAACATTTTTATAATGAACTTATTCGATTATAAAATGACCAGTTTACTCGATTCTTTTGTCATTATGAAAATGATGTGCAAGTAATGATAGATGTATTTTTTTTTTTTTTTATTATAGATGAAATTTATTAGATTTTTCTATAGGTACATATGAAACTAAGCAATGAATCTCAAAGACAGAGAAAATATATGATAACAAGAAAAGTCTTGTTTTTTTCGAATGCGTTAGGTTTTAAGAGTTTTCAATAAAATACTATACAATCTTACAATTAAAAATTTGAATTTTAACACACTAAAAAGAGAAATATAAAATGTAACTGAGTTTACTTTGACTCTCAAAATTTAGTGAGCTTTAGATCCAAGACAGTTATAATAAATAGATTAAAATATGTTCAATCCTGATAAACCTCTTAAAAAAAACTTCTTTCCTATTTTTGGAATGAATATTTTTTTTTAATCATCTTCAACATTTATTGAGTCAAAAATTTTCTTTAAAAACAAATACTCTTTGATATGACTTATTGTTTTATTCTGAAAACTTTGAACAAAGCGTAAATAAATTTTCAAAGTTTTCACAAAATTCGATCTTTAGTGACGGTTTATTCTTCCATCTTGAAGGTGTTTTCGTTAACACTCAGCCCCAAAACTACTATTAACAAAACTCTCATAAATACTTTGCGATCAGATCATAAACCGTGCGAAAACTTTCGAGTTATACAACTCGTCGGTCTCTTAAGACCGTAACTTGCGGTTATATTTGTTTACCCAACAAAATTATTACGCTTTAGTACCCACTGACCCGAGGAGGGTCCTCGCAAAAATTTTAACGTTTATGTTCCATCGAATTTAAAGTCTCCACCGTGAATTTTCGGGGAATTCGGTCGGTTAAACTCCTGGCTAGCTCCGAAATTAAAGTATTAATTTCTGTAGTTTCCACACAAGAAACGAAACATCTTTCAGCTCCCGTTTTCCCCGGTATTCTTCGAAATTGAATTTGAAAAATCAAACAAAGCACATTAATCAGGTCAAACATCCTTCCTCAACCGATGTATAAATCATCGCGTTTATATAAAACGGCGATGTTTACGCTTTCGTACCGGGGCGCCGGAGGAGTTCCATCAGCGTCAGCGCGGGAGGACGAAACGTGCCTCGGGTATCGTAATAGGTGATGCCTGCCTGCCGGGAAAAGTTGAAACACGACGGTTTAGGGCCCGGGGATGGGGGATTGATGACTGCTGTGAAGTTTTCACGAGCTGTCGTGCTACGAGTTATCGCACTGATGCAGCTACCTGTTTCTTCCCTGCGAAATGACAAAGTTCGAAGCCTTGAATTGAAACTATTTGGATTCGGTACACTTTTGAAATGCCAAACGGTGGTTATTGTTTCGTTTGATACTATTACAAAGGAAAATTTGTTTTTGAAGTTATCGATGGTGCCGGATTAAAATTTATTGTAGTTTAGAATAACTTTTTTAACATTAAAATTCATAAAGACGAGTTAAATCACAAATAATAAGTTCTTATCTGTGACAAATTTCTAATTGTTCTCGTTTCTAAATAATTTGATATTGATAACTTCATGTCAGCGTAATAATTGTAACGATATCTAGTTTAATAAATCAATTACTCCGGAAAATCATCTTTTATTATATTAATATTTGATAGAAATATACTTTACCAACGATAATGTCTCCTTTTATTTATTCGTAAAAAAAATAAAAACACTGATAAGAATTCCATTACTGTTCTGTAAGAAATGTGAATTAGGTTATCTATTTAATAGCCATTAAATGGCTAGTTACTAATGGTTATTAAATGGATAACCTAATTCACATTTCTTACAGGGTGTATTAAAAAATGAGTGTCTTATGAAATAGACTAATTTCAATCGCTATAGAAAGATTTTTATTTCTCAAACGAACTATCATCGGCTAAAAAAATTTGAAAAACTAGAGAATGTTAGTACGATTATTAATTTTATTAACAACTATCGCACTCTATAAATAAAACTAACCGAGAAAATCGATTTACAAAACTCGAGTCACGTCAGGAATAGAGTCGTTTCGTACACGCAAGCGAAAAAGAAAAAAAAAAAAAAAGAAAAAGCAGGAAATGATATCCTTGAAGAAGTCATGAGTGGTGGATCGATCTGGAGGCGTCATACACCGTAAAAAGACGACGGAGAGAGTCGACGTCGCGACGCCACCGAGCCGATTGATAACCCGCGTATCGAGTTTATGGTGTTTCCTGTTTTCTCTCGGATAGTTTTCGAGTGATCCTTCTTTTTTTCCCCCCTCCTAGGGGAAGGGAGAGAGAAATCAGACTCCTGGAAGGTCTTTATTGCTCCTGTCAATCGACCTGGACTGCGTAGGGATGAGTTTTCCGACGGCTGTGATCAACGAAAATGAGATTTTTTGAAATATTTGGGAGTATGGACTTGATTGGCCCAGCACTGACGTGGAAGTATTTAATTTTATTGAATGAACTTTAAATAAGTAACAATAAAAATAAATTCTATCAAATAAAGGCCGATGTTCTTTGATATATAAATAATTCAAAAATTATGAGGTTTCTTTTATATTCAAAGAATATTGTAATTATGAAAATATTCATTATTTTAAACCAATTTTTTTTCTCATGATTAAATAAATGTTTTTGTTTAATATTTTATTTTAATGTTTTTTTTTTTTTAGACTTTCAATTATAGGATCAGTAAAAACTGTCTGATAAGCATTATTTATAAAATTCAAAACTGGCGTCGTCAATTTCAGTTTCTTTAAATTCAGAGTAACTCAAATATTCAAAAGCCCAGACTGTGCTCGACCATTTACAACACAACTTCACATTCTCGTGCAAAGTGATCGCTCCATAAAAATTTATTCCCTGCATCCTGCCGGATAAAAAAAAAGCAAAATCCATAAAGCACATAAAAGGCCATTTTCACGAAAAATTTTCCCCTCGAACAATTCTCGGGAGAAGAATCGGATTTCACGTTTCCTCCATAGACACCTGAATATTTGAAAGACCGAGAGTAGAAAAGGAACAAGAGATCAGGGTTGACCGGTTTGAATTCTTAGCGTATTAATGTTTTAAAGAACGTCGTTGCGTTTTCCCCCAGAGACCAGAGAATTTTTTCTCCAACTCATATATACATATATAACTGCGAGAAACGGTACGGGAGTATGTGGGTGCCTTTTGTTTACAGCGTGCTACTTTGAATAACGTTAAATATGCACCGGGTCATACGCCAGCTACCGTCCTTCTTTTTTACGACAAGTTGTGCTTTTTGATGCGCTCATTGTCTTTCTCTTTGAATTATGGGGTAAGACTCTTACCCCGGGTCATCTTTAATGTACAAAGGTCTCTTCTTACTTCATAAATTTTTGTCGTTTCAGGAAATAAGAACATATTTTTAGCTCCGAGGAACTTAGAAAGTTTGAGCTAATTAAAAGAGAGGTACTAGAAAATCCTCTACTTACAAATTCATGAGCGTTTACTTTGATGAAAATATCCGGTTAATCACCTCAAACTTGGCTCTTAAAAAATTCATGGAGGCAGACGATAACTTATCCCGAGCGGTCTAATAAACGATAAGCCACGTAGTTACAAGCTCGGTCAAAGTTTCATCGGGACACTTAATCAACATTGCAAGGGCCCGTACTCGTCGGACCGGCTTCAGCCGGGTTCGCATAAATTATGAATATATTTTTTAAACAAATAAATTTAACAAGCCTCCGAGAGACCATTCGTCAGAGGGCGAAACAAGGCTCGTTTTTCACAAAAAAAAAAAGAAAGAAGTATTGTATCGCGTGACACTTGGAGTAGGCAAATTTTTCGTTACGCTTATCGTCTGACCCGATTCGAGTTTTCAGGCTGAGGAGGTAAGGAACATGAGTAAAAAAAGACCATGGAAGTCGAGAGGTAGGCCCGAGGGGCTATGCACTCCAGAATCACTGATGATTCTTTTGATTCTTTTTGATTCTTTCAGCAAATTTAAACTGTTTAGAGCCTTGGAATTAATTTCAATTGATATTTCGTTAAAAATAATATTTTTCGATGATTTTTACTTGAAATGAAATTGTTATTTTATTGATTATATTAATTTTTATGTGTGATTCTGGAGTGCGTAGCCCCTCGGGCAGGCCGTCATTGTTTCGCCGCGAAAAAAAAAGAGAAGCTTCGGAATTTAAAAAAAAATAGCTCGAAACATTTTCGGCGGTATAAGTCGCAGATGTGATTTCTTCCGAAGCAGAAAAAATTAATTGCCTTCCGGGAAGCGGTTACGCAACTTTGGAGTTGACTTGGATGGAGTTCTTTCGAGGCAAGATTATTAAGTAAAGTATTTATTTGTCAAATTTTTATGCAACGTTTTACATGTCTCTCGCGAAATAAGGTAAAAGATAAACTGAAATTTTCAGGGCAAGCGTTTCTGTCAGTTCCAAAGCGAGGACTTGAAGTGGTTTTGGATGCTATAAACTTTAAGATGGATATCAGTGCACGGAGAACTATTTGAAAACAAAATTCCGAAAATCTCGTCTTTATAAATTCAAATTTCTTCCAGATCTCAGAGTTACTCATTTTATAAACACAGTTACTTGATTTTTAAAATTGCCTGTTAGTACGCAATCAACCAGAGTAAGGCACGCTTAAGCTCGCAGAAATTTTCTTCATAATTCATAAACGCCCCGCTCAATAAAACTTCGGGCTTCCCAGCCGTCCGATAAATTCTTCAACCAAGCGCGCGTCGCGAGTTCAAGGCCCTCGTAGGAAGAAAAAACCTCTTCCGCTCTCACTTTCCTCCTCCTCCTCCACCCTGGTGCACGTGTGCGGGGTAAAACTCGCACACATTCGTCGTCGGTCGGCAGCTACTCCGGGGTCCTCGAATATTAATGGGGGCCGTTCTGGTATCGCAAATAGAGCGCGCGACAGCTGTAACCGGCTCTCCCCATCTCGTGCGTGCGAATTTCATAGCTCCGAGCTTTGGATTTTTTTTTTTTTTTTCTAGTTTTTAAGTGGTTTGGGAATTGAGAAATTTTGATGGATTATTGGGGCGGAAAAAATTTTGAACCGAAAGGGTTTTGATTTATTGAGATTTATAGCTATTTTTGAATTGGTTTTAAGAATTTAAATAGAAACGTAAAATAAATCTTATTTTTGCAGTACAGCTTCTAGTTTTCTCTGATTGAATTTTTGTAATAATCATTTTTTTTATTTAAAATTTCAAAAGTTTTTATATACAAAAATAAATTTCTCAAGTAAGTATAAAAAAGTTTCCCCAGATGGCTAACTTTGATGAATTTTTCGAGATGACTGACATTTGGTCCAGCATAAAAGCAACCCGGGATCGGTTACTTTTTTTTTTCCTTTTTATTTCTAGATGAAAATTTTACTGCCAAAAGCGCTGAGATAAGTGAAAGTACTGAAAATAGCGCATATAAGAGATAAATTTTACACTACTCGTATATCCATACATTTTCTTTTATCAGCTCCACCGTGCTGATTCTCGACCTGGTATATTCTTTTGAAGTGCGGAAACTCTATAAATCAGTACGTAAAACTAATATTACGTTTTATGAAAATTTTCTTTTGCTTAAAGTTTTAAAATCATTGCATTTGAAAATTTTTATATTTTGTAAAATAGGAATTGAACATCAAAGTAAAATACGACGATTGGTCCAACTAACAGACGCTGGACTTATCGTAGCTCCAGTTCATAAACATTCTAATTCAGATTTCGCGCCTCATACTTGTTAACTCACAGCGGGTTCGGAAGTATGCTAAATCAGATTCCGTCTAGAAAAGTGCTAACTCACGGCTTGGTTTTTTTTTTGTTCTTTAGTACTTTTACAATGAAAAGTTATTGTGGTTTTCACTATCATTTTTTTTTTAATTTTCTTAAATTTTAACGAATTTTAATTTGTTTTCGTTGATCAAAACTCTGAAATTTTAAGCCACTATGACAGATTTCATCACATAATATATGTACAGTCATGATTGATTGACACTATTTTTCAAAATTATTTACAGCACGCGCCTACTGCTGTATTTTATGACGGATTCGGAAAAGATTTTATCAAGAGTCAAGAACCTTGCAAATTGCAAGAAATCAAGAAAAAAATTGAAATTGTTAAAACTTTGGAGTGAAGAGCAGAAACGTTGTGTTAAGCACGCCTCAATGCCGGACAAAGAAGTTTCGAGGCATGGTCTATGCATTTTCAGGATCTTTTGAATCTGCTTCTTTGTAAAATCAGTTCTTTGCAAGCTAAGAAATCTCTCTCTCACTGCCTCTTACTCTTTCTCTTTCGCTCTTAGGCAAAAGTTAGAAATGTTTAAAGTCACTCTCGACTGTGTACTATTGTTGCCCGCTAAGTTTCAGAAGAATTTTTAAACTCTCGAAGTGTAAAGATGCATATTTCCTTCTACCTGGGACTATTTTTTCACTCTCGTCAATAATTTTTTTTCCTGCAAAAATCGTTATATGCACTTGAACTGTGCAGCAAACATTAAAAATTTATTATAAAAAAAAGAAAAAAAAAAAAAAAAAATTAGCGGCTCAATAAAAAAGTCCGAAAAATTATCACCTCTTAAAAAAGGCAAGGAAAGAAGGGCTTCGAGCTCATAGCTCTCGAGTTCCCCGAGCTTTGCAGGCGGGTAAGATGTGCTGGTGCTGCTGCTTCTTCTCAAAGGATCTTAAACATTCTTAGCCCCCGAAGTTGCGCCCCGCTCCAACTCAATTCCCGAGGCCGCACACGACCGCGGCCGCAGCAGCAACGCAACTTGTTCGTTTATAACGGGGGCGGGCGCGATACTTCACCGCTGCAGCGCTGTTGCGAGATAGTTCCCGCGCCGCTTTTGAGCGCAGGAAGAAGAAGAAGAAGACGACGGAGAAGAAGCACGCTCGGGTAAGCTCGGGATAAGAAGTGTTAATGGCTCCAGGGAACCGCTTTGATTAAATCGAAACGGACGCACAAACTGCGAAGCTCGCTCTAATTTTGCGTATCAAAGGTGTTGAAATTATTATCATTATGTTTTTAGAAAATGTAATCGAGTTTTATGTGTAATGTATTACTGCTTTTGTAACCTTACTTATTTACTAAAATCCGGTTATCAAAACTTAATTTTAGCGAATCATTGATTTGTATCCTATATGAACAACTTAGCCATATTTAAAGTAATACTCTGTAAAACAGATTTTGACTGGATAATGATTTTTTATTTTGCTGTATCTTATAGAAGAATAAATTCAAAATTATGCCTTTGACAACAGTAATGTGTTAAATATGGTAAACTTTATTGATTGGATTTCCTGCGAGATTTACATTAAATTTTGTTGTAATATATTTGATTTGACAACTAATCTGAATAAGATTTTTTTTTTAATTTTTGTCCTCATCAACCAAGTCTAAGCTGTAAAAATTTCACAGAAAATAATTTTTATTTATTTGTACTCATAAATACCTCGATAAATACAGTAATTAATTTTACTTTTAATAGAATTTTTTAAATTGTCTTACAGAAATTTAAACTGCAAGGCTAGTGTAAGGTGCATAAATCATGCGGGCATAATGCAGCGCGTAACAGCTTCCAAAGTGTGAGGATCAGCGTATCATACATCTTCGACGAACGGTCGGCTAGTTCGAAAATGCTATAAACTTTGGTACGGGGAGCATCGCGGAAACTTCACGGCCAGACCAGTCTGCCCAAAGCTTCTTACCTTCCCTTTGCCCTAAGTAAACATAAATGATGAACTTGGTGCCTTGCACGTGTTTAAGATTGATTTGGTTTGGGGTAAGTACGTTAATAAACCCCACCGTTAGAAATTAATAATTGCTCTGTTTTGGGTAAAACCAGCAAGTTTCGATAAAACTTTTTTATCCCGGTTCGAGAACAACAATCCCCTCGCTCCAAGTACATATAAAACTTTAGCACGCGAGTGTAGCAATCGACGCACTTTCGAAACTTTACATATCTGCGGGTACGCATCCTCTCGGTGTGTGATACAAACAACAACGTCGGCTGTACCTACACACGTTACAAAATCAATAATTTTGAAGTGCCTCCGGGGCTCCTGCTGCTGCTGCTCGTAGTGCGCTTAGTAGTTTCCTTTTCTTGTTTATGAATACGCAAAGTCGGGGCTGAGTTTTATTGGACAAGTTTATTGAAAACGCGGCTTCCAAGATTGCTTAAGTGGGAAGAATGTCATGGCCCTGGATAAAGTTTAGCTGAGAAATTGGGTTTGTTTTGAATTTAAAATTTTTTTTTTGCTAAAAATGTGCCCACGACAAAACTTTAATGTTTTATCAGCACTTTTTGTATAGTTTTATTGGTCAATCTTAACTAGTAGCTTTTTTTAACTATAGTAACAAAGGATTTATTAAATTACACAGTATTGCAACTATCTATTTATCAAAAGAGGATTTTATGACATTCAAGTCTTTTATAAGTATTTGTGTGAATTCCATTATACGAAACCTTTTTTTTTTTCTACCATAAATTAGTATGAAATCCCGCCAAATTAATTTTGTAAAATGTTTGTTAATATCAAGTGGTACAACACGTGCACCGTATGAAACAACATTATTTCCAGAAGAGCGCAAATAAATTGAATTTTTCCGCATGATGGAGCGACGCCCCCCCGCGAGCGCAATGCAGCAGCAGCGCACATGACGCATCGGTCAGGTTAAAAATAAAGCTTTATTAAATTTAAAAATACAAAAGAGAGGCGGCGCGGCGCGAGAGGAAGCAAGTGAAACAAAGATGGAGTACCCGCGAAATCATAATAAATATGAACAAACTCATCCGGTCGAGCCATTAGAGCCAAAGAAAGACCGTTCAATTATGCACGAGCAATTTCTCTTACGCGTGAGGGACTACTTTGCCTCGTTTAGCTACCCCCGGCCCGCGCTGCTCGTTCATAATGCACGCAAACCGCGAAGATCCCGCGGACCGATAAGGCGATTGCTGGCGGCGGTGCCCGATATTTATTAAGTTTGTAATAACGCTGGAGCTTTCGGGCTAGCCGAGCAGCGGGGGAGAATTTTATTACCGTTTTTCTATTTCGAGAGAAGGGGTGAATGATTTGGGGATGTAAATATTATTTGTTTGTTCGGGTAACGCAATCATTTTAATTATCTCTTATTTTTAGAACTTTTCGAAATAAATGTGTTTTTGTAGCGTGAAAGTGGATGAATTTTAGGTTTATTTTTCAGCAATAAGTGTACAGTTTTATTCCGCTGAGTGCTTTTATGTCTTCGACTCTTCGCAAAAAGAAAATTCGATAAAATATATGACCGACAGAGTGAAAATTTTTCGTAAAGTTTTTATAAAACTTTCTTTGAAAAAAATCAATTGGTTTTAGCGTTTCTTCTATTTGAGACTGTATTTTGGTTTTTACAGCTTCAAAGAAAAAATTGACCTAATTTCAAATATTTTTTCTTTAAAATAAATTTTGTGTGGGTCATGTATCACATTTTCAGGTACAGTTTAAAATTATTTTTTTTTTTTCATATTTGACACCAATATTGATTATACGATTTTTTTCATAAGAATCAACGGGCTTTGTGGAACTTTTCATAAAAGTAACATATTTTCAGATAAAATTAAATTGGAAACCAGTTCAATAACGGTATTATTAAAAATTGACATTGAGTGAAACTGGAACTGATGACCCTCGAATTTCTAGTCCAAGGCTTTGTACTTCTAGCTTGAGTAGTCTTACAATTTCTCTATGAATCTAATAATATTATTTCGCACAGTCAAGATTACCTGGAATTGACTTACTTGAATTAACAGATAAGACAATGTGTTTCACTAAAGTTCAAACTTTCCCAGGATGAAATACATGTATGAAAATACTCGAGATGTTTTTGTTTTATTGAAGTCATAATAATTAAGCATTTATCCAGTAAAATTTTCTGCTCGCCATACAGTTACAAATGTCAAACCCACCTTATCAAATAACACTATAATGCAATCTTAACATACAATATAATTCAGCACTGCTTATCAGCAGCTACTTCAAAGTATGTTTACCTAATTCAAATGTTCTACAATAAATATATTTTTTCACTTTTTCTTCCTACCAGATCTTGAAAATAAACAAAAACTCGTACAGAAGTCTTTAAAAGTAAATTTTAATATTTTCATCACACATTTTCATAATTTATCCAGAAAATACCAAAAATCGAAATCTCCAATGTGAGGGAGCCAACGTCTTCCCTAAAACCAAACGGTTCACCGCCATTAGGCTCGCCTCCAAGAGCATCGCACTTGAAAATCCCGCGCCGGTAAGAATAAAAGGACCGATAAAACGTACCCACTCGCGAGCAAAGAGAAGAGGCTGGGATGGTATAAAGAATCGAATTTCGGGATACGAAACTAATTTTGTGCCTTTTGTGGCAGGGGGGCCATCCCATCCCATATCCCTCCCTGCATTACCTACCGCCCCAGCGACGAGTTCCTAGATTTCCGATACCATTGAGAGCCGTCGAAGCGAAAAGCAAATTATATGATCCCTCTGGGCCTTTGATGTTTTACCAAGCAGCCCACCCCAGCTCCATCGCACACATCGACGGCGAAGATAGTCCATTGTCAGCCCCCGGAATATAAGTACAAGTACATCTCCGCGGTCTGATTGCAGAGGGCTCGATTTTTTTTTTCTCTCGAGTGCCCGTTATGGATCCGTCATCATTTTTTTCAAACTTGTCAACTGGAGTGATTACTCTAAATGATGAGCTAGCTGCCTCTTTAGAATTGTACGAGTACATTTTTTCTCAGGTATTGTGCTGGATGATCTTATGGTGATTGATGTGATGAATTATGAGAAAGGCTTACGGTACTTTAATTGCGGTTATGAAATCGTTTTCTTTTTTACTTTGAGTAATTTTTGAAACAGTGAACGTTCCAATGTGATATGAAGTCGAGTATGAAGTAATAATTTATCGTTGTAGCAAGTACGGCTCATGGGAGCCAAGAGTTAGCTTTCATATCGGAGGTTGGTGGTTCGATTCTCAATTCTTCATTACTCTCTCAAGAATCTAAATAACTGTAGAATTTACATCGTACATTCGTATGATAATATTACGGGATCAAATTCACAAAAAAGACAAAAAAACATAAGTAGGTTCTGGATCAGAATTTAAAATTTTTTTTTATTATAAATCAATATTACTTTTCTGTAACGACCGTTGAGGTCAAAATATTTTTTCACAAAAAATTTCTCAATTTATGATTGGTAATTTTTTATTGAATTATTGGTAGTATGCATAAACTTTTAATTTTCCACAATAATTGTTCCAAATATTGAAGTCACTCTCAAATATACAACAAATACACAGAAACGCTGCACCTATAAAACACTGAAGAATAAAACACTTGCTACTTGAGACGAAATCATTTTCAAGGCAGTCTTTGAACCTGCTACCAAAAAAATATGAATGCATATTAGAAAAATTTCCCACCAAAATAAAACGATACAATTTCTCACCAAATAAATGAAAATAATTCGATCAAAGCACTCCAGCAGCATATTTCCCAGCAAAACCAGCAGATAAAGTGATTCCACAATCAATGGAAATTCATAACAGCCTCAACGGCTCAAAGTCGCCGTGCGTAACGAGATACGACGTCGTCCAGAATAGAAAAAAGCAATGATCCCAGTGGTCCATGCCGAATAAAAAAGAAATACAGCGGAGCGGGAGAAAAAAAAAAGGTAATCGACGGAGCAAGTCAGACGAGAGAAGTGAAAGTGTGCTGCAGAGGAGAAGGAGGAAAAGTAGCCGGGAAATCGACGGGAATATCATCGCTCCCGAGCCGGGACTTCAAAGCGGGGAGGATTATGCGGGCAGCTCTTCTTCTTCTTCTTCTTTTCGTCATGCGCTCGATCAAATTTTCGGCGAGCGCGCCTTTGTTCTTCTCCTGTTGCTTTTTTATTCCTCGATGTTGGATTACTCGCCGATTGGATACAGGATTTTTGGGGAGGGAGCTTGCGAGTTTAATTTTGTTTATAACTTCGAAGATGTTTTTTTTTTTTTTTTTTTTTTGTAAAAGATGAATTGGACTTTGGTTGAAAATTGAAACGATACTCTCGGGGAACTTTTTTAATTCCGAACCGATTTGAGAGGAGGAACCGTACAGACTGCACAACCAAACTTTGAGCATGCAGCCTTTATTTTTTTTCCCTCTCTTTTTGTTGGCCGGCAAAGTTTTTTTAGTGCAAGAGTAACCAATTGAAAAGCTGCACTTTTTCGCTAAATCTCCCCGGCTATTACCACCGAGAGACCTCCGAAAGTTTGTAGTGCTCGGTTGCGCACGCACCCGTGCCTAATTGGTCCCTCCGCGATAAATCATCAAGTCAAAAGAACTAGCCACTTCTTGAGGAAAATCCAAAGCCCAGAAACCTAATTCGCGTCTCCAGCGATAAATCTCGGAATCGTTTTATAAATCACCCTACCCAGATTCGGCCTGGAGTCACGTACCAGCAAACGTCGCAACGATTCGATTTTCTTACATCGGCACCGGGGATAGCTCGTTTATTTCAATATCGCAAGTTTGGCGCGGTTCACGCCAATCAGCGGCACCGATTGCGGATGACTTCTAGAAAATTACCCGCGTCGACGCTGGATGATCGATTAGCCCGATCGAGGAAGTTTCGTTCGACTTTGTTATACTACTCGTTGTGGTTAAATTGACTTTCCTACTCCTCTTTCCTGACTGAGCTTGCCAAAAATACATTGGCTCGTATCGTACGCCTAAATTATTGAATCCTTGTTTCTTGTAATCAAATTTACGAGACCATTCGAAGTTTACCCCGTGATTCGCAACAAAAGTCATTCGGCTCGTCCACTCCTGAATAAAATATCCCTCTAAATAATTCCAGCCGAATCAAAACTACGAGATTTTCTTACCTCCCTCCCGGCCCGAAAAAAAGGGGGCTAACTTTTTTCAACAAAATATTTACTCCCTGCGTACAGCGCGAAATAATTTAATATTTATACAATTAAGCCGGAGGCCCGACGGAGTTGCCCGAGCGTTAAAACCATCGTCCTCCCCCCTTTTGGGTTTTCCTGCCCTCAAGCAGATGCTGGGAGGGGAAAGAGAGAGGAAGCCCTTGCCTACGCCCGGTTGGCGGAGGCTAATTTTTTTGCCCGGAATTAAACCGAAACTCCACCCTGCGGGCCCCCCGGGGCACGGACAGCCGAACCGAACTTATGGAGATTTCGGTTTGTTGTTGCGCGAACCTGTAATTTATTTTGAGTTATGCTTTTGTTTTTTGTAATGCGGGCCATTGAAATTACTGACAATCTGCATCAAATTTAAATGAGCAGGGTTTCCAGAAAAACCAGAAAATTTTATATACATATGTATGTATCTAGTAAGTCCGAAATGAGTGCTGCCATGGGTTGATAATTGTTAGAATTTAAATAGTAAGCAGAAGCCGGTTCGGTTCATAAGCAGAATCTAGAAACTTCAATCTGAAAATACCTAGTTCGATTCCTAGCTCTGCAATATTACAGAGGAAAAATACTTACACGGTTAAATTTCTCTCTTTCAAACTACAATGAAATAGATTTTGATTGAATTAAAGAAAAAAAAATTTATTAAAGGGTCTTTTTTTTTATTTGTTAAAATTTTGATCAATCGTCAATGCAAATTAATTTCATTTTGAATAAAATTCTATTTAAAAAAAATACACGATAGCAAAGAATGTTAAGTTCATTACTATGATTACTAACAAAGTTAGTTTTTCATTTACAATATTCATCCAAAAAAATCAACATAGGTGAATTCTATAACAAGCAAGTATGTACACGATAAACACATTAAACGCGACGGTACTCAATTATTTATTAACGGTGAAAAGAGGATATTTTAAACAAATTTTCAGAAGAATACACCACTAATCCATCATGTCGTAAAAAACGAGAGTTGTAATAAAATTTCCCACTATGACATTCGCGCTCCTAGCAAAAACAAAAACAACATTTTAAAAAAAAATTATCGACGCTCTAAAACCAAATAAAACTCATTTATAATATCTCGCAGACCCAACATCCAATCAATAACGGTCTTCCCCCCGAGCAAGAAAGAAATTGAAAAATAATTAACGAAACAGCGCCTCCACCGCTCATTAACCACCAGCTTAGTTTGATTAATTTACGATCCCCCCCGCTTGTCCATCATAAACGCGCTTCCACCGCAGCTCCAGCGTCGGTCCGTAATAATAACGAATAATTCACGTGGATTGTACGTCCAGGGGAGGGGGAATTTTGACGATCGCATAAAACAACGAGCGCCCGCTCGCGGTTTATTTACGATCGAAGCGAGAATTGTTCAGCTCCCTTTGACGATTATCATCGCGTAACCGCTTAATTGCCATGATTTCGCTCGAATCAGGTGTAACTTTTAAACCCGAAGCCGTTAAATCGAGGACGCGATTTACAAATTTAAATCTTGATATTGCAATCTTTTGTTGGAGAAATTGTTAGATAAATTAATAATACGCCAGTGGATTGAGTAATTTATGCGTGATTAATCTATTGATTCGTCTTGAAACAATGGAGATATGTTTTGTAACTCGCTCAGTAAACCATTAGCGCCTTGCGTCTTGGCTGCGGGTCTGTCCTCCATTTAACTTCGCACAATCACCGAGACAGTTTCGCAACTGTCCGGCTTTTAAGTGGACACCCACATTGCTTCTATACCCGGTGATTATTTATTTATTCACGATTTATGCAAAATATGTTTACAAACAAAAGGGAATTTTTTATACTCGCACTCAAGAAACATGAATCTTTCAGGACTGAAAAATTGGTCAGGAAAGCTTTCGAACTTCTTTGATCGATTTTTCAATTTTGAATGGGAATACGTACTCCTCCCCCCCCCCTACTGATTTTCTGAAAACCCAGCTGGGAATTTTGCGATTCCCAATGGTGGTTTTCCCGAAAGGCCGGAGGAACAGTTAATTGTCGAAAGTTGCGAATTCGGAATGCCTCGTTGGTAACGGAACTTTTGGGAATCGTAAGCCACCGTGATATTTGATATTTCGGAATAACGATGAGCCGAATTTGTAAATGTGGAAAATCAATTGAGAAGTTTTTTTATCTTAATACAGTTGTTGCTTTAGTGGTTGGAGTAGCTCAAAAATGTTGAAAACATTGTTTACGCGCTTGAATGAGCCGAATTAGTAAATGCAGATAATCAATAATGAAGTTTTTTGTCTAAATACTAAGCGGTTGTGAGTGCTCAAAACGTTTAAAACACTGTTTTTACGTTAAATAAATATTTATTTCATAATCTTAGGTTCTGTTTTATCACTATAATAATGAAACTAATATTAGTCTTATTAATTTAATTCACTCGTTCATTTATTTCTTACAGAAACCCATTTAATAAAATTTTAACTCCACTCATGAAAAAAAAAACTTTTAGTCTCGGCCCCTTGAAACCACCAAAAGTTGAAAAAAAGGTATTTAAAGCTCGCACATCAGGAGACCGCAAAATTTCCTTCCTCTTTCACCGCACACCAGCGTTTCTAAAAATTACCCACGCATGGTTGTATAGCTAAGCGCGCACGTGGGCTAAAAAAAGGGTAGACAAATATCCGGCGAAGGTTTTCGACGAAAAGGGGCCGATTAATAATCGCGGGCGACAAAAAGCCAAAGCCGGCGAGTGATATTCGGGCGACACGCGTTTTACGCGTGGGTGTCAAGTGCTCCCTGCTTCCTGTCCTTCTTTTTTATGCTAGAAAATGATTTTTTTTTTTTAAGTTTCATGATAGATTTCCAGTAAGACGGTTTTTTAGTTTCATGGAGGGGAGCTATTACTCATTTAAGTAGCGATTTTGATGGAATATTTTTACGTTTTAGTGCTAATATATTTCACTACTTTCGAGATTCAATTTTCTGAAGAGTTAAAATTTTATAAAGCGATTGTCAACTGCGAAGTAAAAGCGAAGAGTGAATTGAAGATTCGAGAGTATATTCGTTCAGGCGAATGAAGTCACAGTGTAAAAGTGAACACACACTTTGAATGTAAGAAATTAAATTTTCAAATTAATTTTGTGTACGAACAAATTTTGGTATAAACGGAACATCATGAAATTATACAATTTAAGGTTGAAAAAATTACAATCAAAAGAAATTCTGTTTAAGGGCCAGTGAAAGTAGATACATTTTCATTTGTCGTTTAATAATTGTTTCCATAGTTTATTTATTTATAAGTAAAAAATAAAAAAAAATTATGGTACCATCAAAGTATTTTGCACTTGTTAAACATAATACAAATCCTTCTGCAATATTTTTAAACCAGGATTTTTATTATTTTTAGAATTTTTATATTTGTATTGATAAATAAGTTATGGAAAAAATAAATAAACAGAAAATTAAAAATTATCTAGTTTCACTGCCTCTTAAAAAAGTATGAATAAATCAATTGTTAATTATATCTCGTCTCATTCGAGGAGATTAAAAAATAGTAGTATGCTCTTCCACGACAATGTTACCACACTTTCAGAGTTAAAAATTCAGGTGAGCGCCTCCCGCCGCTCACATTACCAACTTATCTTCATTAAGTTTCTTGTGCGCAGTAGCACTGCACGATCAGAGTTTTTCCTCCTCCTCAAATAGTTTAATTTAAGAAATTATGGGAAAATCAAGTAGAAAACGTCAACGAGAAGAAGATCGAGAAGACCGAGAGCGGTTATGGAAGAGAATGGGTCAAATAGAAGACCTCTTGTTAAAGGTAGTCTCTCCGCCGCCTCCACCGAGCGACTATAACCATGTTTCAGGAGCGCAAGCCGCTTCTCTTTCAAAGAATGACAACGAAAGTCTAACTTTGTCAGAAGACCGTAAGTAAATTTCGGTCTTTTTATTTGACGATGAGCTCATACGTGTGATGAGACATATCGTTCAGAAGTCTAGGATAGTACTTACACGAGTGGTAAGGCATAACCTAGCATTTTCTCTTTTTTCAGAGACCAAGTCGGCATCCGAAGAGAGCGTCACCTCTCCGTCGGTAAACGCCATGGCTGCACCATCGGCCGAGTCTACCGTGGCAGACGACAGAGAAAGAGCTTCTGTGGTGGATGATTCGAAAATAGAGACTGCCAAGGATAAAATTTTGGATGAAGCCACGTTGAAGATCCTGGGCGAAGACCCGTCTATACCGGAGAAGGATGGTGTCGAAATACACTTACAACTTGTTCCTCGTTATACCAAGTGGCTTGCCGAAGGTTTGAAAAAAGAGGAAAAAGAGCAGCTGGTAGCGCTGTATCCTAAAGCAAAAAATTGTTACGTCGAAGGTCAAATTCTGAATGACCCTATCTACGAAATTATGAATGCAAGCGCGCGTAAAAGAGATGAATACTCAAGAGCGTCTCAAGATTTGATGGGTTCGGCATTAATTGCCTTAGGATCAGCTACGTCATTAGTTCTTGACGAAACTGAAGAAGGGATTGATGGAGATCTAATCCTCAAACACTTAGTCGATGCGGGAAAATTACTGTGCGAGGTTCATCACCAGGAAGCCATATCCAGAAGGGCTTTTATTATCCCAGGCATCGACAAAGACATGAAGCCCGTGCTGGAAAATTCTAAGATGGATAAATTTCTGTTCGGAGAAAAACTTGAAGAAAAAATAAATTTAAAAAAATCGGTAGTAAAGGTGGCTTCTGATTTGAAGATAAAACCACCAAAGGTGGCTCCAAAAACACAGAATCATTTAAACTCGAAAACCCCTCCTTCGAGCAGCCAAGATTCGAAGGAGGGATTCAGTCGTCGATTCTCAACTCAGAAATTCAAGAAGAATCACTCAGCTTCGAAAAGCACTTTGGAGCAGAAAGCAGCAAGTCAGGGTCAGCAGAAACAGTTTCACAACAAGAATCAAGCAAGACGCTAGAGGTAATTAAGCATGGCGGTAGGCTAAAATTTTTTCATGAAAACTGGAAAAAAATTACAAATAGTGAATTTATATTGAGCTGTGTTAGAGGTTATAAAATCAAGTTTTATAAAGAAATCTATCAAAAAGGCGAACCTCAAAAACCTTGTTATTCTGAGCAAGAATTTCTAGAGTGCCAGCAAGCTATCCAAAAGCTACTCGACATTGGAGCAATAACTCAGTGTGATTATTGTGAAGATCAATTTGTATCATCTTTCTTCTTGGTCGATAAATCTGATGGTACAAAGCGGTTCGTTTTGAATTTGAAAAATCTAAATGATTTTATTTTGACAGAGCACTTTAAGCTTGAGGATATAAAAGTGGCCTCTAAAGTGATTTTTGAGAATTCATATATGGCAAATATAGATTTGCAAGATGCGTATTTTTTAATACCGATTCATGAATCTAGTAGGAAATATCTACGCTTTTATTTCATGAATAAATTATATGAATTTCTGGTTTTGCCGTTCGGACTCTGCACAGCTCCTTATATTTTTACGAAAATTATTAAACCTATAGTTAATTATTTAAGATCCAAAGGATACTTGAGCGTAGTCTATTTGGATGATTTTTTTTGTGTTGCTGAAAGTTTCGATGCCTGTCTTCAAAACTTGAAAGTAACCCGGGACTTGCTCGAATCACTTGGGTTTGTTATCAATGAAAAAAAAAGTAAATCTATACCTAGTAAAAATTGTCAATTTTTGGGTTTTGTCTTAAATTCAAGAGATATGTTGTTGGAACTCCCTAACGATAAGAGAGAGAAAATTTTAAAAATGATTGAATTTTTTAAATCATTGAAGAATTGTAAAATAAGGCACTTTGCTCAATTTGTGGGAACCTTAGTCTCAGCATGTCCAGCAATAAAATACGGTTGGTTGTACACCAAAAATTTTGAAAGGGCAAAATTTCAGTCCTTGTTGATGAATGGTAATGACTATGATACAGACATGTATTTGTCTCATAATTTACAGGCAGATTTTAGTTGGTGGAGTTTGCATATAACCACTTCAGTCAAATCCTTAAGAGCCTCTAATTACCAAAGAGTAATTTTTTCTGATGCTTCCCTTACTGGCTGGGGAATCGCCTGTGAAAAGGAGAAAGCTCATGGTTTTTGGTCTGAAGACGAGAAGAAACGACACATCAATTATCTCGAGTTACTGGCTGTATTTTTAGGATTACAAATTTTTGCGGCAGATTTGAAAAATTGCGACATTCTCCTCAGAATCGATAATACCACTGCGATTTCATGCATAAATCGCATGGGTAATGTGAAATACTCTCATTTTAATAAATTGTCAAGAAAAATTTGGCAATGGTGCGAAAGCAAAAATCTGTGGATTTTTGCTTCCTATATTCCTTCTGAGGAGAATGTTGAAGCTGATAGAGAATCAAGGCTGATTAACATAGATACCGAATGGGAGTTGGCAGATTATGCATTTAATCGTATCGTTAGTGCATTCGGGACTCCGGATATTGATCTGTTTGCCACGAGAATTAACAAAAAGTGTGGGATGTTTTGTTCTTGGTATAAAGATCCGGATTCAACTTTTGTGGATGCTTTTACGTTAAGTTGGAGTAATTTCAACTTTTATGCATTCCCACCGTTTTCATTAATTCTGAGAGTTTTGCAAAAGATCGTGGCGGATAAAGCATCCGGAGTCATCGTAGTACCTTATTGGTGCGGTCAGCCTTGGTTTCCGCTTTTAAATTCGTTGCTTATTGATAAGCCGATAATTTTTAAGCCCAATAAAGATTTATTGTTATCTCCTTGCAGATCTCTTCGCCACCCGTTGGGACAGAACTTATCGCTGATGGCCGGGAGATTATGCGGACGTCGTTTTTAAAGAAAAATTTGTCTCCAGCAGCCGCTCAGTTTATGATGACGTCAATAAGAAGTTCGACGACTAATCAGTACCTAGGTCCATTAAAGGAGTGGCAAAAGTTTTGCTCGGAAAAGAAGATCAACGTTTATGACTTTCAAGACACAGATGTAATAGAGTTTTTGATGCGTAAGTTCGATGCTGGTTCGTCTTATGGAACCCTGAACTCCGCCAGAGCTGCGGTATCATTCATATCTCAGAAAAATTTATCTTCGAGCCGTAATTTAAATAGATTCTTTAAGGCTGTTTTTGAAAATCGCCCATTAAAGCCAAAGTTTGATCGTACTCATTCCATGTGGAACCCAACGCAAGCCCTGGAGTTTGCAGCAAAACTCTATCCCTTAGATAATTTAAATTTACCTGATCTTACAGACAGGCTAGTAATATTGCTCGCGTTGGGAACAGGTCAGAGAGTACAAACCCTATCGTTGATCAAGTTGAGTAATATAAAAACTTCGATAGATGGCTTGATTGTCGAGATAAGCGATCTCATTAAAACGTCTAGGAAAGGTGCCCCTCAACCTCTGTTACGTCTCCCATTTTTTAGAGACAGACCAGAGTTTTGCATCGCTTCTACAGTTATTAAATACATAGACGTCACAAAATCGATAAGAAACAATTGTGACTCGCTCATAATCACTACAAGAAAACCGTTTCATGCGGCCAGCTCGCAGACTTTGAGCCGTTGGATCAAGTCAATTCTATCTCGAAGTGGCATAGGAGATGAATTTACAGCTCATTCAACAAGACATGCGTCAACTTCCTACGCCTTTAGTAAAGGCTTAGATATCAACGAGATTTTGACAACAGCATCTTGGTCTAAATCTTCTGAGATTTTTGCGAGAGTTTATAACCGGCCAATTGCTCAACCTGAAAAGTCCTTTGCAAGAACAGTTTTCTTAGATAAGTGATTGGAATACTTTAGATTGATCATATTTACACTCTGTATTAAGATTTTGCCTTGCTATAATAAAATAACAAGATTATATTCTCTAAACATCTACTATTTTTTAATCTCCTCGAATGAGACGAGATATAATTGTACGATCAAACGAACTTGTGAAGTTCGATCGAAATTATATGATGTCTCATTCGAGGAGATTACATCCCACCGCAAAAAAAAAAAAAAAAAAAAGGGAAAAAAGAGAGAAAGAAAGAATTCTTTTAAACCCACCCTTGCAGTTATTTTATTATAGTTGACTGCTAACTTTAAAATAATGAAGATAAGTTGGTAATGTGAGCGGCGGGAGGCGCTCACCTGAATTTTTAACTCTGAAAGTGTGGTAACATTGTCGTGGAAGAGCATACTACTATTTTTTAATCTCCTCGAATGAGACATCATATAATTTCGATCGAACTTCACAAGTTCGTTTGATCGTACAATTCTTGTTTACTTCTGCTACATTGCTCAATATTCGTTCGAATCTGAAAATTTCAAAGTACACTGACGGTTGATTTTTCCGACGCTACCGACGAACAATTCATGCAAATTAGCCCACGTGACCTAAAATCTGTCCAATAATGACGCGTATATCTCGAGTCGTTGGCGGGCAGTTAATATAGTTGTGTGCGGTGTACGGAGAGCAGCCCCTGACGTTACGGCCCACGAGTTTAATGCTTGCTTTACGGTCACTCGTAAAACTTTATTATAATTAACGCGCCCGGGTTCCTCCTTGACTCCTGGCCCGCGAGCGCTAGAATCGACCTGGGAGATAAAAAGTCGTGTCATCGCTATAATTTTTAGCCCGCTACGGGGTGTGTACCCGGGATTTCAGGTGGACGCTACAAAGGATGGCTTTTAAGGTAAATTATGTTTGGTCATGGGATTTTATATGGTGATAAATTTCTTCCATTATGTTTCAGATTTTACGCTGTAGTCGGTGGTAATTGATTGTTATGGGGGTTTGTTTTAATTTTAACTTTTATTGCGTATGAACTTCTTCAATGTTAACGCATATTAATAACGAAACTTGAACTTTTTTTGCGATATTACCGACCCGTGCTCACGCCTGACATTATATTCTAATTGAATAAATAAACAAAAAATACCTGGAACCAAACAGAAATAATCTTTCATTCAAATTTCTCAATCTATTTTGTTACTGAATAAAAATTTTATAGTTTTGCTACAGCACAATTAATTCAAGGAAATTGAAGATCTGTGTTAATTTTTTTTATTACCTAAAAATATCCAATGAAGTATCTAGGTGATTAAAATCAAGGAAGTAAAATATAAAAACTCCAGACGATCCTTTAAAGTCCATCCAAGCCTAACGCATCAAGTATAAATATCCACCAACTCCTTCTTCCGAACTCCCGAGAGTAAAATCAATCGCTGTTGCTGGGCGCTATACGTCAACGAAGATTAAATTCCGATACGTCCTTATATCCAGCAGCTCTGCATTTAAAATTACCATCCGTTTGAATTACCCCCCCCCCCCTCCCCGCCGATGTTACCGTAGCTCTCGCGACACGTATTAATTATAATTCATGACCGGGGGCCAGCCGACGAGAAAGGACGACGTGTCGATTCGCGCCCTGCCCTGTTACTGAATTACCCGAACGATTTATCGCTTTTGGATTTTGGTTCGGCCGCTATTTTGATTGAGATGAGGTACGCTTGCTCCAAGTAATTAAATCGATCGGCTCTCCTAAATATGTTAAATGACCTTGTAATCAAAATTATGTCACCTTCAGAAAACCTAACTTTTTTTTTCAGAATTTAAAATATTATGAGAGCTTTGAAGTATGAACCAGTTAGATGAATGAAAATTATTGGACATATAGAGGAAAGGCTGGCCAGAACTGTCAACCAGTCATAAATCAACGACTGTTCAATCTTAAATATACGAACAGTTTAAACTTTCAATTTTTACATTTTTTAAGTAAATGGACTTTGTCCTTTGTTATTTGTCATAAGGTCACAAAAATTCCTTTTTTTTTTTTTTTTTTCAAATTTTATCAGCGTGATTAATGAGACTGGAGCTTCGGGGTCCGAGAGCAAATCTTCTTATCGCTAAAAATATTCGAACCTCCCACGTCGTCGGGGCTAAATCAGCAGTGTCCATAATTCACTCGCTAAATTTCGCGACACCGATTCTCTTTTACCCGTGACGGCTGCCCAAAGCTTGTGTGGGTTAAAATAACAAACGCCACTCGGAAGACATTAGCACTGGAAGAGAAACTCATTTGCTTCCTCTCTCTCTCTTTCCGTGCTCCCCGTCCCACTAAATTGATTTCGATTGTTATCGAAGAAAGCAGACCTTGGATTATTCACGAGTGGCTCCGTCCGGCGAAAATCGAATTTCGAATAATTGATATTTTTTTAAATCAGGATTTATTCTTTGAAATGAAACTTCTTAATCTTTGAATTTTCCTGAACAAAACCTTGTAAATATCCTCACAGTACGACTTAATCACGTCGTAAAAAAAGAGGACTCCATTATGATTTTATTAATTTTAATTTATTCCACGAAGACGTTTTTTACGGGAAAATAAACAATTTCGAATGTAAATTTTACATAATGCAGATATACATTTGAGTTTAACGCTTCCTCAACTTTTACGACGCTACAACGGTCCGTAAACATCAAATAGCGATTTTCATTGCTCTTTAATTTTATATGCTTCCATTTTTGTTGTTCTACAAAAAAAGCGGGCTGGTTGTAAGTCTAAACCATAACTATTTTATCTTCTATCACGAGGCTCATAAGCAATTTACAAATAAATTTTAAATTTCAGCTTAGTACGAATAAAAAAAAAAAGATAGAAATTTAATAAAAAGTTTAGAGTGAATGAACCGAACGGAGAAAAGATTGAAAAAAGTTGAGGAAACAAGAAAAATGCGGAGTTTAGCGGACACTAACAAAGAGCCGTCGTAGCGACAATAATTCCAAAGTTAATTATGCAATTACGAATTCTCCGACCCTCGGAGCTTTTTTCTATACACTTTACACACCGCGCAGTTTCTACGAACTTCAAATGAATTATAGAAAAAGCACGGTTCCCTGACAATTAAGGTGTATAACGACATTAAGAAAGAAACACTTGCTCGTTTCAGCACCCTAAAGAAACAATTAATGGTGCAATGGCCTCTGGATTTAACCCTCGTCTTCCATAATGCAAGCCGTGCGTAAGTCTGTGATGTTGGCCAGGCTGGTTCATCAATAAATTCAATACCATAAATAAAAGCAGGCTGTTACCGCGGTGGGCTTTCCCTCGGATTCATCAATTTTTGAGAGCATCTCGTGCGCGTGGCTGCGAGATTGTTTTTTCCGCAACTTTTGGGGTACGAAGGGAGAATAGACAATCGTGCGAGAGCCTTTGATGATTTATACAGTCAGCTTTCCGCGTACTGTGCCTTAATCCTTAATACCAGCTTTTTTAATCAAGATTAAAGTTAAATCAATCGCTTTTCTTATGTCAAAAACTCTGTATTTAAGTGACCCATAGTCTTATTTTTAAAAAGTGAGGTTCTTTTTCGAGTCTAAAAGGATACGGGACTTTTATATTGTGCTACCCGATAATTTATTTCTAATTTACTTTTTGTTCAGGTTCATGATCTACATACAAAAACTCATAAAATTAATGCAAACAATGATGATAATTCGAAAATCGCTTAAACTACTAATATTATTCAAGAAAATTTATGAGAATTTCAAACTGCATGAAATTAAATATTATTTGAAATTAATGTCGGTGATCTAGGAAGCATGTGGATGAGTAAAAGGAAGCTTTTTTTAATTTTTAGCTTGTAAGTTAAACTTAGTTTCAAAATTTTTGTCAAAGTGAAAGCCAGTGCATTGATATTTCTATAGAGAGAAAATAAGTTAAGCCAAAGATTCTTGGTTCAATTACCAATTTTCCACCATCGTTCTGGGACAAACAATAATTTTTTTGTAAACCATAGACTACTCTTATAATGCAAAACATTGATAAAAAATTTTGATTCGGTCACAAATTGTACATATTTTTTTTTATTGTCACTTTGTCAAAATCTCGCGTTGCTCCAAAGACAGTTTGCACTCAAACCGACGTAGAAATTCAGCGAGAAATTTTTTTCAAACGTTCAACTATTCGTAGAAAGCTCCATGTACGCAGTTTCTCAGGGCATCGGCACCTACGCGTACCCGGTTCCTAAATTTTTGACGACGTTTTTCCCACCCTCGCGCGTGACGCTCCTCGCTTACCGATTCATCGGAATTAGTCCCCAGACACGCACCGTGAGCAGAGGGTAAGATCCTCGGCCCATATATATTTCAAGATTTTTCCTTATTCCTTACGCGCCCGCTTATATTTGTTTGCGGCTCGCATGAACTGCCTTCAGCCTGGGAGGAACTTTTGTATGCTAATTTATGGACAATCGAGTTCTCCTTTTTTTTTTATCGACTCGGCAGTGAAACGCTCTGATATTCGCAGTGGGGGACTCTGGGCCAAATTAAATTTTGGAAGAATAAAGGATCCCCCCTACCCCCTCTCTCTCTCTTTTTTTAATACTGATGCTGCGTGCACCAGATGAAGGAGATTGAAAAATCCGATTCGTAAATCAAATTGAATTATCCCATCATTTTGCCGTAAAAATATAGCGGTAGCGTACGGAGATTTCGCTGTGAATAAAAAGTAAGCAGAGCTCTCGAAAATGGTGAATGTTTGATCGACTAGAATGACATTTAGAAGTCGGCTGAATTATCCTCTGGCTAAACTCGGACTTTGCGGGTCTGAATTATGCAGAAAAATCGATTTTCGCGACCGTAAAGCAGTACCAGATGCAGGGGAGCGCGGGATTTATTTTCTCTCCGGTGCAGCACTTTTGTATAAGCTACGATGCCACAAGTGGCAAGCCTTTGTGGGTTCTGCAACTTTTGTGGAAAAAAATTTTGGGTCGAAGCTTAAAGCAGGATAGCCTTGTAGAAGCTTCAAATTGTAAATGGATTTTTATTACACTTTTATAAGTTTTTTAAAATAACCGTTTGTTCTCTTTTTCCTGGAAATATATTTCTAAAAAATCATTCATATGGTTAAAATTTAAAAAGGCACGGGTAAATATAACCAAGCTTCGTATAACTTTATTATACGTATTATAGTATGATGCTTACATCCAGCTTGGTTTATGGTGGCTAGACGCGCAGTTTCAGTTTGCTTTTAGCACGCAAACACAAGGTCAGCCTCGAGGTCAGCGTTTATTTTTAATAAAAGCGAGTATGAAGGATATCAGTTAAAGATAATTTAGTCAGTGATTTCAGATTTTAAATGTCTCTGAATGTTTCATTTTATTGGCTCTGAGATGCAAGCTTTCACTCCAATATCTTTAGGTTCGATTCTTAGCCCTCGGTATTTTTTAAAATAAAAACTAAAATATCTTTAAAAATTTTTACATGCATTTAAAAATTTTCAACAATTTAGCTCAGGAGATTAGTTTTGTTTGAGTAAGTTACTCTCGCAAGACTTTCAAAACGTTCGATGCTTTCGGATGTAGGTAAATCGACTTCATCAAATTATTAGGACCCTCTAGTTAATTAAGCGCGTGCGCTCGAGATATGAAATCAAACGAGATAAGCCTTTTTGGACGAGTTCCTTCTCCTACTGGCTTACCAAAAGGCTTTAATCAGCTTAAACAAGCTTGAATTAACTTTTGGCAAAAAATCGTCGATTAATGTTTCAGTTGAATGGAGGCCTCTGTGACCAGCTCATTCACATGAGATAACGAGATTTACCAGAAATGACCAGAAACTTTATTAGATTTCATTATGATTTTTTTTTTTAATTCATAAAACACATAAACTCCCTAAAAAATGCAAAAAAATTTTTAAATAATCTTTCACTCGACCTTTCATCTTTTTTCATGCTTCCATACAAAAAGGAGTCGTAAAAAAAGAGCCCCGGAATTTCTTGTGCCGCATAACTGAAATTTTTTAACACCTTCGAGGTCGCCCACCTTTGGTTTATTCACTTCCTGGTTGGGAGTGCAAGCCAGCCAAAAAATAAACTGGCGCCAAAGTTCTTTATTTTCGCACTCTTGACTCTTTTATTCGATAATAGGCAAAGAGACTTTAATCTCAGCTCTCGAGCGGGCCCGCGCGTTTCTCCGGGGAGCTGATGCCGGCTTCTAATTTCGAGAGGCTTCCGATGCCCCGCTGCATTTTTCATGCGATGAGCCGTGATTTAATATTAAAGGCGAACCGAATCATCGGAAACGGGGCCGGGGAGAATGAAATCATACTTAAATCGAGTTTGAAAATTACCAGAGGTCAGCACCTGCGAGAAGCCAACTGAGAGGTTCAAGTTAAGATTTTAATTAACGGGAAGGTTACTGTTTATGTATGAACTAAATGTCAATACTGTAACCTGAATAAACTGATCGACAAGTGCATTTGGAGCTTGCGCTAAAATTTTTAAAAGACTTAGTTTTTAGGTTTTTTGTAAAGGTGAATTTGATACCTCCTTCATTGTTTGTGTACGAACAAAATGTCAATACCGAGATTGTGGTAACTTGAATAAGGTAACCATAAAGTCCAGTATATTTTGTACTAAAATTTTTTAAAGAAACCGACACGACAACATCACTTTATTTTTGCTCATTAACAGTTTAAATCATAGTTAAATTATTCAAATTTTTTCTTTAATTTTAGAGCTCGGGAATGAGGGAGTACATTAAAAATAAAAAAAAGAAGCGACTAAACGACGTTTAATTATGGTTTTGATGGCCACTGGATATTGAGATTTTAATCGATTTTTTATGAAAGAGCGAGGAAAAAGTATCATGGTCTACTTTGACGTGGTTACCCGATAATTTTATGCAAATACAGATGACTACCTCATTATGGATAAAAGTCGTGTAAATTTAAGAAAAAAAACTGTACGCGAAGTTCATTGGGTCAAAAAACCAACTAGCTAGGAAATAATTTTGATTTATAATAAAAATTCTTTGAATTGTTAAAATAAAGACGTATTAAAAGCTTTCAGCTGTAACCTGCTTACCACAGTCGCAAGAAACGCAATTTTACCTGCGAAACGTGCACAGCGCGAATAATCGAGGAACAATCGCTCATCTCGCATCGATCGGCTAATTGGTTAGCACTGAATAAGTCATAGCGGAGCGTCTATCACGAAGAGACACGAATTATCGATTTGAGAACGGGGATAAGTAGCTTTCAAGTATTTACGTGTGTATATAAAGCACTGTACGCGTTCTCTTCGCGGGCTGCGGTTTCACCTTTTCGTTAATACGCAACGACTTAAAGAACTTATTCTGATGAGATTGACAGTATTTTCTGAAAATTAGTTAAAATCTATAATAAAATAAACTATTTCTAACTCTCTGTTTTCAGAAAAAATAAAAGTTGGTATTTTCGGATGAATAGTCGATAATTTTTTATAAAATTAATTACCCAAATTTGACGTATCGAAGGAGAGCCAGTTTCTCAAAATCTAACCCGCTCGTTTTGAAAATCATTTTTTTAAAACTCTCAATAAATTCTGATTAAGTTATTGATATAATACTACCATATCTGCGAAATGAAAAGAACCCAGTGTTTCTCATAAACACTTCCATAAGCCGATTAGGCTCCGAACGAGATTGTCAAAGAGTCTCATTGACGCAGCCCCGGCGTCCGGCAAGTGCACTCGACGACCGCGCGAGCAAACGAGCTTCGCCGGGTCTGCAAGTAATTTGCAACGGCCTCCGAGAGTTTACGCCCCGAGTACCAATTGTCCAGCTATTGCTACTCTCCGTGTGTGGCTTGCGTTGTACGCCCGGCCGCACATCGCAAAGAGACTTTTTTTTTACATTTATTATGTAACTTTTTGATGAGCGATTCGTTTTGCTCGATAAGTCAAAGATAAATTACGACGCGGCCTTGGCTGCACCTTGCACGTTAAACTTGAAGCTTTTAATTTTTTTCATCTGCGAGGGATCGTTGCTTACTCGAGAGGATTTTTTTATCTTTTTATCTGAGCAGAAGAATTTTTTATGATGATTATGTGCAGATTTAAAAAAAAATGAATTAAAAAAATATTTGAAAAAACGGAGGGTCATAATTTTTTTTTTTTTTTTTTTTTCCGCAAACAGGACTTAGAATCTTCGACTTGTGAAATAAGCGCTCGAACTACTGAGCTGTTCAAGGTTTGAAAACTTGGGTCATGCAACTAACTTTAATCCTTGCGAAAAAAAAACTTTATTTCAAATTTAATGCAACCACGCTAGTTCGATCAAACGAGATCAGTAAAATTAAATAAAAATCTCGAATTAATCATTCACAGCTAGCCGTGACTTAATTTACTCAAAAGACGGTGAATCAGTGGTGGTAATCGAATCTATATGCGCGCTAAGAAAAGTAAAAAAGTAAGAAGAAAAAAAAATACGTCGAGAAACGAATATTAACGAGCACCGCGAGTCTCGGTTAAAAAAGAGAAAAACCCCTCGGCAATTAGTGTCGTGCTACGACCTTTGAGAACAGAGGAAAAAAATTCATTTTTATTTTTCCGTCTCTTAAAATGAAACCTATACTTTTTTCTTAAACGTGACCGTGTTAATGCTGAACTCTATTATTTTTTCTTTTAACGAATCTATTTATCGTACTTCAAATTTCTATATATAAAAATAATTGCTGATCATTCAAGGCTGTATCAGGCTGCATAAAAGATATTGTATCTGCTGTAATGAATTCAAGTTCAAATCTAAACAACCACGAAACTCAAAAACTAAAAATTTTAAAACAATTTTTTTGAAACGACGCGTATGAACCCTGTCCCATGAATATTCATCCAGCCCGATGAAATAAAAAATTAAATCTAACCCTGGAAAAGTGTAAATCTGATGAAACACAACCAGACGTAGCTTCACTTTCATCCAGATTGTGATGATTCGTTCCATTTTTTTTTTTTCGCCCTCCAATATCCGCAGCACACATTGCGCGAGCCAATTGAAAACGAGAGCCAGCAAAAGATCAGCTATCGGCTATCTTTTTTTTTTTCATCCTCTCTGATTTTTCCATTTTCCCTCCGTGCACCAGCAGTACACGCTGTCGGTTTCAATTGATAATCGTCGAAACGGTTGAGCCAATTTACCACCTCGCGGGGTATTTGTGTACCGAAGGGTGAAAAAAATAATAATAATAAAACAAAAACAAAAAAATTAAAAAAAAAAAAAATAACAACTCGGACGGTTTTATTTCCCCCCACGCGTATCGAGAGATTATCGAACCAAAATATAACGCGACCGACTAGAGTAAGTACGGAAAAAAGGCTGAAGTGCAATGGTTTCGGGATTTAAATTGAAAATGACTCGATTGAAAAATTTTCCATTACCAGTCTTTGGATTATTAAATTAATAAAAAAAAATTAAATTACTGTAATTTCGGTTCATCTTCGTTATCGCTCATAAGGCTTTTTTTTATTCAACAGTGATATCGTTTGTGCTAATTTTAAGAGTTGACTTCTTGGTATGCATAATTTTAGCCACATGATTAATATTATTGAAAATTTAAATTTTGCCTGTATTCTTCAGTAAAATATGAACCAAATTCTATTAAAAATATTTTTAATAAAAACGAAAAATCTATAAAAAAATGTAATAAATGATTTTTTTTTTAATAGTGACTTCTAGACTCACATCAACAGTTTTATTATTTATGGTTACGAATTTTTTCTGAAAATTATTTATGATAAATATAATGAGATTTAATAATCATTTCAATAGTAATTTTAAATTGTTTAAGCAGTAAGAATAAATATTTTGTGCCAATGAACCACATGAATATCATAATACCATAAAAAATAATTAGTAAATTCTTAATAAACTTTATAAGCATTCAAAAATAATTGCAATGGAACCCGTTTGTAACGAACTTCAAGGAACCAGAGTTCGTTATATCCAGATCATTTCGTTGAAACCGGGTATTCGTTACAACCAAGTTCATTATAACCGGGTCTCACTGTAAAATTATACTAATCAAACAAATAACACTATAATTTTGAACAAACTGGTTTCACTCTAAACAAAAATAAAACTTATTTAAGAAAATCCCTTTCTAAACTACAGCCAACAGCCAATATTTTCAAACTTTCGAAACTAAAAAAAAAAAAAAGAAGAAAAAGTAAGCAAACCAATTTCCTAAATTCAAGAATATATCTCCTAAAAGGTGGATTCGATTAAAGTGCCGATGCGCGAGCTAGGTAGTCGGGCCCTGTAGCAGGCTAGCCGGCTAAATTTATGACGCCGGTGCGCGACTGTATAACAGCCGGCTTAACGCATTTCGGCTGGCATTGTTAATAAACGCGGAAATTCTTGCGCCCCCCTTCCCCCTCGCTCGCGTAATCTAATTTAACTTCGGGTGCGTATTGCGCGTAATGATCCCCCGGCTGGCTCCCTTCACTCCGCCGCTCAAAGGTAATATTTTCGCGCGGTAAATTTATTTTTATTCAAACGCGGTAATTTCATCGTTTGAATTCGAAACTCGAATGTTTTTTAGCGAAATTATTCGAAAAAAAACGCCGTCAAAGCGCCCACGCCTAATGAAATTAAGTACTTGACTCTCTCTCTCTTTATACCAGCTATGCGCGCACGTACAACCGAGCTGAATGAAAAATCAATAACCACCTGTTGATTCGATTATTTCGAAAAAAAAACGGTATTAGGTATTACATCATGTTTAAGTGAGTTCCGTTAGCGCTTGTAAGTAAATAATCAACTTTCAAAAGAAAAGATCTCTTTGTTTCAAATATAATTTTTAAAACATGAAATTATAAACTAATTTTCTCTCCCCTCGAGCAACAAATAAAGCTTAGTCAGACAGCCGACGAAAGCTCGTAACGACAATCGTAAAACACCACCGGCGTAATCGTCGCCCGAGTATTCATCCTTCGAATGTGCCGGGCTTTAACAGTCGAATTTTAACGGCTCCAATGGCGGTTGAATCATCGCTCCCCTCAGGACTCGCGGGGTAATAACAATAATTGCCAATTTGTCATTTTTTTCAAGCCTTTTTTTTCACTCCCGTCGACGCGCCGGCTTGAAAAGTTTTAGGAAGCTCGATTTGAGCCGATAAAAAAAGAATAAAGGTAATTGAGCGCGTTACGCCGCATTTGCAAGTGTGAACGACGAATTGGTGAGTCACGATTGAATAATTGTCTTGTTTTGGAAATATGTTAATTTACGGTGCGAAATTTTTTTGTTTTCGGTCGATGGATTAATTTTGGGACAAGTGTTACTCACCGAATCTTGTTTTCAACCTGATAAAATGCTGATTTGTCGTACCTGTAACAAAAGCTGAGATTATACAATTGTACAAAATACAATTATTATAAAAAATTATATAAAATAGAATTCTAAAATATGAGAAGTACAAAAAATTATTATAATGAATTATTATTATTATTATAAAAAATGAATAATTATTTTTACTAATAATAATTATTAATTTCTTAGTTAATCTGTTTTTATACAAGAATCACTCTTGCAAGATAAAATTTTTAATTAAAGTTAAACAGTTAATTTAAGCTATGCTTAACTAAGTTTTAAATATTTTAAAATTTTGTTATTAAAATTTGACTCGTTTTTATCTTTAGTAGTAATATTTAATGACATAATAATCTACGCTATAAATGATAACACTTTAGATGCACAGATTTCGTATTTCCACTAATAATTTCTGATCAATTTTCAAGTCATCGATAATCATAAATTTTGTCCAGCTGAAAGAAATAAAAAAAATAAATCTAAGGTACCTAGTTATGCAGTGTTTCATACGCTTAGTTTTAATTTTTAGCAGTTTATTAAAATTTATTTTTAATTTAATCACACATCTTTTTCAACAAGTTGTACCCACAAATGAAAGAAACGCTACATCCTGGGAGTGTGCTAATCGAGTGAAGTAATAACCCACGAGAGAGAGGAGCCACCGGCAATATCTCTAAACACCAATAACGCTCAGGCTCCAAGCGAGCCGCGTGCATCCATCATTGTACGCTGCGCGCCGGATTAATTTATTCGACGCAGTAGCGACACTCGTAGTTTAGACCGGAATTATATATGTTGCTCTCGAGCTGCTCTCACTCCCCCCTTCCCCCTCTTCCTCGTATAATTGTGAGCTATGTGTTTTTGCCCCGGGTCCGACAAACTCGAGCGTGAATTATTTGCGCGAGTCGCTTTTCCTTTGTGATATTCAATTTTCGGGACCTGATATTTTTACATGTGTCGTCTTGTACCCGGAATTTTTTCTTTATCAACAGTGACTGGTTTAGTGCACCAAAAGGAGGAATTTTTTGATGTATGGTTTTTTTAAATTTTAGAGGATTTGCGGCCAGGAATTTTTGCCTGTTTTTCTCTACAAAAAGGTCGTTTGAATTGCTACCAACAAAAATTTGAACAGTTTTTTAAGAGATTATTCATTAGTTGATGATAAAAAAATTTACCATTGACTGATTTTACCCGAGCTTTCTAACTGTTCAAAATGAGTCTCAAAATCATGAAAACAATTATAGTTTGATCTGTCTGTTGCAGATTACTGACATTTGTTTATAATAAATCGACAACTTCAGTCTTTTATGGTCAGTATAACTACTTTTTACACCTTTTCGAAACTATTTAAGGTGGTTTTATACCAAATGCATGACAATAGAGAATCAGCTCAAATTTTCTGGATTATTAGATATTAATAAACATTTTTCCGAAGTCTGATCAAAATTGACCATATAGTTTAAAAGTTACAGCAAGTAAAAAATTGAATTTTTTCATTACGTGTACAGACGCTACGCTGAAAAAGTGTACTAAATTAATGATATTTGTCTTCTTACAATAGAGATCCTTTAGAAAAACCACATACATATAGTTTTACTATCGAAGAATTCATTTCTTGAAACTGCAAAAAATTGACCAACTAGTAATTTTACAATTATTTTACAAAAATCATTTTCACGTGATAACCTCCAAAACTGCGGTATTCAAAGGTAAGTTAAAAGTTTAAAAAATGTTTTGTTGTGATTGTCAATTTTTTTTTGGTAGAAAATAATTTCAGAAGCCATAAAAAGTTAAAAATTAAATTATAATAAACAATTTTTACTCATTTGTTGAAATAATTTTTTTTTAGTCGTGAACTTGACTAGCTCTGGTAGAAAACCACCTTAAATAATAAAAAAACCTAAAAAATGCATGGTTATTTATATTTTACATCAAAAAATCATTAAAATCATCAAAAATATGCTTGAAATTAGTCTTTAACCCTGAAGTTCAAATATTCTCTTCCCACCACAGCCAGAAAAAAATTTTCAGGAAGCGGAGAAGTAATGTCCTTGTAACGGAATACATACGTCATATGACGAATGTACCTCGGTCCCCGCCTCGTCCTCCCATTTTTTATCTCCGAATAATTAACAAAAGCAGCTCCCTCGGAACTTTTTGGTGCCATTACACGAGCTTTTTTTATACTTGATATTGAAATTGTTTCCCCGATCCCCCCTGCGATCCGCCTCTCTGGCGTCTGGCCGTTTTATTGTTTTACTTTTAGTCTCCCCGATGTTTGCCCATTTCCACCCTTTTTGATCCCCAAACTTTCATTTGGGGGTACGTAAACGATTTTTTTTTTTTGGGAAAATTTTTCAAAAGAATCGGGAGATTACAGTCATCGTTAAAGCCACGCCGCGTGAAGCTTTGTGAGAGCTGAGAGAACAATGAAACGTGGCGCGGAAAGCTTGATGATTATAACCAGACGCACCAACATTTGCATACTTATGCAACCCTCCCCCGAATTTTCCGCGGCTGCTCTTTACGTGTGTTTGCGGGAACTTTCGGGAGTAATGGGCGACGAAAAATTGAATTTATAATCGCTGTTGTAAACCGCGTGTTTTAATTTATGAAAAATAAAATTTTATTTTTTTAGCTTTTTTTTTTTTTTTTTAAAGGTGAGAGTTTGAAAATAAAATTTCAAGCCCTTTTCAATTTTTTTTTTGTTTAGATAAGTACATACATTAAATAAACTGAAATTAGATCTTTTTTTTATGTACTTATAAATTTTTTTAGTTCAAACATAATATCTTTTGTCGAAATTTCAAAATGCTAAAGTACAAGAGAGTATTAATAGTTTTGAGAGCATTGGAAATTATATTTGCGAGCTTATACTGCTTGAGCACTATAATTATAATAACGATACCGAGGCAACTAGACAGAAGATCAAAACCGCAAGAGTACAGTTGTACCCACTTTATAACAAACTGAGCATCAATTCAGAAGATAACTAGCCGCAAAAAAAAATGTTCAGCTCTCGCTTACGATCGACGAGTTCGTATATCATCACAAAGAGCCGAAGGTAAAATCCTCGCTTTAATGAATAATTCCGCGGCGAAGCTTAAAAGCAGCCGGTCTCGCTCAATGATAATGAAGGTACGACAATGCCTGTAGGTAGCAAAGTGCGCCGAGTAATAATTCCACGGGCTAAAAGGGACTCCGTACCCGCGGGGGAGTCATAGACAAGGACTCTTTTTTCGTCCTCGGAACTTTTTCACTTAACCGTGTTCTTTTTTCCTTCCCTCCCCTGGCTGTCGATATTATAAAAAAGACAAAATTCGGCGCCGATGAGGGTGCGAAGCTTGTAACGTCTGCGGGAAAATTAAAACTTCCTTAGAAAATTTATTTGAACTTAAAAAAAAACTTATTGTTGTAAAAGTGAAGATCAGCTTGAAAATTTTTGATATTAAAAGAGATATATCTATGAAAAAATTGTAATGTAGTAATTGAACCATACATAAGTAAAGAAGAAATGACAAATTAAATTTTGATGAAGAAAAAATTACATAAAATTTTTCTAATAATAAAAATAAACAATTACATATGTATAGTATGATATTAAAATGTGAATCTATCACTTGGTATTTGATATTAGATAATATTCGTCCAGCTATTAAAAAATTGATCAAATTTCAATTTAAAAGATTACCTCGACTTAATTGTTATTTTATTTATTTATTTATAATTAATTTATTGTTTGAAAAAAATTTTTCAATAAAAACCGAGACAAATGCATAGAAAATATAAAAAAAGGCTTACGAATAAAGCAAGTACGGAAAGCCCCAAGTATTGCGTTCGCTCCCCGCGTATCAGAAAATACGTCCGAAGCACACGCATCCCCGCGGGCGGGAGGGAGCCTAATGCAAAAGGGAAAGGGCCACTTTCAAAAAGTTTTGGGCGAAACACAACCGCCGGCATAAAAGTGCCGGCACCCGGGCGCGTACGTGCTTTTTTCGAGGACCACGCTTTTGTCTAACTGGGAAAAGCTTTTCAAAGGAGGGATCCTGCGTGAGCTTTAATTCAATGCCTTGAGGAGGAGTGTTGAGCCCTTTGATTTAATTTTCAAAAAGTTATTGAAAGCTTGAACCTTTTTTTTAAATCCAATAAAGCTTAACCTTACTCTGGTAAAAATTAAAAAAATCTCTTCAAGGAAAAACTCAATATTGTCTTTAAAAAAAAACAAAAAAAAAGAATATTTTTCGACAACAAAAAAGCTGAAGTAGCAATCATTTTTCTTTGGATGCTGTGTTTTTAAGATGAGATTTTTTTTAAATTAATAGCTCTAATATTCTTTTAAAGACATAAATTATCATAATTAAGACAGTCTGTCAAACAAGTGTCATTTTGATTTTCTCAAAAAAGCCGGCGTCAAACTACCTACTAGTGATTTTTGACAGTCGACTTTTATTTCATTTATTTAAAAAAAAATTAGGAGCTCTAATTTTCTTTCAAAGCAGTTTCTGAAAAAAGCTCAACGTGCGCACGACTCGTCCCTTTTCAGAAAAAAAGCAGCCTACCAATCAAGGCAGTCAGCAGGGTTGTCGGTGCTAATTTCGGGACTTTTAATTCCCCCGTGTACGATCCCGGTTCTATTGTTTTCGCACAGCGGCACAGCTCCGCCTTCCCTCAAACGAAGTGAGTCCAGGAGGGGCAGTCTGGGAAAATCAATTTGGCCCCGCGCGTTCCTCTATACCCGACGTGACATCCTTTGAGATCGCGCGTTACTCGGGAGAAGAGATTGCCTTTTCGGGGCTACATAGGAACCGTCTCTTTTTGGATTGTTTGCTTCGCGAGCATTCGAGACCGAATTTGGGATTTACGGTTTTAAGAATCACCTAACCGGGCTCGAATTTATACTCTAAATACTAAATAGTTTTGATAAATTTGGTCTTTAAAACGACCAGAAGTTTTGTATGATACTTTTGTGACTGCTGACTATTTACAAAACCACAGTTTCATTTTTTTCAAGCAATTTTCAACGAGGAAAACACTTCAGTCCGCAGTAGACAGGATTTTATTTAAAAAAAAAAATATTAACTTCACTCTACATTTAAAATATTCATAAAAAAAGGCTTGTAGCCATTAGAGAAACAAAGTTTTATTTTCCAACAAAATTGCACCCGTTACCTATTCACGCGAGATCATTGCAATCGTCTGTGTAACATGAAAAATAATAACAGTTTAAAAAAAAAAAAAAAAAAAAAAAAAATCGAACGTCGACACTCGATGATCGGGCGGGTCACGCGGTTCGTTGAACTTCAAATTAGCTCGGTACATCGTTCGACATGCTAAACGATTTCCAGAACACAAATACAAGCGTACTCGTTAAAATGACCACGCGACTTTCCCTTAAACCGGTGGTCTCTATCGCGTCATTAGCGTAAACGAGATATTTTTCATAACGACTTGGACCTGCAGATAAATCAATTCGATTCGAAAATTTTATCGTCCTTTATTTTAGCCCCGGTTTCTCCCTTACGTTTAATGGGGCCCCCAGGAAGTGCGGGCGGAGCCTTTATGTAAGCAGCGACTAATGTCTTTGTCATGTTGACTGTCGACAAATCGTCCCTTTTATGTACGGAAGGAAAGGATGAGATGGCTGAAAAAAGAGGGAGGGGGGGGGGGCGGGGAGATAACGAGCGAGTCCGGGATTTTGGCTTTTGTATTGTCAAACTCTCTCTCTTCTTGCGTTGGCTTGTAATGAGCTGATTTTTCGAGCTCGCTCGCGGATGTGAGCTTTTTTTACGTCTCGTCAAATAGCTGGCTATCTGGGGGACGCGCCCGTGTTTTACAACTTTCGTGAGTCATCGTAATGATTCACATTTTTTGTTTGCCACCGAGTGGTTAGACTTTACGTCGAGTTCACAGGCAGAATCTGATTTTGGATCTTGACTTTTATAAAGTTTAGTACTTTATGTTTTCACCTTCATTCTCTGTACGGGATAAAGTGCAATTAACCTTTTTTGCGGTATTCGATTATTGGCTAATGCAACTAAACGTTGAATTAATTATCTCATGAATGTCGTTTTGATAGCGGTTCTATTTAACTACTAAATTGTACACAAAACATGATTCTTTGGTTGAAAAACAAAATTGTTTCTGAATATAATAAAATATAAATCAATTGCGGCCTGCTACTGATTATTTTTGTGTTGTGTGTACGATTTTTTTTTTAATTTAATTACACTCGCAATATTATTATTTTCATTCACAATGCAATTTATTAATTTTCACATTTTATTATAAACCTCAATCCCAGCTGTCATTCATCAATTAATTTTACAAAGAAATTGAAAATATATCGACGATGCCAGCGAAGAAAAACCTTAGCCGAAAATCAGCAGATTTTAAATGGCTTATAAAGGGCTAATATGAATTAAAAAATCAAAAAAGAAAATAAAATACTAATAATTGAGTAATGATTTATGAAGATTCCTTAATTTTTTTGATTTTTTTAATTCATGTCAGCCTCTCATTGATCATTTCAAATCTGCTGATTTTTGGCTAAGGTTTTTCTTCGCTGAGACCATCGATATTATTTATGATTAAGAATATTTAAAATGAAATCTTATAATCCCCCTTTATATTGTATTAATTTCAGCACCGAGACGTTACAAATAGAAGTTGTAGTATATTGCAATGTAAATCATTTTTTTCAGTAGCTTGAATTTTGAAGCGGTCATAAGATACTTTTTACATTTTGAAAATCACAATAAATACTAATATCTTTCGCCCATAAAACTAAACGCTCCGATCCAATAAAAAAACTGCTAAAATCGAATGAGCCCAAAACAAACCAGCCAGGGACACAATCTCGTCCAATTAATCGTCCATATCGGTGAGCCCAACAAACCGAGGAAAAACCTTCCCTCCTTCTCCAATCCAGCCGCAAGCTCCTCCAAGTTCCATGATTAACGATTTCGTCGCCAGTCCAAGCGAGAAAACCGCACCCAAGTTCCGGCATATAATAAAAAGAGAGAGCGCGGAAAAAGAAGCTGAAAATGACGAGGAAGGGAGCCTGCCGAAAATATCTTTGTCTCTCGTAACTCGAGCGTCGCCGCTGACGTCATGCGTAATCGGACCTGTCCGGCGTTTTTACGGACGGTCGGGGGGGCTGAAAACCGAAACGTTTTATCGATGGGGATGCTTGATGGCCGGATCGTTTTTGGACCTCTTTTTTTCTCACTTGAATAAGCTTATTCGATTGTTATAAAAAAAAAAAGGAAATTTGTTTAAATGCAGAGGATTATCGTGAGAGGATATAAACAATTTTCAATTGCGAATTAAAAATTGATTTAAAAAATATTTCAGCAGCTATAAGCGTAAAACGGATGCTGAAACACATTTCCATTATCATTGCGAGACCTGATTTGTAAATTTCTCATAAGGCAAGTACAAGGGTAAGACGTGCAAATGTAGGTGAAAATTTCTTGCACCACCCGGTAGATTCCCTCACAAAGGTGATAATAATCAATTCGGGTAAAAACAGGGACACCAATTACGGTAGTTTCATCCCCCCGCCGAAATGCAAATAAAGCCCCGGCAGGGCAGCACAGACCAATCCCCGAAATACAAACCCTCCCTCGGCGAGCGCAAATTGCACCATACTCGCCCCCCTTATACCGGTACACACAGCAATTCCAACTTCTCGCAAGAAGCACGCAACTTCTTCGCTTCCCCTGGTAGTGGAAAAAGAAGAATTATCCGACAAACCGATGACTCCGGATAATGGTCCAGGCGTCACGGCCCGGCCCGAGTGGAGGATTTATATCGAAGTGGCCGCGCCCGGGTATAGAGGCTGGGAGGAACTCGTTAAACTATTACCGATCGAGTTACACTTGCGCCCACGATGAGCGACTGATTTATACCGTCTACCGAGCTGCTCGAATTGACTTTTGAGGAGTCTCGAGTTACTCACCCGCGCCCCGGCACCGCGGCCCTTCAATCTTCGGGATGGAATTTTCAAGTGTCTGCAGTAATTGAACGTTAAATAGTGACTGGACTCGTTGAGATCTTTGATTGTAACAAATAAGTCAAACTTGGCTTGTTCAAAATTTTAAAAAGCTATCGCCTTGGTACGACAACAATTGTGTATACGATCAATTGTATGATCCAGATTCCATGTTTAAGTAACAAACAGTTGAAAGTTTACTTTCTTCTCTCGGGGGTAAGTTTTGTTGCAAGCAAGTACGATCCGCAAACGCAAGCAAACAAATTAATTCTCAACTCAAAGACTTTCCATCTTAAGAAATTAAGGAACCCCGCAGCTTAATTCATTACATCTCAACCAAAAAGCTCGATTGCTCGAAGGCCCCTTGAAAAAAAAAAAGTTTATAAATCCAGTCGGATTTACACCCTCCCAACAAAACGCCACAAAGTAACGAAGAGTTATAATTCAAAACATCCGCTTTTCATATCGGACCGCCAGCTTGCTCTCGCGGCTTAACGGGATTTCTTCCTCGAATTCATCGGATTAAAACAAAGTCGTCTTTGTACCGCGCCGGAGAGTGAAAACTCGGGGAATAATTCTCGTGACGGAATAATTTCGCGAAATAAAAGCTCGCAGAGCAAAAAAAACCAGGGAGCTTACAAGCGCAATTTTCCGATGGACCAGAGAGAAATTGTATGCATGAGGCGGACCGAGCTTTACAGGGATTTCGCGGGTGCGGAGGTCATGTTTTTTAATGTCGGTGCGGTAATCAAAGATTTTTCGGCAAAAAGTTTGGGTCTCGACATTGCAATTCTGGGTACAAAAACTCGTTTTTAAACGTAATAAGCCGTTCGAATAATGTGAGATTTATTGTTTAAGCACCCGCTGGTTTAAACGAAGCTAAAGTTTCAAGATTTCATACTGGATGTATACGAGCGGGGAAAAAAAAGTCCGAAACTTTTAGGAAGCCAAGGGGAAAAATATATTGATTTCGCGGATACTCCGGAAATTCATGTAAAAAGTTGCGAAACATAAGTATTTTGAAAAAAAAGAGAGGGTTGAAGAAGAAGAAGAAGAAAATTCAAGTTTTCAAAAAATACTCTGACATGAAGCTATCCAAAAGTTTTAAGTAAAGTTTGTACGAGGTTGCGAGATTCTTATGTGTTACATGGAAAAGCACTTGGAATAGGTACACAACAACCAAGTTTTCATAAGTCAAAAAAAAAGGGGGAAACATAGTTGAGCTGCTTTTCCTGGATACTCCACTGATACACTTTTTTAAAAATTATATCAAAGTTTAGTGGCCTAGATTATTGAAAAGATTAATTTAATTCTCGAATTCTTTGATAATTATCGAACTATTTACTGTTAACTTTAATAATTTAATTTTATTAACAAACGTACGAATTAATTGAACTCCAAGTAGAGCAATATTTTTTAAAAATCATACTCTGTTAAAATAAAAATAATAAGTTGTACTGTTGAGTAATCAAAATAAAAATCAGTTCAAAATTTTTCAAACGCTTTCCAAGTATTTTGATTTCATCGTAGTCTGCAATACGAATTTTTAAATGAAATTTAACGATTATTTCAAGCTTTACTGTAATTATATTCACCTAATTTAGTAATAAGCTTGCATACAAATGGAGTATTCATTTCCACTTTATCGAGTTTAACTCTTTGTAAAATCAATTTGGAGTTTGTTTCTCCATTTTTTTGTGACAAGCTGAAAATTGATTTAAATGAAAAAAGTCCGCTCGAGTTAATCGCAAGTAATTAAATTCGGAGTTTGATTCTCTCTCGATGATTCAATAATATTCCATTCCCTGCTTTTTTTTTTATCTGCAAATTGATCAGTCATCAATTTACCCGTGCTTTAATTTAACTGTGAGATCCCCGAAACAATGAAATTTTTTTTTACCGTGCCGTCATCGATTAAACCCGGTTCGAATTGCCCCGTTGAATTTCGAACAAAAGTTGAACATAACTTAAACTTCATTCCGGGTAACTTCATCCAGAGCTTGTAAACTCTAGAGCATAAACATTAAAAAAAAAAGGTAAAAAATTCTGAAGACGTCATAAAGCCATCTTTCCCGAGTCGCCAAATACCTCGCTCAGTTCCATTACTTTCCGAGTTGTTGCTTCTTAACGCCACGAGAGAGACATTTGAAATTGCACCGGGGGGATAAAGAAGATTTTTTCCCGTTCTTTTTTCGGACGAGGATTTATTCCGGAGAGGATTTTTGGTTTGGGTCAATGCTACGGAAGCGAATCCTTAGTTGGCAGCCGAGTTTGCGGCTGAATCGCAGCTCGTTTTAGCGGACCGGAAATTTATGGCTGTACTTAGGTTTTTGAACTCGTCTCTTTTACGCTGAGCTCCGCGTGCCCCTTTGTTAAGCCCGGACTTTAAATTCAATCCAACCAAACTGGACGTATTAAAAATCTCTTGATTATCGGAACCAATGGACCAGTCTGGGAATTTAGAGACGGTCACTTCGAGCAGATGGTGTGTATAAACTGTATCCCGGCTTCTATGTACGTAACGTTACACGAACCGCATCGCCCGAAACCCGTCGTACGTTTGGCTTACTTCGTGTAGTCTCCCTCGCGGGACTGATCTTAATATGCTCGCTCGACTCCGAAATTTGTGGCTCGAATCGCTTTAGCCTGCTTCAGTGTGTGGCTTTGATCGTCTTTTACGCTGAGAGTTAATCGATTGGAGACTTTTTTATTGTGTTTTATTGATTAATTCTATCAGCCGGATTAAATAAATGAATTGTATTTTTGAAATCAGACCAGACCGTTTAATTATACAAAACGGGTCATCGCCCTCGTAATTTTGTGGATGGATCTTCGAGTGCCGACTAAGTAGAATGAGCAAACGACTTATTATTAGAATGATTATAAGAAAAAACTAAGTAAAATTATCATGAGCATGTAAAAAAAGCTAAATTGTTAATTCAAAACTTACATCTGTTTTTATCACGATAAAAAAATTCACAGTCTAGAATTTTTTTTACTGTTACAACTATTCTAATAATAGGTCGTGTGCTCAATAGCACACTCAATTTTGTAAACGCTCGGACAAAAAAGTATCTAGTTTATCAGAGTATAGAAATATAGTATTTTAGAACAAAGTTAATTTTCCGATGTATTTTTGGAAGATCCCATAATTATTTGAAACCAGCTCGTATCCCCCCATTAATTAAAATTTTTCATGCGCTTTTCAAAACTGTACGAAAAATTTTAAATTCTTAAGCGAAGACTATACCTCGTTAGTTTAGCTCCCTCCGTCCCGGTGTGTAAACCAAGCTGACCTCTGACCTCCCTGGTAATTTTCAACTCAATTTACGTACTTTATTTCGTCCGGGTCAGCCCCTTGGTCCGATGAGTCAGTCGGGCTTTAATATTAAATCACGGCTCGTCCCATGAAAAATGCAGCCTGGGCCATCGGAGCCTCGAAATTGGAAGCCAACGTATCTCCAGAGAAACGCCGAGATTAAAGCATCATCTTTGTCCATAATGCATCTCTTGCGCGAGATATTTTCTGCACCATTTTTTTTTGTTTTTCTCGTGTGTGATTCACGGGGGGCGAGATCTTTTGAAAAGTAAACACGTGGGCTTCGGGTCAGTGCACCGGGTATTGTGTTTCCAGACCGATTTTCTGATACAGGAAACATGAGGAGCTCTGCGTCGGTCACTTTAACGGACTTTTCCATCGTATGGAGCCGTGTAATAAAGAAAGCGGGACTCGAGTTTCATTCTCTTCACGGCTGCATGGAACTTTTACAAAGTGCTCACGGACTTTTGTGCTAATCAATCGTTCCGACTGCATCGGAAAATGTCTTATTTTGGTTTTTATCGACGCTGACTATTGAGGCGTTAGCTGTTGAATCACAAATACATAATGAAACAAGTACAGCTTTTTTAATATCGCTTACTAAAAACAGTTAAATAAAAAAAATTAATAAATCGTTTTCATTTCAGCTTATACATAACAATAACTCTAAAAGTCACACAGCGCTTTTTCAGTATCGTGTGAAGGTTACACTTATAACAGCCGTTAAGAAAATAAATCTCGGTCTTGCTTCCACCCCCATCCCAAGTTCCAGTGGCGATAACCTTAGGCGACCCTGCATCTGGCGCAGCAGCGTCACAGTCTGTTTCACTCGGAAATCGATGCATTCTGCATAATTCACACGTACACTCAGAGAAAGGTTTGATTGGGTCAACAATATATTGTAACATCTAAGATGCCATAGTTGATATAGAGACAATGATGCACATTGTAGCAGTTACAATATCATGGTAGCGCTGACTAAATGCGTATTAAGGGTTAACATGTTTCTAGTTACACTGGTATAGCACAACTTAATTTTAAAAAATTTCTTTTTTGTGATTTTGGTATAATTAATGTATTTAATGAATTGTTTTAATCTTAAAAAATATACAAATGATTATAAAAATCACAATATTTAAGAAATAATGACTTCAATTGAGATTTTAAAAAATAGCTAGATTAGGTTAGATTTTTGAATATTTGCTTTGCTAGTCGCAATGATATGTATCATTATCCTTACCATACGTATTGTAACTGCTACAATGTTTAGACTATTGAGGGAACAAAGAATATTTAATTGGTCCAATCAAATCTTTCTCTGAGTGTAACGTACCCCAATTTTGTGCTGAGATAACCATGTTAACGGGCGACTTTACAATCATACGCTTGTAATAGATACCAGATTTATTTATCTGTCTATAGAGGTTAGTAAATCAATCAATTTAAATGTGCATGATTGAACGTCAAGTAATGATTGGTCAGGTTTTAGTTTTATCTTATTGCAGGGATTTACTAAATCTCATTACAGTGTACCACAAAAGGGAGGTTACCGAAAATTCAGATTTAGAGAATGACGAAAAAAGTCCATGAATAATACAATGTGCATATCTCTTATTTTCCCCTTGCTCTATCGAGTTTCGCGTCTAGAGACTAATTTCGAAGAATCGGTAAGCAGCAGGAATCTCACGCCCTCGGCATTAATCTTCTGAAAAACCGAAAGTGTCGATGCCATGGGAAACGACCTGTGTACATGGAGCATCGCATAGTATTGAAGAAATAAAATTTTTCATATAAATTTATAATACTTTTATCTTTATTCAATGTAGTCAAGAATGCAACATAAAAGAGAATTTAGATGTACAGTTCTTGCCAAATAAAATGTAGGTATCTTATCTTTACAAAGCGATCTCTTCACTAAAAAGTCTTTTAAAAAATAATAAAACCGTGGTTAAAAAATAAAAGCAACATCTGACGATACTTAAAATCAGGCTTTCCAGTTCAAGGTACTGGATCGATTTAAACCAAAACTAGATTCAAAGATAAAGACTCAAAAGACTTTTGGTAATCGTCACAAGTGCACGAGAAGCTGACAAGCTGTAACCGTAGTCCGAAAATCATCAAAGACTCGTACGATTGTCTCTTCTCCCTCCGTACCCTAAAAGTTGCGGAAAAAACAATCTCGCAGCCACGCGCACGAGATGCTCTCAAAAATTGATGGATCCGAGGGAAAGCCCACCGCGGTAACAGCCTGCTTTTATTTATGGTATTGAATTTATTGATGAACCAGCCTGGCCAACATCACAGACTTACGCACGGCTTGCATAATGGAAGACGAGAGTTAAATCCAGAGGCCATTGCACCTTTACCCATTACCCTCAGCATTAATTTTTTCTTTAGGGCTCTAAAACTAGGAAGCTTTTTTAACGCCTGCAATAACATTTTAGCTACCTACATATCGGGATTGCTGCAGATTGAGGAAAGTCTTTTTTAAGAGCAACTGGACAATTGGTTTTTTGCATGAAAAATGAATGCAAAATTTTCACTTTTTGATGAAATATTGCACGATTAAGAATTACTAAGTATTATTACAATTTCTGACACAAAAATGCGAGATAAAATTTTCATAATGACTATTCATGTATTTTTAGATTTCGAATAATAAAAAAACCATAATTTTAAATCTTATTTACTGGAACCATGATATAGGTTCAGCTGGTCAAGCGAGGACATGGGAGAACAAAATTTTGAGCAAAAATAGTTCAAAACAAACTACATACATATTTGCTTAAAAATGAAGAGCAAATTTAATATTACATTTTGATTCTGCTACAAGCGTCGTTCAAGCAGATCCTCAGAAACTTGGAGGTAGTCAATTTTTTCGTCGAGGAAAGGAAAAGAGCCTGCGAGGAGAGAGAGAAGGTAAAAAAAATAAACTTCCCTTTGAATTTTTAAAGCGTCCACCAAGCTAGACGTAAATCCATTTGGCCGTTTACGAGTACGTATGCGTGAATGAAGGAGATAAAAGATACCTTAAATGCTCTGGCTCAGTACTGTATATAGTACGCGAATGCTTAAATAAATTAGTAAGAGAAAGCGAAAAAGTTGGGGAGAGGAAGATGTTGAGGGAGACGTCTTCTCTTTGGGTACTCTCGGAGAGGGAAAAAGGGAGATTAGGTGCGAGGGTGGATGCTTGTTGTTGTACAGGTACAGTCTTAAGCTGGGGCTTGCTTTTTTATTCGTCCTTTGTAAATATAAATTGAAATCTTGATGTACTTACATTAATTTTTACTTCGAGTCAATACGATTGTTTAAATAAAGCTGCGAATCGTGGAAGGAAATCAAGCTTACTTTATTAGTCAAAACTAAGATCGCTCTTTTTTTTATGCCGCATCGCGAGTCGCGAAATTTGCATAAACAAACAACGAAACATTTTTCATCAAACTTTTGGCCGATAAAAAAAAGTTAAAAAATTGCGGGCGTTCGTAACTCTTATAACCTGATAAAAAGTTGACTAAAAACCAACTCTTTTTCTCCTACGTTGCGTGTGCGGGTATAAAGAACCGACCCACAAGTTGTCTGACTCGAGCCCGACTCGCACTACTCGAGTCATAAAACCCCGGCTCGCAAATTCAAAGTATGTAACTTGACAAATTTCACCTGCGGTTTATTGCGAATTCTTATTTTTTTAAAGCAAGTGCAAAGAAAAAAATAAAAATTTCACACTTATATTAAAAATTTTACGAGTGTTACTACGTACTTCACACTTGAATAAATCCTACCGAGAGAAGTGCAATACTTGAAATCTGAAGTAAACAAAGTTTAATTTTTAGAATTTTCTATATAAAAAGGGAAAGATAAAATGTAAACAAAGCCATTTTAGCTGAATAGTTTCGAAGCTCAATTATAGCAGATAAAAATTTCAATAGTTACGTCAATAGCAGCAAGCGCATTTCTCTTTCTTTGACTGTTTTTTCAATACATTTTATTTGTTGTGTACTTCATTTTAGTCGTTTGAACAAACAAAAGAAAAAAAAAGAAAAAAACTATAACTCTAAATCCGGTGTATTTTTTTGCATCAACTTTTTCCTCTGTATTTTTTCTTTTCGAGTATCTCAGTAAAATGTCAATAAACTCCATTCTTTGTGTTGGCACAAACTCTCGTAATCCTTCTACCATATACATTTTATTTTCATTTTTCATACATTCCTATACTTTTTTAAAATTTTAATTAAAAATTTAATCTTCAACCCCCGAACGATAAATTTTTTACATTAAACTGTTTAAAAAAAAGATTAATCCTGAAAATCCCTGTTCAGCGCCACGTAAGCACATTGTTCAATTGTTTTCAGCTAATGACGAACCCACTGTCAATCGCCGTTAAAAAAAAGAAAGAAAAAAAAAAAAACTAGGAGTCTGGTCTTCCATTTATATCTTTTGTCCCAATTTTCTTGCGACTATTCTCTAGCGTTCGAAACGCTTCCGAAATTCCCAATAACTCCGCTGCTGCCGAGTTTCGCTTTCACGATTGTGCCGGACGTCTGTCTCTCTTTTTTTTTCGATTGGCTCACCGACGGGTTTTCGTACTAATTTCAGCGTACACCAATGTTTAAACATCAGCAAGTTTTCGGGTCCGCTCGATACCTCTCGTCAGAGTTTCCTCGACTGATTGCTTTTACTCTTTTTTTCCCGAGCGTGTTTGATTTTTTTATCAATGTTTTTATTCTTTCTTGTAAAATCGCATCCGACAAATGAGAAGTTTTTTTCCAACTAAAACTCGTATTCGTTTTTAAAATCTAAAAAATTTTGTGGAAAAAGTTTTTTTTGATTTAGTAAATAATCTAAAGTTAATGTACTTTAGTTTGAAACCAGAGAGAAAAATCGTTCTATACAAAAACTTTTAAATTTTGTACATTCAAATTTTTCTGGTTTATGAGAGTATTTTTTTATTGAACAATCTGAAAATTAATTAAAACTAATTATTATTATAAGCAAACTAATCAATCTATTTAAAATTAGCACGTCGTATCAACATAATTATTCAACAAAATGTATTACATATCTCGAGTAATAGGCCAAAAGCATTTATAACAAAAAACAAAACGTCAGCTAATCCGTAGAAACTCCATAAATTCTTATCGAATCAAAGCTCGCTTCGCAGATCGAACGAAAAATCTTCGAAAATACTTCACTAACGGTCGGACACGAACTCTCGAATCTTCCTCAGCGGTGGTGCTTACCGGTTAATCTTCGCCCTCCATCCTCGTTACCCCTCTTTCGACTAAAAAAAAAAAAAAGAAGCAGAAAGAAAAAAACCAAAGAAATAAAGCACCGAGAAATAAACTCCGACCCTGGAAAATTACCAATTACCGTGAAATAAAACGTCGAAGAAGCAGCAACTCGGCTCTCGTCGATTTTTATCGAGTTAACGGTGAAAATGCTGGCGCTGGAAATTAGCCGTCCCCCTCCCCCCAATGAGCATTTAGAAAATTAGATTTATTCCACGACAGATGTGGCTTTTACACTCAGTGTTTTCGTACTAAAAAAAAAAAAAAAAAAAGTTGTAGAAGGTAGGTTAGGAGGGCGTGATTTACAGTGTGTGTGTGTGTGTGTTTACCGGAAAAATCTGGAGGGAGGACGCAGATGCTGGACCCTCGAGATATCGGTCCATGGTTTATGAGAAAATTCCTACCCCCCCCCCTTCTTTTTTTTCCCCCTCGTGCGAGTTTTTCCGCGGGGTCGTTTTGGTTTACGACCCTCTGTTTTGGTTTTTAGGTCAATTGAATAAACCAATAAAATAGGCAATCGGGAAAACCAACTTTAAATTTGTAACCCCGACAATTCATTTTTCCTTTTATTTCAAGAGAGATTTTTTTAGTTGTTTGTTCTCGATAAAGTCGTAAATTACCGTTAATAAGAATTTTTAATGCCAACCTGTTTTGTTGCCGGTGACCTCTCCCCCAACTTCGTGAAATTTCTTGGCCAACTCAGCGGAAAAGTCTGTTGAAAAAAAAAAAAAAACAAAGTTGATTTAATTGAAGTTTCCTGATGGGGATTTTCGTTTTCGTTATACTTTTTCGGGGCTGAGAGGAAAGGGGAGCTTTAATGCCTTTTGGCTAATCGAGAAAGTCACTAAAAGAGTTTCTTTCTCGACTTTTACTCGCGCGAGAATTTCTTTTTGTGTTAGCCGCCGCGGCCGAGCATAAATACCGAGAGTTTAATTGCCCCTAGGAGGGAGGGAGGAGAAGGGAGAGAAAGATTTGCTCGGGGAGAAGAAGCTTCGAGCGAGTAACGAGCACCAGAGGCGCATTCGAGAAAGTAATTTATTAATTTTTTTCATTAAAACTCTTATGAGACTGTTGCTGAGTAAACAGATTTTTTTATTATTTAATTTTGTGACAATATTTAATTATTCCTTGAGAATTCAAAATCTTCATAATAAACTGACTTTTTATTTACATTTCTCTTTATAATGTTATGAACTGTGAGTTAGTAATATAATTTAAAATATTTATTATACCAGATTTAATAATAAACTAAACTTTACGTCATTCAAGCTCATTAACAAAAAAAAAAGCTCGATTGTGTACCCAAACCAAACAAACCAAAACTTGCTTAATAAACCTTTTCACTCATACCAATGATAGACTTAAGAACCGCAGGGGGGGGGAGAAGAAAAGCGCGCATTCCGCGAAACCGAGTAAATTGAAAATCATATTTGTAAGCGTATCCCTGGCGTCCGCGAGCGACTTCAAAGGCAAACCCGAGGCGCTCGTCGTAGTTTTTCTTATTGCGAAAATCCGTTTCCCTTTTAGGCTAATCCCACTGAGTCTGCGGTGGCCGGGAGAATATGAAACGACCGCGATGAATAAGATGAAGAGAGGAAAAGAATTGCGTGTAATACCTTTGAGTGAAAACCTCCGCCGAATTATGGTAATATGAAACTCCTTTTTTTACGCTTTACTCTCGTATTTTCAATGTAAGGAGTTTTGCAATTTATTTGGCGCTTATTCTTTGCTGAGAAGCCGAGATTTACTTGAGATATCGAATTATGGGCGAGTTGCTTGCTTGGTATTAGCGTTGGACTAATTCTTAAAGTATGGGTTCGAGTCCCACTCTATATTTATTGTATATTCTTATAATTCTGATGATTTGAAAAAGCCAACCAATTCTAAAAAAAAAAAAAAAATCAGTGTTCCACAGAAAATTATGTATATGTTTTATATTCGACAAACTACGGTTTTCAGTAAAATTTTACAATTTTTTAAATCAATCGTAACTCAGCTCTGAACTTCCATAAATCCACTTGGCAAAAGTGTCGATAACTAAAAGTATCTCGCTCCCCCGTCCCCCAGAACTATCCCCTAAAACACAAGCCCCATCGAACTGAAAAAAAAAAGTATCGCCCCCGCGAGAAATAACGACGCAATCATAACGCCAGGCGCGGGGGGAGGACGAAAAAAAAGAAGAAAGCCTCCCACGCCAGATGTTCGCTTATAAAGAAAAAAAAAAAAAAATAGGAAGAAGCATCGTGGACTGCAGGGCGCGCGGAAACGGAAATGGCGAATTAGGAAAGTTCGGTCGATGCGTGCGTGTCCCTGTACTTTTTTTTCCCGCCCCGCGCGCTTTTATCTTTTCTCCGGGCGAATCCGACCCCCTAAATCTTGAAACTGTGTACGGCGCGCATAAAACTTATTTATTGGAATGCAGTTAGCAGGCGTCTCTCTCTAGGAGAAGGAGTATGACGCATGATCTTTTTGCCACCAGAGGGGACCAATATTTATTGCCCATTGAGTTTGTTCCCTTTACCTTTTTTGGAATTTTAATTCCGATAACTTAATCCTTTCTCCAAGCCCTTGATCTTTATTTATCGAAGAGCTTGAAATTGATCAAAGGTATCGATAGCCCATCATGATTTATGTTTTTGAATGCAGCAATAAATTAAAACTTTTGTATTTTGTTACGATGAAAAAATTTTATTTGCAGTGTTTGGCAGATTGTTTTTCATATTAATTATACGCTTGTAACAATAAAATTTTTGACATTTATTTCATGCTGTTTACCCTTAGTTCATCCAACTTGGACTATATTTTCCCTGAACTTTTGATGTGGGCCCACTTTTACCGTATCATAAAAAAAAAATGTACATAATTGACATAAAAGAACAATAACAATTGTTATTGTCGAAAAATCAAGTGCTCGATAAACCCAATCGTCATCGAGAGTCCGCAAAGTGGATTTTCAGGGTGCACGATTTATGCCCCGCAGCGGGGCGGCAGGTTCGAACATTCTTCTTTACATTATTACCGGGTCTCCGCGCTTCGACGCCATTTTCTATTTTCCTCCTTAATGGCTCGCTTGCCGAGGAGCGACGGTTATGCGATAATTTATAACTTATAGATTTTCCCCTACGCCCTGAAATATCGAGGCTTTTTGTTCCACCGACTGTGAGAAGCAGAAAGAGGCTCGCACTTTTTGCTTAAATGCCGCGGCCGCGCCAGACAGATGGAAAATAGACGCCCTCCTCTACCCTATGAGTTATGCCCAAAAGGATCTAACCCACGTGGATTGTCCAAATTAAATTTACCCGTAGTTTTTTGTGTGAAAATAGTTTACTTAAAATTTCAAAGGCCTGGGGTACTTGTAAAAAAAGTTATAAACATTGTAAACTTCACAACTCAACAATGAGAAATCTAATAAACTACGATTTCTTAATTTATGGTCCATAGATTGAAAGAAATCAGACTTTATTTCTATTGAAAAATTCACTCAGTGCCTGTTACAATTATTATAAACAAATAGTTTTTGATTCCTTCAAATATGACTTGGCTACATTGGCTACTATATACAGAAGTCAGAAAGTGGCTGAGCCAATGAGCAGACGACTACTTTCGTCAAATCTACATTTGAACCTCGTATCTACTAGGGGTCTAGACCACATTAAACTCAAATCATAATTTATCCTAATCAAAGTTTGAGTTGATCAATAATTAATCACTTTGAAGCTTTCAAGTTTTATTTCATCAGAGCCGCAGTGGCTCCGAGCTAGAGCGCGTGCCTTCCAATCTTCACGGAAAAAAAAGTTTAGCCAAAAGTACTCGGGGACTCTGCCGTTTTAGCAGAGGCGACCTTAGCTTTTACTCGACTTTACAAACCTCTGCTGTTTTGGCAAAGGTGTCTTCACTCTCCGTAAGAGAACTTAAAATATTTTGAGGTTATGTTACTTGCTAACGTAGAAATTCCATTCAAATTTTAAGATTATACACAAAATTATTCATGATTAAACAATATTTTATAGAATAATGTCAGGAATTCTAAAGATTTAAACTTAACTGACCCTGATCAAACATACTACAGATCAAGTGCACAAGTAGTCCACTGAAGTAGCTGAGTATCCTTTGCCGTTTTGGCAAAGTTCTTACTTAGCCAAAACTGCATAAGAATATTTATCTATTCTGGCTAAACTTTTTTTTCCGTGTTGGGGTCGTGAGTTCGAGCCCGGGTCTCAACTCTCGGCGATTTTTTCGAGTGTTTTTTCACGCGTTAAAATTGTCGGGATTAAGTCCACTGTAGTTTAGGCGAAGTAGGATGCCCTTACATCACTTGTTCCAACTCGGACATCCTAATAGCCGATAAATTCTCTACGAAACCATTGACCAGCCGCGAGTCCGAATCGGAGGAATAAAGTCGACCGATGCCCGACCGGAAAAAGTGTGTAAGGCTGACTACTTAACCGGGTTGAGCTTGAGTATCCCGATGCGCTTGCGGCTAGTAGGGTCGACTGAGTCCCCGAAAACCAAAATGCAAGCATCGCTCGAGAGATTCGCTCAATCGGGGTTTCTTAAGGGGGTTATTAGAGTAGGGACACAAAAACGAGAATTGGGCAGAAGCCACGGTAAAAAGCATGAGAAAGGCAAAACAGAGACAACTGTATAAAACAATTTAGAAGTAGGTGGCGTGGGTCCCTCACACATATGTGGTTGATACCCCCCTTGTAATGGGTCTTTACCTACAAGCTAGGTTGCCAGGATTAAAAAAAAAAAAAAAAAGTTTTATTTCATCCGAGATCTCATCAATTTTATCCAATATCAATTTCGTTGATGCAGTCGTAGCATAAATGATTGCAGAAAATAACCGATGAAAAATTTGACACTTGAATTTTCTTTAATAGAGTATTATTTGTTAATTATGAATAAATGGATATCTTTCCGAAATATCCATCCTAAATATTTTTGATCAATTTCAATTAAGCTGATGGAAGTCTCTAACAAATGTTTATCGATAATCCATTTACTCTCCTTTTAATCACATTATCACTTGAATCGACGCTAAAAATAATATTTATAATTACGAATAATGAAAATTCACAACACTGTCGCGAAAAAAAAAAAAAAACTTTCGATGAAGTAATAAAATTATTTGCCGTGGTGTACTTGCAAGAGGTAGAAAAATAGAAATTATGATACTTTGCGCGCGGTTGAAGTTTACGTGCGTGCGCTTATGCGGAAAATACTAATGCTTTATCGACCCGAGTTATGAACATGTGTAACGCCCCGGCATATATTAGCAAGAGCTTGCTTTATAACAAAGTCTATTAAAAGTAAAACTAGAGTGACATGTTGGGGTATAAGTTCTACGCGGACTTAAAAAATGTTATCAAACAGCTTATCTAGTATGAATACAGAGGAACAATAAATAAACGAAATGAAAAGAGAATACGTACAAACTGTAGTTATTTGAACTCGAAATTATTCAGTATTTTAAACAAACGGTAATTACATCCGGGGATTTTGGTCAATGAACATCATAATTATTGACGAAAATTACATCTGGTTGCTCGTATCGGTGATATTTAATAAAAAATTAAATCCTAAATATGCATAGGCGAAGCGTGGGCAGGGGGGGGGGGAGAGATAAAATCTGTACATATTAATGCCACGCACGATCCCGGCCGATGCTATTTCCAAGCGCGAGAAAGCTCGCGCGGCGCGGTGCACGCCGATGTATTTTATTAGATGTAATAGATTTTGAAACGCGGCGCGAGCGCGGGAAAATTACAGTAGCGGCTAACCGCCGTACCGGCCATGCTGCATGCGTGCATACCGGTGTTTTAATAATGCCGATCGATTACCTTGCTTTACACAAGCGGTGGGTGCACGATATTTTTTGATTTTTTCTTCATCGACAACAAAATTTAGAGAAATCTGATGAGAAATAATAGTTATAATAAAAAAAAAAAAAACGAAAAACTGTGATTGTACGATTATAAGAACTTTAGGAATAGCTAATAATTGTAATTCAATTTTGCACAAAAAAAATACTTCCTCCATTTATAATTTTTAAAAATTTTTGTTTTTTTCTATGATGAATCTTATTCCTAAGCTTCCTTATTTAAAGTCAATTATAGATTTACATTTTAAATTGCAGTGAATGCAGGATTCGAACCATTGATTTTTAGGTAATAAGTGTAATACTCTAACGACTGAGCTAACAAGGAGAGGACCAGGCCTATGGGTCATGGATTTGGCTCAAACTTTGAATGTGGGCTTCCAAATATGCCAAAAAAAAACCTCAAAGTGTCAGTTTCTCTGAATGGGCCTTTTAAAGACATGTTCCCTCTACACCCCATGTTAAAAAATCATCATTTTATCAGCATTTTTCAATGCTGTTTTTGACCTGATTTTTTAAAAAATATTGCTCAGACCCTATTACGCTTACAGAATTCCGGAACCTCGCATTTTTTTCGTCTTTTCAAGTACTTTCTGGAAACAATTATTTGAGATTTTTTTTTTATGTATTAGACCATGTAAAATTAAGATGTTTTTCGTCATTTTTTCATTTTAAATATCTCAATTTTACATGGTCTAATACATAAAAAATCTCAAATAATTTTTTCCAGAAAGTACTTGAAAAGACGAAAAAAATGCGAGGTTCCGGAATTCTGTAAGTGTAATAGGGTCTGAGCAATATTTTTTTGAAAATCATGTCAAAAACAGCTTTTTATTGAAAAATGCTGATTTTTTAACATGGGGTGTAGAGGGAACATGACTATAAAAGGCCCATTCAGAGAAACTGACACTTGGAAGTTTCTTTTTGGCATTTTTGGAGACCATATACCAAGTTTTAGCCAAATCCATGACCCAAAGGCCTGGTCCTCTCCTTGTAAGTATGATAATAGAATTATTTTCTACTATCATATACAAAATACATAAATGATAATGTTTCACTTTTCACTTAAATAGTAATTTTTAAATGACACAACAATAGAATTTTAATCTGAGTTCAAAAAATTTCACCTTGAGTACTCTACGAGAACTTCATCCATTTCCGTTAGATACTGATTCCATTCCAAGTTAGATACTGAGTGGCCACTAACTAGTAAAAATTTAATCTCTTGAAATTTTGGAGTTAATCAATCCCGAACTAATATTAAAACTTTGCAAGTATTTGAATACACGAAGCAAACGCGGACACAAGCTCTCAAAACGTACAAAAATTTAAACCAAAATACATTTATGAGTGAACTGAGTATTCAGTGGCTCATGAAATAAACCAATTTTAATTAATGAAAATTGTGCTAAGCATTTTATTTACTCGAAAAACGGAGGACAGGTCAAAAGATCACTGATTTAAAAAAAAAAAAAAAAAAAAAAAAAAACAACAACAATAATTAATACTTTCAGTGCACGATACGGACAAATAATCACGGTGCACAGGGGGATAATTAATTTCGCAGTCCCGGGGCAAAGGCGCCGGCACAAAGCAACGGAAAATTTAATCCAGTTACTTCCGCCTTGACACCCCGCTCGAAACTTGCCCTCTCCTCTCCATTTTACAGGAAGAGCGCCCGTTTCCGCAAAGTTCGCAAAGCGATCTCAAACGAGAGCGCATCGCGAAACTCTCATGGAGGTGCAGGCTGCAGGGGAAAAAAGCCTCCCTGAAAAGCTTTTCTCTGTAAGAGTATCTCATTAACGGGCTGCATCGCCTCCCGAGTATTATAATATAATGCGTGCTTAGACCCACCCACGCGGGGAGTACAAATATTATGTACTCGGGGGGCAAAATAAAGTTAGAAACTTTTAATTCTGCCCCTCTTTTGCAAATGACAGTAATTAAACGCCCCAGCCCCGACTGTTTGTCCGCTACTCGCGGGGACTGTTTTAAATAAAATTTCTTTTTTTCGTTAATTGGAAAGATACGCGGCTTGAAATTTAATTACTGGGGTTTAATTGAGATCATGCGACTTTTTTTCGCGGATGGTATCTTGGTTGGAAAAATGGGGGCCGTGCTTTTTCGCAAAACAAGTGCGTGGAAAATTAATTTTTTATCTTTTTATTCGCTCTGCGAACAAGATAATTGAATAAAAACTAAAAAAATTTAATCAGGGTTGTAGTTTGACAATTGAAGATTCTATGCAAAGACTTTACACTCAATTGCTTGGACTTTTCCTATCAGTAGAAAAAATAAGCTTGTAAAAAAGGTGCAAAAAAATAATAATTTTGATTCCCCTAAAAACCGTGACGTAACGATCAACCCATTCACTCGGCCTCAAACGGGAATAAGCGAATCCATAAAGCTCGTCCAAACAATGGCTGGACTTAGCCGTTTTGAATGCCCGAATAATCCCCTCGTTTCCACGACAAGAACAAAGTTCCTTACTTGATGAATCAAAGTCCTTTTGATTAAGCGTGTCTGTCTTCGTTCGTTTGTTTTGGTTTCGAGTACCTACAAAAAAGTCCATTTTTTTCCAGGCTTTGAGACTTTTTTTTCAAAAGTTTGTTTGAAGGATGACGAGACAGAGTCAAATAATATATCAACGAGTTTTGCGCGCGCACGGAGCAAAAGGTTAAATTTTAATTAACTCGTTATGTTTTTCCAGGAGTAAAGTTTTCCGATTGACTTTTCGGTGTACACCATAAAGGAATTCGCTGGGACGACGATTTACTTTAAAAGAGTTCATTTACAGGTTTTTATTAATTTTATATAACTTTTTATTGGTCTTTCTTTTCAAAGGGCTTAATAACGGTTATAAAAAGCTACGTTTTATCGGGATAATATTCAATTAAATTTTTCAAACTCAATTAACTCTGAAATCATTTTTAGTGGAAGCATTAAAATATTTTTTACCCAAATATTTGTTTTTCCTGATGAATTTTCACTGGTAGTAAGTAAATTAAAGCTGTAAAAGTCTACCATGCAATTTACTCTGTGTAAACTAAAACGTCAAAGGAAAAACTTTTCAAACGGGTTGAAACAATTTTAAAAAAGTCAGAGATAAAGCAAATTTTTTTTTTTAGACCAGTTAGAAATTTGAAAACAGTGATAAAAAAAATAACAAAGAAAATTTTTTAATTTATTTTTCAGAACAAAAAAGTTTTCATTGGTTTCTGATATTTATTTTTTTAAGGAAGATCAAATTTTTTATCAAAACTTTTTTTGGTTTGATAATTTTCTTTCGACCTAGAAATGGGTTGTAAATAATTTTCCCGTCAGTCTTATCTTTACGACGTAATTGCTTTATTTAACAGTGCCGGACTTTGTTATAGCTGTAATTAAAGTATCGATTAATGTTTGTAATAAACTCACGATGGCATATTGATTAACTTTCAAAGGAATCTAGACGGTTTGAAATTTATATCATGCGTAAACTGTAAATCATGCAGGGAATTTCAGCAAATTGTTGCGTTTTGTAAACGTTTTAAACAATAATCAACTATTTTTCAACTTGTACGTAATGGTTTAATCGAAGAAGTGGTGAAAAAAACTGTACTATTTTTTGTATATTCAATCAATTGATTTAATTATGAATAAAAATTGATGAATCATCAACTTGTAATTAGAGATGCAGTTAGAAATCTAATTCAATATTTTTATTCACTAAAAAAACAATTTAAAATTTATTGATGAGATAGATTCTCATTAAAGTATTCAATCAACCTGCAATGTACCTACGCAATTGAGTTAAAAAACTGTGTCCAACTAAAATGGCTTTACTCAATCAGCAGCCATACAAACTTACGAGCTTGCAGTTCACAAATAAAAATAGAGCGATCGTTAACAAGCTGTTTGCATCAACTTAAAATATCTAATTTGGTTTAATAAAGCGTCAATCATTTTCTCCCTTTTTTTTTAGTAAAAAAAAAAAACAATTGAAATGCAATTACCTCGGGGCATTCGAGAAAGTGCGCACGAAAACAAACTTGAGAAAGAAAATAAAAAAACAAGAGCTTTCTGGTGAACTCGTAATCGAGACGCAATTACTCGACTCAGTCTCGTGGAGTCATATTTTGGAGAGCGCAGTGCACACCGCAATTATTATTCGATGAAGAATCGGGGATGAATGGGGTGATTTGACGGCGAGGTGCGCTGCTTTTTTTTTTCAACTGGGCTTTATTTTATTTTTTATCGAGATTGTTTTTTTTCTTCGAGAGCGGTGAAGCTGGAGAAGCACTTTGAAGCTCGCAATTAGTTAATAAATGTAAATAATTTTTCTGAGTTTGTAGGTTTATTTAAGTATTCACCCTTCTGAGAGTAATTCCAATTGATCAATCCTAATATTTTTTGAGTTTATTATTTCTTACTCTTGAATCATGAATTTTCGATGTGGAAATGAAAGCACTTTTTCAAAATTATAAAACTTGTAAAAAAAGGGTTGACTAACCAAACTGCAAAAGTAAGTCCGAGCCAATTTTAGTTTTTTACCTTCGAATTGGCAGAGTCCCAAGAAAACGAAGTGGACCAAGCACTTTGATAACTGCTAATGCGTAAACAAATCTAATTTGTTTTTACATCAGGGTCCAACTAATTATTAAATACAATAAATTACTCACATAAAACAGTGTAAGACGTTAGTTATTATATTGAAAGTTTTTTTAACATAGTATGATAACAATAATTGAAATATCTATTGTAAATTATAACTAAAGAATTTTTTGGATTAATTCAGTATTCAAAAAAGGAAAGCTCCTAGAAAAACGTTGGAACTTTCGCAATCGGACATGAAAGTCTTTAGCATAAAATCTTGCAACTTTACCTTGTGAGACTCATTCAAACTCAGTACCTTAAAATCGCCTGGCTAAACACCCTTCACTGATATCTAGCACTCGCATTTATTAAAAATAAGCGCTGACCACGCGTGTTTGTTTGCAGCTAAAACGTGCGTCTAGCCATCATAAACCAAGCTGGCAGCCAGTCAGCATGCACGCGGCACTAAAGCGACAAAGTCCCGCGGGATCGTCGCGTCGTAAACCGCACGGGGAGAAGTGACTCGCACGTCAGCTTTAAAGACAGCCTAACGCAACATAATTGCGATCGTCCTGGGGGTCGATATCGAGACACCTCGGCTCGGCCGCGTGTCCTTGACTATATGCGGCTCTGGCTTTTAGTAGCCTGGAGGTGGAGGGTTATAAAGTACACCGACCCGGATAAGGAGTTTTGCCGTGCGCTCGAATTTTGTTTTATTGCCTCCTCGCGAGCATGAATATTTCTCTGGGAGTTTTCTTATTTTGAAATTTTCAGGACGAAGCTTTCATATTTTTAACTCCTTTACTTTAATAGAGCCTTTATACGTATAATTCAAACTTTACAAGTTTCAGAATCTTTCAATTTCAATATTTTCAAAATAATTATAAAAATTGATCACAGTAAATTTAAAATAAAAAGTGAAAATTATAAGTTTAAATTGTGCTTCTTGAAAAATGATTCAATTTAAAAAATTTCAAGAAAGAAAAATCATTAGTTAATTAAAAAAGTAATCATAAAAATTGTCAGCGAGAAAGTTTTTCAGTAGGTTTCAAAAAATTATTTTGTAAAGTTTCAAATTGGCATTCTGAAAAGGTAAAAAATGACAGTATTTTCCAAAAAGCGGCTGGGGCGCTTGCCTGAGCCAATCTCGAGTGCTGAGCTCATTGTTGCACCGAGCTGTTCATTTACACTGTATGATACAAACTAAAATATTATGAATACTATCAGACAAGCTTAGAAATTTTTCAAAATTTTATTTTTACAATTGAATTTTTTGATATTGATATTGTGGTTAAAAAAAAAAAATTAGCTCATTCTGCTGAATTTTTATACAATTGAAAATCGCGCCTAAAATTAATTACTTACGTTACAAGTTATTTTTTTAGCAATAGTCATAAATTGAAGCTGCAACGGATGATTCGATAAAGCTTTGCCTTCGGTGAGTATAACACAGGTGCGGGAAGCTCGCCGGCAGCGATCGAGACGCGCAAAATACCTCGAGCGCGCCTATATTTCTTCGTTCGCTTCCCCCCTGCGCCGACGTCGCTATTACCCCTCGCGGCTACGACATCTTTTCCATCTTCCATTTTGATTTTTCTCCATTTCTCACTTCCTTCTTTTTTTTCCCTTTCTCTCTATCTTTATTAGACGTACGCGCGATACGTGTGAGAAAGCTCTGCGGATTTGAAAAAAATGAGCTGCGATGAGAGCTTTCAAGTGCGAAATACTTTCGTACATGTTACTCTAGTGCCTAAATATTGTAAAAAAATCCAATTGATTCTTGTTTTCAAAGTATTTCTTCAAGATCGAGAAATCAACAAAGTTTTTCAACGACTCCACTAAATTATTTGAAAAACACCCTGGGAGCTTATTATCCCCGGTCGGGGGGAACCCGCAAGCTTTCATTTTTGCTCGAACTCTCGCTATTACTCAGTTTTTCTCATTTGGCGGGTATAGCCGGCCAGCACGATTGTCCCATTTTTCCGCTTAGCTGGCAAGTTTCCACCGGGGCACTCTCCTCCCCAGCTGGACATCACACAAGGTGCAGCGCCCGGCCTCGAGATTTTTCACCAGCGCGTACCCGGCACTCCTCTCTCTTTTCGTTGAAGTGTGTGGAACTTGACTGATTTATAAGTTGTTCACGCGGGGTGTTAAAAGCTTTCGGTTAACGGAAGAGCTTTTCGGAGTTGTATCTTTATGACCAGCTTAAAAATTTTTTTTTTTACCCTAGATTTTGGTGATTAGATTTTTACGTACAACAGACTGATGAGTATTTGATCAATTCATTACAACGAACTTGTAACGCACTCGAGTGTGACTGAAAATAAATAAAATCAATCGATGAAATTAAAAATTTAAGTGGTAAACTTCCGAGTACGCTTACGTATAAAGCTTTCAATTATATAACACTTTCAATTACAGCTCGCGCTCATGTAAAATTTACAACGCGAGCGTTCGTATTAAACCTGCTTTTTCATAAAGCTGTGGTGCATCAACATTAGCGTATCGAGACAAATTAAAAAATATGTATGTTAATTGTAAACTAAAATCAATCGTAAAATTCGGTGAATTTAGAAAAAATTAAAATTTTTAAATAACCCAATAAATAATTGAAAAATGCTCGCTTTGAAATTTTATTCGGTTTAAAAAGTTTTCTCGGCGTTAAAGTAATGCTCATCCGCATTATAAATTAACCATTAACATTGATTGAGGAATAAATAATTAAAAAAGGAAAACGAGTATAAGCGGAGTTTTAAAAAAGTCGGGTAATTAAACGAATTTGTTTTAATCAAGGCGGAGAGTTATTTAAATTCGCTTCCCGGTAAAGTATCGAATGCATATTAAACAGTTCAAAGAAAATATCGAATTGTTAGGTCTTTCATATAAAAGCAATCTCGGCTCTTTACCATGAAATGATGAAAAGCATTAAAAGCTTTCCATCAAACGGCTGCGACTGCGTTTTCTTTGCAAATGAGCGCAAAAATGAAAGTTGAAAAAGCTAAAGCACGGAGGATATTCTCTCTCTCTTTTTTTTTTTTTTATTTCCCTGCATAAAAGCTCTCTCTTGCTCTCTCTCTCTCTCTTTTTTCCAAGCGTCGATTGATGGCCTGGCAATAGCAGAAAAATCTCTTGTTAATTCGTATCCAATCGGGGATTTCCGCGATAGCAGTATGCCACCATCCCCCCACGGCATATATACACATTGGAATACGCAAAAGAGCTTTTATCCTCGAATTTTTTGACAAGTGCAATCGACTTTTACCAATCCAAAAAAAACTAGCCTTAATTGCATTTCCCTTTTTTTTTTTTTACTGTTCGAAAGCTTTTCTTGTTCTATTGGAACTGTTTGCATGAGTATTGAAGGAAGTGAAGTAATACAGCGAAAAATTATCAGCGAAAGAACATTTGGAACAATATACATTGGGTCATGAATTAATTTTGTTAGAAAAGTATTTTTTTATAAGATTATCCTCGCATTGTGTTACGACTCGTCATTCTAAATGAAAAAGCTTAAATTTTTAGATTTTCAGTATCACTGTACGATTAGACTTCAAATGACCCATACATTAAAACAATTGTTGAAACAAATCTCAAAAGTTAAATGCATAAGAGGGGACATAAAGTGGTTCAATAAGACGCACGATAAAATATCGCCGTTAATACGCACAACTTCGATCCCAATAAATTTTCCCCAGAAACCAGCGGCACTTCCAAGTACATTCCAATTCAGCGCACTTTACAGTTATCGTGTGCTGCACGGCTCTCTCCCCTGTAAAGCCATTTTACATTCAAGGGATGAATTCAATTGAATCGTTTATATAAGAAAAAAAAGAAGTACAATGCATGTAATTAAAGGAAAAAAGTTTCGTGTGTTTGTGACACCAATTGCTTTATTAACCGTCCATTAAACATTAGTCCAAGATCTCAGACAAAAGGATCTTTAAAAAAATAAAAAATAAAAAAAGGCTAGAGAGAATAAGATAACCGTCCAAGTACGTGGACTCTCCTGCATATTCGCGTGGCTCGCGCGGCCGCTGGAGTTTAATCTCCTGGAAGTAACGCAGTGGTTATATTTACCGATGCCGACGCACCATAGTGACGGAATTGAATAATGCATCGGCGTTTACGTAACAGTCGGTGTCATCCACACGTTTTGCCAGAGTCCATTTCTCTATGTAAATCGGTGCCAGCGTGCCCGGAAGTTGCCGTCTCGACGCTCTGTTTCCGCCTGGAATACACTAGAATGTCGTAGTATCCAACTACGTTACCGAGTCTACTATTTATAGGATACATCATATTTTTCAGCCTCTGCTAAGGTCATTTCAACCGACCTGTGCACTGACCCAAGGGGCGATGATCATCTTTAATGGTCTCTCAACGAGACCGCGGAAAGTACTGGAATTGAAGTTTTTGCATGTTATGCGCGTAGTCGGAGTAAATCTACTGATTCGCCGTTCTAATTTAAATTGATCTATTTTGTCTATCTTAACGATAGCAATAAGAGATTTTGAAAGAAGACAATTTTATGTAATTGATTATGCAGCTTTTAATGAGTGATATTGAACAACATAGGATGTTTGATTTGTATTAAGTAATAAAAAATATTGTGAAAAAAAAAAAAAATATTACAGTAAAATTTTCTGTCATTTTGGAATTTATCAATTTTTTTTTTTTTAGTTTTTTTTTCTTCATTCGGTATATGAGAAATTTTTTTTTTCATTTTTTAAAAAACTAGACTTAAAGCGTTTACATAGTTGAACTTACAGGATTCGAACTCAAAGCTTCCGTTTCAGAACTTTGTAAGTTATCATTCAGGCGTGATGTGTTAGTCAATATTTCAGTTAGTTTGAATTAATACTGGTGTTGGTATTTGGATAATTAGTAGATGCTAATGAATGAAGATTTTCAGGGTTAAAATTAAATATTATCTGTTTAACAGTAAAAAATGTTTGTTAAATTATTTTCTTTATCTAACACTACTTAAATTTTTTTTTTAGAATTTCCAATCTGATCATTAGACACAATCAATGAAAAAAAAATAGTCATGCGCCATTTCTCATACTCAGTTTAGATTTATTATATCCATCATATCTGAGAATGGAGAATTAATATTGTTAATATTGATAAAATTATTGGTACTAAAACTCTCAAAATAGAAGCTTTATAAAAGAAGTCTTATTATTTCTTAAGCAGGATCTATTTTTGTTGAAAAGGTGCTACTTTGAAGAAAAAAGTTTTAACGGAAAAGTATCACTCACTGAAATATAAAATATTCATCTCTTGTAGATAAAAAAAGATGGAAAATGCCGTGAAAAGCTATAAAATGATGATAAAATGGGCGTAAAAAGTTTTTCAATCAACTTATGTAAGAATATGAAATGATAATCTTATTCAAGGCCAAAATGCTTCAAAAATAGTTCCCAACGACCCTAAAAAATTTTTCCAAAATGAAAATTTTCGCTCAGAATATTTGCACATATAGGAAAAAAAAAATCTTCATTTCCTATACAAAACACTGTAGTTTACACATTGAATCGCAACTGTGTAAATTCAAGCTCCCCGTAAAGCACAGTTCCACAAAAACAAACGACATATAATCAAGTCAAACAGCATCAAAGTTTCAGCCGGGGTACAATAATATAGCGGTTGTAGGGGGGGATTGGACTTTGGTAAATTTCGTAGTCCGAAGGAAAACAATGGGCGTGCAACGGTACTATAGTTTCTGCAGGATGCTTGCCATGTGTGAAGGATTTTGACGAGCGGTTGGATGATGCGGTTTGCTTCTGGGATATGCAATTATGGTGATTTAACGATAGACCGCCAATGTTCACGACGACGCTGGGACAATGTTTCAGCAAAATTGACGTTTCAATCGGATTTATATCCGCTTTCGGATCGAAGGGTATTATACCGAGTGGGTGATTGTTGCTTTTTATCTTTATCATTTTTGTGATAAAAGTATCGATTCGGAGGCTGAATGGGATTTTACGGAGATTGATTCGATTCGGAGATTCGATTAGTTTTGTTTGTGTTTTGTTGTTGATCCTTCTGTAGAAAATATGTTGGCACTAAATTCAAACGTTAATTCTCATAGGCGAATATATTTTATATAAATAAAATAAATGTGTGCATATAACTTTGCACTCTCTGCAAAGACATAAAAATGCTCTAGCAACCAATTAATATTTTGTTATTTTGTAATGTGTAATGATACTCATAACTTCAATTAACTATTTAGTTTCGAGAAGGTTCTCCTGACAATGACAACGAAATGTCGGACTTTTTAATATTACAAATAAATTAGACCTTGTTCCTTAAGACCAACCACTTGGAATTATTTATTTAAATATTTTATTTTTTCCGTTCAATAATAAACTTATCAAATTAATAATAGTTTTTTTAAATTTAAAACACCGATTTAAAAAATAAAAATTTCATATTTTTAATAGTAAATATTTTAAAAAACTACAAAAGACCATATTCCCAAACTCGTACCTTCAAAAACACCAGTCTATTTTTCATCTTTTGGTTTAGCGCACTTAGACACTTTACACACTCGTCATCTGACTGCTGGAGTGCATTGTTTTCTCGGTGCGCGACTCTCGTCCGAAACAATTTTTTCAGTTTAAACTTTGCGCCTCGCCTCGAAAGAGTTTTACTTTCCTGCAGCCCGCAGCACCGCCCCGTCATCGCATCGTTTTCCCTCTCGTTCGTTTTTATTCTCGCTCTTTCTAGTGCCTCGCGCCTACTACTCCGGCGACACTTTCCTCGGGCCCCCGGCGGTGCTCCTCTTTTTTCCGTAAATTTTTCAAAGTCAGTCGCAGACCGTAAAGAAAAGAGACGGAGAGCAAAAAAAAAAATTAGTAAATAACCCGAGGGCAACTCGACCCGAGCTTATTTACCTAATGCGCGATGCGATGTTTATCTTGAACTTTTTTTTACATTAAGAATTCCTTTTTTTCATAAAAAAATAGTTATTACGGGTATAATGCACATCGAGGGGCTCTTTGCTCGTAGATTTGAATTCAAGGATTGAGCTTTGCCCGAGTTCACAAGAGTCTTTATGCATTCCCGCGTACGTGCGAGGCAGACAGAAAACTCCGCAGTGATCCGAAAGAGAGAATCAGATTTTATTGACGTCTCTCGAGCACGTCTACCTTTATTCTTTCCTCTAATTTTTTCAAACGAGTCCCGTGACGTAGAAAGAAAGATGATTGCGTACTTTCAAAAACGGCAAACTCGAAGAAAATTTATTGGATACGACGCTTTGCGTACATTTATGGGGACCCAAAAGTTTGCACCGCGGTGCCAAAGAGGATTACTTAATTAAATGCTTTGCAGTTACTCCCCGTCTCCGGAGACTGCAGAGAGTTAAGCTCGTCTTCGGAAGTGTTACTGTTATTGCTTCTATTGTGTAAGCGATTGTACCAAACCCGAGCTTTACAACTACAGTTCGACTATTCCAAATTTTCCCCCTACCCCCAATACGCGTTGTCAATCCCTCTCTGTCTGCCTAAAGTAATATTCAAATTCTATTGACTTATTTTTTTATTTTATTTAGTTTCTAAAGAATTAAAATTGAAAAAATTTACTTTTATTATTTTGTGAGCTCTAATGAAAAATGTCTCTGGAGGTCAACTTACGATTATCGTTGAAAAATCTATTTAAAAAAGTTTGTGGAGGAAAAAAACATCAAAATTTTCTTTTGTGAGACAGAGTCTATTCAAAAATTTAAAGTGAAAAAATCTTGTGACAAAATAAAAATTTAAAACACGTTATTATTAACTTGATTATTTAACATTAAAAAATAAAAAGAGAGACTGAAAATTGCAAAATTATGAATGATATAAAGAGGAGTAAACAAAGTAAATTGAAAATTTGATAACGGTATTAATTATTACGATTCTGTGTACTTTGTCCATAGTTAATTACGAACTGGTGGATTAAGAATTCCGTAATCGTATTAAATTACGAATAATAATAATTATTCGATGGATGATAACCGCATATTCGATCATTTATTCGACCGTGAATTTAATATGATCCGCAAAATTCTATGAATGATTTCGTAATTCCCCATTCCCGAGTTCCATTATAATTACAAGCAGGGTTAATGCGTTTGTTGAAAGTTAAAATTTAATTAAAACTCGAGCGATGTGAGAAAAATGGTGTGAATAAACCCCTGACTTTGAACCATAAAATCGAAATAATTCAACGTCAAGACCAAACATCGTCTTCCCGGAGGACTCCTCTCCGCAGACGTGCGTTTACTTAGCATTCATAAACCCAATTAACGTGTACGCCAAGTAGCGCCTTTATGTACAAGCCGAAGATCAAAGACAAAGAAATGATTAGCGCTAGCGTGTCTGCGACTTCCGAATTTCTCATCTTCCTCCCGTAAGCGAAACGCTTCTCTTGCACGCGGCCGCAAATTGAGCATTCCTGTATGGATGATTCCACGTCGTCGATAAAATTATTATTAAATTAAATTTTTTTTTATTTACTCAAGTACAATAAATAAATCAATGAGATTTTCTTTGACGTAAATGGTTTTATTAAGTGAAACAAAATTTTTTTGAAAAATCAATCGATCATTTACGAAATACTTTCAGTTTTTTTGTACATAGCAAATCCAATAAATCTCTAACTACTAAATGAGTTGGATTGAAAATGGAATCGAAAACCGAAAAGATTGGGCGATAATGTGATGAGATTTTGTCTTTACAGTTAACTAGCAATCGAAAAATTTTCTCATTTTGCTTTCTTGTCGCCAAAATCAGAGAAGTTTTGCACAAGTTTAAGTTTGGTTTGTTCGGTGAATTCATATATACTCCCGTTGCTTGAGTATGATTTTTGTGTTGCCTTCATAAATCGCTTCATGTAATTTTGTGTCGCTACACTGAGAGAAGAGTTGTTCAAATTTGGTTCATGCGACCAAATTTGGTTGTGTGAACCAAATCCTCTGGCAGCAGAAACCAGGTTTGGTTGGGTGAACAAAATTGGGTTGTGTGAACCAAATCCTTCTCTCAGTGTAGTCATAATTTATTGCAATGTTTCAAAATTAACGTGAACGCGTACAATTCACTTGAGTTTCCTCAGAATATCTTTGTAAACAAACGAGCTGCCGGTTCAATAACTCCAAAATGTAACTTAGGTTTAAATAATTTCTGCAGAGAATTATACTTGTTAGTTGAGTTTGAGATATTTCAACTCAAATCATCTTATTACAAGTTGTAAACAAAAATTTTCAGTTATATTGTTGATCTTACTGAAAGCACTAATTAGATGGTGCAAAACTTTATAACTTATTAATTGTATAGGCCTTTACTGAATTTTGAAAATTATTCAAAAGTCGTAGTTGTTTCATTACTGTAATTTTGCGATATATTCTATAATTAATGATTGTATTATGTTATTTTAATGAACTTTTAGGCTATATAGTGATTGATGTGACTCAAGAAACCAAATGAAAAATATTTTTTCCGGCGTCATCCTCAACTTGAAATAAAACGTCTCACGTGTCATTGAAAAATCGGCTCTACACACGGACGAGTAAAATCCGTCAATTAAACCAAAAAAGAAGGGAGGGATATCGGACCATTTCCACGCGCACATCGGAGCTGCTCCGTAAACAGATTTCTACCGGGGATAACTCGCGCTTGTCACTTTTGATTTGTATTCTTCCTCCCCCGCAACACCGCGAGCGTCGACGGCCGCGGGGAAATATTTTTCCGAAGGATTTATGGTGCGAAAGCCTCGATAATAAAGGTTGCGGAGGCTTGCTTATTTTATTTTTCTCACACGGTATTGCAATTTTTTTTTTAATTAAAATTTCATGTCTTTATCTAATTTATAAGATCATGATTTTTATTATTATAAAAAGCTTTTCAAGAAAATTCAAGAAATTTTTCTGAGCTTTATGAAAGTTAATAAGTTATATAAGAATAAGTTTCAATTTTCACCGTTGTCAAATTAAAATTAAAGTCTATAATATCAGTTATTCATTAATAAAATAGAATTTTCAATTTTCTATTGAGTACATCAAAATTATTTTTTCCAAAAAAACACAATAATAATTATAAAACTAGATTGACGAAAGAACGTCAAAAGAATCAACTCCAGTTGCCGAAAAAAGATAAGCTCGCAGATAAAGCGTATACAGATTTTTCTTTAGCTTCCCGCGCGATACTCCTCGGCGCGCCGCTTCAGAGAGAGGCTCGCTGACGAGCCCGGAGCTTAATTTCGGTCGGATATAGGCACGTGTAGTATGTAAATAGCCGGAAGCTCGAGAGAGAAACTACTAGGGTCAGCCGAGTTCAAACGTACAGTGGGGCTGCTCCCGCCCTTTTTCGAATGCAAAAACTGACGGAATATCGATGAAATAAACGAGGTCTGAGTTTGTACAGCGCACCTAAGTAAGAAAGATCTTGGCCACGCGATAATACATGCAGGCTGGCTTCTTAATCACCGGCTCTCCCACCCTGTATTATAGACTCAGCTAAGTTGTATTATATTTGGACCTTGTTAGGGTTAATTATCTGAGGGTTGAGCTTTTTTCTCTAATGCACGAGTGCTTTCCTGGGGTTTTGAATTACAGCGGCGAATGAATATTTAATGAATGCAGAATGTACTGGTTTGAAATTTTGTAACGTTGAACTGCACAATTAATATTAATGATAATGCTGAGATTTTTTTGAATTTATTACCCAGAGGAGAATGCTTGAAAATGCAATTTAATACTCAATTTCAGTGTTAATTAGAGTTGCGAACTTACTAGATTGTAAAGTTTACAAATAATACAGCGTAACGTTCAATGTTGCAGTAATTTCTTTAAGAATTGGTTTCTTTTGTTTACGAATACCTGTTTTTGTGAACTAAAGCAGAAGTCTTGTATTTTCAAAGCATCGCAAAGCTTTTGCATGAATTTTATATGCAAAGAGTAATTAAAATCAATTATTGTAAAATCAATATTTGTAAAAAAATACATACTATTTTAATTTAGCATGATTTCTTTAAATTTGGGAAAATATATCATTTATTTTCAAAAGACACAATAGACACGCAAAAAAGCCAATTTTTACATCGAAAAATTTACTTCTATTGACTCTTTGGATTTTGAAAAAATATTGTTTTATGTAAAATAAAAAATTTTACATTAAACCTAACAGTTTAAAAAAAAAGTTTGACGCAAGAGAAAAAACCTTAGGGTTCTTCCCAGTTTTAGCATTCAAGAGTAACTAAAGCAACTAAGCTCTTGTTTAGTAAATATACTTACAAATAAAATAGTAGACTAATATTTTGTTCATTTTTAATGATTGTTTCAAATAATAAAGTATACAAATTCCAATTAAAAAAAAAATTCAAATACCTAGCTCAAAAAAGAAAAAAAAAATCACCAATAAACCGATTTTCTAATCATTAGCAAGCTCGCATTTGAAAATGAAGTTTCTTATTTAAAAATAAATTTCGCGTCCACAAAAAGACCGAGCACGTACACTTGCAAGAGAAGAGCTCGATATCGAGAGGAGGAGAAGAGCTCGGTGCAAAGGCGCTGACAAAAACAAACGAGCGGGATCGCGATAAATCCAAAGGATCTGGTGCAGCAGCAGCTCGCGTCTCGCATCTTCGAGGGCCTCTCGTACCTCCCTATTTCTTCCCGGCTTTCCTTCTTTCGACTCGCCCTCCCCCTTTTTTTTTCTCCACGTCGTTCGCTCGTTTTTTATTTATTATTTTTAAATACGATACAGTGTACATTTTCCACTGTCTTCTCGTTTTCAGAAAAAAAGAACTCTGGGGTAATAAATAATTAAAACGGAATACGCAAAGTAAACAAAAATATGAAAAATTCAATGTTTATACGTCGAGAATATTCCCGGTTCTCCAATTTAATCCTGATTTTCCTCGTCCCTATTCCCTGATTACTCTCCCACCTCACCCACGCATATAATATTCACGAGCCATGAGCGAAAGGAGTTCAAATAAAGCACGCACGAAACCTGCGAGATATCGCAGAAGCTTGGCTCGAAATAAAAAAAGATGGCGAGAAGGAGAAATTGTAAATGCAAGAACACACGGCCTATTTCGAGTGTACTAGAGGCCACGAGCGCACGACTTGCGAATTCGTATCACGTAAGTGTCGATCTATCCTTTTTTTACCTTTTACCTTTTTCGTACTCTTTTTTTATTTTTTTTTATTTCTATTTTGGTTTGGAAATACGGCTATCGATTGGTTTTTAAGTAAGAGTGAAGTTACAGTCATTAACTGACGTCTCAATTTTGATCATTTTTATATTAAGTTACCATTTACCGTAAAAGTTTGCAAAGTCAATAGAAATAAAAACTTGAAAAATTAAGGTTCTATTCATTATAGTTTTTAGATTTAAGAAGTTCAAAAAGTTTATGAGAAATACAATTTCGCACACTCCAAACAGTAATTTGTATTGAATAGTTAATTATGAATGAATGATCTTTGGATGAAAACAAACAAACCGTCGAGACAATAATCCGTAAACTCAATAAAACTTTAGCGATCGAGAAACAATTACGAGTACACTCGAAACACAGTTAAAATAAACTTATCTCACTCCAGCTAGAACTCAGTCTCTTCATCCGATTATACTTATCTCGCTTCAAACTGCATAAGACGCGCCTTTCCGTAAACTGCCGCGGCACCTGCACGCGAGAAAAGCTCCGGTTCGAATAAAGCCCGCGAACACGCGCCAAACGGCAAAATTTCCCGCTCTTTCAGTGTGTGTGTGTATCCAGCGAAACCCGAGATATTCGAATTTCGCGCTCGCACGCTTCGATTCGAGCGAGACCCGGTAGGCAAAACTACCTTGTTTTGAATTTAAAATTGAAAACAGAGTACACGCTCTGGATCGTGATTGTGAATTCGTTTCGGGTAGATGTTTTTAAAATTTAAGGCTCGAAGCGACCCCAATTTTAGCTCGCCATCGAGTCATTTGATGTTAATTAAAACGAGAAGGAACAAGTCAGTTTTCTTTATACCAGACTGGGAATTTTAAATCGACTCTGGAATAACTCGACGGTCTGCTTTCTTCGGACTAATCGAATTACGTCCCGACGCAACTCGATAATTGAACGATCAGGGAGGAAAAAATAACCCGTGCCATGAATTTTTAACCAATCGTCACGTCTCGCGTTTTTACAATTTTTTACCCTCCGAGAAAAAAATAATTTTTTTTTAGCGAGGGGATGGATTTACTATTGAAAGTTGGGGAATTAGAGCGCCAGGTCGTCAGATTTTTTTCGATCTCCGGGAGTTTTCTTCGTCTTGCAGGTCTCATACGTTATAAATCGGAGCCCAGCACGCGCGCGGGAGAGAGCCGAGTTTTAAAATTTAAATGACTCGGTGGCTCGGGTGCTGCAGGCAGGCGGCGACCTCGGTGAAATATTCAAACGATACGTGGTGGCCGAGGGATAATATTGGGAATATTGGGAGATAAGTCGCGACTACGTGTGTGATTCCAGTTTACGTGATAAATCGGTCTGCTGCTTATACCCCATTCCTCGGTATTTTGTTTCAGAGAGGATTTTTTTTTTTATGTTGTAAGGTTAAAGGGCTGAATTTTTTATTATAAGTCAATCATTAAATTTCCTAACGATTTTTTTATTAATATTTAGGTCAGAAGACACCGTATGGATAATATAAAAAAGTACAAATATTGTTACTCACTTAGACATTAATTGCTCAAATTCAACTCCTTACCTGAAAAAAAAAAAATTAGGAGTTAAAAATTACTAAGCAATAAATTATTTAATTTGTTTGGATCGAGAAGTACAGAAGAAAAAATAAAAATTTCGGCATGACTCGTTAAAAAAGTTTTAAAAATGTCCGTGACGGCTGTCCAATAAGAAAAGCTCAAAGGAAAGACTCTTCGATCGTTTGGGCAAGTATAGAAAAGTCCCACGGGTGCAGACGTGAAATCAAAATCGGAAAAACGCGTGGGTGCGGGAAAAAGCTCCTTCGAGGAAGAATGGATGAAGCGGTGCTGAGAGATTATTAACGTCTCCGACGAGTGCTCCGCTGCACCGACTCACGTCCTCCTGGCTTCTATAAAAGGTGAAAAAATCGAACGTCTTTAAATCGATTAGTTTGAAATTAAATGATTTTTCAACCGCCGTAAAAATTTGTATTTTTAAATTTCGCACCGAGTTTCAATGGCTGTATCTTTTGAGGTAATTTTTTTGAAAAAGCATAATCAATGATCAAGTATTTTAAAATCTTTGTGTTTTCAAGACGAAAAAGAGCGGATAAAAATTGTCGACAGAGAGATAAAAATGAAAGTCAGCAGTCTCTAATGCCGACATTTCTCCAGAGGCTTATTCTCCCTCGTCAACGATGAAGTCCCTTGAAGTTTTTGCGTCGCCTAACAATCGTCCGGAAAAATCCTCTTGATTTGCTTCCGGGCTTTAAAACTTTCGTTGTGTTCCATTTTTGCTGCTTCGAGGGTTATCAGATTTTTCAATCTGTATTTTCATCTTTGCATTTATGCCTCGTGTTTCAACAGAAAGTTGTCCCGTTATAATTTTTGCAAAAAGTTGCTTTTAGTAACAACTTACTGACTGTATTTGTATCAGTGCCTTTTTAGTTTTTAAAACATAAATATTTTTGAATTTGTAAATAATATGATTTATATGATTTCAGGCTTTTAAAGAAATAAGAAACATTCAACTGGCTTAATTAGATTTTTATAAAAAATTTTATAACTGAAAAACCAAAGTAATCCTGTATTATGCCCTAAATTAAATAATCAGCTCCTTCGTTTGTTAAAATATAGTTCAACCCTTCAATAATATTTCTCTGTGAAAAAAAAAGATTTCTTATAAAAACGCATTTTTCATCATAATAGAACTCTATAGTGATAATCGAAAGATGCACTCGTAATAATCTAGAAAGAAAAAAAATCGCTCTCCATTATCATAAAACTGCGCCAGGATAAAAGTTTATCGTTGCCGCGAGCGCGGAAATTGAGGTTTACAGAAGCTGTAACTTTTGCGGGATGAGATGAACGGGTTGCAAGTATTTCTCACGAGGGCTTCTTTTGTGAATTTTTTTTTTTTTTTTTTTTTTTTTTTGTAAGATGGAAGAAAAATTTTTTTTTTTCTTGTTACCGATAAAGTATTTCCCCAGGGATTTTGTTTTTTAAAGAAAGCTTGTAGTTTAAGGAATTTAAATTTAAAAATTTAAATGGCGTGATCTTTGGCGGGAAATTTTTTTGAAAATTAATATTTTCTAGATTAATTCAACTGCTGCCACGAGATTTAAATTTTAATCAGAATCGAGATCAGCAATGCACAGGAAATAAAAAAAAAAAAATAACAGAAATGCATAAAGAAATTCTCAGATCTAACGCCTCTATCGGATTTTTATGCGAACTATCTAAAATTGGCACCCTGGGGCCGCCGGCTGCGCGTTGCTACTTGCTACAATCGTGGTTTTCATTCATATTTGATAAAAAGTAAACATTATTCTGTAAAGGTAATATAAAAAATTTCAATATTTTTAATTTAAAAGCAACGTCATGATATTTTTTCAGTAGTTTTTTTCATACTTAGAAAGCTAATTGTGTGCCTTAATTTTATTACATTAACCTCTAATAATGTTATAATTTTTTATTTATTACAGATGGATAATAGAAGATACAGCATTTTACCTGAACGTACTAGAAAAAGTATTTTTGAAAATGAACCTCCTTTCTTTGGAAAAGTAGAAGAAGTTTGCAAAATTTTTTTATGGGAAATAAATAATTTCCAAACTTTGGCAGATAAACAGATAATCAAATCTCCTTCTATTTATCCAGATGCAGGGTTCAGATATGAGTTAATATTAAGACCAACAGTAAAAGATGATGAAACATACATGTCTTTATCTATTGAAAAAGCTGGAGCGATGAATCTTGCATTCAGTTTTAAGGTGTCTGTTTTGAAAAACAAAACTGAAAAGTTTAACACTAACTACTTATTGAATGAAAAATGTGATTTGTTTGTAAGTAAACAATCAATACTTGATCCAAATACAGGCATTCTAGTGGATGATACTTTAATAATACAAGTTGAAATGATTAAATGTATGAGTAATCTTAAATCAGCTGCACTAGATTTCCAGCCATCAAATTTTAATGAAGAAAGTTTTTATGATTACTATAAAAACGAAAAGCTTAGCGATGTAATAGTTAAAGTACAAGAACAAAAAATTCCAGCTCATAAAATTCTGCTGGCTAAAAAAAGTAAAGTTTTTGCTGCTATGTTTGAAAATGACATGGAAGAAAGTGAAAAGAATCTAGTTGAAATAGTAGATATTGAATATGAAGTTGTAGAACAAATGCTTCAATTTATGTACAAAGCAAACTTTGAAATAAAAAATAAAGAAATGGCTATGCAATTGTTGATTGCAAGTGATAAGTACGACATTAAGATGCTTTTCAAACAATGTCAAGATTATTTTTCCAGTATATTTTCCAATGATAATGTCATAGAATACCTGGACTTGGCCCATACCTACAATGCAGATAATTTAAGAAAAAAAGCTTTTCAGTACATAGTAAAACATTCAAAAACTTTATCAATAAAACAAGAATTCAAAACACATCTTAGTAAATTACCCCAAGATCTGATTGTTGAAATAGTGTGTTCTTTAGCAGGAAATAAAAGTAAGTATGAATTGTAAAAAAACTTTAAAATCATGTGTAAATTATATTTTATCATTTGAAAATACATTAATAAATAAGTATTTTATTATAATATTCAGTGTAAAGTTGAAATAAATAAATTGAATTTCTAAGTGTTTAGAGTGCATGAAAGTTTTACTAAAAAGCAATGATAAATTATGATTTTTGAAATTTATTTATGTATTTCTTTTTTCAATTCAAAGTTATTAATTTTTTCTCTAAAAATGTATAAAGCTTGTATTTTGTAATTGAATTTAAATTATATTCTTGTAACAAAAATTTTTAATTTTTAATTTAGTATGCCAGTAAGCCCTGTTTTTAAAAATCAGGAAAATTTTTTTTCAATCTTCACAAAATTTTGTAACCGTACAAAGGAAGGCCTTTTGTTATTCTCTCGCAAAGAAAGGTTTGGATCAAGCCACAATTACTTATGGAAACCAAATCACACGATCAAACGAAAATAAAGAGACCTGTTACCGAGTCAGCACTCAAACTGGTTAATCGTCGCGCTGCATCGCTGCTCAAGTGAGCCAGTCTCCCTACAGAGGCGGCGCACTTCTGAAATACCGCATCGCCGGTAAATAAACTGCAGCATGCGATATCGAGATTTAATTCGCGCTCCCGTAAGTACCATATGGACCCCCGGACCGGCTTTGACATCTGTGTCGAGCCGAGCAGTTCGGGTGCTTGACTCTCTCATTGTTGGGATGCTCTTATACGAAACGCGATTAGAGGGTTGCAACGTTATACAGCGCGCTTTTTTTTTTTCTTCTACTTCATAGAAAATGAATGGGGTATGGGTTTTTGATTAGTGGATCGTGCAGTGTTGTGTTGTTTGCCGGAATTTTAACGATATTATACGATTTATGAGGTGCGGAATTGTGAATGTGTCATGTGCTTATTTATTTTTATTCGTCTCGATCGTGCCATTTGTATAAAAAATTATTATTACTATGGATCCCGTGAGACTTAAACTAATGCGAAATAGGTTTGAGTGGAGATAGTATTAGATGGATTCAATTAATAATAAATAGATAGTAATAATCAAATTTGACAAATATACACAGACTGATGAATTTAATTGAATTTTTTATTTTATGGAAAATTTACAAGCTCGACTCTTGGTTACTGAATCATAAAAATTTCAATAAAAATAAAATATCATATAGTTACTTAGTAACTGAGATTAGTATTATTATAAGTTCCGCAATAAGTCTAATTTAATATATGTTATTGTTCATATTATTAAAATAATTATTTAATATTATATTGTGAGTCACAAGAGGACCTGAAAAAATTTTTTTTTAAACAATGCTGATAAAATTATTTAATTTGTTACTTAATGAAATTAGATCGTCAGTTCATTAATTAATTTTATAAATTCAATGAATCGGTCTACAACTTTTAATTTCAATAAAGTCATCATACATGAACTATCGATTGCAATAAAAATTTCCATAAATCCTCAAGCGCATTATCGTTGATTTATAACGCTTTCAATCCGCGTCGTTTATTTTTCTCTCTACATGTCGGCTCCTTTTATTATGGCCAGCGACTCCGAGGAATTAGTTGAGCCAATTTCTCCCCCCCCCCTTTTATTGTACGTGCGATTCGCGCACTGAACCGCGACGTCATATGCATCGAAGGTCAATGTTTGCTCTACGCGTGCTACTTCAATTTTCGTAATGCACTAAGTTTTATCTGATTAAGGGGTGCACAATGGACGCGCGTGAATGACGAGTGAAATGTGCAAACATCGCGCGGGGTTGAAGCCTCGGTTTTGATAAGTTCGCAAAGGACAAATTTTTAGATGAATTTAGTCGTTTAATTGAGCTATTGTTTCTTCTTCGAGTAGTGTGTTTGACATTGTCAACGCTGAATTTATTTTATGGATGTTTTTGATGAAATTAAATTATTAAATAATACACAGCTGTAAACGTACGGTCCATTGTTCAAAGCCCGCTAGTTATAATCTCAGATTCCACAGAAATTCATTCTATGGATCAAAATTTGGTTTAAATTAGTAATTACCGAACAGGGTCTGTGTACTTTGTTCTGCAGACTTTGGAGTAACTAATGAATGGATAAATAACTCTTGTTAACGCATGTTTGAATTGAATGAGAAGAAAGAGAAATTATAAACTTTAGCTAAAGAGAAATCGTACAATTGATAATTTTAATATTTGACTGTTCCATGATTAATTAATCACAGCAGGCTTTATCACGAAGATAAATAAAAATTTAAATACCATTTTACAATTCAAAAGTCATCGTGATCATCCACAAATTTGTCTTTCCATGTTGACAAATCTACTCGTGACGTACAAACACATTCCTCAAACCCCGTCTCTCTCTCTCAAACATAGCAAAGCGTTCGTAATATTCGAGTAAACACAGTCAAACTGATGAATCTAATATGCACACCGCGGCTACCCCGCGCGCCCGTAGCATCAATAATAAAACCACTTTGCCGAGTTAATTTAAACAAACATTTCTCTTCGACGATCAACCACGAAAAGAAAAAAAAAAAAAAAAAAAAAATTACTTTTACAGTTGCAGATGTGTGCTTTCACGAGGATCAAGGCATATGGGAAGGGAGGGATGCACTCGCGCCCCGCGGCTGACTCGTAATTCGATGATTATAAGGGACTTCGTACTTCTTTGCTTAGTCAGTTCGAATTTACTTTTATTTGGTTGACGGTCAGTTGACTTTTCAAGGGGCTAAAAATCAATTTAAAATATTTAATATTTGCTAAAGTTCACGCGAAAACTTCTCGAAGCTCGAGAAAAATTTGTAACTAAAATTAAAAAAAAAAAATTTTGAATCTCGGACTTTTTTAAAGCAAGTTCTTGAATGATTTGACTGTTAAAAACTTGTTAAACGTACTTCGGGAAAACTTTACACAGCTGAAAAGTTCTCTCTCCCCTCCTTTATAGGTTTTATTTTACAGTTTTTTTCTGACGTCAAGTTTTACATTTTTTCTCTTTCTCCCCCTTTCTTCCATTCGTATTTTGAATGCCCGAGAGTTTGCACAGTGCAATTTAAAATCTTCGGAGTAAAGCGTCGAGTTTGCTTTGCGAGATGAGATCTCTTTTTGTTTCTAATCACTGAAAAAAGCAGTCTCTTTTAAATGTTGATAACCTCTGGGCTATTGAAAATATTGCCCCAATTCATCGGCCTTTTTTTTTGAAAATGCTCTCGCGCAAGAATATCGTAAACTAACGGTTTTTACATTTTAATGAGCGCAAAATGTGCGTGCATAATTTGAAGCTGCCGTTCATAAATGCGCCACCACAATTTGCGGTCGCTTACACCCGCGCTGCTCTAATTCATGTGTATTCGCTTCTACGCCGCGTAGCTGTTTTTTTCTCTTTTTTTTTTTTTTTTCTCACGCATTGGTAATTTAAAACCATCTTTTTTTTCACTTTCATTGAAATAGTTTGGTTTAATGATTAACAATAATTGACCGAAATCTTTACTAATATTTCCAAACCATGTTTTTGAGAAATATTATAAAGATAGAATATTATGTATAGCTTTATACCGTAGAAGTTTTGGTAACCAAATTTTCTCTTATTTTCGGTCCTAATTAGTTTCAATTATCGAAATTCTGCTGTATCTTAGACTCCAACTTGGAACGTAAAGAATAAACAAGTGCACGGTTATGGCTGGTATGCAGTGCATTATTACACCGATCCAGTTTAAATGAGAAAAAAATAAAAATGAATCAGTTGTCTGTTGCGTTCTTTGACCAAAGTCCGTTCCTTGACCTCCCGACTTCATGCAACATCTTTCAATAGGTTAATACGCGCAACGTGCATCGACAAACAAGGATATCAGAGTTTAAATCATCCGTTGACTTTACGCAAGTCTCACCTACATTTCCCAACGAATTGAAAAAAAAAAAAAAAAAAACTACATTTTATTGTATATATAGTCTCAAAGTATACTCATCGCGCGCGCGAGCCCATGTAAACATCAGAAATAGTAGCGCAGTGCTTTTAATTCGGCTTAATTGTACGATCAACACCGCTGATGGCCCTAAATTAGGGCCGCTCGTTTAACGCAATCAATTCGTAGAATCGTCCGCGTGTGGATGCTGCAGCAGGAGGCACTTGTCGAAAATTGCACTTTCAAAAATGCAACGACCCAATTTAGCTTTTCACCCATACCCCATCCGCGGGTGGCATGGCACTGCAGCTTTATGTATATTTGACTTGCAAAGCCCCAAATTCAGGAGTTGAGTTATTTCGCGTGCTTTTATCTTTGCACAGTGTCTCTCTGTGCGAGCTGTGTGAGTGTGAATTAATTTACCTTATTTTAACGAAAAGAGGGGGTGTAAAAAAAAAATTTTTTACCTTTTTTTTTTTCGCAAATGTGCGGACGTGGATTTTTCGAAAATTGGAGGAGGAGAAGGAAGAAAAAAGCTGCATTTTTAATGCGCGAGATGGACAGTTCTACACGGGGATGGGGGACTGAAAATTTTTTTTGGAAAGCAGAGAGAGAGAGAGAGAGATAAAATAATTAATTTCAAAAGCTTTAAAGGAATATTTCAGTTTTTCGTGATATGAGAGGCCGTTCGTATGATATGACGTTTGTAATTATTAATTAAAATTTAATGACATTTTTTTGTGAAAAATTATACGATTAAAGCGCTTGATCATCAAAAAGATTTAATATTTTAAACAAAAATTGTTGAAATATTTCCTTAATTAATTATAAATTGTATTTTAAGTACCGTATTAAAATTTTCAAAGTTAACTTTTCTTATTTTTTTGTAAACAAACAATAACCTTCCTCGATAAAAGATGAAACCATTTTTAAAATATAACCAATTATACAACAAAATATGCTCGGGTTAATATGAATGACACAATTACCACTCCAAAAAAAAAAAAAAAAAAAAAAAAAAAAAAAATTCATAAATTGGAGATTATACAACTCCGGAGGCGGCAAGTACATATTATTTCGACGGGTGATACGAAAAAGGGCACTTCAGAAAAATTAGCAAAGTAAAAATTAACAACGTGGGCCAGCCACGTAAAAAATAACACGAGCGATTTCATCATTATTTAATAAAACAAGTTATCAAAATAATGAAAAAATCGTTCGTGTTATTTTTTACGCGGCTCGCCTACATTGTTAATTTTTACTTTGCTAATTTTTCTGAAGTGCCCTTTTTCGTATCACCCGTCGATTTAGTCCTCGATAAATGAAGATAAAGGTGAAAGACTTCAGGAGTAAACAGCAAAGTATTCATCTGCAGAATCTTTTCAGACCCTTCGCTATAAGTTGTATAAGGGACACGTCTCACCCTTATTATTTCTTCGACCTGAATATGTTGGTTTTGAGTTTTTTGACGCCAACCCATTATTATTATTGTTTTTTATTTTTTTCATTTATTTTTGACAGTAAAAAAGTTTTGTTTTCAGTCTGAAAATACATACTTCCGTACAGAGTATTCTAAAATTAAAATAAAATACTAGTCAGCAAATAAATGAATATTAATTTTTTTATTTTGTTCAAACTATTTATCTTTAGTTTAAATTTTCAGGAACTACTCACTTTTCAACTAACTGACTGATTGGTTTGAAAATTTTTCTCCAGAATTATCTGCAAAGATCACATTCCAGACTCATTGGCTGGGACCAGAGCTATTAGTAACAGATTAGGTCGGCTAATAGAAAATAATGACTGGTCATTTTTAACCCGATGTAGAATGACAAAAATTTCAAAGACTTTTAAATGACGAATACGTCTGAAAAATTCATTTGCATTTTTTAAAATAATAAAAATTTGTCTATTTCTTTTCAACTAAAAGAAATGTCATTTTTTGAAAAAAAAAAAAAAAAAGACGGTCAGACAGAAAATAAACTTATCACAGTCATCGAAAAGTAGCAGCGGAGTTTTCAAAAAATCCCAAAGATTAGTACGCAGGCCAAATCAGACGTAAAAACCTCTCGAAGAAATCTCATCGGCGGCACGTCACACAATAACCCCCACACACACATACTCCGGGCTCGGCTTAAAATTTTCACCTTCCTTCTTCCCCGGCTCCCGAGTGAAATTCGGCTGAAAGAGGCCTGCTGCAGCATCCCCGCGTGAATAATTCCTCCTCCTCCGCCTCCCAATCCGTACAGCCAGTATTATTCTCCAAAGAATTTTCCCTTCTTTATTCAGCGTAGGGGACGAGCGCTAAGCCGCTGACAAAGAAGCGGTCGGGCTTGCTTGCGCCATCCTTCGCCCCGCTCATGCGGAAAAGGAACCAGCTGCAGCTGCCCCTTCGATCGTATGGGTGGTTTTGTTTTAGATCGATTGAGATGTTATGGGGAAAGACGCGCGGGCTCGACTCCTCTGTTTTTTTAAATAATATGATCGATTATTACCCCGGTACCGCACCTGGAGTATGATGATGACGCTGACCCAGAAACGGGTTCCTCGGGGGGATGTTGTTTTTCTTGTGGATAAAAGCGACAAAGATCTGACGGCGCGCGTGGAAAGTCGTAAAATTTAAATCCTGCAGACGTCAAAAGGCTATAACGCTGCTTTAGAGCCAGTCTCTCTTTTATCAAGCTGGCATTTTTATTTTTCGGGACTTTTTGTGTTTTTTTTTTTTTTTTTTTTTTTTTTTTTTAGTTCAAGGAGAAGTATTTTTTTTTATAAAGCACGGAAATATAATGTAAAAAATTTTATCTTATTTTTGTATGGTTTTTTTTGGCTTATCATACTGATAATGTAGTTCAAGAGAAGATCGAGATCAAGCTTTACAATAAAACAACATTCAAATAACTTGACTCAAAGTTTTAAAATAAATATTTTTGATTCCAACTTTAAATCCAACCAAATTTGCTTGGTTTTTTTTTTGAATCGGTTTCAAAACTATATTATGCCTAATTACATCAAAAAGTTCTAAACCTTTCGACACATTGAAACGATTTTCCAATTTATTTTTAATTTAATGAAAATACGTTTCGACTATTTATGATTTTAACCTAGATCGATGTAAGAATTTTTTTTCGAACAAAAAAAATAGTCGTTTTGAATAGTCACTTAAATTACGCCCAAATGTAAGTGCAGTTGGACGCCTGCAGATTTTCACTCGAAGAATGTTTTCCCGCAGGCACGGATAGACAGACTAGACTCTCCCAAATTTCAGATCAATTTAACAAGTCTTTGAATGCGGTGATCACCGAACAATTAATCCCAGCCGTCGTCGAACAATCAACCAAACAAAAAAACTGGCCCCCTTCGTCGAAAACTTGGAGAATCCGGGATCCTCAGCCCACCGGAATTCAATTTCGGGTCGGATTTACAGCGGCCCGGAATTCGCGCGCACACACCGCGAGCTGTGCGTCTGTCTCCTTCGTCAGACCGAGAATCTCGGGACTGCTGCAGCCTAGATTTCAATTTGCATCCCTAAGGCGTATCACGAGAAATCACGGCCTTCGCGATTTCTTGTATTTTTTTTTTTTTTCCTCTCAACGAGCGCGCACGGATATCGGAAATTTTTTTACCGATGCGTGTTTTTGATGGGGATGATCTCCGGATGGAAATTTTTCTTTGAAATGTGAGATTTTTTTCTTCCTCCCTTTTTTTTTTTTTTTTTTTTTGCTCCCGGAGAGATATGTGTCAGAAAAATTTGTGGGTGAGTTCTTCGAACTTTCGGAGAAAATATTTTACCGGGGCACGATTGTTTCAATAATCGTTTAAAAAAAAAAAATCTCAACAGTTTCTTTTATTTGAGGAACTCTATCAACAAATCAACTGCAGAGATGATTCTTTTCAATTAAATTTCTGTACTCTCTCGTTAAGACCCATCGATACTTGACACGTGTTTGCTACAGAAAAAACGAAGCTTTAAAAAAAAAAAGGTTCGACCGTGATTCTAGTTTGTTTGCTTTCAAGCTTCTGCTCCAATTGAGCACCTGTCAAAACAAAACGGGTTAAAAAGAACAGGAAAAACAGAGGACGTATATATACGAAACGTAATTCTAACGCTCAACTTTTGCTTTATGACGCCCCGAGCTAAATTATTTTTCTCGCTCGAGTAGGTTGGGGGAAAAAAAAAAAAAAAAAAAAAAAAAGAATGAAATCAGCTCATTGCCCTTCTAACTGTTGGAAATAATCTTGTTAAAATAAATGATTTTCTGTCCAAAATCGAAACGAGCAAAAGATTTCTATTGAGAAAAAATTTAAGATCGGTTTAATTGAAAAATAAAGAGGATCTTACTTAGGATGAATTGAATAAAGGTTTTTAAAGATTAATCAGCATATAAATCTCTTCAATCAAAATTTATTTTTTTATAACTTAATTTATCGGTATTCTTTAATTTTTAAAAATATTTAATTACCTTTGATTACTTCAGAAATCAACTATGCATACAATAATTTTTCAAATTTATTATTTAGTTTGTTTATTAACAAGATTACTAAATAGCCCAAGCTGAGAGGCGAAAATTTGTACAGCTTCCCAATGGATGAAAAGGAATAAAACATTCCAAAAATCAACAAGCAAAGACCCGATACAAAAAAAGACTCGACAATAGATATTCTTTTCCGGGGGCTTTCATGCGCTACCGGTATACCTGCGCCAAACACGAGGATTTTCCCACATTTTGGACCAAACAATATGAAATCCGACTTGCAGGGACCTGCATCGGGAACGGACCGGCCACGGATGCTTAGAAATATTGGTTCTGGCACCAGGTAAATATACGTCATATCCGAGAGTTGAAGCGCGTGCACCTTGTGTTAAATGAGCGGCCTATAATTTTAAATTGCGCGCCCTTCGAATAATTTCTCAGCAGGGTCGTGAAGAGATTCCTAGTTGGTTCAAGTGCAAAGCAAAAAGCCAAATTTTTTTTCTTCAGCGTGGCTCGGCTACTCGGAGTTCAAGTAAAATTTTTATTTTTGAATGTATTCCATTTTTTTATCAAGGTAAATTAGGTTAATTAAGGTCAAAAACCATGAATTTTAGCTAATCCTGAAGAATGGAGAGAGATCGACTTCAGTTTTTCACTCTCTTGCCCTCTTTTTATTCTTTAATATTTTTAAATTGCGGTATTTATAACTATTCATGCGTACACGAAAAAAATAAAATCCTTGCAGCGTAGCTGAATTCAGCGATATGACGATGCGAACAGTTAACGACGCTCCAACGCAGACTTTTCATCGTGGCGAGGCAAAGTCTGCGTTGGAGCGACGCAAAGTTAGCTATAGCGTGCCTTCCTTACCAACAGCTGTAGCAGAGCTCGACTCACGCTTGACGCTTGTTTACTTGTGTACTTACTCTCTGCTATCGCGGATTTACGGCAGCATAACTATAAAAAAATGTGTTTATTGATGGTTGTAATTAATTTAAGTATTTTTTATATCAGTGCATAATTGTTTAAGTTAACAATCATATTCCACCGCTGTCGGTAAGGATGGCACGCTATAGCTAACTTTGCGTCGCTCCAACGCAGACTTTGCCTCGCCACGTAGAAAAGTCTGCGTTGGAGCGTCGATAACTGTTCGCATCGTCATATCGCTGAATTCAGCTACGCTGCAAGGATTTTATTTTTCCCGTGTAACGAAATGATTTACATGGGTAATAAACTGTTGATAAGAAAGTGTAACCAAAGTTTAAAAAATATAAAAAAAAACTTCTCAAGTATCCACTAATTTTTTTTTTTTTTTTTTAACTTTGTTTAATAAGTGAACATGGATTTTGAAATTTAATTGGATTTATTATTAAATTTAAATTCTTTTTCGAAAGATAAAGAGATTCTTACCAGCCGGGAATCGAACAGAGTCGAACCCAAGATCTCAACTCACTTTCGGCTCCATTCATGGCTATGGTAAATTCGAATTCAATTTATTTAAAATTTAATGGTTTTGATTAAATTTTATTCAAACAATAAGCCACATTGGTAGGCACGTTACGGCTATAATCTGCATAATCCCTTAATAAAAAATAGAAACTCTTAATAAGCCCGTGAAGAAATTTTTCCCGTGCATGAAAAAAAACTCTCCCACAAAGCAAGACCTTGATAAAACCGAGTTACAAATCCCCCCAAGACACAATCTTCAGCGCGCATCGAACGTCAGAAAATTCCAAGGTGCATGGCCGGCTTCTTTTTTTTTTTTTACTTAAGGGGAGGTTTTTCTCCACACAATATAATAATAAAGAGGTTTTTATGCATTATGGCGCGAGTACGCGTGAGTTAAGAGGGCGGGGAATCGAAGGGGGCCCGGAGAATAAAATGTGTACACACAGGACTCCCGGCATTCAACTTCGCGGCGCGGATTATTACGGCTCGTTTGGCTTCTCTATGCAGGCGCGCGGTTTTTTTTTTCCTTTCAGGGGTGAGTCGATGCTTTTTGAAGAGGTTTTTCACCCCACGAGAAGACCCGTGAGTTATGCCCTTTTTTGTCAAGCCGGTTTTGCTTGTTTTGATGTGGGTCCAGTAACGAGCGCGACCCTTCGATCTTGTTATTGGATCGGTTTTTCTATCGCATTAACTTATGGGTTTTGAATTGTGGTTCCAGGGACATTGATCAAATTTTCTAAAAATGAAGCTGAGCGATCGCTATTTAAAAAAAAAAAAAAATGAGAGTCACTCTAAAAACATTTACACAAATTTTCAGATTATCATCCTTCCAAAAGAGTCAATGGTTTATTTTGTCAAAATAAAAAATTAATCCGTAAGGACAAGAGTCAACACGAGTTTGGAAAATTTTAGTCTTCCCCAGGAAATTCCGTTAGCCTCTTAAAATTGAGCAAAATCGAAGTCAACAGGGTAAAAAGGAAGGAAAGGGATGGGAGGAGGAGAAGGAGAAGGAGGACATAATAGAAAATAAAGAAGAAAAGCCCAAAGGTGCTGCTCGTGCGGGACCGTAGCCGGTTGAGCGGATTTTCTGGGAGAGCTGCCGCAGTCTACCTGTCGCTAAGCTTGTAACTACTCGGGTTACCATTGCCAAGCGTAAATGCGTCAAAGAAAGGAATTTTCGGAGACTGGGGGGGAGAAACGGAAATTGAAAGGTTTGTGAAATGGCATTGAATTCCATTTTTTTTTTTTTTTTTTTTTTATTTGATTTAGAGAATAAAATTTGACCCCAATGAAATATGTTTTACTTATCTTGCTGCGGCGTACAAAAATTTTCCCGATGGAAAAAAATTTTTTCTCAAAATTTGTAATGAGATACTATTTGAGTCGATGAATTGATTGTGAACATCACGGAATAATTATTTTCTTTAGATGTATAGGTAAGCGAGAAATAGGTAAAAAAAATCATTTTATTTTAAAAACTTAACTACATTTTATAAACTGTATAAAAAAAAATAACTTTGATAACAATTAAATTAATTTCATTTTATTTTTTAGTGTATATTAAATTAAATTTTATTGAACAGGCACTTTTAGATTTCGGTAACTAATTAAACCAGTAAAATTTCATTGCTTACGCTGCCCATTTTCTCTTTTAGACTTCTCGCTATAGCGAAGTATATCTACTTTATAAAGTCTTCGATCAACCTCAGCAGAAATACTATTTTATTTTAATTGTTTATTCTTATGTCAATTGTATTGATATTTTGGTTTTCTACGCGTGGACAGAGAAATATTTGACACAAATGTTAATATGCGTTTAATGGAGGGAAACCAGACTAAAGAAGAGGAAGAAGAAATGATCGTCGTCACTCCGGAAGATTAAGTAAATCTACTAAAGTATGAACATTTGGAATCTAAATTATCTATTTTGTCAACTATTTATCACAATCTGTAAAATTATTTGTATGATATCAATTTTTCATTTTTACATAGCTGTATGCTCGGCTGTATGGATGTAAAATGATCTGAGTAGGCTTTAAATAAATAAATAAATAAATAAATAAAAATAATCTAATGAAGGGAGTATGATTCAATTGAATGACGCCATATTTATCGAATGCTTATGCATCAAGACAAAACCTATTACATGAAATTCCTGCCACCACCCAGCACTCTTTTTTTAATAATAAATGTACGTATTTTTTATGTGTTTCGAGGAGAATTTATTTTATAAAACTTTTTCATTTATAAAAAAATTAGACAACAACTGAAAATAAACAAAAAAATCATGCATCATTTATCACTTATTCCCAAGCCATATGAAGAAAACGTTGCTTTTTTCTAATAATACCTAAGTACACGAAAACATGATGAATCATTCAGCAGATGCAAATTTATCCACAAAAGCGTCAAAATTCAAACGGCAAATGTCCCATTTTGACAATGTAACAAATCCCCAGAAACAGGATAATGAGGCTGGTTTTTGAATGAAAGTGAAAATCAGTACACGCCGATGCATCATAATCCTTCAATCAGCTCCTCCTACGATTACAAAAACAGTCCCCTGCCAAAACAAGTCCCCCGAGATTCTCCCCCTTAAAAAAAAAAAAAAAAATCCGGGATGCTCCCTTCGAGGGGTGGAAGGCAGGTGTTATTTTTAACGACAGAGGCGTACTGCAAAATTCCTGGAGCATCTGCGTTGAAAGGGCCCTTTTACACCACTTCCTACTGTACTAACTTATCTGTTTCCGAAAATCTCGCTTGGGGATGCGCACTTTGTGGACGGATGAGGTTTTTTTAAGGTGCATTGTTTGCCCCATTATGAGATACATAAAAAAAATACCTTTTTTATGGGGCTTGGGATTTGTGATTATCCCGAAAAATACGTTTGAACTGTTTCAATAGAAGAGATTAAGAGCTTTTAGTTGTTCGAAGGTACTTAGCTGTTTGAAAAGTCCATAAAAATTGTTAACGTAAATTCGTTTTCAAATTAAATTTATCATAAAAAGTAATTTAAGTTTTAGTTTGTAAAATACAATAGCGCTCTTTTTTATCAAATTCATCGCAGTTATTCATCCCTATTCACATTCAATGTTTGCCGTTGATGTGCGAAATTTATTTCGAAATTTTTCCCCTCTCTCATGCCTGTTTTTAATCAATTTACGATCAAGCTCTCGATCCATTAACAAATAAAACAGAGAACGAGCATAAAATATCAATCTATCTCTTGCAATCCCGATCTTTTATGAAGCTTGAAAAATAATGGCCCTCACTTACATTGTCAACCGAGGTAAAATTGACAAAATTAAAATATTATTTTTGTACAAACTAATTTTTAATCTTAGGTTGACACTAACTTCTCATCTCCGAGTATCGGCAAATCATCCCGCATAGATTTACGGTCGTGCGTTGATGGAAAATGTTTTTGGCCTTTGTCTGCAAGAGCCCGGGATTAAATTTTTCAGTGCGCGCCTCCCACGCGGCTTTGTGGTTATTCGATTTTGAGTGTTTTATTTTTGCGGTTTGCGTTTCGAACCAAAAAGTTTTTTTTTTTTTTTTTTTTATCATCATCGGTTGAAAGTGTAAACGAAAAATTTCACATCGTTCAGAATTTTTTTGAAAAAAATACCTTTTTCCCATCGAATAGAAGCAAATATTTTTGTAAACAATTCATCCGTCCACCGCTTAAAAATTTTTTAACAAACGAAACTGAATATTTTTTTCAAAAAATTCAAAATCTCCAAGTATCCACGGATAAAGGGCCGATTCCGTGCACGCGTCGCGTCCTAACTGTAAGAAATTACCGGAACAAAGCCCACACAAAACCCCGTAAAAAGAAAGAAGAAGAAAAAAAAATCAATTTTCCTCTCTCTATAAAAACCATTACCCAAAGGTAGTCCAACACCTCCGTACACAAAAGAGCTCCAAGCCCAGCACATAAAAAAAAAAGAACCGCATCTCGAAATTACATCCGCGTCAGCGTGAAAACGATAATAAAGAGGGGCCTGCGGGGGACACCGGCCGGGTGTGTCCATCACACAATGGCCGGCAATGGGGTCACGTGATTTTTCGCGCCGCGAGCGGGGAAAATTTGGGGAAAAACCGTAATTAATGGCACCGATGCACTCGATGATGCTTTGTTGGCTATCAAGATTTATACGCTCCGAGTCCCGGCTCTTACCTTTGTTTGATGAGGCTTGATGCTGTTTACGATTTCGAGTGGACTTTCGAAGGCACTTTGTTGGTCCGTCCACCGTGACTTATTTCCAGTCATTTTTATTCACAAAACCAGAATCATCTTTTTTTTTTTGTCGAGCCGTCGATAAACGCTTACTGCATTTAAAATTAAAGCTGCTCCCGCGAGGGGCTTAAGCCTCGCTCGTATTATGCGCAATTTGGTACCTCCAAACAGACTCTTCAGAGCCTAAGACGCTTTTGCGTAGTTTCGCGTAAACGCTTTGGAGTTTGGAAACTCGGTAATAAACCACATTAACTCCCCGAATGGGTAATCTTATCATAATACGAACGGTTAAACCTTTTTCCAGACGATAAATCGCGTGCGGGAGAAAAACACATCAGCAGAAAACCTCCGGGGGGGGATAAAAATATCGGCGGTGCGATCTGCCCTGCGAGCCGATAACGTCAACGCGGGACTCCCGTCATACCTACGCTGCCTATGAATCACCACCACGGGAACGGTTGAAATTCCATTTTTCACGTGTCTTAACCCTTGTACTCGTCGATTTTCACAACACCGCGGGAGCCTTCGCTTGGAGTTGTCGTGCGAATTTTTTTTTTTTTGAGAAAGTTGATAATTTTTAAATTGAATTTTTACAAGTAAGTTTGATCCTTGAATTTCTGTTAAAGAATCCGTAATTTAATGTACTTAGTTTGAATTCTTGAAGAAAACAAGTAAGCTGATTATTTGATATAAAATCAAAATAGTTTTAGTATTAACCAAATTATGTAATGAAAAATTGCAATGAGTAGAAAGTTGATGTTGCAAACAATCTTTATCTACATTAACTTATAAATAAAATCAAAACCATACACGGAAAAAATAAAATCCTTGCAGCGTAGCTGAATTCAGCGATATGACGATGCGAACAGTTATCGACGCTCCAACGCAGACTTTTTTACGTGGCGAGGCAAAGTCTGCGTTGGAGCGACGCAAAGTTAGCTATAGCGTGCCATCCTTACCGACAGCGGCGGAATATGATTGTTAACTTAAACAATTATGCACTGATATAAAAAATACTTAAATTAATTACAACCATCAATAAACACATTTTTTTATAGTTATGCTGCCGTAAATCCGCGATAGCAGAGAGTAAGTACACAAGTAAACAAGCGTCAAGCGTGAGTCGAGCTCTGCTACAGCTGTTGGTAAGGAAGGCACGCTATAGCTAACTTTGCGTCGCTCCAACGCAGACTTTGCCTCGCCACGATGAAAAGTCTGCGTTGGAGCGTCGTTAACTGTTCGCATCGTCATATCGCTGAATTCAGCTACGCTGCAAGGATTTTATTTTTTCCGTGTATGTTTTCCGGTTTTCACAATTATTTATTAACAGTTATTGAGAAAATAAAAAAACATCTGTTTTTAATTTTATATAAGTTATAATGGATTTTCACCGAATTAATGCAGCTACTCAAGAGTACAAGTCTAGTTCTGGTTTATTACTGTTGAAAATAAAAAAATAAAACAAAAACAAAATTTCCGCTTCAAGTCAAATTTGCATAAGTGCTCTTATAAACTTGTGAGAAAAAAAAAAAATTTTCATAGAAAATTTCTAAAAAATTTTTTGTGAGAATTGGCTAGCACATTTTTTACAATTATTTAAAATGTAATAAGCTAAAAATCCTAGGTTCAAGTTCTTTTCACTACCGCTTTTAGCAGTACAGCAATTAGTGTCTCAAAACTTTCTGAAAATATTCTAACAATAACAATCACTATTACGAATAAAAAAAAAGAAAATTTATTCGATCTTTACCAAACCATTTTTTTGCCATTTCAACTAAATCAATACTTGCTAAATTAATTTTTACAAAATAGTCTCATTTGTGTATATACAATACATACAATACATTATTTTCACAAGCTAACTATATTAAAAATTTGAATAAAAAAAAAAAGGTATAAGAAGCACTCATGCACATAATCTCATGAAAAAAACACAAGCTCCATAAATTCCAATAACGCAAAGGTATCCCCTGAAATATTTTTCCCTTCATCTGCACGCATTAAGTTTTGCCATCTCTATGATTTGACCCAAGTTTTGTTTCCCCCGTGTATTTTTTTTTTTTTTTTTTTTTTTTCTCTTTTTTTCGCCTCAACGTGGAAGGATGCGGGCCGGAGTATGAAGTTTCGCGCACTTATTTCGTCTGCGTTTTTTTTTTTTGTTCGTTCGGGTTCAGCGCGCTTGGATTCACGTTAATTGACTATTTTTCATGTCGCGATGTGTACGTACAAGGGATGTTTTGCTCCTGCATGAATAGGGGTTGGTGCGCCTGCATCTCTCTCTCTCTCTCTCTCTTTTTTTTCACTTCGTAAACTAGAAAAAAGATTTACGAGCTTTTATTCGCGTGAGAATCCAATACGAAAGCCATTGACGGTTCCAGAATTGGTTTTTTACACGTATAAATTTTTATGTTTATATTTTTTTCGTGTTCGGAATTTTTTATTTTCACCGTACGCGAGCGCAGTTAAAAGAATATCGGATATTATCCCACTTTCGACGTGCGTGTAACCGAGTGAATTATTCAGAATCAAAATGTATCCAGGAGTGGCATTTTACAGAAAATACATTTCAATTGCTGTATCAATACATCATCCTCGTTCGGTGCTGTTGCTGGAAAATAAAAACAAAAAGCCCATCGAATTGCCGCGGTTCGAAAAAATTCAGCGAGAAATCCGAAAAATTGCCAGCTGTTCCGACCCAAGCTTCTCTATTTTTTATTTTCACGAGAAAAAAAAGAGCGAGAGTGGGCTAACTAAAATGCTCGCTTCGAACTTTTTAAAGTGCTTAAATAATAAAAGACCGTGAAAGTTGTATATAATGAATTTATTAGGTTTATTCGCTCTGTTTTTTCATAAAATAAAACTTAATGGAAACGAATTATAATTGAAAATCTGAAACTTTATTTTACATAAAAATAATTAATTAAAATAATAATCAACAGTTTAAATCTTATCAACTTTTTTTTTTTTTTTTTTTTTTTAATATTACACTGTCCGAGGGGACTCGACACTGTCGTTGTTTTGATTTTATATTAAAAAAAAATTATTATTTATTAATCATTATTAAATTTAAACTTCTTACTCCTATTCTCAACAACTTTTCGCTCATGGTTTTATCCTACTATCTTCTTCAATTCACATGAGCTCTCAATTTTATTCAAAAATTTTTTTGTTTTTATAAAAAAAATTTCTTTTTAAATTCTTTATAAATTTAGTATTTTAAAAGTAAAAGCCAGCATTTATATTCTAAAAATTACATTGTTATTCATATTATTGAGTTGCCAATATAAAGCTTTTTGAAATATACTTGTTAATAGATTTATTTAAATAATCATATAAGGTACCTGTACCTAATATGGCCCCCCTAAGCGAGAATCGACGTTGTGGCCAATCAAATCACTATTTTTTGACGGGTAAGGTCTCATTTTAAAGCTTAATTCAAGAGCTTTAAAATGAGACCTTACACGTTTGGTTTTGATCAACGAGCTTCAAATGCCAGAGGATTTACCAAAACACGGTTTTTTAAGACACATAAAATTTGTGTCCTAATATGGCCCCCCTCTCCCCCCTGAAGTATTTTATTCATTGCGATTTTTTAAATCAATCAGAATATGAGATTTAAAAAAACTTCAAAATTTTTAACATTTTAAAAATAATTTATTTAAAAATTGAGCCTTTTTTACAATTTTTTTGAAAGCTTTGCAACCAGTAGAAAAATTACAACTTTAAATTTTTATCAAAGTTTGATTTTTGAGCTAAAATTCTTTTTTAGTTATAAAATGAAAAAAAGCTTTGAAACAATTAAATTTATTTTTCTTAAATAAAATTAGGATAGGATTTTCTAAAAAGTAAACATGAAACTAAGGACTCTTAATATCGGTATTTCTACTAATTCGCGGGGGGCCATATTAGGAACACTGGAGAATAATAAGTTATTTAAGAATAAAACCCGTTAGAAAACGAGTTGAACAAAAACTAAGGTCGCGTTTTAAAGCTGAAACAATAACGAATCTAAGCTACTTATTCAAATTTTGGTCAGATGCGTCTAAATCTTTTGGCAGATCATTTAATAACAACGTAAAATAATAACGGAGGTATACAAAACGAGTTTTAGCTATTAGGCGTGCGCAAAAATAATTTTAAAATGTTCTAAACAACTGAAAACTTCATAATTCAGTGTTTTTGACTTCTTCCTACCTTGTAGAGATGCCGCATATCGAGCATATTCAAAATAACAGGGGGGGCCATATTAGGCAAGGGGCCATATTAGGCACACTTACCTTACTTATAAAATCTTTACAGACAGCATCTTAAAACTTGATATTTTTAAATATTTGAAGTAAAAACCTTGAAACGTTTATAGGAGCAGATGAATCTATCTCTTAAAAAAACAAAAAGAAAGAAACTTCAACTCAAACGCAGCCCAGTTAATCATTAAGTACGCGCGGGGGTAAACTACGCAGCTGTTGCAGTCTACGCGTAATTTTGACGAGATTCATGGTTTTTCTTCTTCGCCCCCTACTCTTTTTTTTGCAGCCTTCGGTGATTTGCAACGCGCGATTTATTTCTTCGATGGGATACGCATGTACGTGTATTTTATGGTCCTCTCAGGTTGTAAAGAAAAAAAAAGGGCTTCGACTCGGTAACTGCTTTACGTACATGCCTATGCATATCATTAGATTTTACGCTGTTCTGGTGCTCGACTTGCGGGTGAATCACTTTTATCTTAAAATCTGTCAAGTTTCAATCTCAGGAGACTTTTCATAAAACCTGGGTGTAAATTTAGCGATAGGGTGACTGTTTCGAGCGAGTTCATCATTCATTGCGGGATTTTACCTTTTTAAAGTTTTCTTTCATCTGAGAACGACAGAGGTTTTGAAAAAAATCTTTTTTTTTTTTTTTTTCTATACTCTGAAAACTATGGAAAGTAGTTATGAAAAAAGTTACTAGAATCATTAGTGGTATGAACAGATTGAATAAAAATTTCAGCAAATGTATAGTAAAATTTTTGATGTAGAGACGATTACAATGTTACCTTATAAATATCTACAAATATAATCATTTTTAAATGTTTAGTATAAATTAAAAAAAAAAAAAAAATTACAAAAAGCAAGAAAATTGAAAATAATTTTTTTCTTTTTTTTTTTTTTTATAATGTGCCAATTTCGAATACTGTACATTATAAAAACTATAACTACGCATAATAACTGATGAGTGGCTTGATAATAATAAACCAGGCATGTTACACCTTGCCTTACAGCTTGTAAAGCTGTTAAATGTTATAAAAAGCTTTAATGCAACAGCTGGTCGCGTCATAAGAGAAAAATGAACCACCACGGTGGTTCTTGACATTTATCACAAGCGTAACATCGAAATTAGTTTAATCAGTGCTGGTTTTTATGTTATATTTTACTGCTTCGCGTCGATCGATTTCGTAGTTTATAAGGGAAAATTTTTGAAACGTGTTCTCGAAATGATTAGGAAATATTAATTTCGTACTATTTTATATCACTTTTCATAATTAACTGCTGAGACTTCCTGGTCAAAATATAAGAATAGTTACAGATTAGTTTTAAAGTTTCAAAGTTTATAAGAAAACATATTAAGCTTGGTTTAAACAAAAAGTCATGACCTGCCTTGATTAAAGTATCGGTCTCTATGTCTGTCACGGATTAACCGGCTGACTCACAAAAAACCTACCCTCTAGTTTTATTAAAAATTGTTATTTTTCAATCGAACCCACATGCCCGAGAGGCTGTCGATGTCGACCTGGTAGACCCAGGTGCACCAGGTCAAAAAAAGCCCAATAGCCATTATACGTATCCAAAACTTTCATCAGTCAAATGAAGCATTTCCTGAACATGTTTTAGAAGCAATTAAATCTATTTACTCGCAGATAAGCCGCATCCCGAGTTTTGGAAGGGCAGAATTGGAAAAAAAACAAGCACGTATAGATTAGCCGCACCCCAGTTTTTCCACAAGACTGAACTTAAAAATGATTATTTTCCCGAGCTGAATTTCAACCAATAGGAACGCCGCTTTTGACATTTGGCGGAGGGGTGTGGGTAAAATGATATCGATAATTTTTCGGTTATTTCCAATTCGAACGTTTCGAGTCGCATGGCAACTCGAATTGTTAAACTTGTTCAATTCAACTTTTGGGTTAGACCCGAGTCACTGCGGTGTATACCTATATATGAGTATTCATAGGTATATTCATAGTAAACAAAGAGTTATAGAACTATAACCGCCAAAATGTAAAATACAGCATTTCTATGGGTTAAAATTCAGCTGGGGAAAATAATCCAGCCGAATACCCCTCGTGCTTCAAAATTTTAGATAATTTTCCTCCAGTTTTTTTGCACAGCAAAACACAGTCGGAAAATTATCGACAATTTTGAAGCACTAGGGGTATAAGTATTACGACTGATAATTTTCTCACCAATTTAATCCTAGGCCTTTGATACTTTATACTCAATTAATAGAAGTTTTCAGAGACGGTTTTTTTATTTATAAATAATTAAGAAATAATTAAACACTTCCAGATAAGCCGCACCTTGATTTTGTAAGATCAAAAATCGATTTTTTCCTGCGGCTTATCTGAGAGTAAATACGGTATTATTCTACTAAAGCACCCTGTCTATATGATGATATTTTTTTAATTTCGTTGGAATTTTTTCATCAAACCATGGTTTTTGAGTGTCACTTGACCATACTACAAAACGTTAATCACTTTACTCCATCCGTTAATCTCAATTTATCTAAATTTCTTAAAATTAGTGTACAAGTTGATTTTTAATTCAATAATTTCTAAATATTCCTTAATCACATTTTTTTAGAATTATTTGTAAAAACAATAAAAGCATACTGCATAAATTTTCTCTTGATATTTAAATTTGGTGCCAGAATTAAAATTTTGATATTAAATCAAGTACAAATTGCAAATGCTCCCAGCAAAGTGACGAACATGATTATCAAAGACGCGCGACCTTGCGACACTGTTACCCAAGATAATTATTCCCCTTTGCTAGAGTCCTTTGGCTGGTAATGCATCTACAGGGCCACCCGCTGGTGCACCAATCGAATTACCACCTCCCGACTTGAATAATCGAGTCGACGCGTTAATGATTATTTATTTCGATACGAGGGCTGAGAGAGATCGAGGGTGGCTGACTAGCTGGATGATTTTTTTAAGTGCACGCTTCAAGTTGATTATGGACCGATAAGTTATTACCCACAGGACCCACCCTCGCCGCTCTTGAATCCCATTAGTTTTCAATGTCGCGCTTTCAATAAAATTCTTTTGAGAATCCATTCTTGATTTGTTTGGAACTAGACAATTATGTAAATGTTTCGTAATGAATAGAAGCTGCACAGTCAAAAAAATAGCTTTCAAAAATCCTCAGAAAATATATGTGGTATAGTTGCTATACATACTCATCTATATATAACTTAATCAATGAAAATAAGAATTATAATTTTTTAATAACTATGAATTCAAATTTTACGTTTTCAGAAGTAGTCTATCAACGATAGTTTGCCCCTTTTTCTAGTCTTTTACATTCAATCGAAAATTTCATTTCTGCGTCTGAAGTAATACCAAAAGTTCTCTCCACCATGTCACCAATCTTTCGGATTAAAAAATCCCAAACCTTCAGCCAAAGATTTAAACCACCCATTCGAGGAATAATTCAAAAACCCCATAAAAACAATTCTCCCGTCGTAATTCCTCATTACCCAAAACAAACTGCCACCTCGTCCCTAGCTCCCAAAAAATCTCTCCCGCGACCCTCTCCAATGACTCATCGAGTCCCGCGTAAATCAGTAAACGGCCACCCCTAAAGTGCAATCTAATCAAAAAGTAATAGCAGCAATCTCGCGCGGGCGGGCGGGCGCGAAAATTTTTATTTCGAAAAAGAAAAAGAGTTTGGGTGTGTGCGAGTATGTGTGTGACGACAACCCCCCGTTTTAATCGGGCAAATGGCGCCATTCGTAACCTCGTGTGAAGCTTTCGCGTGCCGAAACGTTTTCATTTCATTATCTCTCGGTCGCTTAATTCTTCCTCGGAAGACGCTGTCCCGTCGCCCTTTCCTCGATCTAAATCGAAATCTCGAAAGGTCCATTTCTTTTTGTCCATCCAGAGGAAAAATTTTTCGGCGCGTCGTCCATTAATCACTCCAAATTGAAATTTTCAAGTTTAAAAAAATTGAGTAGCACTCAAGTTGTTTACAGTTTGATAAAGGTTAAATTAATTTTTGGTGCTTGACGAAGGGTGGATAATTTGAAAAAGTAATTTCCACCAACTGCACAGGATTTTAATTTGTTGAATTTAAATATTCTTTGAAGTCGCTTTATTTACCGTTTTGTGTTCGAGTGTTATTATATACGTTTGGAGTGTGTATTTTCGATGCGAGGCGCGGTTAAATAAATTCATACGTGGTAATTGAGATTTTGATTGGGACGCGTTGGCGCAATTACCTTTCATATTGTGGAGGTAATTGGTTTTGTAACGAAACACCAGTCGATTCAGATTATTACCCTCACCTTAAAGATCGGAAGAATATTTGCAATAAACTTGGAAAATATTTTTAACGGTCATTTTTCGACAAGGTAAATAATATCCTGGATTATAGGGAAAAATCAATCACCCCAGATGAGAGATCCTCAAATAACAATAAATGTAAGCCCGAGACCATCAAAGCGACGTTGGCCCCCCCCCGAGTCATTGAAAAGTCGATCACAATTAAAATCCGATACAACGAGGGTCATTCATCAGCTGGCGGTGAAGAGTGTCAACGTGAAAATACATCAAACTCGAATTTTCCGCCTTTCCACGGGTACGCTCGTGTACGTACACACTATGAAGCTTATGCCTCTATTATTCTAGCAGACTCTACCCCCGTCGCGTGCGCTCGCATAATTCGCAACGTCACCCTGCACCCGGCCCCCCGACCCCTCGGTTCCGCAGGAAAGATGAGATTTTTCGGTGCGCGTTAATTGGAAGAGGTTTTCGGGTATATTTCAGGGGATTTTAGGATGACCGATATATCGGATTTTTTGATTTATAAACTTATAACTGCCTCCTGCCTGAGCGCATTAAATCTTATTTATACCCTGTTTTTTTTTTTTTTTTTTTTTTAGTATATAAAAATTGGGATTCGGTTTATCGAATTTTTATCAATTTTTTTAATTATTCAATTGGATGTGGGTATGGCTTATAAAAAACGTATGTAATTCGAGAATTTTTAAAATTTAAAAAGGATAAGTTTTGGTTCTTCGACTGTTTTTTTTAAATAAAAACTTACAACCTTCAAACAAACTTAAACCGAGTAAAAAAAATTATTTAACAATAATTATGTGATGATTTAAGAAAACTGCTAGGGTGTAGATTAATTTTCACTATTGACTTTTTAAATTATTCCAAACTTTCAGAGAGATTTTCCATGACATAATAGGGGCCGTAACCAGTGGGACACGAAAAAAAACTGGATTTTATTTTGCTCTCAACAATCGAAAAAATCTACCAATTTTTCAGATTTAAAATTTTTTTTTAAAATATCATGGGTTAGGTTAAAAAAAAAAACCAAATTCTAGCGTGACCGGTGAACACGTACGAAAATACGATTTTCGAAGTCTGATAAAATTTTCAAAAGACTTCAAAATTTTGTGTGTTGCACTATCATCGAATTATTTATTAACCAAGGAATTCATAATGAAAAGGTGTGATAATTATTATAAACGATTTCTCGAAAAAATTAGCGACAGATAAAAAAAAATGTTTTAAGTAAATTTATGAGAATATTCGCAAGGCACACAATGCGAATGGACTTACTCAGCCATTTGGATCTTTCAATCGATATATAGCCAAAGCATCACGACATTCAATGAAAAATGTCACTGCAACGAACGAGGAGACACCGTGGTCGAACGGATCCGCTTATGAGCGGATGTGTCTCTTGACGCGTCTTAATCCCTTCGTTGATCCTGTGGTGGTTTTATCTGTCCTGAATGCCTCCACTGACGATTACTGCTTCGAAAAATAATTTTTTATAACTAACTACTTTGATTCGATTTTTTATTTTACTAGGGAACACAGTGGGCTACCCTCGTCAAATTATTGAAGTATTAAGAAAAAAAAATTAAACAAAGAGACTTTACAACGAATTTTTACTCGAAAAAAAATGTGTAGCTGAAGCGTCTTCCTGATATTCGAAAATTTCCCTCAACTTTTGAAAAATTATTACATTTTTTTTTAAGAATGAAGTAACAAACACCGAGGGATGATCTCTAAAACTGTATATAAGAACTTAATTTAGAAAAAATTATTAATAGAAAGTATTCTCTCAATATATTTCCAAAGAAATTCACTTTATTAAAAAATTGTTCGGATAAAAAACTAATTTAATTATTATTAACTCAATCAACAAACCAAGAAATATAAATTCGGCTTACTGAATCAGTTGATCTGGTTCTACTAAGGATGCGCACTTCAAGTCTGATTACGGCAAAATCAAGCCTGCTCTTTTAGTATAAAGTATTGAAAAAGTTCAATTTATAAATAACTAGATAGACATGTTTATATCTTAAATAAATTATTAAAATTTTATTTTATAATTCAATTTTTTTTTTTCAAATTTTTCTTTTAAAAATACATAGTTAATAGAAGTAGTAATTAAAACTTTGGTTTTTAATAGTATATTACTTAACTAGGCAGTATGAATGGGAAACGTCTCAGATCGCATGAAATTGTCGTCCGAGGCGTAGCCGAGTGTGACAAACATGTGATCTGAGACCTTCCCATTCAGGTGCCTAGTTGAGTATGCTATTTTTCCGCACGACGGTTCCGGGAAGCGCTACTGACTGTAGCGGCAGCGGCAGGGAAGTAGCGCTTCCCGGCCGGAGTGCGGAAAAAGATATTTTGTTGTTAAACAAAACAGATTCTTAGCAAAGTACGCGTGTATGTCAAAAGTTTTTTAATTTTAATAAATTCCGAGATAAATTCTTCTTTGGAAATTTCACAACCTAGTTTTATCGCGGGTATATAGTTTTTTTTAGCGTATGTTGCATAAAATTAGTTTAAAAAGATTTTTTTGAAAAAAATTATTTAAGTATTCTATAGATTACAAATTTTTTTTTCAAACAGAACAAACTTTTTGAAGATATCTATCTCTTCAGCTTACTATCAGCTGATCTCATTCGATCCATACTTTGATATTTAATCACAAAACGAATATTTGTTACGATCTCTAATGAAAATTCAAGAAAAGCAATTGAATTATTATCGAGTAATTTTGCCGAAGCTCATAATTCTCTATTACTTATTCAACTTTCAAGATCAGTTATATACGTAAGTATCGACAGGAAGTTCAACACTTTGGACATGAAATCAATGAAAAACTTTATAACTTGTTTAGCCTTCCAATATTTTACCCTCTCATACTTTTTACTTAAAAAATTATACTTCCCCTCCTATAATATTGAAGAGCAATATAAAGTTAAGTAAGCTTCTTAGTGCGAAAACTTTTCATGAATAAGAAAACTCGCCTTTCAGAAAAATTTTAAACTTTTATCCATCGCACATAAACAAACAGGTCTTGCACCGAGTCTTGCACGTACTCAAACATACATCCGTACGAAATCTCTTCTGCGATTGAAATTTAATCACGGAATAAGAAAAGGAAAAAAAAAGAGAAGTCGAGGTCTCTCTCCCCGAAATCCTTATTATCCCAATCGAATATAAATCGGTCTCCGACCGTTTAACTTGGGGAAGTCGCTCCCGGGTGTATCATTGTCCGGCACCTCCTCGAGAATTCAAAGGACGCTTACATACCGTGCGTGGACTTTTTTCTGAATGCCGATTTTCGAAGGGGAGGCATTTTTTTTTTTTTTTTATTTGGTAGATGAAGTGAAAAGGAGGCGATAGCTGCGGCGATGGTTTGCTAATGCAGGGGAAAACCGTCGGCTTTTTGGAGTAATCTATTGGAAAATATTTGGCTTGAAGTGTTCAATCAATGCTATTAGTTTACTCTTATGTAAGACCGAGTGAATGGCATCGATTTTTCATGAGAATTCTGTCAATCAAAACAGCGAGTCAAATTAAGTTTAAAAGCTCATTTATTTTAAAGGACGTTCGTATTGTTATTTCCTTTTTTTTCTTTTTTCGAATCATATAAATCATAAATTTTGAGTTTGGTTCAAAATTAATTCTGCTCTAGCAGAAAGTCTTTAGTTAATGGTTAATACAAAGTAGATATTTATCGATTTTTTTAAATACAAGAAACTTTAGCATTAATAAATAATAGCTGGATTAAAAAACAGAAAGCTCATTAGAATGAGAACTTAATTCATTTAAATTTTGTAAAATTTGAAGTAAGCAGAATCTTGATAGTTAATAATGTACGATTCTGTTTATAAAGCTTCCATTAATCGATATTTTAGTATTCTTAAAATGTTTTTGTAAAGCAAAGTGGTTCAAAATTTGAGTAAATTTACTCGCAAATCTTAGAAATTTCTTATCTTAAATCTACTAAAAATTTCAAGCTTGCTTGTTTTACAACGATTCGGTACACAATCGTCATTTTTACAATTTCTCGTGTTGAAAAAGAGCTTGAAAAAGAATTCGGCTGAACTTCATGTCCAATAAAACCACAGGACTGTAAAATTCAAAGATGCCTGAGTTGTGGCGATAAAAAAAGCGCCACGCACCCAAAACCACGAAAGTTCGGGCGATCCTCGGAAAAAAAAAAAAAAAAAACAGAAAAAGGGCTGGCATAAAAGGCCTTCACAGCGGTCCGATAAGTGAGTGCGATGGCGATTCGAAGATTAATGTCAGGTTAGGGCTGTCCCCTCGGATATTCTCTTCATAAAAGAGCGCGAAAGTTAGAAGCTTTGTGAAAATGGGATTTCGGGAGCGGGGGGGGGGTGACTGTATTTTTTTCATATTTAGATGGTAATCGCGATCACCGGTGAATGAATGTTGCACGCATGATAAACTGTGACTCCTGAGTTATCGAACTTATTGTGTTAGGAGACGCTTTTCTCACGTTGAGCATGACGCGTATAAAAATCATAGTGGCCGTGCATCATGAAACTGCTCAAAATTATTTCAATAACTTATGAGTTACTGTACAGCTTTCGTACAGATTGTAAGTTTGAATGAAGCGCAAAATCTGTTCAACTGACCGAATTTTTTGTTATGAGACTCAAATCAAAGTTATTTCAACTTTTAAAGTAGAGACTGTGTGATGAGCATGAAAATTCAGGTGAAGAATAATGTTAAAAAAGTTTCGGGTTCCAGAAGGTTTTATATTTTTACTATAAAAATAAATTAAAACATTTTTTCAGATAGACTTACACCTTTTCAAGATAGAAATGATCCAAAAATGAGACTTTTTACTCGACTTTTTATGTGTTGCATGTCACAGGAATTGTAAGTTGATTGAAAATATGAGTACAAGTTGTGTTTTTATTAGATGTCAAAGATGAAATAATAGTTGAAGGTGCGTTTCTAAAATAATTAACTTTCAAAAATATTACTTACTAAATTGTTTACTGAGAATAGCGAGGAGAATTGTGTTCTTGGAATTCTAGCGAGATCAGAAAGGCTCTATAATTAAAGCCGAAAGTTATGTGGTAGAAATTTTTGGTGACAATAAATGTGTTAAAGATTAAAATTTTTTACAACCAATGACTGTATTTTTCAATAAAAACAAATAAAATCGTAAATTAATTTATTCCCACTAATTTTCAATAAAATGTGTAATTTTTCATATTCGTAAAACTCATATCCAAATCCATCGATAAACTTGTACATGGTTCTTAAAAATTATTTTGTATGAATTCTTATTTAAATAAGCAACAGTATTAGTAAAAGTAGATTATTATAAAGCTTATTATACAGCTTTCTAGAGCGATCGTATACGATAGTAGACCTACTATAGTAGACTTATTTTGATGGTTTGAAGGTACTTTTAAAATCAACCAGTCGGTTTAAATGAAATTTGTCAGTCTTTTTGCCAGATAAACTTAAAAAAAAAAAAAAGTTAGCGATCCAAACAGTTCAATAAAAATTGTTAGAACCTCATAAAATTGAAATGAACTCGTTACCGCAAGAAAAAAGAAAGAAAGGTAAGAAACAAAATTACCCTTTTCATTACGATTCGATATGTTTTCATAGGATACCATCAAATAATACCAAACGAATGAGAGGAAGTAAGAGAGAGAAAAAAAGTGGAAGAGCTTTTTCCCTTCTGGATTTTAATTAAATTTCCCAAATTCCTATAAATTCCAGCGCTCAATATGAGGCCCGACAAAGAGAGAGGGAAAAAAGTGGGAATTTGCAAGGCAAGTAAGCTCAATTAGATAGGGAGGAAGAGCTCAATATAACAGAGACACACACAGGAACGAGAGGAATATTTATCCGCGCCCTGTTATGGTCTCTCTCCTCTTATTCCCATAAAAGTATAAGACGATGAAAAAAATAAGAGGGAGAAGCGAGCCGAAATTTCTGCGAATTAAACCGATTATCCCGGGTTATTTTTTTTTTATGCTCGGAGTGTATCATTTTTTAACGTCTCAACCAGAATTTTACGACTCAAGTATCTTTTCAGGTAAAACATTTTAATTTACAGCTGATCAATACCTGAACAAACCAATGTAAACGAATAACGTTGAATATTTTCAAAAAAATAAAAAAAAATATATCTTATAAAAATCCATTCGTATACCATCACAAAGCGAATTCAAAACTCTGACCCCTCCCGAAAAATCCCCCCAGGAAATTCAAATCAATTTTCAAAGCGTATCCGCTTTGTTTTTCGATCTTATGATTTTTTGCAGAGTTTTTTTCCGAGGTGTAGCTTTCAAAGCGAGAGCATTTTTCCACATTTACATTTTGCTCTGGTGATAATAATTGTCGAGAATGGATTGCGGGGGGGTTAAATGGTACGATGGCGATTATTGGGGACTGGAATTAAAGGACCGAGAGATACGATCTTGCTGGGAATAATTGGATGCCGGAGTGTATAGGGAAAAGGTAATTTTGTACAAGCGCGTTTTGATAACTGTTTATGTTAAACTCTTTATACTCATTGCGCTTTAAAGATATTTCGGGTTATTAAATTTAAGTAACTGAGTGTATTCAATTATTTTAATGGGTCGTTTTTATTTGAAATGAAAAAAAAGTAAAATTTTAATGCTGCCAGTTTTAATTTTTCCACTGATAAGAATTGTTTGTTTCTGTTATTTTGTTAAAAATGATTTTTTAAATAAATAAGCCTTTCTGAGCCAAAATACTCAAAATACTCATGGCGACTGTAAACAATTCATCAATAAAGAATAAAAGAATAAAACGAATAAAGCCATCATGGCGTCATTTGATTATCAGCTCTTTAATCGTACCATGCAAGTTAAATATTTTCATGAAACCGCACGGTAAAAAACAAAAAAAAAAAACAGCCCTCGTTGTCCAGAATTTTGATTAACCCGAGATTAACGCAAACTTCACAATTCTCCGCGTGTGCGATGGACGAGATTTACGCCGAGATTTTTTCCATCCGGGGGGGTTAGTGACACTTATGGTCCGAAAACCCTATCCTCGTTTCTTATTTACCAGAGCCTTCCTGGTGTAATTGCATAATAAAACGCGCGATTTATGGTCCGGCCTGTGCGTGCGCTGCTGCACGACGAGAGCGATGGGAGGAAAAAGTATTTCGGCTCACGAGGGAATAGCCTTTCGTAAAGATATTTGATTTATTTAAGAGTACTAGTTCTGAAAAAACTAAGTTGTTGATGAAAAAATTCTTTAAAATTCATACTGCTGTATTTAAATTAAAAAAATATTTTTTGATTTTTAAATAATAAATATTAACTGAAGCTTATCTGGTTCAAAGCAACAAAATATACAATAATTATTTTTTTTTATGCTTAAAATTAAGAAAATCGTAAAAGTATCATCAATCACGAGATCAATCATAACTGCAGATGGAGTTGAATTAGAATTCGGAATGTTTGGGTAACGAAATATGGACTGAAATTAAATTTTACTTTATTAATTTCATTAATTAAACAGCTCAGTATTCACGAATTACACAATATAAGTCTAAAATAAAATTCAACAAAATTTTGAACTGATCCCTTTTTTAAACTTTGAACAAACTAGGCAAAACTCCAAATAAAGTTCAACTACTCTATTTTAATTTTTTTTTAAATCGTAAACTCTTTCTAAAATTAACTTTTTTTCTGTATGTTACATGTTACCAAAATTGTAAATTCCATCCCAATTAAAATCGACAATCGTTCCAACAAAAGTAATGTTCACACCGTACTTGCTTAGCATACAGTATCGCGTTGCGTGTCGACCGAATTGTTTTGCGTAAAAGCCGGCAATAAAACGAAACGAGGTCCCAGCCTTTTTTCAGTTCGGCCCTGCGACTCTTACATAAAGTTGGTTACCATTTTTCCTCCACACGTTTTTTTTTTCAAACTACCCTTGTTTTATTAAGCCCGCGAGAAGAAGTTGTTCGCCCTTGGTGCCCTCTCGGTGTGAAGATTGAATCGATTGCGGCGGTGGCGTGGAAAATGAGACCTTTTTTTATTATACCCTCTTTTTTTGTGGAGCTTAGCAGGGAATAGTTTCAGCGTCATTCAGTTTTACCATTTACTTGGATGATTTAAATGTAGTAAATTTTGCTACTTTTTTAGTCTAAACGATTGATTTCTAATTTAAAGTTGTCAATGATACTCGATTTCAATTCCTGACAATATAAAAACTTAAAAAATAGTTTCATGTAACTTATATACATACTTTTATAGAACGGATGCGAAGCAAGAAACAACAAATTATAAGAAATGATTATTAATTTTTCGTTTAAATGTCAGAAATTAATTAATTTTAAAAATAATTTAAAAGTAAATAAAGCACCGTTAAATAAACATTTTTCCGACAAAACAGACAACATTAATCTACCCTAAAAAAATCCCAAAAGTATACTTTTTAACCAAGGTAAAAAAGCAGGGCATTATTATCATTATTAACATAAATTTCAATCCACGATTCGCAAGCTCGCACCCGAGGAATGCTTATCCCGAAATTTTTTTTCCTCCTCCACTCGTTGGTCATCCAGCCGGAATTCAACCCCTTTTTTTTTAAGTTAAACGCAACTTTCATACAATAACGCAATAGCGTACACGCTGGAATTATAATACACCGGGGAAAAATTCGCGCGTCGCGATGATACGGCGCGTATAAATTTTTTAATTTCCTCCCTCCATCCCCAAAGCCAGAAGAATAATAAACCCCCCTCGGAGAAAAATTCGCCCGTGTAATTGCATTCGTTTTTGTTTAATACTCACTGAAACAAAAGGTACGCGTCCCGCATTCTTTCGAACAATGCACTCGGTCCTATCAAAAAAATTGAAACGCGACTTTGACGAATTTAATTTTAAAATCCCGTTCCCGACTGTTTATCAGCAGATTTTTTTAATCAACGGCTTCTTTGTTTACGAACCGGTAATTTTTCTTGTTTTTCCTGATAATATTCGCCTATATCTTTTTGATATTTTCATTGAAATTTATAAAATAACAATAGTTTCAATCGAATAAAAAGGCCGGAACTGATTTTTAACTAATGCAGTTTTTTCGAAAAAAGGAAACAAAAAATAATAATTGAAGCGTGTAAAAAACGATCAGTATTACCAACGCCCAGCCGTAAAAAATAACGCGATGCATTTGACCAAACACCGTCAATCGAATAAAATTTTACGTCCCGTGCGAAAAAGGATAATTCACCGTGCATAATAATAAAAGGGAACACCGACCAATAATTCATAAACAAAAAACCGGGGCTCCAAAAATCACTCGTTCCGTTCTAAAACTCGCCCCCACTCGTCGTAAATTCAAAGCCCTACAACACATTTTTTCCCTCCTCATCCCGCGTGTGTATTTTCCTTTTTTTTTTTTTTTCGTAACACGCGTTTTCGTCGTCCCTCCGGAGAGCTTTTATCGTGACGCGTCCGCGTTTCGTTCTCTAATTGATGCGCGATCGGTCAAAAAGACTCGGTCCAAGAGAAATAAACTTTCGGGTGACTGACGATACCCGTGATGTATGGCGCTCAAGTAAGGTGTGTGTGGGGGGTGCGTTTGACAGGCGATTTTTAACCAAAAAAATCGTTACTCCTACGTGTGTCTATTACCTTTAAAAACTGCCTTGATAAATGATTTCTTCGAGGGTTCGTTTGGTTTCATCGATAATCAATTTTTATGTATTTAAATCGATATGTCGCAGGAAAAACGGTCGGTAGGGTCAGTTTATTTATATTAAAAATGACAAATTGACGATTTTTTCTGTTTTTTTTTTTTTAAGTTATCGAACCAGAGTGACCTATTACCGAGATTTTTTCAAAAGTTTGTTCGATAGCTTTCTTTCGAACAATTTTTTTTTTCAATTGTAAAACATTTATAAAAAAGTAAAATAACTTATTGAATAAAGGGTTTGACTTGTTTATTTAAATAAATAAACTTATTAATAAATTTTGAGTGCAAGTACTACGGTGAGCGTGTGTAAAGGAAAACAAAAAAGAATTAAATGGTATAATGTTGTTGGTGCTACACTGGCACAGGTTTAAGTTTACTTTCAACTTTAAAACTTTAATGGGAGTCTCAGAAGTGCTCGTCTTAGTCTCATAGATGCTATCAAAGCTCTGATTAGCATTTTTAACCTAGTTTTTATTCAAATTAAATTATCATGTTAATGTTTTTCTAAGCTAGAAACACCTTTTAAAGATATTTCGACAACAATAATTCGGTAATTTTTAAATTTGTTAAAGCAAAATTTTTCTTTAATGCAGTATGTATTAGCCATGCAACATTGTCGATCACGACAGGATAATAGATTTCTTGAAATTCTTACAAAAATCTGTTTGGATTTAAAAAAATCTTTTATGAAGAATAAAATACTTTGTCAGGAATGTTTATTTTGAAGAATTTTTACTGGATTTTCTTTTTCGAAAATGTTCTTTTAAGTTCTCTCGATTTTCTTGAGTTTTATTATCAAGGAGAAATAAAAAAATAACTGACTCAGCTGAACTTGATTCAATTTTTTTATTGGAAAATTTTGATAAAAAATTTTCTGGAGATTACAGTGAAAACTTTTATGGCTACTGTAAAAATTCATTGTCACATCTTTGTCGTTTTTAATTCATATACTTATTATGTAAAATCTTACACCATAAAAATTTTTTTACTAAAAGATTTTGTAAAACAAGCAATGAAATTTTGATAATTCGGTTTGATTGTTTGTGCTATCGAAAAAAAAGTTGAGAAAAACAATCCATAAATCAATCGTGATCGAGCAATCAATCAGCGACCAGGTATTGAAAATCACCTTCGAAATTGAATAAGCGAACAATCTACCGCAGCCGGTTCCAAAACACCAATTAAGGGGTACAACAATAGTAGCATTGTACATAATTATCCATGCATTGCGCCTCCCACACCCTATTCATTACAGGCCGGGCGGGCTAGCGAGCGAGCTCGGGCCTTTGCCACTTAATAAATCGAATCGGTGCAAGCACTTTACAGGTGGCGAGGCTCATACCTGTAGCCTATAACACCAGTGCCAAGTGTAATCGACCGGAGATTGTATCCGAGCTAGGACTTAATGGACCCTTGAACGATCTTTAATTTTCACCTTGTTGTCAATATTTTTTAATAAATTCGAAACTTAGACTGTAGTTTGTCTTAGATTTCAAATATATTATGGTTGTAAGGTGTGGCAACTTGAGAAAAATTAAGTAAGGATGCTATTTTTTGTTGATGCAAAAAATTGTTTTCAGAATAGAGTGAAAAAAAATTGGTCCTTTATATTTATAAGTGCGGACGACGCAAACCGATGAATGTTTGGATTATAGTAAATGAAAAATAACCGGTTCATGTCTTACCGTTGAATTTAACAACACGAAAATATTTAATAAAAAAGTATAATTTATGGTCGTAGATATTGAAAAAAAAAAGTAAAATAAAATAAAAATTGTTTATTATATATTATATTTATTTTTTTACTTTTTTATTTTTTTAATTTTTTGATTATACTTTAAGATCATGGTAAGATCACGAGTTATCGGTACATTAAAATAAGTTAAAAGTTCTTATAGGCACAATATCCCGCGAGAAATTTCAGCAGAAATTCACCAGAAAGTAGCCAATTTCACCAGAATCTATTTACTTGTCTTCTTGCAGGGAATACAAGTGGGAATTACACAAAAACAGTCATATAGCACATACATCATCTCAACAATGGTAATTGATCCTTGATTTTATAGTTTTATTATTTTATAATAAATTAATCAAAAACAAAAATTTTATAATTTGGAAATTTAAAAGAAACAATATTGCACATATTATATTCATAAACTTTTTTTTTTCGTCGTGTTAAGCGAGCCCATAAGCACAATGTTAAAGTTGTTACAAGATATAGTTTCAACTTTGGCCACTTATGGACTTCTGCGGGTTAATTTTGAATTATTCTAGCGCTAGTTGTCGCTTAACATGACGGTTATCGATTTCACGAAGTGAAAATTATTCTAGTAATTTCAATAAGTCACATCTAAAAAAATCAAATTCATTTTCTTAATGTATCCTTATCAACACGCACTGGCACGAACTTTGATCAATAACTGACATATTTTTTTTTTATTCGGAAACATCAAGGTAGAAGTGTTGATTCAAGTTGAGTATATGATAAAGTACAGTGATCTCAAAAGTGGCCGTTTTTTACGCCCTCTTCAGGACTCTGACTTTGCCTAGGAAAATCTGCCACTTTTGGGCGCTCTAATAAGGTATATTAATTATGCGATGCGAAGAACAAAAAATGAATTCTTTAAACCTTACACATTTTAGGTATATGTATTAAAAACTTTACTGACTAAGAATTAAAGATCTCATAAAAGCATAGAATCTAAATAAATTTCAAATTAATTTCCGTTACAAATAAACTCGATAAAATATTGCTGAGCGACAAAAAAATCGTCCCGTAGAATTCTCCTCCCCCATTTCAAAGATTCGCAATCCAAGGTTAAACCGTGTAGAAGAATGAATTCCAAAGTCGACCGCGGGATATTTACGACCCTTTAAAAAGCCGGCAAAACATCAAACAGATTCGCTACGAGCTGCAATCAAAGGAGGATTCGCTACCAAACTCTTTTTTAACCCAAACATCCGGTACCCAAAATCGTAAAGATTCACGAAAAGGGAAAGGGGTGATAAAAAAAAACGAAATTCTTTGTATTAAACTTTTTACTTAGACTTACCTTGTGTCCTGTCGATAGGGGGCCAAACTATTCTTTGAATTCACGGTACTCTATAAGTCACCACTAACACAGTTTTCAAACAAAAGCACGACGAAGGATATTAAAACGAGATTGCGAAGATGAACAAGAGCGCGCGCGACGTGCATTCGACCGCATCCAAAGTGCAACTTGAACTCTGACTCGCGCCGGGTTCGCTGAATCTCGCAGGTGTTGCGAACTTTGCGCCGGTTAGACAACATGGCGACAGCTCGCGGTCGACCTCCGAACCTGAAGGTGCTGTTGGTAAACTGCTTCAAGATATTTTTGATTTTAGTTATTTTTTTTGTATAATAATCAAAGGGAAACTGAAAAATATTTTTTTATGCAAAAAATTAATCTACACTATGTGGTTCATTAACAAAGAAAATTACATTTTTCAAAATTCAAATTTAGAGTTTCGGATTGAAATCAGTCATCAAAATATTTTTTTCAAACTTTTAGATCAAATCATTTTTGGTGTTCAACTGAAAATGTGTTTATTGCAAATCTGACGGTTCATATCATAGAGAAACAAATATTTATTTAAAATCTTACAGTTATAAAATCGCATTTTACGACCATTGAGTAAAAAACATAAAAAGTACTGAAATTGGTTGCTAATAGAACTTTTGTCGTAATATTATCCCGCAGCGGAATTTACGCTCTCGTGCAAGACTAGAGTAGTTATTCTTCTTTTTAAAACAAAATAGTAAAAGTCAATTGACCACTAGCTTTAAAAGAATTCCACACTCAAGAATCATATAATTTTATTGTTAGTAAAATTTTTTATTAAAAAAAAAAATTATCGAAATTATCTATTTTTAGTTATTGTTTATTCCACTGAACTATTGATGTAATAATTGCTATGAAAGACCACACGCCAGAGTATATGCTTCCGTTTTTCACAGCCAAAATTTGAAAAAAAAATATAAATTATTCCAAACTAAAAATTAATGAATTTTTTATTATGCCAACCACTGGTTAGATACTTATCTAATTTGCTGAATAAAAAAATTAAAAAAAAAGTTCATATAGCTTAAAAGTGAAGTAATTAAAAAAATATAATTTAAATTATTCCAAAGACAGTGAATAACTTTCACTGAATTACAATAAAATTTCATTAACACGTTATAAAACTAAAATTAAAAATATCTCGATCAAAATCGTTCAAATTAAGATTTAAAGCTCCCAGTAAGTCGATACACGGCATCATTGGTCAGCTGGTCGAGCTGAAAAATGCTGATTGCTGACGCTGATCAAAAATTGAAAGTTCAGTTAACGGACCCGCGCTCGCGGAGCCTTCGCTCATGCGCAAATGATGACGTGTACAAACGCGACCGACGCACACAATCTCGGCGTCCGGGTTCCGTTGGTGTGAGTACGACACGTAGATCAGTTCGAGAGCGTCGTATCATTCTAAAAGTTGCATCGTGGTGTTGTTCTTGACAGGTGGGTACTTAATTATGACACTTTTTAAGATAACTACTTGTTTGAAACTCACGGATTGAATAATTTACAAATATTTAATAACATTAATTTTTCTTCATCCATCTAATTTTACGTGTAAAGTTTCTGCTTGCTGTACCTTTCTAACGATCCCCAACGTGATTTTCTGTGTTCCAGATTGTAGTGTTTCGTGAGAGGAAAATAATTTTATTATCAAAATGGTGAGTTGTTTTTGTTAATTTATGAGTGACTTTGCTAAAATTTTAAACTTGATTGTGAATAAACATTTTTATTCTCCTTCTTTTTTAATCATTACAGTATAAACTTTTCTGCTGTATTCTTGGTGTACCTTATACTTTTCTCTTTTACTATTTACGTTAAATAAAGTCAAAAATGAAATTTCAACAAATTTCATTCATAAATTTAAACTTTAACTTTAAATAATAATTTTTTTCATTAGAATTTTTGTTTTAAAGCAGTTTAGTATGGTTAGATTTAGGTACAAATTTTACAAATGTAGTTTGCATTTAGTTAATATGTTTTTTTTATAATCTCATAAATTAGAATTAAATATTCAAAATTAATTTTGTAAGGGCACTTGAATTTTTATTACATTTGATTGTTTTTTGTAATTTTTTAAATAAAACATTTGTGTTTAGCATTTTTCAAACTGAGATCTTAACTTCAAAGCAATTTTTTCTACTTAAAGTCTTTAAATTAAATAATTAGTTGACACATTTTTTTTTATTGAAATATCTTTAAAATTTTTTAAATAATTTTTTCTAGCCTGCCGCACCCAGTTCAACTTCTGTAGGAGTTGCCAGTCGTTCACCAAGCAAGGCTGGATCTGCAGCTCCTCGAGCAGGTTTGGGAAGTGGTACAGTGAGACAACGTAAAACTACAACAGCCACATCAGCCAGGAATCGTCAAACTGGCACAAACTCCGGTGGTATGTGGAGATTCTACACTGATGATTCTCCCGGAATTAAAGTGTAAGCCTTAATTATTAATTTATTATTATTACATAATGAAAATAAATCAGAGATGTTTAATCTTAATTACTTATTCCTTGAAAATTTATTAAAATGTTTATATTGTCATTATTTGTAATGAATTTTAGTGTAAATTCAAGATTTAAAAATATTAAAAATTTTTTTGTGGTATCTATAGTCAGACCAGTCTTTTAACAAATGAGTCATGATTGATAATTTAATATTAAAATGTTTTAATTGTTTATTGTCTCTATACTTTGAAAATTTATTTTTTAATGTTAGGTTTTAGAAATAGTGATTAATTTTGATTTTTTTTTTTTCCAGTGGTCCAGTTCCAGTGCTAGTGATGTCACTTTTGTTCATTGCATCAGTTTTCATGTTGCACATCTGGGGAAAATATACTAGATCTTAAAATACTCTCAAGATTGCATTTTAAGTATAAGGATAACTCAAAGACTTCCAAGAAATACTGTAATGATTATTATGATAATAATCTTATCATCCACTGGGGAAAAAGACCATCATTAATGCACACAATTTTCCAACTTTTACAAAGATTTTTATTCTAAAACTTGACATAATAGTAATTAATGTAAAATTTTGATTATGATGTTGCAATTGCAGCAATTAAATTTATTAAAATCTTTTCAAAAATCTTTTGTGATTTATTTGGAAAATTTTCTTTAAAATTAACTGAATTTTGCATTTTTGCATAAAATTGTAAATTAAAAAAATTAATGGAATAGTTGTTCTGTACTATAAAGTTGTAGTGATATAAGTGTGCATGTTTGCAATATATTAATATTTAAGAGTAATTTACTATTAAAATGGAAATAAACCGAAATCTTTTTTATTTTATTTATTATTTTATTACAACATTTACCAAAACAAAACTTACAGATTTGGACATGATGTAAAGATAATATGTATACTTCGTATTCTTGTATCCTAATAGATTCACAAATTAAAGGGGTTTTGACTTTCTCCCTTCAGACCTGTACTCAACTGTACTGCTTCAAAGTTAGTAAGTGATTGATTATGAAGTCAAGTACACTTTTTTTTCAAATTGTAGAAAAGCATGCTTGCTTCAAATTTCGAGGCACTTATATTTTACTTAATCCAATTATTGGAAGAAAGTATTCATATATATTTTTTTTCCATTAAATCGTTTGATCAATAAAGGCTTACACATCTAAAAATATAGTCAAAGTAAAAATTTTTTAGTTGGGCGATTTTTTTCTACAATTAAAAAAATGTTAATTGAAAAAAAACACTTTTATAATATACCACAAATTTCTTGAGATTGATTTAAAAGAATTCAATGAGTGAAATCGCTCATAAGCATCGTAGGCAAAAGGACCAGTGATCCTGGAAAATAATTTTTTTTACTAAGATTTTTTAAAATTGAGTTTCCGTAGCATTTTTAATCATAAATAAAATTATTATTATTTTTTTTTTAAGTAAGTTTAGTTTATGCATGTACACACATTGGATGCATCATGCACTTGAGACAAAAAATAAAAAGCACTCGTCTCTTCATTTTCATGTAAAACAATATTTTGTGGTTTCCTACTGACGGTTAAAGATGGGTCCATTGCGAGGTTGCAATACATGGTTTGGTACAAATTTGTCTTGGGTGAAAAAATTGTGAGAAATGAAAAATTAGTTATTTAAATATTTGTTTATTTCAGCTTTTTATTTTTATACAATATACCTTTTTTATTTAACAATAAGTGTTAAATTGTAAAAATATTATCAAACTTACTAATTCTCATTTGGTGATGAACGAATTTTTACATATTAGTAGTTTGTTACATAAAAAATCTTTGTATACAAACCGTAAATGATGGAGAAGTTTAAATGACAATATAGTTATACTATAAAAGATGCTAAGACGTGTAGAAGTTTTTGTGCAAATAATGTTTTAATTGTTTACTTAAGCTATAATTCTTATATACATTTTTACAGTTTCTTTTTTATTTTTATTTTTTTTATTTTACAAAAATATAAATGTTATAAATTGTATGTATAACTTATACATAGCGATTGAAATACCTGAATCATAATATACATTTTATTATTATGATTATTATTCATTATTCATACATACATAAGTACTAGACAATTTCATTTGTAATTGTTTATAGTTTATGAATTTCAATCTTTTTAATTGAGTTTTAATAAGTATTCAAATTAAAAATTCATCCATAAAAATCTATTCACTATTTTACACTATTTTACATTTTTCAATAGTTACAAGAGTATAAATATCTACAGAAAGTTCATGTATAAATATTAAATATGCCCAAATCACTTGTCACTTGACCTGGCCTAGTCATCCAAAATTTAGTTTAAAGACTAGTTTGATTTTTTTCTCATCTACATTCAGAAACTCCGTGAAGTACATATTTCTCAATGAAAAAACTTTTTCACTTGATTAAAAATCGACTGAAACAAGTGTAGTAACAGTTTTATTGCGAAATTCTAATTATTTTACATAAGTTATTGTTGGCTCGTATTAAAGAATTATTTGAAATTAATGAATAGTTTTTAAATATTTGAATGCAATAAATCAATATAAATTAATATCCTATTTGTGACTTTATTTTTGTATGTACAGTTAATATTTTTTTTAAAATGAATTTTTCAAAATTTAAAAAAGTTTTAATTAAAAAAATTAGTGATTTTAAAAACAAAAACCTCATTTACTTAATAATTATTTTTACTAAACCGTAAAAATAATTATTTCTTGATTTGATCATTTAGCTTTAAACTTGTGTTTAGTGATCAATAAAAATCTCTATCTTATGATATCTTTAAACATATAAAAAAAACATCCAGAAAAATCTATTCACAAAGAGTAAATAAGTTTTATACATTGATCACGAGATTGTAACAGAGTTCCCAATGATTAGAATTTTTTACTTATATATGTATATTCCGGCTTGACAGTTTTTTCGGTGGATGATCGACTATTTGAGGAACCATTTAAAATTAAGGAAGTAGTTTCCTGAAGTAACACACCATACTAAACTCGCAAACTGGAAGGATACCAGAGAGATTCTTCAAAAGATGAGAAATGCACTTTCTTAGTTGATTTAATCGGTACATTCAGAATACCCAGCAGATAAATAAACAATATTTATTTACATTTATTGAAAAAAATATTATTCTTAAATTTTTCGTTTTTAGATATTAAAAAACTTTTAAGACTTAATTTTTTAAACAAAAATCAATATAAGTTTGTAGTATTATGACTCATAAAAGAAAAATATTACCCTTAGATACAAGAATAATATTTTAATCATCTGCTGTGTAAATTCTTTACATACTATTTTACATTTGTACACTCAATCTATACAATTTTTCACTCACACTCATTTTCATCATTGCACAAAATAAAATAATTCCTTCAAAAAGTCAAAGTGATAAACATTGCACAGCTTGTAGAATTGATTCAAAATCTAAAATGAAATTCAATTCAAACTGTACTCATTGTAAAAATTTTCTTTTTGTGTTGTGCGGGCTTAATATTGATCGCTTATTCAACAGATAATTCAATTTTTTTTCATATTATAGTTTGATTTTCATTTGTTTCGCGTTATGAAGGCATTTCATTAAAAAACTATCTTGAAAAATAAAATGAGCCGTTCTCTGCAATAACGACCTAAGTGACAAAACATCGTTTCGAGAAAACAAGGTTTAAAGTTTTTGAAGTGTATTATTTTAAAGCACTCGTCGAGAATTAAAAAACTAATTTTTTGAAAAGGAAGTTACACTATCTCGTAATGAATATTCATGATGAAATTAATAAAATAATAATAATTTATTAGAAAAAATCGTTATCAACAATTTTTCACTTAGGTCGTTTTTCGGGTGAACTACTCAATTATAAAAATATTATTAAAAAATTGATATAAAAATGATTGTTTTCAATTTATTATTACGTTTTTAACCAAAAACAATTTACAATACAATGCGCTCGAAGTAACCAGCTATAGCGCGGAAACTCATGTGCAGTTGCAGCGAGTAGGCGCGACCGCATGTCTCCACTCAGGGGTCTAGTAGCGCGCGTTTTGCCTCCACTTAAAAATTCACCAAAGCTTCAATTTTCAATTTTTTTTTATGATATTTGGTGGGAGTACTTTTGAATAGTTTGTCTACCCATTTTTGAGATCTCCGGGAAAACGACCTAAGGCGCCTTAGGTCGTTATTGCAGAGAACGGCTCAAATGTAGAGCTTAGAAATTTTAAAAATTGTAGTAAAATTTTTTTTTTTAATATATGAAACATAAAATAATTGGATAAAAAATTACGAAACTAAAAATTACTAATTAGAATAAATAAAAATAAGCGACCTAACTTATAGTGAAATTTTTTTTATTGCTATACTTAATCTGAAAGATATTAAAATAGAAAAGAGTTGTGAATGAATCATATTTCGCTACATTTCAACGAATTTAAAAATATTTATAATTCTAGTGTAATAAACGTTGCTTTTAATTAATTCGTGACAACCAAAATTTTGATAGTTTAAAAGTTATATACTATAAACTTCGGAAATCCTATTTCTGCAGTTTAATGAACTTTTTATCCCGAATTCAATCACCGTAGAAGACAAAAAAAAGTGTGGTTTTATATTGGTCGTCTAGAACAATTATATTAGACAGGAGTTAAGCAAAAAATAAGCTAAGACTGGTCCAAGGAACTCAGCGTGTTGCCACCGTAAACGGCAATCTTCATTAGAATCAACAATCTGCATTAGAACTGCAGTTCATGATTAGGAATATTTACAATTTCTACCAAGGCCACTTGGAAAGTTATAAACCCTCATATAAGTCAAGCAATTGTGCAGAATTTTACTAGTTCTTTTGATAGGCCAATTGGTGGAATATGAACCACTACATAGGACAGAATGCTGGGAAGTCTATGACACCGAAATCGTCAATTTTATTTCAAACCGATCTTTCGATACTTGCTTACACAACCGGTAATTAATAAAATTTTACCTATCATAATTGCTACTAAGGCAAATTGGTGGATCATGAATCACCATGTAGGACAGGGTAGTGCGCAGGGATTTCTAAGTCATCAAGATTTAGAGTTTTATTTCAAAACTATTTATTCACTGCGAGAGGAATAAACCACAATAACAATACATCAAATGAATCAACAACCTTCATTAGAACTGCAATTCATGATGATTAGGAATATTCACAATTTCTACCAAGGCCACCGAGTAAGTTGTGAACCCTTACATAAGTCGAGGAATTGTGCAGAATTTTACTAGTTCTTTTGAGAAAGAGCTAAAATAGAACAAGAAGCAACAATTGGCGGACACAAAAAAACATTCTAAAGAATGTTCATAATTGAAAAAAAAATCGTATTCTAAAAAAAGATAATTAAAATTTTAACCTAATTTGGTATGAAACCGAGGGTGTATAATAGTTACGAATCCGTGATGCGCTTATAATAATGCATTAATAATGATTTAATACTACATCAAGTACACCTGCTAACCAGCTCAATGGCTCAAATGATTTGATCAATATAATAATTTTAAAAAAATCTAAAATTTTATTTATAATCTGAAGGAGGAGTTATAGGAAGAATGATTGAATACTACATCAAATACACCTGCTAACCAGCTCAATGGCTCAAACGATTTGATCAATATAATAGTTTAAAAAAAAAATCTAAGATTTTATTTATAATCTGACCGAGGAGTTATAGGAAGAATGATTTAATACTGCATCAAGTACACCTGCTAACCAGCTGAATGGCTCAGACAATTGAAACCTTTAAAAGTAAGAAGGATTACATAAAGAAGGAAATGACGCTAAAATATTTTGATGTTGAAAGACTTGATAAGTATTAAAAAGATTTATATTTTATCATATTTTGAAATGTACAAACTTTTGTTTGTTGATACTACGATAGGATCAATTGAATACTTATTCCTCCTGATGGACTAAAAATAATTCAAAATAAAAGAAATAGACATTGGATTTATCCGTTGAATCCCTGCGATAATCGTAAAAATTTCTGTTTTTCAATTTAAAAGTTTGAATTTGATAATAATAAAAACAAAATGACTATGGATTTTCACCAAGTGAATGCAATAACTCTACAATGTTTAAAAGTTTGACTCGTGAGATTAGAAATGTAGAGTTCAATGCAGCTGCTTAAAAAATTTAAATGTAAAAAGAAAAATATAATTTCAAGTAGAAAATTTACCAAATTGTCTTTTCAGTACAGGGGCTTGAGAGGATTTGTAGGATTTGAAGAACCAGACCACTTTTTCACTCTCAGGTATTTTTTTCGCTAAAAATTAGGATCTAGGTTAAAAATATAAAAGAAACTATTGCAAACCATTTTGCCGCGAAATATAAGTTTATTCTTGAACGAGTAAGCTCTAGAAGTTTTTTTAGCTAAAATCTGTAATGTATTTTGGGAGTTTAATTTTTGTACATAAAAAAATGACTTGAAAAAGTAAGCTGGTCTCCAAATCCTAAGAAATTGGCCCGAGCATCCGTATTAAGCCCAGTAAAATAGTTGAATAATGCATTAAAAATATATTATTTAATAGCAACATCATTACACTAGAAAAAAAATCAAAAATATAGTTATATTACCAAAATGTTTGATTTTAAAAAAGACGAGTAAACTATTTGACCCAACGTTTAATTTTGGTCGTCATCATTATCGTCGTCGTCGTCGTCGTCGTCATCACAACTAACCGTGCTTCTCGTGCGTGATTTTTCGTGGGTGCGCATATGTTTGGTGAGATGGTCGGATCTGTAAGGTAAAAATAAAACATTTAATGTAATACCAATTTTATTGAAATAGTTCAGCCGCCGGTTTTCGAATGCAAACTCGTTGCAATTAGGAATATAAAAAAATGCTATTTGAACTCAGTTTCTTATCCAAGTTTCGATGGTAATGATCGAAAAAGAAAGATAACTACTAGTAACAACTGAGGCATTAACGGCCTATTTCAAAGAATGATATTATATAAATCAAAAATGACATACCTCATGAATTTTTTGGTACATTCTGGACAAGGGAATCTCTTTTCTCCTGTATGTGTCCGAAGATGCCTTTGCAATTCATCAGAGCGTGTAAACTTCTTACCACAAAATACCCAACTACAGACAAAAGGTCTTTCACCCGTGTGCCACCTCAAATGAGCCCTTAAATGAGATGTCTTGCCGTAAACTTTACTGCAACCTGGTATGTGACAAACGTGTTGTCTCTTGCGTGTTACATCACGATTTCTGAAAAAAAGAAAATAATAATTAACTTTAATTTTTTTTCTAATTTTTTAAAAACTTTTTACTAATGATTCTAGTGTACAATTTGTTCAATAGATTAATATTTTTACGAACCTCTCTCCATCACCACAGTTTGGACAAGTACAAGCAACTCTTCTTCTATGTTGCTTATTACCATCGTAAGTTTCCGTTCCACTTGGAGTGAGAGCAGAGATATGCTGTTGAGTCTGTTGCTGTTGTTGTGGTTGAGCCTGAGTTGTTTGTTGCGCTGGCTGTGGCGTCGCTATCGTAGTTCCATTCGATTGTATCGTTTGAACAATTTGCCATTTTCCAGAATCCGTTCCTTCGATGTGAACAGATGTGGGAGTACTAGCCGCGGGCTGGATTGTAGTAGGTTGAACCGCAGATATTACTTGAATGTTTCCAAGACCTGGAATATTTTGGACGGGAATTGACTGAAGAAAGCCATTGTTTAAGCCAGCTGCTGGCTGAAGTTGCATCATTCCACCAACATTAACCCCGCGCATTATACCAGTAGTTTGCTGAGGAGAAAGCCCTGCTATTGCTGAAGCTGGTATCAGAGTTATCTGTTGTCCCTGTGCGCCTACAAAAAAAAAATTGGTTATTTAAATAAAAAAATTAAATTTAAAGATAGATTAAAAAGTTTAAAAAGTTTAATAAAGAGGTACCTGTCAATTTTTAATTAAACTATCAATGAAAATAAAAAAATTAAAGAAAAAATTCAGAGCAATAAGATAAAAGATTTCATTTGACTATTTTAATTTTCAACTGAAGGTTAAGTATTCAAATAAATTGAATGCGTTTTTTCTTACCAGTTAAACTTATGGATTGGCCAGTTTGTTGCATTGCCTGTGTTGCAGCTGGTATATGTATGACTTGGCTATTTGCTAATTGACTAGCATCTAAATTTGTAATATTTATTTTTTCTTCTTTAATTTCTTGAGTAGCAGTCGCTGGTCTCATGGAAGATATCGTTTGAACATCAATTTTCTGCCCATCTGATGTCGTTATTACATTAGAATTTGCTCCTCGCCCTAATTGACCAATACCAACAACCTAAACATTAAATAAATTTGAAGTTAAAATAATTAAAAATTCTCTTAATAAATAAGATTATTTAAAATGGAAAAAAATTTTGTTTTCATTTCAAAATAAAATTAATTAGGATATTTATTACCTGAACACTACCGGTCGCACTACTAGTTGTATTATAGGATACGGTAGTCGCAGCAGATGTAGCAGCTGAGGTTTGCTGCTGCTGCTGCTGTTGTTGCTGCTGCTGTTGTTGTTGTTGTTGTTGTTGTTGCTGCTGCTGCTGCTGTTGCTGTTGTTGTTGCTGTTGCTGCTGCTGCTGTACTTGTTGCTGAAGCTGTTGAGCTTGTTGAATTTGTTGTTGCTGATTTTGCTGTTGCTGTTGTTGAGCGGCTGCAGCGGCGACTTGTTGAACGACCTGCTGTTGAGCAACTTGTTGAGCTACTTGCTGAGCTACTTGTTGACCTTGCAATGACTGTAAAAAGATTTTCATTAAAATCATAAATTTTTAAAAAGCAATAATATTCCTTACTTTTTATATAGAGTAAAAAATGTAAGTTCTTTTTTATAGGTAATGTGTATTGAGACTAATTTTTTTTTTAAATATGAAAAATTACCTGTAAACCTTGTAGCTGTGCTAAGTTAGCTATCTGAACTTGCTGAATCTGACCGTTAGGTGTTATAATTTGAGCTATTTGTGGTGTTTGCTGAAAACAAATTTTCATTCAATATTTTTTATCTTAATATTTTTACAAAAATACATGTTTACAAACTTAAGTATAAATAAAGTTTAGTTTGATATACATTTAATTTAATACTTTCGTTGCAATACATAAAAAAAATAATTTTAATTTTCTTAAAAATGCTAGAAATTTTACTAAAATTTTTTTATTCAAATTTTTTAATGTGCAATTTTTGAAAATTCAAGTTACCTGTGCTATTTGAGGAATCATTTGAGTTGTAGGCATGTTGAAGACATTTGATAGCGCTTGTAAAGGAAAATGTACAGTTTGATAGACGGTTTGTCCGTTGCCAGCTTGTACTGGAACCTGTACGGGCACAGTTTGAAGCTGAAGCTGCTGCATTGGAAACTGAACTGGCCTGACCTGGACGCTTTGACCTGAAACATTGGAATTGACGGCCTCGGGATCTGTCGAATCTGTGCGAATCAACGCGGTTGGGTGAAGAAAAAGCGACAGAGGCAGTAAAACGAAAAACCCAAGCATTAGTACAAGCAAAGTGTAAGAGATAAAAAAATTTGGTTTATTGAGTAAAGGGTGGTTGAAAGATTTTCACACATTTGGTGCAACGAAAGGTTTGTGAGGTTACATTTTTAATGATTATAAAATAATAATCAAATTTTGTGTAAGAAACAACTTAAATCGGGTTAAAGACTCTACTTACAACGTTCAATGATGAAAAAAAATCAATTGGTCTTAATACTACTTAATTTGATGTGCTGTATAGTTTGTTGTGAAAACCTTTACTAAACCAAAACCTATGAATAGTTACTTATGAGAATGTAAAAAAATAACGAGCATTACTGAAGTTTCGCTTTGAAAAAAAAGTGACTGTTAAAAATGTAATAGTTTTTATGAATGATTTAAATAGAAAAAAATCGATGTTTGTGCCATATGTAAGAATAACCCATGTTAGCGCCCATAAACAAACAAACTAAAAAAACCACTAAAAACTGCAAAAAAATTAAAACCACCATGGAGAAAAAAAAAAAAAAAAATCACTAACCAGTAGGTAATTGTACTGTCTGACCAACATTTTGAATAACTGTAGGAAAAACATTGGCCGACCTGACCAAATTGACTGCGTGTGGGTTGATCAACGTTTGGGCTAACTGTCCAGTGAGCTGTATCTGTTGACCATTAGCGGTGGCAAACTGCATGGCAGGCTGTGCCTGCTGAGCAGTGGCCGATGCCGAGGGTATGAAAAGTGCTTCCTGACCGTCGATGTTGACCGTCTGCATTTGAGGTAAAACGCTGTAGGTCAGCTGCTGAGCAGCTTGTTGAGCTTGCGATTGAGTAGCTTGAGCTTGAACTTGCTGGGTCTGTTGGGAAGCCTGTTGCTGCTGGGCCTGGGCGGCTGCAACGGCTTGTTGTTGTGCTTGCTGCAAAACAGCGGCCTGGGCTGGACTGCTCACTAGTTGAGCACCCTGAAAAAAGATATAAATTTTTTTTAGATATTCCAAAGATAAATTTTAATTATTTTATAGTGAATGTTCAAATCATCATTCGATCAAGGATAAATCGAGGTAAAACTTATCAGAGTAGATAATTTAAATTTCAATTCAATTCATATTTTCTAAAAAAATTTTGTCCTCACCCTCGTGTGTTTGGTGATTTTTATGCGTGTATACGTTAATCTTCTTAACTTTGAACACGATTTAAAGTACCTTTTATTTTTAAGAATGTCATAATATATTTCTTTTAATCTTGTAAAATTTTCTTCATAATTTTGTTTTAGTTGACAACTACAACAGTTCATTTTAAAAAAATGAAATTTTTGTTTGAATAAAACTCCCGAAACGTCTCATTACTTAGAATCTCGAACGAGCTATGAAAACTTTACTCTAGAAGCATTTAATGTCTAAAAATACGTTACATTTCGTAATAGCTATTAGATTATACTCGTTTGTATTATAATCTAAATTCAAACTTGAAATTAAAAAGATTACGTAGTATGCCTTATGTGAATCTATGACCTTACGTTATCTTTTTCAGATGAAAATTACAGTTTATCGTTCGGACCTTTTAAACTTTCACCTCTGCCCATGATTCAGTAATACAATTTAATTTTTATTGATAATTTTGTTTTTTATATCAAAAATTTTGTAAAACTTTAAATGCGAATGTTCTTGACAAATTGTTTCCCAGAATAGAAGTTTAATTTTTATTTTTAATATATTTAAAAGAAAAAAAAAAAATCATGAGTATTTACGTTTTGTATGACAAAAAGACGAAAAAATTTGAGGCATATATTTTTTTTTACTTCTATGCATCAAAATGTCAGACCTTATCTCAATACCGAAGTAAAGTAAGCATATTGTAATGGCATAATATTTTCGTCGTCATAAAATAATTATTGAGAGTTGAGTTGCGTGCAATTAAATATTCGTCAAGCTTCATACTTATATTTTGGATCAGAAAATTATAAATGAACTTAATCAGTGAGATTTTGGAGAGTTATTAATACATATACTTTTTTTTTAAATGAAGCACAGTATTTCTGATAGCTTTTTATTTATGGCAGTATATTTTTTATCTTTAGTAACAAAAAAAATGACTGAAATTGAAAACTCGCCGTCAAATGGCTACCGCCCATTAGGATACATAAAAATTTATAAAATTTACATGTTTACTGGATTATTAAGCTTTTTGTTTTGTATTTATTATTTTAAAAAAATATAATACAAATTATGGCTTTCATGAATTCAAATTTTTTTTTTTTAACTCTCTAGTGAAGACACTTTTGAAAAGGCAAAAAAAAAAAAAAAAAAAAAAAACTATTTTCCCGAAACATCAGTAAAATAACGCTTTTAATACAGAAATTCAGTAGTTTTTGTGAGGAAAAGTTTTTTTAATGCCTTTTTTACTATACATTGACTCGACTCAAAGAATACATGTCGAAAATAAAATCAATAAAAATTTTCATAAATAATAAGTTACCTGTAAAAATTGTTGCGGAAGTGCTTGCATGGATATAGTCTGTGCTCTCTGTTGGTCATGTTGCTGCTGCAGCTGTTGTTGAGGCATGAAATTTTGAAGCTGCTGCAGTGTTATAACCTGCGGATGCTGCTGCTGACCAACGTCCTGTTGCTGCTGAGCCTGGCCTGGTTGTGCTTGAAACTGCTGAAACAAGTTGTTGAAGAACCGTATCGGAATCTGCATCGGCACTTGATTTTGCTGCGACTGAGCCTCGAGCTGAGCCTGTTGCTGTTGCTGCTGTTCTGCGGCATCTTGTTGCTGTTGCTGTTGCTGCTGTTGTTGTTGTTGTTGCTGGGCCTGAGCTTGAGCCTCGTTTTCATCGATTTCATCCTAAGGATCAATATTTATTTAGTAAAATTATTGAAAATATTTAAATGTCAATTTGTTTTCCCATAACTGTGTATAAAGAGAATGAGTTTTTTGAAGGATAGGTAGCAAGTAAACTTAGTTCTGGACACTTTTAGTTGATCTTTTGCAAAGTTTTAGTTTCAAAACTTAAAAGTAACGTCAGTGGACAGAAGAAATTCTCTTTGTTACCCAATTTCGACCAAATAGTTAAGTTTAGAAAAATTTGATACAACAATCATTCATTTATCATAACGGAGTAAAAATATCTCGAAACTCCGGACTCCAAGAAGATACATATATTTTACATAAAAAAAAATTTCTTTTTTCAAGTTTGAAAAATATCAACTAATAAAAAAAGTTCTACAGACTGTTATCAACTTTCTTTATAATATAAAATAGTAGAGCTAAGAAAAATGTTATTGAAACCTCAACCAAGCAGCATTAGTTGCATAGTAAACGAAAATAGATTCAAAAAATCAAATTGTTATCGTAAAAGAACTATTCAAATCTGAACGTGTAATAACAATTGAGTTTATCATCCTGAAAAGATTTACAACACAACAAACATTGTCACGATTATAAAAAAAGTCGTTTTACACTTATTTCAAATTTGAAAAGCTCAAGAGTTTTATCTGTAGATATTTAATGTGAGTTACATGTGTGAAAATTTATATAATTGAAATAAATAACTAAACAACGAATTTTCTAAACAGCTCAAATCACCAGTCAAGTATAGACAGTATATAGACACCCAAAGCGTATTTTTATTTAAAAGAAAACATCTAGTAAATGTCACGACAAGTGGATGCCCTGACCTGTATACATCGCTTCATTCTGCCGATATTTGCGAACAAACTTCTTTCGAGTAAAAAAATTAGTTTTTTACGTGCGGCTTTCGACTAAATCTCGATAGCTAAGCGATTGGTCTGCATCGCTTGCAGGAAGTTCCGTTTTCCTGTGAATAGAATTCGTTTTTGTCAATATTTACTTGATAAATAATAGACAAGATTCAATTTTCATTCATATATTGTATGAAGTAGGTAACAAGCCCTGCGCATTCCGACCCTCTACAACAAGTGGTTTACTTATATTTACCACGCTTTTTTTCATCAAAGGTGTCGTGGTACACTGTAAAAAAAGTTTTAGTAAAATTACCTCGATCATCGATGTAAAAATCGAGAACATCGTTGACCGTATAGTAAATTACCCCGCTCTAAATGGTAACTTAACCAAAAAATGTAAATTTAAAAATTACTCCGCTGGTCCACGTTCCTATTTTTTACATCGTTGATCGGTGTAGATTTACCGAATTTCAGTAAAACTACATAACTCAACGATGTAAATTTACGATTTCTGGTTAATTTACATCGTTGAGCTAGGTAATTATACTTAAACTATTTTTTACAGTGAACGATAAAATGATGCACAATAAAAACCAGACGCACATTCAAAATTTAGAAACGCCGTAAAAGCAGTGATTAAGTGATTAAGAACTCGAAATAAATACCGCGATCGAATCTCCACGTGGCCTCGTTGGGAGTATCCTCAAAAGGCGGGCCCACATTTAGTGGATCCACGGCTCCTGATGAGGGAGGACCCTAGAGTACGCCCCCCTCTCCCCCTCTATGCGCGCGCACAAAGATTTTTTGGTACCACACGATTGTAATCTCGATCTTTAATTTTTTTCATAAGCATCCTCAAGAGTAAGGCAGTCTCTCTTTGAGAGACGTAGCCGGGGGAAAATTGAATGTAAAATCGGGTCGAGCGATTAGGTAATGGGAATTCACTCGATTACCCCGGAGTCCGGACACAACAGTTGTCGGAGCGAGCGAGAGACTCTGCAGGGGTGGCTTATTTTTTATAATCCCACCCCGGGAGTTTTCGGGGGGAGGTCCCCTCGCGAACCCTGCACAAAGGCTCTCCCTACCGACCGCCCACTTACCCTATTATGCGAGCCAAATCGCACGCGGGAATTATTTTACGCAACGATTGTTCTTTATTTTTTATTTTTTTATTTTTTTTGCGTCAGGACGAGTAGTTTGGCATGAAATTTGTCAATGATAAATTACAAGTACGACTGGGTTTGGTTAAGTCGAGCCGCTTTTTATTTTAAAATTTAAAATTGCGATTTGGAACACTGCACAGTTGTTGTCGATAATTTCTACTATACCGTATTCAAAACTTTAGTCATATAAGAGCTTACTGATGGTCATTTCGCATCTATAACTATCAAATTAAAAAAAAAACTGATATAATAAAAAAATACATGTATAGATTAGGATGTATAGACCTACAGCTGTACGGTTTCTTTTTTATCTTTTGTTATTCTTCAATTAAAACTTAACAAGTCAAGCCGTTTAATTCAATTAATTCGTATTTTTAATTTAGACATTTTCTTCAGTCAAAATGATTTTGCAACTACTTACATTAGACACTTGTAACTAATTTTTAGAATTTGGGTAACCATTAAGATAATTCCGAAAGTTTACATACATGTCTGTATTAATAAAAAATCAATAAATTAGTTAAGTAATCAAATTAAAATAGACCGCGAAAAAAAGAAAGGGGAAGAAACTGCGTTCGTAAAAATTAAAAAAAAATTTTAAAAATACTACAACGGCTACTTCTCAAAGCTGCATCGAGTGTCAAACTTAAGAAGCTACATCTGCTGCAAAAAAAGCGAGTGAAAGGGGCATCGCCAGGTTCGGCGATCCCCCAACCGAAGTAACAAGTCGCGGTACCAAAGGCACAATATCAACTGGTACCCTTCTTCCCGGTAGTGACAGCAGCTGCTGCTTCAGAAAAGAGGGAGGTACCCCATCGGTTCGGTTCATCATCACGGCCCTCTCCTTTAAAAAGGGGGATGAATGCAGCTCAACCCGCCCACTCGAGCCCCTCGCTCGCGCGCGAGATAACCCGCAGGCCCTCGGCGCGGCGACGGACTTCACCGGCTGTGATACGGCGGCGCGCCGGCAGTGCGGTGGGAGACCCGGACCCCCCCGAGACTCCACCTATATATAGTAGGAGCAGCCCGAATAAACGCCCACCCGCGCACCGCCCGTGGGATGATTATTATACGCCACGTGCTCTACTCTCCCTGCAAAGATGCAAAACATCAACACAAGGATTCCCTACCACGTGCTACTTGTACCCTTTGGGGGACGAACCGTCACTGAGTACTCTGTTATTAGGGTTTTTACTTTCTTTTTTTTTCGACCCTGATATGCAGTGATTCATGTTATTTGCTAAAATTTTTTTTTCGGAACGGTGCTGTAATCACGGTTGTCATGCTGGGAGATGAATGACAAGTGAAAAGTTTTTGATGAGCTATATAATTTTCAATTAATTTGACTGAGTTCAAGTGAAAGATACAAAAAACTTTGCAAATTGATTTTTTGAGAAATTTACAATGGTGCAGTTTATAATGAGAAATTAAATTTTTGCAAAATTGATAATAATAACTTTTTAATTTATTAAATTGATAACAACAAATTTTGTATGTATTTACCCAAGTCAATATTTTGTGGAGTTGAATTTAAAAAAGACTCATAAATTTTATTTATTTGAAGTAAAAATGCATATCTATTTATCAAAGTATCAAGAAATTACAGAAAATTTAAAACCTTACATTTTATTATATTTTTGTCATTTAATGTAAAAAAATGTATGTTTTTAAAAAATCGGATTGCAAATAAAGCTCGATACAATACATAAATGCACCTCGGGTAATATCTTTCTACAGTTTCCTGTATACAGTCTGAAGCTTAAAATGATCACATCTGCAATTTCAGCAGTAATACTAAAACGGAATGCAGTTATTTTTAGATTTTACATCTTCACTCGACAAAGACTCATCAAGTCTGGAATAGTTACACTTACAATCATCTCAACAGAATATGCACCACATTTACTTACTAGCACGCCTCAGTCACAGTAAATGATAGAAAGAAGTAGTAACAATGATCAAAAGCTTACCTTATCAGATTTAACTGGAGAAGCTGAAGTCTGTGCCATGCTGCGAATATCTATGACAGCTCATCAAGTTTTATACTGCTCAACACTTATTTTTAAACACCGATCAGATTCTACCTCGAAAATGTAACATTAGCTGCAATTTGTTTAGATCCACTGGCCAGATGCATATTTAGCAGTTACAAATCACACACCTTCACCTCCGCCACAGGCTGTGCTGCAGTTGTTCCGAAAGAGCCCAAGGCTGCCGCCTTCGCCGTCTCAGCTGCTGCAGAAAGTTTTTTATACACCTGCAGCATAAAAACGAATAAACTCGTGAAACTCAAGAAAAAAACGCACACAGCCTCGTCACGAGGTGATACGTAAGAAGTCAGTGTGTGAAAAAGAGAAGGACGAGGGGGAGGAGAGTGGAAAAGAGAGAGGGAGAGCAAGTCGGAGCAAAACTTACGTGAAAGCGAGCAAGACAGAGACGGAGTTAGAGAGAACGCCGAGATAGGTGTGTCGTTTCTGGGAGGACGCCTTCCCCCTTTTAACGTGACGCCTCGTTTCGGTGCCTGTGAGCAGTCTGAACGAACTATCCAGCCAGCCTGCTCACATAGTCACATATACTATCGCACGGTGTGCAAAAATCTGTGAATGAGGCGCGCGCAGACGCTGTTGGATCAAAATTTCTGACTGTCACAAAACTGGTTTATTTTGCTTAAGCTTGACTATTCAATATCTTTTGTAATTTAATTTTTTGTATTTACTTTAATTACTAAAAATTCCATGATTATGAGCAAAATAATTCATGATTGTAGAAACCTGCTGATTTATAAATGATATTATTTGTAGTTGGTGACCGTCACAAGACGAGGTGCGTTCGATTCGAGTCGAATCATTCGACAAGTAAGTACATTATGCAGCTTTTCCAACTAAACGCTTTCTGCCTTGCTTCGATTCATAACTTTGTTTTCACTCGTTTTTGTAAATTCTATAAGAATTATAATTCGGCAATAAGATAAAATTTAATTTGAAAAATATTAATTTAAAAATACCCTTTAGGAAATACTACGACTATTTTGGAGCTAACTTAGGTCGCTAGTGGCGAGGCTGCTTTATGCATTCCCACTACTTGTTTTTTATCTTGTTTTGGATTTTTTTGACTCTTTGTCTGAATGTGTCAACTAACGAACCCCAATGAATGAAAAGAATAATCAGAGATTAATAATAACTCAAAACCAAGGTCATTCTTATTCTTTCTTTTTGAAATAATCGGAGTAAATTTATATTTTATCTGAGGTAAAACGAAACAACTTATAACAACCAGCAGTATACTTATTCGATTCAACTTTGGAAGCAGTTTCCGCACCGATTCAGGTGGCACGGTGTGTATACGTACATTTAAATGCACATTCGATATATACCTGGGTATGTACTACCTGAATCCTTGCGGAAGCTGCAGGTATGGTAAAAACATCTGCAAATTTTTCAATCCATTTTAAAATTTTCAAAAAAAAACCACGATAGGCAGTTTATTGGTCACCGGTCAAACCAAAACATTTCGAATGAGTATATTTTAAAACACGCCCTCGTAGATGAAATAGGCGTACGACATATATACGTTACATACGGCTCTTATAATAGCCCGGCAAAGCAGATGTTCGAGTTTCTCGTCGGCTCTCCCCTAAATTTCCAAGCGGCGGAGCGAAAGAGACGCACGGTCGAAGGGGAAGGGAAGAGGGGGAAGAGGCAGTCTGACATGCCTACCTGCGGGGCAGCCCATCGCGTCCTGCGCACCTCAATTTAGAAACCGAATATTACCCTCCCACCCACACTGCGTGATGGATAAGATAACAATCGATATTCGATTTGGGATAATAATACACCGTTACGATGAATGATTTTTTTCTTTGAAAAAAAAAATACAACGATTATCTGGGAATTGGTTGAGTTTCGATGATTAGGTACCTACTCCGTTCGAATAAACAGATTCTGCGAAAGTAATTACGTTCGAAATTCGAATTCCCACTCCCTGTGAGTATTTCCGACACGAAAATACCTATAGAAAAAAAAATAAAGTAGTTCATCCTACGTCGCAGTTGACAGAGAAAAATAAAGCGAAAAAAAAGAAACAAACCGCTGCACAGTAGATTACTCACCTTTTGAGGTTATGTCAGCCAGTAGCAGTAGCGGTCGGTTGGTTTTCCGCGGCTATCTCCTAGTTTGAAAATCCAGACGCGGGAAGAAAGTAAAAGCACGTGGGTTTTGTCCCCGTAGTAGGCGGATACGCAGTGCAACTCCTTCCTCTTTTCTGGGGGCAACAAAGCCCCGCGCGCACAAGCGACCCGGTAGTTGCAGCGAAGCGCGCGCGACTGACAGAGAGGGAGCGAAGCCGAAACTCGAAAGAAAGAAAGGTGCCGGGCGGGGCAGCGACGCGATTGGCGCGACGATGCCCGGGCGCATACCGAGCCGAGCGACCCGAGCCCCCCGCGGGCCGGACCATCCCCCGAGAAAGGAAAACCCAGAGAGCTGGCTGACTGCCTGCCTGCCTCATGTTTGGTCCCCCCCACCTCCCTCGATTGGGGGAGTGCGGAGGACGTCAACGCCTGCCTGCCCCGCGACACCACGTGCTTTTTCCTACCCGAATGGATGCTCCGTCCCTTACAATTTTTTTAACTATTTTTCAACAACCTTATTGAATTCGCGGGTGGTTTTTGATCTGGCACTGATCTGGTGGTAAGGGCGATACCCATCATTAGGTTTTCTGTACTTGAATAAACCTTGTTTATATGTTTACCTTCACTCTCAAATCATGGATTCCAATTTTTCTTCTAATTTTAAATCAAGGTAGCATACAATAGTTTAAAAATTTTTTTTTTAATTTATTGATTTCAAGATAGTTTCGTAGAATATATCAACGTCCCTCAAAACCTTGAGTTGTCGAGCAAACAATTGTGACGGCTTTCCTTATCTAAATCCCAAAGGAAAACGACTTGAAAGAGATAATTATTTCCAGACTTTCCGTTCTGATATAAAAACCAAAGAAATTCATTTTATTGAAAAATAATTAGTCCAGAGAGCACGTGTAGGGTTTAGGTACAACGCGGGATGGGAGGAGCCGCTGGCGTCCTATATACAATAGCGAGCCAAGTACAGTACTCATCAGGTTCACGCCTCAAGATAGTTTGCGCGCGCGCGGCCTCCTCATAGGCGTAACTAATGATGCCCCGCGACCGAGGGAGGACCCATCAACCCGTAGTGATTTTTAGAATTTTGACATCATTTTTAAATCAACCAATGCAAATTTTATTTTACCAACTTCACATTTGATCTCTAGTGGCCCATGAACCTTATCAAAGTGTCATGGATCAGTTGAAGGCAGGAGTTATGCTTGAGAAAAAATCAAGCTGAATTCCTTCAAATGAAAAGCAACCAGTGCAAACACTCGTCGTGAAATGCGTTACCGTTAATAAGTCAATAAAAAAATTTCAATTTTCCAGTCTTTGTCAGAAAAATTACTCTGCAAACATTATTCAGTATTCCCATAACACAGATGTTCCCAAATGAAAAAAAAATCCGCCTACAAAAAAAAAAACACGACCGCGAAAATTCATCTCAAAAACACGTTTACACAAATTAAACTTACAATTACAAAGAAAATCAACAATAAATCTGAAGTCAATAATAACTTATGTAGTTTTTGAAAAACTTCGTCGCACAAAGAAGTGAACAGCTTAAATTTTAGTAACCGGTTGCTTTCCACCTGCAGTTTTCCGAAGTATGCGTCGCGAGGGGCTGTGCACTCCAAAATCACTAAAAGAATCACACACAAAAATCAATATAATCAATAAAATATCAATTTCATTTCAAGTAAAAATCTTCGAAAAATAATATTTTTAACAAAATATCAACTGAAATTAATTCCAAGGCTCTAAACACTTCAAATTTGCCAAAAGAATTACGAAAGAATCACAAAAGAATCATCAATGATTCTGGAGTGCATAGCCCCTCGATGCGTCGGCATAGGTAAAAAACACAGAAACCACCCACCCACACCCCGGACACTTGCGGGCCTTGTGTCAAATTCGAGAAAAGTTGTAAATCGGGACCCAGAGTGTGACGAAAAAAAAGCAGAGAAAAATCCGGATTTTTTTCAAAAATTTCTTGGTTTTTCAAGTTTCAAGCTAAAATTAATTAGTTGTATGTGTTGAGTAACTGTCATTATTAATGTATATTATCAACAATTTCTCTTACTTTATTACAAACTTCGCTCACGCTTTTTAAAAAGAAAGGAGTTTTTAATATTCTTAATAGTGTTTATAATATTTTGAAATCGGAATATAGCAATACTATATTTCCTATAGTCAAAACGTTAGTTATCAGATTCATGATTCAGTCTTTCTTCGTGTCATTGTCAATTTTGATGGGGAATCGCGGAGTGTTTTGGAATAATATCTTATCGAGAGTTGAAATTTGTGATTTATGATTTGTATCAGTCTTAACAGGGAAAATTTAAAAACTTAAACAAAGTCTATGCATCCAGTCCTGATTTACAGATTTTCCGATAAGCTCGCAGACGCGTCTTTGTGAATGAAAAATTCGATAATTCAGGTCTTTCATCTCTAACGTGAGTGAAAATAATAGGCTGACTTACGTTTCTCAAACAATCATTCAAACTAATAAATTGAATTATAACTATGAGTAACGTAATATGACATAATATGTTTGAAAAATTCCCAAGATGTTTACTCTTCAGTCTTCAACAAAAAAATCCGTTGGGCTTGCAAGCCACGCTTCATGAAGCCGGCCGGCCTGGCCATTTTTAAACTCACCAGCAACTTTTGCAATTATAGATTGAATTATAGTTTTATATTTATTAACAATTAAATTTTCTTCACGAAAAATGTCGATTTATTGTCGTTGTGGCGTTAAGTAAAATTGTATTGTCAGTTTATTTTTTTAAAGTATATTGAAGATTTTTTTCTATTCGTTGATATCTTTCTTTGATATCTTTCTTTGAGCATCCTATAAACATGGAATTTCAATAATTTTTGTCACGCATTATGAGCAAGTGACTTAAAGAAATATATACAATCAAACAATAAGAGCGTTTATTTACTATAATATTAGGGTAATCCAGACTACACAGTATTATAAATTACAGATTGTTAGAACCTTGTAGTTTCAAAATACAACTTTGAAGTTTTAGAAAAATGAGGAAAAAACGAGAAGCACTTTGTTCTATGTATTAACTCCTGGGTGGTCCTTCTTGACTAACAACTTTTATGGCTTTGCAGAAAAAATACCAAACTGGATGAAAACTTAATTTTGAGGTATGTACATTGATAAAATTTTGTAGGCAGTTGGCTCTGGCGTGTTCCCAAATTACGTCGGCTCTAAAACCGCGATCGTCAGATAAATTTAGAGTTATTATTTACTGAGAACCTTTAGTATGTGTATTATTTTCCCAACTATCTGAAGTTATTATAAAAAATTTCTTTAAAAGTCAAGTATAAATTTAAAATCAGCATAGATCACTCATAGATTTGCGAGTAGTTTGACAAACGCGAGTGGTTATTGCGAGGCATTTTAAGAGTCTCACGAAAATTAATAGTTTTTTGAGTTCTGAATAAAATTTGTAGACTCTGATTTTCTAAGAATCATGATTTTAAATAATTTATTTTTATTTCTGCAAGCCTGTGTGCAGCTAATTAGATAGCAGGGAGTATTTATACTCTGTATATTACACTTGTAAATATAAATACCAAAATAATTTTTCCCGATTTTTTTTATTGATTCAAAAAAAAAAAAAACTGTTATCCTTAATTTTGAACAATATATCAGTATAATAAGTGTATCGATAGATCAAATATAATTTTGAGTTTAGTTTTATATTTTAATTTTTAAATGTTTGTGCTAAATGGGGTGATCGGTCACATTACTGATTACGGTCAGCGTACGTACATAGGTTCCACCATGAACCTATCCATCTTGAAAATTCGTCAGTGCAATGCGCGCCAACTGCATCATTGATCATCATGGTAGATCATCCGCACAGTGCTAGAAAGACTTTCTAGCTCTGTGATCATCCGGCAGGCCACGTGTTGAGTTTACTGTTTTATTAAATTCACGAACAATTACATTAAACAATTTTTATACTGATTAACAGCTATAACCATTTCTTCTAATGGTATATGAAAGTATCTTTTACTAATAAAACAGTTAACAGTTCGCAGATAAACGTTGTAATTTTGAAAATCATGAATTTCTTCAACTTACATAAATGCACACATATACAGTAAGTTAACAGTTTTAAGATAATAAAAATAAAAAAAAATAAAAGAAAATTGATTTTTTGCTTAAGGAAAAAATTTATAACTACATTCATGTTAACAGGAGATTTTGGAAATTAATAAGTTTGCAATTTATTTTAAAATAAATTTGGTTTCTAAAAAAAATTGGCAAATTTGATTGAAACACTCAAAAGTTATGTGGAGCAAGATTTTCAGAGAGATTTCAAAGGTATGGATAAAATAATATAAAAAATATAATAAAAAGCACAAATCTTATATTACTAAAAAAGTTTTTATATCCTTTTTTTAAAATTTTGAAAAATAATGTTATATTCTTGATACTTAAAATATTTTATACAACATTAAAAGAGCACTCTTTTTAAGTTATTTAATTATGTAAAGTATTTAAAAATTAAAAATCAAGCTTCATTCAAGTAATATAATTTAAAAATACATGTTTATTATCATTATTTATGTTCGAAATGATTGTGTGTTTACATTGAATGTAAAAATATATTTTCATTGTTTTGTAGTCTATTTCAATAGCTTTATTTGCACTAATGAACTGCCAAATTGTACCTGAGTTGTGTACAAAGTATTTTTTAAGATTGTTTTTAACATAAGCTATTGTTTAGTTTTGATAATTGCTCATGCTGCAATTTAGAATAGGTTCTTGTCAATTTCAATATCTTTAAATATTTGACGCAGATTAATTAAAAAATTTTTTTATTTAAGTTAAATATCTCTTGTAAGGTCTTTTAAAATTTTTAAAAAGACCTTACAAATAAACTTGATAAAAATTAACTTTTAGAAAAATTTATCATAACTATTTTCTTGTTTCAGCTGTTAAAAATACAATCGCCATTTTTCAGTACCTGAGACTGAAAAAATCAAATACATGTATTCCAGTGAAATACTGGATTCTGGTGCTTTTTAACCTTGCCTCAAAATTGCCAGCGGTAAGGATTAAAGCATTACATGTGAAAAATTCAAGAATTTTTCTTTTAATTCTTCTAATTAGAAAATGTTTCTAATTTACAATTTTTCCTATTCAAAATATAATCCTATCTTGTGTGTAATTTACATTTTTGATCCTTGTAGACTTACCAGTTAGTTAATTCAAGTGTAATCTTTGTTCTAAATAAAATTACCCTAATTGCTTCCTTTTTTAGTTACTTGTAAGTGACAGCTGTATTATTTGCAGCAAGTCCTCATACAATATAATTCCTTTTGAATTATCAAATTTATCTTCTGTTGAATTTAATAATTCAATACTCTATCAGGACAAATATTTTGTGTAAAAACAAAGTTCTGAAATAATCAACCTTATTATGACGTTAATGAGTCGAGAGAAATTATTTAAATTAATTAGGCTCTAGCTTCATATTGGTCAACACCCTGCTGATGTGCCAAAGTATGATGTACGGCAAGAAGCTTTGAAGGAGCAACGTTGGCACAGTTACTTACTTCGCAGGCCACGGCATCCCGGGTAACAACTAAAAGTCGGAGTGCATATTTAAGATTCGGAGAAATATTCCGGTCGACATAGCTGTTCGGGCAGCAGCAGTAGTGGGTGGCGTGAACCCTGACCATCAGGATCGGTAAACTCTGGACACCCAGAAGCTTTTACCTTGTGAAAGTTTTTCATCCCCAATAATCTTGTTTCGGGTCCTACAAGTCTTGAAAAGAACTCCATGGCATTAGCGGGAGGACCTCCTCATTGGCGCTTTTTCTCCATATAAGTCCTCACTATGATGGTCAATGCGTCCAATTCCTTTGAACTCCAATAAGTGTATTATCCTTAATTATCCTTAAAAGGAATCTTAACTTTGATTTCACGTTAATGAGTCGAGAGAAATTATTAATAATTTTATTTCTAAATTTCTTACAAATTAATTAATCGTATTTATATTATTATTTCAAACAAAATGAGAGTAATCTAAAATATGTTGAAATTTTTGAATAACATTTTCTATCTAATTATTATAAAATTTTTTTAGAATTAGTTAATTTCATCTCAAAAAATCAAAAGAAATTTGTGTGAAATAACTTTATCTAACTTAAAAAACAATTTTGAATTGAACTATGAGACATTTGAAATGCTCTGTAATCCTTTTTCAATTCATTTCTCTGAATCTTTTTGAATTGTATTTGCAATAAAAAAAATTAATAAACTCTAATAATAGTATGTATGAATCCAAATTTCAACAAACTCCTAGTTGAATCAACATTGGTGAGTCGAGAGCAATAATTTTTATTGATTGCTAATATTGTTAAGCAAAACAAAAAGCAAATTATTTCTAGAAAATAGATATAGAACTAGAACTAGATATAGAAAATAGAAACAATTAAGACAAACTGAAAGGAATCCAGATAATATGTTGTGGTATGAAGTAACAATGAATAAATAATTTTTAAGCTTCTTTGAAAGTTTTTTGTAATAAATATTACTGTATAATAATAGCTTGAATACTGCTAAAGTTAGTGTCGTAACGAGTACACAGATACTTGAAAAATTTATAAAGTTTTTAAATATTATTAGAATAATTGATTCAGTAAGTTGCAAATGTAAAATTGTATTTTTGAATAAAAAATTTTCATGATATCATACACCTTTGTTTATTTTTTTTTTACTATATTTATGAAATATATCTTTTCATTTTTAATGCTACTTAATTTATGTTAAAAAACTCCTTACCATAAAATAAAATTAATTATTATTTTCGTGAAGCAAAGCTGGATATTTTATTAAAAGTTATAAAGGAGGTGAGGTACATAAAAATATTTTATCCTAGCAAAATAGTTGCTTTAGTGAGTGTTTATATTTTTGTAAATTAATTTTTATACCACAAGTTATTTAAAAAAAAAAAAAAAAAAAAAAAAAAATTAAAACTTTAATAATTTTTGGAAAACACTTGGATTATTTAATTTAATAATTTTCTCTGCAGACTTGTTAAAAATTATTAGTAGTAAATTATTATTATATGTAATAAAATATTTTGTTAAAAATTTATTTTAAATTTTAGATCTCATAGACTTTTATTGATAAAATATTATTTCATAGCAGTAGCAGAATATTGAATACACTGAATATAGTCCAGCTTAAAGTATTCAAATAAATACAAAAAATTAATGACAATCTTCTCTTCTGTTTCAAAGTTGTTTTTTTTGCAATAAATAATAGCAGTTTTTAATTTTAGCTTAAGCAATAAATCATGGAAAATTAGTTTTCATTTAGAACAGGGATTGAAATTACAACAAAATTCAGTTAAAATGTATATTATTAAAAAGAAATTTTTAAAACTTACAACTAATTTTTTCATATACAGGAAGACCAGAACTTATCACACGAAAAACGTGCACCGAATACAATAAATATATTATATACAATTCTTTAGTTTAACAAATCTCTTACATTATATAACAACACATTAACTTACTATTAAACAATAGAATAATATAATCTTAATGCTGCCACAATTTATTATTGGTAAATTTTTTTTTTTTTTTTTTTTTTAGACCAAGCTAAATAATATTAGAGTTTAAATAAGTTTTCACACAACTATGAAATTTTTGTAAATAACAGACAGTTACAAATTTCAAAAAAGTTGATATATACAAATAATTTTTTTTTTTTAAGTTTTTTTTTATTTAGTTATTATTACAATTTTAATTAAAAATCAAAGTTATTTGCAATAAAACTTTTTTTACAAAAACAGATGAAACAGTTAATTGTTTAAAAATCAATATAAAAAATTAAATAATTTTATCAAAAATTTAATATAAATTTAATTTATGGTATTTTAAAAACTTTCTTTTGCACTTTCATGATTTTTATCATAAACATGACTCTTGTTAAACCAAGAATTTATTAGTATTTACAAAATGAACTAGTATCTCAGTCAAGCAATGTGCACTTATTTAAAAAAAGTATTCTCAAAAAGTATATCACTCATGCTTTCCATAAATCCATTCATCAAAATTTACTCAATACTGCGCGTTTTTCATCATTTAACTTTAACGTTAAATAAATTGGTAAACGGTACTTTTTTTCTTGAAGTTTTTTTAAAAGCAAACTTTACAAACACTAATATGAGTATAAGGGCTGATGTTGCATATAGTACAACACAAATACTAATGTCAAAGATTGTAAAATCCCAGCCTAACTTACGCATGCTAGCTCCTGAAGTCAATCCAATGTTGTCATTATCTTGATGGTTTGTTTGTTCACTATCGCCTAGGTCTTCACTAATATTAGATTTATTGTATTTCTTCTTTAGATATCTTAAAACTTCATTCTCGTTCCAATCTCCGCTTGAGAATTTACACTTTGGACAATTTTCTGCTGAAGGATACTGAATTTTCTTGTGTTCTGGATCTTCGGTTTCGTCACCAGCCAATCTTTCGTTCACCTGGTTGTGAGCCCTCCACAACCACATAATAGAATCGTCGGCACTTCGTGATTCAAAAATATTCTTCTCTTTGGACATTTCTTGGAAATGATTAGCACAGTCAGCACAACCAAAAAAGTTTTTGATGTAACCATGCATAGCTGTTAGTACAGATGGATGATCATTATCATTAACATAATCAAATTCAGCAGCAGCCACGGTCAATGTGTGAAACATAGTCCATAATCCACAGGGGTAGCCTCTGTAACTCGGTTGGCTGCCTTTACAACCAATGTAAATTTTCGGTTCTGAAAATTCAGCTTGGTATTCTCGTTCTTTTACTTTTACTTGCTCCTTAAATTCTTTACCTGTTAAATTATTTTTATTTTCGACGTATTCTTTCAGTGCATGTAAATAAATTTTCGTTTTTGGTGAGTGGACAGGAAAATACAGTGCTATGACTTTCAAGAATTTTTTAAGTGCTTCTAATTTTTCCCCAAAAATCACTTTTACTCTTGGAATTTCATTGTTTAAAGCCTTGTGGAGGGCAGTTTCTAAATCTAATCGATAAAGTTTATCTTCCTCATCATGAGACTTTTTTGGTAAATTATGAGTTTTCACAACTAATTTATTTACATTATCTTCATTTACTGCATCCAAATTCTCTTCTTTGATATCAGCGGAAATATTCTTAGATTTTAAGAAAGTTATAATAGCATTCCTTATACCTTCTCGTGTACTGCTATCAGTTTTTAATAGAGTTTCTGAGTTATCTCTGTCTATAGCAATTACACTTGGAAACTTTGATATTTTGTGCGTAACAGAAAGGGGTACATTCTCTGAAGTTACTCTCCTTATTATTATGGTATCTAGTTTGTGCAAATCCAAGATTACTTCAGCTCCCAAATGAGACTTTGGTTCTTCAAAAATCAAAAACTCATATTGGGTTTTGCTTGTAACTGTCTGCCATAATTTTTCCGGTTCTGCACCACTAAATTGGAAAAAAAAGTAAATTTTAGTGTGTTTTTCCATAAAAGCAAATGATGTAGTAAACTGCAAGTTATATTCAAATAGTTAATATTTGCTTAACTCAATAATTTTTTAAATTAACAGACAGAAAAAACTATAATTTTCCTTTGAATATTTAAAAATTGAATTCACTTACCGGTAAGGAGCAATGTTTGGCCAGGATAAACCTCCCCTTTGTTGAAGCTGTTCATCAATTAAGATATTAATGAGTGATTCAATTATTCGATTGATATCATCATTTTTATTCATTGTATGTCCCAAAAAATCCTCGTTGGTGCTGACGGGAAAAAATTTAATACTTGGGTAACTCATAACTTCATAATTTCTACACAGTGGAGTATTATCTTCATTTGCACAATCAACTGCTGCCACCACAACTATGTCTCTCCACCCTGAAAAGAATACACACTAAAATGAAAAATTGGAATTTGCAAGCTATAACTTATAAATGTAAATTTTATTAAATAAAAAGTAACATGAAGAAATCACTGGGAACAATAAATTTTTAATTTAAAGAGAAATTTTATTTTTTTAAAGCGTACAAAACATATAAGATATATAAAGATAAGAAGTAAATACTGAAATAAAATTTAAAATGTATATTTAATAAAATTAAAATAAGGTTCTATAAATTAACAAAAATTTTCTAAATTAAAAAATTTTTTTTTAAATTGCTTTTTTTTTTATTAAAAGGTAAAGTATCTTATCTTATAAATAAAAAATTAATAATCAAATTAAGAAGTGAAATTAAAATTTGTACAAGTCAATCAAATACTATTTCTCAAATTTTGCTAAATTTATTTTTGACAAAAAATTTGTTATTTTTCCAATCATTATAGGTATCAAAAGAGTGAGCTGTAAAACTTAATTTTCACCAAACCAATTATGACAAACACATGTTCATAGCACTCTCAATTATCAATTATTTGATAGCAGGTCATGTTTAATTGACTCAAGATTTCATATAAATTTTAGAATTAACTCAAGAACAATAACTAGATTATTAAATATACTTTAAATTAAGAAATTTAAGTCGAATTTGTCAGAGAAAAAAGTTCTTACCATGAATACTGCTTGCTAGATTTTTCCAGATGGGTGCAAATCTATGACAAAATCCGCACCAACTGTTGTAGAACTCGACCATCCACGCTCTTTTGCCATCGTAAACGTTTTTCTTAAAATTCGTGTCATTGAGCACGAAGACCCGGTCACTGGAGTTGTACAAACCCGGGTTTTCTTCGGGGGCCTCGGACTCCTTTCCGTCGATCGCCCTTGAGTGAACAACAGCGATTCCGACGACGACCCCGACGAAAAAAATTATCAGGGTGATCCGCTGCTTGTCCATGACTCCCGCAGACACTTCATAAGAGTTCCCCTGAGCTCCCGAGGATTTTCTCAATAACTGTGCGTGTTTATGTTTTTGGCTGCTGCAAGAAGCACTTCACTTACTGCATTGCACTCCGAAACTGACGACTGCTTGCAGGCGCGTATATACGTGTATATATATATATACCAGGAAAGCTGTCAGGTGTGTTGTTTTGCTTGCCGCACTCTGCACGGATTATCAATGGCGCACGAAGAAAAGTGTCAGCGGCGGAGCGGCCTGCGGCAGACACGAATCGCGCCGCCGACCGCCGATGACCATTAGACCAAGGCAAAGAGTGGGGGGAGAGCTGTGCCGCAACCTGTTATTACATACTTTGTTTTATTTTTAATTTTTTTTTTCTGTACCTATAAAAGGGAAAATTGCAGTGGATGTAAGTTGTTAAGCGAGAGTACCGGTTACTGCTGAGTGTAATCACCTACAATCTATCCATTGATATTTTGAGAAAAGGTATATGCATGTATGCGTGAGCTATTTTTAAAAAGAATATATCTGTACCTACTTTTTTTATTCAAAGACTAATATTAAATAATATCTAATGAACTAATTCACCATAATTATTTTTTAAAAATATTTAATCGGATGGTAGAAAAATAATTTAAGAAGAGTTTTAAAAGTAATAAATAAACTAAGTTGGACGCACAAACAAATCATTATTAATGTATGATTATAAATAAATAAACATTGATAAAAGTCGAGTTGCTACGCACTTGCTAATGCCCTGTCTACACTAGTGCTTTAAGCACAGCTTTACTTAATTATCTTTCTATCAGTTATGTATATATATATAACACTGCGTATTTAGAAAATATGTAAGAAAACTTTGTTTTTATCTTAAAACTAAAAAAAAACTGCACTTCAATTATATACGAACGAGATATAATAATTAGTATAAGTAAGGAAATCGTTAAAAAATACCAAAACATTTTATTTATTTTTCGTTTCATGTTTTGGTGTCATATACTCGACTACAGGACGGGATAATATTAAACACTTGTTATTATATGTATACCTACTAAAAAAGATATTGTTTTTATTCTTTTTTTCGTGATCAAGTTTCATGCTGAAAAGGTCAGATTTCAATGAAGAGAAATTAAAGTTATTATTTTTATCACGACAAACTTTTTTTAAATTCGTAATCAACTGCCAGATAAAAAAATTTATGTTTTAAAAGACGAATGTGTTTTGTCTCTCTTGAAATTGTTTCTAGGTCGGAAAGCCAAACTAGAGGATGGAATCAAAGTTCGGACAATAAATTGCAAATGATTGGGTTTGGTAAATTTGTTTGTTTACTTATTTATTCTCTTATAAAAATAATTAATTAAACAGAAAATAAAGAAACAAATTTTTTTTTCAAATATTTCACGTGGGAATTAAAAAGTTTTAGTCGACTTGTGGACTCTAAAACGAGCTAAAGTCTTTTTAATTCTTGTTTGTATGTAGTACATACACTGCATTTGTGTTTTTATCTCGATTCTTTTGAATCATTTGATTGGAAATAAATTGATTGTGATTTTCAATAATTTAAAAAGAAATTAATAGAGTTAATTGATTATTAAAACGCTTTGTAAAAAAAAACTGAAATAAATTACTTAAGATATATTTTATCGAGAGGGAAAATTCCGTATGCTATTAAGAAACTTACACTCAGAGAAAGGTTTGATTGGGTCAACAATATATTGTAACATTTAAGATGCCATTGTTGATATAGAGACAATGATGCACATTGTAGCAGTAACAATATCATGGCAGCGCTGACTAAATGCGTATTAAGGATTAACATGTTTCTAGTAACACTGGTATAGCACAACTTAATTTTAAAAAATTTCTTTTTTGTGATTTTGGTATAATTAATGTATTTAATGAATAGTTATAATCTTAAAAAATATACTAATTGATTATAAAAATCACAATATATAAGAAATAATGACTTCAATTGAGATTTTTAAAAATAGCTAGGTTAGGTTAGATTTTTGAATATTTGCTTTGCTAGTCGCAACGATATGTATTATTATCCTTACCATACGTATTGTAACTGCTACAATGTTTAGACTATTGAGGGAACAAAGAATATTTAATTGGTCCAATCAAATCTTTCTCTGAGTGTAAACGAGCCTCATGATGAACAATACAATGAATTTGCATGGGTAAAATATCGATTTCAAGTTATTTACTTTTTTTTTAATTTACTGAACATATCTGCAGGCCTATCGAGGAAAATGTGTGCCCTAAGATTAATTTTAGAGTAAAGTATACATTTTAGGAAGAAGTTGCTTTACTACTTTTGTTACAATTTTTTATTTTTAATTATGGAATTGACAGGAAATAAATAGGGTTGGCAACCGGTACTTTAAAAACCCAGCCAAAAAAAATGATGTCAATTTTATGCAAAATTGATGTCAATTCTTTGCGTATATTTTGCATCTATTTTACGCAATTTTTATGTAAAATTTACTCAAAATTTACTATATGAAAAGTTCCAAAACTTCCCTTTTTTTTGACGTCAATTTTTTGTAAAATTTACGTCAAAAAAAGGGAACCCTTGTCAACAAAAAATGATGTCAATTTAATGCAAAATTGACGTCAATTCCTTACGTAAATTTCGCAGCGATTTTTGTGAAATTTTTTCGTAAAATTTACCTAAAATTGATGGTTTAGATTGTTTCAAAACTTTCCTATTTTTGACGTCGATTTTTTAAAATAGTTTCAATATAAAATATATGTATAACTTACATTAGATTTAGATCAATTTTTTGTAAAATTAACACTAAATTTATTCAGATATTGATAAAAATGCATTCTGATAAAAGTACTTTAAAAAAAATATATTAATATATTTTTTTTAAAGTACTCGATTTTTAATGAATTTTAACATTTTTTAAAGAATTTTTAAATCAAAATTGAGCAAGAAGAAAATTAAGAAAAGTTTTTAAAACTACGGGATTATGACGTAATTAATCCGAAATTCCATTAATAGTATATCTATATATATTGAAATTTTAAAAAATTTAAACGCTTGTAGTTCCTTTAATTTTTGTTTTTTTTTAAAAAGAAAAAATACGTGTCGATTATTTTTCGATATTTTAACTAAATAAGCAAAAAAATATTATAAATTTCAAAAAGTTGCCAACCCTATTTCAAAATATTCTTGAGTATAAAAGATATTAACTACATTTTCTGCTAAATTTTTTCTCGTTAATAAATAAAGAAACTCAACCGTGATTAATAACTTAGTTTTTTTTTTTTTTTTTTAATAAATCGCCTCAAATGTTTACAATATCAACGAATTATAATAATTATTTGCTAATTTAATAGAAAGTACCTTTGAAAAATTTTGATTTCAAAAAATAAAGAATATAGAAATTTTTCATGATTTGAAAGTATTTTTTTCCTAATTTTTGAACCCTCGCTCATAAATGTATATTATAAACAACCGTTTGAAATCTATGGTCGCTTATTAAAATAAATATGAATTAAGGGAATTATCGGAAAATTTCATTAACTCAAAAATAGTAGTCCTGAATGTTTTTTGAAAACGTAACTGAGAAAATAATACTCTGGAAATTTGGCAAGGATGCATTCTTTTTCGAAAAATTGCTCAACATGAGGAAATAATTCTATTAAATGAAATTTATTTATTCAACTATCATGTCATATAATAGCTTTATTGAAGTCGATAGAATTTCATTTTTGCCGTCTGCGCTCATCTCCGGATTATTTACCTAAATGTTGCTTGTAGCCACAAAATATATATTTTCTAGTTAAATGGCAATAATGTCAATCGATCAAAATTAATTAAAAATTATTAGTTCACGGATGGATATCAAAATATTTCCTTAAAAGGCTTGTAATTTTCGGAAATCGTTACACTCAACTTGTGGCTCAGGAAAAATTTACTTAGTACGGTAACTTTTGTTATGTAAGTGAAAAAATACAATTTTCTCACGTTTTGCACACTAACATTTGTTTGCAAAAAAAACGTGATGTTAAAGTTTAAAAAATGACTTAAACTTTATCGGTCTGTCGTATCTTATACATAAATATCTTAAATCGCACGTATTTTAAAATTTACCGTGATGATTGATCTTAGCACGCTTGTTTTTTTTTTCATTACGCAAAAAGAAGCGTGGCTGGATTAAATTAATTTTTTGATTCGCGTAATTTAGTTGTCCAAGAAACCGCTAAAAATTGATTAAATAAAGTTATGATCATCACGTCGATTCTGCAAAATTAAAATAACTTTGAAAAATTAGTGTTACTAAACTTTTTATCTTTTTTCAAAGGAATTTCAAAAAATTTATATCTGTTGAAATAATTGGTATAATAAGTACCGCAGATTGATACTTATCCTTTTTAACACAAAAATTAAAGAAAAAAATTCTTTGACCGGTTGTTGGGTAAAATTTTAAAATTGAATTGAAAGCTTTCCAACTTTTTCACTAATTTTTTCAGTTTTATTTAGTGCTTATATCTTTCGCTAAGTTTTTAATTTTGAAAAAATCTTATTCTTAATCCGAATTAAAAAGCTTAAGGCATTTTGTATAAGACCACTTTATTTATTTATCCCTAGGAGTACCTCGCCTTTGGCTCGGACACCAATTTGGGTTTACTATAAGGGCTAACTCTGTTTTGACTCCCTAAGCGTGTAATAATAGTATCGGTTTAGTATGAATTTTCCACTTTCGGTCTTATATATATCGAATTAAAAATCTGAATTTTTTAAGTTTTATAAAAAAAATTATGATTATTTTCAGAATAATCATTTTTTGAAGTTTACTTACTTAATTTAAATTATAAGAAGCTTTAATTAAAAAACACTCCAACTTCTTCTCAAAAAATTGCGCTGTTATTCGATTTTCGATTAATCGAGTGAGTGTCATCAGAAGCAGACACGTGTTTGCTCCATGTTTTGCTGCCGGTATCATAACCTGCTAAAAACAATGAGTCAGGCGGCAGGCCGCATTTATAAAAACATTGTGTACTAAAATAGTTTTTATTTTTTATTTTTATTAACGAATATGTAATTGATTTATTAATGACCAACAAAAAAAAATGTTTTCCGATCAAAATACAAACGGTACTAGTGCTAACTCTGATACAGTCACAAAAATACGAGAAATTATCAATGCTGAATTCTCAAGAGAAATTGAAAATAAAAAAAAAGAAATTTTAGAAATTTATAAAAGTCTTAATAAAGCAACGAAATATCTTCATTATTTACGATATTCTATAGTAAATAATTACTATACTCGACCGGAACTTTATGATGAAGAAGTTGTGGCTTTAAGTAAACAATCACGTATACATCCTGCATTAATTTACACAACAGGTGAAGAGTCACTTTTTCCTAAACCTGGTACAGACATTAATTTATCTAACTCTTCTAAAGATTTTACTTCAAATCAGAAAAGAAAAAGAGAAGACCATGATGAAAGTAAAAACAAAAAAGTTAAAAACTCTGATCACAGTGATGGTAAATCTTCAAAAGAAGTCATTGTCAAAGCAAAAAAAAGAATATGTATAAAAAATATTTCACAATGGATTGTGGAAGAGTTTAGAGAAAAAAATAAAGCAACTCACAAGTGGACAATTGTTGTCATGGATGATGAGACAAAAAAAGTTCCTGAATATCTTTCAAAAGTACGATACTTTTTGCATAAGAGCTATGAACCTCATAGTATAGTGGATGTGACATCAGCTCCATTTAGTTTATGTAGATTTGGTTGGGGTGAATTTCCTGTAAGAGTTCAACTGCATTTTGTTAATATTCTTGATAGACCCGTTGATATTATTCATAATTTAAAATTGGACACAAAATGCACTGGTCTACCAACTTACAGTGGTGGAGAAACTAAATATGATCTATTCATTCATACCAATGAAAAAAATCTTTCAGTCCCTAAAGAACTCAAAAATGTTATTAATATTTTATCAAATGATGAAGATATTGAAACTGAAAAAATAAAAAATAATTTTATTTGTAAAGAAAAAAAAATTAATTCAAACATTGGCAATACAGAAGAACCTATTTCACCAACAGTTTACAGTTTATTCAATGATCATGATTATACAGGATCATACATAAAGAGTTTTAAAAATGAAAAAATCACTAATCATCATAAAAAATTACAAGAATCTCAAGTTAATTGTAAGAGTTTTGCAAATGAAGATGAGTCGTTGAAATTAGATGCATATGAACAATTTCAAAACGGGTTCACAAATAACTCACATAGTCCACAATCAAATAAAGTAAGCAATGGATATGTTCTTGAAAATTCTGATCAAATATTGAATGTTGAAAATACTGATATATTTGATAAAAGAATATACAGATATAACTGTGCACTGATTCAAAAAGAATATTCAAAAATTCTTGTGAATTTAGTGCAACTTGCTCAACTGAAAACACCATTTGACATGTTTAGATTTATTATTCGTAGATTACCCTTAGTCACTGAAAAAGCAACAGATCCTTGTCATAGTATGTTGCATCCTTATGCAACTGAAAGCTTTCAAGTATTCAGTAATTATTCTATTGGAAAGCAACGATCTTTGGAATGGTATAGAGCTAAACATGCTTTGAAAATTTTAAAAAGTGCAGGATGCAGTATAAGTGGTCTCAGTATTAAAGAGTTTATTATTTGTGCTAGAAAATATGGCTATACACCAATTGTAAACCAAAAACATTTACCAAGGAATTTATTTTTCAAACAATCAGAAGATAAAGCTTGTAATTACATAGAGCATGTAAAAACTTCAACAAATTTAAATTCAGTGGATGAGTGGTTGAATTTTATTGAAGATAATAAGATCTATAAAAATTTCAAGGATGAAGAAGAAATAGATGTTTTAAATACTCCATTAGAAAAATCTAATTTGAATGCAGAAAAAGTTGAAGAAAATAAGGAATCTACTAATGCTGTAGAGATTTTAGAAATAGAAGATGATTTGAATGAATTTATTTTTTCATCTTTGGAAAAATATGGATTTAAACTAGAAAATGAAGAGATTATACCAGGAATTTCTCATTGTACAGCAAGTGTACTCATGGTTAAGGCTATTAAGTGTTTAATGGAAGATCTTCTCAGAACATCTTTTTCATGTACCATGAATAAATGTAAAATTGATGATTTTAAATTAGACATTAATCAAAAAAGTGTTTGTGAGGCACTCCTAAAAAAAGATGAATTTAAATATTTTACAAATAAGTATTTGGGATCACATAGATAACAATAATGTTCTGTAATAACCTTTACAAATGTATCATTTGAATTTAAAAATGTGCCTTAATTATAGTATAAAATCATCAATTATTAAAGAACTTAATTTTATAATTTTATAATTTATTTATATTATTAACAAAGAAAAAAACTTTTTTTTTTTTACTTAATTTTATTTAGAGTAAAGACTGGAATAACTAATGAAATGTAAATAAACATAAAAATTTTATATACAATTACTTCTTAACTGTTGATTCTTTAAATTCCTATTCAGAATTTATCTAAGCAAAAAATTCAATTTTGTATAATTTATTTTTTTTTTAAATTAATCATAAGATAATTTTCAAGAACTTTCAGGATCATCAAAAATTTCAAATAATCACATCGGGAATTATAGTTTAAATTTATTCAAAAATGATTAAGTTATCATTTGTGTTAATTTGTATAAAGGTATTTTATTACTTATCAAATTCAAATTAAAATTTACAAACTTAGAGCAAAGGAATAAGGATAGATTTACAAAAAACGATTTAACTTTAAAATGTTATTGTGAAATCAAAAGAAATTCATTAAAATATAATTATAATTAACTTTATATTTGGAGAAAACTTTGAAGTTTAATAGACTAGAATTTGTTTCTTGAGTTGTGTATCATAAGCGAGATTTTAAAGTCCTGAAACAATTAAAAAATTTCAAATATTAGTTTCTAAAATTAATAAGTTATACTTAAAATGTTTTACCCATAATAGCTTATTAATCTTTCAGCTTCTCTTAACCCGGTCTCAACAGCTCCATGTACTGTAGAAAAATAATGATCGTGAGTAGCTTCTCCAGCAAATAGTACAATCTACATGAATCAAATATCTCATCATACTGAAATACTATTAAAAAGTACCATAAAATTTCAACTTTTACTCACTGGTTTTCCAGAATTTGTCTTAAGTGGTTCAGCTAAATCTTTGATTTTAACATTCATGGCTTCAGTCTGTAAGCTTTGGTAACTGTAAGATCCCCGGAAGTGTTTATTACCATACCATTTTGATCTAATCAATAAAGAATTTTAATTTGTACTGATTCAATCTTTTTGTTAGCAATATTTTAAAAAACGTACCTCAATATATTTACGGGTTTAGGAATTTCAAATGTGTGACCCAAAAACATTTTTAATAGAAAATGCAATTCATTCAATATTGCGTCGTCTTCCAGTGTTTCTATAAATTTTGCATTAGAACCTACAATCCAACCAGATAAAAGTCGAGGTTGATTATCAACTGTGAAGAATTTAAACACATCACAAAGCCAAACTTTATCCTGGAAAAAAAAATTCAAGTTAGAACTTAATACTTAAAGTATTGAAAAACTCTTCTGGAACCTTCAAATAAATATTTCTTTACTTTTCCATAAGTGTCTGCAAATTTTCTTTTCTGATCTTCAGACCACATCAAACTAATACCTCCAGTATTTTCAGGCCACCATCTGTGAGGGAATTCCAAAAATATTTTGTTTGCAACACCAATGTTAATTCCCTTAACAGAAATTAATAAAAATTAAAATTCAATAAATTTTAATTAAAAAATGATATAGCTAATTTAATATAATATATTTATTGCCATTCTAAGTTTGAAATAATGATTTTTATTTTTAATCAATATAAAAACCTGAATTGCTAAAGTTTTTGACTCTGGTAAAGAAGGCTGAAACCAATTTGAATGTTGTTCTTTCAGTACACCCAATGATGGAGTAACAATTACATTAGAAGCATCATAAACACATCCATCTGTTGTTTTAACTTTAACATTATTTTCAGAATTGTAGTCAATTTGACATATTTCTTTATTGAATAATATTTTTTCATAAATTGGCAGTTGCTTTTGTGAGTCTGGGAATTTTTTCTAAAAATGAAATGAAATAGAAATTTATAAGTAGATACATACATACAATGAAAAGAAACAAGAAAAATTATAAAAAAAGATTAAAAAGAATATTTTTACTAAACTTAAGTTTGAAAAATTTTTTTCATAAAAATTTTAAGTTACACTTAATTAATAGATAGTACTTTTTCCAAATTATAAACAAGTTTTGGTTGTTAAAATGATATAGTACGTTTATACAAACTTTCAAGTGTTTAAAGTTAAAAAATGCAAAATAAAAAAAAAATATTGACAATGTGCCGTTGTTGTATGTATGTACATACTTCAAGTCATATCATTTATTACATGATTAGATAAGAAAAAACTGTCCTTGAAAATTTTAATTTCACTTCTTAATTTGAAAAAACCTTTTTGCACAAAAATTTATTTGAGAATTCATGAAAGAAATCCTAAAATTTTATTGTGTTTGCTGTAAAGTCATGTATCATCTCTCATTAAGTTAAATATCTATAAAAACTTATAAATTTAGAAACTTACAGTCAAAAGGTCAAACAATTTAATGTACCCATTTGTTTTCCAATTTAACAAAGAATCTCCATCACAAGTCCAGTAATCTTTTAATCTTGAAGCAGAAAGTTTAAACCATGTATCACAACATTCAATAGAATTATGGTAACTGTGAATCCAATTTATAATTTCTTCCACTTTGTGCTTGCTTATTATTGAGCTATTTTCTATTTCTTTATAAAATCTAAAAATATAAAATTGAAAATAATAAATTATTTTGTTTTAATAACTATCAAAAATTGAAATTTTCAAAAAAAAAAAAAAAAAAATTACTGATTTGTAAAATATTCTCCAAAACTAGTTCCAGGTTTGTGATCAACTTCGTCAGCACTTTCAAGAATTTTATAATAAATTTTTAAAATTTCAACAGTTTCTCTTTCTGAAACTATTTCACCATTTGAATTAGCAAATATATGCTTAGTATGATCATGAATATTTTTAGAAGATTCTAATAAATCATAAGGAGCTGCAAGACTGTAAACTATATTATTATTTTCTCCATGGCACCATTGAGCTCCTAATTCTATAATATTATCCGCTAAAAAAAAAAAAAAATTGAATGAGATTTCTTATTACTTTTTTTAATTACATTTAAGTTTTGCACTTACAAAATGGTACAGTATTAATTCTGCCTCCAAATCTATTTTCTGCTTCAAGAATCAATAAATTTTGAAAACCATTTTTAAAGAGATGAGAAGCTGCTGCAATTCCAGCTGCTCCTGCTCCAATAATCAATATTTTAGTATCATTAACCATTTTGGGTACTGAACTGGGAAACTTAAAATGCAAGTACCTATAAATAGTAAAGAAAGACATTTTTATTTTAATTTAATATCCTTTTGTAAACAGAAACTCAAATTAAGAGTTTTCATAGATAAAAGAAAGATAAGAGAGCAAAGGTGGCTTGAAGTACTTACAAAAGGATTTACTATCATATCTGCCAAATCTTGATAGCTGTAATTTTTTTATATTTCATATTAGTGGGTAATCCAGATTAGTAATAAAAATTTAGATATGTTAATTGAGGTCAAAAAAGAAGAAAAAAGTTAGGATGTAATTTTAAAATTTACAAACAATTATTATAAATATATAAATAATAATTGTATGTTGTTTATACCTTATGATATGATGAATGGTCAAAATTGAAGTTCCCTTGATTATTCAACTGGTTTTATAGTTATGAATCTAGAAAGTATGAACACTACTGTGATTGTTACTGCTACAAAACAAACAACAAATGTATACCACGTTTCTTCATCGAAAATGTCGGTAAAAGCTGGCACTTTATTGTAAAGTGTGTCAATGAGTTTCATAGAGTAGCCTTTTTCTTGACTCACGTGCTTCGACATATTAATAGTTTTATTTGTTCTCGGGGCTTCGTAAATAATAGTTCCAAAGATTTTGAATGTTTCAGAACAAATTAACTTTCGATTTCTTTCCTACAAAAAATGAAATAAACTTGAATGGTTTTTGAATATTTATGTAAACGAATTGATATTTCTTTGCCAAGCTTAATTTTAGAGAGTAGTTTCAAGTTACTATTTGTTTTAATTTTCTTTTTGCATATGTGATATGACAAATACGTACTTGCAAGCAGCCGACAAGTCAAGAGAGGATAAGGTATAGGTTAGGAGTACCTGCAGACACTCAAAACTAGCTGGTCTAGTGCTCTACGTGCATAACGGACGTACAGAATGTCAGTTATTTATTGTAAAAATTAAATTAAATTATTTTATTTAGTACCTCTTCATTAAGATTATAACCATGGAAGATCAAGCATGTCCTAGATGTAAAACTACGAAATATCGAAATCCATCACTAAAATTGATGGTTAATGTTTGTGGTCACACGTTATGTGAAAGCTGCGTTGACTTACTTTTTTTAAAAGGTTTGTTGATGTTTTTATTTTTCTAAGAAGTTAATTTAAAAATCCATTACTTCATTATTTTTGTTAAAAATAATTTTGTTTTTTTAAAACTTTCTTCGTTTTTTATTAGGTTCTGGAGTCTGTCCAGAGTGTCAAACACATTTAAGAAGAGTAAATTTTAGAGTTCAATTGTATGAAGATGCAAGTGTTGAGAAAGAAGTTGACATACGAAAAAGGGTTTTGCGTGATTTTAACAAAAAAGAAGAAGATTTTGCAAGTAAACGAGAGTATGATGATTATTTAGAAGAAGTGGAAGATATCATTTATAACTTAGCAAATAATATTGATGTGATAGAAACTAATAAAAAAATTGAACAGTATAAAAAAGAAAATAAAGAATTAATATTAAAAAATAAAACAAAACTGGGAAAAAGAGAAAATGAATTAGAAGAACTACTTGAAATAGAAAAATCAGAACAAGAAGAAAGAAGGCAAGAACTTTTAAAACAAGAGCTTGAAATAAAAAAGAAGAAAATTCGAGATAAGGAAGCTCTTATAGATGAATTAATGTTTTCAGAAGGTGATGCTAGAAACATTCTACAAACATTTGCCACATCCATGCAAGAAACCAAAGAACAGGCAAAAATAGTTCCTAAAGCTACAGGGTTCAGCACAGGTATCAAATTTGGAAAGCAAGCTAATTTAGGTTTTTTATCGTTGCCCAAAATTGAAGAAGGTCCTGCATTTGAATATAAACCTGTGATTCAAGTTATTGAGGGGCCAAATCCTCCAAGCTGGCAAGAACTCCAAAGTAAAGGATACATTTCTCATGTTAGACCAGAAAGTGCTCAAGACAGAGCAGGAGGATTTGGAGCAAATATTGCTTGTTTGAGAGCATTGCAAGAAGCAATGGCTGGTTTATATACTGATCTTTCTAACTATTCAAGATAATGATCGTAACTTTTAAATGTGCTTTGTTTAAAAACTCAACTGTAGTAATTTTATTTAAAAACTTTTTTTTGTTAATAGATTTATTAATCTTATTACAGCTATTTACAATTTATAAAAGTACAAATTTCAGTTAGTCTATTCTGAATTTTATTAAAATTAAAAAAAAAAAAAATTAAAATCATATCTTAATAAATTATTTCAACAGCTACTAGTTTTTTCAAAGTAAATTTGAAAAGAATTTTTCCTACTTACAGTAATTTTTTTGAAAGTAATATATTTGAATTCATTATGCAAGTTCACTTACTTATTATACTTATTAATTTTATATCACATTTTCTTATCTCAGTATAAACTTAAAATAGTTTTTTGTTTTATAATTTAAAAATAAAAAAACACATTCCTTGCTAAATTAAAAAATAAATAGTTTCAATTTCACTAGCCATTATTGAATAATATTTGTTTTATGAAAAATGATCAAAAAGTATAAAATGAATTTATTTATCAAAAAATTCTTCTGACAAACTCAAAACTTTTTCTAAAAGAAAATTTTCTATTACTGTTTTAGCTGAAACAAAAGAAATTATTATTACTAACATAAGAAACACAGTTTATCACAAATTTAAGACAAATTAAACAATACCTTTAACAGCATCTTTTAAATCAGCTAGATTGTAAGCATTCATACCATAATCATTAGATATTGTTATATCGGCTCCTCTTGTAAGAAGTTCAGAGCAAACATGAGGGTTGTCACTTAATGCACCATAAATTAAAGGTGTGTTTCCTTCCTAATTTAAGTTTTAAATATATTTTTTAAAACAATTTTTGTACAAAACTAAAAAATGTAAGCTGTAAATATAATTAGAATAAAGTTTTAATTAAACATTTTGAAATTTAAGTTATGTAAATATATATTAACAATAAGATAAATTTATTTTATTAAAATTAATATTTTCAACTCCAAAATTGAGTAATTATAATAAAATTTTAAGTACAAAAATAGATTGACTTTGAAAAAAAAATTTCTCATAAAAACTTTGTGCTTGGAAATTTAAAAATTACAAGTATCATAACTATGACTTAAATAATTTTACTATATTTATAAAAAAATTACATACTTCTTCACATGCATTTGGATCAGCATTATGATTCAATAACAATTTCACTACATCATGGTGACCATGAGCAGCAGAAAAATGTAGCGGCGTTTCTAAATGAGGACCTTTATAGTTTGGGCTTGCTCCATGTTTTAATAAAAGTTTTACACTCCCAAGTTGGCCATATCCAGCAGCCCACATTAATGCCGTTAAACCATTTTCATCTGGAGTATCAATTTTTCCTGAAATATGAGTAATTTATTAATTTAAGTATATTTTAATTGAAATAATTTTAAAAGTTTATTTTACCTGGTTGAATATCAATATCTGTAAGTTCACCTTGTCCAGCCAGACTATAAAAAGTTACAGTGCTTCCACCAGGGGGTAATTGAATTTCAGTTCTTGTATTGCCTCTTTGTAAATTAGTTAATAATGTGGAAGGCTGTTAAGTCAAAAAATAAGTTCATAGTAAGTAAATAATACTCTTTTATAGTGAATCTTGATTTAATAAGATATTTTTGCACCATAATTTTTTGTTTTATGAAATTATAAAAAAAAAAAAAAAAAAAAGTACATTTACTACTTTTTTCTGAAAAAAAACATCAGAATATTAATATAAATCACCATACTTTATATGGTTGAAAAGCACTTGTATGAGTGTCATCTTGCCAAGTTCCTGGTGCCCACTGTTTTTTTGTTTTGATGAGATTAGTTTTATTAACTGAGACATTTTTGGGAGATTTACAAATGACAGGCTTAGGTCGAATGTCTACGTTTCCAGAGTTATTTTGACTAGAGCTACTTCTACTTTTTGGGCCTTTAGGACTTTTTCGACACTTGTCAGTAGCTTCAAAATCTTCTTTCATTTTTGTTAAAAAGAAGCTTTATAATAAAATCAAATAACTTTATAATAAAAAATTAAATGAATGAAAATTCTTCATGATACATATTTCGGATAACGATTTAAAATACACTGATTAATTGTCATTTAAAGATTAAAGAGACTGGAGTGGTGAGGGCGGACGGAGGATGGCGCTGCGGCTCACGACCACTCGCGATCATGTGTTTTTTGGAACAACAAACATGGCGGCCATCATAAAAGGTGCGAACTGTAAAGTAGATTGTAAAGTAACTTAAGTTTATTTTAAGTTATTTATTTAGTAAAAAGTTGTAGAATTTATAGATAACTGCGTTGGTTATATCATAATTATATTTTTTCTTTTTTCTTTGCTTGCAATTTTGTAATATCTAGACACTGGAGAGATTTGGAATAGACTATTCGACCATCGACCGTTTATTCAGGGCGAAGTTACTTTTTTTTTACGTGAATTCCAGGTAGTTTAAATGTTTATATTTGTTATAAATATGTTTTTATATTTAAGTATTTATTGGAAATAATTTGTATACATTTTGGGTTTCAATAAGAATAGACCAAAAAATTCATTGTAATAATTTTTTGAACTTCGCGTAGTAATTCTATTTTTTTTTTTTTTTTTGTATTGAATGAATCACTTATGATCAGGATTATATTTTTTAGGACAAAAGAGAAGATAGAGAAGTAATAAGACTATTTAGAATTCTTGAATATTCAACAGAACTTGTACAAAATCAATTAGATCGTTCTGAACAATTGGGTGATGACCACTTACCAAGTTTAAAAGCAAATGTTGATGTGGCACTTAGTATGTGTGAATGTGTTTTACAAAAAGAAGATGAATTCAATGGTGTAAGTACTTTAAGTCTGTTTTTTTATTATTTAATCGCTATAATACAACAAAAAACAACTCATTCATTGTTTTAGGACAAAAAATTGCAGGAGCATAGAGAAATTCGTAAAAATGAGTGGGAAAAATTTATAAATGATATAAGTGTGAAGTGTGAAACTGTTGATCAAGAATTTCACAATAAAGAAGAAGAGTTAAAAGACTTTTATGTAGACTTGGAAAAAAAGCTACATTTATCATCTTAAATTTATTAAAACTGCCTAAGAATGCCAATAGAAACCATTGAAGATCATCATATTAAAATTAAACCAACTTCAAAACTAACAGATTTTATTCTAAAGAATTTACCAGATAAGGATGTTCCAGATAATATTAATAAATTGAAAAATAGTCCCATAAATAAGCGCTCAAGTTGTTTTTTGTCAGTAAATGACATTAAGTGGCTCAAAGCTTACATAGCGGAACATCAAAATACTTTTAGCACAAATATTTATCTTCATGAATTATTGGAAGGTATTGATGTGAAATTGCCTGAACCAAAAGTAACACCACGAAATCCTGAATTAGAAGCAAGAATAAAAAAATTACAAGCTCAGCAAGATGCTAGAGATTATAAAGCAATGACTAAAGGTGTTGATAATTTTAGAAAACACCTACCAGAAGATACAATAGCTTACCAAAGTAAGATTTTAATTATGGTAAAAATAAATCAACTGACTAAAGAACTAATTTTATTTAAACTATGTTTAGTTAATATGGTAGTTATATAATATTTAGAACTTTTTTTTTCAAATGAGAATTTTTGAAAAGAAACTTTATTAAGAATTTTTTTGTTTGCAAATGAATAAAACTAATAATTTTGGCATGATTGTTTCAGTGAAAGTTATAAATAAACAGCTTATTGCTGTAGCACAATTTATATTTTCTGTGATGGCTGGATTTGCATTTGGATTTATTGGCTTGGAATTATTGTATGGTTCTTTAGACTTTGGCTTCAGATTATTACTTGGTATAATGTGTGCTTTAATCATAGCCCTTGCAGAAATATACTTTTTAGCAAAAAAATTAAATGAAGACTATGAAGAAGTTTCTCCTGGCTCTGTTTCCAAAAAAGTCCATCAGGATTAAACAAATTTTAATTGCAAATGCAAAACTAAAAAAATATTCTCAAAATTGCAGGCCTAAAAACTTAAGTCAACTTTTTATAAAATAGTTTTACATTTATGTACACTTTATTGAATTCTGATAAAATTTCTTTAAATTAAAAAATGTGCTTTAGTTATTTTAAAAATTTTTAATTTTTTTTTCATACATTTTATACAACTTAGAACCATAAAGATCTATTTTAATTAATTACAATATTTCTGAATACACAATTCACAAGGAAAATAACTGAATAATCTATTTTTAAATTAGTTCAAAAGTAAAAAAATATATATTTTTAATTGGTGTCAGTAAACTTTGTACAAATTTAATTTTATGCTTTGCAGAAGCCTTAAAATTAAAACTAAACTATTAAGAAATTGATTTATAATTAAATTATGTCTTAGTGTCTTCCTCACTTGCACTACTATCCTCTGAAGAATCATCATTACCATTCTTTTTATCAATACTTTCATTTGATGAGTCAGATGAATCACCATTTTCAACTTTTTCACTACCTGAAATGGATTCACTATCTGATTGACTGTCACTGTCGGAATCTGATGAACTATCAGAGTTTTTAGATGCCATCATTTCTTTGAATTGTCGAACAGTTATTTTTCTTGGCATTATTTCACGTAAAAACTCCAAAGTACCATAAGTTTGAACAACTTCTGCTAAATGTTTGTAATCCAGAGTACTAGCTTTGTTAGATTTTTTATGTGCTTCTGTTGATAAATATTGGACAAATAATTCCTAGAATTTCAAATTGATAAAATTAACTTACAAAGTTGGACATTATATGTACATACATGTGTTGATAAAATTAAATTAAAAAATTATATCTTTTCAACTTAACATGTTAAACATTACTTAATAATCAACAAATTATTTTACCGTGGCTTTAGTTACTAGGAATAGACAATCTTGTCCAATAGCTTCTACTTGAGGAGAACTTTTCATAATTGTTTTTACTCTAGATATAGGCAATTTTAAATCTTTTATTGCCTTTGGTGGTGAAGATTGTGCCGAACTCATTGTGAAGATTTAATGATCAAAAGTTAACCTAGGTAAAAGTAATATTTTGATGTAAGATGTAATACCAACAATTCATAAATTACTAATATTCTGATGCAACATAGTTACTGAAGAATTTATGAAAAAAAAAAAAAAAATCAATCTAAAAGATTTAATTACCGTGTTTACTTCGTTAACAACCTCTTGTTGAAAGTAAAAACAAAATAACTCCAAACTTTGTAAGATTGAGTAAAAATTACCTAGCTTACAACATATTGATACTGTCTTCCAAAACTTTGAAAATAATTTAATTCAGCTTAACAGGTTGAATTAAAATTGTTTAAAAAGAAAATTAACATGTAAACAATAATAAGAAACAGACTAGTAAAATACTAGTAGGTACTCTCAATAGCGGTAAGCGCCAAGCGGAGTCGCCGGCTGATCGGTAAATTTGGACTACTTAGCTCAAAATCAAACTTCCGGACCTTTTTGGATTTAAACAGCTGGGGACTTATTTTTTAAAATAAAAAAATGAAAATAAGAAAGAAATAAAAAACTAGCTCATTTTATTAACTTATCGCTAAAATTAGTATACGATTTAATAGATATAAAAAATGTTAGAAAAAAGAAGGTCAAAAGTGGCGGTATATTTACCGGCATAATCGCCATGTTTGCTCCAATGATTTTTTGGCGGGACTTGATCAGATCACCATCACTAGAGCACCTAAAGAGCCCTTTTTAGTCTGCCACACATTTCGCACGTGATCCTGTCAAAGCAGTCCGCTGGCTAATTCTTAGATAAATCTTTATTCTAAAGCTTTTCAAAAGAGAGCATAATATAAATAGATACTTGAAAAAATTGTGAAAAATTGTCATCGCATCCACAAGTCTTTTAGCGCCAATTAACTTATTTTTTTAAGTCTTGAAAAAAAAATATAAATACAAAAATGAGTGACGACGAAGATTATGAAGCTCTTCGACAAAGAAACATTGCTGAACGTAATGAATTTGTAAGTTTTCATTGTTTATTCTTCTTTTATTTTTTGAATTTAACTTTGATTTAGTGAATAAAATATTTTTTTTAGTTCATATTTTTTCAATTATTTTTTTTATTTACAGTTAAAAGATTTTCTAAAAGAGATTAAGGAAGATGTTGAAGAGATTAATAAATTAGAATCTAACAGATTAAGTAATGTAGAAAAAGAGAATAAACCTCCAAAAAGAATAGAGAGAAAACGAAGATCTGCCAGGTCGCCAAATTTCATTGGAAGTGCTAGATTTGAAGTTAAGAGAAAATATAACACACGAAGTAAAAAAAGAAAACTAGAAGATGAAAACGATGACGAATTAAACGAGGATCAAGATATAATTGTACCAAAAAAGAGTTCCAACATAAAAGTAATGTTTGCATGGTCCAGACCTTTGCAAAGAGATCTTGATCTGATGAGGATTGAACACAGTGATGAGGATTTTAATAGTGCAGAATCATCAGAGGAAGAAATTTTTGAACCTAAAAAGAAGAAAATTAAAAAAATGTCTAGATCTACTTATGATCCTAGCACTATTCCTTCACCAGATGAAATAACTCATTCTATGTTAAATAATATTGCAAAAAAATCTAGTGGTAAAAAATATGATGCCATAAATGGCACAAGCTGTCATCAGTGCCGGCAAAAAACTAGAGATACCAAAACCATTTGCAGATCAGGTGAATGTATAGGAGTGAGAGGGCAGTTTTGTGGTCCTTGCTTACTTGGAAGATATGGAGAGTCAGCTTATAATGCATTGAAAGATCCAGTAAGTAGTTTACTAATAATATAAAGTGTAACAGATGTATTTTTGTCAAAGTTAATTTTATTTTAATTTAAAAAATTTTTTTTTTTTTTTTTATAGGATTGGGCTTGTCCTCCATGTCGTGGTTTATGTAACTGCAGCATTTGTAGAACAAGGAATGGTCAAAGACCTACAGGAATTTTAGCACCACTTGCTAAAGAAGAAGGCTATGATTCTGTAAAAGATTACTTACAAGCAAGAGACTGTTCTGATTCAGGTGAAGAGGAGGAAGAAGAAGAGCAGGAGGACGAAGTGGAACAGGATGAGGAAGAGCAGGAAGACGAAGTGGAACAGGAAGAGGAAGAAAAAGATGAAGATAATGAAGACGATGAAGAAGAAGTGGATGGAGATGACAGCAATGAAGAGGAAAGAGAAGAAGAAGACAATGACAGTGATGAAGATGAGCATGAAGAAGAATGAATAGAATTGGTTTTAAAACATAAGAAATTAAATTTTAATGAAAGACTTTGTACATAGAGATTTTTGTAGCATGGATTTTTATACATGCACACAATCAATTTCTTATTCAAAAATAATTACTTATAAGTTCTTTTAAATTCACTTTTCTTTTTAATTATTTAAATTTGAACTTGTAAAAATTAAAATTTGTAATTTTTTAATTCTAATTGAATAATTGTATTAAAATGTTAATTTGTAACAAAAGTTTAATATAAATTGTAAGTATTAATTTAGTTATACTAATGTATTATATATTCTGACCAAGTTTTAATGTACATACATACTAGCACATAAAGTTTTCACAAGTTTTATAGAATAAATATATTTTTTCAAATCCAAAACTACTGCAATCAAACCATTGATTTTTTATTTAATATTTCAGATTACAATATATGAATAGTATATATACATTAATAGTTTTTTATACAATCAACTTAATTTGATTAACAAAACATTAATTATTTAATTTTTATTTCAAATAAATGAATTAAATAAGAAAAAAAAATTTGTTTAAATATTTCATATCGTTTTAAAGTTAACAAAAAATCTAAAAATAATTTTTTTTGAAGTGGATTAGTTCTTTTACATCGAATATAAGAATTATAAATATAAATCTGTAATCAAATAGATAGAAATATTAACTTTTTTATTCCACACTCATAAACAATTTTTGAAACTCTTAAAAGAGTCTTTCAAAAGTATTGTCAACTTAACGCCAAAAAATTTTTAAATCTCTATCCTATCCCCCTCCCCCCTTCTCATTCTTGACTGAGAATTCCGTAAACTAGCGGTCGTCGTCGTCGGTCGAGCTCATTCTTTTCCATCCCGAATTTCCATCTCAGGACAGCTTAACGGACAAGTGCTGCTTTTTAATTCTGTAAGTAGAGTAAATAAAAGTTTATTTAGGTTTAATCGATGTAAAAATTAAGTAAATAATTATAGAAAATTATTTTTCATTTAAAAGTTCTGGGTGGGTGTTGCAAATCTCGGGGTCGAGTCGATCAATAAATAGGCACATGTGATACTTGCCAAATTAAAAACTTTTCAAATGCTGTCTTAAAATATATTATTAGGTAATTTGCGTAGTGAATATCGGTAAAAAAATTTGATAATGTGATTAAGAACATTTTTTGTCGAGTAATTCTATAATTGTTCTTCAAAACTGAACTAACCTAACCTAACTTAACCTAAAGTTTTGAGAAAGAGTAAATGAAGGAATTTGTGTAATCCATCTGGATCTGTATGCCACTCTCTACATGTTATTTTTTAAAAGATATTAAAGAAATATTGTTGGATTATTTAAATATTTAGCTTAGTTTCAAATTTTAATTCATCACCCTGCTAAGATTTCAAATTTATTATAACAAAATGTTGGATGAAAGAAAATTATTTACTATATAAATTTATAAATTTTTAATAAACTTCACTACTTTTCAATAATTACCCTCTAGTTTGGTACAATAATTCTAGTTGAGTAGGTGATAGTAGTACCTTTTTTCTATTATAGGTATGTAACTTATGTCATAAATCATGTCAACATTTTGTGGTATTGTTGAGGAAATTCCTGGCATATCGATAGATCGCTTCAAAGGAGAAAATGTGAATTCATCAGTCTTTTTCTTAAGCCATTGTCATACAGATCATATGGAAGGTCTAAGCGATAGCTTCTTAAAAAATGTTTTAAAACAAAAAAATTCTTTTCTGTATTGTAGTCATATAAGTAAATCATTATTAATAAGTATACTTTTAGAATCAGAATTTGACTTGAAAAATTATCACTTTGTAGATTTAGACTTGGATGATGCAAAAATAATTAATTATGTTTATAAAAATGTAGAATACTCTATATCAGTCACTTCTATTTCTGCTGGCCATTGTCCTGGTTCTGTGATGTTTTTATTTAAGTATAAAAATAAAAAAATATTATATACCGGAGATTTTCGAATTAATAAAGAGGATTTTTCTAAACTTAAAACTTTACACTTTTCAAAAAAATGTATTCCTTTAAAAATTGATAAAATTTACTTAGACACTACATTTTTGGATCTAAATTTTTTAGAATTTCCTACTAGGTTAGATAGTTTAAATGCATTATGCAGGGCTGCAAAAGATTGGTTAGAAAGAGATCCTAAAAATGTTATAATATTAGAGATATCAGCCAAGTATGGTAGTGAATTTATTTATAAAGAATTAGCGCAAGTTTTAAATAAAAAGATTCATGTTAATCCTGAAGTTTACCATGTCTACAATAGAATGGATGTACTGAAAAATTATGTTACAAATATATGTGAAAGTACTTCAGTTCATGCTTGTCTGAGTAAATCAAGAATAAGAGAATTAAGAAAAAATGGAAGCATTGGTTTTGAAAGCAGACCAGATGTAAAGAAAAAAAATATTTTAACAATTATTCCATCTGCTCAGAAATGGTCAAAAAAAGACAAATCTAAAATAATTGAATGGGATACTAAGATTGAACAAACAATTAATGTTTGCTATTCTACCCATGCCTCTTACAATGAACTAGAAGCTTTTATTTTATATTTTAAACCAAGGGAAATATTTCCTTGTGTTTTAGATCAAAAGCAAGAAGTACAAAAGTTACTTGATAAAATTCTTGAAAAAATTATAGTTCAACTACCAGATGAAATTGAATCTGAAAATGCAAATGTTATTAATGTTTCTCAATTCCAACCCGTTAGAAGTTCCAATTTTAAATCTAGATATTTAAGCGATAGTGAAGATAGTAATTGAATTATTCATATAGTAATTAAATTATTTTGTAAATTTATGTAAATAGTTTTAAAAATGCAGAAATCATAAAAGTTTGTAATTAAAAAATATATATATATAAAACTGTTTTGAGTACTTTATTTTCACTTTTTTTTTAGCTCCTAACTTACACTGAAAAAATGGCAAACTCCGCATTGGCTGCAGAAAAGATCTGGGTTGAGAAATCTTCCTACGACAAAGCTGAGCGTCTTCATCATGAAAAAGTAGCAAAGGTATTGTTGACAAATTATAATGCATTTAATATGAAATCATTTTTCATAACTTTAAATAATTTTCATTTAAAATTTCATGCAGGCTTTACTAATAATTTCCAATAATCAAAACATGATTTTGTCATTTTTTTGCCCTTTAAAAATCCTTTCATGCATTTTTCGTTTGATTCTTTGTAATTAAATTTCCCTCATTAACTAACACTTAAGGGAATATCTGGTGGTTGGAAAATGTATGTATTTTATATTGTAGTTTTTACTATTTCAAAATTTTAAAAATTATAACACCCTGTAATAAAAAAATTAAAAAAATAAAAAAAATTACAATAATTCATTATCACAAGAACTGCTAGGTATATTTTTTTAATTTACAGAATTTCATTTAATTTTGAAAACCAACATAGTTAATATCTGATTTTGATATAATTTGGAAAAAAAATTTACAAATAAATTTAATACTATCTTTAAAATAGTAAAGTTTTTCAAATGTATACAAAAATGATTGTCTTTATTATTAACTTTTCAAAATTTCTAAAACTAAATTATTTATTTTCTAATGTAAAAATAAATTTCAAAATGAGTAATTCGCAAAACCTTCAATAATATTAAACTCTAAAATTCTTGATAAAATTTATGCCTTATATTCCTGGTATTTTATAAAAAAAACTTTGTAAAGCTGCTGCCTAACAAGCTCATGGACGATCAAAACACCATCAGTAATAAAACTACTACTTCATCATTTGATCCAGAGTTAGTTAGTATTAATGTATCTCAAAAAACTAAGTCTAAAAAAGTAAAATTTAACAAATCACAAGATAATCTATCTACTGAAACAATTAAAAATACAAAAAATTCAAAGAAATCTAATAAGAAAAAAGAAGAGTCAGTGTCAGGGATAATTGAATCTAGTGATACTGTTGGATTTAAAAATGAAGATAATGAAACTGTAGGTTCTAAAAAATGTAAAGCTAAAGATGTAAAAGAAAAAAAAAATAATGCTGATAAGTACAGAAGCGTAGAAGAGGAAAAAACCAATAATCAAGAATCCAAAAAACAGTTATTCAATCAGGTATAAATTGTTGATGAGCTGAATTTGTCATAGCTTTTTTTATAGTTACTATTCTTAATTTTTATGTTTAATTTTTCAATTATTATTTATACATCAGTATAATTTCTAAGCTCATGAACCATTTGACCATTTGTAAAAAGTACACATTTTTAAATAATTTTTTTTTACCATAATGAAAATATTCCTGACATTTACTTGGTTTTTCGTTTCATTCATTTAGATTTAATTAATTTTTTAACCTTTTATTCAGTTTTTGTGATGATGGAATCCTATGTTACTGTTAATGCTTGAATAATTTTTATCAAATCAAAATTCATAGCATGATCAATGTATCCAAAAGAAGTCATTAACAATTATTTGTATTGTTTTTTGTACATTATAACAATTATTTGTAAGTTAATTTTGTCTTCCTTTGCATGTCATTTATAACTTTGTCTTGTTAAGTGGTGGTGTGGTACACACATTAAAGCTGGAACCATCCTAATTACTTGCTGTGTACTTTTGAAATTTGATAAAATCAATTTTTTAGTTTTAAATGTACACTCTTGTTTACAAAAATTTCATATAAAGTAGAAATCCATTGTCATTATTAAAATACTTAATTACATGCTTTTTATTTAATGAAATTGTATTTCATTATAATTATTGTTAAAAAATTTGGATGGTTCCTCCCTAAATTTTACTGTAACAAAAAAAAAATTTTTTATTGACTTTGATTTAGCTGTAATTATTTTTATAAGCTATTTTAGATTAATTTAACAAATTGATTACTGATTAAAACATATACTTATATACTCGAGTTTTTCATTTTCAAATTTCTTGTTTTTGGTATAAATTTTTTATAAATAACTATTTTAACTCAATATAATTTTTATACAGATCACTTAATAATTAACAATACAATGATCTTTAAACGAAAATTATAAAGTAAGTCAATATAGTAGAATAATTTAGTCCTAATTGACCTAAAGAGATTTTTGAAAATGAATGTTAATTTTTTATATATCAAAATCAAATACTCTCACATTTTTAGATTTTTATCATTATTATCACCATCAAAATTGAAATCTTCAATCACAGATTGATTTTTCAAATTTAAACGATCTTTTGCCTAAAAACTGTTTTTCTTTTCAAATAGTACAATCTTTTCACAGCTGGATTGTATTATTCCAAAGAAAAATATAACGTTTTGTCACTTTGAAATAATGATAATAATGATTTTAAAAACTAGTAGATTGTGAAGAAAAATTTAATGCAACTTTTAATTAAATATTATTTTAAAATATATCATGTACGCTTTTAGACTCTCCTCTGTAATTAATTTAAAAAATGTTAAAAAATTATTTAACAATTACGGAGACGCGTCTGTAAGCGCAAAAATAGTAATTTTCTTGGTGTGAGATTAACTTTAAAATTGGTGGATACAGGGAGGTCCTGCTTCAATATCTGGAGGTTTAGCCTATGCAGTTGCCAGAGCTCGCCAACACATTAAAGAGTCTTTACAAGTTGTGAGTACTGCTTACCAAGCTATCCTACTTTTTTAGTTAACAAGTATTTTTTATCTGTATTAACTTACTACCTATTTAATTCTATGATCTTCTTTTATTTATTTTTCAAAGATTTCTGAATTAACAGTTTATTTGAATTTGAAATAAACATCAATTTGCCAATTTTATTTTATTTTATTTTTTAACCTTTTTACTCTGTTTAGGCCTTAATTGTTTTTAGTTTCTCTATAATATAAACTGAAAGGGTCGTCGTCAATTTTCTGTAAATCAACACTTTTTTAGCAAATGGCACCTGTTAGAAATTTGAATAAAAAACAAGACCCATTTTACATTTTTAATTTTTTTATAAAATCTCAATTTTTCTGATTAATATTTTGCCCAAATTATACGTACATCATCAATCAAGCCTTTCATTATTATTTCAGTTCAAAATAGTCTTGTGAGAAATTCTAAATGAATGAAATTTCAAATGATAAGCATTCTTCTTTCCACGATTTCAAAAATTGCGAGCCCAATTTGACGTAATTAAATAAGCTTTATCGGTCAGAAATGACGATATTGATAATGCGGGCATTTGAGAAAAAATACCTAGTTATTAACAAATTTGAAGCAAAAAAATTTCACTTATTATTTTCTCACCAATATCAATGTATTTTTTGATCGTGTAATGTAAACTAAAAATTTTCTTCTACTCTTCTAAAACTTCTGACGGCAATAACTTTTGAATAAATCAAATATTTATTAAAAAAAATGTCTTATACTTAAAATTAAAATAAAATAAAAAATAATCAATGATTAAATGATTAATTTTATTTTGTTAGATGGACGGTATTGCAGCTCTCGCTGGAGCTTCAGACAGTGATCTTTTACAACGTGTAGTCTCGATTGAGAAGGAAAATCAGGATCTCAAAAACAGTACGTATTTATCGTTGTCGAAGAATCTTGAAACGAACTTGTGTATTAAAAAAAGCAATGTGCTTTCAAAATAAAATTTTTTTTTTTTCTCATCCATTTGTAATTAATGTACAGTAGGACCTCGCGCATTGTCCCTGGAAAACCTCGGACATTGTCCAAAGATCAAAGATGCTGACAGGGACAATGCGCGAGGTCCTCGGTCCGGACGAATGGACAATGCGCGAGGTTCTACTGTACACTTCACTTCGACGTCTTTTGTACTTTTATTTTCAAATTGTTAAATATATAAGTATAAATGTTGATCATAAATAAATATTATTGATAAAATAAAAATTTTTTAAGTGGTGAAAAAATTATTTACAGATTGATGTATAGCTTTGCAATAGTTTTAATCTTCATTAGAGTATTTCGACACTGGTACGCCATTTTCACCAGGGCGATTTGAAACGAAGCGTAGTCCGAGGTTTAAAGAGCCCTGGTGACGTGGTGTACTTGTGTCGAATTCTACTATTAGTAACTTGTGACAAAATTGACCTATATTTAACATTAAAAAAAAAAAAAAAAAACGCTTTTCAATAGTTGTTCATGAGTTCAAGAACCTCGTTATCAAACTGGACAATCGCGTAAAGAGTTTAGAAGGACAAAAAGGAGGATCAGTTCCAAATGTTCAAGTTTGCCCAACAAAACCCGCAGCTAAACCCGCCGCCCCTGCCGCTAAACCTGCAGCCAAAGATGCGGAAGATGATGATGTAGATCTTTTTGGATCAGACTCTGAGGTAACAGTTGATTTAGATATGTTAAAAACTTTTACTTTATCAACAATTGTTGTATTAAATTTTTTTTTTTTTCTTAATATTAAGAAAATAATTACTATGTGCACCTGTTTATATTATGATAAATACCTTAACATTGGCGTCATTTTAAAAAGGTTTACGTGTTACTAAAGTTCATGCCAGATATTCCCTATTTCATTAAAAATATTTTTAGCACTTACTATTTTTTTACATTGAAAAAGAAAAAAAAAATAGGAAAAAAATTATTTACTTTTTTACATATATAACAGAATCAACAAACGATCTTACATTAATTATCATCAGGTGAAGCATTTTTATTTATTTGTGTATTTTTATTAGTTTTTTTCAAGGTAGCATTTCATTAAATTATGTCATGTAATTATTGTATTCAATGTTTTTTTAATAAATATTTAAAAACTAAATTAATTTTTTTAATTTTATTAGGGTGAAGATGAAGAAGCAGCAAAAATCAGAGAAGAAAGATTAGCCGCATATGCTGCAAAGAAATCAAAGAGTAAGTTTCATTTAAGAAAAAGTTTTAAAAATAATTGATAGAATTGATTCTCAATTGTGTTTAATATTCATTTATTCAATTTCAGAACCTGCTCTTATTGCAAAGTCCAACATTATTTTGGATATCAAACCTTGGGATGATGAAACAGACATGAAAGCTATGGAAGCTGAAGTAAGAAAAATAGAAACTGATGGTCTATTGTGGGGAGCGGGTAAGAAATTAAATTTTATTTTAATATTGTGATTTATACTTAATTTTACCAAAAAAAAAATTATTATTTCAGCCAAATTGGTACCAGTTGCTTACAACATCAAAAAACTCCAGATTTCCTGCGTTGTAGAAGACGACAAAGTTTCAGTTGATTGGTTGACTGAAACAATCCAAGAAATAGAAGACTTTGTTCAAAGTGTTGATATTGCAGCTTTTAACAAAGTTTAAAATATTAAAATAATTTAATTAACTAAAATTTAAATAAATAAATTTTTTTAACTGAAGATGGTGCCATTAATTTGTTATTTCATTCCACTAGCAATATTAAAACACATAATACACTATTAGTTATATCAAAATAATTACATTTTAATTCAACTGTTAAAACGAATCTAACTTAACAGTATTTATTCTAAAAGAAATTTTGATTATTTGTAAAAACGAAAATTTGTATGACTGGTGTTTTTTGAATTTTAAAAATTAACAACTTACATTTTAAAACTAAGCTCATTTTTTTTGCACATATATTTCATTCTGTTAATAGTCATAAAATTATCATATATTTATAGCAACTCAAAAGTATAAAGATAACTGTGAATAAACATGTCAAAGGAATGGTAAATTTTGAAAAAATATTTACATTTTCTCAGTTTTTTTAAAGCATTAATTTTTAACGAAATTGAGATATGGCTACAATTTTTAAATATTTAATAAATTTTTATGGCTCTCTGTTAAATTTAATTTGTATGAAAAAGTGTTAATAAACTAAATTTTGAAGCTTTGATATCGAGACTTAAGTTTTATACTAATTTCAAAACGTCACATTTTTAATTTTTTTGCCTAAAAAAAAATTGAATAAAATACCCAATTTTTTTTTTGCAGCTTCTCAGGGTCATATTTATAATGATTTAGTTAATAAATATTTTTGTTTACCTTTTTTATCTGTTCAAAAATAAAGATGTTATAGATGATGGACCATGTATAAAATATATTAAAATTTTTAAATTACTTTCAACAATTTTTTGATTATACTTTTTTATTTTTAAATTTTTCTTGGTATTGGTACTTTTACGGTCGAAATTGCAAGATTTAAACCGTATTTAAAATTATAAATGGAGCACGAATAATTTTGTAAAGAAAATTAAAAAAATCAAAAACTAAATTCTAATTTCTAAAATTAAAATAGAAAACTCGCGCATGCGCACGTAATTTTATACTCGAATCATGACGTCACCAATATGTTCTACTAAAAGGGGTAAAAGGTTAGGAGTCGAAAAATAGTCAGTGTTTTCATGGTGCATATAGACATTGTTTGTGAATGAGAAATAAACATGCAGTCAATTAATTTTGGTAGATTAATTGATAGAGGAGATAGTTAAATACTTATGATTGACGTGATAAACTCTTAAGAATGTTAGACTGTAATATACATTCCGAAAGTGTGATAATGCGAAGCATTCCGACGTTTGGCTTTTAAGATTTACTAATTAAATTAAAAAAAAAAAACCTTCAAGTTAAGAAAAAAAAAATTACTAATATTGAAGAAAAATTACAAGCTTATGTTGTATTAAATTAGCAAAGAGCATTTACCATAAAAGTGCAATAAATGAACCAAAATAATAAAGTAACAAAATGGATAAGTCTATTTATGCAGAGTTAAAGAAAAAAAATCAAATAAAACAAATAAGAAAAAGCAGAATTAAATCCATTTACTTATAATTTTATCGAAATGTTGAGAAACTATTACATCTATCATGTTAGAAATGATAAACAATAAAAATTGAACTAAAGATCAATATATCAAGCTTTTTTCAATTCCTTGAAAAAAGCTATAAAAATTAAAAAGATACATTCCAAAAACTTTTTAATATTACTGATTAATATTCATTTATATTAAACATGGAAGAAAACTATGAACCAGTAGTGTCAAAGAAAAAAATTACTTCTACCAAAGAATCTACAATTGTAACCAAAAATACTATTAAAAAAGGTGATGAAAATCATAAACAAACAAAAAAGAAAAAACGATCTTCAAATAAAAAAAAGAAAAAGAAAAGTAAAGATAAATCCAAAAATTCATCTCATTTAAAACATGTTTCAAGGGATGCTAAACATAACATACATAAGGTGTCTCAAGATAATGAAGAGTTTTTAAATAGTTTATCAGAAAAACTTAGTCTAACACAAAACAATCAATCCATTGAAATAAATTTTAATGATGAAGTGACAACTAAAAAACATAAAGCTAATTTTAAACTAGAAAGTCACCAAAGTCATTTAAGTACCGAACAAGAATGTCAAGATCATTTTAATAAAATCTTACATGAAGTGAAAAAAATTCTAAAAAAAGATATTTCTGGTAAAAGAAAATTAAAGTACATATTTAAAAAACATAAAGCTAATATTCCTTGCGTAAAATTAAGATCTTTCAGTGAGGATAAGTCTTACACATCTGAAAATGAACAAAAAAAAGAAGATGATGAACATCAATTGGAACTTAATACATTAAAAAATCTCCAAAGTGGTTTAGCTGCTAAAGCTCGTAAAAGTTTGAGTAAAAAATTGACTGAAGAAGTCAGTAGTATAACCAAACATAATGAAAATTTAGAAAACAGGATAAACTTTTTAATAGAAAAATCACCACTGTATATTTCCAGCATAACTGAAGAACCTAAAATTATAAGCAGAACTCCGTCACCAGCGCTTCCAATACTAAAAGACAATGCTGTTTTTAATCAAGAAATAAATGAAAAAATTCATCAAGTTTCTTTAATTAGGAAAATTAATTTGTTAGAAGAGTTGCCTGAATTGAATTTAAAAACTGGTAATAGTTTAAAGTGCAATAGTAATGAAGCAAAATATTTAACCATTGACAGTCATTTTTTAAATGCATCTGCAGCGCCATGCAAACCTCATATACTTCTTGCAAACTCTTCTCCCAGTAAAAATTTCGAAATAAATTCTTTAAATAAAAATAATATCAATATTGAAAAAACTTTTTCACTGTATCAATTATCATCTGACCCATTATCAAAATCTTACTCTCAATGTTTGACACCTATAAAAATTTCTTCCCCCAAACAGTGGTCTCCAGTTTTCTTGCTGCAAAATAATAGTTTGGATCAGTCGCTGAAAAAAGATCTTTTGCTTGCAAAAAATGACAATGACTTGATCAATCCTATACAATCGTCTTCAGTTACAACTTCTTCTGAATCAAAGTCTCCCAGTGATAAAATATCTCAAGCAAAAAATTTTTCTATTGCCGAGTCCAATAAATGTGAAAATGGAAGTTTGATTTCATCTAAGAAATCTAAAAGTCCATCAAGTTCTGTATCAGAAAAATCAATGGATAAACCTGTTAGGAGAAGCGGTAGTCAAAACAGTACTCACACATTTACAAGTTCTTCAAGATACAGTCGCAGTAGCTGCTCGCATTCATCTCGATCATCTAGTCTATCTCCAAAAAGACAATCTAGTCCAGTTTCGTCCAAGTCAAGCAGATCTCGATCTCCTTCGATACCACGTCGGCATGGTTCGCCTAGTTTTCTCGACAGAAGAAGAATTACCAGTGCCAGAAAAAAGCCCATTCCTTATCGTCGACCCACACCATCACCTTCTTATTCATCATCACCAAGTGACAGAGAAAGCAATGACTGTAGCAGTTGGTCTTCAAGAAGTCGCAGATCAAGTCAAAGTTCTGTCTACAGTCCTACATATCTATTTGCTCAATGTTCAGACTTTTGAACAATTTTTTCTAGTCTTTTCATCAATTTATTTAAGACTTTTTTTTCTAGTCAAAACACACTTTTTTGTGTGTAAGAGTATTAATAGAATTATTTAAACTTAATCATTCCATTTTGATGATCATGAAAATTATCATGAATTATTATCATTGATAATGGTTAAATAATCATGGATAATTTCATGAATGACATTTAGATTGAATTAGATTAAAATTGTGATATTTTTGCATGAAAAAAATAAATATTGTGGCAAAAATATATAAATTAATAACTTCCAAGGAAAGGAGTTTTTGAATTAGAATGGAGAAGGTAGTTACTATGTTTTTTTTTTTTTTTTTTTTTTAGAAAAATTCATTTCTAGAATTTGCTTTTTACACTTCAAACCATTCAAATATGTATTAATTAAAACTACCATGTATAATCATAATGAAGAATATTTTAAATTTTTTATTTACAGAACGAAAAGATTGCTTTTATTACATTTAAGGCAAAGTAATGGAATAGAAATTTATTTATAAAATCATTTTTTTATTTAAGACGCATGGTGTGCTTTTATATTATGATAAAAAATATATTTCATAAGTGCGACTTCCAAGGGTACAATTTTTTTTCTTCACCCTGGAATTTAGTAAAAATATCGTGATTATTATTGATATTAGTTTTTTAAACATTTTTTTATTCCATTTTTGTTTTTTATACCTAAGTTTTTTACTGACTTATTTTACATTTATTTTTATTTATTATTTTATTTTAATTTTTTGTATAAGTATAAAGTAAAAAATTAATATTTGAAGTGATCTTAAAATTTTTTAACTTTTAGCTTTCACAGAAAACATTAAAAGTATCAGAATTACAAACTTTTCAAGTACTTTTGTTTTTACTTTACCTTTTAACATTCCGTAATCTTCTATACTTGCAGTTAGTAGAAAAAAAGAAATACTCATTTATTATATTGAAAATAAGTTTATGATAATTATACATCGAAGAATACGATTGTTACGAATATAACGAGATTGAAAAAAAAATTTGTTATATGTATACAAATAAGAAATTGAAAAATACTTCGAAAGAATCATAAAAAATTATTAAAAAAATTTTTTTTCAGCGCTTTATATCTAAAAACGCTGTGACATGGCAATCGATGCTGATAGGTATTTGAATTGTAATGATTTAATGTTGTATGATCTTTAAAATAGTAGTGTAATATGACTGCTAGTGAGTTTCATTTATAAATTGTAAGAAATTAAGTCTTTTTTAGGAAAAAATTCTGAAATTGTATTTATGTCATGAAGTGATATTGTTATTTTTTTCTGATCAATTAGGTAAAATTTAAAATTATTAATAAACCGAATTGTATTGAATTATAACTTAAAGATTTTAAAAATAAAAATAATTTATCAACGCAATTTCGGATGTTTTTATTTCAAACCTATGAGCTGAAACATTTGTTTTATATTATTTTTTGAGTTGAAAATCCTTTTCAAATGCCATTTCTTAGAAAGATTTTCAATGAGTGTCGAATTTTCAAATAGATTCTTAAAATTTTTCGAATTTTTATATAGGTATTTTATATGTTTTGAATGACTTAAAAATATTAAATGATGTGTACCCTTTAATCACTATCAAATTGAAAATTCTCATTTTCGCACTTGATAACTTTAAAAAATGTTGGGTTTAAAAAAAATTATTGTTAAAATTTAGTTACATTTCGTAAAACTTTGACTGAGCACGTGTGGCGATTTTTAATTTAATAAGACCGCTAAACCGATTGTTTTATGATACTTTTTTAAATACTACATAATGTAATTTTCTTCTAGCTCTCGTTTAATTAATTAAAATATGATTAGATTTATGGATTTCAGATGAAAAATTTTTAAAAATAAAAATGTAAAAACAAATTCAGTTTAAAAAAAAAAAAAAAAACTTATTCATATTATTCATTCGAATAATTGATTAGCTGATCAGTTTGTTAATAATTTTTTTTCATAGAAGCAGCTAAAGAAAAAATACTCTTTTTTCCCATATGAGATGAAACAAAAATTTGAAAAAAAAAATTTTGGCGCGTCCAGCAGACAACGCACATTCCAACTCCAACTCCCAAGCCAAACTACATCCATATGTAGTAATATAGTCTATTCTATAGTCTATATATATACCTTCCTTCGAGTCTCCAAGTTTTGCAGAGCCGTAAACAGTCTTCGTTTGAACGAAAATTATACATTTTTTCAATTATTTGTTGTTAAATATTTAAAAAAAGATTTCAAAATGGCTATGGCAGTATTGCAACGGCGGACAAATGTAAATATTTATTAAAATTATTGAGGTTTTAAAACATAACCTTCAAATTTAGTAATCGTAATTTTTATTTTAGTTGATTCTATTTGTTAAAACTTTTTTAATAAATAGATTTTTAAATAAGTAAAAAATATTTGATCAAGTCACTTGCACAAGAGTTTTCAATTTGATTATTTATTTTTTATTAAAAAATTGTAAAATAAATCAACTTACCATTTTAATATTTTATTATCTGTATAAATTGAACGGTGATCAGTTTTTATGTATGTTGTATAATTAGGTCCGATTACCACCAGAAGTAAACAGGATATTGTACATAAGAAATCTACCTTATAAAATCACAGCTGAAGAAATGTATGACATCTTTGGCAAGTATGGAGCAATAAGACAAATCCGAGTGTGAGTATACAATGCACTTACTTTTTTAAAAATGATAATTCTTAATGAATGCATTTCAGTAATCAAAAATTTTTTTTGCAGAGGTAATACTGCAGAAACTAGAGGTACTGCTTTTGTTGTTTATGAAGATATTTTTGATGCAAAAAATGCTTGCGATCATTTAAGTGGTTTCAACGTCTGTAACAGATACTTAGTAGTCTTATATTATCAAAGTAACAAGGCATTTAAACGAGTTGATATTGACAAAAAATTGGAAGAAATAGATAAAATCAAGACAAAATACAATCTTAATGATGAAAAAAAGTAAACATACAAGTAAATTTAATTATAATTTTAATTTTAAGTTAGATTTTTAAGCTACCTAATATTGATGCTCCTTATAAAGCTAAATTGTTATCTCACAAGAATTAAATAAAGAAGTTGTCTTTTTCATTCCTAAAGAACTATTTGTAATGAGCATCAAAGTGTACTTTCTTTGTAAATTACATTATAAATAAAACGAAGGTATTATTTTTAATTGACTGTACTGACTAATAATTCTCCTGATCATATATTCAAAACATTCTTAATTTTGAAAAAATATTAACTTTACTATGCACATATTTTTTACAGACTTTTATCTGGTTATATAAAATTGTAACCCTTTGAACAAAGTTATTTTAAACAATAAAATAATATTATTCTTGTTCCAACAATAATAAACTAAAAAAATTTTTTATGAGCAATTAATAAATGGGATTTATATATAAGTATTACGGGATAATTGTGCGTGCATATAGGTAAGCCCGTTTCCATCCTATCACGGGACGGGAATAGTCACGCGCGCAGTAGCAGCAGGAAACGATGTCCTACGAGTGTTGCGGCGACGGTCGTCGAGCCGGCGAGATGTTTAGCGACGCCCTGAGCAACGCCATGCAGTACTTCCTCGATGTACTGCCACAAGGACTCCTGGTTGACCTCTCTCATCCCGAGGTGGAGCAGCTTTTCGTCATCAGCATCGTCGGCCTGGTGATCGGGATCGCGCTTGGTATGCGCTTCATCAGCAGCGCTCGCGCTCGAGCTTTTCGAGGTTAGGAACAAACAAACTCTCACTTTCAAATTGCGATATAAATTTTAGACTGAGTATATACCTTTTTAAAAAAACATTAAATCGCGAACTATTTTGTGAATAAAATTTTTTTAAAGGAATTTTAAAAAGGCATATTTTTATGCATCGAAACCGAAATAAGTGTCGTATAGCTGAGATAAGTTGGTCAATTTTTGTGCACAGATAAGTACTTGGCTAATCTCAAATAAATAAAAAGAAACTGTTAGATAAGATAGGGTAATTATTAAACTTAGTGCTTTTTAATGGTAAGAAAAAAAAAAAAACATAAAAAAAGTGTTTGACGATAGGCTTGATTTTTGCATAAAGTGAAAAAATCAGCTGGCCGTGATCAACAAAACTTGCAAGCTCGAATACGTGTTCCCAAAATAATAATCAAAATAAAATATTTCTATACCAGTGCTTTTAAACATATGCAGTTCATGTAAAACTAATAATCGGATCCGCGATTGTATATTCTGAAAGATAAAACTCGAGTGCTTAAAGTTCCTTTAAAGCTAAAAAAAAAAAATATTTTGATATCTCTTAGTTCAGCCCTATCAAAAAATAGACTTGTATTAAAAGTGAAAAAAATAAAATGAAAGTCACTTTAGAAAAATCTGAAGTACACATAACACAAGTGCGGTAAGTGCGCGTCGCGTCTCGCCGGTATTATATTGGTGGTGGGGGGCTTCAGCTTCACCGGTGGCCACCAACGACCTCGGCGGCGAAGTTGTTATTGTTTTGACGGCGTACCGGCTGGGGTTGATGTAAATAAAACTTCGACGTGCTGCAGTTGCGTGCGCTCCCAAGAGGTGAGTGCTCATCAGCATTTGGCCAGAAGATTAATTTTTTTATCATTTATTTCCGCTTTCGAATTTTTTTATTTGTATTAGATTATTGTTTACGCTGTAGTTTGAATTAAAGGGTGAACCGTACAACTCTTATCTTGTATACTGTACCTTTCATTCTTGTGCTTGTTCGAATAAATTGAATTTTTTTGTAATTTTTTATGCTTTTACCGAACTTTTTCGTAATTTACTTTTTATGTAATTTTATTTTTAGTTTTGATTGGATTAAAAATATGTGATTTATTTCGACCCAAACCTAACGTAGCCTTTATTTTCTCAGTGAACATTCTGATTGTACTTGTTTAAGCCTATGCAATTTGCATATACGCTGAATTTTCAAGAATATTTGCCTCCAACTGACGCATTAAAATGTTCCGGCAAGCTGTGCGCTCTAGAATCACTAAAGTTATTATTTTTTCATTCTTTCATGTTTATTTTGGTGTTTTTAATGAGTTTGTTGTTTTGGAATCAACTAACTAAGCTCCATAAAAACTGGCGTTAAATTAAAATGTTATTTAATTTATTCGTATTACTTTCTTCTGTGACTATTTAGTGATTCTGTGAAATTTTCACGTGCTATGCTCAAATTTTGAAAATTTCAGCCAATTCGATGTTTTTACTGCTTATATAAAGTTTTCTAAGAAAAACTAGATTTTAATTCTGGTTTTAACTAGAAATAATTATTTCAACAATTCAATTTTTTTTAGTTAAAAAACATCGAATCGAGATCGTTAAAAATTTTCAAGTTCAAGCTAACATTTTGAATCTTATTTAAATGACAAAAATTAAATAGTGATATTTTTTAGTTCCATTTTTATTGGAAGAAGTATTGTTTAAAAATTTATTTACGAATGAAATGAAATGTACATACGTACGAGTAAAATTAGTTTTTTTTTTTTTTTTTTTTTTTTTTTTTTTAATTTAGCCATTAAATTTTCGAACCAGTCAGGCCGCAAGCGTGTGTTGGTGGCTTTTGCTGACCAACTCTCAGCGTTCCGTTTTAGCGCCAAGAGAAGTATGTTTGTCGTCTGTCTGGATAAATATGCATACGTAATGAAGGTTCCTTTGGCTAATGTGTCTAATGTAACGATTACGCGACTAATACAACGTTTTATTGTACAGCATGATTTTTAGCTACAGATATTAACCGTCAAACTTGTGTTAAGTAGTTTTAGTATTTGAGCTACCGCTGAAAATTTTTTTTTTTTTTTTAAACAAAATTACAGTATTGTCGAGAGAATGATTGTGGCAATAAATCATCAAATTCAAAGCTAGATTATTATTATGATTTTTTTTTTCAGAAATCTAGCATTTATTGTATGAATAATTTGGTTTATTCGAAGTAGATTTTGAATTTTTTTTTTTTATGTACATGATAACTTTAAAATAATACGAACTATAATGTACTTCGAGAAATACTTATTAAATTTATACGAACACACCGGCTTATGAATAATTTATAAGCAGTCTATATAGTGAAAATAAATTTGCCAATTTTCTTGATACATGTATACTTTTTTATTGTATTTTTTAATAAAAAATTCAATTAATAATTCTTTAAAATAAATAATTGAAATTTTTTTTTCATATTTTTAGATAATGAATCCTCGAAGCCGTCACCTAAACCTGCAGTGGGGTAAGTTTAAATTTTTGAAGTTTAAAATTAAACTTATCGCTTAAAAATTAAAAATGTTTTGAATATTATACTTTAAAATATAAAATTGTTGTTCAATTGGCACTGCTAAGACAACAATGAGCAAGTATTTCGTCAGAAAATTGATCAATCTTGTACATGTTTAAATAGCGGTTGAAAATCTCGAGAAAAAAAAAAAAAAAAAAAAAAACTGTAGGCGAACCGTTCGATTGAAAACAGACAATATTATCGTCGGTCACGCAAAATTAGTTCTCGAAAGCCACTGGCGCAAGCACGCCTGGTATAGATATCTAAATTTACATAGGCGACGCGGACTCTCCGATCAAATACCAAATGTGCGCTTTTCAGAAAAGAGATTTAGGATTTCGATTTCGAATGAATAATTGATTCGCGGCTATCTCCAGACTCGAATCGATTCGACAGATACCTTTTGTAAGTGTAAGCTCTTTATAAAAGTCCTTTATTATGAAATGGCCGTGCTGAGTGTGTTTTACAAAGCGGCCACCGTACCGCGCTGACTCTTATTGTTCGCATTAGCGTTATGCACCTTTTTTAAACACACTTCTGCGTTGTGCGCGATGATAAGGCTAATAGTTTTGTCGCGACTATAAACTCTATGGTGTATCTAAGTGGTCACGATACCTTTCGTTGACTTTAATTTATATTCAATTTTGTCGTACAGTAAGACTTATGTTTCGCGATGTATGTTTAAAAAAAAAAATTTCTTCAAAAAGTTGATAGCGTTGTTTGATTTTTATTTTTACGCTCTTTTACACACAGATTATATTTTTTAAACTTTATTTTAATAAATAAAAAATAATTTAAACAGAAACCTTTAATTTTTTTTTCAATATCATCCGAGATCATCTATTTTTGACTTGAAAATTCCACTTTTCAAGTGGAAAATTCCGCTTTTCAAGTAATTCCTAAAGTTTAATGATTTCAATTTTTGCTGAACTGTAATAGCGTGTTTAGAGATTCTCCATTATTCTCATTTTGGGAAGTCACTGTTGAGGTTTGGAGTATTGTGACGAAATTTTACAACGCATACATTTGTATGAAAACAAATCCTTTTGGCTTGGCCTTTTTTAACTTTTTCAAAACCGTTTCAAGGCGTGGTATGTCATTGGTGTTAAATGAAATGTGACGAAACGGGAAGTATCACGGGTACCTGTAAGTATAAATGACACAAATACTGGTGCCCATCTCACATCATTATGCCAGGAATAATTCAAAAGTACCTATTTTGCTTTTTAAAAAGTATTTTATTGCAATCAACGATTAGTTATTTCAGTGAAAAATAAGAATAAATAAGTTGTATAAATTTTATTTCAAAAAATTACGATTTATTTATTTAATAATTGATTTTTATTGTTTATTAATTTTTAAATGTCACTATATATTTAAAATAATTTAGTTTTTATTACTAGACACTTTGTTATCTATTAAGTGATCCACGTTTTGTTAATTTTATCAAACAAGACCGTTCACAAGCTGTTTTTATCAATCAAAGCTTAATAATTGAATAATTATAGTTCATTAAGAGTAAAAAAGTTTTTCTAACTGTGTTTTATCAAGTTCAAAAATTATTTGTGAAAAGTAAATTTTAGCAACATTAAAATTTAAAAAACAAAATTTATTACAATTAAAATTTACTGATGAATATCAACCATAAAAAATTGGCCAAACTCTGTTCTCAAACCTCAACTTTTTCAAACTGAATATTCTTTTATAAAACTCATAAAAGACGAATAGTTCCCACAAGTCAAAGAGTCACTTAAGAATTACGAAATCCTCGACGAAATCCCTGGGTAGACCTTGCAAGATTCGGAGACGCTAAAGTTCATCGAACCAAACTAAAAATCTCATTTGAATAATAGAAAACATGCATCGTTTTTTTGCAAGGTAGTCATATGTACATGACCGTCTGCTAGCTTTTGTCTTCCATTTTACGCCTCGATGACGCTCCCCTCGAAAAAAAAGGTTTGCTGGCTGCAGAAGCACTGCCAACAGGTTCGTATGTGTACCTTTTTTTCGCACTCAGTGTAGTAAGTAAGCCAGCGGGGTTCGAAAAAAATAAAAAATAAAAATAAACTCGTGTGAACGAAGTTGAGAGTTTGACCCTGTAAGTTTAAATCCCCCTGAGGGATTAGTGCTAGATGTGACTTTTCTGAAAATAGAACTGTTTTTATTGGACTCGGTTGGAGTTCTTAATTCTTGATAGCAGTGTGAATTTTTGAACGGTTTTTGTTTTGTGTATTTACGTTTACGTTTGGCTCGGGTCATTGATTTTAAAAATTTAAATTGAATATTTAATTCTTCGAAGTTAAATTAGTAAAAAAACATTTTTTGTTGGTTCTTTTAATTGAGTTCTATTTATCAAAAAGTGTTGTGGTAAAAAAAAATTTGTACGGTTTTTTTATATGAACTATCAGCCTTGGAATGATGTTTTATTCGTTATTCTAAATTTTGTTTTATATTTATTGTTTAAATTAAAAATTTTTTTTTTTTTTTATGACAGTAGATTTGCGTTCCGGTATCGTTTAAATATAAACCAAAATGTGTAATAATTCTAGCCCTCACTTGGTCGGTATAATTAAAAAAATACTGAAGCTACTGAATTAACCCATTACCGCCCATGGAAAAATCAAAAGTGATATAAAAAAACTAACTGTTGGAAAACCTGTCTCATGAAAAAATAGTAGATACGTATTTTTTCTTTTTTCAATTTTCATTGTTTAAACATTATTTATTTAAACAAATTCGGAAAAAATTTTAAATTTTTATAAACTAATAACGGCATTCGATTCTTTGACCAAAAATAAGGCGAAAGTCATTTAAGTAATTTTTTGATCAGACGCTTAGATCTTTTGCTACGAGCGCTCAAATATGTAAAAATATGGTTTTATAGTGGTGAGCTCTGACTCGTAAAAGTGTATCTTCGGTGCGGCGCCTCGGAGCTCACCACTATAAAACCATATTTTTACATGTTTGAGCGCTCGTAGCAAAAGATCTAAGCGTCTGATCAAAAAATTACTTAGATGACTTTCGCCTTATTTTTGGTCAAAGAATCGAATGCCGTTATTAGTTTATAAAAATTTAAATTTTTTTACGAATTTGTTTAAATAAATAATGTTTAAACAATGAAAATTGAAAAAAGAAAAAACACGTATCTACTATTTTTTCATGGGACAGGTTTTCCAACAGTTAATTTTTTAATATCACTTTTGATTTTTCTATGGGCGGTAATGGGTTAAGTTGAGTATTAGATGGCCATTACAATAAACGTAAAACTGTACAGCTCATTCGAGTCCGATTTTCTTTCCATCCCCAAAAAAGTTTTCCTAGAGAAAAAATTAAACTAATATCCTTGCTCCTAACTTAGAATAAGTTCAGTAAAGCGTACTGACCAATATATCAATGCTTTAGACATAATTATTTTCATAAAAAAAAAAAAAAAAAAAAAAATGAATCAGATCATTTTATTGCTTTTAGTTTTAAACTTCACAATTCAAATCTCAAGATCATCACGATACCCAGCGTCTTGAGATTTATGATTTTGTTTAAAGACAAAAATACTTTTTTTTATTCAAGAGTGTAAGATATCATTTTACTATAATTTTTCCGGCTTGGTTGAAAAGTAGAAATGTAATGGAAAAGCTTGGAAAAGCAAGCAAAAAACGAGAGGGTAAAAAATCTGAAATGAAGTCGAGAGTGTGTGTACAAGTAGTGAGTATAGTTTCAGTGTATAAAAGGGCATGAAAAATGAGGAAAAACTCCGAGAAAAATGAAGGTATATAGGGTTGATGAAAAGAAGGGCGAGGGCAGCATCCGGTTGGAGAAAAGAAAGATAGAAAAAAGAAGAAGATGAGAAAAAAAAAGGCGAGCAATAACCCCTGGAAGGTTAAGAAAATCAATAGTCGTATGCGGGCGGCTCGGCCGCGGCCGTCTCGTGTGCGGATGTATACACAAGAAGAATATTGTACGATAGGAACGACTGATTTGAAGATAAAATAGCTCGATACGCTTTGATTACTTTCCTTTCTACTTTACGTCAATACGATCGGTCTCTTGCTTTTCATTTTAAACATCGTATCGTAAAATCTTTAATATTTTTATTCAGATTCTGTTTTTGTACCACCGGTCTCGTACCGATTTCACAGGTGCATGGTTTTCAAATATCGAGTTAGGTAGTTTTTAGATTAGTTGTTTAAATTAATACTCGGATTTCTACATTTTTCAAAGTCAGTCAGTCAGTCAATGTCAAAATTGAAATAGCTTATTTGGATTGATCATTCGAAAAATTGAAATTCTCTCTTTCTATAGCTCCGAACGATTAAGTTATTAAGCTAAGTTGACCTACTTTATGGGCAACATTTATTCAGGAAAAAGAAGTAAAAGCAAACTCGTTACATCAAAAACAAGGATGAAAAAGTTTGAATCCCACATCATCACATTGGAGTAGAGAAATAAAGAAATTTAATCAAAGTTTGTACGAGTAATAACGTAGCTAGACTTAAGCCTTCTAATCTCCTTGGTATAAACGGGGGACAAAAATAATTCCCACAGAAAAGAGAGACCTCCTCTTCCCCTCTCTGGACTCCGTAATATGCGTGCTTATATTCAGCCCTTGGTGTGAGGGGTAGAGAAAAGGGGGGGGGGGCTAGGTCGGTCACTGACCTTTATCCGGGACGCGCGCCTAAGTATGCATACGCGTCCCGAGGGGGCATGCCGGCTGCACTGTCTGGGGTCGTCTATTTCCGCGGACCCCTGTAATACACGCATTTTCAGCGCTTAGAAGACGTGAATTTCAACGGAGACTCGCGGCTTTGATATTCGCGATGCCATGCCGGATACTCTACATCTCGGGGATCAAGAACTGGAATCTTTTGGAATCGTGTTTGGGAGATTAGTGTAGTGGTTTGTAAGAATTTAAGACAAGCATTTAACGAAAATTTTTTCTGTTTTCTCAGAGATTTTGAAAATAAAATTATTGATGAAAGCCCTTGACACGCTTTTGAAACTGTAATGAAAAATACTTTATTAAGTCGTAACTTTGAATTCGAGCTTTGAGCACTGCAAGCTTTAAGCTTTGCGCTGGTGACCTGGTCCTACCAAAGCTTTGTACGGCTAAGTTTAATTACTAGAATTTTCAAAATCTGCTTGCCAGTGGATGTTGTCGTAACCAAAAGAAGGTTGATAATATAATGAAGGTTATAGAAAATTCTGTAAATTCATCATGGATATAAAAATAATGGATTATTTATCATGCATTTTCTGTTTTACGTCAAACTCAGAAAAATTTTTACCAGTACAAGTTTTAAAAAAATGTATTAATTTTTTATTTCTACAATTTTTTTTATGTATACCTTTGATTATTACTAAAAACTAAATATTAAATATAAGTTTATATGTAGATTTTAACACTTCGATGTACGTAAAATCAAATCTGATTGCAACTTTAGCGAGGGCTTTAGATTGAAACAAGTAAGAATGACAAGCGCAGGCCACAGTAAGGAATCCTAATGTTCACATAAGTGTGAAAGTGAACAAATTGAAGTTCTCGATTGTAACAAAACATTAAATTTTCTGGAAAACTTTTAAATCATGAAGTAAAAAGTTGCAAGATGTTTATCTTGCGTTCATTTTTAGCTTCATTTTCGAAAAAAATTGTATTTTAGAATATTTTTTGGTAAGCTCTTATTCAATTCATAATAAAATTTATCAAGTTCCAATACCTTGTATTTTTCATTGGAAAAAATTATCTCGAAATTTTAGTATCTTTGAAAAAACTAAACTGTTTGTTTATTATGGAGTTTAGAAAATTTTATTTGTACCGTAAAAAAATGATAATGTTAATTTTTTTCAGATTCTGATAGTAAATTTATCAATAGGATTCATTAATGGCTTGACTTAACATTTAAAGTCAAAATTTACTTTACTACAATTTAACATGGATCCGTCCTGATTTGATAAGATCTAGTCTCTTTTGGATCATTAGATGCATGCAGCTTCGCACGAGGTCGCGTGGAATAAAAATTCATACGGCATAAATACATAAAAGCAAAAGACTCGCAAGATAAGAAAATACACTTTTTCTCTACTACGTGTATTATTCACGGATGGATCAGATTCGACGGATGCATTATGCACCCTGGTGTCTGGAGGCATAAGTGTCGCTTCGCGTTAAAAGTTTTTTCACTATTTTCGTTCTCCGATGTTTGATGTATGATAAAGTATGGACGCGGAATGGATTCAACGCCTTGATTGGCGTATGAATTTTTTTCCATGAATTTGAGATGATTGATTCAGTATCTAACGTACGTCCTAATTTTGTAATAAATCTTATTTATAAGATGACAAATTTTTTTTTCTTGTTTACTGATTTCGAGAACATGATTTTTTTGCGTATCGAGAAATTTCTTCAAGGTGTATGACATTTTCATAAAAAAAGAAAAAAAATTCTTAAAGATTTATGGCTTTTTCCTTTTTTTGGTAAGAAAAAATGATGACAAAAAAATTTTATTAAAACGAATTTATCTTTCCGAAATTTATCACTGTGGACAGCGAAAAACTTCCTCCTTTTTTACTTGAGGTAGTTATTTTTTTTTTGGAATGGTAAATAAAAGAGTACTGCAGGTACTAATTTCGAGTAAAAGTTGGTTTTCGTATCGTTTTTTTTGATTAAATTTGATTTTTTCGTCTTACCTTGCGAGTACAAGCCACGTGCGGTTTACTTTTCGTTTAGTAAAAGGTGAACGGACTTAAAGTTTGGTATGGTTTGACTCATGGGTTCCACGGTTTTAATTATTCATTCGTGTCATTTTTCTTTTGGCTTTGGTACGTTATTAACATATTTTATAAAGAATTTTCTTTTTTTTTTTTCAAAGTTTTAATTTTGTTTGCTCTACCAAAACAAAATTATCCAAATGATCCAGCTCAAGTATTTGCGCACCGGCTTTTCATCATGAATGAAAATTAAAACCATTTAAAACCTCAAATAGTAAGTAAAACAGCATATTTAGTATTGTTTACTAAATTTGAGATTTAAATTCACAAGTTTGTGTGTTTTGAAATTATTTTTATTTCGACAGCATACAATTCAAATCGACAAATAAAGAGCCATTCATCAAATATTAACAATAAAATTGTTTCCTTATTGAATTTGAGAAGGAAAATCAATTCATTAGTTATTTGTTTTAAAAATTAAATCAATTTTCCAGATAAACTTTTAAAATTAGTTTTAAGATTTTACGGGAAATCATTGTGAAACACACTATAAACTTGTATAAACTTATCAACTTCACATTAAATTTGAATAATTAAAAGCATTTGTTTTCGATTTTCACAATTATTTATTATTGATAGTTAATATTTAAGCCTCATGACGGTCATTTCAACATACATTTTCATCTTTAGATGAGTAAATTCAATACTAAATGTAAAACTCAAAATATTGTACTAGAATGTTTCTAAATTACTAAACTTTAATTTATTAGTTATTTTAACAAAACTAATAGAAGGCAACTAAATCTAATTTCGGCCACCTAAGCAAAAATCAGTGCTGTAACTCACAAAATCGATATTTTTTAACATGGTTTGGCTCATTTTGAAGCTTGACCAAGAGCTTTTAAACTAGCCAAGCTGCCTTTAATTTCAGTCAGTTGCGCCAAAGTACTATTGAAGATACCTAATATTATCTAATTATTTTCGGATAGTCAAAATTTGTGAACATAATTTCGGCTGCCCCGTACTTTGAAAGTTTACTTTTTTCATTAATTGAAAAGTAATAATCTGATTAACTTTCAAATAAGTTCAATGCCTTTTCTTATCATCTAGATACAAATACAACTGATGCCGCGCTTAGATAAAACTCTAGCAATTTTTAAAAATGAGTTAGAAGTAAATAATAAAAGTGCGTCTTAAAGCTTAGATAATAAGGAATACAACCCTTGCATTAGTTTTTCCAACTAATGTTACCGGATTAATTTTTTTTTTTTTTTTTTACGAATTATTTAGGTAAAACAACGAATAGAGTACTCAAATGCCGTGCAAGGAAGTGATTTTAAAAATTTCCAAACTGCTCTTAACTTTTTTCAACGTTCCTAAGGGCCACGGAACGCTTATACTCCGTATACGTGGGTGGCCGAAATTAGGTAACCTGCTGACATTTATCAGACTGATTATCGAACGCGACACAATTAAATTTCTGAAAAGCAAGAAAAAGAAAAAAGAAAAGATTTGGTTGATCCACCACCCACACAGGCGAACGTAGGTGACTCCCACATGCACAACCGCGGCGTGGACCCTCGATCGCATTTGAATTATTCCGTAGAGTAAACGGGATAATTTTGGTCTGGCACAGTTCCCAAAAAGCATCCTCGAGGCGATCGCGTGGGCGCCGCACTTTCCGCCTCTGCAACCAGGAGTGACCACCGTTCGTTTGGAAAGTTCTTGGGAGTAATAAACTTTGGGCTTTTATTGGGTTCACGCGAAGATCACCGACGATAAATTAGTATTTTTCCAAGTTTTTTATCGGTTCGAGAAAATTCTCTCGTTTACAGTAATTTGAATTTTCAGATGAAAAGTGATGGATCTAATTTTGATTATTCGTTGGGAAAGCCACTGACAGAAACTTATTGACAGTAGTAATTGATTTGATGGCAGTTTTTTTAGAAAGAAAATCTTAGCGATGATCATAAAACTTGCAACACTATATATTATTTTAGAAACATTTCGAAAGTATATTCATTGTTTAAGATTTATAGCGCAGCGTATTTTTTTTCACTTTTGCTTCGAGGATTTACGAGGTAGTCCCATAAGTTTATTTTATTTTTTACCTAGTCAATTTTCGAGACAATCGTCATTGAACACGTGAATTTCCTTTTTTTTTTACTGACAGAAAAGATTTCAATGTCTTTTTTGAGTTTTTGAATGTTTATTTTTAAGAATTGCTGAAAAATTTTTATTGACCTTTTATAAAACATAGTTCAATTTCAATAAATTTGTGTAAAAAATATTTAATTTATTCTTTTTTGTGCATTTTTTATTTTTTAAAGATTTTAATTCATTGATAAATAAATTATGCGATTGTATAAATTAAAAAAGAACTCGTGATTGAGTTAAATATTATTGAACCTTGAAATGATTGGTGTCAAACTTCGATTAATAAAATGATATTTTTGTCTGGAAATTTTTTTAAAAATAACTGAATGATTTTGTTTTTTTGTTTTTTTTTTTTTTTTAGTAAAAATTTGCATACATTTCTTTTTTTTTTTTATAAGTACTTGGTTTAGCAAAATATTTCATTTTGATTTGTAGTTGTATAAAAAATTTATGATTTTGAAATTACGAAAAAAATTGATTGTAATTAATTTTATTCTAATAATAATTAAAAGATTTAAAACTTGAATCAGAGATTCGAAAGTATTAGTATTAGAAAAAGTGTTAGAAAAAGAGAAATAAAAAACTGAACAAAATTTAATTGCGATCTTTTAGTTTATTTTTCACGATCGCAAGCTGTTATGAGTTTAAACAATCTACAATTCAGCGCGACTCGGCCTAATTACAATGTTTAACTCAACAGCGTCACGAGACAATTTATTTTTCTCGGCTGTGCAATTTATTACTCTTTATAAGTGCAACCAGCACACACGGCACTTAACTGTCAACGTACTTTAAGTTCACAAATAGAGCTATGAAAATTTTACTTTTACGATTAGAAATAAATCAGCTCTCATTACTGAGTATCATTTTACTCATAAAACCTACAGTACATTCTAAAAACTTTTAACTATACAGTGTAAAATACTTTCAAAAAGAAAGTTATAAACCGAAAACGGATAATACTTGGTTTAATCAAAAATCCTTGTGTAACTTAGTCCGAATAGAATTTTTAAGAAATTTTAGAAACAAAAAAGCATTGGTATGAGGAAGCGCAAAGTGTCACCAAAGGAATACTAAAAGTCCATGGTTTACAGCCTTGTGTTCCAGGTCCGAACGCCTCGTGCGTTTCATAAAGCGTGTATTTTTGTCAAAACGTCAGAGAGCCAGAAATTTTTTTTTTTTTTTTTTTTTTTTTTTACTTGAGATGAACGTGGGAGATAAAAATTTTTGAACGATTTTTGGGATGTCAGTTTAAATAAGATAAGAAGTCAAAATGCTGAAAATATAGTAGCCTGTACGAGATATACGAAGTTTTAAACTTCTTATTTTTAAAGCAGCTTTTTTCTTGATCTCATTTTTTTTTTTTTATTCAGATGTAGTAAATTTTATTACTGAAAATTTTTAATTTTGAACAGAAACAATACTTTGCAAAAGTTAGATTTTTAGAAGAGATTTTAACGCATCGAGTTTTAATATATTTTATCAATGGAATTAAACACTATAGTGAATCATCTCTATCAATCTTTCAAAGAGCAAATGTTTTTATTTTCCGACCAGTAAGTGATGCAATGGGTATACAAATTTTCTAAATCTACAACATTATCGTGACCGCTGAAAATAAATCCTTATCTTTTATGCGCGAAGTTAAATAAAATATCAACAACAATCGTACACATCATTATTAAATCATTTATAATTTTAACTAATTTTTTTTTTTTTTTTTTTACGTAGTTATGGAGGTTGATATTAATTTATTACTATCTATTCCTGTGCATCATTTACATACAGTTTAAAAAAAAATAATAATAATAATATTGTTTTCTATGAAGTTTAATATGGGCCTAGCCAATTACACTGATTGTCGAGTCGTAACTGCTTTTGATATCGATGTCACTTACGTTACTTAGCCATTGTGTTTACACACAATTTGCATATAGAGGAAATAATTAGAGTTCGGGGAAAACTACTAAATGTATGTCATCGCTATTATCTCAATCAGAAAAAATTCAAACAATCTTCGGTATCTGTTTATTTACGTTCATCGTAAAGATACAATTTTTGTTTCACGTTATTACTTATCAGTCAAGCCTGTTTCTCAATTTTTAAAATGTTTCTAAAAGTATAATTTTGGATAAATCCGATTCACAAAAACATGACCTACATCAATCACGTCACAATGGTCGCACCAGACTCCGGATATTGGTTGATTCATTCAAAAAAAAAAAAAAAAAAAAAAAAAAAATATCTCCAGCAATTATGCATTGGCCTTTCTCTGATCAAGTCCAATTGTCTTACTTCCCCTGTGCTCTGTCTTCCTCTCCCTCTGTCAAAAAAAAAAAAATTTCGGCACCAGCCCGTCTGTCGTTTGTCATTGACATTGACCCCCAGAAGATCATTGAATCGGCCCTGAAAACGATGTCGCATTTCGAATCCGCAGGTTACAACACTTTCATAACCGTACGAAGCATCTCCTCTCCTCTTTCGTTTCGCTTCATTGGCTTTTTAGAACAATCTCAATTGGGGCCGAATTCGTCTTCATTACATGCGGGCTCGGGTTTTTTGTTTTTGCCGCTTGCACGCACACACACGTGGCTCGGTGACTGTGGAAATCAACAATTTTCGAATAGATTGAATGATTACCGTCCCTTCTTCTAATTTCTACGGCCGAGATCAAAATTGTAGTGGACTACCACCCTGCGCTGCTTACGTGGGCTGGTTTACATTTGAAAAATTTCGTCGTCTCGCTCGAGTATTGTTTTTGTCCTTTCCTCGTGGTGTCTGGCCGGTCTGCCCAAAATTGATCGATTACGCCTTTTATTCGAATTTACAACCTAATTTTTTTTTTGACACTTCAAGGCTTCACTTATTTGGAGTCTGAAGTCATCGTTTTCGAAATTGTTATTGTTATTCCCTGCATCAACGGTACCATCGACAGGATTATAAATTGACTATTTTTTATTTTTTTTTCTAAATTGTGATGAAATTTTTGAACATTTTGCAAACGCTTCGTACATGTATAGCTGAGAAAATCTATGTTTCAAAGCACAGTCGGTTTTGTTCATTCAAATTCTGCTCGGGTGCGATTAATTCACTAGAAAAGTTACTGTTAAATTGTATTGGTGCCAGCAAAAAAAAAAGGAGGGAAAAAATCATTAATAATTCAGCGATCCGCTGGAATAGAAGAAATAGAAAAGTGCACTGCATTACAAATTGGCCTATGCGCATTGCTTAAGATATGCGGTGACAACTTCTTGGCATACGATTGAATTTTGAGGATTTGCAAATCGATGCGCTTCCAACTGATTCTCATAATAACTTAAATTTTTTCTATTCAAACAATTTTTTATCAACAGCCATTTTAATTTTTTTTTAGTGTAAAAAAGTTTTTTTGGTACACAATTTTAAATGTAAATCATTACATTTTTTTAATTCAGCAATATTTATAATACAGCAATAAATGTTTATATAATTTGAAATGTTTAAGTGAAACTGAATAGATTTGTAAAAAATCACCTCAAGGCTAATTTCATAACTCATTTTTACTTTTGCAATAGTCGAAGTCACGTGGGTTCTTCACATAATTAATTCTGAGACTTCACTGAAGTTATTAAAAATAAATTATTATACTTGATGAATTCTTCTGTTTCATTAATTGCACTTTCCTTTTACCTTGGATTTCTCCGATAACATTTTAGATTGAATTTTTAGACTTTCAATCTCTGCGAAAGAAAATGATTCTTAGTTTTTATCTTCTGATGTAATATACTATGTATTTAAAATCTGTTTCGCAGAGCTTATAATCTAACTCGTTTCAAAAGCAAAATATCTCAATAGAAGAAGTACAATACATTACAAGTTTAACAAATTGAATTTTTCATTTACTGTCGACTCAAGACAACTGTCATTCAAAGGGCTGTGTATCTTCAGAATCAAAATTAGTGATTTTTTTATCCTTTTTCTTAAACTTTCAAACATTATGGGGAACACAGGCCTTAAAAATTACCTCAGACTAAAAGGTTTTGTAAAAAAAGCGCTTACAAGGGGACATTTTAACAGTTGATCAAAATTTATTGTTTAAAATAGATTATAGTTTAAATACAAATTGTAAAAAAAATTAATTAATACAACTCAAATTTCTCGTTTAACTTAATTAAAAATTAGCTGAATCCAAGCTAAAACTTCAGTTAAAAAATTGAATGAAATTCGAATAATATCCGGTGAAAAGCTAGCTGAATCTTCACTGAAACTTTGTCTAGTTTTTAATTTTTTGACCAATTTCTTTCGCAATTTCCAGCTTATTTTTCGTGAAGTCTCTTACCAGAAAAGTAGCAACCATTTAATTACAAAAGAATATGATTTTGATTCTGTTCAACTCATTAAATCATGAATTAAATAATTTATAAAATAATGCCTCCTCTCAATAGGTTCCCGACATCCAACAAATTTTTTAAGAAAGAAAAATCATTTAAATCAATGAAAACGACACGAAATTGTCAATCTCAATATAATTCTTCGACGAGTTACAATAAACGTTGCAACAGACGTTACGGAAAATCTAAGTTAGCCGGAGTGTTTGAGATGAGTGTGTTCATTCACGGCTCCGCGGCACTTAACATCCGCGCCGATGAAAATCTGGGCCAGGTCGGCTGACGATTGCGCGACGCGATTCTTATTTAGACCCGAGCGCGCGGGTCAAACTGATCTATCCAGATCATCGTTCTCTGAATCGTTCCAGCTAGAGCCGATTCGGCAATCGCTTCGCGAGTTCTTGAGATGGTAAATAACTATGTAATTGCAGGTTCATTTACTTAAAAATTACAATCTTTTGAAATTGAATAAGCGTTGCAATAAAATCCCAAGATTATTGAAAACAAAAAAAATCGGTTAAAAATGCAATCAGAAAGTATTCATTTTTTGGAATGAAGGAAATTTGAAGACTCATTAATTGGCTTTCTTATCTCAACGGTAAACAATTTTTTGTTAACAGTCTTTTCTTCAGACTTCTCTTAATCGTTTTTAGTGGTCATTAGCCAGTAGAGCTTCCAACGTCGCTTTATTAATTTTTTACGAAAAATGTCTCAACCTTTTTTTTTACCTACACTAATAATCACGAGAAAGAATAAAAAAGAAAAAATTTCAAAATCAATCAGAATAAAATCCAAGAACGCACGACAGACCGAATGGCATAATGAATGGGAGCGATCATCAAGACGAAGCCGCGTCGCACTTGTTGCACAATAGTATTCGTTTCTTCTTTTTTTTTTCTTATCCTCTTTTACGAGCAGCTGCACGGTGCATTGACACTTGCCGTCAGCATAGATACACGTCTTGCTTATCTATTATAGAGAAGCACTTTGTCGCGGGCGATATAAAAGTTCAAAGTTAAACCGCGCGCGATCATCGTTTGCATGCCCCCGCGCTCGCTCCAGTAGTCGCGCATCGTTACGTAACCACGTAACGGATCTTTTATTTATTTATAACGCTTTCCCTTTTGTTTATTTACAGCGTTTAATTTTTAACAGCTCGTTAATAGTTTTTTTTTCGTCGAGTAAACTACCTTGGAAAAAGAATTTTCCTGTTCTTATGAAAGAATTTTCTGGCGTACACCTGTTCAAATAGAGTTTCAAATCTGGAGTGAGGTAAATCCTTGAACAGAAATTACAATTCCTCGCACTCGTTTGTCTCCTAGAGATTACAGACGTGTAAAAATTACAAAAAAAAATGCCCTTCCACCGATTATTTTACGAGAACTACCACTTTCATCATATTTAGTTTAAGAAGACGATGGAGCTGAATTCAAGTAAATCAAGATTGAAGCTTGGACCGCGAAAGAAAATAAAAGAAATCCGTGCAAGTGCATCGAGCGGCTCTAACGAAAGGGAAGAAGATATATGGGCCAGACGCAGATGATTTCCTGGTACAAAAGATTTTATTGGTTCAAGAGTACCGCCGCCGCGCGTCCCAGATTGATGACTCGCATTGCCTAATCGCTCTTTTCCCTATTGATCTGTGTGTTTGTGACGCAATAGAAGAAGAAGAAAAAAAAACCGACGCACACGCATTCCACCCACCGCCCTCGAATCTCTGAGGGGGATTGAGAAGAAGGAAGGAAGGAAGGAAAAAAAGAACCGGGGGAGCGAGAGGAGCAGCACACTTTCACCTTAGCCGTGACCTTGCGTAAGGTCGCCCTTCCTCCGATGACCCGAGCAAGGTCGTCCTCCCTTCGGCATCTTCGAGAGGCACGCGCGCCTGTGAACCCGTACGGCAGTACCGTAAGCCATCATTGATCCGTTTTCGAAACGTCCTCAGATTAAGAGATGTCTGCTTATTCTTCTTCTGATGAGCTTGCGATGCGAGCGGTGTTCGGAAAAACGTGGGCGAGGTACTTTAGATGTTGGATACGAGCGATTTGGGATGAATCTCTGCTTGATATTGTTTTGTGTTTTAGTTTAAATTAACTTGTTCACAATAAAAAAATTACATTTACTACGAGTTGATTTTTTCTTTCTTTAGTAAAGAAACCAACAGGGAATGCTTGGTGTAAATTGACGACAAAAAAGAATCGGACTTGAGTTTTATAGGTCAAGAGCTTTAATATTTCTTTTTCTGCATACATCAATTCATATTTTTCTCATTCCATTCTGAGATACTAATAATTTTATGAATGTTAAAATTATTAGTATATCTTTTTTTTTTTTATTAGTATATGAATTTTCTTCTACGTAATGTTGCGGTAAAGTTCTATGAAAAGAATTTGAAAAAAAAAAAAAAAAAATTATAATGTTGAATTGAATGAGATATTATTTGTAGAATCAATGTGGTCCAATTATTTTTTTGAAAACTGTTTCGTAATTCTACAGATTTGATTATAAGCCAATTAAATTTAAGTAAAAAGCTCAAAAAAAAAATTTTTTTTTCAAACTTTGAGCAAACGTAGCAAACGTCATTAGTAAATCGACAAGTAGGGCCAGACTGGTACTATTAACGAACTTAAGAAGTTTGGGCTCAGTCTAATACTTTTTTCATTCTTTTTGTTTTTATCCAAACTCCATTGATCCATCAACAAGTAAACAAAGTACCCGAGTATTATTTGTTCTAAATCCCAACTAGACTAATTAATTTTTTCTCACCAACATCATGAATTATCACTTGAAAAATTTGGAGACACACTATTCCGTTCACTGTAAAGTATGCGTTTACTATAGTTTACGTAACATTTTGAAGTGCACGCGAGGATTAACAATTATCCCTGCGTGAACTAGAATATGTAAATCAACGTTGCGAACTGCATTCAGCTCGAGTTCGATAAACCGTTCCTTGAATTTTCACCCCTGCCAATACGTTGGTTTTTCGCGGGCTGGAGCCAACGCCTCGCTCGGGCGATAAATTCTTGTGGCTAGGCCTTTTTTAAAGCTGTTTTATCGCCTCTCCTGGTGCCAAATAAACCCGGAGTCAACATCAAATGCTTGGCACTCCATTGTTCGATGGAACGTTGCTATTCTCCGTAAGTTTAAAACTGTCTCCTTGCATTATTCATCGAATTGTAGTTTGAACTTGTGTAAATTACAATTTAGTTTCGAAGTTTCGTGTAGTTTTTAATGAAGTTTTCAAGTATTAGATTGTTTTGTCCGGTATCAGCCTTCTCAGGTAAGAATTACGGATAAAAGATTCAGCGAACCAGAATCCCGAAAAATAGTCTAACGCGAGAAAGTTTGTGTTTAGCTGCGAGTTGTCGGGCTCCAGCCTATTACGCAAGTTACGCGCGCGACAAACTTGCGGAAATCGCTGCGACGCGCATTTTGCGGTCTTTAAATTTTTTTTTTTTTTTATGTTTTACTCGCTCCCCCAGACGAGATCGTAACGAAAGCTTTTTTTCAAGAGCACGCTACCTGGCATTGTCTGCCAAGACTGTAGTGAATATTTTTAATAACTGCAAAAATTATGATTAAAGTTTTCAGAAAAATAGTATGGAAAAATAATTCATAATTCATATTAAAATAGTTAAATAAAAAAATTTAACGCTTGAATGTTCAAAAATTAATTTAATATTTGGTTATTTGTATTTCAGATAATCCAGCGGCTGATGAAGGTTGAAGTGTTTATGGAGTTTTGAAAGGTAAATTCTTTAATCTTTTAAATTATTTTAATTTTGTGGAAAATGCGCTTTACAAATGAAAATATTTAATAATAGATAAAAAATAAATATTTTTTTGGCTCATTGTTGAGAGCGAAACATGCGTGATTTGGTAAGTAAATGGATTCCATGGACAAAAATTGAACCCAAGTAAATACTCAGGGTTGAAAATCTCTCGGTTTCCCCATCAATTAAGCACATTCAATTCAAGCTTCAATGATACATCTTTATATTTCCAAATTAACGACTGCGTCTAACAAGTTTTTTGTTTGTTGTAAACAGTAGTCAGAACATTTTGAATGTAAATCTATTAGTCTGCTCAAAGTTTTTTTTATTACCATCTGATTGATTTCACTTTGATTTTTTTCCATAAGCCTTTTAACACACATTGTAAAATTATAGCAATAGATAAAATAGTAAATAGTTTGAGCCGTGACAAAGCACTTGCTCTTTTTTCAATGAAACTTGTTATCGTCTAAAACACACAGCTAATTTACCTGCTGTTTAAAAGAACGATTTGTGCCCACGCCTTTCAGACAACTACTTGAGATAAGTTTGTAGACAAGTTGAAACACTTTTGCATAAACTTTATTTATACTATTTTTAATATGCTGAGTACATTGATATTCCATGTTTTTCTATTTTAAATGAATAAATTATTTTCGCACAACATTTATGTTTAGTTTTCTCAAATTCAAATTTGTGAATAATTAAAAATATGTATTCTTTATAGAACAAGTTGACTCAAAAGTTTTTCGCTCTCGAATCATTGTTGTTTTAGTATGTTTATTGCTTATAAATCATTAAAATTTTTCTATTTTTTCAATGTGTCGGATCTTTGTACTTATTAAAATTTATTTCAAAAATAATTATAAAGTAAGATTAAAATAAAACAATTTTGAGTTGTTCGATAAAATTTAATTAAACGATTATTTAATCAAAGTTTAATTTAAATACTTTGAAAAGTGGGCGAACCTCATCCGGTTCTTTCTACTAATTTATTACAATAAAACTCTTGAAATTCCATGAAAAATTTAGAAAAATTAAACAAGATCATTTCTTGGTAACACTGTTTTGAAAATATTTGCAACCGAAGTTTATCAAAACCGAGGCAAGTTTAGAAGGGGAAGGAAAACAAAAAGGCAAAAATCACGCAAATTTCATTCGCGTTTTTTGCTTTGTGAGTAATGAATTTTATTTAACAATTTTATTACAATTATTATTTGCAAAATACGAAGTATGATGTTTTACACAGACTCGTTAGTACCAAGTTTCATGGGTATAGTTAAGAATGATTTGATCTTTTTAAGGGTGAAAGTTTTTAGCATCATGCAATTGAATTAATTTCACTTTAATGAATGTGACCGGATTGAATTTTCCCTTCCTTTGAGAGCTGTTTTCCCTTTCAAACGTGCCCAGTCTCTTCAAACTACGTATAGTTTTTGAAGTTTCAATAGTTACCAGCCACTCGAGTGAAAAGATATTTTTACAAAATTATTTTTGTGAAAAAAAAAACTAGAAAGTGACCTATTTTATTTTATTCCACCAGTATGAGTTGATTCTCTTCGTACTTTTTTTAGTTTTTTTAGTAAAATTCGTCGCACTTACACAAAACTGATTTCAACAAAAAACATTTATGATGTATAAGTAGAGCTTTATTTGCTAGTAAGCCATAAAAAATCGATTTACTAACAAACTACAAAGTTATTTTTAATGTCTGTGCTTTTAACTCATGAACGTAATTAAAAAAATCATTTAAAAAATCGAGATTCAAAAGAGATAATAAATGATTGATCGATCAATTTTTAATAATCATGTGTTTATGACAAGATTAAAAAGTTGAATAAATGTTATTGATAAACTTGACTTGTTGTAACTGCGTACAATAATTTATTGAAATCGGTTTTTAATGCATTTGATACAAAAAAATTTTATGAAGTCACGAGTGATTAAATATTACATTTTTGTTTTTTAATGATAAAATATTTCAAGAACCTTACATTTAAACATTTTTTTCGAACCAGCAACTGGATTTTTTATAAAAAAATAGCACGCAAGAGTTTTTTATTCCAGATTTACTGATTCAAATATTGCGGTATTCGTAAAAGTTTGATAAAAAGTACCCTCAAGTAGAAATTTATTTTTTTATGATTATTTTTTTTTATTTTATTTATTATCAACGGACAAAATGTCCTTTAACATATTATATAGAGTATAGAATATTCAACAGTAAGTAATTCAAAACAAATATAAAGATTTATCAATTCAAGCAGTATCTTAAAAAGTTTTTAAAGATATAGTTGCACTTGTTAAAATTTGTATTCTAATTCCATGATAATGAAGTATACGATAAACCAAAATTTATTGAAGAGCTTTCCTTAAGTTTCGCGCACCCTCCCAAAAATAAAAAGTCGACTATCCATCAATGGCAAGGGTTGACATCTCCTGAAATCAGCATCCCAGAAGAAAAAAGATCCTACAAAAGTCGTCAGGTTAGCTGGAAATAGAGTGCGTATGGTGGCGGTGGCGGTGGGGGTTTCGGTTTCGTTTTCTCGCCAGTCGGTCCGCTCACTCTCGCTGCAGCAAGCAGCCTGCTGGTTATAGGTTAGCCAGGCTCGCGGCGCGCATGGCCCGAGCCGACTTCACTCTCTCCTCTCCTCCGTCCGCGGGCGGGCTCGGTAGTCGCGCACGAACCGCGGTGTCGCGCGCATCTGTACCCACCACCCCCGTATTACCACCTCTCGCGATGTGTATTGTCGTGTGAATTTTTTTTCGGTCTTTCAAAGTAGCCCTTTTTTTTTCTGTGCTGTTTTCTGTGATAGACCAAGTGTGCACGTGCGCAGGAGGAGTTTAAATTAATTTCGGGGTTGAGGGCTGCGATCAACGTCGATGCAGCGCTTCAGTGCAGCCAGACTATTTTTGAGTTAGCCGCGGCGAGCCGCTTGGAGCGCAGGAATTTTTCGGCTGAAGGATTAACCACCACCGCCCACCCACTCGATCTATCAGGTATTTTTCCTCTTACTTTTTACGGGATGCGGGAGATTTAGTCAAATACATTTTCGGAGACTTGGAATTTTTTTTTTTTTTAATAAAGTTACAGCTGATATACCCCGGTTTTTTCAAAATGCAGATCCTGGTATGCGCAGACTAGATTAATGACCTACTTCGATTTACATTATTTATTGCAGTTATTAATTACGCAATTTACGTGTTCACTCGTAGAAAGTTTTTATCAACAACTATTAACCTACTATCTGTTTATCGACAACTTTTTCAGTTTCGTCGTATTTTTTTTTTTTTTTTTTTTTTTTTTTTAAACTTCGAAAGTGTTATCACCACATTTGAATCCCATTTTTTTTCTATATCCCAAACAAGTTAACTGACGATTTATCAAAATTTGATTTCATCATGAAGTATACGAAGTTAATATTCGTACGCGATAGACGCGTGATGATCTAAAAACTCTGTTTGGTAATTTGTATTCATTGCAATTGCGGGAGCTAAACAAGTTTTAAGCTTTGCAGAAGCCAGTAGAAAAGTTAAACGCGCATAGTCGATTTTTTTCATCGAATGAATTTTGAAAAAAAAAGATTTTGGCATCCGCAGTTTGAACGTTTGTTTAGAACATTTATCCTGGAGGTATTTTTAGGCTGTGTATTTACTTTTCACATGCTCGAATAGTATTTAATGAATCACGAGATGAAAAAATAAAACTCGGCTCTACCCAATGTCAAGGCCCCAAAAAGTTAAGATAATATTATCGAAAAAAATCCATCGAGTTTACTCGTCTCGAGCTTTTGAAAATAAAACTTTCTTCGACCCCCCTCGATGGTTTCTTTTTGGTGGCTCACCCACGTGGACATCGGTAAAAGTTTTCCACTTGATCGATCAATTATTTCGATGACGTACGTCGCACCTCTGGAGGTAATAATCAATTATTCGGTCTAAAGAGGAGCCGTAATCGAATTAAAGACAATTTTTGTTCACACCCGATTATCGTTTCCACCTGTTACAATATCCGCGATTTTGGGTGCCGCTCCCGACGTCAAACAGAGCTCGGTTCGATAAAATTCAATAAATTCGATGTTTACCCATGGCAGTTAATATTCGAAAAACCATCCAGACACTTTCATCTTCTTATCGCTCGGGGGAGGGGGAGACCTTGACTGTAACGTTTCCCCCAAACCGGCAAATTTTCCCCAAAAAAAAAGAGTCTGTTTTATCGCGTATCGTTCGTCTTACCGTTAAGCTCCCTCCTTTCTCATCGCAGCGTTAAAACGCCGAACAAAATCGACGACGAATTCGTAAGCGATAAATATTCATGCCACGTACGCTTCCTGTCTTCTCGACTATCTTTTTCTTCTGCGTCTCCTCCTCTCCGTCTTCTTCTTCTTGGATGATAGAAATGAAAGGTTCGCACCAAAAAAAATGAACAACCGCAGTGTTTGTTTTTCGCGTCTCCTCCCCTAGCTCGAGGGGAGTTGGTGCTTTTCAGGGTTAGCTGAAAAATTATTGTTTATAATCTGCGTCTCCGCAAGCGTCAGGCTTTCACTTGACTTTCGAATTGCCCGCTGATAACAAAGTTTTTCTGCTTGCAGCAGCGGGGGGGAATAATAAATAACTGAAAAATTCGTCGCTAAGCTCCTCAATCGCGTGCGCGTAACCATCCTTCGCATAATAACTTTCTAAAAAAGTGTAAAAAGTAAGAGAAGAAAAAAAAAAAAAAAAAAAAGAGAGAATATTTTTTTTTTGTTCAACTCTCAATGACACCAGATAGTCGCTCGGCTCGGAGCATTAACAAACCCGCGGTAATTGCACTCGCTCTTCCTCGGCTCGCGCGGCTAGCTGTAATTTTACATCTGGCACTCTCACTCTCGCAGGATCAAAATTTTTTCCCCCCTGCACCCGGTAGGATAGCCCGAGTCGCGGGAGTTACATAACCAGGGTCTTGTAAACGCATGGTGCGGTGGACGTTTACCTGCAGCAATATTGTATACAGTCGCCGGCGCGGTGCATAATAATGCCGCCGCTGCTGCAGCGAATGCATGTAGGCCAAGGCTGCTGCTACGACAACGCCGATGCCTATGGCGTACATGCAACATGCAGGCTAAACAAAACGTGACGCTCCGAATCGCCGGGGATTACGAGAAAAAGATGCTGTGCCGTCACGTTTTTATCCCCAGAGGTGCGAGATGAGTCGCGAATTGAAGTTTTATTCGTTTGCGCGGAGGTTTGTGCAGAGCTAAATTTGTAGACGAACGAGAAATCCTTATTGGTGGAAAATCTTTTTAAGGTGGTCATTTGTCCGCGGTCTAAAAGGAAAGATCAGTGAAATTCATGGTAAAATCGTTGAAAGATAATTTTCTGTTGCCACACGTAAGCAATCTAAACCCTTTGATTAAATGTCATTATTATTTTAATTCCAACTACAATCAACGGCTAAGAAAATTGTTGCGTTGTTTGCCAATTGATTGAACTCTTGGACTGATCTGTCAGAAGTTTTTTAGATGAAAATTTTTAGAATTTCCAATGATGATTTTATGGTGATTGGACATAAGATCAAAAAAATATAAGCTTTACAAAAAGATGTTTGATCCTACAAAACAATTAATAGGACTCTAGTTTATAAAATTAGGTAAATATCAAACAAAACATCATATTTAAGTAAATATCATGAACAACAATGGAAACTAGTTCACTGGAATGGTTACGAAAAAGTTTTTATTGATGACGCGTCTGGGCCAAAGACTTCTTAAATCTACTCTATTGAGATAATGGAGATAGATCGCAGCGGAATATAAAACTTGAAAAGATTTATATGTACTAAAGGTTGCTATTCTCGTCCCTCTAATGAAGACTCTAATTCCAACCATGGAAACGCTATTACATAAATTGAAGTCCTCAAAGTTCAATAGACAAGTTTATGAGTAATTAAAATTTTCCAGCAACTCCTACTATACTTATTGATTCTTTGGTTGGTCTCTAAATGTCCAAATTATAAGTAAATCACATTTAAAATTTTTCTATTTATAAATTATTGTTTGTATTTCAAATTTCAATTCAGATAAAAAACTGGTTTGAACGTCAAAACTGGAGTTGATAAAAATTAAAACCAAAGGTTCGTTGCAAAAAAAAAAAATGCTGGGAAAACCTAAAGAAATCCAACCAAAAACTTAAAGAAACAACAGTGTGAAAGTGGCAAATCCTCACAAAAATAAAGATGCGTCACGTTTGTCGATACGACGGTATTTTTCCAACAAATTTGCGAGCACGATTTGACTTTATCGGTGCGTCCCCTTTTTTTTCTGTTGAAACGTCCAAGATTAACACACTCTTAATGATTTCTTTTTCTGCCACTTTGGTCTTGGGCTTTATTGTTATTTAACTTGAGTTAGCAATATTTTTATGTACTATCGAAGAATAAAATTATTGACTAAACGACTAAATACAAAGGTAGTGGCTGCAATTAAAACTCCATCGTTTGCTTCACGCTGATTTGTTTTGATTGGACGTAGAGAGTAAAAATTCATGTGACGAAGCCGATAAAAACAAGCTTTTTTGAGACGAGCTGTTTTACAAACGTTTCCTCGGCGCCGCAAGCGGGAGTTTATATTCGATTCGTTCTCGATTAAAAATAGATTTTAAAGGTTAGTGTACCGAGAGAATTTAAAATAAAATCTTCGCTCGGATCCACTCTGCATTATTATTTTTTTTCTAGAAAGGTTCTTTTTTAATGGTTTTTTTCTGTTCTCGATACTTTTCTCATGTCAATCAAAATTTACAATTATACTTCATTTTATAACTTTTTTTTCATTGCTTTTCTCTTCGACTTGTCAAAATTTATTTTTTATGTGTATGTACCATCAATTTTCTCCTAGTTTTAGGTTTTTTTAAATACTAGCTTCTAATGTTTTCTGACTTTAAAGTTCATTATGAAATATTGCTTTTAATAGTAAATATTTAAAAATCTTTCCATTTCGTATTTAATAATACGAATTATCTTTGAAAGTGAGTCTGAAAGCAGTTCACGAAGAAGTCAAATTAGAATTTTTTTTTTCCATTCCAAATCGTAGTGGAAAATGAGGTGATGGAATTTTTTCTTAACGATCACAGATTTATTTTGGTCTGTCGATAATACATACATCTTATTAAAATATTTTTTTATTCTCGAATTCCCAAACTAAAATGTAAAAAAAGATTCCAAGTTCTTTAATACGTTTTGAATTAATTAGACAGATATGATTTCAAATCAAAACAAAAAAAAATTTAAATAAATTATGTAAGGATAGGGAAAAGATTTTTAAACTTTAGAACAAAAAATTTTCATAAATAAATGATTTATAAACATAAAAAAACTTTTTTTCGATGTATTTAATTAGTTTTTAATCAAATTTTTTTTTCATTTATGTTGCAGGTAAAAGCTCGTTGATTAACATTTTTGGTCTTGCTCGACGGAGGTATCAAAAAATCTATTTAAATAATAAAGTAATAAATATTTAAAATCGTTGCAGAAACCCAGACTTTTTTTTGCAATGCTAATTTTCGTTCTGAATAATAACTCAAAGTGAATATATTTTTTTCCTTAAAAAAAATCGAAAGAATAAATAATCCGAAAGCGATAAATTGTAATTAATTTTGAAACTTCTTTTCCTCGCTTGATTATGAAACGCTCGCGAGCAAATGTTAAACAATTTTTAAAATGTTTTTAACTTTGTTACACAAAAACGGTTACAAAATTTTTCATGTCCTGATAACCTTGATAGGTTATTCTTCGAGATGATATTGCCACCGCACAGACACGAGTATCTTAAATCTGGTTTGAGATTTCTTACTTTTTTTTTCGAAATCATTGTTTCCTGTTTGCCTGTTTGATAAAACATCAATCGTTCATTTTTATTTAAACAAGCTTTTTAATGTGCTGTCATATTTTTATCACTCTTGGTTGAATTATTCTGAACAATTAGTTGGAGATTGATTGAATAACGGCCTATCGCTTCAAATTAGTACTGTAATAAAGTAAAAGATCAAAGCGAATTTCAAAAGTATTTTTAACAAAATAAAATTAACACTCATTTCATCCTACCGGATGGACATTACATTTTTAGTCTAAAAAAAAAAAGAGATTTATATCTTCCTTTAGTAAAATCTCAATTCCATTGAATTTTTTTATTTATTCACTTATTCCGGCTGCGATCAATCGATCAATTCAGAACCAATAAATCGCTCCGCATGATTCAATAAACGCCTCGACTCTGTATTCCGAAAACAATAAACAAAAATCAAATTGCGCGTCAGTAAATATTAATTTAAAGAAAGTGTATGGAGTTTCGCAAGTCTTCTTCACCTTCAGTTATCATTAACTTCAACGTCTCGGTCTGAAAAGTCAATTGAATCGATCGCGGAAAAATAGTCGCGTCTGGCAGACGATACAATTAGCTTTTTTTTTTTCAACGAAACTACACTTTTGAGATGAAAAACCAGAATAGTCATCCACCTGGGTGTTTTCTCGGAAAAACTCAGTCTTGCCTCGTTTCCCTCGCTTCGTAGGTCATTAAGCGCGATGCGTGATTCAAGTGTCCGACCGGTACAAGAATGCCGAGTCAGGTGGCTTTTGGGGTTCCGCGGGGTGAAAAATTACGCTGCCACTTTTTCAAATTTTTTTGACCATTCATGTAGATGCTAGAGATCCAAAGTTGTTTCTGGGAAAATGGGTTTCTAAATCATTAATTTGAGTGACAAGCTACTCAGAGCTACAAACGGTCGAGTCTACCTTACTGCTCGGTTGAAAACTATATTTTTTATTTAAAAGAAGATTTTTAGGCAAGAGTTTCCAATTTTTTTCATTAAAAAAAAAAATAATAATAATATTTATCACTGTCCTATCATATGAATTGAAAATCTGATCAACGTAAAAATATCATTATCGCATGAATTAATTTATTCTTCTGACAGAAAAATAACCAACATTTTTTATCTCCATAGTGTCCGGTGATTTTCAAAGAATCGAACAATTAATTTAAAAATTGATGTTAGGACGCAAAAAAGGCATTCCACATCGATGAGATGACGTCGATCGTTAAAAAAGGAACAACAATAATAATGACAAATCCAGCGTTGTTGTGTTTTTAACCCTCGTGTGTAGTCCGCCGACGACGTGTGACTACGCCGCAGGCTCGGTCCAACACCAACGCCTCGAGAACGCAAACGAGTTTTGCAGTTCGCGGCAGATGATGTTGTTGTTGTTTTACTTTTTCTATTCTCTCGGCCCGCGTCTCCCGTCGCCCGGTCTCTCTTTCTTCATTCTCTTTCTCTCTTTCTAAGTACCTTTGAGGATCGAGAAGTAGAAGAAGAAGAAGAGGAAGAATGAAAAGAATGCGTGTACTGGGCGGGCGTAACCGGTGAAAAGTAACCATTTAAACTGCACACACCACGCCGCAACAATTTTTCTCTCGCGCTAAAGACGTAAATCCGCCTTTATTATCCCCCCGGACGCGCCGCTACACCTTTTAAATTATGAATTTTCATTTAAACATCACCTCGAGAGTACGCACCGATCTGGATGCCTCCTTCGAGTCAATATTATTGTGATGAAATTTCAAAAAATTGACAAAACATGGGTCTTCACTCTTCCTCGATGTTAAACAAAAGATTTGCTTTAAATATTTACGATGACGCACGATTTTTTTTTTTTTTTTTAAACATAACGCGTTTAACAGCAGTTACTTCCCTAAACGAACACGTAAAAAACGTTGTAAATTGAACGTTCACGGCAAAAAATAATTTTGCTCGTTTTATGCGAGAAAAAAAATAAAATCGTAAATATAGTAAAGGAAAAATAAATCTTAATGAAAAATCTCGGGGTCGTTGACACCGCGGAGTCACGTTACTTCTCAACGTGGCTCGGGGTTACGAAAAACGAGGTTAATCAAACACGGAAAATACATAATTTGTCTAATGAATAAGAACGAAGCGCTCCGACAGTAGCAGTTGTCACAAATTTATTCGCAGCAGCGTCGCTCGCTCGCGCGCGCGGACGCTGCGAGCGAGTACTCGAGAGTTGATAAAGCTCGACTGTTTCGTTTCAAAAATATCCATGCGAACTTTTTTTTCGCTGAATAAATTTAAATCTACCTGTGATGAATCTTTTTATCTGATGATAAATTTATACCTCGCTCCCGGCTTTAGAGTGGATTAAATCTGTTTAAAGAAGGAAAAAAAAAACTTTATAAATAAACGGCAGGAGTTTATAAATTCAATAAGAGCTTTAAATACACCTAAATGTTTTTCATTTTTATACAATTTTTTGTAGCCGACTAATCATGGGAACTGGTCAATGGTGTATTTTTATTTTTATCTCAAAAAAAAAAGAAGCACATAAGAATAACAAGTAAGTTTTTAAATAAACTTCGCCCAATGGTTAAAAAAAAAGCTCTCGGTATCTATTCTAATCTCGAAGCCAGAAACTTTTTTTTCGCCGTAAAAATTAAGCTCCCAGCACTGTTACAGAGACTCGCGCTCATTACGTTCACTTTCCCAGTCTTTTAATCATGACGTCTACACACGCAATTCTCTCGAGGGGGGTCCGCCGCTGCAGCCGACCTACGACAAATTATTATTATGCGCGTATGGCACTCTATTCGTCCATTTAGCTCTTTGTTTAAAATATTTCCCTCCTGAGATTATTGCTATAGTCAACAAAGAAATAGTTTTATTAGCTGCATAAAATTATTTCGATGGTCTCAGCGAAGAAAAACCTTAGCCTAAAAGCTGCCACGAATAAAGTTACAATGGGAGTAATTTTGTCCAATAAGACGTTTCTAAACCGCTTTATTCATTATTTTAGCGTACTGTAAAAAATGTTAATACGACCTTTGCTACCAATGATATATGTGTTATGTTAAAAAAAAATTTTTGACACACCAGCCACGAATAAAATCACTCATTGCGATGTTTTATAAGCTACAAACTTAGAGTCATTTTATTCGCGGCTGGTGTGTCGAGAAATTTTTTTTTATTATGGTTTATCAATGGTATGGTAGCAAAGGTTATTTTAAAATTGTTTGTCACAGGTTAAAATAATAAATAAAGTAATTTAGAGACATTTTAATCTCCAAAAGTACACCAATTGTAACTTAATTAATCGTGGCAGATTTTAAGCAAAGGTTTTTCTTCGCTGGGACCATCGACTTGTCGATGATAGCAGAGCAATGACCCAAGAGTCCTTGATTCGAGCAGGAAGCAAGCTTTTTCAAAAACTCTTTGACTCATGTAATTATCTGTCGAATCCTGCAAACAATCACGTGTTTGATCGACGATCGGCACGCCCGAAACCGAAAACTTCCTCGTGACACCTGACAGTCAAACTTATCGAGCCCCCCCCCCCGACGAAAAAAAATGCATTCGAGTCTTATCGCCCTGATAATCTGTCGGTTGCGGGTACTGCGAGCGAAGTGCAGTCTGAACTTCAAGCGTTCCTTGCTGTTCGCAACGTGTGAGTTTTTTTATCAGACCGTGCGTTTGGCTTCTAAGTGTATCTGATTCTGAAAACAGGAAAATTTTTGTGAACGAAGTAGCATTGTATCAACTGTCAATTACGGATTTTGTGACTGAAAAATAATACTAAATTAAATGAAAGATTTTTTTGATGTCTCTGCCTTATTTATTAACTGTAAACTTTTATAATTTCGAGCACAGAAAATAAAACCAAATAGTAATCATCATTCGTTCTTTCTGTTTCAGGTGTGTAACCAAAACTTGCATGGCCAAATAAGTATTAAAACTTCTATAATATAGTTTTGTAATATTTTGTACACTCTCGTTACTGTATACACGCACATTTATTTTTATTTCATTTTACATATGTTGTTCTTTTTTTTTTGTATTGACGAGTTAGTTACTTAATAATGAACAGCTGAACATGTACTCGAAAGACAATAAAGTAGATTCAAAAATAAGTACACAAACTCACAAAGTGAATTCAATAAAACCAACCAATAAGTGACAATTAAACACAAATTACCTCGAGGCCGGAGATGTGCCGGCAGGTAGGACTTTTAAATCGCGTCGTGTTCGATTTCGATCCGCACCTCGCGGAGAAAGTGGAAATCGTCGCCGTCATGCTGACTCTCCTTTTACGACTCCTTTGCCAATTTTTTATCCCTTTTTTTGGACGATCATCTGGTTTCCTTACTTACATTTGTCGTTGTTGCTGTGTGAAAGGATTCATTTTTTCGACTGTTCAATAAGCGTTCGGTGATTTTTCAATCCCTTAAATTTTTATAGTTATTAGTTTGGTGATTCGTTTTCAAACTTCACACGAAGTTGATGACTTCTGGAAAAACAGAATAACTAAATAAGTTCACAAAACCTAAAGCTAAAATTTTTGTTACGTACACTTTAGTTATGATCATTATTTATTTTAAAAAATTGATGATACATGTTATTAATAAATTCAATGATATTTTTATTACAAAAATGTAACTATTCGAAACAAAATAAAAATTATATTTTATATATAATATATAAAAAAATATATTATATATATAAAATAAAAAAATGGAAATTTATTGATGAATTATAATTTTTTTTTTCTTTAAGTTTTTAATATTTTCAACAGGTTAATTACTGAAACATCAATGCATGTAGTATTTTTGTCATAAACGTACAACGAGGCACTTGAACCAACGACATTTCAGTTATTTAGGTATTGGTCAAACGATTTCTCGCTGAGCCACTCGTTGATTAATTTTTTGAATAAAAACTAAGCTCATGTTCTTGAAAATTAATTCAACATAAGCATAAAACTTTTTGACTCATATTAAATAAAGAACTTTTGTTGAAACTTCCTTCATTTCCAGACTTTGAGCGGGCTGTCCGCGCAAATCATTCCCTTTCCCTCTCCAGCAAACGATGAAAAAGAGCAAATCTAATCGCGACGTTAAAAAATTCATAGGATCGCCCTTATCGTCGCGTCAGTCTCGGCTGGCCAGCCGGCTCGCGCGACCCCGTTTCCGGCGGGTTGTATAACACAAATACGACTACGAAAGTAACATGCGAACTCTCTCGGGCCAGGGCGTGCGTGCGTGCGCCGTACCCGCCGCTGCATACTTCGCTCCCCTTTTCTCCGCGAGCATTTGTTAGGAGGAGCAGCTGAGATTTTTTCCACGATTTCACTGTTGCCTTTTTTCGGCTATTTGAATCATGGCGCGTGCAGCAGGGCTGACAAAAATAATTTTTACTTGAGTTTAGTTGGTAATGATGTGTATTGTTGAGCAAGGATGGGCTGAAAATTACAAAGCGACTGCAGATAGAGATGCAGTCTAAAAGTAGAGCGAGCCGCGCTCGATTTTAACTTCCTCGACTGGTGCTTGCCGCTTATCGATCGCGTGACCTCGCGCCAGGACGATGACTCCAGCTCGCTCCGGCCGGCCACGAGGTCGATTCCTGTGTTTTCATTAGGGGGACGAGAGTTTTTGAGGGGTGGAAAATTTTTGGGTTGTCCGACTCTAAAAATCGATATCGACCTTGATGCCGATGGATAAGAATAAACGTGGCTTTGTAACCTTTACTTACCAGACCTACCAGTGCCCTCGTTTACTAAGCTCGGTAAAATATTCGAGGCTTTGTAAAAAAGGTAAACTTTGGGATTTAATAAATCAAGCACTTATACAAAAACTGTGACAAATATGAGGCTTTTCTGGGTATTAGAAATAAATCAATGTTTGAACTGTGTCCGATTCGTACAATTTATTCTTTTTTTTTTTCAAGACCACGGGGAGTTTTCCTTTAAATTACAAAATTTTTTAAAACTTTTTAATTTTTATTACACATGAATCTCGACATGAATTAATAAAAAATTATTTAACTATGAAATCGTTCGCTCAAGCATGGGAAAAAGGACAAGATTTGACAAAAATTATATTTTTATATATTTTTGTCACAATTTATTATTTACATACGCAAAAGTTTATTAAAAACCGAAATTTGTCATTTTGAGAATAGTTGAAAAATGAATGATGTTGAAAGCAGCTTTAAGGCGAAAAGAAGAGTCAAACTAAGCCGCTTTCGACCGTCCTCGTGAAAAGCGATCAAATCTATTCCACTCCAAAACTGCCATTTTTGATGATTGGTTGCAATAAAACCAGCTCGTTTAAATATTTAAAAACTAGACTCAATAAATTTTTTTATTTTTCCAGTTCTTTGATAAGTTCTTGATTCTATATTCATTTGATAGATGACCTTGTCAAATCCTTCAATCACTAGTACTTCAATTAAACTTCCTAAAATAAAACCGGCATGACTAATTCACAATTTCTGTCACAAACTATGAATATTTCCAAGAACCTAAAAACATTGAAAATCATAAAGTTCGATCGAAAAGCACTAAAGCTAATGAAAGCCCCAAAAAACAGTCCAAGGTGTTTCGCAAAGGAGGTTGTCTGGTTCCGAGGCAGGGCGGGTTGCTTTTTTACTTGCGGCTCTTGCACTCCTAATCCCGCGCCATATGGGGGACGCTACGTCTTTTATTCGCCTGCAGCGGTCCCCCCCACTCCTCTCGGTTCTTCTCATCCATCCGGCCTTTGTTTAGACGCTGCAGCCCTGGCATTAGTCCGTCTGACGGGGATGTGCAAATTTCGTTTTCCTCTCTCTCTCTCTCTCTCCTCCCTCTTTCTTCTTTCATTCTCTTCCCCCTTTCTCTCGGCTCGACCGGTATTTTTTTTCAACGAGCCAATAATAACCCCCCCGTGTCTGGTGGGCAGCGGTCTCTCTTTTTTCTTTCTTTTTTTTTTTGATATTATAATGCGAAAAAATTGATCGGGGGAGGGCATTGTGATGCTTCAAACGATAGACGTTACGTGCGAAACTTCAAAAAGGTCAACGAACCATTTCGAACGAGCTGCTTTCTTGGACGACAATCGCCCCTGACTTTGACCTTGCGCGGCTGCACTCGTATCACTCGTTTTTAGCGATAGCTTTGCTTCAATTTTGATTACTCACTCCCGGTAGACCCGAATTTCTTCAAAGTTTGATAGTCCGAAAAACTCGAGTGCGCTCAACATAATTGTTTTTGAAAAATCTTATGTGTGGAATGAGGTTTCCTGACACAGTTCTTTTTTGTGATAAATATTTTTTTTAAAGCAAAAACAGCAAAATGGATTAAAATAAAACGGTACGTGCTATAAATACCTCGGCAGCTGTAATAATTGATAAGATTAAAAAAAAAATGTTGAAATTGAACAATAAATTTTTCCATTTTTAGTAAACCTGCAGTTGTACTGATAATTTATTATACTTTTACAGCCTTGATTTATTTGACGAGGTGCTAAATAATTACTCATCTAACTGTAGGAAAATCATAACACAAATTATAACAAAAAATTTGATTATTTTTGTATTAAAATTATTCATACTTTTATAAGCAAATATGTATTTAACATTATTTAGGTTCCAATAATGTTTCACTAATACGTAAAGCTCAGTTAAAAAAACGAAAACACTGACTGAAATAGGTAAAAGCCCGCATATCACACTACTGCATTTCATATTTTAACTTGAGTTTTCGGATTCACAAAAAATAAGAATCTCTCCCTGCTCTGCAATAGCGATGATGATTTTATATCTCGAGGAAAAGAAATATCCAAACGGTGTTGAAAAATTAATCAATCCAAAAGAGAAAAAAAAAAAAAAACTTGCAAGCTCGCTTGCTCTAAAAATCTCGGTCGTCGAAGCAGCTGTAAAAGTGAGAGGATGCATATGCGGGTCTGTTTTTTCGCGAGTTTATTTTACTTTTTTTTTTTAAAGCGAGGTCGACACACGTGTGTGCGTATGTTAAGATTATTACCGAAACAAGGTCAAGTCGCTCTTTTTTCCATCTGGTTTTTGGATACGATATTGTTCTTGAAAATTTAGCTCTGCTGTATGTTTAATCAGAAAAATTCAAGACCGTTTATAATTGAAAAAAAATTTTAATAAAAGACGATTTGTTTAGTATTGTAGATTTAACTAATAGAACGATTCCATGGAATCGTAATTATTACCTTAATTGTTTGGTATTACCGGAATAGTTTTGATAATTAATTTAAGAAAGCATTTTTTTATACGTGGCAAAAATTATCAAGTCTAGAGTAAAACTTGTTGTCAAATACAGTTATATACTGCAACTATTTTTTAAATCTGACACATTTGTCTGATACTTCATTTGTAACATATGGTACACAAAAATTTAAAAGCTGAAAAAAAAAAAAAAATCAATTTTATTGTTTTCTTTTAAAATCCTCCTCACACTTAGCATTTGAGTGGAAAACCGCAAGATGTGTATCTTTTTCGAGGTTTGATGATAAATCCTCGGCTGCACCAAAAATCAACGGCCGCCCGCGCGTCTTTCTCCTCAGCTTTCTCCGAATGATCATCATCATTATTATTACGACAACACAGTGCGTGACGCAGAAAAACGTGTTTTCAAGAGATATTCCGGTGGCCCGGCTCAAACACAATTCGCCTCCTCGTCCTTGAAACTGGCTGTCGACCCTTCTCGCTGCGTTGCACGCGCAAGTGTTTTCAAACGGTTCAATGCACTTTATATACCCTGAAAGGGGGGATTAAAAATTATTGAATTATATAAACCGATCGACGGTGCTTTAATCCCGCAAACTTGATTTTTTAAGTCCCCCAGCTGTAATCCGTAAATTCCTCTATAAAACCGAAAGTAACTTTACCGCGAAGATTTTCTTAGGGGGAGGGGGCTTTCAAACTTCCCGTCCGTAAAATCGCGTTTCCACGGACGAATTTCACACTCCCGAGGCACGGCGGCCGATCTCGAAAGGAGGTCATCTCGCGCGTTGTACTTACGAGCGCACCTCCGACTGACCACCGAGGAGAATAATGGATCAATTTGCAATTTTCGTCCCCCGCTAAACTGCGACCATTGTTACGATGTTTAGGCCTTGCGGGCTTTCCGACGCCCAATTTTTTTTTTTTTTTTACGCGTGCTAGTTTTTGTGAGTAAGATCAATTTTTCAGGATGAGAGCTTAAACATAAAAATTAAAATAAAACTTTTTGGTACTGAAAAAATCAAAGTAAAACTCAAGCTGTATATAGGTAGAGTATTGTTATACCTTTTGACTGAGTAACTACAGAAACATCATTTCATCTAACTTTTAAAATATTGATTTTTGAGAGTATACATAATATTGATATATCTTTTTCATATCGATTCAGTAAGAGATCCAATGGCTCAGTAGACGAGCTGCATGACGCATGATCTGTTGACAGGTATTTGAGCACACTTCAAGTCAGTTTTCTTTTCAAGTGTGATCTTCCAAGTAAAATCTTTTAAAAATTTCAAAAAGTTGCAATTCTTTGTATTGAAAAAATGTTTGCTAAAAAAATTTGAAATGATTTTTTTACAGTTGAGTATAAGCGTCTTGGGTCTACTAGTTTTCAAGCTTTGAGTTAAAGTTTTTTAAACTCTTTCCTTAGAGTAATGCTAGAATTAATTTAAATTATTCATTTTCACTTTTCTTCAACTTTCTTTGCTTTGACGAATCTCAAACTGATCTGAAGTTCTTGTTAAGCTTCTTATTGCTCAAAGGATAAAAGTTTTTGAAATAAAATCGGTAAACCGTTGACTGTTATCTTTCATTTATCAAAGTGTTGAATAAAGATCGACTGACTTTTTCATAAAGAAAACAGTTATCAATTTGTTTCAAAGATTCGTAATAATTCAAAGGAAATCCTGTCAAAGGTAGACCTCAAACTCTATTCTTGAAACGATCTAAAAGTCCTGGGTATCGTTACATAAGTATCAAAGTAAATTCGGAAATCCTCGAAGGTGCAACTGGAGTGATATTCTTGGTTGGAGTTGCGACCGGGGAGTTCCAAAACGAGTGTGACACAACCAGTTTCTACTTTTAGTGGACCGAGGGAGGGAGAGAATCCACATACGGTGACTATTCCGGAGATTCATAGTCTCGTACTCGGGCTTAAATTCGACAGTTCATTACCGTCTTTCGAACCGCTATCTATTATTTTGCGCACCATTTTGGTTTTATAGAGTAGCTACCGTAAATACTTCAAAATATTTATCGATCATTTTTTTATTAACTAAAATTTTATTTTTGTTTTCTGTTGCAGGTATGTTGAAGTCGACCCAATAACTTCGAAGTCAATGGTGAGTGTTGTGCGAAGAAAAGAAAAAAAGTAAACTCAACCCCACACAATGATCATGCGCTAGTGCAAGTAGAAACATCCCGGGTTTAGTCAGACTGGTATTAGGTATTCTACTAGGCACCATTGAGATATCTTATCGTTCTTATCGTTTAAAAAATTTGCTCCGTTGAATTCACCAGCGCGGTAAATACATCCTGGTTCCAAAAGTGTATCAGAAACGTTAAAAGTTCGAAGAAGACTGCACCCACCCCGTGCGAGCGGCGCGTGCGCGGCTCGCGAAAAGTTCAGCGAACCGCGTCGCGGCTGGCCTCAAACTGGGTCGTCTCTGAATGAACGCGTCTGCACTACGGCGCGCGAGCTATTGCGTCACGTATATATATTCGCGAGTTGTAGGTGAGCTTGCAGCCGGGCGGGCGGACGACGCGGCGGCGTAGCTTTTTTCCCCTCTCCTGTGCCGCTGCATCCGGAAAACTGGGTCAACGACGATGCTGCAGGATTCTTCTTTATTCTCTTTTTCTCGACTCCGGATTCGCGTTTATCATTTTGTTTATCGTCCGGTTCAGTATATTTTACGAGTGTCGTTTGCATTTTCGGATTCTTTTAATTTGTCCCTCGGCTGAGGCGAAAAGGCGTTTTTGAATAATACCATTTATTAAAAAATTAATTTACAAATTTACTTTATCGTGAAAGCTCTTTGAGTTGTTTAATGAAGTATTTTTGATTTCAATCAGTTAATACTCTAAAATCTTACTTAAGTGTTTATGAATGAAGATGCGTATAGTTATTTAATATCATTTTAAGAATAAATGTTAGATATCCAAGCTGATATACTTCTCTGTGACAGCTGAAAAATCAAAGCTTCCATTGCAATTTTCTACATTTGCAAGTACACAATATTTTTTTTTCAACTACAACGAATAAAAACATCCAATTTATCTTCGTCAAGCCCGAGATCTTTTTTTTAGAAACCGCTTACGCATCCCAGAAAGAAGCTTCTCGTGGCTTTTCAGCTCGGTAATCGCCGATGACAACGAGAACGAAGAGCGAGAGCTTTTGTCGTAATCTCGTGGGCGTGTGTTCGGGAATAAAAAAAATGTGTCAAGCGTTGCACCTGAAATCCTCAACGTTCAGTATAACATATTCACTGTTTTTTTATAAACCGCGCAGCAGCATCTGCACGTGAGAACTGTTTTATACTATATTTTCTAATACAACCGAGTGTAAGTGTGTCAACGATAATGCCCGTGGCAATGGTTTTATTGCCGTTTCTTATCTCGGTAATGTTCTCAGGTCATATTTTTCAAGTGAGGAATTGACGCCGCCGCGAGAGCAGGGAGCGCGCAAGTGATTGACAAGGGCATCTGTGGTGTGGTTTTAATTGATAAACTAGTGCAAACCGTTTGATCTCCTTTAGCTTTGCTGCACGTTGTTGCGTATCCTAAAAAGATGCCGTTGAACTTTGAAATTCTGTGAATTTGTCAAGAGTCAAGAGATTTTATTATTTACGGGATGGCACGGTGTCAATTACGTGAAAATACAATGTTCCGCGAGTGGAAAACCAGTTGAAAGAATCGTCTTATAAATAATGTCGAGTTCGTTAGCCTCAATAAGAGCTTTTTTCCAATAATAATAATAATACCCTCAGCCTTGGGTTATTTTTTTCTTTTTTTTCTTTTTTTTTTCTCATTTTCCTCGTTGTTGATGTTCATACGAGAATTTCGTTTTAGTCGTAATTACAATTAATTAAATTTTATTTATCAAGAGGGTTTTTCAACTTTAAAAAGTTTTAATGATTGACATCATGATTGAATTAAAAACTGTTGAACATTTAAGTTTTTCCGTTACTTTTTTATGCGCATAAGTTGTAATAAGTAAAGAAAAAATCAAATAATTGAAGAGTTGTCTTAAAAAAATAGTTGCATGTTTATTTTACTTGTGAGTCGGTCGTTGGTCTGGTAATCTAAGTGTTCGATTCCCATGCTTTTTCGTAACGGCCACTTCTGAATTGTTGATTTTATCACTACCTAAAATATCTATCAATAAATCCTACTATAAATTACTTACAAAACTATTTTTGTAACGGCATTTTTCGTTAAATTAAGAAAAGCTTTTTTAGAGCTTGCAGTTAGGTTGTATCCAAAAACGATGTTGTCCATAAAAAAAATTCTTCTAATCACAATTCAATCCCTTTCTGCACTAATTCCATTTTTACTACTTACAAATACTTCATTATTATTTTTTTCATTCTGCTATAATACAGTATTCATGATATGGGATTGTTGGATAAATTGAAAAAAGTTTTTTGAAGCTTGCAAATACGTTGCTTTCAAAAACATTGTTGGAATAACAATTCGTACTGAAAAATTCATAATAAATCCTTCCCATCTCACGATTGTTAAAAAAGAAATCCTTCTGTTAGTAACTCAGCAGAACTTGAGATAGAATTGAAAGAAGCTTTTTAGAGCTTGCAGCTAAATCGTCTCCAAAAACAATTTACACTCCAAAATTCATAAAACTTCAATCTCATCTTCTGTTTTGAAACAAAAGCACGAAAAACTTACTCCGAAATCGTACAACTCCTCGAAGAAACTCGCTCCCGCGGGGGTAACGAACTGCAGCCATGAGCGCAGCGGGGTCACCCGCCCCTGCTCTGACCTAGATTTTCTAGCTGGGTCAGTGGACCTCCGAAATCAATCCGGACCGGCTCCCACAGCGCCGGGGCTGCTGCGTTTCGATCGGGCGACCGGATTATCGACCCTGGCGCGCATGCACCCCCCGAGCGAGGTCATCCGGGACGAGCAGGAGCGACACGTGCGCGGGACCGAAGTTCAAGCTTACGGAGATTATCATCCCAACTTCTCGGCTGAATTATGTGAAAACTTTGTGTCGATCGAGTTTCCCATGATTTCCAATAGTTTATCTGAAATTTCGATCATTGAATATTATGTAATTTTTTATAAAGCCCCTTTAAATTTTGAACTATTTTACGGAAAATTTCATAAATATTCAACGAACTCTTCCTCGATGTTTCAAGTTGAACTATTTTATAATGCAAAATTTTGCACCCTTTTATAATTTTTCAATTAATATTCTTCATCACTTTATAATTTACCACCTTCAAAATTCAAAAAATCAAATCTCGTTTCAGAGGTGTACGTACGAAACATTTTTGAAATCTTCTTCCCGTGATCTTCGAAATTACAGCTCACGCGATCCCGATGACGCAAGCCGGGTTGAGAAAAAAAAAGGTAAATAAATCAGGGCTTCTCGAGGGGCCTCTGGTTTAATAAACAATCGAATATCATCGTTCAATCTCGACGGGCGGGTAATTACAGTACTCAAAACACCCAAAAGTGCAGATGAGCACGCGATACGCGCGGTGTAAGCCCGGGTAAGCCGGTCGGTAATTTGTTTTTTCGCTTGTGGGCGTTTCCGGCGCGTTCGGTGCGGACCACGATTTTTTAATTCGATTAGAGGGGGCGCCCCGACTTTTTAATGAGGCCCTTGCCGCTTGACTCAAACGAGAGTACACTCGATCGAGTGTTTGCGAAAAAATTGTGCATTTTTCGCGTGAGAGAGAGAAAGAGAGAGAGAGACTCGGCTTGGCATGCTAAATTTTAAGCTTCGAGAGAGGGAGGATTTTCAGCTTTTAAATGAAGTTTGTTTGCGCTTTGTCACATTCAAAATTATGAAGCTGATGAAGCTTTTTTGAAACTTAAAAATTTAAAGTATGCTTGAGATTCAAAATTTACTGAAACTTAGTTGATGCCTCGATTTGAGAGTAAAAATAATTAAATTTATGAAAAGTTATTTGAAGAATAGAAAAAATCCTTACTAAAATACTTCAAGAAACTCATTGGCTGGAACATGCTGTAATGAAGTTTTACCACTGTCTTCCAAACAGGGCTGTAAACAAAAATTCAAAAAAACCCCGCGAGCAGGACGAAAAATTGTGAAATTTTGTACGAGTGCAACACTCTACGGGCGTGCAGCAGCAGACGCGCCGAGAACAAAGCGGAATTGGGGCGTAATGATCGATTGACCTGATTCTCGGGGAGGGGTGGGCGCGACTACCCTGCACTGCACGCTCTATGACTTCCTGCCGCCGCGCCGGTGCACTACAAAGCTCGCGGTACTTCATGTCGACGACCCCGAAGAAGTACGTTGAACCATTTACGTGCATGCGCGTCAATCTCGCTATTTTAAAATTCAAACTTACCCGCGGGTTCTTTATTTTTTTTATTTTCATACTTTTCTTGAAACTCGACGGGTGTATTTTCTAAGCAAGCGCTATACCTAGTCCATAAATTGTTAGTGCATTTTCATTCATATCAACTCTTAGACAAATATACATGAAGTAAAAACGCCCTGCACGAGTATCAGACTACAAAGTATCTTCAGTCAATATTGATTGAAAGCTACTCGATTTAAAGTTAAAATTATAAAAAAATGTAAAGGAATAGATGTTGAAAGACTGTAGGAAAGTTAATCGAGTCGTGCGAATAAATCTCAATGATCCTTATTGCGATACAATTATTCTACCACCGGCGAGTCGACACGTGATGTACGACGCTGACCCACCGAGCGGACGATGATAACGGTCTTTTATCACTGACTGAAATCGCTTTTGCACGAGTCGAGTGCAATGATTTTTTGCCTTTGCTTTGCACGACGAGGTGCGGGCTTTATTATTATGGATAAATCTCGCGAGGACAGTGTCGTTTACCTTTCGACGAGCTTATGATTTTGCTCGATTGTTTCACGTTGCACAGTAGCGAAGTCTGGTATGACATTTTTTGATTGATATAAATACATGACGTAAAAGTCTTACATGCAGTTGTAAATGTTGGCAGTGGCTTTGATTTATGTTTGCGATGGGCTACTCGTCATTTATAAAATAAGACTTTTATTATTTAATAATTTAATCACTGGTGCTGAATTAAAACATTAGATTTTCTTGACCGAAAAAAGTACTTTGTAAAAATAATTATTTCCTCAATTAAAAAAATATTTTTTCAATCAAATGTTTATTAAAATACTTTATCAGTTATTGAGGAAAAACGTTTCATTAAGAAAATCAGGTAACTTGAATATTTTTTTTTAAATTCAAAGTAACGGTTTATAATTAAAATTCATTTTAGACCCCATCCGCCACATAAAATAAAAAAAATCAATTTCCAACAGCAAAAAATTTGACCAATTGCCGAAAAACCAAAAATGATCGAGTACTTAACAGTGAGTGTGCAAAAATCTCGCGGGGGATCAGGTTTCCCGCGAAGAGCAAAAGTGCAGCACGTGTATAGCCGGTGCAGAATATTGCTCGGCGTCGCGGCGGTGAGTAGGACAGTGAAAGGCCGACCTAGACCGTACTTTTAATCTCGTATACTTGTACTCTCTTTGGCCTATGAACAGAGAGAGTCTTTGGTGATTCATCCTCCCACCTTCCCTTTTTTCTTTTTTTTTTATTCATGATTCTCTAAACGATTCATTGTCACCGTTATACTTATACTGTATATTTATTATACACCTTTTTTTTTTTTTAGTTTGCGTTTTTATGTGAGATGAATTATTTTCTAATAGTTTTTAATTTTGAGTGAACAGATTTGAATTTTATGAAGTATGACAGGTCATGGATTAATTGATACAGCAAACGACCTGCAAGTTGAAAATTTTGGTTTCCATTCTTGATCGCTGGCTATCATAAGTTTCTGGTGCAACAATTAAAAAAAAAAAAATAAACAAAGAATTAAACCTTTTATTGAATATTGAACTATTGACTGTATCAATTATTTATTTTTAATCTTTCCGTAAAATTCGTCGAAATTTCAACAGTTAAATAATTATTATAAATTTTTATTGTTTTGGGGGTCCATATCACCCAGAAAAAAAAAGCAACTATACATTTCGACTCACTGCCCACGACGAAAAGACCGTTTTTCAAGCTCCTTTCTTTTTTGTGCAAGAGTACCGATATCTTACAGTTACAGCTGAGTAACGGAATGTAAAATCTTTTTTGTTAAGAGAAAAAAAAAAGAGGCTTGTCGGTTTCGAGCTAAAGCATGAAGATTTATGGATAAGTTTTTGGATAATAAATAACCTGCACAAATATGTTATGCGCTTAACCGGTGTTCTTTTAGTGTACCACGTGGGTGGTTGAACCGAAACACATGATTTGGAAATACTTTTACATTTTCTCATTAACATGTTTAAATTCTCAATATTTGTCGGTTTTGAAAGTACGGACTTTGTGATATAAGACATTAATCTTTTTATCTTATTATGTGTTGCGCGTACTGAAATAAATTATTTTTAAATAAAATATTCTCTGCTAAAAATAATTTTATACCATTCAATTTTTTCGTGGTAATTATTAGAAAGAATGAAAACAGTTCATTCATGAATGTTGACTACACCGGTACCAACAATGAACATTGTTGTAAAAATAATTTAATAAACATTGAAATTTTTATTTATTATTTTCATTCACGGTTATTTTTAAATAGCATAAAGTAAGCTCATTCTCAAGTGACTACACCGTAACTTACAAATTACAAAACGCATCAGTGTAAGATTACTCGCGAAGCTGCAGGCTCAAATGAGTCAAAATCGAAATCTAGCCTTAACGCCCACGCGGCTCTTAAACTCAAAAAGTAAAAATGTAAGAAACTCGTTTGGAGAACCAAAAACTTTCATTTTACATCCATCGCGGTATAGTAATTCATTGTTCGCGAATTCGCTCGAGTCAAAAACAATGATCGGCCATAAATCGTTAGCGCATCATCATCATCACCATCCCACTCGCTGTTGGTGATCGCGATGAAAGTGAAAAGAGGAGACTTTCCGCTTTTCCCGCTCTACCGACGTCGCGACCCACAAACTACTTTTCCCTTTCTTCACCGCTGCAACTGCACTAGCAGAGTGCAGTGCAGTTTTATTCTTTTTTTTTTTTTTATTTCGGCTCTCGCTCGTTTTCTCTTTTATTCGCTCGTCGCGCGCGGCAGCGCAGTGGTTGCGCAAGTGTATAAGTATCCGCTAAATCGATAAGTGAGGAGTCGAGGCTTCCCTTTTTTTTCGACCGCTTCGATGATTAACGGGTCCAGATAATCTCAAAATTATTTTGAGTTATGGCGTTGTAATGCGCTTCTGATGGGGCATGAACTCTTTTCAATTATTTTTCAAAGACTTTGGAAGATTTCTAAATTTTAACTGTTCTGCTAGAAGTCACGATATTGTTAATCAATCATTGTTGAAAGTCAAAAAATAGTGAAAGCGTTCATTTATTTTCTCATGGTAGTCCTTTCTTTGTAACATAAGTTTTATACGTTTACCGGAATACTTACTATTTGAAAATTTAAAATATTAATATTACAAAACTTACTGTTCAAAATTAAAATCTAACATTCGTCAAAAACAAATGAATTAATTATCCTTTTTTTGCTTGTTACAGAAACTAAAGTTAATCCAGTGATTTGGTCACCTGAAAATCCGCAGAAAAAATGGCGGGTGACGACATGCTGTCGCTGTCCAAGGACGCCTCGGAGACTCATCCCCTGACGATAATTCCGGCGCATGGCAAGCCAATACTGAACGGAAGCGCGAAAAACGGAAAGGAGAAGAACGGCAAGCAGCACAACAACAACGGCACGGCCATAAAGAACGGCAAGGAGCTGAAGATAACGACCGTAGAAAATGGTAAAGACAACGGCCTTTACAATGGGGAAAAGTACGACGAATTCGACGACGACGAGGACATGAAGTTCGGATGGGGTTCCTTCAGACCCCAGTGGCTGCAGTGGATGGCCACCAAGCAGATGTTCCTCTTTGTCTTTTGCGCCATCTGGGTAAGGCTTCGTTTTTTCATTACAGTAACCAAAATCACTGGATTTGATAATTTTGCAAAGACTCTGATTTCCGAATTGTTGGACTTGGAATTTTGGATGCCTTAAACATTAGAGTATTTTGACCCGGAAACCTTGAAACTTTGCATGTCTTTATTTACACCCACTTAAAATTCAAGTTGATTCAACTCGAAGATGCGCGATTAGGATTAGGCACTTGAGAAATGACACTATGATACGAATCTCTTATCGGTCTTATCGTTACAGGTGCTCCAGGGCATGTACTTCACGTACTTCGTCTCGGTGATAACGACGATAGAGAAGCTGTTCCAGATACAGTCGAAGACGACCGGACTGATAATGTCCGCCACCGAGATCGGACAGATCGGGTCGTCCCTTCTGATGACCTACTTCGCCGGACAGGGACATCGGCCCAAGTGGATAGCCTGGGGTACCATACTCTTCGCAGTTTCCTCGTTCACCTGCTCGATGCCCCACTTCATCTTCGGCGAAACGCTGATACGACAGAACGAGCACCAGTTCACAGGTGGCACCCTCAGCGGCGAGGTCAATGGTACCAACTTCTCGAGCCCGGTGCCCCCGAACTTGTGCAGGTTCATGGACAGGCCCGACAATGTTACCGTCAACGGGTTAGTTTACGTTTTTAAGCGCTGTCAAATGATTAAGAATATTTTTCGCACTAGGACGCGTCGGGTGGAGACTTAAATTTTGATAACTTTGGAATTTTTTAAATTAATTTATGGTAGTTGAGCGGTGATTTTTTTTGTCGTGAAATTCGATTTATACTTAACAGTGCTATTTTTCATTTTTTGAATAATGAGTAAACAAATTTCAACTGTGAATAAACCGTTTTGAATAAATATTTTACACTTAAAGTTGCTTTTAACGGTTTTAAACTTAAAGGAAACGAACAAAAGGTTCGAACAGTAATAAAAAAAAGTGTCACATTTTCGTGTGAACGCACTTTGTCCCAAATGCAAGAAAAGGCGAACGAAATTCGAATGAATTGTCGATAATATCGGTTACGGCTTCATTAAGGCCAAGATCAAAGTGATTTCCGTGGCGAGCTCGATCGTAAAATCTTGGGTCAGATAATTCACGGTCGTTCCGGTGTGTTTACCTCGAGCGTTTGCCTCAACCTCACCTACTGTTCACCTTTTTTTTTTTATCATTCTATTGTTACTCAATTACTATTGAGTTTAAAACTACTTGATATCAAAATTATTTTTGTTTCATAAAGCATATAAAACATTTGTAGCACGTTTAAAATTAAAATTTTTTACTTTCTATTTTATCATGTGTCGTAAAGCTCATTTGAAACTGAAAATTAACAATATCTTTTCCAGATGGTCCTATTCGAGTGCCCACGAGCAACGAACCGACACCACCGAGTACTGCGAGGGTGAGTTCCTCACGGCGAAGCGGATCCAGAATACGATAGTCAAGTACATCCTGGCCATATTCTTCATATCGCTGCTGGGGGTCGGAATGGGACAGACCGCGACCTACACCCTGGGCATACCCTACATCGACGACAACGTTGCTAGTCGAGAAAGTCCACTATACTTCGGTTAGCTTTCTCTCTCAACAGTTCTTCAACGTAAAACTTTAAAAGATCATTCACAATAAAAATATTCGTTTCAGCTATAACTATTGGAGTTAGGATCATCGGTCCCGCGATGGGCTTCATGCTCGGTTCTCTGTGCACGATGGTCTACATCGACCTGTCGGCGAATCCTCCCATCACTCCCTCGGATCCAGGATGGGTCGGGGCCTGGTGGCTCGGTGAGTATCGCTTTTAAACAAGCGTCAAAAGTTTCCACTGACTCGTTTTACTTTTTGAGGGACACCAAATAAAACAAAACAATCGCAGGCGTGCGAATAAATATCGCGACTTTTTTTCTTGTTCTTCTTCTTCTTCTTCTTTTTGGGTAAATCTCGTTTTACCGGTGGAGCGAAAATGTCGCCGAATAATTTTGACCCAAAAAATAATGGCCTCGTAAAGTGCGGAACCAACTGGGAATTTTCGCCAGAAGTGTGTCGTGCAGAGTGAGTTTTTTTTTTTTATACACTCCTTTTAATTTGAGGAGGCTCGAAAGATAAACATCTTAAGTTCTTTATTGATAACGCGTTTTAGAGATTGCATGTACAAATAAAGATTCGAATCAAAGATAGCCGCGAGAAACGTGACTGTTTTTCGAGTTTTAGATTGTTTTTTTACCGTCGGCGTCACTTAGTTCTACAAACGGTTACGGTTAATGATGGATTATTAATGCGAACCACTTTCAGTTATCAATCACTCGTTTATATTTTAATGAGGCGTTCTACAAGGGTAAACATTAGCGAAAGTTATATGTAAAATACGGCAAACTTTTAAATAACTAGGCCAACTGTTTGAATATTATAAATTGTCATAGTAAACGGGACTGTTTCTATTCAATTTGGATATTCTTTCCTTTTCATTCATTATAAAGTAGCGGATTATGGTTGTCAAAATAAAAATTAATTACATGAGCTATTGCAATAAATTGATCCAGAGTAACAATAAAAAAAAAACACTGTATTTGATAATATTTAAACACTAAACAATCAATTCTTACATGACGCCTCAAACCTTTCAATTATCTCGCAATTGATACAAATACGAAATCATATCACCCTACAGAAATGACAATAAAACAGTTCCAAACAAGGCTGATGCATCATCTCTCAAATTGATCCCAAGGCCGCATCCCGAATTTCATTAATGACGCCCGGACTCTTTTGCGTGATGCACAAAAGGAAATAAAGATGAATCGGGGGGGGGGGGGGGGTTTGAAGCTTGAGTTATTTTTAAAAGCTCAGGCCCCGACCTCGAAATTTATCGCGGTCTCGTTTCGGCCGAATGATAAGGGCTAACATTTGGTGGCTTTTAAAAATACTCGAATATCCGACTTGATAGGGTTTTTTTTTATGCAAGAGAGAATATAAGAAATTTTTATAGATCTTAATAACAATTTTTTCTTTTCAGGTTTGGTACTAATTTCTTCAATGCTGATGATGGTCACCATCTTCATGTTCGCGTTCCCCAAGAGACTGCCAAAAAGCAGGACTGCGCCCAAGTCTGAGGAAGTGGTAGATTTGAAGAAACCAAGTCTTCGCGGTAAGTAAAAATTTGAAAAATCTTTGAAAATAAACACCGATTCCGTGTCATTTAAGAAAAACCATTAACTTTCGTTTAAAAAAAATCGTTAAAAATATTTTAAAAAACCCGAAAAATCAAAGAGTGCATCCGCGAAAAAAGTGACTGCAGGCAATCTGTAGAAACATGCGCGTGGCTCTCACGAGGAAGGCAAAAGAAGAAGAGGAGAGAGAGATGGAGGCGAGCAGTAAGAAAAAAAAAAAAGGCAAGAGGGAATTTAAAAAAGCCAACAGAGACGCAGACGCCATCAGCAGCAGCAGCAGCAGCGCTTGCAATGCGCGTGCATGGGCGCATCGCTCAAGGCCGTTCGCCAATTTCGGGGGCCTTTCCGAGAATCGCTGCACGTCGAGATTAGGAATGCGACCCGTCGCCGCTCAAGTTTGCGCGAATTTTTTGATAACCCGTTCCCCCCTCCCTCCCTCGGCAAATATTTTTCGTTGAGAAAATTCTGAAGAGGATTTTGGAGCTTTAACCTTGAGTTTTTTTTTTTTTTTTTTTATTGACCTAAGAGTTATTGATTTGCAGGGATAAATAAGATAATGCGCACGAGCGGAGCGAATTTTGTTTTCTTAATCTCTGTTTAACTCGTTCGACAAAACTGCACTAAAGTACCTTAAAAATTATTGACATTGTTGACGTTACAAGAATTTATTATATTACATGTTCAAAATATAAAAAATTAACTTGTTTACATTGCTTGTACTTAATTTTACATTAAATCAACAAAAAAAATTATGAAAATATTTTGCGAGATCAGATTATTGAATCAACATGGAACAATGTAGGTAGACTTCCATAAATAGATTTGTACACTGACTTTTTTTTCTAGAAGAATTCAGGGAAGTTATTGATCAGTACCAAACAAAACTTTCCATAAACCAGATGGGGGATTGGGTATATGACGTCAGGAAAACGTTCGACACTTTTTAAAAATAAATCGGTTTATATTTATTTTCGAGTCATACATCATGCTCAATGGGAAAAATATCTTATTGTTAATATCTCGTAGTAGAACCAATTAATTCTATTTTGAATCTTAACGAAAAAACAAAAAAAATTATCCAAATTACTCTATTAATAGTCATGATTTTAATTTTTACCCAAGTAAACACAACCATTAAGGCAGGAAAAAAATGAGTACGACTGTCAAGCGGAATCGAGGTACGGATACAGCCGAAAATACACATTAGTCGAGCTTCGACATATACATAATATATAAATGCGCAGTAAACTCTCGCCGGCCGGTCTCACCGCACGGATAAGGAGGGGCAAGTTCACGGTCACCATCACCACGCGTACGTCCAAAAAAAAAAAAAAAAAAAAAAAAAAAAAAAAAAAAAAAAAAAAAATCACCGTGCTGGCCCTCGATGGCCGGTGTACACTAAAAGAAAGTTTTTTTTTCCTCGCCCGCGGATATTCGGATAATTTTCTCAGTAATGCCTCACATGAAATAAAGAAAATTTTTTCAATTTATTTTTGTGGACTACGCTGACGGATCGTTTTTCTACTTTTTCAAAAGATACATTACTAACTAATTTTAGCTACAATCTAATTTTGAGCCAGTTTTGGGTGAAGTAATCTTTACAGAGGGAAAAAATAGTTAATTGCCATTAGGCCGTATAAACCTGAGTGCGTCTCGGTCCGCCTTCGTAATAAATAAAATAATAATAATAATAAAATTAGATGCTTAAAAAAAGCAACTCATTTAGTTAATTTTTAGATTTAATTACTTCATATTCTGTGAAATTTAGATTTATTTTTAATTCCACTTTTAAGTAAATTAACTTGAAAAAAAAAGTATTTTTATTTTAAAAATCAAGTTTTTGTGTAACAATGGATTTAGTAAAAATATTACTTTGATGAAGCAAAAATTGTTTAAAAGAACGTTAGATAAGTTGTTGGAATGATTTTCTCCGACCATTACAAAAACAAAATCCGATATCCACACAAATTAATACTAAAATAAACCTAAGAGTATACATGAGTATAGATTTTTTTCGAATGTAATCAAAAAATTTGAACCCAAACGGTATCATAAATAATTCATTCGTTCACGTTTGTGTTATTCACATATATATTAGTCCAAAAGCTTAGGTGAAAGTACCTACAGCAAACAATGTATACACACAATCGCACGCCAAAATAATTTGCAAACAATACCCTGGTGATCACCTAACTTACTCGGGACTGTTGCGCGAACATGAGTCAACTCTTTAATTAAAAAGACACCTCAAATAAATAAAAAAGTATATGAAAAAGAGATCTCACTAGTAACAGATTGTTTTTTTTTCGACGTCTGGGTCTTTGAATGATTCCCCCAATGGCACCAAAACTTTGGTCAGAGCCAGCTTATTAATTTTTTTTCCGAGGAGTATTTTTTTTATGTATTGGTAAAGTAATTTTTTATGTTTTTATCGCTGTATGATCAAGCTTGGCTTATAAAAGACGATATATTTTTATCGGTGTTTATTGTATGAAGGCGCATCAAATTTTATCAAGAGCAGTGAATTTATATTTTACGGCGTTATAGTAAATCGTACAACTTAATTAAACGTCGAGGTTTCTGTATTGTTGATGGTTTGTTTAGTAATTAAATATCAAAAGGCTTAAAACTGTAGAAGTTACCCGAATACTACTTACGTGAAGAGCTAGATTCGTGAGATAAGGATAATAATTTCAAGTGCCCTTCGTTACTCTTTCATAAATAAATAATAAAACAAAGACTTAAATTACACAGGTATAAATTTTTCATATAAAATTCTAAAAATTCTAATTTTTTTTCCAGATTTTCCAAAGGCAGTTAAAAGATTGCTTAAAAATGATATTCTCATGTTCCGTACGGCCAGCAGCGTCTTACACATTTTGCCAATCGCCGGTCTTTACACATTCTTACCCAAATATCTCGAAAGCCAGTTTCGATTGGCGGCCCATCATGCAAACTTGATCTCAGGTAAAAATATTAACAATCTTTTTATTTTTTTTAAATTGTTCGCTGCTTGATTCAACTTTTTCATGCTAATAATTATATCATAAGTTTTTCATATAAATTGTGAATTTGATTTTCAGGTGTGGGAGGAATTTTGGTTATGGGCATTGGAATTATTCTGAGCGGAGTTTTCATTTTGAAAGTAAAACCAAACGCGAGGTTCGTTGCAGGATGGATTGCGTTTACCGCAATCGCTTACGCGATTGGAATGGGGATATTAATGTTTGTCGGATGTCCGATGAATGATTTTACTGGTCTCAAAGTCGATAATGATGGGTAAATCTAATTTTTTTTTTTTTCTACTTTTTTTATTATCAACAGTTATTTTTTTTCATATAAAAACTTACTTAAAATTTTTAAAATAATTAAAAAAATGAATGAAAAAATTAAAAATATACTCTAATTAATAAGTTAGATTATTCAATTAGAGTATATTTTTAGTAGAGTATTTAGTATTGAGGAGAGTATTTTTAAATAAAATAAGAGCTTAAAAGTATTTTAAATTTTTAAATATTTAAAAATTATTTTTCTTTAAGTGACAAAGTGTTCAATTATATTTTATTCCAGACATTATTAAAGTATTAAATGTTTTTTTCAGCCGATCTCATTTCCAACCTATTTGCGAGGCTACCTGTGACTGCGACAAAAACAAATTCAGTCCCATCTGCGGCTCAGACGGAAAAACGTATTTTTCAGCGTGCCACGCTGGATGTTCAAATTACACTGTTTTTGATGGAAAAGTACAAACTGTAAGTTCGCTACTATAGCTATGATTAAAATTTTCGCTTCAATTTAATTTTCATGTGAATAAAACTAAAGTATCATGGCAGAATTTTTAATTCAGCAGTTGAGCTACAGTTTTTACAAACGATAAACTTTTAATTCAAATTAAAAATAACTGTTAAAAGACTTTGATTGAAATGTTTTTTTTTCAGTTCACCGACTGCCAGTGCATTGCAAAGAGCAATTACAGTGCGCTCGAGAGACTTACAATGATCCCCGAATTACCGAGCACTGCCAAAAACGGCTACTGTTCCTTAGACTGTAACAATTTCTTCATCTACCTGATACTGTTCTCAGTCTTTGTTTTCATTCATTCAACGAGTGAAGTGGGCTCGATGTTGCTCATACTGCGGTGCGTCGATACCCGAGACAAGGCCATGGCACTAGGCCTCATACAGTTTGCCATCGGACTTTTCGGTAGGTTTAAAATTAATATAGGAAAAAAATATATATGCTGAGATATAAATAAATGATGAAAAATTACATTCAAGACTGAAAATATTATTTTTGAGTTTTAATTTTAAATTCATTTTTTTTCAGGTAACGTACCATGTCCTATTGTGTATGGGGCTGTGGTCGATTCAGCCTGTCTTGTTTGGGAATGGTCGTGCGGAGAACGTGGAGCCTGTTGGTTGTACGATTCTAATGTTTTCAGAATGTTTTTCCACGGTACGTCAATAACTTTTTGTGTGAATTTTATGATAAACATCGTTGTAAAACTTTCCAAATAAGACATTTATAACAAGTAACGAAAAAGTTTTCCTCAGAGTTGAATACACTTGTTTGTTTTCTATTCAAACTCATTCTGATTAAACTATCAATTTTTCTCACTGTGCAGAATGATATCATTGCTTTTGTTGATTGCCGAGTTGTCAATCTAAGACTTGTAAAACTTTCCGAAAAATTACAATTGTCACGAAAATACGCAATTGTTCTTGCAGGTTTTAAAAAATTAATCATCGTAAGTAGTAGAAAAATCCTTTCAAATTTAGGTAACCTGATATTCAAATTAGATTCGATAATTTTTATTTTTGTCCAACAGCTAAAGCTTCACATGGAACTCTAACATTTTAAAAGCATTTAAATTTTATAATTACAATAACGAGTACAATAAGACAAATTAATGATAATAAATGATAATGATTATTAGTGCCAGGTCAAAAGCTGTAAAATTCCATATTTTGCGTACCCACATTTATTTTTATAGATGTGAGAAAGGTTTTACTCTATATAAATTGATCATTTAATTTGATAGACGGCACTTCAAAAGATGTTTTACTATGATAATAATTGAATCTAATTTTGTTTAGGTACGACTGGTGGCATAATGGCTCTGGCTTTCATAGTCGACTTAATAGTATGGTACAAAGCCGGTAGTATAAAAGAATTTGTGGAAGATCCGGAGAACGAGGATGGTACGGCCGAGGAGATGGCGAACTTGAAAACCCAAGAAGCCCAGACAGTTGAAAACGAGTATCTGTGAACTCCATTCCCGAATCAGGAACGTCAGCCAAATTTTTAAATGCATAAACGTAGCTTTCACGGAGAAGTAAACTTTTTTTTCCGTAAATCCACGTCGATTATTGAATCGTAAAAGAAAAAATATGAAGCTTATCCGTATGGCGAAAGTCATTGAAATATTTTTTAAACAATTTTTAGACCAGGTTAAAGTCAAGATACTCCCATTCTTGAAATCGTTGACGATTCCTAGTTGGGCGGGTTTGAAATATTTTGCGAGTTTCAGCTGAAAATTAAAGTTTCTAACTGATTGGTCGCAATATAACCTTTCACGCTAATGAACGCATTCGGACAAGTAGGGTGGAAGAGAACAATTATCTCCAAGATTTGGAGAGCTTATTGCTCAGTGATAGGGTGAGACACTTGTACAACAGAGTTATGAACGCATGAACGCGCAATGTAACAGGTGCTTTTACTGAATTATTTTTTGACAAGAAAGTAAACGAGAATAACAAATCAATGTAAATTGTGTAAATAAATGGAGTCACTTGGAAAAGTTTAACTTTGTGAAATCTGATTTGATGGTTTAATAAACCAGATGTATTTAAGGCTTCAGCTAAAATATGTCTAAGAATTTTCCATACAACAGATTCTAAGAATGTAGTGTTTGGCGACAAAAAGATACATTATTCTATGTCGCTGTATGTGTGATAGATCAGAACTAAGTAATGTGAAGTATGTGCGTGGATTAGTAAGAAATATAAGAGATAAAAAACATTTCATTGTATATAAATATATTAAAATCGTATTTTCTCGTGTAAAGTGCGTATTGACTAATACGCTTATTAATGAATTTTCCGGTTTAATTTTTGGAAAAATCAGTACGATACAAACAATTTTCAAAAAACGTTAATAATAAGGACAGATCTGATTGAAAAAAATTCTAGAAAGATAAATTCTCGTTGAATAACCGATAACTATAATCAATTAAAAATTAACCACAGTTAGAGGCAATTTCAAAACGAGATTTTATTATCTTTCATTTTCTTATGATCAAGAATACAACAAATGGCTTTGAGTGTTATATTACATAATTAAATAGGATAAATAGAATTTAGAGAATTCTTTTTAATGCGTATAAATCTTTTAGTCCACGTAAAAAACAAGATTATACTTGGACTTAGTTTTAAAAAATTATTGTTTATAAATGTATTAATGTGCAGTCGGATTTTAATACTGAGAATTCCGGTCAAAAATTTTGCAGACACAACGAATTTAATTTCACAAGAAAAATAATATCAGCCTACGTTTATGCTGTTGTATTCTTGTTTGGGAAAGGTAAGAATTAAAATTAAAATAATTTTAAAGACATAATATCGTTAAGATTTAAAGAGAGTTCTAAGAATGTACGAATTTAACTATCTCAATTTTTTTTAATGAATGAAAAAATTGAAATTTTATTTTCTGCGAGCAACGAAAAAATTGTATAATAATTATTAATGAAATAATTTTATTGCTGACAATATTAAAATTACTTGGTGCTTTTGTAATTTCTTTTATTTATTTATTTTTTTTTTTTTAATTGAAAAAATTTATTAAACTGATTTACCAGTTATATTTTACATGAAATTTTTTTTTTTTTTTTTTTTAATAAAAAAGTAAATTTTATACACTAAATTAAAAAAATTTAATTGTTTTTATTAAATTTCTTTATTAAGAAACTATTAGTTTAAGTAAGATTTTTACCAAAATTTGAATATTTTCAATTTTATAATTTATTTATAAAAAATTTTCAATTGTTCAAAAAAAGTTTATACAAACTACGTTTTTAAAAATTTTTATGTTAGTATGACCGTCCAAATAAAATTATGTTGCCTGTAAAGATAATTTAAAACTTTGAGTATTTTTTATTAGAGTAAGATCATAAAAATTAGCTTTTATATCGTCGACGTTTTTTTTAATCATCAGTTTGACATGATTTGTCAAAATTTTAAATTGAATTAAAACATAAGTAATCTTTGATCAAATTTTTTATTGAAATTTCTCATATTGTAAAAAATTAATTGCCACAATTTCATTAAAATTAAAAAATAAAATCAATTTCTGCTGCAGCTGTAATCAATTAGAAAAAATATGTAATCAATAAAAAATTTAAATATTCAAACAAAGCCATAATAAAATGTTTATGTTAAACATGATACGAAATTTATATTTTGATATTAAATGTATTTTAAAAGTAAAAAAAAAAAAAAAAAAATGCAGATAAAATCTTGAAATGAGGCTCGATAAATACATTTCTAATATTCAATTTTTTTTTTTTTAATTTTAATTAGTTATAATTAAAAATTTCGAATTTTAGGTGGTATTTGATTGTGTGTATAAATTGTTTTCTTTGGTGTCAATCATAAAATCGAAACGTTATCGTTGTTGAAATTTTTTATTCTAGAAAAAGAAATTGTTTTATACTTGATTACGATGTTTGATACATTTTTTTTTGTTTAATGCGTTTTAAAAAATTCAGAAAAATTATTAAGTGTATTCTTAGCAGTATAATTTAAAAAAAATTTGTTAATCACTGGGAGGTTTAGAAAATTTTTAATTTTAGTACATGCAAAGTAACAGAAAAAAAAATAATTAAGTTGAGTGTATTATACTAAAAATATTGTGAGATACAACCTACAGTACGATCAACTAGAATTAAATCCAAAAATCAACGTACAAAACGTTTTTCACGATTAATAATTTGAATTAATCAAATTAGACAACTAATAATCAAGCACAAAAAATGTATCATTATTTTCAAGAACCATGCATTTATCGTGAAAACAAAAAATAACTTTTTTTTTTAAATTGATTTAAAAATGTATTTTCGCATCGTATCTATTTCATTGTAGATCATTGAAAAATAATTTTCAATGCAAAAAAAACTTTTGAAAACTAAAAAAAATGCACTAATGATGCACTATGGAATGATATTTTCGTCAATGCACATTGAACGTTTTAAGAACATACGATAAAAAAATATTTAAATCTTAATAATATATCTTACTCAAAATTTACCATTTATTCTTGAATATAAATCTAGTTTTAAAAATGTTATAGCTGTATGTATAATCTAGGGTAAGAGCAAACGAACTATTTTATTAGTTTTCATTTTCATAAAAATAGTGTAGCTGGGCAAACATCATACCTGACATACTCGTTGTAAACCTATTGTTACAAATTTTTTAACTGCTTTAGTTAAAAATTTACTTCAAACTTTAAAAAATTATGAGCGAAAAGATACAAGATTTTTTTATTGCTTTCATAATAATAAACATTAAATTATTGAAAAATCATAAAAATTTACAATTGAAGAGATTAAGTATGTACATATTTTTTTTATGTGGTAACTTTTTTTTGAAAAGATAGCTCTTAAATTAAACAATGCTTTGTTTTTGTAATTGAAGAAATGAGAAATAAATATTTCGATTTCATGTAAGAATTTTGAAAATTTCAAAATTTTAAAATAAAAGAATGTGTATGATTTTGAATGGCTATGTAACTTCAAAGTAGGTACTTGTATGAGGATATTTTTATAGAAAACAGAATTCAGCTATGATGAAACAAAAAATTATTGTAAATTAATTTACGCGAACGAAAAAAAAAAAAAAAATCATAAATAAAAATGAGAATAAAATTTTATTGTATTTTTTCGAAACAGAATATAAATCCAAAACTTTCTCGTGATTCTCAATAGTTTATTAAGGTCAGAAATATATATTTTTCTTGCTGGTAAATATGTTGACGATACTTCAAAAAGTTCAAATGTGTCGCGAATTTAAGAATACACTATATAAATGTATAAGGCAGGTTTATAAAATAATAGAATTAATATAGTTGAAAACTATCCAAATGTACAACAATAGACAAAATATTTTTTGTTGTTAAACGTTGAAAGAAAATTGATGAAAATTTCCCAAGGTATTTGAAGTAGCATAATAGTTAAATGTAAAAAAAAAAAAGCTTCATGCAACAAAGTTTTTCAGTCCGTAAGTTATCGTTGATAGTAAAGTTAATAAAATAAATGAAATAAAAAACAATACAAATTAATATTAATAATAATAATAATAATGTTGAGATTTACGAATGCCTTGGGAAATATAAAAATATACGATGAAAGATAAATATTTTGAAAGCACGTGGCACACGAATCTCGAAAACTTTAAGCATGTACAAATTTATGTACTTCAGGAAGAAGTAATTTGAAAATATTTCTAGCTTGAATGTGGATCAGATTTTAAAATTACTTTCTTAAAAAATGATATTAATTTAAAAATGCATCACCTAAATTGTAATTAAAGTTGATAGTTATGTTTGACCACAGCTGATATAATAAATAATTTAATTTGTTAAATGCAGTGAGACAGTCGTCGAGTGAACGATAATTACTAGTCTACAAACTTGGGTATGATTGTGCGCATATAATTTTAGAAAAAAGAATGGATGATAACGCCATTTAAAAAAAAAAAGATTAAAAAAGTTGTATTGTAATTATTTATTATCAATTAAAGACTTATACTGTTACAATTATAATTCTCAATACCATAATTGGTTACTTTTATGAAGGATAATGTTTGTAAATTTTGTTACTGATAATGCATAATTGAAAAACTAGGTACTTTTACGAGAACTATTTTTATTTGAAGCCGTTGTTTGGATTGCTTAACAATTCGAAGGATTAATATTTATTGTTATCAGTTCCCAATAAATGTCATAATTCTTAACAATAAATAAAATTAATTCATAAATTCAAATTTTTAGAAAAATACAACTAAAGTAATTTATTACTTTTGTTATGTATTACTTGTAATTTATGATTTAAAAATAATTGGATTTATCAAATAATTCAAAAGTTTACTAGTAATGACATTTATTATTATTTCAAAATCGAATTCCGAAATTTTCTTGCCTTTATACTATAAACTGAACTATCACAACTTTTTAACTTTTGTATCAAATTTTTTTTTTATACTCTTCTAATCGTCCCTCAGAAATAATAATATTCAAAATTTTTGTATTTGGTAGGCTACATTTTTCATAGAACTATACATGTATCTTAATATCTTTTTACCTATGTGTAATTAACCCTCGGATTATCAATTTTTTAAATAGTATAGTTTAGTCGATAAAAATGATTAAGTACTGGAATATCCAATCAATCGTACTGAGACTTAATTTTTTGGCAATTTTGATACTGTTGATGTAATAATATAAGATCATTCCCTTTTTTTAAGCATAAAATCATCACCAGGAATAAACTACTTTAACAATAAAACTAAAGTAAATTATACTGTTATATAACAACTTACATTTTGAAAACTGCCTAAAAAGTCCGTAAAAAAAATTTCTACAAGTGATTTATATCAACACAACACTGCCGCAATGACATTTTTCTTTTTATTTTGATAATCGGAGGGTTAAGACTGATTTTTGCTAAATGCAAAAAACCCATCAGTGTATTTTGTAATTATATCTTTTAATATTGTTTATAATTTTTATGATTAACATATACAAATTTGTTTTTAATAAAAGGCAAGTGCCATAATTTTAAGACGAAAGTTCGCGTACTTTTTTTATCCAATTCCTTCGGCCCTATTTGTGAAGTTAAAATTTTTTTGTTTCATAAAGGAAAAATAATTATAACAGCATATTAAGAAGTTTTTAAATTTTATTTAATAAGTCTAAGTGATTAATGAAATGAATTCATATAAATCTTGACCGTGATCAATTAATATGGCATGTAACAATAACAAGTTTAAAACAACATAAGTCAATTATATTAATATAATATACAATTTAATTAGGCTTGAGAGTCAGTAGAAAAGCTGCGGCACTATCTGGTGTCGGCAAAATTTGACCGAAAGCTTCTAATAACAAAGATTCCTCTCGCACTGTTGTTTCGTAATCCGCAAATGATATTTTTCCATCATGATCGACGTCGAGTTTTTTCAAAGCCATTTCTGATAAATCTCTGACTCCTTCTTCGGGATCTTCTTCCCCCGGTTGTTTCATCAAACAATTTCTATACGTATGAACAAAAACAAACACATTATTCCAGATTAAAAACATTCATCAGCATCATAATAATAATTAATTGTTGCTTAAAAAATTAATTTTGAAACAGTACTAACATAACTCTATAAATTTGATTTTTAGATAAAACAATAGTTGAAAATTTTTAAATTGTACCTCTAATACTGACTTAGATAATTTAGAATTTCAAATTTTTTAAAACTTACTTGAATAGTTGGAATATTTCGTCTTTCGTGATGAAACCATCCCCGTTTAGATCATAAACTCGAAAGCAAAATTCCATTTTTTCTTTCAAAGTACCGCGCAAAAAAACATCAAGACCAGTTATCCACGGCTCTAACCGTATGGCTCCTTCACTAAGTTTGTCCCAGCATGCAAACATACGTTCGACCAACATATCCTCCGTCAAAATGTCAAAGGTGTTGTGAAGTAATTCCCTAAATATCGTCCTGTCGATTCCCTTTTGTATAAATAACCACACGTTTTAATTTTTTTTTTTTTTAACAAGTTTTTAACAAGAAAGAATAAAATTTAAGTTTCATTACCTCTACAATTTGGACTGGAGCAGGTGCACCACTCGGCAAAATTGCTGGGTCAATTCGAGTTCCAGGAGTGGAAGTCAGTTTGCTGTATATTTTACATAGTGTTTCTAATTCTGACCTAAAATTGTTGAATACGTATTCATTATTTTTATCTCATCTACAACTTAACTTAATTTTTTTTTTTTTCAAGAATAAAAACTTAGAGCAATATAATAAGAATGACCAGAGGATATTTTATTTCATATTTACTAAATCAGCTTATTAAATCTTATGTTGTCACATAAATTATTATTATTAGATAGACCCAATGTGGACTCCCTAAGGGAAAACATGTCACTGCGGATCATTCTGAGTCGTTAACTCTTTTATTTAAAAAAAAGTCGTCGCGAATGAATGCCATAGTCCACCAATTCAATATTTTTTAATCAGTAAGGTCTCATTTTAAAGCTTGATCAAAAAGCTTTGAAACGTGACCTTACATTTCCATTTATGATGAACAGGGTTGCAGTGTCAGTTTATTTACCAAAACGTAGTTTTTTGAGACACCGAAAATTGGTTTACCTAATATCGACACCTCTTTACTGTTAAAGCTCAGATGAGGATCAGCTGAGAAGCAGATGAGATTTAAATTTGAATAATAATTGTTCAAGATAATTTAATTGCTTTGTTGAAATTATTTGAATGAATTAAAAAATAAAATATTTTTTAAACATGCTTATCGGTGAAAAAAAAATTAATATACGATTTTTTTTAACTCTCAAAGGATTTTGCAGGATTAAAAAGAGGGAAACTTTGTTTGTTTGTTTGTTTATTATTATTATTTTTTTTGTTTTTGGTAAACTATTGAACTAATTCTTTATACCGTGAGGAATTAATCAAAGTAAATCACAATTTTCGTAGAGATTTTTTGATGGCATTGATATAAAAAAATTTATTTGGCCAATCTAAATTTTAAATTTATTTACGGCCTGTCGCTGTAATGGCTCCGGGGGTATTGAAGCCAAAGAGCTTTTGCGACCTAACTGCGCACCGCGAATAACAAATCGCGAAAAAAGTGCTGAAGGTAGTGATATATGTTACAAGATGATTTTAATATTGTTATTTTAAAAAACGAAAAACAACAGAAGAGCCACTTCGCGTTTTTGTCGCAAAAGTATCTGAGTACAGCCACTGTTTAACAAAAAAAAATTTTTTAAACAGCGGTTGCAGTTTATTTGTTTTTGTTTTTATGTTTAAATAACTAAAAACTATTTTTTTATGGTTTCTGAGGGTGTTGCAAAATATTTGACCTGACTGGTGGGCTTCAAATTTTAACACCTGAACTTCAAGTATACCTTTCAGCTCCGTGACTCCGTATGATCATGAACTTTATTATTAATTAAAATTTTGGCAAGATTTCAAAACTTACAATGAAAGAAACTAATTCATTTTTACTGAAATAAAAAAAGTGTAACGTAACCATAAGTACGTCCTGTATACGTGTGATCAATTTTAATAGATGTTCAAATAATTGATTATATGGTATGTTTAATAATGCTCTCTTACTTTTCTTTGGTTTCTTTTATCGATTTATTCAACTGTTTTTATTCAAATATAAAGTAATCAAAGCGGTAAAATTTCTCTATTAAATATAATATAACGTGAAAAGCCAATAAACGACAAATCGAATATTGTTTAAATAAAGTTTCATCATCGTAATACCTATATAGTTTTTGAGATAAATAAACTTATTATGACTAATTATTAGAACTTGAATATTATTAGAGATTGATATAGTTGTCAGTTCAAAACATCGCTGACTCAAGCACGGTAAAATTTTATTTCGAAAAAAGATAAATGAATAACTTAACGGGTTAACTAGTAATGATTATTGTAAAATTAAAAACTTATTATAAAAAAGGTATTTATTGTTTTTGGAACTTTCACCCTATAAATTTATTTCATAAACAAAATTTTTACTCGCGTAGCGGCCTGAACAGTTTAATAAAAAAATTTTGGATAAGTCATGCTTGGAAAAATAAACAATGCGCTAACATTACTTATTCATTGCACCGCTGGTCTTTCATCATTCAATATAAACAAAAAAAAATAAAAATAAAACTTAAAACAAACAAATTTTAAATGCTTAGAAAAACTACTTGTTAAATTTGGTCCTTTTCTTGAGTGAATCAACGAGCCTGGCCTGATAGGCGGCGCTCTTGAGGGCGGGATCCTCGGGCATCTTCTTCTTGCGCCTCTTTCCCTCCTTGCTGTCGCTCGACGACTGGTTCTTCTTGGAGCTACCCGAGACCTTGCGACCGCTCGCCAGGAATATAGATACGCTCTTCATGAGGATCGCCCCGGTCCGCCCGGACAGCAGGATGCGCGAGTCGCCTCCTCCGACGCTGCTCGGCTCGCCCGCCGCAGCCGCGGCCGCCCCCCGCTGTTGTTTCTCGACCATCGTTCTTCCTTTTGATTAAATCTTTAAGTATCAGATTTTTAAACGTTTTTTATATAACGGTTGAGGGAATTGAAAAAGATCGGCTGAAAAAATTTTGATCGCGGGTTTTTAAAACTTTGATTGTACATTAATTTATTAATTTTTTTTAATGAAAATTATCTTCGTGTATTATAGGTTTCAATATTTGTTTATTCTAAAATTGCTTCAGTCATTTGCAAAAGCTAAGCACTAGTTTGAAAAAAATTTTACCCTATAATTCCCCGTCTGTTTAAAGTGATTAATCGATTCTTAAATGCTGTTTCCCGTGTTCCTAATAAACTTTATATCATCCGTATTATAAAATGTAAGAAAAATGAGCACATTAAATTTTTTAATAATTTTTTTTCGTTATTTCATTATTTCTATTTTTGTGAAACTCTTTTTAAAGCCCTAATGAATAAAATCAGCTAATGACTGAAAGACACTCTCATAAATTTATCTAATACAGACATTATCGTTATTAATTTAAACAATATTGTGCTTAAAAACTGGGTTTAAAAAACTTCTTTTTTTTTTATTTTTTTTTTTATAAAAAATAAACAATACCTACAAAATAATGAAATAAAGATAGCACTTCTTATTAATTTTGTAATTAATTTAAATTTTGTTCAATTAAATAGTTGCTTAAAATGATTTTTTTTTATTAATCATGCTAAATTGAGAACTAAAATATCCGTTTAGCATTTTAAAAAGAATTGAATTCTTTATGTATAAAAAAAATATTCTCAACCATGAAAATCTCCCAAAGTATTATATGTATTTAATTTTCTACCAACCACCTATTTGAATAAGAGTATGAAATTAGATAAAAATTATTGTTTTGGTAAAGTATTTTTGTTGATAAAAATAAATACTTAATGTATATTTGTTTCATGCACCGGTTTGTTTATGGTACCGTTCCATAAAATTTTATTTGCCAGAAAGACAATTGGCGATACCGGTGCATGCTAAGCTCTCATAACTGAACGCTTGGATATACAACTTTTCTCATCATGATTCGTGTTTTACGAAGTTTTAAAAGAAAACTTTGAAAGCCAGCTACTGTTGTATCGATCTATTGAAGACACATGTTTAACTCAAAAACCAAATGTTAAACATGAAGTCAAGCTGTGGGCGTAAACTTTTTGATGACTTTTTCTTTCGTTTACTTTCACATCTATCCATTAAAAGTTATAATGCAGTTTCATCATATAATCAGACATACTTAAATTTTCAAATGATTTAATTTTAAATAATTACGAAAGAAAAGAAATATTTTGAAGATCTTAATCCCTGCAGCAAAAAAAACTTCAAGAAAAATCAAAGTTAAAATTCATATTAAAAATTTTTCAGTTAAAAAATAAGCATGCACATTCATATAGGACGTTATGTAAGTTTTGAAAACAATTTAAAGTTTCTAAACGCCTTAACTCTATTAAATCAAAAGATGGGTAAAGTTTGACTGCAACACTATCGCAAACTGATGATCAATCTAAGGTAATTGACTGTTTCCTATCTTATGTGCCAATCTAATGTGTGCAACCCTGTAGTGCACGCGAGCTTGATTTACAACTTAAATTAAGGCGCCACAAAAACTTCTAAACTTTTAGAGTTTAATAAAATGTTTTATTCGAATCTTGATAGTGCTGTTACTTTTAAATTTTCAGCTCACGGGCGCAAATGAATTTACGATTTGATTGTTTTTTAAACAGGTAATAATATCATTTTACATTGTCTATATTCTCTATAGTCAGTTGATACATAATATTTTTACATTATATCTCTTAGTGATAACAATATAAAAACTTCTTATATAAAAAAAATTGTAAATTGCTGCCTTCAGTATTGCGGAAAAGCTTTCCTGGTTAAAAATCAGAATTTATAAAATGCAATAACTAGAATCTTAAAACGGTGAAATTGGAAATAAAGATTAGGATCTCTCGAAAAAGTCTTGAAAAAAAGTGAAATATTCATCGAAATTTAATTATTTTGCATCTAGTTAACGAAAATTCGGTCAATGAAATGTCTCTGCGTGAATTTACTTTTCAATATATATTTTATTATAAATTATAATCAATACTTAAATTATTATTGTTTTTAAAAAAAATTTTCAATAAAAATCAACATTTAAAATAAGCACTCGTTTAGCTAAAAAAAAGAACTATTTTTGTTCAACAATTTCAATCTTTAAAAATTGAAATGGTATTCGAGTAATTTATGACAAATTCTGTGAACGTAGTATTGTCAGCTACCTTTTCTTTTTTCGTGAAACCGATTCATGTTATTTTTTTCTTGGTTACAAGAATAAGATAAGTTGCCGAAAGTCACGCGATTCCATACATTGTCTTTGCATGTGAAAGAACACATTAAACAGTTTATCATCCTAGCTGTTAAAAGGTAAAAATATGGCTTGAAGATCAATTAAACCATTCTGAATGTAGATTAGTTTGATGAGTTTATACTTTCCAGCTATATCAAATAATACTTTTATTAATTTTCGTCTTATCAACACACTTTCATTTATGAATGATTGTTTATTTAAATATAATCATCACAAAACATTAACTAAACTTAATTGATGACATGAATTAAATTTTTATTAAAAAAAGACGAAATTCTAATCCTAAGATCCTAAGATCCTAAGATCCTAAGATCCTAAGATCCTAAGATAAAAGAGAGAACCCAAAAAGAATGTCAGCATTTTATTCGTGATGTGATTGGTTGAAGAACAAAATTTAAAATTTGAATTTTTATTTTTAATTTTCATATTACAATTCAATTAAAACAACTAGAGAATAGATTTGATAAAAAATAATTATGCAATCAACTGTTCGAAATTATCCGATTTAAATGAACTCTAAAAGTAGCGCAAAGGTAAAAGGGAATATGTATAACTTATTGAAGGTTAATTTAGATGAAGCTTCGACAAAATTTGTTTTAGATAAATAGATAATGTAATACAATTGCGCGCTGAGACAGACTAGTTTTTTAAAATCTGTAACTATGTATGACAACAGAGTCTTTACCATTGGTGACGTTTAATATATTTTATATCGATATAATTACTACAATCATTGTATTTATTAATTTATTTTTTTCAATATTTTAAGATAACACAAACTATACCGATTTTTCGACTGTAAATTGTATTAGTTTTATTATATAAAAATAAAATTATTTGTCAGTACTACGTACCTGAATTATAAATGAAATTTATATTTAATAAAAAATGATAAACAAGTAACAAAATTAAATTAACAAATGATCCACAAAAACTTAACTGTCTAGTATATATTTTTTCGCGTAATGTCCATCTAAAATATATCATCATAAAAATTAATCTATCAACATATGTATATTCATGAAGACGCTCTAAATATCGAACAAATAAAAAAAGTTCTAGTCGAAGAACCCTCCAAGTTACAAAAACTTTCCACGTTAAAATAACGAGTTTCGAAAATTGATGGAGAGGCAAGCGGGTATCGAAAAAAGAAAAGAATGAAAATGAATCAAACAAAAGTCCATAGCGATCGATAGTTTTGAAAAAATCAAAAGTTTGACTTGCAGACCGCCAAGCACAGCCACAGACGTCTGGTAGCTAAAGCGGTGGGCAGGCAGTTCGCGCATGAATACATATAGCTACTTGAAAAACGGCGCCGCGGAGTGCGAAAGGAGGGATGGATGATATTGGTGCCAAGCTAATTATCTCCTATACCACCTCGCGACTCGGCGGGTGTTGGAAGAGTATTAAATTCACAACAGTATAGACTCACCGATAAGTTATCCTTGTCCGCGATTTATTCAAAAGCCTGCTGCTGGCTTTGGATTTGGCTCATCCCTGGCAACGCGCAAACCGTGTCTCGGTCCCAGGCGCGTATCGATCAAACGGAGCTCGTATACTTACCAGTCGAAGAGAGCTACCTGGGAGCCCGGACAATTACCGGTCCAAGTGGTTTCGAGGACTCACTTGTCAAGTCGTGTAATTCGGTGTCGGCTCGCGGGATTAACCGAGCCCTTTTTCGTCAAACTTTTTTCTTTTTTATCTATCTTCTTCTATTGATTTAACTGCTCTTCGGTTCGACGTTCATTGATACTCGACCGAACCCTCAAAGTCTAAGATCTAGTACTCTACTTTAAACTATTCATTGATTATTTACATTAATGTTCGTAATGGTATTTTTTTTTTTTTTTTTTTATAGAAAAACTAACTTGTTTTTTCAGTGAAAGAAATCAGAGAGGGATAAGAGATTTTTATGTTTTATTGTTGTGATAAAATTATCACAAGATAAAAAATTTAATGTTGAAATTAATTTTTTTTCCAACAGATCTTTAGTTTTGATAATTTTTACCATTACATATCCATAATAAAAATCACGTTAAAAGTTTTCAATCATTCATACATAAAACTGTTTTCTATTATGTAACTCAAATAATCTGAGTCAAACATTATGAAAACAAGTTTTGATCTCAAACTAAAGTTGAGAAATACGATATTTGGTTTTTCTCTTAGCATGAATAAGCTTTGAAAAATTTACTAGTTCAAGGAAAAGTTCTTCGAATGACCGGGTATATAAGGCCTTATTTGTCATAAGTTTTCCAACTGCGGGAATCCCTGTTGCAGCATTTCATCATGTAAATATTGTTGATATAAAATAGCATTAAAAAACTTTAATTCATGCTGAATAGTTGTTGATAATAATAATTCTAAGCAAGTACATTATAAAATAAAAAAACTAAAAACTATAAACTTCAAATTTTGCGTTTAAAAATTAAGGTAATTGCAATTATACTATTGATATTAACTTTGAAACATTGTAACCCATATATTTTCAGATTCTGTCAGCAAGGGAAAAACAAAATCGGTATTAAAAATCTTGTAACACGTTTTTCGCATAAACGCAGGGCTGCAGGGTAAAATATTTTATTAATTTGTAAGTGCCACTGGCGAGGAAACCCACTTGCGCAGTTCGACTGCTAAAGCTTACGTCAAAGATGGGCCTTCTGAGGTTCTTGTCTCGCGCATAATTTAGTTTGCTCAAGAATCGAAATCTTTAAAAAATCAAATTCGTGGAATCACTTAGTGACGGACGCATCGAGGACCCTTGAGCTGTCTGATAAATTTTGAAAATATTTTTGGGACTGTGATTCATTTATTTTTTTTATAACTTCAGCTACTGGTAAAATTAATAAAAGGATGCAACGTCAATCTTCAAAAATAGTGATATTAAATTATTATGAATAAGAATTTTATTATTAAGTATTTTAAATATTTTATCTAGTAAAACATCGCAAGCTCGAAGATTACAATTTTTTTTTTTTACGATAATGGGCCAAACTCAAAACGTTATATTTTGAAATAGGAATAAACAATAAAATCGAAAAATATAGTTCAATAATTCTGTAGCGAATCATAGCTTTGTTACTTTGGTCCTTACATGATTTTATAAAGAATCAAAATTATAAACTCAAATATTTTCATGTTTCTTTTATTTGGTGTTACTCTTGATCATAAACATAAAATAACTTGTTCTTTTTATCTATTTACAGATTTGAATTCTTAATTATTCAAATATCAAGTTAGACGATTTGTTCGCTGCTTGTACAGCATGCTCAGATCCATAAAAATTATATATTCAAAGCCAAAACTGGATCTGTCGAAACGTTCTACCAACTAATTTGATTTTGCACGAAAAAGTTTGCGCTATCCTTTACTCATCTTCCAGTCCTATGTTTTTTAAGTTTTTAATGACTTCTAGTTATAGAATTATAAGTGCAGATTAGTTTATTAAAATAATTTTTATCATAATTTTTTTCAACTCTATACTGCAATTTCAAGGAATTTTAAAAATCTTTACTTATTATGAATATATGTAATCTCAAAAAAATAAGATAACTAATTTTCACAAAGATTACTAATTATCTAGTTTTTGATCCCCGGTTTTTAATAAATTCAATTGACAAATGATAATAATAATTGATATACAAAAGACAATATATATCAACTGAACCTTGTCTGTGCAAGCTAAAAGATCTTAATTTTAAATTAATATTTATTTTCATTTTTCTGAATTTTTGTCAAATCAAATAACAGGTTAATAGTACGTATTTTGATAGGTCAAGAAAATCATTATTTTATCTATTTTTTTTCGAATCTTAAAAAAGCCTTGACTTAGTAATTCAAATTTAGGCAGCATATTACAATCATTAATAGAATTATATCTAATGATTACAACTTGATTTCTAGTTTATTTAGAAAAAATATGCCTATTTCTCATGATTGTTTATGTGGTCCCGTTCCTAAAGATGTTGATCGTATTGTTTGGAATTGTTCTGTTCATTTTCTTCAGAGAAATACTTTTATGAAGAAAGCCACAAAACATTACAATAGAAGAAAACTAACTCTTAATAAAGATATTATCTCGGATATTATGGTTTTACTTATTGACCCCTCAGCCCCTCCGGGTTACTTTATTAACTGAGTTTTTTATCAAACTCTTTAGATTTGTTAGAAAATTTTAATTTCCTGCTGTTTCATTTTTGTGTTCTTTACTAATTCAAAGAAAGTAAAAAAAAAAGTGAATAAGATGGAGCAGAGAATATTTTGAATTTCATTTATTCATTTATTTTTATTTTTATTTTTTAATTTGTTTATTTAACACGTGCATCGTGGCGTATCAGTGACTCGTTCGAAAGTCTAATTCGAGTTCCACGGCCATTGAAAGAAAGAAGAAGAAGAAGAAGATGTTAATCTTCAAAAAATTTATTTATAACAAATGGAAGATGGTAAAATATAATAATATTTGAATTTAAGATGCGATCAAAAGTAAATTTTTGGCTACGTCACTGTCGATTTCAAGAACCAAAGGGTAACAATGCTTTTGGAGCCGTTAATCGTGCATGCTCACAATAAGAAAAAAAAAAAAAAAAAAAAGTGTAAACCCAAGCGCAGGAACCAATTCAAAATGTGGCAATTCCAGTGTCGTCAGAGGCTCCCAGGGCCGCTCGCATTTTCACGGACCCTCTTCGTCTTTCTCCGACCGCCGCCCGCCCGTGAACTGCCGTGAACTGCCGGACTCATCAAATAAGCTTACTCGTGCTAACCGACACCGGCTCATCTCATTTTTTATGTGCTTACCGAGTCGAGGGGATTCCCCGATCACATACGTATATAAAGTATTGAGCTTTTTTTTTATTACATATCGATGCGTGGAGGACGTACCGTGACGTAGATTTTTTGTATGAATTGATACTTAGAAGTTTATCGAAAACATTGCCGAGGAAATGACCGATCTTTGATGAAGGAGCGATCTGTTGTTTTTGCGGTTTCTCATGAATGGCCGAGTGACGCGACTCGCACGTATAGTACGTTGGGGATTATTCAAAATCGACGCAAAAAATTTTCACGCTGATTAATGATTGGTTTTCTAAAGCCGATAGCGAAGATAATTTATTTTTAAACAATATTTTCCTCCTCGTTTGAATTATTTTTGTTGTTTGTTCCACCATGTAAATAATGTTACAATCAACCGTTGTAGTTAAAAAAAATATTTCTTACTATTTCTTCAGATTCAAATTCAGTTTTTGAATGTATTTTTTGAAAACTCCTAAAATTTTTTAATCAGATGACGCAATGCGATGCATCATGTTTTTAAAATTTTCTAAAAGTAATACCTGTACAAACATTTTAAATCACAAACAGAATTTATGATTTTATTAATTGTATAAAATTTTTCATGATTAAAATAAAAATTGCACATGAACAAGTCAAACGTATTAGTAATGATAAGGAAAAACGCGTTAGTTTGTGTATCATTAACGTTAGGTCGTTAGCTGATTTTTCCGATGATGTTTTCATTTAATGAGTCACGTTAATAGATAAAGCATAGAAATCATCTCATTTGAGACTATCATGCTTTTTTCTGCTACCTCAAGAACAACATCCATTGTGCGAATTTTTATTTTGTCATGTTTTGATAAATAAATAAGATGTTTATCTAGTAAACGTTACTCCTACTTTTTTTCTATGATGAGTTCTTACTGAATTAAATGTCTTTGTGGATTTTTAAAATAAATTACATTTGTTCGCATATTTGAAATCAAAAATAAATTAACAAATCGATAAAAAAAGTTATAAGGCTATAAAAAAAAAATTTAGATGTTTTTTTCTCCAACCGCAACATTAAATTTTTGCGTCGAATTTGAGAGAAAGAATAAAATAAGTTAAGTATCAAAGTTATTTTCTTATGCTATTGATAGCAATCTAGAAATCATAAAATTCAAAGATTTTCTATTTTTTAAGTTTTTACACAAAAAGAGGCTATATTATTCCAACATCTCATGATTTAAGGTTTTGCAAAATATAAGGATAAATTTTTAAAACCTCTTGTTAAAAAAATTTACTAAATTTGCTTGAATCTATTAAAAGAAAAAAATTTATATATGTTGCATAAATATTAAATCCAATTGTAATAATAAACCACATAGGTTCTTTCATTTCCATAATATTTATTATTATTATTTATAATGGATGTTCACCAAATAAAAGTATTGAATAATTAAATTCAATACCTAATGAAATTAGTTGAAGATTAAAAAATTTCTAACGATCTGAATGATCTTTCAATTTTTTTAAAACAAATATTTTCATTAGTAAAATTAAATTTATTTTGTAATAAGTGATACCCTTAATCAAAATATCATAGGTTTTTAGTCTCGTTTTTTTTTCTTGTTCTCCAAATATTTTCCGAGGGAGTTTGTTCAATTAGAGACTCTGGAAGCATGATTCTTAAATGACTGTATAATAAATTTAAAATTATAACAGGCCCAAAGTTATAATTAAATCTTTGACTTGACATTACACCTACCTCGGGCTATTACAAAAAAATACATTAAAAAAAAAAAGACGTTATTGGTAGAGTCTCTCAAATTCAGAAGTCAAAAAAATTTCTAGTGTCAAACTTACTAGTCCTCGAGTGAACAATCTTATTGTTTGAAATTGTTCTCTCAAGGGACCCCATCCCACAAAAAAAAAGTAACAAAGAGCAAAAAAATCACCGAAAGAGTAAACACTCGATCAGAAATAATTAAACGCGAAAATACCTTACGCTATCCCTTCTTCTTCTAATTAGCATAGACGCGGAAACGGGGGGATTCCACGGTCAAGCGACCGATGACGCTCGGCTCTGGTGCCCGTGCAAACACTAAAACTTGGACCCGAGTATAAAAGCGAGGAACCTGAGTGAATCCAGCATCAGTCAGACGCACCGTCATCTCAATCGAGGAAGTTTCGAAAAGTTTTATCGTGACTTTATTTTACTATACCCTATCAACATGGCCAAGCACGCGGCTCTCGGACTTTTGGTCCTCGCTCTCTTCTCCGCTGTTCTAGCTTATCCTGCCATTGAACAAGGTAAGGGCTTTATATTTTTATATTTGATTCGGAATGGAGGAAATTTTAATGAGAGAGGTTTTTCAATATTACCATAAAAAATTTGTCTTTACTTGATCAATATTCATTGTCTTTTGGAATAAAAACTTTTTTTCAACACTAAAAGTACTCTTTAGTTTTACTAAAAAGTTTAGTATCGTAGATTTGAACGTATTAGTAAGATTTTCAATCTTTAGTAGAAGTTGAAATGATATCTTATCAAATAAGAGGAAATAATTATTGCTTGTAAACAACGATTTCAAAAAATTTTAGTAAACAAAATTTTTTTTCTTGATTATCAAACATTCAATAAATTGGAATAAATAGGTAGAATATATTTAATCAAAAATGTGAATTTTTATTTTTTTATTAAACAGACGAATGTACTTATAAATAATTCGGATTTTCACTGAAAACATTGTCTTCAAGTAATAATATTTGTTCACAATGTAAAAAAAACCACAATTGTTTTAATAAATTTTTAGTTTGCAATGATAATTAAACAATGATTATTTGCAGAACACTTAAGGGTAGCGAGATTCGCCGACCCAGACCCGCACCATCACCACCACCACCACAGTTTCGGACATGGACACCATGGAGGAGGATACTACCCTGGTGGACACGGTGGCTTCTACCCAGGAGGCGGTTTCGGCGGCGAACCCAGCTTCAGCAATGCCAACGCTCACGCTTCCGCGTCGGCCGGTAGCCTCGGAGGCGGATACCCTGGTGGATACGGACACCAGTACCCTTCCGGAGGCGGATTCGGTGGTGGTCAAAGCTTCAGCCAGGCTCAGGCGCAAGCGCAAGCTGGGTAAGACCAATTTTTTTCATTTTTTTAACTTGCCTTCAGTTGATTGAATTTTTAATTATTTAATTTATCCTGTATGAACAGACATGAGTTGCATCGTTTATAATTTAATTTTCTTAACGGAGCATTTTATTGACTCATAACTTTAAATTTCTTACACATTATGATCAGTAAAAATTTCATCATGATTATACTGCCGTGGTGATATAATGGACCGAGAAAAATTTTCATTTGAAAACATTCAAATTTTCATCACGTTTACGAAATCAGGTCGCTTTCATTTTCAATAAATCTAAACTTGGTTAGAAAAATGATAATCATTTTGAAACATTTTTAGTTCGATATTTCAAGCATACGATCGCCATAAAAGATTACGTTTACTTGTCCACATAATAAAATGAAAAAAGCTCCAATACTTATTTACTTTGATTGTTTAACTTTTTCGTTCATTGAGACAATTAATTAATTGAATTCGCTTACGCTAATAGATAAGAGAAGTTATACTTCAGAAGATAATTAATAATAATAATTTTTGTTTATTACAGATCGTTTGGCAGACGTTAAAAAGAGAACAATTTACTGGAATGACTCTGTGAGTGATGCAACCGAAGTTTCAAGATGATGTACTTATTCAACAACTTTCTTGAAATTTGAAGTTGACGAACAATTTTTGATACGCTTATTATTTATTAGCTCTTTAAGTTTACAAATAAAATTAATTAATAACTAGAACTGCAAATTCTAGAAATTTTTTACTTTTTCCTTTTCTCATTCTTATATTAAATTTTAAAAAGAATAATAATTCATTAGTAATTTTTTATCAAAAACTCCACTCGTAATTGAACAAACACAAATAGGTATTTCAATTTTTCATACTTGCAAATTTACCTAAAAATACATTTCGTTACATGTAAGTAATAAATTATTATTATTTTTTTTAAATTAAAATTTCAAAAACACAATACACTCAACACACTTAATTCACTGGCTATTCTTAAAGTAGTTTAACAGTACATTTTATAATATAATAAAAAAATATTAGTAGCTCAGTTTTATTTTTTTAAGTTTTACCATATTGAAAAGAGCATATTTTAAACGCAGCTAAGTGTTGCAGTGGTAAAGGAGCCAACCATCCTAAAAAGAAAAACATTTGTAAGCCATGAGTAATCAATTAAATTTTCAATTGTTTTTTTGCAAACTTTTTTTATTGCAAATGTTTTAAAGTTATTCTAAATAATTTAAATTTCTAACTCTGTTAAAAAATTTGAATTTAGTAGAATTAATTACATAGTTTGGAAACAGTCTCCTAGATTTTATACCTATATCATAGAGTTATTATTCCATTTCTTGATCTCACCTGATTTCCAAAATATTGGATCATTTATTACTTTTTTGAGCTGGACTTGAATTGATTTTTTTCTGAAAACAGTAAAAAAAATTTTTATCTCTTTGTTAATTTTACTTAACGGAAAGTAAACAAAACGTACTTTGGGATAGCTCCCATAGGCAGTGGCCACGGAACTGGCAACTCCTCCTTTTCCAGTTGAGTAACTGTTGGCTATGGCCATCACCGGTCCAGCAGACGACCCTCCTGAACTCTTGGGAAAGCTGAACATCATCGGGAAGTAACTAATCGTTCCTGGATTGTTCGGTGGGCCTCGTTCACTGGCGGAGACATCGTCTTCGCTAGGTTCTTCATATTCGTAATCCTCATCATCCGATGTAATTATAATTTTTTTACCCTGTTTTGAGACCACAGGAGCTTTTGTGGATGAAAAATTATTAAAACCCGGCTCTCTTGTTGTTAATTCTGAGTCATTCTGAAAATTTTGAAATCTGCATTATTTTTCTTATTATTAAAAAGAACTTTGTTTTCTTTTAAGTACACAGAAAATCTTGGATTCTCCACAGATTTTCAATAAACTTTTCATTTACTGTTATATATCATTTTTTGAAAGTATTACGAGCTTAACTACTCCCTGTTTTTCAACAGTCAGATGATCATATAATTAGGTAAAAAAAAAACTAGCAAATAAACCTACTTGAGTCGTGCGTTCCTCAAGTTCCTCCTGTCTGGGTTCTTCAGGAATAGCGAGAGCATCAGCCGTCGAGATATCTGGATTATGAGCCGAATTCGGTTCAAACATCATGTACTGAGGCTGTTGTAAGTACGCACCTCCACCGACGGAACTGCCCTGAGCGTACACCGCTCCAGCTTGGTTACCAACTGAATCTCTCGATGGATGGTAGAAGCCGGTGAGCATCAGAGACGTGTGACGAGGAGTGTAGGGAAGATCAGGGGGAATCTTTCTGTAAGCCATGGGGTTGCCAAAAAAATTGGTTGCCAGTGGCATTGGCACTGAAAATTTATTACAGTCAGTTCTCTCGATAATAATAGTGATGCGTAATTCATGATTATTGGAAAATTAAAATTCACGGATAAAATAGTGATACTTACAGGCATGCGAAGAAAATATTTTGATCGATACTAAAATAGTGACCGCACAAATAAGAGTATCTGCCATGTTTGCTCAAAGAGTTATCTTAAGAATAACAGTCTGCCATTTACTGTCCCATGCTCTTATATACGGTTCAGCATGAGGATTAATTATAAACATGAATAAATTCATTACTTTCGTCCCTTCTACTCGTCTTCACCGTAGTTGTGCTTACATTACGCGCACAAACTGTTTGAAGGTGCGTGAAGAGAATGCATATGACAATACATCAAACATCACTTATACGATCCGGTATTTTGGAGCTTTTACCATTTTATAATCAAATAATTTTTTTTTTTAATTTGACCTAATATAGTTCAAAACTTTCTTTGTTTGATTAAAACTCAACAATTGAAATTTTACACTGCAAATAATTGTATCCTAAAATAAGAATATAATCTGTTAAAGAATATTCAAAATTGTCAGGAGAAACATACAAAAAGCATTGGTTAAGCCATTGAAATGAAAAACATTAATCTATTCTTCTATCTTAACACTTTGAAATTATCATCAATTATACAACTTGGCGGGTTTCTCGGGGATCAATGGTGCCGATAATCAGCCTGCGTAGAATCGCAAATGGGTGAGTAATCGAAGGAGTTCGAATTCTCCGAATGTACGCGGACAATAAAGCCGTGTTCTTCGCATATTCGCAGGTGACGGAGTGTGTTTATTTAAATGGTGCAGCGTGAGGGCGGCTACGTACAAAGCCATAATAAACGTCCCGCCTACGCCCCTGTCACAGGCTTGTAATTTACACACGTGTATTGACGCGATCGAAAGTTGCATGACGCATGGTTTTATTGACGCTCGTTTCTTGCAGGAACTGCACGTTGCAAGTATAGGAAAAAGAGGAGGACTATTGATGCACGAGCTTTTGGTGATTTATTGTCTTATTTCGTAGTTATAAGTTCGAATTTTTATTGATACAGATAATTGGAAAATAAGCTTGGACGCTTGAACTGGCTTGAGCTTTTTGAGATGTCCTGGAAAATTTTCTAATTATTATTTATGTCCTTCAACAGAACATAGTAAAATCTATATATTGTTTGATAATATTATCAAATGCAGCATCGCTATCTTTTTCTTGTCCATCAGTCAGTTCGGCATCCGTCCGAGATCAAAATTTGAAAACAACGCGCCTAATACATCGGATCAATTCGAAATTTTGTTTACAAAGCTTTTCAAGGGTACTGAATTCTAAACATGACTTTTTTAATTTGCTTTAAATAAAGTAAAATTGTACTTTTTTTTTTTCAAATTTATACAATGTTTTTACGGGCATCTTTGATTTGAGCTTGCTAATTAGGTACATCAAGCCATTTGTTGTAAGATAGGTGTACTTAATATGGCCCTGTGCCTAATATGGCCGCCCCTGTTATTTCAAATATGCTTGATATGCCGCATCTCTACAAGGTAGGAAGAAGTCAAAAACACTGAATTATGAAGTTTTCAGTTGTTTAGAACATTTGAAAATTATTTTTGCGCACGCCTTATAGCTAAAACTCGTTTCGTATACCTTCGTTATTATTTTACGTTGTAATTAAATGGTATGCCAAAAGATTTAGGCGCACCTGACCAAAATTACTATAAGTAGCTTCGATTCGTTATTGTTTCAGCTTTAAAACGCGATTTTAGTTTTTGTTCAACTCGTTTTTTAACGGGTTTTATTCTTAAATAACTTTTTATTCTGCAGTGTACCTAATATGGCCCCCCGCAAATTAGTAGAAATACCGATATTTTAAAGTGTATTTCCTAAGAATCCTTATTAGAAAATCCTATCCTCATGTTATTTAAGAAAAATAAATTTAATTGTTTCAAAGCTTTTTTTCATTTTATAACTAAAAAAAACATTCTAGCTCAAAAAACAAACTTTGATTAAAATTTAAAATTGTAATTCTTCTACTGGCTGCAAAGCTTTCAAAAACATTGTAAAAAAGGCTCAATTTTTAAATAAATCATTTTTAAAATAATGAAAATTTTGAAGTTTTAAAATTTCATATCCTGATTGATTTAAAAAATAGGAAAAAATCGGAATTAATAAATAACTTCAAGGGGGCCATATTAGGTACACAAATTTTTGGTGTCTTAAAAAAAGGTGTTTTGGTAAATCCTCTGGGATTCAAGCTAATTGATCAAAATTGAACGCGTAAGGTCTCATTTTAAAGCTCTTGAATTAACCTTTACAGAGAGACCTTACACGTCAAAAAATATTGGTTTGATTCGCCACAACGTCGATTCTCGCTTAGGGGGGCCATACTAGGTACACCTACCTTATTAGTAAAATAGTTATTAAGTCAAACGAATAATTTTTCAGTTCTGAGAGCAGTTAAGTTTATTAGTACGATTCAAGATTTGTATATTTAAATCAAGAGCTTTTAGATGAGATTTTACAAGTCTCTATGAATTTTCACTGGAAAAGGTAAGAAAGACGATGTTAAAAACTTTTTGCCATAGGTACGAGCACAATAATAATTTTTTAATGTTGAATTTGAAACATCTTTAAAATTCTTTATCGAATAGTTTTGACCTTTTTTCACTCTCTAGAGTAGCTCTGAAGCAAGCATAATCAAAATACCTAAGTAAAATCAAAAAATATCAATCTAATTATATTGATAAAACTTTATCAATCATAAATCAATATTAAAACTAATATTTTTATGAGCATTTAAAATTATTATTACAAACATATTATTAACAAATTTTTCTATGAGCGAGGGAGAGTTTTATGCTAGTTTAAAATAAATTATTCAATCACGCCACCCATGAATGACTCAATAATCTTTGATTATTCCAACGACACTTGCTGTAGTAAATTAAGTGCTGCATAAGCTGTTTTAACAACCTGTACGCAATGATAATATTTTTGTTTTGTCAATTTTGAAAATTCAAATGATTAGTAAGTATTCGATTTATACCCAAATAAAAGTTTTTATGGACAGACTGCATTGTCCTTTAAATGAAATGTTTGATCCTTTTTGGGATGATACCATAGCTAGCTGCAAACTCTTTCGGTCCTCGATCGTCCTGTTCATCCAATCACTTGAGTAAATTGCATCTGTTACGCTATTGCTCTAAAAAAAAGTGTTTTTTCGACTTTAAAAATCTTAAATTATTTTTAAATTACTTACTGTCAGTTCTAACTCATTTCCAAACCAGCAATAAAGAAATACTTGCATTAACATGGTAATAACGTACGATACAAGGGACCAAAACTCAAAACTTATCAAAGGTTTCTAAAAAATTGTTATAATTAAATAAAAAAAATTTTTTAAACTGTAGTTATGGAAAAAAAAATTATTTACCTGAGACATTTGAAATATACTGGTACACAACACAATAAGACTAAAAAAAAAGCTGGCACAATCACCGGAATGTAAAAGCTCTGAGTTTTATTAACAATATTTTTAATTAATACATGATGCATAATACAATTCTTAATCGAGAGGGTGGAGTGCTTAAATCGATAACAGTTTAATTTGAACTGTGCAGTCGTTATTATAATAAATCCGTACATCATCGTATCCAAAGATACATCCAGCATAATGCCGTAAATTCCCGTGAACAACTGATACATGAAAGTTATCCAGTAATTTCTGCTGTTTTCAACGCTGTAAAATTGATATCCTTTGAACGGTAACATCGTTTCATTAATCTGAGGCGTGAACAAAGGTCTAGTCATAACTACGAACCCGGACGACTCTGACAGGCAAAAAATAAACAAAAAAATATTTCTCGCTAATTTTTTATAATTCGTAAGAATTTCTTCTTCTTCTTTCGATTTTGGTTGGCAAAGTGGCATTCTAAAGCAATCTAGAATGGCCATCATTTCATTTTTTCGCAACATGAAGTTGCTAATCTTACAGCTTAGATTGATAAAGTTAAAGGTGAGAAACAGTACTTCGGTAAATTCGTCAACGCTGCCTTTCATTGTTGCTAGATATAGTATCAAACTCAAAGTAAACTGAGCCAAACAAAATATTACTGTCACAGTGTAGACCAATTTGAGAATGTACAAACGATTATTTTCAGACCAAATTCCTCCAATATTAACCATCAAAAAGGTATTAGGCAAGATGTCCATACTAAATAGTTGTATTTGATTTTTTCTTTGAAATTTTTATATTTTATTTAATATTTTGCAACAGCCAGTAAAATATTTCAACCCTTTTTGAAGAAAGATTTTTTTTATGCAAAGTTTAGAAAGAGTAATTTAATAAATTTTTTTTTAATTAAAAGCTTGAAAATGTTTTAATTTATAGTGCATCATGAAGAAAAATTGTGATTATTTGTCTTAAACAAGAAGATAAGAAAATTTTAAATTACAATATGTAGTTGATAAATTTGTAGGTTTAGAAGAAACTTTTGATAAAACTATTTCGTTGAACGAATTTGTCATGGTATAATTAACTTACTTAAAGTTCTGAAGTTTCTATTTATTTAAGATGTTATTTTCATGAAATTGTTTGAAATGCCTTATATTACGACAAACATTACTGACCGATTATTTAAAATAATATGTAATTTGCTTATAGCTTTGATAGTTGAATATAAACGTAACACAAAAATGATAGCAGTGAATTTACTAATTACTTGAACTTTATTCCCAAAGTATGACTTTTTTATTCTAGCTTAAAGGTCAAAGCAATACGTAAAATAAAAAGAATAGTGATCATCATGTTTTCAAAAAAACAAATTCAAAGACCGTTTCATCCTTAATAATTTATTTTATAATTAATTTAATTAAACTAAATAAAGCTAAAAAATTTTTTTTTTAAACGTAATAAACTATCTTTAATTAGAAGTAATTGAAAAATAAATTTCAGTGGATCATACTTGTATGTATACGAAGGTCTTATAGCAATATTTAGTTCTAATTAATTTTATTTTCTTTAATCAATTTATAATTAATGAACATAAAATATAGAATAGAACTTAAGTCGTTTCTGGCTCAAGTTACTCTTAATAAAGTTAAGTATAAATTTAATTTTTTAATTTTATTTTTAAATTGATTAACGCAATTAATAAAAATAAAATTTAAGATTCGTTGCTTGGAAATTCTTTAACATCAAAATTAACAGCTTTATTTACAATTTTTTTGTCTGTTTTATTTAATGATTCAATGACGTGGTTTAGTCGTACGTCATTTTTGCGTCCTTTTTTTTTTCTTTTAAGTGGCATTTTATTTGATACTTCAAAAGATACACGTTTATTGGGATACATTTCTTGATAATTTTTCTTTAATACCTTTAAAATATCACTCATTCCTATAATTCCTCTGTTTTTGCTATTTTGATTGTCGGGAAATGATTGTTTATCTTCACTACTTACAGGAGGAATTACGTCTTTGTACGTCGGCTCATTTTGATCGCTGGAATGATTTCGGCCTCGATTTTTTTTCGATTTCCAATTTGAATTTGATGATTTATTTCTTTTAGGCTCCAAAGTAGAATTTTCAGTTTCAATGTTATTTCTATCATCTAAACTTAAATTTTCAATTTTTACCGATCTCGTGGAATCATTATTATGTTTATGACTAAACTCGGATGAGTGGGAAGAATTAGCATCGTTATCTATATTCTTATTGTAATTAAAGTTTGACATATTCTTGAAAAAATTATTGTCAAAACTGAACATCGCATCCTGATTATTAGCTTTGGTTTTTGATTTATCTTGATTACTGGTTGATTCTTTTGATGACTGATTGTTTCTCGTGTCAGCTGAAATATGTTCACCTGGATATGAAAAATTATCCAAATCATGCGTCTTTGAGCTGTTTTTATTTGATTTGTTTTTGGTCAGTGAAGACACTGTTGTCGCACTTAAGTAACTATTCGTAGAAGTAGAATTACTAAAGATTCTTTTCTTGTTCAAACTCAAGTTTAGAATTTTAGAAACATTACTTTTGATCGCTGTAGTCTCGCTTGTTTTATTAGCGTCATTCATGATTTGACTTAGTTCTAGCATTCTTGTTCTGTTTTTATTGATATTTTTTAACATAAACTCAATCAAGTCTCGAAACCCCAACACTTCCGGTAAAGGTTCTTTACGAGGTGGTAGGTTTGCACCTATTGAAGAATTATTTTCTACATTTTTAAAATTGCCTTCTTTGTAATAATTATTTTTAAGAGTTACAGTAATAGTCACTGGTTCTGGAGCTGTACTGGATATCACATTTGTACGCTCTACATTAGCATCTGATTTAAATTTTGTTTTTGTAACGTTGAAATCAAAACTGTGTGAGGTGATAAATGAAGAAGCCGTTGTTGATGAAGTTTCAACTTCAGTTGGTGTGTCATCAGCAATTCTTGAAGTTTTTATATTGTCAGATCTTCTATTAATTGTTGTCGTTGGAAGTTCTGTTTTCATTAAAATTTCAAGTGGAGAGGTACTTGTTAAAGAATCAGTCTTTGTAAAAACTTCTGGTTGGGAGGTTGATGTTACCAAAGGTGTTGTTTCTTCTGAAAATGTTATTGGAGAGGTGATCGTCGTTGGAGGTGCTGTATTTGATGAAACTTCTAAAGGTGAGATAGTTGTCGTATCAGGTAATATTTCAGTCAGAACTTCTGATGGGGAGGTTAAAGTTGTTACAAGTGTAGTTTCTGAGGAAACTTCTTCTAGTAAAGTTGATGTTATTAAAGATGTTGTTTTTATAAAGACTTCTGTTGGCAAGATACTAGTCGTTGGAGATGTTATTTCTGTAGAGACTTCCAAAGGAATGGAAGTTGTTGAAGGTATTACTTTTGTAAAAATTTTTGATGATGGAGTCATTGAAGGTACGGTTTCTGCAGAAATTTGTTCTGGCCTAATTGATGTTATTAGAAGTGTTGTTTTCGATGAATCTTCAGGTTGTAATGTTGAAGTCACAAGAGGCATTGTTTCAAAAAAAACTTCTGGTGATGAGGCTATTGTCGTTAAAGGCATCGTTTCTAAAAGAACTTCTAGTGATGAGGTTGTGGTCGTTAAAGGCATTGTTTCTAATAAGACTTCTGGTGATGAGGTTGTTGTCGTTAAATGCATTGTTTCTAAAAAAACTTCTGGTGATGAGGTTGTTGTCGTTAAAGGCATTGTTTCTAAAAAAACTTCTGGTGATGAGGTTGTTGTCGTTAAAGGTGCTGATTTTGTCGATGCTTCTGATTGTAATGTTGTCTTTGTTACAGATGATAGTTCTGCAGAAACTTCTGTTGATGAAATTTGGTTTGGTACAGTTGAATCGTCATGGAATTCTTTAACCTGCATTAAATTAGATTCAGTTTCAGGATTCTTTTCATCAATTTTTTTGTACTTATTTTTAGAATGCATTGTTGTCATCACCAAATCAAACCCTTTCATTTCATTGCATTTTTCTGTCCCTAAGAAATAAAACTTTCATAAGTAATTGAACAAATATTTATTTTTTCATTCCGTGAATATTACTTTTGTTTAAAAATGATTTCTACGAATTGAAGATTCAAGTTTTTGAGATTTTAAAATCATTATTTGAACAAGGTGATGGTCAACAATTCTAACAGTACTAACTCTAATTAAATTTATTTCTATCAAAAGAAGAATCTTATAAAAAGGTAAACTTACACTTTTGACAGATGAATTTCTGTTCGTTATTACAATCAAGACCATAAACTAAGGGAACATTAAAATTTTCACGATCAAGATTTAGACAATCAGCTTCATTTTTATGATACTGGCAATCGTAACACCAAGGAATAAAACTTTCTCCAGGTCCAGGAATTCGTTTTCCATTACCTTCCCATTGCCAAATTTCATCCTTAATTTGTCTTTTATATTTTTCCTGATTTATAAGTTGTCTTTTTCCATTAACCCAAATGTGATGAAATTCTAATGATTATAATCTGTGATTATCAATTAAAATTTAAACATAAGTAAAGCGATAGGTGAAGTTAAAAAGCTAAAAAGAAAAATTTTCTCTTACGTTCTCTATTATCGATCATTATGTGAATGATGTGTTTTAAGGTCTCCGGTGAATCTAAGGTAACTAGTGTGGTATTTATACTCTCGCAAGCTCGAAGCGCTTGCGACCAATTCAGCGGGTACAGACCTAATGCGTATTCACAAGAGTCCACAGTGACATCCATGAACTTTTCAGTTGACGTTTTCTCTACACCTACATTTTTTATGAGATTATATAACAAGTATATTCAATAAAGGATCATAATTTTGTGTTCATATTCTTACATGTTTGACACCAAAAGTTACGTTTTCTGTCGCATTTGGTACTGACGTACGAAGGTAAGTTACAGATGTGTCTGTCCAAAAGCAAGCACTCACCGGAGTCCATAGTTTCGTTAGGCCACATTTCGTTGTAAGGAACATCATATCCCGAAGATAGCCACTTCCAAGTATGTTCTTTCATGTAACCCCCAATCCAAGCATTCTCAATGGCTCCTAAAAAAATTTTCTTTAATTTGATATTTGACGAAGTACATAAGTCATTTTTAGTAAACAAGGTTGAAAATTAATAAAAAAAAAAATTTATAATAAAATTTTTATTTTAGATTTTAGTCTTAAACAATTATTTTTAAACAATATTGTATCCAACGTGCCTATGGTTTTTCTACGTCAAATACCGTAACGCAGTTGACGTCTACATATTTAAATAAACGTCCTTAGCCCAGAAACTTGTTGAAAATTTCCTAACAGTAAACTTCCAAAATTGAGGAAGAAAACATTTTTGTCCCTGGTGCGATTCGAACTTGACTTGGAAAAATCAAAGGTACACTATAGATAAAATGTCGGTTAATAATATTAGAAATATATACATTATACACCAAGTGGCGCTTAGCGTATTATCTATTTTTTTTTTTTTTTTTTTAATTACTTGGTCGTATCCTAAGCATTCCTGTAGCCAAAGTCTGTGCTTGATTCAATGTAGTAACTTCAGCTATTTGAAGGCCCCGCTGTCGACACTGTATAGCCGCTTCTAGCCACGTTAATTTTCCCGAAAAAAGTATGAAATCATCTTCTCCAATTTTAGTGGAAAATATATTCGAAATACTGTCCTCGTCAGGAACTTTAGCTGATAAAAAAATCTTAAAGTCAAAAATTTGTTCTACTGTATTTATAAATTCCTAGCCATAAACTAAAACAAATTCACCTCGTTGACAAATAAAAGACCTCTTTTTTTGACATCTAAGCGGAGTAAACATAGGCTCATAGTGACTTTTGCGAAAAATTGTCAAGCAATAAACGTCGTTTTCCAAAGATTTATCGGCATAGCGAGGAATTACAATCATTTCCTGTAAAAACTGATAAGGTGCTATTTTTTCATTGTTTGCAACCCAAATCCAATATCCTCGAGGACTCATTTTCGAACCAATCCAGTATTCTTCACTAGCTAAAAATTTAATAAAAATGCTTTTTAAAAAAACTTATATAATAAATTTTATTTGCAATAGAATACATAAAACCTATATTTATTTTTTATTTAATTTTTAAAAATGTATGTCAAAATTTGTACATGTACCTAAACTACTTTCGGATGTCATACGTGTAAGAGAAGTTGCTTTTTGTTCTGTATCTAAAGTTGCTAGTTGAGAGTCATATCCTAAACAAATAATCCGTGCTTCTTCCCAGGTAACATAATAGTCGTAAAACAAATATTCAATTTTGTCTATCGTGATGATTTCATTTGGGCTCTGTCTGAAAGTCGAATCTGGCATGGAGCATGAGCATAATTAAAATTTAATTAAAATTAAAAAAAAAAAGATTAAAAGAAGAAAAAATTTTTTTTTTAATAAATAAATAATTTTATACTGATTGACATTAGGTTTCCCATTGATATGTTACTGAAGATAAAATACAGTAAAGTCATAAACATATCGATGGAAAATAAAATTTTCACTCGCGCATGATTTGCCGGTTACTTAGCAGTTGTAGCACTAAATGATGACTGAGATTGTTTCGAATTATCGCTCATTGAACACGTCAGAATATTGAGTGTTTAACAATTCTGAAATTCCGTACGGATTATTAATTGTAAAATCAATTTCTATTAAAAATTCGATTAGTATTCAAGGAAAAATTTTGATAAATATAAAATATTATAAACAAATGAAAACTAGATTTCGGAAGAGAGTCGCATCAAAATACCGAAAAAAAATCTTTTTATTCCAAATTAAATTCATAAAATTTCTTTACGTGAATTACAATTAAACTTGGAACTTCTAAATCAAAATCTTCACATCAACAAAGATATATCATAACTATATACGATGTCTTTATTATCTAAAAAATAAATTATGATATTAAATAAAATAAAATTTATTTAGTTAGCTAATCCAGTGCAACAATCGTTTAAAGTTATCGAGGGTCAAAGTGCATTGACCGTGACAGGAATTTGAAATTACTCGTTGATCTATAAATTTCATGTACCAATAATTTTTTTTATCTGCAATTCGTAGTTACTGATTCAGCATACTGAATCATTTTACTCTGATATTGAAAAAATTTTTAAGAATTAAATAAAAAAATTTACGGCTATTAAACTGAGTAACCTTCATTGAAAGTAGAACTTTTGTAGGGAGGCATCAAAACAATTCATTTTATAGAGGAGACAGATTCTATAAGTATTTATGGACCAAGATAAAAGCAGTCCTACAGGCAACAGACAAAAACATTCTGAGTTCGTAAGTAAATTTGGCCTTAAGTTAATAGTAAATATTTTTTTCAGCTAAATTTTTTAGCCTTACATGTAATCTAGAAAATTTCTCACTTAAATTTAAAAAAAAAATCATTATTTTATTACAGTTGATTAAATAAGAATGTCAGCATAAAAAAAAACATTTTCAGTAACTTATTCTACATACTAGCTTTTGTTGATAGGGTATCAACGAACTCCAGCAGCCTGAATTAAATTATGTTAGCATGAAAATTTTTTTAATTATTTTCAACGTCAACTTGTGCTACTAGTCCTCCCACCGGAGTCCATTTTTTTACTTTGATTTCAAATCAAATGACAGTTCTGAACTTATACAATTTAATATACCTTTATCGATGAGCTAAATCACAAAGACGTTTCAAAATTGCTACCAGCAATTAAATTTACATTGTTGAGTTTTAGCTACTTCTAAAACAACCCTTCCTGTTTTAAAATTTAATGCTACAGCTAGACGTTAATCTATACCTTCCCGACAAAACTATTTGTCATAGTTTTCAATCGATTCAGGCTTTATTGCAGTTTTTGATAAAACTTTCAATTTCAGGATTTTTAAATTTTTTTTTAATGTTCTAAAGATAACGCACAAGTATGAAAACAGTACAAGGTTCAAAAACTTTATTATGAACTCCCTCAGTTTTTTCATGCTCTCCACATGTTAGACTCGATTTTACTCACTTTATGAAAAAAAGGTACATCCAAATGAAGTTATGAAGGGACAGCGATAAAAAATAGCGGCATTTTATAATTTTTCTGGGTAATTTTAATTAGTTTATATGGAGCTTTTTGGGGTTTCAACAAGAAATGAGATGATTTCTCAATTTGCAGAAGTAGCTTCGGAGTGGGATATTAAAATCCTTGAGACAAGAATTGTAATTAGACTGTAAGGCCGATAGAAATTTCGATTAGTTATTTAAAAAACAGTCTCTTGAGAAGATCATTTTTGCACATATGAATGTTATATAACAGTCCAATTATTTCATTCATACACGACCTTACAAGTAAAAAAATCAAACTAAATTTTTATATGAATTAATTTTATTTTACATTGAACTCATAAATTTTTGTTAAAAATACTGTGAGATGTACGTTTTATTAAAATTATGTATGTATAATTTTATAAACATTTGGCTGCTCTGCTACGTCAATTCTACTAAATCAACAACTTCATTTGAAAACACGAATCACTACGTGTCTGATGAAACTTGTTGCAATAAATTAAAAGCACCGTATGATGTTTTTATCATCTAAAATAAAATAAATATTATAATAAAAAATTTAAATTTTATTTGATTGTGTAGTAGTTCTGTGCTGATATACCCATATAAAAGTATTGACAGACAAAGTACATTGCCCGTGGTAAGAAATTGACAATTCACGTTGACCCATGTATATGATAAGCAAATAATTTTTTTGATCACGTGGATTCAATAGTTCCCAGTTACTAGAGTATATTGCATCGGAAACTGTTTCACTCTGTCGATAAAAATTTTTTTTTCAAATTAAAATATAAGTTTACCGGTATGAAATAATTCAATATTTATTTGAATGAATTACCTTCATCTGAAGTTCACTGCCGAACCAACATAAATAATAAATTTGACATAATAAACAACTAACATACAGTAAAATAAATAAATATTCAATAGCAGTAGTTTTTTTCTGAAATATTTATCTTAATCAAGCTTTTTTTTTTAAATATACCATTTATATTTTTGCTAATTATTATGCTAAGATAAATTAGCTAATTAAGTAAACTATTATTTATAACTAATTACCTGAGCTAGTTGATACACACTTGTACAAAGTGTCACGAGAGCAGATCCAAAAACAGGAAGAATAGATGACATAAAAGTTGATTGTATTTTTCGAACCATCTTTATTATCAAAACATGATGTTTAACATAATTTTTTACAGATTTCTTTGTCTCGTCATCTGAGAGGATTCGAGAACAGCACAAATCTAGCTGACTGCAAGTTAAAATGATGCAAGCACAATAAAACGAATCCAAAGTAACATCCGTCACAATCGACAGAATGCTAGGCACGGACTGACATACATAAGCAACCGCGAATCGAATATTGGTAGAAACATCAAAAAAATTCATTTTATAGGGAAGGCCAATTTTACGGGTATTTATTATGGGCATCAAAATGAATGAAGCACCACTGGCGAGCGTCAAAATCATTCTAAATTTGTAAGTACTTTTTGCTTTGTCTTGATAATGAGTTAAAATATTTTGTTCATTAAAATTTTTAGCCTTGCACAAGTCTAGTTTAAATTGATCGAGCAAATTTTTTACTTTGCTTTTATTTTTTATGAAAATCATCATTTTGTAAAAATTGATTACGTATGTAAGCATTACAAAAATATTTTCAACAATTTCTTCTACATTAGCGTTCGCTGTAAGCAAACCAACGAATTGCAAAAGTGTAAATTGAACCATAAAAGCTAGCACTAGGAATCTGTAAATTATTTTCAACATAAAATTGTGTTCCAAGTCTTCATACCAAAGTCCAAAGAATCGAAAAGTACGGAAATGTACAGGCAGAACATCCATTCTTTTATGTTAACGTTGAATTGAATTAGACTCGAACAATTCTTGACTAAAAATTTTTCAACAATGCGTATATGTTAAGTATGAAGCAGATGATTGAGCGAACTGAGTTGTTAGAAAATTGCTAAGTCAATACGAAGTACTCTTATAGATCAACCCTATTTATCTTTTAAAATTTAATAGGCAAGCTTCAAGTTTGTCTGTACTTTAATAACATATATAGACTTTAAGGTTTCAAACAAATTTACTTGTATAAAATTTTTAACAGTTTTTCAACTTCAATTTTCACAAAAATATGATACAATTTGATTAGCATCGAATTCCTTTATTTTATTTTATTTTATTGAAAAAAGATCGGATTATCAAACTTAGACTTAAATAGAAATTACATTTAGCTCTTAAACTCATTTTTGCTCCTTAATTCTTGTCTGGATTGAAATTTGTTAAAAATTATCTGTCGCTGTATAAACATTGTGTTGAAAAAATGTATTATTTTAAAAAACATAAGAAGAATTTTACGGATTATCATAAATTATATGACAAAAACTTTGAAATTATATATAGATTATTTTCCCGAGCTGAATTTCATCCAATAGAAACGCCGTATTTGACATTTGGCTCGCGAGACAAGTTTGGCAAAAAATCACTCACGCTTCGCGCTCGTAATTTGTAACCTGCCAAACTTGACCCCTCGTTGCTGTGCAACAAAACAGTCGTATATTACGACTGATTACAACTCATTGATAACATTTATAAATAGGTTATGGACGTAAGATAATTTGATTTCTCTGCAAGTTATAGGAAATGTATGTATTATGTTATATTTGACATTGTTTTGTAAAAATTATATTAATTTTATACAGAAAAAATATAATAATGGAGTAAAAAGTCAGGCTTTAAAAAAAAAAATCAACACTTTTATGATTTAGATTAAATTTTTAATTAATTAAAAATAAAAAATATAAGTTACAAGTCATTTTGTTTGTAAAGATAAAAATACAAAAATGATAACGCAAAAAAAAGTATTTTTAGCTTCGCAGGGTGTCGCAAAAATCGAAAAAAATGACTTGCTCCCCCTTGTTATGAAACATGATATTATTTATGAATGACTCCTTATATATGCGTTTTTCGGTACCTGTTTATGGGCAAAAGTCAAAGAGTGGGCCACTCTTTTGTTGCGTCAATTCATTTAGTAGAAAAGAAGGTATTTAAAAATGAGATATGATTTTAAAAATTTAACAGCTTGTAGGGTTTGGCGAACAAAGTGGCCAACTTTTTGAGTTTTTCCCTTCATTATCATATTATTTTTTCTAGCTCTTTGTAGTTTACATAGTCTTATTTTAATATTGCTTCAGAGATGTGCCAAAAGTCAAGAAAAGAGACATAAAAGCAAACAATGTAAAGAAACATTAAATATAGAACGAAGATCGAATTTTGTCGATTTGGAATCATTGTGATTGGTTCAGAACGTGAAATTCATTATTTGAATTAAAAAATAAAAAAATTGATATTACGTTCTAGCAGTCCCTTGTATTCCCATATTATAGGTGTGAGAAGGGCCGATGTGAACCGATCGCACCATACCTATTATTTAACAGATTAATTATTAAATGCACCACGAACGATGTAGCATTAGAACACGCATCAGCAAAGTGCGGGCCACGAATATCTGGTCTAGTACCGCGCGATAAGCTGCCTCGTTACAGTTTTGAGTTGCGTGATTTGGCTGACCCCATTCGAGGAGTCAACTGACGACATCCTCACAGCTACGAGAGATAATAAACATACCATAACTTAGACAGTGTTATTAGTAAACCCCTTCACACCTTCGTACCAATCTTTCGGTCCGTCATACAACTTGATGAAATGTTAATGTTTAAGCGCGTTCAAGAATTTAGAATAATATAAATTGAGGAACTTTTGCTGAGAGTAGATTGTAGAGAATGTATTCCTTACTGGTACACTTCTCAAACATAAACGTACGAAGAAAACATAATTGAACTAAATATCAGATTTAAATTCAGATTCGGTACATAAATATCAAGAACAGAAAATCCAATCAAACAAAAATAAAAATCTGTTTGCGATTAATCACAATGCCGTATATCAGTAACATTTGAAATTACGTGTGAAAAATTATTTATATTTACAATTTTTAACTAGAAGAATAATCATCATGAAAATACAAAAAGTAAATGTACAAGTAATTAATAAAAAAGATAAGAATGTGGGTGACTGAACATCTGATAAAATCATAGTACCAAGATCACTCTATCTTTTTTTAATTCGTGTCAAAAGTAATCGATCGATCGAAATAGATCTGAATCATAAATTAAAAAATGAAACCAGCGTTGAGTGCAGATAATCGTTGAATTATCTGTATCATCTAGTGGAGAGGGTACCACTTATTTCTAACTCAAGTTTGAAGATAATGCACACAATTTTTTCAGATTTTTACCTATTATGCAATTGTAATCTTTCCATTCTATTTACCTATGAAGAGGAGACCAACTAAGGTGGACCGATTTTTTTTTTAAACTCATGCCTAAAGTGACGATATCAGTATTTTTATTCTAATATTGATTACGTAATTAAAACTAGAGCATTCAAAAATTATTTTCATTGAGTTACCCGATTAAAAATCGAAACAGTTACTTTAATATATTGAATTATTTTCAACCTTTTTTTGTGCCGCTCCCGGGGCATGTTGAAGAATCTGTGATTTTTAAATTTAAAAATAATACAGATTAATCTGTACAATTTTATGATACATTCTCTCAATACATATCCAGTGTAATTTTTCAAGATCATTAGCTGAAATTCTAAAAGTCGAATTTTTCAAATAATTTTATTCAGTGGAAAACATAAGTTCGATTTCCCTGAGAGATTTGTTTTTGGTATCCGGTAAAATAAAGTAAAGAACAATCGAACCAATGGACGTTAAGAATCCATAAAAAAGGAAAGCTCCCCACGGTTGAAGTATTAAAACTAAATCTGGATTATATTTTAGCACCAAAAAATATAGTACATAGTTGTAACTAGTTGAAATACCAATTCCTACTTCCTTATCATAAGTGGAAAATAGTTCACCACAAAAAACCCATGGTAAACTCAATAAACCCGTAATAACGGACGCTTCATAAACAAATAATAATGTCAATGCGAGCCATGGGCTCCAACTGAATAAGACAACTAGAGACAATGAAATAAGAAGAAATGAAGTGCTGAACGCGGAAAATAAAGCTACAATTCTAGGGCCATATCTTTTGGTAAAAAGACTCGAACTCATTGAAGATAACAAACGAAAAGAATCTAATATTATAGTTGATACATAAGCGCGGTCTGAACCAGCAATATCTGTAATCATTTGTATACAATAATGAGTAACAGCACCCATTCCACTTAACTGAGTAATGGTGAAAAAAATAAGTATTATTGTCAGTGGTTTCAAAAAGCTAGGCTTTAAAAATTTATTACATTCTTGACTTTTGGCACTTTTTTCTTCACTAAGGGTCTTTAATTTTTCACTGTTATGCATTGATTTTAATTCGTCCAAATCTTGAGTTCCTTTCCAAAAAGTCCACGATTGTACAGCCATATGAAACTTTTTCTTCTTGAGTAACCATACTGGACTTTCTTGTAAATTATAAATTAAAAAAAATGAAATGATCGAAATAAAACCAGCAAACATCGCAAGTGTCCTCCAGTGAAATAGATTCCCAAAAACATGAATCAGTCCCACACCCAAACTGAAAGAAGTAGTGTGTAAAACATTTAAAGTTGCTCTAAGTTTTGGAAAGCAACATTCTCCTTGATACACTGGTACCAACCCTACTAAAATACCTCCCACAAAACCAATCAAAATTCTACCTATAAAAATTTGATATACGTCATTAGCAAAAACTATAACGAACCAAAAAGTAAAAAATAAACCCATAGAAATCATTAACATCATTTTCCGACCAAACAGTTGACTGCAAATTGCTAAAACCCAACATCCTGGACACATGGCCAATATCATCACAGAAACAATCCACGAACGGATATTCAAAGATTCAACTACGATTGCTGATTTTCCAAATATTTCGCCATTTTCTATCATCAAATCGTTAGTAATGTTTGGTGTTGACTGCTCCAATTCCCGCATTAAAATAGAGCTGTGACCTTGTGACATGCCTATTATGACCATAGGTAGACAAAAATGTATTGAAGTTAACCATTGTCTTCGATAACTTTTAGATCTACTGCATTTTTTGACATCAGGAATTTTAGATACATTTTCAATTAATGTTTGCAGTTCTGCAGTTTCCGCATCTGCAAAGTTTTTATTTTTCTCTAAGGTAGTTTAAAAAATTACAATGCTTTGATATTATAACTGTGCTGTTAAACAGATGGTTTTATCACAAAATTTTATTTACGCGTTTTATTAAATTTTTTGACATTCTAAAGTAGTTTTAATTAAAAACATCAGCTTTTAGAAAAAAATACAATATAATTTCTCACCTGACATACTATTAACGGTAAATTTCACTTTTAGCCCGCAAACAAAACTACTTATTAAACTGAACTGAAGAAAAAATGTTTTGAATTAAAGATAGACTGGAGACTTAAAAAATTTATTGATCAGATAATATCTTATCGGAGATTATTTTATCTCTAGAATTAATTCAAACATTTTGCAGTGAATTTATTTCCTGTGAATTTTTCTTGGAAGTTGCTTGAACTCTACGTAGTCTTTACTAGCTTTTGAGTATATTCAAACATATTCAAGAAAGGAGAAAAAACATGTGTGAGAAATTGTATTTTTATGCACACTATTTTAAAACTGTTAAGAATGCAATATTTATGTTTAAAAAATGCTTCTATAAAAAAAGGTTTTTCTTATGGTTCTTGACGCCAAGATGTAGATATGTCTGGCAATAAAGCATTGTTCTGTAAATGCAAAAAACTTCACAATTTCATTTAAATTTAGCTTAAAAGGTTATTTTAATAATCAAAATTTGTTCATTTTTTAATGATCAAAAGTCGTTCTAAAGACAGCAAATTACAAAATCTTTTGAATTTTTCGGGAAAAATATAGTCTAAACTGCTTAGAAGAGATTTTAAAACCTGATATAATGTACTTACTTATCGAACAAGTCGAATCCATTAGTCAAAACGGAATCATCAAAAATATCGAAATTAAGAAGTTTAAGAACATTTTTCAGATTTTTATTTAGTCGAGGCTCACTGAATTGATCAAGTAGAAATAAAATCTGACAGACACAAAAAGAATTAAAACTAATAGTTATATTTATTTTAAGTTATTATTAAAAAGTAAAAAATAGGCATCACATGTTTTAAAACTTATCATGACATTGCCTAGACTTTTTAAAGTGAGTTTTTTTTTTTTCTACACAAATTCGGTAAAAATTTCGTTGCAACAATGTATTAATATTTCATTCCAAACTCACCGAGAAAATTTAGTTGTTTAAAAAAGTAATTTTTTACTTTTAAACTTAACGCTAACAAAAAATATGGAGATACTTATTTACATAATTAGCAGTGAAAACTAATATTTTTTTCACACTGAACTCGGATGAAATTTACGTTTATATAATGAACTCGTCATCAAATCAAAATTCTTGCACTTTGGTAAAACACTTCTTGAATCATATAAAAAAAAAACATCACTCATACTCGCTCATGTTAAAAAATTAAAAGTTTTCACTTCCAAGATAAATGCTTTTTCAAAAAAAAAAAATTCAAAAACTTTTGAAACATTCAAATATAATAACTCTAAGTTAGAGTTCAAACGGTTGCGTAAAAAATTTTCAAAAAAAATCCTGAGAAATTTGTAATTTCTCGTTGCGTAATGTACAAAAATTTATGGTCGAACGCTTTCGACATCCAACAGATAAAACTTACTAGGAAAAAAAAAAAATAATAATAATAATAATAAATTATCACGCTGCTTTCAACAAATTCGAAACGTTTCGACTGCCGTACAAACATATATAATATCTTAAAACTCGTCGACGTCGAAACGCGCCTTTTTTAAAAAGACAACAACCATAACAAAATCAAAGAACGATCAGTTCTCGGTCAAAACTGTTTATTTATTTATAGGCTCAGTGCTTGTTGGGCTTGCGGAATATGCCGGCGAAGAGGACGGTGCGGGAGGGCTGGTCGTAGATGAAGTACGCGAAGGGGTGGTTCGCCGTGAAGACGGCGGGCTCGGTGGGCCTGCTGCTCCTGAAGCTGAAGAGGGCCGTGGCCGCGGCGGCGGTGGTGCCCTCCTCGGTGAGCTCGATCTTGGCCCTGTGGACGGCGTCCCCGAGGTGCACGCTGGTCTCGCCGTCGGCGCTGAAGCCGCTGAAGTCGGAGTTGGTGTCGATCGCCACCCCGGCTCCCAAGGCACCGAGGAGGTCCTTGACGGGGAGGTCGCGCTCGAGGCTGAACTTGGGGATGGACAGCTCGACGTCGCGGGACGGCATTCCGTTGTCCAGGATCTCCCTGAGCTCCTTCGCGCTGTCGGTGTTGTCCGAGAGACGACGCAGGAGCTGACGGACGCCGTCGGACTTGGAGGTGCTGGCGAGCTGCTGCTGATTGGACACGAAGGGCGGCAGGAGGATGTACATGGACACGTCGTCGCCCTTGTAGGGAAGCTGAAGGATGTGGACTCCCAGCTCCTCGGATACCACTGCGAATTAATTCAGATGTATGAGTTAGATTCGGTTGAAATGAAAAAATCTTTTGAAATAAATTTTTATGCATGTATAGTTGAGATATAATAATTTTCTGACAAATTTTTCACTGTATGAGCTTATGTATAGTATAATAACGATTTGGTATTATTTTACATAATATGGTTAGTATAAAAAACTGGGTTTTGTAAAGCGCGTAAAAAAATTAAAATTCCAACGGAAAACTAGTAAATTTCAAATTGAAGTTTTAATATTTTTTTTGTACTTTTTTAGAATACATTTAACACTAATTTTTTGTGTAAACTTTAAATTAAAAGTCGTACGAGTGTATCCAATTTGAATATTCAAATTTTCCTTCACCGACTTCTTAAACTTAATTAAATGATGAAGGTAAAACAAAACGATACTTACTGTGATTGAAAGATCCTTTCTGCCTCATGAACTTGGTTACCGGGTAGGGCGAGAGGTTGTTGCCCTGGCTGAGGTAGAAGACGTCCTTCTTGGTGTTCTCGGGCAGGAACTTGCTCTGCCAGAGTCCCTTGAAGTAAATGGCGTTGGCGAGGACGGCGTCGGTGCTCTCGTCAATCGAGTTCTCGGGCAAAAGGTCGTTTATGTTGTTCCGGGTGACGTTGCTGACCCACTGGTTTATCTGGGTACGGACGGCGCCGGGGTTGGACTTGAAGTCCACGGCCTTGAGCTCCTCGTTGAAGAAGTCGAGCATGCAGGTGCGGAGCTTCTTCGAGCTGCTCAGCCAGAGCCGGTTCGCCACCTCGTACTCGTAGTTGCTCGACGAGTTGGCCTGGTTTTTTAAAATCAGATTTATTTAGTTTTTTATTATTTTTATTTTTACAACGCAGAAGGACAAAAAATAGATATTTGAACTTGCAAGGTTTGCACCAGACATGTTACTTGGAATTTTTTCAAACAGGTAACCTTGAACGATCTTTAGTGTTCAAAATTTAAACTAATATTATTCGTCAAACTTTGCAAATAATCTACTCATCGTGTATATAAAAAACAATATTTATTAGTTTTTGAAATTTTTGTCTTTCAGACAATGAAAAACTCTCAATCGTTCCAGACTAGTGAACATCAATCAAAATATTTTTTAAAAAGCCCAGTACGTCATTCATCGACTTGGTAACATATTTTTTTTTACTTCCCAGGACAAAGACGATTTCAAAGAAGAAAGAAACCGCGCGAGCAGTCGAAACTTCACCTTGAAAAAATAAAAAGTGCGAATTCTATCGTCCAACCAGTTTGGTAGTTCATAAATATTCATCTCACCTTGCGCTCGAGCATCATGGCCTTCTCGAAGGTGTAGAACCTCTGGACGTCGATCTTGGAGAAGTCGTCGGGGACGTGGAGGGCCTTCTTCAGGGCGGTCTCGGTCTCGCCTCTGGATCCGAAGTAGGCGACCGACAGAGCCTCGTAGAGACTGTGGGGACTGAAGAAGACGTTGTCCTGGGTCTCGATGTCGGCGATCTTCTTCAGGGACTCGAGGGCGAAATCGAACCGAGAGTCGCTCAACTTTTCTATCGCGTAGGGTCGCATTGTCTGCGGATTGTCATTTTCCGTCAGGCATTGAGCGTCGCTAAATTTTATTTGGTAGACTAGCAGCAGCGAAAGCGCTGTTAAAAGTTTTATCTAAAATAAAAAGATTTTTTTATTTAGTTTGTTGTCATTCAAAATGTTAACATACTTCACTTTGTTATTCGTGTGTTTATTTGATGATGATCATTTTATGAAAATTTTTATTATTTTTTTAAGTAACCATCTAGAAGTTAAAAAGAAGAAATATTTTCTGAAAATATTGGTAAAACTTATTAAAAAATCAGCTTACAACTAAGTTTAGAGAATTCTTAAATTTCACTTAATGACAAATCAAGCAAAAAACAGTCAAAGAACTTGGGAGTTTCAAGCTCGTTGTTTTCGAAACCGAATATTTTTTGAAATTCTGGTATGTCCCGTTTAATTTTCTGCTACAGAAACAAGGAAATTTAAAAACCTTTCGAACATAAAATATACGAAGTTGTTTGTTCTTGTTTTTAACTTAAACGATACAATAGGATGTACGAAAGTGTGACGCATGAAACTAATCCTACGAATCACATTACGCAAAAAAAACTTCCCAACCAACCGGACTCACGAAATTTCACGGTACTTTCCCTTAAAAACAGTTACGCCACTGGACGCATGTGCGCATATGATCGTGTAATTTACGTAGGTGGCATTTAACCATTGCCAAATAAAGACAGTTCGAGCATCAATTTTGAGCTTCCCACCGCGTTTCTTAATGTCGGGATCTTCTAGAAATTAATATCAAATTATTTGTATCGACGGAAATAAATCGGTCCTTGAATGAAATCGTTGAGTTTACATTGTCATAAAATTGTTATTCAATCAAGATTTTGAATATCTCAAACCGGGTATAGTTCCAGCCTTAAATATATATACATCCAGAAGAATCAATTTTTTTGAATAATCAAGCTTTCGTTGAAATTCTGGAATTTCAAGTTTCGAAAAGAAAAAAAAATTCCCATTCAAATCATAATTCTCAGTGTAAATTCGTCGTCTAGCGAAAAAAAATCACAACTCGCAGGAAATATTATATCACATGGTTATTATTCTCATGGGCACTCGTAAAAGCCCGCATTAAAAATGATAAAAGTTATACATTTGAAATCGGTCGATCTACATTGTAACCCGATCCCAAAGCGAAAAAACAATGGAAAAATTTGTTCCGTCACGCTTTTTCACAGCGAAACAAACTCGGTCAAATCGCAAAAATCTCGGTGCTTTTAAAAACCAAAAAGGTTTTTTTTTTCGAAATGTCCCGAAGTGCGTCGAGTATCCGGCCCGGCGCACACTTTCTCGCGGCAAGAGAAAGCGCCGCCACGCAGGATCCGGTCGTGCATCATCCGCCCGCGTAAAGGCCCCATCTTCTTCGGATTTTTTTCTTTGGTTTTCTTGCGTAAATATCGATTTTCAAAACTCTTTGTGTGTCTTCAAGATGCAAAATGATTTTTACCAGAGAAAAAATTATAGGTAGTTTTTCGATTGTTTCCTACTCGAGCTCGGCAATTATGAAAATCGTGTTGGTAATGAGCGACTAATCACTACCAGTTTGAGCTTGAATTACTGGTTGTATCGTAAAAATTTAAATATCTTTACTCCTTTTTTTTTCAATTTTACGGATATCAAACGTCCAGATTTCTAATTTGATTTCAGTTGAATTTCGAACGTCTACGTCTTTATGAATTTTCATCCACGACTAAGATTGTCTCTTGAGCCGATTTGGTACTGAGACAAGAGATGACAAAAAATAATAATAAAAGGAAGTTTTTTTGAGGACGATCAATCTTAATGAAAGTCTACTGAGACAAATTTTTCGTTCCCACTCGACACTCGTTCCCCGAACAACAGTGAAAGCGCTTGCACGAGTGACGTCACTTGCTTTCCTGTTTTGTAAACGACGCCGACTCAATGCTGAGGTAAGTTTAGAAGGAGAATCCCTCCCATTGCACCTAATTGCATTTCTATTGTTCTCTTCTACTCCGGGTAAATTCAATTGAATGATTCCAATGATTGCTGGTCTTTAAATTTCAGTGCTATCAGCGTGTTGTTGTTTTTTTATTGTAATTTAAAAAAAAATTATTCCATCAGCACTAGTTAGGCTGGAACCATGACTATGGTGTTTTTGAATGTGTCCTCAATTGAATTAAATAGTACGCTTAGAGTGCGGGTGCCTGCGTTTGTAAGGAAACTAAATTTGAAAACAAAAGGAGTAATCATTTGAATTGAAATATGAGAGAATAAGGAACTTTAAATATAAAAAAATAAACGATTAATTCATTCACAATGAAAAAAATTTTTTTTTTAATAAGATTTGCTATTTTTTTAAACATTAAATTCATATATTTTTTTCACGCTTTTTTGATTGTTTTTAATCTTAACTTAATAAAGAAATTAAATTCATTTGAGCATGAGAAAACTGTAGTCAAACTTATTGTACATGTAAACCAAAAAAAAATTTTATGAATAAGAATAAATTTTAAAAGTGAAAAATTTAAAGCATAAATTTAATATGTAAAATTTGCATTGTTACTCGAGACCCTGCATGAATGAAAAAAAAATAAATATTGTTTCGTCTGCAGTTGTTAATTACCGGCTAGAAGCATATGTCATTTTATAATTTTAATGAGAAGGAAGAGTTTGCATTGATTAACGACCCTCGCCTCGGTCATACGCTTATCTTTGCTCTTTAAAAAAAATACATGTTCTTAAAATTTTTGCACAATTTATTGAATTCAAAAATATTTTTAACATCCATAAGTCTTAATCAATAAAATTTCCTCGTTAAAAAATTAAAAAATACGCAATTTTTTTGTAGCTGAATTTAAAGACTAATATCATGATTATTATTGAATACAGATTTTTGTGTACAGTATTAAACACAAAAAATCAAACCAGTTCTAGAAATGAAAAAAAATTTCAAATATTTTAAAACAAAATTTCATAATAAAACTCAATGTATTATATTTATCAACTATAGTCTAATGCTTGAAGTTTCCTCCTGGTGTATCACCCATTCATTAAACAACGAGAATCCAAACACTGTACGATCCAACCAACCAGAAGAAACATCAAACGAGAAATGATTCACCAGTCCACGTTTGAATAAAACAACAAGACCGGAATTACAATGCAGCTGTCCAAGTGTTACCGTCAATTAGCTTGGATCTTTCCAAAAATAACTGTGACGCTCATACAAAAAAAAAAAAAAAAAAAATCCCCGTGCGTAAAATTTTAAAACTACATTTATTTTTCCTCTCCCGGGAACAATAGAACCACCTGTTTTCGTAACGAGCGCGATCGCACGCGACACGAAAACGCAGAGAATTTAATAGCCTTTTCGCGTAACGATTCCATCGCGCAAGGCCGAAAAAAAAGTCTCGCGATTATAACCGAGCCTTGAATAATTTTTTATTCAAATGACGCAATTTTATAGCGATCCAACCGGGCCACGCGCCGGTGCTTTTGCGCGGGATGAAAGTGAAATTGAATCAATTTGGGAGAAGACGCGCCGTACAAGATCCGGAAGCCGAGCTTTTTTTTTATCTATAGTTTATTGTATAAACTATAGTTATTGATCAACCGATTTGTATTTAATTTCTATTCTGACACTAAATAAAATTTTTTTGATCTTAAGTTTTATTTTTTAATTATGACTAAGGAAATAAATAAGTAAATGTATAAGTTTCTTTGATTTAATGGACTCAGTGGTAAATATTTTGATGAAAAACAGTTTTATTCTATGAAATTAATGTCGAAATAAGATTAGAATCGTTGTTATTTCTGTTTTTGTTCAGAGTAAACAAACCCATAAATAGCTGGCTACTGTCTACACTTTTTTCTCTCAATTCCCGTCAATTGTAATCACAATGAAAAATGAATTGCAGATAAACTCGGAGTTAAAACCAATTATAAAATTGTATTATTTTAAATATTCTCATAGTACAAAGAATAAACGATTTTAAATTTTACTTGTAAAATATTTTATTTTTTCTTCGATTATTCTTAAGAATAAAGCTTTCAAATCAACATACTTTTTTTAGCATTTAGTTAAACATTGTAGAGCAAAACTTTTTTTTTCCAAGAGATTATTCATGCAACGTACTTTTGTTATTGCTTTTTTTATTGATGGAAACGAATCAATTGCCATTAATTCGTCGGAACTATAAATCCTATTTGACGTTGGCAAAATTTATTACCAAACAACAAATCATGAGTTATTAGTTGTTTGTGAATTCCGATTTTTGTTAAGATTAAAACAATAATTTGAAACTAATGATAATTTATAGAACTATTTTACATTATTTGCAAAAAAAAAAATTATTTATCATAATAGTATTCTCATGTTAATCAACTTTCTTATCAACTTTTATTTTTTAAACATGTATGAGTTGAAACAAGTATGAGTTTTATGTCCACTTTAGCAGTAGATGATCGAAGAACAAGAAAATGTCGCCTGAATTTACGAATTTACTAGAAATTGTCATTTGCCTTTTAAAACATAAAAAGAGTTGTCCTAGTAGGTATGACTTTTCACGGTTCAGTAAATTTATCGTCATTACACATCTCGTAATCATAAAATTCGAAAAAAAAACCGATTCTTTTATCGAATTTCACGATTTTAATATTCATAAAAATTTTGATAGCGAGGACCGGAACATTATCTAACACCAAAGAGGGATTTCATCGTCGAAAAAGAAAGAAAAAGAAATAAATAAAAGGTGAAAAAGAAAAAAAAGAAATCGATCATCACCAAAATAAACGAGCACACGAACTTTCACCAGCCAGCCACACCAACTTACCGTACTGGCCATCGCGGTGTTCTTCTCTCAAACCGAAGAAAGTTTATCAACACTTTTCAAACCAAACAAAACATGTACGAAAAAAAAAAATTCGAAGCTACGCTGAAGCCACGCACTCGCAGGATCGGCTCCAGCGGTTAAACTGATTCAGGAAAGCGGCCGCCGGCTTACTTTTATGCCCTCCCCACCCGCCGCTCCTTTTTAAGACCGTCGAGCCTTTCCACCTTGTGCGTATTTACGTTTTCTCTCTCGCCTGTGTACACGATCGCGGTGGTACAGTTTTTGAATCGCGCTTTTTTTTTTGCCGATCGGGTTTTGGCTTTTTTACGTAATCAAAATCTTTTTTTTTTCTTTTTAAAATCAAATCGAGAATTTTTGAAAAAAATACCAACTGGTTTGAAAGAAGCTGCAAAGTTTTTAAAAATGGGAATTTTTTAAAGTCTGAACAATGTACGATAAAAAATTTGAAGTAGAAGTAGAATGCTCATCTCTTGAAAGTTAAAAAATTGTTGTAAAGTATTTATATCTAGAGTACAAGATTAGTAAACAAAATTTACTGACTTCCTCAAAAAAATTCTTTTAACATAGTATTTTTTACTCTAGTCTTTCATTGATTTGCTTATTTACGCTAGATTAAAATACTTGAAATTAATTTTTTGAAAATTTCCAATGTCACACTATTATTGAATTACAATAATTTTTTTATTATTGAGCTTCACAATAGCATGGAAAAACTGATTTTATTGTTTAACAAGACTCAGTTGTCACAGTGGTATCTCGTGAAAATTACCGTCTTGAAAAAAAAATACTTTAGTAATGATTACAAAATCGTCGCGTAATTACAGCACTAAAAATCTATTAGGTCCAATTTCCAGTAACTGGTTTGGTAAAATTTAGGAAACATTTTTCTCGATGTATGGCATACAGAAAAAAAAAAAAAATTTAAGCTCGTCAAAAGCTTGTGACCAGCTAGTAGTAATTATTTTGCAACGTAGTTTACTAATGATTACATCCAGATGCCATTCCTACAGATTAAATTGTTTACCGGTATAAAATCTGCTACTTATAAACAAAAATTTGAATTATGACTGATTGTATTTATGATCCTTTTTCACGATGATTTCTTGGAAAATCTATAGAAATTCGGAACTAATTTTCACTAAGCTAAAGTTATCTAAGGTGACTAAGGTTGATTTTACGGTTTTCGGAGTCGTAAAATCATTTATCATACCATGAAGCAGTAGTTTTTATTGCATTGTAATACATTTACTGCAATCGTAACGAATTCAACACTAAATATACACAAAATCTTGATACTTACATTTTTTAATTTTTTTCCTGGAAACCCAGGGAAAACTCCCAGTTAATTTTCAACAACAATTTCTTTTCATTGAAGTTTACATACCCAATTCAGTATAAAATGCTATTTTCCGGGGTGACCCTGTATGTATGTAGTAAATTGATCTAACAAATTCATAATTCTTTTAATTGATTCTAAATTTTGAGACAATCAAAAATTTCATTTCCAAGCTGAAAAAAATAATTTTTACAAATATTTTCGAAGTGAGAAATCTACAGCCATTTTTTTCTTGTCGATTTTCCAATAGCTTAATGGAATAATCAATTATACCAATTCATGAATGTTCATAAACAAGCAGAAAATTTACAGATTCTGAAATAAGTTTTGTTAAAATTATAAATGACATAAATTAATAGTGACACAATTTCTTATCCAATAAAATAAATAATTTCTTGAACTTATTTAAGATGTATACGGGTACTTTTCAAAAAGTCGGTCGTATCGGTATCCGCAGCTACTGAAAAAAAATATCTGAAAAACTCTTTAAAAAGAAACCATTATTTAAAACATAAAAAAAAAACAAGATGAGAGTGCAATTTCTCACAATATAAAAACAACAGTTTGACGTCAAAATCATACTTTTGACGTATTCTGATCGGAAGCCGTCAAAACTGTATTGGTTTTCATTAACTGTTAACATAAGGTAGAGTTTTTTTTTTCTGAGAGAGCACTTTTTTATAATCCCATACTCAAAATTAGTAGACCTCTTTCGAAATCACCCACACCCGCATAGATAGATACATACATAGATTTTGTTTTTTGTTTTTTTTTTTTACGCATGCCAAGGAATGTATCCTACGAGCTAGTAGTTTTACCAATTCCTACTTTTCTACTGAACTCATATCAGTTTCGATCCGAATTGTAAGCGTTATTCTTTCTATATATAGTGGAGAATTTCGACCGCATGCAAGAAACTATGACTTTTTAAATTATTTTTATTCGTGAGAAATAAATAGTCAGCACCAAGTAAGGCCAAGAAAAAGGCAGGTATAAATCTCGTAAGTCGGACAATTTTTTGTTATGTTTTGTTTCAAATTACGAGATCGTAAAGCACTTACCAGGAAAACCCAGAGCTCGGTAATAGTTACTCTGCTCTCATTGCCGTGCGACTACGTCCGTGGGATTTCCCAGACGTATAGTTACACGCGTCTGAGGTCAAGTTTACGTGGAGCCGATTTCTCAAGCTCCCACTCGAGCTGCATCCCATCACGTCCTTCAATAATTTTTAGCGAATAATCTATTTTAATTTTTAGATTTACAGATTTTTCGCATTCGGTGTTGATGCTCTCTGTTGGTTGAAAAATGGTGGGGACAGGATTGTCGTTTTGTGCGTCTAGGAGAGGATTTAATTTATCGAGTTTAAATTCACACCACAAAGAAATTTTACTTTGTCTAGACGATTAAATTTATTGTGTCTACTAGTTTATACCAGTACTTTTTATACCCAGATGATCATATACAAAGTATCGTTAAATATTATCTCACAATTACATATGATGAATTGATTGATTATGTCAATTTCCTTTTCGTTAACAAGTAATTTTTTCTGTTTAGATGGTGTGATAATGCAGTAAGATCTTGCGAATCGTTACCAAAAAACCTTGGACATTGTCCAAAAATCAATGGAGCTGACAGGAAAAATTCACGAGGTCTCGGTCCCGATAGATAAACAATGCTTGAGTCTATTGTTATCCCTTTCATCTATGTAAAGGATATTTTGTGCATTAAATACTCTGATTTGGACAAAATTTTACTTGTTTTTAATTATTACAGCTCTTATTTATAATTCATTTTTGAAATACTGAATGGTGGCATTATTAATTTTTTTTTATTGATCGCACTGTTTTATTATCTGACATTAAATTTCATAAGAATAATCTTCTTTCTCGTTCTATAATAATAATTGTACTAATGATACCAATAATAATAAACACTTTCACTGTATTAAAATTTTTTGAGAATATACCGGTCAATAGTGACACAATTTTTTTAAATTAAGCAACTTCACCAAAAATTTCAATCATTACCATAGAAAAAATCAAGAGAGACTAAAATTGAGAGTTTAATCTAGGAAAAGATATAGCTCAGAAAGGCGATTTCACTGAGACATCTATAAGTTTAAATATTAAGAATATCAGGCAGCTTACGTAGGAGAGACTAATTGTTAGAGTTCTTGAACATGAAATTTCAAAAGTAAAACTAGTGTAGTTTAAATCCAATTGAAAGCGTATATGTGTCATAGACTCGTTTTTAATTGTAAAGATGTTAGATTTTGAAAGCCACTTTTATAAAAGAAAAACAGCTCATATGACTAAAAGCAACATTAATAAAAAAAAAACCGACGTGCAATTTTAAAGTTGAATACAGTGAGAACTCGCAAAAAATACCAATGGGAGCAGTAGGGAGCAGGAATAAATTACTGGAAGTCCTCTAGCAGTGTACCAGGAAGCGAGCTTATTTCGAGTGCTTATTGCAAGGTTTGGCTGTATACAACTCTGTTATCTCTAACTTTGGACAACGTTATCAATGATATTTTTAGAGTTGATGAGGATAGGAAAACCCTGCCAAAACATTAACAATAAAAAAAAATGTAAAACAGTTCAAAATGTTTTTTGTTTTTTTCCTATACACCTACCAGACACCAAAATTGAGAAACTGTACAAAGTTGAACGTAAGTGTAACTACCTTTTATAGAAAAAGTTTAAGTGTGTTAAGTTATTTTTATAAATTATTTATGTAAGGTAGGTGTGTTAAGATATTTTGAATCCGTGCGTTCCGTGGCCACTCTACAGGTTAAGAAAAAGTCAAAAACAATATGTTATGAAGTTTTTAGTAGTTTTAAACATTTCAAAATGACTGTTGCGTTCGCCCAATGACAAAAAGTGGTTATTAACCTTATTGCATTGAACCGACGTTAACATTAGTAAAAATTCAAATATGACAAAGAAAAAACCAGCTTTGTTATTTTTATGATAGCAAAATCATAAAATAAAAGTAACAAAATGTTTTATTATCAGATGTTTTATCAGTTGCTATCGATAAATAAATGTTTTTAAAGTAAATTTTTACTAAAAGCTATATCAAAAACCAGCCGATCCATCAGTTTACGACAGAATTTATTGATTAGTCATTAGCAACTTTCAATAAAATCTAGTTTAAAGTTTTTTTATTTTTTAAATTTATAATATTTTACTAAAAATTAAAATAATTTTTTACAGTTTAACTTACTGTAAAAAATTTTACTTTTTGTTTTAAATAAATTTCTAGCTTGAATAATTGAAAAAAATATAATGCAACTTTTATCAATTATGTGGATAATTCAGTCTTCGAAATCTTTTCATAGTGACAAGTTTCAATACATACGTATTGACATGCATATCTGTTTTGACATGCATTAAACTATAACGTGATAAGTTCTTATGATACGGTTGAGCAACTGGGTTTTCGGAGCATTTGGAGCAAAGTGCAATTTAAAAAAAGTAAATCAAAGAAACGTGAAATTTCGTTAAAACAATTTATTTTTTCAAACATATCAGCCAAGTTTAGTTTTAACGATCGCATTAAGTAAAAATCCATGTTTAAATCTTTTGATTAAAAATTTTTTTTTTTTTTTAATTCTTACAAAAAATGCTCAGTCAACTATCACTTGAATCATGAAATTTTTATTTTAATTTTACAGCTGTGTAGTGAGAAAAATCTGTTATTTAAATTTAAAAAAAAATTCTGATTATATTTCAGTTGTCCGTTTAAACAGATTAATAATTTACTAACCGTTTCACTCGCACGTGTTTCCCACATAATTTGAAAAAAAACCCCAGAATCCAGTGATGATTTTATAATTTAATAAGAATGATCATCGTATCTCAGTTGAACAAACTCATAATTTGTTTTTTTAAATTAAATTCATAATTTAAGAAACTTTAAAGTCATTTGAATACTCAGAGCATTGAAAAAAAAAAACCCCAGAATCCAGTGATGATTTTATAATTTAATAAGAATGATCATCGTATCTCAGTTGAACAAGCTCATAATTTGTTTTTTTAAATTAAATTCATAATTTAAGAAACTTTAAAGTTATTTGAATACTCAGAGCATTCACTGGTCCATTGCCGAAACTATAAAGATAGTCTTATATCTTTTAGAATGTATTTTTAACGATTATTCAACGGTATATGAAAAGCAAGATTATAAATGATTTTTTTTTTCTTCTTTTTTTTTGAAACAAATTAAAACTGTCTGATACATTTTTCGCAGTTAAAATATATAAAGCCCATTTTTGTAAGCATAATTTATAACTGTACATAATTATAATAGCAGTGCCTTAAGTAAAAAAAAATTAGTCTGTTCATTCAAACTTTTAGAGTTTGTGAATTTTTTTCATGTTTGCATTACATTACTTTAATAAATAAGCTCTTCATTGATATTAAATCAATTAACTGTGAATTAAACACGTACAAAGAAAAATCCCTAAAAAGATAAGGCTTGGGTATCGTCAAATAAAATCACGTTGCTTCTTTAATCGACAGTTATCATAAAATTTTTCTTAAATAGATGCCAAAGAAAGAAAAATCAATATTTATAGCTAAAAATATTTAAAGGTTTTGTACTAATAATAGGTAAAATGACTTGGTTACCCAACAATTTTACAAGCGCTTGTATAAACCAACCGCCGCTCAAAATCTGTCAGCCAGGAAGTTTTTTGGCATTCTTAACTATTCTCGTCCAATACTTGGGCTTTTCTTACGATGAACTTTACGCAAAACCAGAAAGTGATGAAACTTTGACGCAAAGTTACGATTTTATCATCGTAGGAGCTGGATCTGCTGGATGCGTCGTAGCAAACAGATTAAGCGAGATTTATAAATGGAAGGTGAATTCACATATTTTTTCATTCATCACAAATATTCTACAAGAAAAATAAAAATTTTTTAGATTTTACTTGTGGAAGCCGGAGAAGAGGAACCACTGATTGCCAACGTACCCGGACTCTCGCCGGCTTTTTTGATTCAAAGCAACATCGACTATGGATACTCCACTGAGCCGGAGCCAGTCGGAAACACTGTGGAGGAAAAAACCAAATACTATTATCCTCGTGGTAAAGTGATGGGTGGATCGAGCACCATCAATGCTATGATCTACAATCGGGGAAACAAACAGGATTACGACGACTGGGCCGAGCTCGGTAACAAAGGATGGAGTTGGAATGAAGTTTTGCCGTACTTCAAAAAATCTGAGGACGCACGAGACCCACGGGTAAAAAATTTCAAACTTATTTTTGTATAAAACTGATTTTTTTGCAAAAACGCATTTTCATTATTATAAAAAATAAAAGTATCCTATGAAAAATTAAGATAAAAGATACCTGAAAAAGTTAAACTCTGTTTAAAGTCACAAATTTATTTCGTTTTTTGACTATCAAATTTATTAATTTGAGTCTGCAAGCTCTTGAGTCAAGAACTTTAGTTCAACTATTCGAAATTTGATTGATTTAGATTGAGACTGAACGTTGATAGGCAGTACGAAAAAGGACTCATTTGTGATCGCTCAAATACGATTTAAATGCTTAATTAGGTGCCGAAAGCGTAAAAACATCCGGATTAGATTATAAATCAGAACGTTCACGGAAAAAAAATCGACTGGATTAACCAGTGATTAGCTAGGGGCGACAAACCAGTGCTACGTGTGATCTGAACCAGTCTGGCGGACAGAATAGGCTTTAGTGGCATACATCTGAAGACTCGTCACCTTGCACGCAATACGGCGGCATGCGTCTGAAGTCCCGTCCGCCTAACTAGATCATCTAGTCTGAAAATCGGACGGTTCAGTTAGTATCTAGCACTGGTTTGTCGCCTTTAAGTGAACACTGGGTAATCCATTCAATTTTTATTTTCGTGTTGAATCACTGGTAACGTTTAAATATTCCAGTAATTTTCATCAGGGACAAATAAGCAATCATTTTTTGTTCCTCATATATAGGTTCTATCAAAAAATCCCGAATCTCACGGCACAGGGGGATACCTAAAAGTGGAGCGATTTCCAGTTGAAGATCTCAATTCCCCAGCAATACTTAAAGCTTGGGAAGAATTGGGACTCTACGAAATCGATTACAACAATGGAAGTCAAATCGGAGCTGCACGAATGCAATTTACTACTCTTCATGGATCCCGACAAAGTTCGAACGGTGCATTCATCAGACCCATACGAGGCAAGCGTTCGAATCTTGTGATCAAACCGAATTCCATGGTCAAGAGAATTTTGATCGATAGAAAAACAAAACGAGCCATTGGTGTTGAGTACATTAATGGGAAAAACGTGACTGTAACGGCGTACGCATCTAAAGAGGTCATAATCTCAGCTGGAGCTATAGAATCTCCAAAGTTACTGATGCTGTCGGGAATAGGACCAGCCGCGGATTTGAAAAAGTTCGGTATCGAAGTGATTCAAGATCTACCAGTCGGTAGAAATCTTCAGGACCACTTTTACCTGACACCAGTGTCTATAAACCTCACCAGAACGAGAAAATTTTCTGCATCCAGCCTTCAAAACGACGTGGTTGAGTGGCTTAACACTCATGAGGGTCCTCTGTCTGGTCTTGGAGTCAGCGACACTTTGGCGTATTACCAAACTTCCTTCGAGAATCGGGTAAACGTTCCTGATGTACAATACTTCTTCTATGGCCTTCTCTCACAACAATCTAACGATAGCCTCGATTTTGGGACTCGAGTTCCCTTGGTGTATTACGACACCGCCATCCTCGGGACGATCGCGGTTGCACCAAAAAGTCGCGGATACGTCAAGTTGAACTCGAAGGACCCTCTCAAGGGTCAACCAGAAATTCAACTGAATTACTTGGATGACCCACTGGACGTGAAAGTCATGACTGAAGGAATACGATTCGCCATCAAATTTGCTAACACCAAAACGTTGAAGAGATTGAGATACGCGGCATCCTCAACAATTGTGAATACGGGCTGTGAGAATTATGTTTCGGAAAGCGACGATTATTACGAATGCGTGGTAAGGAAAAGAATACAGACTTGCTATCACGCGGTCGGTACATGTAAAATGGGCCCAGTGGAAGATAAATCTACAGTGGTTAGCTCTGATTTAAAAGTGCATGGGATCGAAGGATTGAGGGTAATTGATGCGTCTATCATGCCCGTGATACCCCGAGCGAACACTAATGCCCCGACCATAATGATTGCTGAAAAGGGGAGTGACTTGATAAAAAAAGATTGGCGAATGTAATTTTCAGCAGCAATTGAAGTTAAATTAATATTTTCATGTAATAAGAAAAATTCAATTTAATTTTAATCTATTCAACTTGGAGTGATGACTGAAAATGACAATCCATTTATAAAAGAGAATAAGCAAATTTTAATTTAATATCATTATCCGTGTTCATATTGATTAAACTCCTCTTCATTAATCGAATTCTTTATTGTGTAAAAATTTATTGATCAACAACAATAAATTTTTGAGGCTGTATGAGCTGTACCGCGCGTACGCTTGCTTCAACTTCTAGGTTTTTTAAATTTCAAATCCTTTTTGATTTATTTGCATGTTTGTTAAAAACTTAAATAAATTTAAATTTACATAGCTTATTATTTAAAATTTGATTAAAATCATTTTGGAATAAAATATATATATATATATATATATATTCAAAACATGAAATTTTTATTCGACAAGGCTATATAAACACATTTCATAAAATATTTCTCTCACATCCATTAAAATTGTTCATAAATATATATATTATACAACTATAATTTATTTTTGACGCTATAAATATGTACAACATTAAAATTTATATAACATATAACAACATCACTCAATAACTAATCTAGGAACTATCAAAACATTTCTATCAATTGTCAAGTAGAAAAAACTTTTTTCAATCGTTATTATTAAAATAAACAAAAGTTTTTTTAATGATTTCAGCTATTTTTACCAAACTTCAACTTTTTTTAAAAAACATAATACACAATTGCGATAAAAAATATTTTACCTAAAAAATATACCAAGGCAGACCTTGGATGTGCTACACTCCCGCTGTTTCCAACAGACTCGAAGGGAGACGTCGGACCAGGTACATGAATAAAATATTCTCAACGTTTAACATTCAATATACTCAACAGTTTAATAACAACTTGTGGAATCACCAACACTTAAATCTAACTATTTGTACGATTTTTCATAAGTTTTTCTTCAAGACCATCTCGTAATTTCATTCGTTGACTTTTTCTTGAGACATAAAAACAGAATCAGAATTCTTCAACCAAATTTGAAACGGTTTTTGATTTTTGTAGTAATGTATCACAGTAAAACAGCTCATTATCATGAAAATAATTCCCAAAATAATATAATATCCTCCATAAACAATGTACTAAAAAAACAATAATTAAATCATTATAATAAATATAAAACTGAATAACTAAATAAATAAATAAAATTTACCTGACTTAGTATATCAAGAGCAAATCCGTTACCGCTCACAACGATAAACGTAAGTAATGATTGAAGTAAAAGAGCAAAAAATGTATTTAATCCAAATATCAAGGCATAACTGTCTTCTGATAAATATTTGGCTACCTCAAAACTGTAATTTAAATAAGTTTCATTTTATAATATTAATAAATTTTTTTGGATTATGAATATAAAAGTGCAATTTTATAAATTATTTTTTGACATTATTACTACATAGTTATTTTAAATTGATGCAAAACAGATGTGTCAACATTTATAACAGAAATTTTTTTTTTTCAAATTTTACTGTGTTAATTCTATTTATTTAAATTTCCAAAATAAAATTATTTTTGTGAATAGCTTGTTGGTCTAATTCAGAAAGATCCTATCTAAAGCTTCAATTGAAAAAATCCCAACTTGCAGTTCAATTATTTTTTTTCAAATTAAGTGTAATCTATTAATTATGCATATTAACTTTTAAAATGATAAGTGCTATGTAATGCTGCAATATTAAGAATATCAATATATTTTTACCTGGAAATTGTTATCATTGTTTGGTATATTACCCCAAAAGAAATGTAAGCGGCGTACAAAATCCAAATGTTGAATGTAAAATAACTCATCAACAAAAGAGAACCTTCGATGATAGAAAATATTGATAATATTGCTTCACCAACCAATGGCCAATTAAAATGTAGACTTCCAACCCCGAATACCACCAAAGCTCCTAAAAGATTTATAGTTGCATAAAAATTTTGAAAATTTAGCATTACATTAAAACACAAAACAAGTAATGTCGATAACTTCTTTTTATCTCAATTAATTATTAATTAATACCTACCAATTATTGTATAAGCAGCCTCCACAGCTCCATTATAAAGAACAAAGTCATCAGGTATTTCTTTATTGGACTTCACAGCATTTTCCCAAAGTAATTGGATATAACTGATGACCTGTAAATACCCACAAGTTGCAAAAGCCCACCAGAGTGACCATTTGATTACATGGGAATTGGTGTAAGCTTTCACAAAATCTACCCAAAGCAAATAGTAAGCATGACGGACTTTAACAAAAAATGATATTGATCTTGCACTAGAAACCCTGTGCGATAATGTAGACAGAGTATGATTGCTCTCATGACTTTCAAATGAAGTTGACACATCAGAAGTAATTGGATCCAGTCGATGGAAATACAACGACTGACTCACTGATGGTAAAAAAAAAGCCCAAATTGTTGCCACACATAAAGCTAAAATAAAATAAAATTTAAAATAGTTTATAATCACTGATTGCAAAGCTTTTAAGTACTGAAATCTCACAAAAAAAATCAAAAATTTTTGAAAATAAAAATTTATTTATATATTTTTTACTATATCACTTTGAAGTCAATGAAATGAATTAACTTACAAACTCCAGTCAAATAGTTTAGCTGCTCATAATCTAAGAGATGAAAAGATACTGTTAATTGACCAATAACACCAGCTGTAAAACGACCAAGCAGGAATGCACCTCTGGTGTGGCTTGTAACTTTTTGATAATGTTGCTTGTCTACTTTGGCATAAATGTAGGTGTAATAAGCCACTTCAGTAGAAATAAATAACCCATAAAAAAATTGAACTAATTGCATATGAGATACTTGTGTTCCTAATCTTATGGTAATATATGTAGCTGTTCCAGATAAACCACATAATATTATGACAGGTTTATATCTAACTAGATCTGTTATCAAAAATACTAATACAAGTGTTGAAAAAGAACAATAAGTCCCAACTGGATAAATTTCTTGGCTTACCTGAAAAATAATTGAAATTATATGTATTAACAATGAAAATTGAAAACTAAAAATATCAACATTTGTACAAAGATAAAAAAATTTTTCTTTTTCTTGAGCAAACAGTTTTTTTAATGATAATTAAAAGTAAAATTTCATGACTTACTTGAGCCTCAGTAAAATTTTTCCAATGACCAGTAAGGTAATTAGTGACAAAAGGTTCACTTGGTCTAAATTCTTTTAAAAATCCAAAAATACATAGGATCAATGATATTGTCCTCCACTCCATATTGTGCTTATTCTTTATAAAAATTTTTGTCAACTTAAATACTTTGATAACATTTGATGAAAATCAAAATACAATGTCATTGAATTAAAACTCATAAACTTCACTATTTATTTTTCACAATTGTGCATTTAAGTGTTCATTTCATCAAAAAATTGTTTTATTTTATTGTTTTATTGCCTGTAAAAAAATTAATATTAATGTCTTTACTTAATACTAAAAAATAAAATAAAAACGTGGTAGAAGTACCTAAATGAAAAGACTAGTTGTTTTAGCATTCTCAAAGAGTTAAACTAATTTAAAAGCAAATATGAGTCGATCAATCACGTAAGCAAGCGCAGTTGCAACTCGTTCCAACTAATGTGAGCAATGTCTTTTTAACATGTGCTTGATGCCTTGATGACCGCCTGATGTGCTTACAGATATATAAGTAATTGCACAAACACTGTATACATGCGCATTCTGATCATGAGTAACCTACTAATTCACATTATTTTTCCAAAAACACTGAGAATCCTAATTCACTGTATAGGCTAACTGTAGTGCTGATAGTAAGTATCTCAAAAAGCGATCAATATTTTCGGCTTGATTTGTATAGATTTACTCAAAAACACTGTAGTTACGTTTAATTTTGAAACAATTTTGTAAAAAATTAAGATCCAGCATATTGTTAAAAATGTTTTCGATTGCAAGGTTACAATTCATTGATAACAAATAATATATACTTTCATTATTATTGTTATTACACAGCGTAAGTTTGAAAAATTAAATTGGTCTTCTGCTAGAGTCTAAATGGCAGAATTCGAGAGATTTTTTAATGACTTTTCGATTTCGAGTTTCATCTGAACTAAATTCAGGCCGTTACCTTTTTAAAATTAAAAAATTTAAATACGGTCTTTAAAATTTTTATTTTTAAAATTTTTATCTATTAATTTGACTCTGAAAATTCAGGTGTTTATCGTTTTTGAGTATATATTTGGTTCATAAATCTACCTGACCAATGAAAGTTTTACTGATATCAGTACATTTTCCTATATATAGTAAAAAAAAGAACTTTGTAAATTAAAATAGAATTTATTTATAAAAATTAAAGTTATTCTAAGAATACGCTGTCGTAAAAATTAGCTGTTAAATTGTATATTTTATTAAACTACAACATAGATAGACTGCGGCAGCTATTCAGGGAGGCGTTGACTGTGCGTTGTGCAATAATTTGATCACGAACTCAATGAAACATTATACTTATACCGTACTGCTCAATTATAATTCTTCATCCTGCAACAAAAACTCATGATACAACAATTAGGGAATAATTTTGTTTATTCAAAACTTTTACATTTTTCGTACCACAAGTCATAAAAAATGCTTTTTTTCTTTTCTTTTTTTTATCCTTTACAAAATTAAAGATTAAGTTTTTATTCGATATTTATTCGAGTGTATTAGGCATTTAACTATCATAGATTCGAAAATTCATAGATTAATTAAAAGTTTCAAAAAAACAACGGAATTTAAATGACAATCATAAAATATTTTGAATTGTTTAGTACTTGTCTCAACGATTGTTTTGCCAAGTTAGAAATGTTTAAAAAAAATAATGTATTTTACTGTTTTCCCCATCCAGGGAAATTTTATTAGTGTCCAATTTTTCAGTCCAATTTTATTAAAAGATGTGTTTTTTAAACAAAAAAACAAACAGTTGTTCAAATCTAGTTTTGAGTAACTCGAGCGATTTTTACATAAATTCTGGATATTCGTTTAGAATACATGTTATTGATTCAGAATTCAGTATTTTTTTAGTTAAAAGTGATCTTCATCTTAACAAATCTATAAAAATTTATTACACGGATAAATCGTTATCCCACTGAAACAATTGTGAACTATCGTCGGTCAATTAAACGGGTAAACAATTGTAACGACAGAAAAAAAATATTTGAATCTACAATTAAAAGATCATCATTTACTTATACTTTTACTATAATAATTGAGTGGTTCCCATAAAATAGAAAAAAAATTTGAATTTGTGCTGACCATGTATGAACACAGTCAATAAAGTCATATACAAGACTCGAGATTTCGAGAGTCTTGAATCGATTAGGTACATCTCACGCAGACGGCAGAGTTCACGAATCGCGGTTCGACTGATCCAAATTATTGGCGCGCATATAACCTCGAGACATTGTATCCGATCCCGCGTTTTGAGATGACCTAAAACAAAGGACATTTGTATTTTTATAAAACAAAAAGCTTTTAATTTAGTTAAAATGTCTCGTGATATCCGTTCCTTTTTTATATCATCCAAAACCAGTGAACAGAAAAAAAATGTCACTGAAGAAAAAAAGTCAAAAAGTAAAGATAAAGAGCGATCAAAAAAGAGAGCAATTATTTCATCGGACGAGGATGAACCAAACAATGTTAGTCATTCGAAAAATAAAAAAGCTAAGCTATCAGATAAACAAAAAGAAAAACCGGTAAAAGCTGTTGATCCTGATTCAGTATTTAGCAAAAAACCTGTGAAAAGAGTTAATTCTACCCCTGCAAAAACTAAAAACTCCAACAAGGAGGATTTGAAAAAAGTTTCACCGAAAAAAACAAAATCAAAAATTGATATTGAAGATGATGAATTTGATGCTACTTTGGATGAATTAGATACTTCACAATTTGAAGAAAAATACTTAGCTCAAGTCAACAACCAAGAGTCATCTCCATTTTTTGATTCAAAGAAAAAATCCACTGAAAAAAGTAAAAAAGTTTCTAATTCCAGTCATGAAAAAGATTCAGATAACAAGTCAAAATCATCTTCACCAAGTAAAAGTAAAGTAAAGGAATCTCCACTGAGTAAAGGTAAAGTTAGGGATTCTCCTTCAAGCAAAACTAAAGTTAAAGAATCCCCATCAAAAAACAGCAAAACAAAAGAATCTGAAAATAAATCAAAAAGTAAAAGTAAAGCACAGAAACCACAAATAGAAATTGAAAGAAAGTCAACTCCTAAGAAAGCTAAAAAAGAAAAAGAAATTGATAATAATGATTTAATTGAAGAAAAAATTGAACAGAAAAAGCAAAGAGTACAATTATATCAAAGTTACCTGAACAGAGGAGGAGCAAGAAATCCTGGATCAAAGGAAATCCCTAAAAGAAGTGACCTATGCTTTACAAACATGACTTTCTTAATTACTGGTGTTTTAGATTCTCTGGAAAGACAAGAAGCTGAAGAAATAATCAAGGAACATGGAGGAAAAACAGTAAGTTCTGTATCTAAAAAATTAAGTTATCTTATTATAGGAGATCAACCCGGACCTTCAAAACTAGCTAAAGCCGAAAGCTTTGATATAAACAGAATAAGTGAGGATGACTTTTTAGATTTACTGCGAACTCTACCTCCAGGTCCAGAAGGTGAAAAACCAAGTGAAGATCAACGTAAAAGGAAAACTGAGGAAGATAGTGCAAGCAATGAAAAAGTAAAAAAGAAAAAGAAGGATGAAAAATCTGTAGTAATTAAAAGTGAGAAGTCTGAAAATATCAATGATTCTATACCGGAAAAAGTAGAGGTAAAAATGGAAAAATCCAATGGTGTTGCTTCCCTTGGTGACACAGCTATGGTAGAAAAATATAGACCAAAAAGTATGAAACAAATTGTTGGTCAAACAGGTGAAAAAAGCAATGCTAAGAAATTATACAATTGGTTAACAAATTGGCACAAAAATCACAACAAGGATGTTAAAGTAACTAAGCCTAAATTTTCTTACAAAGATGATACAGGAGCTATTTATAAGGCAGCTCTGCTATCAGGACCACCTGGTATTGGTAAGACAACAACAGCTTATGTAGTTTGTGCAGAATTAGGTTTTGAAGTATTAGAATTTAATGCCTCAGATACAAGAAGCAAGAGACTTCTAAAAGATGAAATATCAAGTATTTTATCCAATAAAACTGTTAAATCGTTTATGAAAAAAGAAGATGAAACAAAAAACAAAAATACAAAACATGTGCTATTAATGGATGAAGTTGATGGAATGGCTGGAAATGAAGACAGAGGTGGAATGCAAGAATTAATTGCTTTAATAAAATCTACTGAAATTCCTATAATTTGTATTTGCAATGACAGGCAAAGTCCTAAAGTTAGATCCTTGGCAAATTATACTTTTGATTTAAAATTTATGAGACCTAGAGTGGAACAAATTAAAGCTGCAATGATGTCTATCTGCTTCAAGGAAGGTATCAAAGTGAACCCAGATCAACTAACTCAAATAATTAATTCAACTAATCAAGATATTCGTCAAGTTATCAATCATCTTGCAATGTTGTCAGCAACATCAGAAACAACCAAAGATGTTGATGAAAAAGCAACTAAAATTGATAAATTAAAAAATCTGAAGTTGGGACCTTGGGATGTTGTTCGTAAAGTTTTCAGTAAAGATGATCATAAATCGATGAGTATTCATGATAAATCTGATCTATTTTTTCACGACTACAACATTGCTTCACTTTTTGTTGAGGAAAATTACCTGATTGTTACACCATCTTGCCCAAAGAATGAATACCTTAAAAGAATAGCAAGGTGCAGTGAAAGTTTAGCAATTGGTGATACAATTGAAAATTCTATAAGAGGTCGTTCAGCTTGGGGACTACTTCCAGTGCAAGCTTGTTTTTCATCAGTAATTCCAGGATCTGTAATGTCTGGCTACATAAATAACCAAATAAACTTTCCAAGTTGGCTTGGAAAAAATTCGAGAAGGAATAAATTTGACAGGATGTTGCAAGATTTAACAGTTCACTCTCGCATAACTACTGGAGCAAGTAAAGATGCAATAAATCTAGACTACAGTAAATCATTGGTAAATTCTATAACTAGACCTCTGGTAGAACATGGAGTAGATGGTGTTGAACAAGCTATTGAAGTGATGAGTCAATATCACTTAACAAGAGAAGATTTAGATTCTTTAATTGAGTTGACAAAGTGGCCATCGTCTAAAGATCCAATGGAAAAAGTGGAAACAAAAACAAAAACTGCATTCACAAAACATTACAATAAAAGTGCTTCATTTGCTGTGGGTGGTACAACAAAAAAGAAACCCACTCTTAATACACAGGATGAAGATTTTATTGAAAATGATGAGGATCAAGTTTCAGAGAATGAAGAAGAGGATAATAAAATTGAAAATGATAAACTCATTAAAGCTAAAGCTTCAAAAGCTAAAAATTCACAGCCCCAAAGTAAAGGCAAAGAAAAAAAACCAACCAAGTCAAAGAAAAAATAGTTTTTTTTTTTTTTGTTAATATTTCATTGTATATATTTAATTGGATAATTTTCTACAAAATATTTTGTTTACTTACATATATTATTTATGTTCCTACTTGTGTATTTTTTTTACATGTGAATGTGTCATTAAAATTATTATTTTCTAATAACTGTGTTGAATATTTTATTAAATATGACTTAAAAAACTTTTTTTCAATTTGCCTGGGGGTTGATCCATAAATTTTTAATTTTCGACAAAACTACATAAGTTTTTTCATGAATAAAATTTAAATAGTTTTTGAAATATTTTGAGCACCTGTCAAAATTATTAAGTAATTTCTACTTTATTAGTTCCAAATTTATTTATATTGCTTATTTATTGATAAATGAAATTCAAACGATGAAAAGATTAAAGTTATGTAAAAAAAATATTTATTATTAAAATTTTTTTTAATATTTTTCAATTTGACGGTCTTCAAAGTTGGAACGTTTCGTCAGTTAAGTAGGTACACTGCACGCACGCTGATTCGTCGGCCGTTCCGGCTACCCGTTATACCTATAGGTAGGACTCGTATATAATCCATTCATTCCTCCGGGCTCCGGTGCGCGCTGCAGTTAGCAGACAAGTTCGGCGGCCCGTCCGTTTATATCAATTTTTTTTTGAGTTTGTGTAGATAGGTACTTATTAGTAAAATTTTTTTCAAAAATGCAGTTTATCTTCGATAAATTAAGTGTCTTCCAGAGCTGGACGCTAATTTTTGGTTTTATAGCCGTCGTAGTAGCCTCAGAATGGAACACAAACGACTACATGAAACGAGAACATTCGTTGATCCGACCCTATCAAGGTGACTAAGAAAATAAATATAAATAAATTTCTTAGCTTTTTAATTTTTTATAAACTATTTTACTGATTCAGTAGACATAATTTTTATGTTAGTTTCATCTCGAGCATAAAACTTTAATTTATATTATTTGCTATTTGAAGAAACTTATAGGTTATGCCATAATTAAGCGATAACTATTTTGACGCGTCATCAATTTTTATATTTGAATAATCTTGAATTACAAATCAATGCTGCTCACTTGAGAAATTTTGGAAGAAATTCTCATAATTATTCATTATTCTAATCTTATACTGTTTAAATTTATTAATTACAAAAATACAGCATTAGCTCCAATTTTATTTTCATCTGAGAATTTTTTAAAATAAAGTTGTTTAAATAAAATTTTTACAACAAATTTCAGGATCTGGCATGACAATACCGTACTGGGACTTTATGGGCAGTACTTTAGTTACAAATAATTATATAAGGTTGACTCCTGATACCCAAAGTCAACAAGGTGCCATTTGGAACACAGTGGTATTTATAAAAATATTACATTTTATTCATTATATGTTTTTACTGAGACCAATAAAAGGACTTTAGAGATGAATATTTTATTATTATCAACAGATAAATATTTTTTGATGAATTTAGTCAACATTTGTTACATACATTGAAATTAAATGAATGTAACAAAAAATTTACAATTTATCAACCATTTGAAAGATTCTAATTGTTATTTGTTACAAAAGCTTATGAATACTTATCAGTGCAGAATCAAAAACTAAATCAAAAACACTAAAAAATTTATTTTAATAACTTGTTATTCAAACCTTATTAAATCAAATTTTTCAGCCATGCAATGCTAGAAATTGGGAGTTACAAGTGCATTTTAAAGTTTATGGTAAAGGTAGAGATTTATTTGGAGATGGTTTTGCAATTTGGTATGCTAAAGACAGGATGCAGACTGGATCAGTTTTTGGAAGTAAAAATTTATTCCATGGTGTGGCAATATTTTTGGATACTTACAGTAATCACAATGGACCTCATAATGTTAGTAAAAATAATATTAAAACAAATAATATCATTCAATATTTTTAAAATTTATTTTAACAAATTTTAAAATAGCATCAACACCCATACATCTCTGCAATGGTGAATAATGGCACTCTTTCTTATGATCATGATAGAGATGGTACTCATACTCAACTTGCAGGTTGTGAAGCTAAGTTCAGAAACTTAGAACATGATACTCACATTGCTATAAGATATGAAAAAGATACTTTGACAGGTATGAATTGTTTGAATCTGACGAGTTTTGAAAATTTCATATGTTTATCTTAAATAAAGCATTTATTTGCATGCAAGCATAGTTATACCTATTAACATTATTCAAGTTTTTGAAACTTTATAAATATTTTATATCTTACAGTATCCACTGACATTTCGAACAAAGGTGCTTGGAAAGAATGTTTTTCTGTAAAAGAAATTAAATTACCCACTGGGTATTTCTTTGGCATGACTGCAACAACTGGTGACTTGTCAGATAATCATGAAATTTTGTCTGTGAGATTGTACGAGTTGGATACACCAGTTGATGTAAGTTTAAAGTCAGATTTTTAATTTGATCAAGTTTTTTTTAACCCAGATCTATTTTAAATCATAATATTTCTTTTTCAGCCTAAAGATGTGGAAGATAGGTCCAAAATTATTCCATCTGCAGCTTACTTTGAATCTCCTAGAGGTAATTTTTTTCAATAAATAAAATTGTTTGAATTTTAAAAAAGTTTGAATTTTTAATTCATTGAAGCAATTATTTTGAGGAAATGTTTTGGGTATTTTAAGAGACTTTTTTCAACATAACAGTTCTGGAAAACAATTTCATACTTGTTTTTACTTAAAATTTAAAGAAAAAATATAAAAATAATTTAGTATTTACAGCTTGCTGATGATTAAAATGTTTATTTTTTTAGATCACATTGAGGATCCAAAACCATCATCACTCAGTGGAGTCAAAATATTTTTATTAATGCTTGTTGGTGCTATAGCTCTAATTGCTTGTGTTGTCATTGGAATAATGTTTTATCAGAAACATCAAGAAAATAGTAGAAAAAGATTCTATTAACAGTAAAAATTAAATCTCAGTGAAATTATTACGCGCTGAGTGACAATTATTGTTGTTTGGAAAAGGAAAAAAAATTTCCAGATTTATATTGGACTTAAAGTGGATGAAAGTAAAATTGCGGACATTTATAGTATGATTATTTAATTGGTGTGACAGTGCATGTATAAAAATCTTGTGGTCATAGTGATATTTTCTAGTGTTTAAGTCCATCTACTAACCCGCGTTTTAAATTTGCAGCTTTTATTTTAAATTATTAAAAACGTGGATAAGTATTGTCAACGTAATATTTACGTATGCAATTTATTTTTAGTTGAAAATATTAATTCAAAATAAAAATTTCAATTTTTGAGATTTGAAAGAATCCTTTTATGATAATTTTAGAGTATTAAAATTTTTTATTTTAAAGTAAGCAATACTCAAGTAGAAACACTCAAAATGAGATTCGTTCCTACTTTTGGTTGTTTTTGAAACATAAAGAATCAAAGACTTAAATGAATTTATATATTTGTACATAAATGAACAGTACAGTATGATATATACCAATTTATCTTAAGGATACTTCCTGCTGTGACATTGCTGATTTTATACAATGTTTAAATATTCATGAAAAAAAACTGTGTATTTAATAAAAATATTGTTTTTGAAAATGTCTTAAATATATTTATATTATTAACGCCAACAAAAATAATTTATTTATATCAATAAATTTTGTTAAATTTAAAGAATAAGTTATTTTGAAAACAAAAATTTATATAATTGAAGCACTTAAAATGATTATTAAGATTAAATCATATTTATTCAATAAGTGTTATAAGAAGAAATTTTTTTTACATTTCTAATCATTTTTGATACAATATATACTAGTAATTTGCTTTTATTACATTAGATAGTCAGGAAAACTAACATTAATGATATATCAGGATTTTTCTTTTTTGATAATCCAATTCAAGGCACATACATTCAACAAATTGAGTATAATTTTTATTAATAACTAATTTTTTGTGCCAATTCCGAGTTTTTTTTCAAAAAAACAATAAAAACTAACTTGAAGAACCTTGACTTTATTTTGAAAGCATTATTACCTACAATTATGCAAGGATTATTATAAAACTAATTTGAATTAATTTGACACAATTAATCACCAGATCATTGCTACAGTATGTTCTATTGGCTCAATATTACGTAAATTTATATAAAGTATGGCTTAACAATTAGTAACAAAGTCTTTTGAAAATAGAACTCACGCTAAAAATACATATTTATAATTTAACACAATGAAAAATAGTATAATACTTTATCTTAAAATATTTCAATTTTAACACCAATTATTTTTTATAATTTCATTTGATATTTTTTACAATCATACATAAAAGTTTTAATTATGCTGCACACTGTTTAGTTAATGCCTGAGTAAGGTAACACAAGTGATGAACATTTACATATTTTAAAAACTATTTGGTTGATTTGATCAAACTAGCTAAAATATACTAGTTTTGAACACAATTGTCCTACATAAGTAAATAGTAACACTGGGAGTATATTAGAAAAATTTGTCAGTAATAGTTAAAAATAGCTCTTAAGATATTTTAGAAAAAATTTAACCCTTTAATATAAAATTAATTTTCTTTAAAGAAATCTTTTATCATATAAATTACATTTAAATGATTCAAATACAAAGTTTATAAAGCTAATGACATATAAAAATTATTCCAAAGACTTATAAAAAATTATCTAATAGAACACAAATTAACAAAGATTTTGAATTATATCGGAAAGACTTTGTGAGCTTGAAAAAATATTTCAAAAATAGAAAAAGGTTTACCAGAAAAAATCATATCTCAACTATTTCTTAAATTATTAAAAAAGTCTGAAAAATCAATTGACTTAAGTTTTCAAATACTTTTAAAACATTTAATTACTTTTAAAAAGTAAAAAAGCCAATAAAAAATTTATATATATATATATATATATATATATAGCATTTGATAGATCAAATTCAAGAAAAACGGCTAGTTTTTACACGTAATAAAAAATCAATAAGATGTGGATAATCGTTTCATGATAATTTATGTAATTATTAAATTAAAATAAAAACTTAAAATAAATTCTTACTAACAAAGTGATTCTATTAACAAGTGAAATTATGTACTTGTAATATAATAAAACAATTAGGAGATAACAAGATTGATCAAAAAATATTTGTATCTAAATATAATAAAAAAATTTTTGAAAAAATTTTTTGATTGAAAGAAAAATACATTTTTACTGTTTATTCGACAAAATTCATACCAAAGGGTTAAATAATTAATTCCACTCACAACTTTAAACCCGTCAACTAAATCTACTTAAATATCACGACAGGGTTAAGTAGAAAATTAAGGACTGTTTTAGTACTCAAATACACGTAATTCACGACATCTTTAAGCCCAATCGAAAATCCCTCTTTTTTGCAAGGCTTGAGATCGATCGTATGACAAACATGACATCCAGCCTCTTGAAGCAAAATGTGCGGACTCGAACCACCAAGCAGCGATTCGGCTTCAAGAGAACCTCCCGCGTTAGACAGTTGCCCAGAAAACCAGATTTTATCCCCAGGGTAAATGTTGAGACTGAAATTGGCAAATGATCGGCCCGAACCAAGTAAAACAACATGAGCGTTACCGCCACCCCAAAGACTACTTTTCATCTTGACTGAGATTTCAAATTCGTAGATATTCCAATTAGTTAAATGGCATTTACTTTTTTTCTTCCGGACGTTTAAGTGATTTTGACACGCAAACTTTCTAAGAGTGTTGGTGAATCTGAAAAAAAAAATTAGATAAGTTTTATGATAGCAAAAAAATTGGATTGTTTAATTTTGATTTAATGAACATTTTCTTGAAACATTAATGAAAATTTTTATTGGATTTCTCTGAATTTAGTCAATTTAATAAAGTCATGTAGGTTTAATGAATTTTTTTTTTAATTAGCTGCTATAAATTAAGTAAAAAAGAAATCATTTTTCAAACCTAGAAGATAAAAAACGTTAAAATTCTTACAAAAGAATAACGAAAAAATTTATTATTAAACCTTTTTTTCTAATTCCAAATCAAATATAAAATCAAATATACTAACAAATTCAATTGATATGAATATATTTAGGGTAATCATAAATAAAATTAAGAACAGTATATAGAAAAAATAAAAAAAAATAAAAACCTGTCACAATCATCTTTATGGGGTTCGCCAAATGCACAGCGAAGTGGATTAGCTACTAAATTAGGAAGCTGATCTAACACAAAAGCAAGATTATTATGCATGGTCTTGACACGGATATTAGTTACATAACCCTCCCAGGATACAGAAACACCATCAAGTTGAGCACATTGAATTTGAACTTGAGCTTTGGACGAGTGTTCTTCCCAGGCAGGTTGATGACAGAAATTCTGATACTGTTCCCAGCTGAGTTCGGACGAAATTTCAAATGGACTGTTAGATTCCACAACAGAAGTGCCTCGGTAGTTAGTAATCAAAGGCCATGTCAAGAAAGCACCTGCTATGAATCCAAGAAGTAACTGAAAATATATATTTTTTTCAATATTACAAAGTTTTTACGTTTTTACAATCTAAGTATCAATAATAAATCAAATTATTAGTACCTGAACAAAAGTAATTAGCCAATTGAATCTTCTTAGAGTTCTGGTTTTTCTCAAATACGCGGAGACCATAAATGGAGTACCTCCCAAAACAGAAGTAATACCAATTCTCATCAAAACATCACTTTCGGACATGTACTTAGCCGTTGCAATTATTGGTAAAATAATAGAGGCCAAACCTACTATTGGCAAAAACAGCACTGTACCAACCAGAGCCAAAGCCCCTCTAATAAGCCCATACCAGGTAGCACTCTGAGAACTAAGGATTGCCAATTGCCACCAACTGAGAGTTACACAATGAGGAATCAAGGTCTTATAGGTTCCTTTCCAGTTATCTCTTGCAGCCATTTTTAAAAATACCGCAGGAATTATAAGGTAAAACACTACTCGAAAATTAAGACAGAATTCTATTCCATTGCCTACAACATAGGAGGCGAAAGTGGGTACCTTAATATCTAGGAAGCGCCAGGTTTGTGCTACTACTAAATCCATCTCATAAGGATACTTTGCTAGTACATTGACACTAAAGCTGAACAGAGCAAGAAAATCCACATATCTAGTGGTTGATTCTTTCCAAGCAAAATTCAGTAGCGTCATGAAGGTCAGCACAGTAGCTACAACAGTAAACTCTGACTGAGGAGTCCATTCGTGCGCGACTATTGGAAAAAGCATCAGGTTCATTAGAAGAGCTAGAAAGAAGTGTGCGTATGGCTTTAGATTATTTCTGCAGTATTGATATTCAGCTTCCTCTGGATTGAGACCCCCAGTTGAGTAGCTTAAAAACAATTGTGACCATACCCTCAGATCGGCTAGCTCTCGTTTTCTTTGTAGTATCTGGAAAGTTGCTACGATCATGACTGCAAAACTTAAGTAATAGAACGCTAGTGGTACAAAGAGAATCACACTGTCGGTACCGAGAAGTGCATGTAAAAGAATGAGCACCAACGTGTGCAGATGTGTAGTAAAAAAGAACTTGCGTAAGGGCAAGCTTCGGTGACCTAGAGTTTCAACTATCCAAATGTAGAAGCGCTTCAAAGAAGCTAGAGGATGAACAAAAGGACGCTGAAGCAGAGGGACTGCGTCTAGATCCATTTGTATTGGCTCTACTAGACATAATACGCGTGAAACAATTGGTAAAGATCCCCTAGCGTAAGACGCTGCCGCGGATACCAAAGCTGCTTCAGTAATTTTTTCACCTTGATGAGCTGACCAATCTATTGATAAGACAACAAAATGACAAATTAAATTTTTCATCAACTTAAATAGTAAGATTTACAAATAAATATCATAATAAATAAATCACCTGGAGTAATATTTTGTATTCTTTCTTTAATTGATGGCTCAGATATAGATTCATCATCTGAAGGTGTATCTTGATTAGAACTATCTTCAGTTAAAGACTTTTGCATATGACTTTTACCATTCATATACCTAGTACTACTTGCTTTATCACTAGTAGATGGAAAAACTATATCCCTCATGCACCTTTGCAGCTGTTCAGTTGTAATGAATTCTTCACCATTGGATAAACTATAAAAAATTAAAATAAAAATGTTTCAACTCAAATCAAGTATTTACTATATTTTTATAACAGTAACTTTTTTTCAAAACATAAAAAAACACTTCTACTTTAATCTAGTTTTGTGTTTTGATAACTTAGATAAAATTTTTTTATTAAAACAATAAAAATTGTTTTAAATTTAAAATTATAAATTATGGCTTTACGCTGGATAAGTAGATTTTTACTTTACCTAGTAAACATTTCCCTCGCAGCTCGCCTAGCAAGCTTTTCATCTTGTGACATGTCTAAACAGCTTTTTACGTCGTAATAATTATGCTCAGTGATGCCTCTTCCAGTAGCCAAACACTTTCGAAGCATGTCTGTAGCCTCTAAATTACCCTGTTCAGATGCTTTGGTAAGCCAGTATACACCTAATTTGGCATTTTCCTCTTTGTCAACATCCAATTCTGTAGAAAATTTTTTTTTTAAGTCAAGCTATTTGATAGCTAGGTATATAATTTTAATAATGATTTAAAGTAAAAAAAAAAATTCTAATTATGAGTTTGAATACTCAACGAATGGTTAGTCTCATATACTTTATGAAAAATCTACACAACATTAGTATTTAAAGAAATAAACGTAAGTTGTCTTAGATATAAGCAACCTACCGCAACATTCATCCAAAAGCTGCTTGGCCAAAACCACTTGAGATTCAGGGCAACCATCTTCAGCCAGCTGAGATCGCAACCTTCTTAGAGAGCCTTTTGGTCCATCTAAAATTAATATAAAAAATTTTTAGTAGAAATTCATGAATAAACTGATTTTACAAAGACCTTTAAAATTCACCTTAATAATGATTAAAAAGTAATAAGTAAAGTCATTATTTTTAATTTTTAATCTACTTTAATGTTCAATTAAAGAAAATAATTACTGGACCATTGTTTATAACAACTATTATTTTTTTCTGTAATTGTCCAGTGCACTTAACTAAATCATATAAAAAGATATTTATTCACTATTTTCAGTTTATTTTTTTATTAATAAAAAAATTTTATGAATATTCTTCTAAAATTTGCAGAATTAGCAGTACAATAGATCTAAAAAGAAAACATAGTGCCAAATATGATTAGATTTATTTTGATGAAAAGTGAATTATTTACCCAAACTGCATAGTGTAAGTGCTTATTTAAATAACTCACATGAAAATAAGGCAAAGTTATCACATAAAAACTTAAAAACTCAAAATCAAACAAGACAGCAAAAAAGTATACAAACAACGCTCAGATGATCGTCCTGCGTAACTGTACAAACGAGTATTTCTCCCTCATCGTAAGAAAAATAAAAGTAAAGTCAAAACCTGATCCGATCAACCGATACTCGCACACTCTCGCTTTCACCCCATCATCAGACAACACGCGTCGCGCAGCAACATTTTTTTTACCTATCCCCCTCGCAAAAGTCAACAAGCAGTTTGAGAGTGCATTGCAGCACTCGCTAAAAAATAGCAAACGTCCTTACCGTGCAGAGTCCACTGTTTTCTGCCGGACTTCCCGGATAGCGGTACAACGCCAGCCATGGTTTCCGTTAATTATGATAATAATCACCCCTTTATTCACGACTCAAAAAGGGTCTTCAGATCCTCCTCGCACATTCCATCCTGGGAAGAGTATTCGCGGGGGGTTCACACACGCGATCCCTGCAAAAACCAAACTGGCAACTGGCCACCTCTCTATAGACTTCTTTTGCTTTCGCTTTCTACATTCGGAATATACAATTCTGGCACACACACACAACGATGTCTTCCTTTTTTTTTTATTTATTTTCATTCACTCTTCTTCTTCGTCTTCTTTGCTGCACTGTCGACTTGTCGAGTGTCGATTCCGTGAATGTTTTTGTGTTTTTTTTAGGTTACAGAAAAAGCGCGTGGGTAAGGGTGCACTAATTATGCGCATGCGCTATTATTTTTTTTTATTTTGCGAAAGGGGAAGATTTTTTAATTTAGAGCAGGTTGTTTTTTTTTTTTTTTTTTTGTCCTTTCCGAATTAAAACTGTCGTGGGACGTGGGTGGCTCCACAGGTGCGACTGATTTTGCAGACAAAGTTGACTACACTCCTTGTCTCCTTATGAAGAACAGTGATGCGTGGGAGAATTCGAAAGTACCTCAAAGTTTTGTAATTTTAAAAGGCTTTCGGCTTATTCATCATGTCTTTTGAATTCATTTTATACTTTTTAAAAGTTAACTCCAATACTTACTGGCATTTTTAACCAGAACTCAGAAGTAAGTGTTCTCTATTCTCTCCTGAGCGATTATTCGAAATGAGTCATTTGTAAAATTAAAATCTCAACTTTAATTAAAAATAAACAGTTATCTGAAATTTTAACTGAAAATCGCCTTAAAAATTATATACAATTGCTTTTTTTTCTAGTTGCTAAATTGATTTAATAATGAGTAAATTTTACATTTTTTATTTGAATATTTTAAATTTAAATATTTAAAAAAAATAAAAATAAATGCTCACCAAATCAAAGTTAAAACCTTTAAAGTATATAAAATAAAATGAAAAAATTAATTATTTTATGCATGAAATTCCATTTATCATAATTAAGTAAAATTTACATTAAAAAAAAAAAAAAAAACTTAAATTATGTTAAATGAGTTTTAATCTATATCAATTAAAAAAGTTTTTTTTAACGTCATAAAAAGACGGTGTTTTTTTTTTTTAATCTGTTCAAGATTGTATGTAACAATAGGTTTTTCTCCACTTAAAAAAAAAAGAGTTAAAAATAAAGAATTAAATATCTTGAGGCAAATTAGTTAATCAAACATCAATACTTTATTTTTTGTTAAACAATTTTTACTAGTAAAATTCTACTACTACATTTTTTTTATTATCTTCAACACACATTTTTGAACATACGCAATCACAGCAATATTAATTGTGAAACAAAATTTACACGATGCGACAATTACAATTATTGTATAAAATTCAACAACGAAAAATATTAACAGTCATTATACATGTTCGCATTATTATTTCCTTTGATAAGAAGCGTCGATAGATGATATCAGTCAAAGTTACACGATTCGGAGCCGCAGTCACGTAGTTTTGCAAGTCTAATTCTGATCGATTGTTCTTGTAAAATAGGCGACACACAAAATGTTGTTACGTCGTCAGAACAAAACACCGATGGTCGCTACCCACTTTTTTAAGGTTTGAACGTCACCGGATTCTTTTTAGCAAAACCACGTTTGAGCCGGCTCCTCTGGACGTCAAATGTCGGTTCTTATTCCTGGTCCTCCACTAAAAATAAAAAAAAATAAAAGATAAAATTATGTGTCATTGAATTATTTACAATTATTTCAGACGAAAATGTAATAAACTGCAAATAGAGCAGACGAAATTATCTGTAAAAATGATCATGTTAAAAGCGATTAATTTTTTTTTTTTTTATTTCACAGTGAATTTAATTGAAACTATACATTTGATTATTCAAAGTCATAGTCATTTTCGGATCGATTGGTGTCATCAAGTCTGTAATAAGTTTCATATTTGTTATGTCTTGCAGTCTGAGTGATGACACTGCTGTCTGCAGGTCTTTGATATTTGATATAGCGTTGTTATGATATCAAGGTTTAGAATAGCTCGATCTACAGAGTTAGAAACAGTTTATAACTCAAGTTCGATTTTTTATTTTTACAGAAAAAGTAGTTTTTGAGAGTAGCTTAAATTTTTTTTTTTTTTTTTTTTTTTTTTTTTTTTTTTTTTTTTTTTTTTTTTAATAAAAGCGAATGACTCAAAAAATAAAAATAATAATTAGAATGTATACTTACAAGTTATTCGGGCTCATGTACGGTGGAGGATTAGGTCGAATGTACGTGTTGTTGTGATCTTTAATCAATCTGAAAAGAAATTCAATACTGTCATTATTTATTATTCACTATTTTTTTTTTTTATTCTAATGCAAATTAAAATCAATCTGCTCGTTTCTCACTTTTTTGTCAGAATACATTTGAACTTATAGTTAAATAAAAAAATGAAAATAATTGAATTTTGGAGTAATTAGTACATACTTTATTCACTCTATACAAGTACATGTCATGAATGTTTAACTTATTATTTTCACCAGACACCTGATACAAAATAATATTAAGAAATATGAGATGTAACTTGCTGTAATAATCTTACCACCCAAGTATTACTATAGTACACTCACTTTCTTTCGAACCACAAAATACTTGATTTTCCTCAAAGAATCATTCTACAAATAAAGTGATCATTACCTAGGGCTTCGATTGATCGAAAGAGATTCGCTGGGGGTGGGACTGCAGGTGGATGCTTTCGCCGCGGCCGATAGCGAGCGCAGCGTTCCTCGATTGACCGTTCCCGCGTACTGGATCATCTGTACCCCGTTGCTCACCCCGTTGTCCATCAGCAGGGGCGTGCCACGTTTGCCATTCATTGTTATTCTGTAAAAAAAAATTTTTTCAAAAATTAATCCTCTTTTTTAGAAAGTCATTAAGTAAAAAATTTTTAATTATGTGCGCTGCCAGATCCAAATTTAATATTTTACGATAATTTTAAAAGAGAAAAATTTTTTTGAATCATTCAGTGGAGAATTTTTAAAATTATTATCTGAATTGAAATTTTATTATGGAACATGGTACTTTTCCCAGTTTTCTCGGTTACGTGAGGACAAATAATTGTCTCTCCATATCTTAGACAGCTTTAGCTCTAACCCTCGTTTTACTTTTCACTAAAAAAATTTTTTTTTTTTTTTTTATTACAGTGTTGATTAAAAACAAAAGATCGCTAGAAGATATGAAAAGTTTTCAAATTTAAAATAATTTTTTATGATCTAAGGTATACTAGTTGAAGTTTCGCCAGCTTGAATTACTAGCCTCATCAGAAGTGCTTTATTAAAAACAACAAAAAGAAAATAATAAATTCAGTAAGTATGTTGAAAGTTTAAAAAAAGGTTTTAATTTTTTTGTAATCTCTGGGTCTCTAATATTTTTTTTGAAAGATCAAGGGAAAATAAAAAAAAAATTTAATGTTATATTATTACCTGTACACAGAATTTTTTGAAAAATAAGCTAATCACATTACTTCTAACAATAAAAAAGGTTTCATTAAAAGTACAATTTCAATTCTAAACGGAAAAATTTTAAAAAAGTCCTGAAAAATATTTACAGCAAGACACGTGACTGTTAACAAATAAGGGAGGAACGCACAACACGTTGTGCGACAACAAGCATTTTTACAATCGAAAAACGTCACACAGAGATCAGCAACAGCGGCGTATGTCACAATGTTGCGATGAAGAACGTGAATTGCATATTTAAAGTTGCTCTCGTGTGTAACGTATGTACGCAGAATTAAAACCGTAACCACACAAAAATTTTATTCACCATGCGTGAATCGATTTTTTTTATCGCTCGCAATAACCAAGTCATCTTTATTTGTGAATAAAGTAACTTTTTTTACAAAAAAAGTCCGGGACTTAGGTAACTCATTAAATCAGTGGTGATGTGTCGATGACTCAATTATTTGAATGGTTTTTTTTTTTTTTTAGTTTTAAACTAATCTATCATAGTGACAATAATTTATAATAAGAAAACTAATTTTTTTTTGTGATGAATCTTTTTTTTACCTTTCCTTGGAAGAAAAAAGTTGATACTTTTTTGGGAATAAAAATATTTTGTTATAAGTTGAGTTGAGTGTGGTTTTCTCAAGATTCAATTATTTTATCTAAAATGCAAAAAATAATTTTTACATCTTCTAAAGATTTTGATCAATACTCATCCAGTGAAGTTATTATTTTAATCAAACAAAAATAATTTATTCCCTGTATTGATTAAAGTTTTTTACTTTTTTATAAAATTCACTTATTAAATCTTAACCTGAAACTAGTTTTAAAAATCTGAATTAAATATTTAAAATCAGATAGCAGTGAGTATTGGAATAATTTTTCAATACGATTAAAATAACTTGGCATCTAAAATTGATAAAAGGATTTCCGCCTCATTTTCTATTTACTGAACAAATTCATACGTAAGCTTTATGCAAGGTGTAATCTTAAAATAAAATGAGAGAAATTACAAGAATTTGGTCAATTTCCTCGTAAAATTTCCAACTTGGATTAAAGCCAAAAAGCTAAAATTTTCTTCCGATTGATAAATATGATAATTAATAATGCTACCTGATTATATTTTCTTTCTGACATTTTTAATGCAGGGAATGTTTTTTATTTATGATGCATTACGTATTTTTGTGACGATAACTTCAATGGATTTTTAATGAACCCATGAATTAAAATAATACTGAAATTTTTGCTGAAAATGTACAAAATTGAATTCTTAAAAAAATGTTTTAAAATTTCAATGGTGTAACGTTTATTGATTCATACAAAAAATGTTGTTACTTTTCAGCATTAGCATAGTTTAAGAATTTGAATATATGCTATGGTGCAAGTCGAATCAATTAAATTATGAATTTAACACATTTTTACAAAATAGAACAGTTTATTAAATTTTTTTGAAAAGTGTTATTTACAGTTAAAAAATAATTTTTAATGAAGAATTCTAACTAAATCAAATGGAATTATCGTCAGCATCGTACAAAAAGTCGCTACTATAAAATTCATCGCAAAAGTAAAATCCAATTTAATCGCTTCGGAGTGCGGGATAAGTACACCTAAATGAGATTCGCGTCGATGCGGTCTTCCGCGTCAACATAAACTCACCTAGAAATAAGTGGATAATTGAAAAAAAGACGATATGTAGATAAAAAAAAAAAAAAAGTTAATGTGTTTACAAAGGCGATACCCGTAGCAATGTAACCATCAAAACAAAATAACGAGATGCAACAGAGTTTTTTATGGGTGGAATATTTTTTTATATTCCTTATAACAACCCGTTCAAGCGCACGCGAAAAGCGACAAATAGACGCGGAATCCAAAGAAGTCTGCGATAATTTAATTTTACGTTATGACACCGTGACGTCATTGTCGTGCGTCATGAGGCCGCTGCTACTACTTCTGCTGCTGATGTTGCTGCTGGTGCTGCTGTGGTTCACACTGTAAGTGTAAAAAAGAAAAAAAAGGCTGATTTAACTGCGTTTGGCTGAAATTGGAGCAAACGATTTAGCGAGAAAGGCTATAACGAGATACTCGAAAAAAAAAAGATGATACACCAAATTTATCATAAAGTGTATTTTAAATTTATCGTTTCTTTTTTTAAATTTTTGATTTTAAAAAAAAAAGATTGATTTTTTTTCATCCCCGTGGAATCCTGATAATTTTTCAATTTAATGAACTTGGTTTGTTTTTAATTAGGTGTTTTTGATATTCTCGTATCAAGTATCATGTTATGACATCCAGGTTGAGATTTAATTATAATTTGAGTCAAAAAAGGCAAGCCAATTTTGTCGCTCTGATTTACTATAAATTTCATTTTAATAAAGTATTAAATCGATTATCAAATCTCTTTTTATTCAAAGTAATGGTTAGTACAACGAACTTGTAACATTGCAGGTCCAAAGTAAAAAAAATTTTCGAAAAAGCAAATCGATTAGAATTTAAAACGCGAGGGGCATAATGGGGAATTAAAGTCCGTGTCGTTGCGTCACTTCGATCGCGTCACGTGCAGCAGCGGCAGTCGGTGAACCGTTGCTCGATCTTAATTACGAGCGCCGAGCGGTCACTTACCCGCGTCCCGGCGCGCTATGCAGCTCATGGCGCCTTTTTATTTATTTGCGTTCCGCGAAACTTTCAGGCCTCCAAATATATTATCCCTTCCTCTTGTTCTTTTCTCTCGCGATCCGCCCGGACTCGTTTCACACAACAAGGGTGAAAATTGATCGCTCGCGGATTTAAAACGTTGTACAGATTTGTGCAGGGAGATGTATTTTTAATCTCGCTTCTTTTATTTTTCGCATAATTGGAAGCACTTTTGCACTTTTCTTTTTAGAGTCTTGAAAAATTTATCCGACAATTGGTTTAAGTAAACTCGGTTTAATTATGAAATTCACCAGAATTCGTACGAGTAAATAATGGATTAAGGTTGACGGCTGTATCGGATTCTCTAAAGCTTTTGTCGGAGCTTATTTTCAATACCTTTGTTTGGTCCATCATTTTTTAAAGAAAATGGTCTTAAAATTTAATTCATAAATGCACCGTAAATAACTCAAAACGAGACTTCTCTGATATGCAAGAAAATTTTCTAAAAAGCTTCAAAAAGCTCTCCAAAACAGCGATAATCTCAATTTTTTTTTTTAACTTTGCTAAAGCGTGAACCAAACAAAAATTTACAACGAAATGTTTTTACTTGTTAAAAAGATACTTAGCAACTCTAAGTTTATAAGCTTTGAAAAAATTATTGACGAATTCATTTTTTTTCAGGTCAGTCTACCAATGTTCAAAATTTAACGAAACTAATTCAAATCCTATGAAAAGAAACTGTTATGTAACGCTAATGTGATATGTACTGAATCACTTGTGGGTCACGGTGGCTTATCGTCGAGGATTTATACAACACGTCAATCGACGTCATTCGTAGTGTCGCGCAATTTTTTTTAATTCAATAGCGAGCGTTTAGATCAATGGGATGATCGCCCACACGATCTACCACACCTTGTTGATTTGTTTGAAACAAATTTTTCAAAACAGTTCGAGGAGATCTTTGATTCTGGATGCATAAGTACGAAGAAAAACTTTATAGCTAAACTCAAAAAATGAATGAAAAATATTTTATTTCTAATTTTTATTACTTAAAAGACTTAAGGTGGTTTTCTACAAAATGCATGACAATAGAGAATCAGCTCAAATTTTCTGGAGGTGTTTATTAGATATTAATAACCATTTCTACGAAGTCTGATCAAAATTGACCATATAGTTTAAAAGTTATAGCAAGTTTTTAAAGATTGAATTTTTTTCATTAGGCGTATGGCCACTACGCTGAAAAAGTGTACTAAGTTTTTTTTTTTTTTTTTTTATTAAGCTTTTGAACCTTTACAGATTATTAGCTATTAGGTACAGTGGGGTTTTACAATAGTATCTAATTAAGTTCGTCGGGGTCGCTCTGTCTTGAATGCTTCATCTGGTAAGGTGAAGATGCCGTCCGATGTTCCATCAGCTATTGATGGTTTAGCAGTGATGGGTTAAACAGTCTTAGCCTTATCTGGTGTGATACATTTTTAATTTGTGGTGAACATTAATCCAATCATCGGTGGCCATCTCCTTTGATCCTCTGAATGTACCAATATTCCCCAAAAATTCTTGTCTCGTCTCATGCGGGACGCGCGGCTCGCCTCGCCGCTGCTCGAAAAATCGAGTTGGCGGGGATTCGAACCAGCGTCCCTCGGCGCGCCGATGTTTCAGTCAACTGAGACATATGCCTTAGCCGACTGAGCCAACGGTGGCTAAGTGTACTAAGTTATTGATATTTGTCTTCTTACAATAGAGTTCCTTTAGAAAAACCACATACATATAGTTTCACTATCGAAGAATTCATTTCTTGAAACTGCAAAAAATTGACCTTCTAGGAATTTTACAATAGTTTTACAAAAATAATTTTCACGTGAATAACCTCCAAAACTGCGGTATTCAAAGATGAGGTTAAAAGTTTTAAAAAATGTTTTGTTGTGATTGTCAATGTTTTTTTGGTGGAAAATAATTTCAGAAGCCATAAAAAGTTAAAAATTAGATTTTAATAAACAATTTTTACTAATTTGGTGAAATAATTTTTTTTAGTCTTGAACTTGACTAGCTCTGGTAGAAAACCACCTTAAATAGATACTTAAATTAACAAAAAAAATTAAAAATTTTTTTTTTAACTACAGAAATAATATAATAACTTAACAGTTTTAAATATTATCGTAATGGGTTAATTGTCTTGAAGTAATTTTTTTTAGAAAACCTTTTTGATAAATTTTATTTGTAAATTTTGTACGGAAGTGAATTAAATGAACTAATTGTCATTTTTATTATAAAACATGGATTTAGGGACTTATGGTAAAATTTTGATGATTGATAAAGAATGATTTTTTTTAGTAGCAAAGTAATTGAGGTTTTTCTTAATTCAACAAACAAAAATAAAAAAATAAAATTATTTAATCTGAACAGTAACAAGGAAAATTTGTAAATATAGTATAGTAGAGTTATACAAATCTGTGCATATATAATCAGCAGCATCCGTTTTTTTATATTAGAAATTTTGAAGTCAGGTATTTTCAAGGGAGCTGATTACCAATCTAATTTCTTGATTAATCTTTTTTTATGAAAATAAGAAGCACTCATACTTTTTCATTTCCATCTATTTGATTTTAAAAATTGAGCGTATAGCGCTATTACGCGCATATAGAAATTTTCTTTTTGTATTAACGACAGCACCAACGTTGATAAAAATAAAATTAATTTTATTTTTTCTGTACTAATAGGTTAAAGATTCTAAATCTCTTCGTTATCCAGTTTCTTGACGAATCTAGGATTGAAAAAAAAATTTTCATTTGAATATTAGATTGATCATACTGACGTATGAAAAATAAATTAATCTATGTGAAAGATTTCGCCCGCCTCTATTATCAGGATCCTGTTTACCATGCTTAGAAGCAGCCTCGACAAAAGTAGTAATTAATTTTATGTACTTACAAGGAGAGGACCAGGCCATTGGGTCATGGATTTGGCTCAAACTTGGTATATGGGCTCCAAATATGCCAAAAAGAAACCTCCAAGTGTCAATTTCTCTGAATGGGTCTTTTAAAGTCATGTTCCCTCTACACCCCATGTTAAAAAATCAGCATTTTATCAGCATTTTTCAATAAAAAGCGGTTTTTGACCTGATTTTCAAAAAAAAAATTGCTCAGACCCTGTTACACTTACAGAATTCCGGAACCTCGCATTTATTTCGTCTTTCCAAGTACTTTCTGGAAAAAATGATTTGAGATTTTTTTTTATGTATTAAACCATGTAAAATAAAGATGTTTTTCGTCATTTTTTCATTTTAAATATCTCAATTTTACATGGTTTAATACATAAAAAAAAATCTCAAATCATTTTTTCCAGAAAGTACTTGGAAAGACGAAATAAATGCGAGGTTCCGGAATTCTGTAAGTGTAACAGGGTCTGAGCAATTTTTTTTTTGAAAATCAGGTCAAAAACCGCTTTTTATTGAAAAATGCTGATAAAATGCTGATTTTTTAACATGGGGTGTAGAGGGAACATGACTTTAAAAGACCCATTCAGAGAAACTGACGCTTGGAGATTTCTTTTTGGCATATTTGGAGCCCATATATCAAGTTTTAGCCAAATCCAAGACCCAAATGTCTGGTCCTCTCCTTGTTAGTGTGTTCTAGGTTATATTTTGCACAACATGAAGCGAGATTGATATGATCGGTCTGCATACAGGGAGAAATAAAGATAAGTTTTTTGGGAGCGTCTAATTGATGCTAAGGAAGCGCGTTATCGCAGAAACGATCCTCTTTGAATAATGGCTGATCATAATTATCCGTTTAATTTTATAAAAGCTGTGATTGTCTAAAGTGATTCGAAAATCACCTTTTGTGTCATTCACATAGATCCATAAAACTGCGATTGAACAGTGGTATGGGATAGTAAAAAGCTACAACGATCGAGGGTTAATATATTTATTCAACGAATGTAAAGGTGTCGAAAATAGTTAACTAGGAAAATTGATAAAAATTGCAGGAAATATGCAAAAATTGAGCATAGTAAAGAGAATACTAATAGACTAACGATTTCTCGTATTCATTTTTTCGTTTTAAATTATAATTACAAATATAAATCAAAGTGTCAGAAACCCGAGGTAACTTGAAAAAGTTAAATCGCTTTTTTATATGTAATTGCAGGCTTTCATTCTTTTATCCAAGAATAGATTAGCTTAGCCGTTAAATAAAATTTCAGTTTAAGAGTAAATTGACTTACAGGTCTTCGTGATGGAGGCAGAGAGCGGCGCTTATGAAGGCGATGAGCAGGAGAAGAAGAAAAGCCGGAACCACTACGGTGGCAACGAGCTCTCTACGGTAGCCTCGTCTGGGTAGCTCGGCTTTTCTAGACTGGCTCCACCTGAACTCCGGCAGGTGCTCTCTTCCTGTGGACGACTTCGATCCGATTATGCTGCCGGTGCTCTCATTTTGGTCCGGTTCGGTGCTTTCCTCAATCTGTGAGCAAACGATTAAATTGATGAACAAATTTTTTATTACTCAGTTTGTAACAAAACTAAAAAGTTTGAAATATATGTATTTAAAAGTTGTAGTTAATTCTGATCCTTGAAAAAAAAAAAAAAAAAAAAAATTTTTTCATCGCGAGCATAATGTTTTTTTCTAATCTAAAAGCTATAAAATCCTGCTGTAAGAAGCGTCAAGTATGTATTTAAAATTTTTTCAAAGTTCTTACGCAAATCACGATGACGGTTTAAATCTTACCAATTTGAAGTAGCACCAATCGAACTCGTAATCACGAAGGAGACGATCTAAGGATACTTTTTTGAAGCTGCATGTTACCAGTTTCTTTATTGACGGTTCTATTTCCTTCTCCACGCTCTGCAGGTCAGCGGAAAACGGCGTTGAGCTTCCCAGTCTCAAAACAGTTCTACAAAACAAATAAAAAAAAATTAATTTAATAATCTGCGAGCTATCAAAGTGTGTTGCATGATGATTGAGATTGGCAAGTAAGGGTAAAAACATCGCCAATTTGACGTAGTAGTACTGGCTGATCGCGCTAATGAAAGAAGTTTCAATTAACGATGCGATCATTCAATTTTTCTTTTTTATCACAAAATGGTAAATAAGTAACGTCTCGTGATTACTTCTGCCTCATTGTCGATGAGTGAGGAGATTTTTTGATGACTCGCGTACTGGCTGACGTACTTTAAACGATACGCTGGCTTTTTTTTTTTTTGTTAATCACCCGACTACTTACTAGATAATTTGTTAAATAAAGTCAGTTATTCAACTTGCGTGAGTACTTGTAAAATCATTTGATACGCATAATTTGAAATTGTAATTCAATTAAAAAGCGAATAAGAAAAAATTGGTGACAGTTGTATGCAAATAACAAGTTATTGAAACAGGAGCAAACAATTTTAGTGCCATAGTTTTTTATTTCCCCCTTTGATAAAAACTACTTTAAAATCGTGATGACTTTAGCATGAAATTCAATTATGATAAATAGATATACATAAATCGGATTGATATTGAAAGAGTTAATAGCCATCTCGGGTTTTAAAGTATTGACGCAGTTTCAATACTGTGTGGATAAAACACGTTGAAATTTTTTGATTTTTCAACTATTTTTAAAATCTGAATTCATTCGACTCTTATGCGCACCTAAGACTTTATTAAAATTGTGTAAGTGATAAAATGTTTTGTCCGCAGTTAATTTAAAAAACAAATTATTTACGAACAAATTAGAGCTATTTAAAAGCTCAAATATTAATTTTTTAAATGCTCAGTTGTAATTTGTGACAGATTATTTTCATTTTTTGAGGAAACCTTCTACGTATTTTTTTATTATTTTGTTTTTAAAACTAATGATGCTAACTACTAAACAGAATCAACAAATTAAATAGACAAACGTGCATAAAATAATTGAAATAAACTTGTAAAAAATAAAAGAAAAAAAAGAATACTGTAATTAGAAGAAACAAAGGGATATATGGAACATCGCCCTCGCGAGGTTAAAAATAACCCGTCTCCGCGCATACGATAAAAATTAAAACTCTTATATAGAAGTGCAACGGCATGCGTGCAACCAGAACGAGGTGGGAGGGAAGGAGTAACGAAAAAGAAGAAGAATAAGCACGACTTGGGAGCAAAACCCATAAACCCGAGAGCCGAAATGACGTAGGTAAGACCGGGTTGAGAGAGAGAGAGAAGAGAATCCGATCCCTGACGGTCATCGTGCCGCTGCTCGCGAGTTCGTGCGTCATAGGGGCCCCCAAGGATGCCCGAGGCTGCGCGAACCGGCCAGCGAAACTAAGTACTCGCGTTGCAGACTAGCGAAACAAAACCATACCGCAGCTTCTTCACGCTTACAAGACTTTTTTACGCTGAGGTTTTGTAATTGTTTGCGAGGAAGAGCCTTTGATCGTCCGCACTGGATAGATAATATTGTTTAAGAATTATGAAGATATGAAAAACTTGTACCACGCAGAGTTGAAAAATTACTGAAAGCTATTTTTTTTCTACACAGATCGAAAAATAATAATTTAGACTTGTTATTGCAATCGTGCAGGTAATAGTTATTTAAACTAAAGAAAATATTAAAAAATTAGTTAATTTAAATAATTGTATTTATTTCAAATTTTTTTAAAAAGGAGAAAATTTTGTTTCATATTAAAAATTTCATTTTTTTTTTTTTTTTTTTGAAGAAAAAACTCGTTTTGTTCACCGCTGCCGTCCTTGATTTTTTGACTGATTGGGCTCCAGAGGAATCTGTCAAGATGAGAAGAGAAACAAAAAACGAGAATCGAGGATAAAAAGAATTTTTTTTTTCTTCCGTACAAGGTTTTTTAAGAACTAATTAAAAAAATCTAGCTTGAGGTTTTGAATATTTCAAAAAACTCGCATGTCTTCGGTCGGATGTGTTCAAATCATTAAAACTTATTTGCTTTTTTTATTATACACCGATTTGAAACGAAATAATTTCAGGGGCCCGATACGATCAACCTTGAATTTTCGGTACTGAAAAATTACCTGTTTTTGAATCATCACTGACGATAAAAAAAAAAAAAAGAAGAAGAAGTTTGATTCACCGTGATGTTTAAACGAGCTTTTATATTCTTGCCTCGAAATTACAACAAAGAGTTGAGCCTTAAAATCACCCGAAAATCGATGAAAATTTATCCGCGTTTCTCTTCGTTTTGCGTCAGAGCTCGCATAAATTAAAGATTGCCTCGATTTGCGATGAAAAAAAAAAAAAAAAGGTAAAGGAAAAAAAATCGAAGTTTTAAGTCCGAGACTGTAATTCGCTGCAGACGATACCGTTAGGTGAGAAAACGGTCAAATAGGTGTACATACATCGTAAGTATGAACTCGCGGGAAAGCTTTATCTCCGAAGCTTATCAATTTTTGCGTATCCCGTTTTTTTTGTCATACTTGCATCGCGTACGTAAATTTAAAATAACTTTTTTTAACTTCCAATCAATTCCGAAGAAGAAAAAAATTGCAACTTTTCATTGCTGCGCACTCTTATTTAAGTACAACAAATCGTAAATATTTCTTATCTGATTTGGCCATTGAGACACGATTATTTTTTAAGTTCTCTTAACAACAAAGCTTGTTAAAATATTTTTTCTTCAAAATTTTTTAAATGTTTGAAAAATTGAGAACCGATTGTTAAAAAAAAAGTTTAAAAAATTCATAATTTCTCGAAAAAATTAAATTAAAAAATTTCTTGATAAATAGAAAAAAATTGTATAAGTCCAGTCCGCATTAAACTACAGTGTAAAATATTTGGGAATAGTTTTTAAAGTTTTTTTTTTTTTTTTTTTTTTTTAATTAATGGATTTTCAGCCATTATGAATTCGATTTTAAGCGGGTGAAGTCATCAATAACCGAGATTTTCAAATAAATTTTATTTTTCTAAAAATAAACAGATGAACAGTATATACTTTCATTTTTGGACATTATAAATTCGATTTTAAGTGGGTGAAGTCATCAATAACAGAGATTATCAAATAAATTGTATTTTTCTAAAAATAAATAGATGAACTGTATATACTTTCACTAATAGTTTTCTTAAATATATATATTCATAAAATTAAATTATTATTATTATTATTATCATTAACTTCATCTTGTTCAAGTTTTTAGAAAATTTCTTACTGCTTATTATATAAACTTGAAAAAAATTCAGTAAAAAGTAAATTAAATACCACTGAACAAAAAGAACTATTTTTCAAATTTCGAGTCTCCCAAATTAAAGCGATAAGAACATAATTTTAGGAAATACTAAAGATAAAATTCTTCAGAGATAACAAAGGAACTATCTAAGCTGAGTTCTTGATTCATAGAGTGCAAAGATCTCAGGTTCTAAATAATTTTTTCAATTCCCAAACTGAAAGTCAAACCCACAGCGAACATTATCCCTTGAACTCAACAGAAACATCATTTTTCGACAAGTGTTCACCACAAAAGCCGATTAAAATTTTCTCAAAACTCACTTATCGACAACATATTTTCCGAATCGATCTAGTTTATCACTTTGCTCTAAGCCCGATCTAAAAATACCAATACTGGAAAAACCACTCTAACATCTAGACTTTTAAAAATGCACTTTACCTCGTCCGAAAAACTCAAAAAGCACCGTTATCAAAATAAAACGGAAATTTTCGAGCGTGGTAGGTAGGTTGCGTCGGCGGGCCGCGATAAAATAGGAAGCCCCCCAGCTGCACGTAATACACACACGGTCGTGGGGCCGCGTCGCGTGACGACGGCTCCGGAGTTCAGTTGGCACTTGGCCGCTGACGCGCGCGGACCTCCCTCAACTCCCACCCAATTTCTAATGTTTGTTGTTGTTTTTGTTGTTGCTGTTACACCTGTGATTCGAGAGGAAAATACAAGGAAACAGTGAAACTGTGAAATATTTTGTGGGTGTGTGGGTACATGCGCCGAAGAGGAACATGAGTGGCAGCTGCGCGAGGAGTAACGCCGGATCTTTGACACCCGGTAAACCTACTCGGAGCTTTTCTCGTACGACACACGTGTTTTTTTCAGTTTCGAGTGCCTGTACACTTGATCTTATTCGGGACAAAACTCGCTTTTTAAATTTTTTTCGATAATATTTAAACAAAACTTTTATTTATGGATTTAATTTTTTTTCGAGTGATTAGAACGATGCAAGGCACTTGTTGCACTTTTCGGTGTTGAGCTGCCGGCTCGCACACCCGCACGTACACATGGATAATTTTATGCGCGAATTTTGAGGTCAAAACGGCTTTCGACGGATGCTGCGTGGGTAAAACTTTTTTTAACGACTACTCGCTCATCTTAGTCTTTTTTGGCCGATCCAGTTAAGCGCGCGACGCTTGAAACGAGTTTTAATCGTCATCATTTTCGAAAATTTATCGTCACACAATTGTCAATTTTATTTCGCGCTCTTTAAAAATTACAAAACCTGTTTGAATTCGCGAGATGATAAAATTTTAATGTAGTTTTCCTGAAACACAACGTTTTTCGTTACGAAATACTCGGACGATTAAAAAATAATAAACAAAACTCATTATGTTTACTAAATTGATTCTTAGACAATCTAAACTCAATTTTGTAAAAACCATGAAATAGTTAACATCGCGTGAATTAAAAAATCATTAACGGGGGTCAATATCCTCGTACACTGAAATCACAACCCATAAACTAAATTGTCCCAACGAAAACTTAATAACTCAATAAAGATTCAAAACGAGTTGTTGCCACGCGTAACCAATTTAAATCAAAATAAAGCGCGATTGAAAAGCTTTTTCCTAGCCGCAAATATGCTCGTATCGAATTGAAAAAAAAAAAAAGGTAATGTGGTTTGAAATTTTAGTATTTATAAGTATCAAGGACGCGTAGAGATGCTTTGCGTGGATTTCTAATTTTAACGACGAGACGGTAAATTAAAACTGTCATAGCCGTAAACTACTCCTAGACATTATTCGCATTCTACTTTCTCAAAGAGTATTACGTGCGCTCATAATCGCTCGTCGTTGTCAAAGTCGTTAACACAATGAGCTCGCGTGCGTAGTTTTCTGTGAACCTCGACATTTTGACACTGTTATTAAAACATAATCATCTTTTTAATGATACGTTTCTGTGAATTGGTTTAAAATAGCTCTACTAGTCGAATTTACCGATTCAGGGGTGTCATTATCCCAAGTAGAAAATATAGTTCGTACGTTATAAAAAGTGAACGATTTTACATCATATTCGATCGAAATTATTGTTTACTCGTTGGAATTTGAGTGACATTACCAAATTGAGTGACTCGTGGTTGTCATTAAATGCAAAAAAAGGATCTCGAAAAAACTGATAATTTATCTACTTACAAACGCACGTGTGTTTTCAGAAAAACGTCTTTACCACACTTGGGTTTTCTATTGAACCGAAAAAAAAAAATTGTATTTTTTGAAACATGTTTTTCTTCACGAAAAGCAGCTCAATCCGGAACACTGAAAATTTTCCTACTGCCGCTCGAGTGTGTCAACCAGGACGTGGTACCCGAAAAAGCCGATAAACGCGTTTGTTGATGATCGAGTACGACGAAGGTTCAGATAAAAAGTAAAAAAAAAAAAAAAACGCCTGCGCGTCACACTTTAGTGCATAAAGTGTCAGCCGATAGCGAGCGTTTTCCAACGTCAGACATCTGCTTATACCGCCGATAGCCTACTCATGGTCGGTCAACTTTCGAGGCTGAATTATACATCCATAGATAATAGATATAATTACGCACCTTTTTTTTTTTCTTCACTCAAATCGCTCCTCGAGACCACCTAGCAATCGGTAATTTTTAATGTTTTTGGTTTAGATGGAGAATTTCAAATTATGTTTTTAAAAATTTATCGTTTTATGCGGTTGGGCTCATAAGAGGTTTAGAGGCTTAGTGGTTTCAACATACTAATCTAATCTGGTGGGTTCGAGATTGAACCTCATTCTGATTTTATCAGACTAGAACAGATCTGACAAATACCGATTCTACTTATTCTTTGAATTTAAAAATATATTAGAACTTCTGTTGAAAAAAAAAAAAAAAAAAAATTCAGGTGGTTGCTTTTTCTTGATTTAAAAAAATAATCTGCTTAGTTAGTTTTGGACTCTCTACGGCTGAATAATCTCAGATTTGATTATGAAAATATGACAAAACTATATGTATACATAATTATTAAGAAACTACGAACTGTAAAGTAATTTAAAAAAAAATGACATTATTACCCGACTTTTTCATCTGGCTTGAGAGGATTGCGTGCTCCCAAGTCTGAGGCTGGAGCTAAAAAACTTAGCTGCAGGTCCGACGCATTCTTCCATATGTGTTCTCTAAAAAAAACAAATATTCTTTTTATCAAGAATCAGATAAATTAGTTTAAATTCATTTTTATATTAAAAACTATACTTTCTTAAAAATAACTTGGTTTTCAGAATAAATTTGCTCCTTAAAAAAGAAGAAAAACGAACTATAATAAAAATTTGTTAATTAAAATGAACTTTAAATTTGTGAGACAGCATTTGAAAAAGCTATTATAGTTTTTTTTTTTTTTTTTTTTTTTTTGAGACTTTAAAGACAAATAATTCAAAAGTAACAAATTTCTTGATTAATGAATTTAAACAAAAATTTTGTCGAAGCAGTTTTTTATAATTATTGGTTGAAAAAGCCACTATGAAAAGAAACAAGCGTCATTGGGAAAAAGCCTCCTTTTGATAAAAAAAAAACTTACAAAATGATTTTAAAAAACTCATACATCAATTTCTGAATCTACGTTAACAAATACGTACGTTTTTCAAGGAAATTACAACTTTTATTAATTTTTAAATTAATCATCGGTTAATTTATTGTTAAATTTTCGAACAAACTTGAAATTATCTTTATTTGTCACTATATTTATTTTTATCGTTGTAACGTCTTAAATTAAAATTACAAAGCATGTCACGAATTGAATTACAGGACTTCAATTATATGTTGAAGTCTTCATCGTGATTGAACTTACAGATTTCAATTTAAATACATTAGCCGTAAAACTTTTCTCCCAGATGAATAATTAGAATTATTATTAATATTATTAAAATTATTGTTAGTATGAATTCAATCAGAACTAAAAATTTCAGAGCTTAAAATTTGATACTATAGTTTAATATACTGACACTAAAATAAAGATATAATTGACAATAAATCTATCATATAAAATTTATTCAAGATTATTTGGATCAAATATTATATTTTATGAAGATAATTTTGAATTATTTATTTTTTACGATGGTGAACTAATAGATACGAAATAAAATTTAACAAGCTCTGGGAATTTTGGCACACAATGGCCGGAAATGTAGACGAGTTTTAGTTGAAACTGATGGTAAAACTTCAAATTCCCAAATAAAAAATAACTTCCTTTATAATCGGATGCTTTGTTACTCAAAATTTTATTCATTGCGTCATAATTTCGTCTTTCTGAACAGATTGAAGTTTTTGCAAATTTTCGATCGTTAGATTGATTTTGGATACAAATGAGTTAAATGGATAAATTTTTTTTCTAAGCCTTTGAAAAAAAAAAATGTATTTACCTGACGATTTCAAACAATGTTTCCGTTCTGTTTTCATCGAACATCTCTTCAACATCCCGATTGTTAACTTTCAATTGAATTTGGTATTTTGAAACATAGTCGTTCTTCGATACCAAAACTTCAATAACAGTGTCTCTTGTTTCATAAGTTTTCACGTTCAAAGCGATTATTTCCAACTGTGTCGATAATAAAATATTTAAACATTCAGAATTAAATTTTTTTACACTATAAAAATATACCTTGAAGTTCTTTTGATCCCTAGGTGCAACTCCGTACAGATATCCCCGATGAGTTTTGTTACTGTAGGTGTAATGAATCCAAGAGGGCATGTCTGGGGATCCAAGAAGGGAAGCTTCGTACCGGTACTCGTTCCTTCCGTCTATAATAATTTTCAGTTATTATTTGAAACTATTTGAAAAAACAAAAAAAAATTTTAAGAACTGTCGTTTTAATTCTCACCATCTGAAGTCCAGTTGAAATACTGCGGTAAAATTGGTATGGAGAACACTTGCAAGGAAGTGATTGTGACGTCGGTGGCAATTACCGAAACCAAGAAGCTTAAAACCGATACTATGATAATTCTGTGCATCTTGGAATTAAACTGCACTCTTTTTGAAATCTGAAAATTGAAAATCTCATTTGAAACTTTTTTTGTTTGCAATTTTATTTCAGTGAAGCTCATGCAGATAAATAGCGATCAATCTATTTTAAATTTTGCAACGTTTTTTAATCGGTTTCAAATTGACGTGGATTCTAAATTAATTCCGTCAAATTTTCAATTTACTTAATAAACACGATAAGAGCAAATATAAAAATCAACATTTGCGGAACGTACTGAAAGGAGGATAATCGTGATTGCACGTCATACCGCACGCAATATGTTTGTTTTAATGTGCATTATCTTTTATTGCAGTATATTATTCTTGTCATTACAAGCTGTTAAGATATTTTGGATCAAAACTTCGCACGTAATCTTCTTTATCGTACCACAAAGTCATAAAAGTTTCATTTGCGCGAAATGATACACTTTCATATTTCATTGATGATTATTTCTTCAATTGATACTTTGTGTAATCTCTAGTGAAATATTATTCTTTCAAATAAATTTAGTTTTCCAAAACTTTTATTTTGACGCTAAATATGGTATAGGTAAATTCTTTTTCAAGGAAACTCTACTAGCTTTTAATAACAATAATAATAAAAAATTAAAATAAAGAAAAATTTAAATTTACTCATAAAGCATCGTAAAAGCGCCTCGACAACCGTGCATGCCCTGAAAATTTTTCGCGAAATAAATCATCGCAATCAGAAAAGCAAACGTAAACTGCACTACCACATTTTTTTTTACATGTTTATCTCTCTATGTTACCCAAGATAAAACTAACAATTCACGTGCTCTATTCAACGCCGTTGGGTATACCGTTGGAATTTAAAAATAAAAATAAACTTAAAAAAAAACACCAGACAAAAAAGAGAATTATGGAGCAAGTAATGTACAATTTTCTGTCTGCTGTATTCATATCCCTGGTAATGAACCATAAAACAAATCGAAATGGTGGATTTTTTTTAAAACAAGTTTCGCAAACTCTTCGTGCGAGAGTACGAAAATTCAAGTTCCTCGACCACGCTCTAAGAATAAGCGCGCAAAAAGGCAAGGATTTTCGCGAAGCTGTGCCTGCGATTGACGCAATTCATTACGCGCGCTACTCACGGAAACCGAGGCACTTTGGACGACGCGAGATGTAGATTCTTGATGCGAAGATCTCGACTGAGATTACGGCTCTCGGTTGTTTTTTGGAATCTTGCGATTTAACTCTTTCGATTTTTTAGTTTCAGTAAAGTAAGTTTCAGAAATGGAAGTTAATACATTTGTTCGGAAAAAATTGAATATATTTGCATTTCATTAAAAAATTTATTTTCTATTTACCAGAAACCTGACAAATACTTTGACGATTTTTGGAAGATTTATAAAAGTTTTGATTTATGAAAACTACTTTATGTTTGTTTATTTATGTTAATAAAAAAAATTAAATTATTACTTTAATTTATTGAAACGAATGTTTAATTAGAAAAGAGTTATGTTATTGATTTAAATGTTGATGGCTTGGACATGACTACTTCCTACTTATATTAAAAACAATTTAAGTTAATAATAAAACTAATTTTCAATATTAAAATAAGTTGTCTATTGATTGACATAATTGTGAACAACTTTATGATCAAACTTGTTGTTATATGCATCAAATTAAGGTTGAATTTTTTATTTAATTAGAAACAAACAAAAAAATTTGTCTTTAATTTCAAAAATTTTTACCCAAAACTCACGACTTGCTTGTTAATTATTTTTAATTGAATAGTTAGCACGTTCTTTGTACGAGATTCAGGGAAAAAAGGTAACTAGACAGAGGCAGCTAAGCGTTTTTTCGTGCTCCTTCATTTAATTGTTTTCTTTTTCTCTCTTTTTTTTCGTCTCTTTTTCTTGCCTAAGACTGCTTTGACTTGCTAATCAGCGAATTTCACCGAGCATAAGAGCTTTTTCACTAGCTTAAAGAGGATAGTTACTTTTTTATGTCGAGTTATTGTAATTTTTCATTGAAAATCAAGCTTCATTTACAGAATAATTTTGTTTATTCATTTAAAATTCTTGATTTTCATTAAAAAAAATTTTTTTCTTTTTTAAATTACAAGAGTCACCCCTTTGTCGCTGGATTCATTATCTTTTTCCCCACATTTTTTTGGTGTCACGTCGTCGCAAAACTTTGATAAATGTGAATAAGAAATTACGCAACTGCATCCTTTTTGAAATCCTGAATAATGAATCACATTTTTCAAAAGAATTGATCAAAGAAATTTTTTATTGTTTCAAAAACGCGTTACTACGTAAAATAATTTGACTCATCGATTAAATCATCGGTGTTATAAATATTGTGATTTTTTGAAATAAACTCGACGCAAATGATTAAAAAATAAAAATTGTTTGTTTATTTATTTTTTGTTATTTACACACAAATTAAATTTTCAAGACGTATATTAAATAATTTTTGAGATAATTTTGTTCGTGTATAACTTATCACATTTACTCGATTAAACACGTTTTTCTGGTATTAAATTTATTTTTCTGAATAATAAGCGAATTAATTACATACTCTTACTAAATAGAAATAAAAAAAATTTCTTTTACAATTAAAAATTTCACAGGGGATTCTTTTGTAATACTGAGACAAGTAATTAGCAAGAAAGGCCTTCTTTGGCCCATTGAACTATTGATTGCTCTCTGCACGCAATCCAGCCTGTACAAAATTTTTCCGCTCGCAAAAAGAGAAAAAAAGCTTCAAAAACAACTACCTCGAGAAAAATAACTCATCACCATAACTGTTAAGAGTGTCACCGTTCGATGGCCCCGGAGATAAACAAAAAGTCTTCTCATAACCAATAAAAAAAACCGTGATAACACAGTATCGGAGCAGGACGCAGCTAGCCTCGCAAGCTCGAGCTTGCGCGTTATCGCCACCCGCGCTCGCCCCCCTCCCCCCTGGAACAACTAAAAAATCTTATATAAAAACTTACCTGGAAAATTCAGGGCGAGACGAAGGGAACAAAAAAAAAGTAACCAGAGAGAGAAATGAAAAAGTGTTGCGTGTTCGTCCGCCGAACTCCTTCCGACAAAGGCAGGTGCGTCTCGTCCTTCGACCTCCTCGACGGCGCAGCCGCGGCGGCGCGGGGCAGGGTCGAGCCAACCGGGCGGTCGGCCCCCTCCTGAAAAGCCAGTCGTCTCGGAGTCGTCGCTCCGAGAGCCTCGGTTCATCCCTTTTTCAGCCGCTCCAGTGCGATTAGTTCCTCTATCTCGAAAGCAGCGGGGATGCTGGACCGGAGACCCCGACAACCGAAGTGAGAGATAAGGTTGGTGACCGAGTTTATTTTGGGTCGGGAGCTTTTGTTCGGGGTGACTGCCTATTCGCCGGAGGAGGTGAAGGAGTGTATGTTTTTGTTTTTTTTTTTCGAGGGATCAATCGATTTCTAGTCGGTTAGACTTTTTCTCCCGGCTGTTTGGAAATAAGTTAAATAGGTGGTTAAAAGCTTCTAAAAGAGTCGAGGTGTTTACAAACATTGAGGGTGTCCTAAAGTAAAATTTTTGAGAACATTACATTATTTTTTTCAATTCATAGAAGACGATCTGAGAAATAAAAATTTAACTGCTAGCTTCTGATAAATTTTTATAAAAAGCTCTCGAAAATCACATACTTCTCTAAGGTTATCTATAGACTTTAGCTTTAAGTTAATGTACTCTTGAGCATCTTGTAATAAACTTACGATACAATGCTATAGCTCTTCAGCATCAATATTCATGAGGCAAATATTCAAACAAAATATTAAAGTTAGCTTCACCCACTGCACCTTACTATTCAAATTTATCGTAAATTTTAATCTAATTATACTTGAAGCACAGTTATTAAATAGCTGTTGTTTTTTAAATTACCTCAATGTATGAATTTAGTCGATGGAAAATTTTAATCATTATTTAAACTATTATTTTGAGTTGAGTAAAATTAAGATTTTTTTTTTTTAAATGTTTAAAACAGGTGTACGCGAATCTTAATGAACAAAACTTTTTTAAATATCTTACCAAGTGCGAACTAGAAAAATTAAATGAATTCACCTAAAAATTACTTCGTCAACGTAACAAAAACCAAAAGCATGGTTCAACAGTCGAGCCATATAAATTTATGATTGATAACTGGTTTTTATTGATCTAGACTTCAATTAATCTTGTTCTTCTTCGTCAGAGCCAGAATTTTTTTTTAACTTTTATGTGTGAGCATGCCTAGAAAAAATTTATTGCGTATCTGTAAAATTACCATAAGTAAATCATCTTATCAGAAACAAGTTTTAGTCGTATTTTAAAATAATCTGACAATCGGAATAAAAATCGTTCAATCATCTGCCATTAAACGCCAATAATTTTCATTTTTACTTCTTCTCCGCTCAAAAAGTATAAAATAAAATAAAAAATACGAACTATAACTCACCAAATTAATTATTGCTCGAAGATAAAATTTTGAAATTGTCTTTTAGGAATTTTCTTTAATCCCTCTATAACCAAAAAAATTCTGTAATTTATGAATATTCTCTTTGATGAATTAATTACAAGTTAATGTAAGTTGTAAAATTTTTACGTCCCCGCGACCTTGTTTCATGGTTAAGGAATCAATTTACTTCGATAATTAACCAAATATAGACACGATAAAAATGAGAGTAATAATTCTAAAACGAAGTGATAAAAGAAGATCTCGAGCGGTACATTATTGCCGCAAACCCTTATCGGCGTCTCTTTGTCCCGCACCTCGGACAAAAAGATTCTTCGGGGTCTCTTTTTAAACCAGGACATTTTACACGTGAACGCTCGCGTTTTTCTCTCCTGTTATACCTTTTGAGAAAAACAAAAAGAAAAAAAAAAAAAATCCGCAGCATTGTTCCTAGCCGAGCACCTGATTCACTGTTTATCGGATTGGTTAATCGAGAAAGTTTTTCATGCCGAGGCTAAGTTTACGGAGTGTTTATATATAGTTTAATTAATCACGTGAATGATTGAACGTGTCCCATGTGCTTATCAGGGCGTGAAGTTCAATTTGTTTATACGTGAGAGCACTTCCTAAATTCGCGCAACCGCACGTGCGACTCCAATTATTGGCCGGAGCAGGAAATTATTGAATAATAAAAGAACTTTTGATTATTGGATAATTGCGAAGAATTTCATTTTATTATTATCACAAATCTAGAATAAACCGAGAAATCAGATATTTTACTCTTAATAAATAAAAGTTTTATGATTTACCTATACCGTTAAAGATTTTTTTTATACGTTTGCTGCAAATCAGTAATGTCATCGAACTTTTTGTTTGAAGAACTTACTCACTTTTTGAAGTGACGATGACCGTTACCCACGTGTTTACCGCAATAACGTTGCAAATGGTATCATTGACAACGTGTGGTGACTCAGTACTCGAGGGTGAAGGAACTCGATTTCAAATTTCCGTTGGTTCTTGAAAAGCGAGAAAATAAAATTACATTTACAGTAGAAAAAAAGCATTACGAATACTAATTTATTTTTACAGTCTATTCGTAATTAAATCTTCAAGAGAACGTAACTTTGCAATACCTTTTTTTTTAAAGCTTTTTCACTTTAAATGATATAACAGTAGTTTTTTTACTTTTTTTCTGGGGCATAGTTTTTAAGGTATTCGATTTAAAAAATTATGAAATTAATAAAATTTAGTCGATTAAATTTTCTTGATAAATTTTATGAGACTGAAATAAGTTTTTTTACTTTCATTGCCTTCTAAGATAAGTTACTGAATTATATGTACAAATTGAATGGCTGGAGTTGCGAGTAATGACATAAAAATCGCTTAAAAGAAGATTCCGAGGTACTTTTCCGAAATAGTGACAAAAACAGAAAAATTTTGATTTTGCTTCTTAACTCCTGGCAGTCAAGCTCTGAAATTCTAAATAAAAATGGTGCAAATATGTCCTACATTAGTTTATCAATAAGCTCATAAAAAAAAAGAAGACGACTGGCGCGGTCGAGCTTGTCGAAATTTTTGTGATTGTTGGATTCCCAGCTAATAAGGCGGACAATAACAAAGAATAAGCACTGTTTTTACGCCTTTCAAGTATAGAATACAGAATTAGTTTTGTTCTTTATATGCAAAGAAGCATATGCAAACAGGAAAAACTTTTCAAAAATTTCCTTTAATATTCCCTGTTAAGTATAATAATATTGATATTGCCGGTTCACTCATATCGAGTGGGTCTAATGTCAATGCCAAAAATATTGATGATTTACGTCTTTACACATAGCATGCTTGTAAAATATGATGAAATAAGATTAGTTTTGACAGCACTCCTTTTGTTTTGATGGATGATCAGTTTAAGATTTCAATCGGTTTATAATGATAAAAAAATTTTCAAAGTTTATAAATTTTGAAAAAAATGCATTTTTTGAATTTGATATGAAGTTGATAAAAGATAGTCCAGAAAATTCAAAACATTTTAAGAAATGTACTGCTGAGTTAAATCAAATGGTTAGCCCAGAATTTAATGCTCCATACACTACTCGTTTTATTCGCTCACTTAACTTAAAACGAGAAACTTAACTTAAAGTTTCGAACAAATATACAAAAATTCTCTTACTATAACAGTAAATCGACAAAAGTTTTATAAATTCAAGCTATTCAAGTCAAACAAGAATTTTGGTAATTTTTTTCCATATAACAAGAAAATTGTTCTGACATTGTGATGTGAAAACTTTATACTATAATATTATAATATCGTGATTAATGGAAGCATCGATAAAAAGTAATTTGAAGAAAAAAAAATTGTCTTTGACAGTATTTAAATTCACCTGCTAATGTATTATCGAGTGTATTATACCAATTATTTTTGAAAAATTGCATGATAAATTTCAAAATGTAGGTTTTCAAATATATGGTTTTAAAAAAATATTCAAATGAAAACTGTGAGTAGATATATAGTTTTTTTTTTTTTTTTTTTTTTTTTTATTAAACGCCTACCTAAACTTTTCAGTTTATACAGCAATACTTATAATATTTATATGAATATAAATTTAAATAGAAATATCATGTTATTTAAATGAAATATCAATTTATCACAAATTTAATTTGAACGACTTCAAAAATTTCAATATGGTTCTCAGAGTCTCGATATTCATGTCCTTTAAGATACTTTCCATTGTATATGGTTTTTTAGTTTTCGCTTTGTCCAACTCACTTAACAATATAAACCTCTTATCACAAAATTCACTACATTTCCAGAGCAAATGATTTGCATCTTGCAACTCACTACCACACTTACACTCCGAGATATATAGTTTATAAATGTTTATTTGAACCTTCCATGGTGCAACACGCGTATGTTCATTGTCATTTTTAATCACGCACAAACTTTATTTTTCAAATTACTTTGTAAAATTTTATTTTCATAATTTTTTTGTTAACTTCATTCTTTCTTGTTTGAATAGTTTAACAATATATAACTATTATTATGGCCAGGATATATAGGATTATTCATAAGATACAAAACAATATTATCAATAAAAAAGGTATATTTGGTAATGCAGTACGGTATAGTAACTTTGGTTCTATAAAAATTTCGTTTTTGGTTTTAAATTTGTTTACTCAGCATTTACTACGATGAAATTTAACATTCACATTTGGCTGGAAAAAACTGATTTTCACTTTTTTTTTTTGTTAATTACTCGAAATAAACACAGGATGCAAGAGTTTCTTTTATCAGCAAAGTTGTGAAAAAAAATGAGTGAACAGCTGATACTTCATACGAGACTGACGTCATTACTGTGTTTGATAGGGAAAAAAACATGACAAGCACCAAACCGAAGTGACTTATCATTTTATCAAAATCACGAGAAAAAAAAAAATCGTCGTACCCAATTAAAAAAGTTTCCTACGAGTGTTCACGAAAACCACACCAAAAGGCCGTCGACGCGATAAAAAAAAGTTGTCCCTTCGATGTTTGACCAGGCATTTTCTCTCGAACGAGAAATCAAAATCGTGTTAAACTCGTAGGTACAACATAAGCCGAGCGTGCGCGTTCGCTCTCTGAGTAAAAAGCTCTACCGTCAACAACGCCTCGGAGCCTCCACTAACGACTCTTAACTCTTTAATCAGCTGTCGAGCTTACCCCTGTCACCCAGATTCTAAGCCCACCCCGTCAGTTCGATTCCAGATGTACTCCCCGAAAAATCGATATTCGTTTCCCCTTACTTAGCATCCACTTCCGGTCGAACCTTTGAAATTTCTTTCTTCGCCTACCAAACCGAGCTTTTCGTTTACTCTATCGTACAGTTTTTTTCAAAGTTGCACCCACAATCGAGGATTTAGTAAGTTTAGTTGATAAACTAATCGGCGGGGGTCTGGTCGAGCGCGCCTACGTCCCTGGGCCTATTGACGTAGGCGCTTTGTGGGCGTGGCCCCCTCCCCGCGCGCCGCACGCCGGGATCCTATATTTACATCGTCGTCGTAGTCGTCGTCGTCGTCGGTCATGCGGCTGCGATGCATGCGCGCACAGCAGCCTCGGCAGTAGTCACACTCTCGTAACGGTGAGACAGTCCGTCTCCGTCTTGCTCTTACTACTTAATGATGCGCCGCCGCCGGCTGCACGTTATATATTTGGATCTCAAAGCTGGTGCGTGCGCTTTTGTGTTCATTGCCTGCCCTCCAAAGATTTATTCGCCTCGCTTTTTACCATGGGAATTCGTGTGGGAGGATTTGGGATTTGAAGTCGGATTTTTGATGACCATGCAGATGCTTGAAACGCGAAATTTTCGGTCGTTTGGAGTATATACTTGGCACTGAGCGATATAACTTGTCAATCGTAAAAAAGTGTTTCAGTTCTTTGACAAAGAGATGACAGGTCGATGATGTTGTTAGTTATTGGTGATGGTAAAAACAAAGTAATCTTTTGGTGTAATGAAATGCACTATGAATCATTCGCTTGATGAGACTTTTTTTAATTGTAAAAGTGTGCATCAATTTAAAAATTTTACACTATTGGTCTTATTAACGCAGGGATGCATTATTTTTAAGTCAAGTGTGAATCGGTTTTGAGTATTTTAATTAGGATCTTTAGTTCGAAAATACATTTTTTTCAAACTCAGATAATTACTCAACTTAAAATCCGATATTCATTGTTTATGTTCATACATTATTAGTTATTATGTATGTAAATGAATGTATGAATATATAACAGTATAATTTACAACTATAGAAATCTATATTTAGCGAGTAAAGTAAAGAATCGATAATAAATGAAAAAAGTCCTATAGGTTTCTTTTTACCATTATTTATTGAATTAGGTCTTATTTCTACAACAACGAGAGATTTTATTAAATACTGTAAATCCTAGAAGTTCCCTGATTGACGTTATTCAAAAATTAATAATAATATAATTAGGTACGTCATAAAATTTTATTATGTGAAACGTAATAACTTTTCAAATGACGGAATAATCGACGGAGTAATTACTCCGCAGGCATTGTTATTACAATAAATAACCACGTAACAGTCTGTATAAAGTTCAAGGACGTATTTATACAAAAAACAAGTTTTATCAAATATATTTTTACTTGTATTTTTAATTGTATAAAACAATTTTAGTAATAGAGGATTTTCACTAAGAACAATTATAATGTTTACTAAAATGTTAAGGATAAAATGTAGGGAATCCTTCTAAATCTAATCTTAAATTTCAAATATTTTAATATTTTTTAGTTAATCTTTTTATGCATAGGAAATAAAGGATCTTTTTAAAACTAAAATTTTTCATTTACACTGAACAAATAATATTTAAATTTGATACTTCTAACTAAAAAATCTAAAAAACTTAAGGTACACAAATTTTTATTTTTTTGCAACGAAATTTTTTTATTGACTAGTAAAATCTGTTATTTAAATTTTTAAAAGTATTATAAAATTGTGTTTTAATTTAAATCTTATGTTAAATTTACCGTAAGATATTTGTAATTCGCACAATCCCAAAACTTGAAATTATTGTTAATTTTTATAAATAAAAATACTCACTAAACGTTGATTCAGAAGTATGCATAAATTGTGATTGTACGAAAATTTAGTGATTTATTTTTAAAATCCTAAATTTTATTTTAAGTCTACAATTAAAAAAGTATATATATATTTTTTAAAGTGAAGCATAACGGGGAAGTTCACGTAACCCGTAAATCCCTTTAACAGTCGGCACTGTAGTCATTAGTGAAATAGTCTCAGGTTTTCTAAGTCGACGCGGGAGGTCGAAACTATATACATCCGGACTTGAACTTCAAAAATAGATTTTCAATTTCAAATAGGTCAGAATAACACGCATCCTCAGATTTTCACGGTACGAGTATTTTTTTCATCTCGGAATTTCTCAATTTGTGAAAAAAATAAACAAACGTCTCGCTAAAGAAGATACTTTCTGCCGTTTTTGTTTTTGTCCACTCATCACAGCAGTAATTTTTTGATACTCCTTTTTTTATTATTATTTTTTTTTATTAAACCTGATTTAAATTAGTTGGGATCAAAAGAAAAATGGTTTGCAAAATTTATCATGCATTTAAATTCAAAATCACTAAAATCTTGAATCCGATTTCATGATTGAAGAGAAGATTAGAAAAAAGTGTCATATAAACTTTTTTTTTTTTTTCTTGGCTGATTAGAATACTCATAAGTGCTAGCGAACACCTACATAATTCAATTTTTTAAATCCGATGTTCGGAATCCAATTCGTTCTACTGAATCGTAGCAAACATTTATTAGAAGAAACACTACCTCATTCGAGTGTAAAGAAAAAATTTTATTTCAATAGACGTGATCCTAACAATGAACGCAACTACTTCCTCTTCCAAAATTGTGATTGAGAAGTTTTTTTATATTTCACAATGATAAAAAAAACTAAATAAAACTAAAATATATTCACATCAAAATTTATTTAAATGTTCGCGATGCCTACAATACAAACAATTTTTTCTTATATTTGACAATAATAAAAGATGCCAATATGGAAGGCGACCTCAAAAATAATATAATTTTAAACAACAATGAATCTTTTTAAAATTAAAAAATACAATGGTTGAATTCAAATAATATACTTCATCAGCTTGCTACATCATAAAGTTTTGATCATAATTAATTTTGAAGTAAATTTTTTTAGATTTTTAATAAGACTTTGAAAATATAAGTTTTAGGTTTGTTTATCTTCAAATTGTAAATAGTTTTTTCGTTTGCAAAAGAAAATTGTAATCATGCAGACGCGAGCGATATTTTACCAAAGAAAGGAAAAAGTTTACCGAACGGATTGACGTACGACACATGTACATGACACTCAAAGCTTGCGCGATACTTTTCACAACAACTTTTTTCCCTTTCAAGTATACTTGTTATAATTATAATTAATATTGAAAGATTATAGTTTTCATTGAAAAATAGAAAGTTGCCAAAAAATTACAATGTTTTGACGGACTTTGAAAATAAAAATTAATAAGAATTAAGAATAATTTAAAGCTTTAAAGCTTTTCTATTATTTTGACGGATCATTGAACACTTTTGACGTCATTCGGAACTTTAAATTGTCTTAGGAAAATGGTTTCAAAATGCGGATTTTAGCAATTTTGCGCGAATTTTGTTTTAATGATATTTTTATTAAAAAATAATAATTTATTATCATCATCATAATCAGCTAGAACGATTTTGTAAAATTCAACAAACTGACATTCTCTAATATAAAATATAAAAATAGTTCATAATTATGAGTTCTTAACAATATTTTAAAATGATCGAATTATGTTATAAACGTCGGTTCATAATTTTCGTCATATTAGCTGAGTAAAATAAAGAGAAAGTTCTATTTTTATTTAATCTTTAATGTCGAAAAGTTGAAGCTACGAACGCTAAAGAGGATTAACCGTAATGCAGGGAGATATTCCACTCAGAATTTAATTTGAATGATGAGAAAAGCGTGATAAATTTTTTAATGTCAGCTAAATAATTTGAATCAAATAATTGCTTTGCAGATTTTGTTTATTTAATAGAATTGAGTTAAGAAGAAAAATTTGTTTAAAGCTTAGAATTTTTCATAATTTTCAATCTTATAATGGCTAAAATTAGAATGTAACAGTCTGTACTCATTGACTTACAATATTTTAATAGATACTCGAATCACAAAAGCTTTGAATTTTCCTCATCGCGTATTTAATCAATTGAAAAATGTAGTGCACCGATTAAAATTTTCCTTTACAATTATGTGATAAGACAACAATATCAAACTTGAAAAATGCTTGATTTTAATAATGAAAATTTCCGATCCCTTTGACATGAATTTACTGATAATCTTGAATAGAATGAATTCATGATTTAGTGATGTAATGTTACATGAACATTATTCCGTCCGTAATCACCATAAAAAATAATTTTCCTTTTTATGTTTCAGGCTGATTGCTGGTGACTACGTGAGCGGAGTCACGGTAAACAAGCGCCGCAAAAATGTCATTGTCCGGCATCCCGGTATTACTAATCACTGCCAACGTCGGCAGTATTTTCGAAGAGGTAAAAATATGATTTTTACTTTTACTCTTTAAACTTAGTTTCGAATAGTACTAATTGAAATATACAGTACGACAAAATTTAAAGCATTCAATTTATGATTACGCAAACTGAATCGCCCGCGAGTACTATAAATTTACTAGTAGTTTGCACAGAGCGAACGCACCTATAAAACCGAAGGTAGGTCAAGCTCCTCGTAAATACAGAGGATTTAACACAAAAATAAAATTGAATTTATGGTTCGAGGATGGAACTATTTAACCAATTTATTATTTGAATTCATTTCTGGTGGAATTTTTGAAACATCAAAGGGGCCCGTATATTTCAAAGTTTCTTCAAAATCTGTTAAATTATCCGTTGATACGAGAAATTGTAATTATATTAGTTTATTTAAAAAAGATATTAAATCAAAATTTTTTAAATTTTAATAAGAAAGTACTTATTGATGAAATGTATATAAATTAATTATGTATTCAAGGACATTAATGTCCGTTGATGATGAAAATAAATAAATAAATAAATAAATAAATTTTTCGATAATTATTCGCAAAGTATATTTAAAATTGTACGCCACTAAGTTTTTCATAATCTTTGTTTCAGCCGGATGTTATGCTGAAACTATGGACCGAAGAATTTTTATCGGTTAGTATAACGAATACAGCTCCAAACAACCAAAAACTTATTAAAAATAGTCTTCAAATTACAATATTTATTATTTCCAGACGGTCGCGAGACTGGATCCAAAATTCGTAGCTTTACATTGCCAAGAGGTAGGCGGAAAAAACTACGCCGAGAGCATGAGGCACGTCGAAGACTTCGTTCGGTGAGTCACTAATTCAAATATTTTTACTCGATCCTGCCAAAAAAATTCCACTGACCACTATGTGTAAAAAGCACTATAAATTTCAAAAGCAGCGAGATCAAAGGGCGAGCCTCGAAAATCCCCAGCCCGTAACGGCTCGCACCCGACACCCCTTTTAATAATCAAATTTCCTCGCTAAGAGCAACAGAGTTTTTTCCTTGAGCTAATTCAATTTGAAACTACACCAAGACTAAACGTCCCTCGGGAGGTGTCCGAATTGATTTGTTGAACTTTATTGAGCTCAGCTTTTACTTTCGAAAAAACTTTTAACGTTAATAGAAAAAGCTTCATAAAGAGGTTCTAAATTTTTATCTGCTAACATTAAAAAACATTGAAACTTTGAGCTCGTTTTCTAGCGTGTTTATGTTCGAATAATTTCAATTGCTTACATGAAAAGTGAAAAAACTTTTTGATTCAAATCAAACGTCCTTGCTATTTTAAAAATTTTAATCAACACATTTTTCTTAGTCAGTTTCGTACGAATCGATATTTAAAGTCGCAATGCAGAGTATTTTAAAAGGATCTTTTTTTCTCTCTCTCTAATTGAGATGAATTATTTGTCGTGAAAGAGACGTTAGTGTCCAGACATTAATAACTTTCTTAATTATGCATTATTGAGGCGAAAGCTCAGTTTAAGTGGATTGATTTGTGACCAAGGTTTCAATTGAAGGTCTTGATAATTCATTCATGGGTGTTAAAGCGTCACCAATAAATTATGCATTCGCCAACGTCTAGTTTTGTCGCTAAATAAATGGCTAATTTCATTATTGAACTTAACTTAATTTTACTTATAAATAATTGACAAAAGTAATCTTAAATTAAAAGAAAATTCAGTAAACTTACTTCTGTTATTTAGTGCTTCTCTTACAACATTTTTCAAATCGTTCTTTCGATTTTTCAAAGTATTTGTTACGATAAAAATCATATTTTTATTACGTTCAATACTAGAAAAAAAATTCCATCCCTCTTTTTAAAGAAGAGCTCGATTCACATTGAAAACGCGAATCGATTCGACAGAAAGGAACCGCATTCAAAAAGTACACGTGATTTCCCCAAAGTACATTAGGTATAATATCGACTTCCTATACCGCCCGAAATACTCCTCACTGAAGAAATCTTTAAATTCAGCTGGCTTTTTTCCTGTTATCCACGAAAAATATCATACCCGAGCCATTCAACTTTTTACTTTTTATCTCGGCTTATGTATCCTCGATATCGATCTCGATCTAAGCTCTCCATCTGGCTTTTTTCTTCAATATAAATATACGCAAGCCTGGTTCGGGAGAAAAAATGCGGTGAATTAAAAATAGAAGCGATAATAACGTTTACACTGCATATAGTTTGTAACAGGTATTAGATTCTTCCCCCATGTGGCGATAGATAAAAGTGTAGCCACGAGGTCGACGGAAAAAAAGTGCTATATTGTGTCAGAGAGAGAGAGAGAGAGTTATTTAATTAACTCTTTTGATAAAATTCCCTTTTTTCATTTATTTTTTCGCCACTGTAGCTTTCAATTATATTTCTCTTTTACGCGGATAATCTAGTTTTAACTTTGAGTGGTACGATGTGGTTTCCATGATTTTTTTGATATTATTTGCAGAGAAAAATTTTTGCGCGCCTGTAAAAAAAATAATTCTCTGCCGTAAAAGTTTTATTAAAAATGTAATTACTGAGATTTTCTGAGGAAGTTTATTAAAAATTAAATTTAAATTATTCTTTGAACAAATCTTTACATAGTAAAATAAGATTTTTAAATAAAAAGTTGTGAAATTCATTAAAAACTTACTATTAAAAAAAAAAGGAAAGAGGTAGTAATAAAATTGATAAAACAGAAAATAGAATGAAAATGCACAATAGTATTAAAAGATTACTTGACATACTTGCCACAGTAAAAGAAGATTGTCAAGACTGTAAAAATATATATGTAGATGTTATAATAGATTTATCCTTATTACTTGTATATTAAAAATTTTAATTCAACTGAGAACATTTTTTTTCAGGTTGTTAATGAGCTCAGAGGAGCTGAGACTATTCGATAAAGTCAGAGTCTTCCTAGATGAGGATTTTTCTTCAGCTGAACATTTTACGGTACTTGAACTCAATCCATTTTATTAATTGAATATTTAGAAAATTTTCAAAATACAATAGATAATTGATAAAAATAACTGTTTCTAGTTTGAATAATTCAAATCACATCAATTGTTTAGCAAATAAATTCATTGTAAAAATTATACACAAATCATTGTGTAGAATTTTCAATGCAATTAATCATTCGTTCAAATGAAGGAACTATCGTGCATGATGAAAATAAAAATTATATAATCCGCGATCGAATCGCATTCGTTTAATCTTCCAGGCACTTGGGAATTTGTATTTCGCTCACGAAAGTCTGAAGGATGTATTGCTGTGGGACTTTAAAGGTACGAGCTTTTTTATTCAATCGATAATATCATTTTTATTCAACGTTTTCTTATTAAATTAAAATTCTTTTTATCTAAAAAAAAAAAAATTTTTCCAGAGTGCACATTTGTACCGGTAAACGGACGCGAGGTACACTCCGGGAACATCGAGGCGATCACGACCAAGGAGAAGGCCAAGTTTCCCCAGGACTTTTTCCCGGAGTGCAAGTGGTCGAGGAAGGGTTTCCTCAGGACAAGGTGGAGCATCAGCGGCACAGTATTTGATCTCATAAACATTCATTTATTCCACGACGCCAGTAATTTCATTGCCATGGAGACGGTAAGAGGATTTTTATGTTTCAAACCAAAGCGGCCAGCCGCACGATAGGGAGGGTTTAATTTCACTGGAGGTCCGCCAAAAGTGAATTTCAGGGAGCGACCGGGGGGTAATTGCTTTGCGGCTGAGGCTTATTTTCTGGGTCAATTTATTACATTGTTCACTCGATATTTATCGGGGTTTTTTGTTTTTCACTACGAGATTTAGACTGTATTGATCGAAGTGAAAGCAATCGTGGAATTTTTAATTTCATTTACAAGTAAAATTATTTTATAAAATGATTAAGTAAGTCAAGTTTACAATAAATCTATAAATAAAAATTTTTTCTTTCCACGAGGTTAATTGATTAACAGAGCTTAAATTTAATCCTGACAACCGAAGGGAAAATTGATCACAAGGTGATACCACTCCACTATTTTCATCTTTTCCAGCCTTGAAAGGATTTCCTTCAACTCAAAAGGGTTGATCCTCTTACGCTATAAGCGGATCTGCCTTTGAAATAATTAGTGATATTTTTTTGCAAAAATAGATTATTGCAAAGCGTGTAAAAGTTATAACTTTAAGTTTCGAGATTTGTTATGATTGCTCTCCTGGATTTACACAAATTAAAGATAATTTATAAATTCTTAAACAAAAATTTTTTTCAATACCTTATGAAAAATTAGCATTTTTAACAATGTATAATATTTTTATACATGATTAATCTTTCGTTGTAACAATATCTTATTCAGACAATAAAAAAGCACAAAAAAATAAAACTACGATTGCAACATGAAAGAAAATAACATAATTACTAGCAAATAGTGAATAGTGATGTCTATTGACATAAGAACACTCATTATTGAAAGAAAATTTTCATTTGAATTTACATGGTAATAAAAAATATCGATGATTCGTACAAATATTTCTGAATATAAAAAAAAAGGTAATAACAGTCGCAATACATGGAAACAATGAGAACTTTTGAAAATATATGACATGAATTAGTTTTTAAAATTGAAAAAAAATGGTTACAGTTTCCTTCGGTGTACAGCAAAACGCGACGAAGAGCGTTGGAGCACACGCTGGACAGGTTTCACAACGACCAGTACCCGAACGCGCCCTACTTCCTATTCGGGGACTTTAACTTCAGAACTGACACGGCCGGTGTCATTAAGGTAACACTTACTTTTTTTTCTATCATTTTCTGCAGTCATTATAAGGCGTTAGCATTATTGTTAAATGAAAAAATATTTATTTCTACTAATGTGGAGTTATTTTGTACGCATTAGAAATTAACGGCAGACACACGGGAAAGCAAGCAATCGAATAAGGGAAGCCTGTCGAAGCTGCAGTTCCGGAACGAGAGCGACGATCTCATTTTGACTCTCGGCAAAAAGGAGTTCTCGCACCACGAGCACCAGCAGGTCTTCGTCGAGAACAGCGGTCAGTGGGTGAGTCTCATTCTTCTTTTTCTTCTTCGCTCATTCCATTCAACTTATTTTAAACTTATTAACCAGATGACAGACAAAGTTGACAACTAGTAATGAAATTTTTTTTTAACGTGACTATAACACACCAAAATTAATGTAATCAAATTTCACAGAGTATTTTGAAAGTTTTTCCTGATGTGAGCAGTCCAATAAAATGTAAAAAACGTAGGAAAATAAGAAAAACAGGAAAAAATTTTTAAACAAACTTTCTTTAAAAATTCGTTTTTCTCTGCGTGAAAAGATATCTGGAAATAAATTAACATAAAAATTTCAGTTTATTTTTTAGTTTATATCAAGTAATTTCTTTTTCAAGTCTTGCAACTTTCTCGTTTTATCTTAAAAAAAAAAAAAACTAAGTTTACTTTAATACCAATGAAAAACGTGTATTTTGATATGGGAACAATACATTTTTTAGATTGTCTGTCTTTGAATGATCTTATAAAAATCCTGTCTTTCAGGTTCGATTCCCTCTTACATATAGTTTCAGATTAGTAGTACTTTTCAATATTTTTCTGAATTACACTGAAAGGATACAATTTTTTGTTTCTTTCCGGCAGAAGAGTAAAAAATTTGGGTTTCTTGTGTATCTTATTTTTAACAGCAGAAGTAAATTTCCAAAAAAGTTGATCAATCAAGAAACCGGTTTTTTCTAAATAATTTATCATTTCATACAAGTTTCTTACGTCATATTTTTTTCAAACTGTTTTTGTTAACAGACGTTAAAAAACTCTATCAAAATAGAAAAAAAAAAAACTTTTCTAACTAATATTTGTTAAACAGCTACGGGAGTACGACAAGGAGCTGGGTGACTTTGACGGTAGGCTGTTCGAGTTCCCGATAAACTTCGTCCCGAGCTATCCGTTCGAGGAAAACGTGAAGGAAGGCACGAATTACATGCAGACCCGGGTACCAGCGTGGTGCGACCGGATTTTACTTAGTCCAAGTGCAAAAACACTAGTCAAAGACGTGAGTATATTTCATCTTTTTTTTTTTTTTTCAACCAAGAATTTCGAATAATATTGAAAAATTTATAAAAACTGAAAATAAATAGAACCAACGCGGTCGGTTTGCTTTTGCCGAGGTATAAAATACTCGTACGAAAAAGAGAGTTGAATCACGTGAAAATTTAAAAATAAACCTCGACCGGTGGGATAATATTATCGCGCGGGAACTACGTGCTGCATGCCGCTGTGCAGGCTTGAATACACATATGCGAGAAAGCAAAATAAGAGTCAATCGATAGGCTAAATGTGTAATGATTCACTTAGTAGGTTAACTATGTTGTCAGATGATAAACTGCAACACTCTATTATTAGATTTTTTTTCTACCGTACCCTCTGGTATGATACTTTTTTCTAATACTTATGAAAAAAATGTATAAAACTTGAATATTTTAATGTCTGTAAAGTAATATAAAATAGTATATTTAAGGGAAAATTATTTTAAAAAGTTTTTTTATAACTACAGAAATTGTTATAAAAAAGCTCGCGTGTGTAAAAATAAAACTAAATACAGTTTATTTTTCTTTCAGATATCGTCATCCGATGCCATCGATTACGGCATCATCGGACCATTGACCTGCATGGGTGATCACAAGGTACGTTTCTTCAAAATAAAACCCACTGAATTCCCTCTAATTAAATTAATAGAATTAGTAAGATAAAATATCTAGTATAGTTACATAGAAAAAACTTACACTATAAAAAAAAAATTAAAAAAACCCAAAAAAGTTAGACAAACATTGTGTGTTTTCGAAAAAAAAAAAAAAAAAAAAAAAAGTTATTCTGATGGTGAAATTTTAATATTTGACTGATTATATGGCTGCAGCCTGTTTATCTGGAGTTTCGAATGAATATCTAAAGCGTCGTCGCTAAGGTACCTATTTCTCAACCTCTTTTTTTTCATACCTATAGTCTGATTTTCTTCTTCCTTATTTTTATTTTTTTTTTGTACAATTATATTTGTTGATTATCCATCATTTAGAAGTTTGACCGTATTTTTCTCATCACTGTTTCATTAACTGAATATATTTCCCCCTTTTTTTGTATTTTGTTGTATAATAATTATAAAACTGCATTGAAAAAAAAGAAAGCTCGGCAGTTGATTTATTAAACACGAGCCAGTTTTTCTCTCTTTGTATATTCCCCTTTTTACTTCGTCGATCGTATCGACCCGACACATTTCTGCTCGATGGTGTGCCCATGTCGACGTTTCATCCCCCCTTCCACCTCTACATTATGTCGATATTATATGCGCCTATCATCCCTGAAAATAATCCTTCGCTCGTTTGAACCCCTGTCGTTATCGTTTGATTCATCACTGTGACTTTTTAATATTTTTTTTTCTTTTAAACATTGAAAAAAAAATTATTTTTCATTCTTATTTAAAGTTTATTTATTACTTTTAATTATGAAAATATCAATGTAATTAATAAAACTAGATTTCCTATCGTAAACAGTGAAATAATTGTATATAATAGGGCATACATATATTGTAAGCCAGACTCATTTAATAAAAAAAATATCAAAAATTGTATTGGTAATAAAAGTTTTTTAAATAAAAATATACTGTATAGAGACTCGAAAAACATGGAGCTCGAGTAGTATTTTTTTTTTTTATACCAAAAAATGTAGCATTTCATCAATCATTCCGTCTCATTGGCCCTTTTAAGCGGTCTACTACAAGGCTGATAAGGCATTTTTTTTACTTTTTTATTTGTTAGCCTATTTTAAAAAAATTCGAACTCAAAGACATACACGGACAGAAAAAAAAACAGGAATTTACTGTGGTAAGCTAACACGAAAAAATCGTGTGTGAACCTTACGCAGAAAAAATCCTAAGCGCTACGTAAGAGAGCCAATCAAAATCACTCTGGTCACACCTGATTGCCTGATTGGTTCGGCTACAGTAGCGCTTAGGATTATTTCTGCGTAAGGTTAACACACGATTTTTTCGTGTTAGCTTACCACAGTAAATTTCTGTTTTTTTTCTGTCCGTGTAGCAGTTCGAGATCTCTAAAACCATGCATTTTCTTTGTTAACTTTAAAAAAATATCTATGTTTTTGGATCCAATATAAACAAACATGACCATGTATTATTAAAATTTTCTAAACCAAAAAATGCATTTAGAAATCTTAATTTTACATGGTCAAGTTTATTAAAATTGGGTCATAATAAATTTTTTTCCATCCAATCATTAAAAAAAGAACAAAAAAATTACAAGGGACCAAAGTTCTCCAACTAATATAGGCTTTGAACACAAATTTTTTAAAATAGGCTGAAAAATAAAAAAAGTTCTTAAAACAACGTATAGACCATACTGTGGAACGCTTGATGACTTACTTCAGCTATTGGTATAAACAAACTATTTCCAAAATTTCATCGACCCATTTAATCGATGTTAAATATTTTATCCTGCTCCATTATATTATTATTTGATACAGCTATGATAATTTTAAAATACATTTTACAGTAGAAAATTAGTGAACTTTGTCATGTATTGTCACATTTCTTCCTGAAAATGTTTAAAATTAGTAAACAAAGACTCATTAGAAAAATAAGAAATCTGTGATTGTTAAAAAACATAATCTAATCTTAGATTCACGGGTAACATCTTTGCCAGCTCGTTTATCATGCTTCGAATAATAAAACGACATGTGACTGAACGTAACACGATTACGACGAGGGTGGTCACGAACGTACATGCCATAAAAATTCCTTAATCAATCGATTCATTCGATTATACAAGTACGAAAATCAATTAAGTCGTTACGATAATTAACCACTTTCTTATCTAGTTGTGTTAGTTGAGATTTGCTTGTTTTACAATACTCCCCTTCATTGATCTGAATCAATCTCGTTTTTTGAATTAGTCACCCAAATTAGTTCAACTCTCATTTATTTGCATGAAAAAAAAAAAAAAAAAATTTAATTAAGGAATAGTATCGATAAATCACGTGCTTTTTGCATAGAGTATACTTGCAGCATAGCTAGGTCATAGATTAAAAAAAAAAAGAAAAAAGTAACAGTAATGATAATGATATTCAGTTACAAATTGAAGTCACATAACTTCGAAGCCATTCATTCTATCGCACACACTTGTTGACACACTTTAGAGCTAGACAAAAACCCGACCCAAGTGCGTGGATGTGTGGATAGGTGCAGAGCTCTTTGAAAAGGCTATCATCCGATGCAGTAGCGAGAAACAATCGTCGCGGCGCGCTTTTCTCATCACGCTGCACCTTTGTCGCGCTTGAATTATCATGGGCTGCTTCCTAATGGTAGACTTTTCAGAGACGTCGAGATGCCAGACTATTTTGTAAAGAACAATCTTGTGAAATATTTTAATAAAATTAATCGTTAAATAAATAATGAAAAAGGTACGCTTGAAATTATTTAACAAAAGTCTGTTTTTTCCTAAAGTTCACAAGATTGTTTTTTTTTTTTTTTTTAAACGTAGATCATAGATACAATTTTTTCAAATTTAAATTTAAATCATCATTTTTAAAAGCCCAAAAAATCTTCCGTGAAGAATAGAGTGTTTGTATAAAAAATAATTTTCTTTGAAAACTCGATTCTTCGTGGAAACAATAACTTTGTAACCAAGCCCTCAAAATCCAAAGCATCATAACCCTCCCGTTATTATTTATAGTTTTATTTTATTTTATTTGTTTTTGTTAATTTCATGTGTGTTTTTTCACCTCCCCGCAGCCGGTCTACCTGAGGGTTAAGCTCTTCTCGGACGCAGGTATGATTAATTGCTGCGAGTCCGCGAATCCCGAGCTATACTGCTTCCGCGTCCCGGAGAGCTACTCCGAGCGTCGTCGGCTCCTGCAGTCCGCCACCACCGCAACCACAAGTCCCCCGCTGCAAGCTGATCCTGGCTGCCGTAGTTGTGCCGCTGCTCGCACCGCATCATCTTCCGCAAACAACTTCCTGCATGCTGCTCCCCTCCAGCATGATCCCTACACCCCGGACAGCATGGACAGTCCGAGTCCCAGCGCGATCCCCGCGAGCCTCGCCCAGACCCAGCAGCAGCCCAAGGCGGTCTCGCCCTCCCTCCTCAAGTCCAAGCTCGAGCTCCTGCAGAACAGATCCTCCTCCAACTCCGAGGCCGAGGACGAGACCTCGACCGACTGGAGCCCGAGGAAGAGCCGCAGCAACAGCGACGTCTCCTGGCAGCGCTCCCACCTGCTCACCCGCGCCTGGCTCCAAGGCAAGGGCCACCAGGCCTACCACTCCTTCTCCAGTACTCTGCACCGGGAGTCGGCCCCCGAGCAGATGGCCAACGTCGTCATACCCAGGATCGCGATCATAAACGCCAGCAACTTCGAGTCCAACGCGAGCTCGGTGCACCTGCACCACGACGACCACTGCTCCAAGAAGACCAGGAGTTCCGATCAGTATTTGGACACCTGGTACACAAACACCAGGACGAGGAGCCTCAGCGAGGCCGACTCCCCGGCCACCGTCACCGTCGAGGAGAACGACGACGCCGAGAAGCTCGAGGAAGAGGAGCAGGAGATGCTCGAGGAAGACAGGGTCGTCAAAGACACCTCCAAGCCCGCCGTAAACGTTACAGCCTCGAAAAATACCACCAGGAGCAACTCTATACAGAGCCAGGAAGCCAACGTCAGTCTCAAGCTCAAGGCTTACAACAAAGTCACCGAGAGGTGCAAGCGCAACATCGTCGAGAAGCGAGGACGATGCGAAAAGTGCTGCGTGCTCTCGTGATAATTTAATTTTGATATAAGTGCGCGCGGAGAACGATCAAACGGATTTTTAATTACTCGTATTATGCAGTGGTATGCAGTGCGATTTAGATAATCAGTTTTAGCGAGCTTTTTATTCGTTTTGAATATAAATTGTAAAATTTGTGGTAACTGTAGTGAAATTTTTTCGAGATATCGGTTTATATTTTATGAAAAGAAGGTCGTTTAAATTCGTCGTACAAATTCACTTAATGCGATGCTTTTGCAATCCGATGAACAGGAATTTATGAAGTTTTTTTTTGAACGCGTATTCCATTTTAATAATTTTATCGTAATATAAATAGTGATAAGATCGTTGTCTCGAAAGTTGGGAGTAAAAACACGATTTTTAATTTGCGGCTATTAGTGAAATAAGATGAAAGTAAATTCTGTTACGACAGTTGCATTTTAAATTAGTAATTAGAAATTTTATGACAAGAAGTGAAAATAATTGACTTTTTATATTATCAAAAATTAATCAAAAAACTTTTATAAGTAAGAGTAATTGACCAAGAAAATTTTTTAAATCCTTTTATAACTTTTAAATTTTTATAAGCTGTAAAACTAATTTTTTAGTTTATTTTTGAAAAGATTTTAGAATTGTCTAAATTAAAAATTATGCCATTTCTTTTTTTAAAGTAGATAGTTTTTATTTTTATGTTGAGATAACTAAGAATCGTAATAATTCGTTTTTATCGAATCAAATTACGTTGCAAAACTTTGAAATTCGAAATTCGTGTGTAAAAAACTTGATTATTTTGACTAGTAATTTTGGACCCTCTTGTTAATTTTAAATTGTTTTTATTCAATTTAAATAATTTATCCGAGTAACTTTTATGAATATCTGATGTAATTAAAACGATATAATGGATTTTATAATGAAATACAAAGTATTAATTTTTACGAATGGATATTCCGTTATTTTAAAATAAATGAGCTGAAAAAAATTAAAGATTTTTGAAGGGTATGAGATTTTATATTGTAATGCAAAAAAGTTTTTTTTTTTATGAATCATAGCAATCTTAATCTTATGATTTTAATACACCCTTAAAAAGGATTTTAGGTTCCTGAGATGCAGCACATTTAGTTCTGCCGTTAAAGTATTACATATTACCATAAAAATTATTGAATTGTTGTTGTTTGTTTGTGAAATACGTAAAATCATTGTACAGATTATATATGCTACGCAGTAATATTATTACAATTTTGAAGAATGATTATTCTGTTGAAAAGAGGAAAAGAAACTCAGCTTATTACAGATTTTTTGATAAAACTTGTTTACGAAAAAAATAAGAAAATTGAGATTTAAATCAAAATTATCTGATCTGAAACCTTCATAAATAGTCAAGGTATTGAACTGTAATATTATTTCGAAATCATAATTAGTGAATAAATTAAACTTAAATATTTTTATGCTTCAAGACCCAAAAAATTATATTAAAAATAAATTCCAATTTAAAAATAAAAAAAATTAAATTTTTAACTGACTAAAAATTTAAACAAGTTTTTTTATAATTATTTACTATAAGTAAACATCGAAAAACTCTTATAAAAGTGAGTATTTTTAAGAAATTTTTTACGCCAACGTTAATAATAAAAATAATAATATTTTTTATAAATATTGAACATATAAGTATAAATATTAAAAATGAATAAAGTATAAAAAATAATTTTTGATATATACTTATTGAAGAAGCGTTAAGTTGTACATAGTACAATTTAAAAATTTTAATAGTAGCATTTTTAAGTTTTATACGTAATAATGGTCTACGACGATTATGGGATCTTACTGCCAAAGTTAACATGAAAAAGAAATAAATTCTACAAACACTGGTCATAGTTTTGACAAAAACCCAACTAAAAAAAAAGGTGAGAGTACAAGTAACTTTTGCAGCTTCATACTATTTTATAAAATTTTATTGAAATAAAAACAAATAAAAACTGCCAAAGTTGAATATTCTTACCATTGAAATAATTTCTAAAGTTCTTCTTCAACTCAAAATTCATTTTTTTTTTATTTGACATCTAGCTTCCGATAAAATATACCGTTGTAAACGAATTAACTTATTGACTTCAAAATTGAATAAGAAATTATCAAAATTTTCTTACAAGCTTATTTAAAATTTTTGAAAAGGTTATTGAAATTTTATACATTGTAAAGTCAATTTGGAAAACGTTATTTTTATCGTAATCCTATGGGATACAACAAGACTTAAGATCCTGAAATCCAGCGAAAACATGAAAAATTCAAACATTAAATTTAAAAACTAATTTTCTGTCAATGTTTTTTTAGATTCACAAGCTATAATATCTTGCCAACTACAGTGATGCTCGCTTTTATAAGTTTTTCTAAAAAAGCGAATAAGTTAATTCATAATTTACGGATTAAAAAAAATTAGTAATATTATCTGGTTAAATTACTTGATAAAGTTAATAAAAGTAATAACGAAACTTAGCCAGTGAAAGTCCGAAAACAAAATACTAAATAGTAACGATAATATTTTTTTGTAAATAGTTTCATAGTCTGTACACAAGTGCGCAAATATGTAATCCAGCATACCGCAAACTATAAAACTATAAAGTTTTAAAATTTTGTACGTAAAGTGAAAAAATCTTAGTTTTATATTACGTGAAGCAAGAAAACGCCCCAATCTTCCCGTCAAACATCCTAGAGCTATCATTATTGACTGTATCTATTAATGTCATATTGTACAAATAATCAGAAGTGTAAATAGTCCTTAACACATGCCGTAAAAATTTGTGCATGCGAAGTTACACGCAAATTCCTTCGATGTAAGTACGCGTAGAATTTAATTTACATATAAATATTATTTATACGTATTGCAATGATTATTTGTTTACAAATATAATCACATACTTTTTCATAAGATTTTGATTTATTTTTTGTTTTTATTTTGATTTGTTTATTTACCATCCAAATTATTGTTATTTTACAAAAATTAATTTTGCGAAAGCTTATCAAATCATGAGTGTATATCATTTTCTGAGCCAATTTTTGTTATTTTATTTTATTTTTATTACAATATATTTTAATATTTTTTGCTTATTTTCAGTTTACGCATTTTTATCGATTTTTATTATCCTACTAATTTTTTTTTTTTTTTTTTGTAATGATGATTGAAGTAAACATTAACCAGTATTATTTTAAAATAATTATATTAATTTTTGAGTGAGTTTAAGTATTATTTTTGCTAATATGATGTAGTTTCATTGTTAGTTAATTTTACAAACGTAGAGCTTTAAAAATGTCTTAGCATGTCTTTTACGATATTATAATAAATTAAATTTTTACTCTCAAAATCTAGCAGATCAAAGTGTTTTTTTCGTCATAAATATGTACATAAATTAATTCATAAAATATATTAAGTACGAATTTATTTAAATAACTATTTCATTTTAGTACAGAAACAATGTAATGAGTATTTCTTTAAACTTTCTGATTGGCAATTTTTCATTGAAAAAAAAAAAAAAAAAAAATATTAATAATAATAATAATTTAGTAATTTTTCTGGAAACAAAAAACTTTAATCTGCTGTAAATAATAAAATATTCTTGAGAATGAAACACTCAGTTGGGACTTGGTTGGTTTTATCTTCTTTAATCGCAGATCCATGGGAGTCCCTGGAATCAGTGGCCGAGAGCCAGAGGATCCTGGAATCTCTGACGACCAAGCAGCAGCAGCAGTCCGAGAATGGCGGCGTGACCCGGTACATTCACATGAAGCACGCCGACTCCACGGTCAAGATCTTCCGCGAGACAACCGTCTGACTTCACTTCATACGGTTCTCCTCTTTATCTTCCTCCAAGTAGCAAGTAATTTTATCGTATATTATTGAATGGTTTGCTCGAATAATAAAAAAAATAATAATAAAATAAAATAAGAAAAAAAGATATGCTCTCGTTTGGGCTGTGCGACCTTTTGCTGTGCGTGCGCTTGAAAAGACGCTGCACATAAACGTATTGACGTATTGTTTAGGCAGAATAAAATTTTAATGAAAGAGTGAGGATTACTTTTTTTTTTTCTTCGCTGACATTCCGTAAATTTTTTTGTTTCAATTGTGTTAATTGTATAAGTTTACTTGGCACTTTAATTATTTTATAAATATTACTAACTGATGAAAAAAGTAATGAAGAGTACTTTTTTTGTTTATTTGATTTTATGTCAACTCATCTTATATGAAAATTTAAAGTTGATACCTTAATAATTGATGAACTGAGTTCACTCTTTCATTAGTATTATTTCCATACATTCGCAGTGTTCTATAAATTAATTTAAAATTAATTTTTAAAAACTCACTTGTCTTCTCTTTAAATAATAGTATTGTGATTTTAAAATTTCTAGTTAATAGCGTACTCTTTTGAACGAAAAACTCATCAACCTTGGATGAATGTCCAGTGTGTTACTTAATTTTCATATAGCTAAAATAAAAAAATTAAAATAAAACAAACTGATAGGAAGAACTAAATTGATTAAAAAATGCCATAAAAGTTATTTAGTGTATTGTAGAATATGAATGTCGTAAAATATAATGTTATTAAAAGCTGTGTATCTACCAAAAATTTTCTTGTTGAATTGTGTAATATTATTTCATAAGAATCCAACATTTTATATGAAAGTGTTGTCTCTATTTTTTAATAAAGTGGAGGATTTTACAAAAAATTTCATAAAAAAAAGAATTTGTCTGTGAGTATATTCTTTTTAGTCAAATTAATATACTCGAACGATAGTAAATTTTTCTTCGAAAAAAATTGAAAAGAAAAAAAAAATTGATGAAAAGAATGACAAAGCTTTTGTAACCTCGATGATTTGATACAAGGTAAAAAGATTTTATACAAAATTTTTCTGTGGGGAACTCAAAATTATATTTTGGATTCAATATATCTTTTATTGTATACATACGTAAAATAACGATTTCAACTGTCAAAGAAAAATAAATTTTTTAACTATCAGCCTTTAAAGTACAAAATAATTGTTATAATTTTGAAATATTTACATGAAGTCCACTGTTTCAATTGTATTTTGCTTTGAAAAATATCTACTAAAAATAAGAGAAAAATATGTGTATTGTCCATGGTTTTTAAATTGATTAAAAGTTGATAAGTTTTTATCGTATTTAAAATGTTATATAGAAATACTATTCTGGTATTTTATATGAAAAGGAAATAATCCAAATTTAGTAAACGGCATTTATGCCCATAAAAAAGAAGTTTTTTTTACGTAAAAAAAATTACATATATTTAATTTAAAAAATATTTTTCATTAAATTAAATAATTTTACGAAACTATATTCAACAACATTCTTAACTTAAATGTTTTTCAAACTGTACGTTGAAAAAAATTAAATTTATTTTAAACAAAAATAAATTAAATCAACCTGCCAGTTACGTGGACAATCTTTCATATCAGTATCATAAGAGAAATAAAATATTTTAAATAGTTCCGAAACCAAGCATAATATTTGAAATTATATTTATTTTAGTTTTATGGTTTTGTATTTAAAAAAAAATCATAAAACTTTATTTAAATTCTTGGCTGCATTGCAAGTACTTAAAAGAAAAAAATCAATTCTCTAAGAATTAAACTCATTTCATGAAATAAAGAAGTGATGATGTGTTAAATTTCTTTAATATTATATTTAGTATTCTTTTTTAATGTCGTACATAATATACAATTATTTGAAAGTTGTTCAAAGAGATCGTAACTTCCAAATAATTAAATATTATAATAATACATTGTTAAACATTAAATAATTCGAATATTTTTCTATCTCAATTTTGAATTTTATTCGAAATCTTGCCCATACAAGACCGTTTAAGAGAATTTGATTCATTATTATTGAATTTTAAAAGTACATAAATAATGTGCGTATTAACAACTTCTATCTTTACAATGAAAAAATCAAGCAGTTTTATAAAACTTTTTAAAGTTTTGTTAGACCTTTTTCATCGAATTTTCAGTGTAAGTAAAAGTTATACTACAGTAAGAGGTCATTACCCTATTGTAAGACGTATGTATGTATGTATGTACTAATAAAAAATAACTGCGAGTATAAAAATGTAGTGTACCCATTCAATACTCTTAAAAATATTAAATTATTGCTGTTCTGGGTATAAAAATGGATGTTAGAAAAGTATATTATTAAGTATAAGTACTTATACATTTATAATGTATGTATGTACTAGCTTGGAAGAATTCCGACTGAAGATTAAAAAAAATTACGTTGAGAATCTCCATAGTGACGGAAATTCCTTTATCAATTCATGATTTTTTTCAAAATAAATTTCAACTGAATATATAATATTTGTCATTAAAAAATATCAAAGGAAAAAAAAAACTAATCGTAACCATCCGTAAATAAATTAAAACAAAAAAATGAAGAATTTTAAGATAATAAAATATTGTAAATTGAAAAAAATGTTTCAATGTTTACTGTTATTGTTTAAAAAAAATCAAAGTACCAATTTACTTTTAATATGAATTTCAAAGTACTTAACAATAGTAGAGTTTAAGTATCTCAAAAGTTCAAGTTCCTCGAAAAAAATCGAGTTTTAAAACCTTTTAAAAAAAGTCAAAAGCTCTCGTACCAGAAATGTTGTGATGAATATGTATTATTATAATTATTGTAATTTTTCTAGTCTATAGTTTACCAGTTTTCAAAAATTGCGATTTGCGATAAAACAACATAACATTAAATAAATAAACTTGATTTCCCTGCCCAAAAAATGTTTTTTTATTTGTAAAATATTGCACCTTCGGAACTTTACTTTATTTTATTTATTTATTTATTTTCATTTTAATAAATATCATTTTAAATGTTTTATTTGTAAAAAAAATAAATATGTTTAGTAATAAAATAGGTCTTTTTTTTCTTCATACAATTTATTTTAGAGACCCTTGCTTGATTGAATTTTAAAATTGCATCTTGAGTATTAACTTAAGTAAAACTTAAATGTATTTTTAAAAATTCTAAGTACAAAGCTACAGAATACAAAGTGGATGTACCAGTCAATAACACAAATGAACTGATAGAACCGTTAAACTAACAAAAAAATTTTTAACAGAAAGAAATCGCACGGTTACTCGAAAAACTATATAAGAGTCGCATTAAAATGGACTTTCATTACAAAGATTTTTTTTTTCTCGGTTTCAAAATTTAATTTTTATAAAATTTTCAAAAAAAATTAAAGATTATTAAATAAAATATTGTTGATCATTGATTTTGACGCGTAAAGAAGTATTCATTTTTACGAGTTGTGCAAATAAATTTTATAACATGAAAATTTATAAAAAAAGAAAATGCAAAACAAATAATTGAAATATTAAATTTTTCTTATAGACATCATGCCATGATGTTATTTTGTTGAAGCTACCAGAGCTTGTTCTAAGTCAGCAATTAAATCTGTTACAGTTTCAAGTCCAACAGATAGACGAATAAGCTGATCGTTGATGTTGAGCCTAACTCTCTCAGCTTCTGGCACGGACGCATGAGTCATAACAGATCTAAAATTAATTATTTTTTTCAACGAAATATAATAACAAAGACATGCAATAAAAAAAAATGTAATTACAAATTAAAATAAAAAATAAAAATTACCGTATATCTCGGAGTATACCCCCCCCCCCCCCCACCTTCCCGGAAGCTCTCAAAATTGTCCTTCAAAATTTAGGGGGGACGGGGTTTATAGGCCGGGTATAGACTTTTACAAGAGTTATACGCCGAGATATACGGCAATTCATCTGTGAATTTTTTATATCAGTCAATTGCTTTTAAAAACTTACGGTAATTCTGCTAATGACTCGTATCCTCCAAGTGATTCAGCCAAGAAAAAAACTTTTAAAGCTTTGAAAAATTTGTATGAATCTCCTTTATGATAAAAAGAAATCATGCCACTATGACCAGATGTTTGTTTCAAAGCAAGTTCATGCTGAGGATGTGAAGGTAAGTCTAAAATTATACAAGATTGCAAATAACTTATAATTCTCATCCCTAATCACTTTCAAAGAATAATTCTTTCTACTACGAGTAAAATAACTTACAAGGATGCAGTACTTTCGTTACTAGGGGATGATTTTCTAAAAACTTAGCAACTGCTAAGCCGTTTTCCATGTGTTTTTGCATTCTTAGTGCTAGAGTTTTTAGACTTCTATTGACTAGTGCACAATCATAAGGGGATGGAACTATACCCATAGCTTGAAAAGTATAAATAAAAAATAATCAATTTTTTTAAGTTTTAAAAAACTCACGAAAATAGAATATTTACCATTTTGATTAAACCTTAAAATTTGTTCAATATCATCTCGTTTAGTTATTGCAGCCCCCATTATAACATCTGAATGACCATTCATATATTTTGTTAAGGAATACATAACAATGTCTGCTCCAAGATCTAACGGTTTCTAAAAAAAAAAAAAAAAAAAAAAAAAAAAATTAACAAAAATTAGAAAACATATACATTAAAATTGAAAAAAAAATTTAATTACTAACCTGGAAGTAGCAAGTTAAAAACGTGTTGTCAACTACAGTATAAATATCCGGTCTCATAGTTTGGATTTCCTTGCAAATAGTTTTGATGTCGGCTAGTTTTAGCGTTGGGTTGGTTGGACTTTCTATCCAAATCATCTAAAAATTTATTGTTGTTTATAGTTTAATACTATTTATTGAACATCAAAACTAACTAAGAAAATGTATTAAAGTATTTGAAATATTAAAGAAAAAAAATCTATTTCTGAATTGCAAACCTTAGTATTCGGCCGAATGGCTTTCAAAAAATTTTTCGTATCTACGGCATCGACGAATGATGTCTCGATATTTTGTCTTGAAATGCATCGTTGAAAGAGTCGATTTGTGCCACCGTATACATCATCTCCGCAAATAATGTGATCACCCGATTTTAGTAAGCTCATCAAGGCAGTCGTAGTACCTAGTCCCGAAGAAAAAACAAGACCATTTTTTCCATTTTCCAGGGCAGCCAAGCACTTTTCTAAGCAGTTTCTGCTTGGATTTCCACTTCTGCCGTAGTCGTAGCCCTAATACAATGTATAAATAAATAATTTATATCAACCCCAATAACTGGTATTTCATTGTTAAAGCTGAGGATTTTAAAATAATCTTATATATTTATTATATTATAATTTTAAACAGTTTCGAATAAAAAAATATGTTCGATAGAGTTGAACGCAACAGATCAGGATGTTTAGTCTAGTGATTTCCATCCGTAAATAAAAAAATTTTTTTTTTTTTCATAGAGAATCTTTTCAAAAGATATAGGGTGAATACTTAAATAAATGAACGTTTAATTAAACATTAGTGTTTCTCAGCTTCTAGTTGTGAAAAATTTCGAAAAAAATTTAAAAAGTGTGAAGTCTATTTCACATGTGGTTTCCCGTTATAACTGTAAATATTCATTCTTACTCGATGCTGCCCTGGTGCATCTTGACGAAATGTTGTTGACATAACAAGAGGTGGCACAACTGCTCGATGACTCCATTGTTCAGGCTCTTGCCCTGCATGAATAGCTTTTGTTGCAAAGCCTTTTTCCGCCGACATTTTTAAATATTATCTGAAATAACGAAATAAAATAAAAAAGTTTACTTTGGATAAAATGTAATTTAAAAATGATATGCTTATTATGATAAAGTTAATTTCAGCAAAAAAGTTAAATCAAATTATGCTATTGTATGAATGTGTTAATTTAAAAAATTTCTGTAACTATAAAAAAACTATTATCGAAATGGAAAAGTTTGACTTGAAAAAAAAAACATTTTAAAATTTAAAATTTTTTAATTTATTGAAGTATAATCCACCAAAAATTTTGGTTGATAATGAAAATTAACAATTTTATCTAATTGAAGATGTCCTTGGTTTTTATCATCATTTACATGCTCTTAACTGCTACGAAATTTTTTCACTCTTTTAAGATGCAATGAAAGAGAAAGATTTTTTTATTATATCAAACTTGATCGTCCACCGCTACTTCATTCAAACAAAGCTTTATTCAGACTTGGCTAAATTAAGATTGAAAAAAATCTCTCAAGCAACAAATTATTATTTCTACATTCAATTGACTAATCTATTTTAATTAGTTTTCTTTGTAATAACTTTACAAACTTTTCTTCAAAAAACCATTCAAAGAAGTCACGTAAACCTGCTGTTATTGTTTTTAAAATACACTATGTGAGATAAAGATTAAGACAAAATTAAAATTTATCTTTGTAACTTTTGAAATCAATGCGCGTATACGAATATGAATTTCTCATAAACGTCAAAAACAAAAATTAAAACTGTTAAATCATTCGATGCTTTTGAATTTTTAAATTTTTTCTTAGAGTAATGAGTGACTTTGCAAAATAATAGTAATTTATACTAATATTATTACATGAATCAACGTGCATTAATGCCCTTTTTGCATACAGATTTTTGGAGTAAGTATATATATTTTATACTGAAACTCAAAGTCGTGCCATGGCGACACTGCAGTGTCGAAGCAGGGCTCGAATTTCGAAACCCGCCCGGTACCGCTAGATTTAATAGTTAGGTACTCATTGAGTTATTTGAATTATAAGCGTTTTTCTTTGAATGAGAAGAGTCTGCATACGTTACAACGTAAAAAAAAAAAAAAAAAAAAAAATACAGATAAATTGATACATTATTTTCCAAATTATTGTTCGAATCAGATAACAATATACATAAACAAGTCGAACTCATTTAATTATCATAATCAATATTTTTTATTTCTTTTTATCTTTTCAAAGGGAAATTGAAACAACGCGAAAAACGGAAATGTAACTTAGAATCTATCAAACTAGAATGTAATAAAATAAACTTGTATATTATTGTAACTGCAGATGATTGTAATTAAAAATTTTATTCAGTGTTTTATTAATCATAGACATAGAAAATTACCCAGATAATTAAGTAAAAACTTATTAAATTTTTTTTATCGTCATTATGAGTTTGATTACCATCAATAAAAGAAAATTTAAAAAAGCTTATAAAAATAAAATGAGTTAAATCGGTGATCCGTATTATACATAATACAACAGATCGTTCGGTGAATAATAGTTTTTAGGTTAGAACAGCTTCCTCCAAAGTGAGATCATGTTTTTATTCTAATTTTAGAGAAAACTCCGACCAACTAATAAACCAAATAAAAAGTGTACCTTGAAAGCTTGAGTCAGAAGAAGTGAAATGTCCAAGCGTCGCCAACGGCCACAGTCCGACTGGTGGTATTCAAATTAAATGAAATTCGCGTCACACAACACAGCTGCACCGGCACGTGGTCGCGCAAATGATGATGAAATGATGAAGGCTTGGTTGGTGAGTAACATTAGTACACCAGCGGGACACCATATCGTTCCGAGGTTTGAATTAGGCGCTCGAAATTTGACCGTCAACCCAAAGTTTTTGCTAAAGTGCCAACCTTTGGGACGGGTAAAAAATTATTTTTCATAAAGTAGGGTTAGAGAGTCGATGTCAATGATCAACGTCAGAAATAAATCAATGTTGATCATTGACATCAACTACCTAACCATACTTTTTTGTTGAATAACTATTATTACGTAATTACATAATTGTTTTTAATATTTTACTTTCATTTTGAGAGAAGGTTTTTGTAAATGGATAAAATTTTAAAAATAATTTATATTAGATTTTTTAAATACGGCACACATTCAAAACCAGTAGACCGCAGCGATCAATCATTAATTTTTTCAATAAAAAGCTTGACAAGTCTGAAATAAATCAATGTTGATCATTGACATCGACTCTCTAACCCTACTTTATGAAAAATAATTTTTTACCCGTCCCACGGTGGACGGGCTGTCCCAAAGGGTTGGCACTTTTGCAAAAACGGCCCGTTCACCGTGGGACGAGTAAAAAATTATTTTTCATAAAGTAGGGTTAGAGAGTCGATGTCAATGATCAACGTCAGAAATAAATCAATGTTGATCATTGACATCAACTACCTAACCATACTTTTTTGTTGAATAACTATTATTACGTAATTACATAATTGTTTTTAATATTTTACTTTCATTTTGAGAGAAGGTTTTTGTAAATGGATAAAATTTTAAAAATAATTTATATTAGATTTTTTAAATACGGCACACATTCAAAACCAGTAGACAGCAGCGATCAATCATTAATTTTTTCAATAAAAAGCTTGACAAGTCTGAAATAAATCAATGTTGATCATTGACATCGACTCTCTAACCCTACTTTATGAAAAATAATTTTTTACCCGTCCCAAAGGTTGGCACTTTAGCAAAAACTTTGGGTTGACGGTCAAATTTCGAGCGCCTAATTCAAACCTCGGAACGATATGGTGTCCCGCTGGTGTACCTACACGCAGCGCCTGATCTATCAGTCACCTCAAATATTGATCATCCCAAACCCGTGTAAGTGAAAAATATTTGCTTCCACAAGTGGATCAGAAGCAGGTGTTTGCTATTTGTATACTAATAATTTAAGTTGATGAAAAACTGATCAATTAACCATGTAGAAAAAAATTAGCTTCAAAAACTAAGTATTTAAATTTTTTAGTCTGATTTAGATTATAATTTTGATATTAAATTAGTTTGAGGCTAGCTGTAAATAGGGTTCTGCAACGGTGCCTAGTGCCATACAAACTAAAACAGGAATTTTCCAGCGGTTTAGGAAATTTCCCAGTAATTGACCTTAGGCTTATCGAAAACCGCGGCTACTTGCTTTCCGTTAAACTGAAGGGAAAGTCGCAGCTCCTAAACTTGAGGAAAACTTGAATTTTTCTGTTATAAATGCGGGTAAAAGTTTAATGAAGATTATTCTATTTATTTTCTCTTCTTGTAAACAAAAAATAAAAAAAAATTATACCTCATAGTTGGATAAACTACCATGATTCATGTTTTGTTATACGGTAAAATATATTGATTTTTTTTTTTTTTTTTTCAATTTATCCGCCCGCGCAGAGACGACGCGTTTGCGCCCTGCGCAGAGTTAACACCCCCCCTCCCCGGCGTACACCCGCGACTCGCGAGCACGACGACGCGTACACGACGCTTTTGGTTTTACCGGTTATTACATTTTATTTAACATTTAATTTTTTGGAAAAATGAGTAAGGCACATCCCCCAGAGTTAAAAAAGTAAGTATGAATAATAATTCAAACATTTATTATTGACTACGTTGCGAATATTCTTTAGCGATTTTCCTTTTAAGTAATTTATAGGTTATGTAGATTAATATTTTTTTTTATTTTTTCAGGTATATGGACAAAAAAATATGCCGTGAGTATTATTATTATTACCTTGAATTTTTGAATAATAATATAAATGCGTAAAGCCATGTAGTTGTCCAGTAGAAAGTGTTTATAAGAGTCAATGAAATTCATGTAGCTATTACAAAAATTTTTGAGAGTAAAATTAATATTAAATTTCCTTTTTTTGTTTGTTTGTTTTTTTTTTTTTTTTTAATGTCAATTTCTCAATTTGAAACAGAGTAAGCACTAATCCCTAAACAGTCCTAAATTTAGTTAACTATAATTTTATGTATATTGTGTCACTTAAATTTTTTTTATTTTTATCTATCTTTTTAAAAGAGTGGTTTCTATTGAACTATGTACAGATAGAATATTAACAAGGAACAAAAAGCTTGAAAATTAACAAACTGTTACATCTACAAAATTTAAATGCAGATGCAGCAGTATAGTTTTTTAAGACTTATTTTGTAACAACTAGACAATTTCAAAAAATTGTTAATGTAGATTAATCCCAAATACATTTTTAAAAAATTTCACACTTTAACTATTCTAAAAAATAAAAATATTCTAACTGTTGTGTTTCAAGAATTAAATATTTCTCTATATTATTGCAGTAAAACTCAATGGAGGTCGCACAATAACAGGAATAATGAGAGGATTTGATCCTTTTATGAACATGGTTATTGATGAGAGTGTAGAAATATGCAAAGATGACCGTCAAAACAATATTGGTATGGTGGTAAGTGTATATCAACAATAATATATTTAATTATTCTTTAATTATTTTTCATAAAAAATTATTAATTTTTAGGTCATTCGAGGGAATAGTGTCATAATGATAGAATGTGCAGAACGCACAATGGGTTAACTATAAGATATGTGTAAGATATTCAATTTTATTGAAACTAAACTAGAATAATTAATTATTTTGTTACCACTTAAGTAAGTAATAAACAATTTTTTGGAAAAAATTCTTTGTTTATTATAAATCAATACATTTATAGATTGATTGATGAAATCTATATTTGAATTAGAAAATCTTACCTTATTTATTCCTAACTATTTAATATATATAGTATAAAGTGATATTAAGTGAATCATTATATGATTTATTTACAAGATTTATGAAAAAAACTACTAATTTGTATAGATTAGTCAATTTTAAATCCTAAATTTTATCACATTTTTATAAATTTTTTTCAAGCTATTCATATTAAAAGAAAAAAAATATCAATATTTAACAAAACCTTTTAACAATTGTGCAAACCAGCAATCAATTAAGTCCAATAAAGCAATTTGATTGAATGACCAGAACTAATATACTCAGTTTTAAGGAACAATATCAATTAACAAGGCACTCCATCGGTTATCAAAATTTCTGATAAAAAGAACAATTATTTAAGTCAAAAACGGATATTTTTAACGATTTTTTGAAAAGCGCAGGATCTCACCTAAATAAATTCTACTATTGCCAAGGCTTTTCCCCTAAACCAGATGAACATAAATTAGGCTTATAGAAATCTAAGGAAATGTAAATTAATTTAATTACATAGTTATAATATTAATAACATTTATTCATTTTATGTAAGTAACTAACAAATTAGGTCCACATAACATTTTTTAAAATTAAATATTAATTTTAAAAAATTTACGTTTTTCGATGTTAGAATTTAGAAACAGCTTGATACACAAGTCGTGATCAAATTTACTAAAACACACCTGACAACATCAGATTTTTAAATAAATTATTAAACTTTTGATAACATATGAATAAACAAATCATATATATTATAATTTATAAACCAATTAAATTACTTTTAAAACTTTAAAGTTATTAATATAATATTTAAAAATGATTAAAGTTAGATTTTTTTAATCTGCCAATCACCAAAAAACACCAACATCGATTATATATTCAATAAACATGAAACACTAATAGAGGTAGAGTCTGAAAAAATTTTCAGACATGAATTTTTGAATTATAAAAATTTATCTAATTGCCTTATTTTTCTATTGTTGTTCATCTTCAGTGTTGATTCTTCTTATGTAGTTAATTGTATAAAACTCCGCTTTCAACTTAAATAGTGGTTTTACATTTTATTTTAAATAATTAAAAATTATATCAGTTTATAGATAAAAAAAAAGTTCAAATGAATAATGATACCAGAAAAAATTGATCCTATCACAGAGAATATGCCATTTTTAAGCTGTATAAATTGATTTAACGTTTCAAAATAAAAATTTATTCTACTAAAATTATGTAACATTAAAGTTTGCACATTTTCTCACTTTGTGTTAATAGCATAAAAAAATCGCATAACTAAGTATGCGTAATATATGTATATATAAACTAAAATATACTTTGTTTTGAATAAATTATAAAGCTTTCAATTTTCTATCTTATTTAATACTTTGATAGTTGTGATCTTGAATGATATTTGCAATTAGTCTAGATGTATCAAATGCTAATTTATCTTTAGATTTTACTACTGTTTCTTTTTCTTTCAAAAATGAAAAGTCTTCAGTGTTGATTTGTTTCACTTCATCTTCCATTTGTTGAGAATTATCTTCATTTTTTGTATCATTTGACACTGTCAAACTATTATTCGATTCATCTTTGATACCATTTAAATTTTCAATTTTAATAGTATTCTTCAAGTTGTTAACACCTTTGTCTTTTTGGATTTTTATCACTTTTATATTTGTTTCACTTTTAGTTTCAACAATTTCTTCCTCTGGATTAGTACGGTTGTTTAATTTTAATCCTTCCCCGCCGTCATTATTAATTAATTTTATCTCTCTATTTAGTTTATTTTTAATAAACACAATTTTCACTGTTTTTCCTTTAAAATTATTGCATTGATTTAATTTTAGTGTTCCATCTTGATCATTTTGAATAGTTTTTTCATTAATTTTTAAAATTTCGTTTTTACTAACTTCTGCTTGAATTTTTGAGTTCAAAACTGCTTTAGAATTTTCATTCTTTTTACTTTTAATATTAATTTTATTTTCAGCTTTAAAATTTTTTTCTTTATTTAAATTTAACCCATTATCTTCTTCGACGGAACCATTCAAGCTGTCATTCTTACCGTTTGCCAATTGCAAATTATCTTCATTGTTAATGGTAGTCTCAACAATTGTCTCATTTAGTTTTCTTCTTTTAGGTTTTTGCTCTACTGAAAAAAATATTGCGTCAAAATGAATTTTACAAATTTTCCACTTTTAACAGTATGAATAAAAAAAATTAGTCATAAAAATATGAAATGATTAACAGTTTCAGCTATAAAAATGATATAATATATAAAAAAAAATTCAATTAGTATGTTACAAAAATTTTTTTGAATAAATTATACTTTATAACTAAACAAAAAATATGAAACTTGATTAACTTAAAAAAAAAAAAAAAAAAAAAAAAAAAAAAAAATTTAGCATAACTTACCCAGCTCGGCTGCGTTTTCAGTACAAGTTTTACTATGTTCAGTGCAATCAGATTTTCTATGGAATTTTTTACCACAGTTCAAACATGTTGTGAATTTCTTGGGGAAATTTGCAGCGTGTATCTGATACTGTTTTTCATTAAAAAAATTTTGCTCGCACACGGAGCAAGTAAACAGTTCCTTAGAATTTCTTCTTCTGGCCGATCGTCCCTTTGCAAGACAATCTGCTTCGATTTTATTTTCGATTACTGGTTCAATTTTAGGTACAGGTTTTGAAGGGGTTTCTACGATTAAAAGCTCTAGCAAATCCATTGTGCAAACTTCATCGTTTTCGTTAGGTGGAAGAGCTAATTTTTCTAGTACACTTTCCAATCGATTTTTAGAAATACTATGTTCAAGCATAAGATGCTTATTCATTTTAGTTTTTGTAATTTGACGTTTGCAGAGTGTACAGATAAGAAAACCATGTTCTTTTCGCATGTGAATGTCTAAACTACTACAAGTATCGAAATTTTCAGAACATTCAGTACAGTGTCTTTTAACTTCCAATTCTGACGATTTCATATGTTTTGAAAGCTCCTGAAGAGAAGATGAAATGCAAGAACACATCTCACAGCGCATCTCACCTACAGTGTGATCTGTATCTGTATGTTTTTTCATGACATATTTATCTACAAATCCTTTATCACACAGCCTGCAGAAGAAATTATATTTATTTTTATGCTTTGCTATATGGAGATTACAATAATCAATTGATGAAAACTTCTTTTGACAAATTGTGCACTTGTATTTTCGTTTTTTCATTAATGTTTTTCGAGGTATCTTTCGTTGTTTCTTAACTAACTTAGCGCCAAGTTTTTTCATACCAACTTCAGAACCAGAAACCATTGGTTGAAGAGGACGGATTTGGTCGATGTTAAAGACTTCAGAAGTCAAATCAGTTATTTTTTTTTCTTTTTTCGGTAAAAATACTGATGAATGAGCGGTTTTTAATAATTCTTTCGAAATATTTTTTTTACTGATATGCTTTTTAGTATTTATTGGACTCTGAGAAGTCTTTGAAGTGTCAGGTACAACACAGAATTTTGGAATTCCTTGCGTATGATGTAGCAAAGAGGGTTCTGATTTTAATTCTGCAATTGGAACAACTTTGTATGGTGTGTCTGGCAAAACCCATTTCTTAGAGTTCACTGGCTTATTTTTCTCCAAAGTAATATTATTTCCAGATGATCCTGCCATTAAAAAATTAATTCGTGTGTATTTTGTTTATTTATTTTTATAATTTTTTAAAAATATCAAAATAAACTTTTTCCAAAAAATTCTATATAATTTAGCTGTACTGGGAAAATAATAATAATAATAATAAAATTTACATCAATTTCAATAAAAAAAATAAGAGAGTTTGACACTACCTATGATCAATCTAATTTTCTTGCATTCTTAAAAAAGAATGAAGAGAAAAACGAGCTAAATTAAATATTTAAAATATTTTTAGCTGAAAAATTTTTTTGCTTATAAAATGTATTTTAAAATTAGTAATACCTTTCATATCAAAATTTTGTTGTTGCAGTTGCTGCCGTTCTGTTTGTTGTGTTGATGAGTTCTTGTATAAATTTTTCTGTGGTAAGCCTGCAATAAAACAGATTTAATTATAAAAAAATATAATGAATCATTAAAATTAAAATTTTTATGAATAAAAAAATTACCAGTATTAGTTTTCTGTTCTTGAGGTAAGTTAAAATCAACACTCTTCAATGGTAATCCTGATTTCTTAGGTTGTAACTGTAAATGATCTAATAACGTTTTATTTTTGTTTGACATTAGTCCTGGGAAATTTATACATTCTTGATTTGAAATTTTTTGAGGTTCAAAAATTTTAACTGTAGCTCCATTTAAATGTTCAGCTAGTTTTAATTGCTTCAGTGTAGCTGGTTTGATCCTTTCATTTTTATCTATACTCATTTGACAGGTTCTGATGATTTTTTGAATCATTTCACTAGTTAGTTCTTTGTCTGTGTCTGAACTTTGTAATTTTTTATTACCTGATTTATAATATTTACTACTAACATTCAAAGAATTGTTGTTATTATTATAATAAAAGTTATTATTAAAACTGCTTAGACTAAGATTATTAGTATTTACAGGGACAGTAAATGTAGGAGTTTTTGGAGGCATTTTAGGTATGATTATCAATTCATCATTATTCGTTAAAGCTTCCATAGTATTTTTGAAGCCTTTTACAGGGTCAAAATAATCAATTCGTTTTTTGGTCCTTGCAGCTTCCAAAATTTGCAATTCCCTTTCACGCATTCTAACTTTAAATACCTCTGTTGATGTAGCAATGTGATGATGATAATTACTTCTTCTTCGACACTTTTTATGGTTTAGACGAGCTTTTCTACTTTTAAATTTAAATTTGCAAATATCACAAATCTCACTCTTATCACATCTATTTATTAGAATGCATGCTCTTCTGCAACAATCATGATCTATATTAAGAGCATCACATTTTTCATTTTTGCAATGTTTGGTGACTGGTGCTTCGATTTCGTCTTCATCAATTTCAAAAGCAACTAAAGGACTAGTTCCTTCATCGTCTTCATGTTGTTGGACATCAACATCGCAAACTAGGCTCTCACAGGGTTCAAAATGTCCACATTCTTTTCGTTTTCGTACTATAGGAACTAATAAGATTTCAGACTTTCCATTACTTTTTGAAGGTAAAAAGTTTTCCTCTTCATTAGATATTTTATCATTAGGTGAGTTTTTCATTTGAGAAGCATCTTCTGGAGTATCTGGAACCAAATGTTCTCCATTGCATTTACTTTCCGATTCAGTTGAACTAACCATTCTAAAAGCTGTTGGACTATCAATACGCGGGATGGCATGTATAACGATATTTGGTTGGTTGAAAAGTCGGCGTACTGGATCTGATTTTAAAACCTGAAATTATATACAAATATTGTTCAAATATAAGACAAACAAAGTATTTTATTAAAGTATTAACTAGATTTAACATTAGTTTTTTATCATTTACAAAATTTACTTTGAGTCATAGTTAAATTTTGAATGCTGAATTAAATTACTAATACAAAATGAAATAATACTGATATCAAAATGAAATAATAAAAATTTTAGTTTCTTTGACAGGTATTAAAAATTTACTTAATGAAAAATAGTAAAAAAAAAATATGTTTGAATAAATTGTGGACTCTTTTTTTGCAAGTCTGATGTCAGTATCAATGAATAACTTGACTAAATAACAATGACAAGAATTTTTTTATACAAAATACTGTTTAACATATTTGAAACCTTTGAGATCTTTTTGAAAAAAAATTTAAAAGGTTGCAAGAAAATTTAATTAAAAACGTATAAAAGGTCAAATTAAAAAGAAACAGGTCAGGCAACAAAGTATTGGAACTTAAAATGATATGAATTTTTTGACAACATACATGTCACTTACAGTCAAATTCAAAAATATTTTTTAAAACCTTTTTCACTGAAGTTAAACAAAGACTTGACATTTTTTGGTGGCAACTAATAAATAATTTACAAGAAATATAAAATTTTTTCACCACTTTGAAGCAAGCACCTATAATTCTATTACACTGTATCACGACAATAAAAAAAAAAAAAAAAAAAAAAAAAAAAAAAATCTAAAACTTGAGTCATGTAGAATAGAGAGTGAACTAAGTGTTACCTGGTCGAACGAGGAGTTGGCTTGTATGATCCTCGTGCCCTGAACGGGCATACTAGTTACGGAGGCCATGATCGTCATTTAAATGTCTAGCAGCACCCTTATCGGCGGCCCTTCACTTCCTCTTCTAAAACACTTTGATTAAAATAAAAAAGGGGTTGTAGAAAAAAAAGATAAAATGAGTAACCAGACGATGGTATGACGACGAGAGCCGAGGTTAGGTCATCGCAACGTAGCCGACGAGAAGGATCATCTTGATGTTCCGGGTGCACCCGCAGAGAGTACAGCCTCCGCTCGCCAGTTACAGCAGCTGTGCTCCTCCAGCTCGCCCGGTCGATGCTCGTCGTCCGGTCCTACGACTCCTCTTCCATCCCTTCCCCTTCGCCCTTTACCTCCCCTCACTCCGCTGTGTTGTACGAGAGCTTTTTTTTTTCTTCTTTGTTTTACCACTGTGCACTGGCCCAGGAATGATATAAACAAATGAACTCTTGGGAGGGAGCCTGCGGATAGGCTGCACCGCGAATTTTACCGTTTGTTGAAAGTGAAAGAGAATGAAAAAAAGGCAGGCCGTGGGTTTTAAAGTTTGTCGAGGAGGGGAGTAAATTTTAAGTTAGTTACAAAACGCTCTCCTGCAGCAGCAGCCAGCGCATATCATGGTCCCGTCTCTTTCTATTTTTTTTTCCCCTACCGCGCTGCTCTTTCTCGCTCGCGCTCCCGCGGTTGCCCTTCTCTTTTTCGAGCGTCTGCTAGATAAGCGCGCCGACCGCTTAAATGTGTTGCGTGCGTGTGCAGCGGCGCGGGCCGCGCGACGCGCGCGTGCTCGGATTTTGGAGCGGTGCGCGCAGACAATAATATATTCAGTAGTTTTCTTTTCTTATTTTATTTTTATATTTAGACGTGGTATTTTGATTTTGACACTTTTTTCTCTCAAACCAGCGTTTCTAGCGTTAAATTTTGAATTCCACGGCCGTAGTTTGAGAACGAGTTTCAAACTCTTACATTCCGAAATTTTTATTTTACTTTTATTTCTGGGTATAATATATAGAATCTATAAAGCCGCGGGCGAGTAATTTAAACGGATATGAAACAAAAAATCGATAAGCTGGTGCTTGATGGGGGGAGGCTGGAAATCGATAGGCAAAAGCTACTGAATAATATGTGATAATTCAGCAGCGCTTAAATTCAACGTTTTTTCTTTCTTTTGATTGTAAAAATATTATGCTTTTAGGAAAATTATATTTTAATTTTAAAAATATCCCTACATTTTACTATTGTTGTTTTACTGAAGTAAAAAATGAAGTTTTTTTTTTTTTTATTCTGACGGATCCGAAGGAAAGGGATATTTACTTATAACGAAAAAGAAACGCCCTTTTTCTTTCAAGTTCTTGACTTCTCTCCGTGAAGATGCCTCATGTAATACGTTTACAAACTGTGAAGTTACGAAGTCATTTGGATTTTTTACTAGATTTTTTATTGACGTAATCAACAATATTGGTTACTTTTAAAATAAAAAAATAAAATAAAAGAAAATAGAAAAACTTGAAAATTTTTGCAAATTATCAATAATTGAACAATTTCAAAATCAAAATTGTTTGTTCGCTTTTGTTTATTTTCTTTATTTGTAATACGCGCTGTGACTTTAACCGTTAAAAGTTTATAAAACTTCATCATTTAAAACATACGAAAAAAAGATGATATTATTTTCGAATTTTAGCGGTTTTCAATATATATAATAAAAAAAAAAAAAAATTAATAAATTTTTTTATAGCTGAGTAAGTGTAGGTATACTTACATCTTGAATAAAAATTAATTTGTCAAAAATTTCAGTCAATATTATCATGCTTTTTTTAAAGCCGTATAACATTACGATGCATTGCTAACTATCTATAATTTTACTCATGATTTATCGGAATTCAATAAAAATAATTGCTGATTGAAAACTTCGAAACAACATTCGATGGCAAAAGCTACTGAAAATATTAATTTTAAGTGATAATTTATTAATTAATTTCACGTTGATATACTCGTATTCACATAAAATGTTTTTTACGAAAAGTTTTTTTATTTGTGTGACCAGTTTGAAAATCAAAAATTGCGCTCATCACATCAAATTTCATTTGATTCTTCTTTCTCCGGAGTTTGTTTAGGATGTTACAGTGATCAAAATAGTTATCAAATATTTTCGTTATTAAAACATAAAGAAACTTTTATTTATTATTATAATTTCAACATACCTGAAACTAAAATTGGTGTCATCCCTTGCTATCGTTATCGTATACATACCTGCTTACAATATTCTTTTTAAAGCAAAGTGTAACATATGCATATCCTAAATTTATTGAGCCGGATCTCGAAGGTATTTAAATTGAATAATAAAATGGACAATTAAAAAATAAATTCATATGTTATATTTTTTTTTATCTTTTTGAAAGTAACAATTAAAATAAAAAATTGTTAAAATTGTTTATTAATTCTAAATAATCAATAACTTTTTATGTACAAACTGAAAAAATAATTTTTTTTTATTTAAAAATATTTTTAAATTAATAGTTTAATTTTTATAATACCTTTTTATCATTAAAATAAGGAGGAGAAATTATAAAACATCAACAGGTATACTTCTTTTATTAAAATTTATTTTCATTATTTTTACACGAGCTTTTAATTGTTCAAACAGTTTTTCTATGGGATAAAAGCTTATTAAATTTTTCAAGTAACATCAATTTTTGATTGTCAAGATGAAAAATATCTAAACCCTTCACAAGTAAAAAATATAAGCGATCTAAATAGTTTCATACTTCAATAACAAATCTAAAGAAAAATAAAAAAAATATTTATATCAAATTATTGACAAATTCATTTTCAAAATAGTAAAATTTTACACTTTGTTAAACAATTGATTTGGAAAAAAAAAGACTTTAAAGTAAAAATAAATTTCAGTAATTAATTATATATATATTTCCATACAGATTTAACTGTAATATTTTAAATGCTTCTAAGCTTAAAGCAGAGAAATTAACGAAAAATTTTTTTCGTTACTTTACATAAAAACTTTAATTATAAAAAATTTTCACAGACACTATAATTACAAAAAAAAAAACGATTTAATTGGTGTATAAACATATTTACAATTTTTCAGTCAAATAAAATCTCAAGTTTTGTATTTAATGAAATTATAATCAAAATGACGTCGAATTCTATAAAAATGCAATCAAAAGTTATAAGTTTACTGTTTATAGTTGCCTCGAAAATAAAATCAGATCCATAGAAAATTAGCTGCATTAGTCTGTTTATTAGAATATTTAATTCTCTCTTTTTTCTTCATACTCATTACATATATCACAGAATGTATCAGTTGTTTTTTTTTTTTTTTTTTTCATTACATAGCACAAAAATAGGTTGTTTTATTGTACATTTTTCATACAAAAGCTTTTTCAAACAGTATTATTTCCATAAAAATTAGTTTCAATTCTATGTTAACTTTTTGGAAATAATACTATCCTTAACTCATGCACCTTTTTTTAAATTTATTTAGTTATTATTAAATTATTATTTTTGTTGAGCAACACTGATAACGTGTTTAGCTCATCAGTCAACTGAGTACCCATCAATAGTACGCAGCATTTGGTATTTAAAACTTTTTTCTTTCAAAATAACTTCTTAAGCATTTATTTGAATTTGCCAAAGACTAGAACTTATCTTATTTTAGACAGTGATTTTAGCTTATTATTCTGTACATAAACTTCGATGAACAACAACCTTATACTATAGATACAGTTAATTCAGAGTCGATTTTTTTGCGTTTTTCCAGATTTATTTTGATTCAAAAAAATTCAGTTGATCCACCGATATACCAAAAAGGCGACACTAAAAAAAATAAAAAAACAAAAATTGCTAGTGATAAAGTTACACAACTTTTGTCTGATACAATATCAAGGTTGTTTTTCATTTAACAATTAAAATTATTTAATTATAATGTGCTAAATCATTGTCAGTATTTCTAGAAATTTTTTAAAATTCGTCCAAGCTATTCAAATTATTATTTTTGTAAAATGATTCTAAGAATCAACATTTTTGCATTGTATAACTTTAGTTAGAAAATCATGACAGTTAATATTCTTAATTTCTGCTTTTAACAGCAATAAATAGTAAAATGCAGTTATTGTATGTACACATAATTAATAACTATGTATTAAATCTATTTATAAGTGGATAAAAAAATTTAACTACAATAATTTTATAGAAAAAAAAAAGTAGAAAAAAATAATTCTACACACTTTGTGGTTCTATAATATTTGAATGTTCTGACTTAACTAAAATTACAACATATATAGTTTATTTACAGTAATTGAAAATGCGACTAAAGTTTCATAAATTTCAGAAAATTGGTAAATTTTCAAGTAAATTTAACGATAAAACGTTCACTTATTGCTCGTCACATTTGTAATTGGCTTTTTTTTTGTCAGAGTTCCTGTGGCACTTTTTTCACTCTGTTCAAATTTTTGTTGCAAAGATGCAACATTGGTCTTGGTGCCAGCAGGCTTATTCACTGGTTTCGCTTCAGGCTTGGTCGGCGTCGTCGATCTAGAGGAAATCGATTTCGCAGCAGCACCCGTAGGAGATGATTTATTCTTATCTGAAAAACTCGCAGCTTTAGTTAACAAACTCGATGGCTTGGGAGGCATCGACACATTTTTTTGTCGTGGCAGTGTTGAAGTTTTACTCGTCGTTGCTGTTGTTTTAGATTTGATATCACGGCCCAGCACATCGGGAGATTTGTTTGTTTGACTCGAGTTACAGCTCGATACGACATCGGGACTATTGAGTTTACCATTACTGTCTCTTGTTTGGCTGACGTCCGTTTTCAACCCTTTCAAGCTCGAATCGGAATTTTGTCTGCTGTGCAATCGGCTTGAGTTTGCTTTTTGGGTTGAACTTTTTGTCAGACTAGGAGGCGTTTTTGTGCGGTTCAAGCCTGGCTTTGGGACAGGCGGAGATGTTTTGGTTTCTTCTTTTTTTTTATCTACTGGTGTTTTGTTTAATAAAAGAGACTTGTTGGGAGTGTAACTTGGTCTGGACGGCTTAGAGTTAAGAGCTTTAGGCTCTTCGGCTTTCGATGGAACGTTTATCGTGGACGGAGGTATGTATCCAGAACTTGTGCTCGAATTTGAGTAAATGCTGGAGGAAGACCTACAATTCTCATACAGACTACCTAAAGAACCATCTGACTGGGTCTTCTCAGGGCTGCTGAGTGTCCTCGTTGAATAAATTGACTCAACGTTTCGGTTTGATATCTCAGATACGATTTCGGAAAGAAGTCCCAAGGAGTCAGTCGTGTCAACCGAGGATTCGATGTTCTTTGGTATTTTGTAATCGATATCCTCGCTGATTACTAGTGGCGCTTTTTTAGGCTTTAATTTTTCGGGAAGTGATTCTTCAATAACCGCATAAATATTGTCATCAGAAGGCGATAGTTCTTCGGAAATCTTGCTTAAATTAACGTCGGATGCCAGATTTGTGCAAGCGTCGTACGCTCTATCGGCAGAAGCTTTAGTCGTCGAGGTAGAATTTTGGTATCCAGAAACTCCGTAAATTTTTTTGACATCCTTAGAATTTGAGTTGTCAGGTTTTTTAACTGGTGGACCAGGAGGAGGCGATGTGGGCCTCACGCTGGCAGGTATGCTTGTAGGCCTCTTGGGTCCTCTGGGGTGTCTCATGGATCCAAAGGAGTGGATGTTCGGTCTAGCGTTTACCTTAGGGTCTCGCATGGATTGAGTTCTCATGATCACGCTCTTTTTTTCCTTATCCTCGTCGGGAGTTGTGTCCGCTATAATTGTAATCGCGGTACTTGGAATATCAATATTCTTTTGAGGTATGGGATTCGATATCTCGAGGTTTCTCAAAAACTCTTTGTCCATCATTTTGTGATTCCTCCTTGGAAGTGATTGCGTATTGTAGGTTGTATTTTGTGAACTTGATTTTACGATACCCGAAATTGGACTTAACATCGAGGCTATTCTAGTTAGCGTGCTGCTATTGCTGTTAGTTAATTTTTCTGGGTATGGGCGTTTTTTGTCCGTGGGAGATACATCGTGAGTAACTTCCACATTGCTATTTACAACTTTTGGCTTTTCTTGCTGCGGTCTGGTTGGTATCTCGGGTGCTGGTCTGGTGGGCAACTTTATTTCCAACGAAGTGCAGGTTGTTGCGGCCAAAATAGGACTGCTTATCAGGGGCCGAGCCGTGCTTCCTGCGTTGGGAGGTGGCAGTGCCGGGGGAGGCGGGCTCTTGACCTCTTCCTCAGGAGCATTCTCTTGTTCTCGAGACGCAATCAAGGAGTGTCTCAGCGTACTGCTGCGTTGTATGGGCTTGAGATTGGTTTTGATAGGCACCGTGGTAACCATGCCCGAGGAACTCCACGTGGGAGGCGGCGGTGCCGGTCTGGTGATTTCGCTGCTCGGTTTGGCGTTGGTGTTGTTATTCTGGGCACCCATGGGACTTACGCTGAATCCCTTGAACTGTCCGAAGAAATTGTTGTTGAAGCGTTCGTCAGGGTCGCTCTTGGGTAAGAGACTGGCGCAAGCTGGATCCTGGTGAGTTATGCTTGAGTCAATTGTGTCGATACCAACGCTTAAGGGACCGCTCGGTCGTTCGATCGTTTTGATTCCGTTGCTTGGTCGAGGGTGAGGTGTTGGTCGGTGACCGTGATGATACCCAAAGCCACGTGACAACCTGAAATTTGATAAACAGCGTTTTTTTTGATATATTATAAGCGTTTTTGAGGAATCCGGGAGTAGGGTTTATTGCAAGCAACACACTTCAAACCAACCAAACACAAGAAACTAGCATAATATATATTTTTATTTTATTTTTTAAAATATCTTCGAGCCGCTTTTACATTTTTTTTCATTTGTTTTTTTTACTATATTTTTTTATCAAAATAATTTGATTTAAAATGATATTTACTAATAAATTATTATCAATTCCTGTTTTTTTTTTTTTTTTTTTTTTTTTTTTTTCTGTCCAAAAATTTTAGTGATTACATTTTTTTAGAAAATAAAAACTATATTTTTCAAGAAAATAAAATGAAGATTTATTTACTTAGCTTATAACATATAAAGCAAAAATAATTTTGAGTTTATTAGTTGACTAATAAGATAAAATTACTTAACTAATTTTTTTTTAACTATTTTTTTCCATTTTTTTTTTTTAAACCACGATAAGTACACATTTTAACCCTTTGAAAATAAATCAAGCGTATTAAAATTTCGTAGATAAATTTTTTGAATTTATTCGAACCTAAAATAAATAATTGAAATGGAACAAAATTTTCATCATTTTCATAGGGTTAAAAGTTTCAGAATTTTGTAGAGCATGCAAATAAAGCATCAAAGGCGTTGCAATTAATAGAAAGCTATGGTTAATTGGGTTTTTTAAAATTAGTAGCAAACAGTTGAGAAAGGAGAATACGACTCTGTACAGAGGATTCAGAAAACGAGACCAAACTCAAATTCATTTTATGAATTTGTTTTTATTGTTTACATTGATAAGACAGCTTACAATAACACATACAAATTCTAGTTTTCACGATGCGTGCAAATAAAAACAAGGCTGTAACATCTTTTTCTTGACAGCTGTTGCAGTATCAGTGTTCTAAGTTATTTTTTAAGCAACTATTTTAACAAATTATATATTCTATACTCATGCACTTCTTAAAACAAACACATTTCTAGCGTTATTATTCTTGAGAAATTAAAAATTAATTCAATCAGTTACGCGATTTAAAAACAAAAAAATCAAGTTTAGATCAGTTATGTAGAGTAATATATAAAAATACTACAGTTAAAGTTAAACAAAAAAAAATAAATTTTCTGTAGAAATCACTTTGTCATTACGCAAATCATCTACTCATGCACTTAAAATTAAATCATGCTCATATGTTTTAAACGGGCTATTAATGAGTTTTTATTTCGCGTTAACGTGACGGGTCTTTGTCTTTCATTCTCAAAAATTTAAAAACATTTTTACTATGATTGAAAAAACACTATAACATTAAAAATTAATTAATATATTTTAAAAACAATAGTAAGTATAACTAGATCCATCCTTAAATGCTTATTAGACATGTAACAAAAATATGACTATTTTTAAAAGAATTATCCGTACCTTCTTGTAAATGCTAACTTTTGATTTATCAAAATTAATAAAATCATTAAAACGTACTTTTGATTTAAAAAAAATTGTTCAAGGTAACTTAAAAGTTTTTTTGTCAAAAAAATGTTATTTTGTAAATATATAAAAAATAAAAAATGATGTATTAACTTATTTTTAAAAGTATACACTTTTACTGACAAGAGTTGTAAGTATTTAGTACAAATCACAGGTGTGAGCACATTTGGCAATGTCGCGACACAGTCTATACTAGACGTATATATTAATACTAACTTACTTCTACCTGAAGTTTAATAATTATATAATTTGAACAATAATAATAACGATAACTTTTTTTAAAAGTAAGTAGGCAAGTTTTTGCATTTTACTACGAATAAAGGAAAACACTCTAAAAATTGGCAGTAAATCTATCAAAATTTTAACGTGTAAAATCGCTTTAAGAAAAATTCATAGCTCATTAATTACTAACTGATTGTATTTACAGTTTATTAAAATAAGATTGAACTTTTATTAATTTTTACTACTTAAAGTCACAACTAAAATCTAATAATTAACCTAGGGTCTTTATTACTTTACAAAATCAATACAAATCTAATGAAAAATAAGAGTGTATGGAAAATTAAAATTTATCTTATATGAAAAAATTGGTAGTAAAAGAATTAAAAGTGAAGTTAATTTTTGAATTCATTCAGAAAAAGTAAATCAGAAAATTAATGCATTTTCTTGAATTTTTTTTTCAAATTTTATGTCATTTTATAATTATAATAAATTATTTTCTAAAACACTGAAATAGATAACTCTATAATTGAGTACAACCAAAATACTTAAAATTATCTCAAAATTCAGTGTAGACTATCTTAGCTGAGATTCTGAAGTAAAATGTACCTTTTTAATGCAAAACTTTTTGTTTCAAAATATTTATAATTTAAACTTTCGGTTTTAAATGCTGGGGTGGTGCGGGTGGAGGAGGTGGTTTTTTATTGTAAAATTGTACGGGCGGAGGCGGAGGTTTTTTGTCATAAAAAGCCGCGGGTTCTTTAAGAGCCGGTGGCTTCGAAGGTGCCGGAGGTGCGAGTGCCTCACTACTACCTTTCAAATAAGATTGAGCAGTTTGAGGTGTGCCAGCAGAAGAGCTGCCGCTTGGACTTTCTCTCAAGTGCTCGAATTTAAGATCCGTATTTAATTTAAGGCCCTTAAAATTTTTAGGTTGCATATTATTGTTAATCTGCTGAATATGCTCAGCAAGTTTAATCCCTAATTCAGTTCTTAACGGACTTGTACGCTTTGACTGGTTGCGCGCCTCGTTATTACTGAATACTACTTCCGGTTGAGAAGGTACGGATTCATCGACCAGGATGGATCTTCTGTACTGTATCTGATCACTACTATCTATAACATCTTGGTTCGTAGTAAACGCGAGGTCTTTTTTTATTATTTTAATTTTATCACGAGGCAAAGTGCCTATACGTTCGCTCACGGAGAAAGCTTTGCTTTTGGGCTCGACGCCGCTGGGTTTAGTTTTTTTGATCGAGGTTCGAGTTATGACGCGTTCGATGAAAGATTTTCCACGTAATTTCGAGGAAGCAAGTTTCGGCCGTCTACTCCTGAAGCAATCTATACTGGATACGTACGTCGAGATTGGGTTTGACGAAGTTGCCTTTTTACTCCATTGGCTTATGCCACCTCCATTGTTGCGAGAGTACCAAAGTGCGAATGATACAAGTGCGGCAGTCGGTACTATGCCTAGGAATACTATGTACAGCCCCATCATGAATTCGCTTCTCGCTGTGTAAGTAAAATAATATTATTCATTTAATCTTAAAATAAATAATCTTATCGTTTACTCTAAAAATGTTTTTTTGTAAAAAGTATTGTTTCCTACATTAAGAAAAAACTATTTTATAAAAATGAAATTACTTAAATTTTTATAAAACAATAAAGTTAAAAAAAAAAAAAAAAAAAAAAAAACATCGGAAGTATTATCGTAAAAAATTATTACCATTAGGATCCTCAGCTGGACCACTGTCCAGTGAGCCACCAACTCCTGGCTCGGTACAATCAGGTGGTTGGAAACCGAGATTACAGTGGCAGTGACCCAAGCTGTTGCATACTCCATTGCCACTACAATTATTTGGACAAGCTCTACCAGACGGAAATATTCGCAAATCAGCCACAGGCATACATTTTTGGTTAACGCACATCTGTCAAAAAATAGTTTGTTGTTATCAGTAAGATAAAGAAAATTAATTTTGATAAATTTATACCCAAGCTTAGTTTATTCATTTTTTTTCAAGTTTCAAGATAGAAAAGAGTATGAGGGTATCTCTTAAACTTTTCATTTTAGGGGTGTGACCAATTTATTTTGTTTTATCGGCATACATTGATTAATAAAAAGAAGTGCCCAAACACCTTTTTTTACTAATTTTAAAAAAGTTCTACAAAAAAATATAAATGAGATAGAGTTTTCTGATTTATTACAAAATTTTATTTTTATTTTAAAGGATTAAAAACGGACTTAGGCTATAAGTATTTTATTATTCTTTAATAAAAAAGAAAGTCTTTGAGCACTTTAATGATACTGTGACTTCAAAATAAAAAATTTTTAATTTTCAAATTCAAAAATGAAAAGTTTAAGAGTTACAAAAAATTTTATACAGTACCTTCCCAGGGGCACATTTAGCACCATCGGGAGCTAGACCAGGATCAACCTGGTTAAGACCCAAGTCAACGATTGCCGACCGACACGCGATTATTTTTCCTTGGCTATTGATAAACGAATGACTCAGAGTTGCCACAGATTCCATACCAAACTCTAGCCTTTCGTTTAAATGTTTGCAATGAAGCATACCACAGAGAATGTTCCTGAAAATTAGTGAGTCCAAGTTAGTAAATTTTTTTACAGACCCTAGAATTAAGATCTAAACCTAAAAACTTACTGGTCTTGACATTTGACATAATTATTTCCAGTTCTGTTGTATCCACAGTTTCCGTTCTTGTTACCCTTGTTGTTCATGTCGTAGCAGAGCGTATCCGAGCTTGATCCGGTGGGACCCCAGAGAAGCTTGCATTGGTCGTCTCGAGTTCTGCAGCTACCCTGGTAGCAGTACGCCTTGCCCATGTTGCAGCTCTCGCCGTCGATCTTGAACACGTCGTTTGGACAAAATTCTCCTTCGCCGGTGCAGTACTCGGGCAGATCGCATTCCTGTTCGGCGCTTCGGCACATCGTACCGGCTTTCTTGGGCTTGCAGCGTTTCAGGTCGCAGCACTCGCCGGTCGCGCAACTCGCGTTCGAATGAAGCATGCAGGTCGTGGCGTTACAGCACGGGTTGTCACAATTTTCGACCAGGCCACAGTCGCATTGCTCGCCAGGCTCGACGAAGCCGTTACCGCATATCGGACTATCGAACAGTCGTTTGGGCTTGTTACGCAGGCAGTAGTCCATACCGTGCTCGAAGGCTAGCGCGAGATATTCCAGAGAACAAGAAGACCAGTGAGTGGGACCGGACGAACCGCTTGATGGAGCCATTATACACCTGAAAAAAATTTCGAATAAACGAGGTTAATTGTTTTTTATAAAACTCTTTCTTTCTTTATTACTCTATTAATAAAAATTTTAAAAAACTAGAGAATTAATTTTTTTTGTGGATTGTATTTTTGTGGTTTCTACTTTACTTGTAGAATCTCTATTTTTCAATCTTGTATCTACCTGCATTATCAATGTACGTAAATAACATAGTTTTGAATTAAGTTCAATCCATCTAACTCTTTTTAAATTCGATTGAAGAAGCCACGACCCAAATAATGTTTCTCTCTTAACTCGTGCTCTCTTAATAATAAAGGATAATTAAATCAAACCCAATTAATTTTTTATAGATGCATTAGCAGCCAGACCCAAATACTCTTGATCGAAAGAATTTTCATAAATATTTCAAATTACCTGTCTTGGGGACATTTGCATTCGCTGGTGTCGTGTTCCATGCCAAAGTTGTGACCCATCTCGTGAGCTACGGTAGCTGCGACTAGACCAACGACGTTTGAGTGGTCAACTGAGATGCCTCCGGAGAATTCGTATGTACAGATTGGTCCTTTTAGCGCCTTGCCCACCACTCCTTCGTCGAATTGCATTTTACTGAAGTTAAAAAAATTCATAATGTTAGTAATTTCTTCTTATTTTTTAAATTAAATTAAATTTTTTTTATTTAGTACATGTTAGAGTTATAGTTTAGGTTTCGTAAAACTATGAGTTACGTTACTTATGATCAAATGAGAACTTTTAAAAGACTCTTGAATGTAACAATTATAGAAAACTGATTATTTTAAATTTGAATAACGGTCAAAACAGAAAGTATATGATAAGACTTGTGATAAATATGATTCAGTCAAATTTTTATAAAAACAAACAGCAAAATGAGTCAAACTTACGTGAGTAATTGCGCATTGTCGTTTGGAATTGACTTGACTAGTCTTTCTCTGCGGTAGGCCAAAAAATTGTTCAACGTCTGGTCACCATTACTTACTAAATGTATTTCATCAGTTTCCCTCCATACTTCAACTCCAACCAGAGCAATAAAAATGTTTAAAGGAGTATAAAGCTGTAAATAAATTATACTAATCAGTAAAACATTGTAACAATGTTTAATTATACATAACTACATGTATAAAAGCTAATAGCAGTAAATACATATAGAGGAAATTTTTTTTAATATTTATGATGTTTTCCAGTAAATATTATTAAAAAATAAGTAAATTGGAAAGGGAGAGAAATAAAATTTTTAGTTAAATTTCATTCTCGATACAAATTTTTAATCTGTACACGGAGAGAAGGTTTCATAAAAAAAATCGCGCAATGCATCCAAAAACCCGTGCACGGCACCTAAATTCACATACCTGAACCTAAAATCAGAAGGTGTATATTAGCATCTTGATTTTAATGCTACGAACATAAAAAAAGGTGGCGCTGCACTTAAAAAATCTGCATGTTCAATTTTTTTGTCAAGACCTTAAGAGTCAACATGCAGAAGAACAAAACATGAATGTGCATTATCGGAATGAGATTTTCTATTTACCTTAATTATTATAAAATCTTATTAGAAATTATTTTATGTATGTAATTGTCAGTGCGGTGTAAACATGGAGTTTATAAAAAGCATATTAGAATCTTGGGGCTTAAAGAATTTAGTTAATGTTTTTAAGTGTAAGTTAACAAAATCACTTAAAAACTTTTAGGAGCACACAACCGCACGCACAGATAACCTATAAATATAAGGGACACAATAATAAACGCCTCAGGTCCTAGCAGATCAACAGAAAAAATTTGCACCTTGCACGATTTTTTCAATGCACGGCATGCAAACAGTACGACATAAAATCGGTCCAACTTTTGACTGCAGAGGAATGCTTTGACTAGTGCACGCATGCGTTCTGAGCGTTCATTAACATGTTATTTGTAGTGCAATAAATGTGCGCGATTTTTTTTATGAAACCTTCTCTCCGTGTAGTCGGGAGTGAAAATTCAGCTGACAACTTCATAACAAAAACGGCTCGTTTTTTTTTTCTTTTACAAAAGCCCCAAGTTTTATTAATTCCGAACGTGCGCGCAATCGGAAAAAAAAAGGAGCCAGGATTACACGTCCCGATAAGGCTGCCGGTGGTGCACGTGTTTGGAATGTCAGCGCTCGGAAAGAAGAAGCAGGGGGGCTCTGCAGAAAAAAAAAAAAAAAAAAAAAAAACAGAAGCAAGAAGAGGTTCAAGATCACTCACCGCGTTGATGATGTTCGCTATATCCTTGCAGTGCTGGTGAACTCGGCCGATATTCTCACCCAGGGCCGTGTACTCGTTCTTGTCAATGACGAGCACCAGCTCGACGTAGCGAGAACGACGGTCGGCGTTGTACGGACCTCGGACCGTTGTCTCAGCGGCTGCTCTTTTGTGCTGGATTAAATGATAAATTAAAATTAATTTTATGTTGAACTTATGTTTAATGTAGTTTTTTTTTTTTTTAATCATCAGTGAAGTGAAAAGTTCTTTGACTGATTCAATTTCAACTTAAAGTTTCTAGTTTAATATATTTTATTTGGTGTGATTTGTAGGTACGATCGACTTTTATATCAATGTCTTTGATAAATGTATTATTCTGTAGCCTGTAGTACTGTCTATTGAAATTTAACACCATACAAAATTGTAAAAATAGTGATTTAAAAAAAATTTGTACTTTGACAGCGTTTTTGAAAATAAAAACAGGGAAGGGCAAACATCATTTGTAAACTTACCCTCGAGAATTTTTTGGCTTTCTCTAGAGCTTTGAATTCATCCGCTATATGGTGATGCGTACCTTTGTAACCTAAAACCAAAATTTTTTTATTAGAAAATCTAGAATTAAAATAATATAATCTTTATTTTAAAAACATTTACTGCCTCAAGAGTCTATAACAATTCAAGTTTGAAATAATGCCGCGAAGATTCTCACTCAGGTACAACAACTCCTAAGGCAAAAAAATTTGAAGCAAACCAACAAGGAAAACCCGCTTGTTTTACCGGGTACCGCTGTTGGTATCGAGAAAATAGCGTTTGCTCCATGTATGTAGGTACGCCCGGAGCCGGTTGAAAATACGAGGATCGCAGAGCGTTAAAAATTTTCGGCCTGCAAATCGCGAACCAAGAATTCGAGAATACCCCGAGGAAAGGAAGAACCCGGTCATCGCGGAGGAGAAGAGAAGCCCGTTAAGGAAGCGAACGCGACCCGAGGATCGGTGACCGGTGTAGGTGCCCTGAGAAAGGCTACACGAGAGAATTCTCTCTCTCCCTTTTTTTTTTTGCAAAAGACGTTGCAGGTTTCTCAGAGAATGATTATGTAAGGCCGAGTACTGTTTTTTTTTCGTAAATTTTTTTTTTTCTATACAGATCTGACAGAATTGAAGACAATGCAGTTTAATTACGTCATAGGATTTGTTTGAAAAAATTTCTGCGCCTCGCTTTTCATTAAAAAACAAAAAACTCTTTTTTTTTTCGCGTTCGCAATCGCACATTTACAAAACATCACCATGAAAAAAGCCGTTGTATTTTTTTGTTGTTTACAGCTCACCTCGATTGAACGCGAGCGCGCTCCAATAAACTTTTCGAAACGAGGGAAAATTTTAGGGTTTCACAATAATACAATAGTAATATTGATATTGTATTGTATTGTATTGGTGGTCAATATCAATACAATATCAAAGATAACTATTGAGCCTCAATATCAATACTAGAGTCTCAATATTATTGATTTCAATACCTACTATTAACTTTTACCTTTTCTTCAAAAACTTAATAGATTTGAGCTCAAAGATCGCTGAACATCCAATTTTTTATGCATACTAATACCTTTGAAACATCATCGTTCAGTCGAGTATGAGTTTTAGTTTATAACTAAAGACGCTTGCGAGAAAAGTCTTTCAATGGGAACAGCAGAAGCCAATATACTTAGAATATATCGGGCCATTTTTACAAAATTAGGATAGATCTTAGGATTGACTTTCCACCAATGAAGAATATCTGTATCTTCCGATATCTTTCGATAAATATCGATCGATTTCTTTTTTCCAGGTTTCATCTATTTGGCGCTGGGGTTTTTAATTTAATGTTAGATTCTTTTTTACTTCATTTAAGTGTAAACACGTCTTACGATCGGCAAGTTGGAATATTATAGTTTTTTTTTACGTTATGGTAATATAATTGCACTAGTATATGCTTCAGTTTTAAATTTGAGTTTTGAATTGTCAATAGTCAATAGTTGAGTCAATATCAATAAAAAGCAATATCAATAACAATACAATAGTTTCATTTTTTTATTTTTTCAATATCAATACAGTATTGAGTCAAATTATTGTATTGTATTGGTATTGTGAAACCCTAGAAAATTTGCATACTGCTTTTTTGTTTATTTTTTGTTTTTATTGTTTAAAAATAGAGATCGAACTAACCGCAGGTGTGATTAGTGATGAGATCAGCGTGCTTGTACAGGTAGTGCTTGGAGGACTGGACGTGTCCCTTGTCGTTTTCGTCCGGCTGTATGTGGTGAAGCTCCTCGCCGTCGAAGATTACGCCCCGGAGACCCCGACAGGTCGACACCGCTGCCCAAGAGCCTGGCATATCCTTGATGCTTCCTTGGTAGTGACATAGTTCCTGGAATTTAACGAAAGTTTTATTAATTATGTTGAAAAAATATTGATTACTGTAATTTTGTACGGCTACCGACAATATAAAACGCATTCGAGTGTAAAGCTTTGTAGGAGAATTTTATAGAGTTCTGGTTTTGGGATTCGAAAATATAAAGAACTGAACTCCTCCACTTTGAAAATAAAGCGTTTGACAAAAGAGTGTGAAGGTTTATTGGTGTAATGAATTCATTTTTGCAATCAATGCTATGTATATATTCAATGTTTATATTCAATAAAGTTTTTAGATATTTTTTATTCCACCTAAGACTATATATATTTTGAGAGGAAATGCCTTGAAGGTCCCAAAAGTTGAAGATGAGCCTTTTAATGTGTGAAATACGTTATAGTATGTACTTTTTCTTATAATATAGCCCTTAAGATTCTTACAAGTCATGATGATTCGGTCAAAATTTTGCCGTCAAAAATAATTAAATTTTCTTAATAGTTTAGTTAATTGAAACTGTATTTAAAAAAATCATCTTTTTTTTCTAACGGAATTTTTTTTTATTCATTTTTTAATATTTTTTCATCATTTACATTTTCTAGTTTAGAAACTTTTGTCAATAAAAAAAATCTTAATCAATCAGAAAAGACTAAATTTAAAATTGAATCTAAGTTTTGTTTTCAAAACTATTTAAAATAAAATAATTTAAATAAAATGATGGAAAATGAACTTTTAGCGACGTAAGTTTAAAAAAAAATAATTCAATCTCAAACTCCCATAGGATAACACAATTAGCTTCCAGACATCCGCAGGTAAACGAGTAACTCAAACCAAATTGAAATTTCAGGTAAGCCGGTGCGTCTGGAAGGTACCACCACGGGCTAAGTAAATCGAAGTCCGACGTTGATGAATCGCCTCGGGGCGAATCAATCTGGGATCGACCCGTACGGGGGAGCTTTGTCAGCGGCTGGTGCTGGATGCTAATTCAATCAGTCCGATGCATAAACCACTCTCCCAGGAGTGGGAGGAGTTGATACACAACGACTCGAAAATTCGATTAACTTTCGGGCTATGTTGTTTTGATATGTCTCTCCCATGGTGATTTTTTACTCGTATCGGAGACACTTTTGATGTATTAACGCGCTCTTGAAAATTAATGTTTATCTTCCTAAGAATTCTGGGAGATATTAATTCAAGGATGATACTCTGAAGGAAAATAATTTTAGCCTACATTAGAATGACCGTGAAGAACTTGATGCTTTTTTAAAATCCTCGAAGCGTTTTATGGAAAAAGAGGAGGGGGGGAGGGGGGGGGAACGTTTTAAAATTTTAGTGATACTCTTAACGCTATTATACTCTTAAAATAAATCGCTCGCTCTAAAACGCTGCTAAAGTTACACCAAAAGGAACTGCAGCGTCGGCATCCTTTGAAAAGCTCAAAACGGTGGTGGTGGTGCAGTGGCATCAAAGAAATTTCGCAAAAGGTTTCGCAGTGCAGCAGCTTTCCATAAAATCAAGCTCGTTAATATGAAAAATGAATTAACGAAATGTGTATGGGCATCCTCATGAGGGATTTTACGATATTTTTGAGCGTATGATCTCGTGAAAAAAGAGGAACGTTTCGATCATTTTTTTATTTTATTTTTTCAATGGATGCTCGGAGAGAATATATCTTTTTGTGACACTAAAACCAGCGCTTTAAAATTGAATTTTGTTTTACATCAGTATGAAATTTTTCTTATTTAAAACTAATGGCAGAAACAATTAGATTTCCATGAAGTTTCTCCGTCGAGCGCAGTTACCCAATAAAATGATACACAGAGGCCGATGTTTTCTAAATTTCCGGATACCCGGCTGCAATTACTCCTCGCGTACGCACACATTTGCCAGGGCCTAGCGTACGTGATCTAATTGACGAAGCGCAACATCAAGCCGCTCAGCTGCGACCGAAGAAAGAAGAAGAAAAAAAAAAAAAAAGAGATGAGGAAGAAGGAGTTTAACGACCTCGAATAGCGCATGCGCCGATCTGTCCGAGTTATATATATAATACCTCTGGCGTATCGCCTCGTTAAATATTGTCGCAATTGTTGAAGCTATACACTCTTAGTTTTTTTTTCTCTTTATACTTTCTTCTCGATGTGAATAACCTTCGTCGACCCGGTTTTTTCATACTCTGTGATGTACACTTTTTTTTTTTTGGAGAATTCCCTCGGCATTTTTTGTTTGAAATTATGGAACCGTGATGCGGTTTTGACATTCAAATTAAGCGGTGTGTGATCACTCGGCCGTGCGTATTATACGAGATCCGGGGTGAAATTATTTCGAGCTTCCGGCTTTGTTTCAATTGGAGAGAGTAACTTTGAAGCTCGTTTCATTACTATTCGACGGAAATTAATTTTTGAAACCGGGTTTCAGGTACTAAATCAAACATTAATAATGCCCGACACAGAAAAAAAAGAAATGTTCAAATGTGAATTTTACGAGATTCATTTAATGCGTACTACCGTACAGAAAAAAAAGATCCTACTTATGCTTTCAATCCGACTCTCATTTACTTTACGATTTCAAATTAATACTTTAGAGTCGATCCTCGTAAAACTTTGTACTCACCGCAAATTATTCGATAAAAGCATAAAAACTATCATCCAAACATTGACGTAAGAAATACTCACGACTTTTGTTGGCTTCTGGGTCTTGAAGTGTCCCTTCTTGTGCTGCAGCCTCTCCTGGTACCCGGCGGCCACGAGGTCGGAGTTGAGCCGTAACTCGAGGATCCGGGCCACCCCGTTGAGCTCGATACCCACGCTCACCACGTCCACGTGATTATCGGCGTCCTGAAATCACAGATAAATACCTTGTCAGCTTTCTTTTTGATTAATTTTGTAATTTATGAGGATGTGGGTTCATTCAAAAGCGTCGCGGGATTTATATTTATGATGGTGTTAAGGGTTGTCGGAAGGAAGTTTTAAAATTAATGTATTTTCTAATTTAATAGCTTTACTAATGTATTTTGTGAGTATGATATTTAATTGATTTAATTTAATAAAAAATCATGATTTTGATGGTTTTGATTCATAAGGATCGGTCTCGAACAAAAACTCATCAGGAAAATTTCTCTACAGGAAACTTTCAGTTATAAAAACACCATTTATAAAAAATTATGAATTTCAAGACCAACATTTACTGCTCGCGCGTTTGAAAACCGGCGAACAATGCACATGCTGCAAACCATGTTAATGAAACAACGGAGCTAATTATAAATCTGAAATTATCAACACTGGGGAAAACCGCGTAATTGTTCAAACTCGCAAAACACCATAATTTAGCTCGCTAACTTTTCGTAAATAATTTTCCAGCCATCAACATCTAAATTACCCCGTAACTCAAAAAATAAAACTCCACCTGCGGGTACATTAATTAAAATATCCAAAAAAAAAAGAAGAAGAGTGTCCGGTCGCGTGGAAGTATGAATTTCGGGTCGTTTAACGCGCTTACGGCATACATCAAAATGCATAATGCATGCGTGTGCGCGAACCGAAAATCATGCATCTCTGCAGGCTGGCTTCTGCTGCTCTCTTGGTGCATGTAAATTACCCGAGAGGATGTAAATTTGCGAGAGCCCCGGTCGGTACGAAGTTTGGAGCTTTGGGTGTTGCTGGTTACCGAGCTGTAAACGATCCTCTGTTGTTCATTGTTCAAGATTTGAATGATGTAACCAAAATTGAGTTGTATTATTTTCAATATTGACTTCTCTAGTTTTAGATAAAAATATCACTTTTAAATATTTTTGTAACTGATGTTTGATAATAAAATTTAATACTTGACAAAGAATTGAGTTTACTTTATTTAAATCATCTATTATTTTGTTTGAATGATTCTCATAAGTTGATTAAATTAAGATTTTTTTTTAGTCTTGTCTTGGTTTCAAGACAAGGCAAGACAAGACTTGAATTTTTCCCTTTTTCAAGACTTAGTCAAATCTTGGTCTTGTCTTGGTCTCGGCAAGCACTACTAGAAAAGGTCAATATCTTTTAAATTGAAGCTTTGTCCTTCGATTTTGATACGCAGACTGCAAATAAATTTTTTATTTTTAAGAAGCTCATTAGAAATAAAGTATTGGAGACTTGGAATCATGAATTTTTCGGCATGATCTTTTTTTATGCAAAAAATATCAAGAACCACTGTTCTACTTTTTTTTTCAGGTGAAAAAGTTTTTTTCCCTGCAATCCAGCTGTAAAACTTTTATTTTTGGACTTTTACGCGCAAGACAAGAATATTTGATGAAACACCGCGTCTGAAGTTATATAGGTCTCATCGTAACTCAGTATTACGTGCACAATATACAATTTCATTTTATAGCACACTAACTCCAGTTTTTTTTTTTTTTTTTTTTTTTTTTTTTTTTTTTTTTTTTTTTTATTTCAGTTCACCTATATACGTCTTATCATTTTCAGTAAATAAAAGGATTTTTCACTCCAGATAATACTTTGAAACAACAAAATAAAGCTTGAGAAACCAGAAAAATCTTAGAAAATCGTAATTTAATGAATGTCGAGAGGGTAAATAAAAGTACTGAAAACAAGTAAAAAAAAATTGAGTAAGAAAACGAGTGTTTTACCAGGATTAAGCTTGCGAGAACAGTTAGTAGCCGAGCTGTAATCAATTTACCAGAGAAATGCAAGTGCCCCAGTGCAGCTGTGCTGCGTTGGCACTTTCGGAGCTTCTAACGAAATTAGAAAAGAAAATTTATGCAATTGAAATTCATCCGATATTTTCTTTGTTTGGGTTCTTCTTTTTCAGCAAACAAACAATGTTGTAATTTTACTAATTAGTTGAATAGCTTGATTTAAAAAAATCAAACGATCATTATTTTGAATAATTTTTCATCGTATTGAGATTGATATTGTAGATCAACTTTGTATTGCCTAGGAGTGAATTAATAGAAGTGACTTTGTATTGATGATCCAGGCACAAATAATAACAAGATGTAATTTGTTATCAATTTTTTATTGCACAACGTTTCAAGGGCATTGCCCTCCTCTTCAGGTATCTAAATAAAATTATAATATTTTTATAAAAATAAATAATATATAAGTAGAGTGTTCTTGAAGGTAATTGAGATTGATTATACAAAAGTTGATCTTAAAAAACTGTATACAAACAATTTATGATATCAATAAATAATAATAACTCTTAAGTTCTTTTTTGTATACCTCAAAACTATTTTGGTCTTGTAAAATAATCAAATAGAAGTAAAAAATAGATTTTGTAGGAAACACCTACACAGTTCAAAGAAGGAAACACAAATTAACAAGCTATTAAACAGCAGGGCTTAAGACTTGAGCGGAGAATAAGATGCAAAAGCACGGTCGAAAAAGTGAAAAACGACGATTTTCCTCTGCGGACGCGACCGGAAACGTGAGCTCGTTCGGGGGCGGCGGTGGTCCTCTCCACACAATTCAGCCCGCGCGCGTGCCCATCCTCGTAAAATACCAACACGAAACCTCCGCGGAGGATCTTTTCATTGCCGGGCAATAAATAGTGGTTAAGGAACCGTATTTTTTGTCCTTGGTTTTCAATAAGTACACTTTACTGCCGCGTTTTTTTTACTTCTTTGTGGTTTGACTTTAATGGTTTCTGAAACTACAATGTACATCAATTTTTTTCCAAGAAGTAGTAGTTTAATTTTTATAACGATATTATTATTTTTCATAAATAATTTGTATTTTTTATTATTTGACTTTGGACAAAATTAAAAAAATTGTACCGAAAAATTATTTCAACATTCAAAGAGAACGCGGCATTCTATTTACAAAACACAAACAAGCATTTAATTCACCGCAGCATGTAGTTAACACCATTATTTACGTCCCTCGAAGACGACACAAACTACCTATCGGTAGCCTAAATCAGATTCAAAACAGCCTCGAGATAAATTATTTGATGCTATCAGGATCGGTATCAAAGGTCCAGACACACGGAAAAACGTCAAACAAACGTGGGTCAAAGGAAGTTTTTCCTGGGGGGGTTAAAATCGTCATCAAAAGAACGCCGCCAGCGTCTTGGGTGTGCCCGGTGGTCAATCCGAAAGAGCCACCCAGCTCGAGGGAAAGAAAGAAAGACTGGAAGAAAGAGGAAAGATCTAAATCTAAAACGACTCGCGAAAATAAAATAAAAAAGAAACGACAAAGCGGAGGAGGAGGGCACCCATCACGACACCTTTCCGAGTGCACTTTGGTGTAGAGGAACGATTTTTCCCCATACGTACCCGGCTGGAACTAATTCAGAGTCAAAGAGATTGATGATGACGCTCTCTCTTGGTTCGGGTTTTTTCTTGTCTCTCTTTCTCTCGCTTTCTTTCTTTGTTTTTGGGGTGACTGAGGTACACCGGCCTCCGAATTTGTGTAAACCTTTATTCAATAATAGGTCCATGCGGTCTAGTTTTTCTTTCATTGTTTTTTTAAATTCTCTTTAATTGATTCAACTGTTAATGAATTTTTTTAATATTTGGATTTAAAAATAAAAACAACTCTGTTTTTCTTAAATCTGTAAAGTTTTTACTGCGGTCATCGACCTCATCAAGCTATTAATAAAAAAAAATCACCAACACTGTTTTTGAAAACTCAAAAAGTAGCTTATTAAACTTCAATAATAATCGAGTCGGAGAGCAAAACATAAAGTTCGCGGAAGCACTCGAGTCTGGCTTACAAAGCCAAGCAAACAGTACGACTTGTAATGTTAGTGAAAACAATCGCGTATATGGTCGCGCCGGGGTGAGTTCAGTCGTCGTTCCAGGGCGACCGGTTTTGCAAATAAGGGGAAGTTGAGAGATAATTCCAAGGTTACCGCATACGCGGATCTTTTCTTTATTCTCGAGGAACAATCCATCCAGCCTCGATAAATTAACAACGACGAAGCGCGACTTGAAAAAAAAAAAAAAAAAACTAATATCAATCGAGATGAAAGATGGAGATTAAAGGGAATGAAAAACTGGGATATTTTCATTATTTTAATGGGGCGGGGATTATTTTAAACTAGGGCCCGGTTCTAGCAGTAGTGCACTCACTTCGCTCAAGCGCTCTCGTTTCAGAAATATAACGCCCCGGCTAAGAGGAACTCGTTACACTAAATATAGCGCGATTATTGCCGCCTGCGCGCTTTTCCGTCCCGAGCGTAATCGTCGAGAGTCGTCGCCTGAACCCACCCCCCGTTTTTGCAAATCGCGGAGTGAAAAATTTTGACTCGTTTGATGTGCAAAATTAATTTGTATGAAAGGATAAGTTGAAAATTTATTGTAAACAAGACCGTTAAATTTTGAAGTTACGTAGTGTTAATTGTAAATTTACGAGAAGAATAAAAAAGATTATAAACTTTGTATTGTTTATAGAACCGTTTATCAAGTAACAATTTTAGTAAGCGTGAATTAAATTTTAAAAAATCTGAAGGATTATTAAGTTAAATAAGAGTACAGTCGATTCGAATCAGTGGAATAGACATTGTATGCAAAGTTACCGCTCAATTTCAATGAAGAAAAAAATAATAAATCAGATTTTTTTTTTTTACTCCTTGTAAGTTTATCGGTTCACGTACGTACGAGTAGACGAACTCAATTACTTAATAAAGAGACTTTGAAGCATCAACTCGTGACTCGATGAAAATTCGCAACCGCTTAATAATGCCGCGCTCGAGCTTGTTTGGATCGGATCGGCCTCTTTTGTATTGTCTTCTTCTGCTCGAGCTTCTGTTGTTTAGACTCGGGGGGCTACGCACACTTGACTGTACGTACTGACTGATCAAAAGATAATAATACAAGCCTAGCGTTTAAATACGTAAATAAAACTCTTTAATAGCCAATCGCTACTCTAAAAGGATATTGATGCTTATCTTATTCAAAGTTTATGGTCTAAGGCTTTTATTCGACGCTTGTAGATAATTGTTACCTTGTAATAGGCAAATATAAAGATACGCTTCGACCTTGAAATTTTAAAAATAGAGTTAGGTAAACGACAACTCAACAAAACTAAAAAATTTCCTCCTCGGATGAAAGAGAAAGAGAAAGAAAAAGTGGATTTCGAAATAAACCCGCCCCCTGAAGTCGCTCGTGATCCTCGAGTGCGGCTTTGTCGTCTCCAGCTGCCGCTCCAAAATTCATCTCATTGTGGAAAAGCGACGGCGCCCCAGTGATTATTGTTATTTTTCCGGAAGCTGCTGCGGTTCTACCAGACGAAGGGTTGAATCCTGCGATCTCATTGTTTGTATGTAGCGTTACGGGAAATTTCACTTTGACGTTTTCTAAGAAAATTGAAAAATGTGGAATCTCGTGGAAATTAAAGAAAATTTTTTCGATAGGATGAAAACGGGTGCAAAAAAATAAAAGCAAAAAATATTTTTTTTCAAAAAAACTTCATACGAATTTAATCAACTTAATAAAAGTATTACAAAATATTACTCTCGAAAAACAAAACAATTTTTCCAATGATACCGCAACTTTTACCAACATAAATTTCATCTCAAAAATTTCAACACTGAATTAAAATAACATAAAATAAGCACACTGCACGTAAGTCGATAGAGTAATAAAAAAAGTCTTCGCAGAGCTTATTCGAAGACCAAGCGGTCCTGGTAGTACTTGATGACGAGCTGGGGAATCTCGAGGTTGGCTACTCTCGAGGGTACGAGGTGCGAGGTGCCGTTGTTCCACCGTACCATGAAGGCGATCTCTCCAGTGTCGTCCGTCGCCCCGACGATCGCTTCGGCCACCAGGCCCATGTCGAACCCGTAGACTTCCTTCTTCGGGGACTTCTTCTTCTTCTCAAGCACTACCTTGCCAGACTTTACAGACATTTTTGATGGTTTGTTATACGATCTAGACGCTTTGAGAAACGGTATTCTAATGAGTTCGAAGAGTAAGCTGCTTTGGGTTTATATGCCTGTCTGATTTCGTCAACCAATCGGAGCGCTGAATCCTCAAATGACGGAATTTGTTTGTCGGTATACAAAAGTTTTGAACTTTCTCGATGACAACACTGAATCACCTGAATTTCGAAAAATTTTATTTTCAATTGATCAAAATTAAAGTTGACTAAGTTTAGGAGTTACTTATTTAAAATTTATATTTAAGTTATTTAGTACCAAAATAACACTCTGAAGAGTAAGTGAACCGTTTCCGTGCGATTTTCGGTGACCCGCTGTCGCCTCGAGTTCTGGCACCTGCACGGCTCCGGTATCGTCTGCGTTCGCCGCGGACCTAATTTTCGCACCGGGACGACCGAACCCACTATTTATAGAAAATTAAAATTTTTCAAACAAAATTTTTTATTCCAACATCGCTCGATCCAGCGAATCGAGAAAGTAAAGAGCGCTGGCAAATATTGCCCAAAACAGAGAGTAAACAGTTTAGATAAAAATCAGGCATGTTTGCAGAGGAATTAACGAGTACGAACGAATTCGGGCTCATTAACCTTTGTTTACCTTCCCCGGGGTCAGCGACTTGCGTATACACAACGCGGATGATGATGATGATACAGTGTTTTGGCATCGGTTTTCCGGATTACATTACGAGCGCTTAGTCAAACAAAGCGCTGACGGGTGGCTGCCAACTCCTGACCTCTTTATTATGCAATGTCTCGATGGCACACTTTGTGCAAGTTTACCGACCTATTTGATTGTTTTTGTTTTCTTTACAATTGTGGCCATTGTGAAAACAATTTTTTAAGTTTTTAGAGATTTTTTGTAAGTTAGTATTTAGTCTCGATTAGTTTTATAATCCCTCTGTATAATGATGAATTATGATCGAATGTCCTCGATTTATAATTGTTGTGATTGGACGAGAACATTTAATTCGAAATTTGAATTGTGCTGAAGTTGAAATGTTGAATACTTTGTATAAATAAATAGAAAAAATTTCTTTGTACAATTCTAGAAAATAAAATGAGAATCTTTAATATTTTCAAAAAATAGTATATTACAGTCCCGAGGGAGTCAAAAATGAGTTAGCCTTTAGCAAACCCAAATTGATGTCCGAGCCGAAGGCGAGGTCATCAAAGGTTTGCTAAAGGTTAGCTCATTTTTGCACTCCCAAGGGCTGTATACTATTTTTCACGCTAGTAGTCAGAAAGTACAATATTCGTTTCCGGTACGGGCCTGAAAATTGTACTTTCAGGCTACTAGCGTGAAAACTTTTTTAAGCTATCCCTCAAAAATATCGAACTGAACTTACCTAGTTGCAGGTTGCAAACGATATATTATTATTATTTACAAATTAATTGAGAAAAGACTCAGAAAAAAAATTGGTTTTAACTTCCTTTTTTTTTTTTTTGACAAACTGAAAGTAAAAATTATCGTTTATTTACTTTCAAGATTAAAAATTTGATGGCGTATTAAAATTTGAGTGCGCTGAGACTAGTTTTATAAAATGTTGAGAAAAAATTCAAAAAAATTTCTACCTCTACCCAGTTTTTATACACAAAAATGTAAAATTTAACTCTAAAAGCTACGCTCTCATCTCGAAGAACTAATTTTTTCAACCCACCGCAAAAGCTCTTATTGTCAAGGCACTTCGTATTGAATGCGGAAATTTTTTTCAACAACCCTCCATTTGCTCGAAAGCTCGGTTTCGTCCGACCGAGAAAAAATTTGCATCGAAATTGCAAAAGCTAGCAGCGGCGATGGTAAAAAAAAGCAGTCGCGTGCCGAGTCGGGTGCGGATGGCAGGTGCGTACGTACAAGGGGCGTCGAGCATCTGCCCCTGTAAAGGTGCAGCTTTGGATTTCGTGTTATTTTTTTTTTTTTTTTCTTATCAGAGCATCTGAATGACCTCACGAGTGTCCAGCTGAAATTTTTTTTAATTTTAATACTGCTTTGTGATTCACTTATTACGGTATAAAATTATTGGGTTTTTTCGATCGGGGAGAAGGAGGAATAAACTTAATTTAAAAAAAATTACATTATAGTCCATCAGTTTAATTTGTCGAATATTTGCCCAGCAATTTTTTTTTGAACGTCTTACATCTGTGAAATTTTTTCATGATTATCATGATGTATTGTTTGGAAAACTTTGAATGGTGATTTAAATTGCTACGAAGTTTGGTCTCTTTTTCAATCGAGGTGTCCAGACTCCTGATTGAAAATTATTCTAAAGCGAATTCTGATTTCTATGCGACTGTCAATAGACTGAGAAGAAATTTTAATTCGTTGCCTCATGATATTGTAAATTCCTTCGACCAGAGATTATTTAAAACTAATTTGTTTAATAATTTGTAAAATACTGTTAAATTGATAAATTTGTATATTTATTTTGAATTATTTAAATACTGTTGAATATTACACTGAGAGAAGGATTTGGTTATTTTTGGTTTCTCCCAAGCTTTGGTTCATGCGACCAATGATTTGGTTACAGGAACCAAATGTATAGATCACTGTCATGTCAAACAGTTCGCTGTTATAACCTCAAAAAATTTTTTGCGGTAATTCAGAAAATTACGAACTCACGAAAAATTTATTAAAATGATCAGTGCTATATTAGATTGAAAACGATTAGTAATTTAAGTTAACTTCGTAGAGAAAAATAATTTTGTTGTCAAGATAAAACTCATATTTAAATAAACTTAATTAATTCTTCGAAATTTATTGCTGGAATTTGAAATTAAAATATATTCTTATACATTTAACATGAATAAAGGTAACTGATTTAAGCAAATTATTACAACAATAAACAATAAAATAATACAATAATAAATAAAATTTGTTTTTAAAATAAAAAATAAAAGCTCGATTTTTACGCGTGGAGTGTGGACCAAACATTTGGTTCCCACAACCAAATTATCCGATTTCTTTTCAACCAAATATATTTGATTCCTTGAACCAAATCCTTCTCTCAGTGTATATACTCTATGTAATATGTTAAAGGACATTTGTCCGTTGATAATAAATAAAATAAGATAAAATAAAATAAAAAAGAAATCTTTTGAAATCCAACGACTCATAACATTATCCATAAAAGTAAGTTTCCCATTTCCACACCCACAAAAAAATAAACCCCAAAGAAGCACTGGTGCTAAAGAACAGACAATACCAGTAACCAAAGACAATTTATCGTCACGCAAATGAGGGTTAAAAAAAAAAAATCAATCCCAAAATTACGTAAGGCGTTAGTCATGCGCTTTGAATCCAGCCACGTAACAGCTGCTCTAGCAGAGTTCAGGAATAAACCGTGCAAATTCAAAGGTGTACGTGTTGTTATCGTCGGGGTAAAAGTGTAATACTCACGCTTTCTCTGGTCGACTCGATGGCTCGCTTGCTCCTGCCGTGGAAGTACTGAGGTCGGACTATCGTGTGCGAACTGAAGTCTGCGGATGGTCCTGTAATCACAATATTTATATTCGTTAATTCAACCGGTGAAAGCTGGGACTTTTTTTTTGTGTTTCGATAAAGGGAAATTTATATTGGTGGGAGCGGGACCGAATTTATCGGTTGTCACTCTGGAATAATTGGAAATACTGTAGACACAAAGAAGAAGAAGTAAATTTGGAGTACTTTTTTTATTAATTAACGAAGGTTGTTATTTATGACGTGGGATTTGAGGTGTTTTCTCTTGAACTTCACATTGTATTAAAACAATCGTTATTTTTTGTGGATCGCGAGATTATTTCGTTGATTAAAATGTGAGAATCCTTGATTATATGAAGAAGAAAAAGTTCTTTTTTCTCTATTAATCTGACCTTGAAATTATTAATGAACCCCACCCCCGTAAAAATAAAAAACCTAAAGTAACGAAATGAAATTAAAAAAGAGATGAAAATAAATATTTGGCACATAAATTCCAATTTGTTGATTGATATCGTGTGTGGTGAATACAGCCTGGGGGTTTTTAACCCAATTTAAATTTTATATTTTTTAAAAATACTTTTTTTTCTACTCTAATAAAAAAAAAATATATATTTTTTCGTTATTGAAAGTATTTTGCACATAATAGAAATAAGCCCGACCCAACCATCGAATTCGGCCCTCGCGGATGGTGCGTGCGGTCGCATGATCGAGCGGGCGTGAAAAAGTGCACTTGAGGGAGCCAGGGCGTCGGTAATTAAGTCGCGACACCGCACCGCCAGACTAAAAAGAGCTGCTGATGGTCGTCGGATCTTTGAATTATGCAGGACTCCAGACTCTCTCGCGCGTCGGCTCAAATTTAATTTGAATCTCAAAGAAATTTCTCGCCTCTCTGCTGCGAACCGACCCCCCCCCTTTTTCTTTTTTTTTCTGGTGCAGCAGTGAGAAACGAGGAATTTTTACGGTTGACGCTGGGAATTTTTTAATACAATGAGTTTTTTTAATGGTTAAGTCGGGACTAGAGTAATAATTAATCGGTTGAATATCAAGCATTTAAGTAGTTTATTTTCAAGTAAATGGCTTTAACGGGAACTAACCGTAATCAATAAAACTTAATTGCATCAAGTTTTCATTTGAATAAAGTTTAGCTAGAAGTTGACAAGATAAATTGAAATGCTGATGGGTTCATTAATATTTTGTTTACAGAGTTTAGTTTAATTAATTTTAGTTTTAATTACTAATTAAGCACTCCAAAATTTGCAATTTATATTTATAATCGAAAAGGTTACCAATTTGGCTTTTTTTTTTATTAAAAGTTGCGAATTAAAGTTTCATTACAAGCTTTATGAAGTATCGCAGTTGCAAAGTAACTTTATGGTCAAGAATCAACCTGAGTTTAGAAACAGTCAAAAGTACAAAGTAGTTGAGATTTAATAACATTTAATGTTTTACTTTTTTTTTTAATCGAATCGATCTCATGAAATACCATAAAATGAATATTTCCTGCTACACAGTCATGGTGTGTTGTCTCGAGGTAGGTTTATACATCCGAGTAAATCGATAATCCCAACCGTGGATGATTCACCCGCGCTCGCAGTGCGTCGGCTCGTCGACCCTCTTAATGTACTCGCCCTGGCTGCAACCTCGCTTGACGTCCTTTTTCTTCCCGTGCGGGGTCTTGACAAGAGTTTGTATCCTCTGAAATTTCAGTGGCTTCGATTAATGGATTTTTTGTGGTAATATCCAGCGGCTCGCTTTTAAATTACAAATCTCTTTGTGTGATTTTCCGCGATGATGAATTGCTAATGCAGCGGTTAAGTACACCTTTTTTCAAATCTCGATCGATCGGCATAATTTTTTCCAAGTTCTTGGGAAAAGAACAATGGTCGCTAATAGGTTTTTTTCAGCTGATACTCGGTGCCCTATTACCTTAAATTAAGAGCCGACGACGCTGCGGGATTCCAGCTTGTAATTCGCGGAGGACGAATTTAAGCGCTTGGGAGAAAGGCCGAGCTTGTCTTATTATTATCTAACTAACTACGCTACCTCGAGTCTTAAATTTTCAATGGTAATTGGGCCTTGATTATTTTGAGGTTAGAAAGTGCTGATTGTACTGCGAAGAAAGAGAGTCGGCTACGACAAAAACCTTGTGCAAGTGTGATCATCGCGGGTTTTTCAACACTCGACAATTTTACTTAATCACCAAATTTCCCCGAGTGCGCAATAAAAAAGAAGAAGAAGACCCGACAAATGAAAAAAATTAAATTTAATTGAATCAAGCTCCCGCTCATATGTGATACTTCTTCTTCTTCTTCTTCTTCTTCTTCTTCCTCTATAAAACTTCGTCGAGCATTACTTTTTGCGAGCAGTTTTTTTTTTTCATCGTATACTTGTTGAAGACGACTTACACGAAAGTACAATTAATAACTCTTCGGTCTCGGCACTCCCACAGCCGGAAACGAAGTTTTTCGTCAAGAGACAAGGCAAAAAAAAAGTAGGATTTTTTTTTTATTCTTTCTCATAGTTCGTCGATGAGGTCTCGAAAGTACGTGACTAAAGTAAAAATCCTGCGGAACGAAAGCCTTACGCTTCACTTTTATCCATTAAGCTCCCCCCTTTTTCTCAGCGTTTATTTTAATAATACTGGAAGAAGAAATAATCCTCGGCTGCTCTCAAGAGCACCGAGCATCTGCATAAGCAGCGGCATGACTAACACGATTTGGTCAACGTGACCGAATGCAACCGTTAGTCACTTGGCCTATGACATAACTTGGATTTCCTGGTAAAGCAAAGTAAAAAAAAATTTCAATCGAGAAAATTAGTACCAAGTGGCTCGGATTTGAAAGCCCAAGTTTTTTTCTGACTCACAGGGATTCTGCTCCGAGAAGAAATGATATCAGCGATTTTATTCGCGAAGGGACTCTGGAAAGCTCGGGCTTAATCAACAACAATGCTCCCATTATTCTCGAGGAGGGTAAACAATTACATCGGAGTTGATGCAAATTCAATGTCTGGAGGGCGAGGACCCTTTTTAATTAAAATCATCTGAGCAGTCAGCCTCCCCGCATAAATTAAATGCCCCACTTGAAGTAATGAGTTTCATTAGACGTTGAAGTAATTAGCGGTCGAGTTTTCGGAAGTGGCTGTGGGAAAACACCGATGTAAATCTGCACTTTCGAAAATTGCAATGGGATACTTTATCTCTCGCAAAAATAAATTGATTTGCAGAGAAACTCTTCGTTGATAGAGCCGCGGTATCAGATGTACGACGCACGAGTTAGACGCAAGCGCAATTACGAATTAATCTAAATTGGTATTGGCTTTCTGGGGAGGAGGATATCGGGATGGCGCGGATAGTGTTACCCAGTGATGAAACAGAATCTTTGGTTACCAATCGAACAATGACTAGCAATCAATTCATTGTCATGTGTATTGTGGATTTTTTATAATTTTTCCAGAAAGGTGAACGTATTGTTGCTTTAGATCATGACGAAGTGTTTGAAATGCGCACTGAGTTACGTAAAGTAACAAGACAAACCGCATAGTTTAGATTTCTGCGCTACACGCACGAGCTGTTTTGGTATTTATGTATCAATTGTTTGTACGAGCCCGCGACGCGTCTTCTTTTATCAAGATGATTACGTAAAAAAATTAGGGTTTAACGAGGACGCTATGAAAATTATGGGGCTCGTAAAGATGAGATTTGATGGGAGGTAAAACAAGCGGGGCTAAATTGCCGACTCTGAATAGACGAATCAAGGGGGGAGCATCGAGCGAGCAGACTCTTTTGTCAAAGACAGCTCGTTAGCCTGTTAAGCTCGATCTTCTGGCCTGTTGCGATCAACGCTTCGGTAAAAAATGGATTAAAATTGGACGAAGCGCAGTCGCGTTATTAAATCTTGATCATTAGAGCCTTTTTTTCACTGATGAGTTCATTTAGCACAAATTGGATAACCGGAGGAGTAAAAAAGCTCTGGAAATTGAATTTTTTATACCATTATACTATAATTTTTTAGTTTGTACTTAACTACGAGTATAACACTCAAAGCTTCGCGTCAATCATGGCTCTGCATCTGGATATAATCCAGTTTCCAAGACGACTTTGCACTAATTAAAGTTTAGCGAGGTATCATCGCCGCAGTTAGCAAAATAGAGCGAATTGCGCCAGCTGGCCCGAATCAGATTGCGTTTCCGCACAAGGGACTCGAGGTGTACGGATATATACATATAGTATAGCTACCCCTACCCACCTCGAGAGGTTAAGTGCGCATCCGGGGAGGAGCAAAGTAGGACACGAAAATAGGACTTTGATATCTTACTTCGAACGACCACTCCTGGACTTCTCATTATTTTTAATTGTAAGGAATCCTTTTGTGTGAAAATTTGAGAACCGGTAAGTGATTTTTATTCTAGGGGAAGATTGAGCTTTATTAGTTTGGCGAAAAGTGGGTTGACAAATATTTGAAAATAATTTTAGATCAAGTTGGAAAGGTAAAGGTTCGGGATTCAAGTTCAAATATTTGAATTTGGGTCAGTTCTCAAACTCAGTTTGAGAATCAATATTACCGTTTGAAATAATTCGAACGTCAAACTTATCTCGAGTTAATACTAATGAAAATATAAAAAGTTTTATGTTGAAGAACGACGGATCGAGCGATCCCAGCTGTTTTTTGTTTCTCAGGGGGTTATTAAAAAGAAAGCCGTGGCGGGAAGCGAAAGTATTATGAACCAGCGACGTGGTGAATCATCGTACTCCAAAAGTGTCTTATTTACGCACTTGTTCCGTCGTTTTTTCTTCCCTCTTTCTTTACGAAACGGGATAGAAGAAGTGTTTCTCGCGCGCTTGAGTTGACGCCGGAATAGAAGCCTCGTGTCGATGATGGCGCCTCGATACACCAACGACGCGTGTGTCTTATGAGAAAATTTCGCTCATCCGGTGTAGGCGGATGTTTTTTCGGGAAAAACATTTGTTTTTGATGAAAATTGAATCAAACTAAGGCTCGGTTGTTTGAATGCAACGTATGTGCACTCAGAATCATTTATTTTTGTATGTACAGTTTTCAATCTGCAATAATAATTTGCCGTTGTTTATTTTTTTTTCCATTCAAGTGCAGAATGTGTTGGTGGGTTTCTATCGGCCTTCAAATACGTACTATGTGTACTTAAGTACGGAAGTCATTTGTGGGGTTGTACTCTTAATCTGCATACGGTCTGCAGAATTTCGCTTTTTGATTCTTTCGTGATTCTTTTGGCAAATTTAAAGTATTTAGAGCCTTGGATCCAATTTCAATCAATATTTTGTTAAAAATATTATTTTTCGAAGATTTTCACTTGAAATAAAATCGATATTTTATTGATTATATTGATTTTTATGTCTGATTCTTTTTGTGGTTCTGGAGTGCATATATAGTCCCTCGGAAGTAAGTTCATAAGAATTTTTTGCTCGTTCTAATAACTTATAAGATTTTTTGAAGTTTTAATATTCAAACATAATACAGTTTTTTTAGTTCTTTTTTACGAACACGCTTAAATTGAAGGAATTTTCACGTTTGATTGTGTTTGCAATTATAAATTTAGAGGTATGTTTGTACCGCCTTGCGTGCGGCTTGAATCATGCTAATTATTCAAAAATGAGTGTGCAATTGTCTGGAGTTTAAATTTAAGTTGAGTAATTTTTTCTTTCGCTTTTATTGTTGCATAAAGTATTTAAATATTCATTCACATTGAATAATTTATACTTTTAATTTAAAAATACATGAACTGTCAAAAAGATTTAAAAATCGTAATTTTTAATTTTTTCGAAATTTTTTTACACGTTAACCAAATAAAAGCTACTTTTTAATCCAGCCATAAAAAATTTCAAGTATACTGATTAAATTAAGAACATTTAAATATTGCTCACAATAAAATATTTAAATCCGACAATGAATATTAACTGAAAATTTGCAAATAACCTTGATGATACCCACGCACTTAATGCGGCATTAACATAACACATGAATTTAATACGAGATTTAACAGTGTAAATAATATTCGATCTTACAACTCGTTGCGCTTGAATGCCAAAAATTAGCGGATAAGTTTAATGGTCTCGTGAACAGATCGATACAACAGCTAACTTTCTCAGGATCGATCCCGACTGGCTTCTCTCCGTGTCACTGCTCTCTAAATCTCAATAAGTGAAATTTCACTTATTGGAAGTGAATAGTCACTTATTCAATGCGTTAATTGTCGTCCACGTAGAAAAAGTGACTATTCCCTTTTTCAATTAGTGAAACATAACTCATGAATAAGTGAAAAATCGAATTGCGCAACCAAATGTTCATTTCTCATTAATTAAATTATTAATACTTCTACACATGAAAAATTATTATTTTATCAATAAAATAATTAAGTTTTTAATAATTAGAATAAAAAAAAAAAAAAAATAAAAAAAAAAATAAAAAAAAAAAAAAATATGATCGACTAGGATTTGAACCTTGATCCTTCAAGTGGAAAAAAATTGCAAAATAAAAGGTACGACGAAGGTCATGACATTTAACCCTCTCGACCATTTGTTCTTACGTCAATAGTGGTGTTTAAACGCCTATAAAAACTGTTTCCCCAAGAAAGCTTGATTATAAAAATTTATATTTAGGTAATAATTAACTAATTGAATAATCATTTCCGTTCCCAATTTTTTCTAAACAAATAAATAACTCAATCATTAATCATTATTTAAGCGATTTTTTAAATAAATAAATAAATAAGTTTCAAAATAATATAAAAGTGGAGGTTTTTATTACATCTAATAATCTTGATTACTACCAAGTATTTTAACATTATTCACAAGTGGTTTATTTATTTTATTTTGATACAGCTCAGGAAAAAAAAAAACAAAAAAAACAAAAAACAAAAAACAAAGTAAAAAAATAACTTTTTTTAAAAAACGTAAAGGATGAAAAATTTAGTAGTTTTTTTATTTTAAAAAAGCCAATTTTGTTACGTTCTATCACGAAAAAAAGAGGTTTAATAATTATTTTCACAAAAATCGTCAATGTACTGCTTTTTAAAATAAACAAAATAGCTCCATTTTTTTCGTAAAACTTAGCGATTTATTAATTTATTTTTTAGTTCAAAATTTTTTTTTTTTCAATATTTGTACGACATTTTTTTCATTTTGTTTTTGAACTCTATTATTATTTTTATAATTTACATTTAACTGCAGATTATTCATTGTTTATAATCTAGAAAATATAAAATTTTCAATTTTCAATTACTTAAATGTTATTTTTATCTATTTGTTCAGTTATATTTTATTACTACTTTATTTTAAAAGCATTTTCATATATCCTAGTAACATAATTGAAATTTAACTAGAAATTACCCTTGTAAAAAATGCAGAAAAAAATACCAATTTTGAATTTTTATTTCGTTAATAATCACTTATTGTTAATGTTTTTCGGTTAAAATTAAATTGTAATGACTTTAACGATGAAATGCAATATTTTTTTCGTAATCCAACTTCATTTAGGGTTATGTTCACAGATAGTCACTTTTTCAAAAGTGATCCTTTAGATTCACTCATGAAATAAGTGGTTTTCCACTTTTTTAAATGTGATATCTTACTTCACTTACGAAATAAGTGAATATTTCACTTATTGAGATTTAGAGAGTGAGGTTAAACATGAACAACCCCCGGTTGTTGCGTGTCGGTGATGGCGTGTCTCGAAAAAAACTGCCCCGTATCGATTACCCGCTTAATCTGATTTATTCGAGTGGGTTTTTATCGAAGCTCGTTGAGAAGAAGAAACAACGGACGTGAAAACAATCAAACTTTTTGAAACGAGTAGCCAGCACATTTCAAAACCACTTTTTTTTTTAACCATCGGAAACTCGAAACAAGTGCACTTTGACCGTTTACTCAGGCTGATTGGAGCCTCGTGCACTCGATAATGATTGGAAAAGTTCGAGCGTTATGAGTTTCCTCCGATAGCCTGAGAGACGGTAGAATAAAGGAGAAGTAATAAGCAGCTTGTTTTTATTTAAATATTCGGGCTTATCGACCCACGATTGGTCACGGTACTCTTGATTGCGACTTGTAAATTTTTACACAAAGTGTTGAGATTCACGACACAGGATTGTTAATGAGTTGTCGAGGAAAATAAGTCCGTCGCTGAATTGTTAACAACAGGATACGTAACTCGCCTCTGACTCAGGCTCTTTAATGCGGTTTCAAATCTTTATGAAAAAAATTCAATAAAATTACGCTTACAAAGTAAAGTTTCCTCTAGAACTTGATTATTTTCTGAATTGTTGAAAACGAAAAAAAAAAACTTTTTCCGAAGAAACTTTAAACTCGCTGTCGCGGCGGTCGTCGACAATTAGATCGGCTTAATCTCGTCAAGGGAGGAACGGTGATGCCATTAACCGGAGCCGCAGTCGATTGTGTTGAACTTTAATGGTCCGTGCAGTCACAGGTGACGCTGCTCGGGGGCGTGGCCTGGTCACTTTGTTTCGGGTAAAATACCCGTGCGAAACGCGCGAAATTTTATTGAAACGTTACAAAAGAACCTTCTGATTAAGCGCTGCGCTCGTCAAAGTGAAATTTCAGGTCGTTTTATGTCGATGCTATTTTTTAATTAAATAAACTCTGATTTAAAAATACCCGAATGGGAATTAAGGGGACGCGAGGGTCGCCCCCGCTCGTATTTATTCTCCCGTAAACAATCCCTCGCAATTACGCTAGTACTTCAAAAAAACAAGGCTTTTGAAGCGTAAAGTTTCGGCGCGCTTTTTGAAGTCAAAAAAACCAGGCCGCGAGACCGTAATTTTCAAATCTTTTTGATGGGCGAGCCCCGTTTCATTTTTTTTTTTTTCGGACCCGGCCGTATTTTTCGGAGAAACGTTCGTTTTCGAAATATACACTTACCAAGCTAAGCCAAGCAAACGGCCGTGTTTCGTTAAAATTAATATTGTTTCGAGTGAGTGATGGTTTGAATCGTAGGATTAACAAACTATGTATGAAACGCAGGATGTTGAAGTTGTCGGACGTGTATTAATTGTCAACAATTTTACTGTAGATTCAGACTTTGTTTTTATCAAAAGTATAATAAAACGCAGAGAAAGAAGAAGAAACTGTGTACAAAGAGCTTCAAATCTTTTTTTCTTTCATGCAATTTTCCCTCGTGCCGTCAATAATTGAATATTGTCCATCAGTGAGCGAGACTCGAACTGACGATCCAAGCAAGATTTCATTTAAATTAAATCAACCATAATAAACAATAACCAACTTCATCAGCTCTTTTAGTTAAAACTAGCGCTTAAACATCGGCATTTAAAAGTTTAAACGAGTTTTTCGAGTTACTCATTCGTTCGTAGGAGGAGTTTCGGTGCCAATTGAATTGAACACACCCGAAATTCGAGTTTGGCTCCGCTTGGTAGCAGGGGGGGTCCTGACCCGGTTAATTGTCCTAACAGACTTTAAGTGGTGCAACTTTCGCGGCTGCGGCGGCGCGATGCACGCGTGTGAAACGATGCGACATGTTTTTTGTGGGTCGCATTCGGCTTCTCTCTCTCTAATAATGCATTCTTGCGATGTGAATAATAAGCGAAATGAAAAACGCTCAATTTTTTTACGGTTTTATATATTTAAAGAGAACATTTTATTGATGAAAATACAAATACTTTTTCGACTAGTATTAGAACTTGATATTATTACATGGACATTGAAACTTCATAAAAGTGGTAGTAATGTTGGCGAGAATTTCGTGAAATAAGGTCTGATGGATGGAGTGTCACAGAAGAATCATCATTTTTCACGCCGCTCAAAGAGGATGGCATGAAAAACGACGTCTACTGCGTCAACAAGCTGCGTGAGTAATCATCTCGCTGCAAAACCAAAATTTTAAAATTCATGAAACCGCAAGAAACAAAAAAAAAATACTCCATCCAACTAAACCCAATTGATTTATAAAAGTCCAGAACTTAGCTAACAAGGGGGGGTAAAAAAAAAGTTCCATCACACTTTTCTCGAAGCGGCTATCGGGGATGTCAATTAAGGATTTTCCTCTCGTATTTTCCGAAGACCGCGTATAAAAGTAACCGCGCGAACTTCGTTCCGTCATTTACTTCGCGGTAATCCCACGAGGAGTATAACGAAGAACGAATTCTTCCGGGGTAAAAAATCGCCCCGTGTTAATTGCCACGAGGAAGCATAATGGTTCGGAGGAAAACCTCCATTCTCAGCGGAAAATTGGGGGCGTGTTTTTTTTTCGGAAAATGATGTATTTATTACCGAGGAGCGTCAGAGAGCGCCGAGAATAAAAGAACGACGGTGTTTATTATTACGTCTGGACGATTTCCTCCTTCCAAATGGTTTTGGAATCCAGCTAGGTAATTACGCAGGAAGGAAAAAAACAATTAAATCTGACTGCATCGATTTTACCCCAAGAAGATGGAAAGCAAAGTAAAAAAGGGGAGGTTTTTCCTTCGCTGCGTCGGGATAGTTACTCAACTGTGATTTAAAAACCCCTGGGCGAACTCGTCACCTACCGAGTTTTTCCTACCACCATCAATTATCATTTCTCGGGTCGGTGAGCTTTGACTTTTTACATTTTTTACGTTGAGTGTTTCGGAGTTTTTAGATTCGTGGGTACCAAAACAAAGTTCTATTAGTTTTTGAATGATGAAAAATAATTTTTTCTAGATTTTTAGTAAAATACTCTTTTGAAAATAAAATATTTTCACGAAACTTCAATATTGTTATACTCTAAAGTTTGCAATATTTGAACAAATTCTTCTTTAAATAGTTTTCAAAACTTTAGGCGGGCACAGCCCTCCAAACAAAAGAATAAAAAAGTTTAATAAACAAGAGTAAAGTTATAGGCTAACTATTTCTGTTCAATACTATGGGAAAGTTGTTAAATTTTAACAAAAACTTATAAAATATTAAATTTCGTAAAATTTAAAAGATATTAAAACTTATTGAAAAAAATATATATATTACATGTAGAAAAATATAAGTTTGATAACAAGAAATAATTTTTCATTTAGAAAATTTGTCGTGGATTTCAGAACCATAAAGAGGACTCGAATTCGAATCCTTCGGTCTAATACACCGAGCAAGCCTGGTATGGTAAACTCTCATTATAACCTGACTAGTGAACTCGATACCTCGGTCGATACAATTCTGTTCAACAGAAAAAAAAATGCGGCGAAAGTCTATTGGAATTTGTGAAACAAGTTACGAGGAATACTAAGCCTTATCGGTCAACTCTCGCATTGTGTACTTAGCCATTGTGAAATCACGCGGGAGAAAGTTCGAGTTCAAAAGTTTTATCAGTCATTGAAATTCTTATATTTAATCACCTTTTAAAAAAAAGTGACATTACCCTTTTTTATCATGGTTGATAAAATTCTTGAAACGACGGTTGCGTTATGTAACCTCGGTTCTTGAATTTTGCATAATAAATTTTTCTATTTTTTTTTTTAACATTTATCCACGGCAGATGAGCACAGCCAAAGCGTTGCTTATATCCGGTCTTATCTGTTCCGAGAGTCACGGATAACGCTTTTATCTTCGGTCGAAAAGAGTCAACTTCCTCTACGTGTCTTACACACTGCAGTAAAAAAGGAACAAGAGTGAGTAAGCTCGAATTGCAGTTTATTCTTTTCGCAAAATTAATTTTCACCACAGCGTGCAGACTTTTCACGAGGAAATTAAACGCGATATGATAAAAGGGTAATTGGGTCAGGCTTTAATAATAATGGTTGAATAATGACGGCGGCTAGGGTCTCAGGGACGAGAATTTATGCTAATGAACATTCATAATGAAGCTTATCGCTTTTCTTCGATCCATTTTAATTAGTTTGTCTTCGGCTAGTTTTGTTTTTATTCTTTATTGTTCGTTGATGAAAACTTAATTCCCGAGTCAACCATGAAATATTAAAAATTTTAATTAAAACTTCTTTTTAGTTTTATATTGCGTAGAAAATTTACTACAAAACTTATAATGCCCATAAAAGGAAAAAATTTCGTAAAACAATCACGTCAAGATATTACCACACCATAAAAATCCCGTGCACCGAAAATAGAACGTAAAAAAAAAAAAATTTTGCAAAGGGTAAAAGCTCTCGCGAAGCGAAGTGCGATTTGTTATTTATGCAGACACTGCGAGTCACGTCCCCAGCGCTGCAGCTTATACGAAAATGTGGCGCTCCGATTTTTTGCTTTTTAAGTCCGCGCGCATACGCGCACACGCGGGAAAAACGTAAATAAACAGTTTTTCCCGCGGGGGCTCCCGGTCTTGTTTATTTTGGCGTTATGGTTTACTATTCCCGTCTCGCCGCGCCTTTTGTGATTCGATTTAGCCGAAACGATTGTTCTCCTTTATCGAGTTGCGGGTTTGCTTGTTTTAAGGGAAAAATCAAATTGGTTTTCCTCGAGTGTGGGCTATTTATAAAGTTCAACTTTGTTTGGTTTATTAAAGATTCGAAGTTTTATTGGTTTGACCCAATTGTAAATTTCGAGTCTCGTTTTAAGAAGCTTATTTTCATTTTAAATATTCAGAAGAGTTTGTTAATCATAATACTGAATAAATATTGAGGATCAATATAAAAATATGATTGCATAATTAATTTTAATAAGTGATTAAAACAATCCTATTCGATAATGCGTGCTGAATATTAAAAGCCAAGGTTGAGGACTATTTCTGAATAAAACGCCTTCGACATTCCAAAACAACGATCATTAAAAGCATACTCAGTGTTGTGTTTATTCAAACAGAAGCTGTTAAGAGCTCACAAGGAAAAATTGTAGTTAGACGTGTAAAAAGCTAAAATGTTTCTTGTTGAAGAAGTTTTTTTACATTTACAGGGTTTAGAATGAAAAATAATAATTTGGTGAATTAAATATAAAAAATAGATGAGGAGAAAAATTATTCCAAATGTATCAATCGTAAAACTAAGATAACTTTCTTAAAAAACAAAATAAAACACAGATTTTTACATATCAAGATGGTAGTTATCTCGGTAGTTAACTTAAGTGGAATTTAATGCAGAGCTTATTGATTTAAGTAGATAAAATTTTTTAACTTCAAGAATTTGTACATACATATACATACATTAATTCACTTTTGAAAGTTTTTTAAATCGAAGATTATTGATTTTTTTTCGGGTGCAGTCAAATCCACAGAAATACAAAAATAGTTCCAAAATAAACCAAAACTTAAAAAAAAAAAAAAGTGAAAAAAAAATCTCGAGATCCCATGATTCCAAAGGTCTACGACCCTCGATTAGTACTCGAAATACCCGCACCGTGGCTTCTGATATAAACAAGAGCGAATGTCAGGACGATTCCAAGGGCTTCGATCAGCCGCAGCCCCAAAAGAGCTTTTAATCCTCGTAGCTCGCCCTTGAATCGAGAAAAATAAAAAAAGCATCGTCGACCGAAGCCAGCGATTAACTGCACCAGGCATCGGCGTTGTATATTTATAGGGCCGCGTAGGTAGCAGTCACTACGAATGAGTAAACCTACCAACTATAATACGCGCGGTCCCTAGCTCCCGCTCCAGCGTGTCATCGCCCCCTGGCTGTACCTATACTACTCCGGCAGCAGCTGTCGTGGCACGCGTTGCTTGCCGTTAGCTGCGGGGCTTCGGAGCTGCTACTGTAACTTGACTTACTGTAACTTTATTACGGCTTTGGCTTTTGCACCTTTTTTCGCGGTGCGACAGGACAGGGGGCGAGAGTGAGGTGGATTACATTTTTTTTTTTAGAGGTGCGTTTGGCTTTTGAGTTCTTGAAGAAAGCTTATCGAGAAAAATTAATCTAGAGATAAAAAAGATTGATATCTATGGTATAGGTACAAAGTCTATTCTACTGTTCATCTAGTTTCAACGCTAAAGATTTAGAGATTAAATGAATTTTTTAATTTTGATTCACTAAAGCTCGAATTTTAATGGATGAATAAAAAATTTAAAGAGTTATTATGACAACTTGCTGTTTTGATGGTTACGTAAAAAAAGATCGTGAAATATTTTTTTAAATTGTTGCTTTCATTCTTTCACGCTCACTTTGAATATGACAAACACGTAAAAATGACATCTTTATGATTGCACTTGATTCTGAAAGTGGAGAATGATTCAACCTTGGAGCTTTCACTTTAGACTTTACGAAAAATATACAAACATAAATAAAATAAATTAAAACAATTTATTTTTTAAATTGCAAATTTTAAATTTAAACTAAAAATTCTACATAAAAAACAACCAAATTGTTTTAGAAACGTAACATAAGTTTCCGGAAATTTTCAAGATAGTTCCGTTACACAGATCAATACTCATCAAAGAAAAATTCACTATATTTATTTTTAAATTTACAAAAAGGTAGAAAACTATATTATTTAGAGAAAAAAATTCTCTTTCGATACACCCATGTTCTAAAGAGAAAAAGAAACAGAGAAAAAAAAAAAAAAAACACCGAAAGAAACAAGAGATTAATCGGTCGAAATTAAGCCAAAAGAGTCGTCCCTCAGGAGAAAGCAGCAACAGCAGCAGCGTCGGTTGACCACTCGTTTATATTTCGCAGCTCATGCGGGCAGACGAAAAAGGAGGTTGGTGTGCGTGGGCGAAGAGCCGCGGAAGAAGACGCGACGGTCTGCGGCTCAGCCTGATTCACAACTGTACTCCGACCGATTATGTTTTATATTTACCGGGATACGACCAACTTCGTGCACTCCGAGTTGAGTTTAATTTCAATATCTGGTTTTGATTAAACTCGCTGAAATTTAATATTTCAGTATTAAAATACGAATCTCATTTTTTTTTTTTTTTTAATTTAAATCCAGAGCTGGAAGAATTATTTTACTTGTTCATTTATTTTATTTTTATAGTGTTTCAGATATCATCGACTGGCTTGAGGTATGGCCTGTCGATAAAATGGATGTGTGCGGTGAGAGCCAGGATGCGGTTTCATGAGGATTATCGACCAAATTTTAATTTAAAATTTCTATCCTGAAAGGGTCGAGTGATGGATCTCTTCAAAAATCTTCTCCTTTTATTTTCCCTGCTCTCCCGACTCGGGAGTTACTAGGATGCAAATCAAATTCATTTTTGTTGCAACAAAAGATTTCTCTCTCTGCTTATTTTTTTTTTTTTTTTTTTTTTTAAATGGATTTTTTAGAATTTATTTCTGAAGCTTATGAGATTTGAATTCGAATGAAACAACGTAGCTGTCGGGATTTATCAACTGGAATTCAAAAAATAAATTTTAGCGAGGTAAAAAAGTGGAATTTATTTTGAAACGTTGCATAAATTTTTTCAAAATGCCTTTTTATTCGTGCATAAATCTCGGTAGATTGCTAAAAAATAATTCTCCCCACTCATTTAATTAAACAAGATAAAAATTGTATGTTCCTCGGAAAAAGCTTCAGCATCCCCGCAAATTTCTATTTTAAGCCCGCGAGCTCGTAAAACACAAGCCGAATCAACACCTCCATCCGAAAAAAAAGGGATAGATTTTGGCCGTATTTAAAGCATTCCGGGTCGCTTCATCCGAACCATGTGTGGCGCGTGCAGAAATTCCGTAGCCCGAAAAACCGGGGTTCGTGCACGACACCGAGAGGAAAAAAAAGAGCCCGACTGCACCCAAAAGGGGGAGAAGACCTGAGTTTCTATTTAAACCCGCCGCGTGGATCGCTAAATAAACACGATGCGGGCCTGCAGGACAAAGACGGTGGTGTGTTGCCCCATGAAAATTGACTTTTACAAGGGGGCTGCGCGCTCCCGGGTTGTAAACGTTTACGTAATCTCGACCGAAATTACCGCGAGGAAGATCGAGCTGGTACCATAATCCAAGCGATTTATCTTTTTAGCGAAAGAATAAATCTCCGCGGAGGTTCTCTAAAAGCTTTTAAAAGGGTCAGAAAACACACAGCGGACTTTTTTACTTCGATTAATTCCCCGACAGTGGATCATTTATAACAACAGAAACGTCCCAGGAACTTGTTGTGTCTGTTAATCATTCATTTTTTTTTTACTTTTTTTAATACTAAAAAATATTTGGTAGTGACCGCACGAAAACGGATATAACCGCATACATTATCAGATCCTTCCTGGGTGGGTACATAACAAAGCAGGAACCGAGAAAGACTTATAGAATACAAACTAAGGAACGAGAAAGATTTAATCCTGAGTCACTGGGGCTACTTAGCATGTCCGTCGTCAGCATAGTTTAACTCCCACTTACTCGTTAACCTGCATTATTGAATAATATTGATACACTGCTGACTCATCAATAAACAAATCAAGTATCCTTTTTTTTTTTTTTTTTTTTAATTACAACAGCTGTTATGAGATTCATCGGGGGATCAAAAGCACGTCGAGCTATAAAAACCTCGATAAAAACCCATAACCAGACCGTCCCCTGTCACTTTTCCTTTCTGCCATTCTACAGTTTAACAGAGGATCGATACAAGAAAAAGGGAGGGCAGACTAATACGAATTCACGATTTGTATCTGTGTGCGAGAAGGGAATCCAACCCTTGTCAAACCGAGAGTGAAATACATTGAAGCTCGGGCAAAGCTAATTTGACTTTGTAAATTATCCAAGGTTATCTAGGATCGCTGATTCCGGGATGCATATATCAAGGGAAAAGCCGAGAGAGATACGATCGTTTTACAAAATTAAGTTTTAATAAAATATGGAATTCAGTATGAGAATTTTGATGGAGAAGCTTTATTACCCAATATGAAGATTCCTCATTCTGGGTTATCATTGTTTTACAGGATCTAATAATTTAGCTGAATGTGTGAGTCAGTGGTTCTCAGTCCACCCGCAAATGTGAAACTTTTAATCAAACTTGCAAGTTTGCAATTCTAGTTCAAAAGAACCACTCTCATAATCAAATTCCGTCTTTCACTCTTTTGTACTGTGACAATGAGAAGAATCTTATTCAAAAAATCAATCGTTTCTCGGTAAGACCCGAGGTAAGACCCATCAAAGCAAACAATCAGATAAGCCAAATATCGCATTTGGGGGCTCGTTCACCCGATGCACAGAATCGTTACTCGGTTTACGTATGCACAAAAGCGAGGTCGAAGTACAAAGGCTGCTTGGGAGGGGAGCTCAGTCAATTTCGAGTGTCGAGGCGTGCGCTGGTCCTCCTCCGGTTAAAAAGGGAGACAAGGAAGGCTCTCGTGCGACCCGGCCATAATTCATTTGGGTAAACACACCCTCGACAGGGGTTCTCAAGTGCTCAACGTGCTTCTTCTTAATTGATTTTCAAGGGAACTGGGTTCGTTTTTTATGGGTTTTTAGGTGTTATTTTGCCTAACTGGGTTACTCACTCGGTGGTAGGTGTGTAATTGACTGTTTACGAGACTCACCTGTAACAAAAAGAAAGACAATTTTATTAGAAACGATATGATCTTATACAAGGTGTGATCTAAAGATAGGTTTTACTACTCTTTAGGTCGAATTGAAGGCAGGGTTGATAATATGATAAACCCAAAATACTAATGTTACTTTTTAGAAACAAATTAGATAAATCTTTATATCGACTGTCCTACACAAAATAATCACAAGATATTTATATAGGTCTTGATTAGACTGTAAGAGCAATGTAAATATTTTGTGATTACTTTATATAAACTGTTTCTTCTTACCCCTCAAAAAAAAGTTTGGTTTGTTACAAATTAGGTCTCAAAATAACAATACCTTCTTCCAAATCATAAAATTTATGCTAAAATTAAAAATAACTCATTATCATGAATACTTGCAAATTTAAATCCAGCGAGATTATTCGCGTAAGCAGATAAGAGCTCTTATCGCGAGTTGCGGAATACTAAATCCTCCTCTGAGCTCGCGGAGTGTGTCACCAACCTCCTCTTTTACCTCCTTTGGTACCTCCGGAACAAGGAAGCCCATTTACACACTATAGCGCTTCATCCCTCCCCTAAAATTCATCGTTAAAACTTCTCGGAAGAGCCGTAAGGTGTCTGGGAGTACAATAACGACGGAGATTACGCCTGTTTGCTGAATTACGTATTCTAAACCTTGCGTTTGACCCCCCCCCCCCCGTTTCCGAGGAGAATTTTTTACGACTTGATTGACAGCCTCGATAACAAACTTTTTTACTTCCCCCCTTCTCGAACGTTCGTAAATCAAGGTTCGCGAATATTAAGTTTATTAAAATCCCTGACCCGGAATATAATATTTCATCTATGGCCGGCTGGGTCTTTCTTCTCGGTCCGGGATAAAAATTTTTCGGTCAGGGCGCGCAAGGTCACCCTCGTTTTTTTTTCGGGCTAAACTGCGGGCAGAACGAGGCCGTTATTATCGATTTTCGTCCATTGTGTATAGTTGAGCAAGTGCGGCTCCTTGCAAATGCCCCGGTGTGACGTATGGGCGCTCGGTGGCCCAGATTTACGGCGGTAAAGTATGCGGTGGGTGATAAGAACTGAACGAGTGGAGAAAAATTGCTGACGGGGGGTTGAGTTGAATTTATTTTTCTACGTATGTTGCTGTAACAATGAGTTATTAATTTTATTTATTTATGTTCGCAGTCTGAAATTGAGAGGTGTAATTGATTTTGCTGCTCCTATTGTTTCTTATTATATAGGTCGATTCTTGTAAGTACGTTGTTACACTTGACATATACAACGTTTAGTGTTATTGGCAATAAATAAAACCAGATTGATATATTTAATATCTTACTTATAGTCAAGAAAAATAGTGTAAGCCTCGAACTAAGCTTAGTGTGACTTATGTGAGTAATTTCCGGGAATGAGTCATTTTTCCTCTCCTCTCCTAACTTATATCAGCCACAGGTTATATTATAATAATAAAATAATCAGTTTACTAATTCCACTAGATTTTTTTGCAAATGATGTAAAAAATTTGGAAGTAAGCTTAATGAAATCAAAGATTACTTTCAAAAATTAATTTATTATCGATTTTATTTTTGTATTGTAAAATTAGACTGTTTATTTGGCAGTAAACATAATCAGTGACCAAATGAGAACAAATTGTTTTAATTTTAGCGCTGATTGCAGTAACTTCACAGGCTTTTGCAGACTACAATGAGGATTACAACTCAAACTCAGCTGTTTTTAAATTGAATCAGTTGTAATGATTGAATTTGAAACCACTCACAAAATTTATTATTTAATTGAAAAAATCATTCAATAACTCCATTAAATTTATTTAACAGTACAAGACACTTCACCTAAAAATCAAAGTAAGCACAAAAGAACCTCAGAACAATGAAAATTCAAAAAGACGTCATAAAGTTTATGTGCAAAAAAAAGCATCACAAATAGGTCCACGCGTTGGTGCACGCGGGTTGGGATCGTCGACGCGCGTTTGAGTTAAAACTGTTGGGTCCATTGTTTGTGAGCCCGGGAATAGATTTTGATCTGCGGTTGCCTCCACTGCAGCAACCGCTTTAAGAGCTATCGTTCTCTCAACAGAGGTTCTCAATAACTCCGAAGGGATACTCACTGATTTAATTTTAGAATAAATAATCGGATGTTTATCTTCGAGATTCGAAATTTAAATTGATTAAAAGGGCCTTTCTGCTTATCCATTCGCATGCGGGTGATACTTATCGATTAAAGTCGTGAGCTTAAAATGTAAGACTTGCAGTTTAAATTAACTTGGTTTTGAAATTATCAGAGTTGGTCTTTGTTCATTGCTATTCTAACAATCGTCAGTCGGGAAATTTTTTACTTTTTAGTTTTCGAAACGGGGTCAAATGTTAAAAAGTTCCACTATCAAGCTGATTTAGATTTTAGACACATCTTTCCGGTACTCTATCTCAAAATTTTTTCTTCAAAAACTTTTAACAACGCTCTAGTTTTTTTTTCTGAACTTGTGAATTATTGAATTTTCTAATGTAATCCTTCAAAGTCGAGGTCAGTCAGCTATCTGTCTGATAAAGCGAAATCTCAAGAGCGAAGTCATAACATATTAATAAGCCGCTCCTAAAATATCGCTCCAGATTTTCCAAGCAGTGCAAGACCGAGAGAGAGGAGAGCAAGTTGGAGAGCGACAAGCCGCACAAAACCGGATGTAATTCAAGGCGTAATTCAGCAATTTACATAATTGACTTAGATTGTCACAATGCAGTTTCCTCCTCCTCCTTGTCGTCAACGCGAATATTGCCCCGTGGCAGTCGAACGCGCGCGTTAAAACAATAAAATATAATAATGCAGGACTAATTTGGGTTTTATTATTCCCGCAGTCGTAAAAACATCTTGCACGGATCGAGTAACCCCCAAAGTAACGTGATAAGTCGTCATAATTCATGCACTTGAATTGACCGGTAATTACCTAATTTTGTCATTAGCCAGCACGTTTGAATTTTCGGTAAGTGGGTGGCATATGTTAGACTTATTTGTCAACGATAAATTTTTAAACTGAAAACTCTCGATTTGTTCCAATTCAATACCGACATGTAAATGAAAATCCACACAGCGACAAATTGATATTGTACACAGTAAGGTCGCGGTGTTGGAAGAAATATAACGTTACCGCCGAGCTGATTGATCTAAACCGATAGCCGATTCTGATCTGCGGTACTTTCCAATTCACCGAACCCATTCATTCGCTAATGACGATTGTGACCTGATACGTATAACAAATCAATCCTCTCTCTTTGGCGTCTGAAAAAAAACCGTCCAGCACATTTTTTGATGAAAAAGTTTCGTTCGGGGCCGGCTAATCAGATCGATGCACAGAAGCGAACAGAAGCCCGCACAGCAACACATCCGGCTGTTGCACCGCTTCATTTATGGTTAATTCAATGTGATGGCTCGGAGCCGTAACGCCATATGGCTATCGTGGTGTGGTGTCCCGGTTTTATTATATTTATAGAAAAAGAAGAAGAGGAACCGTGTCGTGTTAACTATCAGGAAATGAAAGCCCGCAGCGACGTTCATTTTTTTTTTCTATTGTATCTAATTTTAATGGGTTTTTTTTTTTTTTTTTTTTTTTTTATCAATAATGCTGAAGTTTCGAGGTTTTATTTTAAAATCTGGAAAAAAATTAAGTGCTTCTTGTGAAAAAAAAAATGAAAAGGTTTGGTCTATACCACAGCCGTTTAGATTTTGATAATTTTTGAAGCGAAGCTTTTTTTTGTTTTAGCGTTAATTTTAAATCAAGGAAATTGTGCCTTATATATGTGTCAAGTTCATTATTATTGTAATTAACTGAGTACTTTTTTATTTTAACAGAATAGACAATGAGAGGGACTTGAACCGCCGCTGTACAGGCTAAGCGGTTTAGCACAAATAATTTTTTCTAATTCTATTCTTGAATTCGTAACTTTATATTTTATATAAAAAAAAAAATGCATTCTATTTTAATTTGAAGTTTTACCGAATTTATACCGGTTTATCGTTTCAACAAAGACCATGTTAAGCTAATCACCCAATGAATCAAAACTTTTGAAATAAACAAAGACGAAGTTAGCTCGATTCAACAAGTTAGCACCGCGGCGGCTCCTCGAGTATAATTCAAGTTGAAGCTTTCGCTACCCCTCAAAGTAAAGAAATTAACAATGCACTCTGAAAAAAAAAATGCAGGCAGCCAGGACTTGGAGTGATGCAGGCGGTTGCGACGGTATCGAATATCCCGCTTTCCATTGTCCGGTTCCATTAACCCCGCACGCGAAGGGGATTAGGTTTGAGGAGGGGACCTTTTTTTTCGTGACACACGCGCCGGTATTTACTGTTGGCAAATTTTTTTAACTCCGATCAATTGTTACCTTACCTTATTTTTTACGTTCAATTTGAGGTCACGGAGCAGTTAGTTTTAACGCAGGTTAGTTTTATGGGGGGGTTATTATTGTAGGTCGAGTAATCTGTTCTCTCTATTCTCCATGGTTTTATTTGAAGAATCGTAACGGACCATCTGGTAAAATTAATTCTCGGTACGATTTTGGAAATATGTTTTTTTTTTTTTTTTTTTTTTATGTTCGTTCAGTACATTTTAGTGTTTGCAGCTTACCGATGAATGATTTTTTTTTACAAGAGAAATGATAAAAAAGTTACAGTTTTTTATAGAGCAAAATCCATAGTACGATTGAACAATGATTCAGTACTTTTTTCATAAAATAATTGATAGCAAAAAACTTCCCTAAAATCCAAAAATACGAATATTCGCAAAACATCAAAGTGGAAAATCTGACCAATAACACGGGTACCATTTCGGGAGTTTCCGGTGACCGGATAAGCCCGGGCGCCGAGCACAATGGTCTTTCACCCCGTACTAATCGCCAATCCAACAGTCCGAGTTGCTAATCAACAATGCCCCGGCAGTGGCTTAGCCCCGCACGGATTTATTTTTCCGACCACTCGTCGCTTTGTTGACCCGCGGAACGGTGTATTTATCTTCCTCTCTCTCTCTCTCTCTCTTTTGTGGTACCGTTCGACGGTATTTACTTTTGTCCATCTTTCCTTCCAGAATTTTTTTCAGACACTACGAATTCGTACGCAGCAAACTAGTTTTGAACTGCATTGTTATTCTCGCCTCGATTCTCGCGGGACTTTATATATTTGTGTACACCGCGGAAATTTAAAGATCCGCTTTTAGACTCGAAACTTTGATGATGGAGCTAGAAAGTCTGGAAGGAGGAAAAGTTATCGGTTAGAAAATTTATGGCACGTGGCTGCGAAATCCACGCTCGATGTATCCCCCGAGAAGACCGAGACTTTATCAAATCGGCCGGAGCGAGTGAAAACAACGCCCCGCTTAGTGAAACTCCTCACGGTTTTACAACAAAGTCTATTTATTGTCTGCCTGGTGGAGTGGGAAATTTAAATAAGAGTAATTTTTTTTAATTGAAAATGACTTTATTGGGTCGTGAGGTCAAGGGTTTTACAGCTACGTTACTATCGGCACACGTCTGAAGATTTTTTTCAAGTCTTCAGAAGATAAAACGTTTGACACAATGTCCCGAACGGTTAAAACAGTAAAGATAATTACTTTTGAAAATAAGAGTGTAAGCGGTATCTTTATTGCGGCTTTGTTTAGGGTCTTGTGTAATTTCGTTAGTGCCCAACGACCACACCTTTAGTGACCTCGCGCTGTTTTCTAAATTTCTACAGTTAAGTGTGTGGTGTTACCAAAAATGTTTTTATTTTTCAGAGCAACTTATCAAAATTAAAATTTGTAGAATATCGAAATTATTATAAATAAATTTAATTTGTATTTAATTTAAAGACTGGATTATTATTGCACTAAAAAAGATATAAATCATTTTTTGAACTAAGAGTTCGACTTGAGTTTTTTCCTATCCTTTGGAATTATTCTAGAAATTTATAAACAATATTAAAAAATATAATTAATTAAAATCTCTTTGGTCTAATTTTCAAAATTTATAAACTTTGAAAATAATAAAGGAAAAAAAAGTTAGGTAAGTCGTATTTAAATTAAAGATTTTTAAAATCAACTTGAAATTTTTTTTTTTAATTTTAAATTACATAGTTCAATAGATGATTAATAACGATTACGAGTGAGACTCGCAGAACCGAGTCTTTACCGTTTAGTTGTTCGGATTAGAACCCACGCTTTGAGACTTTGACCAAAGCCAGACTAGACTAGACCACGTCGCGTCGGTACATGGAAAACGTCGCGATGAATAATCGTGCGCGTCTCGCTCGAGTTTTTCCTCGGTCGCAACAGATGCAGTCTCAAAAATATCCCTTTCGTGCCTCCCTCTCTTCACCCTCGCGCTCATTACGTAGGTTTTTTACGAAACCTTTTTTTTTTCTTTTCGGCTGAGAATAATTGTTATTGATGGGGGCTCCAGATGCGGAAGGTTAAAAACGTCGTCGTGTTTGCTTTTATTTTCGTGCCCGATATTAATGGTGTTAAACTGGTGGGTATTTTTAATTGACGAAAGAATGCATCGACTTTATGTATTTTTATAATTTGTGTAGCAATATTCACGTTGTTTATTAAATTAATCTACATTATCGTACAAATTTACACCACGAATTTCATTAAACCAAGCTCGCGGGCTGTTGCAATTATTGTTAATCCTGCATAATCTCGGTGAACCGCGCCACGAATATAAATCGCCCCGAGCTTTTGTTGTGAATCTCGAATTTATTTATAGTACACACTGATAAATCTGGGAAAAAGTTTTTTTGAAATCGCGGGGGAGATGAAAAACGCGGCGTCGGTCTCCATTTTTCACTCGTCAACGAATCGTGCGACACAAATCCGAGCGTCTTAAAACAAAAAAAAAAAAAAAAAAGCAGTCGAGGGAGTTTATAACGAGAAGGGAAAAGCGACGGCCTCCAACAATAATATTTGGGCCTCGGTGCTCGCAGATGCTGGACACTCGGTTGTAAATCCACGCGGGGCGAGGTGGAAAAGCGAACAGAGGGGGGAAGCTTTGTCATTCTTTTCGAACACCGCTGGAAAATTTGAAATTATTTCTATGAAAGCGACGAGATTCATAATTGGATGATTGATACCCGATGGTAAATAAACACGACGAATCGAGTTATAAAAAAAAAATGGGTTCAATTTACCCGAATCATGTAATCCGCGATACGTTGTACTTCCCCCCCTGGCAAGGATCATTTTCCCCGGCATCAAACAATAATCAACTCGCAGCTGCTGGAAACATCGTATACTTTGTTCCCCGCCGTATCTAGCACGCCCATTGGATCATCGACCGGTGAGTAATCTTCAATTCAGGTGAAAAAACAAGCCGTAAAAATCGCCATTTTGATACTTTCGGAAAACAATGAGGGTTTTTTTCATACAGGTGTATTGTTTATTGCTTCCGGCCTAGTTGACTCTGTGGAACATTTAATCAGTCTAACTCACGGTGATTTTCATCACCGAGCTCTTGACCCCGTACACGGAATTACGGGCGGCGCGTGGCCCCGGAGTGAGATTTCCGCTGATCCTACTTTTTCGATTGGCTCGAAAGAAGGAAAAATGATTGATTGGGTTGATGATTGCGGCTGTCGGCGAGTTGATTGGACGGAGGAATGTGGATTTTTTGGAGGTGAAGTATAATTTTTTCAATAATTCCGACACTTTGATTTATTCATTTGTTTACACGGAAAAAATTTGAATGTTTCACTCAGTTTTAATTACAGGTTGCATATTAAACTCACGTGAATTTTTCGAGACCGAAATTCCACGTGCGAGATAAAATTACATAAATATTTACTCGAAAATTTTCGAGAAAATGTTTTAGCAAACAGCGGGACGGGAAACGTTTAATTATAAATTTTTAAAATTGGTCGACAAGTTATTAATGTCAAATCGCTGGAGAGAGCTTTTTCGCAAAAAATGAATTCTCGGCAAAAATACTAGCGCGTGACGGTAAAAGTGTCACACACAACCGTGTATGTCCTTAATTAGGTATTCTTTTTAGGTTACGTTGAAGCCATCAGATAAGTTAAGCGTCCTGAAAAAAAATGTTCAAAACGCTCTGAAAAACTCGGACTTTAAAAACTCTCTCCATCGAAAAATTCTGCAATGCTATCAAGAATCAATTGCACCGGCAATAATCATCGCCGAGGAGTAAACCCGCTTCTATAGCAGCAAGCCAATGCGGCTCTCTGACCGGCCGGCCAAGGTCGCGCGAGGAGAGCGTGAATACAGCCTTTTTCACGTTTATTCCGCTTCTTGTTTTCTTTCGAAACGTTGTTGCTTTCCGAGTACTCTGAAATTTAATTTTTTTTCCCCTCACAAAAATTATTATGGACTTTTCGTGCAAAAAATCACGAGAAAATTATCCGGCGAGTGTCTCGTTATCGAATTTTCATGTTTACCTGAGGCCTCGAGAATTGAACTTTTGTTGGACGTACCTGTAACAGAATAAAAAAGACGATGGGTTAATCACAATGATTATTAAGAGTCTAATGTTTGCCTACGTCGGTTATGAAAGTAAAAAAAAAAATTCCCAAGTAAACGGGTGAGACGTAAATGGGACAAAACCTGCTTTCGCCTCGGCATCATATGCCTTTCGCTAAAACTAAAGGAGCTGGAATGGCGTTTTGCACCTGTCACTAGAATTTTCCCCGGAGCTAAACGCTCAATGGAAAACAGCCCTGCGGAGACTAGATTTTGTAGCCACTCGACAAGTTTAAAAATTATCATCCAAAATTATTATTTTTATTTAAATGGAGTGAAAAATTCCACTGGTCAGCCTTGACGCCTGACTTTCAGTTCAGCCAGCAGCCCTGCTGGTGAAAACGTTCTACCTGCTCTACCCCCATTGTCACACCATAAACGACCCCCCGCAGTCTCACACTTTCCCCTCTGCGGGTCATAATTTTCGTTATTGCTACCCATAATTTTTCCCGGGACGGACGAGAGGCGCAAAAAAGACGAGCTAAAATAGTTTCGGGAAGAGAGACTCGACTCAGCGGTGCGGTGACCAATCCGTTGATTATTTTTTGAATCAGCCGGATGTCGCATGAAAGAATTTCGGTGTGATTCGTCGGAATCGGTATTTTTTACAATTTAATTTAATTTTTATTTATGACTCGATCGGTTTTAGGTTATAATTTATTCTAAAAATAAAATTGTTTTAAGTTTATATTCTATGATTAATAGAGAGTAGTAAAAAGTCTAAACATATATGCAAACTTCTATCTATGAGTAATTTTTTAAAATCGAAAACTATTTTATTTCAGTAAACATCTCAAAAGAAATAAATTTTAATTGCTAGAAACACTTCAAATTTGAAATGATGCGCGCCTTAACGAAAATTTTGAATTGCTTTTTTTCAGAAAAAACCGTTTTATGGTCAATCAGCGCGAATGTGACATAACTGTGTCAAGATTGCTTCACGAGTTGAGCAAGATTGCAAGGAAAATTCTTCACGCCTACCCATTATAAAGAGACCACGTAACAATTAACATAAGTATACAATTATTAAAATTGTTGTTTACCATGAGTATTCAATAATTTTTTTTCACTTTCCACGTCGTCCTCCGCACGACCTCCTCTACATTTAAAAAACCAATCAAACGAGAATTCTCTGAAAAACAATACGCTTGGAAAATTTTTCGGTCATTATAGTTTCTTTATCATCGTTATTTATTAATTAAAACAATATTTGAATCTGATTTGAAATTAATCACATTTCCAAAAAACAATGCATTTAAAAATTTTAAATTTCCATTGAATCATGATCGAATTCGTTAAAAAATCGACCGGAACCTTCGATCATGTTTTTCAGTGCTCTTACTTCAAACCAAACGACGTTTTAATTTTTCGCAAGAAACGCGTAGGAAAATTGCAGCATCTGATGGTGCCCCAACCCGACATTATTTCGAGTGCGCGACGCGACCACGCATATTTTCACGATTTCATCCACGTCTAGGAGGGGCATTGCGTGCGCTTAATTACGCTCGAATGCACGTAGCGACTTTCTTTTTCAGTTGTACTTTTTTTTTCGGTACCAACTTGTGGATTGTTTATAACTGGAACAATCTTTTTTTTTGTTTGCCAGTTCGCGCGGTCTGTAATTTTAATAATTTTAATAATGCTAATTTTTGGATCAAGACTATACTGGATTTCCCATCACAATTTATTTGTTACCCAGTCGAAAAAAAAAAGATGATTAATATCATATGACTCATATTATTAAATTGATGACTAGATACCGAGTGACTGGTGCGCGTAAGGTAATTGGAATTTTTTTTTTTTTTTTTTTTCTCTCTGGAACATTGATTTTCAAGTGTGTTGAAAAGCCTCCTGCGACTCCCTTTCCTCGCGCGCGCGTATTATAACCGGAGACGACTACGACAACACGGCTTCTTTCATTCGGGCAATCTCTTCTTTCTCCCATTATACGCCTCTCGCTCGCGCTGCAGTATTTTCGGAATAATACGGCTCGTTGTACAGTACAGAAAGAAAAAAAAAAGTACGCGAGCTCAATTCCCTCACTTTTCATTAAAGCTGAGTGCCGGTCAATTATACCCGATTCGCGATGAAACCCTTCGTTGTCCCCGCGACGGTTCAATTACCCGGGCGACGACGATAAACAAGCGTTTAGCGACGAATCTGTTGTTTGAGAATCCCCGATGATCAATCGAAGAATAAAAGAAAGCCAGGCTGGATCTCGCAAGGCACAACTCGTTTCTGCAACCTTGAGAGTAATGCCGAAGAGGCGTCTTGAATGCCCGATCAGTTCGGGCGTATTGTACCGCTGCTGCTACCGCGCGCTATTGTACCCTTTGAATCCACTAGGAATATTGAATAATAAAACCGTGGAGGAGTTCAATGCCGAAAGCTTTGTAATACTACAATTTTCAGACTTCAGACCGTAAAAACTACAACAACCTAGACGACCAAATAAGGAGGCGCAATTACGTCCCACATCCATAAATTACGCATAGACGCGAAATTTTTTTTTGACGATGTTTCCAATGTAGGTCGGATGCGGATATTAGGGTGGGTGGGTTTTACGATTGAATTTGCGCAAAATGTTTTATACCTGCGATGAGTTTTATATTATGCTGGTGAATTAAGGTTAAGAGATCGTAAATCACTTCCTCGGAAGCGTCGCGAAACATGAAAAATATTTTTTTTTTATCTGTGCATGTGTGCAGCGTATACAGTTAGGACAAAAATAAATTTTTTTAATAGTAAAGGAGAGAGGTTGTTATTTTGTGTTGTTAGCGGTAGGAGGTGAGCGTTAAAAGTTTATTAGACTTAACAAGGTTTCTTGAAACTGTATTAAAGAAGAAGATGTAGGTGATTCAGCTGGTTTTTTTACGCTAACGAGAATTTGTAATCTAATTTGCAATTAAGCTGCTGCGAAAGGCTACGTGATAATTATTACCAATTTATAAATTGTAATAATTGTTTTTAATTTTAAAAGCTTATCTTTTTAAAATAATTTCAATAGATTTACTGAAATATGTAATTGATTGAATTTATTAATATAATTTTTAATGACGTGCTTCAAGTTTGGATTCAAATTTACTGCGTATAGTACTGATTACATAATTCAGTCGATTAAATTGGTCATTAAAATTTTAATAAAATTGTAAAAAATTTCTAGTTTAATTACTAGCCAAAAGCTTATTTTATTTTATTTTTTATAATATCAACCAACGTTAATTAATTATACTGATGAAATTTTATCATTAATTATGTAGCATACAATTCTGAATACAATTCAAGAACTCGAGTAAAAATTGAATTGAGTGTTTTATCAAAAATAGTTTTGCGATGGGACTTATACCGTTAATTTTTAGATTTCTGATACAACCAAGAATACAGCGCTCTGTCGCAAGATTCTCGCTTCATATATAAATTATGATTTAGAAAATTAAAACCATCTCATCATTAAATTGTTATAAAATGTATTAAAAAAAAAAAAAAAAAAAAAAAAAATTGATGACATTAATGCGAGGGGTATCCAACTCCTAACTCAGCGCAACTCAGGCAAGAGTTGCAAAGAGTTGCAAAGAGTTGCAAAGAGTTCCTATACCGAAAAAAGATAGGCAGCCGCCGCCCATGCGTCATCATGTTTACAAATATATTAGAACCGAGGCGGCGTCTTTTAATGCGGAGTGTAGGATTACCCCCCTTTTTTTCCTAGAAAGCTTCTTCTACTTATTTTTTCTGGAGCACCTGACTAAAAATTGTTAACTATTAATCAGATTTTATTTTTTAATTAGGTAAAATATTAATTAGGCTTTATGAAAAAAAAAAAAAAAAAAAAGCGCTGAGAAAATAATTCCTTTTTAAAAATTGAGTAAAATAGAAACTAAATAGATACATGAATAATAATATAAATAAAGTTTTGAAATGTACAGACAAAATCAAAACATAATTAAGTTTTATAATCAAGCCCCGAAGGGGCACAGCTTAAATATTAGTTTTAAAATGGACTCCACAATAAGCTCCGTGGTCCAGCGGATAACGTCTTGACATTCTATTTTACAAGCGTTGGTTCGATTCCCGCTTGGAACATTTTTTTTTTTTTTTTTTTTTTTCTTTTCAGGCTTTTTAAGGCATTTTAAACATTTTTTTTCGTTGTAAAAATTAAAATAATTTTGTAAAAAAAAAAAAAAAAAACACTGAAATAGTTACTATTTTTTAAAATTTCTATTATAATTGTAAACCAGACATTCCTATAGATTTAAGAAAGTCCTGCAAAAAATACTTGGAATTTTAAATTTCTAAACGACTCATAGAGATGGTGTCACCCGGACATGGTGCCCCCCGCTTTATTTGGGAAAATTAACCGTCACAGTTACCGCGCCAGTTTGAAAGCTGAATATGTAACAGAAACCGTTGCAAACAATAAATCAATATATAAATAAATAAATAAACCACCAAGCTCTAAACCTCCATAACGCTGTGGAAAGCAATGAATAAATTATTTTTTATAAACAATTAAAAAAACCGCCAAGCTCTAAGCCCCCATAACGCTGGGAGAGCGACAAATAAATTATTTTTTATAACCAATTAAATAAACCGACAAGCTCTAAACCCCCATAACGCATCGGGGAGCGATAAATAAATTATTTTTTATAAACAATTAAATAAACCACCAAGCTCTAAACCCCCATAACGCTGCGGGGAGCGATAAATAAATTATTTTATATAAACAATTAAATTAACCGACAAGCTCTATACCCACATAACGCTGGGGAGAACGATACATAAATTATTTTTTATAAACAATTAAATAAACTGACAAGCTCTGAACCCACATAACACTGGAAAGAGCGATCAATAAATTATTTTTTGTAAACAATTAAATAAACCACCAAGCACTAAACCCCCATAACGCTAGAAAGAGCGAACGAAAAATTATTTTTTATAAACAATTAAATAAAGCGACAAGCTCTAAACCCACATAACGCTGGGGAGAGCGATACATAAATTATGTTTTATAAACAAAAAAATAAATAAAAAAATAAATAAATGAACAAACAACAGGGCATTACAAACCCATAACACTGGTCGTCCGAGTTTTTCTAATGAATAAATTAATAAATAAATTGATAAACCGCCAAGCACTCAACCTCATAACGCTGGGTACCCGTGTTTTTCTAATAAATGAATTGATAAATAAATTGATAAACCGCCAAGCGCTACAACCCCATAACGCTGAGCGTCAGAGTTTTTCTAATAAATAAATTAAGTAATTACCACGCAATGAAACCCCATAACGCTGGGAGTTCGAGTTCTTTTTTTAAAATAAATTAAGTATTCACCGCCAAGCAATCAAACCCCCTATCACTGGACAACCGAGTTTTTCTATTAAATAAATTAATAAATAAGTTGATATACCGCCAAGCACTACAACCCCATAACGCTGGGCACCCGTGTTTTTCTAATAAATAAATTGATAAACCGCCAAGCGCTACAACCCTATAACGCTGGGTGTCCGATTTTTTTTTTTTTTTAAATAAATTAACTAACCGTCAAGCACAAAAATCCCATAACGCTGGGCATTTGAGTTTTTCAAATAAATAAATTGATGAACCGCCAAGCACTTCAACCCTATAACGCTGGGCACCCGTGTTTTTCTAATAAATAAATTGATAAACCGCCACGCAATGAAACCAATAAGGCTAGGCGTTCGAGTTTTTCAAATAAATAAATTGATGAACTGCCAAGCGCTACAACCCCATAACACTGGTCGACCGAGTTTTTCTAGTAAATAAATTGATAAAGCGCCTAGCGCTGCAACCCCATAACGCTGGACGTCTGAGTTAAAAAAAAAAATAAATTAATGAATATATGAACAAACCACAGAGAATTACAACCCCATAACACTGGTCGTCCGAGTTTTTCTAATGAATAAGTTCATAAATAAATTGATAAACCGCCAAGCACTACAACCCCATAACGCTGGGTACCCGTGTTTTTCTAATAAATAAATTGATAAACCGCCAAGCGCTACAACCCCATAACGCTGGGTGTCCAATTTTTTTTTTTTTTAAATAAATTAACTAACCGTCAAGCACAAAAACCCCATAACGCTGGGCGTTTGAGTTTTTCAAATAAATAAATTGATGAACCGCCAAGCGCTAGAACCCTATAACGCTGGGCACCCGTGTTTTTCTAATAAATAAATTGATAAACAAATTGATAAACCGCCAAGCAATAAAACCCCATAACTAAGGACGTCCGAGTTTTTTTTTTTAAATTATTAACTAACCATTAAGCACTAAAACCCCATGAAGCTGGGCGCGCGAGTTTTTTTAAATAAATAAATAAATATATAAACAAACCACCAAACAATACAACCCCATAATACTGGGCATCCGAGTTTTTTTTTTTTTACATAATTTAATAAATAAATTAATAAACCGCCAAGCGCTACAACCCCATAACGCTGGGAGTCAGAGTTTTTCTAATAAACAAATTGATAAACTGCCAAGCGCTACTACCCCATAACGCAGGACGTCTACGTCTACTTTTTTTTTAAAATAAATTAACTAACCGCCAAGCACTGAAACCCCATAACGCTGTGCGTCCGAGTTTTTCTAATAAATAAATATTGATTTATTGATAAAAAAAAAATTGGACGTCCAGCGTTATGGGGTTGTAGTGCTTGACTGTTTGTTAATTTATTTATTAACTTATTCAATAAAAAAAAACTCGGATTTTCAGCGTTTTGGGGTTGTATTGTTTGGTGGTTCATTTATGTATTTATTTATTTATTAATAAAAAACTCGGACGCCCAGGGGCTTTATGGAGGTAAGGATATCGAACTTGAATATCGAAATTTTTTTTATTTTTCTCCATAGGTGCCAATGGTAAAAAAAGAAAAATTTCGAGATTCGAGTTCGATATCTGTTACCTCCATAAGGCCCCAGCTTCATGGGGTTTTCGTGCTTAATGGTTAATTAATATATTTAAAAAAAAAAAACTCGGACGCCCAGCGTTATGGGGTTGTAGCGTTTGGCGGTTCATCAATTTATTTATTTGAAAAACTCGAACGCCTAGCCTTATTGGGTTTCATTGTGTGGTGGTTAGTTAATTATTTATTAGTTAGTTAGTTATTTATTAGTAAAACTCGGGCGTCCAGCGTTATAGGGTTGTAGCGCTTGGCGGTTCATCAATTTATTTATTTAAAAAACTCAAACGCCCAGCGTTATGGGGTTTTTGTGCTTGACAGTTAGTTAATTTATTTAAAAAAAAAAAAAATCGGACACCCAGCGTTATGGGGTTGTAGCGCTTGGCGGTTTATCAATTTGTTTATCAATTTATTTATTAGAAAAACACGGGTGCCCAGCATTATAGGGTTGTAGCGCTTGGCGGTTCATCAATTTATTTATTTGAAAAACTCAAAGGCCCAGCGTTATTGTGATGCATTGCGTGGTGGTTAGTCAATTTATTTATTAGTAAAACTCGGGCGCCCAGCGTTATATGGTTGCAGCGCTTGGCGGTTTATCAATTTATTTATTAATTTATTTAATAGAAAAACTCGGTTGTCCAGTGATAGGGGGTTTAATTGCTTGGCGGTGAATACTTAATTTATTTAAAAAAAAAAACTCGAACTCCCAGTGTTATGGGGTTTCATTGCGTGGTAGTTACTTAATTTATTTATTAGAAAAACTCAGACGCCCAGCGTTATGGGGTTGTAGCGCTTGGCGGTTTATCAATTTATTTATCAATTTATTTATTAGAAAAACACGGGTGCCCAGCGTTATGGGGTTGTAGTGCTTGGCGGTTTATCAATTTATTTATGAACTTATTTATTAGAAAAACTCAGACGACCAGTGTTATGGGCAGAGGCAGCTTACCGGCCACGCTAACCACGCTACAGCAAGGGGCGGCAGCTTCGTAAGGGGGCGGCAAAACCAATAAACAATTTTTTTTTTTTTTTTTTAGTAAGCGAAAAAAGATTAAGTTTTTTTTATTTATATTTCGAATTTAATAAATGACTTATCAATTTTACCTCAAATTTTAAACCCCCAAATACCCTGGGCGCCCGAGTTCAACAAAAAAACTGGTTGGCTATCCCCCAAGCTCTAATACCTCAAATACCCTGGGCGCCCGAGTTCAACAAAAACCTGATCAGCTTTCCTCCAAGCTCTAAATCCCCAAAACGGGGGTGTAGCGCTTGGCGGTTCATCAATTTATTTATTTGAAAAACTCAAAGGCCCAGCGTTATTGTGATGCATTGCGTGGTGGTTAGTCAATTCATTTATTAGAAAAACACGGTTACCCAGCGTTATGAGGTTGAGTGCTTGGCGGTTTATCAATTTATTTATTAATTTATTCATTAGAAAAACTCGGACGACCAGTGTTATGGGTTTGTAATGCCCTGTGGTTTGTTCATTTATTTATTAATTTATTTATTTTTTTGTTTATAAAAAATAATTTATGTATCGCTCTCCCCAGCGTTATGTGGGTTTAGAGCTTGTCGCTTTATTTAATTGTTTATAAAAAATAATTTTTCGATCGCTCTTTCTAGCGTTATGGGGGTTTAGTGCTTGGTGGTTTATTTAATTGTTTACAAAAAATAATTTATTGATCGCTCTTTCCAGTGTTATGTAGGTTCAGAGCTTGTCGGTTTATTTAATTGTTTATAAAAAATAATTTATGTATCGTTCTCCCCAGCGTTATATGGGTTTAGAGCTTGTCAGTTTATTTAATTTTTTATATAAAATAATTTATTTATCGCTCCCCGCAGCGTTATGGGGGCTTAGAGCTTGGTGGTTTATTTAATTGTTTATAAAAAATAATTTATTAATCGCTCCCCCCAGCGTTATGTGGGTTTAGAGCTTGTCGGTTTATTTAATTGTTTATAAAAAATAATTTATTTATCGCTCTCCGCAGCGTTATGGGGGCTTAGAGCTTGGTGGTTTATGTAATTGTTTACAAAAAATAATTTATTGATCGCTCTTTCCAGCGTTATGTGGGTTTAGAGCTTGTCGGTTTATTTAATTGTTTATAAAAAATAATTTATTTATCGCTCTCCCCAGCGTTATGTGGGTTTAGAGCTTGTCGGTTTATTTAATTGTTTATAAAAAATAATTTATTTATCGCTCTCCGCAGCGTTATGGGGGCTTAGAGCTTGGTGGTTTATGTAATTGTTTACAAAAAATAATTTATTGATCGCTCTTTCCAGCGTTATGTGGGTTTAGAGCTTGTCAGTTTATTTAATTGTTTATAAAAAATAATTTATTTATCGCTCTCCGCAGCGTTATGGGGGCTTAGAGCTTGGTGGTTTATTTAATTGTTTACAAAAAATAATTTATTGATCTCTCTTTCCAGCGTTATGTGGGTTTAGAGCTTGTCGGTTTATTTAATTGTTTATAAAAAATAATTTATTTATCGCTCTCCCCAGCGTTATGGGGGCTTAGAGCTTGGCGGTTTTTTTAATTGTTTATAAAAAATAATTTATTCATTGCTTTCCACAGCGTTATGGAGGTTTAGAGCTTGGTGGTTTATTTATTTATTTATATATTGATTTATTGTTTGCAACGGTTTCTGTTACATATTCAGCTTTCAAACTGGCGCGGTAACTGTGACGGTTAATTTTCCCAAATAAAGCGGGGGGCACCATGTCCGGGTGACACCATCTCTATGAGTCGTTTAGAAATTTAAAATTCCAAGTATTTTTTGCAGGACTTTCTTAAATCTATAGGAATGTCTGGTTTACAATTATAATAGAAATTTTAAAAAATAGTAACTATTTCAGTGTTTTTTTTTTTTTTTTTTTTTACAAAATTATTTTAATTTTTACAACGAAAAAAAATGTTTAAAATGCCTTAAAAAGCCTGAAAAGAAAAAAAAAAAAAAAAAAAAAAGTTCCAAGCGGGAATCGAACCAACGCTTGCAAAATAGAATGTCAAGACGTTATCCGCTGGACCACGGAGCTTATTGTGGAGTCCATTTTAAAACTAATATTTAAGCTGTGCCCCTTCGGGGCTTGATTATAAAACTTAATTATGTTTTGATTTTGTCTGTACATTTCAAAACTTTATTTATATTATTATTCATGTATCTATTTAGTTTCTATTTTACTCAATTTTTAAAAAGGAATTATTTTCTCAGCGCTTTTTTTTTTTTTTTTTTTTCATAAAGCCTAATTAATATTTTACCTAATTAAAAAATAAAATCTGATTAATAGTTAACAATTTTTAGTCAGGTGCTCCAGAAAAAATAAGTAGAAGAAGCTTTCTAGGAAAAAAAGGGGGGTAATCCTACACTCCGCATTAAAAGACGCCGCCTCGGTTCTAATATATTTGTAAACATGATGACGCATGGGCGGCGGCTGCCTATCTTTTTTCGGTATAGGAACTCTTTGCAACTCTTTGCAACTCTTTGCAACTCTTACGGGAGTTGAAGACTATAACTCTTTGCAACTCTTGCCTGAGTTGCGCTGAGTTAGGAGTTGGATACCCCTCGCATTAATGTGTCAATTAAATTTAAAGGGTCGATCAAGCTCTTCATAAAATATGAATTTTATTATTTATCAAAATGGATGTAAAAAATGATGACTCACTTTAACAATGTTTATCGAAATCAACAAAAAGAAAAAAAAAAAAAAAAAACATTGACCCGCAAAAAATTAAACTTAATTTAGCGAACCCGGACGACGAGTTTCCGTGCGAGAAAAATTTTTTTCTGCTGCGATGACCGGAAATTCTCGGTCTCTTATCCGGAGACAATATTGCAGTTATGCATGAATCATGCGAGCCACATTCAGAATAAAAAAACCGTTGTCATCGAGAGGACGACACGATAACGGTGCTCCCGAGGCATTGACACGCGCTCCAGCAGCATCGATTTTTCTCGAATAAAACTTCACTCTCAACTTCGCTTCGAACTTGTGACAAATTTCGAGCCTCGATGACGAATAATCGGTTTGCAAAACTTCAACAACGTTGCGTTTTTTTTTTTTCTCCACACGCAAAAATAAAGGCCGAAACAAAAGGCTATGAAAATGAGTGGTGTATGATGTCGCATCGCGAAGGTCGCGCGAGAAAATTTCTCATTGCGAAAATTAATACAATGGGTCAACGCTGAGCCGCGATAATAACGATTTCGCAATTTAAGCCTACCGACACGCTCGTCCTCAATTCATTCCAATTGAATAGTTATTCTAACCACGATAATTTTCATGTGCGTGTACATTGTTACGCACATTTTAACCAAAGCACGCGTAATTTTCTTCCTTATTTTTTTTATTCGCTTAACAATTTTAAAAAATAATCATGAGATTAAATAAAGCACACAAAGAAGTTTCTGTCCCGGAGCCGGAGCCAAGATTCTGCCAAAAGATTTATTTATTCGACAGGGCGGCAAACAAAGGCTCAACACTTTTTCGGCCGATGAACTCGGGTGTGTACAAATTGGATGAAATATCCCCGCAATTTCAGACTTCGTCGAGCCTTACAAAAAATCAATCTAATTAAGAGATCAGTCAAACGTCGAGCCAGGAATAAAAAAAAAAAAATCTCCCCCCTCAATTAAAATACCCACGAGGGTACAAAGAAAGCCAGGAGTCGGTTTTATGTAAGACTGCACTTCAAAAAATCTCCCCCTCCCGCGCCGCACGCACTTCCGGCTGGCTCGCAGTTTGAAAAGCCGTACCTGGGCTACTGCAGCGCGTAAGTTAAATCAAAAAGGTTGACTCACGTATACCTCGCTAAGTATTATTTTTCATTTTATTTGTCACCGCGTTGGGCGGACGTCACAATGCGTGCGAGAATTTTTCCTCCCGCGGTTCGTGGAAGCGATTAGTGCAGGTGCAGAAAGGAAGCTCGAAAAATTCATAGATCCGAAATGTTGGGACGAAATAAATGTAAGCCAAGGTGTGCGAGCTGTATCGGTTACGCATGGGATATTTTCTCACGGACCTGTCGCTTTAAGATTACCATGTAGGGGCGCAGATTTATCTACCGGCTATTTGCAATAGTCGCACGATTATCATTCTTTTTTTTTTTCTCAATCAATGACACCCATGCAAAGAAGTAGTACAATCTCTATGACAATCAATATGAACTACAGTAGATGTAGACAAGAAATATAATTGAAAGGAGCGATGCGTATGAAACTCTTCCATGGGTCGTATGCACTAAACTCGAAAAACCAGCATAAATTAACATTTCTAATAGGCTTTTCCACCCAAAGATACAATTTCGAGTTCGATAGACCCGGAGAGATAAATCGACGCTGGGGCTCCCCAAAAGGCAGATAACATTAATATTGAGGCGTACCCGCTAATACAGGTTCGAACGAAAAAGAAGAAGTTTAAAATATTACACCTGGAGTGAGCGGTGGTGGGTATACGCGTGTCTGGGGATTGTATACGGGTGGGTCTGGTTCGTCTTTTGTGTAGCATGCCACTGCTCCCCTCCGTTAGCCTTCGAAGCTATTTCTTTCTATACACGGCTCCTTTTTTTTTCTTTCTCGGGCACGTGCGCGCCCGCCAATTTTCGGTTACTGGACACTGCTCCCCTGCCCTTCTTTTTTTTGCTCGCTCGCTTGTCCGTGAAATTCTGATTGAGACGTTGCAGCGGGAGTCAAGCAGTTCGAACTGACCGGAAGGTACGGGACACATGGCGGAAAATCTTGTGTTTTTCTCCCTATAGGGAGAGAAAGGTTCGAGGAGTAATTAGGGGGATGATGTACATAACTCGCCAGCTGCGAGGGTTTTCCCACCGCGGCGCGAGTAATTATATCTTCTTCGCCCCTTTCAAAGCTGCCGGTCATCATCTCCCGAAAACCTATGAATTTTGAAAATCTTTTTGGGAGGTATGCAGGCAACCGCCGAGTCACTGCATGCATTCCCTCCACATTGAATGCATAATTAATTTCTACGGGTGTGAGAAAATGGAAAAATCTGATGAGAAAACAGAAGACATAGTTTTTTGTGGGTTTCTCGTTGATAAACATTCAATAACCGAACCCATTCGTTTCAAGAATAAAAAACTAATCTCGTTGACAGAAATGATTGATTGCAACCATAATAGTATAATTTAAAATAGTGTCACGGATACTTTAAAATAACAATCAGAGATTTTTTTCTCGTAAATTTATCGTCGCTGTCCTGGACTGTAATTCTCTCACGTAATATTTTGACGTCTCAGACAGATTTTTTGACGCCAAAATGCCGGGTGGTTTCTTCCCCCCCGGTTTCTTTGGAAAAACTCTGGAGCGTCCAGGAGCAAGAAAAGCAACACGGAGAATAAAAAGAAGACCCACCGGGCTCTCGAAAAATATCGAGCAAGAGTAGTCCACACAATGCACTCGGAGTGCTGGAATCTTATCTTCGGGGCGGGAGCAAACTTACTTGAATTTCAAGCGGGGGAGTAACAATGATCGTTTGTTGTGCCTGCATCGAGTGGAATACCACGAACGGAAGGGGGTTGCCCCGATGATGAGAATATTTAACGAACAAGGATAACAAAAATTTTCAAAGTTTGAGTGCTTACGTAATCAATACGGATGGATGACCGAGCGTCTTTTGTTCGATTAGAAGGCGCAGGTTAACTATTACCTAGGCAAACACTACTATTATACCTCGAAATCACCTCCTATAGGTTATTAAAATTTTTACGAGTATTATTATAAAAACTCATTCAAAATTATACAAAAAATTTTGATTTTCAGGGAAACTCGAGTAAAAAAGTCTGTTTCCTAACAGATATATTTATCTTTAAAAAAAAAAAGCATTATCAGCTTCGAGCGGACTCCCGAAAACACGCTAAATTTCAACCCTCGAGCACGCGAGCACGCTTGTTAAGGGCTCGTCAGTAAAAAAGTGTCAATATTTCCCTCGGCAACGGGAATAAAAAATTAAAATCCCCTCAAACGTTTTCCCATCAAAATCCGGGATTATCTATTCGTGAGTGCGCACTCGTAGTTAGGGGTGCTGAAGATGCACTTATGTCTCCTACGTGGGACCGATAACGATCTTATCTACTCGACGTAATCGCCCGGGAGGTGGAGCAGGCAGACGAGACGCGCGCGCCTTTTTTTTTCTTATCGAAATAAGAAAGTTTCAAACGAACCTGGGTGTTGAATTTGATCAGACTTACGCTATAGTGAAACGGATTAACAGGTGTTTTTTTTTTTTTTTTGCTCGCGTTATCAGTTTACGACCTGAGTAATGTGAGTCATGGGCTGGTTACTATAATGATTGATTGTAAAGTGAATGCATTATCGAGTGCATTATAGTAGGATCGTTCGTTACTATTCTTTTTTTATTCAGCAAAATTTAAAAATTTTTATAGATCAACGTTTTTCAAATTTTTTTAGTTTTTAACACAGTGTACCTACACAACCCTTAAAAACATTTATTTGTAGAGTAGTTAAGATACTAAAGTTTTTATTTTCAAATAATTACTAAAACGATTTAAATCTTTATTATGTATGTTCCGGAATAGACCAAATCAAATTTACCAGTGTGAACTCGGGGAAAAATAAAAATCACCCAAGCTTGGAATGACCGGGCTGTTTTCACCTCGGTTTTCACAGTTCATAAACTGTAGTAGACAAAAAGTTGCGGGTACAGTTTTTATTTCTTGTATCAAAGTTTTATTTCATGGCTCTGATTCGCGCTGGAGTGTTTCAAACGCGTACATCGCAAAAACAATTAATCCTCACAGATAAATCCGTTATCGCACAGTGAAAAAAAAACTGACAAGCCACGTCGGAATTCCCAGCTCTAAACTATATCAAAAAACTCAAGGCTAAGACCGTGTCTGAGCCTAAAAAAAAAAAAAAAAAAAAGAAACCCGGACGAATCGAGCAAGAGGGGAGAACCCTTTTTCAAAAATTCGAAGAGGACAACATTAATCAGCTGTGCGGGGCCAAGCGCCGCGGTGTACGCCACTTGGTAGTGTGTGTGTGCATTCGAGTGACTCACCTTGGATACGAGCGTCGGCGACGCTCAGCAGCAGGAGCAGCACCAGGTCGAGGAGGAACCATCGCATCTTATCCTTCCTCATCGTCCTCGGGGGATAATCCTTTCTCTCGGTCTCCTCTCACGCCGAGTTCAGCAGCATGGCTAGGACTTCCCTCCCCTACCTCGGGAGACTCGACTCCAGTTTTATTCAAAATTCGAGGGTCCGAGGACTCTAATCACAAAAAACTACTGCTATAGATCACCCGCGTGCGTTGAGGTTAGGTCGAGCATTTAAACGAACTATTTTAAATTTTAAAAACAAGACACTTGTTCAGGCTTTCGAGATCTATTTGTCACACTCGCGCACTTGTAACAGCGTCTGTTGTCGCGCGCTTATTGTTTCGATTACTGTTGTTTTTGTACGTATGTACGTAGACGTTCGCTGCACAACGAGCGAACCCGAGCTCAGCCACGATTCGTGTCAGACTGAGTTGTTGCAACATGAGTGCACAACATCGGCAGCCCCGCGCGAAGAGAATGCCGGTGGCGCCGCGGCGTGGCTGTGACACACACGCGGACCGCGGGATAAAGAGGAGTCGATTGTTTGTGTGGGTGAAAGACGAGGTCTGTTCGACGAACGGACGCGCTGACTATGGGAAGAGACCCTAGGGAGCGAACTTTCGAAGGTACACTACAATGATTTTTTAAATAAAATAAGTGATTTTACTCTGTTTTGTGATGAATAAAAATATTTGTTAGTAGTTGTTTTCCATACAATAATTTAATCTAATTTTGTAAATAATTACGCATTACATGTATACTTTGAAAATAGTTCTACTTAGTTATTTGACGATTAAACATTAACTAATCTAACAGACTATTTGTTTTCTCAAAATTTCATACTTGACTTATGATTTTATTTACAATAATAATTCTTTGATAAGAAAAAAACGCAGAGATATAGCTAAAAGTGTCAAGATTGATTGCTATGTTTTCAATAATTTTTAATAATATAAAATCATTGATATTTAACTCAGATTTATAAAATAAATTGAAAAGATTAATGACTGATAAAAAAAAATCGATAAAAAAAAATTGTAATTAATCTTTTTGAAAAAAATTACTTACTCAGATTTAAAAAAAACTGGTATAAATTACTTATTAAGCTGTAACAAAAAGCAATCAGTGAATTGTTGACATAGATAATTTCATAAATGAAAATTTATTTATGATTATTTTTGAATAAAGTTTAGAACAGTTTTAACCTCTGGGTCTTAACCTACATCCTTACACGTAAAGTGCGACTTAAAAATGGTTTAAAATAAATTAAAATAAAATTCACATGAAAAAATTTGATTTGACAGTAATCATAACTTTCAAAATGAACGAAAGCTTTTACAGTTGTCATGGTCTAAGGCAAGATTACTCACTACTTCCCGGACTATAGCAGTCGAATATAATGAAAAAATAATTTTGAAGGTACCTACACAAAAATTTTTGTAAATAATATTTTTATTATGTCTTTTTACAGTTTTCTTAAAAATGTAGTGTACAATTAAGCAGCTACGATTCTTTTCATTCAGATACCGCGAGTATCGACCAAACTTATAGCATCCCTCGACTGTATTTTGCTCATCGGCTTCAGTCTCCAGATTGCAACATGACTTCCTACGTAGATAAAATTCATGCCAAGTGCAAAGCCAAAAAGATCGATATAACTTTGGATTTTGTTGATTTTTTGGTAAGTAGTATTATAAATTCATATAGCATGTACATATTCTGGTTTTTTAGAGGATTATTAAGAGGTATTTTTAGAAGATTATTAATCCGTAGATTTTTTCCCTATCATAAATAAAAAGCTTGATTTTAAAAATTCTAACTTGTTAATACGTTTATTTATACTTAGGTTTCTCTCGTACCAGGAGCACGTAATCGCCAGCAATGTCTAAAAGACTGTGACAAATTTCTTGATAGAATAGTTGCAGTCATAAAGCAGAGATGCAGCAAAGAAGATTCACCCGGTCTTCTGACGTTGAAAACACAATGCTACTTCATTAAAAACTACTATGAAATCGGTAAATTTTTTATTAATACTATATTTACGATAAAAACATTTTTTACTCAATTTGATTACTATTTGGTTAAAATAAATAAAAAAGAAAATTGTTTTGAGACTTACTTTGGTAAATCTTTACTTTTCAGAAGTGATTATTGAAAAGCATAGATGTGGAATTAAAAATAAAACTGCTTCTTTAGTACAAGAAATTTGTGAAGAAAGTGAACTTAACAATAAAAAAGAGATTGAAAAACTTTACCAAAAAATGCTTGTTGTTATAACAGTTGTAAGTGCTTTAGGGGATCCTACTGTCCCTGAAGTTTTGAGGTAATCAAAAAACAAAGTGATTAACAGTAGTTGATAAATTTTTTTTACCTATACTTTGAAATTTAAATAAATGTTTAGTTTTTGAAACAAGAACTATTTCAAAAATTAAAATTTGATTTTCAATTTCACTTTTCATTTAACTGTATAAGTTGAAATGGTTTTTATAAATCATACCATTAATTTTAGCAAAAATAACGAATTAAATTGATATTGTAATCTATGTAAACACTCAGCCCATTGAGTCATGCACTTTTCTCTCAGAGATGAACTTTTTTTAAAATTATATTCTGTTTTATCTCATTTTTATGTCCAAACAAAAGTGCATTGCTCTTTAATCGAGTCAGAAAAATATCCAGAAAAGTTTAGATTATTTCGTGCATCATACAATGTGTACGGATAAAAGAAAGTAATTAAAAATCGGCGCTTAAAATTTTCTTTATATTATAAAACTTTGCCTTACTAGTATAATATGTTTGTGTAATAAACGAAGACTGAAAATTCAAACATCATCAAAATTTTATGTAAAGTAAAAGTTTTCCTGGAAAAAACTTTTATTTGAAATTCACTCTCAAAAAAAAAAGCAACTCTTACATTTTTCAAAATAAGATAATGAAAATGGTTTTGAGTGAAATAAAAGAAAAAAATCTGTTCACATAATGAATCGACATCGAAAGTATATTTTCATTTGATCATTTTCAGGGAAGTTGCTATCGCTTTGCAAAGCGTATTGCAACCTTCAGAGCTTCCGCGCTATGTAACTTTATCGAAACAAAAAAAGGAAGAGCAATTGATGGACTTGGTTTTGATAGTAACTGGGATTCGCCTATTCAATCGAGACTGTGAACGTGGTGGCGCAGGCATTGATGATTGTAATTATTAACTCTATATTTTTCTATTTTTCATTCGACAAATCTATTTTTCTATTTTATTTTATTTTATTCTTGTGAACTTTTTGAACTCTTGAAAAAACTTTTTATGTTCTAAGATTGAAAAATTATTTTCCGTCAAATAATGACACATAATTTTTATTTGTTTTTGTAACTAGTAGAAAATAAAGCATAAAAACAGTCGATAATCATATATTTTTTAGATCTTGTAAATGAATGATAAGAACGGCACATAAAAGTGCCGAGTATTTTGCAGGTTGCTCTTGACAAAACCCACACAACGATCATAGAATTTTTGGAGATGCTCATGGAAAAAGTTTACTTTTTTACGGCAGCCGTTGAAGTTGGCATACAATCACGCAAGCTCGATGACTCCAACACCAAGCGTCTTCCAGAAACTGTTGTCTGGTCAATCGAAATGCTCGGCGTTCTACGACAGCAAGAAATTTATGTGAGGTATATTCAAAGATATCCAATTATTTAATTTTTATTATATTTTTTTAATTTTTTTATTCGTTTATAATATCTTGCTGGAAAATAAATAGAAAATATTACTACGGAAAGAAAGCATCCAATTGTGAAAATGATAAGTTGCTTATTTATGCGATCACTTGACTCGAACGATATATTTGAATCTTTTGTGTCGTAAGCTTCCAAATATTTTTTTGCGTGAAAAATTGAATTCTGAAGCCCCAACTCAAATACTTTTCATCAAATTTTTTGACGTACGGGAAACCTCTCGCAAATACGTGCACTAAAAAATCCCTGTGTACAACAGGATCTATGATTTTCATAGTGGGTGACCTATCTGGATTGCTATATTTTGTGATCATATACTTGGCGTAAATTTTGCTGTCCAAACAAAAACGATCTTTTTTAGTATTAAGTTCTTTGTAACATTCTTCCGAACTGTTAGTGAGTATAGAATTAAACTTTAAATTGTAAATTATTTCGTCATCGTCATAGATGTCTCCCGAAAAATAAGTCTTGAGAAGGTAAATTGATGAAGGTTTTTTAATTTCTCTCAAAGCATCAAAAGTAACTTCATTATCTGTTCTGACATCATCTTTTGTAAAAGAAGAAAAAACTTAAGTTGAATATTGAATTGACGACACAATAATACTGGTGTAAAGTATTTTCTCCAATCGATTCATTGGCTTTTTAGGTAAAACTACACCAAAAAATAATCCAAATACATACAACGGTGTCCATACACCTGAATTGAGTTTGCACAATTTGGTTACAATAATTATAAAAATTATGATGAAAGTCGTGATAATAACCGAGTAAACTACAATTTCTGAGCCAAATTGTGATGCGTAAGGTTTAATATGAATTATGTGTCCGACAAAGCTCATTTTGACTCCTGTTATGACTTTTCCTATGAGAAGTACTCCATCTTTGTAAGGCTTTGTTAACTGCACTCCAAGCATTCGGGGGATAATCAACATGTCAATAACACAATTATAAATTTTTTCAAAATCATAACTGTCTACAAGATTTGTCTCGCTAATTTCTACAAAACTCAATTTAAAATTCAGAATTTCAGATGTAAGCTTCAAAAATACATAATTAAAACCTTTTATTGTTATTTCATTTGATTTATTGGTAAACTCGATGTGTGATAGTCTGTTGAACAAAATTGTTTTTATTCTAAATCCATTCATATTATTCAGTTTATCCGGAAACAGTTGTCTCAGCGAAACATTATCTTGATGCAAGCTTTTAAAAAACGGATTGTAATTTAAAATAATTGAATCGCTGACACCATTTAATGTAAGAATACAAAAATCTAAAAATTTCAAAGCCCAAGCATCGATGAATAGTTTTTCAAAATCAACTTTGTTGGAATTAACAAGGTCTCCAATCACTTTGATCAAAAATTTTGCTCTTGATGCCGCAAAATTTAATTTAACTATCGAATTTAAATCGTTCAGTACTTTATGAATATTAAAATTGAATTGGTGTATCATAATGTTGAAACCTGATAACTTTAAAGCTTTGCCAATGGTATTAAATTTTTGGTCAGATGTTTTATTCAATTGGTTTATTTTATTAATATCAACGATGGAAGTTGGATTCTCCTGCAAAATTTTTTTAAAAACTAAGTCGGATTTCATTGAACTTTCAAAAACATTTTCCGTTCTAAATATACAAATCCTGAATATTCTATGTTCAAAAATTTTTTTAAATACTGGATCTAAAAAATCATTATTTATTGAACGAGCAGGATCACTGGTGTTTATTATTGTAAGAATGAAGGCTAATTTAATAAATTGAGACATGTTTACGATTATAGGTCTGATCTTCAACTGTTAAAAAAAACAGGTAAAACTTAACAGTTACTCTGTGATAAAATACGATTCATACGATTGATTTATTGAATATAGTCGTTTGGTGAAAAATTGAAATGTTAATATTGATCTAGACAATTGCTACTTACCTGCAATGAATGAGCTTTGTACGCTTAGGTCAATAATAATTTAAATTTTAGTAATAAAATACACGACAAAATTATTATGTGCTTGGTCAATTTTCACTTTATTATACATAACAATTGTTTCGCTACACTGTAGCTTCATCAGACGACGTTCATCGACTAAATTACATAAATTCACGTTACAAGATATACAAATAGGCACGACGAGATACATAGGTATAGAATATAATACATTAGTCACGTAATTGAAAACATATTTACTAGAAATGATATTTCAGTTAACTTGCAGGTTTTAAATTCAAGTTTGAAAGGGGCGAACTATTTAAATCTAATTGACTATTTAATAAACTGTTTGTATTCATGTATTTATTTATTTCCATAGCTTCCAAAAAAATTTTCTTTCGTCTGATGAAGCTACAGTGTAGTGAAACAATTGCTACGACCTTTGTGTACGTATAATGAAGTGAAAATTGACCAAGCATATAATAATTTGTCGTGTGTTATATTACTAAAATTTGAACACGAATTTTCATCAAGTAACGATCAAATCAATCAATTATAATTAACAATAATTTAATAGAAAATTTTTATTGTCCTTAAATGACTCTAACTGGTACTGTATAAGTTTTACGAGTCTAATTTCTACATTTATCTCATTAAGAGTATTGATTCAGGTTTCATTTTTTTTCAACTTTCATTAAAATTTTTTAAATATATACATTTGGTAAAAATTTTTTTATGATATTCCAACATTCTTTTTTAAATTTATAAATATAACTTTTTTAACAGAAAACTACTATCCGATGTGGAGATCTGCGAAGAGGAAATAAGATCTTTAATTGGTCGCTTACAAAAAGGGCTTATGGAAATCCACGAAGCTGTAAAATTTAGAACTGCTATTCCCACTTCTCAAGTTTATGTAAGAAAAAAAAAACTATTTTTGATTAATAGAATTAAAATAAATGATTTTTTACGTATGAAATTTTTTTAGCCTAAATTCATTGAAATTGCTCATATTTGGTTGAAACTACAAGATCAAGTAATTGCTTTGAGTCACGTGAATGAAATACTATCGGAATTAAAAAATTTGTTTCCTAAGGTACGTCCAACGTTACTAAAAACAATAATGCACAACACTTTTTTTTTTAATAGTTTTTGATGTCACTATGAACCTTGATAAAAATAGCATTACTAAAATTGAAAAATTGAATACATAAAGCTTTCATTTTCATATTTTTAGTCTTTGATAACAAAAAGACGAAGATCATCAGTTGATAAATTATTAATAAATGTTAAAATATTGAATGACGCTGAAAGACTCGAGTTAACTATGGGAAAATCAATTGGTTCGTTTAATCTTATTGCTGCATTTTTTTTTTTTTTTTTTCATCAACGCCTCTAAACAGTAAATTTTTTTTAGCTGGATGTGGAAATTGTGAAATAGCGTATCCAACAAATGATACCAGTTTTGATAACATGAATATTCAGGTAATCCTCAGCTTTTATATTAATAAATCTATAAATTTTATAAGTTGCTCTGTAGCTTACATGCAGGCTTTATAAGTCAATTTTCAAAAAATAAAAAATTTCATCCTTTAAACAGATATTTTAGTTATAAAAATTTAATATAGGTCAGCACCGATAATAATTTTTTATATTTCATCTGATTTTAAACTGAAAATTTTTTTATTTGATTTTGTGATTAGTTTTTGTGGTCAGGAAGTTTAATTAAACTTAAAAATATTTACATAATTTTTTGAAAATGGACTTTTTTTCTACAAACCACAAAATAATATTACAGAACGTAAAATATATATTTTCCTTCAGTTCCTTGGATTTTGTACTTATTGCTTCATCGCCGGGGATGGTGCATTGATACCAGGGAATCCAAATATAGGTGTAGTTGTATGGGGTGGAAAGTACTTCGCATTCAGTCAAGCAGAATTTGCAGCAGAATTTGGAAGAGATCCATTACAGTAAAAATTTGTATTTATTTCTCTTTACTTTATTTTCAATATTGGTTTAAAATAAATTTTTCAAAACTGATAAGTTTGTTGTCGAAATCTTGAATTTTTATGCATATAAAATGTTGATAATTCATTAATTTTCAGCTATTTAAAGTCTGCGTACAGTATCATCAGAAAACACACCGAGTATATCCATTTATTCCAGTTATATGATGATATTCAAAGTATTCTTCGTCGAGATCTGTAAAGTATAAGTATTACAATAAAAGCCCTTGTTTGAGATTTTTTGATTTTACAATTGTTTGCATTTTTTAATTTAGATTGACTGACGAAGACTTAACACTTTGTGTAAGACGAAATCAAGAGATGCAAACTGAAATGCATGTTTTTCCTGTATGGATTGATAAAGATTACTCGCCGAGTATTTGGGAGTATCGAAGACAAGCTTTGCAGTGGGTAAGAATATTCAAAAATTTTTTAATAATCTTTGATCCACCGGTGTATGTCTTTTTTTTCTTTATCTTTGATAAACTAACGAGCTTATACAAACTTTAATTTTTATTTCAAAAAAATTCAAGTTATTATAAATATTTTAATGTAATTTTAACTCTGCACTTATGATTTTATAGGCAAACATAGCTCTACGTGCGACTCGCAGCACTCAAACGTATGCATCTCATTATCGAAACGGCGTTTCAATACAAACATTGAGGCCGAAAGAGAAAGAAGCGCAGACAAATAAAAACGTCAGTACAAATACTTCAAAATTGAAAAAATACATTTTGAGACTACCGATAAAACAATGCAAAACTGTACAATGCTTCGATTTTTCTTATCCAATTTGGAAGTAAAAGAATTTAAGTTTGAAAATTTAAAATCTTTATACGAAAACTTTCTTGAAATTATAACTTTATATTTATTGTTATTTTAATTTTTATGTACATTTCATGGACTTTAGAATACAACTTTTAATTTTAAAAAAATTTACAAGACTTTTCGCAGTGCATTCATTATTTATTTATATTTTTTTCTGAATCTACTTTTTTAGTTTTATAAACCCGTTAAAAAGGAGAATTTTCAAAGTAATTGAAAAAACTATCAAGTTATGTGAAAACAATTCATGATTAACAAATTAGACGTGAAAAAAGAGTGTTTTGGACTATGGTTTATTTATGAAATAAAACCATCAACATAATTTCCAAAAAAAATTGGCCATTGGAAACATATTTTAAAGAATTAATTCAAAACAAAATTTATTTATTTTATTAATAACTTGACTTTTGTATTTAAGAAAATAAAATAATCAATCACTATAGAGCGCCTTTAAAAGAGCAACCTTTTCTACGGTACTGTATGAAAGTTTTGATACAGCTCATAGTCTTTGGTTGTTTCATCACAAATACATTTTTTAAGTAAGTACTTTATCTAATTTTCTAGTAGAGAATAAAAAAATTTTACGAAATTAAATTTTTCTTAAAAATGCTTTAAAAAAGTCATAACTATAATAACAGTTGAAAGTTAATCAATCAACTTGGAGTGTGTTTGTTTTTTAACTTACGTCAATAACTTATTTTTGTAACGACATTTCAATTAAAGCCTACTATCAGGATAACCATGAGTAAATTCATAATAACGGTAATACTTTTGTTGTATTATATTTATAATACCAGAAATAAGTAAATACCTTTTTAGCCTAAAAATTTTTTCAATAAAGTTGTGTTTTTAACTAAGACTAATTACATTAAAAACTCACTTTCTTTTTTATTAATAAAAAAAAAAAAAAAAAAAAATGAATCGTTAATAATTTTTGAGTTAATTTTTTAATCGTTCCATGATTTTATAAGCAAAAAAAAGCCATTATTTTAAATATTTTTTTTTTTTTGGACTGTTGGGGCTCAAACGAAATGTCAATTTTCAAAGTCCGATCAATCAATTAAAACATCTTTGAAATTTTTGTAAATGATAACTCTTATCTTCTACTATTGAATGATTGATTATTCAATTAAGATATAGGTACCTAATAAATTAATTGTTTATATTATTTTTATAGTCTTTTTGACAGGTCTTTTCTCTCAAAATCAGAAAAAAAACTACAAAAGCTCAGAAATTAAAATTTTTCTATCAAATATTAAGAATACTTAAAAGATTAATAAAAAAATATTCTTCACTGAGGTCTACTTCAGCGCGGAGCGACCCTTTTAAAGACTCTGTGTTTGATATTCAAAAATTGATTGAAAATTGAGTGAGTTATCAACTTTTATGTAGCCAATTTTTGTGAAAATCTATCGAACTAAAAAAAATCGTTAGAATGATGAAACTTTCGTCAAAAATGACATACATGTCGCTTTAGGTAATAGAAAATATTATCCTGCCACGGCCAGACTTCCCATACTTTTAAGTAAGACATAAAGTCAACGTTTTAACACTAAAATAAAAATAAACGATCATCATCAATTAGTTAAATCTCAGTGAATTCGGTTGTAAATCAATAATAATAATTTGTAGAAGTTGTTATCGTGTGAGGAACTTATATGCATGCCTAAAAAAATTCTAATTTATTTAAATTCATTTTTAAAATATAAAATTTTACTTCTGAGTAACACATAAAAATGATGAATACGTTAATCATCATCATGATGGACTTTTGACAACTCGACTCACTCCTTGTTATCAACTAAAAGTGATAACAAGGAGTGGTCAGCCCATTTCAAACTGGACAGGACTACGAGAGCTCGATATAATAGTTTTATCTGATAGTCCTGTGATAGTCCTGCCATAGTCCTGTCGAACAGGACCAAGTGCGTAACCCCTTGGGAAAAGTCGATTGGAACGGAAAATTTGAATTCTCCAGCCAACGCAAGTGATTAATTACCTACAGAAAAAAACAGCTGTTAATATGGGCTGAAAAGGGATCAGTGGAAATCTATGCAGGAGCGAGTACCAATAAAAACCCCCTGCAAATTCCAGAGGGAGCACGTACAGAGAAAGTCCTTTTTAGAGGACCCTTCGGCACAGGTAGAATAATCCTGGAGGTGACCTGGATTTGGTATCGTGGAATGCCGGTGGTGTTACAGGAGGATGAATTCGGTGACGTGTCCGTTATACCTACCTACCTGCACTGTGTAACGCAAACGTCCGAGGAGGAGAGGCAGGAGGAGGAGGGGTCAACCCGAAGGTATTCCGTTGCCGTAGGTTTCTTATTCCTCCTCCGGGTCTCCCCCCCCTCCTCATCGTCCTTGCTTCTCTCTCTCGCTCGCTCGGTGCGCGCAGGTGAGTGACTCGCTGGCTTTTACCGTTCGAGCCAGCACCAGAAGCGGACCCAGACTGCAACAATACTCTCCGGCAGTCGACGTGCGCCTTTCCCAACCCGCGGGCCCAGGACGCCAGGCTAACTCCTGGTGGTGGTGCTGTTTTACCCAAGAGTCATCGGTTTAGTGTCCTATTTTTTTTTTTTTTTTTTTTTTTCTTCAAGAGTCATCGTAGTGGATCACGCGGTGCGGATATCCCGGCAACAGGTAGGTCACTGACTTGTGTGTTATTCTCTTGAAGCAACCTCGGAAACAAATCAAATTCACGGATCTTGACGATTAAGACTGACGCGGACGCGCCGCCGCGGGAAATAGTCTTCCTCGTTTGGCTTTGTTTTTTTAGGGCAAACGGATCTCGACGCTGGAGCACACTATGCTGCTTATATAGTGCTGCAGTCGTCATCGATTCCTCGCCATAATCTTCGTGTTTATGGTTTTACGTTATCCGCGCCGTGCAGGATCTTGAACTTTCAATTAGACTATTCCGGTTTCTTATTTCTTAGATATCTGTCATTTTGTGAAATTTTCAAGTTGTACGAGTTTTTCTATTTTTTTTTTTTTTTTTTTTTTTCACAATTGTAATGACAATTTAAAAGTTTCTATCTTAGGTGTTTCAATTTGGTTGTATTAATTAATTTTTGAAAATTTTCAAACAACTAAAAAACTAAGTGAAATTAAAAAAGAAATTTTTACGGTATAAGTCAGAAATAGTCCCTTTAAGACATTGAGCTATTTGTAGTATTAAAAGTCAGTTAAAATCAAATAGATAACTATACTCGACGTTTTGCCAACTTGGTTTGTTGGTCTCTTAAGAAATTCTTTATTAAATAATAAAAAAGTACATGTACATAATGAGTAAATAAAAGCAGCAAAGATTTAGTATTTCAATATGGCACATGAAAATGTATTTTTAGATTCATGGATAAATTTAAAAAAAAAATTTGTTTCCAACTTTCCTTAGTTTTAAAAGATCACCGTCATAAAACGATCGTATAACTGTCGGTTTCGCTGATGATTTTATGGTTTAATTTATACTGCGCTACTGCTAAGTTATTGCTTTTCCCTCGTAATTGCAACCTAATCAGTGCAACAGGTTATTGAATAAAATTTTTATGTATTTGTTTAAAATTCGTTCCTAAGAGAGTTTACGAGAAAATCTTCGAATATTGCGGGTTCAAGTATTTTTCTTAGATGGTAGATAAATTAGACTGTTTACCCAATCTCAGACCTAACAGTAGTTTTATATTATTTTTAAAAAATTATCTTCTCCATCTTAAGAGTTAATTGTAGCTGTTATGGTAGATAAAAAAGAAAAAAAGATTTAACTGAAACAGTATTCATTCTAGATCAAAGATTTTTGATTTTAATATAAATTTATATCGGCTGAGGAATCGGTTTTATGAAGAAGTTAGCAAAAATTAACGATATAACACTAAAATTTGAATTTAAAAGTTTTGCATGATATGACAAATTTTATATAAATGAATAATCGTGCCGCTAGAAAAAAAATTTAAATAAACAATATATTACTTCTATAACACATCATAAGGGTACACGACTTTACACGTATAATTTATGTTTGTAATTTTTCTCTCGCAGTTATTACAAGACTCGACATATTCGAGGTATTACCGGACGAACATTGTATCTGTTTTATGAAAAAATAGCTTTTTCTTTTAAATTTTTTTCTCAGTGTCAACTAACTATGAAAAAAATGGCCTGAATATGCTTCAAATTTGTTGTTACTTTGATAAGTTAAATTTTTTATGGATAGGCGAACTATGGGCATTATAAAAATACACATTTAGGAATTACGAATTAGAAATTTTTATCAAGTGACATTTTCATCCATCGTCAAGCTAATTTAAAAATATTATTCTAATTTATAAAAATCTTTTTAATCGTGTGAAAATTATTAATTTCAGTTACCTATAATCAAAGAATACTTTTTATTTGTTTAAAAAAAAAAAAAAAAAAAAACTTTTTTTAATTTAGTGAATAGTACTTGATAAAACTAAAGTGTTTATTATCCTCAATTTTTTTTTTTTGCCTTTGAAACCTAATTAATTTTTATTTACGGTATCTAAATAACTAAAACAACGACAGTCTCTTAAAATTAAAAAAAAAAAAATGAAATTATTTACTTTAGCTTTAGTTTAACTTAGACCTAGTTTACTTTTCTCAGAAAAGTAGATCATAATTATTAAAATTATTTTCAAAATTACAGTTAAATGCTTCAAAAGTAATAAAAAGTAAGATGAACTCTAAAAATATTTAGAAAGATTGTTAAAATAATGTTTTTGAAATAATTTGTATGTAACGAGCAAGACATACTTTTTTTTGATGGCTTTTTAAACTTCAAATAATTCAAAAACTACTTCGAGGCACTTTTAAGTCTTTTTCAAAAAATAAATGAGCTTTCTTCAATAGAAAACTTTATTTTTAACAGTAACTCTTTCAATGTCACGTTAAATGTTGTGTTTAAACAACTGTTATTTATTTTTTCAAACTTTACATACTAATCCGCACATTGAACCAATCAAGAAAAGTGCAAAATATAAATTTACATCAAATATTTTTTAAATTTATATATTTTATATAAAGTTATATCGCTCATGCATTTTCGAATCAGAATAAAAATTGATTATCCTTTAAAAATTAACTGTTAAAAACTATTTATTGTTTACGTCTACAGTCTTTAAAAGATCTTTAAATATTGATAAAAAAAATTAAAATTGAATTCTAAGCGAGTTAGTTCATCGATTGATGGTTTTAATTTATGTATTGAAGAGGTCATTAAAAATTAACCGTTTTACTCAAAGGTTGCATATTTATAAACTGTCATTTGTACGAAATAAATCATAATTTCAGATCGAGTCGTTTAAATATTCACTTTTTTACAACTGTAAAAAATAAATTAAAAGTGTTAAAATTTGAAAAATAATTTAAAGTCCGTTACTATTAAAATAAAACTTATGCTAGATGTTCACCGACAACTAACACCAAGGTCTTGTTAAAAACTGATAAGGATTTCACGTGCATAATTGTTCCTGGTGCCGATAAGCCTTATGAAGTACATACATGACGAGTATTTTTTTACTTGCTAATTACGCTACTTATTTTTATACTTCTGTTTATTCATGACGAATGCTTACAATTATCAATATTCATATATATAATGATTAATTTTTATTTTTCATCAAGAACCACTATGAAAACTAAAGTCAAAAAATGATATTAAAAATTTTATTCGTGCAGGACTTTTTAATGCGTGTACATACACATATAGTAACTGTATACATACAGTTTCTACAGTTAATTTGACAAAATGTGAAATTTAATAAATCAATAAGATGATTCTTATCTTCGATTTAATCTTATATTTAAATGAAAAAATAAAATAAAACAAAAAAAAAGAATTTACTCTTATACACAGGATAACAATTCCTTGTGTCGTAATTAGATATTCAAACTGAAAAAAGTAATTTCAGCTTACAATTTTCCTTAGACTAATAAAACTAATGTGACCTTTATTTTATTATATTAAAATTACTTGGAAAAGATATTTTTTTTCTGTAATTTGAAAAAAAATATTATAAATAATTAGGTTACAAGGAAAACCGTGTAACTTATAGTATACATTTTGTCATGAATATGATTGAAAGATACGAAAGTAATTGTGCAAATTTTTCAAAGAATTAAAATTAAAAAAAAAAAATCATGCGATTATTTCAAATTTTTCAAACTTAAAATTAGATTAGATTTTTTTAAATTATAAGTAGCTAATTTCGTTGGATTTATTTAAAAATTCTTTGACACATCATGGAGTAGATATAGTTTCATTGATTTCCTTTGATTGAAGGATTTTGTAAAAAAAGTACTGTATGAAGTTTTTAAGCCATCATAAAAAATTCATAAAACTAATTCATTTGTGGGTGGTTTTCGCGCTTTTTTGGCAATTTCAGAGAGTATAAATCCTAGTATTTACAACTTAATTTAATCTTGACGTCTTTTTATGGAAAGACTAGGAACCAGTCCATTAAATCGATGACTCGAGATCCAGTCATTGTAAAACTGAGCTATGATTTTGGGTAGTTTCAACGTATTTTAGTTGGGATTTCAAACATATTTCATAAACTTGATTTAATTGTATTTTTTGACTTTTTTATTAATATTTTAATCTTCAAACATAAATTAAAGGATATAGATAGAAAAAGTAGATAGTTAGTCGCGGTAAAACGTGAAAAGTTACTAAAATTGAAGAAAAAAGAAACTGTATTTCAACCATTGTTTGGGCATTTTAATATTAGTATGAAGAAATAAAAAAACTGCAAAATGATTACCGGAAGTTACTAGGCGGATTATCTCGTAGTTGTAAAAGCGCAATAGTCAAACTAAGGAGTATTTGTTTAACATTTTTAACGAATCACAAATTAAGATTATAATAACGGCATCTCATTGATAACGTGAATGGGTACGTAAGCGTAGAAAAACAAACTTTGAAATTATGAAACTACTAAAATCTCCCCGTTACTTTACAAGAAAAAACTACAACATTAATTATAAAAAAATTATCAAACTTACAAACAGGTAGGCCCGAAAGGCTGGCTTACGCATAATGGGCACTCAAAAGTAAAACGAGGGGGCGAAAAAATTCTTTCCCAAAATAAATCTCGTAGAAAAAAAAAGTAAGCATGCGCAAAAAGAAGAAAAAAAAAAAAAAAAAAAAAAAAAAAACAGGTTTTTCGGCCACGAACTTTATAGAAATATAAAACGTTCAGCAGCAGCAGCAAAAGCAGAAGCGAGCGATGACTAACAGTGCGTACCGTTACGCTGGCGTACTTACGTAGCTCCTCGTGTAGTTATATATAGCTATATGCGCATCCCATACACTTGGAGAATGTCAATTTCGTGCCTTACGGTATTACGCTTAAATTGACTGCCGCCCGCTAATTACTCTTTTTCGAATCCGGGCACAACTTTCGCGCTAAAATTATTGTTTATCTTTCTTACTTTTGCTGGTTTCTTTTGCAATTAGCGAGAGCCGGTTGAATGTATTCTCGTGCCTGAGAACTTTAGTTCTTAAAATTTTTTTCACTTCAATTTTCATAATAGAATGATTGTTTTGCTGTACGGTGTTGAAACTTTTTTATATTAATGTGAATTGGAAAATTGTTTAGACTTGAGTTAAGTATAGTACAATAAAAATTTTATAAAGAATATGAGTTATGTTTTATCGAAATGATCCAAGTTTGTCGGTATAAAATCATTTAAAATCGAATTGCTCGGTACAGAAATTTTTTTTATTTATTTTCCAAACATTTCACGTATATTTCCCAAATTCAGAAATTCCTTCCACAAAGCTAAAATATTTTGAATTTTTCACAGAAAATTTTTAAAATATTTTCAATAAAAGTACAAAAACGGGTACCGGTTCTCGGATACCGGTCTTCAAAAAAAAAAAAAAAAAAAAAAAAATGTTTAAATAATTTAAAACTGCTACCCAGTGAAAGCTCGAGAAATGCAAAATAACGGTCTTAAATGACACCAGTAAACTTTTTTTTTAAATTCCCCTAATAAAAAATAAAAAAACCAGGCACTTTTAATCTCGATCGACATTTGTTAACCCAATTCCGGTAAGAATCATGCGGTGAGTTGTCGAAAATAATCCGAAGATACCCTCTTGGATCTGGTTATAACGGCACAACCCGCAGCCTTGACTCCGATTTTGGATTTGGTCCTCGATCTCGGCTCTACACCGCGGTTACTTATAATATATTTTTCCTCGATTCACCTTTCGTTATTTTAAGGAAGAAGTAGCAGCAACAGCAGCAGCTGAAGCGATCGAAGAAGCAGCGGCGGCAAGGAGTGCGTTGACTTGTGAGCGCCGATGGAATGCCGAGATTTTGTTTTTACCGTTTGTCGTTTATATCGGCGCTATTGTGTAACGCGGTGTTCATCCTTATTTATGTGGCTGGGGCTGGTTTATTTTATTATTTTTTCGACTTTTATTCGAATTTGTTGTTTTTGGGTCACTCGGAGGTATAATGATTTGAATTATGATTTTTTAAAACGATTGTTTTTATGATTGATCATAAAAAATAATATAAAATTGATTGATTAGTGATTATTGAAATCTAAAAAACCGGTGATGTCGAGGGTACCATCCACTAGTAAAAGTCTCACAGAAAGCTGATTCTGTGCGTGCAAATAATTTTGAACCACCATTTTTATAAGATCTAACTAATTCTCTTCTTTAGTAAAAACACATGTTTTGTCGTTTGCTGTATATACAATTTTATAGTAACAGTACGATATATTTTAATTACAATTCAAAATACTTTGTCGATCGACTTTTAATACAGAAAAACATGCAAATTTTAGCTCTGTTTTAACTAATGCAAATATTAAAGAAAAAAAAAAAAATTAAAAAACCGGGAATGAACTTTAATGCATAAAATATTTAATACATTTCATTAATTATTAAACTAATTCACTTCTAGCATCTATCTGAATTACGAATAAGCGTTATGGGTCAAGTAGCATTTTGTTTTAAACGAATATTCTCTTTAATCATCATCTGATAATACAAATGTAAATTGGGTCACTATTGTGCTAATTCCAAAAACAATTTAAAAAAAAATGATAAAATTTATAACTGTTGAAAAAACTTGTTAAAATTGCTTGAGAAAACATGATGTTTACACAAACAATTTGGTCATTTATATAACATTTAGTTTAAAACTATTGTCAGCAGTACTTCAGTATTTATGAGTCAGTAAATTCCACGGTCAGTTATAAATTTTGCAGTAATACTGATAAACTTAAAATAGTTATGTGAACAATTTAAATATACCTCTACGTTCGCGATAAATACAAGGATAAAAACATTTAAACAGCGTCGAATAAATTTAATTTTTATAAGCATTATTTAATTTTGTTCAAAATAACTTAATTTTTAATTAAATTAAAACATTAACAACTTCAAGGGATGGTCCATTGAATATTTTATATGTAAATTAAAATTTTAATAGTGGTAGTGGAAAAAACCATAAACTTCGCATAACTTATTTTTCCAATCTCCATGTAGTGTGACGAAGTAAATTTTAAGCATCAGTGCTTTAATATGTACAATATAAAAATAATGAACTTTAAATATACTACCGAGTATACTACGTTGCAAATATGCACTTTCATTGCAGAAAAACTTCAATATGACAGTATTTTAACTTGAAAAAGAGGAAATTTCTAAACAATAACCAGCATAAAAAAGATACAAGTTAACTCCAAAACAAAATACTTCATTATTGTATTTTTTCATTGGCGCAACTCACTGTTTATAAACAGTTAACCCCAGCCTTAATCAATTTTATGATTCTTTTAATAAATTCTTAAAAGTGTCTCATGAATGTAACGAACTTATTGTTGGTAACAATCGCAATTATAAAGTATTGTTTCTTTTTGTTGCAGATAAAAAATGATTTTCCAAGTTAGCAGAGTTGTGGTAATTTTGGGATTTTTTGGATTTGTGATTTGTGACAATGGAGAAGATACGTCGACCATGTTCATGGAGGCAGCGCAAGCTTTGTTTGAAAACAAGCAGGCAATCAACGGTCTTCAAGGGGTAGCCAAGGCTTTTATGCAGTCTGATACCGGAAAGCAGGTACATAGTTTTACTGGTTGATCAAATCTACAATAGCATTGGCTAATTCTATTATCAGTTTAAGAAATCGCCAAATTTATTTCTGTAGCCAAATAAATTTTTTAAATTTTGTTCAAAACTCAGAACTCTCAAATAAATAAAAAGTTCACACACATTCGAGTAACCAGACAAACTTAGAAGCTATACCGTTTGTTCAATATTGATATAACAGTAAAGAAAATTACGTTAAGTTAATTTAAGATTTTTTTTAAACTCTTCAAAATCTGTACATGTAACAATTACTGAAATTTTAAAAAGTTTTATTTAAAAAAAAAACTTGATAATTAAAGGTAGGCGATATGTTCTCCCAAAAAGGCCGAGGCGCCGGCGAAGGAGTGGGCCAGATCCTGGCGGGTCTCGGCTCGATGATGGGCCAGGCCGGCGGTGGAGCCGGAGGTGGTGGGGGTGGCATCGACCTCTCCCTCGTCGGCGACATCATCAGCGGAATATCCTCGATGACCGCTGGGGCCCAAAAGAACAAAAGATCGGTCAACAGCAAGCATCAGCACTCGGGAGAGGAGAGCGAGTCCTCGGGCGGTGGTTTCGATTTCGAAGGCATGCTGAACATCGCCTCGGCATTTATGGGCCAGAGTGGCAACGCCGAGGGCATCATGGGACTTTTGCCTATGGTTCTGGATACTTTCTCTGGAGGCGGTGGCAAGCCCGGTGAGAAACACGATCACTCTGACCACTCGTGGTTCATGCCTCCCATCCTAGAGAACGCTCACCTGATGTGGGATCATTTCAGGTTTGAATTTTTGACATTCGTTAATAAAAAATCAGTCCGAAACTTCAAACAAACTTACCATTGTCCTTTACAGAAACTCAGAGCTAGGTCAAACTTTGTGGAAGAACAGTGGTCTGGCAAACATAGTCGGCAGCATGACAGACGAGGCCGGCAGGATCCAGTGGGAGAAGATAATGGAGAGCTTCGAGAACCCCGCACTTCGTCGTCGCTGGATAAGCTCCCTCACAAACTTCGTGGCCGAGTGGGTTTCCCACGTGTCCGACCCGGCGACCCAGCAACGTTACCTCAACACCGTACAGTTCGTCGGGAACAGCTTTCTCAAGTCTCAAGGTTACCCCAAGGCTGTGATGTTTGAGCCCGCGAGACCAACCGAGAGTCTCTCGAGGTAAATATTTTAGAAAATGTTGTATGGTTTAAATTTTTCAAATTTTTGTTAATTGTTTTAACTTGTGAACAGGCTTGCCAACGCTGTAGCCATGAGGCACCTGAACATGAAGATCGACAGCTACCAGTACGTCAAACCAGCTATTGCTTACGTTCAGGAACTGATGAATTTGGCATCAGAAAAGGGTTTCATTATGTCGCGTATAAACGCCCGCGAACTTAGTAATAAACTTAGCGACTCCATCAATAATGGACTTATCGCTCCCCTTTTGAAGGTAATTCAAGTTTATATAAATCCTTATAATAGACCACCATTAATCTGTAAAAAGAAAAAACGAACAAACAAAATCAGAAACTTTAAATTTCTGGGGCGATGATTAGTTCAATGACAAAAAAATATATTTTCAGGCTTACCGGGCGTACAAATGGGGTTCAAAGATGCCTCAGTGCGCAGCGCAGATTCTTTGCACGATCAACCACAGGACACCGGAACCAGCAAACGCGACACCAGAAAGCAAAGCAAACGAACAATTCCGCTCTGGATTGACGAAGGTGGCCAGTTTCCCTGCAGCTTGGGCCATTAGCAACAAAAGCGGCATCAGTTTCTGGTCGCTTTACTCATCGATTTTGGAATCCAACAACTGTCTCGTAAGATCACGTTTTATTCCAACTAATTAAGATATTTCTAGGGTCGAGTTTGTTTTTTTAAGGAGTTTTATTGAATATGAAAACCCCAATTATGAATTTTCAGAATAGTAAAATATAATCATTAAAGGCGTTTACAATAAATAGTTTTTATTGGAATTAACGTAAAACTTTAAATTTTGACATTTAAAAAAATCAATGTTGAGTATTTCCATCAAAAATTTTATTATCAAACATGAAAGCCAACAAGTATTGACTGAGCTTAGGTTTTTCTACATTTTTAAGTACAAACATTCTAAAAATATTTTGAAGTTTAAAACAGTTTTGCTGAGTTAAAAGCAAAATCATAAAGTAAATTTCATTTAAGAACTAAAACTTTATTGAAGCTCATGGCTACATATTTAGAATTAAAAGTCATCAAGTCGTTATTATAAAATCAAAAATAAAATAAAAATCATTATTTATTGCAGGAAAAATATCCAGCTGATTGCACTATTTTCCACGATGAGGAGATTCGAGTAACAACCACAGAGTACGAACACAGTGAACTCTAATGGCATATTTTTAAATTACATTGTAAAAATAAAAGTACAAGAGACTGTTATAAATTTAATGAAAAAATTAAAAATTAAAAAAAAAAGAAAAAAAGAAAGAGAGTTGCATTGAATAACTTTGCAATTATTCTATTATGGATTATTTATTAATTTTTCTTTTCAAGGATAAAAATAAAAACATTTATAAAATTGCGTCACGTATAAAGTTTATAAAAAAATCGATTGTAAAAGTCAACTTACGTGCAAGTATCAACGTTACAAATTAATTCTTTAAATATTAAGTTAAACTTTTAATCAAGTCAATAAAAAAAAAAGTTTTTAATAAACTATAAACGCGCAAATAAGACGATAAGAAAAGTATTTAAAATTGATAAATAATAGAAAGCGCATATTTTAAAAATAAAAAAGAGCGAATGCAGTCTAACTGTCTAGAGTTGTGGCTTGTTTATAATAGCCGATTCGTATAAATAATTCTTGTAAATATTAGATAAATGTCAAATAAAATGTAAGTGATAAGAAAATAAAATCGTTAAAACTATTTTCTTTTTTTAATTTTTTCCTGGAATCCAATTTTTTTTCATCAAATATTTTAAAGCTAAGCTTTACTTCTTCTTGATACTTTTGCACGCCCATTCTAATCCTTCCTGAAACCGTAATAATAATAATAATTATTATTATAATAGTGAATTCAATTTCCATTCTATGATAACTACTGTAACACAGTTTGAATCAATAATTTATTTAAAACCAATATTTCTTAAACACTTGAGTATTTTTCAAAATAAAAATAAAATTTTTTTTAATTTTAATTACTCGATTTGATGATTTTAAATTAAAATTTTGTTGAAGCTCTAAATTTAGAATTTAACATTTTTTATTTCTTTTCTAATTGATTTGCTATTAGATAAATGTGGTAAACTCACTTTAATGCCTTTTCCATCAGTTGCAACGCAAGATTGAATCTGCCAATCTCGATCTTTAATGTTGTGCAGACCAAGTGATTCAGCAATTTCCGCTGCGGTTACGGATTGTGCTAAATCCTGTTTATTCGCAAAAATAAGTACCGGTACACCACGAAGCTTATCCTCAGTCAGAAGTTCAGACAATTCTTGACCAGTTTCCTCCAATCTGTTTATATCAGCACTGTCGATCACGTATATCTGAAATTTAATTTTAGATTTGTCGTTTTTTTTGATAAACATAAACTAATAAACTAATAAAAAATAAAATTAATTATCAGTTAATTTATAAAACTTTGTATTTTACGTACAAGAATATCAGTATTTTCAAAATAATTACGCCAATAAGGACGTATTTTTCTAGCACCACCAATGTCCCACACATTCAGTTTAAATCCTTCACTATGTACACTTTTAATATTGAACCCTTGAGTTGGCGTGACCTGAAAAAAAAGTTTACTGATACATCTTTGTATCTTTTTTTTTTTTTTTTTTAACTCAGTAAAAAATCTTTACCTGTGTCCTCTCTTCATTCGCTAAGCATCGTAAAATCGTTGTTTTTCCAGCATTGTCAAGTCCTAGAAGTAAAATCCTTACTTCTTTTTCTGGATTTGACCGTAGCTTTCGTAAGATTGATAATAGGCCCTAGAGTTTTGATTTAATAATTCAGCAAAATAATTTATATGCGGTGCCTGGTATGAATCTAAATGTGATTTGTGTAAAGAATATTTTTTATTATTTCGTGTACTACATCGAAACAGTCATAAGTGTTTTTATTAGAAATTCAAAGTTTGTAGCAATTATAACAATTTCTTTAAAAATTAATGAAAAACTAAAATATTTAAAATAATTAAATTTAAATATTGTGTGCGTTTTGGTAAACTTTAAAAATTAATTAATTTTCTAATTAAAATCATGCAAAAAAAATTGAAATAAAAACGATTAGGATAGCATTAACTAAATGCCTTTACAATAAAGACATTTAATAAGTTTAAAAAATGGTAATTTAAAATAGTTCCTTGAATTATTAAGAATATTCTAATTAAAAATTTTTAGTGATTCAATTCAAATTATGGCGCGCAAAGCAAGAGCACTTTTTGCGCGAAAAAAATTAGAATATTCGGTTGTATGTACAAGAGGTTATGTCGTTTACCAGAAAGAATTAATTTTCTATAATTTTCATTTTTCAAACGTGAGTGCAAATAAAAAATATAAAACTTACTGACCATCTTACGAATGAATTATATGACTATGTGAGATTGAAATCGATTGAAAAATCAATCTAAAAGCGGTCATTTATATCATAAAAAATAGTGATACCACTGCTTTATCAGGTAGGTGATTTACAATCAGTGTTAACATTACTTCTATTCCATTTAAGAATTTTTTTCTTATTTTTTTTTGTTATTTTTAAAACAAGTTTTTCTAACTATCTTGCAACAATGAATACAACGTTCACTTTACAAAAAAAAAATATATTTTTTTGTTTTGAGCCTTGTTGCATTTTTCGTTGTCTTGGAGATTCGACGGTCGTGGGGGTTTTTAGTTGTACGAAATTTCCCACCAGAAAGGTGCATTAAGCGCCATCTATTGAATTCTTTCTGAAAACTAACGACGGCAGGCAAAGTAAATTTCCAAGAACCTAAAGGATAACTGCTACAATAGCTTAAATTTTATAATAGATTTATTTATTAATCAAGTAAAATTAAGAAAAACAAATTAAACTTAAGACTAATTTTTCACACAAATTCAGTGTAAGAAGAAAAAGAACATACACATGCATACATACTCGAGAAATTCAAAAAATTGTCAAGAAACTTTAAATTATTGTTTAATCATCTATAAATTGTAAATTTTATTTTTGCTTTTAATTAATACAAAAATTTCAAAATCTTTCATATAATTCTTTCGTGCTCCAAGTGAAAAATATTTGTAAAAATAAAATTAACTTGATTTAACAAGATAATTGGCAATACTCGAAAAAAAAATGATGAAGAAGTTCAATTTATTTAAGTAGAGTAGTGTTAAAATTAGAATTTACATTTACATTGAAAAAGTTAAAATATTAACTCAATTATTTCTATTTAATTTTATGTATAAAAAAAACGCTTGGTTTCAGAAAAATGGCAAAGATTTACTTTTCTGGACTAAATGGTAGCCGGTTGTTGCACAAAGATAACTCAAATGACGAAGGAACTCTTACAGCCACAGATCAGTTTATTCTTCTATCTCATGAAGGTCTAACAGACATCGAAATAGGATGGGATTATTTATTAATATGGAAAAAAGATGAGTTATATTTATCAGGAAAATCAACGTCCGGTAAAACCAGCGATGAACTAGGTCCAGTACTTCAAATTCCTGAAAATCCAAATCTAAAGTATGTTATTTATAGTATTTGCGAAGCAATTAAATAATGAGTTTATTTAAGGTAATTGTACCTTAAGTCTCCCGTAAGCTAAAACTGTTACTACGGATGATTATATTAATATTTTTGAACGTGCAAGATCTCATTTTAAAGGTCAAAGCAAGAGCTTTAAAATGAGACTTCATTTGTTCAATTCCGATTAACTGGTTCCACATATGACCGCTGATTTACTAAAATTTAGTTTTTCAAGAAATGAAAAAACAGTTACCTTAATGTGTTTTAGAATTAGCCAAGCAATTGCAGGATCAAACAATGTGACTGTTTTAACAGATGCTCATGATATTTGGACTTATAATTTTCATGAAAAAGTTTGGAAGAAAGTACAAAATTTCATTGTAAACGACGACGAGGATACAAAGGAGCACGTACTCAAAATCGATCAAGGCCGATGTACTGTTGCACTGACAAATCTTGGTCATGTTTACAACATTCCCATAATTTTAAATAATCCAGAAGCGGTTAAATTTATTGATGTTGCGTGTGGATATGATCATACATTATTACTTACTAGTCAAGGAGATGTGTACTCTACAGGCATGGGAACGTATGTTTTTTACATAAATTTTTTTTTTTTTTTAATAATAATTACTATTTGAGTTCTGATTGTTCGATTTCTGCAGCCGTGGACAACTTGGTCATGGAGATTTAGAAGACTGCGATGAACCCAAATTGATTGAAGCTTTAGCTGGTTTAAAAGTTGTTCAAATTTCTGCTGGCGGTTGGCACAGTGCTGTAGTCACGGATCAGGTATTAATCTTTTATCGATCAATAAAATTGTTCTTTTTTTTACTTTTTCAGGAAATTTAAATTTTATAATAAAAATATTTTTTGTTTTAAATAGGGAGATGTATATACTTGGGGATGGAATAATCAAGGTCAATTAGGTCATCCCAAAGTTGAAAATGTTGCAGCGACTCCTACGTTGATAGATTTCACTGATGAAAAACAAAAAATCATTGAATTGAACGTAATCAAAGCACAATGTGGAAGTGCATTTACAATTTGTCAAACGGGTGAGTATTTTTTAATTTTAAAACAAGTAAATATTACATTGAATAGACAAAACTATTATTATTATTTTTTTTTCTAACAGATACTAATGATTTTTGGGGTTGCGGATCAAACAAATACGGCCAGTTAGGACAAGCACTAGAAAGTTATTCTAAATTAAAAGAATTTCAAAGATTAAAGTTTCATAGCATACGTGAATCAATCACAGACTTTAAATGCCGTGAATGGGGCACTTGTATTTATACAAAGTGATCTATACTTCAGATATGACGGTTAACTATTTATTTAATAACTCAACATCTGAAGCTAGACTCTGAAGTAAAACATCTGTAGCTTCCAAGGCTTCGGACAGCGGCGAAAAATAGCGATGTTTTTCAAAACAAAACAGTCTTTTTTCTACAATTGAAGAAGAACAACTTTTCGAGTCTATAGTTTCAACATCTTTTAATATAGATTTTCTCTTCTTGGACTCTAGTTAAAAATAAATAAAAGTGTTAATAGATTGAAAATGGAGATAATAAATTATTCAAACAGAAGTAGCTATAATCATATTACCTTCAAATAAATCTATTGACGATTCTACTTTTCTCATTATTTTTGGTTTTCGGTAGTGATAAGGTATTGGGTACAATATATTATTTCTTTGCTCAGCAGACGAAAATTGTATTAATTCGTAATTAAATTCAGTTCCAAATCTTTTGAAATAATACAAATGATGACTAAATTATGACTACTTGTAAAAAATTGAATAGTAATTACTTTTAAATTACATTTCATACGTTGCTTCTATGATTGTATAAAGAATTCTTTTATAGTAATTGATCAAGAGTTCAATCTTCGATGAACCATTTGACTCTTCTTCGCCTAAATTTGTATCATCGATATTCTCCATTTCAGCCGATTCGAAACTCTACAAAAAAGTATTGGTATTCATGTTAAGAATAAAAATTTGTTTTGTTATTCAATTCAAAGTTATAGAAAGAATTCGTAAAATCGTTTTTCCAAAAAAATAGATTTTTTAAATTATATTAATTGTGACAACTCGCTTTAAGCAATCGCAATAGATAAACGTTTAAAATGTAAATTTTGTTCAATACTGATGGGTTGAAAAATTATAGTCAATGTAATTTTTATGAAGTGATTTTGCATCACTTTTCTACAATAAAAAATATTTATAAAAATATAAAAAATTTAGTTACTAAATTTTGTTTGTGCGTTAATACATATAAACGACTAGAACATACATTGCTTCTAAATTTAGATAAATCCTCTTCTCCACTAAAAAATTCAGAAAAAAATTTCTGAGGTAATGGAAGACCTTTACCAGAAAGGATTTCCCTCAGAGTTTCGTGGAAAATTTTGCTCATGATTTCAAAAAAAACTTCCCTTGTCATATCTAGATTGATATGAATATTTTTTGAAATTTATTATAGAAATATGTTTTCCATCATGTTGGTTTATAATATCATACTTACTCGAATTTTGTGAGAGGAAATTAATTTCTTCGTACAACCAACATATAAATGTTCTATAGTCACTTTCGTTCATTAAATCAGAAACCAGATTAATGTGACCTAATATTGTTCTTAGCACCCACCCCGAGAAAAGGTTTGTCTCGTAATCTTCTATACCAAGAAATTTTGCTAGTAATCTAAAGTATAATATATAGTTTTAAAATAAAATGAAACCTAGTAAATTAATTTTGATTAAAGCGACTTCACTTTATAAGATTCCAATTTATCTCATATCCATTATATATAGTTTGCTTGGGCATTAGGTTTATGAGTGACAGCAGTGGGTCCGCAGATTCACCAAAGTCATCGTCAAAAGTAACTTTCGAACACAATCCTAGCTATAAAAATATCAAGAGCACAGCTTAAGTATAGAGTAAAATAATAAAAATAACGATTCAATCATTATTGTAATTTTTCAAATAAAACTTGATTCCGAAAAAACGTAAGATTTTAATTTTTATGATTAAATAAAAACTAAGGTTACGTTAAATTAAATTTTTTTATAATTAAATCCAAAATTGCATTACAATTTTGTTTTGAGCTGCAGAAGAGGAACTCAAAATTATATATACTATTAAAATAATTTTAAAATGGGAAACATTTGCTTTGTATTACCTGATTAATAATTCCTGAATCAACAGGTGACTGCTCTCCATAGTCCGAATAAATAATGCTGTCGGCACAACAAGTTTTTCGTTCTGGCTTCATTTTTATTCTTGGAATTTTCCAAATTAAAATCAAAATTAAAATTTCGTAATTAAAAATAAAAGAAGAGTATAATAAGTGGTTTTATTTTAAATCAATTATGTACCAAAGCGTAACGCAGGCAACATGCGAGTTTACAGAAAAAAAAAATTAAAAAAAATTCATTTTTTGTTACTACTTTTTTGAATTTATTTAATGATGGTGTAAGAATAAATCTATCTAATCACAGTAAAAAAAATTTATACCAGTTTTTGTATGTTTACAAACGAAAAATTGCAATAATCGAAAAAGGGCTCTGGTAGGTCATCAATAAACATTTTTTGACAAAAAATAAAATAAAACTCATTAAAAAGCTTTTAGTTAAAAATATATATCATGCTTTTAAAATTTGTGGTTATAATAAATATAAGCTTAAGTATATTTTTATTATTTTTTTATTTTTTATTCATTCATTTTAATAATTTTTTTCCATATTTTATTCAATATTTTCAGAAAATAATACTCCGAAGCGGAAAAAACCGTATATTCTCACCAATCCCAAAGTTTATAATATACACATATTTATATATTATATTCTTCGTATAATATATATTATATATGTATATCCACGTATATAATGTATATTTCATATTTTATGTATAATAATGTTAATGTGTCGTAGCGCATATTTTAGACTGTTTATGTATGTATCGATACTTTTTTTATAATTTGATCGATAAATTACAAATATTGAAAAACATGAAACAGATACAGTCAACTAGGACGCGCGAGCAATGACAATTATAGCAGAACGTCACAATCTTAGCATTTTTATTCTTTCGCTAATATAAATTTCAAAATTTTATTAAAAAAAGTCTCATTAACTTTTCAACCCCTTTTGTTTTATTTAAAAAACCTCGCAGTTTTTCATTAAAACAAGGCACAGATAAATCAAAACTTTATCGCTAATAATATTGAACTTTGAGTCAAAATTTTAGTATGATTTGAAAATTTTTCCAAACATCCTTCGGGATACTAAGTTTAAACGTCTATATAATTAAAAAGTGTTAGTATTTTAAACACTCCAAAAAGTGTAATATTTAGTACTTTGCATATACACGGCACATCACAAAAGAACTTTTGTTTGGAAAATTTTTTTGTAACTTTCAAACGGTTTATTATCAGGTGTGCTTGACTCGAGCATTTTAAAGAGGGTTAGAGTCATTCACTATCTTTGTTTGTTTAGTTATTTTACATGTTTAGCAAAAAAGTGTTTACATTTATTTAAAAGTCGACATCCGATTATACGCCAGAGCAAAATTTCGCGCGTCCACATCGTGACCGATGTATTTGAATATTTTTTATTTTTTTATTTTTTTTTTCACACCAAAGTCAAAAAGGCAATACGCAGTATGAACTTACCTTATACATGTGTGTATCTCTTTGTTTTCACTTTCTCTCTCTCGCTTAACGTTTAATCACGGAAAAATTTACAATTGTCTCTTCTCTACTCTTTTTCTTATTCCCATGAAATTTTTATGAATAAATCTCGACAGAGCGCTCGAGATTGATATCGGCATTTTTTTGTTTGTAATGACGCGAAACATTTTTTGTTTAATCCTTGGTTCTGTCCTTTTTTTCTCTCTCAGCTACTTCGTATATAATTGTACACTCAATTAACGATAATATTTAAAACGTTATATCTATTTATCATAATATTTCTTTTATTTTCACTCGCTTTTGTGAAAATCTTTTAATTAAAAGCTTCGAGATTCAATGGGACAAAGTTTCGTCCAAGAGTTTTTAAATGGATAGAGAAAGAAACAGAAAAAGAGATTACAGATATAGCACAATATAAAGATTTTTTGGTTCGTTAATTTGTTTGCACGGCTGTATTCTTTTCGTATACTTACAACGGTGTAAAATAATTTTTTTCAAATTTAAATTACATTTTCGTACTTTTCCTTTTTTTTTTTTTTTTTTTAATTTTTTTTATTACAAAAAATTAACTCAATTAAATCTATTCAAGTATATTAAAGTAAAAAGAGTACAAAATACAAGCGCATATGCATTTCACTGGAAACAAAAAAAAATAATAAAAAATAAATAAACGTATGTGGTAAAAAAACAGAATGAATAAAATAAAATCAGTAAAATAAAATTATTTTTAAATCGATTTTATTGAAAATAATACAACAAAATGTTTCGTAATAATAATTAATAATTAGAATTAATTAATAATTATCGGTATTTACTGTTCTACTCGATATCTAAATAATCATACCTTTGAAAGGTAAATTAAATAATAATTTTATCAATCTTATCGCTAATAATAATCGTAATAAAATAATAAATGTAATAATAAAAGTAATCATAATTAATAATAATGATAATAATAATAATAATAATAATGTCGTTGAATATAATGTATCAATGAACAAACATAATAAGCTAATAATAATAATATACTTGAATCATTCGTCATCGTCGTTTTAACGATCATTTTCAAAGGATCGTCGCTTGCATCTATCAATTAATAATGCTTTCAACTAATTAATTCCATAATTAAATTACGCGTTGCTTGGATATGCACATAGAGATATAAAGTCATTTTTGGTCCCACCTAACTGCAAACATTATACATTCATACACCTTTTTTTCACAACTTGTAACTTTATTTTGAATTTCTTTTTCATTTTACTTATGAAGTTTTCTCTGGTATCTCATCTCTTTCACACTTATTTCACTCTCTTTTCTGTGTATAAGTGACAGTTATATTGGGAATAATTGGTTTTAAAAAAACAATCGCAAAAGTTGCTGTGTGCTCCGATACAATTAATTATTATTTGACTAATGTAAATGGATAAATCACGCGCACTTTTAATTGTGTATTTGTGTTGGTCTATCTGTGTAGTACATGATAGAAAATTATCTATTGTTTAAGTCTGTATGACGTGGATTTTTAAGAAATATATGATTGATAGATTATCTTAGTTTGGACAATATCTTGTACATCGCTTGCAGAATGTTTGTAACAAACTTTTTTTTTTCAATTTTTATTCGTATTCCTCAATAATTATCGCGTATACACATTGTATAACTAATTACATTTAGAAAATTACGATAGTCACAGTGATTCTAGCATGAAGAAAAAAAAGTTAAGAGTACAAGATGAAAGATTATTTTATAACCGTGACTTGATGAACGTAAGCCAACTACTTTTTTTTTTTTAATTCTACTTATGAAAATATTTAGAGAAAATATTTATTTGAATGAATTTATGATTTAATTTTTGTCTCGTCTTTTTAAGTGCACATCATAAAATTTAATTTTTTGAATTTACATGCTTTTCGTGATTTTAAAAAATTTATCACTGGGCCAAGTTTTATTTGAATAAATAACTTTCACACAAGAGCATTCATACAATTTAAAATCCATTTTGTTCCTTTGTACAACTGGCATTTTTTTCAATAAAAAAAATTTCTCCTTTTTTTTCTTAAAATTTCATTTTTTTTTTTTTAATTCTAAGTCGTATAATTATTCTCACTAATAAAATCTTTTTATAAATATTTTTTTCATAAAGTACGCACTGTACAGGCCAATCGTTAGAATTAAGGGTAAAATTTTTTTTCGTAGTAAAAATTGATATAAATACATATTTATAATAATAATAAGGCTACGATTAAAACGAATTTTTCTCATTATAATCATTTCTTTATTTATCGGTCAACCCGATTCGCAACATATCTTTTACAATTTTTTGCAAATACTGTGAGTATCATCAGTCTCATGTTTTTTTTTTTTTTTTTTCATTTATTTTTTTTTGTTTTTAATTCTTAAGTGATATACACCATTCTTTGCAACGCTCAATTCATTTTGGCGAGCATTTAATTTAAAAACGCTCGCAAGCACCACTCACTTATTCGTTTTAAATTATTAGGTTTTTAATGCCAGTTGTATGCCCCTTTTATTAATCCAAACAATACTTAAAGAGAAAAAAAACTTTTCTCCGAGTAAAAAATTCTCTTGATGCAAGAGAAAAAACCTTTGATTTTCTATTCGACAAACCAAAGGATCGAACTCTCGAGTCAAAAGCTTAAGCCGATATTAAAACTAAAACATTCGTTACTTTTAAAACAGAAGAAATGTTTTTTTTCATATTGTTTGGCTTTTATCAGACAAATTTTAAAAATTGGCTGTAGAAGTAAAGAAAAATTTGAAAATTCAAATTTTTCCGGGCTTATAAAAATACCAGTTAAGAAAATTTGTCTTTCGTGTTTTTAAAATCTTTTAACGTATTTGAATAGATTATTAACCTCACAACCATTTTGACAACAATCAACCATCAACAAAAAGTTCGTTTTTAGTAAATTGAAAAAATCATTTTAAAAAAATGCGCCTATAGCAACCCGACATATGCTGGGCCAATAATTCACATTAAAAATTTGTTTCAAATCAACATTTTTTTGAAAACTCATGGGCTAAATAAATATTTAGACGTGGTCAACTTTTCATTCTTATACGATAAGTAGGTATTTTCAATACCAAATAACATCAATAATGAATTTAAATATCAAATTATCAATACGAATTAGCGACCACGCGCACTCGACCGACGTATCACATGTTCAAAAGTGCAAACCACAGTCTTGCCTAATGTACGCGTGCATAATTTCATGGCCCAAAACATTAGAATTTTATTCATTGTTTATTTTTAAAACGTACATACAATGTAAAACTTGTATAATTTAGCTAATTATAATCGCCAATTTAATCACATTAAATAATGCCGATTTCACAGATTTTTTTTTTACATCATTCATACAATAATTTTTAAATGTACATTTTTTCATGCTCCTTTCCGAGTTACATTTGCACCAAAAAAACAAAAGTTTTTTTTGAATGTTTAACTAAATTTAGGTACTTTTTTTATGTACATAAATCAAGATATAAATAAAGTTCAAATTTATAATCAATTTTTTTATTCCTAAAAAAATGTAGAGTGGGGATGATAGAGATCTCAATAAAATTAAAGAATGATTAAAGCGTAAAACTATTAAAGTGTAAAGTATGATCTTTACAATTAAAGAACACGTATGTAGCAGTTTGTTTTTTAGTTTTTTTTTTTTTTTTTTCTTTCTTTTTTTCACTAAATTACAGGGCACGTGCGGTGAAAAAAATTAAATTTCTTTTCCGCATGATTCGATGCCTCTGTTTCACTTACGTAAATTGCGCCATTCCCGGCGTAAACTAATACGATCTATCGATGCCTTAAAATATTTATCGACAAACGCGGCTTACTTGAGTTTATTCATTAATTTTCATCAGGTTTCCTTTCATCAGAGAAAAATTTTCTTTTAATTTCAGCTACGTAGAAATTCTAATTTTCTTGGACACCCAAAAAAAAAAAAAAAAAAAAAAAAAAAAACATTCTACTCTGATAAGGATGTACAATACCTGATAAAAATCACAGTGATTTGTTAGTGTGTGATTGTGTTTGCGTGTGTTTGTGTTTACTTATGGTGTAAGTGCGCATGTGAGCAAATCATAAATGTATATAAATATATGTATAGATTTTTTTTTTTTTAATTTTTTTGTTTATTTATTTATTTTTTTATTATTTTTTTTTTTCCATGAACTACATCGATGAAGAAAAAAAAAAAAAGACATTTTTGATTTATCATGTAGGTATCTTGTTTTTTATAAAACACTCGAACCTTAAGATAATTCGTATACTTTAGAATTAAACACTCGGACGTGTATTGGGGACATTCGCTTTTTTTACAACACGTTTTTTAGTTTATATTTATACATGTTACATATGTAGATGCATACATAACGTTTTAAAAATTAATAATTCTCTTCGTTCTCGACGAAAATATAATGAAAAAAAATATATTTTCGGAGAATCTTAGAATTATCGCGTGCTTTAACCGAAGTTTAATTTGTATGTAACAAATAAAGCCTTGACTGACTTATCGTATCTAGTACATTTATTTTACACGGAAAAGATAATTATGATCATTAAAACTATGATAATAATGTTTTCTAGCGATTCAATGCATTTATAAAATAACTAAAGAAAAAGTAAATTTTTTTTATTATAATAAACACGTGTGGGGAGAATGTAAAATTATAGTGAAAAACTCTTATATGATACATGTTACAAAAAGTATTTTTTTTTTTTTATACGTAACGAAGAAAATTAAAAGTAAAAATAACATAAACTATACCGACTTTAATGAAAAAATTTATTGTAATAAAAAAAATATATGCTTTTATATGAACGACGCAATCTTACGAGCCTTACGTATATTTACATGAAAATATAAATCCACATACTCTGTCATACACACATTAAACACTCTTCTTAGGTCGCTTAACCGGTGGGTGGGACTCGAGAAAAGAAAATCTATATCTGGAGTGGTCTAGATGATAGAAAAACAAAAAAATTTTTTCGAATAAAATTAAAACTCTAACGGTCTCGTCTCTTATTGATCGCCAATTAACTATCGCTAAAAAAATTTCTCTAAAAACCGATAAAATTTTTCTTTGTATTTATGTCTTTGGAGACGTTCTATACATATTTTTAATTAAAAAAAACTCGTAACGTATGTTGTAACATGGAAGAAACGAGCCGCGATAAAAAGTACTGACTCCGGACAAACGAATAAAAAAGCTAATTTAACTCTATGATGTTATATTTAAAAATAATTAATAACAACAATAATTTTGTCATCATTGTTACTTTTAAGATGTAAAAAAATAGTAATAATAACACACACGGTGTGTTAGCGAAACTTAAAATACACGTAAAAATATCTTTATCGCTTTCGACGAAAACAAGATGCTTATTCATTTAAGAAAAAAGTATAAAAAAATTCAAGAAAGTAGAAAAAAATAGAGACACGAGGTTTGAAAAAAAAAAGAACTTTACATAGGCTTTACACATTATAATTATCTATAACGCGAAAATTGCATTTATAAAAATGCAAAAAACTGGCTCTGTAAAAAAAAAAGCGCATTTCAGAGTAATAATTATTATAGAACCAAGTATATACAAAAAATGAGATTTTCAAAATTATGTATACTAAACTCAATTTTCTAATGTGTTACTTGCAATAATACGCGAGCCAATAAATTCTTGCAGATTGAAAATTATGTATAAGTTTAATGTAAAAAATTATTATTTACTTCAAAATTATTACAATTGTCATAATTTATCGTTTATATTTACAATAAAAAATAATTAATGAAGTAAATAACAACATTCAAACGTAACGTCGATATGATATTCTCGGCAAGAATGCAAAAAAATAAACACTTGAAAGATGAAACTTGGAATGAATAAAATACTTGACAAAAAACGACGAACTTTCGAGAATAAAAATAAAATAAACGCACGAAGCTTCTGGAATGAAAAGTGTAAAGTGTGTATATGAAACAAATAATCTACAATAATGGAAACATCATAAGAAGTTAAAAAATATCAAGTGTCTTTAGTGGATGTATAAATATATCTATATATATTGTAATATAAATATATATAAATATAAATATAAAGAAAAACTTATGAAAAAATTACAAAACTGGAATGTTGGTTTTTTTTTTTTTTTTTTTTTTTTTAATTTTCTAATAAACTACACGCTATTTTATACGTAAAAAAAAAAAAAAAAAGAACTCTCAGTTCGTCACGTCGAAAAAATGCCTTGATCACACAATAATAAAATTGAAAGTTCCGTTTCTTGCGCAGATATATTTTAGGCTCGAATAAAAAATATAAATTTTTATATTTTTTTTTGTTTTTTTGTTTTTTAATTTTCTTTGTACCATTTATCAATAAACTGTATACTGGTTTTTATTTTGTATGGTTTTTAAAAAAATTGGTCTTTATCATTTGTAGCACAGGTTAACGCTCTCGCATTGTAACGGTTTAATATTTTCGCGCGCGCGACAATCACATGTACCAACAAAAAAAAAAATTGATTTGCAATCGGGAAAACGAGACTAAAATAAAGTTTTAATTTTTTAATTACAGAACAAAAAAAAAAAAAAGTAGTAGAGACGATAAAAAGTTACAGAGATAAGTACTTTAATGTATTTGGTCCGGTCGAATCTCGCTTAATTCTTACTTTTTACAAACTTACTTTCTCAGCCATGCATAACTCGTAAAAAAAAGATACAACGATAAAAACTTTGTTTGTTTAAAATTGTTCTTATAGTCAAAAGACACGTATAGAAAAATGTGGAAAGAGACAAGTCGTGGGTTCGGAGACACGCGGAAAAAGATTCGCAAATAGAGAAGAGACTTGCACGGGATATATAAATGGAAATATATATATTTTTCTATGTATAAGTTTTTGTATTTTTTTTGTATTTTTTTTTTTTATTTTCTTTTATTGTTACGGTTATTATTGTATGTTAATTTTTTTTTTTTTTTTTTTTTTTTTTTTTTTATCTATGTATAAATTATTTATATTTTTAAGTCAGAGCCGATTACAAGAGCGGGAAAAGCCGATTTTTTTGGAGAATGCCCGGGTTTTGTGTTTGTCAATTATATCCTACATAGTATTCTTTAAATTATTAAGAATTGCACAATCGGTCTTGAGATTTATTTATCTATTTTTTATTTTTTATTTTTGTGTTGTAGCGCTCATTGAAGTCAACGATCTTTTTCGGAATTAGTTTATAGCTAATGATATTTGAAATTTTCAGCCTACATTCAATGCCACTCAAATCAAAAATGCATTTGTGAACAGTGTGTACACATTGTAAAAATGACAATTGAGTTAAATTCTTTAGCTGTACATTCAAGTAATTGTGTAATGACAACAACATTTGAATGCCTCTCTTTTAGTTTCAATGTATATGCGTGTGTGTGATGGATGCACAAAACCTATTGTTACTACAGGTTTTATTTGAAATTCCGAGCGACTCAGTTTTATTCATTTATTTATTTATTATTATTTTTTTGTCTTTTTACTCATAAGTCTTTTGCTCCTTATTTTTGTTTGTACACATCATTTGATATGATGTTCTATATTTATTTTTTATTTATAATATTATATGTAGAATGAACTTCAGCTAATGTTTGCAGAATATTATGTTAGTCGGTCCCTTTGACAGTACTTTAGCAATATACATCGTATAGCTAAAAAATTTTAAATCAGCGTTTTTTTTTGTTTTGTTTTATATTACTGATAAAAGTACATACACGCACGCATATACAATCGTAAAAGTATTCAACAGAGGTGTAGACACTTGATATACAATTCTTAAATATTAACATGCACTTGTTCACTCAAGACTATTAAATTTTCACTATTTATAAATATTTATAATTTTTGTGTTCCAAGTTAGATCTCAATTAGATCTGATGTTTTCAATTGTTTGTAGTTTGTAGTAACATGATATCAGCTAATTTTTAGTACTTGCACCTTACTTCTTGACTGTACAATCCATTGTAGTTGGGAAGAATTTGTCGTGTTCCAATACACCAAATATTCAATCCAAACATAGCATTTTCTTTAGATCTTCTCGAAGATTAATTTATGTTGATACAGCTTTAAGCAGTCATTTTTACAAAGAAAAATAGAAATGCAAAAAGTATTTTCATTATTATAATCACATTTTATCTATCCCTATGGCAATCCGTCGCATTTAATCTCGTTCAATGAAACATTGTTGATATTTACAAATAAACGAGCTCAACGATGAATAGTATATAGCTGTATTACAAGTGCCTCTTCTTATTTATATTTTCCACGTTTTATCGATAAACTTACACAACTATACACAAAATCTATCTTTAGTAAAAAGGGGCTGTTCAGGCTTATAAAGGGGAGCTTGAATAGAAAGAAGCGAACTTTTTTTCTTGTCATTTTTACGTGTATCGCGTTTACGCTTAAAAAGTTTTTGTTTTGGTATACAAAAGATTATTTAAGATTTTTAACCTTTCATTCCACATCTCTTTTTCCACTGCAAGCGGAACACACTCCTTTTGTCTTCTCATCGTTTTAATCTAATTGCCGTTCTCTATTTTTTGAGTTTCCACGATCTTCTTTTTGTTATAATAATAATTCTTAAAATCTTTTCTTTTTTTTATTCTTCAAGACAATATAAAAATGTGTGGCACATTGACGGTTGGAATGTTACTTTGTTGTATTTTTTTTTTTGTTCATTTTATTTTTATTTTTTTTTTATTTTTTTTATTAATCTGCGATACTAATCATAACGACAAAAAATTAATAAATTATATTATTAATAATCATAAGAATAGTAAGAATAAGAATAATATAGTACTTCTTTGCATTACCTGCTTTTATATCATATACTTTTACATTTGTTTATATTTTATTTAATATAAGTTTGTTTGTATAATATAATATATACCTTTTTTGTTTATAATAGTAGTTTTTTTTATTTCAATCATTTTCATTATCTGCACTTTTTTAATAATGTATGTTATGACTGCAGGTTTTGATTTGAGGGGAGCTCCGTCACTTGGGACAGTCCGTATTTTTTTCTACTACTGTAAAATTTGAATATTTTTTTTTGTTCCTTAATGAAAAAAATTTACTGCTGGTTATGCTGCCTTTTTTGTGATACTATTTTATTTTTGTTTTCTTACTTTGTATTATATTTGTTTAGTATTATGTTTATTATAAAAAATCTAGTTGTATTGTTTACAAGTATGAAAATGGTTTAGGTCGGTGCGGCTCGATCACAAGTTGAGTGGAAAAAATTCGAGTTATAGTGATTTCTCACACGGGTATATATTTGACGATCGGCCGCTGCACGACATTCCCTGTATGCCATTTGTTGGCATTGATTCTATTGTTCTATTGTTGAATAGTATTGCCGGTTTACGTGCCTGGGTGAGTATGCAACCCACGACACTTGCTGATGAAGACATGCGGTCTGGTAAGTACAAAAAGAACGATCGCTGATTTTTATTTAATTTATTTGTTTTAATTTTCAAGTTAAGCTCAAAAAGCTCTGGTCTCTAAATTTTTAACGATATGCTTGAAATTTTGGTCTCTGGGTAAAATGAATGAAAAAAAAAATCAATCGATCGATCCTATTGCAATTTCCTTTCGCAGTTTGTCTTCTATTTAACTGTACGGAGACGACCTGGTTTTAGGATTATAGCTTGCATTTTGAGAGCAGACTGCTTGTTTGTGATTGTGTGTAAGTGTGTGTTTGTGGCTTGTGTGAGTGTTTGTGCTTTTAATTTAAAAAAAAAATTTTCTCGCTTTAGGAGGCTTTGTATCTTTTGCGCAATGGGAGATCTTATTATATACGAGGCTTACAAATGAATTCAAATTTTTTTTAGATGCTGGATGTAATTCTTAGATACTAACATTAATAAAGCTAAGATCTTTTTATCGGAGCTCGATTATTATTTTTGTTCGATATTTGTGTTTACTTTTTTTTTCATTCCTCAAACTTAATCAATTATTAATTGAAAGAATTATTTTACACAATTTTTAAACGAAAACATTTTTGGACTACTGACCAAGTTTGCATTGGCGCATTACCTTGAAATTTCTTTAACGCAGTATTAAAATATCAAGAAAAAATTTAAAACGATTTTTCAATCACGACATAATATTTTTCTTAAATAAACATAAATATTAGTTAGATCAACTAACTTAAGTTTTATATTCAACAAATGATTTTTTCATTCAAATTATCTAATAAATTTCAATAAAATTTTATAATTACCTACACTCAAGGTGATTCGCTTTAGCATTTTATTGGACAAAAAGTAGTGCATTTTCAAGTAACTCAGATGCAATTTTCACATTCTTATATCTACTCTGGTTTCAAAGCTTAATTGAATTTATGATTCAAAATTTATACCAACGTAATAAGTGTGCTTGAACCTTAAACAAAAGCTTAAAACTGAGATTCGACGATTCAAAAAAAAAAAAAAAAAAAAAAAACTTAAGAATTATGCTTAACTTACAAATTTTAAATCTATTCAATTGAGCCTTTTTAAGACGTCTAATTAGTAAAAATTAATCTAATAGAATTTTTGAGAATCTAGTAACGAATATCACAGACAATCATCGATTCGATTAAAAATTTAATTTCGATATTATTTAAACAATTTCTTAAATAAAATTATCGCTTAATATTCTTTCCATGTTACACATAAGAAAAATATTTTATAATTTCTTATGTATGAATATTGAATCATCGAAAACCACTTAAAAGCTTCGTTTAGTTTTTAAATTATTCATTTCTTTTCTCTAGTTTAACTACAAGATAACATGATTTAACAGGCCAGCACTTCGTTGATCATGACACAAATTTTTTTTAATTTTTAAAAAAGGCATTAAAAATAAAAACGAAATTAAAAAACCGTCCGGTAAGTATAAGCTTGACAGTTTTTCTTTTTTTAATTTTTTTAGGTTTTGCACACTCAGTTTTTTTTAATATCATATGTTAGATGCCTGCATGCGATGTGCCTAGAATTTTCTTTTCACCTTTATTAGGGTCGTTTGCTTTAATTTTTTTTTATGTATTTTACTGAAAGCTTTCCATCGTTAGGTGAATGTAATTGCACTTATAAAGATTTAATGAGAAAAACAAAACACGGAGAATTTAAGAGTAAACGCAAGATGGCAGCTGGGTGGCCCTGAAAACGTTTGCGATGCATACTATGCAATTATTTTTTCAAAGTAAATTTTTTTGATAGTTTTCTGTAGTTTTTAATTTTTAAGTATGCAATATGTAAAAAAAATTCTTGATGTTTTTAAATTTTGTGTTCAATTTTACTCGAAATATTCGAAACAATATTTTTGTGACTGTATGACATTGAGACGCTTCAGGGCCAAATCGAACTTGATATTCCAGTTTTCATTTTTTTTTTTTTTTTTTTTCCTTTAAACTTCAACGACATTAAATACACAGTACAAATATGTACAGGGTCAAAATAATGATTATATATTTTAATTGTATGATATTATTTTAGTCAAAATGTATTTTTATCCTTTAAGGTAAAATTTTTGACTGTACTTTTTTAGTATACGCTTTTAGTCATAAAAAAGTCTGAAATTCAACAAAAAAAATTTGTATATCATTGAAAACGAAAAGTTTAAAAATTTTTGAGTTTACTCGTAAATTGTAAATTCTTTTAGCTAAATAGTTTAGATTGTTCATACGCATGGTAGATGTCATTAAAAAATTGGTCGATTTTTATTTTAATTCTAAAAACTAAAATAAAAGTATTTATTAAATAAAATTCTATTTCTAAAAATAAAAAAATTTACTTTTAATTGGCACAAAACTACAGTTGAATAATCCATCCATAATCGCATTTCTAATCTAACTCAACTCATAAAGAAACTCATAAAAATTACTGAGTAATAAAAAAATTTAAAATAAATTGAACTTTATATACATTAATAAAACAGAACATCAATTCGTTCGACCGTTGAAGTTTTGCTAGCCATCTTGGTCCTGTTCGACCCTAAGCTTCTAGCGTGGACCCCATTTAAAATTTTTTTTTCTCACGCGTGCTTTGTTTGTTTTTGTTTTTTATTTATTTATTTTTTTTTTCAGCTTCGCTTCTTTTTATCCCCTATTTAACATTTTTTCATTTTGAATACAGTATTCAGTTATATCATAATCTTACCATAGTAAACATTAGTTGGATTACGATATTTTGTGAAAAATATACATCAAAATTTTGTTACTTTTTTACATCACAGATATTTTAATATAGTATAATATATATTTATGTATAATAATATATATATATTTATTTATTCATTTATATATTCATTTATATCCGTTTTTTTAAATCTTAAAAATTTTTTTTTTCTCAACTACCCCGATTTCCATGCTTATTTTTTACTTCAAACAATCATTCAATTTTTCTTAATGAATCAAATCTTTCTCTAGTCGTTATAGGAGGAAAACGAGCAATTAGTTTCAACTTTCTTTTCGAGATATTTTTTCATACGAGTTTTCTCGTAATCTCGATTCGCAGCATTTCATTATTACATTTTTCTTTTTCTTTCTTTTTCTTTGTTGTTTTGATTTTACGTGCATGCGCTTGAAAATGTTAAAATTCTACACACACGATGATAAGTTATATTTAAATATAATAAAATCTTTATACAATCTTTAGAACACTTTGAGTTTCACTTTAAATTATCAAAAATCACGCATTCAAAGGCAACTTTGTGATATCTAATTACATAATTAATTAATTACTTACGCATTAGGTGTTTAACAACTAATTAATTTTCCTAAAAGTATAATCATTTTTTTCACTTCATATTTTCGTCGCTCTTTAATAGATTCAAAAAATAACGAACGAGATTTTGAGATTGCGAAAAAACTCGACGATAGAAAGTTGAATATTCATCGCACGAAGCTTCCTGAAAAGTCGCATTATTCGTGTACGAAATATTATGTTTTTTTTTTTTTAGAAAAAAAATTCGCGCTTTTGATTTTGAGTAACTTCGCTGTTGGACTAAAACTTTTTTTGAGCCAATCTTTTTTATCCATTTTTATTTTATTTAATTATATTCTAAGGATCGAATTTTAAATTCACTAATCTGATTAATCAAATATTAATTTTACGTCAGTAACTAATTGAAAAAGTAGCAAATGTAATGATTTTTCAAATCCTAATCATCAAAAATTTAAAAATAAAGCAAACATTTTTATTGTATAAAAATATTTCCTTCCAGCACTTAGCAATTAATTTAGTTTTAATTTTCGATTTTAAAATTTCTTCCATGCAACGAGGCACTCGATCGTATCAAAAAACTGCGATCGTATACCAATTTTTATCACCTATACATTTCTTAATAAATTTTTTTGTTTTTTCATACTTAGCGACTATTTTGAATTTGGAATTTTCAAACTCAAAAACGTTTCAGACGAGTCTAAGAGACGATTTATTACAACTTACTTATCGATAAAAATCTTACTTCACTAAGAATTTTCCAGCAAACGCAGACACAACGAATTTCTTAACCGTAAGTTTAATTATGTTTTTTTCTTTCCTTTTTTTGTTTTTATTTTTTCAAACGACAATCGATAGCAATAGTTTTATTTTTATATAATATATAATTTTCACATCTAACGATAAATTTTTTTTTTTTTTTTTTTTTTTTACTTTTTTTTTTAAGAGAATGAATCTCGGGGAGAAAGAGTTAGGTTTCAGAACCGCGAGAATAATTTAATGTTTGAGAAAAAGATAGATTACAATTACAAGCATTGTAAAAGTAACCTTCCACATTTTTCTTCAATTTTTTATCCAAGTTTTCAAGTGCAAATTGTTTCAAAAATTTATCATAGAAACAAAATTATATGATAATTTACATTTTAATAGCATGTAATAAATTATTAAATCAATGGTCGGTAAAAATTCAGTTTTTAGAAAAGTTTTAATAATCAGTTTTTTAAATTTAAATAGAAAAAAAAAATTGAAACAAAACAATTGGAAACAGTTTACACTCGAAACAAAAAAAAAGTATGCACTACACTTGAGTAAAATTTTAATTTTAAGTTAATACATTTTACGAATGGTGAATTAGTCCGATATGCAGATTACAAAATTTTCGGAAGTATACGTAGATATTAATTGAAAAATAAAAGTTTTTAGCGCAAGTTGTAATATTTTTCTTTTTCGAACTGACTTATAGAAACTTCTCTTCTACTGAAGATAAATTTTACCCACAAATTTTTTATTTTGGTGCTGTGTTGTTCTTCATTATTCAGCTTTTTTATTTTCCAAAGTCTTTCTATTTGATTAAATATACGTATTTTCCTTGAAACATTTTTTGGAGCTTCAAAGAAATTTTTTTTTAATTTTTAGCCTAAAAGTGAGACCTTTAATTTCTTTTACACGCGCGAGAATAACTCACACACTAATTTAGCTTTCACACGAATAAATTTTAAGTTTAAGTTTCCAAAAACACCAAGAGAGTAACTTAGCCATTTATACGTGATTTTTTCAAGTATGATAATTTTATCATTATTTTTTATAATAAGAAAATTTTTTTCATTTTTTTTTTAACACCGAACATACATGCTTTACTTTATATACAGCCTAAAGTTTTCAGTCAAATAAGAGTTACAATAAGTGCGTGTTTTTTTTTTTTTTTAATTTCTGTTTAATTTTTTTCGAAAAAATTTCTGCAATATTAACTTGATCCTCTTCAGTAGATAATATTTTAATTTTGATTATGGGTGATCTTCCTTTCATTCAGCCGTGAATTCATTCTCTTTCATCTTTATTTCCTCCAATTATAAAGTTTTGCTGCCTTTTGTCTTGATAAGTTGTTTACTAAACCATCAGATTTTTTTTATTTTGCGATCAGACTCAAAATTCAAGCCAGAACAGTCCATAAAAACTCCCCATCAGGAGATGCAAACCAAACGGAGCTTAAAAGGAATCAATTTTTATTTGTTTGTTTTTACAGTAACTTTGCAGATGCCGCGCAACTCAAAAGCAGCGCTTCAGGAACTTGAAAATTGAGGATGCAATTTTTTATCTTAACATATACAATGGACGAGGAGTAACTTTTAGTTTTTATTTTGTTATATCTTTTTTAGTGTAGAAATTTATTACTTTAATGTCTAGTGCTCCATTGTTTTAGGTGTAGTGAGCTCTGAGTCTTAAAAATGAGTCTGACGCTTAATCTGACAGTCGGGGGGAAAGTTTGTAGGGTATTTATTTTTTGTAATTATTCTACGGTAAAAATGCTTGCGAATGGTAGAAAATTTTTCGGTTATATATTGTATAAAAAGAGTGGACTTTCTTGTTTTCTTCTTTCCAAACACGATTTTTACGCTTTATATTCCTTCGGCGGCTACGAGAATAGTTTTTTTTTTTTCTAGTAATCTTCATTATAGTATTTATTAATTTAGAAGATCTCCTCAATTATCTTTATTATTTTTTACTTTTTAAATCTCGATCACATAATGCCTGTTATGCAAGTTCATGTGAAAAACATCGGCTTCGAAGAAACTGAGATATCAGAGAATATTGTCGCTTTGTGAAAAAATGCATCGACGACGCATGCCAAAAAAGTCTTGGCCATCATCATCATCATCATCTTTAATCTTTAAATCTTCGTTTTTCATTTTTCTATGACCAAAAATATATATGTATATATGTGTATGTGTATATATAATATATCATTCTTATAGTTTATGTTGTCTGCTTAAACATTAAGTAATATTCAGTAGTAGGTATAAGTTTTTCCCATATATTAGGTAGTTTTACAGTGATAGAGAAAAAAGATTGCGCTTTTTAATTTATTTAAAACCCTCCCATAGCGTTTCATCAACTCGTTTCGTTCGTACATTTCGTCGTAAATTTCTATTTTTTTCATTACTTTTTTTTTTTTTTTAATTTTATGTTTGTTTAATGATAAACGACGATACAGATTAATTACAGTTAATAAAAAACAGTGTAGAATAATTCAGTAAACTTTGTGTCCATGATTTTTTCGATTTGAATAATTTTTGGACATTTTTCTCACTTTTTTAATCGTAAATATATTTTTATGCTTACAATTTTAATCCTTTTTTTAAAGATAGCGTTCTCATACATGGGAGTTTCTATACAAATCACACGTAAATATTCATACTATTTTGTTGATTAAAAGATTTTTTTCAAAATATGTTCGACAGGGTCATGCAAGTACTGCACATAGGTACTTAGACTGTAAATTTTTTTATGGGTTTTAAGATTTTTAAAGTTGTGTAAGAGTTTGTGTTTTTTGTGTAGGTGTATTTAAGTGTACTTTACATTTTTTTTCAAGCTTATTGATAGACACGATAAATAAGCACGATACTAAAACGTTTTCATTCGTTATTATCGTTTTTTCGGTTTTTTATTCAATAATAACTTTTTTTTTTTTAATCGTCTCGTATATCAATTTTATTGTACAACTTATTGTACTTTTTAATTCTTTCATCGCATTCATTCCATCTTCGCATGTTTGTTAATGTTGGATTGGATAGTTATTTTAATTTTTGAAAATGCTTTTTATTATCTTTACAAGTTTGCAAGACTTTGCCGACTTTATAACAACAAAGTCGCTTATTTGATTTTAAAAATGCTTTAAATTTTTAGAGTCATTGTTTCGTAACTAAAAGGTAAATAAATAAACTATGGAATGTCTTATGCCGGTGAAATCAGTAGAGCTAAATCTCATTGGTCAAGTTAAAAAAAGTAAAAAATAAAAAAAAAACTTCAAGTGTATAAGAATTAGTTTAAAAAAGTACTCAACTGACATCTCATAAAGTCGCTTGAAATTTATCAATTGTAAATGCATGCATCAGTGCGTACGATTATATTTGGCGACCAAATAACAAAAATTAAAAAATTGTGTTTTTTTTTTTTTTTATTTTACGGGGTAATCAACGGGTAAACGATGGTCTCGGATACGTGTTGATAAATCACGTCTTAGTTCGAGTACGTATTTAGTGTGAGGGGGTCTTGTGTTTTTTTTTTTTTTTTAGTGTAAAAAGAGTAAAAATGTGTGATTTGTGTTCGTAAAAGTGTGATAGTCACACTCCCAGCCATTATCGTCGTCACCCCAAACCTACAACACAGTTATAGTCATTTATCGAAAAAATTTTAACGAACATTTTTATTTAAGTGTGTGTAGGTGTGTTTTATTTTCCTCTTGTTAGAAAAAATTCGCGCGCGTTCAGTTTACTTCAGAAAATTCTCTCACCACCCCTCAATCATCATAATTATTTTTTTCCCTATTATTTAAGCGTATAACAGTAGTACTTATTTAAAAATCATCTCCGATTCGTAGAACGCCGGAGCATCGCTTAGATAATAATTAATAACTTTGTTTTTGTTTTGTTTGTTTTTTTTTTTTTTTTTTAATCTACTGCTCTACCGATTCTTCCATCGTCGGACTCGGCGAGTGGTGGTGATGGTGGTGGTCGTTTGGCGTGGCCGGGCGTCCGTTGTCGGACGAGTTGCCGTAGCCCGCGTGCAGCTGGTGTGCGTCGTCGCCTTCGTCTTCGTCGTCATCGCCCTCGCCTGACCCGATCACGGCTGTAACCTTGTGTTGCTGAGTCTTCTGGCTCGAATGATCTACTATAAGCTTACTATCACAGGCACTTTTTTTGTCAGTTGACACGGCGTAGAGGTTTTTTGTGTCCGGGTTGAAATGGTTCAGCATCTTGGTCGTCGTCGAGTCTTGACGATGATCGTCTGGCTTTTCGCTGCCTCCACCGTTTGGTACCTACGTGCAAGTTTTTACATCCGGTCAGACTGTGTCGATATGCAATTTGCAGAGTTGGTAGGATCGTATAACTATTTTTTTTTTTTTTTTTAAGCAGATAAAATTTTAAGCTTTTGATGCAAACTTATTGCAACAACTCAAAAGTTAAAATTTATTGAATAGAAAAAAAAAGCAATTATGCGTTGTTGTTACACGATCCATGATAATGAATGGAAAAGAACCGTACCCTTAACTATCACCGTTGTGTCCCACAGAAGCCATAACAGTCTCTAATCGTGAAACTACCTAAGAAATAGAGAGTACACAGAGATGTAGCCGTTAAATATTTAATAAAAGCGAGAAAATATTATTTCAAAGTGATTCGAATGAAGAATCAAGATAAATAAAGAGTGCTACTTTGAAATTAAAATAAAAAAAAAGAAAAAAGATAAAGCTAACCTCCACCATTATAACCAACTGCTAGTCTTACCTCGCGCTCTCGACTACTCCTGGGTGTGGCATCGTCCTCTTTCCCGGAGCCACTGTGCCTCGAGAGAGACATCGGCGAGGCTCGATCGCTGCCCTCGTCTACCGACCCGGGTACCACCCTGGGCGAAGGACTGAGCTCGACAGTGGGTACGCGCTCGGGCCTCTGTGGCTGCTGATTGGTTGAGTAGTTCGTCGCTTCGTCCTCGCTGCTATCTTGCTGCATGGCTCTCGGCAGTGGTGTACGACGCGAGTTTCGGCATAACTGATCTATCAGAACCTTACTACCGCCCAAGTTCTCCGGCTGTTGCTGCTGAGATCGCCCCGACTCTAGGCTGGACCTTATGAGATTGTCGAGGAAGCTACCGTTAGCTCCCGCGGCAGCACCGTCCGCGTACAAGTTTTCGGCTTTTATGGGAGTCCCTCTTGGATTCGAAGTACCTGTAAATCAAATTTACATTTAATTTCAAGATATTGTAATAAAACTTGGAAGCTATATATTTTTTTAGATTGTAAGAGTATTTATTACTTAATTTTACATTTGGACCTTAACATCAGCACCGACTATTAGCAGCAGGTATTAAAACAAAACCTTTAGCGCAGACATATTGTCTATCTTTTGCTCAAGTTCTTTCATACACTCTCAAGCTTACTCACAACGATTGTTTACTTTTGAAAAAAATAAACCTACCTGGCTGTTCGGCCGTGGTCGCACCGTCACGCTGTTGTTGAGCAATGGCGTTACGTTGGTGCTCCTGTAGTCCGCGCATGCGCTGCTGCTGGGAAGCAAAGTACTGTTCCGACAGAAGAGCCGCGGGAACGTTTCCCGGAGCACCTGGTATGAAACCCGGGGGCATGAAACCGGGACTCCAGAAGTTGAAGGGATGAGCGAAGGGCAGGTGAGGCATGCCGTCAATGAAGGGTGGCACTTTGATTCCGTTTGGTCCAGGTATACCCGCACCAGCAGCGGCGGCAGTGGCACCACCGGTCGCACCACCACCCGGAGTGAAACCAGGTTTCTGGGGCTTGAGCAGCGGTGGTGGCTTCTTGTCGGGCGTCGCGGCTGCCTGCGTTGGCGTCGTTCGCATCGCCGCTGATCCCACTGTTGTCGGTTCCTTACTCTTATCGTCTGCCTGTTTTTGATCCCTGAAAAATTTGAATATTTTTGTTGAAAAAATCTTTACTCCTCGGAAATAAAGGATTTAGACTATTAGGTAATGATTTTTAGGAGTAACCGACCTCTTTCTTGGCCTCATAAGGTGCCGCTCTTTGACTTTGTACTCGAGGGTAGAGTGGGGTACGCCGTAGTAACTTCCGGCTCTGTGCACGCTCATCTCGCCCCTTTGGACCGCCCTGACGGCCTCTACGAGACTGTCGCGGTCGTAGTTGCGGTACTTTCCGCGCTTGGGTCTAGTGCCTTTGCCACCGGCTGCGGCCTTGTTTTGCTGTTGCTTGTCCTGGGCTTGGGCCGCAGACTTGGACTGCTGCGTTTGGCCACCCTGCTGCTGCGTCTGTTGCTGGGGAGGCGTGAACCTGCCCCTCTTGTAGGGATTCGACTCCACTATCATTGGGCTCGTGGGCACTCCTTGACCTGCATGATAACGTTCGAAATTAGTAAACTTTTAGTTCAACCATAAAAAAAAGTTAAAATAAAGAAAAAAAAATTTTGAATGAAAATTTGTTCATTAAAATCGGATCAGCCAATCGTAAGTTAAAGTTTCAGGGTAACATGCCAAATGAAGACAGACAGAGTTAAACAGAAAGAGAGAGAGAGAGACAGAGAAAGAGTAAAAGATTGTAAGAATGGGTATGTAAGAAGTGCGTACCAGGAATGCCAGTGGGAGTCTGTCCTTCCTGGAACTTGACGCAAATGCTCTTGGCGATGACGTCGCGGAAGTTGACGGCCAAGCCCTTGCCGACGAGGGAGTTGGTGGGCGAGCTCGTGCCCGAGAACGCGGGACTTGCACGCTCGAGCAGGGCCGGGCTGGCGTTCGAGGCGGGAAAGCTCCCGGGTGGAAAGCCGCCCGAGGCGGTCTCGACCTGACCGTTCTTGCTGGGCCCGGGCGTGCCGCTGGCTGGCTTGTAGGACGGAATTTTGAGTATCGGCCGGCCCTGGCCGCTGTCGCTGGCCTCTTCTTCTATCGCCGGGTTGAAGTCGTCGTTCGTCATCGGCGCCCTCTGATTTGGCTGCGACTATTCACACGCATTTCATTATTTTTTGCTTTTTTTTTTCTTCGAGGGGTTATTTTATTTTATTTTTTTTCTAAAATATCTACGTTTACTATCGTGTTAGAAAACACAGACTGTGTTGTTAATTTGTTCTTGAGACAGAGAGAGAGAGAGAGTAAGAGAGTTTGTTGAATGGTAATGTTGAGTAGTAAAAAAAGGATGTGTCGGTGTTTTTGTATGTAATTGGTCGCGTCAGTGTCAGTGGTCGGTTTCTACCTGAGGGAAACGATGCTGCTGAGAAAGATGATGAATGTGCTGTACCTGGTCTCCATTGACGTTAACCTCCTTGCCGAACTTTTTATCCTCGCTCATCAGTCGTCTCATGACCTCCGGGATTCTGTAATCTTGCGTCTCCATTCCCCCAAAGCCGATTCGTCCTGATAAGTTTTTTTTTCAGATTTAATTTTATAAACATGGATGGATCATTTTTGTAACTCAAGCAATCTTTCGTTAAGTCAATTTGTGGGCCGAGGGAAAACTCATCGTACGAAACAATCAACGCGGGGCGTTCGCGGGCTTCCGCGAAATCTCCTAAAAGTCGCGTGAAACGGGTACAGGGTGCAGCGGAGGGTGAAAAAAAAAAGTATTTTTCTTCGTTGCGCACACTACCCGCACTCGCATGCAAGCCTCCGGGGCGTTATGTCATCGGGCCCCTCCGGCTTCTATCGATTCGGGAAGACCTACGCGACAGCCAAGCCGCCTCGAACGCGTGACTTTCCGCAAAACTTTCGCTGCACCTCTCTTTTGCTCATCTTTTTTTACCCCCTTTAAATGCGTACACATGCGGAGATGATGCACGCGTCGGCTGGGATAAACTACTCGACCCACATACTCCCTCGGGCTTTTTTTTAACGGCTGGTGCAGTTTTTTAATTGGATTTATTAAATTAGTTTAGAAAAAAAGAGGGGGAGAGGGGGGAGTGGTAAATTTTTTTTTTTTTTTCTTTTTTAAATGCTTCCTCGTACGAGTTTAGTACGTGAAAATGTAAACTCGAAAGATTTATTAAAACCACGCTGTGCTCAAGATGACGTGAGTAAAAACATGATAAGATTGACTTGTAGTTGTTCCAATTATCAGAAAAATTTTCATTCATCATTGTTAATAGTATAATCAGCGATTTTAGAAATTTTAAGAGTACAATTACCTTTGAAGGGCGTGGCGGCGGCGATCATTTTCTGTATGTAGGGACCGATGTTGGCGTGCTCGAAGGCCGACCACTCGGACGACCCGGTGTCCTGTCCGCGCTGCAGCAGAGCCCTCAGCGAGTCGCCGGCCGCCCCGCTGCCCTCGAGGCTCGAGATCCTCACCAGATCCTCGAGCGAAATCAGGGGCTTCTGCAGGGCCTTCTCGACCTCCTTCTCCTCCTCCGCTCCCGACAACTCCTTGTCGTCCACCTGTGTATAAACGGCCGGGGGTAACGTAAAGGAAAAAAAGGCGAACGAACAAAATAAAAGAAGCAGCTGGGATTCTATATAGTTTGCTCTAGCTATAAATGTTTCTCAAACCAGGGTACGTCATTTATTTTCCTGGTTTTTCATTTTAAGCAGTTTAACATTTAGGTCTAAGTTTTTGTTTTTGCAAGCAGAGAATTTACGAATTATTTTAAACAATTATATGATCAATGTTTTAGATGAAAAATCTCTTCGTGCAAAACACTATTCTTTAGTTTTTCAATTTAATTATTTTATGTATTTTGAAAAAAAAAAATTTCTTTCAAAGTTAATATTCAATGATGTTCACTGATTCGATAAATAGTTGAATACGAATTGAAAAAAGTTTTAACATCATTAAATTTGACTTTGATATAAAATAATACAAATAAATTCTAAAATACTTGACGTATAAGTAGCATTCAAAATAAATTAAGATTTCACTTTATTTTTTAAACGTTTTTTTCTGTGAATTTTAAATCATTTTTTTTTTTTTCGTGCATTAAACATAAATTTAACTAATAATATTTAAGAAATATTTATGTAACATTTATAGCACATTTATGCGTGATGTATTTTTGTTATTATTTCGAGTACTTGTACGATTTTATTGGCGTTCAATGCAATGCAAAAGCGTCATGCGAGGAGACGTCGATCATAAATAAAGTATAATAAACGAATCTTCGATCACTCAAACATATCGTACGTTTCGGACAATGATCCCAGATAACATTTTCAAGAACGCTCGCTGCACCAATATTTACGTAACAAAACTTCTTCTATCTCAATCTTTTTTTTTTTTTTTTTTTTTTTTTTCTTTTTTTTTACGAGATTATTATTTATTCTTACTCAAATCAGAAATATTAAACTATTAAAAATTAGTTTCAAATAATTTATGTTATCTGGAAATTGACAAATACTTCAGGTGTGGAACTTTACGGCCATATTTTAGTGTACTAGCGAGCAAAAAATAAAAATTTATTCACTTTTATCATAAAACACAAAATTTAAGACTTTCATTGATAAAAAAAAGGTACATCAGAGCGAAAGTTGAAAAAAATTGGACTAATTAATATTAAAAGCAAAACGTTTCGTATGGAAAAAGATAGTACTTAGTATGCACGTACACGGTTGGCTCTTCCCAAAAAACTTACCTCGATTTTGGCAAGGTTGAGTGGCCGAGAGTTCAACTACAAATAGGTAATCATCATAATAAAATAAATTTCATAAACATAGCCATGCAACAGACATCTGGAAGACTTGAAAATTTGTTGGCGATTGTGCTTGAAAACGCTCGGACCCCGACATAATATTTCTCAAAACGATTTAAACATCATTGTTAGTATTTTTTCAAATAAAAATCTATTACTTTATGTCTTAGGTCTTTGAGAATTCAGCACCAGCCATATGCCAGAGGTATGTTTTGGGGAAGCTTTGTTCGTTCTTCCTAGCCAAAACCACACTTGAAGTAAGTTCGCTTTTACGTTGCATTGTCCACGGTAAATAATACGTACAAAAGTCTCGATTAATAATTTCGATAAATTATAATAAACGTTTTTCTTAAATATACAGTTAGAAAAAAAAAAAAATGTTAATCTGCTGTAAGCCGAAATTTTTTTTTGTTAATTATCACTTCAACAAGGGTCTGTCGAGAGTTAATGAGCTTTTTACAAATCGGAAACAATTTTGATGTATTTACAAGAATGCTCGAGTAACTTATTTACAAATCAGTGGGTGAAAAAAACAACAAAAAGGAAAAAAATAAAATGACAATAGAAATAAAGTACGCGAGTCGCGCGACAAGAGAGAACCTTGATAACTTTTTTTTTTTTTTTTTTTTTTTTTTAAACCACCAGCCAAAACAAGTCCCCAAAACCTACCTCGTCCACAAGTAGCGTGTTCGCATTTTTTCGTATCGTGGTATTTGGTGTTGTGGTTGTGGTTGTGGTGGTGGTGGTAGAGGTGGTGGTGATGGTTGTAGTGGTGGTGGTGGTGCTGTTGGCGTTGTTAGCGTTGCCTGCGACAACCACTACCGCCCCCGCCTCGCTGTTGTTGTTGACGGCAGCAGCAGCAGCGGCGGCGGCGGCGGCGGCGGCTGCGTTGGCCGAGAGGGTCGCGTCCCTCTCGCGCTCCATCGCCAGCTTGTAGACCTTGTTCCGCAGCGTGCTCCGGGGTATCCCGTAAAGTACCGCGGCTCGTCGGGTCCCCAGCTTTCCGCTCTGGATGTCGCGCAGGGCCGCCTGGAGCTCGTCCTCGGTGTAGGTGCGCCGGCCTCCGCCGCCTCCTGTACCGCCACCCGAGACCACCCCGGCTGCTCCGCCCGACGCCGTCACGGCGCCGGCTGTCACCCTTGGCTTCGCTCGGTAACAAGTGCTGCTGTAAAGTAAAAGTTCATTATCAAATCGTCCTTGGCTTTCGTACTTCCTCAAGAGTTCCATCGCTTTAGGTTTTTTGACAGTCATGACCTTATTTTTTCATTTGACACTCAGTTGCAAATTTTTTTTTTTTTTTTTTTTTTCAATTTCCAAAAGTTTGTTTTAAAAGTTTAGGTTACATGAAATATCAACTGATTAACTAATAAGACTAACTTTTACAAAATGATGACGATGCAAAATCCATCTCAATTTGATTACTTTCTAATCAAACTTTGGCAAATCGGTTATTTTATAATTCTAAACCCATGTTTAAAAGTGTTTTTGTTAAGTACACACCTCCTGAATAATAAATAAAATGGTAATAAATTTTTTTAACATGAAAATACGTTGGGGATTTTTTTTTAACTTTAATTTAAAATTGATGGTACGATCCTTTTTTCTTCACTTTATCGATTGTCTCTATAAAACCTAACGTTTGATAGGGAAATTGCTCATGAATCACTGATCGTCTACTGATAGGAAAATTATTGCTGCTCATAAATGACGTTTATTTCGACATGAAATTTGTTCAGTTTGACCTACATTCGACTCGCTATTTTACATAATTTTTATTTAAAGAAAAATCTGTTGAGAAATTTTTTAACGCTGACAATGAAAATAATTGCAGTTTTATTTTATAGATCATAGTTGTAACATATTGCGAAACTTAAATTAGTTTAATTTGTTGCAAAATAAACTTACAAATAAATCTAAATTTATATTATGTCAAAAGAGTTGAATCAATAAAAAATTTAAATCAATAGGGTGACGTGGAGTGTAATCAACTGTTAAGTAGTAAAATCAGAAATTAGTCGGACGGGAACCAGATTAAATTTTAATCAGCTAAGTTAAGACTTTCACCGAATAGCTGACACTTTTAACTTCATGGCAACATAAACTTGTTGGCAAAAAACAAAGTGATTTTTCACAATTATCTGTAACCAACTATAATCCGTGGTTATTGTTTTTAAGAATAATTTTTTTAAAATAAACATACTTGAGCTAAGCTAACTTTTATAAGATTAAAAAAAAAGACATGTATTTCAACTTTGTTCATATTTCTAATTGATGGCCTCTTCTTTTTAATCACAATAAAAAGTATTTTATAATTTACAAATTATTCAAACGACAGGATCTTTAAAAGCCATTGCAATAAATCAATGCAGTTTCCACGACTCGTCTTCGTATAAAGACTTCAAGTTAATGCTCATTACGCGATAGGAAACTTGTTAAACAATGAACGCTAATTCATTCACCTTGATGACAAGCGCGTCACACCAGATAAGCGTGACTCATTTATCGTCGAGAGTCGAAAATTCAACGTAGCTCTAAAAAAAGAAAAACTCTTTTTTTTTTTCTTATTCACGAGTATGAAGAATTTATATCGGTCCACTGCTCTTGAGAGACGATCGTCGCACGTCACTCTCGAATTCCCGAGCTCTTAACGAAACAATTGTTCGATCGCAATGACAAATTCGATTTTCTCCATGGACACGTTCGCGAATTCCGTCGGCTGACGTCATCGCGCGAAATTTCCTCGACCGAGGTTCCCGAGATTGCTGCAGCGCTCGCCTCCGCGGCGCACTCGTTTAATGCGTCATGCGAGTTTTTTTTTCGATTGTTTTTCTTTCTTGAATTTTCGATCGAGCCTTCGAACATTCGACCTATTAGATCAATTAATAACTTCTCTGTTCACGAAAGATTGATTTGTAGTTTATTTACTTTCAATCTACAATCATTTTTATTTTTCAATTGATTCAATTTATTCAGGACGGTATTTTAGAGTATAACTTTCATTATTTATTTATCGGTTTATTTGTGCTTAATTTGAAACGATTAAATTATAAATTAAGTTCCGAATCGTAAAATACATTTTTCGGTAATAAAAAATTAATACCTATTTTCGGATGGACGAGTTAATTTTTATTTTCATCTGAATTATTGGTGCAACTTTTGAAAAATTTTCACAGCTCGTTAAGCTCTTAATAAGCCCGTTAATCGTCGTGTCGGTAAAGCGATATTGACGTTGTTTTATCACCGTTTCGTGCGAGAAGATTATTGTAAATAATGAAACGCGACATCTTCCAAGGAAATACAAAAAAAAAAAAAAAAAAAAGCTTCTTTTTTCCAATCGATATATCGCGCGGGTTTTATTGATTTGGTGTCAAATGTCATTCGTATTTTAATCGACGCGAATTTCAGCTTGCGCAAAAACTCTCGCCCAAACCTATAAACAAGGGGCTCCGTTATATTGTGCAGACGACACCTCGACAATCGAGCGGTGAAAATTCGATCACTGAAATGAGAAAGCGAATCTAACACTTTATGAAAGCAAAAAAAAAATTGACACAAATACGAATTCGTTGTTATTAATATTACAAACAATTATTACGTATTATTTTTTCTTAACAACAAAAGACGACTTCTTTTAAATTTTTATAAAAATCGTACCTATAATCAGCAAGTAACTGAATTTTGATGATTATAAATAAACCGACAAAACTATTAATTTTAGAGCTAAAGATTGAACTAAACATCGACTCATTCAAAAAAACATTTTTTCGTTCGAAGCAATCCGCCCCAGTAAAAAATTTTCAATCCAATATTTCTCTCTTGAGAACCGAAAGCACAGGAAATAAATTCAATGATCTCGTCCAAACACCGCCGATAAGATTAGGCCTGCACCTTCGAGCTCGCACAATAAACCGAGAGCGAGAGTGACGCCGCTGCGTAGGGCTCGTGTGGGTGTGTGCGGCAAGCGAGCGTCGCGCCGCGCCGTCCCGACCGCGGGTTCGTTGACCGGCCCACCACCTCCCTCTAGTTTCGTTTTAAAAAAAGAAGAAGACCGAGCTAGTAGATTATAAAAAGGGGGGGGGGGGTCTCGGACGATGACGATTTTCGATTCCTCAAATATTAATTCCCAAGCAGTCGTTGACCCTGACTGACGTTATCTGTCGTCTTGCACAATCCGGGAGAAGCTTTCGATTTACGAGAAACTTGAAATTTTCAGGGTAGCCGTTGCGATTAAGACGTTAAGATTTCACCCAGCGCGAGGATAACGATCATCGACCCCCGAGCGGGCGGCTCGAACTTGTATATGCCCCTCTTAATCTTATCGTGGCTGGCGGTTGCAGCCGTTTCGCACGTCTCGGGGAAAATCTCGAGACGATTCGTTGACCCTCACTATTTTCGACGGACATTCATTCGATGCCTATTTTTAGAATATTGAACGATTTATTTCTTCTTCTTCTTCTTTTTTTTTTTTTTTATCAATGAATTATTCATCTCGTTGATTCAATAGCCCGTAATTCATAGAGCTTGCAGAGAGCTCATGGTTTTGCAACGCGAATTCAGTTTGGAAGCTTATATTTTGTACTCACTAAATCTGTAAGACTGAAGTTTGCTCAAATCCACTCGAATTCTAGTAAAAAGTGAGCCACTCTAAGCTAAGAGTTTAGAAGGTAGGATTGATTTTACTTTATAGAGTTATTTATTTATTTATTTGTTTGTAAGAAACTAAAAAACTAACGAAAGCTTCAAATTATTAAAAACCGAATTATCATTATGAATTTTGCTGATTCCACCCTACAACGAAAAATTTATTTAAAAACAGAAAAAAAAAGGAAAAAAGGGTTAGTCATTAACAGCCGTAGCAAGCCGTCATTCAAAATGAATTAATCACACTCCTCTCCGTCAGGATAAACATCAGTCTAGCGCAAAAAAGGAGGAAAGAGGGTGGGTAGGAGAGGGAGCAAGGTAAACGAACCGAAAAACACTTGTCGGCCGAGCGACACATACACACGTACATACAGAGAGAGCAGTAGTACTGCAGCCGAGCGAGGGCAACGCACTCTTTTCTCTCCTCCTGCTGCCTCTGCTCCCCCATATTCTTCTATCGGACAGCAGTCCACTCCCCGCGCGCTCGCGAAACCAGCGTAGATTTCTCTGGCGACTCGGACCGCCGGCGCGATATTGCCACCCGACTAAATTATACGCCGAGGGCCTCCCATTTGTCCCCCCCGTTTCGGCTGCTGATTTATACCTCGAGTCTTCGCCTTACTCGTTCCCTGCTCCGGTGCTCTAATTTCAAGCTTCCTTTACTTTTTCTTTCCTCTCTTACTCGCTGCACTTCCGAATTTAGAAATACTTTGATTTGAAATCGAGCTCTTTTAAAACTAATAAACGCACGTAATGGATGTCTTGTGGAGTCCGGGTAATAGACCATCTTAATTATAATGCGCTCGTGACTGGATTTTTAAAGCGTTACCTTTTTTTTTCCCACCCGAACTTAATTGTGCAGACTTTTCTATTTCCACATGCTAATTATTAAATTGAGCCATGGTTTAACTTATTAACCCAGTCGCGATTCTTATTAACATTATAAATAATAAACATCCTCCTTTGCGTCGTACAAAATAACCGACGCATTTGATTAACGACGGAAGCAAACACTGCATGTGTGACGAGCCTTCGCCTCTTCTTCTACTTCACTTTTTTTTTTTTTTTTTTTTTTTTTTAGTCAAGGCCTTTTACTAGCTCGGGGCTAAATATTTTCTTTGAATTTGATGGATGCCTTTTTTTGCGTTTTAAAAAATCTTGATTCAATGAAAAATCGATTTACCAAGCGTGACGTCATTTAAAGCGATGGAAACTTGGGAAAGGTGAAATTAAAGTTTTTCGGTTCACCAAAGTTAGTGTGGGTACTTTTCTCAACTAAAAAAAGAAAAAAATTTTATTTTTTTGAAAGCCACTCACTTGAAAATAGTTTTGGGATCGATTCGAAGAGGTAGCTTTTGCTGCTCCAGTATAGATATGTTGTTGTCCTGCAAAAAGTAAAATTTTGAAGGTTTTAAATTGAGTTTGTAAAAAAGAAAAAAATTTGACTTCGATATGGCCACTCGTTTGATAAAAAGTAATGCTATCGTTTAATATTTTCGTCGTAATTCTCGAGACTCAGGAACTATATCATTCTTAGAATACTTTAATCGTTGAAACTTTTGTGTTGTTAAAGTTTACTAACTGAAATTTCATAATCAGTAAAGTTTTATAGATGTCGAGTCGGAAATTTGTATTAAATAAATTTAAATGTGTTTCAAAAAACCCGAAAGCAGGGCATTTGCACATTTTAAATTGTAACTAAGCATATAAAATTAATTTTTAATAACCGTTGTTTCAAACTTAAAAAAAAAAAAAAAAAAGGAGGCGATTAGTGAAAATAGCCTGGATAAAAGCTTACCTGGGAATTTTTGGGCTTGGCGGAGAGATCGAGGGGCTGATCGGCACCAGCGTTTTGGTCCTGGTGCTGCTGGGCGGCAGCCGCTGCGGCCGCGGCGACGACCGCCGCCACGTGGGACGACTCCCTCGGGGGCAGGCACCACTGGGGCAGGAGGGTCGGGTACGCCCCTCCGAGGGCCGCCGCCACTACCGACGCCATGGGATCGACCTGGACCGACATCGGCGACTCGGCCGAACGCGAGCTCTGGCTGCTGTTGTCGCTTTGCGGACTCTGTGGAACACAAGCCGTTGATTAATTTTCGGCCGGGAACTTAATTATACCCCTTCATCTCGGGGGCTACTCATCTCGCATATTTTTCACCTTCGTTTAATTTACTTTATTTTCATTGAAATAATTTAATATCAAAAAATTGTAAATAATAATTGATTAATGTAAACTGTAGTGTCTAGTAAATTTTCTAAAAAAAAATTAGTTAGTTTTTTAAACTTGTTTTGTTCATTATACTTTATTTATCAAAGTTATAAATAATGTTTGATTGCACTAATGATTTTAATTTCAGCATAATTTATATAATCACGTTTATTTAACGCGATTTTTAAATTTACTCAAACTGCAAGGTGCGTCTGACTAATCTTGTTTTAATTCACTGATTGGTCCAACAGATTTAATTCGACAAAAGTACTGTTGCGGTTGTTAATTAAAAAAAAGAAAGAGTAAATGGTACTCACAAGAGGCGGCTGCTCGTCGTGGGGCGTTTGCTCGTCGTGCTGGAGCTTTCCATCTAGGCAGAAGTAGCACTTGTCGAGAGGCTTCCAGTCCTCGGGCGGTGGGCTTTGTCGTCTTCCCAAAACGTACGAGGGAACGCAAAAAATCCCCTCCTTCTTGGGCGGCGTGGAGGCGCTTCTCTCGGTCGTGGGACCGTTGTTGTTGTTGCTGAGGTTGTTGTTGTTGTTTATGTGGGCCGAGGCGAGGTTCGGCGTGGACGTGGGCCTCGGGCAGCCGACCGGCTCCTGGAGTTCCTCCTCCTTCTTTACCCTGAGCAGTCCAATCGTGGTCTGGTGCTCCTTGGTCCCTTCCTCGTCGTTGGGAGAGCTGAGCCTTATCCTCTGGTCCTCCTGAAGCAGCTCCTTCTTGAGCCTGAGCGCCTCGGACTCTTCGTCCTCCTGCGACTCCTGTCGCTCCTCCTCCAGGTCGTTGTTGAGCTGATGGTCGTCCTGGCGATGGTTTTGGTCGTTGGTGGGGCCGTTCTCGGTGGCCCCGTTCTCCCGGGTCGCGGCAGCGGCTACCTCGACGAGCCGCTGCTCCCCGTTCTCCGGTCCGCCCGTGGTGGTGGTGGTTAGGTTTTGCTCGTCGGCGCGCTGGGGCGAGCGCTCGCCACCTACGGCGCCGACGGGACCGGACGAGCCGCAGTTTGTCAGGGCTGACGCCTGGTTTGTTGTACTTTGGTGGTTGTTCGTGAGGGCCGCTTTCAATGGCGGCTCCCCCGGTTTCGCCTGTTGCTGTTGCACCTGCTGTTCAGAAAAATAATATTTTATTATTACTTACACCTTTTGTTTTTTTGATTGCACTAGTTTTTGAGATATTCTTCGCGAGTTAACAGGTTGCAACCCCGGGTTTCTACAACCGTTTGCAGACGACGTCAAGGGCGCCAACTACAACGCCCAAAACAGGTAGTCGATTTATTCGAACCTAACCTCAAATTTTTAAACATTCGAATTTCGAATTATTTATTACTTATCATTTAACCGTTTTGGGATGGATAATTTTATGATTTTAGTGTATCATAATAAATATCAAGAACGACTGAGAAATAGCGCTTATCAGTAAATACTTTTACAAATGAAATCGTGTAGAAAAGCTATGAAAGAATGCATTGATTTTAACAGTTATATAAATCGTTAAAAATTATTTGCAATTATAATACCTGCGCCAGCTGTTGTAACTGTAGCTGAAGCTGCTGCTGCTGTTGCTGTTGGCTCGTAGGGCTCGACTCGGCGTTGTTGTTCTGAGATGTGTACTGGATGTCCTGGTATTGCTTCCATCTCCTACGGCCCATCAACTCCTCCGCGACCCGCTCCAGACCTGTAACACCACAAAAACTGCCGATCAAACAATTTATTTATCTACTCACTTGTATCTTTCACTTTTTTTTCCCAATTTTAAAACATCCTCCCACTCGCTCACTCGAACGTACTTTTTAATTTCCCGAAACCCGCACTCCCAGATGATATCGCGCGCGCATAATAACGCCGCATTATCAAAAGAGCGCACTCGTCGGAACGATAATTGCTGCTAGCTCTATTGCGAAAAAAAAATTCTCATGCATAATACAAAAAAGCCTTTTTTTTTTTTTTCTTCTTTCTCAGATTGAATTCACCCACACTGCGTTGGCACGGTTATCTAAAAGGGAAGGGAACCGGCGCGATAACGCTTCGCTAGGCGATTTTTTTTTTCCTTCTTTTAACTTTTCAAGGCGAGGCCGAATAGTCGCCTAGTGGCTTATCGGTGACGCATCCCCTCTTTTTGACTCAGTCTAGCTGGGCGTTGATAAAAACTATGGCGGACGAACGAACAAAAAAATGACGGAGTTGTCATTGGTAATGGCGGCGCTTGAATTTTCAAATTCCCGCGGCGATAAGGAGCGCGTGTAAATTCATTTTTACGATCCTATCGCCAAAGACAATGAGAAAACCAAAGTCGCCGTAAACAAACGTCTAATTATTTGTCGAATGATAATATTCATGGACGGTAGCCGAAGAGGCTTATCTGTGCGCTCATTAAAAATCGGCTTATAATCCGATTCCCCGATCGGCAACAAAAAAAAAAAAAAAAAGGTACGCGCTTTCGTGTACGATACGCAATCTTGATCGCGTTCACGCGCCGCGGGCCTAATGGCGATCGCGACGATTCGCGTGATGTAGGAAATAAAGAGAATAAAAAAGACTATTCGGCGTCGATGTGCATGCATGTTCGTGTGCGTGCGGTTGATCAAATACCCACTGATAAGAGCTCGCAAAATGGCGGCTTATCATATTCTTTCGAGAAGTGATTGTTTCTGGGAATGACCTTTTTTTCGGCTGGATCGATGGTGCATTTTTATTTTATCATACAGAAGAAGATAAATAGTCATTAAGGGGGGCTGTCAAAGAAAGTGGGTAAATTAAAATTGTACGAGCTCTTCCACAAAAAAGAACAATAGATCCTCCATTTCTAAAAAAAAAAGACCTGAAAATTAACATTAAATAATCAACTAAATACACCGCTGACAGGAAGAGCGAAAAAAAAAAAAAAAAAAAGAAGAAAGGGAAGAGCGGCGCGCTAATAAAGGTGCAGGGCAATTCGCGGGCGGGTCGGTTGATAAATACACAAAACAACGGGAAGAAAATAGAGAAAGAGAGAGGGGGGAGGAAGAGGGAGAGGACGGTTAAATATAAACGGTATGTATTTCTGGGGTTAACTGGTAGGTGGTGGGGTGCCATTCCGGCGTCCGGAATTCACAAATTAAATTGCTCGATCCTCCTGCCCCCCCCCCTCCCCCCGGCTTCCCATAGAATCGGTGGCAGCGGCATTTTCTATCTCCACTGCATATCTGTGTGTGTGAGCCAGCGGTGGACGGCCGATCGCCGGCTTGAATGCCAGTTTTTTTTTATTCCCAAACAAATCATTTTTCTCTTTTTTTTTTTTTTCATTCGATTATGGTATTGTCTAGTTATTTTTTATGGCGCGTTCTACGATGGAGTTTTGTCGATAAGAAGACACCTCGATTAAAACCGTAGTGAAGCAACTTAAAAAATAAATAAATAAATAAAAAACTGCTGATAATTTTGAAAAAATAATCAAGGAAGTTTTTTTTCAAATTCACAACTATGTTAAAACTGCCGGAGCGCAAGCACGTGCAAGCTCGAGCGTCATTTCGAACAGCTCATCCAAAAAATCAGCCAAAACAATGAGTCCAAAAAAAAAAAAAAAAAGAAAAAAGAAGAAAGAGAAAAGATAGGCGAAAAAATAGAAAAGAATCGTCATCGCATGCAGTATGCACAATATCGAAAAGAGGACACGGCCGTCGCGACGTCTGCGTGTGCAGATCGCAAAATAGCCTCCCTCCCTGCCGCAGTCTGAAAAACATCTGAATAAATGATGATTGTTTGTCAAATGTTTCGAGGGAGGAGCGGTGGTGTGTCTCTCTGCCTATTTTTTTCATTTCAGCAAACTTTTTTTATTATTCCCCGTATGTGTCGCTGGCTTCTTTTTTTATCTTTTTTTTTTTTTCAGCGTCCTTCCGCACGCCGCGTTATTTGAACGCTCCAGTTCCGCGCGCGCGCGCGCTTATCAAATGCATAATTCCCATTTACGGAAATGCGAGAGAGCCTGTGCTGTTGCGTTACACACTCGCGTAATTTCTCTCTGCTTTTTTTTTTTCTTTTTTTTTGTACGCAGATTTGACTTGATGAATGCGGATTGCGCGCGCTTGAATATTTGGGGTGGTTTACTTTCTAAATTTGGTGGAAAAAACTGCGGGCGGGGGTTCATAAATCGTTATTTCGTAGAGAGCGAGGAAAAAAGTTAATCTAGTCAACCGGGATGATGCATGTTTGCTCTGTGACTGAAATGACCAACGGTCAATTTAAATGTTTGCAGAGGATGGAAAGGATGTTTAAAAAATTTTTTTAATTTTTTTTAGAAAATAAATTTATTGTAATAATATGTTGTTATATTACTCTGTTACGAACTGATTGAAAAGAGGTTAGAATAGTTTATCCGTTGATACAAAGAATTGTAATTATATTAGTTTATTTAAGAAATATATTAAATCTAAATTTTTGAAATTTGAATGAAAAAGTTGTTATTGATGAAATGTATATAAATAAATTACGTATTAAAGGACATTAATGTCTGTTGATGATGAAAAAAAATAAATAAATAAATAATATTTATTACTTCAAAAATTTAAATCTTAGATTATTATTATTATATTTTTATATTTTTTAAATTCAAATAAAAAAATTTTTTCAAAAATATTCAAAAAAATAAATATCTTTAAAAAATATTAAAATTTAGTAATTATTGAGATGGTATCAATTTTATCTATAATAGAGCAAAATACTTAATTTTTCTACAAATATGAAAAAACTGTGAAAAGTAAGCTCTGTACGATTCCGAATTAGAACTCGAGACTCTCAACTTTATAGTGTATCTGGCTCAACCAACCAAACCAATATTAATTTATGCGTCATATCAAATAATAATTCTTAATATTTACCGGTCGAAAAAGTACATTAACAAAAATGAAAAAAAAAAATTGAAATCCCACGCTCACAAATGCACAAACGATCCATCAAAAGTCGAATCGATTTCCGCATGAAATACGAAATGCGGAATGAGAAAAGGAAGGACCGAGAAATCCTTCAGACGCGCGAAGGCTGCGGATGAGGGAGGCATAAGCCGGTGAGGCACCGCCAAACTATCATTATGAGCACGAACCACCGCCGGATGTGGCGTACAGAGACAGAGAGCAGCTAGAAGAAGACGAATAAGAAAAAAGAAAAAAAAATATAAATTTACGTGGAAGATCCCGGCTAGGATGGAAAGAGGATACGGTCGCATGAATATTAAGCCCCCGCCGAGTTTTTCGACCTTCGTCTCAAAGTATGGTAATTTCGTCATCCCCCCGTCTCCGGAATATTCATCGACGTATCAAGGAATCTCGTATGTTTTTTAATGAATAATCCCGCACTTTTTTTTAAAAACTGACACCAATGAGAATGTTATTACCTGGTAGTTCGGCGTTGGCCTCCACGATGACCGCAATGCGCGCAATGATGAGCCGGAAAAACATCCGCGAAATTTCATTTACAAAATTTCATTCGCGAGTTGGGTGGGGAAAAACTCGGTGACGAAAATCGTCCGCCCGATAGCCGGTCTCGCGCGTCACATGCATACGCTAAATTTTACGAAGTACGTGAAAATATGCGCCAACCTAGGAACGTGATTTTTTTTCATGAAAAATCGTTTCGAAAGCTAACGAATTGACTTTATTTTTCTTATCGCGAGAGTCACGTATATATGTATATACAGCCGGGGCGGAGGAGAAAATTTCTTTAATCCCGTGAGAAATTAATTTATGATAACGTAAAATACACTTTTGAGAGAAAAGTTGTAAATTTAGGTCACGCGAGAGAAGAAGAAGAAGAAGAAGCGAGAAGCAAGCATGAAAAAAAAAAGAAGTTGGAAAATTTTTTCGAACTAATCTGCATTTCATAAAGCGCGCTTCTTTATCGGTCTTTTTTTTAATTCCTCCCACCCCCGTCCGAGAGAAGTAATTTTTAATTCCAAAAGTTCTGTGTGTGTAAGCAGAATAAGTAATTAGCGAATTTAAGATCGCCCCGCGCGCATATTAATCCTCGGGGCGTGCACTCGATACAATTCGCGTGCTCAGAGGCTGTTAATCAGCCAAATACGAAAATACCCGACCCTAATCGCCCTCGAATTGGCGGTCGTTTGTCAAAAAATTCTCTTGAGTTTTTAGAGAAAGAAAGAATTAAAAAAAAAAAATCTCGAGAAAAATCTGGGATTTTCAAACTCGTTGGCGGGAAAAATCGAGAAAAATTTTTAAAGCTTCGAGAATCTGCAAACTCGCCCGACCGGTCGAGAAACCTCAAGGCCGATGAGTAATGAGAATCCGAAACAAAATCAATTGGACGCGAGCTGCAGGCTGTAGTGTGTGGTAAGACGACGACGTTTTCCGGCGCCGATGCTTTTAATTTGAAACTCGTGATGAAAATCGAAACAATTCTCGGCTCGCTCCTTTTTTTTTTCCATTAACCCTCGCCCGCGCATCTTCGATCAATGAACGGTAATCAAATTTTATTTTTTAATAAACCAGTAATTTTAATGAATAATGGTTGCGCTTATATTCACAGTATACAGCTCCTTTTGTTTAAATTTGAATTTTATTTCGATAGCAAAAAACGGCAGAAAAAATTTGCACATTACTTAATCGAACTAGCATTGATGATAATAAGGAATTTATTTATCGATTTAAAAATTTCTATCGCGCGACATAATAATGTGACAAAAACCAACACGTATTTCTGACAGGTGGCAGCACTCAACCGAATGAAAGCACCTCGGCACTTTCAATTTAATTCCGAGTTACGCCATGAAAATTTTATTCGTAGGAACAATTTAGCGCGACCTTTGAAAAATTGTAAATTAAAATGAAGTGATAATCGAATGGGAAACCACTTTGTTTAATGAGGTCATCGACGAATAAGCTCGTAATTTATAAAGGCCTAATACCCCCTCTTTCGACATTTTTCACTACGGTACAACAACAATATATTTTGCTCGTAATGAGCGACCGGTGTGCTAGAAGAATAAAAAAAAAAAACAAGCAAGCGCTCGTACGGATGATAAATAGTTCTTTGAAAATATTTAAGCAGCAGTCGAAACGCACACACACACTCGCTAATCGAGCCCGAAGTGGCCATTTGAAATTTAAATATTCATAAAAGATATTTGTCGCAAAAATTGTGTACGAATATAGAGGACTCCAGGCCTCACGTGTGCGCAGCTGATGTAGTTAAACATCAGCGCCGCGCCGCGAGTAGATAATGGATAAAAACCGTGTCTTGTCCTCATAAATCACCGACGTTTGCGAGGTGTGTTGTTGTCGTAGTTTTTTTTTTTTTTTTTTTTTTTTTTTTTTTTTTTTTTTTTCCCAACTTTTCACGCAGACCAAATTTTATGGAAAATTGTACGCGATCATTTGTGCATTAGGTAATTGACGATTTAATCGTATGCTAATGTCCGGTTTAAACTGCACTGTCACTGGTTTTTAAATTCAATCAGTTTTTTTTTTTTTGTTAAATCAATACCATTCACGCTCCTATCTATTGTCTAATTAATTTTTGATCCGCATGCCGAGCGATTTCAAAATGAAAAAAAAATAAATAAACTAGCAGAAAATTAATCCGGGTACTTTCGAGTTACAAATTACCATGTCTGCCCTACTAAGTAATCAGTATTAATTGCAGCACCTCACGAGCGTAAAAAAAAACAGGCAGGGTCCACGGAAGACGTTGCTAAAAAGAGAGTTCAGCTCGAGCAACAACAACTCGCGCGCGTTTTAATCCAAAGATTGCCTCGACGTCCTATAAAAATTAAAAAAAAAAAGTAAAGTAGCTCGCGCTTGTATTTTTTAATGGATCCTCTTTTAATAAACTCGGGGTGCAATGACTTATTTTTCGAAACTGCAGGAATTTTGCGAAATAATAATAAAAAAAGGGTCGTCGCCTGAGCTACCGAGCGAGAGAAAAAATGCTTAACATGCCCGGGCTGAGCGGGAGCGGAGACTCCGAAGAGTTATTGGATTCATTAAAGGTCCCCGGAGGATTTGCGCGCACTGCACGTTGAGCAATTCCCTTCGCATTTTATTTTTCGTATAAAAAGGAAGCGCTTCATCGCGTTGGCAAAAAAACGAGAACTACGACGATGCAGAAAAAAAAAAGAGAGTATATCGAAGAAATTTTGCGCATCGACGATGAAAGTTCGCCCTGCAAAAAGAGGAGGAGGAGGAGGAGGAGAAAAAAAGGGTATAAAATTAATTTTCCCGCCCAGGGTGCGCACGTTTACACGAAAATAGATCGTTGCTTTCAAGCGCGGACCGGCAAAAAACAGTAAATTTTCATTTTTGATCCTCGCCGTGATGAAACTTGTAATTGGTCCCCTTCTTCAAAAAAATCCAGGGGAGTGATTAAAAGTTTATTCTCGTCTTCGTATGTACATAAACACCCGAAATGTAATTAGTAATTTAGGTAACGAAAATCGCGACGAACGGCCGTTTGATGAAACTGACGAGTACCTACGAGTCGTTAATCCTAATCAACACCCGGGGACTCTTATATAAATTCGAAAAAAAAAAAAAAAAAACAATTTTGTCAAGCTTTCTAACGCCTAATTAAAATAAATTGCAAAATCCCTCGCATTCCCATCAGCGATAACCCATGGAATTATGAAACAAAACAATCGACAGCGCCGGCGAAGACGAGAGAGAGAATTAAAAAAAAAGGGACAATTACCCAATATTATACGAGACGTACATAATCCTCAATTACCGCGAGACTAATTAAGACGCCAGACTATAAATCCGCAATGGAAGATATCGAGCCGAGATATCGCGGGGGGTCGCAACGATATAAAAAATAAAATCACGGGAAATCAGAAGTCCAGCACGACGAGGGTGATAAAAATCTTGGCAACAAAAGAAGAGGGTCACGGGGATCGAAGGTAAAATAGTTAATTCCCATAGTTATTAGCCGAGGCGTGTGGGATTTCGCAAGTCGCAGTTTCGCAACTAATTTCACCTGCTTGACTGTATCGATCGGCGAGATCCACCTGCTTGCGGGAATTTTCGATTTTTACGCTCGCTGTGTTTGGATTATTAATCGATTGGTTCGGTTTTCGATTGATCGAGTTGGGAGTTTATTCTATTTATTTTTAATTCTACGTTAATTATTTTTTAATATTTTTTTTCACAGTGTCGATAGTCCTAGCGAAGAAAAACCTTAGCAGAAAATCTGGAGATTTTAAATGACCAATGAGAGGCTAAAATGAATTAAAAATTTTTTTTGAATCAGGAATCTCAATAAATCATAACTTAATAAACAAGTTTCAATTTGGAGATTTTACGAACAGAGATGATTGGTAGAAAAATGATTTTTCTATTAATAAACAAGATTTTTTAATTTATTTCTGCTAGGGTTTTTCTTCGCTGGGACCGTCGATATGTGCTTGCTTGTATGTTTTTTACTGTTTAGATGTACAATAATCATTACATAGTGATTTCAGATGTCACTAAGAGTATTAAAAGTTCTGTCAGAAATAAAATTTTTTTTATATTTTCTTCTATTGTTACAGCTTATTCCAGAGATTTCATATAAAATAAATTTTAGAAATATTCCCGATAAAAGAGATAAAAAATTAAAAAACTATTAACTATGCTATAGCTTGGGATGATTATCAGAAATTAAAATACTATTACTCGTATGCACTATTAAAATTATTACCTTATTTACTTTGAATAATAAAAAAATATTTTTAATTATAAATTTTAGATAATCGTTTTAATGTATTTCATAATTAAAATAGATTTCAACATTGCCCCTAACAAACTTTTCTTCCCCAACAAACCCGAGGGGCTATGCACTTCAGAATCACTAAAAGAATCACAAATAAAAATCAATATAATTAATAAAATATCAATTTCATTTCAAGTAAAAATCATCGAAAAATATTATTTTTAACGAAATATCAATTGAAATTGTTTTCAAGGCTCTAAACACTTTAAATTTGCCAAAAGAATCACGAAAGAATCAAAAAGAATCATTAGTGATTTTGGAGTGCATAGCCCCTCGAAAAAACCAATTAAAATTCAATTAAAAAATAATAATAACTTAAAAAATAAAAAACCATCGACTGTAAAAGAAAAAAGAATGAGGAGTTAGCCACACCCAAGTAACCCAAAAACCCAGTGCTCCATTATTGCGGGTGCGGGCGCGACTCCGAAAAAGAACAAGTCGGCCATCGATCTCCTAGGCCTAAACCACGGGATTCAAAACGAGTGGCCTCCCCTCCCTCTTACCCGCCCGCACTCACGCACGCGTGCGTGTGAGAATCCTAATCGCAGCTTCGGCCAATCGGCGACTCTCACAGAGTAGGAGGAAAAAAAATTGTAGAAGAAGAAGAAGAAGCTTGAGTTAGTGGTGGGATCGAGAGACACACAAGGCTGTTCTTTGTCCCGAACCACTCTGAACGACGCTCACTGTGCCTAGTTCAAAAGCCCGGCTTTTCTTCCCCCCCTTTTTTTATTTTCTAAGTACGACCATCTGTTGCTGCTTTTGGGTCGTTTAACCGGCCGAGATTTTTCGGAGATGCTCTATTTTTCAAGAAATTATTCAAAATTTGTCTCATGAGGACTCTTGATAGGTTTAATAATTTTCTACTCTTCGATCTCATCAATTATTCATGAATAATAAGATATTTGAAATTAAGAAGTTTCAGTTTGATTTAGTGCACTCTATATTTTAAAAATGTTTGGTACTTACGAAAAAATGCAGCCATTTTGTCAATTATTATCGAATCTTTTAATGATCTATATCAAAATACGTTGGATTTTTCTTCTATTTTTCTCCGATTAAGTTTTTTAAAAATTTAAATAGTAGTTTAAATAATTGAACAATAAATATTATGAAAATTAAGCATTTATTTAAAATTCAAACTTTAAAAAATATTAAAATTTTCTTTGAACTGTCGCCTAAACCAATTCACAGTTTTTTCAACGATTTCTGGATTTTTGAAAGAATTTTTTTTTTTTTTTTTTTAATATAAAGCATTTATTAACCATAATTAGTTTTTTATGCTTTTTGAAAGAGTTATAAGTAATAAAGAAAAAAAATAATTCTTGATTTCTGTTCGCGCCTCTTAAATTGTTTGAATAAATACTTCAATTTTTTAAAAAAACTAAAACGGAGAAAAATCCAACATTAATTTTGATATAAATTATTAGAAGATTCGATTAAAATTGTCAAATAGGCTGCATTTTTTTCGTAAGTACCTAACATCCTCAAAAAATTTAAGGAAACCTAGTATAAAGTCTAAAAACTAGTTTATGCAAACCTACTTTCAGCTATAGTAGCGATCCCAAGATCAAATTCAGAAGCTTAGAAGGACAAAAATAAGCGACACTTTTTTTTAACAAGAATCAAATGTTTATCTAGTCTCAAGTGCAGCACCCGCACACACCGACACCTACGCTTTGCGCAATCATTCGTGAAAAATTGAATCGATGGAATAGACTCGGTGTGTTTTTCCACTGTTTCTAATTGCCATTCGACGTCTATCGCGCCGAACACTGCACACGTGTCTTGCACACACACACGCGCTCGCGGGACTTTTTTTCGTCAGGGATTCGTGCGATTTTACAACTCCGTGTGCAGCCAATTATATTTGACGAAGTTTTCAGTGTCGAATCCGGGTTTTTAAAAAAAACCGAACGAAGCGGATATAAAAAAACTTTGAGCTAACTTCATTATTTATTAAAACGCCGCCGGCTGCGAAGAGCGTGATTCAGTGTTACGGTGAATACGTTCGGTGATTCCATACATTTTTATCAGTTTTTTTTTCTTGAATCGAGGATAATAGTCGCAGAGGGCGTTTAAATTAAAGAATTACAATTTTAACAATTTTTAAGACGCCGATAACGTTGACTTTTAAATCGCAAATAGCAAGAGAATAAAAAAATTTTCGTTCGAATCGAGATTATATCGATAATAAATCGCTCGCGGTATGGAGGAAAAAAAAGGCTGAAACACAACGGCAAATAATCTTTCAGCAGCACCAAGACGAAGTTAAATAGGCGTAACGCGACGCCGCAGCAGCCGATGCATTATTGAGAGGCTCTTGCATACACCGAAATCCACTCACGCAGCGCCAAACTGACCTCGGTTCTCTTCAATTTATTTTTCCTCTACGCTAGCTCGAGCTACCGAGGATTCTTTTCGATATTTTCATCGTGCCAGTTTTTCTTTCTTACATGCGCGCGGTCGATCTTGAATGCTTTTGGGTTCGGTTTTAATTAAAACAATTTTTTTTTTACTTTTGTCAATTTCAAAATTAAATAGATGCTTCCTTTTTTATAGGCTATAAGAGACGTATTTAAAAAAAATGAAGTTGATGCGTTTTTTTCAGAGACAGCTTACGCAGCGAAATTTTTTTTTGTTTGGTTCCCAGCGAATCACACATGTTTTCTTACATTAAAAAACAACACATCGAAAAATTTTGTGACTGAGTTGGCAGATTGATTCACCGTTTTTAAAACTTCCCAAAACATTTTGTTAAAAAAAGTCGCGAGCTCAGCTGAAAATTCGCAAAAACAACTTCATCATCAAGACGACGACGATGATCGAGGAACAAAGGTAACCCGAAACCGGAGTCCGAGCTCGTCTCATCGCTGACCCATTTATATATTTCGTTTTGGTGTATAACGTTACCAGTAGCAGCCCTCGGGATGCACTTTTAATCTCGATTCTTCCTTTATCTAAACGAGAAAAAAGACTCGAGTTACTCAACCCCTCCTGCATATTTTGATATTCTCGGAAGACACTGCTCGGGTAATCAGCGGAATGTCCAAGTTATTTTTTCGATTTCGTCGATTAGATCTCGACCTCCAACAGATAAGAAGCTTTTTTCGTAGCTCGAATTCAGGGCCGGAGCGTGCGCAAGCATTTATCAAAACAAAAAATTCGCAAGCTTTGGTAGGTAGACGCGGGGTTTTTTGTCCTCTGAAAAATGAACGGTACCAAAAAAAAGAAGAAAAGTGGGGGGACACCGAAAAGCCATTTTCTCGGTCGGCCCAAAACTTTGCCGCAACGGAAACTCGATTAAGCAGCGTGCGGCCGGAGACGAAAAATTTACGGTACGAAACGTAATTTGTCGAGTATACTCGTAGTTTTCTTTGTATCTTTCGGAAAGTGATTAGTCCGAAAAAAGATGTCTTCGAATTTTCCACTTGAACCCGCAAATTTACCCACACAAACAAGTAAAAAACTACTTATAAAGAAGAAATCTTGGGGAGTGTTTAAACCCCTTCGCGGTAGCTTTTGAAAAAAAAAAGGGGGAAAAAAGTTAAAAGAAGAAGAGCATCAAAGGCGGCCCGCGGATGGCACACAAAGGCGGAAAAGACTCTCGCGGAATAAAGACGCGCCGAGTGATCTCACTCGGATGAGCGCCAGCGATTTTTCCGGCGAGACTCTGTGTGAGTTTATTCACGCTAAGAAAACCGTCTGCTGGCTCCACGTGTGCACCGGTACCGGCTACCGCACTTTGGACGAGTATCGCTTGTTTTGGAAAATTTTTTATTTTCTTGGATTGATAAATTTTTTGGGTCGACCGAGAGAATTTGGAAATCCTTTTTCCTTTGAAAGGTTTTTTAAGAAACTAACTTTCAGTCGATCAAAACTAATATTTTTTTTGTTTTAATTTTAAGATTTAACTGTTTTACTAAATTTTTTAATTTCGTTTCCTTCAGCTGGGAACTGAAAAACCTCTCTTTAAGAACATCAATGAAAAGTTAATTTTTTAATCAATTTTTTAAGTAAATTAAAAATCAAAGAATTAAATATAATTTATTTACATTTTTCATCAATCACGAGAGTAAAAATTTTCATCGCGGAAAAAAGACATTTTTTATAGTAAACTCGAGTCTGTAAAAATTTAAAGCGCGAACCATGAAGTTTAAATTTAGTTACAGAAATATTTATTCATTTTATCTCCGAGATTAACGAGCGATTGCTCTCAACAAATATTGATAATGAAATGCAATTATCTGGTTATATAAAATTAACTCATTTCTCGCCCGCGAAGGACATTTTTTTTTTAATTCCACCTAAAAAAAATTTATTGAATAATCGCAGTGAATTACATTGTCCACGTTTAAAAAAAAAAAAAAAGGACCGCACAGTTTTCCGTGTACAGTCGAAAAATAAAGCGATTATACAAGCGAATATTCGTGTAGAAGCGGGTGGAAAAAAAAAGTGAAAAGAGAAAAACAAACATTTCGGGGGGAGAATGGAGATACTCGGAAACAAAGGGTGAGCGCATAAAACGAATGGACAGACGAACCCCCCGCAGAGGAGGTATCAAGTGAGGGACGTGTTAAATAAAATTTATTTGCATATTTATTACGATTAAAAACTCTTTCTTTTTTTGCAAACATTTTTAAATTTTAATTTAACTTCCCGAAATTGACGATGAAGAATTATCGTAAAACAGCGTTTTAATGCGATCAAACGCACTCGCACTTTTCTAATTAGTTTGAATTTACGTTCTTCGTTTGTTTAAACATAACAAATTACCGTTAACGACATAATCAAGATCGCACCGCAAAGTAATGAGCGCTGAACGTGTGATATCGTGCGTTAGAATAACAATAGACGAACGTAAACTTATCAGTGGTTTAGAAAAAATTCAGGAGATAACGTTGAAAATTGCGCGTTCAGTAAAAAGTGCTATGATTTCCATCAAGGCTGAGACTACGAAGTTGTTGTGGATTTTAGATCAGACCGGAAACGCTCGAAAAAATTTAATCACCATCTCGAAATTCAAAAACATCCGAAATCGGGGAACTCTTATCCCGGAGTCATAATAACAATAAGCCAAGGAACAAAATAGCAAACTTCCGAATTGCGACGATAATGACTATATAGCCACCAAGAGAGGAAGGCGCGTATTAATATCAAATAACGCGTTGGGCTCACTTATCAACCGATATTTGAGAAGCCGAGTCGTGACGATAAGCGCTCGACGACTTTTTTCGTGCATGGTAATAAAAATCACCGTGAGTCAGACGTCCGGATTTCGACGATTAATTTTTGATAGTCAAACTTTTTTTTTAAGCGACACTGGGTATATTGTTTGAGTTAATAGCGATCGAACTTGGTACTCTGAAAAAATAAATGTAACACAAAATCGTAATTTTATGATTGAAATAATATTGAAAGTCCACTCATTAAACGGAATACCTTATAAGAATACTTTAAAATAGGATAATAATAATTATGGGACTCGAAATTTTGATTTATACAATATTCAATTTAATTGTTTATTACTCTATCTTGGCTAATTGTGTATTAACAATAAACTAATAAGTTTTTAAATCAGCTCTAACCACTGTAATATTATAAAAAACATAGTGACCCGAACCTAAATATTGACTCAAGATTAGAAAATCAGAAAACAAATATAAAGCACGATATCAATGTCCGCACCTCGCGTGGCAGTCAAAGCTTCAAAACAAGATTGATAAAAAAAAAAAAGGAATTCAACAAACCTCTTGAAAAATCATCTCACCCATCGTTAAATCACCCGCGCACACGCACACTAAAAACCAAACTTGCAACAAAGCTTGTTAAAAAACTCAAAAAAAGCTCTGCGCGCCCGCACTGGTACAACACAACCGTCAGAAGCGAGCTGGTCAGCGCGTGGCCGAGCGAGCCGAGAGAAGAACGCCGCGTCGCTTCCTCCAGCTTGCAGGCGGCGCTCGCTTCCTGCACCTTCTTCTTCTTCTTCTGCTTCTTCTTCCTCTCGCTCTCCACCCCTCCCCTCCCTCCCAGAGGAGAAAAAAAAGGGGGGGGATGCGTCGTCATTTTCGTCAATTTAACCCTGCCCTGCGTGCACCCTACCACCACCCCGCGGTCAATCGATGGGAGGGGAGGAGGGGGGACCCACCACCCCCACCATTTTTAGCGTCGCGCGTGCGCGAATTTTTATTGTTGCTCCTCCGGCGGGGGGGAGGTTTTTTTTATGCCCTACTCTTAACGATCAGCCCCGTAGCTCCCTCCCTCGGTCCCCCTCCACCTCCGTCTTCGCCGGAAAAAAGAGGGCCATTTGGAGAAACGCGGGGAGGGGAGGGGACGGGCGTAGGCCGGAGGGGGCGGAAGGGAGAAAGATTTTTTAACGCCCCGACGTTAAGGTGAGATAAGGTGCAGCTCCTTTCGGGGTCTTTTAATGGCTTTTTTTACTGTTCTCGCTACTCCCGGATCGATGCTGCGGAGCCGGGGGTTATTGCTTCTTTTCTTTGGGGGTGCATTGCACTTTTGGGAGCTTGAAGGGATTAATAAGCTTCTTCTTCTTGTTTCCTCCCCGCGAAAAAATCAGAGTACTATCTACCTTTATTGCCGCCCCGCCGCGGCGTGACCGAAAGACGATTGCCCGTGGACGCGGGGGGAAGGGGATTTGTCTCGGATCTTATTTTCGAGATTGCTGCAGGTCGCGGCTGGCCCAAGGGATGGAGGAACTTTGGTGGAAGAAGAAAAAAAAAAAAACGAAGAAATTTCTTCTTCCCTTTTATGACGTGTTTTATTGCCGGGAAGGAGGCACTTACTCTCAAAAGGATATTTCAGAGCTCTCCTCTTTCTTTTTCATCCCTCTCTCTTGTAGAGCAGCGAGGGCTGCAGCGTATTTTCGTTATCGCTAATGTCGTTACGCGTATGCAGTGTACATGGTTTATTGTTGGCTCTAAAAAATTTCCTCCTCCTTTATCGTTTTTTATATTGCCGGGCTCCTGCCTCCAAGATTATTGTCTTTGGAACGAAAAAGGTTATGACTCCCTGCCTGTCTTTTTTTTTATGCCTGCATCGATGGATCCACCCGGAAAATTAAACTTTTTACTGCTTTCAATTTTAAACTGCAAAACTGCAGTCTTTCAACCACCACCCCCCAAAAGTTTTTCAACGCAACAGGTGCCTCCCCCGAAAATTCCCCTCTCATCCTCGGTTTTTCCAAAAATGTCAAAACGGATAAGCCCCTGGGTTACCCCCCACCCCTAAAATTGCTAATTAACGAAGAAGGGGCGGCAGGGTGGAGTTGCGCGCGCTTACCCCTCGTATCTATAACGTAATCACCACCGCGAGTCGATCAGGAGGAGGAGGAGGGAGAGATGCGAAGCGAACGAGACTGTAATCCTCCTTTCTTTTACATTTTTTCTTCCTCCCTTTGATTAGCCTGATGGTGTAGTAATCCCGCCGGATTCGAACTCCCGGAGTTAAAAATTTTGTTTATGAATTTTCTAAACTCCGGGTTTCGCTCGAAAACTTCCCCCGAAAGAAGAAAAGCGCGACCCCGGGGGGCACAAGGGCGCGGTAAAAAAAGAAGCCCGCTGCCTGCCCACGGTTGGGGAGGGGAGGGGAATTAACGGAGGCTGAGGGCAGGAAAAAAACGTCGATATAATGCGGTGCAGGGATGAAAAAAGATGAAGGCACCCCTCTGGTAGGGGAGGTTGGTCATCGTGCCCCCAAAGATTTTCGTACCCCCACCAGTATTTAAGCCTGTATAAAAGAACAAACGAGGCCAATAAATTTGCCCTCGTCAATGATTCATGCGTAGTGAATATTAAAACAACCAGGGGCATAAGATAATAGTTTAGAATAAAAAAGCGTAGTTAATTTAGGAAAAGCCCCCGCGTTGTACTCACGCAAGCCTCCCCTCCTCCTCCTCAGGGGAAGCTTCGCCCCTCCGGAAGATTAGGGAGGGAGGCGGAGTCCCCACCACCGACTCGGAGGGACACGAGTCTTCTCCTCCGCGCCCTTCCTTCCCTCGCTCGCTTACTCTCGCGAATTTTCGGTAGGGGGAGGTAAGGAGGGGGGAGGGAGGTATTGATGGATTGTTGCGCTAGGGGCGATCGGAAATTTTCGAGTGGGCTGCTTGCTTTATCCCTGGTAGCAGTCTGCGGGATAATTACTTTTTAGGGGGTGGGTTCGATTGCACAACGGCAAATAAATCATCGCTGGGAGTCGTGAATAGTTTAGCTTTTAGGCACACCGTCGTCATGATTAGAATTTCGGTAAAGTGAGCACTAATCGATTGAAAAAACAAAAAGCCAATCGCAGTTATTTTCACACTTCAAAGCAGCCGAGGTTTTTACCACGGTCGGGTAAAAAGGAAAGTAAAAGCCAGCCCCGAAAAAGCTTCCAAAAAGCAGTCGGACGACGCGCGGCTGCAGCGGGCGGTAGCTATATGCACAGGACACACTCGCTCTCCGCAGCCGGTGTATGCAACAGGTAGCGTATCCCACGCGGAGAGCAGCCGGCTCGTGCGGCCCTCCTCTCTCTATTTTCGGGGGAATTCTATTTGCCTTCCCGATTTCGCGCCCCCCGTACCTAACCGGATTTTCATCGAGGCGCGTCTCGCTGGTTGTTTTTTTTTTTTTTTTAGAGATACATAATTAATGGTGTACGTTTTCATATTCATCAGCCACCGTGGGTATGATTATTCTTTCAGAGAGGGACTACTCGCGCAGAGCCGTGCGGGATGTATAATGCGGACGGGAATTTTTTTTTTGTGTCCCACGCTTTGAATTTTATATTCAATATTAAAAAGTTTTTCCTCTACCCGCGACCGACCTACCCCCAAGCAGGAAGCTTCCTGAATATAAAGTTGCCGTTTTTAAGCATCGTGCTTTATAACTTTCCAAACTCTTTTATTACACGTGAAATTTTTTCGAACATATTTTCCAAAGTTTTGCTGAACGAGTAATTAAAACACAAATTAATAGCCCCGGTATTTTTCCTCGGGTAGAATTTTACTCTCTTTCTCTCTTTTCCAGGCGAGCAAACTTGAAAAAAAAAATTTTTTTAATCAAATTCGTCCCGACTTTTCTGGATTATTACACAATAAATCTGAATAGTTCAAATTCGGTACAGCACGAAACGGAATATTACAAGCTTGCGAGAGCTTTTTGAAATAAAACCTTAAAATAGATTTGAGAAGAAGAAAAAAAAAAAAAGGGGAGCTGGTGCACGTAACCTCCTATAACTCAACATCCCCTCCCTTTGTAAACTAATAAACTCGAGAGCTTGCCCGCGCTCGATAAATCCCCGACGGACGATTTCGTAAATCGGAAAAGGCCGTGGGACATTCAGCCCTCCGCAAAGAAACGAGCCTGCAACTGGAGCGACTCGATGACGTTTCGGTCGAAGGAAGATCCGGCTCTGTTTTTTTCTTCTCTCGGGTACGAAAATTTCGACTCCGGTAATTAAATTCCCGAAAGCTGCTGGCATTATTCGCGCGGACTGTAAACATTTAATCGTCCGCCGGAGGGAGGAGGGTGGAAGACGGTGGCCGAGCGGTATACGCGCGCGCTGCACCGAGAAAAATCAATAAAACATTGCGACGCGAGCTAAAACTCGACTCGGGGGGGAGAGCCGTCACGAAGTCGCCCACCCGGCCGCGGACGAAAAGAACCTAATGCAATGAATTGAATGACCCAGATTTAGCCGGCGCGCCGCAGGGGAGTTACTTAAGTAATACTCACCGACTACGAAGACCATGTTCTTTGTCCATCGCAGCAGCTCCCGGCGTATGTGTTTTCGTTCCTGTATGCAGCGGGCATAGGGGCAATCCGCCATTTTTAAAATCACATCTTAGGATTTGGGTGTGGGCACCGGGCTGGCCTTGGGTGTCAAGGGCTCGGCCGCTCGGGTGCTGACTGACCAGGTGCCGAAGACGCACCCTCGGCTTCCTCTGGCTCGCCTGTGGCCTCTTCCTCCTCCTCCCACCAGTTCTCCAGCTGCGAGTCCTGACCTTCGATCCGCGGAGCCCAGTGCGAACCTACCCGGATCAACACCTCCACCTGCGAGTAGCCAAAGAAATTTTTTTTTTTTTATTATTAAGGTGACTTTTCGCTAGAGAGGAAAGCAATTTTCTTTACTAATTTCATCCTCGGTTGAAAATATTCTAAAAAAAAAAAGAAAAAAAAGCTGATTTTTTCCTTGTCTGAGTTGACAAGTATTACGCTTTTTGACAATCCCATTAAAAATTTTTTAAATTCAAAGCAACATTGTCTTAGGTTTTGAGGGACGGATGTAAAAAAATTTCATACCGAAAACAGTTCATTTTATGGGGATCGCGCTTCACGACCACTATATACTTTGTCGAGTATTTCAATTTCGAATCCTTTCGTGAGGTAGAATTTACGAAAAACATTCCCAATGTGATATTTTTAAATAATATACGTCGTAAAAGAAAAAAAAAGTTAATTTATTTCAAATGTAAAAACGTAATTAGTTATTTGGCAATCTTTTTTTCTAATTACAAAAAATTAAAAATTTATAAGGTCTCAAAGCCCGAGATTGAAACGTAAAGGTGCGCCGCTCGAAAAGTTGATCTATCTCGAATTTAAAAATTTTTATAATTAAAAAGTTTCATAATTAAATGAAGTCGAGCCTTTTCTTTGAAGTCACAGAATTTGAAGTTAGATTAAGAATGAAAAAAAAAAAAAAAAAGATTAACTTGAAGAAAATAACTCTTCCGCCCTTTCAGCAAATTGCAATTTGAAGTAAGAAAAGCCCTCTTGCCCCCACCAACCGCCGCATTATTTTTTCCAAAGAGTATTGTAAATTTTCAGGAATTGAAAATCAATAAAAAATAATTACCACGCTAGTTTATTTTCGAAGGGGCAATTACGACTACTTACGAGTAAAAAAAAACCTTATTTGCAAAGGAAAGCGATATTTTTTTTTTTTCCCCATGAAAAGTCATTAGCGAGAAAAGAAAAAAACAGGGGTTTCTTAAAATCGCTTTTAATTGAAATAAAGTAATCGAGCTTTTAAACGCTTTATAAATCATTAACCGCCGGTTATTCAGGGAAATTCTCAAATATAAAATCTCTCAAAGAAAAAAAAAAGGTATAAACAGTGAAATAGTGTATATAAGAGGGACGACATACCTCCAGGGTCGCAGGGATCGTCCTGCTGGTGGCCGAGGATCGTCGAGCCCGCCACCACCTTCTTCGCCTGATGGATCGCCTCCTCCGCCTCCTCCACCACCTCACGTTGACGCCACCGCTGCTCGGTGGTCCTGCACCCGGTGCCGCTGCTCCTCCCGACGACCGACGACGGGCCCACCAAGGCCAGGCTGTCACACCGATGGTGGAGACCTTTTTTCTTTTTTTCTTCTTCTTCTTATCTACCGCCACAAACTCCCAGCGTCATTTGTGGCTCTCTTTGGTCCAAGGTTTCTGTAAACAAAGTTCAGGAGTTAGGTATTGCGACGTATGGTTGCGTTGCACTTGTGATTTTATCAGCTGATTTTAAAGTATGTAGAACGCGTAATCTTCTTTTAGTGCAAAGATCTCATAAAAAGTGTATTGTACTATTTTTGCCTGGTCTTTTAAAACTTTTGAGAGTTATAATTTTAAGTGGCTGCAGAAATTTAGTAGACACCTTGGATGCCTCCCGAGATAAGATATCTCTCTAAACAAACGCGGGATTAACATTTAAACCACTGACTTTTGACATCATTAGCAATGAATAGACGCCAAAGTAATTTCGTTAATTACAAGGGAACTCGTTCCACCCGCGTAATAATTGAGGATGCGTTAGATATACAGATTTAAAAATATTAACACCCGAGTTATTTTGTTCGAATACAATGGATGTGAAAATTCATCAATCGAGGGGCCTAAAACGACGACGGGATCGTAAAAGCTAAACTCCGGGGGCAATTCGGGGGTGCATTATACACCGTCTGGCTGCAACAAGTTGACCGCGAAAACCGGGGCGAAAGAGAGGGCGAGAGTTTGCATGGATTTTCGTGGCGCATCCCCGCTAAGCTTTAAAAAAAAAAGGGGGGGGGGACATTCCAACGATTTAACTCCTAATTTCGTTGACGCCCGGAATATAATTTAATTTGGGATGAGCGAGGTGAAAACAGACGCGTGGGTGGCGACGATACACACGGGGAGGGTTTTTATTGAATAATTGAGCCGTTGCGTGCAGTTTTTCGTGTCGATCGAGTTTAAAGTTTCACCGGCGGCGGTGGTGGTGGTGGCTTTATTTTCGGGAGTTCGTTCTACGAATATCGGGTTGCCTTTATTAGCGGTTTTATTCGCGTGTTTCGTCAACTATTCATCGGTGACCTCGATAGAGATGGATTTTTTTCGTACAAAGGCTTTTTGGAATGGTTTTCTATTTTTTTTTTTTTTTTTGGAGTTTCGATGATGTTGTTGAGTTATGTCTGGGATTGCTTTGGTAGGATGTGATAAATTATACTGGACTTGGCAAAAAAATTTTAATATTGATAAAAATTTGTTGATTGAAAAAATGCTTCTTGTGATCTATACAGTTAAAGCTGTGTGCCTTCCTGAACCTACTTAAATTTTATTTAATCAATTGAACTGCATTGTTAAGGGTAGTAAAAATATTCAATTGCTGTGTAATTTAAATAATATTAGTATAAGTATAATTAATAATTTTGTAATAAAAATAAAAATAATCATTATTATTGTTATTGTTATTTACATTATTGTTGTTCACTCTAGATGCTGTAAGTATATTAAGTTTCTTTATTTTTATTTCATCTATAGGCTTTAATATTTTGTTTCATTTATAGAAATCAACGCAAATCTGATTCTGTAATAGTTAAATAAGTCGACGGTCCCAGCAAAGAAAAACCTTAGCCGAAGATTTGGAGATTTCAAATGACCAATGAGGAGCTGAAATGATTTAAAAAACCGAAAATAATAAAAAAATCTTATCTTTTGAGTAATAATTTATCAAGAGTCTTGATTTTTTTTAAATTTTGTACTCATTAAAGCTCCTAATTGGTCATTTGAAATCTCCAAATTTTTGGCTAAGTTTTTTCTTCGCTGGGATCGTCGAAGTACAAAAGTGGATTTCGAACTTGGACGACCCATTTACATAATTCCATAATTGTATAAGCAAAAAATTTTGTGTAAACATATTTTGATTAAAAATTTTGTCAAGTAAAATTGAAAAAAAAAAAAAATTTATCTCAAGTGTATTTTTTCATTTACTGGTCATGAAATATCGATAGATCCACCGTTCCAGCTGTTAAAAAAACCCCTAAAAAAAAAAAAAAAAAAATTCAATTGAACATCATAACTATCGATCTAGTCAGCTCCAAAAAGGTCGCACTGAAATTCCAAGTCGCAGCTTGCAACAAAGCGCCGAGAGAACACCTAAAAAAGAAAAGCCCTCCGAGTGCGGGTGGGTCCTCGGCCCCACCCCTCAGGAGCACTACTCGAAATGAAACATAGCATCGGTGTAAGAAGAGAGAGCGCGCGCGTCCTCCCCTCCTCTCCCTCCCTCCTCGAGGGTAGGTAGGGGTGGAAGCAGCTGTCCGCGTCCTTCCTCCTCCTCCCTCTTGTATGGGGGGGCGAGGAGAGGAGTAGGAGGGCGAAAAAATCGAGGTAGGGAGCAGCTCGCCTAATATGCAACAGGAGAAAAAGAATCGGCCCGATCAATAGGTGGCGAGCGCCGCGTCCTTCTCCTCCTCCTCCTACTGCGTGCGCCGCCCCCCCACCTGCGTCCTCCTCGTCGTCGTGGATCCTTCCCGGCCGACTTTTATACTCTCGGTGCGCTTTACGACCAAGATTTTTGGTTTCTTCGATGTATTCATTGTACTACACCATCGATCTGGTGCTGTTTTACCCGGTAATTAAAAAAGAGACGGAAAAAATATGTGTGTCAGGAAGGCTTCGAAAAGAGTGCTAATAACAATTAACTCTTCGCGATTATAGATTCGCGTGCAGATAGCGTGAAATAGGAAATGTGTTAATGTTTCAAACGCATTAGCACTTAATTGTGCGCGTCGCCGCTGCCGAGTTTATGAATTCTCGATCTCTGCCAACTATCCGAATTTCGGCTAATAATTCAAGTGCCGCGTTGCAAGTGCACTGAGAGAAGGATTTGGTTCACGCAACCAAATTTGGTTGTGTGAACCAAGATTTGGTTATTTTTAGTTTCTCCCAAGCTATGGTTCGTGCGACCAATGATTTGGTTACAGGAACCAAATGTATAGATCACAGTCATGTCAAACAGTTCGCTGTTATAACCTCAAAAATTTTTTTGCAGTAATTCAGAAAATTACGAACTCACGAAAAATTTATTAAAATGATCGGTGCTATATTAGATTGAAAACGATTAGTAATTGATTTAACTTCGTAGAGAAAAATAATTTTGTTGTCAAGAGAAAACTCATATTTAAATAAACTTAATTAATTTTTCGAAATTTACTGCTGAAATTTGAAATTAAAATATATTCTTATACATTTAACAAGAATAAAAGTAACTGATTTAAGCAAATTATTACAACAATAAACAATAAAATAATACAATAATAAATAAAATTTGTTTTTAAAATAAAAAATAAAAGCTCGATTTTTACGCCTGGAGTGTGGACCCAACATTTGGTTCCCACAACCAAATTATCCGATTTCTTTTCAACCAAATATATTTGGTTCCTTGAACCAAATCCTTCTCTCAGTGTGGAATAAAGTAAATTAAAAAAAGGCTCCCTTTGAAATGCACAAAATTCAAGTGTCCTCTCTCGCGGGTCAATGGGCAAGTAATAATTATGACTTTCGTAATTGAATATTTCACCAAAGTGGTATAGTATTACACGGCGCGACTATTTATAAAATCCCGGGTGATGGCTACTTGAGACACTTGTGCACCTAATTTTACTAATTAATTCAACCTTATAAAATGAAAACGATACACCTAAATTTTACTTTCCTCCTAATTAGACGCGCTCGATTCTTGAAAATTTTCGTTGGCTGCGGCTTTAAAACTTTTCCCCAATTGGCTTTGTTTTTCGCGATCCTTAATATTTAAAGCTGCATGTAACCGGCACTGTATCTTCATAAATAAACCCCTCCGGGGTAAGTGGTACACACTGTCATTACCCTTTTTCGTGTAATTATAATTCATTCATTCGCGTGAGTAATGCCCTCGGGAGATAATAACCAAAAAAATAAAATTAATCGTTGAAGACAAATTTTTCCCAATTAGTTTCTTGAAATCGAGCGAGCGTGATTAATAAGCGACTCATCGTCGGCTAACCAGATGCTAATTTCGAATTTTGAGCCAGTCGCGCGTCTGCGTTTCACAGTTTCCCCAACTATCTGCAGCTACGAGGAAACAAGTTTTCAGTTCGGTCGGTACCACGTGACTATGATACACACACACACACACACGAGTTTAAGTTTGCCAGGTACGTTTGCTCGAAAGCGTAATGCGCAACAGGATTTCGCGTTGGTTTACCGATTGATCTTACAGCGGATGTGCGGCTGATGTAGTTTACATATGTGCGGAGAATTTCGAATTTTGATTTTCGAAGCCGTTCAATTACGGTTTATTCGGTGCAATACTAATTCACCTTGTAAATGAAAAAAAAAAAAGGGGGACACTAAAAGTGGCATCGTGATTACGACGATATAAAAGTGCCCCTCTTCCATACGACAAAAGTTGGGTATCCGTTTCAATAAATAATGACATGGCACTGCACGCCACACAGAAACAAAAGGCTCGCTTCTATGCAATAACCCTAATTTGTCCAGATCGATTTTCCACAATAAAAAAAAAAAAAAAAGGTAGAAGTAATCGATACTCCCCCGAGCTCGATAAAATCAAAACAATTCATCTTACATATTTATCATCACCCTGGTAAATCATGTATAATCGAAAATTCAATGATTATACACACCGCACCGCGCTGACGATAATCGAATTCCGGTCATATTATCAATTGATTCAAAGCTTATGTTAATTAGCTCGGCCGAATAATAGACGCATTGCTAAAATAACCCACATTAGCACAACCCCGCGCACCGCGCGCTGACATTTAGCTAGACCCAGATAATTTCCTGCACCCGGCGCGCTTGCAATCGATACGCGCGCGTCAAATTATAAGCGGCTCTGTTATTTTTCCAAAAAACTTTTGGATAGTCATGCCGGCAGTAGTCTACTTGTGGATTCATCTTTTTTTCAAAGCTTGAATTTTTTGCAAGTCAGTGTAGCCAAAACAGTGTTGCCAAAAGTGCATAATTTGAATCAAGATAACGCGACCGACGAAAAAAAGGCGGCTTACGTAAACCACAGCGGGCGAAAATTCTTTTTTCAAGCACTTCCGGTGGTTGTCGTTCGATGAAAACACATCAACAACACAAAACCTATCGCGATAGAAAAATTTTTGAAAAACAACTTTCAGGGTGGTAATTAATTAAAAAAAAGCTACCCAGCCCCTGGATTAATTCGCTTGATGTGTAAGACCATTTGCAAGATGAGTATAGAAAAAAGCTCCTAGTTAATATGATAATAAATTAGCTTTGGAATTTATATAAGCAAAAACTAATCCTCCTGCACCTGCTAGGAACAATTACATTAGCCGGGTATCGCGATTACGAAGTTTAATCATAATTCAAGCGCCGGGTGTCACGAGCCAAGACACGAGAGGTGCCAAGATGTCGATCTCTAGTGTGCGTCACGCCCGCGCGAAAACAGCCTGGCGCTAAATGCATTTGATCGCTCGCCATTGATAATTCGGTCACGCACCAACACCGCCCACCATATCTTCTCTGCTAGGCGCCGAAATCGATTTCGCCTGTCAATTTCCTTACGTTGTCGTCGTCATCCGGGACTATCTCTGTACCGGACGGATTTTTGGGGCTGATGCTTTTGATTGTGCGGCTATTACAGGCTGTTATTAATTAGCAAATATTTTGTAAAATATCGTACGGATTGTAAAGTGGTAGAAAATTTGGGTCCTTTGTCTGCTAGCGATAGTAATAAGTAATAAATTCTGTGAAAGACTCTTTTCTAAGACCAATAAATTTTTGGGGCAATATTTTTTTCTATAATATGCTCGATGATATGTCGACGGTCCCAGCAAAGAAAAACCTTAGCCCAAGCCTTAGCCAAAAATCTGCTATTTTCAAATAATCGTGAGAAACTGAAATAAATTAAAAAATCAGAAAAAATAAAGAATTTTAATAATTCAGCACTTAATAAATCAGATATTAATTTTTTAAAATTTTTTTACTTCATTTCAGTCTTTCAACAATAATTTTTAATTTGCAGATCTTCGACTAAGGTTTTTCTTCGCTGGGACCGTCGATGTGAACTATATTTTTTTTGTTGATATTTTTAAATTTTTAATTTGAAGTTATTTTGCTCATTAATGTTGGCATCACTTTAATTGCAGAAATTTTACAGTAAAAACTTGTTGGATACCGAACTTACAAAATTTAAGTTTCTTATTTGAATAGATCTCAAATGTAAAAAAAAAAAAAAAAGTTTGACAGTATAATCCATTTTTCTACAACCTAATATTATTCAAAGTATTGAAAAAGAGTTAATAGTCCAAAGCTTTGTCTATTTTTTCTCGTCCGAGAAGCAAAGATCATTTATGAATTACGAGCTTTTTGAATTAGGCTTTTGCTCTTATGACGTCATTTTCACTGGAGCAAAAACACTGTCAATGCAATTGGCTCTTGTGACGTATCACTGGAGTCAAAACAAACATAATACAAACTGCTCTTGTGACGTCATAAGTGCAAAAGCCCAATTGTAAGAAATACACAAACTTTGAGGAATCGAAAGAAAATTGAACTGTTTTGAAAAAAGAAATTAGGTCAAAATTCCTCAAAAAGAGCGCAACATAATTTGTGAATTGCTTTTTATTTATTCATTCATTTTTGTAAATTAGCTGCAGATTCAAACCAAGGACCTTCGACAATAACGTCACACGAGTTCTAAAAATAATAAAAGATCATCAGGATCAGGATGCGAAATAGCAGGGTTTTTTGAAACGCAGTCGTTTGTGAAATTTATCGGTCCTTCATTCCCAACCGGCACACACGCGTCTGAAGTGCGCGACGTTTACGCTGTCATTAGGATGATTGCTCTATTCGAAGCACGAGGAGCGAAGCGGGGATATGTTTTTTTTTTTTTTTTATATACTTTACCCACATTTCCTTCCTTCCTTTTTTTTTCAATCTTCTAGAAATGCACGCTGGCGGGAGCAAATCGATGAGAGTTTTCATTAAATTTTCCACTCACGGTCTAGGCGTGATAACGCGTGTGACTTTGACGCTGGAATTTAATGACTTTCGCGATGTTTTTAATGCCGCGAGTGGTCGAGGAAATTGAATTTTGCTTTTCAGATTGATGCAGATAAGTATTTTTTTTTTTTTTTTTTTCCTCGGTGGCTGTTAACGAAATCCTTTTTACGATGTGGGGTTAGGTGCGCCGGGTTTTGGTGAAATAATAACTCGAAGTTTAATATTTTTAGACTAGAAAATTTATTTGAACAAGCTCGATGCGAACAGCTCGCAGAGCAAAACTAGACTGTTGTTCTTGGCCTGCCGGCTCGTTACCGCAGGTCAAAAGGGCCCTGAAGTACTTAGTGAATCATCACACTGAAGTATTTCAGGTATAATTAAGGCATCGGGTGTTGGAGCCTTCGTTCGGCTCTGCAGGAATCGTACCTGCGTCAAAATAGAGCCTGAACGGAAAATTCCATCACTCGATCGCCACATACTCCCTTACCAGTGATAACGTTAAAGTAAAAAAATTATATGACATAATTACAAATTGGAGTATTAAAAAAAATAGTACATGATAATTTAATTGATATTAATTATAACAAATTACATATTAAAAAAATTTTTCAATGACATTCGGTCGTTTGCTTAAGAAAATTTGAGAAAGAAAATTTGTAAAAAAATAATCATACACATTTTATCGAAGATATTCGGTAGTCGATTCATTCGTTGTTTCAAAACATACAATTTCACAAAATACAATTTTGCATTCAATATGTCACTGAAACTTTTATTTAAAAAAAATCACAACACTGCACTACACTATGAAAAACCAGCCTGAAGACGATCGGCAAAGCGTACTCGCCTGCCAGATCGCGTTTTGAACCGCGATTCTTCAGCTGTGCCGGTCAGCTCGCGTGCGTTGTCATTTTCATCGTTGTTTGGAGTAGTGCTAACTGGTGGACAGTTGTCCTCGCTGCTGTTTTCGTTGTTGTTATTGTTGTTTGCCTGTGATAGTTGCTCATCGGTGTCGTTTAATACAAAAGCAGGCTTGAGTCTATCGATCGTGACTCTTGTATTCTTGCCACTTTTCAAAATAACGAAAGTTTTGTCGTTTCTTTCGATTACTTCGAAAGGGCCGTCATACGGGTTTTGCAGCGGTCTTTTTACAGTGTCGTTTCGTAAAAACACATGCGAACATGTTGCCAAATCTTTGAAAACGAATGGCTTTGTTGTACCGTGGCGAGTCGCTGCCACAGGCTTTAAATTCTCGATGGTTTTGCGAAGTCTTGCCACGAAATCTGTGTGAATTTGCGTTGCACTTGGTGCGAAAAATTCTCCAGGCAAGCGAATTGATTCTCCGTACGTGAGTTCAGCAGGTGTTGACTTCAGATCTTCTTTAAAAGCAGTTCGCATGCCCAACAGTACGATAGGAAGTACGTCGCTCCAAGATACTGTCTCGTGGCATTTTATTGATGCTTTTAATTGCCGATGAACTCGCTCAACCATACCATTTGCTTGAGCGTGAAAAGATGTTGTACGGAGATGAGTGATGCCAAGAAGTTTTCTGAGCTCGTTGAACAGGTCCGATTCGAACTGGCGTCCTTGGTCCGTCGTGACCTTGAGTGGAACACCAAATCGCGAGATCCAGTCCAAGAGTGCTCTCGCCACAGTCTCAGCAGTCATGTCGACCAGTGGTGTGGCCTCAATCCATCTTGTGTATCGGTCGATGCAGGTCAGGATGTACCGGAAATCTCGTGACGGTTCCAGCGGTCCGACCAAGTCGCAGTGAACGTGAAGAAATCTTTCGCTGACACCTTCAAATTCACCAAGAGGAGAGTGTACGTGCCTTGAAGTCTTTGCTCGCTGACACGGTAAACAAGTTCTGGCCCAAGATTTACAATCTTTCACAATGGACGGCCAAATGAACCTTTGCGTAATGAGTTTCTGAGTAGCTCGTACACCTGGATGAGATAAATTATGAAGATTATTGAATACTCTCCGTCGAAGAGATTTTGGCACAAAAGGTCGGATGTTTTTCGTCGAAACATCACAATAGATGCCTAATTGCGTCTCGGGCAATCGAACCATCTTCAATTGCAGGGAGTGGTCGTTGTTATTCAGCATCTGCACTAATTCTTCATCATTAGACTGTGCAGCTGCAATTTCTTCGGTGTTTACTGTCAAACTTACCTCACCGATTCTCGACAGGAGGTCGGCGACGACATTGTCTTTGCCTGCAATGTGCCTAATATCGGTCGTAAATTGTCCGATATAATCCAGGTGTCGGGTTGCTCGTGGTGTGCTTTTGTCCAGGCCTTGCTCGAATGCGTAAGTTAAAGCGGCATGATCGGTGAAGATAATAAAATATCTGCCCTCGACGGCCCACCTGAACTTTTTTACTGCTGCGTATGCACCGTACAATTCGCGATCGTATGCACTGTACTTACGCTGTGCTGGATTTAGCGCCTTGTTGAAGAATGCCAATGGTTGCCAAATTTTGTTGACAAACTGTTGCAACGTTCCACCAACAGCGAAATCCGAAGCATCGACGGTGATTGAAAGTAACGCGCCCGGGACAGGGTGAACCAGCAGCGTGGCGCTCGAGAGTGCGTTCTTTATTTCCTCGAATGCATTTTTGTCTTCGTCAGTCCACTCGATAGGCGTGCTGCCCTTCCTTTTACCTTTCAAAAGATCGTTGAGCGGTTGTTGCAGATGAGCGGCACGAGGGATGAATCTGCGATAAAAATTTATCGCACCGTTGAAACTGCGCAGGTCTTTCGCGGTCGCCGGAAGGGGGATCTTTTTGATCGCCTCTACACGCTCCTCGAGCGGGCGTATTCCCTCGGCGTTGACCTTGTAGCCAAGGTACTCCACTTCCGGTTGACCAAACACACACTTCGCGGGATTTATCACCACACCGTATTTGCTCAATCTTTCGAACAGGAGCCTTAAATGTTGCAAATGTTGCTCCGCGTTTTCACTCGCGACTAGATAATCATCCGTATAAGGGAATACAAAGTCAAGACCTTCAGTTATTTCATCGCTGAATGCCTGAAAGGTTTGACCCGCGCCCCGTAAACCAAACGGAGTGCGCAAAAACTCGAAGAGTCCGAACGGCGTAGTCACTGTTGTCTTGTGAATATCCTCCTCGGCGACGGGGATTTGATGATAAGCTCGGACTAAATCGATCTTCGAGAAAACACGTTTTCCGCTGAGGTTATGCGTGAAATCTTCGATGTGACGCATTGGATATCGGTTCGGTTTAGTGCGTTTATTAACGTGCCTGTAGTCTCCGACCGGGCGTATCCCGTTATCTTTCTTGAAGACAACGTGTATCGGGGAGGCCCACTGGCTGTTTTTTACGCGTCGCACTATTCCGAGTCGCTCCATTTCTTCAAATTCGGCTTTTACGATTTTCAGCCGATCTTCGGTTAAGCGACGAGGACGGCTGAACACTGGTGGTCCGGGTGTAGTTTCGATGTAGTGCCTTACGTTGTGTTTTACATCGTGGCCAATCTCAGCTACAGGGCGAACGATGTCCGGGAACTCAGCTAGCAGTCGATGGTAAGGTGAGTCGCCGTGGATTGCGCGTACTGTCGGGAAGTCGTCACCAACGGCATGTCCTGCAGCACATAGTTCGGTCGCGTTGTCGATCAGTCGATTATTGCGTGGATCAACAAGTAATCCGTAGTGGGCGAGAAAATCATAGCCAATAATCGGTTGTTCAACGTCTGCGATAATAAATCGCCAGGTGAACTGCCGTCGTAGGCCAAAATCGAGCATTATAAGTTCACTACCGTATGTACTTATCGGCGTACCGTTCGCCGCGAATAACGTGCACTTTGATTTTTCGCGTTGGCCACGGAACAACACTCGCGGAAAAACACACAACTCGGCACCTGTGTCCACCATAAAGGTCTTTTTCGAGTAATTGTCTTTCACATACAAACGGCGAACACTGGGGTCGTTTTTAATTGCCGCAATTAAAGACGCCCCAACTAGTTTTTTTTAAACTTGCACGGATCACGACACTTGGTAGCCTTTTCGGCATAATTTTCGTGGTACCAGCAGAGATCTGGGTTTCGAGGAGCTGATGGACTTCGCCCACGCGAACTGCCGCGCGATTGTGAACGGCCGCGGTACTTTTGCTGTTTCTCAAGACGACTGAGACGCGAAGTCACCTCGTCTAACTTCTTTAATACCGCCTGCAGCTCGCTGCCATCACTTTTGCTTACTGCAGCTATCTTGGCGGGTTCGTGTGCCACTGCTGCTATCCTCGGTCCACGGGCTGCATCGATTACATGGATCGAGTCCGCCGTTTCTGCAAGCTGCTCCAGCGACTTCTCTTTTATTGTCGCCAGGATCCGTTGGGTGTCCACTGGCAGTCGTTTTAGCCAGAAATTTCGGAGTAAGTCGTCCGTTACTGGCAGATCTTTGGCCAACGTTTTCATCTTGCGCAGCATCTGCACAGGAGTGTAGTCGCCCAGTTGCACGGGTTCGAGCAGTTTGCCTAACCGTGTCTCAGTCGAATCCGATGTCCTCTCAATTATTTTATTTTTCACCTCGGTATATTTTCCGTCATACACCGGGTCGTCGAGCACATCGTCCATCATGCTCGAGTACTTCTGGTCAAGCGCGCCAACCAGGTACGTGAACTTCGAAGCTTCCGAAGTAACACGCGACGACTTGAAATTCGCTTCAAGCCTCCTGAACCACCCCCTCGGATTTTCAGGCCAAAAGGGTGGTGCGCTCATTCCGATGCCATTTACACTCCCTTCGGCTGCAGCAGCCAAAGCTGCTGCGGCAGCCTTGATTGCGTCATCCGTGACTTGGGTAGTCCCAGAGCCGGATTCGTTGACGCTGACAATTCCGTCCTCGTTCACCATTTTTCACCAACAAAATCGCACAAATATATGCCCACAAACACAAAACACTAATCACGTCGGGGTCACCAATTTGTGGGGTTAGGTGCGCCGGGTTTTGGTGAAATAATAACTCGAAGTTTAATATTTTTAGACTAGAAAATTTATTTGAACAAGCTCGATGCGAACAGCTCGCAGAGCAAAACTAGACTGTTGTTCTTGGCCTGCCGGCTCGTTACCGCAGGTCAAAAGGGCCCTGAAGTACTTAGTGAATCATCACACTGAAGTATTTCAGGTATAATTAAGGCATCGGGTGTTGGAGCCTTCGTTCGGCTCTGCAGGAATCGTACCTGCGTCAAAATAGAGCCTGAACGGAAAATTCCATCACTCGATCGCCACAACGATCTCAAATTTGAGGTGAACAGTACCGATGGGAAGTATTTAAGCTCGTAGTGCATGTTTAAAAGAAAAGAAACAAACACGTCGGGGAAACAAGGATACGGCTGAGCGAGTAGATACCGCGGTGTAACTACTTTGAAACTGATGGTGGACAATAATTAAAAGTGGATGGACATTTAACAATGATTACTGTTATTTTAGCGCCAACTACTAATTTTCGTAGCGTATTGCCTTTTTTTTTATAACTGTACATTACGTTCCTTCGGCTGTAATGAAAACTTAAAATAACAAATTAAATAAAATCAGCCAGCGCCGTATTTCGTAAAAAGGCTTAACGTGTCTTTCCTAACTTTTCGCATGATAAATACTAAACATTATTTTTTCTTTGAAAACCATTTTCTTCATTGTTACTTTACTCAAGGCTATTGAGAGTAAAACATTGCCTACTGTTAAAAACAATTAATTTGACTTTGAGTTTTTTACCACAAAAGTTGTAACCATTTTCATAAATAGCCCGATTTAATATTTTAAAAGAATGGTCATTAGCCTTAATTTCCCGCCTGCAAATAAAAATTTTTTTAAAAACATTTCTACTAAACTATTGGAACAACGTTGTAAAAATTAATGAGCTACAATATGTAACAAGTGGAAAAAATGAATTTTCCAAGAGATGCGAAATTTTTCGACAACCATTTCTTTTACTAACACTGGAAATTTTGAATGTTAGTAATCGTCGTCTACCTCGGCGAAAATTAAAATACTTTCCTCTTTGAATTTTCAATTTTCCAACCCAGTAATTTCCGCTTAAGAAAAAAGAAAAAATTCGCGAGACCTCGAAGCGCCTTTGAAATGTATTAATCAAGTCGGACCCCCCGTCGGGGGACAAAACGATAGTATCCGTGTAACAAATCGGTGCACCTGAATTCCAGCGCACCCACGGCTCCCCGAAAAGCTCCCTCTCCGCGAAGTGAATTAGCGCGCACGCACGCAGGCGCTCCAGATTCAGGTACGGGGGAGGCACGCGACGACTACGACGGCTACGACGACGACGAACCCTACTCCTCCGCGGCTCGAGGAAGGAAAAAATCGTTAGTCAGCCGCCCCCACCCCCCGCGCCGGGTCACTTACCGCCCGGCAGTCGCTGTGCGTGCCAGATGCTTTTATTACCGCCGGCTTTTTCTTTAAAGTACTCGCGGGGTCCGAAAATTTTTTTCGAGCTTACGGGTCAGTCTTTTGAACTAGCGATGCGACGTAGCCGATGAACTTTTGAAATAAAAGTTTGAAAAAGTTGGTTTTTCGAAAATTTACGAACCTGCTAACAAGCTTTGGAAATCTGTGCAAATAGCCGTAATAAAAATAAGGAAATTCTAAAAGTTTAAAAATTTCAAAAATAATGGAAGAATGCTGGATAAAAACCATTATGTACCTTGTGCGAAAAGTGACGATTCACTTTTAATGAGTGAACCTTAGAGAGAAAAAGAAAAAAAAAATTCTTTTCACAAGGGTAATACAAGTAACAATGACGGCACGTGACGGCTTCATTGTTTACAGCAGCTTGAAAAAAAAATTTTCGAGCCGGTCGCAGTAAAAAAGTTACGCAACTTGCGTATCATCGTCGGCTGGCGTTAACGGCGCTTCAAGTAGTTCGAGGTCGGTCAGTGGCTCGACAAACCACCCAATTCGAAAAAAAAGCTCTCGTGATCGTCAGTAAAATTTGGGCAATCTCGGGGTGCTCAAAGAAACAAAAAGGAAGCTCGGCCCGGGCGCGGGTCCCGGAAGGGCGGCTAAAAGGCCAAAGACGACGACGAAAATAAAAAGCGGGTGCCGGGCTGGGCGGGGGGTAAAATAAAAACAAAGGGCCGTGAGTGCCTTGGAATAACGAGCCGGCGGGGGGGTGGCGTCCGACCTCCTCCTCCTCCTCCGCCTCTCCGCTCTCACCTGGGCCGCCGGGGGAAGAAAGGGGGAGCGAGCCTGCGGGATTCGGTTACTTCCCCGCCGTCCGCCCGGCCGCTTTTTTCCCAAGCTTCTTCTTCTTCTTCTTCTTTTTAACGAAGGATCCGCTCAATACCTCGGCTGTCATAACCCACCCAGCCCCCCGTCGGCGTTTTTAACGTTCGACGTTATTCCCTTTGGAGCCCCGGCCCGGAGTTTCCTCTCTCCCTCCCTCTCTCGTTACTTTGTTTTACAGCGCTCCTGCTTTTACGATTGCCGTGCCGGGTAGAGCTTTTCCTCCCTTTTTTTCTTTTTCAGGGAGCTGTTTGTTTGCCGGCCGCTGTTTCCTTTTTACCGCTGAAAATTCTTTCCAATTCGGGGGGAGCAATCGATTCGGAGAGATCAACGACCACTCGCGATTCTTCTTCTCTTTTTTTTTTAAGCGCTAAATTGCGAAAAAATTCTTCGTTTTCGCTGATAACGAGCCCCCCGCTCAATAAACAAATAAATTTCGCACGAGACTGCAGCCGCAAGAGTCGTTGAACTCGGGAGAGTTTACATTGAGTTTGGTAAGACTCTCCCCACTTATCGGTATCTCTCGACGCAAGCTCGTTTGTGTAAATTAATACGTCGATAATATTTATATTAAATTCCGTACTATCGTCCTACGAAATAAAAAAATAAATAAAGTGTACGTCGATAAAAGTGTCGTTCACCCATTGAACAAATCTAGACATTGAAATCTCGGAGGAAGTGCACAGTTCAACAACAAACAGCGATTAGCAAGCGTAAGACTGGAGGAAAAATTCCTTGAAAAGAGCGCTCTTACTTTTTCGAAAAGGCCCTTAAATTAAAAAGACCAGACTGGCAAGTCGAGTAGTATTATACGGTGGAGGGAATCGATACTCGGCACGAGGAATACGCAGCCGAGAATACATCTCCTAAAACTAAGTCACGGAGGCAAAGCTGCTCGCCTAGTTCGTCCTCCCCCCCTCCCACCGAAGCAACAGTTCGTTTTCCTCCTTCCCCTCCCACCCACTCTCCAGCCACTCTTCCTTTCTACATCCTCCGCCGATGTTACTCTTTTGTCGATCCTCACCGACGATAAGACCCCGCGTAAGCTCGTCAGAGATGCATTCTCTCCGTAGTAGTGGCGGTTGTAACATAGATTTTTTTTTTTTTTTCAACGCCGTCACCGGACCCCGTCAAAGCGAGCCAAAGGGTAATTACTTAGTAGGACGTGGACCAAGTTTTTCCACCCCGCACGTAGAGATAATGCGTCTTTCCTGTGCGCGCGGGATTTTACTTCCTAATCATGTTTGCGCCCTCGTCTATCTTTCTTTTTTTTTTTTTACAAAAAAGAGATGAAAGGAGAAAAAATTGTAATGAATAAGAAAAAAAATGAAACTGTAAATTTGCCGTGAATATTATTGTTTTTTTATTTTTAATAACTGAAGGCGTTCAGGGTGATTAAAGTAACGGTCAGTTTACGCTCGAGTTTACGCAGGGAGTCGGAGTCGAATCGAGAACCCTCAAGCTTTGCTGTAGAGAGCTTTTCCAAACCGGAATAGTCTATGCAAGCTCTGGCAGTTTTCGTTGCTCGCAGACTTCAGAAATTAAAAGACGAATGAAAAATAACAGTAGAAGTTTAAATAGAAAAAAAAAATTGACGCAATCACCACAAAACAACTGTTTTATATAATTTACGTCAAAATGTTAAAGTCAACATCGTCGTGCAGAGGTTTCAATCGAATGCAAGCTCGATTTTTGAGAGATTATTATAATTATGTTTAGTGGATAAATTATCAGTCGTAATACCCCTAGTACTTCAAAATTGTCGATAATTTTCCGACTGTGTTTTGCTGTGCAAAAAAACTAGAGGAAAATTATCTAAAATTTCGAACCACGAGGGGTATTTGGATGGATTATTTTCGCCAGCTGAGTTTCAACTCATATAGAAATGCTGTATTTTACATTTTAGCGGTTATAGTTCTATTACTAATTGTACACTATGAATATACCTATAAATACTCATATATAAGTATACACCGCAGTGACTCGGGTCCAACCCACAAAGCTGAATCGAGTAAGTCTAACAATTCGAGTTGCTATGCGATTCGAAACGTTCGAATTGGAAATAACCGAAAAATTATCGAAATAATTTAACCCTAATACCTCCGTCAAATGTCTAATACGGCGTTTCTATTGGTTGAAATTCATCTCGGGAAAATAATCAGTTTAAAAGAATAAACTTAAAATTTTCCACATCAGTAAGAAAATTATTAATTTTTGTTTGTTTGTTTTTTTTTAATATTTAGTTTTGTTAGTGATTTTAACCCAGGTAGAACTTTTTTATATGATTTTTATAAAATTTTTATGAAATAGTTTTTATATAATTTTTGCACAGAAATGATTCTATAAAAATTTTACAAAAACTTGATAAAAAACTTTTTTTGTATAATAGTTGCTTTGTAATTTTTTTTTTTTTTTTAATTACAATGTTTTAAACAAAATTTTACGCCGATTTCACCTGTGACATTCACGTAAACTATACTTCGAGGTAGTTGAGACGAGCAACTTCTGAAAAGAAGTTAAGTTTTTTATTAGTTCAACTTTCACTGATTAGATCTTTTACATTAAATTTTATCTACAAGAAATGGGAAATTGAAAATTTTTAAGCTATTTACTATACTTCCACAAATTTAAAGTTTTTTTTTTTTTACTTTTTTTTAAATTTAGGGATTTTCTTACGTCACTGTAGTCCTGCTGCATCGTAAATCGTACTCTAGCGAAAAATATGTGATAGACCTGAAATAAAAACATTAAAAAACCACAAAGTATCTTTTGTTGCAATGATGACGAAAATTTTTCCAATAATAAAGAGACTTATCTGATACGAAGAATAAAAACTCCCACAACCAACTTTGGAAATATTGACACAGAATTGGCACTAGAACCTCGACTAGAACATACATACATCTAATTTTTAAACGAAAAAATGCAAAGCTTCACTTTATTAAATTATTTTTGTCACTTTTTCAAATTTAGCAAAGGGGTTACATTAAATTTAAAAAATTTTTTTCGTTAAAAAAGTAACCTGTAACGCTGTTTAAAAATGGCAGTGCGATGCGATGTGAGTTTCACCAAAACAAAATCATATGTGCGCTAATTCATAGTAAACAAATTTTTTTGGCTGTTTAGGCCAGTTTAGGCTGAAAGGTTAATAATCAAAACTTTTTAATTTAATTATAAGTTCAAAAAAAAAAAAAAGTGATCGAACAGTAAAATGTTCTTGAAATTTGTATCTGCTGTTACACATAAACGATAGAAATAATGAGGACAGTACTCGTATTTCTTACAACAATATTTAAAACATTGGTTATGATCACGAAACATGAAATCTCGTTTTTTCATCAGATAAGTCTTTTTATTATTGGAAAAATTTTCGTCATCATTGCAACAAAAGATACTTTGTGGTTTTTTAATGTTTTTATTTCAGGACTATCACATATTTTTCGCTGGAGTACGATTTACGATGCAGCAGGACGACATTGACGTAAGAAAATCCCTAAATTTAAAAAAAAGTAAAAAAAAAAACTTCAAATTTGTGGAAGTATAGTAAATAGCTTAAAAATTTTCAATTTCCCATCTCTTGTGGATAAAATTTAATGTAAACGATCTGATCAGTGAAAGTTGAACTATTAAATAAACTTAACTTCTGCGTTTTTCAGAATTTGCTCGTCTCAACTACCTCGAAGTATAGTTTACATGAATGTCACAGGTGAAATCGGCGTAAAATTTTGTTTAAAACATTGTAATTAAAAAAAAAAAAAAAATTACAAAGCAACTATTATACAAAAAAAGTTTTTTATCAAGTTTTTGTAAAATTTTTATAGAATCATTTCTGTGCAAAAATTATATAAAAACTATTTCATAAAAATTTTATAAAAATCATATAAAAAAGTTCTACCTGGGAATGAATAGTCCGCGGTGATATATTTAATTAGATTTTCAAGGATGCTCAAACCAAGAGTTTCTGGCTGTGAACTAGATCACTTTACCAGCAATGCCAAACATCGTTTTAAACGGTTGAAATACTTAAACTGTCAACTTAGAATAATTTAAAAATCTAAAAATAATAAGAGAGGACACAAAATATTACATTAATTGTAAAATTAATCGTACTACATTGATGGAGACTATCCTCCAGAGTGACGAATTTCGGGTATTTGAGTTTCGAGACTGTAAACACACAACGCTGAGTGAATTAACCCGACGTCTTTCGACCAACAAACCTCAGAGCACTCGTGTAAATTAATACTAAAATTTGATACCCTTAATGAATATCTCGCAATAATCCCTCTGATTGCCCGTCCCAGCCAACCGAAAAACCACTAAACATCACAATAATCATCGGAATCAAACAAAAACATCATCGCGATAAAATCCGTCAGTATAAAAAAAAGTCAGCCGGCTGCATCCCGCGCACCGAAAATTGCATTTATCCCGAAATCGAAATATCAATCGGGTAAACACGGGTAATTTCCACCGTCCAGCGAAATATCAACGGGTTTGAAATTTTGAAAGGCAAACGTCCGAGCCTGTAATCCATTAGCAACGGGGGGGTACGAGGCTACCGAGCATTTCATTAATTTTTAACCCCCGGCTAATTAAATATTTCTGGACGATGCGATCGTCACGTCCAGAAATTACCTGCGAGCGGGACACAATACGCGCTACCCGGATTACCCGAGGCGCTGCGAATCCGGTTGTATTTCCCGCTTTTTCGAATGTTATTGTTGCTACACCAAAGATATTTTCTATTGTTGCTTTTTGGGCGCTGCTTCGGCCAATCCCCCCGGGGGAATTTAGATGTATCTTCGTTTTGTTTATTCGGGATGGTTTAATAGTGCTGCGATTAAATTTGTGGCCGGATAATCTGTACCGGATTATCGTTTTATATATTTCATTTGGATTTTTAAGCAACCCAAGAATTAAACGTTGGGATTTTTTTTAAATGTCTATTGAGTACTCAATAGTTTTAAATCTCATGTTGTATTAAATTAAAACAATATATTTTAATGGATTATTTAAGTATGTATTTCCTTCATTCAATTTCATGTATTTATATATTATGCAAATAAGCACAAATTTTTCAAAGCATTATTTTAGTTTTGATCTTTCAATTATTGTTTAGTTAAATAAACAATTTTTGGAAGTATTACTCAAAAACAGGTTTGTACAGCTAAGGGTTAAATTAATAATAATGATTTTATATTGTATGTATGACACATTGATTTGTTTGTACATTTTGGGGAAATTCAATTTAAAGGAGAATTTATATCTTCTCCATATCAGTTGTAACATGTAAAATTAATTATAATTGATGTGCCGTTGATTTATTTCAATCGCATTTACGAAGTAATCACATTAATTTATTAATGTAATACGCAATCGTTCTCTCATTACGAGCTCTCCTTCAGCCGACACCCGAAATTCTCGAAAAAAGAAATAAATTAATTAAAATTCAGCACCGTCGGCTCGAACACTCGGCGGCGCTCAAACAATCATCCAATTCTCGCGCCCTCGAGTTAAAAAATTCTTCAAACGAAAGAAAAAATCTCGACTTTTTAATCACCCGCGACAGCCAGGAAAAAACAGGCTCTCCGCCGATATAATATTCGCCCCCACTCAGACGGAGCCGGCGGTTGGCGTCAAAAATGCCTTTTGTGGAACGAAATCGAAAGTAAATTAGTCCGACGCTCTTAACCGAAAACACCTCTCTCTCTCTCTTGAATTTTAGATTTTCGGTCTGAATCACTGCCTCGGTATATGACATCATCATCCATATACTAAGTTTTTCCGTGAATTTTTCTCGGTAATTTTTCAGGAGCACGCGATGACTGAAAAAAACATCAAAGAGTAGTGAATCACGTAGCGCTGGCTGTAAGTACGATTGAAAGAAGCCCCGCAGTTAAAATATTGCAGCCGAATTTGAAAGCGTGCACGCTTCTTTTTTTTTTTTATTTCTCATTTCGTGCCTGTCGGCGCACCGAAATCATCATCATCATCATCATCGTGTGCCGCCGGCGGCCCCCGTCGTCTTGGTTACACTCCCGCGCTCGAGAATGAAAAGAGCCCAGACGAGTTCTCGAATTTTTTTTCAGGGTTCAGCCACCCGCCGCCCCCGCGAATATTCAAAAATTCTGACCGAGGCGCGCGACATCTCGCACCCCCTCGAATTAATCCTCCCGAAAAAAGAATGCAGCTCCCATCGAGACGGCAAAGATAGAACTCCCCCCCCTCCTCCTCTCTTTTTTTTTCAAGCACACACATGTCCCCCCCCCCCCTCCCTGCATGCATCTTGGCGCGTTTTTCGAGCGTTTCATAATTGAGCCCCCGCACCCTCGCTGCTGCTGCGAAAAAAAAACCGGGTGCAGCCCCGGATCGATACCTTTTTTCCTCCTTCTCTTTTTTTTTTCGGGGGGGTGCCGCTGCACTTTCAAAGGTGTTGTTGTGCAGTATGCACCAGACGGGGCGCCCAGGGGGGAGCGAGTAACGATCTGCAGTTTTTCGCTGGGAATTTTGAGTTTGGTTTTTCGAGTGTGCGGTTTTAAAAATCGTTTGCTTAAATTAACTTCAGCGGGTGGTCGATGCCCTAATTGAAAAAAAAAAAAAAAATTTCTCTCTCTTTTTTTACGATAGTTTTAAGTTGGCTGCGAGTACTAATTAAGGTAGTGAAGTACCAGATGATAAGATAACGAAAATCGACAGGCTAATGAAAAATTCACCCCCGGGCACGAGCACGAGAAATATTTTTCTGCTCCTCGTTCTCTACCCTTAACCAGTTCGTTCAGACAAGTTTCAAACAATTTTTTAAAATAAAAATTAGAATACTTGAACTACATGTTTTTAAAAAAAAAACTCCCCCCACAGCGTCCGTCAATTAGTCGACTTTCCAAATTCCAGCCCAATGATTGCAAAAGGGGGGAAGGCCCGCCCTTCAAAAATCATAAGCGCGCCCCTGTAACACAAAAAAAGCTTCCCAAATTGAAAAAAAAACCTTCTCTCCCACGGAGTCATTAATCTCCACTGATTACAAAATTTCTCACACCGACGCGTGGCGCCTTTCTACCACCCCCGTTGAAAAGCACCCGAACTTTGTTCTAATTTACACGCAGTCTCGGGTAAAAAAAAGAAGCAGGGGGGTAGCTGTAGGCAGGTATAAAATATCAGCGAGCGGCTTAAAAACTCCGACGCGATGGCTTCTCCCGGAATTCAATAATCTCGTTTCGTACACCCCCGGCCGCGAGCTCGCGTACGTGTTTTATAAGCTCCTTCTCTCTCTTTTTTTCCACCCCACATCTTCCCCCGCCCCCGTCTTCTTCTTTTTTTTGCGCGCCCTCTCTTTATTAACGGCGCGGTTTTAATGGAAAGGCACCGGGGCTAAAGGATAAAATTAATTATCACGTGTGTGTCTTGGGGGGGTTGAAAAAATAAAAAAGAGGTCGCATCGCCCGTAGCTCCCTCTATCTTCGATAATTACGTTAGATTAATACTCTTATCGGTGGCTGTAAGGAAATTTCTTTTCTTATTTTAGTTTTTGTAGAGGATTGAAATTTAATTTAGGAGATCGAGCTTTTTGCCCCGCGTATTTTGTTTATAAGGGCTGAACTTTATTTTAATGCCCGACCGCCCACCCCGGGTTATCATAATGGGGCATTTTTCAGCGGTATCGGAAAAATTAAGGGTTTAATTTTCTTTGGAAAAAGTTTTGCGCCCCCCCGAGAGTTATGCGAGTTTTGCTGCCTGGATTATTTTCAAATTGAGGCGGAGGAAAAGTTTTTTTTTCTATTTTATCGTTTGAAAGTTTTTAAAAAATGGTGGGAAGATGGTGTTTAATTTCAGTCATCAGAGAGCATACAAAGAGTGTACAATATTGATTCAACTGTCTCGAGAAAAAAAATAACTACGTTTAGTAAGAAGAAAAAATCAAGAGAAAAACGGTTCTCTTACTTATAAACAAGCTAAATTAACTTGGTCGGAAACCTTAAAAAAAAATTTCATTATCCTTGTTTTTAAAAGAAAAATAAATTTCCCGTCGATTTTCGAGGTGAAATGATTTCCATGGTAACAATGAGAAAAAAAGGTTGGCTAAATTATAAAAGATAATTCACCGATTTATTTGGTGCTTTTGAAAAACGTGGTCGATTACATTGCACATCGTTACAAAAGTTACGGCAATTCTTTTGTTTGGCTTATCTAAACTTCTTTGTTCGATTCTCACTCTTTTTTTTTTTTTTTTTTGCGTGACGCGTATTATAAACCTGGATATAAAAGTTTACACGATCCGACTTCGAAAATCGAAAGTGGGTCGGACCGCAGAGCGCAAGTACAATCATATCTAAAAGTCCAGAGTTCGATTCCCTGTGTCAAATAAATATACTAGAAAAAAAATTAAAATTCTATTTGCGATAAATTATTTTTAAATAAATACAAATATCGACGGCCCGTGCGAAAATCAAACCTGAGAAAAGAATTTAAAAATCAGTTTAATTAAAAAAATTCGATTTATTAGGTATCAACTTAATAATATTCTCGAATTTTTCTAATTTTTTAATTTTTCCCAATTTTTTTATAGGTAATTTTAAATCAGCTGATTTTTTTTTTCGGGCCGTCGATATATAAAAAATCTTAAGCGTACCCCATTTTTTAATACTCAAAAACAATAATTTTTTTGTTACAACAATCAAACCTATCAATCTCAGGCGTACTAAAAACGGTAGAGAAAATACAGCCCCACTGTAATCAGCTGAAAACTTGGCGGGGGTAAAAGTCGCGATAAATTTGTGTAAACAAAAGCCGGTATCGCCCCTGCAACAGCCCTCTATCCGGTCAAACTGGGCCGAACAAGCGTATCTTCGGGTCCAAGTTGCGTCTCCGTATCGGCCGCTGCTTCAACTTTATTAAGACTCCCTCGGCAACAAAGCGGACGAACTTTCCCGAAAACCCGGCTGCGACGATCTAAAAACTTTCTAAGTAAGCCCGCGAGGCTCACTCGCCGGTGCACGTGCGTGCGGGTCTCGCGCTCGGCCACGTGATTTATTTGGGCTCGAGACGCGAGCTAAATCAGTGCCGGCGTTTAAAAAAGATTTCCGGCCGGTTGGTACTCGTGTAATACCGGTGGTAAGCCCGACTCCAACTGTGTCAAGCGCCGTAAGCAGTTTAACTTTTTAACTGCATTACACTCGTGTAACCCCCCCGGTTTGTATTAATATATTTTTTTGTCCAACTATTGACTGATCTAATTCCCGCTGTCGATAGCCGCTGAAAAAACCCGACCCAATTGAGAGAGAGAGAGAGAGCAACAAAGGTTACCGGGTAAACAATGCCGAAGCGTCGGGCGAGTGGATTTTTCGGATTTATTATAAATAAAACCCCGATTCAATGCCGGGACACTGTGTCACTTTTGAATGGGAAAATTTAGGTCGCGCTCTTTCAAATCCCCCGCGTTTCCTTCGCGAATCAAGCCTGCGTTTTAACGAATCGACATGTGCAACAAGCGCGGACGGACATCGATAGCCTACTTGTGGACACTTCTTCTTTTTTTTTTTTGTTTCGATTGTGGGACGCGCATGATTTTTCCTCTCGACGTTTTTTGAGTTTTGGTAACGAGCGGAGTAGAGTGCATCAATTATTTATAATTAGAACATTTTGAAAGTCGAGACTTTCAGTAATTAAAAATAAAAAGTATTCCAAAGAAGCCCAAGGCTAATTTTTACAACAAAAAAATGTGTCTTGTACGTCGAATTTTCCCCTAAATTTCCGCTGCTTTTAACGCGCGCGTATCGAAAAAAATGGGATGCTTTCACCCCAAACGTGCAATTTCGAGATTAGCGAGCATCGTTTTTTTTTTCTGGCTCGCCTAAAAAAGAGTGGTCATATCATAGCCGATTTCAATCTCGGCTATGATCAAAGCTAGACCAAAAAAAATATCTTGGCCCCGATTGGCCTCCGCAATAATGCACCGAAAAAAGAGGCTCGCGTTTTCGAGAATCACTTTGATCAGCGAGTTGGCTTCCATCATCATGATCATGATCATCATCATCATCAACAACATCAACATCATCGTTCGGTAGTAGTTTATTTTACACACGTCAAAAGCTTCCCGCGCCAAGTCTCGATTTACATATTAAAGTTATGCATCGAGCTTTACAAGATTATTCAGGAATTTTAATTGAATTTTTTTTTTTTTTTTTAAATATAGTTCCTACCCTGTCTTTCGATGTAAACTTTAAAACACGCAGGCAGTCCAATTTGGTTGAATGATTTTGTAAAACTTTTAACATAAACCTCGCCTGTTGTTACGTTATGCTGCCGTTTATTTTTTTAAATATTCATGCGGTGGTGAAAAATCGTCGCTCGTGTCAAAATCAAACGCACTTTACGGGTAAGGAGGTCGGCCCGAATTTCTCTGCTCTAACCTACTCGCGGCAAAAATGAGCTTTCTAAGTGGCCCGCCGCGACGACACACTCGGAAGCTGAGTTTTTTTTTTCCTGTAATTGTTATATCGACACTCTGCTCGGAGAAACTTTTTCATCGATTGGAATGAAAATACATCGTATTAGATCCACACAATGATCATTTTTTTTTTTTTTGTAAAGGAACGAGTTTATTTTTAAGTAGTTACCGAGAAACTCCACGGTCACGCTCGAGTCGACATTATTTTAAAAAGTTTTAGAATTATGAGATTTCAGTAGTAACTAACCTTGATTAGTCAGACCATGTATCAGATCTTTCGACGCAGCCGCGTTCATGAACGTCGGAGTTTTACAAGCATTATTTTCATAATACGCGCTTTTATCTGGAGAAGAAAAAAAAGGCTAAGAAGGTGTACGTCGTAAATCAAACTATTTTTATTTTTACGAAAAGTGTTTATCATTTTTACCCAGCTGGATCTAAACGATCCTCGTTGAAAAAAAAAGAGCTTTTCAGAAATAAATCAAAACGATAGCGCGTAAAAATAAGACGAAATTGTTATTGCAAACAAGCCGAGTATTTAATAGTCGTTCGAAAGGAGAGAGAAAAAAAAAAAAAAAAAAAAACAAGTTTTTCTCGCTCCAGGATTAAATAATTCAGAAGGAGATTAAGACGATGACTTATAAATATCGGTTACGATGAAATTAATGGCGACCGGTGTAAATATTGCTCATGGGTCGGTCGTCCCGAGTTCGCCGGGCGGTCTTGAGATGGCGTCAGCGTCGCGTAAGGAGGCCCCCGCGACATTGAACCGAGTGCACGACCGTCTCGTAACGACAATCATACCAACTCGAAATTCGGCTCATCGGCTCGAAAAAAAATCTCACCGATCGGAAAATGATCCCTAAGCAACTACCAGCCGGTTCTTAACCCATTCTCTACAAAAGCGGCATAAGTGGAAGAATAGTTGTTTGTAATCTGCCCTGTGTTTCCGAACGGTTTTCCATGTACTCTCGTTGCACTTTCCGTTTCCATTCTCACGTGCGCATAATGCACTTTAGCGAGCCGTCCGACGGGTCAAGGACACAATTTGCCAATCATTTTTTTCCCCTCTTCCTAACGGATTTTTATTTTTCGTTCGCTTCGGGGAGTGGTTGATAAAGTGTCCGTTTTGATTTTACTGGAGCGTGGGATGTGGGTTCACCAAATCATGGTAGTTTTCGGTTCTATCAGAGCGTACATATGAAAAATTACTCCCCAAAGCCACGCCCAATTACATCAAAAATTCTTCTTCCCTCCCTAACGAGTGGCACACAAATGAGCGGGAAAGAGAAGGAATTGCGTAAATAGGAAAGAAAGAAAAAAAAAAAAGGCGAGTAGATTCGACGCGGCCTAGAAATTTTGCGCGTGCAGTTTTTCGGTTTGATAGAGAGGGAAAGAGAGAGGCAGAGCCGATGCATAAAATAACCTTGGGAGCCTCCAACGGCGCGGCTAATTCAGCCGTAAATGATGATTTTCGGGGAATCGAGACCCAATTACCCCCGAGGTTTACCGTGGAAAAGCCTCCTCTTTTGTTCGAGCGATCTTTTTTTTCAGGGATTATAACGATGTGAAAATTCGATTCGGGCTCTTTTTTTTTTTTTTATTTAGAAAAAAGTAAGGTAATTATCACCCGATGACGTTGGCCGAAAAATTGTATTCTTTTTTTTTTACTTCAGCGCGCTTACGTAACCCGCGAAAATTCTTTTTTTCTCGATAACACTCGAATTTTTCGTCGAGCGTCACGTTCAAAGCACACCGAATTTTACGTAACTCGTAAATTAGTCAGAGCTTTCGGGTAAGTAGTTTACGCAGAGTCAAGCTTTAAAAGAAAAAATTTTAAATACCCGCAAGCCCGCGAAAGCGTCGCTCCCGAAAACCCGATTTTCCACGTTGGGAAACGCGTGCTCTCCTGGCGCGGATCCAGCTTTGGAGGAGGAGGAGGAGGAGAGAGACACACGCCGAGCGAGAGTGCGGCAGCGACAGGTTTCGACGCCACGTGGTCGAGCGCGTGTTCGTCCCGGAAAAGCTTCCCGGAAAATTACAAACCCGTGTCGAAAGCTCGAAAGCTCTTCGATTGATCGAGACGCGTTTTTGCTCGAGCCGCCGCGGGAGCTTCGCTCGATCGATGGATGACGCGCGCGGCGCGGCGGCGAGCTGCAAGACTGCGGCCAGCTTTTCTTCTCATGAGTTTGACACTTTTGTCCTTGCGCTCGCTCGCGGCTAATATTCGCGCGGCGCTTACGATATCGGGGGAATTCTTTTTTTTTTTTCTTTGCCAGACGGAGGTTCTCGGGTTCCGATTAAATTCGGCGCGGGAACGACGAAATCGCTGAGTTTTCAAAGTCTCGGCTTTCGGTATGTTGTCAAACAAATATTTAAAAGTCAGCTGTCTCGAATAATCACAAGTGTCGCGCTGCAGGAAGTAATAAGTGCAGGGCTACTCACAAACTCTCCGTGTCGCGCCGGTCCTCCTTCTTCTTGTTGGCCGCTGCTGCGTGTGCGAAAAATACAAATTCACCTCACCACAACTACAATAAAAAAGCACTCAACTCTCGTTGACGCACTGTTTATCGAAAAATCGTGTCTCCGCCTTCCACCAAATAAATAAAAAATCAAAAATAAATAAATATAAACGAAACGAAACGAAACCAAAAAAGCCTTTTTTGTTCACTTTTATCAATAATAAATATCACAGCTTTTATCCAAGAATAATGTGTATGGTCGTATCACTGAACTCCGATGCAATAAAAAAGCACAACACAAAATAAAATAAAACGAAATAAAAAAAAACTGATGATCGTAATCCACTATTCGTTCTTCTTCCTCCTCCTCCGGTCCTCGTTCTTCCTCAAGACAGAGAGAGAGAGAGTTCGTCTACCCTTAAAATTCGGGAAGGGGGGTGCTGCGGGTGGGGGGGTTGGTAAGCAGAGAAGCGGGGGAGCGGCTGCTTCTCTCTCTCGCGCGCTGTTTCGAAGCACCTCGGCTCGTTGCGTTTGCTTGCGCTGCGCTCCCGTAACTGCATCCGTGTCGCCGACTGAGCAGCCAGCAGCCACGGCCGAGGAACAGCAGCGCCGCCACTCTCGGTGCCCCCCACCACCGACCGCCACCTACCCACCGGCTAGCAAATTCGTCGTCGTCTCGAAAGCCTGCACCGAGCGTCTTCACGAATTACTTACCGCGGAGGGGAGGGGGGAAGTGCAAGTGCAGCGGAAGGCACGTGGGCTGTGGGCGAGCTTTTTTCGGGCTTGCGATTTTGGATAAGGGTCTTGAGCTTGCGTAACCGAAAATTAGGTCGAACTGATCGAATCGGATTAGTTTTTTTTCTTCGGCTTTGTGGAACTTTTATACATATTTCTAAATCACTTTACTTTATTTGAAAAAAAAAAGATTCGCGAGAAGAGCAAGTGTGAAAAAATCCTTGCGCAACAGTGTCGCGCGGACAATCGGTCAGCTGCATCCCGCACAACGGAGTGCTCTCGTACGCACACGACGCGCATACCTTACACCGAGGAGGAAGCTATATCATCGCTCTCGCAATCCAGCGCGGCGCTTATCGCTCCCCCGCGAATTATTATTATTTTTTTTTTGGACTTTCAGAAAATTTTTTCAAAGTGCATCTTGAAAAATTCCAAAGAGGTTACGCGTTACGGGTGTTTACAGTAAACATCGCTGTGAAATAAGCAGGTTTATCTATTGAGCAATTATCCCGCATTAGAGAAAACAGCTCGTCGAAAGGTGTTGCTGTACACACGGCTTTGCATGCCCGTCAAGGTCTGACTGATACATCGTGGATTGTGCGTGGAAAATAATTTTCATCCTTTTTTTTTTTTTTAATCGCTAAAATCGAACGCAGCGCGGAGGATCATGAGCGAAAGCGTTTTGCGCGGGCATTGTTCACGACCATGACACTATTAGTGGCTCGGATGCATTCTCAAAACTTCGTTTTTCATAATCCGAATTGTCTATATCTGAGACTCGCGAGTGGTTGTCGTTGACCTCACGTTAACTCTTAGTGTAGTATTTTAATAAGAAACAATATTTTTATTGGATTGGAGAAAAGAGTGCGTGCTACCTTCAAAAAATACTGTTTATTCGATCGATTTTCAATTACATGCATGGAACCAAAATATTATGAAAAATTTTCAAACTGAGGTTACCCGCTGGTAAACACGCTGTTGTGATTTCTTCCATTTCGAGTCGTCCGTATTGTGCTCAGTGTTTACTTAGTCGTTGCTTGGGAGAGTGTACATTTACTTACAAGTGAAAACTACCGAGCATTTTAATCAAACTTTAACGGTAAGCTTAAACTCTTCTTCTTCTCTTCTTAAACTTAATCAGCAATTTTAACCTTAATTTTTTTTAAACGAGGTTTTTCAAAATTATTGCAGCCATGAGCGATCTGTTCGCGGAACTCAAGGACGACATGTTCGTCCTCGAGACTCCGTCTTTCACCCTGCCGTTCTTGTTCGAAAAGCCGCCCCAGGAGTCGATCAGAACCTTCACCGATAAACTGGGCGAGGCCCTGGGTGAACCAAGAGAGGAGACTACCAGCGCACCGGTGGAAAAGTTCTTATCAAAGATCGGCGAGAGTCTCGTCCAGGAGTTCGCCCTGAGGGAGATCGTGGCTGACCAGACCAAGATCACCCGGGAGCTGGTGGGGATCAAAAACAAACCCTACCACTTGAAACTGAAAAAGTGCAAGCAGTGCAGCTTCAGAACGGACTCGGGGTTCACCATGCTGCGCCACATGAATACGGTAACCCCCCGAGGAAGCTCGTACCACTGTCACTACTGTGGGCTCGAAGCACTCAGTACCACGGAGATGGTCTCCCACTTGGAGGTCAAGCACAACGCTGCGGCCGAATTCGAACCCGCTCCGGCGACGCACCAGTGCCCGAACTGTCCATTCGAGGGGACGATCAAGCGCAACGTTTACCGGCACGGTTTGAACTGCCAGAAAAAGTTCCACCTGGAGACGAACCTCCAGGTCGAGTGGGAACCTCCCGCGATCCTCAAGTCTCAGGGTCCTACGGTCGTCTGCGAGATCTGCAACGTCGTGATGGCCGATCAGTTCCGGCTCTGGTACCACCTGGCTACTTCGCACAAAGTCAGGGTGCACCCGAGGATGTTCTACAACGGCTCGCTCCTGAGCTGCCAGAAGTGCGGAGGCCGGTTCCTCACCGACGAGGGTCTGGAGAGACACATGCTGGGGTATCACGGACTCATGACCTCGTACGTCCTGGGGCTCGTTCACAAGGGCAGCGATTCGGGGACCTGCGTTCACTGCGGAAAGTTCCTGCTCTCGGGGATGCTCATCCACCTGCAAAACGAGCACAGTCTGACGATCAAGTTCGACCCGCTTTGCTACAAGTGCAAGGTCTGCGACGTGAGCTTTCCTAGGTACAGACTTTTCGAGAGCCACGTGTACTCGGTGCACGGTACCAGGAAGAAAAAAGCAGCTTAATGTGATGATAATTTTTTTTTTTTTTTAATACAGTGTTTTTAATTATTTTAACTGAGTGTATTATTATTCTTTTTTTTTTTTTTTCATTTTCTTTTTAATAATAAATATTCTTTTATACGTAACTTTGAGTTTGATTTGAACGAAAGCGAGATTACGTTTGGCCAAACATCCGCGTAAAATTTTAAAAACTCAGCCGATGACGTGGCGCCACTCTTCTGAGTCACTTTGCAAAAAAAAAAAAAAGAATAAGGAAGATCGTATCAATTTCAAGCTTCCGCGTATATAGAAGCTGCCGGAGTTACCCAGAAGACCCGGCTATAAAATTCCAGCCTCGGTTTTTAAAATAATAAACGAAAATTATCCGGAGAGGTTTTTCGAGTTACGTATACGATGCCTGACCTGACCGTTAGAAATTCGAGCCGCGCGACAAAAGAAACCTTGGTTGCGAAAATTTTTCGCGCGAGGGGCATTTCTATTATTCCCGGGCAACGCGTATGTGCCCGAGTGTTTACGTTTTCACGAGCCGGGGAGAACTTTGACGCGACGAGGCCCATTGTTCCGTGACGCTGCGGATTCTTTTTTTTTTTTCTTTTTTCTCCGCAACGGGGCTTTTTTTCAAATGTGGGTATTGACTTTGGGGATAATTGCGGGGTGAACAATAGATCCTTCGAGGAGTTTGGAAAAATCTTCTTTTTTTTTAAGAGTCCGAGTATTGGAATTGGTACTTTTAAGAGTCGTCGAAAGTTATTTATTGATCGGGCAGTGCGATGACGAAGTTACTGACGGTAAGATAAGTTTTCATACTTCGATTTTGAAATCACGTATTAAGCACAAATCTACGGTCCCAGAGAAGAAAAATCTTAGCTGAAAATCTGTCGATTTATAATTATCAATAAAAGACTGAAATAAATAAAAAATTCAAAGAAATTCAAGAATCTTAGTCAATTTGTAAAAAATAAATCAGATTTTGTCACTTTTTTCGATTTTTTTATTCATTTAAACCATTCATTGGTAATTTTTAATCGGAAAATTTTTGTCTAAGATTTTTCTTCGCTGGGGCTATCGAAATAGTTTTGTTTTTTTTTTATTCTGACTCCTTCGAGAGTTCTCTAAAACCGATTGTAATCTTCGATTTCGGGAAATAAAAAATTCGCAACCGATACGCGGTGCTGACGACTCGGGCTCTCGTTACAACCCGGGGTCCCAAAGTGCCTGAGATTAGATATCGCCCGAGGACACCGGAGACGCGGCTGGAGGAACGCTTCTGCAAAAATTTTGCTTCTCAAAAGCAATTGATTCGGGAAAAAATAATCCATCTTCGGTGGTTTTCCCAACGGCGTCACGATCGCTCGATTTTTCATTTTCGGTACAACTCTTGCGTAACGTCAGTGAGTCACGTGCGCCGCGTGTATTAATATTTTCATTTATGTACCCGGTTCATCTTTCCAGAGCCACGTGACCGATGATAATTCACCCATGGTACGAAAAAAAAATGGTTCAGCGGAGAATTTTCTGAAAGCCGATACGTCGAAAATAAAGTTCTTGAGATTTGATCTTGCGTTTGAAATAACTTTTGCGCAAATAGGCACCGAGTTGACCAATCATCGTAAAACGCGCGTATGACACACTTTGGCCTAATGCAAGTGAGGATTGTAATTTCGATATCGCGGCGGCGAGCGTGCCACGATGAGAAATAAATTCTTTACCCGCGGTGCGCGCCGGCGATCGATACCGACACCTGCGGAAACACCCCGGGACATTAGTGCGGCACCGTTAAATAAATACCTAATTTCGACACTTACAATTAACTTTTGAACAAAATTTTATGTGTGAAAGAAATAAAATAAGAGAGAAGTAAGAAAAAAAAAAGGTGATGCCCACGCCCTTTTTCCAAGAATAAGGTAGGCGAGTGGTGTAATTTAAAGCCTCTTAACTGTTTCTAAATTAGATGAAAGTATAATGAGCCTTTTGGATTTCGACACTGAACGACCGACAACACACACCGAGAGAGAAATAAATTGATATCGTTAAAAAAGTTGATTGAGCTAGAAAAAATCGCATTTAAATACGATGGAAAAAAAATCTAATAATATCAATTGGTATTTGAATAGTAATTCAGATTATATATATATTTTTTAATTTATCTTTATCAAAGTATTAATTGACTGTGCGGTAAAAAACTTATTTTTACTTTTTGTGCAACTTGTTCAATTTCGTTTTTCAGAAAATTAATCATTATTTTTTCCGTATTTGATATTTACAATGAATCATTGTTTAATTAGAAAAAATTCAACGATATTAGTTCCAGACAGCATTGGTGTGGTATAGTAGTGAAAGCTTTTGACTACCACACAGTTGTGTGCACAGATGCAAGTTTGAATTCTTGTGTGGAAAAATTTGTTTATAGAGATAATACAGTATGCATTGAAAAATTTTCGAAAAAATTAGTGTACTGCAGTACTAGTCTCTTATTCTTTGGGAAAAAATGCAAGAAAAAAATTTAAAAAAGTCGATGAGTTTCATTAAGGTACCGTAGTGGTTCTCAACTTGGATTCGACAATTTTTTACTTTTCTAATGATTCTTTTTGAGAAATATAGTATCAAATTTAACTTTATTGCCGCAAATAACAAAATTTAGACAAAAAAGCTTAAGACCTACTTGGGGCTATTTGCACTCAGAGAAAGGTTTGATTGGGTCAACAATATATTGTAAAATCTAAGATGCCATTGTTAATATACAGACAATCAGGCATATTGTAGTAGTTACAATATTATGGTAACGCTGACTAAAACCATATTAAAGTCTGACATTGCTTCTAGTTGCGCCGGTAGTGCACAACTTATTTTAAAAAAGTATGTAAATTATCAACGGATAGAAGACACTGAAAGCTCTCTTTACGAGAAGTTAGAAAATTTTTTTAATAAACCGCGTTAATTACATCTTTTTTAAAATTTTTTGTTGATTGAAAAAAATGTATCCAAAGAGTTGATATATATATATATATATATATATATTTTGTTATCGCTGATAAAAATAATACCCTGTATGTTTATTTATTCAAAAAATCAAAATTATTTTTGACAATATACAAAAAAACCATGAATTACACCATGTCCAAATAGAAAAAAAAAAAAAAGTTAACAGTTATACGGCGAACCATTAAAATAAAGGCCCCCCGGTCGAGTTCACGCATTACGAATCTCGGTCGCCGCGGCTAAGATTCGCGTGCTTACGTAATCCTCCGGTCGAGCCGTACAACGGATAAAAATTAACGTACACACACAGCTCCTCTCGCAAAAGTAAGTAAGTATGCGCCGCGCTCGATTCCCTATAGACTTGACATTAGATTCCAGCGGCTCCGCGGCCTTCGTTTTCCCGCACCGCTGCAGCCTTTCTCTTCTCCGCTCTCCGCGGGGCTTTTTCCTCCCGAAAGTCCTCTAATTTTTCTAAAAAATTTAAACGTAAACACCATTTTTTTCCCAACTTAGCGCCCCCAGGTAATTACGGGGATAACCTTGCTCGCGGTAATGAAGAAATTAAAGTTATCCCTACTAGAAAGAGACTGTCGAAGCGCCGATTGATCCGACGCCAAGGACGGGATAATTCGTCGAGCGAGTGGCTGCCGCGACCCCATTCGCCCGAGATAAGTTTTTTTTACAGCGCCTATACCTCTCTTTTTTCGAAAAGCATAAAAAAAAAAAAAAATCAACGCTTTTAATTTATATTTCCACGATTATCGCCGAGCGCAATTAAGGCGCGGATGATGGGCTCGGTTGCGAAATTTTGTGTTCCAAGGCATTATATGGAAAATAATAATCGTCGTTTGTTGCCGGGGATAATTAAATTTTCAACGTACCAGGGGGGGAATCCATCTTCGATGTTTCAATTTTATTTAATAAATACGTCGTCGATAAATCTCTCGCAAACAAATTTGCACGCAAACACACCTGCAGCGGGATGACGACACCGCGGTTTTTTTTTTCGCGGATTATGAAGGGGAAAGAATTTTCTCTGTAACAATCGTTACGACTCTTATCTCGACAAAATTTTTCAATTACACTCAATCACCCTGAAAAATCCACACTGCATTCAAATGAGATCAATCAATTAGAGCGGTTGCAGGGAGGGTTACGAAATGGTCATGAGACTGCCGTTTGTCCTCAGTTCACACCGCGCGACAATAAAATTAACCAGGTACGAGACGTATATCGCGTAACCGATAATTCTCATAATCCAGGAGGCGAAATACATAACGAATCGTCTAATCGCCCCCCGCGTGTGATTTATAAAATCGTCTAGCTCGCGAGCTGGCACTTTCACTGTCATTGGCAATCGACAAAGTGGGTTACGCTTTAATCAGCCGAGGTCATTAGTTTTGCTCGTTTTAAACCGATTTATACGTATCCCCTCCCCACTCTGTGTATCTCTGTTGTCACGGATTTGCATAATCGACGCCTTTGAGCTGTATTGTAAAACTTGTACACACTGCGCTAGGAATTCTATACGGGGAGGTGTGTTTACTGGACTTTTTCGAGCTTTTACTCTGATTTTAATTGATTGCGGGGGTTAATTTCAAATTCGTTTCTTTCTTGAGGTTGCAAGCATCAAGAAGGTGTCTAAAAGTGTGAAGTCCAAAGTTATTTATTATTATTATTTATTTTATTGTCAAAAATTCATACATAAACTATGTATGCTCATTCCTATGTCGACGGTCCCAACGAAGAAAAACCTTAACCAAAAGTCTGCATATTTAAAATTATCGACAAACGACTGAATTAAAATAAAAAATTTAGAAAAAATTAAAAATCTGATTCATTTTGTGCTAAATTATAAAAATTCTTTATTTTTTCTGATTTTTCAATTTATTTCAGCTTCTCACAATTATTTGAAAACTTTAAACTGCAGATTTTTGGCTAAGGTTTTTCTTCGCTGGGACCGTTGATGTATGGTTTAGGTATGGTGGTTCATATTATGGTCTATGTTAGTCTGTAAATAATTTTTCTAATTGGGGCTTTACCATGGAATCCCTATACTCGTTATCAAGGGTCGTCATTGAGGCATATTTTTGAACTCAAATTTCTCAACCCTAATTATCAATCATTAATTTATCTCTCTGAGAAATTTTTCATTAAGTAATCGAAAGATCACAACTCAACTCGCGGAGTAAGGAAAAAAAGTCCTATAAATTACAAAAAAAAAAAGGAAAAAAAAAAAAAACGTTGTTTACCGTATCATTCTAATTAGAGAATATTTCACATGGCTGATGAATAATAATTAAGATCAGCGGTCGCGATAAACCGTATTGTTCATGTATACTTTTTTCGAATATCAAAGTAGATACCAGGCGAGAAACAACTCATAATGCAATTATTTCTCTCCCCCCCTTTCTCCTTTTTTTTTTTTTTTCAACTCGTCCTATTCATATTGTCATTATAATATGCTGTCGCGGTTTTGATACAAGGTCAATCGAAAGTAAAAAACAATAATTTTTACAAAACGAAAAGTTGAGAAACAAAGTGAACGGTGCTAAATAGTAAAGCGCTAGGGGGATTTCTTTTTTTTTTCGAACTTATATGTATACACTGCAGGAGTATCACACCTGAGTGCGGTGTGAGATATAGACATTATTTATTACACATTTATTCAATGGGATACTTGACGCTTTTTTTCACCGAGTCCCTGACGCACTTGGTTAATATGGGTAAGTAATTTTAATTGTGCCAAGCCACACACCCGAGAAATACAGAATTCAACCAATCGAGGGCTCCTCAATCGTACGTTAATTTGGGTAAAATAGTGTATATTATAACTATTTGTTATAATCTCGCCGAAGTAGACGGCGTTAATCTCAAGAATTTTGCTCATTACTTTCTCGAAGTCGCATAACGAGGTGCCGAGAGAGATATAGCGCAATATTACCTTGATAGAGATATAAAATACCTTGGTTGCGCACCTCCCGTATTAGACTTCTGCACTCTCGGCTGCAGCAGCGCCTAAGAGAGCGATAACATTTTTATGGTAATTTTTTCGACTTGCCGTGTGTGTGCTTTACAGAAAAAAAAAAAAAAAAAAAAAAATTATGAAATTCTAAAGTTTTTATTTATGGAAGACGCGAATTTTCAGATTGATGTTTGCGAGAGCTAATTGATAATTTATTCGAGCTAATAGTTTTTTAAGATGTTGTTGAATTAAGAAAATCACCTTTGGAATTAAAAAGAAATAAAATAAAAAGGCGATGTAGAAAAACAGATGCTTCAGACTCGGGCACTGCACAGACTATTACTGAAATATTGAATTAAAACTTGTTGAAAAAAAAATACTCTCAACAACTACTATTATTTCTTTTTATTTATTTTTTTTTTTTTTATGGTTATGTTGTTTTACAGGCATGGTAGGGCATTATAATGAATTATGATCAGATCAAATTTATAATCAATAATTAACAGAAAATCGTTATAAATATATGAGTTTTGCTATGAACAAAGCCAGACATGATTCGAACCAACTACGTTCTGGTACGAGTCCACAGCTCTGCCATCTAAGCCACTCGTTGTTGTACATTTATCGTGCGTTTTTGAAGAATTTTCGTTCCACATTGATTATTTGATACATAATAATCGATACTCAGCGTTACGATTTCAAACACGAAACTTAAAAATAAATTTTAAACGATCCCTCCTTTTTCAAAAACTCAGCATGCTACAAAAACTCCCGTTTCGGAGATCCCGCAGCCACGAAAAATCGTCCCGCTGAAAAGGAAAAACTCACCCACGCACGCACACAAGCGCAGGGTTGTGCGACCTCCAACGCACATGCGATCATCACGTCCCACTCTATTAGTACAAAGTTTTGGGCTCGCGCGCGCGCGGTTGCCACATCGAACGAAAAAAGAACCGAAAGAGAGAGAGAGAGTAGAAGAAGTAGGCAGGCTGGCTGACGCCGCCAGCTGGCGATATATTATGACGATGGAGGGGAACGCCGAAAAGCCCCACGTGACGTCTAAATTCGTGTCGGCCATTTTGGACGAATGATTCATTTGTTTAGAAGTAGGAGTGGGCGGAGCCAAACGCACGCACACCGAATTCTCGAGGCGTTTAGATCCTCGCCCCCCCCCCTACCTTCTTTCTCAGTCTCCATTTTTTTTTAGAATTTTTGGGTGCGGAGGGAACCCATTTTGTCACGTATTTTCCCAACGCGCGGGGTTGGTTGTAAAAATTTTAAATTGTATGTGCAAGATTAGATTAGGAGGATTTTTTTTAAATTAAATTTTCACAAACTAATGTACCTTTATCTAGCTAAATTCGATAACAATCGTCATTAAATTATATTTTCTTTTATCCGCGACGCAATTTGTATCCACCAGAGGCTTATCTAGAAAATTTTTCAACAGCCGATAAATAAACGGTTCGCGTATACGTTTGTACGTGTGCGTCTTATTAGAGTCAAAATTTTCACGTCCGTGACGCAAGTTGCAGGACCTTACGTAATTTGCCGAATAGATAAGACGCTCGTCTGGGACGGCACCGGATCGATTTCGACGTTTATTAAAAAAATCCGACGAAAAGAGAGAGAGAGAAAAACCCACAACCGCGTCGCGGCATAAAAGTTTAACAGTCTCTTTCATAAGCTCGTTGACTCTCACAATGCGTTTGCATAAACACCCGGCGAAAAAAAAAAAAAAAACGGCGTGCGCTCATGCAACAACTATTCCTCCGTCTAAAACTCGCTAATAAACTCCTCGCTGGTGTAAAAAGAAGAAGAGGAGGAGAGAAAAAATGTCAACGCTCGCATTGACCTACAAATAGTCCAGTGCGCTCCCTTTCGAAAACTCCAACAGCCGGTGCCGGTGCTGCGAAAAAAAAAAAAAAAAAAAAAAAAAAAACATAGCGCGCTTATTTTCAATTACACCTTTCATTATAGGTGCATGAACCAGCGGGCTTATGTAAGTCCCGCGTGCCGTTGTCTATCTGCTTACACGCTCGCGCACCGCGGCGTTTGCGTGTAATTACTCCAGCTAGTAGTGGCCGGGTCCCCTTTTTTCGTTTGCGTGGAAAAGTTTTTGGATTAGACGGAGCGCGGGGAACCGGTTGGTACGCGCGTCATGCTATTTAAATTAATCATCGACGATGAGCCTCCCTCCACCGCACGATGTATCGGCGCGAGAATATTTTCGAGTGTCCGCGCGTTTTTTCAAAAATAAGTGCGTTGTGTAAGAGTCCAGATCTTTTTGATTTAGATTAGGTAGTAGGCTTTTGTTGTTTGCTGAGAGAAAAGAGATGATGATAAAAATAAACTTATTTTTAGAAGGTTTTTTTTTTTTTTTTTAGTAGGCCACCGAGCATTTTAAATTTGCTCGTAAAATAGTAAAAAAAACGAGCTCTTCAAACGTCATACTTGAACCAAAAAAGATAATTATTGCCGAGACGACTGATATACAAATTTTTTTCGCTGAACAATTTTACGACTTTGGTGGAAGTATTTAGAAGCTATTTGTGATTTGTTTTTATGTTTTCAGTTTGCATGATTAATAATAATTTTAAAAAAAACTTAATAAAGCAATACATGTAAAAATTTAAGAATCTTTAAAAAATAAAGTCTTTAGAGATTTTAGTATCAATTAAATTTTAAATTTTTTAAACTAGAATGTAAATATTGGTTATGCAGTCGTTCAAGTATTTTGGTTTCAAAAACTCGAACGAAACGTTCGGAAATTCAAAATAATTCAAATTTACCGAGCCCAGAAAAAACACCGCGCACTTTACTATCTTTACAGTCAAAAACTTTAAAAAAAAAAAAAGGTTGCATTACTTATCCAGACATTGAATTTTTCGGTCTTCCAAAAATATACGCACGCACGGCATCCAGCGTCGAATCGGTCGAGCGAGGAGCTTCGTAAAAAAAGAGGGGAGCGCATCGCCGCAAAAAATAAAGAACGACATAAAAAAGAAGACGAGGAGAGAGGCCGCGATGCGTCGACGAAAAAGAAATGGCCGGCCGGCTCCCCCTATATTTTCCTTTTTTTTTTTTTTCGGACCCACAAGGTCAAACGGCGGCGGCGGCGTGCAAATAATGCAGTGGGTCAGGCCTGCAGTTGGCGATAAAAGTGCAGCGGCTTAAAACCGAGTTTAAAAGTCAGTGGGTCGGAGGAGTGTGTGGAAGCGCACTCACACAACGAGAGGCGTCGATGCACTTTTCGAGGCGCCAAATTCGAACGCTCCGACAGCTGCGGCGAAGCCGGGAGACCTTCGATTTTTTTTAGCCCGACGCTGCATCGGATGCATTGTGTCTGCTCCGGCGCGCCGGCCCGGGAAGTTTATTACGATTTACCGCGCCGGATAGCTATCGTCGCTCAAATTTAATACCTCCTGTTTAATAATTTTTTTGAGAGACTTGATTATTCTAATATGGAATTTTTTGTAAATTATTTTCGTTAAAAACGGTTTTTGAACGGTTCTACATTTAATTATCTTTTTGGGGATTTTTATAGTCTTTGTCATTCTAATATGGAATGTTTTGTATATTATTTTCGATAAAAATGGTTTTTGAACGATTATACATTAAAAACGAATATTTTTTCTTATGAATGTTTTGTAACGAAATTTTATTAAATAATCAATACAGTTTCATCGTTGCAAAACAATTTTTTTAATTTTTTAACAGACCTTAATGGCACAAGGCAAAAAATGTTAATTTCATAACGATTTTTTTTTTTACTTTTCAATGGTTAAACAAGCAACCGTGTTATTTCATCAATAAAATCGCGCCAGCGACAGAATCGATAACAAAAATCGGCTATTAAAAGCTAATCGGTATGGCATCCTTACGCAAATTATAACTTGAAAAAAGAAAAACAAAAAAACGTTACGCGCATACAAATTCATTACGAACAAAGCGAGATTGAACGCCGCCCGCCGCGTGGCTCTCGTCGTGCACAACAATCATGCGATCGAGCGCAAAAAAGCAACATTGTTTTTTTTTTTTCGAGTGCGATCACGTGACTTTAATCTTTCAAAAAGTTTCGAAGGATATGAGTTTGAAAATTGCAGAATTATTTTTACGTGTTGCCGAAATTCGAAACGAAAAATCGGTTTGACGCAGAACTTCCAATGGCATAGTTGATTCGATACGTTTAGTTATAATTCCAAAATTGGTTGCTTCGTATTAATCAATTTCTGTCGTTAAAGTAAAAAAGTATGAATTAACTACAGTAAAAAAAAAAAATTTCCTTGATTCTTGTGTAGAGAAGATATACATTTTTTTTATACTTAACATATTAACTGCTGCTAGAAGTGCTCGGCATCTTTTTTCTAAACTTTAATTCTTCAAAATCATCATGAATCCAATGATTTATCAGAATTTATTCGAAAATCTTTTAAATTGATTATACACTTGAGTAACTTATCTCAAAAAAAATAAATTGTTTATTACAAGTGGATTAAATGTAGTAATAGTTCTTGATAAACTTAGACGATTTAAGCACTTTTTTTTACATCCTACCTCGAATTGAATACAAAAATCCACCGAAATATTCCGAAAAACTCGTAATAATAGAACTCGCGATAAAGGCAGCGGCAGGCCGATCGGCGAAAAAAAAAAAAAGCGTTAGCGAAGAGAACGGACGCTTTAGCGGGTTAGGCCTTGACCGTATCTCTCTCGCGGCTGGTTGCAGCTATTGCACACGCCGCTGGCTTATCGCTCCTCGGTGCAGCAGCGGCCACGAAACTAGCCGTGATGCATTCGGTGTCCGCGCGCGTAATTTCATCTATCTATCGACTGCGTCTCTCTCTCTCTCTCTTTTTGACGTCGTGACTCCGGTGCTTCTTATTTCGGGTTTCTCTTTGTCCCGGACCTTAATGATGACGTTGCCCAAAACGTGATCGCGTGCTTGATTTTTGAGAAAATAAAAATTCGTTTTAATTACGATGAGAGGGGGAGGGGGGGGGGGAGAGATAAGAGCTGCATTAGACAACGTGACGAACCAAAATGCAAATGAGTTCAATGATTTCGAGTCGAGCGAAGGTTGAGATGGTGTAATTGCGTTTCAATAATAACCGGTGGAATTTTTCTCTCCACAATTATTATCGTTAAATTAAGTATTGGGTACGATTATTCAAATGGACTTTCGATGTTCATAGAACAGAAAAATTTTATTTCGAAATTCTTTATGTAATTTTGCATAATGATCCCTCTTATTCTTCTTCTGCTTCTTCTTCGCTGATGCAGGTTTTAACTTTTATTTGTGCATAGAATATATATGCATAAAATTGACTTGTCTCGTTGTATGTGTGTGTTTTAATTAATTTTCTTTTATTTTTGAGATAAAGTTTTTTTTTTTCCAACAGAGGTGCAAAAATTGAAACTAAAAATCACGTTGAGGCAAAAATAAGATGCTAATTGCCGCGATGATGGCATAAAACATCTTCATAAATTTGAGGATTAATAATCACCGAGGAGGATTAATAATCATAAATTAACAAAATTTAATTTGTTTTCAATACTGCAGCAAGTGGGAATTCAGAGTCTAATTACGAAGCCGAGAGATAAAATATGCGTCGAGCTAGGTTATAAACTAACACGAAAAAGTGTCAAAGTTTTTTGATAAAATTTTGCATAAAATCTTGTTTGATTAAAAATTCAAATGCCGCGATAAAATTCAATTTAGTTTTTCCTCGTAGACGCACAATGTCACACTCGAAATATCCCATTCGAGTAATGAGAGGAGTACAAAGAAACGATAAAATCAAATTCTCGGTACAAACATGAGATGAAAAAAAATTTGATGATGCGTCACATTTTTAATATCTCTGGCAATTATAATTGTCCAACGCATGAGCAACATATCACATTTGAGTTTAAAAAAAAAAAAAAATAGCTTCCCCCTTTTTTTTCTGCTGGAATATGAAGAAAGAAATTATATGATTGTAATCGGGATTGAAATACTTCCGTCATTTATAATTTATAGCAGAGCAGATAAATTTCATTTGCATTTTTTCTAATGATGAGCTCTCTTGATGAATTAAACGTCGATAAATAAATTGATTCATTCAGTCTTTTACACATTGTAGTGTGATAGTATTTAATTATATTATACAATTTCGACTGTTTAAATTTTGTCTCAGAAAAATATCATATAAATTAACTAAATTTTTTGTTTAATTTTCTTCTTTTTTTTTTATATAGCATGTATATTGAGTTAAAAAATATAAATTCAAAAAGTTATTCAAATTTTCTTGAGTTAAATTATTAAGTCTATTTGTCAATAAAATAAAATAAATTAAAAAATATAGTTTTTTTTTATTTGACTTAATATGTCTCAAAAGATGAATGTTTTTAAAAACGTAATTTGAAGAGGAGCTGTAAGGCTCAAACATAGTGATCTTTAAATTTAAAGACAGAAGTTTATACTATTTTAGACTTTATTTTTAAATTCTATAAGTTGAAAATGGTTTTTCAATGAAATGTTGTAAAATTATTCAAATCGTCTCGATTTCATACGCAGTAACTTTTACGACGAGATTTGCCTTAAATTTTTGTGCTATTACCTCAGGTCATATCAATCATGTAAAAAATGAATTGAAAAATAAAAGTTTTTTTTATAAATTTTACCATGATAAACAACCCCGTAAATCAATCCGAACAATTTAATGTATGTAAATGCCTCGCGAGAAAAAATCCGCGATCCTTGAAAACCGCATTAGACTTTCTTACTCAAGCCAAACGTTTCCAGAAATACAAAAAAACACGTCATATTTTGATTTTCTCGGTAAAAAACCAGCCTGGGTTTTGAGATAGTCTGCGCCATATACGCGGCGGATCGAAATATTACGTAAAATAATAAGTCAAGCAGCCGAGATCTAAGGCCACGGAGCGTCAATCATCGCCTTTCTCCTGCTGCAGGGGGACCGCGGTAGCCTTGAAACGAGCCTGGATTTATCGGTGCACCGCGACTATCGTCACTGCATACCATCACCCCTTCGACGTGATTATGGGTTTGCCTAAATAAAAAGCGTATTTCGTGCGGTGCTCCGGGCTTGCTTTTCGATCCTCCCAAGGATAAACTAAAAATAAACTTTTTTTTTTTTTCGTATCTCGTCGTCGTTTGTGATGCATTTTTTTTTTTTTTTTTTGTTCGAGATGGAAAAATCATAATTCGTATACGAAAAACCGCAACCTTGTTTTTGCTAATGGGACATTTTGAGGTTTTATCTGCAGGCTCCTCGCGTTTCCCGCATGTTTTTATCTAGTGTGATTCCGCGGTCTCGCATTGATCTGGCTGAAGTTTTTCGTCTGTTTTATTTAAAAATTCTTTTTCAATCGCTTAAAACCAAAGCAGAAGACTTATTTGGAATAGAAATTTTAGTGAAAAAAAAAAAAAAATCTTTAATTAGTAAAAAAAACCTCACCAATTTATCTTAATTTACTCGAGCAACAGCGATAAAATTATTCTGTGGAAAAGTTGAGAGATAGAGAGAGAAAAAAAACGAATCTTTTCAACACCCATAAGAGGAGGAATGAAAGAGCACACGGAAATAAAATAGGGAGTAAAAGAGGGAATCCTCGACTCACCAAATAAAAGCCCAAGTGCAGAACAGCACGTACAAACCGTCGCGTCGCGCCCCGCTCAAAGTGCATTTCGGGACTTGTTGCGCCACATTTGGGGTTGGTATACCTGTATAGTGGTGGTGGTGCCGGTGCAGCTCGACGAGAGTATAAAACGAGAAAAGCGGGTGCGAATTTTCGGAGCTTGAGCTTTTTTTGCACTCTCTTTTTCCTCTCGTTCTCTTTCTCTCTCTCTCGGCATCACATTCACAGCCGGATTTTTTTCGGGAGTTTGTTTGACGAGCGAGTGTTTTTACGCCGGTTGGGCGATGATTTACATTCAAATTGTTTGCTTATTTTTGCTTTTTTTTTTTTTACGGGGTGCTGTTGGAATTTTAAGTTGATTTTTTCATTTCATTTTAGCGTTTTGTTTGATAATCAGCGATAAGTTTTTTTTAAAATTAAATTACTATTATTGATTTAATTTTTATGAAGAACTCGAACAGCGTTTTACCACATCCGATACTTCTCTACTTATTGTTCCTACCGGTTTTATTTATTATGAGTTAATTTTTTGATTGTTTTTTATTTAAAAAAACCATTTTTAAGAGATTACAAATAAACCTTCGATTTTCATGTAAAACCAATACAAATAGTACAAATGATGACAAAACTGTGTCTTATATTACACCTAGTACTTAGCTACTTACTGTAGTTTTGTTTCTATGATTCACAGTCAAAGATTTCAATGATTTACAGTAAATTTTGAAGTACAAGAATATTAAAGAAACATTTATTTATAAAATGTTCTCTTTTCAATGTAAATAATATGAAATAAAAAATTTGTTGAAATCAGATTTCCGAGTATTTACGTCTGACCGCATGCAAAAATTTTCTCCTGACTACTTATCTAAAACATCTCTTACCGCTTCATAATTAAAAAGTCAGTTGATGATTTATGCTTGTTTTTAACTATTTATTACTTGTTTATAAATTATTTTGAAAATTTTGCTCTCCCTCATATTTTTCACTTACAAATCACTCCTCATATTAATTAGCCCCGAAATACAAAAAAAAAAATAAATATCGCTCTCGCTTTCGTTCCAGCACCTGCAAGCGGTTCCCCTCGGCATGCACGAAAAACACTTTCGGTCGTGGTGTGTGCACCACTACCCGAATCAACAGATTGAGCGTCGTGTGCCAGAAGGCATAAATTTCGGCGGATCCCCCACCTCCACCCTGGTCGCGATAACATCGCTCGGCTTTCCGGGTCTCTGCCATCCTCCCACGCGTATCTATAGCTATACGTCCGGGCCACTTGTTGCAGCGCTCGTATAAGCCAGCTCGGTTCTCTGTGCTAGACACCTATTTTCGAGTCTTTTGAATACTGCATTCGCCCGGAAAACCATGATTACATTAAGCCCTCTGAATGAAATTTCATACCCTTTTGTAAGTGAATTTGCTTTTTAATTTATTTGAACGAGTTTCAAAAAAGGGTATATATTCATTATCCTGGAACTAAAATGGCCTCTCCTCTCGGCTGTTCATTCTCCTCTCTCGCTTCCCTCCTCTTTACTCGGTTTCTTGAGTCAGCAGCCTTCGCCAAAATGGCCACCTTTGCCATTATTATTCGGCAGCAATTTCCGCTCCGCTAAGCCTATTCCCGAGCGTATAGTCTCCTCTTTCTCTCTCCCCTCGCCAAATAAGAAACCTGCACCAGTCGGCTTCTCTCTCTCTCTCTCTCTCTTCTTCCCATGCGAGCCAGTTCGAGCGAGACGAATGCTGCACAAAAACCCAATCATGCTGCAGCTTACACCCAAGCCCGAAAAACAACCAACGAAGACTGCAAAAGAGAGGAAAAAAATTCGGTAACAAGAGCGCATATTGAGAAGACGATGAAAACAGAACCCAAGAACTGCGTTACGTACGTTCATGCGTAGAGTAAATACTCGTTTTAATGAGTTATGTTTTTCTTTGAAAATATGTAGCATATAAAAAAATGTTTACCTTTGATTATTTATAAAAAATTAATCGCATAATACATTCAATCATCGAGACATCTTATAATTACTTATGTAAGGTGTGCAGCATATAATTGATTAGCGTTTGGTTCAATCCTCTTAAAAATTCGCTTAAAAATTTAGTTTACCATGTTTATTTGAATATTTCAAATGGTCCCTAATGTGTGAGAATATAAAAAAGTAGTTTTGAAGCACTTTCATTTAATATAAATAATTGTTTTTGATTAATAGGATGGATCTTTTTATTATTTAATCTTAAAACAATATACTATTGAAAACAAGTAACTCAATTTTATATGTATTCAAGAAAAGTTTATTTTTTACATGAGATAATTAATAAATAAATTTACTACTGCAATGGTAATTCCTAATTGCCCAAATTATAATTGAATATAATTTTTAAGATTTAAAATTCGAGTTCAACTTTACAAATAATTTATTTATTAATAAATTATTATAAAGATAATAATAGTTTTTTACAATCAAGCCTTCACTTTGGCTTGGCACTTAAATCTCTCAGTGAGCCGTTTCAAAATTTTATTTTTTACAATTACAAAAAATTTATGAAAAATAGTTATTATTTGCTAAATTATAAAAGATAACAGGTTTGAAATTTATTATATTTGAATAAAAATTTTATTTTGCATTAAACTTTTTTAACAAAAGATCAATAATAATTAATTTACACATTTGACAGTGCCATTTAAGCTTCTGAAGATCCTTTGACTTTATTTTGTTGGCAATATATTTTGCGGTTCCTACCTCAAGTTTCCCCCATGTTTTAAATGTATTGGAGAGTTAATATTTAAGGGAATAGCGGTCAAATCCCCCAGCGGCCAAATCCCCCACCAATCAGATTATCCCCTTTGAAAGGTGCCCCCACGAATCACAGCGTTGTTGTCACATGTTACAAAATTGTAAAAGGTATAGAGAGGTAAATTTTGGAAATAATATGTCAAGAGGTTGGGGACTTTGAATTTCGGTGGTTAGGTCGACCACACGCACAGCGAGTCGCGCAATTCGCGTGCACATGTTGCGACGGCCGATCCGGACGGACACCTAGTGCACTTGGTGATGATTACGCCTTGAAGATGATTTCCCCAGGAAGTTTTGACTCTGGAGGGGTCAGGACGGACACCTGGTGCACTTGGTGGTGATTACGCCTTGAAGATGATTTCCCCAGGAAGTTTTGACTCTGGAGGGGTCAGGACGGACACCTGGTGCACTTGGTGGTGATTACGCCTTGAAGATGATTTCCCCAGGAAGTTTTGACTCTGGAGGGGTCAGGACGGACACCTGGTGCACTTGGTGATGATTACGCCTTGAGGATGATTTCCCCAGGAAGTTTTGACTCTGGAGGGGTCAGGACGGACACCGGGTGAACTTGGTGATAATTACGCCTCGAAGATGATTTCCCCAGGAAGTTTTAACTCTGGAGGGGTCAGGACGGACACCTGGTGCACTTGGTGATAATTACGCCTCGAAGATGACTTCCCCAGGAAGTTTTGACTCTGAAGGGGTCAGGAGGGACACCTGGTGCACTTGGTGGTGATTACGCCTCGAAGATGATTTCCCCAGGAAGTTTTGACTCTGGAGGGGTCAGGACGTACAGCTGGTGCACTTGGTGATGATGACACATTGAAGATGATCTCCCCAGGAAGTTTAAACTCTGGAGGGGTCAGGAAGGACACCTGGTGCAATTGGTGATGATTACGCCTTGAAGATGATTTCCCGAGGAAATTTTGATTTCAGATTTGTGATAGTGGACACCTGAGGCAAATGACGATTAGTACATTATTTTAATAACTGTCTCAAGAAGTTCTTACTCCTGACAGATTAAATCATCAGGTTTATTGAGAGGAAATCATCTTCAAGGCGTAACTATCACCGGGTGCTCCAGTTGTTTACCCTGACCCCTCTGCAGTCAAAACTTCCTGGGGAAATCATCTTCAAGATGTAATCATCACCAATGCACCAGTTGTCCGTCCTGACCCTTCCGGAGTCAAAACTTCCTTGGGAAATCATCTCCAGAGAAGAATAAGTAGTACACTTATTTTATTCATGAAATTTCATCACAGAATCGTCAATATTATATTTTTTGTGCATTTAAGCTGTAATCACAACTTTAGGTTTCATAACTTACATAAGTTCTGTTGAAAACCGACATTTGTTACCAACATTACTAATGGTAACACTCCGCAGGAGTAGATCTAGTCACTTAGAGTGAAATTTATCACAGTTTACATAACTGGTAGAAATTATTTTCATTTATCAATATTTATATACGTGCATAAAATTAATTGATGAATATACAATCCTTTTATATTTATTTGAATTAAATACTCCAGATAATATGAAGACTTGTGAATAGTTTGTGAATTTGGTAAAAATTATAGTTTGTAAATTTTAATATGAAATGAACTTGTAATATTATAGTTATTCCCTAAGCTATGGGCCCCCAAAACCTGGGGCGCACAAGTTCAACAAATGAACTGATCGGCTATCCCCCAAGCTCTAAACCCTCAACTGATCAGTTTGTTTTATTGAACTCAGGCACCTAAGGTTTTGGGGGCTCAGAGCTTGGAGAGTAGCCTATCAGTTCATTCACTTAATTTGTTGAACTCGGGCGCCCAGGGTTTCGGGGGCTCAGAGCTTGGGGGATAGCCGATCAGTTCATTTGTAGAACTGGGGCGCATAGGGTTTTGGGGACTGAGAGCTAGGGGGGTAGCCTCTCAGCTTTTTTGTTGAACTCGCGCGCCCAGGGTTTTGGGGGCTTAGAGCTTAGGGGGTAGCCAATCAGATTCATTATTGAACTCAGGCGCCTAGGGTTTAGGGGGCTTAGAGCTGGGAAGGGGGGGAGGGAGTAGCCGATCAGTTCATTTGTTGAACTCGGGCGCCCAAGGTTTCAGCGGCTTAGATCTTGGGGGATAGCCGATCAGTTCATTTGTTGAACTCGGGCGCCCAAGGTTTCAGGGGCTTGGATCTTAGGGGATAGCCGATCAGTTTTTTGTTGAACTGGCGCGCCCAGGGTTTTGGGGGCTTAGAATTGCACTCCTTGTTTTTATTCGTTTTTCTTATAGTTTTATTTATTATTTCATTCTCCTCTCTGCAGCTTGTGGGGTAGTTCCCGATAGTAAAACGACTCGGCATTTTTGGTGCGACTTAGGTGCTTTATAACCATAAGATTGACGCAAAAAAATCCGGGAGCATTGCAGTACTAGTTTTTATACAATTTATTCATGTTGTTCATCGTTCACTTTTTAATAGTTTTTTTGCAATAACAATTGTTTAGAACAATTTTTTACAATAAAATTGAACTTTTTCTTAAAGTACTCCACCAACCGAAGAAAACGATTCCCGGGTGTATTCTCCTTTCCTAAAATTCTATGGGTTATTAATTTTAAAAAATGGACCTTCGATTTTGCCCTCCGAGCGTAGCCATGCAAGTCATCTGTCCGCTTGTTATAAATTTAAATACATGTGATGGACAAACTATAAACAGTAAATTTTACTTTTTGCGTAAGTACGTACTTACAGGACCTAAAAGCACCGAACTCAGGAGTTATTGCAGTTTTAGAGTACTTAATTATTGAAAGACAGTAAATATGAAACTGTATTTTTATCAACAAGAAATCTTAACAAAATTTAATAAAAAAAATAAAATTAACTATAATATTACAAGTTCATTTCATATTAAAATTTACAAACTATAATTTTTACCAAATTCACAAACTATTCACAAGTCTTCATATTATCTGGAGTATTTAATTCAAATAAATATAAAAGGATTGTATATTCATCAATTAATTTTATGCACGCATATAAATATTGATAAATGAAAATAATTTCTACCAGTTATGTAAACTGTGATAAATTTCACTCTAAGTGACTAGATCTACTCCTGCGGAGTGTTACCATTAGTAATGTTGGTAACAAATGTCGGTTTTCAACAGAACTTATGTAAGTTATGAAACCTAAAGTTGTGATTACAGCTTAAATGCACAAAAAATATAATATTGACGATTCCGTGATGAAATTTCATGAATAAAATAAGTGTACTACTTATTCTTCTCTGGAGATGATTTCCCAAGGAAGTTTCAACTCCAGAAGGGTCAGGAGGGACAACTGGTGCACTTGGTGATGATTACGTCTTGAAGATGATTTTCCCAGGAAGTTTTGACTGCAAAGGGGTCAGGGTAAACAACTGGAGCACCCGGTGATAGTTACGCCTTGGAGATGATTTCCCCAAGAAGTTTTGACTCCGGTGGGGACCGAGTAAGTATTTCGTGTGGCTATTAATAACTACACCTTGGAGATGATCTCCTCTCAATTAACCTGATGATTTGATCTCTCTCGAGGAAGAACTTCTCGAGACAGTTTCAAAATAATGTACTAACCGTCATGTGCCTCAGGTGTCCACTATCACCAATCTGAAATCAAAATTTTCTCGGGAAATCATCCTCAAGGCGTAATAACCACCAAGTGCACCAGGTGTCCGTCCTGACCCCTCCAGAGTCAAAACTTCCTGAGGAAATCATCCTCCAGGCGTAATCATCACCAAGTGCACCTGGTGTCCATCCTGACCCCTTCAGAGTCCAAACTTCCTGGGAAAATCATCCTCAAGGTGTAATCATCACCAAGTGCACCAGGTGTCCGTCCTGACCCCTTCAGAGTCAAAACTACCTGAGGAAATCATCCTCAAGGCGTTATCACCACTAAGTGCACCAGGCGTCCGTCCTGACCCTCCAGAGTCAAAACTTCCTGGGGAAATCATCCTCAAGGCGTAATCATCACCAAGTGCCCCAGGTGTCCGTCCTGACCCCTTCAGAGTCAAATCTTCCTGGGGAAATCATCCTCAAGGCGTAATCATCACCAAGTGCCCCAGGTGTCCGTCCTGACCCCTTCAGAGTCAAATCTTCCTGGGAGTGCCCCAGGTGTCCGTCCGGATCGGCCGTCGCAACATGTGCACGCGAGTTGCGAGACTCGCTGTGCGTGTGGTTGACCTAACCACCGAAATTCAAAATCCCCAACCTCTTGACATATTATTTCCAGAATTTACCTCTCTATACCTTTTACAATTTTGTAACATGTGACAACAACGCTGTGATTCGTGGGGGCAGCTTTCAAAGGGGACAATCTGATTGGTGGGGGATTTGGCCACTGGGGGATTTGACCGCTATCCTATTTAAGGTTGTTGGGTCGGTCCATGATCTGACAAGTAGATTCTTACAAAAAAGTACTCATTTTGTAGGTAATTGCTTCTTATTGATGCCACTAAATTTTTAGGGCAAAATGAACCTTGGAAGAAAAGATATTGCCAAATTTGTTTAACACGTAAGCTTATGGGAATCACTGTTTTCTTGAAAGTTTAATAGGACCTGAGAAGTATATTTTAATGAAAAAATTCAGGGTAAAAGAAAAAAATTTTTGAAGCACTTATAAACTAAAAGCAATTACCAGTGGACCTTATGAGCTGAGAAAAAAATAATCAAACACTAAAATCTTAGGTTAGGTGCTATGTTGTGCCACGAGTGCGAGAGAGACAGAGAGCGCCGAGAATCTCTGCGTTCGACTCGCACTAGTATCTCTTTCTCTCTCGCACCGACCCAACAACCTTAATCAATTAAACCCAAATACGTACGATAAATTTTCAAATCTTTTGTAAACTACTTGCAATTTTTTGTGTGAATGAGATAAGGTCCGCACTTGATGAATCTTCGTCCTATTTAAGGTGGCTTGTAAGTGCTGGCCCGTATCCAGCAGGGGCCCTTGCGGGTGCATAAGTTTACAAAAATTTTAAACAAGAAAAAAAAGCAATTTTTCCTATTTATTATGATTATTACTATTTATTATGATCATCATAATTTATTTAAAAACAAAACTTCAGATAAAAAACGTAAAAAACATTGAAAAATTTCATGTTTTACAGGTTATGTACCGCAATTTTTAATTTTTCTTAAAAATTAGTCCGATAACCCCATATTGTTATAATTTTAAAATGATCTGTAACTTTTTACCTTTAAAATGATACCTGACTCGTAGCAAACTAGTGTATTTAGACAATTTGAGGAATTTATCAGTGTTTTTTCCCATAAGAGTCCATGTTAAAAAAAAATTTTTTTTCATAATTTTTTTCTCGAAAATAAGTCCGATGACCTTCTTAGTGTCCTCCAGGAAAGTTGTAGGTCTCACTTCAAGGAATCTACCTGATTTTTTTTTACACTTACTAGTGTTTTATTAAAATTCTCAAAAGCCACCTTAACAAAAGACTATAATACAATTACTCCACCTACTAAAAAGTTGGCAAACCCTAGCCAATGAAACGTCGAGGAGTCTAGACTATAAAATTGGTTTTATAATTTTTTCCCAAACGCACCTCCTGCCATCAACTGATAAACCCTAGTAGAGAGATCTTGAAATTACTGATAATTTTAATTTCTTGTCGATCTTGAATTAACGAACAACTAATTAATGTTCGAATTCGCAAAACTAATTAAATTACAATAGCACAAATTTGTATGTATAAAATAATATAAAATCCTGTCAACTATAGTATTAATCAATATCTCAAATTCAATTATTTTTAACAAAAAAACTTCAAAAAAGTAAAAATTTTTTCTGACTAAAACTCCACAAAGTACTCTCGCGTACAACCTCATGAATAACCCAGATCCTCTATCATCAATAATTACAGCCCAAAAAAAGAACAAGAACAAGACACTCACGCAACGACGTAATAATCGCCGAAATTCGTGTCGGAGATAAGAAGGAAGCATCTGTGCGCGAGCGAATTCAAGCTTCGTGCATGCTTTGCGAGCCCGGCTGGATGTGGGCCACTCTCGCTCTCGTTTCGGTTCAGCCGGCATTCGTGGCTGCACCCGACCGACGAGAGGGAAATTCGGCAGCAGCTGGTTTAAACCCGCCCGGCTCGGCTGCAGCAGTACTTCCTTCTTTTTTTTTTTTTTTTTTTTTTATGCGCTCGCTCTTTACCCCGCTCGTTCGGTCGGTTGTTTGGGTGCGGGTTCTTTATTTCGGGAGTTGCACTCTTTTTTCTTTTTTCGAGCTGCATGTATTCTTTTTGTTCGGGGGTCTCTGGGTCTCTGGGCTATTTTTTTGCGGAGCGGGGGGCGACGTCTCGTTTGTTTTTGTTTGGATTGGGGAAGTGCAGCGCCTTTACGAATTAATTGATGTTTTATAAGTTTTTTTTTAAGGGTAATTATATTAATATATAATGTCAGTATGGGGTAGTTACTGTATTTGGATTTTTTTAACCAAGTTTAATTTACAAAAACCGGTGTGGTGAATTATTGAAGGAGGCACAGTACGGTTTTACTGAACCGAAAAACTCATTATTTAATTTCGCGGTCTGTGCGTAGTTTTTTTAAAATAATGAACCCTAATTTTTGTTATTAGTGTTTTATCCAACTCAAATTCGTTGAAACAATGAAGTTTTTATAATTGCATACCGTGAAGTTTTTTTTTATACTGAAAGAGTACATGAATCTGGCAAATTCTTGTTTAGGTTTAATATTTTTAATTGTTTTTTATGCTCACTATTAAAAAAGAAAAAAAAATTATGCAAAGGTTTTAATTTTTTTTTTTTTTTTTTTATATTCGAATGAGTTCGCATGGTTTTAATTTGGTCATCATCAACTGTAATAATTTATATATTCCAATAAATCGGTCGTAATTGACATGAGGTGGATTCGAACTCACAGCTTTTGGTATGGCAGCTGAATCTTTCTACCATGAAACTATTTTCATGTAATATTCTAAGGGTTCCTCGTCATGAATTACTGATACAATTGATATTTTATAATTTAAGTTATTATTATTATTATTTTTTTTAATAAATTTATTACTTATCTTGCATAAATAAAGTAACAAAAATTTATAAAACATTCAGTCCCACACAAAGAAAGAATTATTCTTACCCGAACAAATGAAAAATAAAGAAGCCCAACCAATGACAAAAAACATCGGCGAAGCCCGAATAATAAAGCACAATGCAGCGCGGGCTCGATTTTTTTTTCGTACAGCACTGCCGACAGTCTGCCTGGCCGTGCCCCCTACTCCATTTTTTCAATTCTCTCTCTCTCTGTTGCTCCCGTCAGTCTTTTTTTTTTTTTTTTTTCTTTTTTTTTTTTTGCACACACGTATATACGATGTGTGTACGGCTGCACGAAAACGCGCCGCGTCATATGCAGCGCCATTTGCCGTCGCACTTTTTTTTTTCGCGCGCTCGCCCGCCCGAATATACTACGTGTAAACGAGAATTTCGGCGAGGAAATTCTGGGGGGCTGTTTTCTCTTTTATTTGGATCGCTGTAGTTCGCGGGGATTTTCATTTGGATGGTTTTACAAATGTTTGGGAGCTTTTTTTTGCACCGCACGTGTTGATTCGATTATTTTGTCGAGTGGAATATAAATGCTGTAATCTGCTTTTTTTTAAACTGAATTTAAACAGTTTTATCCAAATTTCTTTTTAAAGAAGAAATATAGAACTACACTTTTATTTAATTATTGTTAAAAATTCAAATAATTTTAAATGTCGTTATGAAGTCAGACTGTTTAAATTTTTAATGCATTGATGAATAAGTAATGAGAACATTATTTAAATAACGTGATTTTAAAGTAAACCAGTTATCAATTTCCGGTAAACCGATATCTCAAAAAAAGGAGTAACCGTAAACAAAGAACCCACAAACTTCAAACTTCAGATCCACCAATCCCGCTGCTTTAAAAGGAGAACCTTCCAGGAAGCGAATCTCGGGGTTCTCAAAAAAGAACAAGAAACATAAAAAAGAAAAAAAAAACGTCGTCGTCCTCGGGCCAACCCCTTTCACTCGGTTTCGGGCGTCACAACAACCGCGCGCCGGAATGGAGGCCACCGGGCCATCGCCCACTCTCGCTTTCGTTCGAGGTCTCCATCGCGAACGCCGAAAATGAGTATAATAACAGGCAACCGGTTTTCGGAGGGGCCCCAACCCGACCGGAAGCACCGGCTGGTTCGCCGCAGCTCCTACCATCTTTTTCAACAAAGGTAGCATGGAGGCCCGAGGGAGTAATTGAATTTCATCCGTGGTTATGAATTCAGCTCTAACAATTTTTTTTTTTTTTTTTATTTTTATCACAGCGAACGATAAAAAAATGCTCCGGTTCGGTCGCCCAAATTTACCTACCAAAAGTGCAAGAGATCGCAATCGTTCCCCCCCTCGCTCGCTTTCGTTTTCGGTCTCGTGCAGCGTTAAATTGCACGATCCCCCCGAACTGACCCGGGCCAGAGCTGAATACAAAGCGCGTCTGCCTTCCCCCACTCCCCGACGGCGGTGCTGCAGGGCCACGGTCATCCCGAAAAAGCATACGCTACCGTTTTTTTTTTTTCGCAAACTTTCACTGGTTTCGCTTTCGGAGCTGGCTTTTCTTTCTTCTTCTGCGTTTGAAGTTTGCGAGCGCTGACAGTTGTAAACTCGAGAGCGAAGAGCGTGAGTAATACATATTTAAGAGCAGTTTGCTTAAGTTCGTAAACTGTGCAGTCTAATTTTAATGAACTAGGAGGGATGTAAACGTAACTTCAAACTTCGCAAAAACTTCACGTGTCTTGGATAATCAAGTTTCATGATTTCGCGTAATGAGTGCTTTTAAATTATTAAATTTTCATTGGACAAGCAGGTCGGACCGCTGACAGGTCATACTTTGCCGCGGGAAGTACGAACTTCCCCCTTCGAAGAAAAAACAAGCCTCGATCGTAATTATAAAACCACCGAAGTTATAAAACTTATTTATCGCAAAAGTATCTTGGTAGCCGAGGAGAGCCCCATCATCCGCCATTACGATTCATGCATTTTCGTCCTCCTCTCCTCCTCCTTCGTCGATGGCATTGCACTCGTTACCTTGACTGCCTGCGGTTTCGAGGCAAGGTCCAGACTTTTTGCCTACCCCTCCTCCTCCCCGCGCTGCAGACTCTTTTTTTTTTCTCCTCTTTTCTTCTTCTTCTTCTTCTGCTGCCTTTTCGAGGCCTTTTGTGCCTCCGTCGATCGAGTTTTTCGCCGCCCGAGGCGAAGATGGATTTTAACGAGAGGAGGATTTTTGGAGGCCGGCTGTAATGCCGAAGTACGAAAAAGGAAGATCATAATAATCGAGAATTTTCTGATACTTATTTACATTTTTTGAAAATACTCGGATAACAAAGCTCTCGCTGATCAACGATACTTGCGGTCGGCTCTTTTTTTTTTACAATTTACCGTCAGCCTTTGTTTTTTTTTTCTTTCTTTTTTTTTTTTTTAATTTGCACCTAAGGCACAAGAGAAAAAAAGAGTTTTACAATGCACACCGCGAGCCACCCGATTGTACAAATCCTCGCGGTGAGTAATTGTTTAGCGTTTTATCACACGTACGGGTTAATTAAAAAGCTGCGCCCACGGATCGGAAGCTTGTCGATTAATAGTATGAAATTATGAGTGTTTTTGCATAATAATCCTGTGAATGAAAAAAAGCCACTCTTTCACACACACACACACACACAATCTAATTTTAAAACCGATGCGGCGCGGCCCACGTTTGGGTTTGCTCAATAAACAATAATAAATCATGATATCTGAATTTTCCCAACCAAAGAAAGTCGTGCAATTAATCAAAAAAAAAAAAAAAAAAAAAAAAAAACATTGTTTAAAAATAAAAATGCCGGGGGTGCTTGATCCTCATGCATATTCACGCTAATCCTTCCTAATCAGCGAAAAAACTAGGTTGTTTTGGTTTTTTTTTTTTTTTTTTTTAGCTTTGAGGGAATGACTTATGGAGAGGCGCAACAGGGGATACCAATACGGTCTGCATGCGCCTACTCGACTCTTATAAAGAGACAGGAAGCGGCCTGCATGGGAAGCGGAGAGGAGTTATAAGATGTTGAACGAAAGAGCTTTTTTCAAAGTATCGCGGTTTTCGTAATTTCCCCGCGCGCACTTTGTTTGCTTAACGACGATTGGCTAAGCAATTGAGTTTTCTCATTGTTTAAAAAAAAATCAATCCTGGATGCTTTAATTTTATACTTGATTGTTTGAGGATAAAATTTATGGTTTCTCTTGTAATAGACCACTCGAGCGATAAATTTTGAGCGCTTCAAAAGCAAATTAAGTTGATGGATTCAGAGTTTTTGGTATGCATCGAGACTGTGACTCAGAATTGCACGATTATTTCCCCTCTACCGCCTCCTACTCAATTTCGTGGTGCGGGCGCGGCGTTGAGTCGCATCGATTTACCGACTTACCTTCTCGTCATAGAATGAGATTCAACATATTTCAATTATTCCTAATAGAAATTGTTTATTTTATTCAAGTGAAAAGTTTATTTACACTTCCTTTGAAATTCTTAAATTTTTATTCATGGCAAGTCTCGTTTGCAAAACTGAATCTTTGTAAAGAAATATTCGTATTTAATAGAATTTAATATCATCTGATACAAAATTAATTAAGATACGCTGAAAAATTTGTTTTTCTATTGACAAAAAAAATCAGCTATAGACTCGAAGAATTTTTCGATTATTAAACAAAATATTTACTTACAAAATTTATCAGCTGCGGTAAAAGCTTGTTTTTTCCTTACAAAAATTTAATACGCAGTGTCTTGAAATAACTAAGAATTCACGCGAGACAACGAAAAAATAATAATACAACAAATGTCATCGACCTTAGGGGTTTATAAGAATATAAAATTGTATTATTGCAAAATTTTACTACATTAATCTCCAATTAAATCCATATTGATTCATGCATTAAATATTGAGCAACATATAAAATTTTTCAATACAAATAACATTATACTTTTTAAAATGATATATTTTTTAAATATTCTTACATTTTTACCATTTTCAAAATAAAGACATTTTAGTTTATAATTGAGTATCATTCAATACCAACTGTAAAAAAAAAATCAATTAATTAATCACCACTATTACAAGTAAAAATTTAACTATTACACAAATTTAAAATTTTAAAAATTTTTATATAAGTAACTACTAAGATTACTTAAATATTTTTCCAATCGTCTCGCAGTTATTCAAATAAAATCTCAACTCCACCGTCCGATTTTACCTAAACCACTTCCTCGACAGCAGCAAAAAAGGAAAGAGCAAAGAAAGGAAGGAAAATAAAGAATGAAAAAAAAAAAATCTATTAAAATTTTCAAACGAAGCCTTGACGGTGTCATTACCTCATTTCCTTCGTACGACGAGTCATGCGAATCAGCCTTCGCTGCTGCAGCCGTGGATTATCGGTCGACGATCCCCGAACTGCAGCTGCATGCATGCAAGCTCCCGCACACATGCGCATTTTTCCTCTTCTTCTTTATTTTTTTTATCGCTTCGCCGAAGATAAGCCGAAAATGCTCGCGCGCGCTACTTTTATTATTCGCCGAGAGTTAAGGAGGTCAGCGATAATAAGCGCGCGCGTATATTTTCGGCTGCAGCAGCGAGAAAGTTCGGAGAGATGAGCTTGCCGCGGGTTATTGAGGAGCGAGGACGAACGATTATCGTCTCTCTTTATTATTTTTCGGCCCGCTGTTGCGTCACTCTGGAGCTCGGCCATGAAAATCATCGCGGTTGTTACCGACTCCGCGGCGGCATTGTTCTCAAAAAATCATTGAATTTTCGGAATATTCATGAGCCTCATCTTCTTTTGGCGTCCCGGTAACCTTCGCAAAATTCTAGAAAAAATTGATGTCAACCACGTCGTCCGATGGAGAAGATAAAATTGGACGACGTACGTGTGTCTGAGTGTGTACAGGCCCCGATTACGCGAATTCCGAGGGGGATATAAGCCGGTCGTCGTCCGATTGTCCGTGACGACGACCCGCGGGCGCCTCGTATATCTAATCCATTACCCGCGGGGAAAAAAAAATCGCGGAGGCTCTTTCTCTCGCTCCTTTCACTCCCCTATTTTTTAAGGCTTTCTTTGGAAAATTCGTTGATTGGATATTTAAATTGCCCAGGTAGAGCTTTTTTTCCCTTAGATTCCGAGAAAACATTCGAGGAGCAAACAAAATAGGCAAGGGAGGTAGAAGAGAAGAGAGAAGAAAAAAAAAAAACAATCGAAATCCAAAAAAAGGTGTGCATTCTCGGCTCGTTAGCTCAGATTTAATCGGCCTCATTAAACCCGCTCGGGGGACGCTCGCGAAGCATGTCACGTGCCGCGAATGTTTTAGGTCCTGCAGCAGAAGCCACCGACGAGTTTTCCTGCAAGCGCCTAAAAAAACACAGCAGCTCTTGTGCTCGTCACATTTCCCAGAAAGTCCTCGTTTTTCCATCTTCGAAAAAAGTGTCTAAATTCGTCGACATCCACGGGAGCAGGTGCACTTTTTTACTTTACGCAAAAAAAGGGTGAGGAGGGAGAAGAAAAGTTAAATTGGAGTCCTACGGAGGAAGATGCGTCCACGAAATTCATAACCAAATACCTCGGTGACTCCTCAATTTCACCGAAAGAATTTTCCAATTGAGCGCGCTGCTGGAAAAGGAGGAAAGAAGAGAAAAAGACAGAGAGGAAAAAAAAAAATCCCCCAGCATTTTCGGTCTCACGTCTGCTCATCATCGCGACGACGGCGGCATCGATTTCCACGGATAATCACGGCTGGACCTTTCTCGTGCTGGAATCCTCCTCTTCCCACCGCTGGCCCTAATGAGTTTCCTCGGCGGGCTGCTGCAAGAATGGACTCCTGCGAGGAGTTAAATCTCGATCGGGGAGGGGATATTGCCGGACTATTTCCCAAGTCCCTTTATTGGAATTTAAAACTTTTCGGGGGGAGGGACGCGTGCCAGAGGCTAACTTTGCCCTCTTACTAATGGGTGTGTCTTTTACCTCTTTGGGGAGGCTTAATTTTGGTTAATCAAACTATTTTGATAATTTAGTTTATCTAATACTGTTTTTACTTAAAATTTTGACTCATAAACGATAACAGTACTAAACCAAATTTGACCACGGTAGTATTATTATACCTTTGAAGCTATTAAGATTTTGACCTTTAAAAAACTTTAGCGCAAGCACGCTCTTATTAATCAATTATAAAACAACGTCAAATCTTTCATTAAAAAATTCAAGTTATTATGATTATTTAAAAATTTTCTACAAAATCATTCGATTTAATTTATAAATCTCAAGACTTAGACGATTCATTCATATCTCATTGTTTTACAAGTGGCCAAAATGTTTACTTAATTATTATTTTTTTGTTGTAAAATGTAAAACAATAATTAGTTTAAAAAAAATTATACAAATAAATCAAAAATAAACAAAAATATACACGTAAATCCTTTACTACAATACTTCATATTTTGCAACAAATATCAAAATTCTTAATATTAAAATTCAATTTTCAAGTTTATGTTTTTAACCAATTACAATTATTTTAGTTCGATGAAATTCGATTTTGGTTCATCTTAATCAAGTAACAATGAATAATTGATACAAATTTTTGTGCAGTTTCTGAATTAGCGTTTGAAAAAAAAAAATCTAGAATGTGACGTTTTTTAAGCTAGCTATAAAAATGTAGTCTTACTTTAGAGTACGGAGGTAAATTAGTTCATACCATAGAGGTAATAGAACTAATTCTAATACCTCAAGGGTTCATACCAAGACAAATTATTTTCATTCGTCTGAAATGCGCAAGAGTGATGAATTAAATTTTCCGGCAATACTGAGTGCACAGTTACTTTTTGAATAATGATCGTCATTGTTATTATTATTTCAAAAAGAATTATTCATAAAATTGCAGATTGAAATGAGAACTCATAGATCATACTCAATAAATATTCACGATACTCTTCGTCATTACTGCCGGAACTCGAGCATTCGGAAGTTGAAACTTCAACTGTCCCATAGTCAGATGAAGGCTGAACAAAGAAAAAAGGAACAAAAAAAATCGCAGCCCTTTCATTATTTTTTTCGAATTTTTATCTACTTCATTACTTTAACACCATGTTTCTTTGTGGCGAAGAAAAAAAAGAAAAGAAATAATCGTTAAAATCGCGTCATTGACATTCACGATTGGAGAGAAACGATTGCGTAACCAGACTTAAAAGTTTTGGGGAAGACGAGCAAAGGAAAAAAAAAGAGTACCCCGTCATTAGAGAACTTTTGGCACAAAGTAAGCTGGCTCATAAAAATTGGTCTTTGTCTGGGGACTAATTTTTTCGAGAATTTCTCTGAAGTAAATTGAAAGTCACAGCCTTGAAAGAAAAAGTAAAAAATTCAAACTTAACCAAGGTGCTTCCAAAAGTTTTTTTTATTACAAAAAGAGAAAGTGAAACAGTGTATAAGTAATAAACTCTTAAGTAACTTTTTACAGATTTTTTCATTTATAAGACCATCTGCTTCCCATTATTTTAACACAAACATATGTCATTCATTTTATAAAACTATTAAATAACAATTTTTAATTATTTGCTTTTTATTAAAAAATAAACAATTAAAATTTTCAAACCCAAGTATATAAGCATTTTTAATCAATACCATACTAGAATTTGAATTCGGACCCTGTGGAATCAGGAGTCGCTTGATTTATTAACTGAGCCACTAAGTTTTTGTAAAATATCAATACTTTACAAAAAAAAAAAAAAAAACAGTTGTACTTAGTTTTCAAAATTATAAACATTTAGTTTTATTTCAAATTTTGTAAGCTAATACTTACGTCTTGACATGTATTTTATTACACTAATTTACCTATGAAGGGGCCATCCTACAAATGATGACGAAACGCCAGGAAATATCCTAATTATAATAAAACATTGATCGTTTGACCAAAATAATCCTTGTTTTATTAAAAAAAAAAAAATTATGAAATTTTTAAAGTTAAACCAACAATTTATTTAACAATTTCTCGTACTCATCCCAACCACCAAGTAGAAAAAGATAGTTTAGGCATCCCGTGCAAATAAACAGTCTGTTCATTAAAATTCCCACAAAAAAGGCATATCGATGACGGCACCCGCAAAATCCACACTGCACCTGGCAATGTTTCAGCGAAAACATCGAGCGGGTAAAAAAGATGGGCGAGGCGTCGATGAAAAACCAACAGTTCGGATTATCAGACGCGGGCCATTGAACTCGCGGGCGTTGTAACCGAAGGAAAACATTCGGTCCGTCATCGTCGTCATTGTTTGTGCATCAAACAACCCGAGCTGCGATGCACGCGGCCCCCGTCGAAATTCGGACATTATCAGTGGAAGTTCTTCGCGCTGAATTTTTTTGCGAGCTGATTTCTGGAAAACCGCACCGAACGACCGATAATGAAAAGCGAGGATGAGGTCGACGGCACCGCACCGATTACCAGACGTTTTATAATTACTGCGAAATCGCATTTTTTGGCGGAACTTTTAAACTTACAGTGAATTGATCGAAAATGAAATTTTGATCGGGGTCTTAAAGGCTTGACGAATTAAGAAATCAATGGAAAATGATATTTTTAGGTTTCGTTATCTTACTTTTTTTCAATTCTGAGACATTATTCTAATAAGTACGTATCAGAACGAAATTATTTCTGACGTGCATAGGTTGCGTTTTTAATAAGTATATCTTTTGAAAAAAGATTGCAAATAAATGCAGTATTTAAGTAAGATATCTTATATTTACTGAACAAAGTATTGATTTTTGCAATCAAAAAATAAGGCTATCACTCTGAAAAATTGAGTTTTTGGATCACAAGAGAGTAACGTATTTTCAATTCTGATATTATTTCTAGCATGAAATCATCACTGTCATTATTCATTCAATTTCATTCACCGATAAAAATTGTTTTAAATTATTATAACAAATCCTTGGCTTACAAAGAATTCGTTTCTCCAGTACATTTCAGTTTCCAAGAAAACTTTAACAATCATTTAGTAATCAATTGATCATAAAAAATCCTATCTTACGTTTCTAAGAATGAAAGGTTTTTATCGCGTGGTAAAAATTTTTTTTAGAAAATTGCTGAAGTTTTGAAAGGCACTTTTGAAAATGCACTTTTTCCCAGAGTGAAACTCGTTACGTTGAAGCTTTACCAATTGACATCTGCCGGCTAATCTATCTTGTGAGTTGCAGTCAGATAAGAGTCGCTGACACTTTCATATCATGATTTGGGTTAATGTGTCGCATATGTGTCATAAAAGTTGCAAAAAATTTTGCTCAAATTTTCAAGAGCTTCAAGTAATTTTTAAAATTATAACGAAGAGTATGAAAAAAAAATTGTTGTTTGTTGTTTTTGCCTCGTACAAAAATAAATAAGCATTGGTTAAAATCGAAGGCTGGTAATCGAAAGGACATACATTTATTTGTATGGATATACGTGTGTATAAACGCGAAAATTTATATCTCCATGAACATGAGAAACATGAGTCATGTTGAGGTCATGAAAGGAATGAATTTTTTAAAGAACAATAACAATGCCGCTGTGTTTTCATACAAGAGAAATAGTTTGGCTTAACATATCCTCGTGCTATACTAGATTTTATCTGTCTTCAAGTTTTAGGTTAAATTTTCCAGAAACGTGAAAAAAATAAAATAAAACTATGAAATAATAGCAGCCGTAATCTGGGTACTTCCAATAAATCCTTTTATCACAACAAATCTTGAAATTTATTTTTATAACGTTTATTCAAAACTGAAAACGGATAATCTCGTTACATTATATATTTCATAAAAATTAGGTAAAAAAAAAGAACACTAGGATTTTTTCAACTAAAAAAAAATGTTTAAATTAATACTTGATACAAAATTAAAACAGCCATTTTTTATTTGATAATAATAATATTTATAAATTTTTTCCATATTATATCCAACGAAAAAAATTCAAGGGTAAACTACTGACACTCTCCGTAAGTATTATATGTACATTTTTCACAAAAATTTTCATTTGCATTGACAAATCAGAAATTTTTGACCTTTGACCCAAGTCAGTGCACATCATGAGTTTAAGAAAAAAATTGTTCACCAAAGAAATTATCGATGAGATCGGCAATTTAATGATTTTATACTTATCCAGTATCTAACAATGAAAAAACGAATAATTTTCTTCAAGGACTCGCACGGAAAATCGGTCTTTGGGTACTTAGTGAATACCCACTAATTAGCCTTATCTATCATAATATAAACAAACAGTTATAATAACAATCGAAAACAATTCAGAGAACCCCGCAGGTGTAATTGCACCCTAATCGTCAAAGAAAATGATCTCTAATCCCTCGGTTCGAATCAACGAAAAAAAAAAATCCCTAGTAATGATAATGATTTGGGAAAAAGAAGAAAAGGGGGTGGGGGGTAAGAGTCGATGTAATTAATCCCACGAGGAGAGGGTCAACAATGAGTCGCCTCCCTCCCACAATTACGTCAAGCACACACACAGTCCCCATGAAAAGAAAAACCAATCAGATCCTCCTTCTCTTAGAGTCGTGCAGGCTGTCGATCTCGGGTAGAACAAAAGGAGAGAACTCAACCGAGGTCTTATTTTCCTCTACAAGGGGGTTCTCTCTCTCTCTCCTAGTGCAAAAAAGAAGAAAAAAAAAGAAAAAGGAGAGATAATATTGTGGAAAAAAAAGGGAGGGGGTTTATACCGGTAGAGATGCTAATGCGCGCCGGCCTTGTGCCACATACACGCCAGTCGCCTTCTAAGCAACGATTGGTCCAACCCCCTCCCAGGCCTACCCGTAAGAGATAGAAAATTTTATAAAGGACAATGCCCACGGTAGCACGTGGGTGTGAAAATCCTTGAAAGTTTCCCCCTAGCTGGACACTTTTACAACCGTTACCGCGATTGGAGCCTTGATTCCAGCCAGGATTTTGGGGATGGGATTCCGGATTGAATCTCTACCGCAAGCTAAGATCGGATCGTCTTGGAGATATTTACGGGGATTGGGAAATTGTAGTTTGGAGTACATTTTTTTTTATTTTTATTTTTTCATAAATAAAATTTCAAAACAGACACCTTATATTTGAATGGAGATACTTGGGTATATCCTCGAGACCATGGCCTGGCTACAACAGTGGTCATTGTTCTTTGTGCCGTGGGAGCGCGAATTGGTATAGGATGGATTATTGTAAATGCACCTCTGGCAACCAGGTATACATTAATCCAGCAGTTTCGTAAATTTTTATTTAAACCTTTAATTTAATGCCCGAGCATGAATCATTCATACCGCTAAAATATCGTTGGTTTTACAGGAGTTACACAATCCCTTTACAAATAGCGTTAATTACTGCGAGAAAAAGTATTCATCGATTGGTTTTTTTTTTGAAAGTTCAACAATGCGAGAGAGGATGCGACAGGACAGCGAGTCGTACACGTGTGCAGAAATTCTTCGAGACGATCGCTATTATGCCGCGATTTATCGGTTTGTTCGAATTAGAGGCAAAAAAGAGTTTCCTTGCGAAACCAACGGTTTTGCATCGAACCTCTGAGGACCTCCGAATTCGAATCTTTGTTTCTTTAAATTTTTTACTCCGATCTAACGGTACACAAGCGAGGTTAATTCAAGTAAAAAAAAGGCTTGCTTTGTTAGCTGTCAAAGATATCAAGGACCGTCGGTGTATTTTAACGGTGTCAGCGCTAAAACCTTTTTTTTTGATGGATTGAGTTTTGCTGTGAAACCAAGCGTCGAAATCATTATTTTAAACAAGAAGAAAAGTATCAATTCTCAAGAGATACCTTGTAATTGATACGTTCTCGGGCGAAAAATTTCGAAAGAAGAATCACATAATAATACGATATTACTTATATATATATTTTTCCTTCTTCTTCTTCTGCTTCTTCTCTCTTTCCAGGTTAAGTAAACACGAGACGGTGCTCACTTATGAGATTAAACTCTCGAGATTGCAGCAACAAGTACAACATGCGCCTGGTTAGAAAACACGCTCATTTTGCAGTGGCATACAATAAAATTTAATGATACTTTTTTTTCGCATCCCTGTGTGTGCCTACTACTAACCGTTCATGACTATTAAGACGATGGGTTCATGTTTATAACGCTCGTTCACAATCGATAGTGCCAAGAGTTAGACACAAAGACGAGACTGCAACGACGTGCGTGACTTTGTAATTATACCGGGGCTTGTCAAAAATCAAAATGCCGATGTGTGACAAGCGCGATGGCGCAACTCGGAACAATGTAAGATCTGACGTACTACTCCTTGACCCCGGTTAAAGCAAAATCAAACAACGAGGCGAGTGCTGAAATCTAACGAACGTGCATGCGCGAAGTTTAAATTTTCGGTAAAATAATGTTTACAATAAGTAGTTAACTGATTGAAAAATTGTATTCGATACTTATTTTGAAAGAATTTTCATTGGGGACTTGTCGTAGCTCGGAATATCAGAGCTTTAGTATCTAATGGTCCAAGTGCCAAAAAAAGTACAAAGTTTAAATAAGCTGTCCGTTTATAGATTATATGCACTATCTTTATACAAGAGAATTTTATTTATTTTTAGAAAAAAAAAAGAGAAAGATTTTTGTAGAGAGATAGAGCTACTATCTGTTGCTACTACTTTTCTGTTATTTTTTTTTCAATAAGCCAAAAGAAAAAGCTTAGATATAGCCAAAATTTACAGTTTTGTCAATTTTGAGCTAATCATTTTTTAAATCATTTTCTTTCCAACCAGAAAAAAATTAATATATTCTGCCATGTGAATTCATAATAGAAAATGTCTTGGATTAGTTTTTGAAGCACAAAGTCGTCACGTGGACGATCGGTAAACCAATTTTGTTTGTAGTACCAAAGTCTTAAGTTCAAATCCAGCTTCGACTTTTGAATACGATAAAGTGCAGACACGTTTAATTTGAGTTACTTTATCTGTTATCATTATTATAACTAGTAAAACTCAAAATGCAAATGTATAATAAAAAAATCAAAAAAAATGTTTAAGTCTTTTAAATTTGTTTTTTTTTTTTTTTTTGATAATTTCTACGTGACAAGAAAATGTAAGAGTTCCATTGGTTAAATTTTTCTTTCTAATCTGAATTTTGAAAGATAAACTTGAAATTTCTTAGTCTTCCAATAGGTAAAAATATATGAGAATTTCAAAAACTAATTTTGCTAGAACCGATTTTTAAACTCCGCTTTTCATTTCAGTTACTGTTTATATTATTGTATTAATGTATCTTTTTTCCAATGTAACCAATCAAAGCTAATTTTTGTCAAAGTAAATTCATCAGTAAAAACATTCAAACACTTGTCTAAAACTGAAAAAAAAAAAAAAAAAAAAAACAATTCTCGCTGAAGCTCGAGAGCCCCGTACCATAAATTTAAAAAAAAAAAAACGTTTTTCAAAGCTGGCGGAGGGAGTTTGAAAAAGAGGTCACAAGATAGATAAGCGGGACACAGAGAGCCAAGCCTGCGATTTGAGGCAGCTCCATTCACCCAGCATCCACGGCCGCCGCAGTCGCTCGATCGGCTCCTAGGATCAATGTCTCAGCCCGGTGCGCTCGATTCTCCTGCTCTGACCGTCGCTGGCTAAGTTTGCGTAACCCCGCTTGCTCCCCCACCTCCCCGGCTTCACCTTCGCGAAAACTCGAGAAATAATCAAACGCTCGGAAAACGCTTTCGCAACCCGCTAACGTTCCTTTACACCGTTTTGCATGTGCTCGATGGGAAAATCTGAGAGGATTGTTTTTTTACCTCTGAATCATCCTCTTTTTCCCCTTTCGTTAATTGTTTTTGGTCGATATACGTATTCAATAAACCGCGCGGTACCAACATTTAAAGCCATGGATCTCGGCCCGCGTCCCAGAAAATCCGGAGCTCGGGGCGAGCACGATTCTAATAATTTTTCTCCTCTTTCCCCCCTCGCGCGGTATACGATAAAGAAGAAAAAAAAAAAGAAGTCGGCTGCTATGACTTTGCGAAATCGGCATTCGATGTATCAGCCACGGGAATCTCTCGATTAGACGGCCGGATGATGCTTATTGGAAAATCGCGTCGCGCGCGGGGGGAACTTGCGAAACGTCAAACCCGTGTGTCGTGCGAGCCGATGCTATTTTTTTCTTCTTTTCATTCTAGATTTTTTGAGGTCGATTAGTATCGGGATGCAGGATTTTTAAGGACTCGAAGAGGAAGTCTGGAGTCCTGTTTTTCACAATATTTTCGTCTAATTGGTCGTTAAAACCGGGACGTGGAGCGCGGTTAATTCAATGCGATTTTAATACGGGCTAATTTTTAATGGTAAACGTCGGGAGAGGTAGAATTTGAAAGGTACGTGATCACCATTGATTTTTCTTACGCGTTAGATCATAAAAATGACGCATCCGAACATGCAGTTGACGAAATTCTCTGCACATAGTTCGCTGAAGAAAATATAAATTTAAAATCAAATTTTTCAAAATTTAGTAGCAAAAAATTGTTTGTTCAAACCATCGTTCAATTATTTCTAATTTGTGGAATCGATTAATTACACATCGAATAAGCTCGCGTAACGGATTAAACATTTGATCACCTCGTTTGATCAAACAAAACTTTTTTTTAAATAATTATTTGTAATGTTAATATCTTATGTAAACTAGAAGCTAATTATTACCTTTTATCGTTAGAAAAAGGCTGAAATGAAATTTTAAAAGCGCGGCTGCTGGTTTTTTTCGCACCATTAATATCTTCAAAGTAAAAAAAAAAAAAAGTACACTCACGTAAAAAAACCACAAACACATCGTAAAATAAATGAACGAACCGTAAATTATTGCAAAATAAATTCAATTTGAGGCGACGCGTTTTGCAAAATAATTTAATTCACTTAATGCGCGTTTGTATATTTTGCAATTCACACTCGCCTCGCTAACTGCAAAAAAAATTTTCTCAAGCCATACTCTTGAATCGTATCTCTCGAAAAGGTCGCGCGAAAAAAAATCCTAGTAAAACAGATCGAAGGCTCGCCGTGGATTCAATAATCAAGCAGCGAACTTCAAAGCGCGATAAAACCGTCCCAAAAGGCAATCATTCATCCAGCTCGGAAATTCATAAATTTTATTTATCAACGTGCCGATTTGAAAAAAAAAAAAAAAAAAAAAAAATTCCTTCAAAACATCATTTATTTATAATCGAGCGATCCTTCGTGCGCCTCACCTTCGGGTCGCATAATCGCAGCCGAGGATAAAATAAGATTGGCCTCAAGCCTTCAGCTTCCGGGCTATTAATGCTCTTTTTTTTCTCTCTTCTTTTATCCTCACGAAAATCCAGGTGACGTAAGAACGAAAAATGCGTCGCACGTGACGCGGAAAAAATCGTCGGAGGCTGCGCCGGTGAAGATAATCGGCGTCCTTGCTTCGGTTTTTTTTTTTGAAGTTGCACTATAAACTTTGCTCGAAGCGGAGCATTGAATTTTTTTTTTTTTTTTTATCTCTCCTTGTTGGTTATTTACGAGAGTGTGCTTAATTTTTCGGATGCTGGAATTTTAATCAATGCTTTATTGGACAATTAAAGGAACCGGAATAATTACCTGGGAGTCCCAAGAGTCATTGTTGAATAAAATCAAGCTTGAATTTAAAAAAAGGAGAGCACGAAAATACCCGATGATGAAGAGGAAAAAAATCGCGGCTCGCGGAAATCAAGGCGAATCGGAGGCGAAAAACAGCCAGCGGCGCTCCATGCGTCTAAATAATAATCCTGCGGGTTTTATAATGCGCGACGGCTCCTGGAAGAGCACCGGCCTCGGTTCAGCCTGCCGGCCATTCGATTCCAAATGAGCGTGCGCGCGAAGGAAATTGGCTACGAGGAAGGATGAAAATAAGAAAAAATACAGCCGATCTAATGCGATGTACGCGCGCGGTACTGTTAGATTCGCGGTTTTTTGTGTTCGAACCAGGTAAATCGATGATGCATCGCTGGGATATTAATTGTTTTACGTTCGAGAATCGTGGATTTTCCGATTGGTTGTTCTGAGCGATTTCATGATTTATTTATCACCGGAGCATTTGGATCAATTTGAGCATCCTTCATTCTTGACATGGATCTGGAATCAAAAAAGGCGTATTAAGGTGGTTTTCTATCAAATGCGTGCCAATATTGAATCAGCTCAAATTTTCTGGGGGTGTTTATTAGATATTAATAAACATTTCTACGAAGTTTGATCAAAATTGACCATATGGTTTAAAAGTTACAGCAAGTTAAAGATTGAATTTTTTTCATTACGCGTATGGCCGCTACGCTGAAAAAGTGTACTAAATTATGAATATTTATCTTCTTACAATAGAGATCCTTTAGAAAAACCACATACATATATGTATGTGGTTTATATACATACATACATATATGTGCACATACAACCATGTACATATAGTTTCACTATCGAAGAATTCATTTCTTGAAACTGCAAAAAATTAACCATCTAGGAATTTTACAATAGTTTTACAAAAATAATTTTCACGTGAATAACCTCCAAAACTGCGGTATTCAAAGGTGAGGTTAAAAGTTTTAAAAAATGTTTTGTTGTGATTGTCAATGTTTTTTTGGTAGAAAATAATTTCAGAAGCCATAAAAAGTGAAAAAATAAATTTTAATAACCAATTGTTAACAATATGGTGTATTAATTTTTTTTTAGTCTTTAACTTGACTAGCTCTGGTAGAAAACCACCTTAAGTAGTTTATTCATTTGATTTCTTTAAAAAAAAAAAATGATTTTATTAAAAATTTTTATTATGGAATTAGATTAAAAGCACGCAATCATGATTTTATCTTTAAATTTGCATCTGTAGTAAAAATATATGAGCACAGTCAATGTTTAAAATCGTTATTGATTCTTGAATATCTGAGAATGTAAGTAAAAAAATGTTTTTTAATGTGACAAAAGAAGCATGTAAAAAGATCGCGCTTCACCAAGAATGAAATTTTTTTTCGTAAATATTTATTATAATTTTAGACAGAGCTTTCTCTATGGAACATCGAAGAAGATCAATTGATTGTTAATTTTTCCATTTTAATTTTATTTTCTTGAAAGTTGATACATAAAAACTATGTAAAAAAATTGAACTAAAAATTGTTTCAAATGATTCATGGTTTCAATAAAATAATAGAACTATAATTATACTTTCTGAGATTATGACACTGTTACGTTCTTCTAATATTGAAAAGTTAATTTTTTTGAAACTTGTGATTTAAGAAAATATTTTTGGGAGTGAGTTGATTATTTGTTGATACTTTTGTGGGTTGATATTGAACTTTAAATTTTCGATTGTAACCTGTATATATTTTTTTGAATAAAGTACCCTGAGGAGGCTGACAAAAAAAGTCAGCGAAACGTTGGGTTGATTTGTTTCACAGATTAAATAATGCCTTCAAGTGAGCCATTTAATTGACTATTATTAGAACTATAATTTAAAAAAAATCATGAAAATTAATTGAACAGACGTTTGATACATGATAAAATTTAATGAATTTTTGTAAAAAGGTAGGTGTGCCTAATATATGGCTATGCTAAGTGAGAATGGATGCTCTAGGGTGGCTATTAGCTACACCAGGGTTGTTGTTGAGTAAAAATTTTTTATTTTTATGTCAAATTTGATAGAAAATGCGTTGACCATAAAATAAAAACCGGTTTGAAAGGTGGAAAGATAGGAAATCGAGCCTCTAAATTATTATTTTGATCGGGTGCATCCTGTTTCATTCACATATCACCAATAAAAATAAGAACAGAGGTGTTTAAAACCACTTTTTGCCATGAGGCGAACGCAACAGTTTATTATCAAATGAACAACTGCTCAATATTTCATAATATATTGTTTTTGACGTCTTTTTACCCTGTACAGTGGCCATATGTATTAGGCTTGCTTACCTTATTAAAAAATAACTTAATACTTTTAATTATTTTTAAAATTAAAAATAAAAAAAATCCTTCATTAAAAAAGATGTTATTTCATAGTTTTTTATGTCCAGAAAAATCAATCTTATTAATAATTAAAAACTATTAAATTTTCCTGCTGGAACGTTTCGCTCACAATGAACCAGAAATCATTGTAAATACCATTTAGGAGCACGAGATCAAGTTGAACTTTTCCGATGGGCACAAGCGCCCCCCGCGCGTTAACACAATCCCCGCGCATAATACGCGAGTAAAATGACTTCTCCCAGCGTCCCACATAAATAAGCATCGACGTATTTCCAATAATTCAGTCGAACATTTCCAACGTATTAAAATAACCCCTGGTACAGGTCGCACGCATCATCACAATACTCGGCGTTTCAGGAGAGAGGGAGAGAAAAAAGACAACTTCGGGCCGTCAATCCAGTTGCGTAAGTCCGCAAAACCACCTGCGTTAAATCAACATTAGTGCATCGTTTCCTTCTCGAGTGCCAAGAACAAAAAAAAAAAAAAAACCGAAGAAGAAGAATAAGTCGGGAGCCTAAGCAGTGCATCCGCCTATCTCTCTCTCTCTCTCCAGCTCGACCTGCAGCGAGCATCTCAAGGACGCTATTTCAGCATCCGCGGATGCTGCACCGCGAGAAAGGAAAAGCACCGGCGGCGGCTTCGATTTCGCGGATTTTTATCTCCCGGGCTTTGTTTTTTCTATTACCCGTACTATGAGGAGCAACCCCCCTCCCATTGTTGTTGTTGTTGTTTCTTCTTTTATAGGTAAATTTTTTCTTCTTTTTCTTAAACTGGCGTATTTGTAAAGGTGTTTGATTTCCTCTGAAAATCGTTAGGCTCTCGATGCGATTGAAAAATAATATTCAACAGTCCGAAAAGGTCTCAGCGGTGACTCAATTTCCAGGGGGAATTCGAAAACACGAGATTTCCCCGAAAAAGAGTCAATTCTGCCAATCGATTGGGTGCAAAATGACAATTATTATTTTTAATCCGCGCTAAGCTCTCTTCGTTCGCGGCTCGGGTAGTATTTGCAAAATATCGATTCTGGTTAAAAGAGGCCGGGCGATGGGCGCGAACAATGGCCCCTTATTATCTGTTTTTCAATGCCCATTGTCGACTCGTGGGCCGCGCTGCACTTCTGTGTAGCTTACACACACGCTTACTGCTGCGGTTGAGGACACGCTGGTTGCCAGCTTTTTTTTTTTTTTTTCTTCTTTTCTTTTTTTTTTACCTCGAACTCTCTGTGCGTGTCTAGTCGATTAGCGGCCTACGGAAAATGGGTTGCCGTCGTGTAAATCCTGATCTATGGGATGCGAGCGTGTAAAATGATCCGAGCTATTGCGATATTCCGTGTTTTTTTCCCATAAGATTTTTATTGTTTATGAATAATCAATAATGTTGAATGATCTCATGCTTATAATTTTATTTATTCCCAACTTTTATTTTATTTCAATCATTTTGAATTTATTTAGTTATTTTAGTAAAGATAGAAGCTGTTGAACTTTAAAAATTATTTTATTTGTTGTGAATTTATAAGGAGTACCTGGTGTGATACCATTTAAAAGTTTCCATTTACAGTGAAAACTCGATAATTCGATGTTGAAGCTAGGACACCTGAATTTCCTATACCAACTAATGTAAAATCACTTCGTTAATTCAAAATCTCGATTTTTCGAGGTAGTTTTTTTCCCCGTAAAACAAATTTTGATGCATTTTTACCTCGATAATTCGAAGTTGCTGAAAATTTTTTCAAAAAACGTAAAAAAGTAGTTTAATTAAATTAATTAAAAAAGAGATAAAAACAAATTCTTGCAAAAATTTAATTGTAAAACAGTTAAATTGTGTGCTACCTTGATAATTTGAAATTTTTATATTTTTCGACAATTTGACCCTGATTACTCGAATTTCGTTCTCTCAAAAACCTCGATAATTCGAAATTCAAGCCAATCTTTAATTTCGAATTATCGAGGTTTCACTGTATTTGACCCAAATCGAACCTAAGTTTTTATCGTAAAAAAGGAAAACGAAAATTTACAAACGACATAGAACTCAAATTCATAAAAAAAGTTATCCTTTAAAACTAAATTCAAATTTTCGATCGAAAGATAATCGCTAAAATTCAACTCCTAGAAGTAAGATGATAATTTTCAAACTTGGTTCTGCCATCAATGTCGAATCACGATTCTAAAATCGAAACTCGTCGTACGAATAGTCGTAATTAAAAGACGATGGAGATTTGTAATTTTCCGATCAATCTCCCTTCCCCCGAATGAAAAGTCCAACCTATAACAACCGATAACTTGTCTTCCCGCAATTTCCCAAAGAGTATCTCCTCCGAGAACAACGCACTCGCGAATTCCTTATGTAAACAATCGTGAAGGACTAGACCACCGGTCTTAGCGTTCTCGTCTTTTTTTTCTTTTATTTTTCCTCTTTCCAAGTTGCGAAACGCGGCTTCGGCTTAAGATATCAAAGAGCTATTTAGAAGGCATTATAAAGAGAGCCGAAGTGACAACCGTACAACCCAACTAATTGGATAGCTCTGTCAGAGCTGCTGCTGCTGCTGCCGGCGCGGAATCATTTATTTTCTCGCCGAGTACACGTGCGCCTTAATTAAGGGAAGATGCGACGCCGCTGAAGATTTTAATCTCTCCCCCAAATTCAAAGATAAACGCGCCAGTTTTTCCTACTCGTCTTGAAACCGCTGCAAAATTTTTTGCGCGACAATAGTGCTTGACAAGAGTGATTAAAATCAATAATGGCCGATCAAAACGCGAGCGAGTAATTCAGTACGCATTTGTCACCCCTCCTCCCCCCTCCTCCCGAAAGCGTTTCGTAAGCGACCGATGATGTATTGCTATATATATTATACTAGTTCAACCGAGTCCATTACGAAATGCATTTGCGTGCACTTTTCGCAATGTTATTAGGTTGAAACATTGATCGCGGCAGCGCACACCAACTTGCGAATCTCATTTACGTATTCGACGCTTATAAACTCTCCAGGCGATTTTTATACACTCTTGATATTATAAGCTCATGGATAATTTTTTTTTTTTTTAATTGAAATTAACTCGGATTTTATAAACTATTAATTTCACACTGCTTAGCGAGTAATAATCGTCATCTTGGTTTTCAGTACGTGTGAAGTAACGGGTTTTCCATTAGTATGGTTTTAATAGTTATTAAGGTTAGACTGATAGAAGAAATAGTCTTTTAAAAAAATTAATAAAAACAAAAAACAAAGTAGAATCATTCATATACTTTTTAATTTAATTTTGTATATATTTAAAGTAAAAGTTTGGACGTTTCTAAAATGTTGCAAGTACAGCTTATTGTACCAAAATAAAAGAATCGACTCGTAGCAAAGAATTGCACCGGATAAAGCCCTTCACCGCACTGATCTCGTACTAGCTCAAACTTTTCCCGAAACCCTTACATGATAAAAATTTCATTTCCTCAACCCCTTGGTACCATAAACTAAAAATTGATCCAAAAGAGCCACCCTCGAAAATTAATCTCAGCATCCCGAGTACGTAGAATATGCATCGTGGCTGTATCAGAAGCAGCAGCAGCAGCCGAGCGGTGTAAGTGAAAGTGCAACTCGTGGTCTTGGCTGCTGGGCCTCTGACCTTGTCCCAAATACTGCCGCCTCTTGCGCTTGCAGTTTTCGCTCTCGTGCAGCCGATCCTTTCTGACTCTCCTAAGTCTCCTCCCCCCCCCCCCCCGCTCACCCCCCGTGAGTGCCTAGGTGGGGTCGACATTCGAAGGGAGGTCTTTCGGTCTGACCGATCCCGCCTTCGTCTACTTGTCCGCCCGTGATATTCATACAGGGTGACCCGACACTCTTTTATATAAAATTACAAAGCGAGGTTTTTATCCCCTTTGCAGAAAAAAAAAATTCCCTGATTATTTTAGATAACCGCAGAGGCTCGATTCCGAGATGAAGCCGAGTGTTACATTGTAAAGTAAAAAGAGAAAAAAAAGGCAGGACAATATGGGAAAAGAAACTTGAGAATAGTATGAAAACCGCGAACTGCTATCAGATCGGCGAGCCGCGCGCGTGTGTGTGTGTGTGTGTGTATCGATTGACTCGATCCTATAGGCGCATTCCTAAGCTTCGCCCTTTTTTCTCTCTCCGTTCGCTCCCTTCACTCGCGATTCGGCGCGCAGCAGAGAGTAACAACCGCACAACTATATCGCGGTGCCTCCATTGTTGTTGTTCGTTGCCACCGCCGAAACCTCGATTACCGATAATTTCGTCATTTTATAACCGCCCTCCCTTGATCTTGGGAGGTAGATTTCGTGCTCTCAATTTTACGATCTGGGAGCGTTTGAAAAAATCGCTTTGCAATTTGTGAGAAATGTAGTTTTGCAAAGTTAGGTTTATATAGACTTTTGAAAATCTTTATTCGTGACCGAGTTGTTTGGAGTGGATTGGAAGTTTTTACTTACGATTGTGTCACTGCTGAGATGCGATCGAACGAAAATCTTTAGGCTACATACTAAATCTGGAAGAGTGAAAGATCACTCCGAAAGAGTGGCTCTTCGCTTGGAGTGGCGCACTTTTGTCCCAATAAAGAGTGATTTCAAGCTAACCTCACTCTTACAATTTTAGAGAGTACTTAATATATTTTTATTTCATAACTGATGAGAGCTAAATCAAGCTTAAAAAAGTTTAAAAGAGGTTTTTCATATTTTGTGATGGATCTGATCTACGATTTTTATACGTTAATTTATCTAGAAAGCCAGCAGTTTACAAAAAAAAAGGTTTTTTTTTTCATTTCGATTACGTAAAAAACCTTAAATTAAAAAGAGAACCAGTAATAGCTAAAAAATTTTAGGTGTTTTTATTTTCTATTTTTTTAAGTTTAAAAATCTGCTAACCAAGAAGATCTACCAAGACGAGTAGAAAAAAAAAAAAGAAGATGATGACCACCAGTCGATTTTTTTTTTTTTTTCACCACTAATAAATTATTCATGGCATTTAATCATCAGCGACATATTTTAAGTAACGATTGAAATTTTTGTATTCACAGCGAGCCGGACTCGAACCGTCGTCCCTCGGAGCAGTAGTCCGAACCTCGCACCAATCCTCGCCGCACAATTGACAAGCATTAGTCTGCAAAAAAAAGTCCAGACGAATCGTCGATCCGGGTGCCGATAACTCCCGGCCTCGGCGTATAATTGAAAAAAAGGGCGGCGAACGGAAGCCCCACCAACCATAAGAAAAAAGTGCACTGCGTGATGCACCTGCAGCTATTTAACCGCGTAGGTTTATAAGTACGCGCGGCTGCAATTAAGAGAGAGCGCGCGCGCGGCAATTCGTAATCGATCTTTGTCTCCCTAGAATCGATGTAATTAAATTGGATTATTTAACGCTACCCGGAGCTTCTGGGAAATGCCGCGTTTAGGCTCTCTTTCTTTTATATTTTGCCGCGTCTTTTTATCCCCCTAGCGTTCGAGCATCTGATGACGCGGCTCGAAAGTTCGCTGCGGTATGCGTGATAACGAGCCGTGTGAAAGCCGCTAAGGGATTACCTTTGATTCGCGGGAGATTTTGTGAAAATTTTTCCGAGGAGGATGCTTAGAAAAATAACGTTTGAATTAGCGCCCCGACGTGCCGAGATTTTTTCATTTGATTTTACGTTTAAACGAAATGAATTTTTATTTTTATTTTTCCGCTTTATTGAGCGATAATGTTTAAAAAAAGTGATTTTAGCATTATATATCCGATAATTAAGGAGCAAAGGATACTTTGATAAAATTAAAATAAATAGTACCTTCCACAAGTAGCTAACGAAGTTCAAAAGTAAAAAAGCCGTTTCACAAAGTAACTCATACGAACCATAACGAGCTTTAACATGCTCCAATCTCGCGTGGAAAAAAAATTTCATATCTAAAGTATCAACTGTGATATTAATTTTCACTCGAAAATTATTTCGCTACCCGTGGCCGCACCGTAGTTTTAGATTTCAGAGGAAAATTTTTTTCCAACCCCCGAGAAGCTCCGCACACGGAAAAGAAGAACAGCCGAAGATTATTAAAGCCAAGGCGAGTTTTAATTCAGCAAACGCGGGGTAGTATCCGGGCTCTGGTATACGAGAAATTTAATTAAACTCGCAAATAATTATCGCCGAGCTTACAAAAACCAAGAGTAGATGGTTCGGTCGGGCAATAAAACGTTAAAGATTTTTTACCTCCTACGTTCGGCCCCGGAAAATTGCGCACGAATCCGCTCGATAATGCTTTTCCGCGTTTATTTTACGGCCACTTTAGCCCTCCTCGTTCCATTCCCTCACACTTGCTTCCCCGTACGCAGGAGGAAGGAGGGAGGAAGAAAAAAAAGGGCGACGACGTTTCGGTCGCTTTTACGGGGGACGAAAAAAAAAGGTCTCGAAAATTTTTTACGGGCCATTAGAGCCCCGCACGACCCTTTGGGCTTTAAACTATTTTTGCAGATGCCTTTGCAGCTATCGTTCGCCGGGGTCCTTTTATTTTAAATGTTTTTTGCGAAGATTTTTAGGGCGGACTGGTGGTCGAGAAATTTTCGTGGAGAGCATAATTAAAATAATGCGTTGAATTAACCGGGGAATCTTTTTCGAGGGCCTTTCAAGTTTTAAATTTAGTAGGAAAATTTTTAAGTTTAATTCAATTTTTTACCTCTAAAAGTGACTCTTTATGGGTCTAGTGTTACAATTTTAAAATTAATTTAAACTCCAGTGCACTGCTGCTGCGACTATTAATTTTTTCAAATTATCTACACTTTTAAACGTAATTTAATTACTTCGACGGTCCCAACGAAGAAAAACCTTAGCCGAAAAACTGCAAATTTAAAATTACCAATGAGAGGCTGAAATAAATAAATAAATCAGAAAAAAAATCGAGAATCTAATAAGTCTGCGCCCAATCAATCCGATTTTTATATTGTCTTACATTTTTTAAATCTTTTAAGCCTCTTATTGATAATTTTAAATCTGCAGATTTTCGGCTAAGGTTTTTCTTCGCTGGGACCGTCGATTTATATTATTTATAACACTTCAAAATAAAATAATATTTTCTTATTTCTCTGTAATTGATTTCTTATTTTTTATTCATAAAAAGTCACGGCTCTGTCGAAGATATTTTTACTTAGTTCTAAATTACAGACCAATTATCACTCGCAGAAATTCCTCGGTAAAAATTTTCCTTCAAATCAACTTACCCGTTGATAATAAATTTTTCCAAAAAGGCCGTTAATCACTATGTCCCAGAAAAAAAAAATCCCATCGCGATTAATCAAAAGATTGTCAGAAAGTCTGAAAAACTCTTAGGAAAAGGGTTAATCAGTCGCGTCAGTGCGCAAAGTCTCTATCTTTGAAGAAAATCTCGCGCGCATACCAAACACGGAAGATCCCAAGCGCTGCGCTGGTAGCTTGTAAATATAACCAAAAGCAAATAGCGCGGCGTGTTTATCGAGTAAGACTTTAACTGCATCGTGTACCACGCGTGTTTTTCAATTATTAATGGTTTTACCTGAGTTAATTGTTCATTGCGCGATGGCAATCTTCTCTTTCAAAACTCCCCCGGATTTTTAGGCGCCGGTTGGGATCGATTAATCCAAAGAATAATTCCCCCGCGGTTAAATGATACTATTTAGCAACTGAGCTGGCGAACGCTATGAGTATATTTAATCTTGATAATGAAATGAGATTCATGCGTTTTGAGTGGCGATAGTGGGAGGTTGGTGTTGCAACGCCGAGCGCGTGATGTATTGTTGGTACCAGTTTGTATAATTTGTGTAAGGACAATTATAATACTGCACATTGTGCGGTGCACCCTCGATTATCATGTGCGTCAGATAATCTCGCGGAATAATGACAATTTTTTTTTTTTTTTTTTTTTTTTGACTCGAGTGGTGCAAGAAAAATCTAGTCGAGCTACCCATTTATAATTGTGACAGGTAAAAGGTGTTTATTGATACTCGGTTACAGTTGCCTTTTGTGTCTGTATGACAATGACGAAAGGGAACGAAGCTTACCGATTGTTTTTACAAAAAACTGACATTCGAGTTGGTAGAATAAAAAAATCAAAATCATTTTCACCCGTTAGAGCAATTTTCTCTCTCGAAAAAAGAAAATGAAAAACCAATGAATAAAGCAATCACAATAATTACGACTGCGTCCAGATGTCCAATCAAAATCTACAAATACCCAATTCAGCCCACAAACTACGTCGATAATGAAGCTCTCCCGTGGTGAAATGATGATGGTCTCGCAAAAAAAAAAAATCCGTTTATCGCGGCTTCGGGGCCTTAATAACCCAGCCCGCTGCTGACCTTTGATAAATTTCTTTCGTCGGGAAGCTACGCGCGTTCAATTAGGGCTCCTTTGACTGATGATCATTGCCCGGGAAATTCATTGTGTTGCAAGGGGTTTTTTCGAACTTTGATTTTTCGTTGCATGGTAGCGTACCCAGGATTTGTAATTTGAGCGATATCGCATGACAAAGGTATTAAATTACCATTCAAAATATATAATAACGGCCTGTGATTTGCGATAAATTTACGGGTTATAGTTACTTGGTAGAAAAATGATAAAATTACTTGCACACGGTTCGTATACGAAACCGAGAGAATATGTAAGTTGCGAAATATTTCGGTGGGGTATTTGATTTTCTCACGTAACCTAAATAAGTGCCATTATTACACCCCCCCCCTTCTCCTTCTCCTTTATTATATTCTATAAAGACCATTGTTATCCTAAATGCTATTTAATATAACACAGCTTCAACTAATATTTACTCTAATACCAGGGTTTACTATAAACTTGATTTTCAAAGAACAAAAGTTACGATCGGTTGTAAAGGTGGGACATGTTTGCGCATCCTTTATGTTATAACTCCATTGATAAAACTATCATAATTTCACAAACTACTGAGAAAAATTTATACTCCGTAATGTTAGTATCGCTATTCAAAATCAATCAATTTCTGCATATAGAAAAATTTTGAAATTTTAATCCCAGCAGTTCTAAAATTCAGAAGCCTTGAGCTACCACAATCGACTTAATTTACAAACAGCAATTAAAATTCTCGGTCAAGAGTTTATCTCCCCTTCGATCGGTAAACCAAACATCATTTATAAAATCCCCTAAAACCAGAAAAAAAAAAAAAAAAAAATCTAGTGTAATAATAAAACAGCAAGCGGTATTGCGTAGTAACCCATATATTCAAAGCCGAATCGGCAGTGGCAGTGGCAGTGGGCACGCCGGGGTTGGTAACACTGCACCGTGCCGAGCGATTCTATGTAAAACCGGTTGGTCCGCTAAAACCTTTGGAGAGGGAGAGACTGCGGGAATATTGCGCGAGCTCCTAAGCTGCGTGGCCTTCGGGGGGCCATTTTAGAATGGCGTTTTTCTGCGCTGCGCTGCCCCGCTCTAATACCTACGGCGGTGCTCCTCGAGGAACACGCTCGCCTCTTTTTTCTCTCTCCGTCTCTTTTCGACCTCTAAATCGTAATCCCGCCTCCACCTTTGTTCGCCCCAGATCTTTTCGGTTTCCTCCATCCCTCCATTTAATGATGAACCAATCTAGCGAGCTCTCGAATTAAGACCGTTTTCATTGGTTGAGGTGCTCACTACCTCGAAATTACTCTAGTAAATTATCAAAAGCAAATGGATGAGACGGTAATTTTTAAAAAACTTTTCAAAAAAACCGCCAAAATTTTTCGCGAGACGAATTGGAGAATTTTTCCATGTAAGTAACATAAATCACAGCGAGGATGGATGTCAAACACGAGTCTAATCGTATAAGCCGAGTGTCGCGTCACCAACTACGGTTGTACTTATAACGGCACGTGTGAGAGTGAAGAGCAGAGTCAGTGACTCGCGACGCGATTACGGCTGCAAGTCCAACGGCACGAGATCCCGATGAATCGAGCGCGACTGAGAACAATTTTTAAGCTAGAATTCATTAAACTTTCGAGAATTTAAAAATTGTCCCGACTTTGTACTCATTAAGCCCATTAAGAATGGAGACACAATCGTAAAAGGGTTAATTGGAATTCAAAATCAAAGGTGCACTACGCTGACCGGACAAAGAAATTCATTACGGCGTGCGTAAATCCCGTACCTCGGGGTCAATACTTGAAAATTAAATTCCCTCGCGTTGAAAACAAAAAGGGTCCTGATTTAAAGACGCTCGGTCCCTATTTTCATTAGCGCAGGTCGGCTTAATTAAAAAATTTTTTCCTCCTCAAGTGTGGGCTACCGGAAAATTAGCTCGGGCTAATACGCGGTTACGAAAAAGTCGCGTCGGGCGTTAATAAGGAGCACAATTAGACCATTACGAACCCGAAGGTAATTACACTCGAAAAAAAAGGGCTCTTATCCTTAGAATCTAAATTTTTCGGTAATGGGCCATTGTGGCTTGTTATCGAGCTGTAATTAAACAATGCATCGATACTTTTTTTTCCCACCGGTTTTTGGGAAAAACGATTGCGAAACGCAGAAGAATTCGGGCCTCTCGCCAACGCTCCGGGGTTTTCTCATGGCCGGCTTAAACAGCTGTTTCGTAATTTTAGGCCTAGCCCCGACGAAGGGTCTGCAGCTTTTTCAAACTCGACTCTTCTCATTTGCGTCAGCGAGTGGTTTACAGCAAAGTTTCGAAAGGTGTAAGCAGACTCGATCTTGAAATTTTTCCGATAGTGTGCTGTTGGGAATAATAGGCTAGTTTTATTTCTTTGAAATTGAATGTTGGATTTTGATGACTGAACTTAAATGACTGTTTCATTACTTCAAATACTATTTTTATCAAAGTTTTAATTATACTTTTGTTAGAGATATGAAATTATTTTGTCGAAATACGTATAACTTCACGTTAAAAAATTAAAAAATAAACACAAGTGTAGACGTACTTATCATTCTTCAAGCTAATCATTTTTATTCGTAATTGAAATTCTGCCACGTTTTGAGATTACAAAACAGTGCGATAGATAAATTTTAATTTAAATTTAGTTTAACGTTTTTAACGTCAAAAAAATTAATTTTTTTGTGTTGTTTAAATTTTATCTTTGTGTTACTTCCGTCGGATGCTTGAATAAAAAAGGCTTCATAGAGACGTTATTATTAATTCGGAGATAGTAATAAATTGAAGTTTTATACGCATCAGCATATTATAAAGGCTGGTTACAGTTGATTAAATTTTATTGCGATATCTGTTTGGTTCCAGGAAAAAAAATTTTAGCCGAATAAGAAGTTTTCGTTGCATATACTTTGCTGTTCGGTCTTGGTCAGTTAAGAAAATTCATCTAAATAATGAAGTTTTTTATAATTTTGTTTCTATGTGTGCAGTTGTGTATTGCTCGGGAAGTAATAAAACCTAATTGTAAGTAATTCTAATAATAAGTAAAGACATAAAGTAGGATTAATTATTCATTAAATAATCAACACATTTTATTAAGTTATCAATTAATTATAATTTACGAAAAATTTTCATGATAGATATTTTTATATACATTACAATCACTTTTAGATTGCGTTACCCTCAAGGTAAATAATAATGGTATTTACGAAGTAGCGCAAATATTTTGGACCAAGATCAACTGTAAAAACATGTGTTACAGCAGTGGTTATAAAACGTGCAAAAGGACGCTTCATCCAGGTTACACGAAGAGTGCCTTGTGCGAGTGCATAATGACGCGGCAGAAGAACCAAGTTTGAAAATCCTCTGAATGATTTGTTACGAATCTATTTCTAAAATATTTTTCTATAGGATTTTTAAATTCAACATTAAATTTTGTAAAAAGACATTGAAAAATAAAATTTATACCTACAAAAATCAAGTAATATTTACGAATCCGTCTGTAAACTAAATAAAAAAACTGCTCACTCAAAATTCAAACTTTGTTTTTTCAATCACACATATTGTTTTACCGCAGTACCCAAAAAAAAAAAAAAAAAAAAAAAAAAAAAAAAAAAAAAAAAAATTAGCCATCACGATATAGTATGAAATAAAAAAGAGCCCAGGATAGCCCGGCCTCGAGAGCTACGCCTCTCTCTCTCTCTCCGACTTTATCCACAAGATGACGTCATGCCCTTCTAAACAGGAGGGGCCCGGCCGCTCTAAACATGGCCGTGGTCGGAGATTTAGGCGCGGGCCAATGGATGCCCGGCTACGCTCCCCCTTCCACTCTAAGCCTCGTCCCTAATTCTCTCTCTCGGACCGGACGATGCCGCCGGGGCGAAAAAATGGCCGATTAGACCGCTCGCCGCTCGTACGTGTTTTAATTTATGTTTATGCCATGCATGCATGCATGCACCGGGGCGTCATTGTTGACGGCGGCGCTTTGAAATGTATAACGCTGGCTGGGTGATTCATGGTAATTGTGGGAGAAAGATCCGAGTTTTCTCGCCGCTCCACCCGCTTCTGCTGCTGCTGCATTCATTGATTGTGTTTGTTTTTAAGGTTAAGGCGAGATTGTCCTCCCTCCCTCCCTCTCTCTATGCAGCTCGCCCTGACAATGCGTCCGTTCGCAGAGTCTTTCGAAACCCCGCCTTTTGTGGGCTCGTATTATCTCATAGAAACTGGCCTATTTTTTTTTTCCTTTTTTTTTTTTTTATTTGTAAGTAATAAGAGAAATCAAAAAATCAAAATAATACTTCGTAAATTTTGTATTAGAAAGGATCTCTTGAAGGTATGGGATGTCATTGAAAAAAAAAAATCTATAAACTAGTTTTATGCTACTTGAAGTTTCGCCAGCTTGGTTTTCTAGCCTCTTCCGAAGTCCTTTAGTAATAAAAAAAAAATAAGGAACAATCATCATACAAAAAATCTCGGTATCCAGTAGTTAGGAAACAATATCCTATCAAATTGAATTTGCATCGATTGGTTTTACAAATTTATTAACAAATCAAAAATTTTTGGTTTTACGAATTAGACAGCTGATGGCCTGTTGGCGAAGATGATTGTATTATAATTAACCGCTTGAACAATGATCTCCACGTGGATGTAAAGTTTTCAGCGAAAACAGAGAGAGAATGAGAAAGACAAAGCTCAGTTTAGAGAAAGAGGGGGGGAGGGAGAAAAACCATCCGCTTCTTTTGTCGCTAGGTACGACCACCTCGATTGTTTCGTCCACAACTGGGTTTTAAATTGTAATGCGAGAACAAAGAAGATTTATCTGTGCTTATTTCTTTTCTGCTTATAAAAAAAAAAGAACCGCACTCGCGTTGCGTAATCCGCCTCAAAGATAATCAGTCAAATTTAATTTCCCTTTTTTTAACGTAAAAATGAAAAGTCCAAACTGGAATAATGCGCGTCGTTTGGTACGATATTTTATTCATCGACGCAATTGGATCGCAAATTCGGGGGAAGTCGGGTAATTCTATTCAAAAATTCAAATATCGAATGAAGGGGAGATTGTCCAAATCAATATTGAAACTTCCTCCAATGAAAATTTTCGACCGGCTCGCCATTACCCAAACTAGGACAAATTATATATTTGGAGTCATGAATTATCAATCCCTCTCTCTCTCCTCTAAAATTCGATTAAACACCGCGGTTAAAATAACCGTATAAAGTCAAAACAATCTTTTCTCCCATTGAGTAAAATTAAAAAAAAAAAAAAGTGTCACGGAACTATGCGTTTTGCCTAGAAAAACACGAGGAAAAACAGAGGCAATTGTAAAAAAAGAGCGAGAGACAGCGGCTGCGTGTGTTATATCACGTACACGTACGCACACATAAGCGCGTCACTGCAAAGGTGAATGCCGCCTCAATGTGGTAATCGGCTGCGTTGCAGGATGTTTACGCAATTTCGACGGTTCGCCTTTTCTCTCTCGCTCTATGCTCGGCTCTCGGCCGACTTCGTCTTCTGATGCAGGTTTTATCTGTGGCATGGCATCCTGCGAGCGAGCGAAGGTTGAAGATTGACTCTTGTACCTGGCTTTAAAACTTTTATTATTTCTGCGGTGCTTGTTGGTTTTTGAATGATGAATTTAATTTTTGATTTGGAATAGAAGTTGTTCTTTTGAAAATTTTGGATAAGATTTATGCTGGGAGTCTATATATGAAAATTGTAGATTATATTTTCGAATTGGATGAATCTTCATTATTTGAAGTTTGTACTGTACTTTACTTAAAAACAAAATTACCTGCGCTGTGTACAATTTTTTGATTAACGGATTGTGTCAAAAAAAGATGTCTTATCAAATTTGAATCACGAATACCCTTTATATAATTTTTTTTGAAATCGAATAATAATAGCTTTGAATACAAAGTTGATCCTGTTTCTAGAAACTTTCAGCGAAAACCTTTGAATTCTTTCGCAAGGTAAATGTCCGCGATTATTCGACTCCTTTTCATGGGGGTTGTCTAAACGTAATTTTCGTAAAAATGTATAGCATAAAATTTCAAGGTTTTCAATAGGTTTACGATGAAACGTATAGACAACGATGTTTTTCATCGATAATCTATTGATCTTATAATAAATTTTTTAATTCTCGTAAAACTATATAATAAAAATGCACATCTGAGATTTTTACCATAACTTTACATATATGGGGAATTCTCAAAAACTTTTAAAATATACAAGTATTCAGAAAAACATAGTTCTTATTGAAGCACACCTCTGAAATTTTGACCACATTTTCTTATCGTTATTTCTAACGCTGACCCGCGAGGAAAGTTTGTTGCAAAGTTCGTAGGCGTAGTTATTGCAAAATGAAATTATCAATAAACAATTCATAAAAAAATTTTAAAAATGAAGATGGCAACCGATCCAGAGGGCAAAAAGAAGATAAAAACATTCCATTATAGTTTTTTATCAAAATAATATTGTTTAAACAATTTCAAAAATTTCACAATTTTGCACTGTGAAAAATGGTTTCATATTTTTCAGGAAAAACAAAATTAAAAGTGTCCTTAGATATTTTTTATTTAAAGTCTTTGGTCATGTGAAAAAAATCATTGAAATTGAAAAAAGAGTTCTTGATCACGGAGCCAGAACGTTCATGATAGTTTCATTTTGCAATAACTTTGCCTGCGAACTAAAAAATAAATTTTTTATTATTGGATCAAGTCAAAAATTACAATAATAAATAGCTGTCAAAATTTCAAAAGTGTGCTCCAATTTTTACTATACTTTTATGAATTTTTACCGAGTTTAAAAGTTTTTGAGAATTCCCCATATATCCCTGCGTAATCCAGCTTGATTACGCAGAATGTTTTTCGATTTTACATGTTCCATTGGGTAATTTGTCTAAATCTTAACTTCTTAAATAAAAATAAAACAACTTTTTGTCATAATAATTCCACATTTGATATTCCTCAATGAATTTTTGGATGAATTTTCATTTTTGAGATTGGGCTTAACACGTTACTTCACAGATTAAAGAACCTTGTTTTTATACACAATTTTATAAATAAGTAATAGGGTGCGTAAATATCTAGGACACAGAGCGTTAGTGTCCAATAATCCCGGACATTAATCTTATACATTGATTGGTCGATTATAGAATTCGCAGCGAATAGAATTTGAACCAATGACGTCGAATGAATAGTCTGTAACTCCACCGGATAATCTACTCACAGTACAAGTACAGCTGAAAATTTAAATAAGTCAGAAATAAAAAATTCTACAAAAATTTTACAGAGCTGATTGCTAATATCAATGCATATGTGCCAAAGTAATAGCTATCGTAATATGGATTCTTCATTGAGTTTACACGTTTTAGTTGTGTGAACTCTTGATACTGAGATTAAGTCCAAAAATGTAATACACTTCTCCATCTAAATATCTCGATTCGTTAAAAAACAAAACTCGCTAAACAAACATCTCGTTACAATAAAAAGAAGCATCACCCTCGACTCACTCCAAAAAAAAGGTCATCCGAGCGATTATTACAAAACCATCCTCGACGATCATCCCGCTCAGCACGAAGAAAAAAAAAAGGTAGACGATAATTTAGCGTACTGAATTGTCACGAATCAATCGCTGGCTGCAGTATCGTTGCACATTCGCAAGAGTATCTCGTTTTATATCCTCTTTCTTGGCTGCTGGCTGCGGCTGCTGCCGTTGGTATAATCCCCCTTAGCCAACTTTTTGTCCTCCTCCTTCGGCCTCCTCTCTCGGCTGGCTGGAACAAGATCCCTACGTCGTGCCTACATCGTTTTCTAGCGTGCATTCAACTGCGCCTTGTAGCGCTGTCCCGGGGTTCGATGTCTCATTCGTCAATGCCTCAATTTTTCAGCTTTTTGCCTCCTCCTCCTATCCAACGATTAAATCGAATAAGCCAAGGGGGGGAGGGAGAGGATATTCTTATTTTAATTGATTATGGCCTTAATTAGGGGAAGAGGTAAAAAGGGTTCGTTAATTGAAAGCCCGGGATGCTTTTCTTCGGATTGATCTTGATTTACAAATGAATCGAGCCGGCTGGAGGGAAGAATTTTTCAAACTCCACTTTTAATTGTTCCTTCAAATTTCAGTAACTTTCTACCCGTTAGTTATGCGCGAGACTAATTGAGGATATCGTCTTACAAATCATTAGCTGAGATAACGCGTACGGTTACAACTCCGATGCCTCTCGCATTAAAAAGGTAAAAATAATCCACCAATCGCCGGTCTTTCTGATAAGCATTACGCACATATTGCCAATTTAAAGCACTAAAAAGTCTAGTTCCTACAGGATAAAATATCAATTACGATCATGCGGCGCGTACGCTCTCTCGTTAATGCGGTGCGTACTACACACACGCGATTAATTAGAATAATAATCATCCCGGTCGTGCCTGACGCGCATTTGTCTTCCCTCATATTTAATTACAAAAAAGAAAGACCACTCCGCCGCCGCCCCCCCTTCTTTTTTTTGCAAACTGCAGCAGCATCGGAGACTTTGTTTATCTTCTTAATTGGGTCATAAACACGAAATCATACGCCGAACGGTGGGTAACTCGAGCTAGCTGCGTCGAAAAAAAAAGGCAGAGGACGCGTTCCGGCGTTAATCGAGCGAGTAACCATGCCGGTGTCTTCGTCGAGTACTTTTATAATAATAATGATAATGATGATGAAGTTGAAAAATAAGGGAGACGGGTCGGGCAAGGGTGCATTAAAGATTTTTTCGTTCTCGCTCGAGAAACGCAATATCAAGGGTGCGGTTGAGAATATCGTATTCGAAGTGAAAAAGACAGCGAAGTTTGATTTCGAAAACCGAAGATTCTCCAACTGCCGTTTGCGAAAGCAATCTTTAAAAAAAGAAAAATCTGTCTTTAAAAACTTCCTATCTAATAGCAGCTTTTAACCGTACCAAACGATATAACAGCCGTACCGGATTCCCAATACCCGGCAGGATTCGTTTCGAAAAACCACCTAGAAATTTTCCATCTCAAAACCACTCTTAAAAAAGAAAAAAAAGGGCCGAAGAATCCGCGAGCAGTGCACCTGCACACCACTTCTGCAGCAGCTCTTATCCCCTCTCCGCGTCGCACTTGCCATCGGCGGTTGCAACCCGGTCATCCGCGAACCGACCAAACTGGTTTCCCGCGCGTCGCGAGGAGAATTTGATAGATTTCTGCGCGCAGCAGCAGCAGCCAGAGAGAGAGGGATTAATGCCTCCTGCAGATGGTATGCGAGCGCGCGGAATTTACTTTTTGTTTAGCCTCCGTCAAAATTGAGGATAGGCAATTCTCTCTCTCTCTCTTCTTTCTTTGTGCATGTATTCGGCGCGGTCAAAAGTGCAGATGCCATCTCCAAGAACCTTCCGCCCGATTGCTTTTCTCGCTCGGGGCTTCTTTCTCTACTACCCGTGTTTGACATATGCGTGCGTCTGAAAGCTCTCTCTTTTTTCCTGAAAAGCGGGTAATTTGACGAAAACTCGGTCTCTCGAAAAACAAAGAGGAAACAATGGGGGGGAGGGGCAACAATGACTCCGTATTAAAAATCAGCGACAACAAAAAGCAGCGACATTTACTATAAAAAAATAGTCCTCCGAGCTTACGCACCGGCCGATGATCCGGGTGGGTGCACCATCCTCATCATCATCATCATCATCATCATCTCCCTATCACCTTAGCCCGCGCTGTTTGCTCGGCACGCATAATTGAAACCCCGGGTTTTTTTTTTTCCAGGGGCTGCCGCTCGTTGTTGTAGTTCATCAGTCATTCGGAGGAAAATGCAGCAGTCATCGTGCCAGCAGCCCCTCTGATGATGACGGCGAACGGGGGGATGAAAAGAGAGCAAAGGATTCGCTCTCGCGGGGATCGCCCCGGCTCGTGATTGCTCGCCGGGTACAAAAGGGTGGACGTCCCCCCCCATCCCCCCGGGGTGCGCGTATATATAAACACGCGCGGGTCCCGGGAAAAACGGCGCTCCCCTTATTCTTTTTTTTTTTAAATATTTTCTCGATTTCTCGAGGCAGGCGATTGAAAAAAAAAAAAGGGAGCGAGGGAGGGAGGGAGGAAGTACGATCATTGGAAAAGCCCTCGAGAGTATAATGCTAATTGGAGTAATGCCCGATGAAGAGCCGGGGGGAGGAATCGTACTCGAGGTTCTTCTCTTTTTTTCCTTTCTCCCTGGTCAGTGGGGTGGCAGTAAAGACGCGGGGCTTTTTTTCATATCGCGGTGTTTACTGGTTTTGATGATTATCACGGTTGAGTTTTTGAAAAAACATGTGGGGTTGAAGAATTTTATTTTATTTTTTCATAATTATTTTGAATTTTTTAGAGAAAAGTGAACCTTACTGCGCATAAAAAAATATAGCTGATTCTTGGACAGTAAAAATTTCTATTTCTAAAGTCATCAAATCAATAGGGAAGTTGCATGAGTTCGAAAATGAGTTTTTTCAAATAAACATCTAAAAAATACCATACTCCACAAAACGTAATTTAATATTGCAAGAATCTAACTTCACATCAACTGATATTGGAAACTCTACAACATTTAGATTAAGACGTTACTGGAACAATCTTAATGAGTCAGATAGAAATATTCAAGATTCAAATTCTTTCTCAACAACAATTAAGAAAATATTACTGAAATATGAATAATGTTATTTAATGAATTTATTTATAACTTAGTATAAGTGATATACTTAACATTGTAATTGTGATATTACTATTATGTATTGATTATTATTCAACTATATATTTTATAATTGATATATTTAAGTCTGTTAAACTTTGCATTCTACCTTTGAGATATTCTAATTAAGTACTTATTACTAATTCTTTAAGAATTTATTGTAATGGGCACACAGCCCGTATATTTAAATAAAATAAAAATAAAAAATAAAAATAAAAAATGGGTCTGAAAAAATAAAATTAGCAAAAGAATTTTTTAATTTTTATAAAATTTTGAAGGAGATATTGACTTATGGAGTTTCAGTAATTTTTTTATACTTCCTAACATTAAATACCCCTCAGTGACGTCACTAAGGGGTAAAATGCTCAAAATTCAATAATTAATTCCTTCAGTAATTTTGATGTAAAAATTATGAAAAAAATTTTTAAATTCATTAATTCGCAAACTTTCAGAACAAAATGTTTTTAAAAAATGTGCAACTTCTCTATTGGGTCTTGAACTACGGTTGTAGAAAATTAAAACTCGAGTAAATTTAAATTAATCTCAAAAACTCAACTCTTTTGTAGAAATTATATTTTTTGAACTTACAAGTTCTTCAAACTTTTTGTAAACTCAGAAACAATGACTGTTTATAAATCTTCGTTGCAATTTTCATGAAATAAATTTATAAATTTGCATCGAAAACATTGTACATTGTATGTATGAACGACAACAAAGTTGTAAAAACTAAATCGTTTACATCAATAAACCCGTTAGCGTAATCAATAGGCATAATTTTTCCCCCCCAACAAGCATAACTCGAACTAGCGTATAGTTCGAAAGTAAAATTATATAAGAGTCGTCAATCTAAAAGTAAACTTGTGCATGGAGTTGATTTCAAAATAGATTCATTGTATTACGATTCTCGTACATGTGTCACTCTGTCTGAACCGATTATCTTCTGCAACCTACCTGACGGCGGATCATTTTTCCAGCTCCCATGTAAAATCAACCACCCTGATGTAATTGTAGACAATGGACGTACTCTTGTCGAGGGGAGGGGTAAATGACTTACCGCGAGGGGATAGAACTGACGATTCTTGCTCTTGCGAATTGCGGTTTTGTTTTTTAACTATTTTATATATTTGATCCATGGTTTTGATTAACTTAATCATAAGTTACCAAACCAGCTCTATTTTTTATTGATCCTCGATTTTATCAAAACAGGAACAAAGATCTTAGGGTGATGAATATTTCATGGTCTTAACGGGATGTGGGAATAAATAGTGCAAGTTCCGTCGTCCAGGGACGCTTATGTACCGATCAATAATTCGAACGTATGAATGGAAACTGCAAAAATAACTCGTGAATGAACACGCGATTATCAACTAATCCCGAATGAAAATCCACCGAGACCGCGGCTGAAGAAATTTAATTTCATCAATAATTTTACAAGCGTTGCAAGCCAATGGATATCTCCATAAAATCCCGTACCCAGACAAAAAGTTGACTCAAGAATGAGAATGTGACGTCAATTATTCATCGTTATTGAAACAGACGTGTCAATTTTAACTTTGTTTCGCGTAATAAGCCCGTGTGACCGTACTAATTTTTCATCATTTCCTGTCAAATTGTTATCTTCATCGCTTGTATTTATATTTCAGGGTCCGATCGTCTGGAGCCTAGATTTCACAAAATTAAAAACTTTGACGAAATTAATTATTTGCAATTTCAAAACGGATGCTTCAAATTTCCACGATTCGTTTGTCGAACTTATGAATACTTAACTCGCTAGCTATCACGACTGAAAAATTATCGAATGAGAGTTTCATTCACGTCGACACAGAACTGAAATATTATTTTTACGAATAATATTGACTCCTAAATTATAAATTTCATCCACAGACGTCTCGATCTGAATTTTTAATAACTCATGAAGCAGAGTTCGCAAATCGAATTTATTTTTCTCTGCTCTTCAAAAAAATACTTCCTAATCAAGCTCAACACAATGGAAAAAAGAAAAAATCTCCGCGGTGGACCTTATCGATTCGGGGATCTCGGCCGCAATCGCGTACTTTTTTTCGCGATAAAACCAGCCTCGCGCCATCCTCTGGCTCCCTTCTTCTTCATTTTCATCGGTTTTTCCCCCCGCGCCGGCGAGAGATTTTTCGCGATTGCGATAAAAATCGGATTAGCCGGGAGCGATAAGCCAAACTTAGGTCGAAATATCAGTGACGCGGCCGCGGCTTTATTGCCGGCGATTAATCAAACGCGTCGGCGAAGGATGCTGCCTGCCTGCGCCTTTTTTGTATCGGCGTAAACTTTCGTGCTTTTAATTACGAATTCGAAAGGCAGGATTTATTCGTCTGGAGAAATGGATATTTTGATTGCGAGGAAAATTTATCGGACCCCCGGACTGGCCTTTCCTTTTTTCGTTCTGATATTGCTTTGTGATTCTTCGGGGAGTTTCTATTTTACTTTTTAATTCGACGATGGATTTAGGTGGGATCCCTTCGCGTATTCATTTTTCGCTATGAGTGATTGGTGGGACGACGTAAAAGTTCCTTTATTACTTTTGATGCGCGCAGTTAAAACTTTTCCATCGAAATCGTACTTCGATTGAACAAAAATTCGCGAAATTGATTGGTTCGAGTGTGCGTTACGTAAATGTCGAGCCAACTGAAAAGCGTAAAATTTTTAGTTTGTTAGTTGTCTCACGTGGACTCTTATCGTCAAGCTCGTATATTCGGCGTGTGGTTGGAAACTTTTTTCAAAGACGAGTTTATCAAATCATTTTTACAAATTTAATCTAATAATTATGATCCAATGTCATCGAATAGTTCTTCAGAGTGGCCAACGATATTTCAAATGCAGAGCTGGCGTTGGAAAATGTTTTGTTAAACAGTCAAGGACAGACTTGGTCAATGAAAAAAATTTTTTTTCGTCACTGATCGATTAAGATTTAAGATTAAATTTCTTGGAAATATTTTTTTAGACTACAAAAAAATCTTTTTGAAATAATTAAATTTTTTTTGTATTATATTTTTTCACTGAGGGGTACAATTTTTTGTAAGGTGATGAAAATCTGATCTGAGAATCTCGAGTCTTTTTTTCTATTTTATTTCAGAAATCAATCATTTAAAAAATATGTTTTTAAATAGAGAAGGAAATTTAATCCTAAAAATTAGCTAATAAATTTCTTATTCTACGAGTATATTGTAAAAAAAATTTATACCCTAAATTTATACCCTACTATCTCATAAAAATTTATGAGAAAGTTTTTTTTCTTCAAATAATTTCAGCAGTAAAAGTTATACTGACACTGTAAGTATATGCTTCTGTTAGATAAATGTAGAGAGTAATTTTTTCAATTCGAAACTCAATCTATTGTCTAATATTTATTTAGTTCAAAAAGCCATACGATTTTTTTTTTATCCCTCCGGTAAGGGGTAACTTAGATCAATTTTTTAGACTATTTTAATGTTTAATGTTATGAATGAATTTAAACTTTACTAACAAGGCTGAAAATTTATACTAGTTTCACAAATAACTTTTAACATAAGAAAAAAAAAAATATTATAAAACATCTTCTTAAAAGGTATACAAGCTTCAGAACGATAGAGATTCTCATACAGAAATAAGTAAAGAGGTTTTTAAAAACTTTAATAAATAATTTTTTCTTCAGCAAACGCTATTGTATTTTTTTTATAATAATTATTTGAAATCAAGAAAAAATTATAAAATGGAAATGAAAATTTCCACTGATAGTCCAAGCCGCATTATATTTTCGATTTAGCCAGGGCGTTATGGTTTTGTTTACGTCCCTTGCCCTTTGTCAAGCATGCATCTTTTCCTCGTTTTTTCTTTCTCAGTTTCTTTTGTCTCCCCATTCATTCCCTCGTCTGTCATCTTCCTTCTTTTCCATGCCTGCCTCCTTCCCCCGTTTTGTCGTCCCCTTCTTTTATTTTCAGTACTCGACCGTCAGGGAATGTGTTCGACAATCGACTTGGATGACAACTGGTCAAGCCCTCTTCGCGTCCATCTCCCCTGCAGGTCCGGCGAAAAAAAACATTGTAATCGCAGTGCATAAAATATTTTCGACGATACGAACAAAAAACCAAAAAAAAGTCTATCGAGATTTATTGAAAAAACAACGAGAACTTGGAGTGAAATAAATTTTCAGTTTTATCTCACGAATGACTTGTAATTTAGAAACTCTGTGTGTGTATGGGTACTTAAATTAAAATTTTCATAGCGAGTGCATCGCGAACTGCAATACCGATAAAGTATTATCAGAGCCCCGGTCTCTCATGCTGCTGCGGACCTTGTCTCGCGCAAATACACACCAATTTTTTTTTTTTTTCTTCTTTTTTTTCGTGCACCAGATAAGCGAGTGCGGTAACGAATTTCAAGTGTCGAATTCAGTATATCGACGACTGAATTCTCGCGGAATCGCTGCGTGCATGAAAATTTTAAATTTTACCGCTTATCTATCTTAGCTCGGCACACACAAGGCACTTTATGCGCGTTCAGCGGATTTTTATTTATTTATTTTTTTTTTTTGGCAATTTCAGAAGCATTGATTACCAAATATAATTTATTTCATACTTCTTTTTGATGATTTATAGAACCTTTATAATTAAATTTTGTTAGACCAGAAAGAAAATTATCAAAAAGAATTTTTCCTGATTTTTATGAAAAGAATAACTGTATTAGAATATCAAAAAACTTGAAGGTCTGTGTATTCCAGAAGCTGAGGTTTATTGTCTAGGAATCCTTTTTGATTAAAATATTATTAATAGATCATTTTAATGATCTTTTCCTAGTAAAAATTATTTATAAAATTTTTATATAGTCACTTTATAAAAAATTTTCTTTATAAAATTTAACCTAAAAAATTTTTAGGTTACTTTTTGATCAGAGAATATACGTATGCTTCTTCTAAAAATTGTAAACATTAGATTTTGATTATTTAAAACTGTTTGAAATCGATATTTAGAAAAAAATTTTCATACATAGTATTCATTAAAGAATACCTTGATTCAATCGGCGAATGATTGTAACTTACATATTCAAGAGATCTTTTCCTTTGATGAAAAGATTATTTCAATGATCTTTAAATATGTTTTTTAAAAATTTTTCACTCGAAATGAAGTTGATATTTGATCGATTGTATTGATTTATATCTGTGGCTCTTTAGGCATTTCCGAAGCCCCTAGAAAAAACTTGTAAAAATTTGTATACATAAGTGTATTATAAAAGAAACAGTGGGAAAAAACTAGATCGAATGCTAAGCAGTTGAATTGTGCAAGATTGAGATCCAGAATGAAAAAAGAAGTAGCGTAGGCAGCTAAAAATTTTCAAATCACTCGACCTTACAGTTTGTGAGGTAAATTAATTCTCCCGAGTGCGCCGGTTGTTGCGGCGCATTCCACGGGGTATCCGCGTGACTGGCTGCTGGAGTCACTCGCGCGTTTTATATTCGCAAAAGTACACAACCGAGTACCCTTGAAAAAAATAAATAAATAAATAAGTGCAACAAGTTTTTTGAAATTTTTTTTTTATTTAATTTATGGAGGCTGCTTATTGTGTGAAAGAGAACGACTTAGTTGTGAGTCAGAGGATTCCTTGAAAATTCGTTAAAAGAAGACAAGCCGATCGATATTTCATTTTTAATTGAAAAAACTAGAAGGATTCGAGGCTAAATCACTGTGAGATTCAATGAAAAACCAAAGAGAATTTCATGCTTTTCGCAATAAGTTTAGCGGGAATTTTTTATATTATCTAATGATATACTTGATAAAAATTTTTCTGTGCGCTTCATTTCTAAAACGAAGGTCGCTTTGCTTCGAAAAACAAGCAATAAAACATGAAATTCGTATTTTTAGACGCTGTTTTTTTTTTTTTTTTTCTCTGTAGACAAGTTTAGGAAGATAAGAGCATTTCGAGATGTTTTTCCATTTTATACTAGCGAGTGAATTCTTTTTTTTCAGATATTGTTACGAAGTCGTGGGTTCGATTCGCACTAAACAGCGAGTTAATAAGCACCGTTGGTTTTTTTTTCATACAAATGGCTTTTTCGCCCACATATTTTCTAGCTTGGCGATGTGGGTACACAAGAAACACGATAAAAACAAAATCGATCATAAAAAAAAAAAAAACTTACCGTCAATCAAAAATATTGCTTCATTCAAAAAAGTGTCAAATCTAGTTGCCTCATCCAAGCGGGAGATACAGTTTCAAAGACGGTCGAAAAGAAAAGAGGTTAACTGCAATCAAAAAAAAAGGATCGGTTTTTCTCGCTAAAACTCGAAAAGTTACATAACAAGATGGACGCGCCGGTGCGGTTTCCGTGTGCCTTTCACGCTGCAAGGCCAAGTTGCTCCTGCAGCAGCTTAGTGGCATAGAGAGTCCGTGGGACCGACGCCGCTGCAAGGGTGCGTTTGCACGCGAGATTCCGAGAGTGGATTTTAGATATACGCAGCCAAGTGCGTGCGTGAGATTAATATAGATCGATGATCTACGAGCTTCGGCTTTTAAATTACTTTGATCGTTTCAAGTGTTTACCCCTTTTTTCTTTTCCTGAATTTACATTGTTTTGTGTTGATTCACTCGATGAAATTAATTTTATTGAAGAAGTAAATGCCAACAAAAGATCTTGAAAAATTAAATTTTTATTTAAAGCTTAATTTATAAAATATTTCTGCAAAATTTATTAAAATCTGATCTTGAGGATACATGCAAACACCTTAAAAGTTTCTGTAATTTATATTTTTATTTATTTATTTATTTATTTTTTGGATAGACGAAAAAAAAATGATTTTGTAAGTTAAAGTAATAACAAAAATGTGTAGTCAATCTTCACATTATTGATGGACTTTTTAAATTTCAATAACCTAAAAGAGCCTTTTGTCGAGATAAGTTTAGTTATTATTGACCTATAACTTTGCAAAAAAAATTTCATTGACCTAAAATCAACCCTAAATTTTTAAATTTAATGGTCCCATTCAGTTCATTTTCTGTGTTTGATACGGCGAAGAAAATCTCTATTGCAGTTCTTTACCTTAATTATTGTTATTGATATTTTAATAAAAAATTTTCAACAGTTATTACTGGAATCATTATCTTTCAATTAAGTAAAATTATGAATCAAGAAATAAATCAAATGATAAATTTTAGAAAAAAAGCGTAAAATTGGGACCCTTATCGTTCTTCAAACAAGTTTAAATCTTGTTAATAAATTTCAAAAAATAAAAAACCAACCCTCACATTGTTTTTATAAGCTTCCTGCAACGTAATCCAGTTAAATGCGGTGCGAAACCGCAATGAGCGCAGTTAGCCGGGAACCAAAAATCAAAACAAGTCGAAGAAGGTACGAGGCAAGGGAGGTGCAGTACACCAAGTACGTATACGCGCACGCAGGTGAGTAGGCAGGGGTGGCGGGCGCGGAAAGGGTGGGTATATAGACGACGACGGCCATTATTATCGGTGGACACCGGATACGCTAGACAATAAGAGAACATGGCTGCGGGTGAATGAAAATTCCGAGAAGGGAGCCCGGCCAGCCATTCTTTGAAATGCAAATGCACCGCGAGCTATGTACTGCGGGGAGTAGGTACGCAGCTTAAATGATATTCATCGGCTTTTGGGGCGTCTACAATTTTAGTCCGGGGCTTGTCTTGCGTACCGTAGGTACCTCCCTACCACGGCGCGGCCATTTCTAAAAAAAACAGGCCTTTTTTCAAAACTGTCCGACCTACTTTCGAGCGCGATTTTTCCTTTGGTTATCCTTGAACGCGCCTCGATCCCACTCCTTGCCCACTCGTTCTGGTCACACACACACGTACTCGCCCGCGAGAGCTGGAAAAATCGCGGTCAGACCCGCGGAAAATCAAGGGGGGTTTGTCAAGAAAAAGGAACGCGCGCGCTGTCAGCCAGTTTTGCAAACCCGGCTGCAGGCTCGAGCCTAACAATGAATTTAGTCAAGATCATGCCCGACTCGTTCAACTAGTTTTCAAGCGAGCGTGCGTGCGCCAAAGTTGCGGTTTTTAGTCTCGAGCGAAAACCTTGAGTTGAGTCTTAAAAGTCCATGTGGATTATGAGCAACCGAATTTATTTCAATCTTTTGATCATTTCTTACCTACCAGGTCTTTTTACGAAATGTTTGGGTTGATGAAGTATGTGCTTGAAAGCTCAAAGGGTTGAATTCTTGGTTTAACAATTATAATAAATACTTATTTAGGAGTAATTATTTTAATTAACTCAACTAGCATGGTATCGGACTTGTCTAAGAGCCAGTTTATGTCCCATCCACATAATTCATAAAGTCATTTAATTATTTAACCGATTAATTGCTCACCAATTTAAAAATAAAATAAAATAAAACCAGTATTGTGAAATACAAAAAAAAATTTTTCTTTACTTTAGCGCGTGTACAATGTTTTTTTTATAAAATAAATTACCTTAACATTACAGCCCAGCAATAAAGCATCTAATTGGAATAATAAGAGTATATAATGAAACCATAGACTCGCATTAGTACTCCGCACCTCGCTAAACACGTAAAAAGCGAGGTATTCAGAACGCTTAGATAATCGAAAACCAAAAGCCACAAAGGTGGGCATTTTAATTAAAGTTATAAAACCGTACCGAGCCTCGTCAGTTGAATATTATGAAATAAAACGCAACTGCGAATAGTGTCATAATAAAGCCAATAAATCTCTCGATGCAGCTCTCCTAATGCAGCCCTCCGCGGCTCTCGCCTTTACCTCGGCTTTTTTCGAGGTTAAGATCTTTATGTTTTACCCCCAGCCGCATTAAGTGGGTGAACCTGATTTCAGCAACGCGTTAATTGCCGCGAGAGACTAACTTTTTTTCGCTGCGAAATTAGAGGTTGCCGAGTTTTGAATATATATTAAGTATCAATCGGGTTTAGTTTGCGTGGGCGCGAGCGTTACAAAATTGATAATTTTCATTGAACAGGTTTGCTCGCCCGATTGTTTGTTTATTAAAAAAGTGTGTCGATCAGAGCTTCTCCCCTCAAGATCACGCAATTATTATTATTTTTTTTTCCACAGTTGATAAAGAAACAATGAATTGAGCACGGTTAACGACAATCTTAGCGAGCGGTAGGTAGCGAGTAAGAAGGAGAACGGGGCATGCGGCAGCTCTTACTTTCATTCTCCCGATATCCTCGGCTGAGTCGGCTCCATTCACGTTTTCATTCAGCATCTCCGTGGCAGTGTACACACCGGTGCTGGCTGTACTATATCTCGGTAGTTGTACGAGCAAGCGAGCGAGCGAGCTTAGAGTTACGCTTTCAATATCAACCGAGCGCTTTTTACTCTGCACGCTGCGGGTTAAAGGGCTCCCCGAGCTTTGGCTTTGATGCTCCGGGGAGAATTGACTTGAACTATGCGCTGCTTATACTCCTCTCTGCTTTGAATTTTTCATCCGTTGCGGAGAGCTTTTTTTCCAGGGACTGGATGTTAGAACGTTTACTTTTAGTGGAGTGATTGTCTACTTGATTAGGGAGCTTTTGGGTGAAAGGAAATTATTCTGATTTACAGTTTGAAAGTTACGTTTGCACTGTTTGTATTGAAACAGCGTTGAGCTTAGATTATGAGCTACTTAATATTTGATAACTAAAATTAAAATTGACTTGATGAAAAAAAATAAATAAATCACAAGTTTTTAATTAATTTTTTTTTATTTATAAAATTCCAAATTTTTTCATATTAATTTGATTATCAAGCATCAACAGTTTAATTCGATAAGTGCTTAGTAGTTTAAGAACTACGGAAGCCAGTGAGTTGGGCTTGAACCAGCAAATCTTTACTTATCAGTCAATGTACCCTGCGCACTATGACTTTAGGTTCCACAAAAATTAAAGTTAATAATTCAGATCTGACAATTAAAAAAAATTTGTTTTAACTTTTTACCAATGATTTTAACGCTTTAATTGATTATCCGAATAGAATTCAGGTAAATTCTTAAACTTTCATTCTTTTTAATAAATTTCGTAAAATTTTTTATTTTGATATAAACTTTTTTTTTTAAGGCCTTAAATTTCCAGTTCCTGAAGTATTTTCTTTTTACTAAAAAATTAGTAAATACAAGTATCCGTTAAATTTGATACAAAAAAAGTAAGTGTTCAAAAATATTTTCAATTTATTCTGTCTTACTCGAGTTAATTGGGAAAAGGTGTTTGAATCGATTAATTCGCTGCATCCTGCATACATTTTTTTCAGAATAATTCGACCAACGAATAATCGATCTTCAAGGACTACATGCACCCAAGAACTCAGCAAAAATATGCAAAGTTGTTGTTAACACCTGTTGCTCGTACAACAAGATGGTCCATGCGAGCCGAAACCGGTTGCGAGCACAAGAGCTTGACCAAAAACTGGTGAAAAAAGTTGTTAACAATCGTAGACTTCCTTATTTATGCCGCACTCGAGGATGATCATTACCATATTCTAAAAAGCGCGCTTCGCAGCTTGTCATTTTCATTACAGCGCGCCTCTTTTTTCCATCGAAAAACCAGATACGAACAGCCAGTGGAATCAATATTCCCAATGCAGATTGAAATTTTTTTCCTCCGCTCTTCTTGAATTCAAACACTCGGAGTCAGTCACAAGATCCTACCTCCGGCTAGAAAAAGGACGGTCGGGGAAATGAAACTTCTCCTCCTGCTGCATTCTTTTCTTCCCCTACATACTGCACACACACACACACAGATGTAGGTACACGCACGCACGCCTCCCCTCCATCGTCGTCCACTGCGGTTATTTTCGAACGCACTGCACACAAAGACAATTACCGCGTACATACACCATCTGGCGCTCTCTCTCTCTTTTTTTTTGTTCGCGTGCAATTTTGACATTTTTCTCCGTACCGTTCCCCCAGCGTGCACTTTTTTTTTTTTTTGTACACATAGGAAAAAATAGTGGAGCGAACCCCTCGATCATCATCATCATCGTGCGCGCGCGCTTCCGTTTTCGATGACTGCGATCATTACTTCTTTTTTCTTTCGTACGAGCGCTTTGTTTTTGGTGGCGGTGGTGCCGATGATGATGATGTTTCACTTGCGAGGTCGTTTACACTTTTTTTTTTTCTGCGAAAATATTTTTTTTTCTGACCGATCAGGCTGCTTTTTTACAACCACGGGAAATCTTATTGCGAGAAAAAATTGCATAGAAATTTTCTATTCTTTTCACGGGAAATTAAAAAAATTAAATAAACAAAATAAGTAGAAGGTAGCCGAGATATTTTTCTCATTTTTGTTTGTTTAATTTGTGAGATTTGCATGAATTCAATTGGCAAAGCTTAAATTCTCTACAGTTTATTCCAGTGACTGTAAGGTAACATCACTGCCATTGCGACAGCGACTAGTGGGACTTGAACTGACCATAGATAGATTACTAGTTCAACGTCGTCTCGTCTAGGTTGCATGCTGCACAATATTTATAAATTCATATTTTATGAGATATGAAATTAATTGAAACCTAATAATTTAAAAATTTGATATAAGAAATCAAAATATCATGTTAATTCTTTAAGCGGAAGTAAAAAATCTCAGACTTGCCAGAAATTTGGTAAAATTAAGTTTTTATATGGTCTAAATGTATAAAGTAATGAGCAATTTTTGTTTTGCAGTTCAATTAATTGTTCAACCATCAAATAAAAAAACTTCTTAATACTACTAATACAACAACTAAATCTCATATGCCGTCAAGTAAAACTTCAATACGTCAGCTCTGATAAAAAGTTTCTTTAGCCACGATCCAAAAATGTTTCCGCAAGCATATTATAAATAAAGATACTTCTCATAAAGTTGAAAGTTTTAAACATTTTTGAAAACAGAAAGGTCAGCATTATAATAATCATTTATCGTCGGTCAATCGCTATAATTTTAAAACGCCGCTTTGGCCCTCAATGATCAAGTCATCATCCACTGTACTCGTCATCCAAAACTGCAGAAAGCAATGGCTCGGAAGGGTTGGAATTTTTAATCTGAAAAACCGTATGCACAAAGCAGACTCCCGAACCAAACAAATTGTTCCCGTCGCGGGACAATAACGGCTCGCAATTACGACCAACACCTCGTCCCTCTTCCACTTCCTCATTCGCTTCCATACACACACGTCTTACGCACCCCAAAGATGATGACGACGTCGGCGATGATGATGATGATGATCCTTCTTCTTCTTCTCCTTCTCGTGGCTTTTCAATCTGTCGTGGCCGCGAGGCATATTATGCGAGAAATATAAAAGAGAGGGGGGAAAAACAATTGCGGATGGCCGCGGATTTTCATCCTTCTTCTTCTTTTTTAACTTTCAGCGACGACTGAATTTTAATGAAACTTTCATTGTTCCCCCCCTGCGAGACTGACGGCTGTGTGACGTCCGTCAATTACTCCGGGTTTTCGTTGATAAATTTCGTTACGCTTAATTATGCGAGATGAACAAAGTTGCGTGGATGATGCAGGTTTCCGGCGAGTATCGTTTACACTCGTTTAGATGCGGTTTTCTAATGGATAAATGATTTATTATGCTTTCGGATCTTTGAACTAACGTGCCTTGCGCTGGATCTGAATTTTAATGACCTATTGATACGTTTCCGCAAGGATTATTAATTTTCTCTCTGCATTGTAAAAATTTTAATTGGAATATCATTTGGTACATTCAACCTCAATTCAATTTTCGACGACCGAAAAAACAGATCCAAGAACAAAAGACAGTCCACGAAAATTCGCCTGAAAAAATAGGGTTGCGCGGCCGATAGCAGACCCGCCGTCAGACTTGATAATGCAGTCGCTGCAACTGGTGCACGGGGGAGGTGGCGATTTATCGCTGTTTGCGCGACGCGATAGCGAAACGAGGTCGTAGTTGCTAAACGCAGCTGCGAGGATGCGCCCAAATACTCCCGCTGCAGCTGGAAGGGCTTGTTTGACTCCCCCCCCCCCCCCCCTATCGCGATTGAAAATTTTTACAGCGATTGCTCGACACTGATTTGTTGTCTTGTAATTTCGGAACGGCGGAACAAAAGGATCCTCGCTCGTTACCTTTTCGTACCGACCAATCGGACGAACCTCCTCTCTCTCTCACCGCGGATTAATATTTAAAAATCGCGTCCATAAAAGAGCGGAATCGAATGAACATGTCGGCGTAAATCTTGGTGTTTGTGCAATAAAATTTTGTCGCTCCGCTCGCTCGCTCGCTCGTTCGTAACCTCGGCTGCACTTTGTATGCGAGAGGCCGAAGCGATGACGACGCCCGGGGCGCGCGTAGGTCATTGCACCGAGCGACGTCGCTTCTCTCTCTCTCTCTCTCTCTCTTGCAGCGCTCGGCTGTCCGTCCGCCCGCCACAATTTCGATCAATTAGCCCGAAGACGTTCGGATGGATGTGGCTTCGGCGCTGCAGCGATGCTGAAACGTATATAAGTAAGCGGATAACTCCCCCTCCCCGGATTATCCCCACGAGCGGCTTTGTTTAAGTTTTAGATCGAGTACTGAAAATCGGGTTTTTATTTTAGTTTTATCAGTGGCAATTCCCTTGCTGCAATGAAAAAACTAGAAATATTTTCGATCAATTAGTTGACTGACGGTTTTGAATGTAAAGAGATAAATCATCTTCCCGCAAATTGAACTTAAGTTTCAATCGACCAGAATGAGGATTTTTTTTTTCAAAAAAATTGTCGTCATTGACAGAGGATCGATCCTGATTTCATTTTTTTCCTCTAACAAATAGTATATAATAAGTGTATCAACAAAAGAGAATCAATTTAAATACCAGCTTAAAAAAAAGCCGGGTCTCGTAAAAACATATTTTTCAAAACAATGCACACTGCAGCAGCTCGTTACGTAAACGAAGCGAAAAAGAGTTAACCCACTTCTGCCAAAATTACTCATCGCGAATACCCGCGAAAAAGAGTGCGCATGCAGACAAAGAGGAGAGCCGGGCGGTGCAGCCGAAAAAAAGCGAGAGTCGAGGGGGGAAGTGCATCGGCCTTGAGCGGAGGCCGCCGCCGAATGTGCAGGGGGGGGCCAACGACCCCGACCTTGTGCAGCGGCAACGGCGGCGGCACTCTCGTTTTCGGCTGGACGGGGAGCGCAGGCGCGGCCGTTTTTCGGGGGAACGCCGCCTGTGCAGACTACGTGGTTTAGTGACCTCGTGCCCTCGGCTGCCAACCCAGAGCACCCGGCCTACTTCTTTTTCGGGGGGGGGGGGGGGGCTGGCCGGATGCAGACCGTGATTAACGCCCAAGGCTAACTCGAACCCAGGGACGGACTTTTTTTAAAGATCGCTGGGACTGCAAGGATGCGCACGCGATTTTTTTTAATTTTTGTGGGGTGGGTTGGATTTTTTTCGAGCAGTTTGTTTTATTAATAAGTTGAGAGCTTGCGTAGTATGACTCGGTATAGAGCTGCGAACAAGGGACCCGAGCTCTGTGGGTTCGACTCCCATTCTCTTTAAATTCTGCCTAATGTTCAGTCTAGATGAATTCTAACATATTTCATGAAATTCAGGCTTTAAAAAAAAAATTATTATCTGATTGCTCTTCTTTTTATTTTTTATTAGCTATTATGGTATTTTCAGCTTGATTCTTAATTTGCCTTTAAAAGAATTAATTAATTGCGTCATGTAATATCAAACAATGTGAAAACTAAAAGACTGTACAACAAAAATAATATGATTTTTAAGTCTATTTACATTGATTAATTTAAAATGAGTTTTAAAAAATTAATGCAGAATATTCGATAAAAATTTAATGAAAGAAAAAAAAAGATTTTCATGGTAACCCGAGCCGGCGAGTCATTAATTCCGGTGAGCGAGTTTTTGAAGCTTTTATAGACGTTTCCAATTACTCGGCTTTTCTGAAAATAATGAATTATTAACAATAAAAAAAAAAAAAAAGTTTCCCGCCAGTATACCCAGCTACTAGTTCTCCTCCGTTTTCAGATCCGATAAAAAGGCCACAGTCACTATATTTAGTGCGCCAAAGTGCATAAACGCGTGCAAATCAGGTCGACCAAAAGAACGTTCTAAGCCAATAACTCAGCGATCCCGTAGTTATAAAATGTGACATCAAAAGAGAGCTCCCGAAAAAAAGAAACACGCAAAATGTCATGCAGATCCTTCACTACAAAGCGTCGAGAGAAAAAAAAAAAGAAATGTATTTAGCGCAAGCGTAAGCAAATTTATAATGCTCCAAAATAGCATTATACACTTTGAGCCGTGAAAAATAAGAAGAAGCTTCGCTGTGTAGGTACAGGTAAAAAAAAGTGGAGCGCAAAAGAGAGCAGGCGAAAAATGCAGGCCGGGATATTATCGCTTTGGCAATGCGAGCGTACGTAATTTGAAAATAAAATGCCGCCGCGGCTCGGCTAATGCACCCCGTCTCTACGTAATATCGATTCGAAGGTAAGTGAGCCAGTAAGGTGCACCGCCACTCGACCGGAAGCCGATGGCCCGGAAACGGACGCGATCCAAATGCGTAATTTCGGGGAAAATGAAAATTGAGAGGACGTCTCGACGGCTAACGCTGATGTAGAGCCGCGACGTTCGAGCAAGGACGAGGGAATCCTGAATTATTCATGCGGCGCTCAAGTGCAGATGCCCTGGCGTCGCATTGATTCGGGATTTTGAAAATTCTATTTTAACGTTGTGTCGCTGGGAGGGAAATGTTTTACCCTAATGAAATTTTATGCTTCTGGTTCAATGATGATACTTAATTTTATACGGGCAAAAAAACTTTTTTTTTTTCTTAAAATTGTTTAAATAAACGAGAGTGATGGCTATCGAGATCATTAAAGCGTTCGCGTACGTAGTTTGTGAATAAGCTGGATTTTTATCCTTGTCTTGAAATGCCCGACTTTTTCTACTTAAAATTTAGATCTAATCGCAGTCATTTTACCTCCAGGAATGAACTTTATGCTACAAAGTTTACGTACGAGGAAAAGTTGAAATTTATTAATTTTGAGGAAATAATAAAGATAAAACTACAGAAAATGAATTCTCTCGAATTAGGAGATTAGACATAAAATTTAAGTAGAAAAAAGCGATTATAGCAAGACGCCATCTTCGAATAATTATAACTTTTAAACAATTCGTTTATCCTCGATTAAATTTGATTTCGAATGAAATTGCATAGAACCAGCTTTTCCTGCAGAGCCGGGCATTATTTTTACAAATCGTTTGGGTTGGTGCGTGGGGGCTGTTGCGTTTCGTGACCAGGCTAACAAAATAACCAATCCGGCAAACTTCTTTGTTCCTTTTTTTTACTTTTTATCGCTGAAACAAATACTTCGACTGTATCAAGCGCGTATGGGTTTTGCATGAGGAGTGGGCGGAGAAAACAATGCTGCGTAGAGTATTAGCAAACCGGTAATAGGCTTTTCTTTCGAGCTAAAGGTTCGGGATCATTAGGATTTATCGGCCGCGTATGCTAAATTCGTGCGATTGCGCAAACCTAAAAATCAAATTGCCTTGCAAATTCAAACGCAGTAGCGTAGTTTTTTTTTACTTTGCATTCGATGGATAGAACAAAAAGGAAAAATTAAGTTTTCAGTTATGCTTCAAACGCGCAAAACTCGTTTTCGTATAAAATTCAATAGCTCGGGTGAATCAATCTTTAAACATTTTTTCAAAGAATATAAATTCTGTGTTTTTCAAACGAAAACGCTGCAGATGAAAGAGCCTTGGCGAGCAACGGCAGCCTTGAATCCCGACGCTGGAATCCAAATCGCTCGATGTGTGTGTGTTTTTTTTGCGCGCGCGCGTTCTGACACAAAAGTTTGAAAATAAAGGATGATTATTGGGAGGATCGATCAGTTTTCCTCATTACCGATTCAGAGAATTTATCGTTGGAAAAAGAATTAATTCAGTTACTCATTGCCACGATGGTTTTTTTCATTTTATCATCCAAAGATTATTCAAAAGCCTGAAAATTGTTTTCGCCGCGATGTTAATCCAGTCGAATGAATTCCGGTAGTTTTCATCATCAATAATTTTAAAATTAATTTCGAAAGACTTAGTCAACGAGAGATCTACTCTTTCGATCGAAAATTATAATACTTTTTTTCATTATTACTGATCCAAGATTATTCCAAGAGAGTTTAATTTAAAGCGTTAATAGGGTTGGCAACTTTTTGAAATTTATAATATTTTGTATTTTTTCTTTTTAAAAAAAAACTAAAATTTTAGGGACTACAAGTGTTTAAATATTTTAAAATTTTAATATATATATAGATATACTTTTGATGGTATTTTGGACCAATGACGTCATCAGCCCGTAGTTTCAAAAACTTTTCTTAATTTTTTTCTTACTCAATTTTGATCTAAAAATTCTTAAAAAAAATGTTAAAATTCATTAAAAATCAAGTACTTTTAAAAAAAAATATATTTTTAAAGTACCGGTCGCCAACCCTATTATTTAAATTATTAAATACAATATGGATCCAAGATCCATTAGAAATGGTTGATGAATATTTTGCGTATCATTATTTGAAAATCTATAAAAACCATTTTTTGATCTAAATGAAATTTCGGAATACCAGTACATTTAATAAATTAAAAAACTGTCAGACAAACAATTTAATTTAAAAAATATCACGAAACACTTGTTTAGAAAACATAGTACATGAATTTTTAAGTTGGTACACGAAAGCAGAAGGTAATTTAAAGCCGTAAAGTTGTGTAACAATTAAGCAAAGCACGCTCATCCCGCAACAATATGTCTCTCGTTCGGGTCGGCAATTTGTTCAGGCATTTTCCGAAGCTGCGAGATCGCTTGATACAGGATCATCATAATAATCATCATGGCTTCAGAGAGGGGGGAGGGGGAAAGGATTTCATATTCATTGGGCGTTGCTGCAGCTCGCGGGAGAATAATGAATTAATAATAAACGCCGGTGCTCCCACATATACATACAAGCGATTCCTGCACCTGTACGTTACGCGAGTTATCTGGATAATTGCTGCTTAAAACCGCCTTGCGTTGTTTAATCTGCTTAGGCCCTGGCTGCCGGTAATTACGATGATGATGCGCTCGCGCCCGTCTCTTATTTCCTCAAATTGCTCGGCTTTTCAATGCTAGAGCTGTTTAGGAAAAAAAGAATAATTCAAATTCGAGTGTAAGCAACCCCGGTTGTAATAAGGTGGGGTTTACGCGACGAGAATCGCTTTTTTACTTCCTGTGTGTGCAGCGCTCGTTTTCGTGCGGAGCGGTAGTTTAAATTCTAATGCCTCACCCTCCCATTTTTTGTTTTTTTAATAATTCATGCCTGCGCTTTTCATTTTTCAATACAGAGTCTTTATTTTTCAAGAATGGGTAAATCTTGATGTTTCATTGGGTCTAAGTAAGTCTTGGTTGATTGAACCGCGGACGTTTGACTGAAGGTTTTAAGGTTCGATTCTCGACAAAAAAAAAAAAAAAAAAAAAAAAAAAAATTCGTTCAGTGACTGTTCTTTTGAAGAGATTTTTTTTTAATTTTTAAGTGTTAGCTACTGTTGAACTTTTTTTTATCGCGTATATTAGAAAATTATTTATTCGAATAATTTTTTAAACTGTTTTTCTTATAAGAAGCATAAATCATTATGAATTAATTTTTGTAATTACAGGTGAAAATCCAAAGAATGCACTGTTTTATTCGCGGTATATAGCAATCAAAAAGTAAGCATTTGAATTCTGAAATGATTCTCAGTCTTAATTTTAGAATGAGAATAAAAGGCATCGCACCATGTGTATAATTTCGAATTAAAAAGAGTCGAATCCAATTCGCGTGTACATAAGGATTCCGAGCTGCACATACATGTACATAAATTTGATGCGTGCATACGAAAATTCGCTGAATAATTTTCAATGCCAATTTCAGATCTCATTTCAGATATGACAGACATCATGATAGGCCTCAACATTGTTGAAAAAAGGAAGATTTTCCACGTACACGAGAAGCGTACTCGAGAAATCGGTAAAATACGAAACAGCGTGTAACCTTTTTTTTTCTTTTTTTTAACCACCGTTACGCATTCTTCTAACGAAAAGATGCTTTGCTTAATTTTTATAGAAAAATTATGTTAAACCAGTGAAAATTTGCACAATGAAATAATTCAGGTACAAACTACCCGAGCCGTACGTACGCGTTTAAAACCGTAACAAATTGATTATCAACAATTATTTTAATATTACAGCGCGGGGGCAGAAAACGTAATTGCGATGAGATTAGATTCTCAGATAGCGCGAGGTAATCATAAACGATCGAAAATTCGCGCGCTATCGTACATTTGCATTTTTCATAATTCACCAGACGTGCTTAAACTATTGTGTGTAGAAGAAAAATTTTAATGGTGGAAAAATTTCAGATTTAATTGTTAGGATTAAAACTACTCGCGGTGCCGAGGAGGACTTTATAAACTTGTACCTTCTTTCGCACAATAAAATTGTGATGCTAAAATCACCATTTTTAATTAGAGATGATTCTCGGGAGTTGTTTAACCCCAGAAAAATACCTAGTTTCAGTAAACCCAGAAAGGCGCACTGCGAGGTGTAATTTTTTTCGCGTAAATGTTAATTTTATTGAATGGTTACCGCATAATCGAGGGAAAAATGTTGTATTATGAAAAAATAACCGTATGTTTGGTTTTACTAACTCGAATAAATTAATTTCCCTAACATCGCTGTAAGTGTTACGAAAAAAGTCTTCACCGCAGTATCTGCGTAAAACCAGCCGAAGTTTATGAATACGAGTTTCGAGTAACGCGCGCTTGTGAAACTCGAATGTCCCGTGCAGAATTTAATTTTTTGAAATTATTTTAGGTACATTTTAGGTTGTAAAAGTAATAATGACAAGAAAAGAGTATAAAGACAGAATTTTGCTGGCTTTTGAAACATTTATTGAGCCTAACTAAATGTATGGTTTTGCAATCGAAATGTTTTAGGCTCGCCCTCTTTTGAGACTGACAAATGGATTTGCTTGTCACGCAAGAAACCAAGATTTTTCCGACCTAAACTACTGCTTCTACAATAAATCGTAATATTTCCGAGTAAAAAGATTTGTTTTTCAGTCGTTTTAAATGAAAATTTCCACTGAAATCCGGTTTTTTACGAAATGCTAAATTGTAGTTAGTTTTTCAATAATCCTCTTCGCACTTTTCTCAAAAACTGACGTTACTCATAATTTTACGATTACTAAAAAAAAGAAAAAATATGGTAATAATCTCGGTAAGCCGAGTGACTAACGTTCTCATGACACACACTCCTGGTACATTCAAAAATAGCTTTATTATTTCTTTCTTCTGTAATCAATAAAACAACGCGGTTCGAAAGCCAGGTAAAAAAATATAAAAAAAATCCACCGACAATGCCCCATTCACGAATAAAACGCGTAAACAAAATGAACTCATAGCAAACAATCAATCCAACCAAACTTTGTCATCAAAACCGCGAAAAAGGACACTCGGTTTACCAGTTTAGAGTCCATTACTGCGGGTGTAACGAACTTGATCGATGCGCGGAATAAATAACCAATCGATCGCGCGAGTTTTCCAACAAAAGTGGCGCGCCACCGGCTATCAGATACGGCAAGGACAATGAACTTGATTTGCCTTTATCAAGTGACGTCACCGTACTGTTGCCGCGCTGGAGTTTAACACTCGGGCAGTCGGTTAATGGTGAGGCCGAGAGCTGCCGCAGTCCGTGAAACGATTTTAAACTTGACCTTAATGAGCCGACCGTGTGTATCGCTGCCGTTTCCGCGCGATTTTATTTTTTGGAAGCTTCGATGATAATTTAAAAAAAAAAAAAGATTTTCATAGAGCGAAGGGAAATTGACTTTTAATAAATATTCGCACGCACCGTTGCGGTTTATTACACGTACATCGACACCGAATCCACTGTACGTCGAGATGCTACCTCAAGAGGGTCGTTTTTCGCCTTCTCCAGTGACGACTGTAAAAAACTAAAAAAACATACGCGTTATGAAACTCGGGTCGAAAAGTTGTAACGAGTTTCATAAAAAAAAAAGAGAAAATGTACGCGCGAGAGCTTTTGAAAAATAAGCAGCAACTGGAAATTACATTTTTTTTTTTACGTCTGATTAACAAATTCACTCTTGATGCAGTGAAATTAGATCAAACTTGATGGATGATAATTTAAAAAAATACGCACGCGCGCTTTTCAAAAAAAGTGGCAATTATAAGAGAGTTTTTGCTCGGAAACTACGCGACGGTTCGATAATTTTTCTCGCAATCCGATTGCTCGTTCGCGATAAGCCAAATGAGAACCGCATTCCGGTGCAGCTAGAAAATTCGACCTTCGAAAAATCATCGTCGTCATCTTCGAGAGCTCAAATGAAAAACGCCTCGACGGTCCTTGCCCTCCGGTGCGGCTCGCTTATTTATTTCTTTCTTTCTCTGGCTTCTTCTTCTTCTTCTGCTTCGTCCCCTTCTCCGAGCGCCGGGTCTTCGGCCCCTTCGGCCGAACGCTGCTGTTGTGCGTTTTTCGCAGCTCGCCAAATGACTCTTTGTGTGTTCGCTAGCACTTTTTTAGACGACTTATCGTGCCTTATTGAACTTTGACTATTTTTTGTTGAATATATAAATCAGATAAATGCATACGGATTGGACAGATTTTTTTCGTCGGTCTTGTATATCATTCAAACGTCATTTTTTCTCATTGCATTTTATTTAAAAAAACGCTTAAAAACTCATATTGACGGCCCGTGCGAAAAAAAAAACCTTAGCCGAAAATCAGTCGATTTAAAATTACCCATCAAGGGCTAAAATAAATTAAAAAATTTGAATTATTAGGTAACAACTTATTAAGATAATAGATTTTTTTGAATTTTTTAATTTTTTTCAGTCTTTTATGGGCATTTTTAAATCGGCTGATTTTGGTCTAAGGTTTTTTTTTCGCACGGACCGTCGATATTATGATATTGATGAAGGGTATCTTCTATGTTAAAATTAAAACTTGTAAAAATTCATTTTAAGTAATCAAAATTATAGATACACTTATTGGGAATCAAAAATCATTTTTTTCGAAATTCAGTATAAACGGTTTTTACAGTTACAGTACAAGCGATTATGCAGTTTTTATGAAATTTAATAACAGCTTTCAGTGCGTAAATAGTCGATGATAAAACGTGTTTGTTGTCAAACGTGAAATTTAGCCCCGCATCTATCTAAACTCTCGCAATATCCATATCTGGCCCGTAAGCGTGCGAATATGCGTCGGACGGTAAAATACGAGCGTAACCTCCTCTCCCGATATATACATATATAGTAGGATCGCGACTCGAGTCGTCTTATCCGAATGCGGGCGGGCTGGAGCGTATTATGCGCGCTCGAACAGCGGCACTGCTCGGGGTTATCGAATGTGCAAGGAGGAGAAGCCAACGGCAACTTTTAGTGTGCCATACTTTAAACGCACTACATACTTTCGTCGTCGATTTGACGCTAACTTTTTTTTACTCCCCCCGTTTACTTTTTCCTTTTTTTTTTACTTACTACGATTTTTCCAGACCGAAGTAGCAATTGAATACCAACTTTTTTTCTTTATTTTCCGGGCGACAGTTTGTCTACTTTTTCAACCGATTTCATGCAAAGTTAAACTTGTGAGTTCTTGGAAAGAATTTTTTTTTTTATTTACGTGGGTGCAACGAGTGCTTTCTTGGAAGTATCACGAAAGTTTATTTATCAAATTGATAATTAATTAGGAAGAAAAATTCAACTGTTCAGCATGATAAATTATTATGAGTTATTTATAATAAATAACTTATTTGATTTAAATTAGTGAATAAAAAATATTTTTCATCACATCGATTATAACAAAAGTTTACTATGTTTACTTTTTAAACAAAGTTCTTGCAGTGAGTAATTCAATTAAAAGGTTCCATCGGGAAAAATTGTTCTTTATCAAGTAATTTTTTTCCAATCGTCGAAGGAGAGTTTTTTCATGAAGTTATCAAAGACCATTTAAATGTTAGTTGAAATTCAAGCATTCGATTAAAACCTTCGAAAGAGTAACGCTTCGGTACGATTTTAACCAAAGCTAATGTCTTACAATTGAGAACTTTTTAAAGTCTCATCCTATCTGACTGTTACAGACCGTTCCAATATTGGCCGTAAAAAGTTTTATCCTCCTGCTATCACATCTTTGAATAAGGACAAAATCGTAAATTATATAAAAAGTTCTCTCAATTTTTTACTTTAACTTCGATTAATTGAAAAAGAAAAAATATTTACGATCCTACACTAATTTATATATTTGAACTTAATCTATTAATCTTCTATCAACTTTCTAGTTTATTTTTGTGAAAAAATAATTTTCCTTAAACTTAAAATCATCAACGGTTTTATTATTCTAATTTTTATAATTGAGTTATTTGTCAGCTTGGGAAATTGATTTTTCAAGGCCAGAAAAAAATAAACTGCATACAAGCGTCGATTAATTTTAACTACGAAAATATTTTTGAAAATCATGCCATTTTTTTCTCAAATTAAATATTTGTAGTTACTTCATATAATACGCGCATCTAGTGCATTATGAAAATTGTGTGCAATTTTATTCTACTACATTGTTTACAAAAAAAAAAAAATTTCAAATCTATGCAATAGTTTCATCACAAGCCTAATTGATTGAGCTTTTAAAAGCGATTGCATTAAATGAAGTTATTTACTCGCAGGGCTATATATAAATCAATAAAGTTGACCTCAATTGCTCCATAGAGCTGAAAAAAAAACTGGAGCTCGAAAAAAAAAAATTCCAACAATTATTATCTCCCAATATAATCTCCCGGTGCAGTTAGATAAAACTCGATTTTTCAAAATTTCAAGAAAACAAATTCTAAAACTTTTTAAAACGTGGACGCTTTGAGCGCCGATCAATTGAATCGTTACACCGCAAGTTACCTTCAATTTAGAACAAAAAAAAAAAAGACTACTTAATCTGTGCAACTTCATTTCGCCACGTCTGATCGTTTAAAAAAAAAAAAAAAAAAAAAAAAGCAACCTTGTGTTAAAACCGATCTCAAACTCGGGAGGAAAACAGGATGAATTTTTTTGACATTCATAATTACAGCCGCAATTAAAATCCAAAAAAATCCATATGCAAGTATAACGCTTGCATAATTTAGATTTAATTTTTCGTACGACAGCCAGGAGTGTATTTCAAACCGAATTTGAAAGGAGCGTTTGAAATCAAAATCACGACCCAGTAACAATCCTCCGGGGCCTGAAAAAAAAAAAAAGATTGCACAATAATCCTAGAACCGCCGCCGCGGCACCCACGCCGCATTTCGAGCGACGTCTCGAGCCGTGTGAATTCACGGCGGGCTTAACGAGAACCGTGGGCGAGATGTGCGTGTGTGGGCCCGCTTTCGGGATCGCGATACCACTCGCGTCTTCTGAATTTTTCAAACCCAATCCTAGAAACTCTCGTTTCGTCATTTTATCTAAAACTGAGTTTAAAAAAAAAAGGGTGTTTTGGACGCCTGTTAGAAGCGAAAAATAATTATTTTTTAATTAAAAATTTTAATTTGAAAATTAGAAATTAGGTATATAGTTAAATTTATACATTATAAAATGAAACTGAGATAACGTAAGTAAAATTACATCTACCATAATCTGGCTTGTTATTAGATACGTATATATAGTAGAAGGGTTGTTATATTCTAGGTGATATTAGATACTATATCGATGGTCCCAGCGAAGAAAAACTTTAGCTGCAAATCAGCAGATTTTAAATGACCAATGAGAGGCTGGAATAAATTAAAAAAACAAAAAAATTTAGGAATCTTCATAAATCATTACACAATAAATAAGATTTTATTATTTTTTTCGATTTTTTTATTCACTTCAGCGCCTTATTGGTCATTTAAATTTTTCTGATCTTTGTCTAAGGTTTTTTTTCGCTGGGACCGTCGATATATACATACACACATACATATACATATCTATATATCGTGGTGTCGCTTTTTTGGGTCGTTTTTTTACGAATTCACTCCTCATATAAAAAGCTCCGCTTCAAAAAAAGAGACCAAATCGTCGGGGGAATTAAACGAGCTCCATCACACTCTAAGGCTCTCGGGGGGGTTAGGCGATGATAATTCTCATAGCGAAGTAAGATCTCGGGTCCAATTATGGGAAGATACTTTTAGCGCAGTGCGAAGCGATCGTTCACGTGCTGTCGCCCGGGTGTTTCCAAGACTACCCCGAAAACTTTCAAGTCGCACCTCCAGCAGCCAAGTTATAAGCGGGGCGAATTATAAATCCTCTAACGAGCTACCTGCGAGCTCATCCGTTAATTAGTCCTTCCGCGCGATCTATTATAAACTGCAGGATCCGTACCCACGCTCGAGGAGTATCATAATTTCCATCTATTTTCGACGACATCAAACTTGGAAAGCGAGTAACAAAATCGAGATGATTCGCACCTGTTACGCGCGGAGCGAAGTTGTAGGTCGACCGGGGGAACTAGACCCGGGTGAGGTCAGTCCGGGGCCCGGCCGAGTGTGGGAGTGAGCCGAGTCCCTTTCTTGATCCCTGACACCCGATAAGCCACGAATACTGCGACTCTCTTGTGGGCTATTTATTTTCATTGTTTCTTCTCCTTTTTTTTTTTTTTGCTGTGCAACTTTTTTTAAACTTTGTGCCGTACGAGGTTTAAGCTAGTTATAGTTTGATGACATTTTGGTAGCGGGTAATGTTGAATTTGTTGAAGATGAACTTTTTATTTCGAGCATACAATAAAATGTATACTCACCCAAATTTGGTCCGATGCTCGCAAAATATTTCTGTGAATTCCTAAAATTTAAATATGTTTTTCGGACGCTCCGGAAAAGGACGATTTGACACATTCAGATAGTGAACTGGTCTCTGAAACTTTCCAAAATTGAGAATTCGGTGATTTCAGACTGTTATGGGTTTTTTGTCTGGAAAAGGATTGTTTCAGAGACCGGCTCACCTTCGAAATGTGTCAAATCACTTTTTTAAGGTTTACAGAAAACATCAAAATTTTAGTAAAATCAATAAATACGTAGTTTAAGTTCCCGAAGATCAGTTTTTGATGATTTCGCAAGAGGTTCTTAAACAATTAATTACTTGGGATTTGGTAGATCAACAAGTAGAGTATTGACCATATTTGTTTTGATGGTCTTGTTGGCTCGTCATCGGTAGTTTTGGTTTTTTATGAAAATTATATTTCTTTTATCTATATTCAACTCAAACCGTGTCCTCTGCAGCTGGTATCATTTCAAAAGAAGAAAAAAAATTTCCAAAGACTCCCAACATTATTATTTGTTGTTTCTCATAATTAAAAAGTTATTAAACTCTAATATGATTCGTCAATCAAAGGTAACACACACTCACCGCATCACAGGAATAAAAGAAAGAATGGGTGGGGGGCGATAAAAGGCGCGCCGGTGTCGGCGAGCAAGAGTCTGTATAAAAAAAAAAGTCCGAGTGCAGCGCGTCGAATAAACCCCGGCGTCCGAAATCGTCGTCGCGCCCAAGGAATCACGCTCGGCGGAGCAGCAGGCAGTGCTTAATATATATGTATACGACTCGCGGGCTCTCCATCTTGAGCTGCAGCGGCGGCTCGTCCGGCCATGACCCATCGCAGCAGCAGCAGCAGCGGCTACGGCGGCGGCAACCAGATTCCATCCGTCCAAAAAGCCCCCACTCCGCTTCGTACTTACTTACTTACGGCCGCTGCCTGCACGAAACCCGTCCTCCTCTCTCTCTCTCTCTCCTCTCTTCTTTAAATTCTAGCCGTCGTCGTGGTCGTCGCTCCTGGCTGGCTGGCTGGCTGGTACGCCTAAAAACTAACAATTTGAACTCGCCGAATGAGTGCGCGCGGCTGTACGTTGCGTGGAGAAAACTTCGTTGTCTTTGATATGGGAATTTTTATTGTTAGCCAAATCGGATTATCGGTTGGATCCAAAGTAGGTGGTCTGCCTAAATTTTTGATTCAAAAATATAAAAAGCTTGCTGGATATTCTAATTGATTATTGAAGTTTTTCTTGTCTGTTTTTTCTTAGATCCATCTTAGAAAGAGAAAATTACATCAAACACTCGAAATAAATTCGACAATTTTTTATCTATCCTGGGACACCTGAGTATCCCGACACATAGCATCCTAAAGAGTCCTTATTAATTTATAGATAAAAATGAAAAAAAGTGTTACAAAAAAAAATCTCAAAATCCAAAACGAATCCTCCAAAATCTAAGCAGCCTCCATTTTGAATTAGCCGAGAGTCCCCGCCCCAAGCATCCAAAAAAATCCTCTCGAAAAAAAAAACAAAAAAAAAAAAACTAAACCAAGCCCCCTCGACGAAATCCCCGCTTCTTCTTATTCCTCTTCTCCTTCGCCCTTCTCCACAATTCTTCCTGGGGAGTACACAGAGAGAGCATAAAATAAAAAAAAAGCCTCAGCGACCACTGGTTCGTCCTCCTGCAGCATAGAAAAAGGCGATGGCCTGACGCGAAAGAGAGAGAGAGAGGGAGACGGCCTAGCAAAAACCTTTCGGGTTTGCCGATGTGTGCGTGCGTGCGTGCACAGAAGAGGAGAGGAGGAACGAGCGCGCCGGCAAAGTCCGAATATCTACGCCGCGAGGATCGGCACATGAGGACGACGCCATTTTGAGCGTGCTTATTATGTTGGCCTCCTTTTTTTTTTCTAGTTTTTGCCTCTTTATTTATTGCTTTTTTTCACAGACGCTTATTTTTTTTACGGCTTGTATCTTTCATTTTAGACTTTTTTGATGTTTTGGTACAAGTTTGTATAAGTAAAAGTCCAAACAATGTATTTTATACCGGGAACTTTCAAGTTTAATTGCAGGCGATAAAATTAAGTCGTTGACATGGTAAGTGTGCTTATGTCTTTTTCATACTACGTAATAATGCTCTATTTAATTTTTGGCATATCTCCAAATTCAGCTTACACAACTAAAATATATCCAGTCTTGTTCATCAAAATTTTTTACTGAATAATAAGTAAAAAGTTTTTAGGATGATCGATTAATTACCAAATTTTTCAAACAGCCGAAAATCTTCAACTCTTATGTAATCCTAGTAAAGTCAAAATAATCCAGAACAAAATATGAGGTAGAGTTATCGTCGTGTGCACCTAACGAACTAAAGCTGGAGTCTCGCGGCGAAAAAAGGCCGCGGCGGCGCGTACCTAAAGCAGGCATACAGGCTGGCAGGCCGGCAGGCTGCACATTTTCGCTGGCCTTGACGCAACCGTCGGAGGGCGATGCACCGAAGTGCAGCCACGGCGGCAGCGGCGCTGTTGCAGCCTGGCCCCCGACCGAACCCGCCCGGCCGGCGAATCGCGCTGTTGGAGCAAGCGAAAAACCGGGCGCTGCCTGCCTACCGTCGCTCCCGGTGCTGCTTCGAAAATACTAAAAGACTACGCGACTTACCTGCCTGCCTGCCTGACTGCCTAGCCCCGAGTCTGCGAGGCTCCGCAACTTCGTTTTAGTTTTTTGATTTAAGGATTGCGGGTTGTAATTTGAGAACTTAAAAAATTCACAGCTTTCTGATTATCGCTGGCTTTATTGAGAAGGGTTTTAAAATAAGCACTTGACCGGGCCCTAAAACAGGCCATTTAAATTTACAAACCACTCAAAATCAGATACTCGATAAGTTTTTAATGATTTTCATAATGTGGTAAAACTTAAAAATTTGTAATTTTTTCGCGAGGGTAATAAAAATATCCACAGCTTTATTGAGTTGGACTTGAACGGTCTTGATTGAGTACCGTTTTTGACCAATTTGCAACACCTCTATTCGAACAATATCTGCGTCGTATTTTTGTTTTTTCTTCCAAGTATCAAAAAAGTTATGAAAACGATTGATCAAAAAGGACACAAAACACAAAAAATCTACCAAGATATAGAACAACACTCTATAAAACTTAAAATTTCAACTTAGAGCCTGCATAATGCCATTAAGCCAACCAGATTACGCAGGATATAAAGGAGTAATTAAAAAGAAAAAAGAAAAAAAAAAAAAAAAAAAAAAAGAAAAGGTAAAGAAGAAGAAGAGGAGCCAAGTCTGGTATATAAGCTTTTGAAATTCGCCGACCTCGAGAGCGTTGTTAAAAGTTCTTTCAATTGCAAATATCGCGAACTAATGAATATCGCCGTACCCGGGGTAATGTAACTCTCGTGTCCACTCGTATACACGCCGGGGTATCTTTATTCTTTTCCTAAAAACCGTTAGCGGACGCGCATCTTCTTGTGGCTCTTGAAAATATCGAAGGAAGATATTATTCATCATCCAGCTGGCGAAAACTTTAAAGAAACTCTCTTCCTCCTTCCCGCGAATAAAATCAGCACCACCGACAGATGCACCGAGAATCCCAGTTTCGCGGGGCATTAAAATAGTTAGCCGTTCCAAATGTGCGTGCGGGATTTACGAGGTCCGCACACCTGCTCTTCTCTCTCTCTCTCTCCACCGGTTCGCGCATTGTCTCGGGTAGCTGAGGAGGATTTTTCGATAACGCTCCCTTTTGTTGCCCTGGTTTAATGTTCCGCTGACTTTATTTTGAATTATTGTTCCGTCTTGTTCTTCGTATCGGGGCCTGTAATTTCGAGCAAATGTAGGGCTTTGCCGAAAGCAAGACGCTCGTTCGTCCTCCAGGAGAGTTTCCTATTTAGAAACCGCTAATCAGTAGTAAGGTCCGCGCTATAGTCAGACGCAGATTAGGATTAGAACCCAGGTCAATTTACCAACAGGGAAGACGCGCGCTTGAGACCGGCAACGATGTACCATTCGAACCGGCCAGCTACCACGCGGCCGTGCCTCATTCGATTCGCTCTCATTTGTGTCTTCGTGCGGAGAGCTGGAGAAGGGACAATGGGACGACCGACCGCGACCGGCCCTAGCTGGAATGCAGGCGTCGGCAGGTGGATTGTTTGCTCTCGTAATTACGACGTCCGAGCGCATCTGCATCGTTCCTCCTTCTTCTTTCCCACAGTTTCGACCCTGATCTATGACACACTTTGACATTCCGGGGCTTTTTCCCGATGTGTGCCCATTACCGATGTAGCTGTTGTTGGGATGCGACAACCAATCACGATGAAGGAAAAAATTTTCAATCTGGACTTTGAGTTTAACAGTAATAAACTGATAAGAAACGTTTTAGTTTGATACATTGCACAAACCAAGCGCGCATTAGCACACGTGGAGGTTAGATAAACGGAAAATTGAAGGAGAAAAAGCAAGAAGTCATCGTGGCTGGCGCATCATCCGCTTACTCACGATAGCCTTAATTTTTGGAGTAAAGTAAGAGGCGCGAGAACACAGCCATAACAACAGCAGTCCAATCAGTCACGCGGCCAATTGCGAGATGATATCATTGCGCGGTCTCCCCTTGCCCGCAGCAAGGGGGGGTTGGGGGAAAAAAAAAATTAAGACCCGACAGCTGCCAGATGCGAGCCTAAATCGTCTAATCTTGGTGCTACGAAAAAGCCAAGTGGAGGACAAAAAAAACCCGGGCTGACCGTACATGTATACGCTAGCGCACAATTTTTCAGCGCGTCGGCCGCAGAGTGCAAAGACCCGAAAGACTCGCTCCTTCTCTCTCTCTCTTTCTCTCTCTCTCTCTCTCTCTTGCTCCTCTGGCGGTCCCACCCGGTTGCAGTGCGTGCAGCAGCAGCAGCGTCGCGTTTCCCTTTGACCATAAGCCGCGCGCGCGTTAGGGACGCTCTCTGCATGCTGCTGTAGTTTTTATTTTCCCCGCTGCTGCAACTGCACCGCGTCCGGTGTTCCTTATGTGCGTTTGTTTAACAATCTTTTAAGCTCTCCTTTTCATACTCTTTTGATTAGTTTCTTCGATTCATTAGCGAACTTGAAAAATTTGAACAGTCTTAGATATCATTTGACTTTTAAAATCGATTGAAAAATTAACTTTTGTCACTGCTGATCTGATTTTTAAAAAACATTTCAACCGTCCAAAGTTAAGAGCACACGTAGCCGTTGTTCCGAGCAACTCGGGCGTTAACAGCGTTATTAGCCAACGCCGAACAAGTAAATTTAACAAGCCGAAAGAGAACAAGGTATGCATCATCATCAACTCCAACGAATCTTATTAAAAACTAAAAAAAAAAGAACCCCCGCCCGCCCGTTAATTAACGCAGCTCCATCCATTTTTATATCATCCCGTGGTCGGGGGAAATGAACTCTTCTTTTTTTTTTTTCACTACGGCGCATACAGAGTTGACTGGCCCTTGCAGCAGCGGCGGCGATCGACTAGGCATAAAAAACTCATCATTGAAGAGGAGGAGAGAGAGAGCCAAGGAGTAGCTGGAAGGGTACACTGTGTAGTATAATAACCAGTAATGGACACGCGGGGGGCTAGCTACGGTCGACCCTACTTTTTTTTTTTTTCACAACCATCTCGTGGCCCGGAAAATACGAGCCTTTCGTGCATTATAAATACCCTGTTGTTTGTGTGAATCTTACGAGGATTGACAAACTACGGTCTGTTTGACTAGACTGCTTGTAACTAGTCTAGTTAAAGTTTTAAAATAATTTTGAAACTTGAAAAACGTAGGTTGTCTATGACAGGGAGACGTATGATCCCTCGAGTTGACAGTAGCATTCGATAAGCAAACAATTATTAATCAAAGAAAATTTCTAGCGAAAAAAAATTGGCCGAATTTTAACTGAAAGCAAAAAGATTAGCACCCTAAAGAGAGAAAAAAAGAAAAAAAGATTTACGAAGAGCATAAGTAGGTAAGTAATGCCAAAGAAGAAGAAGAACAAGGCGAGCCTCCAAAATAAAAGCACCGTCCGTGTCAACGACCTCGGCGTAAAAAATGTGCGCCGCTTTGGCCCGGTGCAGCGGCCTCCAAACGAGAGCGAAAGTTTGAAAGCTCGTTACGGTGGGGCGGCGTCCTCCTGACCTAGCCCCGAAAAAGCCGCGAATTCGGGCGTCCCCGCCCGGGTCCAATCCGTCGGTGCAGTTCCTCCTCCTTCGCTTTCCCTTTCAGCCGGTGCAGCCGGGCGCTCTCACTCGATTCGTTGACGTCACGCATTGTGCACCTCGAACATGCAGCACACCGAGCGTGGGGTCCTTGCCTTCTTCTTCTTCCTCCCTTTCTTCACGTTCTGCGCCTGCAGCGAGTTTATTTTCGAGAGCCGAACGTGAACTTGAATTTCAGCTTCGCGAAACTCGAGTTTTTTTTACTTTTCAAGGTTATGTTCCTGGCTTGTTTCTTTTGGTTAAACTATTGAGACCTGCAGAATTATTTCAGACTATTAGATTAAATGGGGACACTTTTTTTATTGATGCAGATTAGTATGGTATTGACATCCGCTCATCTTGAGAATAAAACGTTTTATTTTAGTCATTAATAATATCATTTATCAAAAATGCACAATCGTCAATACTTTAATATAATAAACATATTAATTAGTAAATCAATTAAATTATTCAGTTTAAAAAGACCGCTAATCTTGATCGTAGAATCGATTTAATGCTTAATTCGTTCCGATACACGGCTGAGTCTAATACTCAAAGTTGAAAACGCTTAATCTTTTTCACAAGTGGAAATCAACGAGTTACACTTGGATGATTTTAATTCAACGACTAAAAATAATGAAAAATGGATTATTTGTATAAAGAAACAAGGGCTTATAAATTTTCCTGCTCCTTGTAGTATGAAGCTTTATGAGAGGCAAGTATTTTAGTTCAACCTTTCAATGTATGATTAGAGAGATCGTCAAACTTTTCGTTGACTATTTCGATAATAATTTGGAAAGGCAACTTATCATCACTGTACTGCGATTGAAAAGTGAAGCTTACAGTTTAGATCAGCTTTAGATTTGAGGTTTGATTAAATAAAACCAAAAATATAAATAAATAAAAATTATAATAGTTTAAAGTAAACACCATAACATTATATAATATTTTGAGTCAAATAAAATTGTGTATTTTTTTAAATAACTTTACACTCACAGAAAATTTTCATCAAATTTATTAAAAACTTTAATTGTCATTTATATTCTTCGTTAACATTTTTTGCACTAACTAAATGGAAGTATTCAGAACTTAGTATACATAATGAAAAACACAATTATCCAATTAAATTGAAAAAACACTTTTTTACAGTAAATTTATGACATTTGTTTGACAGTTCAAAAACAGTTAACGAAAGAAAAAAAAAATTTGTAAAATAACGGGGTTTCAACGTATCGAGCGCGAATAATATCTATTATTCTCGATATCAAATTCGAATAATATGATTGCAACGGCTGTTACTTTGGCCTTTGTGTTTTACGTGCTTTTGTACGAAACTTGTACAGCCAAACTTCTTTTGAAAGAGCTTAGAAAATCGTAGCCAGTCGCCCATTTACATGAGCTGCTATTCGGAGGAGTAGTCGAGCGTGGGTGCAAACAACCGTGGGCGTACACGTGACCCGCGAAATCTTACGAGGAGGATGCTGCTTTGTCGAGTTGACTCTATGACGTAGGTAGACTCGAGTATTTTTGGGATCGAAATATTTTCGAGAGAAAGGAAGTTTTGACGATCGATCTTGTCCGATTCGCACGAAATTTCATTGTTCCTCCGAGTTTTATTTGTTTGCCCAAATTTTTTATGTCCATCTGAAATCAGTTATTAAAAAAACAGTTCGTTTGTGAAATTTAGAGTAACAATATCTAGGAGCAGTAAGATTCATTCAAAAAAACTTCTAAAGCACCCAAAAAAAGAAGAAACCTCCTAAAAACATAAATAAAAGATATAAAAGTATTTTTTTTAATTACATAAAAATATTCAAAAAATTTTCAAATCTATAAGGTACAAGCAAAAGGTTGAATAACTTTTTAATAGTTATGGTCTTGATAATTTTCATAACAGTTTTTAAAAATCCTAAACTTTTTGAAGTCTTGTTGATTACGGAATTATAATTTTAAATATATTGGTAAGTACTTACATTTTTTTAAATTCTTGATAATCATGAATTAAAAATAAATATTAGTATGTAAAAATATGTAGAAAATAAAAAAAAAATTTAATTCGAGAAAAATCCAGATGTATATTATGTTTTTGTAATTTAAATCTGCCTAACTTCATAATAAACAGACCCGTACTTGTATAATTTGGTTTCAATGAAAAATATGAAATACATTAAAATTCAAGAATTTTTTTTACAAATAAAAGTAAAATCTAGGCTCAAATCATATTACGACATTTACTTCTATTAATCATATAGATAAATAAGAAACAGCTCCTTTAAATTTCTCCAAGCAGGATTTATTTTTAAAATTAAAAATAATTTTTACTGTGATTGATAAACTTTTGAAAGTAAATACACATTTGAAAATAATTCATCAAAAAAAATTTGTCTGACCACTAAATTTATTCCAAAATCTTTGTCTATCACAATTACAAAAGTACAAAAATGGTCAATAACCATCCATCAATCAACGATTATTTATTTCTGTAAAAAAGATGAATTCCAATCGAACACGAACCACAACTCTTCATCGAGACATCGAAATGTAAAAAAAATTAAAAAAAGAAGCCAAGAAAAATGGAAAAGTAAAATCAGTTACCTGTAATTCTCCATTTCCTGAATGCTGGAGCGAAAAAAGATATCGCAAAAAAAAAAAAAAATTGTCCTACGGGTAAAATCACGAGATGGATAATAATAAGCACTCGTTGAAACGAGACGAAGAAATTCGATACAATATTGCATTGGCAACTCTAGTAAAGAACTTGAATTTCTCGAACGAATATTTCACGACGGGCAATTTTATCTCTCTCTAAATTACAGATTCTTGTCACAAAACATTTCCTTCAAAAAGTACATGTAAATAAACCCTTGCTCTAACAAGCCAATAGCCATTAGCCTCGAAAAAAGGGCCTGGCGAGCTCTCACGCACGGTTGTGAAGCCACCTTAAGGCTCCCTCCCCTCCCGGGATTGGTCCCTCTTTCGGTACCCAACTTCTTCCTCTCCTCTTCGCTCGGTATGAAAAAAAAGGTCTTACCCCCCACCCCAGAGCCGTCCGTCGGCGTTTCTGGGGTCCTACGGCCATTGATCCCGACCTTCACGCGCCAAACACTGGGAGGGGAAGCCAGCCGAACCAGAACCCGAGTAATTCCGAGAGGAGCTCTCGCGCGCCCTAGGGCCCCTCTGTACCTCCTCCCCACCAACTCTCCCCCCTCCTTCTTTTCCTCTCTCTCCCTTGGGTGACCGTCGTCGTCGTCTTCTTCTGCTGCTGCTTCTGCTTCTTCTTCTCCTTCGTTCACTCAAAGTTCTGCACTTTTTCGCGAGCCGTACGCGCAGGCTTAAAAATCCCGTTCTCAGAAGCCAAAAAGCGGATCGAGCCTTGTTTGCCCCGCAACCAGTTCGGGATCCCGTCGAGGCACGTTTTTCACCCGAGCCGTGGATGGCAGACGCGCGCATCCTCCGATGAATATTATTCCCGCGAACGTTTAAATACCCCACCCCGGTCGTTTACACGTTTTAGCTGTTGCCACTCCTGATTTATAACCCGATCTTGCCCCTTTTTTTATCTTAGCGTGGTCTACGAGCGCTCGCAAAAACCGAATTATTTCAATACTCATTAGGACTCTGATTGGAATACATCCCAATTTCGAAAAAGAGGGGTGACTTGTTCCGAAAGTAACGTTTTCTCACAGAGAGGATTTTTCCCCACCGCAAACGCGAAAAATCTCGGCAAATAGAGTAAGCAATGGTCCGACAAATGGAGCCCGGGCATCGATGAATGGCTTCGCGATAAGCCGGCATTAAGTTAACTCTCTCTCTCTCTCTCTCTTGATTCTCGGAAGCTCCTTGCACAAGCAGCGCGATTTATCGGCGCGCGCGAGGATCTTTGCACCTGCGGTACCTTATCTGGACTACGAGAGCTCATATCTACCGAGCTTTTTATCCTAATTATGGATGTTTAGCACCGGTTGGAGTACTTTTAAGGATACCGGGTGCTTGGGATTGCAAATTCTTGGTTACACGTCAATTGACCAGTGGTGAAATGAGATTTTATACCTATTACTGTAAAATCATTTAGTTGTCTCGAAAACTGACAGATTACCACACTCGTAGTATTTATAAATTCAACCAGTGCAACTAGACAATAGTATATTACTTAACTAGGCAGTATGAATGGGAAACGTCTCAGATCGCATGAAATTGTCATCCGAGGCGTAGCCGAGTGTGACAAACATGTGATCTGAGACCTTCCCATTCAGGTGCCTAGTTGAGTATGCTATTTTTCCGCACGACGGCGCCGGGAAGCGCTACTGACTGTAGCGGCAGCGGCAGGGAAGTAGCGCTTCCCGGCCGGAGTGCGGAAAAATAAATTATGATTTGTCGTTTAATAATCTTAAAAGTTTCATAAAATTTTTATATCTGAAACTTTTATGAGTTATTAAAATGTGTATTTAGAACTAACTTTAGTAACTTGTAATAAGGTATTTAAATTTTTTAATTTTTAAGTTCGATAAGTTATTAATATCTCTGAGGTCTAATTTTTAACAATAAGGTACTAATGCTTAGGAAGGACAGTAAGAACTTAAACAAACTGTCAAAGATATTTTATCAAATAACATTTTGAAATAATCCAATTAAACTAGCAGCGGTGTCCACACAGACAGCCAAAAAGATTTTCAAGAACAATCAACGAAAAACATCTTCAATCGTAAACCAAAGGTATCTCATTACCATCACCGTTTTTCTTTCAAATTGAAAAATCACAATCAAAGAGAGCGTCGGGAACCGCAATTAAAATAAAAGCGCAGCGCTCGAATATGCATAATGTATATTTCTGCATACAATGCCCAACCAAAGCCCGGCCAAAGTGAATGGTCGCAAAGCCCCGCGATCGTTAAAACAAGACTTACGTTTGAGCGTTACGCGAGATGATCAGCAGCCAGCGTAACGCCGCCGCCGCGGTCGCAGCTGTTCCTCTGTACACTTACACTTTTTCGAGACGCGAGTACAAGGCGCATGAAAATGAGAGAAAGAATCGAAAGGAAATATGAGAAGTGCGAGAGCGGACTCGCGACTACTACGCATTGCGCGTTCTCTCTCTCTCTCTTTGTTAAAAAAAAAAGAAATGGCTGTGTGCCTTCTTTTTTATTACGGGTGGGAAAAACTGCGACTCAGGGACGTTTTTTTTCGAGGCTCATGAGTTTTATGAGCTCGTGATTTGCAGAATCTGGGGAATTTAAATCGAACGATTTGGCTAAATTACCAAAGTAAGGATAAATCCTGCCAAAGGGATCGGACTGGAAAATTCATGAATCGAGGGTATAAATCTGACGAGCTACAAATTTTCAGAAACATATAGTTGTAAAAATTTAGACCCTAAGAAGAAGACTTATTGGAAAAGCCGCGGCCATGGTAATTTAACGGAGTTTTCAATATTTTTTTTTTCTGTTTACGCAACAAAATTGCTAAATAAATTCTTGGATGCAAAAAGACAAAAATAGAGGAAGAGAGAGAGAGAGAGAGAGAGAGAGAGAGAGAGAGAGAGAGATGGAATAGTCGTAGCTCGGTGACCTTTTTACTCGGTATGCGCGACGACCTTCTCCTCAGTTCTAGCTTACACGAGTGCCTGCTTGTTGCAACATTGTTTTCGGTGATGGTCACGATAATAACTATCCTCAAGAATTCGCTTAACCATGTTTTATTAGAAAAACGAGAAGAAGATGTATGCTTGTTTTTGGCGGGAGTTATTTATGAATTTAGGTTTTTTTAAGCCGAGATTTATCGTTACGCAATTTCAAATTAACGCGTATCGAATTTTTTCTAAACTTCGATAAGGAGCTAAGAAGGTGAGTTCTTGGATATATTCTCGTAAGAAATATGCCAACTTATGTAAATAATTAAAGTAAATCCCATAAGTTATCCCTGATTTGGTATCAAAATAAAGTGGCGAGCTTGATCCCCGCGAGATGCTTTCCCACGCCTACTCGAGAAATTTTTAAAAACGAGTCGAGTATTTAATTCAGATGCAGAAACGATGATTCGGCGTCTCGGAGACACCATAAAATTTACGTTTAATCCGGAGCGGAGTAATTTGATGGCGAACGTACGTTCGAATTAATTATTCATATGATAAGTGGAGCATGCGAAAATTATAAACGGTTAAATAATTTTATTACCCGAGTTAAAATCGTATTTAACTGTATCCTCGAATCGTCCTTTTTCAACTTAATTTTATGATGCGTTAACCGGTAAAACTTACAGTGCATCAGAATATTATTACTATTTACTTTCTTTCCCTCGAGTTAAACAAGTTTCCAGGGGTGTCAAAATTTAATTAACACTAACGATCGTGAAGTTTTTGCTGAATGAGCGAAAACGTTTATTACGAGAGTTTAAGTCTGCGGAAGGTTACCAAATTAATCGATGAAAATACATGGCAATAATGTGATAGAAAGCTCATGAATTTCTGTTTTAGGTAATGGCAAGTAATATCTCCAAATCGACCAATAAGAGGCTGACATATTTAAAAAATCAGAAAAATTCAGGAATCTTCATAAATTATTACTCAATAAATAAGATTTTTTTATATTTTTCAATTTTTTTATTCATTTTGGCCCTTTATTAGTCATTTTAAATCTGCAGATTTTCGGCTAAGGTTTTTCTTCGCTGAGACCGTCGAAATATTCTCAAATCGTTCAACAAAAAAAGTTTTAAAATATTTTGTGATTTCTTGAAAGTATTCAATAATTTAATTCGACTGGTAAAACGATCTTCACCCTAAATTAAGAAAGTTTTGCCCTTTTACACTTCACAGTAAACTAAAAAAATTTGGTTTTAGATACTTGTATACTGATTTTGTCTGCAACTAAAGTTTTTATAAAAACTCAAAAGTTTTCCAACTTTATTCATCATATAAGCCTCGCAAATTTTACTCAACCCAAAAACTAGCTCTCAAAGTACCATACACTTGAATTTAAAAATTCATTAAAGTTATTCGCGTCAAAAATCCAATGGCTCGATAGTAAAAAAAAAAAAAAAAAAAAAAAAATTAAGCCCCGCCACGTCAGAGCAAAAATAAAGGAGTACCGAGCCAAAGTATGCAGCGGAGCGGCGAACAAGGGGAGCCTGCATTCTGGCAGGTACAGCCGGCGGCGTGGTAGGTCAGCGCGGGCATACCAGGCCGGCCGGAGCATTCGAAAAAGAGAGAGAACGTCGTAGTCATGGACCGCGGCGCAGGGCACGGGCTGCAGGACAAAGAGAGGCCCCGACGACGACGACGCCAGCCCGACCGACCGACCGGCCCACCAAAAGGATAAATAAATGAACGGAGGAGAGGAGGAGGATCGAACGCCCGCGAGGAGGTATGTGCGAGGCGGGAACGAAGAAGAGGGAGCTTAGGACGACGAGATGAGACAAGATGGTGGCTGATGAGATGCTTTTTCAAACTCTAAAGTTCAAAAATTTTCTATGAGATTTTACATGACTTTTACTATCGCAAACTTAATCGGACGTAGTTTCTGATCGTACCATTTATGAGTTAGGAGAACTCAAATTGGAATGATTAAACTTGTTTTAAAGATTATTTTACTGTACCTTTTGGGCCCTACAATAATGAATTCGCTGCTAACAAGTTATAAAGTCTGATTTTTTATCAAAATTCTGAAACTTTTTGTGTCTTACTCACATAAAACTAGCTTATTCAAAAGGACTCTACTTAATGAAGTTTAAAGATCTCGATTGTTATAAAGAATTTTAAAAGTTTAGTCATTAAGTATTTATACATGAAACTGTTGGGTATCCGAGTTTTCTTTTTAGTAGAACTAGACAATGTGTGTATAAAAGATAGATTTTTGAACTTAATATCAATCCTGCAGTTTAGAAAAAAACTCCTACACTCGTAACTGGATATTACTTAGACTCAAATACTTGATCTCTAAAATTATAAATTTTTTAAATTTTCAGAGTTCCGATGAAATTGTCCGAAGCTAGGGTGAAAAGAGCATCAAAACTTGGGTTTTAAAACAAGAGCAAGACCTTATCTCCCGGTCAAGTAGGCAGCAACATCCTCATTTTCTTGCGCCCGAGCAAAAAGGAGAGCACGAGAACGAAAGTGAAAAGGATACATGCAGTCCACCTCCTGCTCGAGACTCGGGATAAAAAGGAAGAGAGAGAGAAAGGAGAGCAGTGCACAACACAACAGAGGAGAACCGAAAATTTCAAGGGCGACCTGTTGGTAATTTCATCGGTCGGAAAGTTCGCTGGCCGTGCTAATCGCCAATCTTGGGTCCCGGCTGGCCGGCCGGCCGACGCTTAAAAGGCGTGACTCGTTTCTTCTTTTTCTTATTTATTTCTTCTCTTTGGAGGGATTTAAGTGCAGTGCCCTTGCCCCTGCCAGTGGCCTGTGCCAGACCGGAGCTTGGGAAAAACGATTGAGGAGGGGGGGAAAAAAGGCAATAAATAAATAATCGGGTGGTGCTGGTACGTGTGATGAGTCGAAAAACTGGTTGAGACTCGAGACTCTTTTTTTTTTTTCTTACTCCGACTTACCATTCGGAAATTTGAGTATTATCCGCGGCCTTATTGGCTTTTTCGATTTGTTCTTTTCTACTCGATCGAGCGGAGTTTTTGTCCTGCGTTTGCCCACAAGTAAATCGAGAGTAAAAATAGTTCTGCAAACTTCAGGATTTTTACTTCGAAGTTATACTCTTCGATAACGCATCGTTTGACTTCACACGAGATCAAAAATTTAAATTAGCCTTATAAGTTTTAAGGGACTTTTTCGTTCATTTTACGTGATCCTGAATTTGAACTCTCAAGGTCAACAGGTTTAATTTTAAATCGATTTTTTGGCGAGTTTCGTACTTTCTGATGCAATTCGCACAACAAATGATCGGATCGAGCTGTTCGATCAAAAATATTTCTGGAAGGTTAACAAACGCGTAATATACAAGTTGTTTTGTTTTATTTTCTTCATTTAATAAAAAAGAATCACCCCCGTTTTTTGGCATAAATAATAAATTTATAGCATCCGGTTTTCTGAATCAATTACTGGTTCCCGTGCTTTTTCCAAAACAAAAATTCAAAAGACTGTATTGAATCTTAAAATTTAATTGAATATACCTAACAATTCTAAAGTTCAAAGAGTTACGATTGTACGTTGTTGTTAGTCAGAAAAGCTACCGCAGCGATGTAGCATCATCAATTTAACATCCTCCACGCAGATGTAACTTCAATCTCGAGCCTACCCCGTCGCGTTTTTAATCAAACATCCTATCGGAAAATCCTCCAAGTCATACACCAGTAAAAAGACCAGGGGTAAACTGCGTAATCTTCAAACTCGTTACGGCACTTTAAAGACCACCGGAACAAATAAGCCCGAACCAAAAAAAAAAAAAAAAGGGAAAAAAAATGCGCGCGTAGCAGAGTCATGATCGATCTCGGTGGAGGTCATCAGGGTTCACGAGACCAAGTTCGTGCGAAAAAAAACTCACGCACGCGCTCCCGTTGATGACGACGACGATGATGATGAAAAAAAGGGGGGCAACATGGGAAAAAAAGCTCTCCAAAAACTGGGGTGGGGGAGTCGGATGAGCGCGCGCGCAACCGGGGTGGAGGGATCGAGGTCCACGCCCCCGGACCTAGGCCTAGGGTGCGTGCGTGCGTGCGGGGGCGTGTACGCGCACTGGTACTTTTGAGTACCAGGGGTGAGAGGAAGGGAGGGGGGGAGTACCACGTGCGCGGCTATCCTTGGGGAGCTCCGACGGAGACCCCTGACCAACCCCCACCCTAAGCCGAGCCACTTCTCTTTTCGAAATTTGATGGATTCGAAAATCAATGGGTAGTTTTTCGAAATATTTTGATTGGTTTGTGGTAAAGATCTGCAGACCCAAGCATGCTCAGATAAATATATGTAATAAGTATAAACTTCAATTGAATGTAGACTTTGCGTTGATTATCCAGGCAAGAAAAAAATTACAAGTAGATGTAGTTTGTAATTATTTAATTGATTGATTGAACAACGTTTCGAGGGAACAACCCTCCTCTTCAGGTTACTATACAAAAAAAATTTATATTTATAATTAAGATTCATACAAATAATTATTTTAAACATATAATAAAGTATAAACTTCATAGTAAATGAACAGGATTGACCAAACTTAAATCTCCTCATGGATTTTCGAGTTGACTTGTGAATTGATTTTACTATTCTAGTTTGAATCAAGTATAAATTAGCAAATTCAAAAAATATCAAAGCTTGACACCACTATATTTCGAAAATTTTACCAATCCTGGTACTTGATCGTTTTTTTTAAAGTTTATTTTTAAAATAAAACCTGTAGTTTACATCGAGGAGATTTTTAATCTTTTTTCAATTTCGACAATTTCTACAAAAGTTTGTGGTAAACATAAAAAAATTATCTCGAATCACCTTAATGGAAGCAAGTAACACTTGTAAATTTATGTTCTTTCTTTATAAAATAATATTCAAATTAAAACCGATTTATAAGCAACTCCTCACTTTCACTATTAATAACTAGTAATGAAAAAAAAACCTCAAGATACATAAACTGAGAAAATTAAACGACACTTACTGATATAAATGTTGAAATATTATTCGTTTTCAATTATGTTGGCAAATATTGATCTCAATTTACAAATAAAATGATCGCAGTCAACGGCATTTCGATTTAAATAAACAACCGAGAATAGAAATGAGATATAAAGAAATCTCCGGTTCAATGAAGGCTACCGCAAAATCGAGTTCTACAAACTGTTCAAGGAAACATATATTTTTATGTAATTTAAACCTGTTGAGGCGAATTCTGGATCGAATTTTTCCCACCCTTTAGTTCGGTTTTGTGGCAGTTATGTAAAGCATACTTTGAACAACGATGTAATATAAATTCATTCAGTTTCAGATGCTACGAGTATAACTATAATGTGGTTTGTTGATTTATTTACTTTATACTTCATCAATTTTTTTATAGTCTCAAGCATATTAAAAAATATCCATTTTTTTCAAAAAATCTTTATACTGTACAATTTTTGTAGACTAATAAAATTAATTTTACATTAAATATATAATTTGTCAAAATTTAGAAGAGGTTGACTTATATTTATAAGTAAATAGAAACTTTAATTTTCCACTGAGTCTAATATTAAATTATTTATTTTTTATGCAATAATTTTTTTTTAGCAATGCGCTTATAAAATAAAAATAGACGCATCGGTTGTACAGTGTTTTTTTTTATTAATATCATCTTATAAATACAAGTTCGTTGGTGAGAGGATAGTTTCATAAAAATAGTTTGAAGGCTGATTTGACTGTAAAACCTAAGAAACATAAAGTACAAATTTCGCCATATTATTTATTGGTTTTATGGCAAATCAAGATATATTCAATTTTTTTTCTTTTTCTTTCAACTAGAAACTCTCTAAAACTGTTCGAGTGAATTTCCACTCGAATCGAGTGAATTTTCACTCGAATCGAGTGAATTTTCACTCCAAGCGCAAGTAAAAAGTGAGCCAGTCCGCTTCGAGTGAAAACCCACTATAGCATCGAGTGAAATTCGATCACTCGAAGAAGAGTGACTTTTAATTTTACAAAAACCACCAAAAACATTAACAAATTTTTCAACTATTGAGATTTTCAGTAATTGTAAATGATTATTTTGAACTTAGTATTCAAGAAAAAAAAAGAAAAAAAAAAAAAAACAAATTTTAACCGGGATTTGAACTTACGTCATTTAGAGAAAAAAAAACAAAAGTATACTGGCCGTAGTATTTTAACCACTCGGCTATTCGACTTAATTATAATTAGATGCTTTAAGCAGGTATAAAAATTGTTTACCTTACAAAAACTTAAATAAAATTTCAAATTGCTAAGAATTTATAAAGTTTTTTTTAACTTAACACTTCATTATTTTTATGATTCAATTAAAAAGGACACGGATAAATAAACAAAAACATAATTAAGTGTTAAAAAAAATTTTTTTTAGGAATAATTTAATAAACATCACAAATTTTTGTTAAAATTTTTTTTTTTTTTAACATTTTACTGAAAAAATTTACAAAAAATAAATTAATTAAATGGAAACAAAATTATACAGAAACTGTCAAATAATTAAATTAATGAAACAATGGCATGATTAATTTACAAATGATTTTATAATCATTTGTTAATTAATTGTTACAACTAATTAATGATTCAATGAGTAAAAATTATTTTCCATGACTCGATATTTAATTATCAAAGATATTTCTAATAAATTAAAAAAAAATTATTATTTTTTTAGTTTTTTATTTCAATAAGCTACCAAAACAAATATAATTGTTTATTAATTAATTTATTAAAAAATTTGTTTGATGCTTAACTTATTCATTTTTAGTCATTTTCAGCTTATTGACCGCAAAAAATTTTTTTAATAAAAAATTATAAACAATAATTTAATTTTGAATAATAAAAAAATCGGCGATTATAATTAAAAACTCTGACATTATATCGAAAATAAATGATAGATATACAGTAAGTTTACAAATCTCGAGAAATCCACTCTAAGAATGAGTGCAATAAGATGATTGTAGGTTATGTTATCTTATTCACTCTTAAGTATCGAGTGATTTTTTCACTCTTTTCTCAAGAGTGGCCCGAACCACTTTATTAAGAGTGAAAAATGACTCTATTAGAGTGATCAGGGTAATTTAAGGAAATCACTATTTCTTCGAGTGAATTTTTCGCTCGAACAGTTTTATAGAGAAAGTTGTTTAATCTTTAATTAACTTAATTTCTGTGACAACTCCACATTTATATTTAAATGAACTTTTTTTGACATTATCAATTTCTTGAGATACACGAATGTTAACTAATACTCAGGTTTTGAAAGTGATATAGACCTCTCAAAAATATTCAAATTCATTAAGTAATGAAGGAAACTTACTTCTTGATAAAAATCAGACCGTCGAATTTAATTGATCCGTAATGTCACTTGATACGGCGGCAGTCCTCCAATTACACACGTTCGTTTTGGCGTCTGACTTTTTCCAACACCTAAGTTTTAACGTTCTAATGAAATTTTTATTTTTTTATAATTAACATTTTTCTTTTTAATATGCATGTCGAGAAAAGTAGATCAAACTTTTTCATTTTAAACTCTAGACTGGAAATTTTTTTTTTAATTAATCGCAAATATCCCCCACTTCTGCTATCAAATTTGTAATGATAATTGTGAAAGTAGAAACTGTATCATGTTACAGACTCGGCTACCGTAGTTAGAATTAACTTCATTTAAAAATTTGTTACTCAGACCTTTGAAGTAGAAAAGAGACTTTGCATGAAAACTTAATTCGCCTTACATTTTTTTCTGATTACCTAAGCTCTTCATTATCATAACATTGTAACTCTTGTACATAAAAAAAAGGAAAAATCTCTTCGCTGTAAAACCAAGAAGTTCTCTGTTTTATAGTTTTATTCAAACAGATGTAAAAAATCTAAAAATTTCTTAATTTATTATACGAAAATCAACTTGATTCAAAAAATATAATTTAAAAATAAACAAAACCAATGTTTTACTAATTTTGAATCGCACCGAAATTCGATACGTAATTCAATCAAACGTAACAAAAAATTTGTTTTTGTTCGCCTACAAAGGAGCTGACGAACGAGAGAAGAAAAGAAAAAAAGAAAAAAAGGAATCGTAATTATGAAAGCTATTGTTATTCGAAATCGAATTTGGGTCACAGCTCGCACCGAAAATTAGTGCTTTTGCACCGGTTCGAGGGCTCATTAGCGGGGTCCCGAATTTATCTCTCCACCGAATTCGACCGGACGCGCCAATTTGCAGGAGCCGCCTCCGTACCCGCTATTCGGCTTTTCTTTTATCCGGAGTGGTTATACGGATGTATTAATTAACAGTTTCCGATATCACCTGCGCATCACACCGTCCCAATTTTCCGTGCTTAATGATCATTTGCGGACGACTTTGATGAGACGAAAATAAGCTCAGAGTTTCGAGTAAATTCGTGGCGCTGTTTTTTTTATTTCCTCGTTAAAAAAAATATACCTTGAATAATTATTTTTAATTATCCCAAAAGTAAAAAATTCAAAAAATTTTCCATTCAAATCATCAGCACAGATGAATCATCAAGGACGCATAAAAAATTTCAAATGAATAAAAAAGGAAGAAAATAAATCGCAACAAAAAAAAAATCATCATCATCATCATCATCATCATCATTTAACCGCAAGATTTTGAAAAGATCCGAGTCATTAAACTGGCAGCATTGAAACGATACATGCCATTACGCGGCTCGAAATCGCCAAGGATTATAATACCGCTTCTTTGTGTCATCGACTTTTATCTACGTTTAAAATAATAAAGAATATAAGGTACGATGAGAAGAAGAAAAAAAAAATCGCAAGGTGCAGGGAGAGAATATGAATGAAAAAAAGGCCTTCCGAAGAAGGGAGAGTCGCTATAAAATGTCATTTTCATCTCTCCCTCCTGGCCGCAGCAACAAGATGTTCGCTCACCGGAAGTAGCGGCTATCGAACTAAGCATCCCCCCTCTTACTACATGTACACTTTTTTTTCCTTTTAAATATAGACGTCAAAGGAGTGTAAAACAAGCGTAAACTTTGAAAATTCGCGTGGTGATCTAAGCTAGCGTAAAAATATAACGGGGAAGGAAAGAGAGAGATTTCTTGCGCCTTTTTATACTACGCACAAGCTTCTTTTAAAAAGGCGAGAGCCAAGGGAAAATCGCAGGGGCTTAAAGATCCCAGGTTTTGCAGTGCGCGGGGAAAAATGAACTCTCGGTGTTTTTGTGTTTGACGAGCTTGCGGAGACTTTACGAGAGCTAATTTGCGAAAACTGGGGTGGAAAGTCTGCGCACCTGGTCTGGTTGCTTGCCCTCGTTGATACGCCTTTATTAATAATTTTCAGAAATAGTCTTGGAAGTGGACTTTAATCGTATGAAATTTTTTTTATTCTTAAATTTAACAAGTTGCGCATGAATTTATCGAAAAATTTAAGCTCTTGAACATGATTATTATTATTATTATTGTTATTATTATTATCAGAAGTTTGAGTTGAAATGTGATTAATTTTAGACTTTGTTCATAAAATTATATCCGTTAGATAAAAAAAGTAACTATCGAGCTTGATTTTTTATCACTTTTTCTGCAAATTCATTTATATTTTTTTCTTTACTCATTTGTTAACAGATTTTTCATTGTAAAAATTAATTTTTCGCCAGATTTGAGGGTTCCAAGTATAGGATGTCGAGGATTCTCATGTCATAATTCAAATTACACCGATTACGCAGAAAACTATAATCCTGCGACAGTTGAAATTCTTCTAGATGCTGAAATAGCACTCGACGAAATTGATAAATCAGGTTAAATGACACTGAAAATTGTTGTCGCCAGCCGAAACATCAAATTAGTTTCTCTACTTATCGGAAAAGGAGCGAATGTTAATAAAAGGTTCCGTATATGACGGTGGCTTTAAAATATGATGTTAAACTTATAAACCTGTTATTGTCAAATGGAGCTGATGTTAATGCTAAAATCAACGTTAAAAGTACAGTTTTACAGACAGTATTTTCAGCTCCTCAATCAGAACAAATAATCATGATATTTGATATGATGTCTTCTGATACCAAAAAGCGCTAAAATTAATCTTTGAAAACTTTTACTCTCAAAACTTGAAACCAACATCCTGTTTTGTCGATTAAGGCTCGAAAATTCAAAAACTTGAAAACGTTATAAGAAGTATTGGTGAACTTAATCGAATGACAATTACAAAGTCTTAATTTGTTTCCTCATATAACTCTTTCTTGAAAATGTCAAAAATATTACAAATTAGAAAATCTCACAGAAAACTAATAAAGTAATTGTAGCTAATATGGACCCCTTAAGCAATAATTATTCCTGTGGATAAAAAGAGTAGTTTTAAACGCTTGAAGTCTCATTTTAAAGCTTGATCCAAAACCTTTGAGATTTTACACGTCCGATTCCGACGAATTGGTTCAGTACGTCAAAAGATTTGTTGATAAATAGTTTTTTGAGATACGCAAAAATTGGGTACCTACAATGGAGGTCAATTTAATATTAATTTAATTTTATAATTTAATATCAATTTCGTAAATTTACATTATTACTCAGTTTTTAAATTCATTTTATGAACTGGAGATATTCCACAAAAAAATTTTTTTTCAAACTTGAGTTAAAATTTTTCATTCCATTAAATAATTTAGTTATCCGTCCTAAAGCTTATCCGCAAAATTCTCAGTGTTATCCGAGATATTTTCAAAAAAAGTTTATGGGCGAGATGTCGATCGAGCCCATTTTTCCTCGGGGCTCGGCGTGACCATAAGAATTTAGAGTAAAATACTCGGTGCCGCGGCTCGATAAATCGCAGGAGTCCTGCTGGGCGTAAAGGCGAGCGACCGCAGCCCGGCGAGTTTTAATGGAGCAAGAAGCCACGGCCACTTTGCCGGGGTACTCGTGCGTTCCAACCAACGCAACCGACTTCTTATTCGCTGCATCCCTGCAGCTAGGAGTTACTTGGGACTCCGCACCTGCCCCGGTCTGCGTGCGAATTTTTCCGGACATTTATCGCGCTCGAGGGATCTCTGACTTTCGATCGGGAAAAAAAAACACAACACCGCTTCCTCTCCGTAAGATTCTCATAATCGTCCGCGTTGCCGATGAGAAGGTATTTAAAATTTGCCGGGACGTTGGCATCCTGCACCTGTCTCAGTGACACGTTTTACACCACGAGTACTGAAATTAAATATTCACCGTTTCATTATTATCAGCAAAACCTATCTGTTTTTCCAAAAATATAATAAAATTTAATGAATTACATGTTTTATAGTCCAGCAATTCAATTGCAGTCATGGACGTTTTATTTTTTAATTTCTTTGACGTACTTAAAACAAAATACTTGGAACTATTTGGGCAATAATAAGTGTGCACATATTGTTATACTAAATATCAATCAATTTATCTACCTGCTACCATCAGTTACAAGCTCGAAAAATAGGTTTTACCTTCTCTGGTATTTTACACTCTACAATTTTCAGTAATCTCAAAGCTTATTTTATGATATGGAATTGAGAAAGATTTTGGTGATGTTAATGAATAATATTTTTTCAATTCGGTAATATTTCCAAGTTTATCATGATCTATTCACACTCCTGTTGTACGTCGCAATCAATTCGAATTTTAAATATTTTCCTACCACAACGCATACAATATAGAATTCATGGAATCAATCAGCTATACGTCAATCCCAGGGTTGTTACGAGTACAACCAAAATTTTTACGGAAGCCCCAGTCCAATCAAACCGTCTACAGAAACACGTTTATTTGGCCTGTCCAATCAAAGTAAACCAAAGCTCGTCCTCATAAGAAAGTCAAAAGATTCAGGTAAAGCCTGCAGACGAAGGAAAAAGTTTATCCGAATAAAATCCGAGGACTCGCGATTAAAAATTTTGTAAATACCTCGCGGATAACAGCCACCGCACCGCGAACTGTAAATAACGAGTAGGCATCAAAGTAGCGTACGCTCTACGGTAATAACGGCGATGAAAACTCATTTTACGCAATTCAACACCTGTGACGAGCGAGCGAGAGAGACTGCACGGCGTTGATTTGGTCGTAAAACTTTGTATAAGGCAAAAAGAAAAAGAAAAAATGAGAAAAAAGTGTCAGGAAATATTCGTTGATTTCGTCGAACTCATTAAAGCTCCCCGCCAAAAAAAGAGAAAATTCGGGTAGACAGTCGTCACTGGGGCGAGCGAGCGAGTAGAGGGGTGCGGGGGTGGGTTGTCGTCGCTCGTCGGGCGCGTTACGTAAGATCGATAGCCGATGCGCGGCGATGGGCGAGCCCTCCGCCCGCGCCAGCGTTCGTTGAACCCTCTTCTTTATTTCTATCCCGCTCCTCTTCTTCGGTGTTATCCCTTCTTTTTTTCTTCTTCTTCTTCTTCTTTTCGCGTCTCTTCGGCTTTTAGAAAACGGAAAGGGAAATAAGCCCGGTTGGGGGAAGGGGGTAAATTAAGGTTAAGAATTTTTAGAGTTTCCTTATTTCGTTGGGGAATAATTTTTTAACAGTTCGGGAGGGGGTTGAATGATAATGCTTGTCGAATGAAGTGGCCGAAGGTACTCGAGTGGCTTATCTCGCGCTTAGAAAATGCAAACCCTCTTCTTGGCTGTATGAGTGGGGGGCCGATTCGAGAGGGCTTTTTTAATCGTGTCGCTCGAGATTTTCGAGCTCCTGGCGATATTTGGATCGCTGAATATTGCGAGGGTGACACTTGGGATTGAATTTTTTTGAATTAATTAACGGTTTTTATCAGTTTATCGTTTGGAAAAAATGTGTGGTGATTTACGAAAAATTATTTTATTTTTTACATTGTTGGACAAAAGTTGCGATTTTCTAAACTCCTGTAGAAAAAAGTTTATAAATATTATTTACATACAATCAGAGAAAGGTTTGATTGGGTCAACAATATATTGTAACATCTAAGATGCCATAGTTGATATAGAGACAATGATGCACATTGTAGCAGTAACAATATCATGGCAGCGCTGACTAAATGCGTATTAAGGGTTAACATGTTTCTAGTAACACTGGTATAGCACAACTTAATTTTAAAAAATTTCTTTTTTGTTATTTTGGTATAATTAATGTATTTAATGAATAGTTTTAATCTTAAAAAAATATACAAGTGATTATAAAAATCACAATATTCAAGAAATAATGACTTCAATTGAGATTTTAAAAAATAGCTAGGTTAGGTTAGATTTTTGAATATTTGCTTTGCTAGTCGCAACGATATGTATTATTATCCTTACCATACGTATTGTAACTGCTACAATGTTTAGACTATTGAGGGAACAAAGAATATTTAATTGGTCCAATCAAATCTTTCTCTGAGTGTATATTTTTAGTCATTCACCAACAGTACCGATGATTCCAGCTAAGAAAAACCTTAGTCCAAAATCTGGCACGAATATAGTTACAATAAGTCAACTTTCTATGACTAAAACGTCTCTGAAACACTTTATTCATGATTTTAACTTTGTGTGAACTTTGCTATAAGTCTGTTGATATACGGGGGAGATTTAAATTATTTTTCGTCACACCAACCGCGAATGAAAAGACCCTTGCGATTTTTATAAGCTGAAAACTGTAAGTCATTTTATTCTCATCTGGTGTGTTGAATTTTTTTTTTCTATTATTATAATATATCAACGGTATACTAGCAAAGCTCATTTTTTACCAATCTAAAAAAGTTAAAATCATGAATAAAGTGATTTAGAGAAATTTTATTAGCCAAAAATACCCCCGTTGCGAGCCCCGTTGTAACTCTATTCGTGGCAGAATTTGGGCTAAGCTTTTTCTTCGATGGGACCATCGGTACAGAAAATAATCCTACAAATCGTCGCAATTAAAATTTCAACTAAGCAACAAGTTACAAACTAGTAGGCTCAATTCGTTTGAAAAAAAACAAAAAAAAAAAAACTGAATCCCCCAAATTTTCTCCAGCCTCAACGTCAGATACGCAGAGTAAGATTCTTATACGAGTACTTTTGCGCGAGGTGCATCTAATCCCGGCACTTTATCACTGGCTCGCATTATCTTACTTTCGCTCTATCATCGTCTGCTCCCCTCCCCCTTCGCCATTAGCCTCAATCTTTTACTCCTTTGCCCCGGTTTTTTACAACGACACTTTCGAAAAAGGAGATAAAGAAGGGGGGGGGGGAAGTGTAGGAATGGTGTGAAAAAGTAAAACACTTTTGGGTGGCTAAGGGCAAGAAGAAAGAGAGAGAGAGAAAAAAATGATGTCAAAGGAAAAGCCTTTTGATTGCCGAAGAGAGAAAATAGCCGTGCAAAGTGCTCACCTCCCGCTCTTTTCTCTCGCGCTCCTCTGCTTATTTTCTTGCCCTGGGCTGGCTGGCTGCACCCACCAGAATTTCGTTCGTGTTGGGTCGTAATGCCATTTTACTCCCGACTATTTCGGCGGCGGGCGGGTTATTCGACTATTACGATAAGAGCCGATCGAACGCGAATTTACTTCCACAGCCCTGTAACTTTTTTCGTGGCTCTGTTGTTATTGCCACCACTAGTTTTATTTCTTTATTCGCGCTTCGATGATTTTTTTTTTTTTTTAAACTCATCGGTTGGCAAATAAAAATTTACGCTGTGAGAAAAAACTATTATGATTTTTGGCTACGGGTTTTATTTTTATGTACTATGTTGTATAGATTCAAATAGTTCTCAGCGTGCTACTATATCTGGGCGCAGATTTTTAAAAATTTTCCTTACAATGGCAGAAATATTTAAATCTGATAAAAAAATGTGATCTTCATTTTTTTTCCAAAGTAAAAACCAAAGGTAGAGGTTCTAGACAAATTTTTGTATTTAGTATTTTACTTATTCCTGAATTTTAATTTCTCAATTTTTTCCCAGAAATTCAAAGATCAGTAAGTGTTAATATAAAAGGATTATTTTGAGTCTTATAGGTTACTTAAGTGAAAATGTAAGTTTAGTTAAACTTCGACAGTGAATAAAAAATTCTATTTTATCAAAAAACCGAAGAATAATTGAGTTTTCAAAGATTTTGAAATTCAAATCGAAAAAGTGTTCTAGTTTTAGACTAGTTTACAATAAAATCAAGGGGCTATGCACTCCAGAATCACAAAAAGAATCAGATATAAAAATAAATATAATTAATAATCTTTCGATTTCATTTCAAGTAAAAATCTTCGAAAAATATTATTTTTAGCAAAATATTAATTGAAATTGGATCCAAGGCTCTAAACACTTCGAATTTGCAAAAAGACTCACGAAAGAATCACTAAAGAATCAAAAAGAATCAAAAGAATCATCAGTGATTCTGGAGTGCATAGCCCCTCGAATAAAATATTCAAAAATGTAAAAATTTTCGGTATTTGATTTTTTTGGATCAGACTTTTTGCAATGCAAGACAATTACGTACTACTTTTGATTTGAATATATATTTTGATCTTTTTATAATTTTCAATGATTGTCAGTTTTAATAAAAAAAAAAAACCATGAGTATACTTTTACTTTTAATACAAATAAATTACAATCTAAAATCTGACAATCATTAAAAACGAAATAATGCATAAAATAATTCGCACAGTTACGAGAAATCGTCAAATTGGACTACTTCCTCCGGAGGTAAAAGAGTCCCGCCGTGAAAAAAGGCTCGAGCTCGCAGCGATGATATCATGAAAACTCGGCTTACCCACACACTCTCGCCCGGGCGCACGTACACACACCCCGTGGCAGTTCGTTAACGCGACGGCGCTAACGATTTTTTCGGGGTCGTCGTCGCTCTTCTTCTTCTTTTCCTCCCGCTGCTCCTCCCTCGCCGCATCCCGGCAGCTCGCGACTTTTCTTCGTCTGTGGAGCGCGCCACGCCAACTTTTTTTTTTACCACTGCTGCTACTCCCACGACCTTTATCGCCTTTTCGACGGGAATTTTTTTTTTTTTTTTTTTTCCTTTTTTGGGATGAATTTTTTAAGCTCCTTCGACTCGCTAAGTCTGAGGCCTGGAGTTGGAGAAACCAGCTCTTTCTTTTTTTTAGAAATAAAAAATGTGGGTGGATTTTCAGACTCGGGTATTATCCGTCTAGAATCGTTGGTTCAGAATTTTTTTGAAAGACCCCGAGAAGTTCTCGGACGCGAGGCAGAGAAAGATTCCTAACTTTTGGATCGTAATTATAGGATTTCTCGAGGGACGGGGGGAGGGAGGGTAATAAAGGGAGCAAAAAATTCGTATTTTTATGCTAATGGATATGCGAATCTCGGGAGTCGAATTTTTACTCTCAAGTTTCCACGTTTTTGTTCCCTTTTTTTTCCCTTCTTCTTTGCCCACCGTAGTGATTACGCGATGCGAGCTTCGGGTTACATATTTTAATCGTCTAATGTTGCAGGGGTAATATAAGTTTTAAAAGATGAATCCTTCCCTTCAAAACTTCTTTTTCACATCTTACAAGTTTTTTCTATTTTTTTTCGGAAAATTGTTTAATAATTATTAATTACTTTGATTTTGAATTATTTACTTGGTCATGAACTTGACTAGGGCGTTCAAAGATAAATAATATTAATTATATAGTTTTTTACGGTTTAACTGCTGGTAGATTAATGTTATTGACAGAAAGGTTTTTACGAAGTTATAATTTAAGTTATAAGTTCAAATTTTTCATTCATTATATTGGTCTACAGTATTTGATAAAAAAGAAAATTTTTTAGACCCAAAACTAAATCAATTTTAAGTTGACATAAAGGCTCAGTATATTATGGTTCTGCCATTTGGACTGCAAGCTCTAGGATCATTGTCTTGAGTATGACTCCGGTTCTAGTACTCCGTTCATATTACCTTTTTATGGGATTTAGATTTTTCATTGCAACAAAATAACATGTATTATTATTCAATTAAAAAAAAAAATTAAGATTTTTACAATTTTGGGAAGAAAGTCTCCAGAAAAAGTTAATCAGATTTGCAATAGTACGTAGAGTCTGTGTAAAAAACAAAGTACAAAAAGTGATAGTTCCAGCTTACAAAGATTAATTACCGAACGAGTTGTCGTCGGCTGTTCTTAATTGGAATTGATCACTGCAGAATTTTAAGGAAACTTCCAAACCGTAACTAAGAATAAATCTCTTAAAAGCATTGATCCTCCAACTATATAAAGGTTAGTGTTAAATAAAAACGTCAGCTGAATAATGCATGGGTGCGTGCGCGTGCGGATAGAGCGGTCGAAAAACTATGACGTTACGCACGTAATGCGCCTCTTGGTACGTTCGTCTACTTCCACTTTCGGATGTGTGCGTACGGCTCCTCCACACATGCATGCCATGTGGGCATGTCGGGCGCGCCAGAGGTCAATACACCGGCCGCGATGGGGGCAGCCGAGGTATAGAGCAGCCGAGAGAAAAATACTTCGAGCGAATTTGCGAGGTTCCGCGAAACCCATTCGGAACCCTAAGCCCCCCCGGTAACTATACCCGGGGTGACGAAAAATCACCAGCCGATGTGATTTGGGGAGCCGGGAGGGCAGGAAGGAGGAAGAGAGAGGAAAAAAAAAAAAAAAAAAAAGAAGTTATAATGATGAGGAGCACGCAAAATGGAAGTAAATTGCCGATGCATCATTGATGAGAGACCAGACTGAAGTTTTGATTGATGCCAAAGTTAGACCCGCTGGATTAATTTTTTTTTATTTTTTTTTTTTTCCGTGGCCGAGAAGTTTTTTTAATTCGATACAGAGTGCTTTTGTTGTTGTCGAATTGGCTAAACTCTTTTTTTTTTTTTTTTTTTTTTTTTATTGCTGGTTTTTGTATTTTTGCAACTTGTTATTTTTTGTACTAATAGTCATACCTTTACAAAATCAAAAAATGCTTTGTTCGTTGATAGTTATCTCAAGTAACCCCTTTTATAGAAAAAACTTTTTTTGATTGCGAAGTAGTTAGAGTTTTACGAAACTACTGTGATTCTAATCCTGATGATCCAAGGCTGATTTTAGTCTTTATCATGAAAAGAAAATGATCCAAGTCCAACATAAAAAAAAAATTCATTAAAAAAACTCTCGAAAGCAGGGACGGAACGCGTGGAAGGAAGCTCCGACGGCCAGACAGCCAAGTTACACAGCCATTGTCTCCGCGTCTCTGCTTCCTCCTCCGTGCGCCCAAATTTAGGAAGCTTCTGTTTATCGACACCTCCCCTCTTCTACATCTTTCAATATCCCTCTCCGTGGATATTTTTCGCGCTAAAAGTGTAAAAAAAAAGGATAAGAGCCAGCCAGAAAAGTTCCCCTTAGCCCGTCTCTTCCCATCGGTGCGGGTCGTGTCCTTTTAGCGCGAAGGCTTCGGATGTGTGAGTTGTTTTTTTTTCCCCGGGCTCTCTTTATACGGCTCGCGTAATGTCTCGGAGCTTGTTTGGCCGCGTGTACTCTCCTCCCCGCCCTTTTTTTTTTCGAGAAAAACCGTACGTGTACATTAGCCTGATGAGTTTAATAAATCCGGGGCTTTTTTTTCGAAGCCAGCCCCACCCGCGTTCTTACTAAAAATTAAAAGCTGGCTTAATTATTTTTCTCCCGACTGAAGGGAGGAGGTAAAGAAGGAGGAAGGAATCCAAACTTTTAAATTAAAATAAACGTCAAACGAAACGGAAACAATCCCTCGTTGTGTTTTCCTGTCCCGATGCAGCCGCGCATTCCCAGCGATTCACTCGGTCGAGCGGAGCAAAAACTTTCGGCGCCGAAGAAGAAGAAGCAGCGCCGAGGAGAGGGGAAAGAAGGACAGATGAGCCGAGGAAAAAACGAGGAGGGAAAGAACTCGACTACGCGAAACACGCGATCGAGCAAAACGAAATGAACGAGCTCTTGCATAAAGCCCGAACAACACTGGCTCCGCGGAGGGGTTTTGATCCTTATCCCGGTGACGTATTTTTGTGTTTTAATCTACCGGTCTGACAGCCTTTTTCCCAAACTGCTAGTCCGATCCTACGCATTTTACTTTTTTTTTGGTCGTTTATTGAAAAAAAAAAGTTTTTAATTGTGTTGCTTACAGCTTGTAGGTTTATCAGTATCGGGACGATTCTAAACGGGTTTTCGGATGATCATAACTTTTATTGCGGCGTTTAATATCAAAGACAGAGTTTTAACGATGGGAACTTGTAGTTCGGTGCGAAACGCTCTTTTTTTAAAATAAAAATATTTGAAAAATGAACAAAGATTTATGATTATTTATAAACAATTGTTGCATAATATTCGATTAACAATTAAAAATCGGTATTGGAAGCACAGAGCGCTGAAAAAATCGAATTTTCAAGCGCCGAAATTTGGGTGTAGGCTTAGGTCCTACCACAGCGCGACATCGACTACTGATTTTTTGGGAGTCCGCCCGGTCCTAACACAGCCTGACCGCTACTACTTGCATTTCGGGGATCGTCCGAGCTCATTGTGGGCCGAATTTTTTTTTAGCGATTGTTTTGGAGTTTTTTAATGAATGGGCTGTCTTATAAACATTTTTAAAAGGTAATTGTTTATTTAAAAAATTATTGGTTGCATAAAAATTATTATTCTGAGTTTGATATCTGATTGTTGATTTTACTGAGCTGTTTTTTTCTTTTTTGTATGAATGATCTCTTCTAATATTTTTTTTTTAATATTTATAAAATTTTGGTGGAACTCATAATAAAAACTACATATATTTTTATGTTTAAACAGTAATTGATCTTTTTCTTACAAAATTGATTCTACAATATGAGTTTGATCCCATCAAGGTAACGTACTAGCTTCAAACAAAATTCAAAGTCATTTTTGGTCCGTCTCTTTTTTCCGAACCGTCGGTGAAAAAACTCGTGAGCCGAAGCCTTGAAAAACAGCGTAAAAGGAGCGTCAAGTGTGGTCCGGCCCTAAAGACACGACCGTGCCCCTCTCTCTCTCTCTTCCCCAGCCCCAAACCGAAAAAGAAAAAAAAAAAAAAAAGTCGAGCGAAAGGGAAAATGATCGTCTCCCTCCCAGAACCACCGGCTGCAGCGATGCATCGCACGCTGGCTCCCCTTCGCCTGCTGCACCGGAGACCCTCGTCAGCTCAGCAGCAGCGGCGTTCGGCTGTTTTCATGGCCGTCATTTAGTAGGTTCGTTCACCCCAAAGGCGGACTGAGGTGGGGGTAAAGCTGCGAGCGCGCGGGGGCAACGGCTCCGAGGAACGCACGGAACGAACGAGAAGGAGGAGGAGGAGGAGAGCCTAGGAGGGACACCGACGCGTATACGCGCGACACCGAGCCCAACTGACTGCCTTTTTCACGAGCCGTTTTTTACGCACGAAATCTTTTTTTTTTCGATCGAGTGGGATCGGGAATTTTTTTACATTAAATAAATACAAAAAAAAACTTTTCATTGTTTTATTTATGGAGTTATATATTTTTTTTTTTTCAGTTCAATCATTCGAGAGGTAAGTGTGGGATTCGAATCATCGAACCTTTAGTTACTGGCCCGACAACTGAGCTGAACCACCTTACAACTAGATATCATAAATTTTCGTACAACTTGGTCATTTTATCAGTTTGCTATCAATAACGACAAGACAAATTGAAAATAATTACCCATCTTCGTTTATTTGTTTTTTCAAAACAATTGTGAGAGAAACGTAAGGTTGAACGCAAAATAAGAACGCGCGACGCTAAGAAATTTTTCTTCCACTTCTTATACTTCTTCTTTTAGGCGTGTTTTATGACTCGGTTGCGGGGATGTGGGTGGAGGTCGGTTGCGCGCGGCCTGAGAAAAGAGAGTGGAAGGAATCTCAGGTGATATAATAAGTACGATCACGCGTAAACATAAGTACGTTTCGCAAATAAGCCGTCATTTCGAGCTTTTCATTTCTGAAGTTAACGCTTTTACTTTTGTAAGCAGCTACTATTTTTCATAAATGATTATACATGAAAATTTTAAAATATGATGATAACAATTATAGATTTGATTGAAATATATTGAGGTAACATTTAATTATTGAAACTTTAGATGTCGCAACTTAAAAACTTTATTTCAAGCAGTGTTCAACAATTGCTGCAGGTTTTTTAATAGTAGTAATCAGATATTGTAAATATAAGTGCATCTTATATTAAAGATTTTTTAAAAAGAAAATATCTAATATTTTGATTATGTTTAAATCAAAAATATTTATTATGAAACAAATTAAAACCAATTATCCATTTATAATTTTGCAAGATTAAATACAAATTTATTTGTCAATTATGAAGTTACCCATTAAAGACTTTTGAACGAACTCTTTTTTTTTTTTTAATCACGTGCAATTATAAATCCTCATTAAAGTACGATCAAACAAAACTGAAAAACATCAGAATTAACTTTTTATCAACAAAAAGCTCTCGGGCGATAAACAAAAAAAAAAAAAAAAAAAAAAAAGCTTCAACTATATTAATTAATGTTGATCATCCTTTTAAAACCTCTTGACTCCCTCGCCAAAGCGTAGGTAAAAACGAATGAAAATAACCTCATCGCATTAAAAACCAATGTTTACAGGAATTTTCTCGCACGCACACGAGAGAAAGAAAAATAAAAAAGCCCCAGCCGCATGCATCAAAAGTTCCCGGGGTTACATCAGCCCGTCGATTCAAAGAATTCGACTCGAATGAAAAAAGTCAGAAGAACCTCGGGCTTGCACCAGCCGATTAAATATTTTCATAGTGCGAATCTAAAGTCCGCTTTTGTTTGTGACTCGAGAACTCGCGCGAGCGGGCTTTTTAAAATCCCCCGCATTAACGCTGTTCGCAGGTTCTCTGATTATTTTACTTCGTTCTTGTGTTATGGGCTCCTCATTTCTTTTTTTTTCTCTCGCGGTTGGTAATTCACGTGATGGCAGGCAGCTTGTACGGAACCGATTTATGCAAATTTTTATCGCTGCTTATGATGAGATAATTATTAAAAGGTATTTAATGAAATTTAGGGTGAAACTATCTTATTTGAAATAATTTTAAAAAGTTGAACTACTTTCATCAAGAGTTTTAGCATTTCAAAATAAACTTTTTAAAGTATTTATAATTTGGCAACTCTATTTTTGGTTAAAATTAATTTAGACTGAGTCTGCTGGAAATAATGAAATTTTAGTAATTCTTTAATACAAATAAAGTAAACAAACTTTTGATAATTTTCAATGACAAAATCAAACAAGAATGAAATATTAATTAGTCAGAGAGAAAATATAAAAAAGAAGAAGAAGAAGAAAAAGTAAATCAAGATAAAGAGTCTAAAAGGAAGGTAAAATGAGAAGTCGATCTGTCAATTTTTCAATTCGAGCCCCGATATTAATTGCAAAAGTTATGCGCAGAGGATCTCCTCTCCACTCGACTTTTCTCATTCTTTTTTTTTCTCTTTCAATGTCGTACTGCCACTTGCTTTCAGGGGAGCCTCCAGGCCATTGGTATTTGGTGCGTCTCTGTCCGCGATTCCCGTGACTTTGAAGTTCAAGTGTAGAAAAGGAGGAGGAGGAGTGGGAGGAGGAAAAATAAAGGAGTTCTTAAATTAAAAGACAAGAGGCGGAACGAATTGGCAAAGATTTAAAAACTGAATAATAAGAAAGGAGCTTATTCTGCGAAAAATTTTCATTCCGAGGGCTTTAATTTTAATGAGTTTCGTCTCGCTCATTGAAAAAAAAGAACGGTTACCATCATTCCAATATAATTTTTAAAAACATAAATTCGACAAATATTAATTAAAAAACAGAACGTAATCCTTTTCGAAGAATAGTTGAAACTTAATCACGGATAAGCTAATAAAGGGGTGGTAGGTTAAAAAAGGTCCCCGGTTGATATTGCCGAAAAAAAAACTGCAGCCAGGGTGGGTAAAAAAAGCTCGGAACGGAAAGAGAGAAAGTGAGAAGAGAGCAAGCAAGCAAGCTTCCACCGGTTGAATTCCGGCCTCTATTTTCCACCCTTTTTGGCGATTGTACAACGCACCGGGAGTGGGATTTTACGGCTCGGAAAAGTGTGCATTGAACGACCGAGCGGGTTAATTTAGACACGCGGAATTGCTTGCTTTCGGGCTTCCGTTTTGTCCCTGCGCCAGCACCACCGAGACTGATTACCCTGCTGCGGGTACTAATGCGCTGGCTGCTTTTTTTGGTAATTGTGAGGGAGCTGCTGCAGTACGTTTGACGCTGTTTTTTCGCCGGGGGTAATTATAATGGTAGACGAGATTTTAAAGCGTTAATCGCTTTTTTCATCAAGCTTGACACTTTTAAATTGGGATCTTTTTTTTATTTGGACACTTGGATTTATTTGAAGTTTAGTGAAGTTGCAAAATTTATTCTGAAGGAGAGTTACTAAACCGGTCAACGAATCAAAAATTTTAATTGATTTATCGGACTAAAAATTGAACCTTGCACTAGGATAATTGGTTTTGAATTTCATTTGAGACAGTTTATGCTGTTTACTTTTCTAATAAGGATTAAAATTTAAAAGTAGTTTACCTTAAACGGCTCCATAATTTTTTTTTTTTTTTCACAGGTCTTCTTTGTGAATCATATTTACAGACTATAATTGAAAATTCATAATTTGTTGCATTCATTCATTCATAATTAAATTTCAATATTTCAATGATAGTTTTATATTTTCAATTTTTACAATAATTAGTACACTAAGTGGTTACTTTTTAAATTAATTTGTTCAGTCAGTGTCACTTGTTTATTTTAAAAAATCATTAACTCAAAATAGTTAATTGAAATGAAACAAGAATTATTGTAATTATTTATTTAATTAACTATTTCAGTTTTAGAATTATAAATAATGTAAATGAAAGACAGTTTACTACCGGTTTCAAACTGATTCGTTATCTTAAGGTAAATTATTTTAAAAATAAACCACTGTGTGGATTAATTGTGAAAGTCGCGAGTTTAAGTGCTCGAAGAATTCAATTGATTTTATATTGACTTTTACCAAGAAAATTACAAAACAATATTGATTTAATGAATTATGCAAAAAATTAATAGGAAGTTGTATTATGTTCTAAATCACCTATACGCGTGCTTAGGTCTAACCACAGCGTGACATCGACTACTGATTTTTTGGGAGTCCGCCCGGTCCTTACACAGCCTGACCATTACTACTTGTATTTCGGGGATAGCCTAAAAATTTTTTTTTCATATAATTATTTTAGTTACTTTACATTAATACAAGTATTAATTTCAATTTATTTATTTATTTTTTTAAGTTTATAAGTAATTAACGTTTCTCATTTCTTTATAAAAAATTTCTAGTTTCTAAAAAATTAATATTTAAGGTTTTATATCAATTTTTCATCAACAATCATCCATTATTTATTTATTGTTCCTGTAAAAAAAAATTCTTCTTTTTTATAAAAAATAAAAAGTTATTTAAACGAGTAGTAAACTTTAAAAACTTGCTCCTCATTTTTATTCAAATTTTACTCCAAAGACTTAAAATTCATGACTTATTAATCCCCGAGCAATACGTTACGTCGTTTGATTTATAATCTTTCCAACGCTTTGGAAGCTACCTCGAGGTGTAAAACTAAATTAACTTAAATTGGGTCAACGATCCGTCAGTCTTGGGTAAGCGCTTCGTCGTCGTCGTCGTCGTCGTCGGCTTGGAAAAATCGATTCAGCCTAAAGCCATACTATAGTCCGACGACCCATCAAAATTGCATTCAATTTTTTTTTTTTTTCTTCCCTCTAAATTCCCAAGCGCTGCAGTCAATCATTTATTTTTTCAAATTATTCTCAACCTGATAATGACTTTTTCACTGATTGGCATTAGTTTTGATCGAAATATTCTCAGCTTAAAGGATCTCCGGAAAATTTTAATTGAAAATTGATTAAACCCCCTTACGAAATTTCACTTATTCGATAAGATTGAAGTTTTATCGGGTTGTAAAAGTTCACAACTCGGAAAACTTTTTTTTCACCTTAAAATCCATAAAAAATGCGAATTTCTTGGTGATTAGTTCGTAAAATAGTCGACCGGGTGTATAGGAGAAGATCGATAAGAGCTCGACACCTCGTTTTTCATCGGCGCGTAAAAGGGAGAGAGAGAGAGAGAGAAGTGAATAAAAAAAGTAAAAAGATATCCTCGCTCTGACTTACGGCCAGGCTCTCGGGCCGGTTATTAGCGCATGAATCTTCGATGCTCCGCTCCTTCAATGTCCCCTCGCGTATTACTCGGCTCTGTTATTTCGAACCGTTCTAATTTTAGCCGCGTCATGTCATAATGAGGCTGTGCGTATAAAAGCTTTTAATTTCGACTTTATTCATTTTTAATCTCTTTCCAACGCTGAATTGTCTTACATTTTGTAGCTTGAAGCAGTGCTTTTTTTTTACAAATGCCGCCTAACTTGTGATTTATATGAACGAAAAAAAAAAAAAAGCGCGGCGAGTTCATTCTCCTCCAGCTCCTCCCAATTATCAGAGCGTCGACGTGGTAGTTGAAGGGGGTCAGCACCGATGTACTACACGCCACTGCATGCAGGGGCTATTATCTATCCGGACGAACCGAGCGAGGCGACGCGTCGGCGACGACGGAAAGGGAAAAACTCGTTAGTGGTCTGCCCTCCCTAATAAACTCGACCATACGAATCGATGATGATTATGCGGTTGGTCAATTTCTGGTCATTTCCGGTCCTGCCAGCTAGACGGGCTATGGATAAAAAGAGAAGGCTAATCTCCTCTGGTCATCGCGCTAAAAGACCGGCTTTCTCCCTGATGGACAATGTGATTATCAACTTTCAGACAAAGTGGTTCAAACTACTTTTTTTATTCGTTTTGGTGATTGATTAAAAAGTTTTTTTTCTGAAAGTACATAGAAAAAAAAATGCAAGAAAATTTAGTCTCACATTTAGAGAATCACGGAAACGGTTGGGAACCACCTTGCGACGAAATCGCGGTAAGTAGGTCAATGGCAACGCCAGCGACGCGGGTATAACAAGTGTCCCATTCGTTAAGTCGCGCACGGAAGTTGTTCCTTTTTGCCGAGAGAAGAAAAGCGTTTGTCGGGCAAGAAGCGCGCGCGCTCGAATTGGCTGAGGGCCAGAAAGCAGCGAGCTACGGATTCCACACTGGCACCGTTTTAACCCCGCTGCAGCAACTTTTGATGATATGGGATAACTTTGAAATTGCCCAGCGCCGCACGCTTCTCGTCGTGTCACTGACCTTGCGCGAGGTTTTGAACTTGCGAACAAGGCACTTTGAGTTTGCAGCCAACGGATGTGATACCGATGGCTTTACGGATCCGGGACGTACGAATTTTTTTTAGCTGAGCTCAACTTGTGAAAACTGTTTTACAAAAGTACTTTTTCTTAGATGCTTTACAGAGAGAAACACTAATTTTTTGTTTTGCTATTTATTTATTTATTTATTTATTTTATTTTTATTTTTTGCAATTAATATTATAAAAAAGTTTTGTATACTTGTAACTTATTCTATAGAATTTGTGTTGATAAAAACTTTAAAAATGACGCAACCTTGATAATTCGAAACTTTTTCTATTTCATCAAAATTTTACCTCGATAATTCGAACTTTGATAATTCGAAGTTACAGCCTGCTCCCTTGAGTTTCGAATTATCGAGGTTTTACTGTACATGTTTTGATATTCATGTATTTTATCATGATATTTAGTTTAGCTTCTTAGACTTATTTATAAAAAACATTGCATATGTTATATACTTTATACATCATAATAACAAATTGAGTTAAAAAGTCAGACCCAGTAAATCTCGATTTCAAGCAATTATTAAGCCCATAATAAAATTTTCCCCCACCAAATCTATCAAAACCCACCAACCCCTTATTCATCGCGCAAACTCAAAAAAAATGGGCTAAAAAGAGCGAAATAAGGTAGAGAAACGCATCCTCGAGTCCAAATAACATCGGGAGTATCGTCCTACCCACGCACGGTGTGCTCGTCGTCGTATCTCTCTTTGAGCCAATAAATTGCTTCCGTCGTGTCGCGCGTCAGCTACCGGCTGTATAAAACCTGTACGCGCCAGCTCCGGAAATCGGGTTCGCGCCTCCAAACATCCTCCTCCCTACTCCTCTTTGTCTTTTTGGCTCTTCGGGATCCTTTGAGGATTTCCCGTCCGAGCGAATGCTAATTCCAGAGCTTTTCTTCTTCTTCTTATTTTTCAGAAACATCACCGATGAGCCCGGTAACAAAAGGGAAAATAGTCGGCGGCCGTTGGTTGTGTTATCCTCCGCGGAGAGAGGGAAAGGCGCGGGAGGAGGAGGAGGACTAAGGTCGTGACTCTCGTAGCCCACATCGCGAGGAGTCTGTCGGTCGCTCGGTCGACACGGCGCGCGCTATCTCTCGGCTATCTTCTCTCTCTTTCTCGGAGCGGACCGCTGGCTGCACACGTGTGTGCATACACAACACGTATCTTAGCACGCGTAACGCTATTATGTAAAGGAGCTGCGAGCTTCTCTTACAACTACTTAACCCGTGTTGCGGCGACCACGCGCTTCTCGCAAGCTCCGAGGTATTCCGCGGCTGCTGCCTGGGATGAATTTTTTACATGGGAGGGCTTGTTTTACCGCCGATGAATCCATTAGGAGGAGATTGTCCGGGTTGTACACGGGTTTTTATGTAGCGCAGTGATCCTTTGCCTCATGAGTGACTGTCAAGCTAATTCTGAGCTTTGATTCTACAAGGAGCTTTTTGAGTCTGCTGACTAGAAATTTGGTATTTTATGGTAACTAGATAAAGTGTGCAAATTGATTTTTGAACCAAATTAAATGATTTTTCATCACAATCACAGAAAAAACTTGTAAAAAATCTTGAAAAAAAATATTGGTGAATAACACAAGATTGATTCATTTTGTTTTTATCCAAGAGGGTAGAGCCAAGCAGGTGCCAGAGTGGGAGTCTAACTTAAACTTATCTTTGAATCAGCGGGTCCACTAATTGAGCCATTACATTAGCATATAATAGTAAAAAAAAAAAAAAAATTAATGATAATTATTTTGAAAGATTAAAAAAAATTTACGTGATTATAAGTGTGGTTTATTTCTAGATCATTTTAGTGATTATAGATAGTTTAGGTCCACTTCGGCACTAGAGCTTAAATTTTCCAAAGTCAGTTTCTTAGGATCACGATCGCAATGTTCATTCGACGGATTCATCGTTTGCTTTTAGTCCTCAAAAAACGTATTAAAATTAAAGGGTTCATATTCAGAGATACAAGAGCCCTTTGAAAATTCTTTTCAGTGACAAAAATTTTAACCCAAAAAAAAAAAAAAAACTTTTTCAACGATGAACTACACTGAAAGTGCATGAGGCGTACGTAAATCAGAAGAGCCGGTGCCGCCATCTGTCGTAAAATCCCGCAAGCTCAACTCTGTAACGCCAAAATCAAGCAAACGCGTTACATCAATTTCCCCGTAGCTTCCTCCAAGAGCCCCTCTTTTCCAATCCACAAGTATTTCCCAATCGAATAGACAGCCAGCGGCAGGAAGGAAGGAGAAGGGCAGGATGAAAAACTCGGCGCTACGTGTCCACCATACGAGAGCCGTGTGTGCGTACCGGGCCCCGTCGTCCAATGACGGCCCCGGGGGGAAATTCGTCGCGACCAATGGGGCCCCTCTCTCTCTCTCTCTCCCCGAGTTCGACGACCTCAGCCGCGAATAAAAAAATTACGCTCTTTATTCCTCCCTTCCGCTGGCCTTGAGAATGTGCTCCCATTATTTTTCGTTTCCCCCCCCCTTTTTTTTTCTTTTTTCAGACTTTTGGATGCATTTTCTTCTTGGCTTATGCCGCTGCCAAGGGGCTTTGGCCTGGTGCTTCGTGCGTGATGGGAGTAGGGAGGCCAGCTCGTTATTGATCATGTTGCGCCGATTTTCTTCTTTCTGCGGTTCGACTCGTCTCCTATCTCTTGCGGTGCAGGCCATCGCCTTTTTTTTTTTTTTTTTTTATTCGCGCGCGATTGATGGCTTGGCTGCCGTTTGGGCGTGCTTTTCCGGTTTTTATACCGGCCGTATGGGATTGCGCTTTTTTTTTTCTTTATTTGGAGCACGGGGGTATTTTTGTTTTTTTTTTTTTTTTTTTTTTTTTCAAGCAAGCCTGTTTGTGATTGCTGACCGACCGACAAAGTCTGTTTTACATCGTTGTTGAATTTTAAATTATTTCGATGCAATAAAAGATATGTGTATGAGAATACCAAAAGTTTTACAATCGCTTGAAAACACGTGTAATCCCGTGAAGAAAATGCTAATTTTTTATAGCCAACTGGTCTCAACGACAGTTCCTTGAATTCTCTAAAGTGCCCTTGACTAAAAAAAAAGAAGGAGGAAAACACACCTTTGAAAATTTCCGGTGCATCAAGGGAAAAGAGAGAGAGAGAGTACAGTCGAAAAAACAATCGAAAAACTTTTCCCTCGAGCTGAAACGGTCCTTTATCGTGGAACATTTAAACTCTCAACGACACTTAACCCCGACGACAAAGAGCCGTGGCGCGATCGAGGTAGCGCGATAAGTAAAAATTTTTGTCAAAAGGCAAAAGGACCGATAAGAATGTTCTCGATTGGCGTAATCAAAGTTCAAAAGACGATAATAATCACGGGAAACAAGGGCGTAGCCTCTTTTCTCTCTCTCTCTCCTCCACGCTTTTTTCATTTAATGGTTAATACTAATCAATGAAACACGAAGCCCTGCGCGATTCGCTCGCCGCAAACTCTTTGGATATCGAACGCAACAGCCGAAAGCAAACAAAGGGCATCAAGAGCCCTGCATAAATGCTACTGGCTTTTGCTTTTCTTTTATTTCTCCACAGCTCGCTCCCGCTTTTTTCATATGTGCGCGCTGGGAAAAGTGCGCGATGAGTCGCTTCGATGGAGGGGTTGAACTTTTTTGTGCGAGAAGATTTTTAAAAATAAAGTAGTTGTTTCAATCAGGGAAAATTCAAATTTTTCAGCGGACTTTGTAAACTATTTTTTTCGTTGGAAAAATTTTCTGTCTCTTCGAGGGATAGGGTCCATTTAAAAAACGTAGTAATTACTTTTGAATTTTTTTATTCAATCTTAAATTAAAAATTATATAATATACATAACTATTGACCAATTTTTTGGTTTTTTAAGATTTCAAATGAGTTGAGCTGTAATTGATAAAGTTTTATTTACTCATAAATTGGAAATTGCGTTGTAAAAAAAATTTCAACAAGTTTAACAAATTTTTTATTGTATTTCGTAACTATGGAATTTAAACTTGTAACTCAATCCAATGACCAAACCATAAAATTTTTTAAATATTTTAAAAGTATTTATTTTTATAAATTTTTCAGCTTCGTTTTAAATAAAGGTTATTAATTTTTAGTTTATAATCTCTATACTTCATTAAAATTAAGATTAAAACCTTTGAGACCATTTAATAGACTAGAAGTTAATGACACTTTTTAAATTATAATTAAAACTAGTAGAACACCGTTTACTCGAAGAAAAGAAATTCGAAAATACGCCAGCTCTTTCTCATGAAACCCATTTTCTCTAAGCCCGCAGGAAGAAAGTTTGGACGTTGCACATGGGTCACATCATCGAGTGGTTATATAATACTATATTAGTATAAATTTCGCGTCTCCGATTCCATTGGAGTAAGGTCTCATGGTGTACTATATACGATTTACCTTGGAAGAGTTGTGGACCCCTGGAGAATAACGTACGGAGAGAAAAATCAAAGGCCGAGACAGAGATGAAACGGCGCGGTGGTGGGAGATGAGGAAAAACGAAGATGAAAATAAAATATGAGCTGAATGTGGAGAGACAGCGGCGCGGTGCATCGAGAGAATGGGAGAAATGAATAGATGGTGAAAGATTGAGGCAGGAAAAATAAATGGAGACGGGCGAGGTAACCTGATGTTTCGCGGAAGCTAATCTCGGGTGAAAAGTTTTCGTTACCCGCTACATGGACTCCATAATGAAACGCTAATTTTTTACTTTTTCTTTGTCAAGCTTATGATGGCATCAAATATGAACATGGAAGCTTTTTTCAGTAAATATGTACCTATGATCAGACTTTATGTACTACTTGATTTTAAATAATTTTATAGTTGACTATTCTGGAGTGATTAAAATGAAAGGTTTGGGCGAAAGCTTCTTACTGTCAGAGTAGAAAATAGTAACTCGATACGCGAACGTGACTTCGGTTGAGTAAAAAAAAAATGACAAAATCAAATGAACTATGGACTTTGTAACTGAAAGCTTTTTCAAGAAGACGGAAAACAGTAAAAAGAAATAACGTATGTGGGGTACCTCGGAAAACGTTTAAGACTACTTAGCCACTTCCTCTTAGCGAACACTTCCAAAAGACTACACAATATATTTTTCGTACTTTATCTTTCCTTTCTCCCCGATAGAAAGAATCGAAAAAAGCTCCGGCAAGCTCAACAGGCACGAACCGCGAACAGATATCGTCAAAGCGATTCACACTTAGACTGAAGCTTTTTGTTTTCTTTCTTTATTTTTTTATAATTCGTGTTTAGCTTATTGTAATGTGTAAGATAAAAAATTTCCTCCATTTTTAAGAACAATTTTTCTGGGAACTCAAGTGAGTTGGAAAATTTAAAAAAAGTTATATTGCATTAGTCAAACCTTTTTTCAATAGGATTGGCAAGTATCTGTAAGTCTTAAGACTCATTCCAAAGACTGCCGAATATGAAAATTATCTCAGAGGAGCTTCCGAACCCTGGACAGATGCGAGAGTGTAGATGATAGGTAGAGGAATGGTGAGAAAATGCTAGCATAAGTGAGGAGATAGTGAGGTTGTAGGATCAGCATAAGCCTCCTCACAGATGCGGTGGGGGTGGTCCTACTACTGGGCCAATACAGGTTGTAGAGGGTAATGAAGTATAAAAAAAAAAAAAAAAAAAAAAAAGTAAAACAAAATTGTGACTGTGACTTATCATAACCGTTTTTGTACTTGGAGGTTTTTAAGGATGCCGAAGGTAAATAAAATTTTAATTTTTTACTTAAATTTACATTAGTTCTAGTTTATTAAAGTAAAAAAATTTTATTTAATGATTTATTTTAAACTTTGTTTATGGGGGTTTCAATGGTGCCAATCACGAATAAAATCTTAGTTTTTGAATTAGACTTATATAAGGCCTACTTTATTGAGGTAAAAAAAACTACTTAGGAGCACTCAAACTACAATTACCGTTTAAGTTACATAAAAGTCAGATGAGATTTGTTGTACAGTGATTAGTTCGCTAATAATTAAATAAGCTTTGTAAACTCAAAAAGATTAAATGAAGCTCTTGTAGTTAAATATTTTTTTGCATTGTATGTACAGGATTTTTAATGTCTTTAAATGATAATAAATATAATCGAAGATGAAATAGAATAAAAATACATTTTTTTTACTATAAAAATGCGACCGAATGTTATTGAGAAGTATCTTATAATAACTTTAAAAATTATATATTCTTTAAATTAACCTGATATTAAATTTTTCTGCTGTAATTTAATATTTGAAAATAAAATAAAATAATTTTCCGAATGAAATTTTTGAAGGTGGATTAAAAGTTTTTTTTTTGGGAAACTCAAATAATTTAAAAGACTGATGTTTCAGGGTTAAAATACCAAAAGTTGCATTCACGTAGTTCTTAAGTCCTAATAACTTGCGTTCTTTTTAAAAAATATTTAAAAATAATTATCTATATTTTTCTAAATGAACTTTTCACAAAAATATTTAATTTTTTCTTGGATTTCGTGGAGATTTTTAAATTTTCATCTAAAATTTTAGACACTAGAAATGGTCAATTTTCTGAGTACATTATAAAGGGCTTGAAATTTTTTAAATTTTTAGATTAACGAAAACAGTTAAATTATCTTGTTAAATTTTCAATAGCAAAACCGATTATAAAAGAAAAAACCCTTATTTTATAAAATTTTAATTAAACTTTCTAAAATCGACTTGGTGCAGTCCAAAAAAAAAAAAAAAAAAATGAATTTTCGGTATCAAAAAACAATCGTAACTCGGTATAAGCGAAAATAACGGGAAAAATCGGTGCCAGCGAGTTCCCAAAAACGGTAGAAGCTCGCCTGGCAAAGTAAAAGAGAGTAAAAAGAATCGAAGACGGGGTAGTGCAGGTGGGGCGAAGGAGGGGGGTTGGGAAGCTCAAGCTCGCATCGCATCGGCCAAGTGTAAGTCGTAGCGCAGCGCGCCGCGGTGCAAGCGACGTCGGCCCAACCCTTGTGGACTTTTGTATCGATTACCCATCGGTCGCGGGTAACCTCTCCCCACCATAGCTCCCCGCCACCCCCATTTTTTCTCCTCCGGCGCTGGGTTTTTTTCCTTCTGCAGGCGCAAGGGCCACCAGCAGAAAAAGCTCTCCCGCGGATTCTTCTTCTCCTCCTCCTGCTCCGCTTTTATCCCGGGCCTCGAGCCCCTCCACCCCCCTGGCTCCCTCCCTCCCCCGCCCGTTCATTATTTCACTTGATTGGCGGAATTTTACGCTCTCGCTCCGAGCTTTTTTCCCGGCTCTCTCCTTCGTTTTCTTTGTAGCTCGGTGTTGTGTGCCTCCTCCTCGTCCTCCCGCCAGTTCGCCAGGCCGTCGTTCTTCTTTTTCGGACCTTTTCGTGATTGGAATTCGTTCGATAAATTAAAATGTCAAAAGTGGCGCTTCGCCTGCTTTAATTAAGGCACCGAGGGCTTGATGAAATCCAGTTTTCTTGCTACCCTACCCCCCAACCACCTCCCAACCCCCAGTGTTAATGGATTTCATTTGGTTTTGAAGTTTTTCGATGACGCTTCGGAAATTAAGCTTCGTTTTCGTTTTTAAATGCGTCCCTCTCGTCCTGGCTTTTCCGGAATTTTTGACCGTTTTTTTTACGTGAATTCTTCGTTTAAAAATTTCTGAAAATTGGAAAAATCTGTTTGACATTTTCGGCCGATCAAAAAATTGAACAATTTATTTTTATTTAATTTTTCTATTGAATTTTTCTAGCGAAAAAATAATGAAAATTTTCGAAATTTTGGTTAATTATTCATGACTAGTTTTGAATCAATGAAATTAGTATCCATACGATTAATTTTTATTATCGACTGGAGTCAATTTTTCGTTTTTTTATTTTAGGCCTGTAAAGGTAATTGTAAAACTAATAATAATTTTTTACCTAATTATCTTTCATCGAACTTTATTACTGAATTTAAAATGTTCAGCAAGTTCATTTCCAAATCATCATGAACGAACGAATTCTGCCTTGATTTTAACCGTTATTTATTTATTCAATTCAGTAGTTAAAATTGACTTACTGCTTATACTGCAGCAACTATTTTAATTAATACTAATTTTGTAATATATTTTTGTATTATTTATTTCATTTCATTTTTTTTTTTTTTTTAATTAACTAGCTCCTCTGAATGCACTACGTATAGGAAAAAAGCAACAATCGTAACCTTAAAACGCACTTTTCGAATATTTCAAAACTTCTCCACCAATCAGCTCACACTGTAGAATTACACGGCTCAATGGTGTAGGTAAAACTCGAGAACATCACTCGATGATATAAAGTTACCATGACCTGTGCAGTAAATTTACATAGGTTTTGTAAATTAACTCAATTGAGAACCACAAAAACTGTGACCAATGTAAAAAACAGGAACTCAGAATAGCGATAACTACTTACATACAATAGGAAACAAAAAATTTTTGATTTTTTTCAGTTCACATTAATTTTTTCGTTATATACACGTGAAAATAAAAGATTAAGTAAGTTTTATTTTATTCATTAAACCATCACTTATTATTTCAATTGATAAATGTTTTGATGAGTGATTTGTTTAATAATATATTCATACATATTAATTATGTTGGTCAAATTAAGAAAAATTTAATCAAATTAGTAAATAAAATTCAAAATATTCTGAACGCGCTTTGATTGGTTTAGAAAGTAATGTGTAAGTTATAATGGGCGTATGCGCGATGTTCCAATGCGCGCCAAAATTGGACTAGTCGCGCTATAATATTCGGGCCTTATCGGCTGAGAAAAATCTGAATTATCGACCAAAAATAATTTTTCTACGCACGGCTGTTCTTTATTCATTCTGAATTCACTGTGTTCTGGAAGTTTTGTTGAAGACTCATTAAATCGAAGATTTCCAAAGTTTTTAAAATTTTTCATACTGTACTTTAAGACTCCATCCCTCTGAGAAGGGACTCGGTTTTAAAATAACGACTATAAAAAGAGAGAGGATATTTAAAAACCGACAAGAAGGTGTCGCGGTTGTTCGTTAGTGTCGACAGTTTTATAAGCGTAGCATGTGCAGAAGTGTTGGTGTGCCGGTCAGCTGGTTTCAGTATAGGTAAACTTTATGAACTCGCAAGTCGCGTTGCAAGTTGCAGGCGCGAATTCTTTCGTTTATCTGCTTCAGTATATTATATTACTTCATACGTTCAAAAAGATTATTAAAAGAGACTGGTAGAAAAATTCATTCAAAACCCATCGAGAGCATTTTTACTTGTCGTAGGTAAGTTATTTATAGTATTAATTATATAAAAATTATAGTCAACGAAAAATTAATAAATATATTGCTATTAGTTTACGTAAAATAAATAAATTAATATTGTGTTTGCGATGTCATAAAAAATAGCTAAAAACTAGACTAGCATAGATGAAAAGAATAAAGAAGTTTACATCAATAGACATAATTAATTTATTTTTAAAATTCAAAATTTTCTGATTAATATTATTAGTGTGTAGGTTTTAATTCAATTATCGATTTTAAGTTAGCTTAAGTTTAAATTTCAGCTACCTGACCGATAGTTTTTACTTTTGTTTTATAAACTAGGACTCATTGTTTCTAAAAATAAAAAAAGACATTGAAAAAGATCTTTTAAATTTTAGTAACTCCTCGGCTGATTTTAAATTACTACTTATTTTCAAAAAAATTCTAATCTTGTAAAACAAGTTTTATTTAAAAAAAAAAAAAAAAAAAAGTATTTGTCTGAACAAAGACCCTAACTCGATAAGAAACTTTTATGACGAATTCTCACAACTTTTAAATTTTACAGTAATTTTAAAGATATTTTGACACGAAAATAACATTTTTTTGCACATTTTAAAGTCTTGCAAAAAAATAAATTTTTATAGTTTGAAGATCGACTAAATTAATAATTTCTCGTAATAAAAAATTGATAAATAAATAGTCAAGTTAAATGACATTTTCGTCACTCTTTCAGAATATTTTTTGAAACTCTTTACTCTCAATTAGGGCACACTTGATTTACTCAAAAAAGAGGGACCAGGGGTGTCAAGCACCGATCTTCACCAAATTTTTCTGGGTAGTTTGTTTACATGTAAAAATGAGAATCCTGTGTTTCTAGATCCTAAGGATTAGCCATTTTTTAGTACCATCGTTTTCCGAATTGGTTATTTTAATAAATTTACGATAAAAACACTAAATTAAAGCATTAAAAAAAAGTTGAATGTATAGTAGTTATAAATTTTATTTTTCAAAGATATTCAGTATAATTAAACTGTTTGAAATTTTTCAAAAGCATAAATTTTAAATCATTTTTTCAGTATAATTTCTATGGTCTTATTTTGGCAATTTGGAATTTTTGAATCTGGTAACTGTTATGCCCTGCTGAGTAGATAAGAAAAGAAAAAAAGCTGCACTTTTTTCCAAGAATTGGAAATCTATTGGTTAAATAAATTTCAGAAATAAAAACCACGTGCAAAATGTCATACTTGAAATTTAAAAAAATTGCCGTCATTGGTGTTGGCACTGCACTTGCCGGAGGTATATACTATGTCGATAGCAACAATTTGCTGCTTAAAATTTGTAATGAGACCATCAAAAACAACGAAAAACCTAGTATTCCAAGTACGGATAAGTTTGATTACAATTGGGATAAAAAATTTAAAAATTTAATCGAAACTGGTGATTCGGAAAAACTAAAGTCTAGAACAGTTCACCATCTAATATTAGTTAGGCATGGACAATACAATTTAAACGGAGAAACTGACGAAGAATGTTATTTAACAGAGTTGGGGAGAAAACAAGCTGAAGCTACTGGTTTGCGCTTGTCCAAATTTGATCTCCCTAATTCTTCGATAGTTAAATCGACCATGAAAAGAGCTCAAGAAACATCACAACAGATTGAATCATTTTTACCTTCTCTTCCGGTCACAAGCGATTCTTTACTCGAAGAAGGTTGCCCTATTGATCCAGAACCGAATCCATATCCTCCTTCAATGTGGCAATGCGATTCTGTTGAATCAAGAATTGAAGTAGCTTTTAGGAAATATTTTCATCGAGCGAGCACTTCAGAAAAACAAGACACTCACACGATTCTAGTATGCCATGGAAATGTCATCAGATACTTTGTATGCAGGGCTCTACAAATTCCTCCAGAAAGATGGCTAACTATGAACGTTAGTCATGGAAGTATAACATGGATTTCTATTCATTCCTCCGGAATGGTTCAGTTGCGGAATTTATCAGATAGTGGACACATGCCACCTGAAATGATTACAAGATAGAAAAACGTTTAAGTATAAACAATTTTTTACTTACCACTTAATCTCTATCATCAAATTAAAGAAAATCATATGAAATCTTATTTTTCCAAACAAACTTTTAATGAATATTTTTGAAAAATTTAATTAGTTGTGCCAAAATTATTATCTTGCATTCGGCATAGATGTTTAAAAAAAAAAAAAAAAAAAAAAACTATTTTTGTTTAAATTCGTTATCCTCTTATTTTAATTTTTTGGTTGTATGTACATAATTAGAATTTAAAAATATTAATCGTTAAAATTTCATATAGGTTACATATAATCGAAATTTATTTTAGATAAGGCAGGACCTCAGTTAAATAACTAGTCAAGGAGACTTAAACCTCATACTTGACAAGCTTTACAAATATATAGATAAATAAATGTTAATTCATAAAAAGCAGTGGCTTTTTTAAATATTTTACAAATAAATAATTTTTCAATTGCTACTTAGTTGTACTGACATGATTCAAGAACGTTAATAATTATGAAAAACTTAACAAGCGGATTATATTTCGTCATATAAAAATTAAGAAAAAATAAAAGTTTCTGTAAGACTGTAGGTTAAATTTTCGACTTAAAAATTAGTAATGTTTCACCTCAGATATCATTCATATTATTTATATTATACTATTCACATTAGTAATAATAGGTCATCTCAAGTCTAGAAAATTTAGCCGTATTAGATTTGTACATTTATTTTTTGATACATCGAATTGTAGACTTTTAAACATTTCCTTCAGATCACTGAGGCCCTATACCTATAGTTTTTTTTTGTAAAAGAACAATTTTTTTACAGTTTGTATAAATTTATAAAATAAGATTCGACGACTGAATTAGTAACACATGCGATAAAATAAACATTAAATGTACTGAATTTAAAAATAAAAATTTTTTTTTAAAGTAAATATATGTATATTTAATTATTTTTTTTTTATTCACCCAAACTTGATCCTAAATTTTATGATTAGTAACTGAAGTGATTAGGAAAAAATTTTGATTTGCTTAAAAATTTATGATCGTTTAAGTTATTTATTATAAGCGTTGAACAATTAAAACGAAATCATGAACAATTTGATATATAATTAAAATCATCAATCGCTTTTCAAATGTAACTCGTTGAATAAGCCTGCATTAAATTTTATCATACATTGTAATAAAATTAATAATAACTATAAATTAATGAAATTTATTTTCAGCTTCTAACTTTGATTCAACATGATGAGAATAATTTTACGAAACGTATTTAAAAATTTATAAACTTAAAGTAATTTTTTCTTTTTTCAAGTCTATCAAACATAGGTTTGTTGAAAAAATATACGCAAAAAAATTACATCTCAAGTTATATTTTCCATTATTTAAAAAGAAATTTTACGATTGACATAAAAAAAAAATTATATTTTAGCTTTTTGAAATGTACCGTCTCCAGAGGGTTAATAAATTATTAAATAATTAAAAAAGGGTTAATAATCTATAAAAGAGTTTAATAAATCTCATCAAAACTACGAATAACGATAAATTCAGGCTACCGTAAATTTATGTTCTATGAGGTTTTTCTGTCTAGACGGTTGAGGGCGCTGCAAGAAGCACAGTCAAATTATTTTGGGAGTTGTGTATCTACAACTAAATATAGTGAAACTACGTGACTTCAAAAACTACGCAATATCCTAACAATGGATATTATCTAATTTGACTGTTCCGCGGCCTTTACGCTCTGACTAATTCTTGAATAGTAAATAAGCTATCCACTTCAGTGTCGGACTAAACCTAAATTTTTACATAATGCAGTGATTAAGTAAGTACTAAAATTTTTATTAATTTATTCTAAAATCCTTTCAGAAATCCTATTGAAAATTATGTTTATTTTCTTGTAGTTTTAAAGACAACATATTTTTGAAAACATTTAACAACTTCAGCAATTAACGTAAAACTGATTTTTAAAAAATTTCAAAAAAACGAAAAAAATAATTAAGTTTTTCTTTTCTTACTCATTGTATGTATCTCTAACAAGTTTTTAGTTGACAACGTGAACAAAATTTTAAAATAAAAGAACAATTTTTTCATCAACAATAAATAGGATAGGTAAAAAATTTTTGAATGAACGTAAAATACGCACTAAGTCGAGAGAGATGCGTCCATAGAGTTATAATAACTCTATGGATGCGTCACCATCAGATGCTTAATTCGCTTGAAGCGTAAAATGAATCGATGTGGCTGTGTATACGTGTGTCTGTGTGTGGGACAGAAAAAATAGGGGAAAACAAACCATAATGTTGTCTCCTTGAAACGCGGGAAATTTTTGTTTTTTTGTTAAATTTTTTTTTTTTTTTTTTTTTTTTTTTTTTTTTTTTATAAGCTTTAAGCATAAGTTAAAAACAGATTTATTTCAAATGACATTAATGAGTAAATTTTTTTCAATAAAATATAAAGTAACTTAAGAACTTTGTATGCTGTAATATTTCAATCAGATTGTACATTAGTCCTTATAACGGCTGATAAATTATGTTCGTTAAGATCAATCGCCTAAAATTAATTGTTTATAATTAATTAGTGAACAATCACTGAATTCAATAAACATTGAATTCTAATTTACAATTTAAAAATGTTAAATAAGCATTGTTAGTTTAAACCGAAAATTTAGTTTTTTCTGATTAAACATGATTAAGTTTACATTCATTTAGAATTAAAAACTCAATAAAGAGAATAAATACGAATTGTAAAACAAAAAAAATTATTGATGATTTTATTTCAACAAGTGTGATAGACTAAAAATCAACACAATTTAAACGATGATTATGATTTGATTGGTTGCATTTTTTAATTTACTATTATAAACTGTTTGCTGTTTTCTTTTCATTTATTGCCTACTCTAAGTTTTTTTTTCAGAGCAGATAAAATGGAAACTACTAATGTCAGTCATTGTTTGTCATCTGAAGATATTCAAAGAACCATCGTCGAGCAGCCGACTTCATCGAAAGAACCACAAAACTTCAGTAACAACTCAGACTCGGAAAAAGTCAACGACAAACTTGAAGAAAATACTACGACAATAGATCAACTGGTAAAAATTTCCAGCTTTATTTTCAAAATAGTTTAAATCTAATTTTTGGAGTGAATTTTGTTTTAAACGGTTTTTTGAAAAGGGTATGTGGTGACTTATCCTATGAACTGGATTGATAGTTGTATTTTAATTAGCGTTTTCTGTCAACGTTTTTGTTTGATTCATATAAAATATGAAATACTTTGAACAAAAAAGTTTGGAGAAGATTTTATACTTTAATATCTTACTGCGATGTCTCAAGCGTTTAAAAATCACAATCTCTTTTTATATAGATAAACCAAGGTCGAATGCCATCGATTTAAAATGATTTTGATTAGTTCAGAGCCTATTTCAATATTGATAATTTTGATATTTTAACTGAAATATACAATATTTGTTGAAAATTAAGTATTATAGTGAAGGGTTCATTTTTATGATTTATTTTACATTTTTAAAATATACGAATTTAAAGTTTTAACCACTAAAAAAATAATTATTTTATTAATGTATCACAGCTACAAATGAAGATGTAAGAATAACTTTTTAGCAAGTTTTAGAATAAAAATAACTTGAATTTTTTTAATGAAATCTTTGAAATTATTTCATAATTAATAGTTAAATAAGAAAGATATACTTCTTACTTACTTACTTAAATTTTAATGGGTAAAAAATGTTTTTTCTTCACTTATCTACTTAATAGAATATGACAGAGTAAAGTCGCTTTAAAATTAAATAGTTTTTAATAGGTTTTTCAGATGAAAATTTTTGTTTTTGATCCACTTTCATTGAGAAAGCTTTCGTTGATAGCTAATGAATACAAGTTTTTCCTCGAACTTTTCTTCCTTTATGTGTATATATCATTAAACAAATGCATGAATTATTTGAATGTGATGACCATTATTTTATTAAACAAATGGATTTTTGAAGAACTTTCTTTTGTTATTTTGGCATAAATTATTTGAGAAAAAAATGCACTTTTTGAATCATGCAGTTTGAAGTAATAATAGCCTTTTTCCAATGTTTATCGGTGTTTATCGACTGAATTATTTTCAATTGCTCGTTGAGTTTTTATTCCGAGGAGTAAAAAAGTTAAAATTCTAAGGATCATTTTGAACCAGTCGTAGGGCAAGACTTACTGAGAAACAACTGAAATTCTTTGTTGAACAGCAAAAAACTTTTTTAACCTCCGTTCCAGTCCATGAAAAAATCGACAAGTTCAAATTGTTTTTTTCTCAAAAAATATCTCGGTAACCCAAATTTTCATTGCACGAATGGATTCAGGGAAGTTTTATTTATGGAAAGTATTTAGTTAGGTGTCTCAAACTTAGAAATGGAGTTTATCATTTAAGGGTTTAAGACTACCTTTAACGTACCAGTTACAAATAATTAAAATCGTTTATTATCTAAGGTACCTGTACCTAATATGGCCCCTCTAAGCGAGAATCGACGTTGTGGCCAATCAAATCAATATTTTTTGACGGGTAAGGTCTCATTTTAAAGCTTAATTCAAGAGCTTTAAAATGGGACATAACACGTTCGATTTTGATCAATGAGCTTCAAATGCCAGAGGATTTATTAGAACACGGTTTTTTAAGACACCTAAAATTTGTGTCCTAATATGGCCCCCCTTGAAGTAATTAATTAATTGCAATTTGTTCCTACTTTTTAAATCAATCAGGATATAAGATTTTAAAAACTTCAAAATTGTTATTATTTTAAAAATGATTTATTTAAAAATTGAGCCTTTTTTACAATGTTTTTGAAAGCTTTGCAACCAGTAGAAAAATTTCAACTTTTAATTTTGGTCAAAGTTTTTTTTTGAGCTAGAATGCTTTTTTAGTTATTAAATGAAAAAAAGCTTTGAAACAATTAAATTTATTTTTCTTAAATAACATTAGGATAGGATTTCCTAAAAAGTAAACATAAAACTAAGGACTCTTAATATCGGTATTTCTACTAATTCGTGGGGGGCCATATTAGGTACACTGCATAATAAAAAGTTATTTAAGAATAAAACCCGTTAGAAAACGAGTTGAACAAAAACCAAGGTCGCGTTTTAAAGCTGAAACAATAACGAATCGAAGCTACTTATTCAAATTTTGATCAGGTGCGTCTAAATATTTTGGCAGACCACTTAATTACAACGTAAAATAATAACGGAGGTATACGAAACAAGTTTTAGCTATTAGGCGTGCGCAAAAATAATTTTAAAATGTTCTAAACAACTGAAAACTTCATAATTCAGTGTTTTTGACTTCTTCCTACCTTGCAGAGATGCCGCATACCTAGCATATTCATAATAACAGGGGGGGCCATATTAGGCACAGGGCCATATTAGGCACACTTACCTTATTTATAATTATCAGTAAATTTATTCATGATAAAGTATCGAACAGAAAATTCATTTTATTCTGGGTATATTATTCGTTATTCAGTTAAGCCAAACAATAATCGTAAGACTGCATCATAAAATAGTGATGATTAAAAATAAAAGTTAAAATGAAAATACGTCATGAAAAAAAAAAAAAAAATTTAATCGCAATTAAATATTTCAAACTAAATAATTTTTAAATCTGTTGATAATTTATAAGCATCAAATGTATTTTTAAGTTGTTAATAAATGGAATGAAATTACTTAAGTACTCGTAATTGAAGAAGTTTATTATGTTGTCTAGTGTTTAGTGTGTTTTAGCGCAGTTAAATCATCAGCGATGAAATTAGAAAAATTATTTTGTTCCAGAGCAATAAAATCCCTGACACCATTGCAGAAACAACGATTATGATGGAACCCAATGCATTAAATAAAATAGGAACCATTGACAATGTTTTTGAGCCTCCTGATGCTAGTTTGAAATCTAGCGTCAACAAAAACTCAAACTGCTGCGATACATGTTCTGAAGATTTTCCATGTTGCTGTTATTCCGATGGCTGTGCGCTAGTTTGTAGGGATGTTTGTACTATTATGATATGCGAATTGATTATAAGTTGCTTATGTTCTTTTTAATACGTAAAAACTTATTTTATATAAATACTCGATAAATTCAGTAATTTCGGTACGTGATTGTCCACGTACCTGAAAAGATCTGTAAGAGCTTTTACCCAAGATCAAATTAAATTTTGCATTGGTTTTTTTCTGTACAACGGCAGCCTCTTTTTTTTGACGGTGGTTGCCAGGTTAATGACTCGTGCACGACCTCGACCGCCCCGAAACAGAACAATTTATTAAATCACTCTAAAAAAGGTAATGAGCAGGGAGGAGTAAAAGGCCTTTTCGTCTGCTGAGCTCAAGGTTGCTTTTAAGTACACGAATGCAAGTTATTTAATGATGCCTTATTGCTCACAAGTTTTATTAATAATGAGTGGTTTTCATGATTGTTTTTACTGATAACAGTGACACATTATATTCATGAGTTTTTTCAATACTATTTCTCTCGCCGTTTTGAATATTTTTTATATTATTTGAAGACTATAATTAATTATGCGTTCGAATAATTTTTGACAATTTTCACTCTCCGGACTGAAACAGAAATTAAGTATAATATTAATAACGTACTTTTTCAAAAAATGTCAGCCGGTGCTCTCTACCTTTGACATATTGATGACTTCAAACATAATCTCATATTTATTGTTATAAATTTAATTAATTGAAATTTGCTTTAAGATGTGTGAATTCCTACATTTTTAGATAATAAAAACATTTTCTATTGAAAGCCTTGTAGTTAACAAGTATTTACATTAAAAATCTTGAAAAGTTTAAAAAAAAAAGCAAAAAAAAATACAAACAGAAGTGGTCTCGAAATTTAAAGCTCATTCGCATGCACGAAAAATCCAAGAATTTTTTATGTGCTTGTACTTTTTATCGTTCAGACGTAATTTTCGTTGTAAGAGAGGGAAAAAGAGGTAGAACTTTTTTACAAAAGCTAAACAGGTCGCATGCCAAACGTATCATTCCCGTGTATAAACCGCAAACGGATTTCGAACACGAAACAAAACTTGTCGTGTGGGTTTAAAAATTTTGGGATACATACCTTATCTGACCTTACCATGATGAATTGTTTTAAAAAAAAAATTTTTCCATACAGTTGTCACGTTTATATTGCATAATGTAATGACTATGAAAACAATACATACTATAAATATTTATTGTAATTAATTATTAGTTTTTATTTTATTTTTCTAGAATCATTTTTTTATAAAGATAATTTGTCCCGTTATTTGTTGACCTTTTTTTTTACCCTAGTCAAAATTTATTCTAGTGATTGTCGAAATTTACTTTAAAAAAATTTCAGTTTATCTAAAGTGATGGCTTCAACTCAAGTTTGTTCGTCCAAGTAAGTATCTCATGATGCAGATATATGTTTTTATTTATTATTTATTTATCTTCTTAAAAAAGCTTGAGTAATATAATTATCATTATTTTTTAGTAATTTTTGATTAGTTAGCTCGTTTAAATATTTTTAATTGGATTTAACAGTTCATAAGATGATAAAAATTAATTATAGTTTGAAATTTAGTCGATTTTTGAGAAAGTTTACCTTTATTTACTAGAATAGTAAGTATATTTAAGGTTTTTCCAAAATCTCTCTTTTACTTTTTTTTTTTTTTTTTTTTTTTTTTTTTTTTTTTTTTTTTTTTTTTTTTTAGGGTGATACAAAGCAGACCACAAAAATTAATCAATCCTCGACGTCTGATGAAACTCAAGAAACTATTGTGGTGCAGCCATCTACATTCCACAAAATAGAAATCTCCAGTTATGTTTCCGAATCTAAAATTGTGAACTCAAAATATGAAAACACCGAAGAAAATCAAATGAATGAATGTTCTGTGGAAAAAAATGAACCGTCAAAATGTTGCATTGCGAACTGTATAGGGGAGAGCCGGCTAATTCGGGCAGTTTGACCGAGCCCCATAAACTTTATTTAATAAAAATAAAATTTATTAATTTTTGCACTTCGAAATAATTTATTTTTACAGATGAACTATTTGTGAATAAGTATCCGTGAGCTTAGCTCTTGAATGATGATAGAAAAATTTGTAAATGATAAAAACTGACACAATATCAGACGGGCTATTCGAGCACTGCTGCGGGCTATTCGGGCATTTTTCAGCGGGCTATTCGGGCACTTTGAGAATTTTAATATTAAAATGCAAGTGAAAGACTTTATTTTATCAACAAATCACTCCTTAGGTACTTAAATAATAAAATCCATCAATACTTAACTATTCAATTGTATATATGTCCCATTTTTATTCACTCGAAGTTGAGGTTAGGAGAGCGGGCTATTCGGGCAGTAAGAGATTCTGAACAATTCGGGCTATTCGGGCATTTTTATTTAAAAAAAAAAAAAAGAACTTATTATTTTGATTTAATTTTTTTGTAAAATAATAAAATGAAGCCTATTTTATCGCTTACTATTTTTTTTTCAACTATTTACTATAATTTCTTTGAAAAAATAGCAACTGCTCGAATCACCCGGCTGCCCGAATTACCCGGCTCTCCCCTACCTGTCGAAAATTTGCCAATTGCCTGTGTGAGTGTATAGTGCGATCCTTAGCAGCTATGCCTGTTTAGAACATTTTTTAATGATTTATTTTAAATCTTACAGTGACATCTTCCATTATAATTTCTAAGTAAAACTTTTCCGATGATTTATGCATGAAATGTAATTTTTCAAGATATTTTTTATTTTAAAGTTGTATTGATGCATAATCCATGCATTGTTCTGTATATGTTATCCCTCTATTTTAAAAAAAATTTTATTGTGGTTGTTTATTTAAAAAAAAAATTTATTTTAGTATTCGATTGTAATTGAATTTTATAAAAACTGTTTTAACCTTTTTTATTGCAATTTTAATATCCCTGTAAGAAATGCGAATTAGGTTATCTATTAAATAGCTATAAAATCGCTAGTTACTAGCAAAATAACAGGTTAACTATTAACAATAGCTAGTAAATGGGTATTTAATGGGTAACCTAATTCACACTTCTTACAGGGATATAAAATTTTAATTTAATAAAAGATTTTCTTTTAAATATTTCCTGCATCCTGTGATTTATTTACCTGGATATTTTTAATGAATTTCATGGACTTAAAAATGAGAAACGTTTAAAAAAAAATCTTTCACTGTAAATAAATATTTTCACAGTAAAATAATGAAAAACTGATTCTATAGAGATCTTTAAAATATATTAGTCAATAAGTATTAGAAAAGCTCTGATAATTCAAAACAATAATATTGTCGAATTCTCCGACTATTTATTGGTGTAAATTCATATTGACTAACTGAAAATAAAAACACTAAGTTTTCATTCAAAATGATCGAAAGATAGAAAATAATGGAACCAAAAAAAGGCCGTTTGCACAAGAGAGTTATGTGTCTTGCAACGCTCCGAAAAGATAAGAATCAATCGCAAGCGCGTCACGCATCTTTTTCCCCCACTGCAATTTCGATCTCGCAATAAAAGCGCCATTCCGCGAAACTTATTTCTTATCGCTCGAGCCCATCGTCCCCGCGAAATTTCGCGCTCCGCACTTTAATTACGGCTTTCGTGGCAGCCGGCCTGCAATTTGGCCTTTGTCCTTGTAGTGCTTTTTCTCCCCCCGTACCTTCCAACGTCTTCTTTTAGTGCGGAAATCGAAGTGCATACTAAACCGATCGAATAGCTTAGTTTTAATCCACTTTCAATGAAATAGAAAAAAAAAATTACTGTTACTACTTAGGATCAGTTTGACCATAAAATTAAAAATACCAACCACATGCAATAAATTAAGATGTCATACAATTTTATTTGGAAGTTTATAATTTGAAGAATCAAAAAATTACATTGATTATTTTATTAATTGAAAATCAAACGAACTTACCTGTAAGTGAAGTTCGATGATAATTATATGCGTGCTTTGTTCTCATGATTACAAGTAGTAGCGTTAGGTACTGCCAGATTTATCACACTTTAAAGATCAAAAAAGGCAACTTCAGGGAGATACTTCGCCGTATTGCCCAACATTGATTCATTATTTCAGAGTTTCTTTAGGGTTGGGAGGGTAAAGGGAAATTAATCATGAGAACAAAGCACGCATATAATTATCATCGAACTTCACTTACAGGTAAGTTCGTTTGATTTTCAATTATATGCTAATGCTTTGTTCTCATGATTACAAGTAGCTGTTTAGAGCTAAGATCAAGATTAAAATTATTAATAATAATGAAATATATTTTATTAATTCAATAAATTAACAAAAGTTATTGAGTTAACACAGTTGTTACATAAAGGCTATTATCTACCTCAATAGGTCGATTATAATGCTTTGCAAATACAAGAGAGTCCTTAGACCAATGCGCTGTACTTTTAATAATCGAAACATCAACCCCTTTTTTAAGGGCCGCGGACGTTGACGCGTGACGTGTACTATGACTAGAATATTCACGCCCAACGCCACATTTCACCATGAAGGCACGAATCCAACGACTTATAGTCTGCGCACTAGCAGGTTTATACGGCTTTTTCGGACATAAAATCAAACTCTTATTATTGTCGCGAATTTCTCTCGTAACTTCCATGTATCGCAAAATCAAAGACGCTAAACAAAGTTCAGGCTTATCTTTAAAAAATGGTATAAAGAAATTTGGTAATGCAGAACCAGCTTTCGTAGTTTTGATTGGTTTACTAATTTTAACCTCAATACCACCGACCGAAGTAAGAATTTTATCAGTTTCTATTAAGGAAAGAGTTTGAACTCTATGAGCTGTTCCGATAGCTAACAGTATTACTAATTTATCAGTTAAATTTTGCAATGATAATTTTTCCAAAGGATAAAACTCGGAGGCTTTTTTCAAAACTGGTTCGGTGTTCCAAATTTTAGTATATCTAGGTTTAGTTGGTCGTAATTCAAAAACTCCTTTAAAAAATCTCGAAATAATTTTACTTTGTGAAAAATTCGCTTTAGAAATGAAAGATATCGCGGATCGAGCCGTGTTAAGCGTACCGTAAGATGCATTTTGTTCAAACTTATAAGTTAAAAAATCAATCACATGCTTTTCAGACGCGTCAAAAGGATTAACATTATTTTCATCGCAAAATTTGGACCATTCTTTAAGAGGACCGTTATATTGTTTTCGAGTACTTTCTCTCAGAGATGCAATCAAAATATCAACCGAAGAGTCGATGAAATCGCCTTTCTCTAACAAAGATCTCCGCATAAATGTCCTGCCATCAACGAAAGCCGGCCTGCTAGTGGGTGCTGGATCGACCTACAAGGCGATAACAACAAATCATGAGCAGGTTTAAAAACTAGTGGTTTTCCAACTAATAAACTAGTATATAAGGGCCATCAAGGCTGAGTTGGCCAATATGGCACAACAAGAATCCCCTTAGCTTTTTCGCTTATAATTTTCGAAATGATTTTCGAAATGATTGCAAACGGAGGGAATGCATAAAAATAAAAATTTGACCAATCTATGGTAAACGCATCTATCACAAAGGCATCAGGCTCCCTTTTCCATGAACAAAATTTTCCAACTTTACAGTTTAATTTCGATGCAAAAAGGTCAATATCAAAAGGACCCCATTTTCCAAAAATAGAATTAAAAGCATGATCAGATAGTTCCCATTCTATATCTATATTATTTCTTCTCGACGCATCATCAGCATCCTTATTATTCTCCGAAGAAATATAAGAAGCAAAAACGAAAAGATCTCTTTTCTCACACCATTGCCACAAATCTTTGGATAATTTATTCAATTCCGGGTATTGAATACCCCCTTGTTTATTAATATATGCAAGGGCAGTGGTATTATCAACGCGCAGTAAAAGTGAAACTCCCGTTAAATTTTCTGCAAATGCTTTCAAGGCGTAATGAGCTGCCATTAACTCTAAGTGATTGATGTGTTTACCACGGTCTGCCTTTGACCAATAACCACCAATTTTTTCATTATTACAAGATGCTCCCCAACCCGTAAGGGAGGCATCTGAAAAAATTTCTTTTTCATATTTAATTTGTTTAAATGATTTTTTAGCTAACAAAATATTATGCTTTCACCAGTTAAAATCACTTTTCAAATAATTTTTCAACTGCATATTTTCATCATAATTTCCTTCATTCAAAAGAAGGGCAAGAAATTTTTCTCTCTCAAAATTCTTGCAGTATACAGGACCATACGGAACTGACGGACAAGCAGCTATTAAATTACCAATGAATTTTGCAAAATCTCTTATTTTACAATGAGATTTCAATGAAAAATCATTGCAAAATTTTAGTATTTTTTGTTTCTTTTCAATAGTAAGTTCTAAAGTCATATCATAAGAATTAATTGTGAAACCTAAGTATGTACATATTTGAGATGGAATTATAATACTTTTCTTATAATTTACAATAAATCCCAAATACTCAAGTAAATTTAATGTTGTTTTAACATTTTTTAAGCACTGAGCATAATTTTTACCAACAATAAAAAAGTCATCTAAGTACACTACTGAAAGAAAACCTAAAGACCTTAGATACTCTACCACGGGTTTTAAAATTTTTGTAAAAATATAAGGACAAATAGAAAGTCCAAATGGTAAACAAGTAAATTCATAAATGTTATTCTGGAATTTAAAGCGTAAAAATTTTCGAAAATTTTCATCAACATTAACAAGAAAAAAGGCATCTTTAAGGTCAAGTTTACACATAAAACTATTACTACAAACAATTTTTTGAGCCGTTCTAAGATCTTCAAGCTTAAAATGAGGAGCTGTAATGAATTCATTTAGTTTTTTTAAATTTAAAACAAACCGAAAACCACCATCTGATTTTGGGACTAAAAAATAAGGTGATAAAAATTGATCTTCGCAATCATTGGTCAAATTTACAGCTCCTTTAATTAATAAATCATCAATGGCAACTTTCAAGGCTTCTTGTTCTGAGACTAATTTTGAAGAGGATTGAATAAATTTATTTTGACATGGATTCATGTCAAATTTTATTTGAACGCCCGATATGCATTCTAAAATAAAATTATCAGTAGTAAACTGAGTCCACCGATCAAAAAACTCGCTCAGTCGACCAGCCGTTCTTACCGTTACCTCTTCTAACGACGACCTTTCGAGTGACTCGCATGAGAGTCTTGATTCTTGTGAGTCTTTCGAGGAGCTTGCAATCGCTTGACGGACGCTGGAGCCGAGTTCTTGTTCTTGTACCCCGACTGAAGCGATGTCTTCGCAGTAGGGTCTTTCAAGTTCACCAGAGTCGTAGAGGGAAGCTTCGAACCGACCTTAGAAATCGTAACTTGTTTCAAATCTTTGCTTAATTTTTCCATTGATTTCGCATTTTTAAGCTTCTCACCCAAACCATCACCAAATAAGAAAGTAGTCGTCTCGCATTTTTCTAAAAGTTCTTTGGTAGACTTGTTTACACTCGAAGTTATATGATTTCTTCGAGCTTTGTTTTGCAGATAAAAAACTTCTGATGAAGCTTTTGCAGCGTCCCAAAGAATTTCAAGAAGCTCATTGCGATTTGGATCTTCTTGATTTTTCAGCACAATGGTAATAGCCTTACCTATGCCAGAAAGGGTCAAACCTGCTAGTCTCTGCGCAAATAAATGGTGTTGCTCTCTTTTTTTGGCAAAATCGCTGCTCAGTACAAATTTAAGCTCCTCGTTGAGAATAGGAGCTTCGTTAGGACAGTTGATAATTTTCGGACACTTTTTGAAAAGTTCTTCAATTAAATCTGGTTTAAAACCAGATTTTTTCATGTGATTCAATCGGGATGCAATATCAGCATGGATGGATTCTTCTTTGAGTTCGTTTTTTGACGGATCTATGCCAATTATTTTCAATGTTTCTTCATCAGTGATTGAATCCACCTGCAGTTCAGAATTTTCGGCTACGTTTTGTTTTTCGACGTCAGACGGTATCATCGTTTGGGCTGGTTCAGTCTGTTTATCGGTGCCGTTGCCATTTTCTAAAATAACCTCATCATGAGATTGGATTGGCGAAGCTGTCGACGAATCTTTTTGAGAAGATTCTACGAAAAAATAATTTTACTCATTAAAATTTTGAAAACTGTACATAAGTATTTTTTTTTTTTTTTTTTTTTTTTTTTTTTTAGGTTACATGATTCATCTCTCGTATGAATTCGAACCGAATATTTGATTATCCGTCTCATCTCTCGTATGAGCTCAAATCATATTTAATCGACGCTTGTCTCACCTCACGTGTGAGCTCGGTCGTTTTAATAACAGTAATCAATATTGTATTACTCACGATTTAACCTATTTTCGAGTAATGACTCTAATTTTTTCATTTTCGATGATAACTCGTAGAGCCATTCTCCTTGCTCTTTTAGACGTTTTCTTGATGATTTTCCCATTGAATTAGTTTTACAAACAAATATTCTCAATAATAAATTCGTTAAATAAAAATTATATGTGAATCGTCTGGCACACGAAACAATAATGAATCAATGTTGGGCAATACGGCGAAGTATCTCCCTGAAGTTGCCTTTTTTGATCTTTAAAGTGTGATAAATCTGGCAGTACCTAACGCTACTACTTGTAATCATGAGAACAAAGCATTAGCATATAATTAACGAATATCAATCTTTTTGATAAATTTTCGTTTCATATCTACTGCGACGCAAAATCTTTTATCGCGTAAAGGTAAAACCCGGATGATGTACGTATGCACGATGGCAGCACTCATCTAAGTGAGTTCAAACGAAAAAAGGCTGCAGGGACAAACACAAGCGAGCGCAAGGTAGAGCTACGTTTTTGTGAGTCTCTCCTCGGCCAACTGCCTACTGTTCATTCTTCTGCTTTTCCGCTCGTGCTTGCAACTAATGTCATTCCGGATCAATGCACCTTGTGTTCACTTAACGTTAAAATTTTTACTTTTGTCATTATATTTCAACAAAGAATTTCACATCCTACTGAATATATCAGCATTATTAAAAAAAGACTCGAGGGTAAAAAAAAAGCTCCAGGCGATCTAATTAGAGAGCAAACCTAGCACGTGAATGACTGCATTGCATTTATCATTCGTCGCAGTCCGTGAAGCAGTTTGAGCGTCAAGTTAAGTTGTATGCCCCCTGAAAGATCGATATCAAGCTTTACATTTGAAACATATAAAAGACAAATTGGTTCATTGATTATTTTATTACGGACTCGGGATGATTGAACGATAAAGCGATCCTTTATTTTTAGCCTCTCCTCCTCCTCCTCCAAAAGAATCCAACATTTTCAATCTAGAGTTTTTCTCGTTCACCGGTGGTTCGTGTCCTAGCCTCCGGTCCTCTCTATCTCCCTCTTCCAAGATTTCAAAACAGGTTTTCAGGTACGCCCCTGGAAGAAGAGGAGGAACAAGAAGAAGAAGAAGCAGAAGCAGCAGTAGGTAGTTTTAAAATCTCCTCCCCGAGACCACCTGTGCCTTTTCCTGCGTACCGGCAGTATCTCGCTTTAGCTACCCATCCGAAGCTTATTGCCTTATTTTTGCCAAGGATCTTTCTCTCTCTATCCTCTCCTACCGCGGTACGTGCATCTGCTCTTACGTGCCTCCCGACAGGACTGAAAATCGTCGCCCGAGGGCCTGAGAATTTTTCCCATTCGCATTGAATTATTTCAGATACTTGTATTACCACCGATATTGGAACACAAGGAACTGCAATCTCAAACAGTGGAAAAATAAATTGATGTAAATTTTTTGTTTTTTTTTTTTTCATTCTTTCTTCTTTGTTGGTTATTTCATTTCTGGAAAGTAAAGTTGTAGTTGGATCGAAGACAAATTTTATTTGAACTCATTACTGTATTCGAGACGGATATGAGGATTAACGTCTTAATTTTCTAATTATAAATTAGACGAGCATCCTGGGAAAATCCGATAAGATTTGAGTGATTAATTTTGTCTTGTTCTCGTTTTATCGTGATTTTAAAATTTTGTCGACTCTTGTCTTCTAAATTAATTTTTGGATGAAAGTTTATTTAATTAACGCTGTCAAATGTAATTTAGTTACTTTTATTTCAAATCTGTTCAAGTCAAAAGACTTGTTGTTTTCTTTTTCTAATTTTAAAAATTTATTCATTTTCTTTCCGGTACAGTGGAAACTTAATTACAACTATGGTTCATGTTAAAATTCTTTCTTTTGAAAAGTTGCTTTTTAAAAATCTAAAAACTCAGCAGACTCCCAATATGAAAATAGAATTAGATGAATTACAAAAAGAACATAACAATCTATTAAAGATTAAAAAATTATTCTCTAACAAATTTATATATAAATTTATGTGACGAAAAAATCAGTGACATTATGTACTTACAAACTCAGTGCGTAACAAGTAATTCCTCGTGCAAATCATTACGTAAGCGAGTAAGTAAAGCAGCGATGGCAGAAGCAGAGCAAAACGAGAGTTTAGCTTACCCCATAAATCACGGAAGAGCCGTGTTCTGGAACGAAGTTCACGGCCGCGCGAGCTGCTGCGAGCAGACACACGCGCCCTGTTGCTTTTCTGGCACTCTGCCACGGTTTATTTTGGCTTGATATCGCACCTAAGACAATCAAAACCCTTTTATTTTCAGGTCGAATTCCTTTTCTAGAATCTTTATATTTCATTTGACTCAAACAAAGACGAAAATTTTAGTAAAAATTATTGTCACTTTTTAATACAAGATTTTAATGTTGTCAAAAACTTTCAAGTTTAAATAATTATAAATTAATTATTTTTTACCCATTTTTTGAACACCGTTGTTTTAATCGTATAATACACGATATTCAAAAATTTTACGTGTTCTTAAAATTTATTTTTCAAGCGTTTTTCAAATATTAATTTGTAATTGTGAATAGCGAACCCCCAAGAAGAATTCAAACAATCTTGAGGTATCAATTATTCATAATAAGAAAACGATAACCTCTTCGGTAAAATTCAATAAGTTCAGGGAAATAAAAGATAGGGAGGGGGTGGGGGCATCAATTAAGTCTAGAATATATTTTTTCCGAAGACAATTATTCATCAGTAATTACCACTCAGCGAGCCAATAAGCAAACAAACAACGTTTATTCCCTCGAATTCGAACCCTTTCCGCATAAACGTCCTCTCGCCAATGGTAGTTCGCTGCTACAAGAGACTCCGTATAAAGTAAAGAAAAAAAAAGTTTTCGATTATTGATGCAGGGTGAGCACACTTAAAACCGATAAATTTACAATTAAAGAGAGAAATAAATTGTGCGAACGAGCAAACAAAGTACTTGGGCTAAGGTAGACAAAGAAATAACCGATCGGTGTCTACCGTCCAACCCTGCAATTGCATCGTATAATTTCTTTTCTCGCTCCTCACCGTTGTGGACTAATTAAGGGTCGGCGCACCTCTTGAATACGTTTTGCGACCCGATGATTACGGACTTTATGCATCTTCCTCCTCGTTTCTTTCGTTTTATTTTTCTTCTGTATTGTTTTACCCTTTGACGAAATCGACTGCCTATACCACTGCCCCCCACCCAACCCTTCCATCGGTTTTTTTTTCATGCGTCAAGGTGCACCGACGGTGGGTATATCGGTTCTGAAGAAGACATTATCCGTGGATTATATCAGTTAATCCAGTGAACGTCAATTTGAAAGTTTATTGAGAATTGTAATGGGCGGTTAGAATGCAAATCGATGAAAAAAAAATTCTTACCCAAGTTGCCCCTACTCGGTTCTTATCGCGATCGTTCAAATTATTTTAAATTAGTTTTGGAGAAGTTCGAGCTGTCCGACAACTTTGTTCTTGTAACTTCGATGTATGATTCCTTTCTGTCACTTCTTCCTTCATGAATTTTTCTTTGAATCACGTTTACATTAAAAAAAGACTTGTAAATCTATAATTATAAATTGATTATTTGATTGATAATCTTAACTACACAATTAAAAAAAAATTATTGACACTTATAGTCACTTTTTAAAATTAGATAAATCAATTTTACTAATCATTTCTAGCTAAAAAACTTCGCGAGAAAACCCAGCCGTAGACGATATTTAATTTCTTCAAATTTTTTAAGCGACCGATGCATTCATATTGTGGTTTTAAAACGCTCGAACTTTTGGCTTGAAAATTACCGTACGTAATTTTTAAATTCACCTGAAACGTTAATTAATTCCTCGATTTCGAATCATTCGCTATTACTTTAAAATTACTGCGAAGAATAATCCAAGTTTTTATACTGTGTAAAGTTCTTTGGGAAATTTTAAATATTTTAAGATCAAAGTTTTTCTAACAGCGTCGGTGTTTGACTTTATTTCAAAGAAATTGTTTTATACGTTAACCTGCTTTTTTTCAAACTCAATAAATATAACACTAAAATCTATAAAATAGATAAAAATTCGATTGAAAAAAAAGGTTGGCGGGAAGAGAGCGGGCCGATCAATCCCTTAGCGCCCAAATGCCTGAAATTTTCATTTTGAATTCAATTTCGTGCATACCAGTCCAAGAAAAAAAGCTCCACCAGAATTCTAAAACGCCAGTTTTTTGGGGTAATCTCTTTCGACCAGCGTATGTACTTTTACAAATAAAACAAAAAATCTCAGCTGCATCGGAAAAACTTTAATGAAAACATTCCCTCTTTTTTACTCCCATTACCACACCGAGGCAGTGAATTAAAAAAAGGTGAAAGACTCGAAGTAGAAACAGAAGAAATATAAAAAAATCTTCCCCCGTCTTGTCAGGATCATCGCTACTCGATCATCCGCCTAACGAGTTGTCTGTCGCGCGGACGAGGAAAAGCGCGACAAAAGAAGAAGGTAAATAATCGATGCAAATGCAGACGTAATCATAATTCGCGTCAGCATGTGGATGAAAAAAAAAAAAAAAAAAACACAGCGGAAGCGAAGCTTTCGGCGATGCTGATTTCGGGACGCGATTACGCACCGCAATCAAGGATAAATTACCGACCGGGTTTTTATATCTCTGGATTCGTATCTGCCGTCTATTTTTTTTTTTTTTCTATCTGGGCGATGGAAGTTAACGATCGATGGGGTGGGGTCGTGCGATAACAATAAGTTTCGTTCGATGAATCGTAAGTTTAAAATGTCACTACTTTTTGAAACTTTAGTCTTTGTTTAGTAAATAAAATTATACAAGCTACAAAATTTAGTAGGTCACATAAATAAATGAATTGTGTGTAATATGTATGTACTTTAAATTTAAACATTCAATGCACGAGTTATGGAGACAAGTTCTGTCAAAAACACGTTTACAGCAATTGTGAATTAAATTTATTTTAATATTTCAAAATTATTTTACAAAAAAATTTTCTATTCAAAGTCTTGTAATTGAGTAGAAAAATTTTCAAATGATTTTTCAGTAGTAACAGGCGAGTATGGTCAGATTTCTAAATCTAATCTTCATATAAACAACATGCTTCGTCTTGAACGTTTATTTAATCATTTGGGAACTGTATAAATTTTATATTTGAATGTCTTTAGAGAGTATTCTAATTCATAAAAGTTTAATTATTGCAATTTTAGAGATTTTTCATATATTTAAAAATTTTGAATGTGCAGCCAGGATAACTTGTGAAATAATTTTACGGTTTCTGTTCTCTATATTTTGTATAAAGCTTATCATCTACCCAGTTTGAAGTAATTTATTTTTTGTCCATGTTTAAGGACGTCCAACTTTGACTACTCAAGTCGAGTCTTCTCGTATGACTATTTTTCCGATATAGAAACACGCTGATTGGTTGCTCGAGTCTAACCTGACCCCGAAAGTACTTTTTTTTCTTTGACTATTCTTTTATATTATTAATATTCTCCTAATCGTCTCCGTAAAAATCTTAAAATAATCCTCAAATGCTCTTTTAACAGCTCAAAAAACCTGTGCTTTGCGTCATCATCCATTATTGAGAGACTTTGTTAAGAAGCACGAAAAAGTTCGATTTCCCATATGACACTGTATTAATGGATCAAAACAATAATTATTGATATCTTTGTTATTAGACTCCTAATTGCTTCCAGATTTTAACAGAGGGCTTCTTATTTTTTAATCAAAATATCTCTAAATTTTCATAATTTATTCATCATGATTAATTTTTCGAGTTAAACGTTCTTAAGAAAAAAAATACTTTTTTCGTCATATATTTTTAAACAAACCTTTTTAACGCAATTGTTTTACTATTCGAAAACGTACTGTACAATTCAACCAAATATAATCTATTTTGTATAGAACCATAATAATCATACTAAATAAAATTATGCTCATTAACTTTACATAAAGTGAATAAATAACTAATAAAATCTCCTAACTTTTCATTTATATGAATTTGGCCTGTCCAGTCAAATATAAATACTAGCAAGCCCCAAAATCTCATTTTCACCCACAACGTCATAATGCCAATGTCAAAACACGTTTTCTATTTTTACATTTAGCTAAAAAAATAAAAGAAAGAAAAGGCAGAGAGAGAGAGAGAAAAAAAAACCGCGAATGTGTGTGAAATAAAGCGTCGAAACTTCGGGGGGTCCCCGACCTCGCGTGACGATTACCTCTGGCACTGCCGCTTCCCCCTTTTCTTTTGTCGTCCCGGCGTGGCAACTGCGTGTTTCGATTGTGCCAGCTTTTTTTTTCTTTTTTCCCCCATTTCGGTCGATTCTCGGGTCTACATAGGCCTTTTGTTTTTCGTCGCGCTCAGGTGCTGATACCCCCAAGATTGGCTGCCCGATACGCCGTTTATCTCTCCTTACCTTTCGTCCTATGACGAGCATACTTTCAATCAGGCCCCGGTATTTCGAAAATCTGGGAGATAATTCGCGACGGGGTAATTTTCATTTGTCTTTTCTTATGCCCCCGATGGTCCAAAAAATTTCCCCTCCGGCCAATCGGTGTGTTTTTCCTCCATACGGTATGACCATTCTTTTCTTTTTTCTCTTCTTTCGCTCGAGCAGCAGCTGGTCGATGCCCCCTGCGTACGGCCGAGCGACGTTTTCGAGATTTACGCGGGGTTTCATCGACGAGCTGTTTTACGAGTCACCGCCGTACGTACCCAAACCCCCCCCCCTTTTTTTTTCTTCTTTGCCTTTTCTTCCGTCGCCGTGCGCGGAATCGGGAGGGTATGAAAATTTGCGTAATTGATTGATTCATGATGTGTTTTGTTGCCCCATCCTCCCCTCCCCTCCTTTTTTTCCGTACCTTCCTTTCGAGTGATTGATTTAGATGTTTTTTACCGGGAAATTTCGCGGGACGTGGCTAGCTGGGAAATATTAATTGATGATTTTTTTTAGTAAATTCATTGATTTTATCCTTCGAACGTTTGTTTAACTTTAAAGAATCTAATTCGAGCCTTGAAAAAAACAATGGAAATTAATGAAACATGTAAAAAATTGATAACCATAAAAATTTTTTACGATTTTAATCTCAGAAATATTCTAACTTATTCAGCTTTGCAAGAGCGTCATTCATAAATCGAGGATTAAAATACAACAGTTGAGTTTAATATAAAGATACAATTAAACCTGAGACTTGAAGAAATCTGTAAAGCAATACGGTATTCTATTCTTGAAAAAAAATTTCTTTTGTCTGTCTCTGTGGATCAAACTGTAACTTCAAAAAGGCTCAACAATTTGAAAAACCAGATAAAGGAATGAAAAATCCGATTAAATAAAAGATCTCTTTTCATTTCTACATACGCACAAGTTAAAAGAAACCAAAAGTAAGTATTTTGAAATTAACAATGAGATCAAGTCGGTCTGATTTTTCACAAATTAAGGTAAATCTTTTTTCTTCTGGTCAGCTTGAACCAGCGTGTTACGAAAATTTACCGTACCTCAAAATCCTTGTAGACTGCGGTCGAAGCTCAAAATTACACGTGTTGTTTAGCGCACGAAAGTTTATTTTTTGATTCTTCGATGCTGCTCGTAATACTTTTTACTTTTTAAATATTTCATTTATTCATGGGTTTCTCAGTACAATGTGTTATTTACAGGTTTTATAATAGTAAATAAACAAAGTGTATCAGTATTATATCGCACATTCTTTTTCGTTGGTACCTAGCATATCTAACTATACGCTTTCATCCAAATACATTCATGTATATCTCTCAATCAAAAATATGTCAAAATTTCTTCCGCAGTAAAAATATTTTACATCAAAGATGTCGTTATCTATGGAAAAGTAATTTATAGTAAAACCATATTTAACTTGTAGTAAAACCATATTTAACTTGTGCTGCTCGTAATGAGAGAGTTCATCGGCCTATTTACAGGCGCATGGCTTATGGGTGCGTAAGCCGATGATTTGACGCTACGTGGGCCCGGATGATTGCCGGTTGTGCCCCGTGTTACTGTTTTCATTCAAATTAAGGATTAAGTAGGTAAACTTGAACATCCAAGATTTGCACGTTTCTTATTAATGCTCAATGATCATTTTTTTTTTTCAAGGAATGAGTTTGAAAAATAAAAAGTCTCTTTGATATCCCTACTTGAATTTTAAAATCTATATGAGATTGTACTAGATGATTTTGGAGATAAATTTTAAAATTGAAAAAACTTTGAAATCATTTTATTTTTATAAATTCATAAAAAATTATTTTGGTGTCTATTGAAATTGATACTCTTACAATATTAAAATTAATCAAAATTCATTCCACTTCAAAATGTACCTAATCGAAACAACTTAATAATGTTTAAACCCGTCAAATAACTTCAATCTCAATGTTCGCTGTGCTCCCTTTAGACTCGGCACTAGAAGAAAAAAATTGTCACCGCAACGTCACGCATAAATATCAATTTGAGAAAAAAAAAAATCAACCCCCTCTGCCGCATCCAAAGTTTACCATCCCGTCATAGTTGCAAAGCAAGGGCGTGAGGTTCGATTACGCGGTGTCTCCCGCGAGAATTTAAAGGTCCAGAAAACTCGTGCTGGAATCCCGCGCGCGGTCGCAGTCGTCAGCGATCGATAAGACCGAATGTCGCTTTGTCCTGTCACTCCTTCGGCGAACTTTGCCTTTCTAAGTATCGATGCTAAAACCCATATCCATACTTACAGCCTGAAACGTCGTCCCGGCAGACTGGAGTTTCGTTCGGATCGTAAATTTTCGTTTCGTAATCTTGTTTATTTTTCTTCGGAAAAGTCTCCCTGTTTTGATACGCGAATGATGCTTTATTGCCGGGATTCGGGCTAATGGTATGAATATTTTTTTCTTTTTTTTTCACCTCTTTTCTATTTACCCGACATGGGAATAATCCGCGTATTGATGTTTCGTATAAATTCGAAATAATGACTCCTGGCTGTATACGGATACTTACTCGAGTGGCCTATAACTTTCAAGGTAATGAGTTGTGTCGTTTTCTCGAAAAACTACGCGTTTCGTGCACTCCCAGAGAGACTATTTTACGATTTAGGCAGTTTATTTTCAATCGAATAAATGCGAGATTTGCATTTTGAACACACAGGCACGCAATTTGAAAATCTCACACGCGGAGAAAACATTAAAATTTTTCAAAACTTGATCCATGTTGTAACTGCTACACCCTTATGTTGCAAAATTGGTTAAAATATTTTCACTTCTTGAAAACCGTAAACTGAATAAAAAAATTAAAGACTTATGTTTTTTTCAAAAGATAAAAGGTTGTACAAACAGCTAATGTTATTGGTGTTATCTATTAGTAGCCATTTACTAGTTTATTTTTCATTTATTTATTTATTTATTTATTTTTTCAACGGGTTTTGAGCCCTTTGTACATTATATAATACAGAAATATAGGATATAGTACGCTAGGTGGTAATTAAGGAAGAGAAAAGAAAATGAACAATATAACTCTAATTCAATCCAAAATTTACAAAATAAAATCACTATTTTTTCTTTAATAGTAAACTCAATTAAAGTTTGATACAATATAAGAAGAAAAAAAAAAAAAAAAACAAGAATAATTCATATTTTTTAACATAATCATTTTACAAAAGGAAAACAGCTTAAGTGAGAATTTACAAATTATTCTGAAAAATATTTAAAAGTTTCTCTTTTATTTATAGTCTTGAATGCACTAACACTGTTTACCAAAATATTTTCTGCTTGCAGATGTAAAGTGTTTAGATTGAGTGACAGTCTGTCTATGACTGAGATGTGGTTTAGGTTTGACGATTTAACTTTAACAACAAAGATCTGTTGGTTGTTCCTCAATGTTCTCGTTGGTGTAAATAAATTCAATCGTTCATAAAGGATTGGAGCATCAAGCTTGTTTTTTAATAATTTAAACATGAATATATTATCTTGGTACAAGCGAAATGATTTCATTTAATTTAAAATTTTGACATTCCTCGGTTTTTTAATTATTTTACTGTTCAGTATCGGTTAAACTACTCGCTGAATACGAAAGTATACAAAAATTTTTCAAAATCAAGATAATCTTGCCTGACATGGGTGCTAGTACACAACGTTAAAATATTAATAATATTCATCCACACGTATAATAAGTAAAATAGTTTCATTAACGCGCAGAATAATTACACTTTAGCTGGCAAAACTAACAAAATACAGGCTAACGAAGCCTTTCCCATCACATAACTCGCTTCGCTTGGCATTGTGAGTACAAAAATATAATTTAAGGTGCTTCTTAGGGTCGTACAGGAATGGAGTTAAAAAATTACCACACAAATCGCTCGAGTTTTCCCAACCTCGGCCCCTAATAATGAGTTTGCTGTAGGAGGTCAAAGAACGCTCACGCTTTTGTATCTCTCGGGTCTTATCTGAGCTGTGGAGCTAACACGCACGCCCGCGCCCGAGTGCATGCATCCAGGCGACCGAATATAGTTCCGGCTCTTGTGCGCACGGTGGCGTGCTATGAAATTTTCAAATGCATTTTTTTAATAACGCGGATGGGAAATGCCTGTTTTCATACCCCCCCCCCCCCCTCCCCCGGCTGCCATCGGGGGATCGTTTATTTCGCGTTTCGACACGGACTGTGGATCTAGTTTATTAATTTTTTTTTTTCTGAAACCTAACTCCTTTTTTTTTCAACGGACGTTCTGAAAATTTTGACTTGATGTAATAATAATTTATTAATCATAAATTTACAATAGTAATACATATTTATACATAAATAAATACACACATGTTCACCATTGTACCTATAGAGGTAAAAAAATTACCTGTGCATAGGACTGGTTTACCTTAAATACTAATAACATTTCAGATAAAATATTATTTAACATTGGCATCATACTTCTATAGTGTATATTCACTCAATTGTATTTCCATACAAAATAACAGTAAAAAAAAAAAAAATTCAAATTAATAATTGTAGTATTTGGTATGAATAATTTTTCGAGCAATTTTTAATATTTTAGAACTAATATTTTAGTTAATAAAAACTGATACAAGCTTGTCGCCTTTGAATGATTTTTGAATTTAATTATTTGTTAATATTTACGATATTTAATTATTTGTTATTGTTTACATTAAATTGCTAGTATACTCTATAAAAGCTAAGACTTTGAGAGTTATTTTTCAGTTTTACCTTTGCCTGAAGAGACTCAACAAGCTCGGTTGCAGAGTAAATTTTAAAAGGTTTGATTATTTAATTAATAGTTACTTTGCTATTATTATTATTTTATCTATTCATTTATTTTATTTTTATTTTTGTTTTTCTTGTCATTCTTTTTTTTTTTTTTTTTTTTTATTATTTTTTTTTTTTGAACAAAAATTTTTTTAACTACGGTGCACTGTGTGTAGCTAAACAAGTGAAAATTAGACTTCTCTATAAAAAAATATTTTAATTAATTGTATTTTTTAATATTTCAGAACTAGATTATTCAGTGTCTTGAAATCTTAATTATCTGTAAAAATGAATGTTTTTCAATATTATCTCGAAATCAAAAAATTTTTTTGCGTAAAAAAAATAAATAGTATTAGCAACAGTAACTAAAATTATAAAAATTAAATGCTGAATGAAACAAAAAAAAAGTAATAGCTTTTATTATTTGTAAAACGGCAAAGTACTGAGCGAGACAATGCATAATCTAGTTTAACCACCTCTAAACTAATATGATTATCTCTTTTAAAACAAGTTTTTAGTTTCAATAGTCCCTTCTTATTATTATCTTGTTCATTTCCTCTCTTGTCCTTCACAGCTTGCACCCTCAGAAACTTGCATTGATTCTTACTTTCACTTGCAAACTTCTTTCTTTATCGTTATGTCTTTCTTCGAACTGCTTTGTTTTCAATCCTATTTAAACTGTCCCTTAATTTGATTAAAAAAATTTCTCCGTTTCACATGAAAAATAGTTTTCAAGACTTAAATCATAAAAGTTTACCGGTTTTTATTTTTTGAAAAGTTAAAAAAAACTAATTCTTATGTCTAAAAAAACAATTTTCCTTACTAATTCAATACTGCGTGTAAAATTTATTTTTGTGAGTATGTAATTTGTTACAAAAAATTCAACCTACACACTTTAAAATAACATTTGTAGTCCTTCAAACTACTGTTAACAAAGTTCAAAAATCCATTTTAATTTTATTTCATTGCGATAGATAATGATCACTTATCAAAAATCGAGCAGGAAGCCGGTTAAACTTCCGATGCGCTTTACGAATTTGCGATGCACACACGAGGTCATTGACGCGGTACACTTTTTAGCATTTTAAGTATAGGCTCATAAAGAGTATCACCTGACAGCACACACATTGCGTGTGGTGCAGATACTTTTTTTCGCGAGCGAGCAAGGGGCGCGCACAAAACTCCTCACTTTGAGTATTTTTTTTTTTTTTGCGGACAGAGATAATACGATGGTCATGTTTTGTTGGTGTCGTTTACTATGTTTTGGCGAGGATCAAAAAGAGAATTTAGGAAGCAGATATCGGAGCCGAGACTAAACATCCTGTGGTGTAATGTCGTAAGTAATTGGTTGGAGATTTTGAAATATTGAAAAACCTGTAATTACTTGATTTTTTTTTTTAGGGGTTTGGTTTTGTATCGGTCGTTTTGATTTTGAATATAGATAAAAAATTTTTCATGCAGTAACCATACGTCAGACAAAAATTAACCTTTTTTTATTTTTTAAAGACCTTTTTCGTATTCTCATCAAAGAGAGCAATTTATTATTTTCAAAAAAGGGACCACCTCGAATTTTCTTTATTGGCTCAACAGTCGCTCAGGTAATTACGAGGGGAAATGCGAAGATCCGGCTGCAGAAAAGCTTTAATAGGATGTCAGCTGGCTCTAGTTGAAAATACATGTCACCACTCCAGAGAAGATTTTTTTTTTTTTACTTACAAGAATTGAGAAATTTTTTTTATTTTATTCACTTTCAGATTTATAGAAAAAATTTTCACTCTAGAAAAGAAATAATCGTAGTTAAGGTCTAATATAAAAGATACTGTGAATCGTTACAGCAAAAATTCATATTAGAAGCCGACTAAAACACTAGTTTGGATTTTCTCGTCAGATTATTTATTGCTAATTATTATTGTGACGATTTAATGTTTAAATATTAAAAAAATTATGTTGTAGCAGGAAGCTGTTTATATTTTTATAGTATAAAGATCTTACATAATTAAAAAAAATTCCAAATTCAAATGAGTTTCACAAACACAATGCAGATTTTCAAAAATCAAACGTCCTTAACACCAACTAATGCAAAAGATTAAACATAGTTAAGAGTAGTTTATAAAAAGAAATCACGATCAAGCACAGTCTTATAAAGATAAAGCTAACGTCGAAATTCCATTAGTTCCAGCTCGTGCCCATTCTTTTCCGGGCTCTTCGTATAAAATATAAGCGTCAAAGGAGGAAAAAAGCACAAATCCTTACTCTGCGCGAGTATGAATATAGCATGTATACGTAAAATACATATCTCAAGTGAGTGACCCCCGTGACGTGCACTGTTTGTGTGCACACTCGTCGTCGTAATGCTGAAAATGCACCCTGGCTGACCCTTGTTTCGTAAGATGGCTCATTTTCACCGTCATCGATTGCCCATGATAGACAGGCCTACCTCTAAAATATTTATACGCATCGCGTGCGCCTGAATTTTACGACGAACTGGAGATTTTGAACAGTATGCATCGACTACGGACACATTTTCGTTTGTTTGAGAGATGGTATAAAGCCCCGAGAAAAATTTTTCCAGACAAAAATAACTTTATACTAAAGGATTTTTTTCTTGGCGTTATTTTCAAATTTTAATCTAATCGGTAGTTCTAGTTACATTTTGATAAATTAAAAAAAAAAAAATGAGCAATGGCAGACAAGCACTTGTCAAATAAATAAAAATTATCTTATTATTTGACATTTACAAACGATATTTTTTTTTAGAAAGCATTATAAAAAAATTTGAAAAATTAAAGTTGGTATTCAGTTGAAAAATTTATTTTAAAAAATAAACCAAAAGAAGCATACCTTTGTTTTTGATCGACGGTCAATCCATGCAGGGCCTCCATAGCTCTTAATGCAAAATGTCTGATTAAATAATTCTGAATTGAAATAAAAAAATTAAACCATAAAATTTTGTGTATAATTCTTATAAGGTGTGCGTATATATTTTTGGTGAGCCAGGAATATGCACGTTCCGCGAGGTTTCCACAAAGTCATAAGGTAAAGGACCCAATTGTGGATCCCTTACCCCAATTAATGGTCCCCTTCAGCAAAAATCATTTTTAAATATTTTTTTAATGCAAATATCGGCATAAAACTATTTTAAAATAAATTTATGTTATCAAAGAATATTTCAAAATTTTTTTTTCAAGTTTACGTTAATAATTCCGTTTTATTTTGAAAGTCACAATGTTGGTTGACTCGAGGGTTAGGTTGGTGTTCTCGTTGCAGCGAATCAAGCAACTTTCAAACTTGAATTTCTAGGCATACTTTATTTATTTACGCAATGTATCACTGATCAATGAAAAGCTTGGACTTCAAAAATTAGTATAGTATCAATTTTGTAAGTTAGAAATATAAATTTTTAAATAAATAATGCAGTTCTCATAATTGGGCCCTAGTCTCAAGGTACCCCAATTAATGGTCCTGAAGAGCAGCAGTCCATTAATACAAACCTTTAAATGAAACCCCGAGTACCCCAATTAATGAGACGTTAGTTTTGGCTTTCATACCGTGTTTTATACACTAAAATATCAGCTTTACAAATCTTCTAATGTGGTTAAAATACTTTTGTCAATGAAAACTGTAACTGCTTTTAACTTCAATGTCAACAAAAATCGTAACCTCAAAAGTCAATAGTTTGAAATAAAATCACAGGGTCCATTAATTGGGGTAAGAAAAACGTTAAGGGAATATCGCATGTAAAAAAGGTCCATAAATCGGGGTACTTTGACACACAGTCTCAAAAATACGGTCCAAAAGGTCTCTACTTTAAACATTAATTACTCTGTAAATGAATAAAAAATTTTAATAAAAAAAATTGATTTTGATTCTTAAAGACCACTAAAATAAAGTTTGTACAAAAAAAATTAACCTCACTTGCTTGGTTTTTTCTACAAAATTCAAAAACCCCGAAAGTTGTGATTTTTGGGGTCCACAATTGGGTCCTTTACCTTAGAAGGTAACAAACTTCAAATTACGAATGTCTAGAGTAATTTTGGATGATTAAAATCACTTACTCGCACGGCATGCAGTTTTAAGTAATTTTCAACTATCCTGTTCTTTTTATTTTGTAAATGATTGGTAAAAATAAATAAATAAATTTGGAAAAATTCGTTTGAAAAAGTAATATGTGAGTTAAATTCCTTATTGTCCAAGTTTTAAAACACACTTAGAGCTTTGACTTTCAAAAAAAGTAAATTTTACTAAATGCAACCGGATTTTGACCCAACTAATTGAAATCAAACGTGGCTAGGCTAGTTTTAAAGCTTTTGGTTCATGTTTAATAAATAACAAACTGGTGAGCTACAGCATCGATTTGCGCTTAGGTGGCTGAAATCAGGTTCAGTTTCTTTAGATTGTAAAGAAGGATGTACAGTTCTCGAATTGTAGAAAAACATACTAAAATGGCCAACTAATTCAAGTGTGAGTTTTGTGACTCGCCCAGTCACTCGGCTGGTTTAATCAAAAGGCAGAAACTAAATCATACAAGCATTCCATAATGTCGAGAGATAGACTCAGAAAGAAAAAGACAAACAAAACACGAAATTGTAAAAACTTTTTTCACAACGCCGCGCCGTTTTCATTTAAATGTGAAATGAAAATCTAGTTTGTAAATGGATTTTGAGCGACGAAAGCAAATATTTAAATAAAAATGATAGTTTTTGAAAAAAAAAAAAAAAAAAAAAGAAAGATTTCAAGCATTGCTGTTGACAATTTTTAAAAGTAAAACAAACTTGCTTCTGTTTGGTTTGACAACATGTTCCAAAACGTGTCCTATCGCTTTGTTTCAAAGCCTTACTTGAGAGTTCGTGCCTAAATTCAAATCCGTCGGACAATACGCATTCAGCTGTGTTATTTGGCAACGCACACAATTTCAGAAAACAAAAATTAAAAATATTTTTGATACAGGAGATGATTTTCATGTTAAAGTGTAAATGAAAATGACTTTTTCTATCAAATACAAAGTCAAGGCACTTATGGCTTATGTATAGCTTTATATCTGATAAGTAAGGCAGGTACTTTATGATCTTGGATTAGATTTTCGTCAACATTGGTCACTGGCGAAAAATGAAATTTCAATGACCCAATATCCAGCAGAGTTTTACAAAATCAATTCTAAAAAAGAAATAAAATTAAATGCTAAGATTTCAAAATATTTTTTATAAAATCAAAAAAATTTTTTTTTTTTTTTAAACAAATTAAAAGATGCTTTAGAATATTTTAAAAAGATATGAGACATATGATACAAACCAACCCTTTAAAATACAAATTAATTATAGAATAATCACAACCAAATGCATTGACGATTGTCTTTTAAATTCTGCGTGAAAGTGACAACAAAATATCTTGACAAAGCACTTGATAGTATTCAAGTGGTTGAATAAATTATTCTGAAATATTTAACTCCAACAAAACAATAAAGAGAACACTTGAAATACATTAATCGAGACAAAAAAGATGAAAAAATGTCTCATTGATGCTTTTTTAATATACTTAATCTAGTCTATCATTTTTTCAGTTTGCTCAGTTAGAATTAGAAAGTGCAATATTATATGTATGCAGTATGTAAATTTGGATTAAGAGGCAGGCTATGTCAATAACATCTGTTTAAAATTTCACCTAATCTAAGAAAAAAGTTACAATTTTTGAATGCGAGTATTCCTATATCCATCAAATGAACCGAATTAGGTATCACTCACACTAAACTACACAAAAGCATATTTTTTAAGTTCAGTGATTTAAAGCAAGTTGAAAGATAGACGCGTGAAGATCAGTTAAATTATAAGTCGAGATCTAGGCAAGAGCCGGTGTTGCGTGAAACGATATCGCACTCGAGCACCGCGCCACCGTTAAAGAGAGCAACCTGTAAGTAATCTTTTCTCTTTGCTCGACGGACTCATGAATAAGAGATTCCGTAACATTTGTTGCCACCTTCGAACTTCAAAGAACCTATGAGTTGAGATTTCAACAATTGACTGCATGGAATCGTGGATTTTATGTTTATTGTTGGTGTTTAAATTTTTTTTATTTTTTTATTTTTTTTATTTATTTAAAAAAGTTTAAATTATTTGCTTTACATTTTACCTGCTTGATTTTTGCTTAATTTTAGTTGAATAGTTTCATTCAATGCGAGTCATTACTTGGACCAAATTACACTAAAAATTATGTTTGCATACAAAAATTCAGAACATAGAATAAACTAAAAAGTCATTAAAAGGATTGCAATTCATAAAAAATCAATTGAAAATCATCAATAATGTTAGACGAAGGTGTATTATTCAGCAAAATTCCGAAACTGTTCAGAAATTTTACGAAGTAATCAGAAACGAGAAAAAAATATATCAGAAATCGTTTGTTAATGATTTTAAATTTTTATTGGATTTAAGTAATGAATTACTAGATCATGAGAATAAAAAAACAGTCAAAAACTGAATGAGTAGTTTTTGAGAGTGAAATTACCTTATTAAATGCAGTTGTCAGCGCTTTTGAAAAAGTCTTAATTGGATACGACATGAAACAGTATAAAAGACTATGAGGTTTATGAATTATGAATAAAAATTTTTTGAATCAGTTAAAACGGTCGAATTTGGTACAAGTTAAGTACATAACATAAATCTATAAATTTTTCATGACTTTGAAGAGAAAAAATCTAAATAGATTCAGTTCAAACTTTAGTAATAACTAAAATTACAACAGAAAAAAAAAAAAAAAAATTAAAAAACTGAAATATATTGCGCTCGTTTTAAAGATTCCTCCGAGAGAAAAATTAAGACACTTTGTACTAATCTTGGGTCTGTCGATCTCTAGCACTCCAACAAAACTAAACTCGCCGGCCAACGTGCCACGCATACTTCATTAGCACATTAAATGCTCCCAACGAAAAATAAATCATTACATAACGTGAGAAAATTCACGATTACGTTATCATGAGAATTCATAAATTCGAGCTCGACCGACAAAAAAAAAAAAAAAAAAAAGTGAAAAATTCCATGCCAAGAAAATTATAAATTCATATTAAACTCGCCCTGTCCACACACACCCTCTTGGGCGCGAAAAATAAACACATGAAAATTTACGAGCAACTGCTACCGGAAAAAAAAGGTTGCACGTGACCAGCTTAATTGGCGAGTTTCGTTTTTCAAATTTAGGTTGTACGCGGGAGTAAAGGAACTCCGAGTTCGCGGTCTGATTCCAGGCGCACGCGATTTTAGTTCAGCGTTGCGTCGCACCCGCGTTATAATTGTGCGGGCGATACTCATTTAACTCGGTCTTTGATTAGAGTAAAGGGCACTGTCGTAAAACACGTCAAAATTCATTGTTTTTGTTTATTTCCTTTAACATGCCTATATTATAACAGGCGACGTTTTTATGCGTCGCTGGGGGGTGAATATGTATAAAATGTATTTTTTTTTTTTTTTTTTTTTCATCTATTGATTACATACATATTTTTCATGAAGTTTCTGAATTTAAAATTATTCAAACTTGTTCAGTAACGATAGGGTGCATCTAAAAGCTCTTAAATAAGTTATTTGTATCTTATTTTCTTATCAGAACAGACGTATTGGATGAAAAAGATGATTCTTTAGGAGTTCAGAAAGCTTCAAAAAGATGACTATTTAACTTATACGATAAAACGTTATTTTAAATACATTATTATTGATGGATATTTCCTCGAGTATTTTATCTAATCCAGGGAAGGTAACACCATTTAGTTAGTCAAAATAAAAGGCTTAAAATTATAAATTTATAGGTACTGATTTCTTGGATTCATAAAGTATACGTAATAGTTACTTATTTTTATGGTTTACATCTGCTCCAAGTTTCTGCTAAAGTAAGGGTTCTTTGCTATTCCGGAGGAGATGTATCACAAAAAAAAGAATTTATTCCCAATCCTAAAGGAACTGTCCGATGTCAAAAAAGTCTGTAGGACTAAAAAAAAAACAAATAATAGAGCTTGTGTAATAACAACTAAAAGACTGCTCGGCATCAAGTTTCGATTGGTCATTACTTTTTAATTAGTAAATTGTTTACAATTCACAAACATAATCTGCTAAAAAGAAAGAAAAAATCCATCCTAAAAAAAAAAAAACAGCATTCGGTAAAAAATGATGTTCTTGAATCATGAAAATTCAAGTGCACAATTCTCACCCTCGGTTCACGCGCGTTCATCCCCCCTCTTGAAAAAATTTAAATAAATTAAAAATCCAAACGAGGACAATTAAGTTTTTAAAACTTGTCGGTGTAACCACTCGCGCGGCGATGACGATGATGACGAAGCATCAATTAAAACTTATTTCAGAGCCACGCACGGCATAAAAAGTGCATCAGCAGCAGCAACAGCACCGGGCGATAAACAATAATAATTACTACCTTACAGCGGGGCATGCATCCCGGGTAGTCCGACCGCAGGGGGCGTCCGGCGCGTATTTTAAAACCGCAACGATTATAAAAAAGCCCAAAGTTTTTCCTGCCCTTCTCGCGGTATTTCGCAAGCCCGTTACCCGGAATCCCCCCGCGCGCGCTCGCATAAATATTAAAAGATTTCGATGACGCGCGAGGATGCAGCTCGGCGCTCCCTTTTTTTTCCTTACCCAATCGAGATGTAAAACGCGCTCGGGAATAACGATTGCAAGGGCGCTTACAACGATGCTTGCGCTCTCCCTTTTTTTTCAAGAGCCCGGCCTAGTTTTATCGCTCTTTGTACGATGTGTAAGCAGAAAATAAAGGATTCTTTCGGATGAGCTTTGATCGATTTTTTTCTTCAACTCGAGTTACCCAAGATTCACTTATTTTCGCTTTTTTATAAGTACTCGGTAGTGTTGGTAATACGGTTTAAATTTTTGTCATTTAAAATACACCCCAAGAGTAAAAAATTAAAAACTCAAATTAAGAATTTATTAAAAACACGAGAACTTAAGGATGTTCAACTCAAGAAATCAATCACGATGAATAAAATCTGAAAATTTGGGTACTGTCAAAATTTGGAACCAGTTAGGAGTCTAAAAACGGAGCCATTGATAATTATTTTTTTGCACAGTTTTAATATGGTGCCTTATGTGAAATCCAACTTTTTCATAATTCTTTTGAAAGATACTCAAAAATGAACGATGACAGGGCGCACAGTTTTTTTTAGTTGTTGGAACAACATTTTAAAATCATTTTAAGACGTTTAAAAAGACAATTAGGAGATTATTAATAAAAAAAAAATAACAATTTCTGATGAGAAAAAATAACGCTTTTTAGGATTAGGTCAAACTTAAGCATCTAATCAGCGTGCGCGAGGATTTGACTTGAGTAGTCAAGTTAAACGTCCTTGAAATACAATTTTTTATAAAATTTAATCGAAGAAAACAACCAACAACTGGTGAAGATCAAGTGCTCGGAGCGACCCCGCGGTATAAGAAGCAGGAGATTAAAAAAAAAAAAAAAAAGAAAAGGTAATATTGATAAACAACGGAAAAACCACCGAACAAAAGAGCAACTTTAAAAACCTTGCACACACTCGCCGATAACTTTGTAATCGCGAGCAGCTGGTAAAACCACAGACTAATTAATTATGATAAACTGCACGCAATATAATTACTCGTGTTGGGGCCAATGCAAGATTCGTGAAAAAAGAGAGAGGAAGGAAGGTTAAAAAAAATCGATCACGCAGGATGTACAATTGTCCGCAATTACATTAGCCAGCCAAAGGGTCACGACCCCTCGCTCATCTTGGGAGGAGAATATTTCGTAATCGAATATTTGCAATTTTCCCAACCCCCCGGACCCCGTCGCAGTCTCTAAAGAGCGGGGGGGGCGCAAAATAAACCTTCAACCGCAGCCCGCGCGACACTCTACCTCCTTTTCTTCTTACCTTTTTTTTCATATTCCGGGGGCTGTGCCGATCGATGAACCCAGGAAAAATTCTATATTCCTATAGAGTCGTCTTCCATCGCGTTTAAATACCAGCGAGGATAATTCGTGCGGTCTCTCTCTCTCTCTTATTTCTTTCCTTCCTTTTCCATGGTACGTGCGTATTTATCGGTGCGGATAATGAGTACGTATGCTTCTTATTCGTTTCTTTTTTTTACTTTCTTTCTTTCTCTTTTTACCCCACTGCTATCGAGTTTTACTCCCACTTGGATAAATATTCCGGAGGACCAAGTTTTAGTCTTTGAGATAAACGAGACACTTCGATTGGAAAGCATACACGACGTGATTAAACAGAACTGAACTTATAGCGGAGGGGTTTTTTTTTTTTCGCCGGTTCTTTTTCGGCTCTTGAATAAGTACAAGATTTCCATAATTTTCTGGAGCTGTAGAAGAAAAATTTTCTTTACTTTGCTATGATTATTTTAGTAATATCATGGGTTGTAGAGATTATACTAATTGAACTATCATTATCAGTAATAATTTGAGTAAGTTTTGAGTTGTATAAATCTTTGTAAAATGCAAATGGTGTTTTTCCCGTTCAAACTGTAGCAATGTTGCATGAGTAAAAATCGTTCATTCCCTTAACCCATTAAGTCCCAGGATTTTTTAAATTTTTCTTGTACTTTGAGCTCTGGAATTTTGATGAAAACGATAAAAAATATTTTCAAAAAGACCATATACCACTATTTTCGGCTATTTTCTACATGATGGTGTAGTTTAAAAAAGTCAAAAATTTCATTTTCAATTGTTAATTAACAAATTAAAAAAAAAACTCAATTTTTTGCTGCATTTTTTTTTTTTTTTATGAATTTTTTCAGTTGGATTTTTTTTTTTTTTTTTTTTCAAAAATGTGATCAGAGGTGATCACGATACTTAAAATTTACGGTAGGATTTTTTTTTTTTTATAAAAATCTTTTTTAACAAAATGGTGGCCATAAAACGAAGTCGAAAATCTCGAATTTTTCGTTTTATTAACTTTTTTCATGTTTATTCCTTGAAATCGCACAAGTATTTAACGTTTACTGCTATTTTTTGTTGGAAAAGTCAAAATAATTGTACAAAGAAGCATAAAAATTGTAATACTTATAAAATATTCATTGTTAGGTTATGAGAGGTGATTTTTACACGATTTTAGTAGGGTCCGCGGTGACCCAAACAGAGTTATTCGGAAACTTCCAACTGAAAAACGAAATGTATCAAAAAAAGAACTAATGTGGATATATTCATTGTTGATTTTAATTGTTTAAATATTATTTATTTGAACAATTGAAAAAATTTTGACAATAAAAAACCATTTTTTGAATCAAGTGAATAAAACGAAAAATTCGAGATTTTCGACTTCGTTTTATGGCCGCCATTTTGTTAAAAAAGATTTTTATAAAAAAAAAATCCTACCGTTAATTTCAAGTATCGTGATCACCTCTGATCACATTTTTGAAAAAAAAAAAAAAAATCCAACTGAAAAAATTCATAAAAAAAAAATGCAGCAAAAAATTAAGTTTTTTTTTTTTAATTTGTTAATTAACAATTGAAAATGAAATTTTTGATTTTTTTAAACTACACCATCGTGTAGAGCATACCCGAAAATAGTGCTATATGGTCTTTTTGAAAATATTTTTTATCGTTTTCATAAAAATTCCAGAGCTCAAAGTACAAGAAAAATTTAAAAAATCCTGGGACTTAATGGGTTAATCATAGTCAAATTTAAAATCTTTTGTAGATGAATGTTTGAGATCTACAATTTATTTTTTGTTACAAGCATTTATTAATCTTTCCTTACATAGATCATCATGATACAGAACTGGCATTTTCAATCCATTTCAACATTGATTTTATAACATTATAGATTTTCACAGAGGGATTTTTCAATGTAGCAGTAGAAATATAAACGAGAAACATTTTTAATTTTATCAATTTATGAAAGAATTAGAGTCGCTGACGATCAAACAAAAAACATTGTCAGAGAACATGTTCAAGATCTTGACCTCCCAGTGCACACGGACGCTGTCCACAATCCTGACTCGAGCCAGTGATGCTGCTAAACTATATCATGCCCTACATATATTGACTGTGGTGACTATCTTCCTTATCAGATTTTTACCGTAAAACCATGGTTCGCGATTGTCGTCAAGATTCTTGACTCAAGAAACATATGACTCGTCAACGAACACAAATCTATGAGAAAAAAATGGGCATAGAAAAATCGAATTCTTTATCCACCGCTTCCCTGGCTAGAGCATCAGCGAGAGCATCAGTTTGTCATCCTCATTAAGACCTGAATTTTCTGAAGTCCAGTAAAAACTTAATCTATGACTGTCATTGAAATCCTGAGAAAAGAGATTAACCATTTTCTCAATTTTCAAAATATAAAGATTTGTCCTAACATCATAACTTTTGAATTTAAGCGATACTTAATGAGCCTGAGAGAATAAGTACGTTGTTCTCAGTGTTTCTGACCGCATTCTTAACGGAGTCAAATATAAGAGAGAATGCTGCTTTCAGCAGCAAAAATAGATGGGTGATTGTCTATACTATCGTCAATACAAAGTTCAGTTCTAGGGAGTCACACGCACTACCAACTGACGAAGCGAAAGATTTTCTGGTGTACCAAATACGGTCTACCTTACGGGAAAGAAATTCTAGCACCAATTCATTAGGGCCCTTGGAGGATTGTAAGTCCCCCCGTTGTTACATTATTCGTGGCAAATTTTGGGCTAAGGTTTTTCATCGGTGGGACCATCAAAATGTTAATACCTGAATAATTCAGGATGATTAAAAAAAAAAAAAAAAATTCGTTTGATTTTGATGGCCGATGAGCTAACGGAACATTTTGGAAACAATAATTCAATTTTCACTTATTTAAAATAACAGGTTTAACAATTCTGGCAGGTAGTCGTTTTCACGGATACAATAAAAATTCTTATGAAGGTTCATTTCCAGTGACCCTTTCTGAATAAATCAAAAATCTATATTTATACATTCCCCCCATACTTGCGATTAAAAAAAGCCATATTACGCATGCCTGCAAGCCCGATAAAAAATCATCGAGTCGTAATCACAACTCATTACGGCTTCGTTAATAAAGCAAACCACCCCTTGAAAAAAAAGGCTCCGTCATCTCGGACGCAAGCTCCCTGCTCATGCATCAGAGCTGCTAAGATAAAAGAAGCGAATTCCTCCGCGAAATGGCTGAAGCATGTTTCTAAGCGTCACTTATGTGACTAAAAATAAAAATAGTCTACCTGGCGCATAGAGGGGCTGGGATGTGGGCATGGTTGCCTATATAGATGAACCGTGCACGCTGCATTGGCCAGGCAAAGGCCAACCCCCCCTCTAAGGACGGACGGAGTTGTTTTATCAACCAAAGCAGCGGTCTCCGTCGACGCCTGACTTGGTATCAAACCAGGCAGACGCGCGTATTCTTACTTCCGGCGATCATTACACACACGTGGCTATTTTCCCTTTGGCGCGAAAAAAAAAACCACCACCGCAACTGAGCGAGCATTGTGCTCACACAAAGTTTTTTCAAAAAAGAAAAAAATCTAAAAATCATCGAGACCTTTTTTGCCACTTTTTTTTAGACACACACTCACATACATCCATGGAGTGGATTTTGAAAAAAAACGAAGGCTTTGTTTAGAGGTTACTATTTTTTTTTTTCTTTCTTTCTTTTTTTTATGTTTTCGAGTTGCAGGTAGTTTGCGCTTGGACGGTATGGCTCGATATTTATGGGGTGTAATTGGTTGCGCTTTACATCAATGACGGCACAGGGTTTAACGACACCGGGTTCACGGGCGCGTAACGTTATTCGATGAGCTTCGATGATGACGAAATAATACCGCAACCGTCCAGCAGCTCTTTTTTTACAACGTTTATTTGCCTTGAACTCGTGTCTGAAGTAGTCGCAAATCATTTTTCCTGATTTTCGGAAGATTGCATTTTTTTTTTACAATTCAGTACTCTTAATGATAAAAATAAAAATGAATAATTGATAATAATCAATTCGAGATTTAAAATTTCAAAAAATTTCGAATTAACATTATTTTAATAAAAAAATTTTTTGTATCATACATTTATTTACCTTTTTTTTCAGTCTTCTCATTAAAATACCATTGATTTCAGAGTCAAATAAAATTTTTATCAGTAGATAAAAGAAAAAAAAAAAAAGTTTGGCAGTGACCTTGGTGGAATCAGGGCCAAAAACCGGGGTAACTCGGAAATTGTTGCACTCATTGTTTGAATAGTTACAAGTGGTTTAGTCTTTTCCGGGGCGCCATCGCCAAGAGAGGATGGTAGTAGGGGGGGTATTAGTCCGCATTTACATATTCAAACAAAGTCGAGAGACACAAAGTGAGAGCGAAAACACTTTCGCTCGGGGCTTGTACAGGCCGTGCTAACCCCCCGTACCCTTTCTCCACCTCTTTTTAGATGCGAGGTGTCGATAAGTGTGGCACTTTTTTGAAAAGAGTTAGACACTTTGTATTATGATCAAATGAGTACAGCGACTTCGTAAATCTAAGATTGATGACATACTTTAGGTTGTCGTAAATTAAAAATACTTTATTGTTTTCCGGATAACACTTAATTTTTTAATCGTTCCTTTTTTTTTAGAGCTGACCAAAGTTAATGCTTGGGGTAAGATTCATGAAAATCTTGATCAACTGAACGTCTGACCTAAACACCTTTTACTACTTGCTTGGTTCTTTGAAAAAATATTAATCTCATTCAAACTTAATGAAGTTTTTTTGTAAGATTATAGCTTATAATGAAATCTAATTATAATTCAGTCTTTCTATGTTCCTTGCAAAATACTCTTTTTAATTTTTTTTTTCAACCTATTTGACCAGTCTTCGTAATCGCACGATGATTTTTCGCATGCAAGTTCATGAAGTAAATAAATACGTAAAATAAAAAAATGGCTTACTCATGATTATTGTTGAAACTATACAAAATATTTATATAAAATAGGTATAGAAATAAATAAGGTGCCGTTTGAGTGAATAATAAAATGTAAATAAAATATTTTTCAAAAAAGTAAGTATAATTTATATTTATTTTAATTATTAAGAAAACCTAATGATAAATTTTAATAATATGATACAACTTCGGTGCTAAGATGACTTCATTTCTTTCTGTTTATTTCACTTCTCTTCAACTTACATATTTTTCATTGTCACGCGTACTTTCAATTCGTAGTGAAATTACCCAATAATCTCAAATTGACTCGGAACAAAAATTACGTCTGAAAGCTGATGTGATCTTCAAGTTACCCCTCCTTTTTATTATAAATGAAGCACATAATCTTTGTATCTTCACCCATAACAAACTTTTATGAAATGAAAAATTCAATGATTTTTTTTCTAGCTTACGGAGCGCAAGCACCGAGTTACAGCTCTGAAAAGGGTATAAGCTCCTCCTCCTCCTCCTACTTTTTTTTTTTTTTCAATTCATCGAGCTTTTTTCAATTCACTGCGCTTTGTAGTGCAACCGGGGATAGTTGATCCTACGAGGTGGAAGGGGAGGGGGATAATATGAAGTGCGTATTTGGAAAGCGATCTGAAAAAAGGGAGATAGGAGAGGCCCCGTATTTTTCCAACGCACGGGTGCGCCCTGCTATCTTTTTTTTTTTCCCCATTTTTTTCTACGTACCGCACAGATTCGCTAGAGCTTTTAATTATATTTAACCTCATGCGGGAGGTAAAATGATTTTTATGAGGCGTGCGTGATTTTACGGATCAGGGGCGGCCGTTTGTAGGTAAGCGATTATTTGTTTGAACAAGCGCGGTAGAGAAAAAAAATTTTATGGTGTTTTTATACACGCGTAGAAGGATAATTTCAAAGAGTTCGAGCTCCCGGAAAATTTTGTCGGGTAAATAATTATTTTTATAAAAATAGTCCATTTATTCTGCTAGATTTTTTCACAGAGGTAAGTTATCTCTTACAAAAGCTAATTTTCCGATAGAGAGAAAAATTGAGATGAATAATTAAAAAAATTTCTATTTAGTTGATTAAAATAATGAGCTAAATTCAAACAATGATAGTAAACTTTGGTCGCAAAACTTATTAACTTGAAAAATTTAAAATTCCATCTCACATACTATCGAGAGAGGTATAAAAACCCAAAAAACGCTAAAAATTATTTTTAAGAATCTCCATTACAACGCGATAAAATTTTTAAACGTTCTAAAATTGCTTATAAGACAGAAGAGAAAACCACTTGAAAAGGTCGAAATAAATATTGGTGTCAAGTGAAAGTTTCGTTGAGATTATTGTTAAAAAAGAATTAAGCTTCACTTTGAGCTCGTCAATTCACTAAAAATTTTAATTCTAGGCATCAAAATATGTCTGTACTTTTTTATAATTTATTAAATGAGTAGGACAGATCTTTATTATTTTTATAATCTAGAAAAGTCTTTGATTTTCAATAAAGTAAAAATATTTGGAAAAATATTCAGATTTCTCTAATAGTTACAGTTCCGAAAAACATGCGAGTGCTTCAGTAAGTTAAAGTGTTACCTAAGCAAGTGCAAACCTTGCTGAAAGCTGCTAATCTTTCATGATAGTGTAAAAGTAAGCTAACCTAAGTTTATATCAAAGTTTTGAATTTTCGATAAATTTAAATTGAAGCTTACCAAATTTGATATAAAAAAATCCAGTTGTACTGTGTTCAAAATTGTTTTCGTTATTAATTGTATTTATTTTAATTTTCTTAATCGTTTTAGTTTTTATATATCAATTAATTCGGTTCTTTCAATAAATTAAAAAATTTATTCTCGTGAGAGTAATCAACAGCTTTGACCAGTAATATTCGATGAAGCCAATAATTGACCGATTTGGAATTTTCGCATTTCAAAAAAATTCAATCAACCATGTCTAATTTGTATTTACATTTTGAAATGAAAGAACCTTTATCAGTAACAAGAGGACTTATAAATCTCCAAAAAACCTCTCTAATTTCTTAAAAAGCCGCGCAGCAACGAAAAAAAAAAGGTAGAGGGCACGGGTGTTAAACGGGACAGGGCAGAGTCTTGGGGGTCTACGACGGCAACGACGACTACGCGAAAAGAGTGTGCGTGCCGCGGCTGGGTCAACGACCGCGCGCCCGGGGGTGGCTTCCCTCCGCCAGCCGCGACTTTTCTCTCCCGCGCGCACGGCTGCAGCACCAGCCTCAAGAGAGACGGACGACATCCTCACTGTGCCACCCCCATCCCACCGGCTTTTTTTTTTCTCCCGCGCTACGTAAGGATTTTAATTTTCATTTTTCCTAGGGTAGTTCGTTAGTTGCGAATTGGACAAGCCGAGTAGGGATCCGAGTAGATGATTTTAAACTCGAATTCTGTACAGTTTTGTGCATTTGATAGTAACTGGGTTCAATTATTTGGTTTAAAGGGTTTACTGGATAAAATACTGTATACAGCTTCAAAATAAAATTATATTTTAACTTTTTGACAAGAAATTGTATGTTTATGTGTTTTTGAGGTTCCCAAACATTGTGTATTAAATACGTTTTGCCTTTTATAGACTAAAAAATGGTAAATAGTACTTAAGATTCCCCCATCTAATTAATGAGTTCTTGCTGGTGATGGTTTTTTATAAAATATGAAGATTCTACCCAAGTAAAAAATTATCTAGCTTAGTAATTATTTAAAATTTTAAAAATTTAATAAAATTCATAAATGACAAAAAAGAAATGGACAAAATTATAGTTATAGAAAAATTTTGGACTTTACATATTCAAAATTTTTATTATTATTTCATTCCAACAATCCTTTTTTTATCAGTTCCATAAACATTACATCGAGTCAGTTATTTGAAATTTAAAGTGAATTTCAATTTAAAAAATTATCAATAACCAGAAAAATTATAAAATTAACTAATACACTGGTAGCAATGAGAGTAGGTTATGCCAGTTTCAGGCCTGTTTTTGGCTAGTTCCTAGCGTGCAAACTTCAAACTCGCCATTCATTAGCCATAACCTATTCTCATTGCTACAAGGGTGATAAAAAGCGTTAAAAAAATTTCGACATTCGTAAGTTTGATAACGCTCGTTTTTTCGCTCAATGAACCCCGTTAAACTCAATTTTTTCTTCATCCAACTCCTTGATATTTAATCCCGAAGCTCTCAATCATCCCTCATACCGTACTCGCTGATAAACTAATTTAACCAGATAAGTTGGCTTATCTGAAAGACGTCGGGACGTTGACAAACAATAAGGAATAGAAGAAGAAGAAAAAAGCCGTCAGATAAAAAACGCCACCCTCGAAACAACAAAGAATAATAATCCTGTCAAGCATATATCATCTGCCGGGGCGAGCTGAAAGCAAGGAAGATGAAAGACACGTAACGTGCAGTCGAGGATTGAAAAAAAGGGTTTGAGTACAGGATAAACACACGGTGCAGGCGTGGCTGAAGGAATTGAGTCTGCTCGCGTCCGTTAACCCCTGCGAGTCCTTTCTCATTCTGCAGGATAAGGATGATTGTTTAACTAGATCTTACTCCATGCACCCTGAGCATCTTGGAACTTCACATCCATCTGTTATTGATATTGGGTAAATTTCCCTGGGAGATTTTATCATCCCCGCGTTTTTTTCAATGATTTCACTGAAGACTATGAATAAATTATAAGTTTAGCTCGAGGGAGCTATGCACTCCAGAGTCACCAAAAAAATAGTTGAATGTAATATTAAAAATTATTCGACAACTTCAAAAGGCACTTTTTTTCAAAATCTTTTAGTGTGAGACGATTTTTTAAAGTCTATGTACCCCGTAATGTTTAAAAGAGTAAAAAAATCACTGACTTTGACTCTCTAGTGCATAGCCTTTCGGCTCAGGTATTACTAAAAAACAACAAAGCTTTGCGTCTTGGCCAAAATCTAGTTCAAGAAAATATTGAGTTTTTTATGTTATAATTTACTTATCGCAATGGATGATGTTTTACAAAAAATTTTTTCATATTTAAAATTTTTAATCGAAAAACAATCATTAAATATTTGATTTTCAGTGACTTGAAAAAGTATCTGGACATCTTTTTTCCTCTAATATCTGAATGGATGAAAACATCATCTTCAAAGTATTCAAAAAACATGTTGAAATTTGAAAACCTGCAAAAAAGCTCGTCCAGCATCTTGGGGATTACATGTTTGCCCTTTTCTGTAAAAACTTTGGAAAATTATGTTTATAAATGCAAGTCAAGAAAACGCGAGACACATCATGCAATTACTTACCATACTATTATTGGTAAATTACAGATGATTAAAAAAAAGTAAGAGTAATTATCTTATAAAGCTTCAAAACTCTTGAGTTTGAAGCTTTTTTAAATTACTTCAAACGTGGATAAAACACTACGTGGTAGATGGAACACAAGATGGAATTTGAAAATTTCCACAAAAGAACATCCTTTGATGATTTTTGTTAGAAGAGGTAGCAATCTGTTCAATAAAAAATAACAAGCAAAAAAAAAAAAGATTTCTAGAGGAAAACCAAGGTACTTTAAGCGCGGCGCAAAAAAAAAAGGAAAAAAAAGACTCCTAAATTCGCTGCACTCTCCCTTGGAGAGAATCTCGGCTGACCCGCGCCTGATTAATGCATACCCGAGTGCGGGACCCGAGCCGCGCGCGCGAGGGGGAGTTACGCACGATGACTGCTGCACCGGAGGGAAAAACGCTGCTGACTTTTTTTTTCATGCGGGGAAGGATCATTTCGGGGTTGATGACACCGCGTGCACTCTGCAAAAGTCAGTGACTTTTTTTTTTCGTTACCCCCAAAACGAACTCTGATGACGAAAAATAAATATTGAAATGTTAGAGGTGGATGATAAAAATTTTTTTGTTTCTAAGATTAAAAATATTTTGAGTTAGCGTTGAGAAAGCAAACGAGTACTTGATAATTTTTAAAGAGATTAAAAAATTAATTGATGTTTTCCTATAGAAGTCTTTGATGATTTTTATGAAGACATTGATACAAAAAATGAGCTCATTTGCAGAAACACCTGTTTTTAAATTAGAAAATTTTCGATTCTGCCCTTAAAGCTATAAATGAGAAAGATTATTTGATTTTTACAAGAGGGCCAAGGCTTTTAAATTTTGTATGATTATCATTATTTTGTGCAAAAAAATTTACATTTAAAGAATTAATTTATAGGCAGAAATTTTTATTGCAGTGGATATTAGACTAAATAATGTCCTGACAACTGTCGCACTTTCAAGTTATTTTTGGGATAGAATTGTTTTATAAAAAGTAATTTTACTCAAAGAATGTTTGAAAATTGTTTTTTGCTTGTAAAGAAAATAATTTAACTTCTTTTAACCCAAAAATAGATCTAATTATCTTTAGAAATTTCTCTCATTACGGTTCATTTTGAAAAAGAAAAAAGGACATTACAATGTATAAGTACTCATCTACAGTGAAAAGCATTGTCAGTACAAAATTTAAATATATATTTTTAAAAAACCAGAGAAATTTTTTTTTTTATAAGAAGCAAGATGTACTCTCTTATTTTTAAAATTCCCTGAAATGTGTGAATCTGAGAGGTAACAGAGTAAGAAAGAAAGGTACGATGTATATATCTCCGTGGCTGACCTAATTTGTAACCTGCACCTGATCCAAATTTAGTCTTCATGCAAGTCAAATCCTGCAGTTATTTGTTGCTTTCACAACATCACATCATAACAATCATAGTTCCATAGACCAGATAAACTCAAAAGACGTAATAAAAAAGGGATTGTAAGCATAACAAAAAAAGAGTAAATAAAGTGCAGGTGTGGGTGGAAAGAGAAAAAAAAAGGCAAGCGTGGAAGAAAGTAAAAAGAACAGAGATCGAGCAGTGAAAGCGAAATAGCAACGGAGCATCTTAGCGTTAAAATAGACAAGCGTGTGTACAGCGTCGCCGGGTCGTCTCTATATATCGGTTCTTCTCCTACTGCGTCTTCTCAGACGCAGACGCCTGTTGCTGCTCCCTCCCACCCCACCCCCCGTCTGTTTGCAGGTATCGTTTCTGCATTTTTTTTTCTTTCGATTCACAATCGATATTTTTTCGAACCAGTGTCGGAAATCTCAAAACTGGCAGGGCTGGGGGGGAATTACGTAATTCCGGTGCTGCTGCAGACCCGGCGGGGTTGTGGTGTGGTAAAATATCGGATCTCTTCGCTCGCTAATTTAGCGCGTCGCCAAGGCGACGACTGCAGCGTCAAAGGCGTCGATGATGCGCGACGATACGCTTCGATATTTCGTCGGCTCCGTTTCGTCTATCCTGCGTGTACACACCTCGCGACCGCTCTTTTTTTATCGATGATTCGTGTTTGTCTTTCGACGGCACGTAGCTTCTTTTGAGACCTGTGCAAGGTTCTGGTTGTAGTTTGAAAAAATTTTTTTTTGGGAAAATTGACGAGTGGACTATTGTTTTGATTGACTTCTCTGAAAATTACAAAAATTTTTACAAATTCACAAATGCATTACACTTTATAAAATTGTTTGACTTTTTTTCATTTCCCATGTAAAATTTGTTTTTCTAGTTTTCTTAAATAAAGCCCGGAAACCTTATAGCTGCACTTCTTACAATTGTGTAACGTTGGAATATGATATATCTTATTGTAAAAAATACATCAGGGAATTTGAAAATAATTTTATTTTAGTTAAAAAAAAAAACATAGTAAACATGAACCCACATATGTTCCTCAGAAGTTTGAAAATTTTTAAATTTAAAAATCCAAGTCTTTTGAACTTTTATGTCTAGAAATTCCGAATCTACTAAGGAAAAAATATTTCAGAAAAACCTTTTCTGCAATTTTTTTTTTCTTTCTCGACACAGGGGAAACAGCGGTACTCGAGTTTACTCGACTCATGAATTCAACGGACTCAAAAGTTCTCAACTTCGACCGATCGTGGACTTGAAGATGTAAACTTTGATTTTGACTTTGACTTTCAGACATCTGATTGGCCTAAAAAAGTAGACACTTGAACTTGTGAAAGTAGACAAGAAATAATTTTCAACTTAAAATTTTTTAGTCGAAAAATAAAAATTTTGAATTTTACGTTCTCAAGCATAATTACTCTCAGATAAACGAGTAGCCCAGCCGCGACACATATACTTTTAGGTAGCGTAATCCCAGCGGGCTTCAGAAAAAGCGCGGGTGGTGATAAACTCGGCATCATCAATCGGTCGCGAGATGAGAGGGTAACGAAGGACCCGCAGGGCGCATCGATCGGGGGGGTAGGTTACGACCTCCTCTCGCTCTTTGACCCCAAATCGAAGGAGATGCGTGCCCGAGAGGGGAAGGGAATTTTTAGGGGGCCGGCCGGCGTATCTTCTCCCCCGCAGGTGCAGCGCTACCCGGCCGAAGACAAGTCGCGGCGTGACGGCAACGCCCATTTTTTGATAAGCTAGTTACCCGCACCACCCCTTCTTTTTCCAGCGCCACCGGTTTTTCCGCCGGCGGGTGCTCCTCCTCCTACTCCTCCTCGCGACGGCGCCAGGTAGGGGGTGCGAGCGAGAGAGAGAGATCAATAACTGCATAAAAATAATGTTAGTCTCTCTCTCGTTATATCCTACTGCAGGTCCTACCCACCCCCGCGCATCGTTTTTCTTTCTCCTCCTTTGGCTCTCCTCCTCACGCGTGCGCCCACCTGCACCCACCGCGTGTATGTTTTTTTTTTCTTTTTTCGTTTTTTATGTCGGCTTTCTTTGCCCCTCCTCGTGTTTCTCCGGGACACCCCCGCCCCGTACTTAAATAACCTCTCCTACTTCTTTACGCGCAATTTTTCCTTGAGGAGGAACGATTCATCAGGGGTGGGGCCCCCTCGCACCCGGAAATCAAAGCCAGAGATCGTTTTCGCCAAAGTCGCCACTGCGAGCTGGCTTGAATTACCCCGGTTTGTTGATTTTGAATTTTACTCTGAAACTGTGGGGGAAAAAAAAAAATCAAAACTATTATCGAGCACACACACACTTTGCTCTTTTCTTCGGGAACTCGTTCTTTTTCTCCTGCTTCGACTTCAGTGTGCGCGACTCCCTTCCCTTTCTCGTTTTGTTTTCATTCTCTTCCTCCTCTTTTTTTCCAAACTCTCCCACCTCGTTTTTTTCAGTCAGGTTTCTTCTTCTTCTTCTTTTTTTAATTTTTTTTTTTTTTTTTCGCTCTTCGTCTTCGGGTCTTTTGTTCGGCCTCCGTTATTCGCTGCCGCACCTCGTCCTCTCCAATGAGATCCGGAGAGGTTATTGCCTGTATTTTCTTAAGGGATGAATTCCCTCGTGGCACACGACGCTGCTGCTGCTTTCGTCGTTGCTGCAGCGCTCTGAAGAAAAAAAAAAAAGAAGAAGAAAAAAATGAAATGGAAGGAATATTCGAAAACCGAAGGAAGAAGGAGAAATAATGTTGCACTCTCGAGCCCGGAGAAGTGCAGTATAATGACGAGTCAAAAGACGAGTTATACCGCAGGGCTCTTTTATGAAGTGAAAAAAAAACTACTGGAATCTTTAAAATTTTCACAAATAAGTTACGCTGCAGGTATGGTTCCTCCTATTTTTTAGATGTATGACTTATAGATGTAAGCGTCAGACGGTTTAATCGGCAATTTAATGAACAATTTTTATTTTACGACAATTGCAACTTCAAAAATTTATAATTAAAATAATGTAAGGTATTAAAAAAGTGCCAAGTTCAATTTGGGTTAAAAATTTATTTTTGACAAATTTAATTTTTGACTTTTATCTTGGGATATACGAAAAGTAAATATTTCGATTTCAAAATCTATACAAAAAGTGATAACGTTATTATAAAAAAGTTTACAATTGAATTCGATTTATGTACCGCAATACAATCTTCAGGATACATACAGTCATAAAATTTATTTTATTGGAAGCTGAATAATTGAGAAAAAATTTTTAAAAAACAGTAAGTAAAGCCCTCTTGATACAAAAACTTCAATTTACCTTTGGAATAAATTTAAATAAAATTTATTTCTAGAGTCACTCTCTTGAAATTATATCTGATTTCTGCAATGAAGGACTTCCCGTACATTTTCCAAAATCCGATCCTTGCAGGAATTCAAAATGCATGCCATTTGATTTTTTAGCTTGATAGACAATTTCAAAGAGTGTACAAATCAAATTTCATTTGATATTTATTTTTATAAAAAATATCTAAAAACTTTTATACACGACAAACCATTGAGAAAAGTCGATAATTACATTGGTTAAAAAATGATTCAAATTTTAGTAAAAAATTTCGAACGATAGTAGAGATTGAAGATCGGGTAATAAAAAAGTATAAAAAAAAGAATATTAGAGAGAGAGATAGCATGAGTAGTAGGATCGTGTCAAAGGAGAGGTAAAGAAGTAGACTGCAGAATTGGAAGTAGTGATGAACGTTGGTCCTAAGGGCATTTGATCCGCAGTCGCGACGAAAATTGGAAGAGGAAGTGGGAAAAGAAAGCTTCATCTTGTAGTAAATCTTGATGTGTTTTTCTCTCTTACTATTACTGCAAGTGATGATAAAGCTTTGAGAAGTAAATCCATTGGGTCTTGGGGCAGTTTGATGTTTCAAAAGATCAATAATCACACCACATTCGTAAGCTCTCTAAAGTAATTTTATCATTAATCCAGTATGTTTTAAAGTTATTTTGACCAATGAAGTTCGAAGGATCTTTGTTGACAAAAATAACTATATAATATTAAAATTTTTCAAATTTGAATTTATTGAATTCGGTGGTTGTTTGTAATTGATTACAATTTGTTGATTGACAATAAATTTGAATTCAAATTCATATATAAAATATTTTATATTTATAATAATTGGCGCATAGATCGTAAAAATGCCTAGAAAAATAGAAACAAACTTCCATGTCGATGGAAGATCGACTAAACTTTTAAAAAAAACCCGTCGAGGCAAGTTTTTTTTCTATTTTTCAAAAATTTTAACGACTAATATATTTATGTTCTTCAAGATCAATCAACAAATTAAATTGTTTGTAAAAATAATTACAGTATCAACAAACGATCGTCAAATTAACTCTTGAACGAAAGTTTTGAATTCGCTGGCTTAGTCAACAACTAGAAAACTACGGAGTCTAAACAATCATTTTTTTCCATCCACAAAAAAAAAAAAAAACTGAGCGTTTTAATGCCGCAAAAATTTTTCCACATGCGTGCATCATGCATCCCCCCGGCTGAAACTGCAGGCGTTCCACCCTCGGGGTTTTTTTTTTTTTTTTTCGAACCCGTCGAGAGTCATTGGCCGCTGGTGCACTCTCCCTTCGCAAAAGTATTTGATCTCCCTCCCCCGCCCCACCCTTTATTCCTTTTTTCACGAGAAACGACTTTCATTAAGTCCTACTCGGGGAACGAAGAGAAAGATGCGCAGCCGTTCGCTTAATACGCGCACCAGGCTAATTTTCCGAACGACCCCCCTTTTTTCCTTCTATAGTATGTAGATATTCACGAGTGGCCTTCGAGTTGTTTCGTCCAGGGGGTACGAGTAATCGAATTTTACCTCTTGATCATCGGACTTTTACGGTGGGTTAAGAGCCGCCACGTTTTCCTCCTTTCTTATGCGTATTTATTCCCTCGTTATGTGCGTACTCCAATGTACTTACCGACTAATTTTAATTTGTTAATTGGTTTTTTTGTTCGATTTCGATGAAAAAAGTCTAATAAGTACCGCGATCAGTTTTTTAGTTTGAGATATATTTAATTGATCATGTGTAATATTTATTGAACTGAATTTTTACGAGTTCTGCATGCACCGGCCTTGTGTGAGAGCTTTCGAATCATGGTTTTTTGAAAGTTACAGATACAAGCAAACATATATTGAGACAAAATTTAGTTTCAAAATCAGCTTAAGTTGACAACATTTTTTTTAATAAGTTCTTCAGAAAAAGTTTAGATCAAATGAAATTAATTACCTTAACTTAAGTATTTTTAACTTTGCAAACTCATTTCTTTTTTTAAAAAGTCATTGACAGCTTGTGACAACGAATTTTCAATGTAACAGTACCCCAAAATTCTAGATTCAATTTAAGTTGATAATAAATATTGAGAAACAGTCCACTAAATTTATTTGTTTTTCCAATTGATTTCTCTCATAATTTGCTCTTAATTCATATATTGCTTTTATTTAATTAGACGTTTTCGATTTAGGGCCAGAAAAACTTTGTAATCTTTCAACAAACAAAAATATGTTAAAAAGAAGTAAAAAATTCACATCCAAGAAAAGTTACGGTTAGGAAGTTCGTTACTTAAAAAAAAAACATGTTTTTACAAAACTCGAGCAACAGACAATTATTTTATGCATCGTTTACCCAGCGCTGCTTCGTTTTTTCGGGCGTGTAATCTGAAAATTCTTGTCGGAACGTCGGAAGAAAATTTCAAAATGACGTTTTAAAGTAAAAAAGGATTTTTCGTACACGAGTTATTATTAAAATAACCAGATGTGTTAATTAAAAGATTTAATTATAAGCTTCTTAAAATTTTGATAAAAAATTTTCTCTTACCAGACGTTTTACGTTAAATTTTAAAGAGTTAATCGTAAGCACTAAAAAAAAAAAACCCTCGTATTATTTTTATTTTTTAATTTGAACAAATTTAAATTAAAATCAAGCTCCTGATGTTAACAAGATAATTAGTAAAAAAAAAAAAAAAAAAAAATCAAATGGAAATCGTAATTAAAAAATTGACCAAGATATCGACGAATCTAACTGAGCGAAATACATCGCGTTCAAACATTATTCACGCGCAAACACCCGTTAAAAGCGTTGGCAAAAAAAGCTCCTGCCGAAAATTCAAACGTGCCGAAGCACTCGAACACACACCATTGAGCTTTCAAGCTCCAATATATGTATACACATATTCCGGTCGAGCTGAGCCGTCTCTCCGTATATATACGCTTTTTTTCGTGAATAGGATTTCGGAGCACCTGTTTGATTCCCGAGTGAGATTATTTCTTTTTTATTTATTCCGAGCTAGATGTTTTTGGCGGATTTTAAATCAATCCTCTTGAAAGCTCCGCTGGTAAGCGTATAATAGTGTTTGATCAACAGTTTTATATCACAATTTATTATTATTATTTTTTTTCAAATTGTTTCGGACAATTTATCGTCAAAATTCAGTACCTCAGTTATTGTATGCAGTGATCAATTAATGTGCCAATGCATATTTGCTTGAACACACAACTACGTTAATTATTCACACGCATAAACACTAATCACGTATGGGTATACTTGCTAGGTTTGTGGGTACCAGTCTGATTAACCAAAATGTAAGTCAATTTTTAAAAGTACAAGATGAACGATATAACTTCTGGGGACTCTTCACTTCAATTAAAAGATAAGAAACAACGATCAAAAGTAAATGAAAACAATTATTTGAGAAAAACCAAAAAGTCAATCTACGTTAAAAGTGAGTGTTTGGGGAGAGAAAAAAAAAAAAAAAAAAAGGAGTGGCAGATAAATAAAAAAAAAAGAAAAAAAAGATAGTCGTTTACCTTTCGCTCTCCGTCTATGTTCCAAGGAAACAAGCAATAGAGCTATACGAGAACAGCAGCCGAGTTAAACTCGCATGACCGAGTTATTTCTCTCAATGGGCGGAGAGAGAGAAAACTCGAGGCTCTCTCGACGAGAAGAATTTCACCAAGAGTGCAGGGACAAAAAGCTCTTTTGGCCTTTCAGCCAAGCTCGTGATCGAAGGGTTGACTGGTGAATGGACAAAAATAAAGCGACCCGCGAGCGTGCTTGTTTTTTTTTTTTTTTTTTTTTGAAATAAGAAAAACCCCGGATAGCTTCAATGAAGTTTACTCAAATTTTAGGCTAAGATGAAAAAAAATTCAACTACTTTTAAGAGTGTAATAAAAATTTTAAAATCAGGATGTGCACTCTAGATTCAAAATCAGTAATTTTTTGATTTTTTAAAGTGGTTTTCTACCAGAGCTAATCAAGTTCAAGACTAAAAAAAAATTATTTCACCAAATTAGTAAAAATTGTTTATTAAAATTTAATTTTTAACTTTTTATGGCTTCTGAAATTATTTTCTACCAAAAAAACATTGACAATCACAACAAAACATTTTTTTAAACTTTTAACCTCACCTTTGAATACCGCAGTTTAGGAGGTTATTCTCGTGAAATTCATTTTCGTAAAATTATTGTAAAATTCCTAGAAGGTCTATTTTTTGCAGTTTTAAGAAATGAATTCTTTGATATTGAAACTATATGCATGTGGTTTTTCTAAAAAATCTCTATTGTAAGAATACAAATATCAATAATTTAGTACACTTTTTCAGCGTAGCGTCCATACGCGTAGTGAAAAAAATTCAATCTTTAACTTGCTGTAACTTTTAAACTATATGGTCAATTTTGATCAGACTTCGGAAAAATGTTTATTAATATCCCACAAAAAACCTTACAAAGGTAAACAAACGTGGGGAGATTTTTTTAATGAATTGATTTAACAAAAAATAGTAATATCATTAGATAGATTTTATAAGGTAGAATTTTTGATAACATGTCATATTAATAACAGAATTTAAAAATTAATTGCTGTAACAAATTTAAGAAAAAAAAATAATTATTTCAAAAAGTAATAAAAAAATTATTTTAATGCGTTGTGTATTTAAATTTAAAAAATAAATTGAAATCAATATTCATAAAATCTGCCAACGAAGATAAAGTTAATAAATTTTCTTCTGAATATGAACTTCGTGGGCAGATTTTATGAATATTGATTTCAATTTATTTTTTAAATTTAAATACACAACGCATTAAAATAATTTTTTTATTACTTTTTGAAATAATTATTTTTTTTTCTTAAATTTGTTACAGCAATTAATTTTTAAATTCTGTTATTAATATGACATGTTATCAAAAATTCTACCTTATAAAATCTATCTAATGATATCACTATTTTTTGTTAAATCAATTCATTAAAAAAATCTCCCCATGTTTGTTTACCTTTGTAAGGTTTTTTGTGGGATATCCCTTTTTTTTGTTTGATAATTTTTTGATAATTATCTATTTGTTATTTTTCTAATTTTTTTTTTTTTTTTTTAATATAAATATATAAACACCTTTAGCATTAGTTGGCCAAGGTTTTTTTATAATATTTTCGTCGCTTACTTTTATCCAACTCTTTTTTTGTCGTAAAATGCTCACGTAGTGCCCATTATTTAAATTATTTCCTACGTGTGCTATTGAACATGTTACTTTGTAAGAATGTTTACAACTACCTCTTTTAAAATACATATTTTCTTTTGCTCTCTGATTTTACTGCGACACTGATGATTGTTCTCTAACCAAGCCAGTTACCAGTGTCTTTTATCGTTCAAAGGTTAATTCTAATTTTTATTAATTATCATTTAATTTTTTTTTTTTCATTTTTTTATTTATGAAAACAAGTTTTTATAAACGTTAATTAAGGTAAAGATGCCAATTATGATTACAAAAATCGCTACTTTTCAGCATTTTGAATTTTATTGAAAAAACAAAGTATATTAGACTAAATCTTTTTTTACATACTTAAATTTTAGGTTCTTAGGAACTTAAATAAATTTTTTTTATATGATAATTGTATTTATTTATTGAATAATTAATGTTTAAAGTCAAGACCTTTTATGCCTCCGTTTAAAGTCAAGGCCCCAGTTTATTAGACAACTTCAGCTTTGGCCCCAGTTTATGGAACACTTTTACACGTGAAATCCCGTCTGTGACTTAAGTGCCCCAGTTGATGGAACGGAATCGTCAAAATTCGAGGGTTTCATCACTCTCAAACACGAACAAATTAAAAATCTAACATGAAAATTAGATAAACCGTTCCATCAACTGGGGTATGTAAGTCACAGACGGAATTTTACGTGTAAAAGTGTTTCATAAACTGGGGCCAAAGCTGAAGTTGTCTAATAAACTGGGGTCAAAAGGTCTTGTCTTTAAACATTAATTATTCAATAAATAAATACAATTTTCATATAAAAAAAATTTATTTAAGCTCCTAAGACCCTAAAATTTAAGTATATAAAAAAATATTTACTCTAACATGCTTTGTTTTTTCAATAAAATTCAAAATGCTGAAAAGTAGCGATTTTTGTGATCATAATTGGCATCTTTACCTTAATTTTATTTTTTAAAAAAATAAAAAAAATAATGATAGCGCCATCTGTTGAAAATGTTGGGAGGTGCCGATCCCCGATCGAACGTTGAATGTTGATGGATGGAAAGTCCAAAAAAAAGGCCGATTTCAAAAACGCGAATTAAAAAATAAGAAAATTAAAAAAATATAAGCTTCGAAAACAATCCTCATCTCTTCGGTAGTGAAAAGTAGGCGTAGTCTAGAGGTTTAATGATACAGGTAACGTGTTTTAATTTTTAAATAATTGATTAATTGCGGTTAGTAGGGTTAAGGTAGCTCCAGTAGCTGTAAATAAAGCACGGCAGCCGGCTACTATTTTGGCGGGAAAAAAATCTCCCCAAGCCAGCTACCGCTGGCTTTGATCTAACACTCACAAAAATGTCGTTTAGAAACAAGAGGAAGAATCCGCTTGAGTTTTTCATCTAAATTAAAGGGGTTTTCATCTTGAATCAAGAGTAGTCTCTGTTGATTCAAGAGGACGAAATCTTGCATTAAGTATAAAGTAATCTTAATTTCAAAGGAAATCATCTAAAATCAAGAGGATGTCCTTTCCATGTATTTTTCTTTTTTATTGTTTTTTAAGATTTTATCATGAAAAATTTTTATAGTAATTTTACATAATATAGAGGGCCTGCTAAAAGCTACAAATAAAATATACGGACGATAAACAAACCCTTTCGACGATAAACAAATCCAAGGTCAACGAAAAAACTGATCAGCTATCCCCCAAGCTATAAACCCCCAAAACCCTTGCTACGGGGAGATCGGGAGCTTGAGCACAGGCTCCCGGCATTCTTTCTTTCGTCAGCTGGGCTCCGAGCCGACCGTTCAAACGGTCGGTTCGAAGCCAACCAGAGCGTGCAGCGAGACGAGGAGAGAGAAGGCCAGGAATTTGATTCCCCTCCCTTCCCCTACTCAGCTGAGTGGCGCTGGCGGCGACCGCCAGCGAGACCAGTCTTTGTTCTTCTCGCTTAGAGAATACCCGCGTAATATACCGAGTCGAGAGATCTTCACCGGCGTGTCCGGGAGTCGAGAAGCTTAATTCATCTTAGCGAGTTCTTGGAGTGCTGTCCCGGTGATCTGAGCCTACCTTCGGCAGCCACGAGTCATCGTTTTCTCCGTTGTCAGAGGATCGACCGGACGAGGACAATCGGCCTTCTGCTGTGCGACGAGCCATCCGATCGAGCCTCGCGGACGAGCCGTTGGCGATACGCTAAGGTAGTTTCTGATTAATTCCCGGTGCTCCCTCCGCGTGCGGTGTGCAAGGCCCGGATCAGCGGATCCAGCCGGTGTGTGGCCTACGGGCCTGCGTTTTTGGGCCTCGCGTCGGCATTTGTCGACCCGCCCGTGTAGGCGTTTGAAATAAATTAGCTTAACTTAACGCATTCTTTCTTTCATTCAAATTGTATAGTATTTACCCTTCTATCCTTAAATTTTTCTCTTTTTTCTGTGTTTTTTCTCTCTCTTTTCCTTCGGGCGTGGCCTAGCAGGGCTGATTTCCCGCGACGAGTCGAGGTCGAGGACGGCGAGACAGCAGCCAGCGGTGGAGCAGTGACGCAGGCCCTTCGTGGGTAGTTTTCCGGCCCCACCTATTCTATTTTCTTTCTTTGTGTTCGAGCTAGCCGGGACGGGAATCAGGGCGCGTCGAAGTACTGGCCCGTCCCGAGTGTAGATTTTTCTTTTTATTTTTAGGTTCTTGGGCGTTGGCCGACGGGACCTCGGGGCTGGCTTTGCGTGGCCTTGTCCCCTGGGTGTACCGTTGCACCCTGGGTGCCCGAGTTCAACAAAAAAACTTATCAGCTATCCTCCAAGCTCTAAACCCCCAAGACCCTGGGCGCCCGAGTTCAACAAAAAAACTTATCAGCTATCCCCCAAGCCCCTAAAAACCTTGGGAACCCGAGTTAAATTATTCGAAAAATATGAGTGCATTTTAGTTAACGAAATAAATAATTTCGTAACGATACCTAATTAAGCTGCACTGGTGCAATTATATCATAAAGTTGTAAATCTGAAATTTTTAACTCCAAAATGGCGTGGTTGATTAGGAAAACGATATAAGTTTTCACTTATTGTTTAACTCTTTGTTTGCAATATTATCAACAAATTTTTTTTTTTAACTATAAATTAAATACTTCTAAGAATCAGACACACTTCGAGAAAAGTGTAAAAATTTTCGTTTGTTTATTGGTTATTTATTTATTTTTTATTTTATATATATTTTTTTATTATTTTGTAATATTTTCAAGTGATGTAAATAAAAGTGAAGTACAACCTTTTTGGGGAACAAAAAAAAAAATCTTTTTTATGGATTTGATATTCAAATATAAAGTACGCTTTACTTCTAAAATTATTCCACTCGGTAACCAGAGTTTTGGGGGCTTAGAGCTTGGGGGAGAGCTGATCAGTTTTTTCGTTGACCTTGGGCACCCAGGGTCTTGGGGGTTTGAGGCTTGGGGATAATTAGTCACTTATTTTTTGTGCTTGGCACCCAGGTCTAGAGAGGTTTAAAACTTGGGGGAAAATTAGCCACTCATTAATTTTTGTGCTACGCACCCAGGTCTATGGAGGTTTAAAACTTGCGGGATACTTAGCCACAGAGTAACTATATATATAAATAATGGTTGGAATATTATTATTTTGGTAGTAACTATACTGGTTAGTGTAAACAATGTCCGATTCTCCCGGTATCCCCCGTAATCCCTTCCGATTCGGAATTCACTTCAGCGCCTCGATCTAGCATTCTTACACTGAGAAATTCTTGTGTCGGTCACAGGTACCTTAAAAGAATTATTAAATTTTAAATCTAATAAATCATCGCGGTAAATTACACGACCAGTAAAATTAAATTAGAAAAATATAAAAGGAGTAATTTTTAACTTAATGAACACTGCTTTTATAGAATTTCCTTTATCGTAGACCAATTCAAGTTTTCTAGGTAATTTTAAATATACTATAAATATGTATGTTTATTTTAACTTGCATTTAAATTAAATTATAGTTGTAAACTGAAAAAAAATCGTCTTACAACACTCAAAATCTATTATTTTCAGGAGTATGATTTTCTTATATTCATACATTCTTGTGTAAATCCAGTAATATATTTGTATGTGACCAACATTATCCGCATTGAACATATTCATATAAAAATATTCATACATGTCATGGCAATTTAGCCAAGTTTACCTTTACTAGTCAATCCGAAATAAATTTTATCGATAGAATTTTCATAATTTCATGTTTTTTCTCTAAATTATCTCATTTGTTAAGGGAAACACCTTATCTAATATACAATTAAAACTACATAATTAAAAAATAAATAAATAAATAAAATAAGTTTTTTCTATCAAATAGCTCACCTCTACTAATAATATTTTTTACATCATTTTATTACACATTTCCATACTTTTTACAACTCAAGTGTTTACTATATTATAAATGTCAAAATTATTGTAACCCCCAAAGAATTATTAATTACTTTGTCATAAGTACATAATGATTAAATACTTTGTCATAAGTACATAATTTTGATTAACTTTTGACATTTTTAATTCTTTAGTGGAATATCATGTGCCATTACAAATTTCTGGTTAATATTTAATTTAATTTTAACTCTTACTAAAATACAGAAAATTTTGTTGTTAAACTTTATTTTATTCAAATATACGGACTGAAGAAATCCTATTAGATTTATTACATTGAAACTTTCGTAATTACTTGCTTTTATTTTTGTGGTTCAGGTACACAACTGTACACTATGACTAAAGACATCTAATATTCAACAAAAGTGTATGATACAAAATTTTTTTACTGCAGAAGAAAATTGATCAGAGTACCCAACCAACTGATTTCAATTGACACTTAAATAAAATAATTCTTTAATTATAAGTTTTAATCCAATGTTAACCTCAATTATTATTAGCTCAAATTTTTAATTTTAAAAAATTGCATCTACTACACGGAGAGAAAAAATACAGAAATTTACTGTGTTAAGCTAACACGTAAATTTTCTGCGAGCGCCACACATAAAAATCGTGTGTTAGCTTTACGCAGAAAAAATCTTAAGCGGCACTGTAGCGGAACCAATCAGGTGCGACCGGAGTGATTTTGATTGGCTCCAATACAGTGCTCTTAAGATTTTTTCTGCGTAAAGCTAACACACGATTTTTATGTGTGGCGCTTGCAGAAAATTTACGTGCTTTAGCAGCACACAAGTTTCTCGTGTCCTCCACAGTAAATTTCTGTATTTTTTCTCTCCGTGTAATATTACAAAAATTCAAATTATTTTAAGTAAGTTTCATTACTAGACATTACATAAAAAACTGAAAGTGTGAAAAGTGCTAAAGAAAAAAAAATTTTTTTTATACAAAAATTAACAAATTTTAACATCTATAAAAAAAAAATTCAAATAAAAAAAAAAAAATTTCTAGAGTATTTCTTGTTGGATTGAGAGGAATCTGCTTGATTTAAGATGATTTCAGCTTAATATAGCGTCAATCGGATATCCGTTTCATTCTAAAAGAAAATCCTTTTAAAAAAATAATCTCAAATGAAGAGGAGTACTGTTTATTTTAAAGGAATTCCTTTTGAAATATTCTTTTTTTAATCAAAATTATTTATATGTCAATCAAGGGGATTCCTCTTCAACCGAAATGATAATCCATTAATTTTTTATCTGCTTTTAAATTATTCATTTTTGAGAAACAACGATTTTTAGTTAGTTTAAAAATATTATTCTATATGAATGTATACTTTTGCAAAATAATATTTATTTTAAAAATAAAGTCTGTTGGGTGTCTTATAATATAATAAGTTTAATCGAAGTTTTCCTCCACTCAGGGGCGTTATTACAGTTTGGGCACGGGTCTGGATAAAGTTCAACCCCCCCCCCCCCCAAATTATCTTAATATTTTTTAACTCTGAACAGTTCAGTATCTAATTAAAAAAAAAAAAAAAAAAAAAAAATCAAATCTTGAAGCCCCCACAACCCTGGGCACCCGAGTTTAATAAATAACTGATCAACTATCCCCCAAGCTGTAAACCCCCAAATACCCTGGGTGCCATAGTTCAACAAAAAAAAACTCATCAGCTGTCCCCCAAGCTCTAAGCCCCCAAGACCCTGGGCGTCGAGTTCAATAAATAATCGGTCAGTTATCCCTCAAGCCTGAAACCCCCCAAACTCGGGGTGCCGAGTTCGATGAATGATCGATCGGTCATTCCCCAAGTCTTAAATCCCCTTAACCCTGGGCGTAGAGTTCAATGAATAAACTGACCAGTTATCTCTTAAGCTCTGAATCCTCTAAAACCCTGGAAGCCCAAGTTCAATAAAAGAACTAATCAGCTATCTTCGAAGCTCTAGACCTCCCAAAACTGTGGTTACCAAGTAAAATAATTTTACAAGTTAAGCGTACTTTATATTTAAATATCAAGTCCATAAGAAAGTGTTTTTTTTTTTTTTTTTTTTATTCCACAAAAAGGTTATGGTGTACTTTAATTTACATCACTTAAAAATATTACAAAATAGTAAAAAAATACTATAAAATAAAAAAAATAAATAACCAATAAACGAACGAAAATTTTAACGCTTTTCTCGAAATGTCTCATTGCATGTTGCAAACAAAGAGTTAAACAATAAGTAAAAACTTATAGCGTTTTCCTAGTCAACCAAGCCATTTTGGAGTTAACAATTTCAGATTTACAACTTTATGATATCATGATTTATAATTTTATGATAATTGCACCAGTGAAGCGTAATTAAGTATTGTTACAAAATTATTTATTTCATGCTTAAGTTAACTAAAATGCACTCATATTTTTGGAATAATTCAACTCGTGCTACCAAGGGTTTTGGAGGTTTAGAGCTTGGGGGATAACTGATCAGTTTTTTTGTTGAACTCGACGTCCAGGGTTTCGGGGGTTTAGAGCTTGGGGGATAGCTGATTAGTTTATTTATTGAACTCGACGCCCAGGGTTTTGTGGGTTTAGAGCTTGGTGGATAGCTGATCAGTTTTTTTTGTTGAACTCGGGCGCCCAGGATATTTGAGGGCTTACAGCTTGGGGGATAGCTGATAAGTTTTTTTGTTGAACTCGGGCGCCCAGGGTATTTGGAGGCTTAAGGCCATCACAGGAACTCGCGCGATGCGAGAATTCGCGCATCTCGCATCGCGCATCGCGCAGTTTGGCTGTAAAGTTAGGTTAGGACAAGTGCGCGACGCGCGATGCGAGATGCGCGAGTTCCTGTGATGGCCTTAACCTAACTTTACATCTGAACTGCGCGATGCGCGATGCGAGATGCGCGAATTCTCGCATCGCGCGAGTTCCTGTGATGGCCTTTAAGGCTTGGGGAATGACCGATCGATCATTTATAGATCTTGGAGCCCAGGGTTTGGGGGGTTTCAGGCTTGAGGGATAACTGATCAATGGTAGGTTTAACGCGCCCGGGTCTGGATGCATCCAGATAAATTATGGTTTTATTTTTTTCAATAAAATATCTAGAATTAATTATGAAAATTGTTTAAAACAGTTGTGAGATCAGTCATGATAAACCGAGCTTTCTTGGGTCGAAAATCTGGGCTATGACTTTGATTCTGATAGAAAATACTGAATTTATTGAAACTTTATTCAAGATAAATTAATAAATTTTTCCCGCAATAAAAAAGTAGGTAAGGTATGGGGATTCTTGAGATAAAAAGATGAGTTAGAATCCTCACAGCTTATCTACTTAAAAAAATGAAAAATAAATTAAGAATGATAAAAAAAAAATATGATTGATATTAACATTACTTGTGAAAGTAACTATTGAAGTAAATTAAATATTCTTTTTAAGTTGACTTTAATTAATTATTATGAAGAAAAAAAAAAAAAAAAAAAAAACATATTGAACTTAACTTGTACTGTACATTTTAATTTTTTTATGAATGAAATTTTTTAATAATCAAATTCTAAATTAATTATATGTTATGTGTACATGTACACTTTATTTTATTGCATAAATAAAAAATATTTAAAAAAAATTTTATTCACAATTATATCAGTTTTTTTTTACTCTTTAATCCTCATTTTACATCTTTTTTTGAATCTAAAAATACGATTCGAATTTTGATGTATTGATATGTGCACTCATACACGCATAATATTTTCATAATTTTTACATTATTATGTTATATAAATACATAAAACTAATTTTATGCCTAAAAAAAATCAATTATAATCTTTTTTTCAAGCTTGTTAAGCATTTTGTGTGTAAAATTCATCTTGGTACTGTCGATTAGTCATTTTCGTTCACTGAAAATTTTTTTAATAATGAAAAACAAAATTTTTTTTTTTTAAATGCATCAATTATTCTTATTTTTATCAATTTTACTAAAGAGGATTTCCATTTGAATTTATAAGATTTCCTAGAAAATCTAGCGGATTTTCCTCCTGATTCAAGAATATTTTTTTCTTAGTTTTAAAACCCAATCCGATTGACGCTATATTAAACTGAAAATCCTCTTGAATCAAGAGGAATCCTCTTAAATCTAGAAGAAATTTTTGTGAGTGAATAATCCAGAAAATTTGAGCTGATTCTCTATTGTCATGCATTTGGTATAAAACCATGGTTTAAGGTGCACCTTAAAATTCTTTTATACATTAAAAGGGACATAGATCTAGAAAATTATTTTAGACTAATAGATTTTTTTTAAAAGTGCTTTTTGAAGTTTTTAAACGATTATAAGTATTTCATAATATTACTAATTTTTTGGTGACTCTGAAGTGCATACCCCTTAGTAGAATATTCCAAGTCGCTCGGTACTTGTGATCAAATTTAAAAAATCAAAGAATTATAAATAAAAACAGTTCTTGATTGAGGAAATTGAGGCTTAATATGTAACCAAGTTTATTAGAAAATGTATTATTTGAAAAAAAATTTAATAGGGTATTACCTCGGGTATTACTTTACGAAAGTCAAATTTAAATTCTTTATTATAAATTTAGCATTATGTTACTAGACTTTTTACGATGATTTTTTTTGTTACCTTTTTACTCTGTCCTTCTGAGATGGTTTTCATTCTGAAGAGATTATTTTACACAGTTTTGGAAATTGATCAAGTTCATAAATCAATCAATTATCATCACTAATATTTATTCCATCTGGCTCGTAGTTGCCCATCAAGAATGAAGTGACGTCTAAGGGTTTAGGTTCATTTTTCAAATGTAATAGTCATGGTTCATGTACATTTGAGCTCGCATTTGAGTACAAAAAGAACTTCATTACGCTAATGCAATAATTTGATAGAGGACAGTTTATATCTTTCTTACAGTACAAAGTAATCATCAGATCAAGGACTTTCAAGAGTTAGAGGATAAGTGCCTGAAAAATAAGGTAACTGTACCTAATGTTCCTAGGGTACCTAAAGTGCCCCCCTCTCCGCCCTTGGTATCTTGAATGTTTAATTAGACTCTGTAATCAGAAAGGGTAAAGGGCTTCAAATTATGAAGCCAGAACTTTATTGGTTTTTTCAAAAATACTTTTTTTTTTTTAATTTTTTCGACTAAAATAGGTTAGTTAAGTGCTTTGGTAATCAAGTTTAGCGGGGGCACTTTAGGTACAGTTACCCTAATTCTTGTTTTAAAAAAACAAATCTGATAAATAACTGACTTTTCAATGTCACAGTATTTTGACGATTTTGGTCTATTGAAAAAAACACAAAACCAAAAAAAAATTAAAATTTGCTGCTTCAATCCAATTCTTTTCTCAAAATCAACATTTTTGTTCCATTGGTAAATATTTTTCTCTTTGTACTTACCTTGAAGAGTGTTAGCCTTTTTTCTGTAATAATGAATTAAACACTCGACTCTTACAACTTATCCAGAGAAAATTACTCAAGTAGTAATGGAAAGAGATAATTTTATGTACTTAATTTTAAGTGTGACATTTTATGTTAAAAAAATAGATATTTTTATATTATGTTTAAAAAGCGAATAATTCTACATAAAGTTGTCTCTTTATCTAGGTGAGCTCTGTTGAAAAAAAAAATTTTTTTCGCTCCTTTGAACTTAATATTTTTCATTACTTAATGACAGAATAAAAAACATTTGAAAAAAATATAGCTAATTATATAATTATAGAAAATTTTCAAAATCTTTATTTATATCAAACAAGTTTTATGTTTTAAGGGGTAAGCCGGACTTGCAGATAATGCAAACAGCCGAGAACAAAGACAAAGAGAAGTAAAACGTTAGTATGAAACGACGAAGCGATAAATGCCTAACCCATGTCATATAGATGGACATTATCATAACCCAGTGATGCCGAATATTGATTTTGACACGTGAACGTGACAAGGAACTGTAGCGATGTGTCGTGACGTGCTTGACGGCTGCTAATTCAATGACAAAAAGACGTGAAATGATATACATTCGTCTCAGACTAACTCGAGCTTTGTTTTTCAATGCACAAAGCAGCTTCCCTATTGTACAAGTCTTCTTGATTTTCAAATTGTCCCTTATTTCAACGAAATTAGTTTGAGTTTTATTAATTAATTAATTTTCCACCAATAATTTTTTTCATATAAACATGAAAAAGATCTCTTTAAAAAAATAAGAGTAATTCAGTTGAATTACATTGCGTTTACATAAAGTGGAGATTTTATTAAAATAAATATTCTACATAATTAAAAAATGATCTTCAAATGAGCTAAAAAATGTTCTACTATTATATAGACTTGAATAAATTTTGACATGAGTAGTTACAGAAATAAATTCTTTAATAGTATATTATGCAACGGGTTGCAGTATCGTCGCCAGGGCGGTTTTAAAGGTACCGAGTGCAAAGCGAAGCGTAGCACTAGTAACTTTAAGAAGCCCTGGGCCTGGTGACGTGCTGCACCCGTTGCATATACTATTTTATACCACTGGTGCGTAGGGCGAGTTTTTAAATTTCGAAGCGTGCGTAAAATCGAGAACCTACGCACTAGTGGTATGAATTAAAATATGTGCCTACAATTAAATAGTATAAAAATAAATCTTTGATTTTGTGCTGTAATCTGTATACAAATATAATATAATGTTAAGAGGTGTAAAAATTGAAATCCCCGCGAAGGAACTGGTAGTGCCATCTACAAGACAATCTTTTAACTTAGATATAAAGATTCCGCCATGTGATAAAGTAGATTTCTACTCGACCGTTGGCAAAAGCCGGCCGGCCGGCATCCTCACTCCTCATTCCAGCAAGTGGCGCCTACACATGATATACGAATTATTATCATTTTTACCAAAATTATTACTTTTATTTAATTATTTTCATTATTAATCCGAAAATTGTTATTGATTTAATTACTTGAAAGTGTTTTATGAATGGTTTAAAATTTTAGGAAACTTTTTCAGTTTTTAAATAATGCAATTTCTGATCATATAGAATGTTGACGCATATGAACTTGTGTTGTGGTTAAAAAAAACTTCTGCAATAATCATAGATTTTCAAAATTTTATCAATTATTTAAAAAATAGTAATATGATTGAATAACTTTAAAAATTTTCAAACACTTTTTAGTTGAAATTTTGTACAACTAATTTTAACTCTATTTATAATGAATAATTGAAATAAAATTTTTAAATGCCAATCTTAATTAAATATTTTCTATTTTTCTATGTATTCGTATTTTTTTATAAAAAAAATTTATTATTTAAAGTTCTGAAATATCTTGTTCCACCAAAAAAAAAACATTATTCCAACAAAAAAAGCTTTCACCTAGTGGACTTGAGATTCGAACACAGATGTCTCCCCGGTTACGAATCCGGAATTCGAAAGCATATCAATACATCTTCATGCAAGGGAGAGTCAAGCGAGTGACCAAAATCGCAGCTCGCTCTTAACAAAGGCACTCTAAGGTTGCCAATGATCACGTACAGAATTTTGCATAAAAAATCGTATTTTCGTTTTAAAACTTCGACATGAATGGTCAAACAATTTTCCATAAAACAAAATCAACTTGCGCAGTAGGAAACGCGTAGCTCGCTTGACGTAGGGAGGGAACCCCATAAATTTATGATTTACGCGTTATTGAATAACAACCATCTATCATCTACACACATGCCACGTCAATAATTTTTCAGAAAAATTCAAAAAACTCATGATCCCTCATCAAATCAACCCGATTCCTTCGAAAAAATCTGCGTCTTGTGTTATTCGTACACACAGCATAACTCGACATTCAAACCTGCGCGGCTGACGGCGCCACATTGACCACCTCCACTTATTATAACCCGAAAAACTCCTAAACCAGGCCGAATCTAAAAAAACCAAAACCGTCAAAAATTTTAAAATATTTTTAAATAACCACCAGCCCCAACACCCAGGTGAACTCACATGAGACTTTATCGAGGAATTAACCCTCGATGAACATCAGCACGCGCTCGGGGGTACACTCTCGTCGAAAATTTTTTTCGCTGAAAACTTGCGACGTTCGTTGTTGAGCTTAAGGGGGTCTGTAACGTGCCCGGGGCGTCCTTTGAAAAGTGCGGACCGTTAAAAATTGTCACGACTTTGTGCAGTCAGTTTGTCGATTGGTCTCCCAATTCGCGAGATATTTCGATTTAAAGTTGCTCTCGGGCCGGACGGTCGCGGCATTATTTTTGCCAATGAGTGTACGCTCACGCGCCGCGTCTCGAGAGCTGCGAGCCTAGCACATAAATGTTTGCACTGGGTGCTACACTGTTGGCAATGAAAATAATGAAAATCGATTGCTAACGAGCTATTTTTTTTTTTCTTAATCAAAGGGCTTAAAAATTATTTTTTTGTTTTTATTTTATTTTTTATTTTTTATAGATTTTTTAAGTAAAGCCCGAAAATTTTATGTTTTATAATTCGTACCTGGGAGTTTCTTTATTATTTTATCTAGATTTATTATTTTTTTAAAAGAGTACGAATAACATTAGCATGTGACTGAGTATTATTTTGGTAAATGAAAAATAAAGTTTATCGTCACGCGCAATAAGTAGATTAAAATTCATTGCTATATCAGAGGAAGAGGCATTTAAAGCTAGTAATTTTAGCAGAAATCAATCGGACAATTGTAGAAAATAATCATCGCTTCGAGAAGATGTCTGCACGGTTTAAAAAAAAAAAAAAAAAAATCCGGACTGTTTTTCTCGCAATAAACCGTGGCAGAGAAAAAAATACAATCGCACAAGAGTGTACTGGCCTACTGTGTGAATACACACAGGAGAAAAAGAGAAGGAGGACAAGTACGAGAGCACAAGATAAAGAGAGACGAGAACAGAGCCTTTTCAATTTATTCTTCGCAAAGGTGTTTAAACACAAAATTACGTCAGGGGCTTCATGAGAAAATTGTAGATAAAAAAAAGTTGGACGGACTTTGTGGGCTCAGATTTTGAAAAAAAAGCCTCGCAGGGGAATTATCCGAGGGCAAAGACAACGCCGGTCGTGTATCTATTAGTACAGTCTGGATGAAAAGTTTTCAAACGACTAGTCGGCTGGGTGTCGGTTGCGAGGTCCAGGAGTTCGTTTTCGGGCCCGGGGGGTCATGAGAAACTTGTAGATCTCGAAATTGTGGGAGGACTTTTCGCGGTCAGTTTTTTGATTGGAGGTCCGAGAGGGGAGTTATGATTTTTCAAAGTTGGAGGCTCGACCGAGATCGTGGGATAGTTTTGGGGCGCAGTGTACGCTACAACGAACGCGAGCTGCGAGAGCCGCGTATCAAGCCTGCGTTCACAACCGGTGCAGCGAAGAGTGCGGCCCTTACAGAGCGTAGTTTTTTCTGTGAGCGCGAAAAATAATTTTTTTTTTTTTTTTGCTACTGTTTTGTTGTAGTAAAATGATTTTTAATTTTTTTTTTAGGTGCTTTTATTATGTAAAAATTTATTCGAGTGATTCCAAGGTTAATACAATTTTTTAATAATTTTACGGTTCTTTCTATAATTGATAATTTCGGCTAGCTAAGAAATTTAAAAACTACCCTGGGCTGTTTATAAATTTGTTTTCTTTGAAAATTTTCGTATTTTTACTTGTGAACTTGAATTTTTGATTGATTTTTTAATAGGTTTATACAAATTTCAAGATAATTATTGTTTGATTAGTAGTTTTTCAATTTAAAAATCAACTAAAATTTTTTTTTTAATCACGCTTTTACCTGTGTATTCAATTTTTCGAGCAGTTATAACTTGGTAACAATATAACGCTTCAAAATCGTTGAAAGTATGTTTACTTGTTTAAAATTTAAAATTTATTGTTTTATTAAAGATTTTGAAAATTTATTTTTAAATTGTATGATTTTTAAAAAGAGAAAATAGTTTTTTTTAAATAAGTTGTCATTTCTTAAAGCGTCAATGAAAATGATAATGTGAATGGTACCTTTATGTATACATGTATATATATATTTATAATATAATTAAATCTATACTGAAATTTGCAATTATTATTAATAATAGTTAAGTATTTATTATTTGCAACATAATTCAGTTTAAAAAAAATTGTTTTTTCAATTTTACCGTTTTGTAGTTGCATTTGCAACACTCAGAAGCATCAACTCGGTTTTTCAAGACAGCAAGAGCTGTAAATTTTGAAAATATTGCACAAAATTCTATTTACAACTTTTCAATAGTTTTTCAAATCAAAGTTAATTAAAAAATGTAAAAATTATTAACGTCAAGATTATGTATGAACTACGAACCTGGTTGTCATTAATAATATCAAAATCTTTTAAATACATGTTGATGTTAAATTTTAATGCAATTTTAATTTATTTCATAAGGGTTTCGACAATCAACTAATTACTTTGAATAATTAAATTAATTTTCAATTAGAAAAATATAAATATGCTTATATTTGTAACATGTTTCTTTTTATTAAACTCGTAACAGGAAAAAAAGTTTTTATTTCTGAGTAAACCATCAGATTATTATATTAGAGCCGATCAAACAAGACCATGAATGCAATCTTTAACTTTTTATAAACTTTTTTATACTACATTTTAGATTTTCTCGGTCCATATATCTTGGCTTATGTCTTCAAATTTACTATTGCAAATAATAGCAATTTTTTTATACAGTGGATACTTGATTAAATGTACTTATTGTTAATGTTTAAAAACTTTTTTTTTACAGCAATCTGGAAATTCAAGACTTTTTTTTAATCAGTGTTTGAAAACATCTTCGACAGCCCTAATGAATCTAAATGAATTTCTCATCTCCAGCGGTCATCAACAAGTAATGAGTCGTATGAAATTCTGAACACATAAAAACTTATACTTGTTTTTAGTGACGATAGGAAAAAAAATTTTTTGAGCAAATGATACAACATACTGAAGGTGATTATCGAAATTAAATCCATTATTGTTAATAATACCATGATCTCTAGTTTTTAAAAGTTTAATCTGGCAAGATTGCCAAAATTATGAAAGTTCTACTTGTAAAAGAGCGAAACTTAGTAGGATTAAGTTATTGGAGTGATAACTTAAAAGTTTTTTCATACTTTAAAGTGTGAAAAAATTACTCAATATTTAATATGAAACCATAAGTATTAAAAATCATGTTTCAAAAAAATGAGAATTAAAGTAAATTTAAAGTCAGTAAAATCTTTACAGGTGACAGTTTAATTTTGTATCCCAATGCACAAATTTTGCCTGGAGAATTATATCCATGCCTAAGCGCTATATGACCTAAAAGGACTCAGAGCTTAGATGCGGTATAAAGCGCTGTTGAAGCGCATCATGCGTGGGAATAATATTTTTCTTCTGACTCACCCAAAATAAAGAAAATTAAACTATTTGAAAGATAGGATTTGAGAATTCACCAAATTAAGCATTAAATATAAAAAAGTGCAAAAATTTAAAATTCTATAGAGCTTACATTGAGACTCCAAAGAATCTGTATTTGAAAACTTTGTAAAACAAACCAACTTTTAAATTATAAAGATATGAATTTATTTATAAATAGTTCAAAAAAGATTGATGTTTTTGTACTTGTAACTTTAGAGTTCTAATTAAATTTTTTTATCTTTTATTTTTTTATTTTTTTCAATTAAATGTTTTTGAATGAAATTTTGGATAAAAAATCTTTGCTTGATTATTATATTAGCTAAAGTCTAAAATCACGTTGCTTATTATAAAACAGATGTTTTTTATTTTTTTAACTAATCTTACTCAGAATTATATACAGACATTAAAATTAACAGTTTTTAATATTAATCATTGGATCATTTAAGCGAGCCAATTTTAGATTTTTGTAAAAGTTTTTTAACACATCCAATAAAAGAGATTCCACTCTAATACCGCTCAATTTTCATAAAAGCTGGTAATAAAAAACTCTAAATTTGATTGTTTACTTCTACTAATAATTAATACAAAATAGGACCTCTTGTAAAATTGACCAATAGGCTCTCCATAATGCAAGAAATTTGAAAGTTTTTTGGACACTCAAAAAACGATAATTCAACCTATTCTAATAATTTGCCGGTCTGAGAAATACAGAAAAAATGCGTAAAAAAGCGGTTTTTTTGGGTGATATATAGTTGCTGAGACCAGACCATATTCAAAACGGGTTGAAATAATATTTTATGTTTTCAAAAAACATATCAACATATTAGCAAAAACGAAGGATACGTATTCTTGGTTCCGAAATGAAAAGAAGATTTATCTGAGATTTCACAAAAGTTCCTTTTAAAAAAAATTTGTGCTAATTGAAAATTTTTAGGGATTTCATTTAGTTCAGCATTAAAATTTTTTGAAATTTCAATATATTTTTTTGACAGTTACACAAAAAAACGACTTTTTTTATGCACTTTGTTCGACCTTTTTTTCTTCAAAATTGCTAAATTTTTAATATATAAAGAGACCCTAAAGTGAATTTTTAGCCTAAGGACAGAATAATCATAAAGTTATAAATATTTAGGGATTAACTTCCAAAATTGAAGCATTTTACATGGGGTATGATAAAAAAATAAATAATCATTTTTACAGCTTTTAGAATTTTTATTTTTGGCTGTAATTAAAATTTTTTCAAATCACTACGTAAAGTTATTTGATATGACATCAAAATCTTCTAAAAAATATCAACAATTCTGGAATGAAAAGCATTTTAAAGCCATAAAATTTTCGGAAATTTTAAGATATAGAATTTTTATTTATGGTTCTAATCAAAATTTGTCGAAATCTATACTCAAAGTTGTTTAAAATAATGGTAAAATGGTGTTAACAAATTTTGAAAGTTGTGGCACAAGTAAGATTTTAAAAATTTTGAAAGCACAAAATTTTTTTTTTTTATTAGAAGTATCAGTAAGAACTTTTTATTCAAGTATTCCAGTAAGTTTATTTTATTCCTAAGTTGAAATTGTATTTATTGGACTGAAAAAAGTTACTGCAGAGACCGGCTCACTGTCGAAATGGGTTTAATCATATTAAAATTTCATTAATCTCTAAGGATGCGTTTGGATCACGAGGATCAAATTTTCGCAAATATAAGAAAAAGGTCCTTAGACTCGCAGAAATTGAAGTTTATTATAAGGGGTACCCGTCAAGACGCAGATAGTACGTATTTACAGTTTGGTAAAATTCTTAATTTTTTATGATTTATACTTACTTTTATTTCCATAAAAAAAGTATATTACATTTTAATGCTTGTTTTATTTATGGTTTTTTACCCCTATAATAAACAATCATTACTAGTGAGAAAGTTTGAGATGTAGTCATTTTTTTCACAATAGAAAAAGGTTAGTTGGACCTAAAAGTCGCTGAAATTTTGATTATTTTATAATCATACATTATTAGAATTATAATGATTATCCTATTTGTAGTCTATGAATGGTAAAAATGATTATTTAAAATGTTCATGAAAATTGAAATTAAAATTATCTATCATTACCATAAAAAATTACTCGCGATTAACTTTCCTTAATTAACTAGATTTGAATAATTAAACCTTTTCATAAAAAAATTAGTAGGGAAATTTCATGATAATTCTGATATTCCAGGAAAATTTGAGTACATACTAATTGTTATACGTTTAGACTAGAAGACACAACTTAAAATAATAATAAAAAAAAAAATAAAAAAAAAAGACAACTATTTATTTTCAAAATTCGATTTTACAGAAAAATCAAATTTGCCATTCCAGAAAAAAGAGCGATTACGTAGCTTTTCCCCGAAGCTTTCGACTCCCAATTCCCAAATCCCTTACCGATCCCGCAGTGTATTTACGCTCCACGAAAAAATGTTATTTAAAATTAAAATTCTGCATAAAAGTTTAAAAGCCTCGAAGGTCCTGCGATTGCTGCAGGGTGTAGATTGCAGGGGTTCCGATAAATGCAAAGCAAAATCCCTGCGTGCATCTGTGCAGCTGCGGATCAGGATATTCAAGTCCAATTGTGTGAGCCGAGCCTAAGACAGAGAGCCAGGCCGGCCGGGCCGTGGTACAAGAGCGAGCGAAGTAGACGGCAAACGCGCACTCGTCAGTTCGACTTGGCAGCCAGAAGACCTACCTAACCTCCAACGGCCGACCAGCAGCCCCACTAACCAACTACCACAGTACTGCACAACACTCTCTAAACACACGCCGCAGACATGGCCGATCTCAGCAAAGAAGAGCTCAGCAAGGAAATTGCCGGTAAGCGAGATTTTTTTTGTCATTTACTATAATTACCCGGACCAAAACTACAAATCTAGTCTTCTATTTTTTCGAACTCCCTGTTTTCATCCTTTTTTTCCGGGCTTCGTCGGACAATTTCGGGGAGTTTACTCTTGGCGTCGTTGCGAATTGCGCGTGGGGAACGCCATCGCAACCATTCGAAGACCATCTCGGTACCTCCGAAAGTCAATTTTTTCATCGATTTTTTTTAGTTAAACACCGCGTTTTGGGGTTTTTTAAAAATTCTGGAGGTATTTTGGGAATATTTACACAAAAAATTTTTTATATTCGAGCTAGATACGGGGGAGAAATAATTCCGAGGAATAATGGAGTCGTACGATGCTTGTGCATACATACATATATATATATGTATATACTTGACTCCGCTCCGAGACCGAAAGGCTTATCAACACTGCGCGGCGGCCGGCGTCACCGAATATAGTCTTTCTCACTTGCTCTTATTATTTTCTCTCGCCCCGCGTCTTCAATGTCCTCGTACCGTATCAAGGGCGCCACCACTTTATTTATTTTATTCTTTTAGTTCTTTGTTGTGAATAATTTATAAAATTCATTAGTTTTTCTATAGCGATTGGCTTGAATCAGTAACTTTAAAATTAGTAAAAAATGTTCAATTGTTTTTAAAACTACTAACAATAAAAAAAAAATGATTCTATCCAGCATGTCTTAACTTTAACTGACAATAATATAATTTTAATCGTTGATATATAATTATTTAACTTGGTAATTATATCAACCATTAAATTGGTAATTTATACCAATCATGATAAAATATGATCAATTTTTGTTTTATTATGTTTTATTTAAAAAAAAAAAAAAAATTAGAAATTTATTATTCAAAAGAGCTCTAATTTTTTTATTAGAAAAATTGTTCTGTACTTGATTGCTTTTAAACAAATTATAAGCAAAAATTTTCTAAAACCCTGAATTAACGAAAATATTTGTTTTGAAAATAATTTAAATGCACGCACCAAGAAATCACAACTATCTACAACGTTAAATGTATGAACGTACGATGTAGCATATTGGCGCCCCTTCTTTAATAGGGGGTGCATTCACCGTTACATTTTGTTGGGGGGCTCAATTTATCGATTTATTTATTTAGTTGCGCGCTACGTAGCTATTCAAAGCTTAATCGTAAAAATTATTAATCCCTACTTTAGTAAAAATTGAATCGTTCAAGGAAAATAAATAAATAATTCATAATAATTTTTTTTTTTTTTTTTTTTTTTTTTTTTTTTTTTACATAAAATTATGTACTGAATTTACTGTGTAAATTTAATTCTAAACACTACACATACATTTTTTTCATAAGCTAACGGTAACGCGCTGCGTAGAATTTTTTTAAATACTTTTTATTTACTTTATAAAAACAAAAAAAAGTTATTCGTAAATTTATTATTAAAATAAAAAAATTCTTATTGATCTCTGAAATTATTAATGTTGCTCCTTTATTTCAGACATTTTAAAAGATGCTGACTTGAAAACAACTACTTCCAAAAAAGTTAGGCAACAATTGGAAAATAAGTTAGACTGCGATCTAACAGCAAGGTAAACAAATTTTCTTTGACTTAGTAAATTATAAAATTAAAAATGAATAAAGTTGGATGTAAAGCAGGAACTCATACATATAAACATTGAAAAGGTGTTTGAGTAAGTTGTCTTGCATCCAAGATAAATTGAAGGGTCTCTGTGTGCAATTTCTAAAATAATAAATTGGCACCTCGTTCCCCCTTCAACATTATTTAAAAAAAAAAATTATTGCTATTGAATACATAAATCAAGAAGTTTTCAATTTATATCATAAACTCAAAATATATCAGCATAATTATTAACATAAATACATGAAATTTCAGGAAGAAAGAAATTGACGATCTAGTTATGGAATTTTTGTACGAAAAAGAAGATAAGAAGGAAGGAGAAAGTGGATCGGAAGACGGCGAAGAGGAAGAAGAGGAAGAGGAATACTCTGAGGAAGAAGAGAAAAAAAAACCAGCTAAGCGCGAGTCAGCCAAGAAGGTAGCGGAGGAGGAAGATGAGGATGAGGAAAACTCTGAGGAAGAAGAGAAAAAAAAACCAGCTAAGCGTGAGCCAGCCAAGAAGGCAGCGCCAAAACGTAAGAAGGCTTCTTCCGAGGAAGACGAGAGTGCCAGTGCCAGCGAAGACGATGATGACAGCGACGAGTACAGTCCCCGAAAAGCTCCCAAAAAAGGTATGATTTTTTTACTCTTCAAAATTTATGGAAACTTTTTATTAAAAATATAAAATAATAAAAATTAATTTAATAGTTTTGCTGCATTTATAAGACATTATTAGCATTAATTATTAGAACTTATTCTTGGGCAAGGATGCAAAAAAAAAAAAAATTTACTGATTAAAAAAAAATTTACTGATTAATAAAAATTTTCTTATTGAACTAACTTGTTGCTGATAAAAACCGTTGATTTATAGGAAAAGCTGGAAAGAAGGGAAAGAAAGCCAAGAAATCCGCCGATGACAGTGGATCCGATGCCGAATGGGGCAAGTCCGCGAAAAAGTCTGGTGCTAAGAAGAAAGGAGGTGGTGGCAAAGGCAGCGGATACACTAGACAACTTACTCTGTCTCCCGCACTCGCCGCTATCGTTGGAGCTAACCAGATGGCCCGGTATGAAGTTGTCAAGAAACTGTGGGCTGTCATCAAAGAAAAGAATCTTTTTGTAAGTTTGAATATCCGTACTAAGCATTACTTTTTATTCAGTTAAATTTACAATCAGAGAAAGTAGTAGAAATATAAATTCAAAAATCTTATTAGAAATAAAAAACTGAAGTCACGTCAAACTCCCGTTTGTATACTATATTTTAATAATTTAGTTTGATTGCAACGATAAAATTTTCTTCCAGGACCCGAAAAACAAGCAGTTTGCCATTTGTGACGACGATCTATTCAAAGTCATCGGCGTTAAACGTTTCAGGACCTTTGCCATGATGAAATACCTCAAGGATCATTTTGTTGATTAAATTATTTCTTTCATTTCCTATACAAAAGTGATATATATTTATTAAGTAAGATCATAAGAATGTCATTTTACCATCTTGACAAATCTTTGAAATACAATTTACACTCCACAAACATAGAAATATATGTTTTAAATACACTATTCACATAATCATACACATACACATACAAATGACACACATGCATAACTCATTTTTTATACACAAAACTAAAATTCATTTTAAATTGTTTCAAAAATAACTGCTCATTAGTGATGTACTAAAATCGTTATGTCATAAAATTCAAATTTAGTCATTAAGTCTTGTGTAAAAGTTTATAGTTTTAATATTTTTTTTTTTAATACTAAAATTAGAGCAGGTTATACTATAAATTTTTATGCATGTCTTTATCAAAATAGTGACGATAATGATAATTTATAGTTTTACTTTCGATAAGATTTTATATAATATTTTTTGTGAACTTTGTATCAATAGCAAAGAGAAAAACTCCGTATAAAAGTAAGAATTTTTTTTTTTACGATTCTATTTGTGATATCTGAACATCAGATAATAAAAAACAATTTTTTGTCTAATTAAGAATGAAACTGTATATGTAAAATTACATATTTGGAAAAGTATTTTTTTTTTTATTTGCAGAATAAATAAATTTATTCCTTACTTTTTTGTCTTTATTCATTAGTTCAAAAGCTTGAGTTTAACTGTTTTATTATTTATATAAAAAAATTAAACAAATATATCACCTGGTTAATATTTTTTTTACTTCATGAAACAGTATATTTTTATGTAAAACATTCATAATTTTTTTATCTTAAATAAATTATAAATAGTATATTCCACACTCGCCTTCGGCTTGGGCGTCAATTTGGGTTTAATAGAGCTGGCCAGTACTTTTCTAGTAATGTGTGTAATGTTTTTTTCATTACAATTGATAAGCTATATAGTTATTATAAGAGTGTATAGATTGAGGACAGTTAAAATAAACTTTTTGATTTGGTTTTTTTAATTTCAAAAAAATTTTAAATTGAAAAAAAAGCATGGACACAGTACGAAAACACTTTCTCAAAGAAACATTTATTTGTGTATAAAACTTTTTTACTTGATCTTATTTTTATTTAACACTTTTTATACTTGAATCCCTGAACCAAATTATGATAATCTAAAATTTTGTAATTAAATTGAAATTTTTAATTTTTAAAGCAATTGAAAATTATTATACAAACATATTTTTTATTTCAACTCACCAATTTTTTATTTATTTTAATTTACTTAATTTTTCATATTGAAATTTTTGGGTTTATATCGTTTTCAAATTAATATTTCCTAATTGCATCAAAAAGTTCATTCTATTGCCTCGGAGATGATGCTCAGGTACCCTCGTCAAGTGGCAACCTGGTTGTTCAGGACAAAAGCTGACTATGGATTATTTTATTGTTATCTGAACCTGAACTTAGACCCATAAGTTTAGTGAGCTCGATTTTATAAAGCTTGCAAGAATCCAACATACCAAAAATACATCACGGCAAGTTAAAGATGAAAAAAAAAAAAAAAAAAAAAAAAAAAAGCGCGTAATAATAGTAAATAGAGTAATAGTAAAAATAGAATTTCTCTAATTTGATCATTATCTTTTTAATTCTTTTACAAATATGAAGATTAATTATTTAACAACTACTACCAGATAAAGTTAAATTATTGATATCTAAATAGGTCAAAAAATGACGTCAGTTATTTAACAAAAAGATAAACATAATTCTTAGAAAAAAAATTTTGATAAAACGAAGGTATAAATTTCTGTCATAATAAATTCAATCAGAACTTTATAGAGCACTGAAAAATTAGAATCACATCCTCTAAAGTAAAAAATATAATGTTTTATTTCCTTACTAAACTTTTTATTTGTCTGGTAAGCTTTATATTCGTAAATTCTACTATGATATGCAAACGTGAATTGGGGGATGAACTCTTAATTTCTCAACCTATTATTCAGGTAAATATTTCTTTTTTTCCGTGATCATTTCAAGCTAATACGTTATAATATTACATAAATTATATAAATTTTATACAAAGAGATGTTTACAAAAATATATTTTTGTTAAGAGGTATATTGCATCTATCTAAATTTAAAAAAATGATAGTTGTAAAACTACATTGCTAAAATATAAACATTTTTTTTAAACTAAGGTCTTACCAATATTTTATCTTCGATTCTTTATGAGAAGTACGAAATCCTCACGCCTTTTCATTTGATTTTATTTATTTTACTTACATTATAATAAAAGTAACTGGGTATGTTTAAAAGACTCAAAAGAGAAAAAACTAAATTTTTCATTGATAGTTATAAAATATTTATGCGTGCCTGTAACGAAAAACTTTACGTATCTACGAGATTTATACATAAATACACTTTATTTTTTGTTTTTTTTTGTTTTTAGTTAACAATAATTATGATTCTCAAGAAAAAAATAATAAAAAGATTCAAAAATTTTCATTGAGATTTTTATGTAAAAATAATAAAATAAAAATCATCATATTAATTTATTTAATAATGTATTTGTAATTTCAAAAAAAAAATAATGATATTGAATCACATAATTTTTTTTTTATAGATTAGCATATTGGGAAATTCAAAAAACTGGGAAAGAAATTTTAATGGCTATAGAATCACTTGCATTGAAAGCAATCTTCCTCTTGGTTTGGAATCACTCATTAGTTTAGATGTTTTAAAAGGTGGAGTAGGTTGTGACAATGTGGCTTTGCAAGTAAAAGTAAATTTGATTTCACTTAACTTAGGAGTTAAAATTTATGGTGTTAAAGTTTCATCTGATCACCAATTCAATCCGTTAACATGTAAAAATAAAATAAAAATTTTATAATTTAAAAAATGTTTTGCTTTTTTTTTTTTTAATTTAATTACATAGCCTGTATAATTAAATTAAGTTAATTTTTAATTTTTTTTTTTAATATTTAGAGGATTATTCTTCTTAAAAAATTTTGTTACTTGTTACAGCAAGGGTTGTAAATAAACATTGTAAATAATTCAAAATTTAATTACTAAACTTTGATATATATATATTTTTTTTATTCAACAAAAATTGTATAAAGGCATAGTTATGACAATAATTATTATAAACATCAAAAATTCATTTAAAATATTAAAAATTTACAAAGACTTACAATTGTACTTATTTTATTTTCTTGTTTACATGTAAGGTCTATCTGGAACAGTTTTCTTTGCTTTTTTATCTCTAGCCCTAGGATACCATGTATGTTTTGCTGTATAAGTTAATTTAGCAAGTTCCTCTGGTAATATAGCTTTATTTTCTTTTTTAAATACTTCTTTTATTTCTTTTTCTCCTATCTTCAGTACTGATGTTGACATGGGTAGTTTGACAGGTAAAGGTTTTGAATATTCATATGGAAATGGTTGTTCTGGATGCCAGCATACTACCATATTATCATCCATAAAAACTACCAATTCTGGAGGTAATTTGCTGTAAGCTCTTGTAAACACTGGATTTCTTAACTTTTGAATTATTTTTGGAACTAAATTCATCTGTACAATAAATGAATTATTATTATTTATTAAGGCGTACTAAAACCGTTAATACAATAAATGAAAACAATTAAAAAGAATTGTTAAAAATTTACAAATTTTTAAAAATAAATACTTTTATTTATTTTTTTAGACTGTAAGAGGAATATGTGCAATATTTATCAACTAATTATTAATTCAAAATAATTATGTATATATAAACAAAAATATATTTTAAGTTTCAAGTTATAGGTTATTTTTTTCAATTTTCGTTTTCTATTGAATAGTAAAAAATAAAAAAAGTTATTGAATGATTTTATTTTACTTACAATTAAAAAATAAAATTGTCAAGTACAAAATCTAATAATCTTGTTTAATGACCGTAAACTTGGTGTACTTAAGTTCCAAAAGTGTGTTACATACTTATGATACAGTGAGATACTGTGAGATACTGTATACTGCTATAGCAGACGGCCAAATTTTTCTCCCGCATGTGACCAACAATTATAAATGCGTACAATAAAAAAAAAAAATTAATCAAATATTTTTAAAATAGTATGATTTGTACTAATTACATTTACCCTAAAAATAAAAAGAATATTGAAAAAGAAAAAAAAAAAAAAAAAAATTGTTGTGAAGTTTTAGTTGGTGAGAATAAAGTCAATAAATTAAGCTTAAAAGCTAAATAAAGTCAAATATAAGTTTTATAAATGGAAATTTCTTTTATTAAATATTGCTTACATATTTACATGATAATTTATCTCGCATATTATATCTATACAAAAAATATCAATTTTATAAAATTATTTATACAATTTGTAGTTTTACAAAAAGAACTTTTTACTTTCGCCAATATTGAGCAAATTGGTGAAATTTCTCCACCAATGCTGCCATGACAGCAGTAACTGATAAATCTAAAAGATTTTGCACATAATGTACAGCTTCTTCGTCACTTAAATCCAAGCGCAACTTATCCTGAACTTTTTTAACAGCTTTGTCTGGTTCTAAAGCAATGTCTGGTACACTGGCATCTACCATTAAAGAGAACAAATTTAAAAGTAAATTTGCATGGCGACGCAAATGAAGAAATGCTGTGTAACACTGTTTTTTAAATTCATGATAATGTTCTGAACCTACACCACCCATAGCTTCAACCATTTCTTTGCTAAGCTTCATTGGAGGTGGTAGTGGTTTAGGATCTCTTCCTAAAATGTAACCAAAATCAATGTGGAACAATTTTCCTGAAGTTGTCAAAAGAAGATTATCTAAATGTCTATCTCCAACACCCAATATGTATGTGATAATGCAATAGCCAGCACAACTTCGAATATATGTATCCATAACATCAGAAGAAATACCATATGGTCCATTCTCTGAAGGATGATACTTACGAAAAAAGTTTAAAATTGAACCTTCATTAGTCAATGCCTCTGCAACAGTGACTGATTCAATAAACTGTAAAAACCCATGTCTAGTACTTGTTGCTAGAACTCTGTAAGGTGTCAATTTTAAATCTAAATTTTCTCGTCTGAGTAATTTATCCATAAGTGCTATAGTCTGTAATATCAACTGATCCTGCCTTAAATCATCACCATGTTTGAAAATAGCAATGTATTCTGTGTTTTCTGCAGTTAAGAAAGTTAATTTTGATGGCATTAGGGCTGATTTAAAAAGACTAGCTTTTTCAGGTATTATTGCTTTTATAGATATATCTGGATCTAGTGGAAACGGAATAGAATCAAAATTAGAGAAATTTATTTTAAAAGCAGCATCAGCATCTGCTAATAAGGCTCTTAATCTTTCTGTTTTCTTTTTACGATTTCCACTTTCTCTAGCAACAGTTTTTACAAGAGATACCAATTGATCAATAAATACTTTTTGTTTAGTTAAAAATGTTCTTCTTTTTTGCCAAATAGTGCTACCAATTGAAAGAGTACTCAGAAACATTTTCATTACATTGTTGTACATTTCACGAATATGAATATCTTGTTTGGCTATTATTAGTGGATCTGGATGTTCTTCACATTCAATTGAAAGATACCAAAATAAATAATTAGCTAAAGTGGAATTTTGACAAGCACGTGAGATAAGAAAACTTGCTAAATCAGTTTGAACATGTTGACTAATAGAAAAATTATCATTTTCTGATTCAGTTGAAATTGTAAGAGATGATGATGACATTTCATTTGTTTTACTTCCATCATTAGATTTTTCACTTTTTCCTAGAAGTTCCTGATTTTTACATAAAATTTCACTAGCAGCTTTAATATTTTCAAAGTTTTCATATTTCAATGCTTGCACCAACTGTAACAAGTATAACATTAAATCATCATCTGGGGCATGGTTTAAGCGTGCAATAGCATATCTTCTAACAGCTGGATGAGTAAAAGCCGGACCTAGTAATTCTAGAGCATCTTCAGGATCAGGTGTTGCCCAATCCTTAAGAACATCCAATGCTTCTCTTTCTTCTCCGGGTACTTTCCAGTTGACACACTTTATAAATTTTGTAAGAGCTTTTTTTTGATTGCGTAAGTAATACCTCCATTTCCAAATTAAATCTTGTTCTTCTGAGGATGGTGTTGTTGTGGGTGGATAAGACAATATGTTATGTAAGGTATCACGAACTTCTGCTGTGGGTTTTAATTCTTTTGCATTTCCTCCACTGCGTAAACCTCTAGCCAACTTATGATGTTTAGCTTCTAATAAATTTTCTTGTAGGGTTTCGTAATCTGGTATTGTAATAACATCAGGTTGAAATCTGTGTTGAATCACTTCATCTCCGTCTTTTTCATAATAAACAATGGAACAAGGTTGACTATTAATTGTAACTTCGGGAAATTCTACCATCAGGTAAAGATAATTGGAAGCTTTTTTTTCTTGTTCATTTATAAGTTCAATTTCACGAAAAGTTAATCGATCAAGCCAATCTACTTTATTTATTTGTCCATTACGATGCTTTTTAGCAAGTTTTGCTAATCTCTGCATTTGATCTTTTCCATAGGCTCTAGATTTCCCTGGTGTACTGGTTTGAATACTACCATCTGCTTTTACTCCAGGCCAAACTTTCAAATCTAGCATGCCTTGGCGAAATACTCCATGTTTTCCAAAAAGAGAAATTGTTGTTCCACCAACTGGTATGAGTCGATTTGGTCCAGCGCAATCATATAAAGTAATGCATAACTGAGCAGACCTAGGTAAATCAGCGTAAGATACGGGCAATGTTATCCATTGATTCCAATTCCATCTTTTAGTAAAATGTTTGTATGATGTGTAAACAGGTAAGGCTAAAGTTCTTCCATCAGCATAAACTTGAATGGAAGCTGTCAAATCTCCACAACCATGATCAGAACTAAATAATCCAGAATATTTTAATAATGGATCTGCTAATAACTTATCATATTCGGGGCGATCATTTTGACCTTCTAATGTTCCAATTTTTATTTGCACTTTTGCTTCTAAAGACGAACTGTATACATAAGCAAATTTATCACTTAATCCATCCATGCTGTACTTCTTAAAGAAACGAAAGCATCTTTTGAAAAATTACTTTAATAATACTTTCAGATAGCTGATGGAGATGTTTAAGCAAACTTCGATAAACTTAACAACCGAGGCAAAACAAATTAAATTCAAACTCTACTACCTACTAAGTCACACAGTTTGTACAGATTTATATTTATTCTGTCAACTTGATCAGCTGAGAAGCGTGTAACAAATGGCAACTGGTATTTCGCAGTTTTATCTTTGTCAATTGTGATCACAACATAAGGGTAAAACTACATTACACATTAATTAGTTTTTCGGACAGTGAAAAGGTCCACATCAGCCATCAGCGCCAATTTTCTTATGTACTTTAGCCCTGGTGGTCAAAATGTGAACCCTCGAGTGGTGGGTAAGCGCGTGCATTTGTATATCTACATCGATCAGCTGTGATTCTGGTCTTGACAAGCCGAACACAAAAATATTTATAAAGTACTTATATTTTTTGTTAATTCAATTGATATTTTTATTAAAACTCCGTTAAAAAATTTTTTATTGAAAATTTATAATCTAACAGACTAGTAGATTGTAAGGCTTAGATTGAATATGATGATACTGTTAAAAGTTATTAGTCTGGTTTATAAACAGTAACTATATATATATATATATATAAATATAAATCAAATGTTGAATTTAAAATGAAAAATTAATATTTTTTGTAATTTTTCCTTCGTTTAGAATTCCTTTAGAAAAAAAATTTTGAAATTACCATCGGTGTATAACTTCTTTTTGGTTCGATTTTTAGGTCCTCCAGAGGGTCGAGAAATACGGTACCTATTCTAAAGAGATCCTCTTCACAATTTTTAAAATAAAAATAAGAGCTTATATGAATAAAACTCTAATGTAATTTTTGATCTGCATTGTATACTTACCAACTCAAAAGATTACACCATCTTTGCATCGATTTTGTTTATTTATTATTACAATTTTAAGTTGAATTTTTGTAAAGATATGTTTATTTTGTAATTTAAAAAACTGGTACACATACAGTAAAAGATAATATAATATAAAGAAAAGTTTTTGTAAAATAGAATTTGTAAACTAATGCAATAAAAAGATAAAAAAAATTGTTTTACTTTAAAAAAATTTTACACAAGACAAAAATTGATGTATTTTAGAAAAAAAATTTTTAATCATTTTCATTAAAAAATAAAAAGAAATAATAAATCTCAAATATAAGGGTTTGCAGGATAGATATGCATAGAAAAAAAATCAGATAAAAGAAAAATTTTTTTATTGGAATTTTATTTTGTATTTACATAAATTATCAAAGATTTTCAATTTTATTGCCTGAAACAAAATTTTTTTGTTAGTTTTACTCACCAATGAAAAAAAGATAAATGTTTCCAGGATTTGATTTACACAACAGTCTTAAAACATCACTGAGTGTCACTTTCACCAAATTTTTTTTTATTTTCTAGCTGTCCATTTTTTTTTTTAATGAAAGAAATTAAAATAAAAAGAAATTGTATTCCATATTTTTACTTTGAAATAATGTTTTTTTTGTTGGTCATTATGAAAAATTTAAAAATTAACTCCAAATTTTTGAAAAAAAAAAAAAATACAAAACACAAATCACAGAATTCACTGAAATTTAAAGTATGTACATTGTACATACATAAAAAAGAAAAAATTAATGATAAAACTGGCTTCTCCCAAGCACTAAAATTTATTTAAAATATAAAAAAACTAAACTAACTTCACAGCACCATTCAATTCACAATTGAAAAACTTTTCAAATTACTTTTTTTAAAGAATTTACTTTGAACAACAAATTGTAGACCTAGAAAATTTTTTGTTTTAGTAAAACTTCAGTAGGTAATAAGTTTTATGAAAAAAAAAAAAAAAAGTCAATTATTTTGTTTGCATAACAGAATCTATTTTCTTAAATTCACCAGGTACACTTTCAATCACTGCACCTGTGATTTGCCATTCAGCACAATTCGGCAAAAACTATCTTTTGTCTCTAATAATTTAGTTGGAAGCAGGAATTAGGAAATTGAGACTTAGAAAGATATTATGTACTGAAGAGCAAAAACAAAATCACTTGAATTTTACACCACTACACACATTTTTGAAAAATTTAGGAAATTAATTTGTTTATTTTTACCACATAGCACTCTAATTTGATTTACACTTTGTGTCAAAATACTTAATATTGTACACATGTCTACAATTTTAATTATTAGAAAATTTCTTTTATCTTTTTGAAAATAATTCAATTCAGTATTTAATAATTGTCTCATAAATGACAATGTGCATGAAATCATAATTTTAAAAAAAAATTCACTTTTTTGAAACACATTGAACACATTGAAAATATATGTATTATAATATAAATCTAGCAAAAAATATGTTGAGTTCACTTTAAACACTGTTTATTGCATAGTTATTGCAATCACATTATTTAATTATTTTATTATAATATTATAAAGTAATTTACATATATAAAATGTTGAAAGTATATGTCTTACAATTGTTTTCAGTTTTACTCAGATCTTTCACATAATTATCAAATATTTCATTTTTTTAGTTAAATTTTAAATTAAAAACAGAAAGTGGTTTATCAATTTTTGAAGCCGTCTTAAACTTATATCACAAATAAAACTACATTTTTATTTTAGTTTAAAAGATGTTTATAAAAATATATTATAATTATATTACAAATGTAAAGAGTTTGAAAAATTAATCATTATTAGCAAGCATTTTAAATAATATTAATTAGTTATTTTTTTATTTCAAATATATACTAAATTGAAAAAAATTCTTGAGAATTTGAAATATAAATTTTTTTTTTTTTTTAAAGTACAGAATCTTATTTGATAATTTGTGATTACACAATAGTAGTGGTAATAAGGATCAATGTCTTATGAAACAATGTCAATCCTTAATTCTTAACTTTATTTATGTATTATAGTCACTCATTAAGTTCTTAAAAAAGAAATTTTTCATTATAAAATTTATCTTTTTAAAAGAAAAGAAAAAAAGATTTGGTGTACCTTTTAGTAAGAAATTAAAGCGTTCATTTTATATTTAAAGATATGTCACAATTTTACAAAAGGAGTCAAATTTGTAATATATTTCAAAAAAGTTTAACAAATTATAACAGTAGAGCATATTTAATAAATAATTTAAAAACTATTTTGTTATTCTGAACTGATTTTTCATGCTTAGAAAAGCAATGAAAAATTGTAGTACCAGACATGCTCATTATTACTTAAAATTATTGTAAATATGTTAATAAGTTTATAAACTTATCTTAATATTTTAAATTAGTTGTTCTTATACTTGTTTAAGGTATAGGTATCAGAAATATTTCAATGTTACGAGCAAAAATAAAAAGTAAAAAAATGTATTAAGTTCAAAAGCATGTTATGTCGTAAGGTAAAAACCCCAATTATGGGACATTTTTGATGGTATTTATTGATACACGGCCTCAAAGTACCCCAGTTTTTGGAACATTCAAATCCTATGCATAGAGCTGCAGGTACCCCAATTAATGGACCGATTGAATACATGTTCCATTAATTGGGATACCTAGAGCTCTATGCATGGGATTTGAATATTCCATATACTGGGATACATTGAGGCCGTGTATCAATAAATATGTCCCGTAATTGGGGTTTTACCTTATCAAGCAAATACTTTAATCTTATATTTTAAATATAAGATGATTTAATATTACATTTGCCAATAGTTTTTAAATAGCAGAGTTTTTCATCTAAAAGTTCCTCTTTTTACAGCTTACTAAATTGTAATAAAAATGTTTTATAACTTATTGCTCAATTAAAATAAAGAAATATTTCTCATACTTCCACCAATTTTGCTCGAATAAAATTGTAATCGAGGAATTTTACTCTCACGACAAAAGCATGTTTTTCAATACTTTCAATAAGAAAAAATATATTTATATGATAATAATCTGCTGAAAATCTTAAGCACTACCGCCTTTCACTACAACAATAACCAAATGATCCTCTTTCAATCCCTCTTCACTGAGATTTGGACACGTGCGTTTCAGCAATTCCGTGGAGAAAGCATGTGGTGGGAAAGCGTAAAGTACTCCCGTACTTTCGGTATCTTTGTTTAATAATGAAATAACACCAGCGGCTTCTTTTTGTTTAAGATACGACACTAAGTTTCTAAGGGGCCGAGTTTGCACATTAGTATCGTCATTCGTAACCGATGTACTGGATCCAGCTAAGCCCAAGAATATTGCGTGAGAACTGGAGGTTTGAATCCTTTTGGACACATCATCTAACTTCGGCTGATCCAAGCGCAGTCTTTGTGTGATTCTGAGCATGTGCTTTCCATCTTCGTCCTTCATCAAAGAGTCAATAATCTCTGTGTCACCGTCAGTAAGGTGGAATTTAGCCGGGAACAATGAATTTTTCAAAATCAAAGCTCCTTGCCAGCTTGTGATGGACTTTCTGGCGACATCCGGTAAAGTTCTCAAACCTCCCAGCACACCCTTCCTTGCGTTCTCAGAGTCTGAATCCGAGTCCATGGGTCTTCGTCTGGGTGACCTCGATCGAGATCTGTCACCGCCAGGCTCTCTGGACAACGACCGCCTGATACCTCTGGGGCCATCGTAATCAACATCCGGTGGTGGTCTTCTTCCACTGGGCCAGTCACCGTCTTCTCTCCCGTAACCATCCGGATAAGATCCTCTGTAAGCGCCTCTGCGTCCTCGACTTTCGTGCCAGCCAGCCGATCCCCTACCTCTGCCTCCTCGGCCACTGTAATTAAACTCTCCGTCAGCACCGTAGGGATCATAGCCGGGATCGTATTCTCCTTGTCTACTTCGAAATTCTCCACCTTCTTCGTAGCCTCGTTGCTTGAAGCCAAAGCCAGGCGTGACGTCAGCGAAATCTACTCGCAGACGTCTGTCTGGTCCACCGAGGGGAAAACCACGCATCTCTTTGACGGCAGCAGTCGCAGCGTCAATGGAGTCGTAAAGGATGTAAGCGTTGCTGTCCCCTTTGATGTAGTCGATCTTTTTAATGGCACCAAATCGATCAAACTCGCGCTCCAGTTGTGCTATGGACGTCCAGGGTCCTAAGCCACCAACCCAAATTCTGGTTGTCGGATTGGCCTTGCCATAACCAATTTTGCACTGGAACTTACCGATGTACTGCCCGGATAGTTCAACTTTGCAACGGTGGGCCATGTCAAGAGTTTGGAAACGCACGAAAGCGTATGCGTTACCGGTACCAGGTGGAGGCCTCTTGATGTCGATATCGTCGACGATACCGTACTTGCTAAAAATTCTTCTGAGTTCCTCCTCGGTTATGTTGATCTCCAAGTTACCAGCGAACAAAGTTCTAGTGGCCAGAGGATCGTCCTCGGGGGACACGTGGTGCAAGTAATTGGGAAACTTATCCTTCTTGTTTTCGACTCGCTCGAAACCGTGAACCGGGTGCCGCACCATCATGTGACGGGGCGGACCGTAGTGGTGAGGAGGTCCTCCCGGATGTACGTGGGGAGGCCCGTGGTGGAGTGGAGGCCTGACGAAGTCGTGGTGAGGCGGCGGCAAGGTTTCCCTCCGTAGTTCTCGGGGAGGCAAGCCGACCGGAGGCCCGTAAACTCGGTCGTAGCGTTCCACGGGTCGGTGTCTGTCGGATGGTGGCGGGGACCTGCTGTAGTACCGGTCGTACTCCGGCGGCGACACGGATCTGGGTCTTCTATAATTTTCGGGCCTCTCGTAGACCGACTCGACCAGACAGAGCTTGTCGTAGATCGGTATTCTAGGCTTGGCGTACTTCGCGTCCCTGGCATCTTCGTGACTACGAAAAACAACGTATACCACTCGCTCGTCGAGCTCGTGTGAGATTCTTATTGAAAATTCACCGAACTTTTTGAATTCTCTGTAAACCGTCTCTTTAACGGTCTCGTCGCTAGCTTTTGGGTGAATTCCACTCACGCATAATACTTTGTAGCTGGTGTAGGGTCGTTCGGATGGCAGTTCACGGGGTGGACGAGGGTAGTCCTCTCCACGGTGAGAGCTCGATTCCAGGTACCTAGAGCGGGGCGGCGGAGAAGGACTCCTCGCACCCCGGCTTCGTCGACGGATTCGTTCGGGAGTTACTCGCTCGTCGCTCGAATCATCGTATCTGTAAAGGTATTAAAATTCATCAGTTTTGTAACGCTTTTTCGATTATTCAACATCTATGATTAAAAAAAAAAAATTAAAAAAAATTAAACTACAGATATCCCTAGAGTTATATTCATTACTCGAGTTATGAATTAAGGTTTGGTTTTATGCAGTGAATGTGTATTATCAAATGAACATGTTGAGAAAGTTAAAACAGAGATGTCCCTCCATAAACGTGATTAGTAGTTTACATTATATGGGAATAAAACAAAGGATTTTTCTCAGGTCAAGTTTTTTAAATAGTTTCATTTAGATAAATACATCTAAAATCTTTTTCTTTCATGTGGTGATATAATTTTTCCCTGACTATATTTTGAAAAATGTCACATTCTTTTACAAACATTAAAATGTATATTAAAATTTAACACTCATTTTTTTACCAGGAAGCACACCACTTACCTTAGGTGAGAGTTTTAGCAGATATGAGGATAGGTTATTACTGGTGTAACTTAAAATTTTGAAAAAATTTATAATTTTCTACTCTTTACTTAAGAATGTGACATTTCCAGAAGAGTTTTTAAACAATTGAATATATTTACAGTAGTCAAAATATACAAAAATATAAAATTTTAAAGTTGTGCAATATAATAGTTTGTATTTTTTTTTTTTTTTTATGAATTTCTTTAATTTGTGACCTAGATTCTAAAATACTGGCAAGTTAGGAGTACTTACAACCATAATTATGTTACAAATGACGATTATTTAAATTAAAATAATAAATAAAATAAAATTCCTTATTGAACATAAAACTTAGCTTATAAATTTGTATATAAATTTATTTAAAAGCAAGTAACTTACTCTATTCAATACAAAGATTTTAAAAACATTTACTGTATTTAAAAATTCAAAAATTATCTAGAAATGTATTGCAAGCCAATATTATATTCTATTATTTTAACTACAACAAAACTTAAGACTGATAATAAAGTATACCAATTTTTATTGTTCCCGTCTGATGATGAATTTATACTACAAATGAAGTTACAAATGAAAAAATAGATGAAAAATATTTACAAGATGATAGCAACTTTCAAAATTAATAAATATAAACCTTAATATTAGTCACACAGATGAATGGGAAAAAAAAAAAAAAAAAAAAAGTAACAGTTTGTAACAAGTCTTAAAAAAGTGCATTAATTTTCATAATTTAAATTGAATTATTAAAATTTTTTTTTTACACTTAACATAAGTAAAATAGATTATTTTCTTTTTAGCTATTTTATTAATTAGTTAACAATGACTATCAAACTATTTTAGTAATAAAATAATGAATATATTTTCTCATTTTAAAACTTGTTGTGATGAAACAAAAGCTTTTTTTTTAAATGACATTAAAATTTTTAATATGTACCCTCAACTCTGAGATGATTTGATTGATTTAATTTTTGAATAATGACAATGAACTATGCAAAAAAGTGAATTCAAACTTCTTGAATTTTAAGTATAATTTTTTTTGTTTAATAAAAAAAAAATACTGTGCATACTTTTATATTTTTCAAAAGTATGCATAAATTCAAACTTTTTGAATTTTTAAAATAATGTGTTTGCACAAAAATATTTTTAAGTATACATACTTTATAAAAAGTTATATGATTTTGAAATTTTGAAAAGTTTTTACCAATTTTTGTTGAAACAAGATCTCCAGAATGAATAGCAAATTTTAATTTACATTCCACAGCTAATATTATAAATAGTAAAATTTTCAATCACAAAACTAAATTTATGGTTGTTTTATTCCAATTTATATGAAAAACAAGTGACAATCTAATAAAAAATTGTGTTTCAAAGCACTTTATAACAAGCTGGTTTTTACTTGCCAGCAACAGCACTAAACTAATTTTTAAACCACCAACTTTTATTGATCACAAATACATTTCCACCACTTTATGGCACTAAATTATCAACAAAAACTGATTCAATACTTGCTTTGTTTTTGTCTTTTCTTTTCTTATGCATGGTTCAACTACACTTACTTTCTATCAACAAGAAAAAAAAAAAAAAAATTCCACCACTCTATGGCACTAAATTATCAACAAAAACTGATTAAATACTTGCTGAGTTTTTGTTTTTTCTTTTCTTATGTATGGTTTAACTACACTTACTTTCTATCAAGAATTTAAAAAATAAACTCACTGAATAATTAATTACAAATGCACAACTTGAATTTTCATTAATACAGAAAAAGAATGAAATAGATAAATAAAAAAGCCACTATCAAGAATCTCTAAAATTTGTCAAAATTTCCACTGGCTCTCAAATCATATCGACGCGAAGGAGTAAGAGAAAATTAAAGAGAAAAAGGAGAGAGGGAGTAAAGAGGGAGCACGAGAAGGCGTTTCGGAGCACATCAAAATGGCTTCCAAAACAACGCACAACCAGTGCACCAGACACACACAGTCACACGCGCTGGCGGCCACACCTAGAGGACGATGTCACTGCCGCCATGACAGATGCTTTTTTTTCGCGCACACAACACTAAACTCAAGCCAGCATCAATTTGTGATCATGCGATCACCTTGCGACTTTATTCTCACCACATTATAACTATTATAAAACCATTAAAAAAAACAACAACATCACGATGAAAATTTTGATATCACCACGAAAACTAACTAAAACATGATCAACATAATTCACTATGGTAAGCCCCTCCTCGTACGCATCACCACAATTTTTATCACAACACTCACCGTCCGATCGATGACCTGCGTTTGACTCTAGACGGAGGTGGTGAGTCCCTGCTCGAACTGCGTTTCATGTCGTTACGGATCTTTACCGTTATCTTGTGTCTATCGTCCCTCGGAATTCCAATCATCAACTTTTCTCACTGGCGCACTTATTTTTTTGCACACTGTTATCATAAAATGACGTCGACTATTTCTGCTCTTCTCTTTTCTGTAAGTAAACGAATGGCGATAACGAAAACAGCTCGTAGAAGATTCGGCCTTTCAAGATGACTGCCGTGGGTGGTGTGCAATAAATATACTCGAGAAGAAGCCGACTGCGGTGTGCTGCCATCTGCAACGTTGCCAACTTACCAATGAGCGTCTGATCAAAAGGCGGAAAAACAAGGGTGATTTAAAATAGTTACAGATTTTTAAATTACTTACCTTGATCTTGTATAGAAACATTGCACCAGATGAAAAATTATTCTTTAAAATCTCTTAATTTATCATTTCAACTCAAATTTTGCTTCTAGTGGAGCTGTAAGTTTATGAAACTTAATATTATTCGAAAGAAAAGTATTATTTTCTTGGTCACTTATCTCAAACCAAGTTTTGGACAAAAGCAATGAATGCTTCTTTTGATTTATTTTTAATTCTACTTGTAGATAAAGTTTAGAATTTTTGAGAAACATTTGCATATTTTTTACAATTTAGCAGTTTCGAAATAACTAGTATGGAGTTGATAATTTTGTAAGAAAGTTGTTTATTAATAAAAATCTTATTAGTAAATAAATAAATTTGTTTTTAAATTTGAAAAAGATTATCTGATTACATATCTGAGTACCTTTTCAAGAACATTTTTGAGTTTCCCTTTCTCAATTTAAAAATTTTTTAGATAAGTTTTTCTAGATTTTTTTCAGATTCTAAAAATTTAATTAAAAAGACTTTTATTTTTATTATTTTTAAAGAAATGATTCATTGTAATATTACTAAACACCAAACTTTTTCATACATATTCTTTATTCCATGTGAATTTAAGTGCCGAACAAATTACTTTTGCAGTTACATTTTTTAATTGAAAAGAGTGACACAAATAAACTAATTCAAATAACTATGCCAGCTTTTTTCAAAAACTCGGTAACAAAATCGTCAAACTCGGCTAAAAATAAATTTCCAGCTATAGGATCACCAAAGTTATACTTTTCGGCAAACTTCTTGAGCGAATATTTTGGACGTCCATCTACTGTCATCATTCCAACTATTGGAGTTTCTTCAAAGCTTATCTTTTCAGGCTGTTGGTATACCACGAACGTGTAACGATGATATCCCGTGTTCTTGGGAGGCCCACAAGGCATGAACTCTGCCAAAGTTTCACCCTTGCTAAAATCGTCACCAGGAATGTTTACAACGGACCAGTGCAGAAACTCGCCAAAAGAAGGATCCTGGCGACTTGGAGCATCTGGGTCTTTGAAAAATAATTTAATTTTACAATTACGAGAAATTTTTAAAGGCACGTGCAACATCTAACATTTATAAATATTGATCTATAAAATAAGTTCTTAACGAACAAATGGATTAAAAACAAAATCCTAAACTCTGAAGTCCAAACCGCTAACTTTTTTTATAAATTGGTTGAAATGAATTATAAAAATTTTGTCTTATTCACGCGGTATAAGGTATTAATAAGAAAAACTTAATAATTTTTAGTTCACGCCTTGAATACAAATCTAACGTACACACACTGTTATAAAATTTATGTGTATTTCATGAAATTCATTGAAAACACCTTCAACTTCTATGGAGTTAACATTACTTAAAAAAACATTACATAACTTAAAAAAAAAAAAAACCAATCACGATCTGAAATGACAATTTAATTAATAAAAACCACTTACCAATCATAATCAAGGCATAAAATTTATCTTTGTCGAAATTCCATTCTATTTCCGGTTCATTTTTTACTTCGGTAGGTGTCAATTTATCTCCTGGTTCAAAGTTTTTTCCATTGTACGAAACCTTAAACAATTATATTTCAGTTAATTAAGTCGACGGTCAACAATTGCTTAGACAAAACTAACAAGAATTGGTTATAGGGTTTTTGGTTTCTTCAAAAAAATGATATTAAATATTGTTTAAAATAATTTCTTAAAGAACGTCTTGTAAAATGCTATATTTTTAAATATATCATGCCGCATTGTTTAACAAGAAACTTACAAGTTCATTGGAATGTCATTTGAAAAAAAAATTGTTTAATTTGTATATTTTATAAATTTATAATCTTTTTTATTCTATTGGTCAATTCAGGGACTTTTTCAGTAATAATATACACACAAAAATAGTGATTTGATACCTTATATGACAATAGTACTCGCTTCGCTCGTGCGATAACTTCGCGCCGTGTGAAAAAACTTTGCCTTGTTTTAGGCACTAGTGTCGATATGTGCTTTATCGAATCGAGTGGCTAAAACATGACAACTTCAGGTCGTGCGTAGAAAAATGTTTTAGCCACGAATGCGATAAAAAGACTTTTTGCATAAGATAATTTTTTGATTTTTTATATTTTTCATATGTATTTTTTTTAACTGAGAAGGAAGTTGTTTGTACAGTAGGACCTCGCGCATTATCCAAACCTCGGGAATTGTCCCGATAAAACCTCGGAAATTGTCCAAAAATCAAAGGAGCCGCCATGGACAATTCTCGAGGTTCTCCGTCCCGATGGGTGGACAATGCGCGAGGTCCTACTGTATTATAATCTATGGCTCATAATAATTCTATTTAATTTACTAGATTTATTGTTTTTAAAGTAAGTTCTTTTTTACAGATTGGAAAATTACAGTTAATGAAAAGTTGATGAAGGCACATGGTTAAATAATATCTTATATAGCACTTCTCACCTTCCACGGACCCATGAGTAGGTATCATTAAACATTAAACCTAAAATTTAATTATAAATATTTTTTTTACAATAGGTTAATGTGTTCTAATAAAACTTTTTTTCTTTTTTTTACGATTCTAGCGTCAAAAAATTTTAAATTTTTGCTTAAGCTTGTTGCATATGATTGCAAAGCTCATTACGATTCATGTATATGATGTTATAATATGAGGCTATGTAATAGAGGAAATTTACAACAACTATTCTGTTAAAGTATGCTAAGATAAACCTACATTTAAAAAAAATTTTTTTACGTCACTTATACCATGTATTTTTAAATCGCACTTTTCACAATTTTCTAATATTTAATTTAATGATCAATATTATTCTGCGATTGTTAACTAAAAATTATAAAAATTAATTATCATTCAACATTATAATGTGATTTATCCAGAATCTGAATGTGAAACTTTCCAGAAATACTCTTTTGAACTTAATAAAACATTTCCTCACAATATATCCGAATGAGTAAAAAATGAAAACGTTTTTGAAATAGCAGATTGAGCTGCGCTGAGGTGGTTCTTGCATTGAGGTCCTCATTTGAAGCAAAAATGATGTTTATTGACTTTTTTTTTAAACTCGCTGCACTGAAATGAAATAACTCACCTTGAGTAACTCTGGAGGTGCTTTATCCAAAACATCTGGCACAACTCCATTTTCTTGAAATTGTTGTACAATGTCTCCTTCAACAATTCCAGAAATAAGTATAATGATTCCAAATATCAATAATTCTCCTAAAAAATATATATAAATTAAATTTTTACCGCAAGATTGTAATAATCTGAATTAGTAACTTATGATTAGTTGATTCTGTTAATTAATCTTTAGTAACCCTGTGAGTAAATGGATGCTTTATTTCACTTTTCAGTTATAAAGTTTTAAATTACACAAACAACTACCTGAAAGTTGTTATTTTTATTGAAATAATGTGAATTAAATAAATTATTTAGTTAACATTAAATTTAATAGTATCAAATTAAAGCCATTTTTTAAAATTAAAGTTTGGGAACTTATTTTAGAAAATTTTTACTGATTTTAAAACTAATCTCACCACCTTGCAATTTCATTTTTGTGCTCTCCGTTGACGATGTATATTTTGTACTAGGAACTTGCCTTTTATGATAGAAGTTTCAATCTTAGGTAAGTCGTTACGAGTTTAAAGGAAGTGCTTGTAGGGTATTATTTCTCTATTGATAAATGGTTCAAATTGATGACTGTCGCATCAATAACATAAGTTTTTTCTTAACGAGCTTGACGCACAATCAAAGTCAGATTTACGTTTGAAAATCATATACATTTTTTGTACATGATGCTTTAACGTTTTGGCACAGAAAAAAGCAATGAAATTAAAAAATCACTAAATTAATTTTGACTGTTAATTATCCTTATACAGTTAAATTTTTTACCTGCATTTAACTCTTAAGATAATGAGAACTCACTATCGTGAACAGAGTAAGTTTTACTGAATATTGCAACTGCAACTTCATCTTGACAGTATTTTCCCAGTGTAAAATTTTATTTATTTTTTAAACATATCCGTGTAGTTATATAATTTAAATACTTCCGAGGGCGAAGCGAAGTGGAGGTATGGTAATCCTCTTTTGAACATAACAATTTAAATTGAATTGTAATTTTTTTAGATAAAAAAAAATAATTGTAAATGAGTAGGAGTAAGTTCTTACAAAAACACCAGACTTCCCAAAAAATTTAGCTAAACAAAAAATATATTTTTTTCCCTGTTATGATTAAATCAGATGGTAAAATATGATTATTTCTATTGAAAACAATACGAAACCCGAAAAAAATTTAAATTTGCTACTTCAATGCTATTCTTTTCTCAAAATCAACATTTTTGTTCCATCGGTAAATATTTTTCTCTCTTTATACTTACCTTGAAGAGTGTCAACCTTTTTTCTCTAATCAAGAATTAAACACTCTACCCTTACAACTTATCCAGAGAAAATTACTCAAGTAGTAATGGAAAGAGATAATTTTATGTAATTAATTTCAAGTGTGAAGCAGGGAGTATGTACTTGAATTTTAATAGTTTTCAATCATATAGAGTTAATTGTTTTATTTTAAAAAATGAATTATAATTGAAAATAAAACCAACTTAATTTTTTGAAAAACATTTAATTTTTGTTAAGCTTTTGTAAATACGTTGAAAAGTCTGTAATCCAATATTTGCGGTTTGCATCTAACAAGATAAAAGCATTTTTAAATTACAGAGTTTAATGCTTTTATTTTAAAAAATCATGTGAATGCACATAAAAATAATTAATTGTTCTCAAACTGAGCTTGGAACATATTTCCAGCAATCGGTGTTCCCAAGTTGTACTTGTCGGCAAACTTTTGGATGGAATAGTTTAGTCGGCCTTCGCGAGATGAACTTTCAATTCGTTGTTCACTGGAAAAGTCTAGATTTCCAGACTGTTTGTAAATCAGGAAGATATATCTATGCAGACCAGTATCTTTGGGTGGTCCTGAACCTCGGTATCCAGCAATAGTTTCACCTTTGCTCAAATCTGAACCGGGTACGTTAACCACCAGCCAGTGCAAAACTTCTCGGAATTTAGGGTCCTTTCGGCTGGGTGCATCGGGATCTAAATAAATATTAATTTACATATATGAATGCAAAATTCAATAAGTGCAGTTTGTTAGCATACTTTATTCTCGATATTACGTTTATCCTTTTTAGTCCCCAATCGAAATTATCAACAAAACTTTTTGTTGCATTTATCGTTCCCATTCAAATATATTTTATTAAATAAATTGAGTATTATAATCTAGAAAAAAGCATTTAATTGTTATGGTTCATTAAAATTACATTTTTTTTTTTTTTTTTTTTTTTTTTTTTTGTTAAAAAGTAAAAAACAAAATTGTTTTCATTCAAAATAATTTTAAAAGCACCAATAAAAATTGTTTTATAAACTAAATCGTGAAAAAAAGAAAAAATTTTTTTCATCCCACTTCTCAATGAGTTTTTCTAATTTCAAACGTGACCTCAAAATTTAGTGTTTCTCAAGTAAAGATCACCTCAACGATACCTCAAAGACTTTTAATTACAAAATTATACAATTTATACATTAATAACGATATTCATAACAATCTTGTCTTTGGATATTTTTTAAACTATTTATTTTTTTACTTTCTTTTTCCCAAAAGTACTGCCTAGTTGTTTTAAGATTTTGAAAGAGCGTTTTTTAACACTTAATTGAATAAAAATCATATCTTTTCGAAAATTCGTAATTAAATTATAATGCTAACAATTTTTTTAACACTAAAAAAATGATTGAAATTCGTCAACTTACAGAAGCACTTGTAATTTATTTTTCTGAATTCATAAAAATTTTAACTTACCGACCATCGCGACAGTGTAAACAGAAGAGGCCTCACTGTTCCACTCGAGACTCGGGGCATTTTTAACCTGTGTAGGTGTAAACTCTTCACCTATCTGTGAAATGGCTTTAGCTTCGTATTTAACCTAAAATATAAAGTGTGAAATAACTAAAATTGTTTTTAAACATTTTTAATCATATAAATTGTTGTGTTGCTTATTCTCAGTTAAAATATAATGCAAAAATACTTACACCTGCAATTGTATTTTATTTGCAGCGAAGAAAAAAATCAATTTTAATTGCACTACAGTTTAAAAAAAAAATTTTATTTTCAACTTTTGAGCTTGTATAGTACTCACCGATAATAATTCATTTGGTGGTGATTTTATAACATCAGTAACGATTTCATGTTTTCTAAATTGTGTTGGAACGTCGTCAGCCATTCCACCGATGAAAAAAAATCCTAAAACTGATAAAAAAAAATTATTCACAGTAAAAACTTAAAACTTATTTCTTTTTTTGAATTATTCGCGCAAGAGATATATTTTTTAAAGCAGATTTTTAGCAACGTCTATTTTATATACTATTTTATATATTATTATATAAGTGATTTAACTTTTATAACTTGAGATAAAAAATAATATTATCAGTTGAAGATAAGTAAATTTGATTGTCAAATGAAAATCAATTAAATGCTGAGCTTGCCGGGAAATTTCAAAATTTTGAATTAAATAAAGTTTTAAACGTACAAATTACAAGCAGCTCCATTTTACAAGGACTGCTTAAAATGAACTGAGTGCCATTTTACTGTTTCACGTGTGTTTTATACTCTCTTGGCTCATTGCGTCATCGATAAAGATCGCCGTTGTAATTTTGTTACTTTGTTTCGAGACACAAGACTCCAAACACGTTGGATGTTAAAACACCTACGTGACGGGTAAAATTTTTTATTTTGATAAAAACTGGATCTGCGGTCTGCCTGCATTGAAGGTTTGAAAAAAAGATCAGGAATTGCGGACACGCCTTTTTCCACAAAGTGGGATTATATACAAACACTATCAAATGTTAAAAAATCATTATTTTATGGACGAGGATCTTGAAAAATTTCGTTTTATTTCGTAAATAAATTCAATAGTTCGAAACTCATGAAAATTTAATTTATGTATAGTGGTTTGAAAGTAAGAGATGCACTTATGAGTGGAAATAACTGGTTTTTTTTTTTTTCTTGCTTTCTTTCATGCATGATTTGAAAAGAATTTATCTAATTATTTTTTCATTTTATTCTATTTAGAACGGGCACTTGGCCCTTTCAACAGATTTAAAGAACCATGTGGCACATAGTTATTTAAAATGAATATTTAAATAATTAGTATTAAGTTAGATTAATGAAAATTAGTTGCTTAATAAATAATATTTTATTTTACTTCATGGAAACGGGTATAAACAATTTAGTTTGGATCATAGTATATTATTAACTGGGCAGCTAGAATGGGAAGTGTCTCAGATCACATGAAATTATCGTCCGAAGCGAAGCCGATACTATTTTTCCGCACGACGGCGCCGGGAAGCGCTACTTACTGTAGCGGCAGCGGCAGCGGCACCGAAATAGAACTTGCCGCCCGGAGTGAGGAAAAATTAATTTTCAATAATTACCAATTGAAAAATCTAAAAAAATTTATGCATTACATAATTATTAAAGTAATCTTTTATTTTTCAGACTACACTTAAAAGAAGAGACGTCTATTTTTCTGACATTCCGCTGTAGTAAATGCCATGCTCATTTAAATTACTGATGCGAGAATTATTTAATTATTTCTGGAAATCTAGAGTAACTTTCAATCAAAATTTTAATGTATCTCCAACTCGAGTATAATACTGGTGGTGTTAAATGAGCATCCATGGAACCATTAGAGATGCGCTCTTAAAAAAAAAATTTTTGTGACGTTTGACATTTATAAATTTATTTATAATTTGCGACAAACAATATTCAATTAACAATTCTTGATCTAAAGAATGTAATATTTCCAAATGATTTTTGATGAATAAGGATGTTTGGTACTTTTGTGAAGGGAAAAGAGGGGAAGGGACGACAGACGAGTACCGCAGCGCCCGACTAAGTAGATGATTTTATTATTAACTCATCGGTACTCTGGCCCTAATAAGTGAATCATTTAGAAAATTGTACACAGCATATCTGAAAGTCATGTGATATCAGTTTTATGTTTCAAAAATATTTTGAAAAATTAGGAAAAATCACGGAAACATAACTTATTTTTCAATTGACAAAACTCTGCAAAAAAAGATTGAAAACGTTAATTTTTTTAATCTCACATCGAAAAGTGAGACCTCAAGACATTGTGTACAAATTTTTAGATCAAAACATGCAGTAGAAAAAAAGTTAGAGCATTTCATGTTTAGACGCGCATGAAATTTCACCGCTGGCCGCTTGTTATTCTTTGTTAAGTGATCGGAAAAGTATTATAAAAAAAATCTTAAAATCTTCTTCGAAAACCTACGATTTCGTATAATTTTATTAACGATCTCTGTATTTTTGAAAGACTGGCATACGATCAAAGAAAAAATTGCTTGATTTCCATAAGACTTCGGGTTAAATTATTTAAAAAAAAACTTCGATTTAAAAAAAAACAAAATCCAACAGAAAATTACGAAAAATGCAATGATTAATTTGATATTAATTATAAATTGATCCGATCAATATTGACAAAATGGATGCATTTTTTCGTAAGTACCAAACATCCTTTTAACTATGTCATGTGCCACTTATGGCATATAGGGGTTACATGATATCGAGTTCATTGTGAAATTAAATATTTGAAAAGGTTTTCGTTTCAAATATTTTAATAATTAGTTTCAAGTTTGAATAGAGTTTTTTTTCCTCATTGTAAAGGAGTATAAAGATTTATTTTCATAACGATTGGTTGGTGATGACATTAGAAAGAAATTTTTTTTAAATTTTTACACTTTAATTGTCTTATTTGACCTACGTTATTATAAAATTTTTTAATTATTTAAATTTATACTTTTGCATTTATAATTTGTTCATATAATTTTATTTTATGATAGCATTAATTAAATAATTTAAAAAAACAAAAAAAAAATTGTATTTTGGATCAGAACGTAGCTCTTGCAAGATAAAATATTTATTTTGTTGTTTACTCATCCAATTTATTATTTTTTGCTGTGTTATCCGACGTTGTTCAAGCGAGAATTAATTTTTAATAGAAAAAAAACTAACTCCAACCGCAGCTTGTAGTGTTAAATTAAGTGTTCAAAACCAAGTTTTGTCGTTATAAATAAAAAATGTTCCGCCGTCCTATAAATACATAATAATGTACAACAACCTGTTCAAATTTCACGATGTACTTTGGATTATAATTATGAATAATAATAAGGCGTACTTTCTGTGTCGTTAAAAAATTTTTTTGCATAAGCTGTTTAATTAAAGGGCATGGCCCAAAGATGTAGCAGAAACCTAAAAAATTATAAACATAGTCTATGTTTATCAATTTATATTCTTGTATTCCCAAGTCTTGCTTTATAACAATATTCATATAAAAATGTTATTCACCTATTATCCTCTTGGATTTGGGCTATTGATGTACGGTTTTAGGTACAACATTAATTATATTATTATAATTATATTACTATTCTTATTATTTAACAGCCTGGTCAGATCTTTTTTGTTAAATCAATAATGCTGTAAAAACTAGAAAGTAGTCCTAAATTATTTTAGCACGCGTTTGTTTCCTACCGTGATCTACAGTCATTTCAGCAACTACTTACACAATCGTATAGCCCGACGAAATATAATGGTACACTGAAGTTCGATCAAGCTGGGCTCGAACCCGATACCATAGGAAGATATTGTTGTATCAGCATTCTGTGGCCCCCAGAGGCAACGAAACAAATAAAAAAAAGTTTTTAAGCTAATTTAAAAAAAATTCATATGTTTGAAACTTTATGCACGATAAATTACTGAAACCTTGCATTGTTCCATCAAAATTTTTTAGAATTTCAATTTTTATACATTTGATGATGTGCAATGAACTTTTCCAAAAAGCGTTGAAAAATCTTCTTTTAATATTAATAACACATACATGCATTTAAATTTATAAAAAAAATTTTTGTAATTTAAATAAAATTGTACTCATAAAAAATCATTTTCAATGTTAATATCTATTTATCTTCTCGGAAAATTTTTATTAAATAGTACGTAATAATAGAAGAAAGAAAAAGATATTGAAACAAATACAGGGCAGTAATTGGTATAATTTGGAAAAAAAAAATTTTTAAATAAAAGTAACTGAACTATTCAAGTTTTTTGAAAAAGACATTTTAATGTATAATTTAACTTCTTTTATATCAAAACTAACCATAATAAAAGAAGAAAAACTTAGATTTATGTAAAATAATAATGTATATCTAATATTCTTATAATAAGCAAAAATTCAGATAAAAATAGTGATCTTCAAAGTCAATGACGAGTGTTCAAAGAAAAATTAGCCGCTCACATAACAGCACCGCTTCCATATATGTAAAAAGAAAGCTGATCAATATTATTCTCGAATATTCTCAGTTAGTTTTAAGATTTTAACTTGTTAAAAGCTTCTACTCTATTCATCATGAAATTTTTAGCTCTCGTAGTTGCTATTTCTCTTACCAGTTGCCACGCATTAAGTACAAAAAAAGGATATATGTATTAGGAAAATTTATCTTAGATGTAAGTCAAATTAAAAATTGATCATTTAATTTGTAATTAGTACCTTTAAAAACTCTAGTGATAAAAATTTCGTCACTAGTTAAAAAGAAGTTAAATAATCTTAAATAATGTTAAATAACAATATTTCTATGCAGGGTGGTTATTTGTAAATATCTGTTTTTATATTTTTCAAAAATATGCTTTTATTTCGGATCATTGCCTTATTTCAAATCGCATTGTTTACTTTCGGTGAAGATTCCACAGGTTAATCAATCGTGATTAAGACAGTTATCCTAAAAAGTACATTTAACTTTTGTGATTTAAAAAGCTTCATAATTTACACTTGTATTTATATGTATGTACAAAAAACATCAATTTAAGATTATCGTACCCTTCATTTATTCATTTTTTAGGATAAACTTTGAACTATGTATAAAATATTTATCAAAAATTTTCATTTATTCAAAAATGATAAGTATTTACAAAAATTTCTCATTTAAATAACTTAATTTATGATTGAACACGTTTCAATTTAAAAAATCGATGGTCAAATCAGCAATAAAAGAAATTTCAAACCATAAATCTCGTGCACTTTTTATTTCAAAAACTCTATTTTTATTACGTCACTACGCTTTCAATAAAAAAAAAAAAAAAAAAAAAAAAAAAAAAAAAATTTACAATAGTAAATCATGTAAATACTTTTATATAATAAACTCTCTTTTTCCATTACAGGCTGGTTTGACAGATGAAGAAAAGTCCAAACTCAAAGAATACAAAGAATTATGTGTTGCTGAAAGTGGCGTTGATGCAGGGCAATAAAACAATAAAACTAAAATATACCATTATAATTATCAAAAGTAAATATTTTAAATATAATCTTAAGCATTTGTTACCTTGCTGCAGCTGTCATCGAATCTTTAAAATATGGAGTGTTCCAGTGACTCGTGAAGCAAAAATTGATTGTTACTATTCATGTTTTCTGAAAAAGACTGGCATTGTTAGTATTTAATAAGCTAATGTGTTTATTTTCAATCTTGCATGTTTATTTATAACTTGAATAAAATACTTTGAAAAATTTAAATAGAAAAAATATTTATACAAGAAAAAATGAGTAAAAATTTATAACATCTTAGCAGAATACAAACTTCTTTCGTGTTTTCAGTAAAAATTATTATTATTATTATTATTATTTTTTTTTAATTTTTAAAAATTTACTTTTTATCAAAGTTTTAGTGAAGTTGAATTTTTCTGAACAGTTTATTTTCACGAGTGACAATTTATTCGAAAAAAAAAAAAAAAAACACAAAAAAAAAGGATTCAGCTACAAAATATGTTTTCAATATCGATTGCAATCACAAAAACATTTTTAAATTTTCTTTTGTAATTATTACTGTAAAAAATCTAAATTCAGTATATTGACATTGACATATTTTTTAGCAAGGCGCTGATGGAACAATGGATCCTGATGTAGCAGTTGCAATGGGAAAGAAATGGGTTGATGATAAGGCTACTGAGATTGTCAATAAATGTAAAGATCTAGGTAAGTTTTTTTTTTCATAAATCTTTTGGTCTTATGTATAATTTTTAATTCATAGAAAATAAAATTTGTTAGTCAAATATATTATATTTATTTCTATTTTACAGTTGGCAAAGATCATTGTGAATCGGCTGGCTGGCAATTACAAAGCTTGTATTCTTGAAAACAAAACAAAATTATAAAATGATTCAAATTTTCAATGCGAGAAGATTACTAAATTATTTTTTATGACTTTTTAAAAAGTTAAGTAAATACCCAACAAATTTATTATATTTTATTTCAATTATTTATATCATCATTAAAACGTTCCATTCAGTAAAAATTTTAAATAATCATATAGCAAAACAAGTAAGTTATCTTCTATGTTTTCAAACCTTGCTAAAATTTTAAAAGTTTTTCAGCATTAAATTCTTTAATCTTTATTTATAAGTCAATAAAGATTCATGAATAATTTGGTGCGTTTTTATATCAAGCGTCATAATAAATCGTTTTGATTTTATGAAATTTTTTTTATTTTTACTCAAGTCATTATCCAAATTCTAAACTCTATAAAAACAGCTTTCTATTAATAATTCGCTTATTTATAATGATAAATTCTCCTTGATAACAAAAAATCTAAAAAGAATTTTTTTAAACTAGACAGTAAGTTATTCATTTTGTTGTTTATTTTTTATCGAGTAATAATATTCCGCTAAGTTCTTTTTTTAATGAAAAATTTATTATTTATATGATAATCTAACTGAATGAATGAAACCGGAATTAATATAAATATTCTTAAAAAGACTTATCTAACAAAGCTATCGAAGTACTCGACTGAATAGTAACAATACTCACTTACCCAACAAAAGTTCATTAAGATTTGTACAACGTTGCAATTCAGTTTCAAGTTAAAATTTTTTTTACTCGTGATATATATTTCATCAACAGCCAGTACTTGGTACCCGTCGAAAAGGTTGATTGCAGTAGAACCTCGATTATCCGAACCGGCTCGAAACTTGGGGGTGGGACCAAAAAGTGGTTATGCTCCTGTCTTTCGGTACTTAACATTTCTCTTTATAGTATGAGTTGAGTTATCAATCAGAGCTTACAAATATCTGATCAAAAGCCGTTAAAAAGAAGCTGCTGAATTGCTAATGCCCTAGTATGAAAAAACCAGATTTTTCTTTGCCTAAAATGTTATTGTTACGAAACCTGCATAATCAAGCTGAACTAAGACGTTCATCTAGCATAAAAAATAAAAATCTGATTGTTTTAAATAGTTATACTTTACGAATGAAATTTGTGTTTAAGAAATGAACATTTTTAAAGTTTTTATACTTTCGATTATCCAAACTTTTTGTTATCCGAACCACCCTTGGTTTTAATTACTTCGGATAATCGTTTCTACTGTATTTCAAAAATTCTTCAGACTCGAAAATTTCAAACCACGATAATTCGAAGTGCTGTAAGGTAAGGGATAAAATATATTGCTGAAATTACCGTATTTGCTAGAAAAAATTTTGAATTAAGTTATTTTCGATTGAACACAATAGGTTTTTTGTCAACTGCGAAAATTGATATTGTCGATTAATAAATTATAATCAGAAAAAAGTCGTAAAAACTATTTTAATTATGTTCTATGAAAATGATATTTTTTCAATGATTTTTCTATACGAAAAATTTATGTTATTATTAGAACAAAAAGTATGAAAAAATTCAAAAACTGTAACAAGTTAAAAAATACTACTTTTACTTACCAGCAGCTGATTTTGATCATTTTAGACGTACGCTGAAAAAGATAAAAATTTTCTGTGTTTGCCAAAATTTGAATTTTTTATTATGAGTGATGAAAGTCATCCCAATTTATATACACATACACCATGTAAGATGAATTTTTTTCATCAAAAGATAAAACGTACAGCACGTTACTTACGAATATAATGTTCTGGCTTTTTTGTGCGTATATGAATATGGAATTAATAACTTTAAATTTATAATAAAAAAAGTTTTAATTAGCATAGATAATTTCGTAGGTTTTGAGTAAGAAGGTGATATAATCTCCTCTAAATAATTGTTATTTACAATACATATTAGAGATATCACATTTTCCTGAGACATCATCTTACTTTAGACCATTTTAATTTGCAGAAGTCTTTAATTAATGTATGTATTCATTAATTTTAACTTTAAACAAATTGAAGAGTTTTTCTTTGGGCTTATATTCAGCATAAATATAAATTTTTTTATAAACTTCTACAAACTACAGTGGAACCTCGCGAATTGTCCACTTGACGCGACCGAGAAGCTCGAGAATTGTCTCTGTCGTATCCTTTGATTTTGAACAATTCGCGAAATTTTAGGTGGACAAGTCGCGAGGTTTGGACTATTCGCAAGGTAGACAATTCGCGAGTTTCTGCGAACCTTCAAAACCATGGGTTATTTTATTGGGTTATTTACCTGCAGCGTTGCCAGTTGCCACTGCTGCCTATATAGCTTATATAGCCGCTGTCTTGTCACTTGTATAGTCGGTGCACCTTAACCTTGATTCTTTGATTCTTTCTTTCATTTTTTAAATGATCATCACTGCTTGTGAGTGTACGGGTTTACGGTGAATTTTCTCAAAAGTCGTAAAAACTCAATCTTTAATTCTTCGAAATTACATTTATAATATTATGTGACCAAAATTCGAACAAAATCATCGTAGTGTTAGCAGAACAAAATTTTTGATACTTGTTTTGCTGCAGTATTTCAGAAAATTTATTGAAAAATCTCGAAATCTTCATACAGAGATTAAAATCCTGTCTTTGTTTACTTACAAATTTATAGACAACGGTCAGCTATAATTAGTTGTAAAACTTGAAAAGCTAAAAGATTTGACTAATTAAGTTTGTATTGGAAAAATCAATTTTATCATTCAGTTAGACAGCTGATGTTCTTTCTGCTATTTGGAACAAACTTAATCTAATATTAATCTTCACTTGTGAAACTTTTTTGTAGTTTTCTACTAATCTTATTGAATGTTTCTAAGAGTTAAGACAAAAGAAAGATCTTGTCTAAATCTTTCCAATGTGTATTTAGCACACACTTAAATTTGTTGACTCATTGTATTTTCAATGCAGGGTTGTTTAACTAAATTGGTGAAAGTCATCATCGAGATCAGTCATCATGTTTAGTTTTGAAGGTGATTATCGACGAAAACCACAACAAAATTTAGCTGGTGCTAGTCGGAGAGATGAAAAAGCTGCTTTGTTACAACATGCTCATTTGGAACGCTTGAAGCGTGAACAAGAGCGTAACAAACATAATGCCACAGTTAAAATTCAAGCTCATGTAAGAAGTTTTCTAATACGACAAATTGTCAAGAAACAAGAAAGATATGAATTTGATATATTGCAACGAACAGTAGGAGGAAATCTAATTAGTACTGATGAGTTAGTGCCATTAATAAAAAAATTGTTACTGTTTTATGATTACAAAAGTGATGGGAATAGATTGATATGGTTACTTCAACATATTCTTAAACTTCAAAAAGAAGTTAAATTATTGTCTGCATCATGCTCAGAGTGGTTGTGGAGAGTAAGGTATGTTTACTTATATAAAAGATCTTTATTGTGTCTTGTAACTAAAGTTTGAATAATTGAATTTTAGAAAATAATTTAATTCTTTTATTTTAAATTTATTTATTAAAATGTTGATCTTATCACTAGTAAAAAAAGTAATTTTATGAATTTTGTTAAGTAACAAAAAATGTAAATACAGCAGCATAAAATTTTAATTAAAATATTATTTCAGATGGGTATTGAAAACTTGTATGCAGTATAGTTTAAAAACAGTACTAGATGACTCGATGCAGTCAATTGCAGTGCCCCTAAGAATTATAGAAGTTTTTACAACACCCGATGGAGAGAAATTTGTTGGAAAAGATTCTGACTTGTATTTAAAAGAAATATTTGCCTATCTTGTAAAAAATGGCTACTTTCAGCAAGTTAGACAGTTGATTGACACAAAAGTACCCCCTAACTTAGAAGTGTCATCAAACCCACCCACACCAATGGCAAAGTGGTTTTTAGAAATGATACAACGACCATTGAGTATTGTCAATAATATAGACAATGTCAATGATTTCTGTTTCTTGATTTTAAATGAATTCTGCAATAGCATACTTTCTCAAAAATTGACAGATGCCATATTAGCATTTATTATTCCAGCATTAGTGGAATCCAAAGATTTTCCTTATAATAAATTAATAAATTATATCAATCGCTATGACTCAAAACCAACTATTAGCCTTTTATATTCTGTACTTCAGCTGGAGCCTGCAGGATACTGTAAGTATTGAATTTAAAAGATTTTATTATTTAAAAACTTTTACATACAGATAAGACTTTTGTTTTGTTTTAAGCTCAAAGAAACATAAAAAAAGTATTGTATCTTTGTTTTCTGAATTTTAATTGAGAATTTTTTAACTAAATGGATAATTTTTGAGAGATTTGTCAACTTTAGACTTCAAATAATTAATAAGATCAAATTAATTGTTCAACTTTTAGCACCAGCAAAGTCAAAAAGTAGCCTGATAAACTATCTTCAGGTCCTGGCTTCTCTTAGCTCAACTTTGAATCCACCTCCATCTCAGCATAAGTCCCATTCCTCTAACTTGAATGATTCAGACAGTGATAGCGACACAGAAATGTTGGATAGTAACGAGGCCGAAACAATTGGACAGTGTATTGAGATGTTGAATGCTGAAAGTAGAGTTCAAAGTATTTTACAAGCCGTTGATCAGAGCGACGATCCTATGGTCATGCAACCACTATGTCAACTTTGTCATAATCTTCTCATAACTAACAAAAATGCTGTACACAAATACAAAATACTGTACATGCTAGCTTTTAAACCAGTCTTTTTACGACAACTTTGGAGTAACCTTCTGACCATAAGTCAAACTTCTCTTTTTGGTGGCTCCACTCCATACCTGCATATAATTTCCAGAGGAATCGCTCTTACGGCCGAAGAAACTTCAAAAATAGTACCGCTTTTGGCTGTATTTTGTGCATTGTTTAGTTTACTTATAGCAACGCTGCATGACAATGAATTTTTTATCGACCCCTCGGGAATGGAAACTATCACGACGAATAGTCCTGAGCGAGGAGGGCAGCAGGCGATGCCGTTCAACACATACGATCTAATGATACTTTGTTCGCAACTCAAAGGAGTATGTTTGGGTCTTGTGGAACTTGCTTTTCCCGATACGAGATTATCTGTAAGGGACGATTATAAAAACGCAGTCTTGGGTCCGTCACCGTCGATGCCTACAACCCCTCAGAATACGCAAATTTGGACGCATCTTCTAAAGGTAAATTTTTTTTAATAGCCTATACTATTTTTATTATTATTATTATTTCAATTTGTATTTTGAGGAAAACAATCAAATTTATTAACTAAAATTTTTTTCAGGTAACGGTGTGCTTAGTTAGGCAACTACACACGCGCGATTTGCGACGACAATTTTGCCCTGACGGACACTGGATCGCGTCAAACATTGTAATGCCAATGAACAAGCCTCAGGATTTCAGTCTACGCAGACGAAGATTACGCAACTACGTTCCCTTTCAAGATTTTAGAGTTTTCACTCGCGAAGAAATTGAAGACGGCCCTCCTCTATCCACGAGAGAAGTTCGAACTTTCACGTTGCTTCGTGAAATACCTTTCGTCGTACCCTTCAATACCCGGGTGGTCGTCTTCCAGTCGCTGATTAATCGTGATAAGAGTGAGCAACAAGGGGAGCTATCCCGTTTCATGCAAGGGCCATCTATTCATATATCATGTAGAAGAAATTACTTGTACGAAGACGCCTTCGATAAATTGTCACCGGATAATCAGCCCGAAATGAGATTGAAGATGCGTGTCCAACTAGTCAATGCCGTGGGACTAGAAGAAGTAGGAGTCGACGGAGGTGGACTAAGCAGAGAGTTTTTATCCGAATTGTTAAAAACAAGTTTTGATCCAAACAGAGGATTTTTCAGACTGACTAAAGATAACATGTTGTATCCAAACCCATCAGTACACTTGCTCCATGACAATTTTCCTAAGCACTACTATTTCATAGGTAAGACCAATTTAAGTAAACTATGAATATTCTGGATTAAAATCAATTACAATTTATTTAACAATCACTTATTTACAGGCAGAATGCTTGGCAAGGCTTTGTACGAAAATTTACTGGTGGAATTGCCGATTGCTGAATTTTTTTTGTCGAAAATTGTCGGCACACAATCAGACGTGGACATTCATCATTTGGCATCATTGGATCCTATTATGTATCGAAACCTTCTTTATCTAAAAAGTTATAAAGGTGATGTAACTGATCTGGGGCTGGACTTTACCATACTCACGGATGAGTTAGGTAATTTTTCATTTAAAAGCTATCAATAATATTTTAAGTTGAATGTTTGATATTTCAAGTATTATTAAGCGAATAATTTATTTTTATAATTAATTCATTTAGGTGAAAGAAGAGTGGACGAGCTTAAATCAGGTGGTGCTAATATTCCTGTGACAAATCTCAACCGCATTGAGTACATACATCTAATGGCCGACTACAAGCTGAACAAACAAATAAGGGCGCAATGTCACGCATTCAAACAAGGAATAGGCAATGTCGTACCTCTAGATTGGCTACAAATGTTCAATAATAAAGAGCTGCAGGTGTTAATTTCGGGAGCGCAAATACCCGTCGACGTACAAGATCTCATGACGCACACAAACTACGCGGGTCCCTACAGCTCAGATCACCCTACCATTAAAGCATTTTGGAAAGTTGTGTACGAATTTAATGACCAACAAAAACGACAGTTGCTTAAATTCGTCACGAGTTGCAGTAGACCTCCACTTTTAGGATTCAAGGTACATGCTTTTAACTTATTTTTAAACTAGGGGTTACTAAAAATTTATTATTCTAATAGCTCTAATATCAAAATTAAAATAAATTTTTACAGGAACTGGATCCTCCATTTTGCATACAACATGCTGGAAGTGTTGATAGATTACCGACAGCAAGTACGTGCATGAATTTATTAAAACTTCCAGAGTTTCCTGATGAAAAAACATTACGTGAAAAATTGTTGTATGCAATTCAAGCTGGTGCTGGATTTGAACTTAGTTAAACAAACTATCTGTAAATGTTGAAGTCTGTTCAAATTTTTCAGTTTTTTGACTTAAAAGAAAAAAAAAAATCTCACAAAGAATTAGACTTTTAAAATTATATTGTAAATAAGACAATTTTAATACTATTATTATTGCTCAAGTTTGATGAAAATACATGAATTCTTTTTTGTTTTTTAAAATCTCTTTAAATTGAAATCTTTGAATTTTCTCAACATTAAAAAAAAGAAAAAAAAAGGGAATGAAATTAGGGATTAAGTGTAAATATTTTTATGTAAAATATTTTATTGTAAATATAACTTACTTAAAAATGTTTTTATAAACTATAAAGACAGTAAATTATTATTGATAGCGTTTGCATTTTATTTTGCATTTTTTCAATTGAGAAATTAAAAATATTACAAAATAAACATCATTAGTTATGTACATATATGAAGTCTAAATATAATTTAGAAGACAGAAAAAGATAAGTGATTTTGTAAATCAACTTTGGTCAAAGAATGTCGCAGAAAAGTTTTTTTTTTTTTTCAAAAGTAGATTAGTGTGCCTTATTTTTAGTAGTTAATTTTTTACTATTTATTTCATTGAAAAAATAGAAAATTAATAGAAATTAATGAATTGTTTTCATGGGGCCAAAATGCATGAAATATACATATATTTCGTTATCTGATGACATAAAAACATTATGTTTGCAGCTTTTCAACCGAAATTTTTTTTGTAAATTTGTAGTGGATTTGTAACGTCAATGGTTAAAAAATATTTTCTAATAGGTAAATATAAAAAATCCACTCATTACTAATTTTTTTTTTACTTTTTAAAATCAATAGTATACATTGTACATTATTAACACATATTTTTGAATGTTTGTAACCATGAGGCAGTTATTTGGATCAATGTAATTTTTAGTGAAAAATTGAAGTAAAAACATTATTTGTATTATTATACCACATGAAACGTGAAAAGTAAAATTTTGCCATTTGCAAACTTTCCACTGTAAGTGTCAATGTAAATAAACAAAATTTTGAAAATCATGTTTAATCAATTTTTTTTTTTCTTTCTATATACATATATGTGTATGTATGTAAATACCCATTAAGAAAGAAAGAGACTTATAATGCAAGTTTAAAAAAGTTGTGGGCTAAGTCTTAATATTCGTTCATAAAATTGAATGAAATGGTTTCAAGAGTGAAGAGCTTGAAATCGACCTATCTGATGCTGATATGAGTGTCTGAAGTAGAATCAGTCGATGGTCATACTGGTAAAATAATAGAACGGAATTTGTTTAAAAAAAATTCATACTTGTTCACAAAAAATGTTTTATTTGAATAATTATATCAGCGTTAAAAATAACTTTAAGAAAAGTGGTCAAAACTTCAAAGGTGTACTTCAATTAGAAGTATGTTTTTTTGACACTTGCATATTTTAAAAGTTTTTGGCAAGTCCCCATATAGTAATGTGATTTAAATTTTAGTTAAGTTCGCGACTTACTGACACAGCTGTCAATGAGTAAACTACACTAAGATTAATTATACTTAATTATTTACGAAAAAATTCAAACGAAAGTTAACAAATAATCTAAATTTTGTACTTTGCGTATCAAGATTGCCAAGCTACATTAATACAAGAAAATTTTCTGATTTAAGTTACACTTGAAACTAAAATTTGAAAATTTGCTTAATTTAAAGAAAGTTATTTAAAGTGTAATGTAATTCGAAACTGTGGGGCCCGGGCCAAAGGAAGCAGCTGTCCAATTGAAACAACCGTTTTTCTTACGAATTAAAACTAATTTTTCTCGGTCTCAGCCCGAGAATCGCTCGACCGACTTCTCGGCTTCGAACCAAGAAAAAACATTCTTAGTCTCGCGCGATCGCGTTTGTCAAGAAAATTTGACAGTTGCACAGTTTTGGGATGTTCTAAACAATCGCGCTTCGTGCGATAGTTTACAACAAACAAAAACTGCACAATTGTCAAATATACTTTTTTCTCGTGATTGACCAAGAATATTTGTTTTTTCATTAGATTTTCCAAATTTTTAATTACGCAAGTTTTTATATGTACCGCAAATATGGGAACTTTTTCATAACTAAGACTTCAAATATTTGGTAATTTGGTAAAATTTAACTTGATCAAAGTATTATGAAAAAACCGATTTTAACAAAATAATGGAAAAAAAGTTCATAAAAATTTTTGAATTATTGTCTGAGATAAGAATAATAAATTTTTCACAAATTTTTCGAGAAAAATTAAATCCGCAGCCGAATTTCAAATATTTTCAAACTTGTACTGATTTACATTTCGTGGCTTCTTGTAAAAAATAATCTTTAGAAGAAAGTAGAGATACTGTAAGAAAGTTTCTCAATCTGACATTGAAAAATGTCAGATTGAGAAACTTAAACTTTCGCAAATAAAGCTTTTTAGTCGCGACTCGTGGAAGCGCGCCACATCAAGCACAGCAGCGTCAACGGAAGCAGAACCTAAATCCACGAGCTTTGTACAGCACAGCGCTGATATGCACAACGGCAGGAAGCTGCACTGCAGGGGTCCTCGGAGTTCGGACCCACAAGCTCTGGGTCCGTCGTCCGAGAACCAGAGCATCCTGTTTTAAGGATGTTTGGTACTTTCGTGCGAGAGGAAAAGAGGGGAGGGGGGACGGGCACCGCAGCGCCCGACTAGACGATTTTATATTCATCAGTACTTTGACTCTAATGAATGAATCATTTTGAAAATTTTACAGAACATAGTTGAAAGTCTCTACTTTCATGTAGTATTAATTTAATGTTTAAAAAATATTTTAAAAAATTAGGAAAAATCACGAAAACATAACCTGATTTTCAATTTACAAAACTCTGCGACAAAAGATGCAGTAGAAAAAAATGCAGTAGAAAAAAAGTTAGAGCATTTCTTGTTCAGACGCGCATTGAATTTAACCGCTGCGCGCTTGTTTTTCTTGGTTATCTTTTTCAAATGGTCGGAAAGGTATTATAAAAAAAATCTTAAAATCTTCTTCGAGCTGAAATCTACAAATCCCAATAATTCTTTTAACGATCTCTGTATTTTTGGAAGAGTGACATACGATCAAACAAAAAATTGCTTGATTTCCATAAGAGTTTGGGTTAAAGTATTTAAAAAAATACTTTGATTTTTAAAAAAACTAAATCGAACAAAAAAAGGCAAAAAATTCAATGATTATTTTGGTATTAATCATAAATCGATCCGATCAAAATTGACAAAACGACTGCATTTTTTCGTAAGTACCAAACATCCTTAAGGCCAGCCGGTCAGTTTTGGTCAGTCTTGACTCTTGAACGAGCCACTACTAACGTACACGTATATAGGCTTTTAACTGGCCTCCAGGAAGCCGGGGTGCCATATTTTTATCTTAGATTCATCGAAAACTGCATGCGTTATCGTAAGTTGACAGGTGTTATTAACGGGGAAATTTTTGCCGAGGGTTCCACCAATAAGGGATTACCGCAAGGGTCATGCTTGAGTCCACTACTGTTTAACTTCTATATTATGTTGCTCGTTCAATTTTTAGGTTTCCGAGGCGTCAGGGCTCTCGGATTTGCGGACGATGTAGTCATTTATTGCATCGGTAACTCAATATGTGAGAATCTGTTGAAATTGGCGGAAGCTTACAACGCCGTCCGAGCATGGTTGTTGACCTTATTCCTTAACATATCCGCTCATAAATCCCAGCTGATTAACTTTAGTAGGGTTCGGTATTTGCCTGGACACCTCGTGATGGACACCGAGGCTGGGCAAATAGCGAACGTTGATAGAATTAGATATTTGGGTATCATCTGGGACCAGTGTCTGGATTGGGAACCCCACATTGAGCATATCATTCCTAGAGTTCGGGCGGGAGTATCGATGTTAAATTCCGTAGCCAAGTTCACATGGGGGTCACACCCACAGACTCTTTTGATGATGTATAAATCCCTTGTTAGACCTAAAATTGATTGGGGCAGCTTCCTGCATTGCTCAGCTGGTTCACAGGTCAGGCATAAGTTAGACGTTCTGCAGAATTCAGTCTTGCGTAAAGCACTTGGGTGCATGTCCACGACGCCCATCAACGTTTTACACCATCTTTCCGGTATTCCTCCTCTCCATGTTAGACAACGACACATCTCTCTTAGATTGCTCTTTCGTTGGGCCGCTAACTCATCCAATAGCGTGCTTCCAAAATTCCAATCCATCCGGGAAACTCTTGACAGGGTAAACTGGGCCAACATTACAAGGTTAAGTAGGTTTGGCAGTTTATATTCACTATGGGTGCAACACCACTATACTATTCGCAAGGCACTTCGATCTAAAGTTATGCCCACTTATTCCATACCATTTTTCTCTCTGTACATCGAATGTGTGGATTGTGAATTGGGAAGGGCAGTTCAGGCAGCCGAAGATAAGGTGGCCTTTTTCCAGACCTATCTAAGCAGGCTCAGAGGGCCGGGGGTTCATATTTTATTCACTGATGGATCAAAGGATTCAGGTATAGGTAGATCGGGAGCTGGCATATATAACGAAACACGGGATCTTTGTACTATGTTTGGGCTTGACCCAGATTCATCTATTTTCAGTTTGGAAGCTTTTGCTATATTTCAGGCTCTCTTGTCAGTATGCTCAGATGTTAATCCTTTACCGAATGATGTACACATTTTTTCTGACTCCTTATCCGTAATTTTGGCCCTTCAGAGAAGGGGTCTCGACTCGCGTTTGCACGCTTATGTTGCTCTAGCAAGACAAATTTTGTATGCATTCACCTTTGATCACGGTATCAAGGTCACAATCCATTGGATTCCATCACATCAGGGTTTATTTGGCAACGAACGAGCGGACGAGTTGGCCAGGCAAGCCCTTCACTTGCCTGTCCTAAACCCCGGAGTTTGGCATACTGATTTTGGGGAGAAAGCTAGATCCCTTATGGTCAGGGAGGCGCATCATTACTGCGTCGAGTACGGGCAACGGGCTAAAGGGAGGAAGTACATCGACTGTTACAACGAATTCAAATTGAGACCTTGGTTCTCTGGGATTAATCTTAATAGGGTAAGGATAGAGATCGCGAACAGGATTAGGGCAAATCACAACAGGAGTAAATTTCATTTGGGCAGGATGTCTATTATCCGGGATCAATGGTGTGACTGCGAAAGGGACGTACAGACAGTTGAACACCTTTTTTGGGATTGTCCCTCTGCTCAGATTGGTAGGGCGGCGGCGATCGAGCGGTTGCGGCGGTTTGGGGTCTCCATTGGGGATGATCTCTGTCTCGCCTCCAACCTTCTTACACCATTCGTATGTATCATTATTGCCGATTTCTTTGTAGACAACAAAATAGTAATTTAGAGTAAATTGTTGAGTTAATTAAAAGCTCTTGTTTGTATTATTAGCGTCAATTTCTTTAATTTTCCTTTAAAATATTAATTTATAATAATATTTATTTAAAAAAAAAAAAAAAAAAAAAAAAAAAAAAGGGAATTAGCTAGACAACTTATTAATTTAGGAGCAAGTTACTTTCATTTGTACACCTACTTTAGTCATATGTATTTCACTTGTAAAGAATGCCATACCACAAGTTCAGATCATATAATATGGAAACTACACATAGAATTTACAGGTAATTCAGATTTGACGCCTTGGACATTGCTTTGGACGGTACTGGGATTGGGGTGCGCAGATGTACTTCAGGCGACGCTGATTCCAACCAAACACCGACGCAATACCCATAGCGACAAATAGTCAATTGGTTTTTCGATCACACTGAGGAGTGAGCTCTGCCCGCCTCAGTGGAGGTTATGGTATCTGCTGAAATCTGCCACGCAGAATAAGCATAATATAAAAAAAAAAAAAAAAACGAGCCACTACTGAATGCACCAATGCACGCCGTACATCAAGCAACGCTCAGCCAAGTAGCTTAAAACATTCTAATAATAACAATAAAAACTCAACTTTACTTAAAAAAGATCCACTTGAATTATTGTCCTCAGACAATAATTCAGCACTAAAACATGCAGTTTAATTCAACCGCTGGTCAAGCTGCAGGTCAGCTGGTAACTCGACCGAGAATAATATACATACATACCCTTCAGTCTTCACATTGAGAATTTGCGGTGTGATAAGCGTGGAGGTTGCTCGAACATTCGAAGACCGCGGCTAAAAAATTTGCAGAACACTGCAGAATGCGCAAAAAACATGGCGTCAAAACACGAAAGTGATTTTAAAACTACTTTAGAATACAAAATTTTTAAATGTTCCAGCTTCTCTTCAACTTTTCCACCTGAGTACGTAGTTTTTAGTTTTTACTTTCGTCTTTTTTGTTAAAAAACCGGTTGAATTGAAATAGTTTTTACAATTTGCGCAGTTAAAAAAGTTTTATAACCTCATAAAAAAATTTCATGTGTTTATTTGTATTTAACAAATTAAAAAAGTTTACATTATAATTAAATTTATTAGTCTTTTAATAAAATTTGAATCAGACTGTTTTACTTTACTTTTTTTTTTTTTTTTTACAGAAATATTCTTGTTGATAAACCAAATGATCAATCCTCTCGCTGGGTCACAGATATTGATAACTACCCTCAGGTACCTATATACATAAATTTTTGTGTACTTAATAATCACATGTCATAATTGGTAATCAATTACTCTTTGCAGTTTATCATACTCAAATTGAAGCAACCATCAATTGTCAAAAACATAACATTTGGAAAATTTGAGAAGGCTCATGTTTGTAATTTAAGAAAATTTAAAGTCGTTGGAGGTCTTGAGCTGGGGAATATGATGGAACTCATAGATAGGTAAATAAATGTTAAATTTTACTGATTTAAATTAAAAGAACTTTAAATGAATAAAGTTTTTATTTAGTAGTGATCTGAAGAATGATTCAATTCCTGAAACATTTGAATTAAAATGTACAATTGGCGAGGAGGACAAATATTTTCCATCTAAATATATAAAAATTATTTTATTACAACCTTGGGGTCCTAATATGAATAGCTCAGTGTGGCATGTAAAATTATCTGGATGTGATAATTTTGATTTAGTCAAATCAAGTATAGACTGGTTTAATATGGTAAGTTAATGTTTAAAAATATGGTTAGGTTTAAAAAATTTGTATCAGTTTTTTACTTATAAGAGTTTTAAGCTGATATAATTTATTTTTTTGACTGTTGAAAATTTTACTAAAAAGACTTAATAAGTGTATTTTTTTCAGTATCGTCATAGAGAAGTTGTAAGATTATGTATGAAACATTTTAGGAAATACCAGTGTCCAGAAATTGTGGAATCACTTCACAGAATTACAGGAGTAGTTTTGGAAGATTCCACTTTATCTTCTCTCTATGATTTATTGGTTGTTAATGGAGATCATATACAGACTGAAAAATTCATTTCACATGCTGTTAGTGGTAAGTAATAAGTTTTTATTAGAGAGTTTTTAAAAATTTATCTAAGAATCCATTTACTATGTAATTGAATTATCAAAAAATATACTAAAATTTGAGTTGGTTTGAGGCTCATCAATAAACTAATTTATTAATCATACAAATTTCATTTTTTTATGATATTGTGTACTTGAAAAACAATTTTTTTTGTTACTTATAAAGTGCTAAAAATTTAAGTTGATTAATTTTGTGATAAAAAAAAATTTATTCAGAAATAATTTAGAAACTCTAAGTATTAAGAAACAGAAAAGACTTTTATAATGTAAAAAAATTGGATATCAATAGTTTGAAATCACAATTGAAAATTGTAAACTTTGACTTTTTACTTTTTAGTTTTCAATTAATGTGCTAGATACATCTAGACTTAAATTTTTTTAGTGTTACAAATCAGACTGTTAGTACTTGATTTTTTAATTTCAAACAAAATACTGTATAAATTCACCTAATTGTTATTTGAAAATTGCAGTGAACCTTTTAGATGAATATATAAATGCACAATTATATCAAGTGCTGTGGAAAAAAATGTCGACTCCAAATCCAAAACCTGGTAAAAGAGGAGGACATCAAATGGTTTTGGATCCTGATGCAGAGCTTCTTTATCTTTTTGGTGGCTGGAATGGAATTCAAGATCTGGCTGATTTGTGGACTTATAATATTAATGATTCAACTTGGTCATTAATTTGTGAAGACACTTCAGCAGTTGTATGTAATTTTAAATTTAAAAAAAAAATCAATAGAAACTATTTTTGTAGTAGTTACTAGATTAAAAAGTTATTATTAATTTTTGTAAGTGAAAATTATTTTTTTTAATATCTTTCATTAAAGTAAAATATTTCAACCAGGGTGGACCAAGTGCACGTTCCTGTCATAAAATGTGTTTAGATCCAGGAAGGCGTCAAATTTTTACTCTAGGACGGTATTTGGACACGCAGTATAGAGTTCCAGAAAATTTGAAAAGCGATTTTTACGTTTATGACATAGATTCTAATAAGTGGACATTGATATCAGAAGATACTGCAGCAGTAGGAGGTCCAGAACTTATATTTGATCACCAAATGTTGATGGATGTTACCAAAAGAACGATCTACGTTTTTGGGGGACGTATACTTCTTCCCAATGCAAGGTGACGATAAAGCTACACATTTATTTATTTGTGTTAAGATTTTTTTTATTGTGCAATTTTAGTAGAAAACAAAAACGAAAAAAATTTTTAATTAGTTCGTTATCTACTATAAACAATATTTTTTACGTTTTTGCTAAGTGAAAAAAATTTCTTTTATAACTTTTTGCAAAGAGATTTTGAATTTAAGTTTTGTTAAAGTTGAAATATTACATCCTTAGCCCAGAAGAAAATACAACAAGTGAATCTCAATTTTCTGGTTTGTATTCTTATCATGTTCCTACTGGTACTTGGAAAAAACTTGCGTGTGATGCCTCTCAACCTAGTATTGCAAACGTGCCTAGCATTAGATCCAGAGTTGGGCACTCTATGTTATTTCATCCTGTAAGTATATAAATCTTCAACTTTTGTTTAAAAAGAAGCTTTTATTTTAAACAGCAATAAACCTTTTAAATTTTCTAGGGTTCTAGAAAATTGTACATATTTGCAGGCCAAAGAAGTAAAGAATATTTAAACGATTTTTTTACTTACGAAGTAGACACGGGTAACATAGAGCAAATAAGCTTAAATGAACTGGGAAATAAGGATTCCAATCATATTCCAGCAGCTGGTTTTACTCAACGCGCAACACTAGATCCAGATCTCGGAGAAATCTACGTCTTATCTGTAATGATTCATTTTATGAATACTAAAAAAAATTTTGTATAACTTGAAGATTTTTTTTAATTTTAATCTCTGGTTGATTTACTGAATTTTATTTTAGGGACTTAGCAAAGATAAAGACAAAAGAGATGAAAATGCACAAAATTCTTTTTGGGTATACAGTATAAAAACCAATAAATGGTCATGTATTTATCGTAACGAAAATATTGGCGAAACATACTGGTATAAAATGCAAAACTTCGAACCCTGTCCGCGTTTTGCTCATCAACTTGTTTATGATCACATGAAAAAGGTACATATTTAAACACAATTTTTTAAAATAAAATTTATTAACCCTTAAAGTACACACCCAAATCCAGAACTGCCACACTGACAGTTATGTGGGGTATTTTACACCCCGTGTGTACTTTAAGGGTTAATAATTGTTTAGTTTCTGGGCTTACACTCCCTGTCAGAGCTATAATGAAACTTGCGGAATTACATCCTGATTTTTCTTTTAAAGCCTTAGATTATGAAAATTATGTAATTAATAACGACTAATTATAGTATGTACTAGTGTTATTTCTACTAAGACAAGTATTACATATTTTTCTTTAATATTTGATATACAATCCAATCTTTGTAATTTTTATTGAAAGAAAACAACTTGATTGATTTATTTTCTTGACAAGGTTCACTATCTTTTTGGAGGAAATCCTGGCCGAGCTTCTACTCCAAAACTAAGGCTAGATGATTTCTGGAAATTGCAACTATGCAGACCGTCGCGTGATCAAGTTCTTAGAAATTGCAAACTTCTAATTAGAAAACAAAAATTTGAGGAATTAGCCATGACTAATAGTTTAGAAGCTTTAGAATATCTACAAACCAAAGTATCAGAAATAATTGATCATGAAGATGCTGAACAAGAAAAAGAGGTAAGAATACAAAATTTAAAATCTTATTTTAATCTTGCTGTGTCTATTTATAACTTATAGATAAATTTTGAATCAAATAATCTCATTAATATGGTGATTTTGTAATACAGTTTCAATTATTGGCTTCTACCATTTTCCGTGAACAAAACTCTTCTAAGATGAAATATTTGAATGAAGAAAACGAATTTACAGATTTATTAGGACTTTCGTCCAATGATACCACGAATCGAACTTTACACGCCCGACGAACAAAACTATTCGATAAGTTGTCTGAATTTTTTCCAAAATCTCTGACTTACCCTCGTGCCAATTTGCTTGATCTTTTGCCTTTATGATAAAAAGTTTGCTCAAACTTATTGATGTCACTTTGTAAAAGAGTGTCAATTATTACCTCGTTAATCTTTAGGTTTTTAATTATTTTAACTTGACAAAAGTTCGTAAATACTGACACTTAACGGAAATGAATATTATACATTTTATGTGGGGTAGAATTGTTTTTATTGTTGAAATTTACTTGATTACTACTACATAGGTAATCTGAGAGTTTTGGGGATTTTTTTAAGGTTGAGATTATCATATAGTTATCAACAGAATTGTGTATATGTAAATATAATCAAGCATTTTACTATGCTAGATTTGTAAGTAATAATTATCGCTTGAAAATATAGGATGTTATTGAATTGATAGAAACGATTTTATTTAACTAACTTTTTTTAAATCTTACCTGCAAGAAACTTTTAAAATAAGTTTGAATAGTAATTTTTTTTTAGAAATGATATTAGTATAATATAATCAGGTAATTATTTGAAACTAGCTTAAGACATCGGCTTGAAGTAAGAGAAATATCTCATCAGGCCAGAGTAAAAAGGTAACTGTTGTAGATACATTTGAAGAATTAAATCCAATTTTGTTGTTTTTTTATTAATTTTTATTTTTATTTTAATTTATACTCGGGAAAAAATTAAAGTTTTGTTTTTAATTTCCAGTTTTTATTTCAAAAACTGTCGTAATTACCTTTGTCCTTCGTGTATCACATAGTATTTTTAAATAAAATGTAATAGTATTTTATTTTCATTATTCAAATAGACCTGTGGGAAGTACCTTTCAACTCTGGCCTGCTGGGATGATATTTTGTTACTCCAAACTGACGAAGTATACAATTGCTTTAATAATTTTAATAAAGTTATATTTTTTGAAAAGTTAACTAATTAGTAATTGTAAAGTAATACATAAGTTATTAGAATCAAATTTATTTTAAATATTAGACACTGATATGTTATAGATAATTAAAAAAATTTGTTCATGAAAAATTATTCCAGTTTTTGGGATATTTATGTAACTATTTTATGTAAACATATTTCTAGTTTAAATCTAGTTTAAAAAAGTAAATTAATAAAATTAGACCGACAAAGAGCTTGGTTGAAAAAAGTTTTAATTTTTTTTTAACATTTAATTTTTAAATTTGACAAAGAAATTATATTTCTGAAAAACTATAAAATACAATTTCAAGCTTAACAAAACTTTAATAAAAAAAAGCTTTACTAACATATTAAATTAATAATTTTACGTTAAAAGTTTGAAAATGAAGAATGACTGTAAGCCCTTAGAGTAAATATATTATATATATTTATATATATACCTAATCCATGATGGTTATTGTACTGATATGTCTGATTATAAATTAAAAATTGAGTCTATAGCTTTATCGAGTTTGATATCTATTTTATTGTGTGAGATGGAACAAATATTTAACGAATTTGGTAAACTAATTCAGTCTGTAAATAATGATGTATGTACAAGTAAAAAAAAAAAAAAAAAAATCAAATTTCCGATCAGTTAAACAGTTTAATGTATAAGCCAGTTTTTTCGTAGTAATTTTTTAAATAATTTTCAGTAAGTATTATCTGTGAAATTTCTACTGAAAAATGTAAATTTCTATAAAAATTGAACGAATTTTATACTACTATGTAAAAAAGTTTGTTTTTTGTGATTTTTTGTAGTAATTAAATTTGAATATTAAGAATGTGTCTGATCTGGCATCAGGCATTTATGACTGAAAATTTTTTAATTGAGATTTTGTAGCTTATGGTTATTAAATTAGATTTTGTAAAAGATATTTATGTTTGTTAATTGTGATCTAGTCGCATCATTGGCAGAAAATTTTGTAAATTCTAAAGTGGCATAGAAAATAATTTAAATTGATTTAGATCATAAAATAGGTATAAATTTTGTAATTGTTTTTTTTTTTTTTTTTTTTAACATAATATATAGTTGGTTTAAAATAACACTCAAAAATAAATGTAGATGAATAAATTTTTACAAATCATGTTTGAGAGTTTTTATTTTTACAAATAAATTTTTTTTTAATTTATCTTTTAGCTGTGACTATCTTTTATTGTATAATATTGAAAGCATTAGTGAAGTTCGAGCAGGATCTCGTATCTGAAAAAAGTAAGTAAATTGTATGTTGGAAAGGCAAAAGTTAGTTTCCTAATCAAACTTTAAATGCCAGCAAATTTTTTTTATCACTCATGTTATTTTTCTTAAACCTCAACGGTGATAAAAAAAATTTGGCTAGGGATTTAAAAAAGTTAATTAAGTTAATAATGAATAATAAATTTGCGATGTAATTAATTTAAGTAATTATAAAATTCAAACATACGCAAAAGTATATACATAATTACAACACGGATTTTTCATGTAATTGTAAATCTCGTAATTATATATGAGTGTATGTACATATGTACATATATTTATTAGATTGTGCTTAAATTTAACTACTAAAAGAAAAACAAAGTGATATTGAAAAAACGTTTACTTATTAAAAAACAATTTTAAAAAAATTAAGAACGGGAAGGAAATTTTAGTTATTTATTAGACAAAATATAAATTTATTAGAAATATTTTATTAAATTTATTTCCAACAAAATTTTATAACGTTTTGATATCAAAATGTTACATCCTAATTTACATTAAAAAATATAACTGTATTTACTTTGTTTACATTTTGTACACGACATTTGTGCGAAAAGTAAGAAAATATTTTGTAGTGGTTTTTAAAAATCATTATTTACATTTTATTAAATTATACTAAAACTAAAATAATTTTTAAATTTCAAATAATTTATACACAGTTAAGAAAATCTACGATTCACAGTTTGAATTTAACACAATTTTAGTACATTTTTATACATTTAAGTTGATTGTACAATTGTACATTGATTTTCTGACGAAAATTTGTAGATTAACATATTACAAAAATGAAAAAACAGTATTTAATTTTCATATTTGTTTGACTGCACTTTTGACAGTGCAAGATTTTTTAAAAATCATTTCTAAGAAAAGCTATATAACTTATATATATATACATTTATCTACAAAAATTGAATTCACTGATTATAAAAACATAAAAGCAATAGGGTAGATATAAAATTTTCAAAACATAGTTGTGACAATAAGAATTAATCTTAGTCAGTCATTACAGAATTTACAACTCATTTTACATCCGTATACACACGGGTTCTTAATATTTATTTCTTCTTGGTCACAAATATATTAAAAAAAAAAAAAAAAAAAAAATCTTTATAAAACTTATTGCAGAGATTAAAAAATGATATATTCATTTTTAAATAAAAAAAGCTGTTATGATTTGCCAAATTTTGTTGTCATTGCTAATATCTATCACTTTTTAACTGGTTAAATTTTACTTGTAGTACTTAGTAAAATATAAGCCGTGCAAAACTTTTAGACAGCATATATTCACAACTTGCACCCTGATATCATTAACACTTCTATCACGACACCAAATCAAGCGTTGCTTTCAAAAAAACGGTGAACGTGATAGAATACATTTTTTTTTTTTTATTCTTTTGCAAGAATAAATTTTATTGGAGAATATTCAATTTTTGAATATTTTTTATGTATCATGTAAAATCTTGTGTGTAGTTTCATTTGGAAAAAAAAATTTCCATTCTTTAACGATATAATCGAGAAAAATTTCTCAATGTGTTCACTATTTCTTTTGGATTTTCCAACCTAGAAAAAAAAAAAAAAGTAATTATTAATGTAGGTTATTTTTGTTATATTTCGAAAAATTTTAAATGGAGACTTGCATCAGAACAGTATATTCAGTAAATTATTTTTTACCTGGTTATAGCTGTATGAAACTCTAGTAACTGTTCTTGTGTTGCAGATGGAGATCCCTTTGGAGCTTCTACAAACATTTGGTTTAAAGCTTGTCCTAGCCATGTTGATAATTGCTGAAATTAAAAAAAAAATTTTCGTTTTCAATGAATTAATTCTATTTTTGTAATCCCTTCACCAAAATAAAAGTAAAAAAATGAGATCTACCTCTCTATTGGTTAAATTCAATTCAAGTATGACATCCGCAACATCAGACATCATGTAAGGTGGTAGATCAAACACAGCAGCATGCAGAAGATTCATTACTAGTGTTTGGCCTTTATTGTTCAATATGTCTTGTACTAATTGTCGCCTTATCGTAAAATCCGATCGATTCTGAAAAAAATTCATACACATATTTTTATTTAAATAAATTTTAAAGAAATCATTAAATATGCTTTGTTGTTAAATTTCTGCGATTTAAATAAAAACATGAAAAAACTAAACTTACTTCGGAATTCCGTCCACTATGAAGGAGATCATAAAAGAATTTCATAACTGAGCCGTTAGCGTCTCTATGATCTAAGCTGCACGCTATTAACGCACAATCTAATATGTCGTTAATCATAGTTGAATGCAGAAATTGAACTGGTGAAGTTCGTAGAAATCTATCGCAAAGTCTGAATAAATCATCTACAGTGTCAGGGTGATTTTTTAATCCATTAGTTTTCAATAAAATAAAAGTAGGTCCAATGAAAGCTTCCAACATTCTTAGTAAATCTGGGACATAGTCGCTGTTGGTACCAAATATGTCAACTAAAATTGATCCAAGATAAAGGAAACTGCTATGATGATGCGCAGAATATAGTTCCATTATCTGAAAATATATTATTTTTGAGTACAATAATTCAATTTATTTTATTCTAAATGAATTTTGTACAGAATTTGTATTGCATATATTGAGCAATAATTACCTGTTTAAGTAAAGGTTCAATAATAACAATTGAATTTTTTCCAAGACATCGAACCATGAATCGTATACAACGGCACGTCCTCTCGATAACCCTTGCATCTTGTTGATAAGTAGTAAGAGTACTAGATAACACTGGCCAAATCTAAATAAAAAATAGAAAAATCATTTTAACAATTCACTCTTAAAAAGAACACACAACAATTCAATGATATAAAAGATACCTTCTCGGAAATAAAATCAATAGTTTCAAAATTTTATTATTTATTTAATTTTTAAATAATTAACTTTTGTACGAACCTCTTCAACAATTGATTGACATGGATGGAAATCTGTTGACTTCTCGATTCTCGGAGTTACGTGCCTAAAAATTGCAGCTAATCTGTCAAGCCATAATACTGGATCAGTCTTAGTACCTCTTTCAATGGGCGGTCTCATTTCTAATAAATCGCATAGTGGTTTTGCTTGAATCCAACAAAGTTCTTTCATTGAAGTTTCAATTTCATTTTTTGGCAACAAAGATACAATTTTAGTGATCCCTCTTAAAAGTGATATTGCTGCTTCATTATCAATTGCAAAGTTGTCAAAAGACCGAGCAATATGTAACAAGCCTTGAAAATGCGATGCCATATGTTTGGAACAGGCGGTACAAATACTTTGCAATGCATTTGATGCAGCGCTTCCCAGACCTTTTTGACTCAAACCAGACAAAAGGAAATCTAATATTGGCTCTAGAGCTTGAGGATGACTGTATATCCACTCACACAGCTCGCCTAGTAAAAGCAGGCTTGTATGTCGCACTGCGATGTGAGTATTTCCAGGTAAGTTCAGAATTGCTTCAACGACTTTGGGTACAACATCGTTTTCTGCGGGTAAAATATTTTTTGCTACAGCATACATCACAAATAAAGCAGCCTCAGTCATATCCCATGTAGGTGCACTAACTTGGCCGTGGCCACCCGTCAACGTTGCAAACATTTGTCGAAAACAATGACAGCTTCCAATTACAAAAACTACATCTTTAATTAATTCAAAAACTCGTTCTCTAAAATCTGCAAATGCATCGCCTTCTTCAATCAGACCAAGCTACAAAAATAAATTTTAAGTTGAAAACATAAATTATAATTATTTTACGAAATTTCTTTAAAAAATCTATTTACTTACATGATCTGGTTCTATTTGGCAATGACGACATAGGGCACTAATAAGTCTTTCAATATGTGGCTTGAAAATATTTGTAAGATCGTCGTCATTTTTTTGATAAAGCATTTCAGACAATCTATACCAAAGATTAAAAGTTATCTGCGCCACCTGTAATCAATTAGAATTTTGTGGATTAAAAATAAAAAATAAACAAACATAGAAAAATTAAAGATTCATAGAAAAATTAATTCATTTCCATACTTCATAATCATGGTGACCAACACACATCAGTGCAAAATCCAAAGATTTGATTGCATAATGATTGTTTCCACTCATACTTCCATACACTATTGTTTCTAAATAAGTCTCGGCCATTTCAGTAAAAATACGACAGTAATTGATGGATCTAAAATGAAACAGATTATGCACGTGAAAATTTAATCAAGTGATAGAAAAGTAATTAAAAAAAAAAATAAATAAATAAAAAAAAAAAAAATTATGTACTTGTCCATGTCTTCATGAGCAACAGATAAATTATAAGGTTGTTCTAAATTTATAATTTGAGAAAATAAGTTTAATTGTAACTGTTGCAACTGTATATTAGAGATCCCAGAGCTGTCTCGGTTAAGTGTAACATCTTCTTCTAAAACTTGCAAGACTGTTGATATACAATCAGCAGCTGCTTCATGTAAACAAAATCCAACCATATTGTTTTGTAAAACCTGTAAAAGTAATATAATATAATGTTTTTAATGAAATATGTACCAACATTGAATCAAATTAAAATGATGTCAGTAATAAATTTTAATAAAAAGGTTTTTAAAAATGCTTTAATTTTACAAAATGTATTATTAAATCAACTTACAGTAAATGCTTGTGTGATTAAAACATTGAATAATGGAGAAGTTGTAAGAGGTATTGCACGAATAGTAATCCAGCTTGTGAAGCACTTTAAAATTCTTGTATTTGTAACCTCTTCTATGTTTTGAAGACGAGCATTCTAAAAAGAAAATATTGTTTTTGTTACTCAGGAATTCATTTAAAAAATATGATTATGAACTTTAAATTTTGAACAAACCAAAAATTCCAAAACTCTTTCGCCGTTAAAAGTAAAATTTGTAACAAGTTGTTGTCTTCTATTTGCACCCAACCTAAGAAATCTAGAATTTAGCTCTTCAGGCAAAACTGTCAAAATTTCTAGTAAGGGCCATAGGCTTGCTTCATTTTCAGCAAATTTACTAAACAAATCTGAAACAGGATCTTGCCAGCTTGCCATCTGCAGGATCAAATCAGCCAACGCTAAACACAACTAAAGAAAAGAGTATCATATTGATTGATGAAACTAACAAAAAAAGAATAAAAATAATGTGATAATTAACATCATTTTAAATTAAATTATTACCTGTGTAACTATGATGGAATTTGTATTTTTATTAATTTGTGAAATATGACTTAAAAGAGAGTCTCGAAGGGACACATAAGATTCTGGAGGTAATTCATGAAAACACTTTTGAATTTTTATTCTCATCGTTTGAGCTGCAAAGTAACATGACTCCATGTCTTTTTTTTGATGCAACATTTCATCAGCAACTTTCCATGCAAACACCTGAAATAAGTGATATAATTTTTGATTAATATGATTTAAATAATCTAATCAATGTTTTGTATTTAATATTCATATCAAACATATTTAGTAATGACTAAATAAGTTTTCAAAAGAATTCTTAAGGTAAAGGTAGACACAATATCAACTCTAAAACATTTAAAGATCTTTATAACATGGTCAGGGCTAAATAGGAGTATTTGTTCACAAAAATTTTTTTTGTGTACAAAAATCTTGTTACTTTTACACTGGAAAATTTTTTTGTGATGCTTTCCACTTGCTGAAAAAATTTGTGTACAAAATTTTTTTTTTCATACTCAATTTTCGTTTGGTATTTTCTTTGGTGGAAAATTTTTGTGGAAAATTTTTGTACTTTAAAACTTCTACTTTGGAAATTTTTGTCTACAGAATTTTTTTTTATACACAAAACTTCTAGATGGGAATTTTTTTGTACAATATTTTTTTTTTTTAAACAAAGCTTGTAGTCAAGAACTTTTATGTATATACATAATTTTTATTTTTTTTATACCATCCCAAATAACCCTCCTAGGTTTTACCTGGACACTATACTATACTATTCAACCTTGTATCCAATAACCCATCCCAAATAATTCTCCAAGCATTACCTGGATACTAGCTTTTACAACCCTTTTTGGTGTCAAGATAAAAGCTAGTATCCAGGTAAAGCTAAGAGAGTCATTTAGGGAGGGTCATTTGGGATGGGTTATTGGATTTCAGGTAAAGGTAAAGAGAAATTGTTTATTTAGAAAAAATTCTTATGTCTAAAACTAGAAAATTTGTATAAAAATTATGTATGCAAAAGTTCCTTAACAATAAGGTTTGTGTACAAAAAAAATTTTGTACACAAAACTTTGACTTGTAAAATTTTTGTGTACAAAAAATTTGTTGTCCACAAAAATTTTTCACCAAAGAAAATACTTAACGAAAACTTAGTATGAAAAATTTTTGTACACAAAAATTTTCAGCAACTGGAAAGCGTTGTAAACAAATTGTTGTATACAAAAATTTGTGAATAAAATTTTTCAGTATAAAAGTCACTAGATTTTAGTAAACAAAAAATTTTTGTGTACAAATACTCCTGATTAGCCATGACCAATTTAATTAAATATTAAATTAACATCAAGTAGCTAGAATAGGTTATGATTCAGACTAAAAACTTCTCAATAATTTCATGTAATCATGAAAATCTAGAGCAATGGAAATATTACTTAAATAAAGAAAAATAAATATGATTAAAAATTCTAAATACTTACTGAATTCTGAAGATTTTCTAATCGTAACGAGGCTTTTTTATTTTCTTCCGGGTTAGGATTGCTGTTGAATTTGTAGATGTCTAAGTAAACTTCCTCCAGGGAAGTGGGCATATCGTTTTTATCATCCATTTTTGTACACTAAGATGAAACTAATGTTTAAAATTATAAAAACAAGCCAAGGAAAACTATTTTGGAGGCATGGAGGGTTAAAGTTGAGATCGACACTTCAAACTTGATCAGAGAATGAAAGCACACTGAGCACTGAGCAACACCGACTCGGTTTTACAAACTTTGGTAGTCCCAATAGCTGCCGCCTGCCGTACGGGCCGGGCCTAGTACCTCCTCCTACCCCCGCCACATCCAAGTTCCCAGCGTGGGCCACGGACGATTCAATCATAAAAAGTGATTTTGGGGGTGGGAAGAGGGTTAATTTTATAACATATCACTTGCAGTCATTGAAAATTTTTCAAAAATTAAGCCCCCTAAAACCCCGTGGAACTACCCTACAAACGTTAATCTGATACTCGGGGGAGAAACGGATCTCGATTCTTCTCGACCTAAGGAAGAAAAATCGACCAAAGTGGTAATAACTCATCGATCAACTATGTGCTATCGCACATTTTTGAGAGTTGGTACCTTTTCTCAGAACAGTGTGTTGTGGGCCCCCACGCCCCCATAAATGAAAGGCTCCTACAATAAAAGAATTTTTTTTTTCATCTTTGTTTATTTAGTCTTACCCGATCCTATAAAAGTTTACAGGGCAATCAGTTTTTTTTTTTTTTTTTTTTTTTTAAATAAAGTTATTTATGACCGTTGAATCAATTTTTCATCAAATCTGGTTTTTAAATATTTGCCCTTGAAACTGCGCCGATTTTTAAAACGATAAACTGTCCCCTACTGCCTAGAAATTACCTTGAAGGGTTTTTTTTTTTTTTTTTTTAACTCTGCAAGCATGGCTTTAAGGAAACAGTCTTTAGGCCTAACTCTTCATAAATTGCCCTTTGCAGCTTTAGTGACCGTTGACTATAAATTTTTTCATCAAATCTGGTTTTTACTATTTTTGTTCTTTTCACTGCCATGACTTTACAAACTAGAAACTGACCTCCGAAGGCCATAAAGTACCACCAAAGGTATCTATTCTCATCTTTTGGCAGCGTGACTTTGTGGGAACAAAGTTTGAGCCTCACTTTCCCTCGTTTGCCCTTCTAGCTTTCAAAACTAATAATTTTTTTCAATCATGGTTTTACTAAGCTTACAAGATCGTAGTCAATTATTTTTTAAAATCTCGTTATTACTATTCGCCCTTTAAACCGCGATGTGTATTAGAACTCTGAGTTTACCACCGTGGCTTAATAAGTACTTGAAAGGGTTGTTTTTTTATTCTTCTGCTGGCATGGCTTTTTGGGTACAACCTTTGGGCATGACTATTTTTTGGTTGCCCTTTGCTACTTATGAGACCGTTACTAGAGAATTTTCGGTAAAAAAGAAATAAGGTTTTGAAGAAATTGTCTTGAGGTCGAAAATAGGAATTTCCATTTTTAAAAATTGACTTGAGTCCCTTAAAGCTCAAGATAAAGGCCTGGGTCCTATTTCATCTGGCCCGTCTGTTGGAAAATTTTGTTTAAAAAAACTTTTCCGTTGCATGTGATATACAAAAATGCTTTTCTTTCGAGTTATTCACACACCGTTCCATACAAAATCCACACCCTGTGTTTCATGCTACTCTAATTTCAGTTTTGCCTTCAAGGTTCGTTTCAAAGGGTTTTTAAATAAATTTAACAAAAAAATTAATTAATAATTTCAATTTCACTTACAAAAGCATAAATTAAAATTTTTTTTTCATTTTTTCTTAAGTTTTCATTAAAAATTCATTTTTGAGTGTTTACAATATTTTTAATCTATTAAGTACTGATCTAAACTAGAATAGGGGGGGGGGGGGGCACTTTAGGTACACAATTCTTTCATAAGACGAAACACTAAATTTTAGTAAAACAGCTGGCATATTGAAACAGGACATCGGGGTCAAACATGTAAGGTTTTATTTAAAAGCTTTTGCTTTTACTTTCAAAATGAGACCTTAATCGTTCAAAAATATTGATTGCGTTACTCGCAATGACGGTTTTTGCTTGGAAGGCGGGGGCAATTTAGGTACAATTGTACCTTATTTACTAAACACTTTTTCAATTTTGTATGAAATGTACATACTTAATTAGTCAATTTTAAACAGTTTACTTATATTATACTGAATTTTATATCTATATATAATTAATTGAGGAGGTGGAGATGTTAGCTGCACAAATTTTGAAGTCTCAAAAAACTACTTTTTAGTTAATAAATATCATAATTCAATCATAATTATCGGGTGGGCCACAGCATCCATTCACGCTCATCATGCGCTCACATTAGGTACACAATTTACAAGATTATTATCATAATTGTTATTTCATTAACACTAGACAATTTTAATAAAAATTTTCTTTAAAATATTTTCGATCAAGCGCCGAGTGGAATCATAAAAATGGTATTAAGCGGGAAACAATTTAAAAGGGTATTTTTTTATTAGGTAAACCGACCAGGCTAAAAATAGAATCATTATATTGTGGATTGTGGAAAACCAAAATAAATATTTTCCCATTCATGATCTAGTTCCGTTTGGTTCATAAGTTTTTGAGATATCCTACTTACAATTATAGACGTTAAAAAAGGAACGTACTTACATATTAGCTCCTAGGAAAAGTTCGTTTTTTGCCCGAAGCCCCCGAAATAATCGATTCTCAAAAGTTACTTTTTTTGATCGCCCGTAAATATGCTTATAAAGCTCGCCGTCAGTCCACAGCTGCTTTGTCGATCGGTCTAAAGTTAGCTATTATTTTTAAAAAATTCCAAAAGAATCCGAATTTGAATCACCACTTATACACTTGACGGTGATAAAAAATTTTTTTTCGACTATTGCTAAAGAACCATAGTGAGAAAAAATATTATGAGTTTGTATGTACCTGTAAAATAAATGACGGTAAAATTTACTGAAAACTCGTTAAATGAAATATGTATCTCTGAATAACCCTAATATCTCTGAAATATGTGAAAAACCGCTAATAATTGTATTTACACAAAAGTAGACTGATGAAAGTATTGATGCAGTAAACATTTATCATATGAATAAATATTACTTTTGAAGATTTTCTCTTACATATAAAATAATTATTCACACAGTTGAAAATCTTAAACTACTTTTATTTTGTTGATAAAAAATGTTAGTTTATTTCTATATGCGAGTATCACTTTTAATTTTTTTCAAAACATTTCTGTATTTTCTTTTGTTATATATTTATACAAAGATTAAAATAATTGTTGTACATAATTTTTGATAGCGTGATTTTGATTGAGAAATGTTTACGAATTATGATGGAAAATTTCCACAATAGTAAGTACATGCATATAGTTTACACAAGACACGCTGAGACATAATACTCCGGACAAATATTTCGACTTACCTATATTTTGAATCATTGATACTAAGTGCTGTTAACAGAAAGGATATGTTTACTTCAGAACTTCGAGTGAAAGAAGTTGTGTGTCTCGGTCGTGAAATATTATTTAATTTGTTATTAAGATGGATGAACTGAATATAAAACAGGGTAAATAATTGCTTTCATCGTTGTTTATTTGTAGTAAATTGTTAGCATTAAAAATAAAGTCTGGTATTTTTTTTTTTTTTTTTTACAGAACCGATTGATTGGGAAAAATGTGAAAATTTCTTAGGAAGTCCAATGAGAGGTCAGTTTTTGAACAGTAATTTGGCGGATTTTTCTACGTTGATAGCAGGAAATTTGGGCTTTCCAACTAAGAAAAATGAGAGTTTTTGTTACCAACAATATGGAAACGAGATTTCAAACGTTTATTTAAATAATTCAACTATATTAGCAGGCAATTTTGTTTCGCAAAAAATGAAAAATGAAGATGAGTGTTATCAACATCCAATTGATGATTTAACTTTTACAAAATTAAAGCAAGATATTGAAGAAAGTCCGAATGAATTTTGTGAAGTAAATTTATTGGATACTAATTTAGATGCAATATCAATAAATGTTAGTTGTGATGAAAGTCATGATTACAAGTATGTTTGAAATAATGATTTATTATCAATAATTCTTTTATATTCTTTTTATTTTGCTTTTTTCAATAAAATGAAAATGTCTAATAACCAATTTGTCTGAATTGTTTTCAGATTAAAAATTAATCAACAAGAAGAAAGATTGGTCTCCCAGAAAAAAACAGATTTTTTTTTAACAGAGTCAGAAAATGATTTCTCCAGTGAATGCAGTCGTGACTTTAAGTTATTATCCGTAGATAAAATTAATTCATTCGAAAAAAAAGATAAAAAAGTTTCCAGATTTCCATTAACTGATATTAAACCTAATGAAATTCCTAACAGACGATCCTCAAAAAATCAACAAACAATGATTCATTTTCCTTATAAGTGTTATTATGTTCCAAAGCAGCAGTATATTAAAAGGTCCAAACTTAAAAAACCTGAAATAATAGTTACTGAATAGTTTTATAAATAAAAACGAAGTCTTATTTTTGTAAGCTTCGTCATCTCATAAAGTCTTATTATAAAATGAAAAAAAAAAAAAAAAAAATAATGAAAATCATAGCATCATATAAACATAATACTTTTTATTGTGTTTGTTTATTGTGTTACAAATTTATATGTATAGTTGTAATATTTCATGATAACAAAAAAAATTTTTATTTTATTTATACTTCGCACAGTTTATCGATTATTCGTCTGAATTTTCTTTCAAGAAGTGAAAACTGTTTATGAATGTTGAGAATATAACGATTTATTTATCTAAATATTGCGCATTTTATTTTTTTTAATCCCTGATAAAAAAATGATGTTTTCTCGTTTTGAAAAAAGCGCGCAAAAAAAAGCGCGCGTAATTATAATTTCCATTCAACTTACAGCGGAACACCTAAAGACTGCATCCTGTAGTCGGACTTTGTTTATAGTTAATTTTTTGTTTAAAATGTCTATTAAGCCCTTAAGTAAAGAAACTATTAAACTTATTAATAGCACACAAGTGATTTCTTCCATTTATAGTGCTGTCAAAGAATTGGTTGAAAATTCTCTTGATGCTCAAGCTAAAAACATTGAAGTTAACCTTGTAAGTTGTGTTATAAATCGTAACCAAAAGATTTATTTTGATAATTGATATTTGTTCATAATATATTACTTAGGTAGACAATGGGTTAACTCTTATTCAAGTCAAAGATAATGGTGTTGGAGTATCTAGAGAAGATGCACCTTACATGGCATTGCCATCATACACATCAAAAATTTCAGATTTTAATGATTTAGGTAAATATTTTAAAAGAGGAAATGTTCGTCTATATAATTTTAATTTTTATTTATTTATTTTTTTTTTAACACCATTCTGCTCAGGTTATTTTAAAAGAAATTAACAATTTTTATATGAATGAAATTTAAAAAATAATACCAAACACTTTAATATTTCCACAACCTATTCTAATAAAATTTATTTTTATTTTTTCATTGATTTCTTTATTATAAACTAGATTTACTATCAACTTATGGCTTTAGAGGTGAAGGTTTGACTTCAATTTGTCAAGTTGCTGATGTTACAATTTCTACAAAAACAGTAAATGATGAAACAATGATTTGCTACACACTAGATCATGAAGGAAATGTTATTAGTTCTGAATTATCTCATGGATTAACGGGTGAGACTAAAATTGTGTTTATCATTTCATTTACAACTAAAAATTCAATGAATTTTCAGTCAGAATATTAAACATAAATAAAAACATAATTTTTAATGAATTGCTGCAGGTACAAGTGTAGAAATGAAAGATCTGTTCAAAAGAATGCCTGTGCGCAGAAATATTCTGAGTAATAAAAAAAGAATCAATCAAGAAATTAAAGCAGTGGAAATACTTGTAAAAACTTATGCAATTTGTAACCCATTGGTAAAATTTATTTACAGAGCAAATAGTCATATAATTTTTGCAAAACCAAGTTGTAAAAGTGTCAAAGAAGCAATAAAACTTGTAGTAGGAGTACAGACTTTTTCCAAATTAAAACACTTTCAAAAGAGAGATTATTACTTACAGGTATCACTTTACTTAAGACATAATTTTTACACTAATTAAAACAAATATTTTTATTTTTTATTTTGTTAGGTTGAATTTGAATTGTTTATTCCAAGTATGGATGTGAAAAACTGTGAGGAAGTATCCCAAGTTGGGTATCAATTTTTAATTGTTAATGATAGACCAGTGAAAGCTAAGGAAATCGAAAAGGTGAAACTACTATTATTTTTATCGATGTTACATCAACTCATTTGAAATATTCAGTGTACATTTTTCATGACTCATTTTTAAGTTATTTAATTATTTATTTTTTAATTAGAAAGTCAATAAAAGAATTTCTGAACACTTTGGTCAAAGTACTTCAAAAAAATTCATCTTTTGTTTAATTTTAAAAGTTAGTTCAAAAGACCTTGATGTTAACTTGGAACCAAATAAAGATAAAGTATTTCTTCAAAATGAGGTAGGATAAATACATATATATATATTTTATTCATCTACAAAACTTTTTTGATTAAAAATGTTATTTATTTATTTATTTATTTTTTTTTTTTTTAGATTGAGATCATGGAGGAAATAGACTCTGTACTAATTAAATATTATGGTGTAATTGATTCTCAAACTTCAACACAAAGTGACACAGAGAATATTAATTGTAATGAAAATTTTAATAAAGAAGGTGAAAGAGTTGGTCCTGCAATCAAAAAGAGAAAAGTCGATGCAAAAGAAGGAAATCAACAGAGTAATGATGATCTGCATAAAAATGTTCTTAAAGAAAAACAAATGTCAGGTAATTTTATTTTCTTTGTGATATTGATGTTTTTCTAATGTATCTCAAATCTTAAAATTTAAAAAAATTTACAGAGAAACCTGATTTTTTAAGTGTTATAAATGAACCTATCTTAAGTGATCCAGAGTCAGATGAAGAAATGTACACTAATAAAAATGAGATTGCAAATAATAGCACAACTGAGGTAAAAAAAAAGGAAAACATAGTTTCAGAGTCTCCAATGTTTGAAATGCCATTGCAAACTGAAATTGTAGAAGAAACTTTATCACAGTTACCAAAAGTAGATTTAGGAGAAGATTTTGATTGGCAAGAAATTATTAACAGAAATAATTGTGTACCTAGTTCTGATACTGAAATTAAGCAAGTAGAGAACAATGATCCACAGATATCTGACTTAGCATGGAGCAAAGGACAAGTACCTGGTTTACAAGTAATTATAAAATGTTTTCTCATTAATAATCAATAATTAATAATTAATGATTAAGTTTGAGTGAAAAAAAAAAAAAAAAAATTAAATAAACGTAATTTAATCCAACAAATTAATTTAATATACTTAACATTATTTTAAGTTTGAAAACACCATTTTTTTTAAATTTTAGTAGCAAAGGAATGGAAATTGCCTTATAATTTTTTACCTTATACTATTGTATCTAGTAAAATAATATATAATTTTATTATAGGGTGGTGTTGCTGTTGATAATTGTAATGAACCAGAGTCGGAACTATTTGACTTTAAAAAAAATGTTGAAACAATAAACGATAGTGAAGAACTCATTTTAGATAATTTTCCTGTTCCCGACATTAATGAATTTGATTGGAAAGTTGATTTAAAAAATACTCGTAGGAATACTCCAACAAAAACACCTGGAGGAACAAAACAACTAAGAAAGTCGCTAAAAGCACATGTAAGTGAAAAAATATGATTTATAAAACTATAAAATTTACATTACTATTTTATTTTATTTTATTATAAAAATTTGTTAAAGGCTGACCCTAGTCAAACTAAAATTCCATTTGCTGGAGATAATGCGTGCTTATCATTCATGGGTCCATCAGCGTTTTCCATGTTTTGTGCTGAAACTAGAGTTAAAAGTAAGCATTAATTAATTTTTTCTGTATGATAGTGAATTTTTTAGTTATTTATTTTCAGAAGACTACTAAATTGCTCTTGGTTATACATTCCAAAATAAATTAATAAAATAATACCACTTAAAAAGTTAAGAAAAAATGTCTTTATATGAAAAAAAAAAAAAATTTTTTTGAATGATTTTTCAAATTTAAAATTATATATATATTTTTGTAAAAATATTATTTTGATTTTTATGTAATCAGTAATTGAAAAAAATCCTGACTTGGCACCATCAGAAGTAGCTCTTGAATTAAATAAACAATGGAAAGAAATATCCCCTGAAAAGCGTGAGTATTACCGTGATCTTGCAAAACAGAATGAAAGTCTGAGAGAAGAAAAATCACCCATGATTTTACCATCAAAAAAACCAAAACCTCAAATATCTAATGCTGAAAAAGAAAAAAATCGGAAGCAGCTTGTTAATATGCTGGAAAATATGAAAGTTAACAGAACAGAGGAAAAAAACAAAAATATGGTCATGAGAACATTTGTACCATGGAATATGAACATTCAATCATTAACTGAAAAATTTAGAAAGTAATTATAATTTTATTTATATTTTAAATTTTATTAAAAAATAGTAATAATAATTAAGTTATTTTTTTAGCCCAAAGTTAAAAGAGGAAAGATCTGTAGTTGGCTCTTTAAATTCTTCATTATGGATTATCAATCTGAACTCTAATCTTTTTGTATTTAATATTATAGAACTTCATTCGCTACTAAATATAGTTGATTACAATATCAATGAAGTAAGAATTATTTTATTTAAAATTTTGATTTTTTACAGTTAAATTTTTTATTGCACTCTATAAGAGACTCAATTTTATGCACGTTACGCAAAATTGAGTCCCTGACATACAGTACGATAAAATACCTATAATATTATAAATGTGCGGGAAAGCGATTTCCTCTTGATATGAATTGCTTCACTCGTGAAAAAATGGTCTTAACAGGAGAAAATTACTTTAATGCATTATATAATGTATTATTTTTAAATATTTTTTTAGTTTAAATTCTGAAAAATTTTAATCACACTTCTGAATGTACTTTTCAGATTGATGCAGAATATATCAAATACACAATTGAAAAATGGTTTGAAGAAAAAAATGACATGAGTATTTTTCACCCTTTTTATACACGAAACAAATAGTTTTGTATTTATTGTTAATAAGTCAAAGATTTGAGTATTTAAATTGTATTATATGTTTGTACATACATTTATATTTTTTAATTCTGCAAACAATTATTTATTAGGTAATTTAAAATTTGATTTTAATTAAAGAGCTTTTTTAATTCAAATTTTTATCTCCTAAAGTTGGTATATCATGCGCGATTTGAATTAACCTAAAACAAAATCTTCTGCTATCATCCCGCAGGGCCGCATATCCGTAGTCCGTAGTGGAGTAAATGTAACCTAATTTTTAAATACAAGCTATTGTACTCCTGCATAATGTTGTAAATAAATAAAATTGGCTAAAAAATTTTTGCTTTTTTTTACGTACAAATTGATTTATTTCTAATGTCACTGGTTCGAAGAGCTCAGGTAAAAAAATTTTATTGCTTATTTAAGTTGCTAGACACAGCTGAAGTATTATTTTATTTTATTTTTTGATAATGATGAAAAATTGGTTTTGTACAGCAATGGGGCACATTTGCTCGAATGTGGTATGTTTATGATGCAAAGTGGCAAGATCCTTTCAAAAGTGCTGAAGTAATTGCAGCTTATTTAAAAGGTGCACACAAACCAATTTACCATCCTATGAGTAAGAATTTTAAATTAATTTTATAGACTAAAAAATTGTTATAAAATAAGTGCACAACATAAAATAATTAATATTTAATTTCAGTTATAAAAGTTAAACAGTTTAGTTTTTTTATTTTTTGATCAAAACTTGAAATTGTTATTGAATTTTTTTTTTAGATCATTGTGGTGATCACGTTGTGGTTATTAACAGTGAGGATATAGCTCTTAGAGGAGATGAGTGGCAGATGAGAGTTTATTTTCACCATACCACTTTTCATGGGGGTGCATCATGGACAAAAGCTTGGGAATTACATAAAAAAGACCCAACAATGGTAATTTTTTGAAAATTTTGCATATAAATTAATTCATCCTATATATTTTAAATATACTCAAAAAGTAAGACAAATGAAATTTTTTTTTAGATTGTGCAAAAAGCTGTGTATCGAGCATTAGGAAATAATTTATCCAGACGATATCGATTTCCTCTTCTTCACGTCTTCTATGACAGTAATATACCAGAAAAAATTAAAGGTAACATAAGTGGTCAAATTAAACAACTAAGGCCTGTACCAACCAGGCTGGATCATATTTCTACTGAAGAGTTGGAAAACTTCCCTCAAATTATGAAAACTCCAGAAACATATGTTTTGGCATAATCTTATATAAAATAAAACATTGAAATTATACTTTTTATAATTTTTACTTTCCTATAAATGCAACATACAGTTTAGTATTATAAAATGTGTAAAGATGATTGAGTACAGTTGTTTTGTACAAATATCTAAAAAGCTATGTATAAATTTAATAACTATATAAAACTTCTATTACTTGTTATGATTGTATTTAGTTTCTATTTTTTTCTGACTCTAGATGTAAGTCTTTTGCTAACATTTCTCGAGTTACATACATCATTTTGTTTCTATATAAAAAATATGTATCAATTGCTTGTTGACGCATTTCTTCCCAAGCATAAACATCTCGGAAAAGTGGTCTCACAAATTTTAATCTTCCCACTGATGTTGCAAAATTTAGAGCATCTGTCACTTTATTCTCCCATCTTGATTTCAAACATAATCTGAGCCATTGGAAACTAAAATAAAAAAAAATTTTTTTTTAATGAATTAATTGAAAAATTGGTTTTTAAAAATTAAATATGAGATAAGTATTTAAAAAAAAAAAAAAAAAACATACCGTATTTCAGAATTTTGTTGTGAATCAAAGCCATATACATCATTCATTAATTTTAATTGGTCAATTGACAGTGATTTATTATTAAGTACTAACTCAGACAAAAAGGCTACTTTCAAATTGGAATCCCAATTTTCTATGTCTTTTTTACTAAACTTGGTGTTAGAGTCATCTGCTATCCACTTAGCTACTAAGGCTGTATATTCGTTGGCTAAAGTTCTATCATATTGTGGTATTACAGGGGGTTCACCAGGCTTGTACAACCAAGCTTCCCAATTGACTGTATTTAGAATCTGAAAATATACGATTTTTTTTAAAGAATTTTGATATCTTTAATACAGAAAATTTTTGAAATCGATTACATAAAAGAATGTTGGTTTCAAAAACTAAACTACTAGAAGTAATTTGTTTCAAAATATTTGGAGAAACATTTTCATTAAAAAGGGCATTCTTAATTACCTCAGTTTTATCTGAAAAATATTTGTATAAATAATCTTTCCATTGTGCTGTAGTTAGGCTTTTATATTTGAAGATATCTAAATAACTTCGTAAAAATGGTTCAAAAACTTCAGGCCCTCCTAAAAGTTCTTCTAAATAAAATAAAAATGTGTGACCTTTTTCATAAGGTACAGTTGAAAAAGCATCATCGGGATCAATTCCAGTCAAATTGGTCACAAGATTTGTCAAAGGATTTTTTTCTCCAAAAGTTATAATCTATGCAAAAAAAAATTAAATTAATCAACTAAAACGTATGATTTCCTTAAAAACTAAATTATTTTTAGTTTGGTTATTTTTTTATTTTATGTTTATCTAATATTTTCTTTTACCTCATTTTTTAAATCTTGAAGACCCTGTAATGCACGGAAGTGACGCACTTTGTCACCGCATAATCTTCCTAATATTTTTCTTTCTACAAATACTGTAAAACCTTCGTTTAACCAGAAGTGCTCAAAATTACTATTTGTTACTAAGTTACCAGTCCAACTATGTGCTATTTCATGTGCAACAACATTAGCTAAAGAACGATCGCCAGCGAGTAAAGTTGGAGTTAAAAACGTTAAACATGGATTTTCCATGCCTCCAAAAGGAAAACTTGGTGGAAGAACTAGTAAATCATAAATTCCTAAAAAATAATATTCATTTAATTACCAACTGTTCACCTTATCACATCATTGTATCAATCATATAAGTAATAAATTGTCTTAATAAAAAAAGAAGATTATATTCTTACCCCAAATGTAGGGTCCACAAATTTCTTCGGCAGTTTTTAACATTTTTTCAGTCTCTTCAAATTCATATGCACTTTTATCAAGAAGTTCTTGTTCAGTCCATATTTTTGTGCGAGGTCCAATTTGCTTAGAAACTATGTTTCCAACAACTATTGCAATTAAATAAGATGGAATTGGTACTGGTTGATGAAATTTGTGAACTTTTGTTGAGTTATCAATTTCTTCCACTTTATCTTTTATTGCTGACATTAAAACATTTAGTCTTGCTGGAACTTTGATCTAAAAGATAATTTTTGTTAGTTTAGTCTTTTTTACAAATAAAATTTTTTTTATCTTACCTCAGCAGAATAAGTAGATTTGACATATGGTGTATCTTGACATGGTAACATAGATCTTGCATGAATTGCCTTATAATTATAAAAATAATAAACAATTTTAAGCATGTAGAAGTTAAGAAATTGGAAAGATTTTAACAAATTAGTCTTGAAAATTTACCTGACATTGAGAAAATAAATATGGATGTCTACCACCAGCAGTTTGTTGTGGCTCAAGCCATTGCAGAGCAGATGAATCTTGAGATGTACGGTAGGTAATTTTTATTTTATACCTGGATATAAAATTAGACAAATAATTATATTATTTAATTTGTTTGGTAATATCTTTGTAGTTTTTGGATTTGTCAATCAATAATTTCTAATTAGAGATTTTTGTTTTATATTTGATTTGTAAAAAAAATAATAAAGTATAAATGTGACAATTTTTCATTCAAGAATTTTATTTGTTGCATTCATTTTTTTTAAATTCTGAATTTTTCATCTAAAATATAGACATAGAATATTAATTTCATATTAAAAATTGTTGAACAACTACTAGAATGAAATTCTTAGTAGTTGCTTATTTTAAAATCCTGTGTAAACTTAATTGACAAACATTTATTTATATTCATAATTAAAAATTATTATAACTCACTTTATTATGCCATTTTCCACTATTGGGATATCGGGTAACTGAATGCTCAGTCTAGAACCATAATCAACACCTTTTTCTATGCAATAATCAAGTCTTGAACTGTCATAAACATCCACAACTGATAATAGAACAAGTCCACGAACATCTAAAATCTATTATATGAACATAATCAAGAATAAAAAATTTATTTATGTAAATTAATTATTAAATAAAAACAAGCTATATTATATGTTTATATAATACATAAAAATTTACCAAAAACTCTGTTTCTCCTTTTTTTTGAATGTCTAGTATTGCACAGCCTTCAAATATTTTTTTTTCAAAATTGACTTTCAAATTTAAATGAGTATGAGTGACTATTGCTAAATCTGAAACAATAATTGTTTATTTATAATCTAAGTTTTATATAATCACACAACAAAATGAAACTTTAATTAATATTTTGGCAATATGTATTATTGTTTGTTTTCCTTTACAGTCAATACTCTTAAATATAAGTAAAAATATGTTTAGTTACATTTAACAAAAAAAAAATTTCAAGAACTTTTACGAATTTTATTTTACATTACTTCACTATTTTAGATATATTGTATCTTGATTTGGTATTTTATAATAAAAACAAGTGATACATTTTACATATATTTCAAACAGTATTCAATTAATTATTTTAAAACATAATTTTATTTGAAAACTGCAAACGTCATATTATCAGCAAGCTTACAATATATCTAACAATTGAGACTAAACTTAAATATTATAAACCATTTTTACCTGGTCTAGAAAATGAATTTGGATCAGTTGGACTCAAAGCCATGTTGAAGTAATCTTTTTTCAAGTTCGATAGTTGAAATGGACTTTTATTTCTTTACTTTTCAACTTTCAATAGTCATTAATCGTTTATTAATTATCAGTATCTCTAATTTTGGTGATTGCCATCAACATCAGGTGTGCGTCTGATAACGAAAATAATTCCTTTTGTTCAACACGGCAACACGCCAATGACGCCAACACCTGTACCTATGTATGTGTGTGTATAAACACACACACAATACACATACGGCCACGAATCACGATTCACATTTCACGATTCACTAACGTTACTGAAATTACTTAGGTATCTAGATTTCGGATAACTTTCATCTTTCAGTTAACAGAAGATTACCTCTTTTTATTATAACTTTTTTATAACTAACATGAATTTATGTATTATTTAAAAAATTTAAGTAGTTTAAATTAAATTACTTTATTTTCAATAAAATTATTATTTTTAGATTTTTTATTTTTTTAAAGTAAAAATTAACGTTATCTCGCGAATTGCTGACTTTCAAGTTTCAGACAACACTCGATGTAAATATCGTCTGCTTCAGAGCTGTCAGCTGAGGAATGAGGATCGGTCTCGTATTATTAAATACGCCCGATCGTTTGTTCCGGAAAACTTTGCAGATTGTCAGTTTACTGATTTCCTAATGTGTGCGCCTACATAATGAATTTATAAGTTAACAACATTTTCAGATCACTTTATTTTAATTTGTAAATTTTTCGATATGACTATAAAGTTACTAGTAAACAAAGCTATATAAGCTTAATTTTTTTTTACTTTTCTAGATTAATTATAGTAATTATTGTTACTTTCCGTACTTCTATCCAGTTAAATTTGCTGAAAAATTAATAAGGTAATAAAATAACTATTTTACTAACTAAAATTGTAAATGAATTATGTATTGATTTTTAAATTATGCCTTTTTAATCTTACTGAAATTTTACAATTTTCTATCATCAATTACACAGTGAAAATGTCAACTTCAAGTGAAGTAGAAGGCACATATTCTGAAGCAAATGAATATTATTTGGAATTATCTCCTGAGCCTGTAAAATTTGAACCTGTGAATGATGTTACAGATGTTTTTTTTGATGATTCAAAACAGCAAGTAAAAACTAGTTTGAACAGAAGTTTAAAATTTTTTATGATGAATATTAGAAAAAGTATAATATCTTATTAATATATGTTTTAGGTATTTGCAATTAGATCAGGAGGAGTCACAGGTGTGCTTGTAAAAGGTCCTGAACATAACATTAATTTCCGTATGGATGATAAAGGCCCAATAATATCAATCAAATTTTCTCCTAATATGAACATCTTAGCTGTTCAACGAAGTATTACATCTGTTGAATTTATAAATTATAATTCAACCTCATCATTAGATGGGGTTGAATATTCACAATCATGCAAAGGAAAAAATGCAACTATTCTTGGTTTTGTATGGACACATGGCAATGAAATTTTGTTTGTTACTGATCATGGAGTCGAACTTTTTCAAGTATGAATAATTCAATTAAAAATCTGTTGTTTAAAAAATTAATTTCATTAATATGTAATTTTTATTAAAAGGTGATTCCTGAAAAACGATGTATTAAAGCTCTGAAGAGCTTAAGCTTATCAGTAAATTGGTTTATATTTTGTCCAAAAAGTTTTTTAGTGCTTCTGTCTTCTGGAACCCAAGGCAATCAGATGCAAGCTTTGTATGTTACTTTAGGAAATTTGCATAAAATAACAAAGTTTGAAAGTAAAAAATTTGCATTTTATATTTTAAAAATTCATTGCTCAACTTTAAACCAAGAATTTGTTTTAATTAGTGGAAGCTATCCCAACAAAACCAGGAAAACTAGCAGTTTCAGAAAGAGATGTAGCACTTGCAGTTTTGTATGACACACCATGCATTATAGTTCTTCGCCATCAGCCAGGTGATAACTTCCGTTCTGTTGGTTCAGCATTTGTTTATGTATATACAGTACATAAGTAAGTTTTTATTATATTATATAATATACTTTGACATTATAACTTTGATTTAAAAAACTTAAAAACTCACTATTCCTGTCAAGTTGGTGCAATAGACTTTCAATTATAAATTTTTTTTTATATATTATTAATCAGAAACTTACTTTTTCATAAAAGTTCAATTGATAATTGAAATTTCAGAATGGTTACCATTAGAAAAAGTCACATTCTTAAACTTGACAAAAGCGGTCGATTTGCCATCAATGTTGTAGATAATTTAATTATTGTTCATCATCAAGCATCAAAAGTAAGAAAGTAATGTTATTTCTTTCTAAAAACTATTTGTTGGAGAATTTTTAGGAGTCTATTTATTAGTTGTTGAGTCCTTTAATATTTTAATTTGTGAAATACTTTATTTGACAGTCATCTATGATATTTGATATCATGTTGCCTGGTGTAAGTGATGGAACAGTGTTCCACCATACAAGTGTGGCTCCATCAAAACCAATAAAACCTTGCAGTTTAAGGGTTCCAGGACCAAGCATATCAGAATACATTAATGAACCATGTCAGTTGTGTAAGTTTTTCAAATTTAATTTATGATTTATTAATTATGTTTTCTCACTTTTGTTTCAAATATTTATTTTAATTTATTTAATATTAATTTAATTTATTTGAATAAACATTAGATTCACCAAACTGGGTTGTTTTCCAACCAAACATAGTAATAGATGCTAAATTAGGTTGCTTATGGTAAGATAAAAAATTCAAAATTTATTGACTTAATAATAAGTAATGAAGAATCATAAATTTATCTTTACCATTAAAGGTATGTAGGGTTAAAACTGGAATGCTTAGTAAAATTTATTACTGGCAAAGTTCAACTGGTTGAATTTCTAATACAAAGAAAAAATTCCAAACAAATTTTAATTCAAGTTCTAAAAGATTTTGTAATGCAAATGCCTACAACATTAGTAGATTTGGGTCCTATTTTTGATAAAATAAATGCTGTGTATAGAGATCATTTAGAAAATGAAATTCAGAGTGTAATGGCTACGCCACTACAGAATACTTCTAAGGATACAAGTTTATCAGAAAATTTTAAACATAAAATTTATCTTGATCAAAGTGATATGTACAGTCACATACTCTCAAAATTTCCAGAAAATACCATTGATTCAAAAATGATGATTTGGATTCTTCTTGAATATATAAGGTAATCTACTCTAAGTTTCGTTATTTATATATATTTTTTTTAAATTCTTTTTATAATTCTTTTTAATTCATATAGATCTTTATCGCAACATGGAATCCCCGTTCAACATTATCTCCACGAATTACTAATAACAACTCTCGTCCAGAAGCAGGCTTTCTATCAGCTTCACCAACTGCTGCAGTATCACGTTGTCTCAGACTCAAAACCTCTCGCGTGCTTGTTACTCTCCTTGGAAAATCTTTACCCTGCCGCACATCAGCTTGCTCTGGATATGCTCAAACGTCTGGGTAATGCACACGAAGAGATTGTCGAAGTGCTGCTTTCCAAAGGTCACATACTTCCAGCTCTGCGTTACGTCCGCAGCGTTGGCAAAAGCGATCAAATGTGCGCTCGAAAATTTTTAGAAGCAGCCAAAGCTGCCGAAGATCCAATTCTTTTTTATTCAGTCTACAAGTTTTTTGAGCAGAGAAATTTAAAGCTACACAACAGCCCAAGCTTTCCAAAAAGCGAACGCTGTCAAGCCTACGTGCAACACTTTAAATCGTTATTTCAACCCGAAGAAAAAAATGGCTGTAATTCAGACTCCATTTCTAATTTATCAACAATCTCAACGTAATACTACGCGTTCTATTCATAAATGCTATAATTTGATAAAAACAGCTGAACTTTTTGCGAGAACATAGTATTTTTTATTTTTCTATTGTACAGTTTTAGAAGTAAATGCTCGTCTTTTTTATAAGCATCTTAACTTCGCGAGTCTCGTAAACAAACTGAAGTTGAAAATTAAAAAAATTTTTTAATATTGCTTAGGATATTCTTATTTGTTATATGTATTTAAAATAACATTTTTTACGACGTTGACTGATATTTGGCGAAGAAATATTTATTTAAATTTTGATTCTGCGGAAAAATTTTTGAAGGAGCAACCCTAAACTTCTTTTAGATCAATATGAGGTCATATATTTTTTTTATTTTTTGAAAACTTTGATTAGAAAATTAAAATTGGTTTTTTCGACGACTGATTGAAGTGAAAAGTTTGTAGTTAACCTTGATTAAGAGATAAATTTTTCCGAAAAAAGTATAATTCTTCTAATTCTTCTTTATAATGTTGGCGTCAAATTCACTTGCATGTTCATCAACGGTATAAAAGAGTATGATTTATTTGTTATGAGATTACTGTAAATAGAACAAATGAGTTTGAAAATAGATAAGTATACTTTTTATAATGTTGTAAATAAAATAATTTTATTGAAAAATTTTATCTGCAATTGATTACTGAACCTTATCAGATCTTCTCTTAAAAAAGTGTTTCTAATTTAACGTTTTTAAAATACGAAGTATTTTTTTTAATAAAAATAGTTATTATCAAATTACAATGAAAAAATCTTATAGTTCTTTATAGTACGTTAAACAATTGACGGGATTTTTTTTATTTCTCGGTCAATTGAAATAAAAAGATTGTATAAGGAAAACGTATAACTGTAGGTCAAAAATGAATGAAACAATTTGAATTTACAATTTTTTAAAATGTCTTTATTGACACACTGTAAGATCACTTTTCGTCTTTCCTATATTGTTTCCACAAAATATATATGTACCAATTACCCAATTTCATTTTGACTAACTTATTACATGGAGACATTTATTTAGTTTGAATAAGATAAAAAAACCTTGAAAACAACCATCACAGACTTACTAATAAGCTTCTACATCAATAAAGTAAAAAATCTGTTCTATATTAATTAATTAATTAATTAGAAGGAAATCTACAAAAACTTTGTTAATTTTTTGTTTTGTAAAATTTTTTTTAACAATATATCAGATTTCTTCGGATTATGTTAAATAAGGGATATTTTTTTCTATGAATTACATTTATTACTTGAGACTAAAAAAAATGAAAAATTTTTAATGTTTTTATTTTCCATTCTAAAAACTATGAATAATTCCCTGAGAATATTAACCTCAAAGTCGTCATTTAAATCGCACTTTTTTAAGTGTTTTCGGGAAACAAATCATTTATGCACCTGTAGGAACTAAGACGCTGACCCTCGAGCAAACCTTGGAAATAACTTAGTTTTTTCTTCAGGCCATCGAAAACAACTATGCGACTGAGTCCGCCAATGTACATAAATAACTATTACTTTGATAAAAAATTTTAAATATTGATTTTATTCAAGTGTAAACGATTGTTTAATATTTCTAATATAATCAGGGTTGATTAAGTAACGTCTAAAAGTTTTAATTTTCTTTGCTTGTGCCATAAGAATAACTTTTCTATGAAGCCTTGTTTTTAAAAATAGAAAGTTAAAAATAAGAAAAAGAAACCATACGGAAGTTAAAAATAAAAAATTAGAAAAATGTTAAAAGACAAATAAAAATTTTAATAAAATAATGTAAATAGGACAAAATTTTTTATTATACTATATTTATATTTTCATATTTAAACAATTAGAAAATATCGATGATTGATCATAATAAAACGAGTTTTAATTTAAATATTATATAGTACAGAGTACATCTTGCATATTCCTAATCTTTTTGTCAGCTATGAAATATCAAATAGGTATTGATAATTATTTAATTTTCAAAATACCTTACTTAAAGTCTGTGCGAATTTGATAAATTTTCAATTAAAAATTTTATCACGTTTAAATAATATTATTGCTAATTTCCTTATTATCAATAATGTTCTTTGATTTTTTAATTGAATTATATTTAAGTATTTGAATTATGGTTGAGTAGCTGCGCTGTTTTAAAATAAACAATTTATTGTTTAGTACTGGATCAAAAATTCACAAAATTTATGATTTTTTAATGAATAAAACTGCTTTTAAAAGATGAGCTTTATTATTAATTATTATTTCCCTTGATCAACTAAAAAAATTAGCATTGAGACTTATGTTTAAAATAATAACTTGTACACCAAACAGAAAGAGTAATTAAATAGTTTTTGTCACAATTTTTTTATATTCTTCAATATATATTTAATTAAAAATTTTAATCATTTATTTTTATTAGAAAAAATGGCTGCGCTACGCACGGTCGACAAAGTAATTTTTTTCAAACGAAAAAAGGAGCGTGGATGTACTACTCTATATCTTATTTTATTGTTACTATTCACTAGGAATTTGATAAATATATTTTTCAAAATCAAACCCTAAATTTATTTTATTTTTTTATTTTATTTTCAATAAATTAGATTAAAATTTTTTTTTCTTCAATTACTTTCATGTAAAAGATAATTTGATCGCAATTTGATTGCCCTTTTTTTTTTTTTTAAACTTATTCAATACATTTAAATGTATTATTGTAAATAGAATTTCATTTACTTTATTTATATTTGAGAAAATAATTCTTGTCATAATTCTCTCTTGTTTTAATAAATGACTCACTAATTAAGTGTTTATTTGTATTCGCCCCTGGAGATCCTTCACAATCCACGTTTTCTATTCTCTCTTGATTGTTAAAAAATGAAGCTTTGTTTCAAATAAAGCGCAACAAATTTATCATAGTATACTTAATCGAAAGTTAAATATTTTTTATTAATTTCATTTCTTTTAAGTCTATAAATGTATTTATTTGTAGATTTATGTAATAATCGATTGAAATATTTTTTTAACTATTTAATGAAAGTCAAAAAGTAATAATAAATATTCATAATAAATTTTTACAACTTCATCTGTGAGTTACATATATTTTTTATAAGCTGGTTTTGGAACAATATTTATTCATATATTATTAACAATATTCACTTATTATTATTTTATCACCTTAAATTTATGAATTATAAACAATGAAACACTCAAATTTACTACACAGGCACACAATTGTAAAAAATGCACATTATGTTTATAATTCTTAGACACTTTTTTTGTTAAATAGATGAAAACATATAAAAATTTAAAATGTAGCCATACAAATTTTCAAAAATTACCTTACTTATTTCTTGTTTATTTTGATCACATGAGCCCAATCGTTTTTTCGGTCCAGTAAATAAAAGTATTCAAATATTTTAATTGTATAAACATTTTTTTTTTCAATTCTTAATTTTTTAATATTACAAAAACAAAAATGAAAATTACCGTTTAAAATTAATAATTATTTTAATTAATTTTCACTCTTAAACTTTGGAGTGCATTCTTTATCGTTGACGGCGCTTTTGCAATTTGGATTAAATTAAAATTTTTTAATTTTGATTTTTTTTTTTAAAACCTATTTTTTTATTATAACCCTCAAAACTAATAAGATTGTGGGTTTCTTAAGTGGAACATCATTCTTTGTACCCAAATGTACTTAAATTATCAATTTACAAGATTTTTTAAATCAAATTAACGTGTATCATGGTGCAATTCTTCCTTTTTCATGTTTAAAATAAAATTTTATCAAGTAAACTTTTTTTATCAAATTTTTTCAGTCATTCATCTTCAACTTTGCTATTACAACTCATTATTACTTTTTAATTTGTTTCCCTTTAACTTGTTCTTGTATTTTAAAATGTACTTTAATATTAATGCAATATACAGATTACTTATCGTATATAAATTATTAAATACACAATAAATTATTTTGTAACATGGGACGGTCTTAATAATTTATTGTAATTTCTGTAAATTTGATAGTATGTTCAAAAAAATTCTGTGAGACTAGTTAAAAAAGCAATGTTCTAATTTAAAATATTCATTACTTTTATCGTACTTTTTCATTTTTCTCATTTTCTTTATTTTATTTTATTTTCTTTTATTTTCTTTATTTTATTTTTGTAATTAACGGTTATTATTTATATATTTTTTTTACACTAGTTGCAATTGTATATACCATATATATCATAACAACTCTTTTATTTTTCATCTAACAATGTGCGATACTAGAATAAAAATTTACTTTTGGGATGATAGTTTCAACTTAATGATTTGAAATATTTTAAACACTAGATAGGTACCTAGTTTTTTCATTTCTTTCTTTTACTTATTTTTTATTAAACTTAACTTTGAAATTAAAAGTTAAGAATAAAATTTCTATTGATAGGATACTATGTTCTTGACAAACAGTTGGAGTTCACTCATCACGAAAAAAAAAAAAAAAAACATATTGAGTAGCATCGTAGATAAAATTATTTATGAAATTACACAGTTTTTTTGAACAATATGCTAAAAAAAAGATTATTTTATTCACAAAAGTTTAATAACCCGCGTGCTAGACGATTACGTTTTCCAGCATTCTATGATATCCCGTGGCCTACATACCTCGGGTTGAAAAAAAAAGGAGGGAAAAAATCTCACGTGCCACAACAGCCAAAGCGAACGAATAGTTATCTCATCTTAACGACCTCAAAAGAGAGCGAAGGCGCGATAAAAACAGTGGCTCGTCACCGCAGCCCCTAGATCGATAAACCGATACACTCCGGGCGGTCGTCGCTTGTTCGTTCATCATCCCTTTGTTGCCCGCTAAATCCGTAACTTCGATCGGAAGCTGACGCTTTTTTCATCCGCGATGAGGGATAAGCCTACCGTTCGCCCTTCTAACTTCTCGTGTTTACGGAATACGCGATTTTTCTTCATCTCGGAAATATTTAAATTTAATGTTTTTATCAAACAAGTTTGACTCTTTTAAGAATTTTCTTATGCTGTTTTGTGTGCATGCTTGTCGGCACTCGAGGAATGCAAGATTTTTGACAGATCAGGCAAAAAAGACATGTAAATTCAGATTACGTGCATGAAAAATGGAAAACCCACAGTGGTAGAATAAATTTGAGATCATTGACCCAAAAGAGCAAATCGAATAATTTGATTACTGGCCCATACTGCTGCAGCAGCCACAAGACTTATAAAAATTTTTTATCGAAGCGTAGGGGAAAGTTCGCCCGCTCAACTCGCGGATGAAATAACAAATTCGCGGTTAATTAAGTGCACCCAGCTCCTACCAAAGTTATAACGATCCGATTTGGAGTTTGGAATTTAGTTGTGAATCAATAAAGTGTGTTTGGTGCGTTGAACCGAACCGCTAGTTGTGACAACTGCACCGTCGTCGCGAGAAAGCGCGCACCGCATTGTGTTTCGTCCGACTACGCGCTGACTTGATCTACTTGCTCTATTTACAGGTCACTGTTCAGTAACCTGCGGGTCTATAAATATGACCTCCGACCCTCTTCTTCCTCCTTGCTTGCATTCATCACAAAGTTTTACCGAATTGTAACTCACTGCTTTAAGCCAATTGACAGCCATTAAATTTAAATCACGGGTAACTTTAGTTCATCGTCGACTTCGTATCAGGAAAATTTTTTTATTGTTAAATACTACAATTGCTCGAATAGTTTTTATATAAGGTTGATATTGGAGTACATAATAAACTACTTTCAAAATGAAAACTTCAATATTTAATTTTTAATAGTATTATTTTATGTAACTTATAAGTCTAAGGATTTCAAAGAAAAAATTCAAACGTGTTTTTATAATTGAGATCAGTTTTTATTTTGCAATTTAAAAAACTTTAAGTAGTAAAATTGGTAACTGGTTACATGAAAATTGGTTTATCAAATAAAGTTTAACTTGCTCAAAATGTTGAAAACCATTATTTTTGATCAAATCTTGATTGGGCCTGAGGAAGCAATTTAAATTCAATATAATTAATGAAAAAAATTGGAAACCTTTTACATGAGAACTGCTGGAGGAAAACAGTGATCTCTCTAAATTGATATCGACAAACTCGTAATTACTCAGCTAATGAACCGTGAGATTTAAAACGAAAAAGAATGTCGAAGGAATAAGAAACAGAGATCGACAGATTTAAGGGTGAAAAGCAATTTTCGAAATAGCTCTTCATTTACGTTCTTTCCTCCCAGCGAGGTTTTTGTTTTATCAACAGCATCAATCTCTTTATTTCTCTTGGAAACCCATCATTGGATACGTTTTTCACTCATGCATGAAACGTGACACAAGTTTCAAAAGAGTAAGTAATTTTGTGGCATCTTGAAAGAATAATTTAAGGGAAAGTTGTATGGTATTTATGTTAATAGGATTATGCAGATTGACTTAACAAATCTCTCATTTACTTGCTTTTACGTTGTATGAAACTTTTTGAATCTTAAATAAAAACTTAATCCAATACTAGGAGAAAAATTACAATAAATTTGAATTTTTCCTTTTATTATAGCGTGCCCTTTTTTTTTTCATCAAAAATTTTCAACTCTGTACAAAAAATATTTAATGAGTTTACTTTGTTTTGTCTTTCAAGAAAAATTCAGTTAAAAAGTTTTCTTTTTTCACATTTTATCATACATACTTTTGATTATGCAAGCATGTAATAAAGTTGGCTTTCACAAGCGGTAAAGAGCCTCGGGATGAAGGAGTTAAAAAAGATAAGGCAAAATATATAGTTTTGAACTAATCGATAAAGCTTTACTTGCGTAAAAAAATGTGAAATAAAAATTAATTTAAGTACTTGCTGGTCTAAACTGATGAAAAAATTGAAGAAAAAAACTAAATTAGTTTATTGTCAATATTTATTTAATCACTAAATTATATCTATTTATTTATTTGTGTGTTCAGTTGTGTTTTTGTTTGAAATTATCATACGGTTCATAAGTTTGGGTAAGTACGTTTTAAGTAAATTTTTGAAAAATTTATTGTTTATAAGAAACAAGAAAATAAATTTTAAAAATTGCATTAAAAATATGAGAGAAAATTTCAAACAATCGAATCAGCTACTGCTGCAATAAAAGCTCGAAGAAATGTCATTGAAGGAGGGTGTGCAAAAAATAATTCTTGTGTACCCACTTAACGTTTTTAAAGATTAATAATATTGTCCGAATTATCACGCACCGTGACTCGGATAATAAGCTTCGTTTACCAGACTGCTCGGGTCTTTGAAAGGAGCTTCCCGTAAAACGCTTATTTCTCCTTTTATTCCCTCTCAACATTACACGCTCTATTAACGTTTTTGTTTCGATAGCTACCCAGAAAATTTTTCTCGACGACGAAACAGTCTTTTTCTTTATTTTTCGAGCTGTTATCTCATTTCAATTGGACGCGCTTGTAAAATAAAAGAAGTCGCGAAGGAAATTACAATCAAAAAACTGGATCTAATTCTCTGATAAATTATTGCATGAATTTATTGCACTTTGAGGTATGTAATTTTTATTTTTCATTTAACACGTTGCTCAGGTAAAGATTATTAATTTTCTGTTTGAAATTCCAGCGTACTTGATCTACTATTACGGAAATTGAATTCAAATAATCATTAAGCTTGTTTGAAGCTCATGTTGCTCATCCGGTCGTTTTACATTTTTTCATGCGTGTAATCTTATTTAAAAAGTATTATTTAATAAAATTTTTGAACAGAATATCTTTTAGACAAACAAAATTTATTTGATCAAAAGAGTGGAAAAATATATAAAACTAGCTTTAATATTTGTTTTAAATTCGCAAAGAGTGAGGAATTAATTTTGGTTTTAATAAAATCGTAATTTCGCAACAGTATTCATTCAATTAAAATAATGCTCACCGTGAGTTTCACTACAGCAAGAAATTATTTTCGATAAAATTTATTGTGTTGTTAAATCTTTTTTTTTTTTTTATTTTGTACGCGCTTCGTATCTTTCTAAATTGATTTTTTTTTAAACTAAAATAAAATTAGTTAAATTAAAAGAAGTTTTATGAAAAATTTCATAATAAGCTTAGTACAACAAGAAAGACTCTACTAAAACTTTTTAAAATTCCTTTATTAATTAATTCATACTTCTGTTGGAAAAAAAGCTAATTAAGGAATCAAGCTCAAAGTAAAGTTTCTCGTATTATTTTTAAAGTTTCATTGATGCTCGATAAACATTGAAGAGTTAAAGAGATTTTATTTTAATAGGAAATATTTGGATTTTTACTTTTTAAAATTCAACAAAACTCTTTGTGACAATTTTAATAAAAGTAGTAATTTTTTTTGCACAGATCAGTGTGCGTAAAAAAGTAAAACCCGGATCGAATTTTTCTCCGGTTCCGCTTTGTCGATGCATCACGGAATATTTTCATACTCTTTCAACTTTTCTAACCCCATTTCGTATGTTATCCTTTTTTTTCTTTTTCTCTTTCCTTTAGTGAATATTTTTAATGCATGTGCACGTGCAGCGCATAGACGTCTTTGCATTTTTGTGAGGTAAACAGTAAATGCAGCGTTGGTGAACATAATACACTCCGAGAGAGGACGACACAGGGATACGTGAATATGTCTTTGATCTTCTTTTTTTGCGGATATACGAGAAATTTTCTTTGTTATGGCTTAGCTTTACTTTTATTCATATTACTAAATTATAAAAGGTTTGCTCAAAGTGAAAAAAAAACTTTTTTCAAGTGAATTAAACAAATTTTTTTTTTTTTTTTATGAAAAATTTTAGTTAAAATAATTGGGTTGTTTCAAACGTACTACATCCAGTTTTCACTATTTTACGGATACAAAATAAAAAATAAAATTTCAAACATTAATCAACATCAGTAGAGATTTCCTTTTATTTTTTGTGGTTTGAAGAATAAAAATTTTTTGCAACATTGACTAATTACATTACTTTAATTAAGTTAATTTACATTACTTTAATTTAAAAAAAAAGTGTCATAAATAAAATAGGTAGGTAAAAATTTTTTGGACCTCTTTTGTGACGAGCAAACTGTCTGCTTGTACCAACCATACACAAAGCAACTTAAAGAAAAAACTTTTTTGGGTTCTGTGTTATTTGATTTTTTATTAAATTTGATTTACGCACTACGTACCTATATTTTTGTAATCAGTCAAACTTTTTGAAATGTTGCAATCAAAAAATCACTTTCTTCTCAAAGAAGGACGATCCACATTAGGAATTTCCATAAAATAAAAAATTTAAAAAACTCAATACTATCATCCCAAGTTTTGAAGTTGTAAATTTATCACGCGAAATACACACGACTCATCACTCAGTCTCACACACATGGAAAAAGTAATGACGCTGAAGTTCAATAACCACGAATTCACACAACTTTGGTTTATTTTTTTTAGGATATGTTGCAGTCCTCCGCGTGGGCTTCGCGTATTTGTTGCTTTGTTTTACGGGACGCCCGTCTGATGAGGCTGCGGCTTCGAGGCTTCGACTTGGCCTCCTCCGCTACGGCCACGACGCTTCCACCCTGGGCTGCCAAAACCTGCTTCGGACTGCTCGGGCTTGACTTTCCTGGACTACCTGGACGCGTACTGCGAATAAAAAAGTTTTTTAATTTGAGAAAAATTTTACTGATAAACTGAACAAAGACGAGGATGTGTCGGATTGTTTTACAAAATTGGCAACTTACTTTTATTGAATTTTATTTAATTATTTTAAACAATTATTACCAATATATAATAAAGTAAAATTTTTTTAGATAAAATTTTATTGAATTCATTTAATTATTTTAAACAATTATTACCAATATATAAAAAAGTAAAATTTTTTTAGATAAACTTTTATTGAATTTATTTAATTATTTTAAACAATGATTACCAATATATAAGAAAGTAAAATGTTTTTACATAAACCATGCTTACTTGTAAATGAACCGAAACTTAAAGAGTTATAGCTATTTCAAAAATAAACAAAAATTTCTGAAATTACTAAGATTTACGGCCACTTAATATGATTTATTTTAATCTTGAAATTTTTCAAATAAATATAAACTAAAATTTTTTTATTGTAATTTTTCAATTAAAAATATTTAAATTTCTTTTTTTACTTGCATTCTGTTATAATAATAATAAAAAATAACTTAATCTTTTTGAAAAAAATTATTTAAAATTTACCAGTAACAATTAAAATATAATTTAGATAAAACTCCCATAAAATTGAAAATTACAAATTGCTCAATTTTAAATCTGTAGGACCCGGTAGGATAAAGTCCTGGCAATCGTGACCCGGAAATGAAAGCTCATCGAGCCGAGGATAAAATCTTCCTGGTTGGGTATTAAGCCTACCGCGTAGCAAATTACTGGGAGATTCCCCGTGCGCGTGACCAAAATCCGCGTCTTAGAGGAAAGACCGCAGCTTGGGATTGCGGATGACCCAATCGAAACTTTGTTTCTCAAACTCAATCTCTTTTTTAATGTCTCAAGAAAGCTTTTATCTTGGACAAAAAAAAATTTAGCGGTATGGAAAAAAAAATTAAATAGTTGGGATCGAAACCTGCGTGATCCGTAGGCGGAGCATCGTCTTCTCAGACCGGAATCGTCGGCGTCGCCGGTCGGATTTTTGGGGACGATCCTGGACAGAGTGACGAAGCACCGGAAGACCTCCTTGATGTTGTAGTCGTCCTTGGCCGAGCATTCGATTACTTTGGCCCTTAGCTTCGGCAGCTCGCAGTAGAGCCACTCGCTGACGTCCTCGATCGGCACCTCCCGGTGCGCCAGTGACAGGTCGAGTTTGTTACCCGCTATCACTATCGGAACTTCCTGTTCGTAAGAGGAATATATTTTCAATTTTTATGATATTTCGATAAGGTACTTCGTAAAAAAAAATAATAATAATAACGAGGATTTCCGTTTCTGTTACGGGGAGAAAATTAAAAATTTTATACTGATTTTATAGTCCTTTTTAATATTTGATGAAAGTCATAACAATGCCATGCAGGAAATCAAATTTTTTATAATAGTTTCGAGAATGTATCAGAGAATTTTTGCAAAACAGTAAAATTACCTATAGTCCGTAAAATGTTAAATAATATATTTAAAAAATTTTTTTGAAAAAATAAAAGTAAAAATTTAAGTAAAAAGTTGTTTTGTAATTTTTGTTTACCATAGATGCTGTTTGTAGAATTCAAAAAACTAAATCTTTCACTTGTTGATATTATAAAAAAAAAATCTTACTTGAAAGTCAGCCCTCTGTTCTCGTACTTCCTCGAAGCAGCGCTTGACGCACTCGAAACTCGCCAGCGAGCAGGTTGAGTAGACGAGAAGAAACGCGTGTGCCGTCGCTATGCTGAGCCTAGTGAATCAGTGAAGAGCTCGATTTAAAAAAAAATGCAGATGTAAACTAGACTAACTTTATCGCGTGAAAGGAAATAAAACATTAACAGTTTTAAGTTTTTGTGGTTGGAGAACCGAGATATAAACAATAAAATACTTCGGAAACCGTAGTTATCAAAATTGCGATGAGAACCAAGGAAAATGATTTTGCCAGATTTTCCAAACTGCTTTAAACGAGGATGAGGTCCAAGCAAAATGATTTCAGCAAGTTTTCCAAACAGCTTTCAAGGAAAACGAGAACCAAGGAAAATGATTTTGGCGGAGTTTTCAACAGTTTTAAAGGAGGATGAGGTCCAATCGCGTTAGAAATTTGAAAGATTTTTGGAAAATCTAGTAAAAACACCCGCATTATAAACTTGGGATCGCGATATTCTGATAACCATGAGATTTAAGTGTTTTTAGACATTAAGAAAATCAAAAATAGAAATTTTGTATAACTGTAAAAGTATCTCCAGAAAAAAATTGTTTTCGTTTAATTTTTTTGATCGGTTTTTTTTTTGTAAAAAACACGTTGTAATTTTTTGTAACTCACCGTCTCATAGCTGGGAACTGCTGGTCTCCTGAAAATTAATAAACAAAACCGATTAAAATAACTATTATACTATTTTTTTCCAAATTCATCTCATTTTTTCAAAAAATCTGCACTTGGCGTCTGCGATTTTCCTATAAATGTAATTCTCCCCTCCTAGTGAAGATTATGTAAAAAAAATTTTCTTCGGACTTACGCTTGCGTAAAGTTTGAGGGTTAAAACAGTAATTTTTTTAGAAACGAAAAAAAATATCTTAAGCACCGCAATTTCGTTAAAAGTTAATACTTTTTCCTTCTATTTTCAAACTTAAGTATCAAATTGGATGCTCTTTCAAACCCCGTTTGAGTTTTTGAGAAATTTTGAGTATTAAAATGATGGTGATCATATTAAAACAAAAAACTTAATTTTGTTAAAAAAGTATATTTTATCAGATTCATTTTTTATTTTTCTCGGTTTTTACTTGAGCTGGTGAATATTTTTTAAAGTCTACAGCTTAAAAATGTTTGAATTGCTCGTTTGAAAGAAGATTAAGATAAACAGAACTCTATTGATTTTCCTAAAATTGAATAATTCAATTTTTATAAGAAATTTTAGCGTTTACTATAAAAAAAAAGACAAGGAAAATGGATTTTTAATCGAAAGTACGTCTTAGATCAGCAAAAAGATTTTTTGTAAGGATTGTTAATTAAAATTTAATGTGTTTTTCATAAAAATCCTAAAGATAATACCAAAAATTTTTATAATTTCATCGAGAGATCTCAGAAAATTTGAATATTTTAAACCGAGTCTTCAGTAAACATTTAAATTAGTAGAAAGAAGAATAACAATAGTATTTTACATACCTGAGGGAGTCAAAAATTAGTTAGCCCTTAGCAAACCGAAATTGATGCCCGAGCCGAAGGCGAGGGTGTCAAAGGTTTGCTAAGGGTTAGCTCATTCTTGCACTCCTTCGTATGTAATATATTTTTCAACAGGAGGCAAGGAAAGTTCAAACTCCCTGTTTGGGACAAATCAGAAAGTTTGAACTTTCTGCGCCGTGTGTTGAAAAATTTAATAAAAGACGAATTATCACAAAATGTAAAAAAATTTCTCGTTGATCTTAATCAAATAAACTTTACCTAATTTATAGGTACATAAAAAAGAACATTACTTTTTTAAAGCGGCTTGCATAACAAATGAAATTACTCAAGAAAAATTATCTAAGAGTCCAGCATTAAAGTAGACGACATTTCATGCATTAAAAAAATAAGAAAGCAAGGAAGGATTCAAACAGTACCTGCTGTGTCGAGAAGGTCGACCTTGAGGGTGAGGGTGCCGAGTATGCACTCCCTGGAGTAGAGGTCCTCGACGGTCGGGCGGTACTTGTCGCTGAAGCCCTGTCCGAGGAGTCGTCTTATGATGGCGCTCTTGCCGACGCTCGCCCCGCCCAGGACGACCAGCCTGATCCTCTCGTAATCCGACATTATCGGTCGCCGTTACTGCTTCCCGCGGCCGTTATCGCTCCTCTCCAATGGATTAACCCGTTTGTGTTCGAACCCTGTTTCCTATTACACCAAAGTTTATTGCCCATGGGCCTATTATTGATTGTAACAGTGCCAAGTAATTACGGCCACTATCCCCACCAGTGCACACGTGCTTTCAATCAATTTATCTTTCTTTTTCCGATTTTTTTTTTTTTTTTTTTTTTCATTCTAAGGTACGATAAGGTTTTTTCGATTGGGGCCGAGGTAGTTCAGGATAGTTACATCGTAATTGAGAAGTTGCACATTTTTCAAAAACATTTTGTTCTGAAAGTTTGCGATTTTTAATGAATTTTAAAATTTTTTTCATAATTCTTACATCAAAATTACTGAAGATATTAATTATTGAATTTTGAGCATTTTACCCCTTAGTGACGTCACTGAGGGGTATTTAAAGTTTGGAAGTATATCTAGAGCTATGAAAATTACTGAAACTCCATGAGTCAATATCTCCTTCAATATTGTATAAAAATTCAAAATTCTTGTGCTAATATTAATTTTCCATTTTTTAAATGTTTATTTGAAAAAACTCATTTTCAGACTCGTGCAACTTCCCTATTATACTGATATAAATGATTGCTGTGTTTTTATTTTTAAAAAACAGCAGTAAATATTTTATAAAATCGATAGAAGATCATAATTTTTTTCTAAAATTTTACAACATTCAAAATATTGAAAAGTTTAAGTGAAGACAGATCTACCTCGATAAAAAATATTATAATCTTTTTTGATGATTCTACTTAAACTCGGATATATCACTCATCGAGCAAAAAAATTCGCTGACAATGAAGGTTTCACGAAAAAGGTATTATTTTTCGACATCTTAAAAAAAAAAATCAATATTTTAGGTAAAGAATTAATTTGGCTTTCATTTAAATAGACAGCGAAGATTAGCCTTACCTCACTGCAGTTAGGATGAGCGGAGATAAGCACCGAGGCCGCCACCAGAAGGCGAGTATCCGGGAGCAGGCCGCATGATCGTATCCCGATGCCGGCAAGGTCATCAAACTCTATCCCTCGTTTCCCCGCTTCATTTTCCTCGGTTTCATGGCTGGGCCGCGATAATCTATCTCACCATCCTCCCGCACAGCCACCAATTCGTGATCGATCACTTTTTTGGCACTGACACTGAAACACAACAGATATATCCTCGATTAGCAGTCTGGAAGCGTTAATTTAGCTCGCTTGAGGAATTATGCCGGGTTTTTTTTTTCTTCTTTGACCTCGGTCTTTATGGGTTTTCTGGGGTGAACGTTTCAACTTACGTCGAATCATTCGCCTAATCGTTTCACTGATGCGTATCGCTTGTGGATGGGTATTTTTAGAATTCTTAGAATCATTTTTCTGACTGGTAACATTCTTAATTCTTTAATTGCAATAAAAAAGTTTTTTACTTATCAGCATTTGTCTTTAGTTAAATTTTGACCATTCAATGTTTCTAATTTGATAACTTTCACTTACTAGACTTTGCAGTTATAGAAAGGTTAATATCGGCCATTTTATTTTGTAATAATTAGGATGTTACATTATTCACTGTGGCATATCTGAATCATTATTTTAATTTATTGAATTTTTTCTCCAGTAAATATACCTGGATTACCCACCAAACAATCAACTTTGATTTTGATTCTTAATGATAATCTTTAGTAAGGGTCTAGAAAACTTGATTTTTACGTTTGCATGCATACAAAATTCTAAAAGTATCTAGCAGAAGAATTTATAATCCAATTATTAAGACTAATTGAGAAGTGACCACTAATTTCATCATCCAATTTTTAAAATTTTTTTTCTGCACATCAGGGTTACAACTAAGAGCTTCCAGAAAAAAAAATTAATTTTTAACCTTTGATTTTTTTCTAAATTTTGGTCTTAAATGTTTGACAGTATCAAAGAACAAAAAAAATTTTTAGTTTGAAAACAAAATTGCTTTTCACGTAAAATTTAAAATCAATCAAGATAAAAAGTTTTTTTAAAACAACAATGAATAAAAAAATATATTTCGCGAACAAATAGCGCAGTAGCACCAAGCATGTACCTGAATTTACATGTATAGATCGGCATGATCAAGCCTTGGCGTAATCGAATTTTAATTGACTTGAGGCAGGAGGTCTGCTTGCGAATTTCAAGCAATCAAGCCACCGTGAATGGCGTCTTTGAACTGCGGTACTGCACACTGGCCTGCATTGGACACGAGTTGCGTGTAACTCGAGTTGCATACACAGTTAAAAACAAAGGAAAATACGGTGCATCGGGAATTAATCAAGTGTCGCTGCGGTTTACATTTAAAACGGATTTTACCCCCTTTTTTGTTTACTAAATCTCGTCAAAAGCTTCCTTTTTTTTTTTTAACGATATTGCGCTTTTATTTGGAGCTGTTTTTGAGAGAGACTCGATTATAACATTCAATAGCCTGCAATTTCTCCTCGGTTAATTATTTTGATTGTCAACGTGTCGTTGTTTAAAGGCTAGGGTGACGAGGACCCTTGATGAATAAATTTGATCGAACTCCAATTATGAATGCAGTGTGGTTGCGAATAATTTAAATTCACTGATTTTTTTTTTTGTTTCGAGTTATGTACAGTTAATTGATACACTTTGCAAACTGATAAGTGGTTATTTTTCTTTCTCTAAGTAGGTACTTTTGTGAATATTCCCGAGTATAATACACTTTTAGGTGATAAAAATTCATAAAAATTCAAAACTCATTGTAGTAGGTTATTAAAAATTCATTTTTAAATTTATTTCATGAAAAATTTTTAATCGTAATTTAGTGGTTCATATTTTTTCTTTTTTTTTTTTTTTTTAACGCATTCGATACCAGCATACGACTAAAAAAGTTTTTAAGTGACTAATTTAAAATTTATATGCGCTGCAATTGACCAACGTAAAATCATATACAATATGATTTGTTGAGCTTGAAATTTAATTTAAAAATATTACTTTGAAAAGAAATTTTCTTTTTTTAAGAATTACCAATTTTTAGTTAACGTTTCGAAACATTGGGATTTGCTGCTGAATTATGTCCCACAAATCAATTTTGGACTTTTTTTGGAAGAACAAAGAAAGCTTACAGGAAACGTGCATCATTAAAAACGTTACAGTCAACCTTGAACTTTAGAAAAAAAAGGGATGAATTCGACTAACGACGTATTGCGCCGAACAATATGGGCTTTATCGTGCAGGTACAACTTATTCCGAGCGGACCAATTATAATCTGCAATTAACACGTCAATCCGAGTTTACAAAAGATCCTCCCTTTATTTTTCATGCTCCCGTAAGTTTTATCTCGAATTTTTTTCGTGCGATCCAATAGCGAAAAAAGAAACTCGGACTACGTTTCCGGGTCACCGATATAATTGCAGCCATCCCGCCCGCTTGTACGAAATCAAAGTTGCAAGCTTTTAATGAATATTAACGAGGTACACGCGTTGAGTTTATTGGGATATTTTCGTTTGACGTAGTTTTTTTTTTTTAATTCGATATGATGGTAGCTTAAATTTTCATAGGCCCAAAATTTTGAATAAAAGGAAAGCCGAAAGAAAATCCGTCTGCAGGGTTGGTGACGTCAGCTAGGTCAAACGACTCTGCGAAAGGGTTTAACTTTCTCAAAAACAGCTGCAGAGCCCTGGTGTTACGCTCACTTTGATACTCTGTTTAAAAAAAAAAAAAGTCTTTCATCTACCCAGTTTCTTGAATTTTGTCAGCTTAAAAAAATTTGATTTTTGAGATATTTCTGAAACTGGCTTCATTTATTTTATTTTCGAAATCATCGTATTTAATAATCTTAAAACAATTTAGGTGCTAAATTATTCTATTATTTGAATAATAGAAACAAGTAAACCTTTTAAAAGATTTTTTAAATTGCATAATTTCAAGTTTCAATGTTCATTTTACTTTGTTCTTTAAGATTGTACAAACTTTTAATTCATATCTGAAATTAAATTTTATCGTAAGCAGCAGGAATGTTCAATTTGATGTAAGTAAGACTTTCGAAGATTATAAAAATTATAGCTTAAGTTTATTGATGAATTATGATATAGTTATTATTATATCGTACTCATTTGTATAATTTTTAAATTGAATTCTTATTAATTTAAATTATGACGAAGAGACCAATCTCATCATTAAAAATCAAAAAGTTCTTTATTTTGTTAAAAATTTTTGGCTATCAGTTGATGATTTTAATTATAGAAAATAAAAGTTTAAAAAAGGTTTGTGTATACAGCAATTAGCTTTCCCGTCATGTGCGTTTTATACCCTTTTTCGTGCTTTGTAAAGAAGTGAAACAAAGTATTGTTGGTATTGTATTGTGTGAAGTAATTTCGTTACAAGCTTTTCAAGCAAACCACAAATACGTGTTGTTTCTTCATTGAAATGGATTTTTTTTTTTTTTTTTTTTCAATCATTTTGATTTTTTTTTTCCATCGATTGTTTTTCTTTATTAATTTTTAACCAATTTCTCTTTCGTGCGAAAAGTTAAAAAATGCTAACCAATCAATTTGATTAAAATTCAATACTATGTACCGATCGTCAAGTATAAATTACAGACAAAGGTAAAATACATAGTTTGACTTGAACAATAACTGAATATTATTTTGAAAAGTTCACCACTCTGATATTTTAGAATTTTTGTTGTTTTCAGCCAGATTTTGAAGAGGCTTTGTCAAAAATGTTGTGATCTTGGTTAAGATAGAAGTTTATAAGATTATACTTTTTAACTATATTTTCGTGATAAATCAATGACTCGATGAAAGTGCAACATAAAAAATACTATTCAGAAAAATTTTGATCTTTGATTTTTTTCTAAAAATTCGTTGTTATTTTTTAAAAACAACTAATGGATTTAATCTTCGTCATGGCATTTTAAAAAAAATTTTTAGATTTAAAGAGTAGGTAGATTTTTTTGATTGTTGAAAACACAATGAAAATCAGTTCTCCTTCTTATCTCACCGGTGACGGTCCAAATTTTGTTTAAAATTTGGATCAACTTCAAAGTTAATAGTGAAAATTAACCTAAGCACTGGCACCTGGTGGCTTTCTAATTATTTAAATTCATTTGAAAAGTGTAAAAATGTTCCACCAGTCATAATGGAATGACCCATACTGTAAATGGCGAATGCTAATATATTTCTCAAAGTATAATCTTGTAGCAAAAAAATTGTTGTCTTCATTTTATTGGTTTTATTACTACCTTAGTTTCTTTTTATAAGATATTTAAATATTGTCGATTTTACCTATTCAAATATTTTGTATACTCACACTTTTCGTCTTAAAATATGAAACTTTTCTGTCAGTTTGCCAATATCGATTTATGTCAGCTCATTTTATAGTCTTGACGTCTACGATTATTATCCATTTCCATTGAATACGGAAAATTTTACTATAAATGAATTTATTGATCCACTTATGAAAGTTTAAAAAGTAATTACAAAACTTTATTTGTAATCAAACTTTTGTGGATTCTTGCTCGTATGTTATTTACTAGTTCAGAAAATTCATAATTAAAAGTATTGAAATATTATTCTATTATTTTTCTTTTTTATGGCTTTGTTCGCTTTAAAAACCAATTAAATTTTCAAAAATTTTAACAATACATCAGTTTTATGGCATTACTCTTACTCCGTTTGAATATTTAGATCGTTTAAAAAAATCATGTATACGTATGCTATATCTATAGCTTGAAAAAAATCAAATTTTTTTACTTTATTCTACCCGAGCATCGCGATTCATTTATAATTCAAAGCTCTTTGAAGCTTGCACTAAGTCTTGTGTTTCAACTCAAAAATAAAGAAAATTTCAAAAATAATTAATGATTACTGAGTTTAAAACTGAAATTTAATATTCAATTATTTCTTGTATCAAATAACCAAGTCTTTTTTTAAATAAAATTTCAAAACTCCTCAACGCTGATAAATTATGGTATAAAAATTATTCGTGGAATTATATTAATCAGCAGTCAAAACAAGTTAATTTTTAAAGTAATACTTTTTTTCTTCTCGCTAAACAAATAACTGTCTGTAAACTAATTTAATAGAATGTTAGTAATAAAAATTCCTAAAAAAGTAGCCCGTTTATGTCCAGCAGATGTGTCGGAATAGTAGAACTAGTTCAATCGGTGAAACCAATATATTGACGTATGTCTTTTCGAATATGAGTTATGAACGCCATAATAGATCAATATTTAAGATACTAAAATGCCCATTTGATTGGTTTCACACAAAAAATTGATCTTGATTTTTTCATCGAATACTTTTCTATTTAATTTTATTTAATTATTTTAATGTATGTGTGTACAAATACAACAGACTGTAACACACTTTTTAATAAAAATTAAACCTTGCCCGAAAGCAAGTTACTCTGTATGATGGTTTTAATAAAAATATAGGAGAAAAAAGTTTTGTTTTAATTAAATGTCGGTTTACACATCTGCTCTTGAACGTGGCGACGTCAAGTATTCGTTAAAACGGCAATCTTTTGATAAAGCAAAGTGAATTTGTCTGATAATATTTGAAGTGGGTTGATTATTCTTTACTTATATTTATCTTTTTACATTTTTTAATATTTTCGTAAAGTTAGTAAAAAAAATTTTCCAATTCGTAAAAGTGTAATTTTCCCAACAAAATATTGTAATTTCTCGTTTGTTTGCGCCCTAGTGCGTCTCGATGACCAAGTTAGTGCTCAAGAAGAGAGACGCCCCGGTGGCGCCGGACACCTACGGCGGATGGCTGCATCGAATTAATGAAACGTACATATAAAAGGAAAATAGGGCCAGCCGATGCGATAATATTGTCGCGTTTCGGGATAGGAGTGGCTATTGGATTACCCGCTGGATTTAATAACGCCATGCCGTTGTGGGCGATCTTATTCAAGAGTATCGCTGTCTAATAATAAGACTGTATATATAGTTTTATCGTTAACTAACCAAAATAAAAATAATATGGAAACTGTACTATAGCTCAAAAAATGATAATTAATCAAAGAATATGTTAACAATACTTGTGTTGTATGAAAATAAAAACTAAATTTTTCTAGTTCTAGATGGTATAGTCAGTTCGGTCAAATAATGTTGCTCGAAATGTAGCTTATGAATTGAAATTTTTTTCATTATAGGAGTCGAAATGAACTTTGAAACTCTTATTGCCCTGATTTAATTAATAAATTAAAACATGGTATTTTGATACAGCAGCTTCTGAAATATATTTATTTTTCACTGCATAAATTTTTAGTAAAATCATTTCAGACTCAAAAGTTGTGTATGAAAATGATTGATCCTGCAATGGAGGAGAGGATAAAAAAAATAAAAAGATAAAGTAAGAACTTTGTGTCAATAATTTTTATCTGTTTTATTACTCATAAGCCGCACACGTTTGACTCTCGCTGTCTTAAAAAATCGATGTTTTGCTTTTTTTAAAGTGAAGAGGACCACCGAAGACATTATTTGCAGCAGTTTCAATATTTAGGCCTACCCGGAAGTTTCCTCTTGATAGTTTATGCTCTTTTTTATACAACAAAGTTTACCATCTCAAAAAAAAAAAAAAAAAAAAAAAAAAAAAAATTACTAATACTTACTCTGGAGATAGCTTCAAACAAAATTCATCAAACTTTTTCAGTTTGTTCGTCGCCTAATAGCTACACATTCGCAGAGCCTGAATTTGCTTTGTGGAAGACTAGTGTAAATAACTTAACCAAGTAATTAAACAACGGCTGCGGATGAAGAACTCCGGTAGTCGTATTACTAAAACTCCTACAGTAAAAGCTACAAAAACAAAATGGAGATAGAAGCCACGCTCAGCTAACTCTATATTCTCTTTTGATTTTGTTTACAGATTTTTTAGTCAAATTTGAAACTTTACTATGTTGCTAAGATACTTTAGTACCTAATAAGGACTCCTCTTTCAAATTGACATGTATATACATAAAAAGGTCCTGAATTGCAATTTTTTGGTCATTTTTCTATGAAATTTTACTAAAAACTTTTTTAAGTTCATATAACATTTGATTTTGAGTACACGATTTTTCCATAACTCCAAAAAGTACTTTTAACTTATATAGCCGGGATTTTGAATCAATTTCATTTTAAAAACATCTAGGTTTTCAATAAAATTTTTAAAATTCATCAAAATATGGATATTATCCGACTCTAGAGAATAAAGATTTTTCTAAATCCTTTTGGGCCCTTAGAAATTGTATCCCCAATTCAATCATAGAAAGTTTTGAGTCTAAACCAGAGTTGGGCAAGTATCCGAAGTTGAAATTTCGGATACTTTTGGGCTTTCGAAAAGTATCCGAAAAAAGTATCTTCGGATACTTTTCAATTTTTAAAAGTATCCGAAAAAAGTATCTTCGGATACAAGATAAATTTCATGAAAGTATCTTCAGATATAAGATACATTTCAAAAGTATCCGAAAAAAGTATCTTCGGATACAAGATAAATTTCATGAAAGTATCTTTAGATATAAGATGCATTTCAAAAGTATCCGAAAAAAGTATCTTTGGATACTTTTTTTTTTTGAAAAAGTATCTTCGGATACTTTTTGAACTTGAAAAGTATCCAAAAAAAGTATCTTCGGATACTTTCATAATCGAAATATATCCGAACATACTTTTTGTGTCATAAAAATTTTATACAGTTAAAAAATTTAACTTTTTTTACTAATGAGTCCAATAACCAAAACCAAATAAAAAAAAAATAATAAAAAAATAAAATTATTAAAAACGTGATCCGAAATTGTTGGGGACGCTCGAACAGATGCTAAGGATTTTAAAAGGATTTAAAATACTTAATTGCATATAATTTTTTGCAAAACAAAAAAAAAATTACTTTTTGAACCAACTCTTGAATTCAATCACCGAGCTTCACTACAACGAGGGGCTACGCACTCCAGAATCACTGATGATTCTTTTGATTCTTTTTGATTCTTTAGTGATTCTTTCGTGATTTTTTTGGAAAATTTAAAGTTTTTAGAGCCTTGAACCCAATTTCAATTAATATTATATTAAAATTATTGTTTTTCGAAGATTTTTACTTGAAATGAAATCGATATTTTATTGATTTTTATGTCTGATTCTTTTTGTGATTCTGGAGTGCGTAACCCCTCGCACTACAATCAGCTTCTGTTAAATACGTAAATATTGTTTCCATTATTTAGTCACGAAACTTATACAAGAGTTGTTGCGAGACAAATTTGTAAATCATTTCTAAAATAATAAAATTCAAATATAAAATAAAGATATGAAAAACTTTGAATTGAGACCGGTTTAAACAAAAAAATTTGTCGTAACAACTCTTGTATTAACGTGTGAACAAGTTGCGCGACTAAATTATTGAAACGAAGCACGGTGATTGAATTCAAGAGTTGGTTCAAATAGTAATTTTTTTTTTTTTTTGCAAAAAAATATATGCAATGAAGTATTTTTAATCCTTTTATAATCCTTAGAATCCGTTCGAGCGTCCCCAACAATTTCCGATCACATTTTTAATAATTTTATTTATTTTTTTATTTGATTTTGGTTATTGGACGTAAAAAAAGTTAAATTTTTTAACTGTATAAAATTTTTATGACACAAAAAGTATGTTCGGATATATTTCGATTATGAAAGTATCCGAAGATACTTTTTTCGGATACTTTTTAAACTTAAAAAGTATCCGAAGATACTTTTTCAAAAAAAAAAAGTATCCGAAGATACTTTTTCAAAAAATTGAAAAGTATCCGAAGATACTTTTTTCGGATACTTTTGAAATGTATCTTGTATCTGAAGATACTTTCATGAAATTTATCTTGTATCCGAAGATACTTTTTTCGGATACTTTTAAAAATTGAAAAGTATCCGAAGATACTTTTTTCGGATACTTTTCGAAAGCCCAAAAGTATCCGAAATTTCAACTTCGGATACTTGCCCAACTCTGGTCTAAACAAGAAAGTTTCTTTCCTTGGTTTGAATCTACGATACAACTCTTTTTTTTTTATAAATTACTTTACCACGATTATGTAAATTAAAAAAATTTCTGAATTTTTAGAACATTAAATAATGCTTGTATGGTGCGTTTACAAGTATTAATAATTTATTTTTAAAAAATAAATTGAACAAAAATGAAAAACACAAGTACAAAGCTATATATTCGATGCGAGTAATCAGTAAAGAATTTTCCTCCTCGCGAAAAAAACTATGCCCAGCCTGTTGACAAAGTCACTTCATCGTTCCGTACATAATAATGTAGAAAAAAATTACGCGAGAGTTTTAAGAAAACATTACCCTCTCGAGCGACCTTCACAGAATTTTTTTTTTCACTTTTCTCCGCTCCCCTCTTATACTTCAACTAAGTATGTTCTTATGTTTCGAAAGTATACGCACAAAAAAGAGGAAAAAATGTCACCCGAGTGAGTTTTACATAAAGTGAGAATCTCAAATTGCTTTTTTTATCACACAAATTAATAATGTCACTAGCAAAAGCCCTGCTTACATTGAAAAAAAGTATAAAAAAACAGAGCTGAGAGCAAGTGTTGGCCATTAATTTTCGTTTTAGTTTTCTTTTCATCAAACTGCTTAACGCTGTTTGATTTTCTCTTTCTAACTTTTAAAGTATTTGGATATACTTAGCTCCTAAAAGTAAAGTTGTCAGTTATTTTCACGGTGAGTAATTTCCATTGGCTTTATCGCTTGCATGACACAAGTAGATTAAGAAGGGATTTATTTTATTGTAAAGAGGTTGCTTAGTCGACTACTGATTTCATAATCCTCATTACGTTACTGACGAGTAGATTAAGAATGTAAGTAAAGTTTTATATATTTTGATACAATGGTCTAAAAAAATGTATAATTGGCTTAAAAAAATAATGATAATAATAAAAAGAAGAATTCACTCCTACAAGTTTTATAAAACTGAACCCAAAATTTATTATTTTACACTATTCCTGACTAATTTTTTCAGTATCCTATAAAAAAATTATAGATCTTCATAATATAATCCCGTAAATTTACCTTATATACATGAAATTTTAAAATCATAATAATACTAAGAAAAAAACTTAATTTATTCACCATAGTGAGAAAATCTGATTTTGAAACAAATTTAAATAAAATTATAATTTATCCTTCACCTTACTGCGATCTTGTCTGAAGCTTATTCAATTTTTTAAAAGGCAGCAGCCTGAGTAAAAGGCAGAAAGTTTCGACTAACTGATAACCAACGCCGGAAAAGCCAGAGCTATCTCAGAGATAAAAAATATTTATTATACTTTAAGAAAAAGACTTAAACACAAAAACTTTAAGCCAAAAAAGGCTCTACAATTGTTCTTTTTCTTGGTTTATTTGTTCTTTTGTTTGACTGAAGTACGTGACAAGTTTATATAAGACAAAGAAATAAAAAAATAATTATCTCATGAAAATAAATGAGCTTATAATGATTAAATCCCGCATTGAAAAAAAAAAAAAAAAAAAAATTGATAAATGAAGAGTCCGCAAAATGTGGATTTTTTTCTCGTAAATCGAGGAATCCCTTTGACTCAAACAGAAACTTTGAAAACGCGATGAAGTTTTCTGAAGTAATTTAAAGTCTTGAATAACTCAATAATTTACCTTCTGGTACTTACGAATCTTAATCTTATGGTTATATAAGTATTTTTCTTATAAACTAATATAAAATAATTGGGATTTTTATTAAAGGTAAATTAAAATAATTTAACAAGTGTAATTAATGGCTTTATTAACACGACGAATTCTGAGTCTTGTCAGAGAAAATTAAGATCATTGGTAAGTTTTCAAATTACGACGTAAGTAATAAGAAAAATTGAGACAAAACAAACCACAATTACGGTAATTAATTAATCAAATTAATTAACTCGACGTTACGAAGTTCGATTCCAACTGATGGTTTCGCGTTAAAACCGCGGGAGCGCGGCTTGATATGAATTTATAGCTGGGATTTTCGTCCCCGTTGGAGAACTGTGGTTTTATTAATGGCCGAGCTGATGAAGCCTCGCGCGCGACTGGAATCTGCTGAACTCGGCTCGGTCATCCTAATGAATTTGATATGGAAATAGCAATTAAGTTTGCACATTGGAGTTAATAAGTTTCTCTTTCTCCGTGTTTGCGTGTGTGAGTGTCTGCAAACTAAGTTATGAGCTTTCACGAAAACACGATTTGCCGTTTTGATCACAATTTAAATTTCATAAACCTATCAAGCTTTCGAATTGCGTATTATTATTTTGCAGCGACTAATTTTGTCTTGATCTTTATATGTTTGTTTTACGGAGCAAAAATTATTAAAAATAAAGGTTTTCATTTAATATAAGTAAGGTGTACGAAATATGACCAGTCCTACGCTATGACTTTTATTTAAATCTATATCTAACAACACTCAAAATCTACAGCTCCGTTTTCTGTTTTTGAATAAAATAAATGAAAAAAAAACCTTTCAATAGTAATTAATAGTCTCAACTAATTAAAAATTCTTTTGGTAAATATAGAAAAAACTGTTCTAAAATTAACTTTATAAATCAAACTTTGGCGATTATGACCCAAAAGTAAGCTTTATTGTTTATTAATTATAAGTACTTAACCCTATTCAGATTATTCAATAATCACATAAGGAATATACATTTCAAACGTTAATGTTAGAAAAATTTTTTTATTAGAGTGTAAAATTTGATAGAAAATGAGTTACCAAAAAAATAAAATAAAGTTTTTAAATTTAAGGACTGAATAAGGAATCGAGCTTATCTGTTATTTTTTTGGTTGGGTGGTTCAAATTTCTTTTTATTAAATTAAATTTTTTTTCGAACCATTATTCAACTTGGGTAATTATTTAATTAGATTTAATTTCTATTATTATCAAATGAGTTTTCATTAAAACTTTCATTCGAGTTGTAAAAATTAAAATTTTTTATTAAAAAAGTGATGGGTATAAATGGATTAGGAAATTGCTCCCTAGGCAAATATATATAATTTAAAAATGCATGAAAGGCCGAATCTATCTCGATTTGAAGCTACCTAGTCGAAGACAATCAAAAATTTTCAGTCTCCGGTTGAACTGAATTTTTTGTAAACAAAATTTTATCGCTAACCGCTATCATCCAGCCGCAAACCTGTTAGGTTCTGAAATATAAATAAAAGTTGAAAAATCACTATTTTAGATCCTACCGCCAAAAATTTTATTTTTTCATAGACTTTTGTATAAAAAAAATGTATATTGAAGGGATAATCCATAAGGCCCATTCCGACTATTGTATTCACTTATCATTTAAAATTTAAAACACGTTCGAAAAGAAATAGTAAAGTTTAGAGTCCAGAGTAGGTATTTTGACAACCAATTTCAGAATATCTTGAAATTTACACGCTTAAGTTTAAATTAACAAACGCGCAAAGAGCAGTGATATCCGATGAAGTTTGATCCACGTGGCTGCAGGAGTCTGGAGGCGCTCGAGGGCGCTGGATAAAGTTTGTGCGCAAGGTTGGAAATTTCTTATTTCCGAGTTCGAAGCGAGAACTTTGATTTGATTTCACGGCTGGCTGCGAACAGAAGAATAATGTGCGGAGTTTGAAATCGTATCAATCAAGCAACCAGTAGGCATATGATTTAGCCAGTTTTTAAAACGAGTAGTCCAGTCTGAGTTTGGTCAGCCACGTTATCAAATTTCATAGTTTCGTCTCTTGGAAAATTAGTTTACAACTTATTAGTTTACGACTATCGTTTTTATTGCTTCATTACAAAATAATTACAATATTATATATAGTAGACTAAAAGATTTTCAGACAAATTGAAAAAAAGCGATTTTTTAGCAAAGGAAAAGCTCATTTTATAAATTTCAAATAAATTGATGATTTGGGCCACGGCATTAATTATAACATTTTCAGAAGATAAACTTTTATAAATAAATTTCTAACGCGTATCAATTAAAATTTTATGGTACAAGTGTTTTAAATAAGTGAGAATTCACGGCAGGTATCGATTTCCGATTAAAAAATAATAATAATAAATATCTCTCAATCAAGAGAGCTTTGGTCATGATTATCAAGCGATTGTATGTTTTTGTTTAATTATTTAAAATGTATCTTTTAAACAGATAAATTAAAATTTTATGATTGCGAGCTGATGAAATAACTCAAAATTGAATCAAAATAAACCGCGTAAGAGAACTTTCTCTGGGTAAAGATTGTTTCATTAATTCGAGTAACTTTGATTAAATAAAGTAGCGCGCAGAAAGACACGGGCAAAAGGGGGGGCCCAGCCCTTCGATAAACAAACTGCTGCTCAAAAACTGCAGGGGTAAATTCAGGACTGCCGTGAACTTTAACCAAACAGGCAAGCGTGCGTTAAATACACCGAGGATGTAACGTTTGCGGGCTGGTATAAATGGCCGGGACGTCGAAATTTCGACGAGACCGCCTCAAATCATCCGGCGGTTCTGCTCCACTTCTGCGCACGCTTCTAATGAACCGTGTGATTTACACCCGTCAGTGTGTATATTAGGGATCACATCGGTAATCCCATTACTTATGTTGTTGTTGATGGAGTTTTTGTCTTTGAAAATAAAAATGAAGTTACGGATGTTTATGCTTCGTTGAATTTTTTTTTTTTTTTTTTCACACTGAAGATAAAGTAATTTATCGATTTATTGTCTTTGAGTTCGCTGAGTTGTGAACTTTTTTAACTTTATGCTGGTACAAAAATAATATCAAAAATAAATCATCAAGAGAATGTTGTATTTTTAACTTTGTTGAGGTGTCAACATATATTTGCTTGCTGATCTCACAGAAACTAATTTGAATGATAATTTTTTGTTGTATTTGGATTAAGAATTATAAGTTGAGATAAAATCTTTGAACATAAATATTTAACTTACGATTGGTTCAAGTTACATTTCAATTTTAGTAGTTGATTATTCTAATCTGAAACAGAAAAAAATTACAAGTTGTATTAAAAATTCGAGATTTTTATATAAAAATCATGTAAAATCAGTTTTCCAATGAGGTAAGCAATGCCTCATAAAATTTTGAAAAAGCTATAATATCAACTTGTATAAAAGATTTACCGTTGAAATAATATCCCTTTAGTGAGACTAGTTGTAGCTTAAAAATGTTTATCACGTAAATACGAAAGCTTTTTCAATTAATTCCTAATTTTATTTTAAAGAAGCTACGACGATTTATTTCAATTTAGGTGAAAACCGTCGGTTGCTCAGCGGGTGTAAACTTTTTGAAAAACCCCTCAGGAATCTTTTATCGAAAGAAGCAAACGTTTTAGGAGATAAATTGTAAAAAATTCAATTTTAAATGACAAAAAATTCTATTTACAGTTTTAAATTAAAAAATACATTTAGGCTCGCATTTAGGATTCCTATTTTTAATAAATCACTTACGTGCAGTAAGAATAACTGTATAAATATAATTATTAAAATATTAGTAAACTACTTATATTAGCACATAATTAACCAGAGAAAAAATTATTTCATTCTCTTATAACTAAGTTAGCAAGTGAGTACTGACATACTTCAATCTAAATTTGTTCACTGAGAAAAAATTTACTAAAAATTGTACTCTTGATTGATAAAATTTTTTATGATAAAATGAATTTTTAATTACAAATTGCAAATGATTGATAGCAAAATTGAGTAGTTGAAGAGGAATCGACTTTAAATTTGAAAGTAGCTGAAAAGTTTAGCGAGGTTACGAACTTTGCAAATTTCCTGTGAGCAAAGACAATTTCATGATGTCGCTCGGGTAGTAATCTCTTCTTAGGCGGGGTTGGACCACGAAAATTTTAAAACTTTCATTCAACATGAATTTAAACAATGATTTTTATCGTTTCATTACTACAATGAAAAATTGTTTCGATTTAAAAAAAATAATAGAAAAGCCGTATACTTATTGATTTTGTCCAAAAAGTATCGATTTTCATACTGTATCTATCAATCGTGCAAAAGTAAATTTACCGAAGTAATCGGGCTAGTGCAGGTTGGTGCCGAGGGTATGTAGTAAATTATTTGTTCAAAAAGAATTATTATGCGCACGTGCTTTATGTACAAACTCACTACGTTAAAAGTTTTCATGGTGACCGTAAATGAAAAAGTAATTTTAGTAGTTGCAGTGACGTATTAGTTGCGGCTAGTTTATCACCTATAAAAAGTTCAACCACTCCACAAAGATTTATTCAGGAACAATTTAAATTGTAAATTTTTTAATCAATTTTTTTTAAAGTTTCTCAGCTAACAAGGAGAGGTCACACTCTCCGGGTCACCGATCTTGACGAAACTTTGGGGATCGTTTTCTTATACCAAAAGATGAAGAAATCTACCAATCATCCCGTCTAATGGGCCTTTTATACCTAGTTCCTACATAGCTTATATCGTATTTTTAGCTCTTTTTGGGTTTTTTTGCGAATTTTCAAAAAATTCCTGTTCGAAGCCTATTACACTTACAAAATTCTGCAACCCCGCATTCTCTTTATTTTTTCATCTTCTTTTGAGAAAAAATATTTTTAAATCTATTTTTGAAGAAATAGTCCATGTAAAATTAAGGTGATCAAAAGCATTTTTTTACTGTTTTTTTTGGTTTTATGAACTTAAACTGTAAGTCGTCAGCCTTATCAAAATTATGTCTAAAAATATTTTTTCTAAAAAATTCATATAAAAACAAAGAAAATGCGGGGTTGCAGAATTGTGTAAGTGCAATAGGCTTTGAGCAGGAATTTTTTGAAAATTGTTACAATTAAACACAAAAGTCGCACAAAAGTGTTAAAAGTGTCAAAACAAGCTGATTTTCAAAAAATTCCTGCTCAAAGCCTATTGCACTTACAGAATTCTGCCACCCCACATTTTCTTTGTTTTTATATGAATTTTTTAGAAAAAATATTTTTAGACATAATTTTGATAAGGCTGACGACATACAGTTTAAGTTCATAAAACCAAAAAAACAGTAAAAAATGCTTTTGATTACTTTAATTTTACATGGACTATTTCTTCAAAATTAGATTTTAAAATATTTTTTCTCAAAAGAAGATGAAAAAATAAAGAGAATGCGGGGTTGCAGAATTTTGTAAGTGTAATAGGCTTCGAACAGGAATTTTTTGAAAATTCGCAAAAAAACCCAAAAAGAGCTAAAAATACGATATAAGCTATGTAGGAACTAGGTATAAAAGGCCCATTAGACGGGATGATTGGTAGATTTCTTCATCTTTTGGTATAAGAAAACGATTCCCAAAGTTTCGTCAAGATCGGTGACCCGGAGGGTGTGACCTCTCCTTGTAAGTAATTATTTTCAAAATTACATTTTTGCTTACAAAGTGGCCATTTTTATAATATGTAACTTAATTTATGGACCTATTTAATATTTATTGGTGATTGGAAAAAAAATATTTTAATAAAATTTACGTGAAAATTTATATGAATAACGAAGCATCAAAGCCTTAATTTTTTTATTTAAAAATAAATTTTATCAGTAATTACGATGATTATACAATAATTTGAAATTGGATTAACCAAATTCTTTTGCACAGAGCTGAGATAATTCCCTTATGGAAAAAATCGGTGTGAACACCGAAAAAATTATCTTCTTTTATAGTTATTGTTTATTCCTTGTAATTTCATGATCAAATAGCGACAGATGTCTTTCAGAGAAATACTTTCATAACCAATAATTGCATGATAAATTTTCAAAGCGAAAAGAGAGTCACGCATTCTAGACGAATCTTTAGTTTATCAATTTAACTTATTATTTTAACACCATATTCTTCTTCTGTTTTCCTTTTTAAAGCTTCCAATATCAAAGATAAAAAAAAGGCGAATATTGGCCACCCGCGTAATTAAAATTAAACAGTATAGCAGTTGAAACGTTCGCCACTAAGGCGTTAAACACATTTATACCACTAGTGCGTAGGTACTCGATTTTACGCACGCTTAGAAATTTAAAAACTCGTCCTACGCACCAGTGGTATAAAATAGTATATGCAACGGGTGCAGCACGTCACCAGGGCGTCTTAAAGTCACTCGTGCTACGCTTCGCTTCGCACTCGGGGCCTTTAAAACCGCCCTGGCGACGATACTGCAACCCGTTGCATAATATACTATTAGCAACCCATTATAAATGCGTGCTGGCCACGTTATTAGGAAAAAGGGAAACGCAGAAAACATTTATACAGATTTCTTTAAAAGCTGGCGGAAATAAGCCAGGAGAAAACGGGGTGTCCCAGTTTCCGGTTTCGAATGCTCGCGCACGACGCTCGCCATATATCGACTTGTTGTTGGTGATACCGTTTAGTATTGGATTGCGCTTGATGTTACTTTCGAGTATTTAATTCAAGCGCCTTATTATTTATTTACATTGGTTCACCGAAAATTTCTCTTGATATTTTTACAATCTCGATTTCGACTTGTACTGAAAATAATTTAAAAATAACACTACTTTAGAATGCAAAGTAAAACCAGAGAAAAATAAATGCGACATAAAAAAGCGCTGTGTACTTTCATACCTTTCTTCCTGATAATCCTAAAATAATTAATTTTTTTGAATAGAAAACGAGAAACCAGTTATAAATAAATTAGTTCTTCATCAACTTTTTTATTGGAATTTCAAAAACTGTCAGTGGTGGGAAAATTTTTTTAAACCTCTTCCATCCGAGAAAGATTGAAATTCATCGTTTATATCAACGCAGTCACCTTCGTAAAAAATCTGGGAAAAAATATTTTTATGACACCAAGCCGGTATCAGATTGAATTTATTTTAGCAAGCCGTGCAAAAAATTTAAAACAATTTTTTTGAAAGACTTTTTTTTCAATTGGACGTTAATAAACCAGAATTAAAAAAAAAAAAACAAATCCGATTCCGAATCAAAATAAAATTAGTCCACTCGCAAACCAAAGGAAGTCAATCAAAAGGTATAAAAAAAAAAGATAGCCATCTGCAGGAAGATCCGATACTTGTTCATCCGTGAAAATGCAATAAAGTAAATCAATCATGAATAAAAGATTCGCGACGGGCCTAAATATCAGCTACGGGAAGAAGAGGCGCGAGACGCGAATGGCAAATTTTATCGAGCGAGGGAGGACTGTGTCGTTTACATTCACTCTCGGCGCAATTTTCTCGAGTGCTGACGCGCTCTTTTTTTTTTTCGCTTTTTATATTCTTCTGATTGCCACCGATTGAAAACGTGATTCGAGTGTTTGTGCGAGGCACTTGTTTATTTTATATAAAATTTTCGCTGCATGTATCAATTTTTTTCGCGTGAATTTTCGAGCGGGTTTACTTAAAACAGCTCTCTTTTGTAGAGAATATTGAAAATGTATTTTTCGCGAGTATGGTTGTATGTGATAATCTAAAAATCACTTATCTCTTTATTAAAAAATTTAAATGAAATAAAAAAGTATACTTCAGTCGCTTGTATAAAGTCAAATCAAAACTATTTTGTTATATATATATATATATTTAACATAGCCATCTGGTTGAATTTTAATTTTTTCCTGATTTCTAATAGAAATAATTCAGTGGCTAGATCAACTCGAAATTAAGCTGCAGCAATAATAATAACTAAACAGACTGATTTACTATAAGAAATTCAATTCAACTTTTATAAATTTAACTAAACTTAATTTTTATAAATTCAATTTTAGTCATAATCTAATGTTCTGAACTAATTACAATAAGTTACTACTTTTTGTATATATTTTAATATTACTTGAATATTCCGACACTTCGATGCGTTGTATTATACGGTGCTTTATCCATGAAAACAAAATTAATATAAAGTTTAAATTGTTATTTAAAGTTGACTACGCTTTTACGATGAAGTTGAAACATACATTTTCCATGTTATAAAACTATAATGTAAAATTATTCAAAATTTTCCGAGTGAGTGAATTGAATAATAATTGCGTACTCTGCGAACTAATTCAAAAAATTTTTCATCTTTCAAATTTTAATTTCAGTTTACTCAGTTGAAAAAATAACTTGCAGAGAATTAAAAAAACCTGTAAGAAATATCTGCCATCCCGTAATAGAGTTTTAAAAAATTACCGCCAAATTAAAAAAGTATTTGCATTTAATTACCTCTTGAACCGCAGTAACCAAGCTTTTTTTTTAGAACCGAAGTCCGTCCGGGTTGTATTTTGTACAAGCTAAATCGCTCGATAAGCAGCGTTAATTTCGCGCGTGAGCGCGATCTATCAAGGGCCGGGGATTATTCGATGACGAGATGAGCCCCGGGTAAAAGTGCGTGGGAGGGGGGCTTTTGTCACTGCACGGTGTAGGTGATGAATGGATCGCGAGTGCAGCCGTCCGAAACTCTCTGTAAGCTTGCGGGCTGGGAGATAAGTTCGGCGCTGCTGTTGCGCCTTGATTACGAAATAATTTGTCGCGCTGTGTATTAAGCGAGCCTTTTCAATCAGCCCTTCCTTGACGGATTTGTGCACCCGTGTAGTTTCAACAAATAATATTTAATTCAATTTATCTGAGAGCTGCTGCCGTACCCTGCGCAATTTACTTCGATTCAACTTGATTTCTTAAGTGAATGCTAGGAAACTTGTTTTTGGAAGTTACAATAATGGATCATTGAAACAATGAGCTTTAGTTTCATCCAGCTATTCAAATTTTCTAAATAAAATTCGGCGTGAACTAATGGTGGAAACACACATTGAATTTTTGCGGAATAGAAAAAAAAAGTTTGTGACGGAAGTTGCGGAGGTGGATGAGAAAAAAGCGGAAGCTGAAAAAGTAATCAAGTTAGTGCTTTTCTGGTTCGATTCCGGAAAACACTTTGGATGACGGTATAAGTGTAAAAATAGAGCGAAACATGAGGAGCCGACGAACCGGGTAATGGAAGGATTTAAAGCCACTTGTTGAAGCCCGGAACATGGGAGATCATTTCTGTAGCTTTAAGCTTGTTTTTTCTATCAAAAATGTTTTTGTGCTGTTTTAAACTCGATAATCGATTATCAATTTTCAAATCTTTTTTTACTATTAGTATTATTATTCATTTATTTATTTATTTATCTTTTATCGCAAACATAGAAATAAATCATAGCTTGAAAAAAAATTCTTTTTAAATTGTGAGTTTTTGCAGAATTTTTTTTCTAGCAGTTGATAGTAGTAGCGTTAATTCAACATACAAGTATCGTGACGAGAAAATGTCAAAACTTGGATGATTAATAAGCCTCACGATATATATATTTAATGAACAGCGTATAGTTCACTTTTCACTAGTTTTGCAATTATGAAATAACTCTCCATGAACCTGAATTGGCAAGGTACCAGAAATTGAGAAGAAAAATTAAGTTTACGACGTTACGAGCTGGATTTTACAGAATTCACTGTTGTCTTTAAAATTGAAAACTACTCAAAACTTAAAAAAAAAAACCAAACATTAATAATACTAATTTTAAGACTAGAATCATTTATCAAAATACTGCGACTGGTGGATAAAAACTTTTAGCCGTTTTAAAATTCCAAAGAAACTCCTTGATTGAAAATTCAAAGGGCACGGTAGCACGTAAAAGAGTGTTTTATTTACGAGCTTTTGCCACACAAGTTTTCCATGGAGATCTCAAAGCCGTAACTTAATGACGCTGAAAGGCAAAAGAACAGCCCCTTGTTCGTTCCCGGACACATACTAATTACAGTGTAATTAACTTTTCGCATTCCCTTTGCCGGCAATACGAACGAAATAAATCGTTACTTTTCTGACACTTAATTCTTCCGCTGTGTTTTTGTCTTTCCCTTTGAAAAGTGTTTATACTTTTTCCCGGGGGAGAAGTTTTTTTTTTTCTTCAAATTTTTATGAGCACTCTCAGTGAGCACTTTTATGATCGTAAAAGAGCGTTGCCGAAGTATCCGATGGGTTAGCAACGAAAAAAAATGAAAATAATTTATGAAAAATATGAAAAGAAGATTTGCGACTTTGCGGGTGACACTTGACATCGATTTTACTTCAACGATTTCTTCATGAAATGCGCTCATCTTTGATCTTCATGTAAAAAGTGGGCTGTCGAAGTTTTACGCTCTGGTGCTTTTGAGGCGTTCTTACCAATTTTATTCGTCGGGAGCTTTTCAGCATACTCGTTATCTTACCCGGTCCAAGTCGTCTTCCATGAATATTTTCTACTGCTCTATATCTTCAATCGTTTCATGCATATTATTACTTTATGGAAGATTTTTTATTGTGTTTGAGGGATTTCCTGGTAATGCAACTCCAAGAATTTGATTTAAAAGATTTCAATTTTTTTTTTTTTTTTTTTTTTTTTTCTAGTCATAGAACTCATGATAAGTCATTGAGGAATTTATTTATTTTTTGTTAATAATCAAAGCCAGCGGTAGCTGGCTTGGGAGAGTTTTTCGCGCCAAAATAGTACCCAGCTGCCGTGCTTTATTTACAGCTACTGGAGCTACCTTAACCCTACTAATCATAATAATTTATTATTTAAAAATTAAAACACGTTACCTGCGTCATAAAACCTCTAGAGTACGCCTATTTTTCACTACCGAAGAGAAGAGGATTGTTTTCGCATCGTATATTTTTTTAATTTCCTTATTTATTAACTCGCGTTTTTGAATTCGGCCTTTTTTTCGGACTTTCCAGTGCTCGAATTTCGAAAAACATTCAAACGCCGATCGACATTCGGCACTTCACAGAATTTTCACCAGATGGCGCAGTAGCGATTTTTATTAAGAAAATAAATTTAAATTTGTTTTCGTAATTTCTTTTAAAAATAAACTTAAAAATATATTCAATTTGATTGAAAGATTTCTTTCTAATATTTTATGGATTGAAATAGATTTAATGATAAAAAAAAAAAAATTAATTATATAACCTATCAATAGATTGATAAAACTTTAAAAGCTAAATTGATCAATCGAGTAAAAAAATTTCTTACCGTTAGCTGGCTTGGCTTGACCTTAAATTGAGCCTACTTCCCTATTTCATTAGAACCTATATTGATTTTTAGTACCTCATAAAAAAGCATAAAAAGTTCTTAAAGCAGGAACAATGGCCAAATTTTGCAAATTTTTACACTAATTTTTAAATTTGTATTAATTTGAAAGAAAATTGATATCAATATTTTATGACAAAAAGTTTTGTATCTTGATAATAAAAAATTTTTGTATCTTATTTTAAATTTTGATTTTACTTCGATTAGTAAAATTGAAGGAGAGGCAAAAAATACGTATTAAATAAAACATTATACCAAACAAAAAATAGTGATATCCCCCAAAAAAACCTCAAAGAGGTAAACAAACTTAGGGAGAGTTTTAGCAACAAAACATTAATTAAAGGATTTTTAACAAAAATTCGTGATATCAAACTATAAGAATTTTTTGATTTTAAAAATACGACATTTATCTGTTAATTTAACTAAACTCTACCAAACTCTACATGAAGATACTTTTTTGACTTCTGTAAGCTTTGATAGAGTTTAGCTGAATTAACAGATAAATGTCGTATTTTTAAAATCAAAAAATTCTTATAGTTTGATATCACGAATTTTTGTTAAAAATCCTTTAATTAATGTTTTGTTGCTAAAACTCTCCCTAAGTTTGTTTACCTCTTTGAGGTTTTTTTGGGGTTAAATTTTTGTTATAACTGACTTTCATTCATATTCTTGAAAAAAAAAAGAAGCGCATCCGTCATGGGATGATTGACATGTAATGTGCAGATTTATAGCGTAAGTATAGAAGCTATACGCTTCAAAAAATAGAGAGAAAAGGTATTTTTTTCAAGCAATAAATTCATTTTTACTGTACAGTAGAACCTCGCGAATTATCCCTGTCGGCCCCTTTGATTTTGGACAATTCACGAGGTTCTACTGTACACCAATTTAACATTTCGCTGTTTGAATTTGCCACTCAAAAAAGATGGCCGACGACCCCCAAATTTTTATGGGGTGCCAACCGTGCTAGAGGAAAAAAAAATACATATTGTGATATAGGTTGTCTCTACTTAGCTTTGTACACTACAACAACACTACTAAATAATCTATCCTCAAGCCGTAATAATCATTACCTATCAACCGTACTTGAATCACGACTCGCAAATTTTTAATATGTATTTTTTTTCCTCTAACACGGTTGGCACCCCATAAAAATTTGGGGGTCATCGGCCATCTTCTTTGAGTGGCAAATTCAAACAGCAAAATGTTAAGTTGTCCGCTTGGTGTACATATTAATATTAGAGAGTAGATGAAAGATCATAGCTTTATAATTAAAGTAATAAAAAACAAAACTACTTTCCTCAATTAAGTTTATTTATCGGAAATTTTGGTGTTACTGAATTAGAATTTTTTTACTTCTTTCGAAATTATACATTGCTGAATATAATAAACGACTTTTAACTCTCAAGAAGTATGTACTGCACGAACATCTTTTTTATTTTGTAAATCACTAGATAGACATAATCTTTTTATTACTTAAATAATATTTAGATAATTATATACTGGATTACTATAAAAAACAAAACAATGAATGCTAGAAATTAAAAAAACGACTTATTTTTATTTATGCTAACTAATCTGTAGACGCTGCAGAATAAAAGCGATTCTAAGACCGATCCTTTAAACTAAAAGTGAATAAATTTCGTAAATGGAATCACGCCTCGATGAGAGATAGAGATTCTGAACCAAGGTAGTAAAGCATTTTTCTATCGTGATGCTTTCCGGGCGTGCGTCATAGAGAGAATCGCGCGTCGTGGTCTGCAAGCTTTAAGCGTTTTCCTTAACGGTCCTCGTAAATAATGCAAAGTCTACGTGTTTCGCATGTCCCGCGATAGCCCATTTTCTGCTGGATAAGCAGACCGTTGCACTCGTTCCGTGGCATGATGGTGTTTCAAAAAAATGTGTTGATTTAATTAAACTTTTTTTTTTTAATTATAAAACTTGATGGAAATATTGGGTTTTACAATTTTATCACTCGAATTTGGCACTGAAACGAAATGAAAATATTTTTATACTATGTGAACAATGATTTGTGAATATTAAAAGGAAATAGAGGGGAGCAGTGATTTACGATTAATAAATTCAAATAAAAAAGTGATCGATATAAAAATTTAGTTTGATGAAAAGTTTTTTTATGAGTTATTTGAAACCCATAAAAGCACAGTTGGTATAAAGTATCCCCTTAGATCGAAATATTATGCAGGGGTAGGAAATTACACGAACCCGATAGTTTTCTTTATCAACAAAATTCGATCAAACGTTCAATCAGTTTGATTAAGTTTTTAAAATAAATTAATTGCTCTCATGAGGGTCATATGTATAAACTCTATATCGATGGTCCTAGCGAAGAAAAACCTTAGTTAAAAATCAGCAGATTTGAAATGACCAATGAGAGGCTGACGTGAATTAAAAAATCAGAAAAATTCAGAAATATTCATGAATCATTACTCAATAAATAAGATTTTTTTATTTTTTTCGATTTTTTTATTCATTTTAGCCCTTTATTAGTCATTTAAAATCTGCTGATTTCCGGCTAAGGTTTTTCTTCGCTGGGACCGTCGATACGTGTAAAATTTAATTTAATTTAATTTTTCGACTAGAATAAAATGTTATCCCACCTCACAAGCATTAGCGCAGCGAAGTATAAAAGCTAATTATTAAAATTTCGACTTTGAAGTCATCTAAATTCGAAAAATTTTTTAAATGATTGAACATTAAAATAATATTATAACGACTAAATTCTAGAGTAGCTTATTTTGCAATAAAATATTTTTAACTTTTTTCAATTAAGCTTACTTAAATTATAAATTTACAAAATTTTGAATTAAATTTTTATCTAATATTAATTTTAATATGTAAGAATTTTGTGAATTTTGAAAGGCGTTCAATGCTCCGTTCGTGATTAAAAAATTATTATAATTCTTTCGGTCATTGTTAGTTGAAAAATGTGTAAATTTTTGACTGGTATTAAAAAAAAAAAAATGTTATCTTTTTATCATTTTTTTAATCACGATGAAATTTTTTCGATTATTTATACATTGTAAAAAAAAGATTGAAATGTCAGTTTAACCATCAATTTCAAAACTGTATTGAAAATCCAAGGTTGGCAGATGAATCTTTGATCAAATGAGTCTTCGTTAATAAAAATGTATCAGTAAAACTCTTAATTGGCGTTTAAAACTGAATTTACAACGAGTGTTCCAATTTTAACGACATTGACCATAAAAGGACGCGCGTTCAAGACTCAAATAAAAATCCCTCTTAATAAAACGGGCACTCACAGCGCGCGGATCTTAAATTTCCACAGCTTCAAAGTTCCTCGGTTTCCATAGCGTGCGCAATAGTTCCTGCAAGAACAAAACACTCATCGCTCGTCGAGTTTTAGAGCGCGAAAGGATCCTCGCCCTCGCGCTCGCGTTACAAAAGGCCCGCTACTCGTCACTTTATCACAAAACACGCACACACACACAGAAAATTCTCAAGAAAGTACACACAGTTTTCATCATAAATGCAACCGGGTCGCGCTCCGACTCAATACTCGTTTTCGTCCTCTGCAGCTTTGAATAAATGGAAATAAGACCAAAGGAAGAAGTTGCCGAATGCTAGTTCGATATTGCACCGTGAATGCCGTTTCGCGGATATTGCGAACACCGCGCTTACCGAGCTTATTGAGTTTTATAATGTGATTTCACGGCTGCGCTAACGGACATTATATGCATAAACTCGCAGCTGCGGTCTCCAAACGTTATACACTTTTTCAGTTGACTCTCGGGAAATCGATTTGGAGCTAATCTTTTGGAATAATTAATGTTTGCAATTAGCACTCTGCGTAAATTGTAAATTAGCTTAAAATTTTCCCTCATTCTTTGCTCAGATGAGATCAAGTATTTATTAGGTTTTTATCTATTGATCAACATCAAATTTATAAGTAAAAAAAATTTGATCAAAATTAATTTTTGCAAACGTATTTTAATTTTTCTGAATTTATTATCATAACGTTCAAACTTTAATGTAAAACATCATTTCTATTTCAAAAGCTAAAAAAATAGATTTTTTTCGGCTAAGCATGTAATCTGGGAACATCCAAGTACTTTCATAGAATTCTATATAAAAATCTTTTTTTGCTGAGTTCGCAAGAGATTCATTGGTTTAACTCGATTCGATTACATGTATTTTATGTAAGAACGAAAATGACCTCTTAATTCTTTCATTGTTCAAATAAGTTTATAAAAAAATTATATTTTTTAAACGAAGTAATTTCATCAGTACAACTATAATAAGTTTAGTAATATAATTAATTGATGTTAATTTTTTCAAACGTAAGTTTATATAAACCTGAAAAGAGGTCACAGTTTACAATCAAAAAAGCTACTTCAAAAAACTAGAGTTCATTTTAAATAAATTTCATCGAAAAAAATCGATTTTTGAACTTTTGAATTTTTTAATGTAACTCTGCGATGTAAAAGAGCTTACTGCCTCCTCAAGAAACTGACCCAGTTCTTTGGACGAGAAAAAATGATTAAATATGTAAAAATTTAACTAATTATTTTGAAATCTTTAGATTCTTAAAAGATATAAGAGTGATTTCCATCTATAGATTCAAAATTGATCTTCAATTTGGAAAACCAGGGTAATCCGTAATTTTGGCAGCAGTCTCATCTCTAAAACCCTCTTCATTCTAGCATCCGCTAACAAGGTAAGCCCAAAAAAGACAAATCCGTGGAAAGTGTTTGCTTAAGCCAGCTTTGCCTAAAAACTCTCCTCTGCTACCTATAGTTTAAAGCAGCTCTGGTTCATCGTACAATACCAGATAATGCGCGTTTTCAAATGAAAAAAAGCAAAAGTACGAGAAATACTTATTAAAAAAAATTATCTGGTCAACAAAAGAACCAAGTTACCAGCAACTTGTTACTCAACCGATATCGCCGAGAGCCAGACGACTTAGCATGACGACGACGGGTATAGATCGCAACTCGGGATAATATAAACTCGATCCGCTCGACCCACCGAGTAATAGCTCCGTGTACACCGTGGATTGTTCTTGAACGGACCTCTCCCCCTTCCTTCCTCGTTTTCTATTCTTCGGAAGACGAACAATGCAGCTCGGCTTATAACGAGCTATTTCGCGCAGCCATCAGCACCTACCCTCTCCCAACTCCCCTGTTTATCGGTTTATTATCTCTATCATCCGTTTTTGTGTGCTTAAAAGCTCTCGACCGTTATGGCCATTGTTTGGTACTTGGTACAAAATCATTTTCTTGCTCTTTACAAAGTTTTCTTTGAAAATCCTTGGACAAGCTAGATTTTTTTTCTTGTTATAAGTCGATGTGGAAACCATTTCTGGCACATTGAAATATTCTTCCGTATGCTTTGCGAGTAATAATGTCCAATGCAGTTTTTATAGTCTCATGAATAATAATAATAATAATGATCTTTTTAGAATAAAGTTTATTAGCCGAGCAGTCAAAACCAGCTGTTACATATATTGTGTCTATAGTTTTATGAAAATTTTTTTTCATTCTAAATGCCCCGAATGGGAGCAAATAAAAAATCCCTAGATGCGCAATACTCCTAAACTACTAAGGAAAATTCTAAAAATACACCTATTTATTTCGACACAAAACATATCAGGGTTTGATGAAAATGATAATTGAAACCCGCACGCAGTGCGGGTTTCAATTTCGTCTCGAACAAACTTGTGCGTAGCTCATCGGGCTTAAGCATTTACCCCGAAGCTGTAAAGATAGGACCAGTTCGTAAAATCAAAACGCACGGCCTACAGGGGCTGTGGAGAAGGAGAATAAAAAGTTTGCTCGTCCATGTGGAAACGAAAAGTTTATCGTCTGTGAAGGCAGTTTTGGTACGAGGAGGGCGATGAAGATTTTTCCTTTACTTTTTTTTATACGTACCTTTTACAGGTTTCTTTTGTTTTAGGTTTCTCTGTTTGCACTTGAATTGAGGTTTATTAAAATAAAAAATTTTTTTTACCCTTTCTCCGAGTGAAAATATAAAAAATTTCATTTTTCCCTTCTTCTAGTAGTGAATTTGAACAATAGAAAGAAATATAATTAAAACTTAATGCTTATTAAAGGGACCTGTTGTTTTCAATGAAATAAGTAATAGTTGATTATAATATTTCAATAAGTACGATTTTTTACGATAAAAAAAATACTGCATTAAAAAATGAATGTTAGACATCTTTGGAGTTGATCTGATCCGTTTATGGTATAATACTGAAATCTTCCTTCGAATGAAATTCAGACACAAGACCAAGACAAGACTGCCAAGTCTTGGCATATAATAGTTGAAGCTAACTGAAAAAAATTATTTATTTTTATAAGTTCTTGTACAAGTACATGTTTCAAGAACGAAACTTTTATGTCTGTAGTAACCTGAGAAGACAAATACATAGCTAGTTTATTTTATGAATATAATCTTGAATCATTTCCGACCTTTTATCATGTTTTTTCTAAATCAACAAAAAAAAATGATATATCAACGAACTAAAAGACACCTTCCCAGTTAAAGAATTGAAATTTCCAGCTTGCGCGTTGCATTGTTGTTTATGAAAAAAAAACTGAGACAAAAAATATAGCGTGGTCTTTGATTAATCGGATGAAATGAAAAGAAAATATTGAGTCGTAAAAAAAGAACATTCTGCAGTAAATAAATGAACTTATTGAGAAAAAAAATAATAACAATAATAAGTCTTAGTACATCGGGGGAAAACAAAATTCAAGTACAAACTGAACTGATCACAGAAACTGATAACTAAAACTTAAAGGCTCTTTTTCTCGTAAACAATATTCGTTCAATTTATTTTTATCCCAAAGATATAGATAAGGTTAGTATATAATATTCTATGAGTGTGTTATTTTATATTTATTACTATAGGTAAAATTTGGTATTGTCATTTGATAAATTATTAGAAAAAAAGTAATTATATTATATAATGTACTATTAATATTGGAGGATGATTGTACGAAAAAATTAATCATTAATCTTGAAAGCAGACTGTTTATTGTTTTTGTTTTGTGATGCAATAAAATAATCGTCATTTGTACATAAAATAATCATAATGTTTTATCAATCCTCCTCATCATTGTCTTAATCTATTTATTTTGTCAGTAATAATAAAAATGTTTTATTACATAAAATAAATAATTTTTTCTGATACTTAAAATTACTTGATTACTATTAATTTAAAAAATCATAAAAAAATTTGCATCATGGAAATTTTGGTAAAGGTCTGTTTAAATTAAAAGCTCCCACTATTATGAAACGGCAAGTCGGCTGTTCCTTCATACATTATTTAAAAATCAAATTTCCATAAATCTCTGAGCGGCTTTACCAATAAGTCTATTTTAAGCCAGCGTCTTGGGAGGGAAGAATTGCTGATACGGTAAAAATTGAGGTGCATACATTGCAGCTAAAAATATTCAATTCTCAAATGGCACATAACACTAAGCCATTTAATAATTCAAAGGAGCAGAGAGTTATCGATAAATTTAAGTACGCTGAAATCTAGACGAAAAAGAAAAAAAAAAATGGAAATGTATAAAAGTCCCGGGGCTATCAAAAAATTTTCATTGCTTATTAAAATTATGGGAGCCACGAGGATTTGAAAGGTACGTACTCAGCTTATACTGGAAAGGTCATGCGAATAAAGATTTCATGCAGACGAGTATCCAAGGATTTCGTTTCGGATTGATGTCAGAAAATTTTTACGTATACATGTGGCTGGGTCCGATGCAATATGTCCTTTGCATAAAGAAATATCCTTAATCAATACCAGTGAGAGGGAAATTCAGAAATGGAAACCTTTTTTTTTTTTTTTATTTCAGAATTTTTTTTTCAATTAAGTTGGGCTTTATTAACCATAATTAACAATGGTAGATCAATAATACTCTACTCGAATTGAACAAGCAACATGAATAAAAAAAGCCCTCACGCGAGAAAGTGAGAAAATGGCAAAGTAACCGTAAATCCAACTTATTTTCTCAGAGCTTGAAACGTACAAATGGATGAATTGCTTTTTATACTATTGTTTCTTTACCCGCACGAGAAAGGAAAGCTTACTTTTATTTTATTCGAACGAGATGTTTCTCATACATCTCATACGTTTGAATGCATTTAGCGCTATTTATAACCGTTCGAAAATAAAAATGTTTTTTATTTTTATTTTTATTTTCGAGTAAATTAAATAAAGACCTATGAACAATGATACAATCGTATAAAATCTGTGTTATTTTTAAAAACAAAATTTATTGGGAAAGATTTTTCGAAAATCTCAGTTATTATTTCTATTAAACGTTATCTGACTGTTCTACACTTTATATTTCCACCATTTGCGCTTAATGCTTTCAGTTTATCCACACATCGCACAGAAACATTTCACGTCGATTAAACATTTATTTACCGTTTTCCACCTCTTTATTCCTTTTACATTGAACACCAACAATATTGTTTTTTTCTAGACTGTTTATTTATGATTACGATAATGACCTTTTGCGATGGGTAGTTTTTGCTCTGGTTTTTCAAGATAACCTAGTTAAAAAATTTTGTTCATAGTCACTTAGAGTTTAAGTAAGATTTAAAAAAATTTATTCAAAATCGAAGTTTATTACAATCTATTTGCAATTTTATTGATTTTACGATAATGTATGAAAAAATTCAAAGTTTTTAATGAAGAAAATAGTACATACAGCTTGATATTTTTTAAAAGAAGAAAAGCTCTTCAAAGCTGCCAATACAAATTTTTTGCTTTTCAGTTACTCGCATATTTATCTGGTTCATTTTTCCTTGTCACTTTTTATTGACTTTTTTTTCAACTCGAGCTATCTGTTTATGCATCACATTTTTATCGCTTTTATACACTCATCACTTTTACATAATAATTTGCTTTTGTTAAATAATTTCCTACCGTTGGAAAATAAAATCGAACGTTGCGTAGATCTTATCCGATTGCGTTTTATTTTATTGAAATTTATTTTTTTCAATTTATTTTGATCGAAACATTATGAAAGGAGCAATATTTTGTGTGACCCAGCGAACCCGTTTCTCGTTTAATTATTTTGACTGACACATTATGTGTTTAAAATTGACAGATACTCACAAAATACATTATTCCGGACATTTCCACTTAATTTTGTTCAAAATACAAATTATATTTGCCACGATAAAGAGCGATAATTGAAAAAACTCTGTCAGCTCATTACAACTTGAAGCACTAGAAAATCATAATTATCACGAATTAGTTTAAACTGTTGGAGCGAATTTCCCGAGCAAACACTGTAATGCGGCTGCCGTAGCCGCGAAGTCGGGCCGAATTCGGCTTCCGAACTCGGTACGAATTCGGTCGGGGGCGCGGCTAGGGTTTCGGCCCGAGCGCGGACTGGTGCATCTGGCCGAACTTGCGGTATAAAGATGATTCCTACAAGAGGTTAGAAATCCAGTGTTGTCAGGGTGGACAAATAGTGCTCCAGGAAATAGCTTCCACAGGACGTTTTGACTTCAAGAGGGTGAACATCTTGAGCACCTGGTGGTAAGTATCCCCGAAGATGATTTCTCCAGTAAGTTTCGACTCCAGAAGGGCCAGGGTGGATACCTCGAGCACCTGGTGATAGTTACGCCTTGGGGATTATTTCCTCGGGAAGTTTTGACTCCGGAAGAGTCAGGGTGGGTGCACTCGGTGATAGTTACGCCTTGGAGATGATTTCCTCAGGAAGTTTTGACTCCGGAAGACTCAGGGTGGACACCTGGTGCACTCGGTGATAGTTACGCCTTGGAGATGATTTCCCCAGGAAGTTTTGACTCCGGAAGAGTCAGGGTGGACATCTGGTGCATTCGGTGATAGTTAAGCCGTGGAGATGATTACCCCAGGAAGTTTTGACTCCAGAAGAGTCAGGGTGAACCTCCAAGGCGTAATTATCACCAAGTGCACCAGAAGTACACCCTGACCATTGCGGAGTCAAAACTTCCTGGAGAAATCGTCTCCAAGGCGTAACTATCACCAACTGCACCAGGTGTTCACCCTGACCCTTCCGGAGTCAAAACTTCCCGAGGAAATCGTCTCCAAGGCGTAACTATCGCTGAGTGCACCAGGTGTCCAACCTGACCCTTCCGGAGTCAAAACTTCCCGAGGAAATCGTCTCTAAGACGTAACTATCACCAAGTGCACCAGGTGTCCACCCTGATTCTTCCGGAGTCAAAACTTCCCGAGGAAATCATCTCCAAGGCGTAACTATCACCAGGTGCTCGAGGTGTCCACCCTGACCCTTCTGGAGTCGAAACTTACTGGAGAAATCATCTTACAGGATACTTACCACCAGGTGCTCCAGATGTTCATCCTCTTGAAGTCAAAACGTCTTGGGGAAGCTATTTCCTGGAGCACTATGTGTCCACCCTGACTACACTGGATTTCTAACCTCTTGTAGGAATCATCTTTATACCGCAACTTCGGCTAGATGCACCAGTCCGCGCTCGGGCCGAAACCCTAGCCGCGCCCCCGACCGAGCTACAGCCGAATTCGGCACCGCTTCGGATAGTTCGGATACGAATTCGGGCCGAAGTCACGCCGCATTAAAATGTTTGCTCGGGTTAAAGTGAAATAATTTATTTTTCGAAGAGCCGTGACAGACAACTAGAAAAATTAATTAGCGGGAGCATAAGTACTGAAGTCCTTGATTTATTTTTTCCAATCTTTACACACGTTGGAGGCGAAGCCGGGTCTCGGAAGATCTAATGTTTCATCCCCCCCACCTTTGGCGCCGCGTCCACTCGAGTCCGGTAAGTCGCGGGCGCACTCGGAGAGAAAAATGGAGTGGAGGGCGGACTTCAACGAGCTAAAGAGCCACTTTCATCCCTCGCGTACTCGCCTACGGCTCCTTCATCTTTTTCTATTTTTTTTTTCTCTTCTTCTTCTCGATCGGGCTATCTTTTTCTCTCTCTTTTTTTTTACCTCCCTGGGCTAAGGATTTTCTCGAGTTCGACGAACCTCCCGAGGAGAATTTTGCGAGTAACGCGTTTATGGAGTCGTAATTTTGTGCGTGAGTCCCTTTTTTTTGGATCATGAAAGATGCTTTACGAGGGCATTTTTTTTACGGAGTCGTTGGAATTTTATGGCGCGAGAGAGACTAGTTATTTAATGAAACCGTACGGACTCTTCTTTTGTAATTTATATTTTATTCTACTGTAAACGAGATAAAGTGTATTGTAAAAAAAAAAAAATTCATTAAAAACGAACAAAGGTAATCGTTTATTTATCAATTAATCTTGTAATGATTTTCGGTCGTTATTGAAGTTTACGAGTTTGTAAAAAAAAAATCGTTACATGAATCGTATTTGACATGGATGAAAATTGGGATGGATAAAGAAAAAAAAAGATGATTTTTGGACAATATAGATCATTCGGGTTGATAAATAAATTGTTACCTCCATCAATCACCTCACCAAACGTTCATTTCAAACCAAATCAAACAATTTTTTTTTTCTCAAATACTTCGAACATGACATTCGAAAATCGAAAAATTCGGATTTGATATTTGTCCAATAACAAAATTGGATTTGTCAAAAAGATCAATTAATCATCTTTGAGAGTTGGGGGAGGTAATAACTGTGAAAACATGAAAAATAAACTCCGTAGTAGAGACGCAAAGTTCAACCAGTTTTCAATGGAAAATCGTAAAATCAAAAACCTCAAGCGTTTTCTTTGCCTAGCTTTGGTGCAGCCGTAACAGTGGCGAGTTAGATCGATGTTGCCTGGAAATTGCCCGACCACCAATTACTCGTGGCCGAGATTATAATTTGTCAAAACACGCACGCTTGCAGCTTCTCTGGACTTTCTGCACTAGTTCACCAAATACAAGCCACGAGGGTGACTGATGTTCCAATAAGAATCTCATTCGCCTCGCTCATTGACATATTTTATATTCAAACCATGAAAAAAAAAAAAAAAAACAATGAATTACAAAATTTGAGCTTGGATTAGCTCTTAATTAAATTTCAATATTTTATAAACTTTACGAAAATAAAACGATTTTAAAGTTAAAGTTAGCACAAATAGTGCTTGCATTGAGAAATAATTCATTTGGCCTCCGAAAGGTTCGCGATTTGAGTCGAAAGCAAAGAACCCTTGTTGACCATGTTATGGGAAACGTTCTTCCGCATGAGACACCGAAAACAAGAGACGTAGGTACTATTTTGATATTAAAATGCGGAAAAGTTGAATACTTTAGACTTTTGTTTTCTAATTTGTGAAATTTAGTTTCAAAAAATTCTGTGATAAAAAGATTTTTACCTCTCAGCTAGCGCACGAGAAAAAAATCGGACAGTTGAATTGTTTTTTTTTTCTCTCTTAAATCCCAAGGAAAGCATGCTGAAAAAACCCAACTACCCTTCTAACATTTTCATACAAAACTCCAATCCCATTAGAAAGTTATGCTCGATGTAGCAACTATACTCTCTACTCCATTAATGATGCACTTCGATACATTTTCTTGTGTCTTATTGGTCCTCCGATATAACCTTTTACTAGTTCACTAGATTTCAACTTTGCTTTTATTAGTTACAGTATTCATGCAACATATTGCACCGATGGAAGCTTGTAAACAATAAAAAATTTATCTGAATCGATGAGATAAAAACATTACTCGCACAATGGTATTTCTTGGTGTTACGAATATATATATAGTTGAAGTACTTACTAATAAATTGTACACTTACTAATAAAATACTAAATAAATAGTACACTTACTAATAAATTGTCAGTGTATACGAAAAAATACGAAGATTTGTAAGACTTACTTGGGGCAGAGAGATTTCCAATTCTTTATGACTAAAAATAATACGAATCGATACGAATCGTACAGCAGCTGAAAATTAAACTGTAACCATTTTTGCACGTTTAAAAAACTACTTTTTTTTACAAAGAAAGTCTTGATTAATTGTTCTTTGAAGGGTTTGAAATTTCATGATTTAAAAAAAAAGCCCTTCTGAAAATTAAATTACATTTCAAAGAATTAAATTGGTTAATCAATGAAAAAATTACGAATATGATGAAACTGCTAAAATTATAAATGAATTCAGAGTACACAAAAATTTTGTGAATATACTAATAAAATACTAATATATATAATAAAATAAAATAAAGGTATAAAATTTTTGTTAATTGATAAATTTTTATTGTTTACAGTTGTAACAATAAATAAATCGATTTGTAAAAGCCAATAGTTTTGAAAAATAAAATTTTTGTGAGTATATAGATTATGGATTCCCAGGTAGAAATAATTTATAAAAATTCATCGTTGAATTAATCATTACATTTGTACAAAAACAATAATTATTGTTATCATATTCAAACTCTGATACTATCAATGAAATTTATGAATAATAGTAGCTTAAGTTATTAGTGTTCATAATGAACTTTTATTAGTAAATTTATGTTTGATCTCAATAAGGTTCGGGATAGCGCGAACGCAGTCCCGGCTAACAAAAATTATACGCCCGAGATATTCACATTAGGAATATTCGCAAGGGTCAGCTCGATCGTAGTGCAATGAAAGAGCCTCGCCCTGGGGGAACCACCTTGGTGATCACGGTAGCCCCTGCGTCAGGTAAGTATGCTTAAGTATGCTTGGGCCTGCCTCTATGTAACCCCTGCCCGACAACTTTGATTGCGGATTTAAAAATCTACCTGACCGACCACCTAGCGGACTTCTGGCCAAATATTGTGTCCAAAAATTAATTTTTTCATCCCTCTAACCTCAAAATCGGGATTTCGCCCCTTGTTTTCGGTTAGAAGGACGAAAAATAGTATATTTCCCTCAGGCTCGAGGGTTCGATTTAGCTTCCTCGTTGCAACCCTCGCCTTCGGCTCGGGTAGCAAACCTCTCGGGGGCCAAATCGAACCATCTCGCCTGCGGGAATAATATACTATTCGTTGCGGAAGACCTTTTTCACGCTAGTAGCCCGAAAGTACAATTTTTGGGCCAGTGCCGGAAACGAATAATGTACTTTCTGAAGTATACAGCCCTTGGGAGTGCAAAAATGAGCTAACCTTTAGCAAACCTTTAATGACCTCGCCTTCGGCTCGGACATCAATTTGGGTTTGCTAAAGGCTAACTCATTTTTGACTCCCTCGGGACTGTAATATACTATTTCGTACTGGTTTAGAAAAAATACTTTTCCGCACAAGAACTGAAAACAAAATGGCAAAGATCCGGTTTTGAAGTTAGAATTCGGAAAACAATACTTGTCGATAACAAAAATTGTTTGACCAGCAAATTTTTTATGAATAATGAGTTAAAATTACCGTTCGAAAGCAAGCAAAATCCTATTATTCAAGCGTTTGAACGAATAATAATAACTCTCTTTGATGACGATTCTTAATTGAAGCGTTAATTAAACAGAAAACCAGCGAGGGGAAAAAAGGGAAAAATCTCTTTAAAAAAAACTCACACGTGCGTTCAAACCGAAAAACTTTGCAAAAACCACAAAAATTTAGCGTAAGAGCACTTTGAAAGTAAAAAAAGAGGGTCTACTTTATGTAGAGAGAGGAAAGCTGGGGAGGAGGAAGTTTATTTTCGACGAACGCTAACCGACAAAGAGAGCCCGGAGCACGAGCTCTTGCGTGAAGCGATCAAAGCCTTTAACTCTCACGTGTCCCATTGACGATTAAAAGGGGGGGAGGGTGTACATGGCACTTTATTAGATGCACCCTAAGATTCGCCCCAATTTTATCTCCGTGGCCACGAGACTGATTTCTTCCAACACCGGGTAATTGATTTTTTTTATAAATATTTTAAAAAATTCTAATTTTATTTAATCAATTAGTCAAGTGATAAATCAATCGATTTAGTTGTCGCTAATTTGTCGTTAATCAAAAGTCACGTTTTACCTAAAAACACGTGCAGGGGAATAGAAGTGGAACGGGCTTACTGCACGAACTGACCCCGGGGCTGATACACTCTGGTGTGAGAGAATTAGGGCGGAACATTGATATAACCCGGGTCTTTATGCGAAAAGCTTTCTTTTTCATCCGAATTTTTCACTCATCTTTCTGATATTAAAAATTCCCACTTTTTCATTTTTTAATTCGGGCGTTTGTGTTCGAAAGAACTATTGTTCCTGCATTCCAGAGCGGAAAGACGTTTGATTGTTGTGCTTTTAATTTTTCACCGAATACCGGCGGGTGCGACCAAAAATAAAGGTTCGAAAAATTCATTTTTTCGGAAAAAGTTTTTTTAAATTCCATTGTGATCGTGAAAACAAAAAAAAATTTTAAACTTAAATTTAGATTACTACATTCAGTAAGAATAAATAAATAAATTTATAAAAAAAATGCCATAAATACACGGCCATAAACACCTTCAATATGCTGCCTGAAGAACTAAAATTTATTGACAATCGGAATTCACTCAAAACTAAACTGAAACAGTGAACTATCAATCATATTCAATAATTTTAGCCATTTTATGCCACTGTTATCATTATTAAATGTATAAAACTTATTTATATTACATTTTATTACTTTTACATTATATATATATGTACACCCTTGCACAAGTATGGTCTCTTATACTAATCAAGATTTGTATATTTGCTATCTATGATACTTTAAGTTTGACATTGTTAATTTTGTAACTATTGAGATCACTCCTCTTTTGGGTAATTGTACTCTCAGCAATTAATGTACTTTGATTAAATAATAAAATAATAAAATAAAAATAATTGAATGATCGTTGCTGCTCGTATTTATTGCAACAAAAAATTTTCACCTAATGTGATCAAATTAAATCTCCGTTATTCTTCAAGAGTCTCGCAGAATAAAAATACTGAAGCGTTAAAAAGAAGCTTTACTCATTTTATATCACTCCGAAGTGAACTCATTCGCAGATGCAGCTCGAGCGTATTTTTCGATTTATCAACACAAAGCAGCTACGATTTCCCCTCGAAGAAAAAAAAAGAGACAAAGATTTTTTTCTTCTCATTGTTAAAATCGAAAAGAAGTTTTGAACCAGCTACAAAAAGTTTATCTGTCCGGTGACTTATTTTCCCCAAACTTTTCTTTCCCATAATCTCGTTTTTGTAACACTGTATAAATAGTGTATTTTACCTTTTTTTTTTCTTTTTATAATTTAAGTTACGCCAGCGCGCCTCAGCCGATACTTTTTTTTCGCTCATTTTCAGCCGTCTGGTGTCGTAATTTCAGAGGCTGACTCCCGAGCTTTAATTATGGCAGGGGGGATAAAAATTACAGAGGGGATGGCTGGGTAAGACGCTCGTTCCCCGTTGTCACCCCGCGCCTCGGTTTTTCTATTAGTGGCATTGAATTTTTTTTTTTCCCGTTGCCGCTGACAACGTTGTTACGCAGACTCGGCTTCAAATACAACGTCTATTTTTGAAACTTTGATGTCTTGATCATTAAGTTTGAGTAATCATTATACTTTGATTAAATAATAGAATTATTTATTAATTATAAAAATTTATAGATTGTATAGTTATATTCAGTAAAAATTTATTGTTATGTATTACGAATCCATTATGAAAAGAATAAAAGTCAGCGTATTTTAGGACATCGATTTAAAATAGTTTCTTATTATTTAACAATGAACAATACATCACTGACCCAACTACCTATTACTTCACAACTTTCATATACTTATACACTTTTTCTCGAATTTTCATAAGATTTTATTTTAATAAAAGTCTCATCTACAAAGCAACAATATCAATTGAAATAAATTAACTGATTTACATATGTAACCGGAAGTTGATAATAATTTAATAGTAAGTTAATTAAATTTGACAGTAAGTTACAGTAAGCTGAATTTTTTCGTAAAATAGAATTTATGATCACAAAAGTTTCTTTTTAATGTTTCAACATTTGATTTTTTGAAAATTATAAATGATCATGAAATGAAATTATTTTTATATTAGTGGTTTTAAACTTAATAATTTAAAAACTTTTTTGTGTTATGAAAGTAGTAACCAAAGAAAGCAATATTTTCAAGTATAACAATCCTTATCAAAAAGTTAAACACGCTCAATTTAAAATCCATACCTGCATTCCTGTATCCGATAACTTTTTTTCACTTATCTCCCCAACTTTCTTTTTTTAGCGAAACTTTCAAGAGATGTTATTTGCAGTGTATCAAAACTAAAAAAAAAAAACTTTTCGAGCATTGAAACTCAAACAAAAGAAAATAAATAACCACTGTGAGATACGAACTTTTTTAAAACCAGGATTTTTCCCAGAAAAATAAATGGTTTTTGTTATAAAACCCGAAAAATTTTTATCTCGTATTCTCAAGATCTCGAGAGCGTGTACTTGCTTTATAAATTCGAGCAAATTTTTCATCAGATAAAAAGTACCGCGATAATTAATTTACCCCTTGAACCTAAAAAAAAAACATTATTCTCGTAACTCAAAGATAATTAGGTAAACGCCACTCGCGAAAAATTACGGTTGATCGATCTTAATTCAGCCGCAATTTACGCTAAGTATTCCGAAAAAAAATCAGTCGCCAGCTCGAACCAGCCATGTTTTAAACCTCATCGAAAAAAAAAAGATGATCGTCGGATCGCATGAAAATTGAGTGAGTAATCAAGACCCCCCGAAAGTGTGCAAGTAGGGTGGAGTTATTTGTAAAAGCCGCGGGTGGTGGCAACGACCGGTGCTCACGCGATATTCTCTCGGGCTCTTAATCGTCGTCCCTGTAAGCCCCTGATTGCCAGTTTTATTTATTCAGTTTTTTTCCTTCGAGATTGGATTACCAGAACTTCCTGAAAGTGAATTTTTTTTTTTGTGGTCAATTGTTGATGAACTTTGTTCTCACGGTTTGAATAGTTCAGGTGGGTATTGAAACGGGTGTTAATTATTTAACAAGTTTTCAAAGGTGATCGCTCGGTCATTATTGATGCGCGGGGTGTTTTGGGTTCATCGATTTTTCAATACGTTCACGAGTTGATGCTGAGCCAGATAAACTAATACGTTTGTTTGAAGTTTCATATTGATGAGTAACTCGAACTTATTTATCAAGAAGGGTTTTTTTTTTTTTTGTTTATTATTGTTTTGTGAACAAAGTGGGGAAACTAATTTACACGTTTAATTACAACGGCGGAAATTGAAGCTGCATCAATAGTTTACATCCAACTATTCTGTAGTAACGAACTTTGTTCATCGAATATACAATATAGCATATCCAGAATTAAAAGCGACTTTAAGGTTTCACCTAAGACTTTTTAATATGTTCAACAAAGGGTGAGTAAATATAGGCCTGATAAATATAGACGCTCCGCATCAAAGTGTTGATGAGGACTTTTTTATGTAAAATTACGTAAGCCAGTCAATTTTTTAGTACTTTGAGCTTCATGAATCTTCAAAGAGCCGCTCTTCGCTTATTCAATCTCAGTTTTATTATTTAGAAGGAAAATTTTTGTTAAGCTCCGACAAAGGAAAATGAAAAAAAAAACTTACCTAAATATTTTCAAAAAGATCTCTTTGAAAGTATCTGATATTTGAGTTGTATTTTTATTACCGATTGTACATATTAGTTTTTTTATACAATGTTCTATTCGAAAGAATGCATTATACTTGTATATTAACACCCAAGGTCTAGGTAGGCATTAAATAAATAAAAAAATATATATATAAACCCTTACAACGGTAGAAATTCATTTTTTACTTTTTTCATGTCTGATCAGCAGGTGTTGATTAAAAATAGTATAAATATTTTTTGAAATTCAACTATATTTTGACCAGACCCTGATTTTCAGAAATTCTTGGACTCTTCAAGCGGAAGCGAGAATTCGACTAGTCATCCACGTGGTAAAAAAAATCTCTCAAGTAAATAAAGCCGAAAGCCGACTCCCCCGAGTAAATAAAAATCCGAAAACCAGAAAAATAATCATTAAAGCCCGCAGTGCACTTGCCGCTGATAGATTGGCCTAAGGGTCGCGAAGGTTGAAGTGGCTCTTTTCTTCGCTCCCTGTTCGTAGCCGTGGGCTGTTTTAACGAAGTTCCACGGAGTATCGCAATGTCATTTCCTCTCCCTCGGCTTGATTCAATGAGCGACGGACGGCGATCAATCGAACGTCATTGCAAGGTTAAACTTTTTTTCCTCCCTTTTTTCTTTTTTTTTTTCTTTTAAATCTTGACTCCCTTTACGCGAGTTTATTCGAGCTACAGAATGCGTTGATTCGCTGTAAGTGATTCGGTAAGGGGAAGTAAAATAGAGTTATAAAACATGTTTTGGAGCTAATGTAAAACTTTGGAAACTTACGGGAATTTTTTTAAACGATAGCTAGAATTTATATTTACTAATTTTAAATTCAAACTTATTTTAGTTTTTCAGCTGAAATATTTTCACGTTTAGTCAAAAAAAACTAGCTTTTTATTTGGGCTATATAAAAAATTACTAAAACTAATTATAGGCTATTATCATTTAAATGAATTAAATAATAAATTAAGAGTAAAATATCTCTTCATTTCTCACACGTTATACCACACAGTGGCTAATTTTACTTTTAATTTTTATTTTTAATAACTAAAAAAATTCATTTATTATTTAATTAATTTGACATTAGATTTCTCATCAAGAAAACCCAAGAAAACTATGTTTGTTTTCAAAAATTTGGTATTGTCATTTAGTCAATTTTATAAATTTATAATTTATTCGGGTCAATATTTTATCGAAGCTTAATTAAAACTTACCAAGCACTTAAAAATTGATACAACTAGCTTCAAAATCAGAATCTGAATCTGGGATTATTATGAAGTATAGCTTAAAATTCTCTGCGAAATATTTCATGCTTACAGAGACGCGCTCGTAAGTAATTTACGCGTTGCTTAAAATTCACAAGGAAAAAAAAAAAAAAAAAAAATGATCAAAAAGAAGAAAAATGTCTGACTGTAGCCTTGACGACACTTTGCCAAGGGAAGCGGAAAAAATCCCTATAAATATTTCCCTTTTTCCCACCTCGAGTCATTCGATCTGCCGTGAAAAATTCATAACTTCGTTCCACAATTCTCCCTTTGAAAAGACCGTGAGGGGGGAAAAAAGCCGCTCGGCCCCCTCCCGACATTTATCAAATTTGAGAAAAAATTTTTCCGAAAAAACAAGCGAGTGGTGTAATAATTAAAAACAAGGAAGTAAAAATTGTTGCAACGCACGCGCGGGCCGCAATTTATAACTCATCTCCGCACGCGTAGCAGGTACTCTTCTTCATCTTCTTCTCTCCCTTTCGATTAATCACGTTTGTTTGCGGTTGAGGAGGGAGCGAGCCCCGAGGTAAAATGGTAAACGCTCGAGCTTCGCCCGAGATATTTATTAAATCCTCACCAACCTTCTGGAGTCTCAATAGATTTCGGGACGATTATTCATCCGGTATTAGCCCCCTTATTTATTACCCCGGAGACGACCCCCCCCCCCCCAGGAAGCATTAATTGAAGCCCGCGAATTTATCTTTTATTATTTCGCGAATTTACCTTAATATTTGATTGTATTGGTGGAGGATGATGAATTTCAGGTCGTTTACGAGAATTTTAAATTTTGATTTACAGCGGGACGAGAGAAACAACTGTTTATATTTATTTATTGGAGTGTGAATAAAACGGGGCAAGAAGGAGAAAATGTGCTACACGACGTGGATTTTGATGACGCTTGACGTTTGAATCAGGGGAGAAACATGGCGCGAAAAAAGAAAAGAACGGATGCGCATGAATGAATTTTAAATTCAATCCGTGCTAATTAGAACAAAAGTTTTTAAAATTTTTTTACCCTCGTGCTACTTTGTAAAATTAGACCTTTTTAAAACTAGGAGACATTTTTAGTACTCAAGTTTTGTCCATTACAAATGTACCAAATTGTTTTGTGATAAGTATGACTTTTTTTATGCTCTTGTGCTAAAAATTTATACATCTTTTTTTGGACAGGGTAGGAAGCAGTCAATTAATAAGTTTTTTCAAACCCTGAACATTTTAATATTTTAGTGATTTAGATATAATGATAAATTTGGAAAAGATTGAGGATGAATTATAATCTGACGAAATAAGCTCGGCAGTACAAACACGCAAAGGTTGAATAGTCCTTAGTATACGCACGATTCGCGAGCCGTTTTCAACCCTAAATTTATTACACTCACTCATTTTATCATTCCACCAATAAAACGTAGCCAAGATAATCATGAATTCTGTTTTATAGCTCATTAGATTGCCTTATAATTTTTGCGTAGATCCACGGATAAACGAGTAATCAAGATGTTGAATCGTTGGATAAAAAAAAAAAAAAAAAAATCAGAATTATAAAGAAAATTGTGTTCAATCAGTATGCGGTATATTTTATTTCCTAATCTAACACCTTGTATATTAAATTAAATTTATTAAATTATTGTTTTTATTAATTAATTAATAATGAAAATAATTAATAAAAAGTAAAATTAAGGACAAAAAGGTAAAATTTCCGGACAAAATAAGTTTACTTAATTAAAAAAAAAGATTCCCCTAAATGAATACAGGATTTTCGTGAAACCACTCAAGCTCGATACACTTCCCGTAAAATATCCATCATATTTTATTTATTATTATCATTATTATTTTTTTTTTATCAAGCGTGCGAAGCATCTCGGGTAAATTGGGCGTAAAATTAATGAAATTCGGGATAAATAAAGACACACATTATTTCAGCGGGTAAACGACGTTAGTGAGAAACGAATAATAGCCAGTAAAATAAATGGGCTTTTTTTTTAACATAGGCTAAAACTCGGAGCAGACGCGATAAAAGAAGACGTGGACGATGCTTATTAGGGTAGTAATTTCAATAAAAATACAAGTTGGCTTACGTAGCGGTGACGACGGTCACTGGATCCGCGGTTTATTGATCATTCCGTTGAGAAACAACGCCGAGGGATGAATAGACCCGGATGATCTCATCGGCGCTTACCACCTACATATACGAGCGACGCGCGACGTAAAATCGAATAACGCTCCAGTTCAGACGACGCGCGCGCGACCAACGTCCCGTGGAAGTCTTTAATAATGACCGATGCTTACCTTCACCACAATCGTTGTCTGGAGGTAAGATTTTTCATCCATGCATTGTCGATTTTAATGAACTTTGTAATTTCAAGCTTCATGAATTTAATGGAGAGAATTCCGAGTTCGAGTTCTGAGTAATTTTCAAGTGTCCATTACAGAGTACTTGATTACATAAACTAAGTTATTGTAATACAGCATAATGGTTTACTGTTTCGACCATCATCGTATATATACTATAATCTCAAATTCGATTATGAATCTTCATTAAGTTTATGTAGATGCTGAGGCGGGATTATGTCGTGCCCGAATATTGTAATCCATGCCGAGGATATAAAAAATTAACTGATATTATATACATAGCTGATGAAATACTAATTTAATTTTTATGATAGAAAAACTTTTTTTTTTAATTATATTTGAAATAAACTTGTGCATAATTATAACCATCACTTAAATGGTTTCATTCAAGAGATTCTAAACATAATAGAGAACAACTATTAAACTCAAGAGCTTTCTGTTGAATGTGTTCAGATAAAACAATAGTACTGGATTGTATTTTAGGTTTTAAAATTCAATAAGCATAACAATTTTGCATCTATATTTTTTTTGCAAAGCTACGGTTCTTTTGTTGTAAATTAGTCCTGTGTGTACCCAGGAAAGAAGTGACCAGAATGCTCGACAAAATATTCACCTCAACGCGGTCGCCGATATAATACACTTTCTTGTCACGTACGCACTATAGGGGTAAAGGAAAGTGGTTGAAAGGTCCATTTTATACGTATATATTATATTCGTAGGGACGTTCTGTTGGCCCACTTCTTTTTCTCTACGTGTTAGACCAGAGTGAAATAAGGAGGATGACGAAGTCCCGCAAGAGACTACTGCAGGTTGCAGCAAAAGCTGAATGGCTGTGAAAGGAAAGAAAGCTCGAGCACGATTTTTATGTTCTTTGATTGAAAACGATGAAAAGTAAACGATCGGTGTTGGACTGAAAATTGAAGAAATATACTCATTCAACGGACTTCCTGGGTAAAGATTATTCATTATGAAAGATGCACTTGGGAAATCTTGTACTTTCCAGGGATTCGCTTTCTTCTCAATTCTTTAAAATCATTGACTGGGTTTCTAAATTAATTGTTAATTAGTGATAGATAATTGAGAGGGTATAAAATATTCGAGCCAAGCTGAAAAAGTTAAAATTTTTTACACAAAAATTTAATGTCGCGGATTTAAGATGTACGGCGAAAGCATTATATTGTAACATATAGAGTCTAAGGCCAAAAGGCCTATTGGGAGGAAAAGTGCAGTCATAGAGAGGGAAGCAATATGGCTGCACATAACTATTTTCAATGCGATCAGCGCGCATGACGACGTAACCCTAAATTCAACATGGCTGCCCATAACTATTTAAATCCACTAGAACAGCGCGTGAACCACGTGACCTCATCCCCACCACGACTGCACTTTTCTTCCCAATAGTACTTTATAAACACGCGAGCGAGAACAATGATATGGCTGAAAAAAGCATGTAACATACTAAAGATAATAAAGAAATTTTTCAAATCAAATCAAAAAGTTAAAATTTGAAACAATTATAACATAAAGTTTACCATCCAAAACTTTTTTAATTTTTAAATAGTTATACAAGTGGAGTTAATTTTTTTTTTTTTTTTTTTTCGATTTCCAACGTGATATTTAAAAGTATGAAAGCGCTTAACTAATAAGACTTTTTTTACCTTGGCACACGAGTGGCACGAAGTTAATTTAAAACTAGGATACGCAGTAGGCTACGCCCGCCAAAATTATTTCAGAAATTTTTTGAAAAATTTAAACAAAAGCACTAGGGGTAATGAAAAAAACCATCAGCCAAACAGATTTTTGATGTACATTAGCTAAGAACATTTTAAGAATAAATCGCTTTATTATTCTCATTTTTTAATTATTAATTTATTATTATTATTAAAGAGTAAAGAAGTAAAACAAACGTACTATTAGCAGTATACCAAAATAAAAAGTTTCAGTGAAAAAATTGTTTTTAATCAACTACAATAAAGTTTCTTAAAGTTTCAAAATTTAATTCAATGAGCGATATATGATTTTATATCGTTATATATAACAATATATGATTTTTCATTAGAGCTTGGTAAAATGAATATGAGTAGTGAGCTGTTTAAAAACCATTTTGTCATTAAAACAATCGGTAGAAAGCACTCAGTAGCATTATTCTTCGATTCGTTTCGTCTTTTTACGGATTAAGTACTCTTTTTATCTTTATTTTTTCTCAGTAGATTTAAGTAGGATAAAAAAAGTTTCAAGTGAATGGAAATTACAACACTGATTAAAGAATTTGAGAAACAAGTAACGTGCTCACTCGTAATTCCAAAGTATTAAATAGAAAAACTTCGGATTATTAAGGATAAATGAAAAGGTTGATTGCAGATCCCTAAATTCAATTTAAAAAGACTTTAGACGGTTTTTTGAGAATTCTTTCTTGTTGATAATGGAAAGTTTTTACAAATTAAATTTTTTTTCAGTAGCATCAAAAAATTAATTACTCGCTTGAGAAAGCGTTTAGAAGCAATTCAATACTCCATGAGTTTTGACTTGATCGTTCTAAACCATAATAAGACTTTTTTCTGAGCAAGCACTTTTTTAAACCGAATATTGTAAATCAAGTATCGTTGAATTATAGAAAATTCTTTGTTGGAATTGAAAAAATATAACAAAATAAGACTTTTGACGAAGAATAAAATTGTAAATTATTAAAATGAAAATTGAATACCGGCTTGTAATTTATGCAACTTTATTCATTCATCTAATTATAAGGATAAGAGATTTTAATTAAAGACACTTTCTTATGATTAGACCGTTAAATATTCACATACCCACTTTGCAAACTTCAAACTTAATGTAAACTCTAAGAGTACAATTATCTTGTTAATTGTCTAAAGAAGAAGAATGAAACTTTTCGTTTTCTTATTCGGTTAGCCAATTGAGACAAGGAACAATTTTGATCGTGCTGTGCAAGCTTTATTTTTATTTCAAATAAAATCTTTTAAAATTTTTTAATTGATACTCTAAAATGATATCTTTGAAGTTTTAAAATCATAATAGATGAAAAATGTTTGGACATGAATGAAATACGTCAACTCGAGAAGAAAAATTTATTTATTTCAGATTTAAACTTGCGTGATTGGAGTAATTTTGTTCCTGTTTAATTAAAAATAACGCTTCCTGCTTAAAAATTTCATTAAAACTTTCCAGAATTATCCAATCCCAGTTTCTTGATTCACTTCTTCAATTCAACTTCTTTCAACGAGAAAAACAAAAATGCACAACAGCGAGATTTATATTTAAAGCAAGATTAGATTCTCCCTACTTTGTGATTGGCTTTTTTTTTTTCACTTGACATTAATGATTTCAAAACAATCAATCAACGATTTACCAAACCACGAATGTTATAAAATAAGTTCCCAAAAAAACGTAAAGTAAAGAAAAAAATATTTGTTTTGAATCATCAGCTTTCAGTATACAAGATTTTTTAGAAGAATCTTCACTTCTTCCATTGATGTAGGTACAAATTTTATTTTCTGCTGGCTTTTCTCGAAATCCTAGACACCGCCACGTCGTCACGCTGCTTCGCATTTTCTCTGGACACGTAACTCAGTATGCAAACTGCATGCTTTTTGGTTTATACGTTGTCCACTATTGAAAATGACGCTTTGTTGCCACGACTGTACTTATTTTTATAACTTTTGAATTTGAAAAACTTTAAATTTTCATCTTTAGCATTACTTTTACAACTTTCCAACCATCAGGATTTTTTAATTTTTTGTTTCTTTGCAATTTTTTCTTTTCTGACTACAGCTTATTTTTTCTACGAGTTGCCCCCATCAGATTCTTCATAGTTTTGCATGAGAAGCTCGAGGCGTCCGAACACACAAGCACGCGCTCGCGCCATAAGCCACTCTAGTGTTTTATAAGCACTTGTTCATTGTTGAAGTAATATTTGATGACCCGGAAACAACTTCATCCGACTGTCTCTCTCTCTCGTTTTTTTTTTGCTATTTTCATTTCCCGCTTTTTCGACTTTTGCATGCAATTACAATCGTGTCATTCTTGACTTTTAATTTATCCTAAACGTAAAGCGTTTTTGAAAATTAAACAATTTTCGTCATCAAAGTTTTACACAGGTACTCTGTAATAACAAAAGTTTTGTTCTTTACGTTTTTTTTTAGATACTTTAACGATTTCTGTTAAGTTTTTTATTTTTTTTAATAACATTGTAAAAGTAACAAAATATTTTATTATTTTAAAAATACCATAACAAAAGTCCATTTTGTTGTCCGGCCAAAATTTCATCCTCTTGAAAATGAAAATTATTCCTTTCTAAAGAAAAATGATTTTAGTGTGATACTTTCTAAGCTAACATAAGCCATCTGAATAAGTGTCTTCTAAAATCGTGTATTGCACGTCAAAATTAATTGTATGTTTTAAATTTGAAATGTTTTATAATTTAAAACGATTTCAATCCAAGAAATTTTTTTTAATATTAACAGAAGTGACCTGCAGGGGTGGTCGTTGCGTTTGGGGTTAGTTCCCGGTGATCAGAAACTTTTTAGTTCAAATACATACACAGCAAAATTTTTCTCTTTAAATTTTCAATTTATTTTCATTTATAATGGAAGAAGCAGAACTTTCCAAGACATAATTTACAACACAGTGCGCGCTGTAAGAAATAGATTAAACAACGAGTTCAATTATTTTTGAGCTTCTTGATAAAATCGCAATAGGTCTTTTTCAGTATCCCGCAAATAATTGGCATCCGCAAAACACTTTTTTGTATTAACAAAAAGTCTTATAGTTACTAAAGATGGTCAAAACTTTTAAGCATTGCAAGATTTTGAAGACAAAGAACTCTGATTTGACGTGATAAAAGTCTGCTTTTAAGCGAGTAAATATGAATCTATAATTTTAATTAGTTGTAATAAATCTATTATAATTCGATCAAAATTTTAATTTAACAGATTATTTACTGAAACCATAGCAATAGATCTCTACCACCATAAAAACTTTCGATCGAATAATTCTTCTCAATAGCAGGGAGTGAAGTACTAATCAGTCACGTTTAAAAATTAAATATCCCAAAGATGGTGACGAATTCAATTAGTACTTTTTATGGGTTACATTATTTATTCTTCCCTTCGTACCTTTTGACTTATTCATGGTATTCCCCCTGTGATTCAGGGCTTCGATTTGCATTTTTCACGCGTCCGTGTAATTTTTTTCGAAGCCCGGAGGAGTTTGTTTACCTCTCCGCCGGGGGGCATTCTTCCCTTATTTTTTTCTCGCCACCGTTCTTCCTTTGAGGGTCCGACGGATCTTTATTCTCGCCTGGGTTTCGCATTTATCTCAGGATGAGTGTAAGAAGAGGGGACGACGCCAGCGGGGTCGAAAGTGCAATTAAGGTCGCTCGCATTTATGATTAAATGTCCCATTATTGAAATTTTTACGATCAAATATCGCTTGAGTGGAAAATACGGCTGAAAAAAATTATAATTTTTCTTTAATATCTTTCTGGGAAGAAAATTAAATCAATTCATTTCGACTAATAAGTTTACAATCGATTTCATTCTTTTTTAAAAACTATAAATTACTTTTTGACAAAGTAATAAAATATTTTGTGAGGTGACAGTTAAAACTGTATAAAAAATTCAAAAATTCAATAAAGAAATTATTTTTTTGGCATTTTACAAAAATTTCTAATCAATAATAATTACTGCATCTTAATTGACAAAGGACTTTTAAAATCCGATGAATTCCTCTCGTGAAATCAGTAGGTGTAATTTATGTCAGTAATTGTAAATTAGTTTAAATTAAGTGCAGCAAATTTCATCCAATTGTTGATTCAAGTGGACCGTGGTACTAATTTAATTAAATCGGGAAAAATAAAATAAAAAACTTTTTATAGTTATCTACTTTTGCCGTAAATTCGTTTCTTTTTAATCCTGAAACGGACATTCATTTAGAGTGCGGCACCCAGGGTGGTGTGGTATCGTTTAACGATAGATTGAAAATTCCTGCAGAGTTGCGATTGTCGAGAATGTCAGGTTTGTTTAGGTGTCGTGAGCTAACGAGATATGTTGGACTTACGAAACAAATTAACGATTAAACTGTTGTATAATACTATTTACTGGTTAATTAAATTAACATTTAGATAATTGGTTATTAGTAAATGAATTAATTTTTTTGTATGTATAGCCTTTCCTAGTTGAAAAAATGGCTGTTTTGAAATTTAAGTCCATTAAATTACTGATCAAATAAATTTATCGAGCTTTTCTCAGAACGCAATATAAATCACACAAACTAGTTAATTTGTTTCAAAAGTCTGTCTTGAGACGTGACTTGAATCACGTGAAATTCTTCCTTGCGATACAGTTTTGAAACAATTTGTAAGAATTTTTAGTCGTAGCTACTTGAATACGTAGGCAGTCAGCATTTCTCCCATTTGTTTGTTAAAAATAACACGCACTAGCTATAAAATACAAGAAAAATATGAATAAATTGAAATCCTTACATTTTTATTACTTTGGAATAATTACAGCGAGCAATTATTAATAATCTCCGTACATCATCGTCTCAAGTAGCTACTTTTTTTTAATCAAATTTAATGTGTTTTTGATTTTTTTTACTTAAATGGTATGAAAATTTCAAGGCTTGATTATAAAGAATTAATTGTTTTTTTAGACCTTTAGAGTAGAAAATATCCCATTCATTTCTAGTTTAAGCGAAAATACATCATTCAATTAAAAAAAAAACGCTCAACCTGTACATGAACAAAATCTACTAAACCGTATTGTTTATAACTAGTAATTCCGCTGAAAAAAAAAATAAAATTTTTTTTCAGCCGATGGAAACAGACATAAAAAATGTAATGCTGAGGTAAAATTATCGCCTATCAAATAATTTTTTATCACCATCATATTCTGTTTTCAAGGAATAAATAAACAAATTGAAAAAAAATTGTCCGGTAATAATCCTGCACAAAATTTTGATTTTCGCTCAATTACAGAAAACAATCGGATGTCACGTAACGGCGATAAATTTAAATGTTCCCAGGTACTTAGTTACAATTTTTCTGGCAACAAGAGAGATGCTCGAGAAAGCAGGCGCGGCAGGGAGAAAAATAAAATATCCTCAGTAGCGTTTAATCTCGCCGAACTTTTTTTTCTTCTCCCTTCCCTCGAGCCTTGTCGTCGTACGATCGAGATCCAAGGGCTTAGGCAACCGCGCGAGAGTCGCAAAAGCATTTTCAGACAACTTTTGGCGAGGGATTTTTCGTGCACACCGTGCCGGGACACGGAAAATTCCCATCGAAGTTGCTTTGTTTTTCTTCCTCTGTTTGCGTTGATACTTTTAATACTTTTTTGTTGAATAAATTAAAGTTCTGCATACAAGGATTTACGGTTTTGAACGAGAATTTTTATTTTACCCAGCTGATATTTTTTCCGAAACTACGTTTTTGACTTGAAATTTTTCCCTGCCATTTCGCGTTTCAAATGTAATGAGACAATGTAACAATTGTTTTTTCTTAAAATTATCGATGAAAAAAAATAGTTTAGTTAATAAAAAAAAGGTTCAAGTTTTTCCGGAAATAGAAAATATTTTATTGTTTATTAAGTATGCGTTATAGGACTCTTTTTTCATGCACAAAGACATATTTCTTAAAACGTGCTTTACAAGATACATGAAGCGTGAAAAACAATTTTCATAGCAACATCATGAATAATTCCTAAAGATCCTTCCTACATACTTTAGCTTGCAGATATCTCAGAGCCGTTCTGAATTTTTTAAAAGTTTCATATTGCGATCGTCAGTTTGATGTATGTGTTATTTTGTAACTGTCGTGGTTAAGTGAACTCAATGCTATAAATACAAGGATAGATTTTTAAAAGAAATTTTTTTTTTTTTAATATTTCAACATGATTATTTTTGACGTCTTAAACATTAGAATCTAGAAAATAATACTCAATATTTTTGAGAATAAAGTAAATTATTTTGGCATCAAGATTAATGTAATGTTAATTACCAAATCTATTTGTTATTTATACCCGAGAACTAAGAAAAGTGAATTGAATAACGAGCTTGTTTTTCATATTTTTTTGCAATTTTTTTGTACTTTGAGTTATCGATCAGTAGAAACTAGGATATACATAAAAAACTAAACGTGTTTTCATTTTACTTTTACTCGGTTGAAAAAACGCGGAAAAAATAAAAAATAAACTGTATGTTTATTAAATTTTCTACTTTACTTTTTACAACTGGTTGACATTTTGAAAATAAATAAAAAAGAATTTTTTAAAGTGAACGTGTCGATATTCAGTCGATCGGCTGAATAACATTTTGTTTGTTTGTTTGTTTTTTTTTTTTTTTTTTTTTGCTGTTTGAAGTAAAAAAAAAAATCACTTTAAAATATTATTTCTTTTTCTATCACCGTGTTATTCGTCTCATATTGTTGATCTCCTTATTGAGCAACAGACAGCCTGACCAGTCGAGCCTTGGAAAAGGGGAAATGAAGATTCGACTCATAAATTTATATATTTTTAAACTTTTTCTCGCCTTAAGCTCGTGAAAGAATATTCTGGATTAACTTTTTTAATTAATGAAGATTTTCTAAGTTTCTGTTTAAAAAAATGTAGTTAAAAAATAAAAAGATAGGTGGCTTCAAATTATTATATTTTTTTTATAACTTTTACTACTTTGTAGTATAGTAGAAATTTTTTTTTTAACGATTCGTTTGAAAATGTAATTTTAACTTTGAAATAATCATAATAAATGAGTAATTATGATGCAATCATACTTTAATACAACATCTCTTGATCATAAAAGTTAATGTTTGTACACTCTGATTTTATTGCTCTTTACTGCGACTAACTTTAATTCAAAGTGTGATTATGAATAAGATTTTATAACTATAAATTGTAGTTGAGCCAAACTTTTTTAAAAATGTATCAAAATGATATTTAAAATATCAAAGTTCAAACTCTTATCCCTTTTAATAATAAAATTTCTTACATATAAACTTAGCCAATACAGTCAATGCCATTATGAAATTGAATCAGCAGCAATCAATCCGATTAAAATTAATAGTAACTTGCTTGATAGACTTAAGTTGGACATTACGCTTGCATAGACGAGTAAACCCTTTCATCTTTCGGGGTAATCGGATCTCAGCGACGCGATAATTAAATGAATGCGGTCGAAATTGCACGTATTGAATCGTCGTCGTAATTAATTTTTTTCAATTTAATTTAATAAAATGCTTGCACTCTGAAAAATTCATATTTTTTTTTCTTTGTGGGTATGAAAACTTCCTATTTAACAGATGAGTACGTTGTAAACTGAAACTAAGGGCGAACTGCTAAGTAAAACTCATTTGCAAGTAAAATTAAACCATAAAAATTCATGAAAGATTACTCAGTTATGAAAAGAAAAGACTCGAGTACCAATTTTTGTTTACAATCCTGTATTGAACCCTGGGGATGCATGTAGCTAGGGTTGTATTTTTAACTAAACAAGACAAGATAAGAGCTTTTTTTCTTAGAGGTTTATGATTATTAAACTTCGTGGGAGGGTAGTAAATTTGACACGACTTTTCAAGCATCAAAAAATTTTTTTAATCAATTTTCTGGAAAAAAAAGAGCCATCCGTTCAATTTTTTCAGTTCATGGAAGATATTGGTAATTTACCATGAAACATTTATTTAATTTGATTATAGGTGAGAAAAAAAAAAAAAACAAAAAAAAACAAAAAAAAACAAATTGGATCAAAAATTACACGCTGTCAGACGCTGAATTTTTCAAGCGCTAATCAATCATCGATCGTTAAAGCTATTCAAAAATTTTTTTTGAAAATGCTGTTTCATCGCTGACATAAAGTACTGGACCCGTTCGAAACTGCTTGGAAAAAATACTGTTTAAAAAAAAAAAAAAGATACAGTGTATGGATTAAAGTTCCGAAATTAAAAATATATATATATTTTATACATAAAAAGATAGCATTTTAAAGCGCTCTGGATTTTCTCTACGGAATTCACCACACCAAAGCGCTAACCATAAAATATTGAGAAAGATCTGAAGAGCAATGGCACAAAATATCGAAAAAAAAGAGAGAGAGAGAAAAAAACGAAGTGGAAATGCAAAGTCGAAAATGCTAGTGGAAAATTTCAACAAGTTGTCACTCGAATAAACACTCGATATCACTGAAAACAAACAATCGCTCTCGCGTCTACCACCTACGCTTTGGTTTTTCTAGATTTTTCGATTCTATGGCTTTGAAGGTGCGAGATTCTTTTTATTACAACATTTTTGCTGTGTCCTAGTGCTATTGAAATTTTTTTAATCCTTAACAAATTAAAAAAAAATTGTTCTGAACTTTTTTTTTGAGCTAACAAGTTTTTTTATTGAATTATCAAGTTTTCGAAATTTTAAAATAAATCTAAGAGTATTCGTTTTGTTTTCAACATACAATAAAATTCGATACTTTGTATTTGCTCAGTAAGTATCAATTTTTGTGATTGAAAAAATTTTTTAAATTAATTTTCTTTTTTAAATATAGTCAAAGTCAAATATTTTTATTGGTCAAAGGTTTAAAATCAAGACAAAACAAATAAGTTTAACTCTGTCGCAGATTGGAAGCTATTTAAGCCTGCAAAAGGACTAAGTTGCAATTTATTATTGATCGGCTCTTAAAAATATCGGAAAACTAAAATAAAACATCCTGATAAGAAAATATCGTTGCTACACTTTATATCTAACGGTATCAATAGGTAAGCGCTGGTCATTGCGTCATCCGAAAACGATCATTTTGATAATAAATTTTTCATGACAGGTCTACGACAATTATAAAATTTCTCTTACACTACTTACACCACTTTACGACAAGTTTTAAATTAATCAATCAAGGGTCCCAACTGATTCAACGAGTATTTTACATTCGTAAGATGCGGAATTAATAAATTTCAATTCATCACAATTACGGTCACGAAAGTTAAACCACCCCCGGGCGAGCCGTTAGCGTGAAAAAAAAGACCACGAAATCAGAATAAAGTACCCGCTCGTGATATCATAATTAATAAGTTACGCTTTGATTCGGTTTTTGCCGCAGTTTCGTGCGACCGCATATCCCAAGCCGATGTAGCACATGCTGTAAATGAAAGTTTCATAATTTTATCGCTGCAGTTTTAATATAATTGTTATGCGAAAGTTGACTAACCGCGACCTCGTTAAAGTTTCGTGCCGGATGTGTGCTAAATGGTAATTAAATTTTTACCCGACGTGCCAGCGTAGCGAGGAGGCGAAAAAAAAACGTCTGCAGACAGATTTTTAACCAAGCAAAAAATTTCAAAACATTTTCTTTGATGAAAATTTTTAGATTAAACTTACCCAAGGGAGGCTTGTTTGGTACTGACAAACGCACAGAAAAAATAAACTTCACTTTGTGATGTTTTATTCTCAACCAATCTGAGAAGAAAAAGCGCGAGTAGTACGAGTCAAAGTTGAGCGCGACTACAGCAGCAGCGTCTGTTCGCGCTGACGTCGCGGTACTGAGCCGAGTTCGCGACGCGTGCCGGGGGTCGAGTTCGAAGTAGCCGCCGTTGCGCGCGCACGTGTTTTCCACGAGGAATCGCTAGGACTCGACGGGAGGTGCTGTAAAACGTGTTATGAAAATAATAAACTTCGATCATTAATCGTAAATGATTAATCGAGAAGGCAAGAGTCTTAACAGACTTCGTCAATGGTGTCACACGATTCGTGTGAATTTTTTGATGAAATACTTGTCGTCTGGAGGTGAAAACGAAATAAATTATTGATAATATGGAATAAGTTATTTCTGAAATTGATTTTAACTTGATGATTATTCATTGTAAAGTTTAGAACTATAAGTTACAAGTTGATTAATGAATGTTATTTAACATCTCGACGAAGCCAGTTGCCATTTCTATATTTTAAAAACTACATCGTCTAGCACAAACTAATACAAATATTAATAAGTAAACCGGCAGTTCATTTTAGAATTTAAACAAAAATTGTACAAGTATAACAGAGGTTTTGTAATAACCCAAACACATAGTTGAGCAAAAAAAAAAAGGTACATCAGAACTGATGAGCCAAAAAAAAGCCACTCATTAGCTAAAAAAAAAGAAGTAAATATCTGGTTTCAAAATGGAAAAATTTATTTTTATGATTGACATGTCAAAAGATGAATAAAAACACAATAATTTATATTATTTTTAGAATGAATTTGCCAACAGTGTGTAATTTAAAATTAAGCTGTCAGTCAATAGCTTTTGCTGTATACTGTGATATCCGATTTTTTCTGAATTTTTACCTGAAGAGGCTTCTATGTATTGAAGAAGCGAAACGTCGTATGAATAAAAATAAATGAATTGAACAGTGATACCCGTTAGTTTTTATTCGATAAACAATAATTTATATTTATAGGTCCATAAATTAATTACATCCAACAAGATTCGGTATCAACTGATTTTCAATTTTAACTTCAGTTAAATTTTTTTCTAAATTAATTTTTTGTAACTACCCAAAATGAACATTTGTAACTACCCATTTGATACTTTCGGTACCCTTGTCCCCCTCTGGTGTATAACATACTGTTATAGAGTTTTAAAAATACTTCAAAAATGTTTTCGTTCAAAAACATAATTTATTCCCACCATTAAGCTAAATTTCAGACAAAATTGAAAACTTTTATAACTCATAAACAAATTTTCAACTCTCATACCATTGTTTGCGTAAAAATATATTTATTTCGCATTCTATTAATTCAACGAGACAATATATGTGAATTTATCAATTTTAATTTAATTATTAAGTTTTAGTTACATAAATGTTAACTAGCTCCGTCAAGATGAATGGTTTTATCGTAATAATTGAAGGGCAATTGAAATGAATAAATTATAAAATTTACTTTTTTTTATCAATAGATTTCAGAAAAAGTTTTCTGAAAAATAATGGCTAACAAAAAAATACTTTACGTAAAATTTTACGTTTTTTTTGCATTAAATTTCATTTTTTTCGTTTGGAATGTATTTTTTTGAATTATAAAATAAAATAATCTTTTCACAGATTGATAATTCTGTTGTAAAGACTATTCAGTTAAGAACCAAAATCGCCGTTCTTAAATGTATTTTTTTTAAAGATTTTATTTGTTTAATTAGACTTTAAATAATATTTAGATAAGCTAATTTTTATAAAAAAAAAAAAAAAAAAAAGATGGTAATAAATTTTGGTTGTATGTATTTGCGAACTTCCCGAATTTCACTCACTAAAAGTAAGGAATAAGGATGACATTCATATCATTAACTACAATGATACATTCTACCACATTTAAGTTACCACCGAAAAAATGATGTGTTTCATTTGCAAAAGAAAAGGTCACATTACAAAATTATGTCCTTCAACTTTTTCTCTTGGAAAATAAAATTAACAAATTATTCCATTGATTCGTCATTTAAATTCAATTATAAGTCGATGGTTTTAGAAGAGTGCTCGGAAGAGAGTATCGGTCCTTTTGTATTTTAATGCAAAAACAGCATTTTCTTCATAACATTCAATGCTATTACTCTCAAAGTGTAATGAGAATGGCCTAGGAACACCGTACCTACAGTCTCACGTTCATGGTTCTGTACTCCAGACAAATCGACTGGCATCCTGCAGCTCGTTAATGGCCTAGCAAAGACCCTCTCTCTCTTTTCTCTTTTGGCAGTAGCCTCGAGACAATAGGCCCTTCTCCAAACTAGCATTAACGGAAAATATGCTTTCAAGAACATTTAATTTCAGCTATAGGTATTGAGCTGGCTATATGACCAAAATTTCTTGACCTGATACTTTGCCTTGAAACTCGAAACTGATAATAGCTAGTCATTCGATTTTTCTGTTCAAAATTCTGTAAAACAGGGGTTATTCTAAGGGAGGTTTTGTAACTACCCGAACATAGATGAGCTAAAAAAAAAAAAAAAAGGTCATTAGTTGAAAAAAATTTTGCTTTTAAGAGCTTAAAAAGCTCAACCAGCGATTATCAGGTTAAACAGTTTTGGTTTGACAGTTTTAAAAAAAATTTGACTATAATTTCAAGATGTTAAGTCTGCTCAAGGCTGCACCTATAAGACTATGCTCGACGCAGATAATTTTGGCCTGCCTTAAAGTAGGCGGCCCTCCTTAGCAAAATTACTTTTTCTGTCTCTATTTTCTATCAAAAATTAATTTACTTGAGCAATCATTTATTTTAATTAATTTTTAACTTGAATTTTGTTTTAAATTTTTTTCTAACTTTTACTTTTGTAACTACCCGAAATGATCATTTGCAGGGGCGGCGCCAGCCCTCTGGATGGTATGGAAGGACCCAGACCCAGATTGAAAGTGGGTATGGAATTCCAGACCCTGAAATTATAAGTTGAAGTTTTTGACCAAATAAAATATTTATTCAAATTTATGTAAGACGTGAAAGTAGGAAAACCATTTTTTTTAAAACCAATAATTTAAATTTGGCGGACGAAAAAACTGGTCGGCTATCCCCCAAGCTCTAAACCCCCAAATACCCTGGGCGCCCGAGTTCAACAAAAAAACTGGTGGGCTAGCCCCCAAGCTTTAAACCCCCAAATACCCTGGGCGTCCGAGTTCAACAAAAAAACTGGTGGGCTAGCCCTCAAGCTCTAAACTCCCAAATACCCTGGGCGCCCAAGGTCAACGAAAAAACTGATCAGCTATCCCCCAAGCTCTAAACCCCCAAATACCCTGGGCGCCCGAGTTCAACAAAAAAACTGGTGGGCTAGCCCTCGAGCTCCAAATTCCCAAATACCCTGGGTGCCCAAGGTCAACGAAAAAACTGATCAGCCATCCCCCAAGCTCTAAACCCCCAAATACCCTGGGCGCCCGAGTTCCCCTGTGGGGGATAGCTGACCAGTTTTTTTGTTGAACTCTACGCCCTGGGTTTGGAGGGTTTAGAGCTTGAGGGATAGCTGATCAGATTATTTATTGAACTTGACGCCCAGGATTTTAGGGGTATAGAGCTTGGGGGATAGCTGGTCAGTTTTTTCGTTGACCTTGGGTGCCCAGAGTATTTGGGAGTTTAGAGCTTGGAGGATAGCTGATCAATTTTTTTGTTGAATCCGGGCCCCCAGGGTATTTGGGGGTTTAAAGCTTGGGGGATAGCTTACCAGTTTTTTTTTTTTTTTAGACGTCAGTTTCAAAAAAAAGCTCATCTTTAGGAGCGATAAGCTTTTTTTTTTTTTTTTTTTTTAAGAATTCCACACCCAGAAAACCGGGTAGCGCCGCCCCTGAATCATTTGTAACTACCCGTTTCGGATTTGTAACTACTCGTTTGATACTTTCGGTACCCTTAGAATAACCTCTGTAAGTATTTTACAGTGTAAAATATTAATCCAATCTGGCTAAATTACTCGAGCGTTGGTACAAGTGTTCGTTTTTAAAAGTTATGTACGTGATATCGTCAAACTTTCTATCCTTACACCGAAACATGATTGAAATAAAAAACCTTGAAATCAAGACTGACTACAGCGGCTTGATTCTGTGGGCCTCGGCAGTTTGAAATTTCCCGCGCCTCGTGAAGGAGATTTCAAACTCCCGCGCCAAACTGTTGGGAGAGGAGGACATTGACAATGGCGCCTCTCAATGACAAACTTTTCTTACGATTCCCATATTTACTACAATATTTATTGAATATCTATAAAAAAATTAAAAATTAGCGTCAAAAATCTTAAAACCATCATACACACACACACACGAGATCTAGAAGCACACTACTGACAAAGAACGGCGTACGCTCATACACGATTAGCCAAGAATTTCAAAACAATTATTATTCGGACATGCAAGGAATAGCTATAGATATACAAATTACACGTGAAATTTGGTATAACTTATTCGCATGTCCAAGACCCGACAGAGGGCGCTCTACAAGTTATACCAAAATCCTATCTCTGGCACGAGTGCGAGAGAGACAGTTGCTGCAAGTTATACCAAATTTCACGTGTAATTTGTATATCTATAGCTATTCCTTGGATGTCCGAATAAAAATTGTCTCTCTCGCACTCGTGCAAGAGGTAGGATTTTGGTATAACTTATTGGCATCTTGCATGAGGGGGGGTACATGCAAACCTATGGAAAAGACTTCCCCTCCAGCGATGGTGTAGGCTCGAACTAAAATTTTCCATGCGATTTGGCACGTAGAGAGCCTACAAAATGGGGGCGCTACAGTCGTGCTAGACGCCAATAGAGCGCCCTCTGTCGGGGCTTGGACATGTGAATACTACCCCACGGAGGATAGACTGTAAAGAGTGTAAACTCTGTGTTGAAGGTCTGACCGGTCCTAGCTGTCGCTAGGAGAGAGTTGTAAGTTACCCTAGCGCATGTTCGCCAGATGGTGTGGACGAGACTACCTGCGAGGCTGCGCGCCGAATTCTTACTAATGATCGGGACCCCTTCGGCTTTGGGTTCTATGGGGGTGGAGTTTTTAAATATTTCGTTCGGCCGGACGAAAAAAAACACCTGCCAAAAAATCCGGTAATAGTATATTCCTGTATAAGTAAGGGAAACTTGTCGTTCACACTCGAGTTGGATTTTTTCGGCACTCGACTTCGTCTTTTGCTGAAACATCCAACTCTCATGGAAACGACGCGTTTCCCTTACTTGTATACACTGTGTAGGAATATACTATTACCGGATTTTTTGGCAGGTGTTTTTTTTCGTCGGGCCCAACGATTTACAATAGCAGATACGATCTTCTATTGGGAACACTGTTCTATTATTTGACTGCTTGGAAAACATGTTCGTTTTATAATAATTATATATTACATAATTATATAATTACATACTAATTATACGTACTATATTTTGATAGAATAATTTTAGTTATAAACATTGAACCGCTTCGATTACTTAATAAAAAGCTATAAATAAATTAAAAATATTCAATTATAAATTAGATTTTTTTTTTTTTTTTTTTTTAACTTATCATTTAACCAACAAAATAACTATTTATTAAAGCTAAGATAATTTTCGTTAAAAATAATAAAATTCTCATATTAGGTAAATGTTGAAGTTTCATTAACTTTTTCAGACACAATTAATTTTGTGAGTGTGGAACAATTAAAATTTTATTGTTAGTTATGAATAAACCCTTCATACAACGCATTTTTCTTTAATGAATCATGCTTTTTTCAAACATTTGACAAGTTGTTAATCTAAAGTAAATTAAAAATTGTCAAAAATTTTTAAGATCAATTTCAATTTTTGTATCTTGAGTATAATCGTTGCTCAAAAATCGTGATATTTTTATTTGATTATATCGATTGCCCATGCGAAGAAAAACCTTTGGCCAAAATTTGCCGCTAATAAAGTTAAAAAAAAGTTAATGTATTTTTTAACAATAAAATATCTGTAAACCACATTATTTATTACTTTAACCTACGGAAAAAAAAATTTTTAAATGACCTTTGGCCTTTGCTATCATGCCGTTGATATTATATTATAATAATAAAAAAAAATTCCACATACCAACCGCGAATAAGATAACTGCAATGTTTTATAAAGTGAAAACTTAAAGTCATTTTATTCGCGGCTGGCGTGTCGAGAAATTTTTTTTAATTTATAATATATCAACGGTACGATTCCAAAGATCATTTTAACATTTTTGACTGCAGGTTAAAATAATAAATAATGTGATTTAAAGACATTTTATTGGTAAAAAGTACCTCGGTTGTTACTTTATTCGTACTAAATTCGGACAATCGATATACCGTAATTTATCTGAATTAAAATTATAATTTAAACCTAAAGTGTAACCAACAAATTAATTTTTATCGAAAAAGTTATTAATGTCGCAAAGGAAAGTTTTGAAACTTTTGTTCCATATTTGAAGAACCCAAATAGTTAGAATATGACCGTTAAATGTCAATTCAGGTAACTGCAGGATTATTACCGTAAATCTCTTTATTTCATTGTAAAGTTTTAAATTGATATTTTCTAAGAAAATTTTCACTGCAATAAATCTTCTTACTGAAGTAAGATGCTCATTAAGACAGTTACTCTGAAAATGTAACGACCGTGATGTCAAGACTCAGGTAAGCAAGTGTATGGTAAACACTTCGACTGTTGTCTTGCTTGCAGAAAGTCACAAGTCTCAGTTTTAGAAAGACACATTTTTCCATAACTTTTAATTCATCTCAGATATTTCATTCAATAATAAAAAAAATTGTTGCTTAAACAGTTCAACCAGAGTCCATAGCAAAGCAATACTTGAAAAAAGATTTGCTTTATTTTATCCAAGTAGTGCGTTATTATTATTTTTACATTGAATTTTGACGTGATATTGAATAAGAAATATTTAGTTATTAGTGAGAATGGATTGGAACAATTGTGTTTTTAACGCATGCATTAGTAAAAGAGGTGAATTAGATGAAAATGGTGATCAAATCAAGTTTTTTTGTTTCCCAAAAAAAGATGATCGAATACAGCTCTGGATACAAAATTCTGGTTAGTCTTAGTTATATAATATATTTCTGATGTTTCATTAAAGAATTCAAAAAAGCATTAACTATTTCAAAATCAAAAGTAGATTTTTTCTATAATTTTTAATTTGAGAGAACAGCGTGTTTGTTTGTTGCGGACATTACACTTTGACTGTAAAACCGAGACCTCATCGAAACTAAAATTCAAATTTATAATTTTTTTAGTCCCCTTTAAAGATTACACAAAATATATAGTTTTCCCTCAGTTTAAAGTCATTAAGTCATTGCATAAATTTTTTTAGTGTTAAATTTTTAGAAGTGGTGATTTTTTTTTTAATTAAACAGCAGCCAAAAAACTGATTTCACTGAAAGTCTCGTTACCGCTGAACACGCTCATTACAGTTCTACGTTAGAGATTTTAATTTTTTTCATCCTCTCATATAGTAATAATTTATCTTAGTAAAAAAATTTTATTTTCTTTTTCATGAGTATAAAACAAGCCTTTTATCCTTAATAGTTAAACATCGTTTTCCTTCATTCCTCACTTTTGGTTTTGAGTTGGTAAAAACGAACTAATAATTTCATTAGAAACTTTTTTTTAACAATTTTTGGGAAAAAAATTTTTTTACATATGCTTAATACTGAATTCAATACTTTTATTTCCTATTGATAAAAATAATATTTAAATAAAAAAAAAATGATTTTTAACAATTAAAAAAAAATTTGATTTGAGTAAATTGAATTTTTAGTTTCAAACAGAGAATTTTTTTTAAACTAATGCTACAAGTACATAAATATTTGAATTTCGATACATTATTATTATTTGATATTACATTTTAGGAAATCCTGATTTGAAAAAGTACAAAAAAGGCACTTTAGGAAAAAGTGCAGGAGTATGTTACAAACATTTTTTCCCAGATCAGTTTATAGAGTATAAAAAAATGTTACACAGATCATCAAATCCTTTTTCTTGGAATTTGTTTAATGCAACTTTAATGGATTTTTACTCTGGAAATTCAGAAACAAATCAAAATAATTCTTCAATGTTGAACGATTCATTCATGAATGTTGATGAAGAAATCAATGAAGAAGATTGTAATCTTCTAAATCCTCATTTGGCTCCTACTTTAGTATTAGATGACTTGAAAAATTATTTAAAAGAAAATCCAATGCGAGAAGCTTGGTCTTATATAATTAATTCAGATTGTATAGTATTAAGCCTAATTTTTAAAAAATATTTATCAATAAAATATTACGTTTACATTTATAATGATTTTAGTGTTAGAGGTCGTTACGGCCACTATAACGATGACTCGAATAATGTTTTAATCATAAATAAATTAACTAGTATAAAAGATTTTTTGGAAATTCAAGAAAACATAGAAAATACACCGATTTGCATTGGCATTAACTCACAGACAAGATCTCCGCTGTGTAAGCATACTATACCTTATGAAGAACTTCTTAGCAAACAACTAAGTGATAATATGGATAGATGTAGAGCGTGCAGAAATTCTTTTAAAAATAAGCAAGATGCCCAGAGAAGAAGAGACCAAAATCCACATCCTGATGACAATAATTCGATAGTTAAGCCAGCAGATTTGAAAAATGAAATAAAAAATTTAAAAAATAAACTTAAACGATTACAGGAAAAAAATCAAAAATTAAACAGTGAACTGATATTTATGAAAGGTTCAATTGATGAGGTCAGGCTAAATGCAGTGAACGACCAAATACTTAAATTACCAGAAAAGCAGCGGATGGTGGTTAGAGTTTGTTTCGAGTTTGCTGAGATTGATCCAAGAGCAAGACGATATTCTCAAGAGTGGCTTTGTTTATGTTTATTAATGCGATCATTAAGCGCTCGCTTGTATGATCGGTTGAGAATTTGGAACATTTTGCCACTACCAACTAGAATTACTTTGGATGACAGGCGTCTAAATTCTGCCGTCAGTTCTTTCATATATACAGATACACTATCAGACGAGGATTCGAATTCTAAAAACCAAACCGAGAATCGACCGAATTCTCAGTTGCCAACCGAGGAAGCACATTCTTGACGAGCAAAACATGTCTAACATAATTATTGTATTTTTTTTTCGACAAAAAATAGATTTTATTATGAAAAGTTTTGTAATAGATTTAAAAAATGTTATTCTTACATATAAATCTTAAATTCTGCTGTTTCTATCAATTATCGATTAATTCTAATTTATGTCATCATATTAAAAAATTAATAAAAATTTGAATTGTTTTATTATTGAGCAATCATAATTCTTACGTAAATTTACCAAATATTACACGTATTTTAATTGAAAATTACACAATTAAAAATTCAAAACAAACGTTATTTCTTTTTTTTTTTTTTTTTTTTTTTTTACAAAAAATTGTTTTTGAAAAAAAATGAAAAACTGAACTTAAAAAAATCTGGAAGAATTTAAAGTAAAATTAAGTCAGATAGAGCGAACAAAGCATCTCTTTAATAGGTATAGGTAAAGTAAAAGACCGGGCGCGCGCTCGCATCATAAATAGATCCATCATATTCCTTCAAGGTTCAAGCTTCGTAGCCACATAGCAGGGAATAATTGAGTCCGGGGTTGCACACCGAAGGCGACGTCTCAAAGGGCCGAGCCATCACCGAGCGACGTCAAACGAAGGAGCTGGGTATAGGAGGGTATGGTAAAGATTCGATTTCTCGCGCTCATTAACGCGATAGAGCGCGACCTTAATAACAAGCCGCCGGGGCTGCAGGACTGCGAAATTATTAGAACCTTGGAGTGATACCCAAGTTTACGCGATTTCTGGAGAGAGAGTGTGGGCATCGATACTCGTGACTTTGATGTGATGTGATTACCCGAGTGACGCACCTGCACCCGCATGGACGCTCTTTTTGGTGGTCGATTATTGCCTCCAGCACCGGCGACAGTGACGTCCATAACAAACCTGCATCTTCGCGAAACTCTCTCTGTACCTATTCAATTGTAACTTGTTGCTCTAATTTTTCAATCATTTCAATTTCAGACTGACTTTTTTTTTTTACTCTTACAGGTGAATGGATAAGTTTTTTTGTTTGAATTAATTACAATTAATGTTGTGAAATCTCAAAAATTACTATATTTTTTTGAGTTAAAAATTTTTTTTTTTTTCAAATTCACGAATGATTAGGGACTTTTTTCAATTTATATCACTGGTTGCTTAGGCTTTTTACTACAAACTTTACATAACACCATTTCAGCATTACTTTATTAAACAAATTATTCGAGTACTCTTTGCCAACATCTATCTATTTTTTCACGAAAATAATTGCAAGCTCAAAAGGGCTTTATTTTTGATGCAACTCCTCTAAATTGAGGCACGCGGTTTCATGCATTCAGATGATACAGATGTGCGTAATAATACAAAAGTTCCGAGCTTTTTTCAACCGCCCTGTTACGTGAGAAAAATATAAAGACCTGCTTTGCATTTTCAGTCAACACACTTTTGTACAAAGGCGGCCGCCGGACGAAAAAGATGAATTTTTTCTCTGATGAAAAAGACACAAAGACTCATGGTGACTCTTCATGAAGCCACTGGTCGATTTTTTTTTTATCAACATCTCTGCTGTTCACCCCAGTATTGAGACATCTAAAAAAATGTTCTGAATTTTATTTAGAGCTTGTTGACTGTTGTAATTCAAGCGGCTTTTATCGCGTCGAAACATTCCTCGTGCACTCGATGTGATTTGGCGAAACGGTAATTAATGACTAAAGACAATTGCTCTTTAGTTATGATTCAAGTATCTGTAAAAATTTTTCTTCCAACTTCCAGTTTTCAAAAAGTTGTTATATTAAATCTAGAGAAAAACAATTTAACTAAATGATGCACCTAATTTATCATAACAATAAATAATTTTAATAACTCTACATGATAAATAATTATTTATTATTATAAATTAATTTATTCGACAATTTCGGAAATTGAATTTCTTTGTTGCTCGTGAAAATTTTTTTTTTATTTTGGATTAACGCTCAACATTACGCATTGTTTGAATATCCTTTTTGTTTTTTTTTTTTCTTCTTCGTCAGTGAAAATGACAATCAACCTCAGCTAATTTTCTCATTCATGATCTCTTCTGTTGTGGAGCTAATGTCGAGTGTAGTTTTCAGTGATATTGAACTAAAATCAAATGGTTTTAACCATCCCCAGCGGTGAACAAGTGAATTTGATCAATTTTCAATCAAGGTTAGTCAGTTTAATGCGAAAAATATGCGTAAAATGCGAAATTTAGGGATGCCATTAGAGGGACGATTCGGGGGGACATTTCTGAAAATTCTTTTTTGGGGGTGCCAAACCGTGGTCATGACTTTTGCTTTCAGTTTTTAGTAAATTGAACAGTTTTTGATGAATAACTGATAAATAAAATTAATGAACACTATTCCTGACTGATTTTTTGAGCATCCTATCCAAAAATTATAGATTTTCATGCGGTAATTGATAGTAAACGTAATCCAGGAACTAGGTATGATCGCGTAGGCTTTTGAACCCCTGCCAATATTTCAAATGATTTCCGTGTATTTTTGCCTGCTGATTACCTACGAATTTTCAGGCTACACTGAAAAGGCCAGAGTGGAATAAGTTTCTTCCTCAGCAGGCAACAATACCACTCTACTGAGAAAAGACTGATTCTTCTCCTAGAGATGAATGATTGCCCGCTGCAAGTGGACTGAGTCCCGTCTGCCGAATGTTTGCGCGGGGAAACTATTCTACTTTATCGACAAAGTACATTCGGATAGAAGTGACTACTCTCTTGCACCGTGCATGGAGTCTCCTATGGAGAGGAATTATTTCGCTTTTTGGGAAGAAACTCATTGTCTTGTATAGAAATGACATTTATTTTAGCCGAAAAGCAACTGAGTTAACTCTGACCTTTTCAGTGTAGGATTGTCAAAAGTTGTCAGTTAATTTGTTATTAACAAATTTTTATAAACGATTGAAAAAATTAAATTTTCATTGTAAAAAAAAAATACGATCTTATTTTTTGATTAATTTTGAACAAAAAATATTCTATAAAGTTTTTCTTTTAAATGCATATTTTTTTAGTTAAAAGTCGTTAAAGTTTCAAAATAGGCAAATTATGCAATTTTCAACGTTGAAAAACTTTATAAAAAAAAATTTTTTTTGCATGAACTGAGCTTTTAAATATTGTACCCAGTCTACTTAATAATTTTCATAAAAACTTTTAGAACTTTATAATACTGAATGCTTTTTTTTCAATTTCAAAACAGCGTGTCCTGTACATGTTGCTTATAGGAGTGAGAGAGAAAGAGAGATATGTGTAGTGCCTAGCAGGTACGCTTTTTTAACAGTTGAAAAAAAGCACTTGCGGTTTAATAATGTCACAAAAAAATTTTTCTGCATTTTAACCTCAAAATCGGACCTTGTTTTCGGTGTCTCATGCGGAAAAAAACATTTCAAAATACGGTCGTAGAGGGTTGATACCTAACCTCATTGCAAACCTCCCCTTCGGCTCAGCCGGCAAACCTCTTCGTTGGGCAAATCAATCCTCTCCGACCTGTATAGAAATGTACTATATATGGAAATAGTTAAATATACTGTGTACAGTATTTAAAAGCTTAGTTATGCAAAAAGAATTATTTTTTTATAAAGTTTTTCAACTCATCCCTTGCAAGGAATGCACTTCTCCCTCCTCCTTATCCTAGGTCCCGTAGGACTGCCGTCTCTCTCTCTCTCTCTCTCGCACTAGCGCCTTGGCCGCGCAGGGCCTTTAGCTAGCTCACGCATACACTAACACTCTGGTCAATCATCTTGTGAAAATTTCAAAATTCGCCTTTTTCAAAACTTTAACGATTTTTAACTAAAAAACTATTGTTCAAAATCAATTTAAAAATAAGATTGTATTTTTTTTACAATAATAATTTATTTTTTCAATCGTTTATAAAAATTTGTTAATAACAAATTATCTGACAACTTTTGACGATCCTAACTTGAAAATTTGTAATCAGCGGGCAATAATTCATGGAAATCATTTGAAATATTGGCAGGGACTCAAAAGCCAACGAGATCATACCTAGCTCCCGGACTACTTACCTTACATGAAATAAAATTTTAGGTTTACCAGGCAGCATCTTAATTTTCATCAAATGGAGTGTCAAGGAAAAATATAGAAGAGGTGGAACGAAAGAAAGGGAGCGAGACAGAAAGAGATGGCCATAGGCCATAGGGCCAAAGGCACAAATACAAAGAAGAAGTATGCATAATGCGCATGTGCACAGGTCAGGTTTCCTCTGCAGTCTGCAAGCAAGGTCAGCCTATGGAGACTGTTGATGGCTTTGCAGCGCAGGAAGAAGAAAATTGTCTTGGCCATCATACTTCACAGTGAAGCTGAAGGTGATGCAGCATCCGGAAAACAACTTGCTCCGAGTGAATATTTTTTCATTTTACTGTCAGGAATATTAAAAGTGTTTGACAGTATATTAAAATAGTTATTGAAAAAATAGTTTGAAGTTAACTCTTCGTGAAGATAAATACGGTGAAAAATGAAAAAATCCCTAAAGAAGTCAACGCGGCAAATCTGCGTCAACAAGATGTTTTTGGCGTCCCTTCGCAACCACGGGTACATGGTTGGGTCAGCAATGGTAGGTTTTTTAGAGTTTATTGTTGAGGAGGGAATGTATGATCTGGTTGTATCCGGTGGTGAATTTTCTGTATTAATTTTATACAGTTGACTTTAATTCGGACTCTTATTCGGAACTTTCTTGGAAAACGTATCGAGCGTCTTTATCTCTTCCATACAGACCTAAGCAGAGCGAGAGAGACAGAAGTCCGCCCGTTTTGTCCGAATAAGAGAGGTTCACCTGTACTATTTTCGTATAAATCGTTAACTTTTTTACACCTTTTTTAAATCAGTAAAAAAAAAACTATATGTTTTAGCCTGATAATAGCGATTCTATAAATTTTTCTAAAGTTTCAGAATATAAGTAATTATTTGATTGTCAATCAATCTGGTTTTTTTCTTGAAACTCAATACTAATGATATGGCTCTGTTGGTAGAATGCGTCATGTACAACTTTCAAGTAGTGGGCACTATTCGGACCCAAAGGGTTTCGAATAAATTTTTTTTTAAACGAACTTTTTGACTAGGTTTTTATGGATAAATTCGTTATATAATTTTATTCGGAAAATTATTCGTCGAATAAAATTTCAAATATTTTTAAAATTTATATTTTTAATTTAGGCTTCTTAAGTGCTGGTAAGGTTGCCGTAGGGGTTTTCGTGTGCCGACTTGCGGTATGCGATCGACCCATGCAGGTTCAAAAGATGTATTTTTACTCCCTGAATAAGAATTTCAAGGGTGGACACTTAAAAAATTTATGTGAAATTGTTTAAACAAATAAAAAATTACAAGTCACTATTTCGGTAAATAAAATTTTTTTTTATATTTCTTAACCCAAAATAAATTGAAAATATATTTTATTTTTTTTTCGTAATAGTATATTATTCACCGAGGGACTAAAATGTGCCGGGGAGGCCCGCTGCGGTTGCAGCCCGAGCCGAAGGCGAGGGCTGCAATTAGCGGGCCTCCCCGGCACATCATTAGTTCCGAGTGATATATACACTTTTTTAATCTCGTATCGCAAGATTTAACTTGATTTCCTCCGATCAAAGCCAAAAAAACGGCGAGGTTGCTCCCTGCGCATAGCGACCAGCGCGCATCTCACAGCAGATCAGCATGTGTCTCCCCGAGCCGCAGGCGAGGGGAGACAGCTGATCTGCTATGCGCGCTGGTCGATTGCGCAGGGAGCCCCCGCCGTTCTTTTGGCTCTCATCGGAGGGACTCAAGTTATTACTTGCGATGCACGAGGTTAAAAATTAATTTTTTCCGAGTAAAAAATCATTAAAGTATATTTTCAATTTATTTTAGGCTAAAAAATATAAAAAAATTTTTATTACCGAAATAGTGACTTGTAATTTGTTATTAGTTTAAATAATTTCACGTAAATTATCCGCGTGTCCACCCTCGAAATTCTAGTTCTGGGAATCAAAATACATCTTTTGATCTTGGGTGGATCGTATGCCGCAGGTCGGCACACGATGGGGGGCGGGGGGTTCAATTGTAGAATGGTCGGGTGAAATCGCCTCCATTGCTATGGTAGTATTGTGTACGACAGTTTGGTAGAAATACTTCACTCGGAGGGCAATATATTGCCCACCACGGGAAATATTTTTTCCAAATGGTGGAGCAGAGTCCCTTACGGAATTTCGTGGCCACGGTCGTTTTGATCTTGAAGGGGGAAGCGCGAAATACAATTGAAAATTGAATTTTTAAGTTTTTTAAACTACTAGAAATCGAACTGCGCGCGTACGCGCGCTTGTTGTTAATAAGATAGTAAAGTAAATAATTAGATACTAATTTGATAATAAAAAAAAAAAAAAATTATAATGTGAATCTTATAACTTTCATACTGTTTTTATAGAAATGAAATAAATCTTTTTTTAAACATGAAAAAATAAATTGTTTTTACACAGAATCAGTTTTATAAACATTCGTTAAAAATAATATAATATTAGTCTTTTAAGAGCATATTGATTATTTTCATTTTTTTGATTGATTATTAATTGTAAGTATTGGCCAACATGCGCGTGCATTCATGTGTGTGTGTGTGTTTAGTCTTTGAAAATAACATTGTAAACCCAATCTGATTACGCTAACAGTTACATAGGGTTGACGTGTTAACAAAAGGATTAAATGATAAATGGATCGAAGAAAATAAAACATACACTCAAATTGGAAGTTTGACAGAAACATCGATTTTTGAAAAATATTTCGTGTCTAATATTATAATTACACTAACTACAATTAATTTACACCGGGATAAGGAGGTAGTAATGGTAAAGACATTTACAATTTAATGTTCCTGTCATCGAAGAGCCTTCGCTGGTTGATACAGTTGGTACACTCGCTATTTTTATTTAGTAACGTACCTAAATCTTTAAGGTTTACACGGCCATAATTCACTCACTATAGCTGATGAAAAGAACAATATCCAAAATGATACAACTGTTGAAAAAATGAAAAAAGTTACTCTAAAACTCAGGAGAAATCAATAAGACAAAAATTATTTATTGATATAAATTAGATTTATTTGTATTAGTTGGCATAAAAAGCATAGTTAAATAAATTTGTTAAGTTCGTGAAATAATTTATTAAGACACATTTCAACAATATTAATAATTTATTTATGGAGTTTGGTTTTTTGAACTTGTGGACAAAAAGGAAATACATTTAAATATTTACCGAATTCTCGCAATAAAATCTTTAAAAAATACTTTTAAAAAAGTAATATTTACGGCGATTGGTTTTTAAAAAAGGAATCTAAATAAAAAATTATACGCTAAGTATGATCTTTAAAAAATACTTTTAAAAAAGTAATATTTACGGTGACTGGTTTTTTTAAAAGAAGTCTAAATAAAAAGTTATACGCTAAATATAATAATCTTTTTTTGAAAATGAATTAATGAAAGAAGTGAAATCAAAAAATTTATTACGAACGACTTGAGGCCGAATTACTTATTATTTAAAAATAATTTCTCTTCTAAAAAATGATCATATTATGTTGAATCACCTTCAATATACGTAAAGTTAACAATTTTTCAATTATAGCACATACATGGGAAAACACATGCAAATTGCACATAATTCAAACACTTTTTGAAATTAAAATATGTTGTAATTCAGTTAGAAATCAACTAAATCACAATGTATGGCTACACTTGACCTGTAAAAATTTAATATTCTTTGAACTAAATTATCTCGAAAAAAATCATTGATACCTGTATTTTTTAAATTATATTTCGAATGCTCAGTGTGTTTCTTAACAACATATATTTAAATTTTTAATTTTAAAAAGTGTTTTACTTGTGTGCAATTTGCATGTGTTTTCCCATGTATGTGCTATAATTGAAAAATTGTTAACTTTACGTATTTTGAAGGTGATTCAACATAATATGATCATTTTTTAGAAGAGAAATTATTTTTAAATAATAAGTAATTCGGCCTCAAGTCGTCCGTAATAAATTTTTTGATTTCACTTCTTTCATTAATTCATTTTCAAAAAAAGATTATTATATTTAGCGTATAACTTTTTATTTAGACTCCTTTTAAAAAAACCAATCGCCGTAAATATTACTTTTTTAAAAGTATTTTTTAAAGATCATACTTAGCGTATAATTTTTTATTTAGATTCCTTTTTTTAAAACCAATCGCCGTAAATATTACTTTTTTAAAAGTATTTTTTAAAGATCATACTTAGCGTATAATTTTTTATTTAGATTCCTTTTTTAAAAACCAATCGCCGTAAATATTACTTTTTTAAAAGTATTTTTTAAAGATTTTATTGCGTAAATTCGGTAAATATTTAAATGTATTTCCTTTTTGTCCACAAGTTCAAAAAACCAAACTCCATAAATAAATCATTAATATTGTTGAAATATGTCTTAATAAATTATTTCACGAACTTAACAAATTCTAAATAATTTAACAATAACTAAGATATATTCAATTATTCTGATGTACCTGGACATAAACCAGAACCTATAAAAGTCCAAGGGAAATCAATTTTATATGTAAAAAAAAAAAATTCAATTTAGTATTTACCTATTTTTTAAATGTACATTGCATAACTTTATTTTAATGTAAATTTACATTGAAATGTAGCAAATACTCATTTGTAATCTTAAAATGATTAAAAAAAAGATAAAAATTTTCAATGATTGGTTCATGTTAATTTAGATATATCTAGTTCTTCTGTTTAAAATTACTTTTATATAATTTTATCATTATCCAGAACCCATAAAAATCATAGACATAATTTATTGTTATGAACTACTTTTGGGAGTTTACAAGTTGGGAACAGCAATAAAAAAAACTACAAGTTGGGAACAAGTTGAATTCGTTTTGCATACATAATAGATGGACAAACTAAATCCACTTTAAAAATAATGGAGCAAATGCTCATCCGTACTTTAAAAATCCATGCCAAATAGAATTCATAATTTTTGGTCCACTGGATACCTAGACCCAAAACTATCTATTTCTGATGTACTTTTTAATTCTTGTAAAAAAAAATTAACCAATTTTAAAATTTAAAATCACTTTGGCCGCATAACTTAAGGTTGCTTACAGAAAACAAAAAAGATAAAAATTTTTAATAATTGATTCATGTTGACTTGGATAAATCTAGTTCTTTAGGTTTAAATTTCTTTTATATAAATTTTATCATTAGTCAGAACACATAAAAATCATAGACATAATTTACTGTTATGAAGTACTTTTGAATTCATTTTGCATACATAATTGATGGACAAACTAAATCCACTTTGAAAATAATGAAGCAAACGCTCATCCGTACTTTAAAAATCCATGCCAAATAGAATTCATAATTTCTGGTCCACTGGATACCTAGACCCAAAACTATCTATTTCTTTTGTACTTCTTAATTAACCAATTTTAAAATGTAAAATCACTTTGGCCGCATAACTTAAGCTTGCATACAGACAACAAAAAAGATAAAAATTTTTAATAATTGATTCATGTTGACTTAAATATACTTATCATTAACACCCTGAGTGAATGTAACAGTTACAATCAAAATTAAAATTCATTGTCAGACATCAAGTTTATTTTAGAAAAAAGGTGGGATTACAAAACTTTCAGACATCAAGTTTATTTTTGAAAAAGGGTAGGATTACAAAACTTTAACAGTTCAAGTGTTTTGGCTCAGAGCATATACATTTCTATGATGATTCTATGAAATTAAGCGATAATGCGTATGACAATGACATTATGTGCTGCAATTGCACCTTTTGCAATTTGCAAGTTGGGTGGATTATAAAAAAGTAATTTGCAAGTTCAACCTGACACACACACACACAAACACACTCATTCAGAAAAAACTTTATTTTTAATATTGCCAATATGCACCTCCAGCCATCAGGTCCCCAACACAACCACAGCACAATTATTATCAACTCACAGGGCACACCACAATAATTGAAAAATCTTTGATGATGATCATAGAAAGACTGTAGAGATTATTTATATTTCATACTCTTTTATTGAAATTAAACAAATTAATAATTATAAATTCTACCACTTATTTAATATATAATGAAAATAAGGGTCTTCAGTACTGTTTTTTCTATGACAATCAATTATTTATAAAAAAGTTACTGCTCATAACATATTACAAGCTGCTCTGCTCAGCGGCTCCGCAGTCAGCTGTAGTCAGCTCATGAGTCAGCTGTAGGGAGCTGCTAATTGATACAGCGCCACCAGTCGCCTCATGGCTACAGGCTCGGGCCTACATGCCCCCGTCTGCCGCTGTAGGTAAGCAGTAAGAGTGAGACAGCAAAAATAGACACGCCCACTGCATACGTCACGTTCGGTTAAGTCTACAGAGAGCGCAGGCAGAGAGACCGGATGCTCGAAACTGAAATCGAATTCCCCTGACTACCGTGAGCCAAAGGAAATCAGCGTTTCGAAAAATGAAACGTTCATAACTTTTCAATGCGGGCTTTGTTCGAGATAATTTTTTTTTTAAATTACTCAGGGGATCATCAGCTACGCGCGGGATGTATAATATAAATTAAATAATCATCCTAAAATAGTTTTTCTTTGAAGCGTCCTAACCTATAACCAAAAATCAAAGTATATAAAGCCCTGCAGGCTTTCACGGCAGTGGGTTTAAAAAAAACCAAATCGCCGTTAAAGCCCGATTGGGCTTTAGGATTACCCTGCACATACTCAGTCAACTTTAAGCTTTCTTATATAAAAGTTCTCTGCAGTATAATTATTTTAAGTTAAACGAAAATATATATAACTTATTTTATATGCAATTGAAATGGCAATCGTTTTATAAATTTGAAAATTCAATCAATATTTATTCGATTTTTTAATTCATATATCATTTTCAATACAATCTCTTTCAATACATCTCAACTGTCGCAATCAAGTTCAAAAAAATTTTTAATTCACTGAAATACAAATTATAGACATTTAAACGTAAAACGTTTACTTTCTAAACTGTAACAATAGAAATTTAAAATTTTCTTTTTAAAGTATCAATCTGCGCTTTAAAATTTTGTTTTTTTTTTAAAAAGTGTAAATTGTATGTACAAATTCAAACTTATTAAGATTTTGCTAATTTGAAGCTATAGCACTAATTGAATTTTTTCTAATACATACCAAGAATCCGTTATACGTCTTTGCTTAAGGCTAAGTCATAAGGGAAGTTGCAGAATTTGCGAAAAAAATCATTTAAAATTAAACTCAAACGAAAATAAAAAAAAGGGCTCTGTAGCGCGTAAGCTACTTCCTTCAACTATATTTTAAGCCTAATCCCATCAAAATTAACGTCAGGATATGTGAAACAGTTTTTTAAATTTTTGTATCTTCATAGCATTTGCTATATATTTATATTTATTGAATCTTTAGGAAGTTTTTCCCATATTCTGACGCTAATTTTGATCCAATTTTGATGGTATTGGGCTCAAAAGATCGATTAAGTTAGTAGCTTGAGCACTACAGAGCCCTTTTTTCATTTTCATTTTTAATTTTATTAAATCTTCAATTTTTTGTTAAAATGACCCTTATGACTTCGCCTTAAGTACAAAAATTGAAAGTGAGCATCAGAAAAAATAGACACTTCATCAAGAAAATCGAAATTAAGCTGAAGATCATTTTTCATCTTTACACTGAAAAAAAGCAGCATTGATTATTTGAAAGTAGACGAAAAATAGAAAAATTATTTTTTTCAAATTTGCATAAAATTAAAATTTTATTTATTTACATCAACTTTAAAAAAAAAACTGTTTTAATCGTTGATAATCTTAAAATAGCACCATTATAATTTATTTCTGTGGATAAATGAATCCTGAGAATCCGTTAATTTTGAAGGGAGAAATGATTCGATGTCTTTTTGGTGGTGAACGAAATTTTTGTATCGTTGCGCTAAAAAGAGAGGTAGAAATATTAATAACTAAAGAAGAACACAAAATAATAGAGATTATACGCATAAAATATTAAATCAATCAGAAACACAATAGTGATGATAATGGCTTTTCAGAAATAGTTTTCATAAAAATTTTAAGATTTTAAAAATAATTTTTTGATCAATAATACTAAAGATTAGAATATGCGGTAAACATAACGTAATCACTAACAATTTTTACTGTGAATCTTTTAGTATATATTCAAGTAACAATTTGAAACTTCAAAAATTTATACCTCATCTAAATTTCTGTTTACTTTTTATGAAAAAGAAAATCAAATTTTTAAATTAGTTAGCAATACAAAATAGGGCCAAGGATAACTTTTCAGAAATATTTTTCTTTTAAAGTTAAAAATTTATTAAGATTTTAAATATTATATAAATAATTTTTTGAATACGTGGTAACCATAACGTCATTACAACTAATTTAAATTGTCTTAAGTTTTTTTTTTTTTTATATAAAAGTATGTAGAGGTTTTAAACATAAAAAATTAAATAAGTTAGCAGTACAAAATAAGTCAATGACGATTTCTCAGACTTTTCTTGAAAAATAAAATAATTTTTGAATCAATTTCACTATGTAATAATCAGAAATATTGTCTTGTAAAGTTGACAATTTTTTAAGATTTAAAAGATTTTTAAAATAATTTATCATTCCAAAATATTAGAGATATAGTTTTTTGTTTACTGGTGACCATGGCAACACCACTAATAATTTACATTTTAAATGTCTCTATAGATATACATGGATATAATAAAAAACTACTTTAGATGGTATTTTTCATAAAAAATAGAAATAGAATAAAGAAATTGAAGATTATGAACATAAATGAGTAAAATATAGGAAAGATGATGACTTAAAAAAAAAATTTCTTTCTTTCAACGCTTAAGTTTTAAGTCTTTAAAGATTTGTTTTAAATGTTTTTGATTATAAATTTCAGAAATAAAATTTGTTTGAATAATGCGGTGGCCATGTCATCATCACTACCAATTTATATTTCAAATGTCTCTATAGATATACATGAATATAATTAACAACTACTTTAGATGGTATTTTTTATAAAAAATAGAAATAGAATAAAGAAATTGAAGATTATGAACATAAATGAGTAAAATATAGGAAAGATGACTTTAAAAAAGATTTTCTTTCTTTCAACGCTTAAGTTTTAAGTCTTTGAAGATTTGTTTAAAAAGTTTTTGATTATAAATTTCAGAAATAAAATTTGTTTGAATAATGCGGTGGCCATGTCATCATCACTACCAATTTATATTTCAAATGTCTCTATAGATATACATGGACATAATTAACAGCTACTTTAGATAGTAGTTTTTATATAAAAATAGACCAAAGAAATTGGAGAGTAAAAATGAGTAAAGTGTAGGAATGATGAGGACTTTAAAAAATATTTTTCTTTCTTTCAACGCTTGAATCTTAAGACTTTACCAATTTACATTCTAAATGTATCTGTAGATATACATGAATATAATCAACAACTAAGTTTTAAGTCTTTGAAGATTTGTTTAAAAAGTTTTTGATTATAAATTTCAGAAATAAAATTTGTTTGAATAATGCGGTGGCCATGTCATCATCACTACCAATTTATATTTCAAATGTCTCTATAGATATACATGGACATAATTAACAGCTACTTTAGATAGTAGTTTTTATATAAAAATAGACCAAAGAAATTGGAGAGTAAAAATGAGTAGTGTAGGAATGATGAGGTCTTTAAAAAAGATTTTTCTTTCTTTCAACGCTTGAATCTTAAGACTTTACCAATTTACATTCTAAATGTATCTGTAGATATACATGAATATAATCAACAACTACTTTAGATGGTATTTTTTATATAAAAATAGACCAAAGGAATTGGAGAGTTTTAACATAAATGAGTAAAGTGTAGGAACTATGATAACTTTAAAAAAAATTTTCTTTCTTTCATCGCTTGAATCTTAAGACTTTGTTGTTAAAAATGTTTTTAATTACATATATATTTCAGAAATAAAATTTGTTTGAAGAATGTAGTGGCCATGTAATCATCACTACCAATTTATATTTTAAATGTATCTATAGATATACATAAATATAATTAACAACTACTCTAGGTGGTATTTTTTATATAAAAATAGACCAACTGATTGGAGAGTTTTAACATAAATGAGTAAAGTATAGGAAAGATGATGAGTGTAAAAACAATTTTCTTTCTTTCAATGCTTGAGTTTTAAGTCTTTAATATTTAAAAAAAAATGATTTTGATTATAAATTTCAGAAATACAATTTGTTTCAATCATGTGGTGGCCATCTCATCATCTCAATCAATTTACATTTTAAATATATATATGTTATAAGATATACATGAAAAAAATTTCTGAAACTTCCAAAGATATATCTCTCTTAGTTTCTATTTTCAATACAAAAAAAAAAAAAAAAAAAAAACTTTGATTATGTTTTGATCAACTATATCTAAAAAATAGCAAAGCATACTACTTGAAGAATATTGTTTTTATCTGCCTATTGGAGACACTAAGAGACTCCTTGCACTGCTTTTTAAAGTTTACTTATTTGATTGATGACTTAACTTTTTTTTCTTATAGAAAAAATAATAATACCTACTTTCTTATAAAAAAAAATAATAATACCTACTTTTTTGTAATTGACTTTATTATGTTAGATTGAACAGCACTTCGGATAACCTCTATTTTTAAATGATTGGTTACTTCTTAATTCGATATTTGTTTGCACTTCACTCGGATTACTAACTGTATATACTGCTTCCTCTTTTAAAGATTGTTTATAGTTTTTTTTTTTTTAATACGAATGAAGCCTCTTGGCTTTACGCAGAAAGGTTAGCCTTCTGCTCGACAGACGAAGTTTTGAATTTCTAAACCAAACGGAATCGACCAATGACATCACGAATAAAAGTTTGAAACTTTTTTAGCCAATAGCATTTCACTTTTGACAATCGATCTCTAACTCGAAGATCGAAAATAGCCTTCTCCTTTTTATAGATGGATTCTATCCAAGTGTACAGCACACTTAAAAATAGAGGGATACGATAGTTATGTATAGATTTTTCGAGGTCTTCCCCATGATTTCCCAGCTTAAACAAAAAAAAAAAAAACTCGAAATTCTGGGAGTTATTCTTACTATTATTTAAACTTTACGTGCGGCACACGTATGGCTATACAGCAGGGTAAACTACATAAGTCATTTCATTTATCTTTTTCAAAATATTATTTCATTTAAAATTTATTTAATTAAGATAATTATTTAATTAGAAATAAACAGCAATATTTACTCCGTATTGCTTTAAATGTTAAAACCAAAGTAAGGCTAAGTGTTTGTTTTTGTGAGACGGCGTTTATGTCGCTCCTATATTTTCGATAATTTCGTCCTGGCTGAATCGGAGCCATGTACGGGCCCTACCCTCGTTTCTCCACGTCTCCGGTCTGTGAACTGGCTGCCCATACGGGGCCAGGACATTGACTGGCCCGGCCGGCTAAAATTTCCTGTCAGGAGAATTGTATTTGGCGCTTCCTCCTTCGAGATCAAATACGTAGTACCCCTTTCCCGTGCTACTTACAAATACCACACATTCAAAGCATAAAAATAAAAAACCAGTGGCGCCACCACGCTTCGCTGAGGGCGCATGGGGTAAACTTTACTAGATCACCTCATTCCGTTTTCTAGTGTGAACGGTATCACATGTTCAGAGCGTTGCTCCGTGTAAAGTGTGAATTATAGTGAATTAGAATTAAGATCCAGAAGAAGATTTTCTTGCGACGAGGTATCTCTTCAGCAAGCTTGCTGAAGAGATACCTTAAGGAGAAAAGGGGTGTATCGTTCTAGACTCGCTCGAGCTATTCGATGCGAGTCAGGAGACTATGTCATCCTGAACGCACTCACGTGGCTTTGCCGAGGGCTGTCCGAGGCTAAGCTCACTCATTACAAAAAGACGTTCTTGACTCGCTCGAGCTTCTTGAGTGAGTGCAGAAGACTATGTCTTCTTGAACGCACTCACGTGGCTTTGCCGAGGGATGTCTGAGGCAAAGCTCACTCATCACAAAAAGACGTTCTTCACTCGCTCGAGCTTCTCGAGCGAGTGCAGGAGACAATGTCTTCCTAAACGCAATCACGTGTCTTCACTCAGCCCGGGAGACGTTCAAGTTCATCCCCGCAAAACGTTCATGACCCTGGAGGGTCCCTAGAGGCTCTAAGTCATTCTTGAACGCTATGTACACGTAGCTTTGCCGAGGACTGTCCGAGGCAAAGCCCACTCAATCCTGAAAGACACTCACAATCTCGCTTGACACGACCGCATGTTCCCCTTCAACGCATCTTTTTACCGCCAATTGCTCAGTCTCTATCTCGGGTCATGCGACTTGGTAGCGAGGGAGCTGGTTTTTTTTCTTGAGACATAATCGACAAACAGTCGATTTTCTTTGTCGTGTCGTCCATTTTGAGGCAATTTTCTAGGAAGAGTGGTCGAAGTGGTTAAAATTGATCTGATGCAGCGTTAGCTACATAGTACATAAGACCACATGAGCGGGAGAATAAGGCGTTTTTTTGAAGTTACTATAGATATATAGGTTACTATCCTTATTGGCCTTAATTATGCAATCTCATGGCATTGCAAACGCGCACGCCGCTCCTCGCTCCTCGATTGCCTTGCTCGAGCTGTTCTGTTTAGAGTTTTTTTTCAAGACCATGACATGTTCAAAGGTTCTCAGAAAAAACAAGCGTGTAAGGTAAATTTACCTTAATTTGACGCACTTCCCAGGGACGTAGCGAGCTCGAATTACTTGGGGGGGGGGGGGGGGGTCATGAGAATTTGCCGACAAAAATTTTAAAATTGCCGACGAAAAAAAACAAACGCAGGGGCGCGCCACCCCCGCTCCCAACAAAACTGGCATCTAAAAAAAAAAAAAAAAACGTTGAGTTTAATAGACTGGTTAATTATCCCCCAAGCTCTAAACCCCCAAAACCCTGGGCGCCCGAGGTCAGCGAAAAAACTGATCAGCTATCCCCCAAGCTCTAAGCCCCCAAGACTCGGGGCGCCCTGGTCAACGAAAAAACTGATCAGTTATCCCCTAAACTCTAAGCCTCTAAAACCCTGGGCGTCGCGTTCAATAAATGAACTGATCAGCTATCCTCCAAGCTCTGAACCCCCAAAATCCTGGGCGCCCGAGGTCAATAAATGAACTGATCAGCTATCCCCCCAGCTCTAAACCCCCAAAACCCTGGGCGCCCTAGGTTAACGAAAAAACTGATTAGTTATCCCCCAAGCTCTAAACCTCATCAAACTCTGGTTACCGAGTGGAATAATTTTAGAAGTTAAGCGTACTTTATAATTGAATATCAAATCCATAAAAAATGTTTTTTATTTTTGTTCCACAAAAAGGTTGTGGTGTACTTTTATTTACATCACTTGAAAATATTACACAATGATAAGAAAAAACATATAACATAAAAAAAAAAAATAATAACTAATAAACAAACGAAAATTTTTACACTTTTCTCGAAATGTGTCTCATTCTTAGAAGCATTTCATTTATAGTTAAGAAAAAAAAATTTGTTGATAATGTTGCAAATGAAGAGTTAAACAATAAGTAAGTAAGTTTCAGATTTACAACTTTATGATATGATTGCACCAGTGCAGCATAATTAGGTATCGTTACAAAATTATTTATTTCGTTAACTAAAATGCACTCATATTTTTGGAACTCGGGCACCCAGGGTTTTGGGTCATATCATGGAGTGATATTCTTGAGGGTTTCATTAGGATCTACCTCTTACTACCATTGAGAGATAGAATAATTTGAAATTTATAGTTTCTTGATTGACTGATGCCTAAGCTTTTCAGAGTACATCTAAATTGGGTTGTGATTTCAGATAAAACAGCTCCTACTTTGTAGCGATCCATGGCTGAATTAGGTTTGAAAAACATGACTTTATTGTTGTTTTAATTCTCATGATTATTTTTTCAGTTTTCCTGAGTTCATTGTTTACTTTTTATTGGTATTAGAATGTTTGAGCAAACATTGATGGAAAGGAGTGTTTAATGATGGATGAGATTTGTAATTTATTAAAATCTTAACTTGAGGATGATTCTAGAAAAGGCCGGCTTGAGCATGAATTCTAAAATATAGTGTGAAAATGATTCTGAACTTTACTATATTGATGGAAGATTTAAATTTAGAGTACGTAAGATGGCTAATATTGACTGAAAGTTGATTAAGAGCAGTGGTTATGGAACTATTTGTTTTATTGATTTAGTTTATCATTTTGAATGATGGGAGAATGAAAATAATTTACCCTGCGAGAAATTTCCGCCAGAATATTGCCAGACAGTGGGCAGATTTAGCGAAATTGGGCAGAAATTTAGTAGGGTTAATCGCCAGATTCTTGACAGAAGGCCAATGCTTTACGCATAGGGATTCTGGCGAGCTATAGCCTAAACCTTTTTATTTTAAATTGTAACATTGATTACTAACAAAAATATGTGCAGTTTCATAACTTGACTCTGAAATTTTTCTTTTTTTTTTTCCTTATGTTGAACATTTTTCTCATCCATTTTGATGTAATTTTAAAATATTATTCACACAATACCAGCCCTGCTGTATAGCCACACGTGTGGCATACGTGTGCCACACGTACAATGGACTTGAACAAATTTTTTTTCTTTTTCTAAATATTTTAACACCTATGGAGTCAGGGCGGAGACCTAGTGCATAGGATAGCGATTACAACCTGGACATGATTTCCCCAGGAAGTTTTGACTCCGGAGGGGCCAGGGCGGATACCTGGTGCACCTGGTGATATTGACGCCTTGGAGATGATTTCCCCAGGAAGTTTGGACTCTGGAGGGGTCAGGCTGAACACCTGGTGCACCTGGTGATACTTACGCCTTGGAGATGATTTCCTCAGGAAGTTTGGACTCCGGAGGGGCCAGGGCGAATACCTGGTGCACCTGGTTATACTGAGGCCTTGGAGATGATTTCCCCAGGAAGTTTGCACTCCGGAGGGGTCAGGCTGAACACCTGGTGCACCTGGTGATATTGACGCCTTGGAGATGATTTCCCCAGGAAGTTAGGACTCCGGGGGGGTCAGGGCGGACACCTGGTGCCCCTGATGATACTTACGCCTTGGAGATGATTTCCTCAGGAAGTTTGGACTCCGGAGAAGCCAGGGCGGATACCTGGTGCACCTGGTAATACTTACGCCTTGGAGATAATTTCCCCAGGAAGTTTGGACTCCGGAGAGGTCAGGCTGAACACCTGGTGCACCTGGTGATACTTACGCCTCGGAGATGATTTCCTCAGGAAGTTTGGACTCCGGAGGGGTTAGGGCGTACACCCGGTGCACCTGGTGATACTTACGCCTTGGAGATGATTTTCCCAGAAAGTTTTGATCCCAGTGGGTTCACATCATCAAGTTTACTATTAGGATAGCATCTTCAGAGTTGGGTTATTACCGGGTACACCAAGTATTTTCCCTGGCCCATCCAGGGTCAAAATTTCTTGATAAAATCATCTCCAAGGCGTAAGTATCACCAGGGGCACCAGGTGTCCGCCCGGGCCCCTCCGGGGTCCAGACTTCCTGAGGAAATCATCTCCAAGGCGTAAGTATCACCAGGTGCACCAGGTATCCGCCCTGGCCTTCTGGGGAAATTATCTCCAAGGCCTAAGTATTACCAGGTGCACCAGGTATCCGCCCTGGCCCCTCCGGAGTCAAAACTTCTAAGGGAAATCATCTCCAAGGCGTAAGTATCACCAGGTGCACCAGGTGTCCGCCCTGACCCCTCCAAAGTCGAAAATTCCTGGGAAAATCATCTCCAAGGCGTAAATATCACCAGGTGCACCAGGTGTTCAGCCTGACCCCTCCGGAGTCCAAACTTCCTGGGGAAATCATCTCCAAGGTTTCAGTATAACCAGGTGCACCAGGTATCTGCCCTGGCCCCTCCGAGGTCCAAACTTCCTGAGGAAATCATCTCCCTGGCGTAAGTATCACCAGGTGCACCAGGTATACGCCCTGGCCTCTCCGGAGTCAAAACTTCCTGGGGAAATCATCTCCAGGTTGTAATCGCTATCCTATGCGCTAGGTCACTGCCCTGACTCCATAGGTGTTAAAATATTTAGCAAAAGAAAAAAAATTTGTTCAAGTCCATTGTACGTGTGGCTATACAGCAGGGAGAGGTTAGGATTTTCAAACAGCAAGCATAATTCATCGATTAAAAATTAAAATTATATTTCTATAAAATTATTTGATTATTTTTTATCAATTTTGCAACATCGGAGCTGCATGCTGCTGCTCCGATTTGTAAACTAACCTCTCATCAACGCATCTAGGTACATATACATATATGTATATATATATATAGACATATACATAAAATAATAAGCTTGACAGAATTTTCTGCCCACTATCTGGCGAGCACCCCAGACGTTCTGTTGAAACTTCTAGCAGGGTAATTTTCAACTTTTTTCCTTTTATTTTGTCAGGCCTTTTGACAGGTAAAATTTTTTATATGTTTTGCTGAAGATTGATTAAGAAAAATATCCTATTATTATAAAATGTTTGAGATTATTTATTATATGATTAATGTTTGAAATACATTTATTGCAAGATTGCAAGTATTGATTCTCAGAAGTGAAGCTATAGAATTCAATGACATCAGGAGAATAAGGGCTTTTACAGTGAATTTTGAATGACTTAAATCACTATGATTTCAAGTATAGTGTTTCATGATGACGGTCATCATCAATTATTGTTATTAGAGTAGAAAAAGAAAAATGATGATAATAATAATGAGAAATAAATAAATAAATAGAAATGAAATAAAACAAAATAAAGTGAGATAAAAAAATAAAAATAAATAAATCAAGGAAGATTTTGCTGACAGGGTAGTTTGTTAGCAGATTTGGGTTACCAAAGTATCTTATTGTGCTTTTTGATTATTGGGATGTGTTTTTGGAAGATCTAAATTATTGGAAGTCTTAAGTACTTGCCAGAAGTAACTCGGAGTATGCAATTCATGAAGATTGCAGTGAATTTGATAGCAACTACAGGTGTTCATTTGGTGGAACACCTTGTGGAATATGACATGGACTCCAATATCAAATTTGGCTGCTATGGTCAAGGTTAAGCGGTAGATCCGTAACCGGATAAAAGCTATGTTTGAAAAGATGTACAAGTTTGATTCGTTCTTTTTGAATACAAACTATGGGAGTTTGAGCAGTCTCTTACTGCGAGATAATACTTAACAGTTGTCAGTATTTGTCGACAACAATACGTTTTTAACATTGTTGCTTGGAGGATTGTTTATTCACACTTTACTGCCGTAGATCGCTTTAAACGCCACGTATTTGATCTTGAAGGAGGAAGCGCGAAATACAATTATACAATTGAACGAACTTCAGTGAAGTTCAATTACAATTGTATGAGCGCTTCCTCCGAAAGATCAATTTCCCACCCAGGGATTTTCCTAGATTTTTTTGGGAAAAATTTTTCCCTTTGAATCTACGGCAGAGCTTTAAAGAAATGAGGTCTAGTTTACCGGTTTACCCCATGCGCCCTCAGCGAAGCGTGGTGGCGCCACTGGTTTTTGATTTTTATGCTTTGAATGTGTGGTATTTGTAGCACGGGAAAGGGGTACTACGTATTTGATCTTTCGGAGGAAGCGCTCATACAATTGTAATTGAACTTCACTGAAGTTCGTTCAATTGTATAATTTTCTCGCGAATAACGAAATTTTTTGGCTTACATAATTTTTGTTGATTTGAATTTTTTTTTTTAAATTTTTAAACATTACACTTGTTTTACAATTTTTATTATTTATTTTTAGGTAAAATTTCAAAATTCAACACACAAGAAATTCATGAATAAAACAAGATTTGATGATTATATCTAATATAAATAAATAAAAATAAACTGGTACAATGACAACTATGAAGATTCACGAAGAAAAGTATAGAGAAGACCTTTTGATAAGAATCATTTGCTATCAGATGTTATACCCTAATTTAAATATTGATTTATAAAAATATATGAAACATAAAACATATTAATAATATAGATAAAATTACCCTTTTCCTTTTTCATGTCATTGATTTATTTTTTTGTTGTATTTGTATGTAATTTTTTACTCATTTTCAGGCTGTACCTGTTGAAAAAAAAAAAAAATATTCGATATATATATAAATAAAAAAAAAAAAAGATTTTAATTTTGGACCGTTAAAACAATGATTATTAAAAACGGTTGTAGTAAAAAAAAAGTTTGTTTTTAAAAACTTTGCTTGGTTGTTTTTTATTTCTGATCCCAGAAAATTTCTGTAATAAAAAAAGAACTTTTACCCCTTCCACAAATCATTTTCAACAATCCTCACTCATTTCTTATCAATTATCCTCCAAAATAATTTTAAAAACTTGAATACTAATATACATTTACAAACATTTTTCAGATTACACGATTTTAAAATTAAAAAAAAGCATCAGCACGAAGATTAAAACAACTTTGAAGATTGAGTCCAGAAGAAGATTGTAACGACACTGAAGATTCATGAAGAACGGGATAAACATTTTAAGAATGTTTTTTATGATAAATTCAAACGTTACGCAAAAAAGTTTTCACAAAAAAAAAAAGAATTTGGCATCACTGAAGATTAAAATAAACCAAATACGAAATTTTTAGAAAAAATAATCAATTGAAAATTATCCGATAACAGAAATCATTATTTTTGCATGTCACCGCTACTAACACACAACTCTGAAGAAATAATTTGAATACCGTTACGAATAACAAATTTTTTATATTTTTGCATATTATCTCTAATTAATCATAAAATCGATCCAATTTATTTAAATTTAATTCGTCTTAAAATCAAGATTCAGCTTGAAGAGACACTTCTGAATTGAACTCATTACAGAACTTCCAACTAAAATTTTGCTCTTACTTTTTTACAGAGTTTATCGAGTGTTCATCTGTGTCATCTCCGCATCAAATAAATCCAGCCACTTACGCTGAGCCCATTCAAGATCTCTCAGAAAGAAGCCGTAACGAAATAAAATATGAATGTGGTACATGTGGGAAAGGTTACAAGTTAAAAGCTACCTGGAATCGCCATGTTAAATTAGAGTGTAAAAAAGAACCTAAATTCAAGTGTACTTATTGTGACTATAAAGCATTTCAAAAATCAAATTGTCGAAGGCACGAAAGAACCGTGCACATGTCTAAAGCTACTAGAAATAATATAAAGAGAAATCTGAATTTATCTATGACGCTTGTCCAAAAACTGTCATCGCAATACTATGGAAGTAATGTAATATTAAATGATTTTGACGTTTCAATAGAAACTCAAAACTCAAATAGTAATCAGTAAAAGTGCTTTAATAATAATTATTTAAAAGATTATTTTAAGGCGGCAGTAGGGGCTAGACATTTTCAAAAAATCCATTTTTTTTTACATTTTCGTAAAGTATAGGGTCTTGAAAATGTTCCCTTAAAATTATAAGTCACTCGGAGCAAAACTTTCCAAGATACAGAGCTCTAAGCCCGGGCGCTCCAGCTCGGTCGCACGGCCGAGCGGCAGGTGTCTTTCGGGCGATCAGATTTTGTTCCCCTCCCTTTTCTAGCTTTTCACTCTCTTTTATTCTCACCCTACAATTCAAAAAAGAATGGGGTAACGTTTGAGAGACGCAGTGAAGAACACAACCGAAGAAAAGGAAATCAAAACTGGTCCTAATGCTGGAAAAACAAGAAAATGTAAATCCTTTGGTGGAAAAGGAAAGTTGAACGCTAAATTTATTGATAAATTGACTATTTATTATGGCCTTGCCATTCGAAATAATTGCCACTTTGACACAGTGATACCAATGAAAAAGGCGATTTGGGCCACTTTCAATCTCTTTAGTTCGACAGATGAAAACCCTCAGCATGAACAATGTCCGACTGGTGAAAAGTCGTGGTGATCTTATCAGAAAGCTTTAGCTACAACTGGCCTACAGTCATATAAACATGATTACGAGTCAGTTCCGGAAGATGTTTTGGCAGCTATTAAGCCAATTTACGAAGATCTTAGCAAAGATGAGTTATTGGAACGTTGTTTGGGTGGATTCACCCAAAATAACAACGAGAGTCTCAATCAACTCATCTGGAAGATAGCCCCGAAAAAATTGTGTGATAGCAGTAAGATCGTGGAAATTGCAGCATGCGTAGCAGCAAGTACGTACAATGAAGGAACAGCTGCTCTTCTAGCATTTTTACATGCACTGAAAGTATCAATCGTCCCCAGCGCTCACGAATACGCGCGAATAAACGCGAATTTCGATCGCATCGGACAGGCTGATGTAAGAAACCAAAAGCAGACGAAAGAAGCTCGAGTACTTCGTGGACAACAATTAAAACAGGTCCTTGACAAGGAAACTGCAGCAGGGAATGTGCTTTATGTAGCTGGAATCGACGATTCAGTGTAAGTTGTAAAAAAAAAAAATTTTTCATGATTTTTCCCCGTCGAAAACTTTAAACGCGTTTTTCTCGAAACTAACATTTTCAAAGTCGGTGAACGCTTTCATTTCAAAACTACTTCACCGATCGTTCTAAAATTTGGCACACTTGTTATATAAAATACCTGCCCCCTACGGAGAGTTTTTATTTTTATTATTTTTTTTTTTGGTTTTACGGATACAAAATGGCGTCAATTTTCCGCGAAAAACCGGTATTTTTTTAATAATTGTTGCCAAATCTTGAAAAAAAATTTTAAAAATAAAAACTCTACGTAGGGGGCGGGAAAAAGTCCTATTCTAATTAAAAAAATTTTTTGATTTCATTTCAGGTAACCCAGTGCAGTCCCAGAGCGTTCACCACGGATCACCTTTTTTTTTCAACGCCTTCGCAAATGTTACGTCAGCGGCTCATTTATGAATATTTTTATTCTAAAATTTGACAAAATATACTTTAAATATTGCTTTATTATGTGTCATTGTTTAAATAAATGCATTTGTTCATACTTTGCCACAAAAAATCGCCGAAAAAGTGCTTTTTTTACCAATTAGCCCCTACTGCCCCCTTAATCAAATTTTTAAGCTGAAAAAGTAAAATAGATATACTGTTACTAATTAAAAACAATTTTCGTTCTTATTAAATTAAAAACTGAAAACCAAATTAAATTTTGCTTTTTCGATCATTTGTATAATATCAAAAATTCAAACAACAATTATTCATACAAAATTTTATAAATTAGAATTTTAAAATCACTTTATTTAAGTAAATAACGAAAAATATAATTGTATTTAATTGGTATTCTTTTGGACTTGAATAAAATAGATTTGTATTTTCTTTAAATATTCATTGTTTTAACTGAAAAACCTGGTTACCCTTTTGAAAATTACTAGTCTCTCTCAGCGCCAGGGTTGGACACGATATTTTTTCTAAAGGCAAAAACGCTATGTTCAGAGCTTACAAGCCGAGACGCTGGTTCGGGCATCCGATATATAGGTATATAAGCGGACCGATTCCATTTAACCTCGAGAACATCTGCTGCGGACTGTAGAACTATTTTATTGTTTTTTCTTATGAAAATATATTTTTGCTTGTGGCTTTTTGTACGCGGGTTTTTTTTTATAAATAAATGACTCAATACATAATCCCCCAAGCTGCTACAACCCCATAACGCCGAGCTAGCTAGTTTTTTTTATGAATAAATAAATAAATACAAAATTCCCCAAGCTGCTACAACCCCATAACGCCGAGCTCGCGAGTTTTTTTTACAAATAAATAAATAAATAAAAAATCCCCCAAGCTGCTATAACCCCATAACGCCGAGCTCGCGAGTTTTGTATGAATAAATAAATGGAAAAAAATTCTCCCGAGCTCTTGCGAGTTTTTAAGAGATAAGTAAATTAAAATAATCCCCCAAGCTGCTACAACCCCATAACGCCAAGCTCGCGAGTTTTTTTAATAAATAAATAAATGAATACAAAATCCCCCAAGCTGCTACAACCCCATAACGCCGAGCGCGCGAGTTTTTTTAATAAATAAATAAATGAATACAAAATCCCCCAAGCTGCTACAACCCCATAACGCCGAGCGCGCGAGTTTTTTTTATAAATAAATAAATAAATAAAAAATCCCCCAAGCTTCTACAACCCCATAACGCCGAGTTCGCGAGTTTTTTTTTATGAATAAATGAATAAATACAAAATCCCCCAAGCTGCTACAACCCAATAACGCCGAGCTCGCGAGTTTTGTATGAATAAATAAATGGAAAAAAATTCTCCCGAGCTCTTGCGAGTTTTTAAGAGATAAGTAAATTAAAATAATCCTCCAAGCTGCTACAACCCCATAACGCCGAGCTCGCGAGTTTTGTATAAATAAATAAATTTAAATTAATAAATATCCCCCAAGCTTCAAACCCACAATACCCTGGGCTTCCGAGTTCAATTTTTGAATAAATAAATGATCCCTTAAGCTTCAAACCCACAATACCCTGGGCGTCCAAGTTCAACTTTAAATAAATAAATGATCCCCCAAGCTTCAAACCCACAATACCCTGGGCTCCCAAGTTCAATTTTTGAATAAATAAATGATCCCCTAAGCTTTAAACCCACAATACCCTGGGCTTCCGAGTTCAATTTTTAAATAAGCGAACAATCCCCCAAGCTTCAAACCCACAATACCCTGGACGTCCGATTTCATTTTTAAATAAATAAATGATCCCCTAAGCTTTAAACCCACAATACCCTGGGCGTCCGAGTTGAATTTTTAAATCAGCGAACAATCCCCCAAGCTTCGAACCCACAATACCCTGGGCTTCCGAGTTCAACTCATAAATAAATGAATGATCCCTTTAGCTTCAAACACCCAGAATCCCCTGGGCGTCCGCGTTCAATTTTTGAATAAATAAATGATCCCCCAAGCTTAAAACCCACAATACCCTGAGCGTCCGAGTTGAATTTTTAAATAAACAAACAATCCCCCAAGCTTCAAACCCACAATACCCTGGACGTCCGAATTCAACTTTAAATAAATAAATGATCCCCCAAGCTTCAAACCCACAATACCATGGGCGTCCCAAATCAATTTTTAAATAAATAAATGATCCCCTAAGCTTTAAACCCACAATACACTGGGCGTCCGAGTTTCATTTTTAAAAAAACAAACAACCCCCAAGCCTCAAATTCACAATACCCTGGCACCCGAATTATATTTTAAATAAATAAATGATCCATTCAAGCTTCAAACCCACAATACCCTGGACGTCCGAATTCAACTTTAAATAAATAAATGATCCCTCAAACTTCAAACCCACAATACCCTGGGCTTCCGAGTTCAATTTTTAAATAAGCGAACAATCCCCCAAGCTTCAAACCCACAATACCCTGGACGACTGATTTCATTTTTAAATAAATAAATGATCCCCTAAGCTTTAAACCCACAATACCCTTGGCGCCGAGTTGAATTTTTAAATAAGCGAACAATCCCCCAAGCTTTAAACCCACAATACCCTGGGCGTCCGAGTTTCATTTTTAAAAAAACAAACAACCCCCAAGCCTCAAATTCACAATACCCTGACACCCGAATTATATTTTAAATAAATAAATGATCCATTCAAGCTTCAAACCCACAATACCCTGGGTAAATATTACTATTTATTAAAAATTGAACTCGGAAGCCGAGGGTATCGTGGGTTTGAAGCTTGGGGGATTGATTGTTGATTTAATTGAACTCGGACGCCCATGGTATTGTGGGTTTGAAGCGTGGGGGATTGTTCGCTTATTTAAAAATTCAACTCGGACGCCCAGGGTATTGTGGGTTTGAAGCTTAAGGGATCATTTATTTACTGAAAAATTGTACTTGGACGCCCAGGATATTGTGGGTTTCAAGCTTGGGGGATTGTTTGTTTATTTAAAAATTAAACTCGGACGCCCAGGGTATTGTGGGTTCGAAGCTTGGGAGATCATTTATTTACTGAAAAATTGTACTTGGACGCCCAGGATATTGTCGGTTTGAAGCTTGGGGGATTGTTCGCTTATTTAAAAATACAACTCGGAAGCCCAGAGTATTGTGGGTTTTAAGCTTGGGAAATCATTTATTTATTTAAAGTTGAACTCGGAAGCCCAGGGTATTCTGGGTTTGAAGCTTGGGGGATTGTTCGCTTATTTAAAAATTCAACTCGGACGCCCAGGGTATTGTGGGTTTGAAGTTAAAGGGATCATTTATTTTTTCAAAAATTGAACTCGGAAGCCCAGGGTAACTAAAAAGTACTATCCAACAAGTCTCAAATCCACAATACCCTGGGCGTCCAAGTTCAACTTTAAATAAATACATGATCTCCCAAGCTTAAAACCCACAATACCCTGGGCTTCCGAATTGAATTTTTAAATAAGCGAACAATCCCCCAAGCTTCAAACCCATAATATCCTGGGCGTCCAAGTTCAATTTTTCAATAAATAAATGATCCCTTAAGCTTCAAACCCACAATACCCTGGGCGTCCGAGTTGAATTTTTAAATAAGCGAACAATCCCCCACGCTTCATACAATACCATGGGCGTCCGAGTTCAATTAAATCAACAATCAATCCCCCAAGCTTCAAACCCACGATACCCTCGGCTTCCGAGTTCAATTTTTAATGAATAGTAATATTTACGCAGGGTATTGTGGGTTTGAAGCTTGAATGGATCATTTATTTATTTAAAATATAATTCGGGTGCCAGGGTATTGTGAATTCAAGGCTTGGGGGTTGTTTGTTTTTTTAAAAATGAAACTCGGACGCCCAGGGTATTGTGGGTTTGAAGCTTGGGGGATTGTTCGCTTATTTAAAAATTCAACTCGGACGCCCAGGGTATTGTGGGTTTAAAGCTTAGGGGATCATTTATTTATTTAAAAATGAAATCGGACGTCCAGGGTATTGTGGGTTTGAAGCTTGGGGGATTGTTCGCTTATTTAAAAATTGAACTCGGAAGCCCAGGGTATTGTGGGTTTGAAGTTTGGGGGATCATTTATTTATTTAAAGTTGAATTCGGACGTCCAGGGTATTGTGGGTTTGAAGCTTGGGGGATTGTTTGTTTATATAAAAATTAAACTCGGACGCTCAGGGTATTGTGGGTTTAAAGCTTAGAGGATCATTTATGTATTTAAAAATTGATTTGGAACGCCCATGGTATTGTGGGTTTGAAGCTTGGGGGATCATTTATTTATTTAAAGTTGATTTCGGACGTCCAGGGTATTGTGGGTTTGAAGCTTGGGGGATTGTTTGTTTATATAAAAATTAAACTCGGACGCTCAGGGTATTGTGGGTTTTAAGCTTGGGGGATCATTTATTTATTCAAAAATTGAACGCGGACGCCCAGGGGATTCTGGGTGTTTGAAGCTAAAGGGATCATTCATTTATTTATGAGTTGAACTCGGAAGCCCAGGGTATTGTGGGTTCGAAGCCTGGGGGATTGTTCGCTTATTTAAAAATTCAACTCGGACGCCCAGGGTATTGTGGGTTTAAAGCTTAGGGGATCATTTATTTATTTAAAAATGAAATCGGACGTCCAGGGAATTGTGGGTTTGAAGCTTGGGGGATTGTTCGCTTATTTAAAAATTGAACTCGGAAGCCCAGGGTATTGTGGGTTTGAAGTTTGGGGGATTATTTATTTATTTAAAGTTGAATTCGGACGTCCAGGGTATTGTGGGTTTGAAGCGTGAGGGATTGTTCGCTTATTTAAAAATTCAACTCGGACGCCCAGTGTATTGTGGGTTTAAAGCTTAGGGGATCATTTATTTATTCAAAAATTGAACTTGGGAGCCCAGGGTATTGTGGGTTTGAAGCTTGGGGGATCATTTATTTATTTAAAGTTGAACTTGGACGCCCAGGGTATTGTGGGTTTGAAGCTTAAGGGATCATTTATTTATTCAAAAATTGAACTCGGAAGCCCAGGGTATTGTGGGTTTGAAGCTTGGGGGATATTTATTAATTTAAATTTATTTATTTATACAAAACTCGCGAGCTCGGCGTTATGGAGTTGTAGCAGCTTGGGGGATTTTGTATTCATTTATTTATTTGTAAAAAAAACTCGCGAGCTCGGCGTTATGGGGTTGTAGCAGCTTGGGGAATTTTGTATTTATTTATTTATTCATAAAAAAAACTAGCTAGCTCGGCGTTATGGGGATGTAGCAGCTTGGGGGATTATGTATTGAGTCATTTATTTATAAAAAAAAACCCGCGTACAAAAAGCCACAAGCAAAAATATATTTTCATAAGAAAAAACAATAAAATAGTTCTACAGTCCGCAGCAGATGTTCTCGAGGTTAAATGGAATCGGTCCGCTTATATACCTATATATCGGATGCCCGAACCAGCGTCTCGGCTTGTAAGCTCTGAACATAGCGTTTTTGCCTTTAGAAAAAATATCGTGTCCAACCCTGTATTACATTATCTAAAACAAATTTTCCCGAAACTTTATCTAAATTAACCTACAATAAGTTATATATATATATCCCTTTTCTTTTGCGTTCAGAGTTCATTTAACTTTTGTGGTTATAGATTCATTGGTTTTGTTTATTTACTAATTATTATTATTTTCATAATCTTAATCGGATAATTTCGAACACTTGATTACATAATTATTTTTTATCAAATCTTAAATTTCAAATTTTAAATTTTGTTCTTCAATCAACTTCATTACAAATAAAATGCTGAAATTCTTTTTGGGTTCTCTCTTTTATCTTAGGATCTTATAGGATGTAAAAAATCAATTTTACAATTGCAGTTGAAAATGACAGTATCGGAAACTGAAATGTTTGGATTATAAGTAATTTGAAAACTGAAATAGCCACAGAGTCTAGTTTCAATCAAACAACAGAAATATTAAAGAATTTTAAGCGACTTTTTTGTATGAATTAAGAAATGGTTTATTTTAAATGTTGTTGCCCTACTACTATAACTTCCACGTGTAAAACAAAGTGTAATCCCACAAAATTACACATGTTGTTTTGGCTCATTTTACAAGTATATTTTGACTTTTTCATGTAATTGTAGGTGTAACATATGCTAATTACGTTACGCTTGCTTAGAAATTCTTTTTTTACGCCTTATGAAAATTAAATTAAAAGTGATGTGATGGTCTCATTCATCTATATGTATTATAATTACGTATATTATCGAAATTATAAACAACTTTTCTTTTAAATTTACTGCAAAACAAACATATATTGTCAAAATGCAACGGTGGATTTTGCGGAGCGCATAATCAGAATTCCCTTACCAATCAAAAATTAGTTTTTGAAGGATACTTGAATTTTGATTATACTTTTTTGCTAACAGATGCTTATTGCTCAAAAATTAAAAAAATAAAAGTCTTTTATAGTTACGACAATATTATACGTAACTATTTTACATATTGATAAATGAGATGTATAATCTCTTACGGATCATCACCTTACTTTTCATTTAATTTTCACAGGGCTTAAAAAAAGAGAATTTATTTCGCAAGTGTAATTGCACATGTAATACACATACAACAACAAAAAAAACAAAAACCAAAATATACGTGTAAAATGACCCAAAACAAAACGTATAATTTGGTATAATCACACTCTGTTTTACACGTAAAAAATTGCTGTAAGGTGACACTTCAAAGTGTAATTTACAAATAGTCAAATTAAAATAAAGTTTTTCAATAAGTAATAAACTGTTTTAATCCTATTTTTATTTACTAATTAAGATTATTCACTGGGATCTACAAATCGCAAATTGCTAACTTAAGTAATTTCAATCACTAAATATATTACAATTTTCATCAAAAATATTTTTCGAAGTTCAAATAAAAAAGATTATCAACCTATTCGGGCTGTAATCACAGTTTAAAATTAAATTTTGAACGCGAAACTGTATGCTTATTTTTGAAGAGTAAAAATAGTTATACTAAAAAACAGAATAAATCTGTTTTAATTGTTATAATCATTAGCGTCTCTCAAATCTTTCAATAATTCAATTTTCTAACAATTATAATTTAATTTTTTCACGATATTACAATCTTTTCATAGGATTCTCCTTCGACGCGTTCTTTCAATTAGATTAGAATACAATACTGGTTTTAAAAACAAAAGTAGATTGTTAATAAGTTTTTACATGATTCGTTTTTTTAAATTACTGGTTAAATTAACTTGCGACAAAACTTGCAGGCAAAAAAGAAAAATTAGTAGGTAAAGTTTTTTTATTATTTTTTTTTATGTTGTCTTCATCCTTTTCCTACAGTAAAAATACGTTTAAAAAAATTTCATTTTTTTTTTTTTTTTTTCAGTTGAATAAAACTTTCATAAATTATTATTTTTGGTTTTTTTTTTTTTTTTTTTTTTTTTTTTTTATTAAAAACTCTATTTAACTCATAATTTTTAGTAAGTCGTGTATTTTCTTGGCTTTTCAAAAACCGTTGAATTTTTCTCTCTCTGATTGAAACATGAAATTAGTTGAACGGATATTTTTAAATGCAAGATAATTTGTTTGACATAAACTGTAAGATTTAACTAATTGTCTTTAAAACTACAAATAACAAAAACTCAATCACTGTTACAAAGATAATTCGATATTCGCTTTCAATTTGTTCGCACTAAACTTGGACTCTCAAAATCAATTTCACTTTGAGAATGGAAACTGTCATTTATAAAATATTAATGAATACACACAATCCATTGCTTTAGTATCCTATTGGTTGCCAGATACCTGTGATCTCGTCTCTTCGGTAGTAGCGTGGCCTATTATCTCGAAACACCGTCACTGCTGGAAATTGATTTTCTTGTATGTATTTGAGCGTTGCACGAATCTGTGAAAAGTAGAAAAATTTTGATGAGATGAATTTTTTTTTAAACTATTTGAAACTTTGATTTAAAATAAATAATAATTTTCAAATAATTAAAAAAAAAAAATTTTCTTTTACCTGAGAAACAAAATGTGGGAACTCTACTTCGGGCGACGTAGAAAGATGTTGAAGAATAAATTGATCGGATTGTTCTAGCCATAAGTCTACACCTCGTAAAGGATCGTAGTTGAATGGACCAATTTTTAGAAGACCCAGTGTGGGTTCGTACACATCAAGGACCTAAAAATCAGTTATAAAAAAATGTGTATTTAGCATTTAATAAAACTAAGTGAATTCTAATTTTAGTTTTCAGTAGAAATTAAAAAATTTTACAGATGTTAACTGTTATATTATCAATCAACTTTTAAAATCCTAAACTAGGTTTACACTAAACAAAGAATTAGGACCTTGTTAAGTATTGAACCTTTTTTTTTTTTTTTTTTTGTAAAGTGGCTCAAAATCTTAGCCTTAATAAAAAAAAAATAAATAAATAATAATAATAAATGAATAAAAAATAGAAATGCGTAACCTGTTGTCCGCCGGTCAAATGTCGGGCACATCGGAGAGCCTGATCAGGTCCTTTATCGGGGAAGGTAGCTGGGAAAATTTCGCCAGTCTTGATGTTTACTCCAATTCCGTAGATCATAGGCCAGTGAATTCCACCCCGGACGGCCGTATTTAGTTCGCCTACGCAGCACAGCGTCAGGTCTATTTCAACGGGTTGTTTGTGAAAGGCAGCTGGAGAAAGATAATATACAAATTGAAAGATCATTAAAATTAAAATTCATTGTTTAAAAAATATTCTCTTCAAATAACTTGAGGAATTTTAAAATTATCAAAAAATTACTATATTAAAATAAAAGAGCCTAAGACAATTTTTTTTTTTTTTTAATTTAAATCATCAAAAGTCAAATCAAAAACTTACTGAGTATGTTGAAAAAAAGTTCTTCGGAGTAGTTTTTAGGGTCTGAGTATCCACCGATCAGCTGCAACTCGAGTCTGCCTTCGGGAAAGCCAAGGGAAAGTTCGGAGACCCTTGTGACCATTTGCGTAGCGGCTTCGTCGGTTCCAGCTCCGTCCAAATGCGCCAGCGCAACTGCACCGCAACCTTTATAATGTAAATAAGGTAGTTTTATTTTAAGTCGTATAAATTAAAAATTTTGAATAAAAAAAAAAATTAAACTGTTTTCATTAAACTAAAATCTTTTATTGTTACTCAAGTTTACATATATACATATATTCTTTCTGTTTAACATAGACTAACTGTAAAACTGTAAATTTTCAAGATTTTATAATTCTTTATGTAAAACGTAAAAGAAGAAAAATTATAGCAAATATATTACATATTAACTTAAAAAATAAAATTGGATATCGTTTATCAAGGGCTATTAAAGAAAAAATTCAGAATGAATTAAATAAAGCACATATTTTACTTAAAAAGTGCGTCTTTCAGATAATTTTTTTCCACACTTCGAATAAAATAGTAGATAAGCGTAAAAAAGATATTTTAATGAGAAGAATTTTATGAATTTTATGCATATAAAATTTTTTAATTATATAAGCAAAAATTAAATTTTTTTATCAATTAAATCGAATTTTCATTAGTTAAATTAAACAAAAATAATACTCAATAAGAATTCTAACGAAACTATTTTACAATTACATTAAATATACTGTGCTTATTAATACAGTAAAAAATAATCGTAATTTTTTTTCAAAAATATCTTAGACGGAAAAAAATACGAATAAGACGGTTAAAAAACTTACCAGAATGCCTCAAGATGGCTATTATGCACGTCGTCACATCATCCGAACCAAGGATGGTTACATTTTCTGAAAATAAATTGCCATTTTAAAACATATATGATAAACAATTTTTTTCTAGAGTAAAAACGTAAACCTTTTAAAAAAAAAACTTCAACAAGTCTAATACCGATGAGAACTTATTTTTAAAAGATATTTACATACAATGCGCAAAAAAATACAACGTATAAGGCTTCTGAAATAATCAATTTATATTTATTTTTTCTGATAAATACATTGAATTATTAATAAATAAAAGAAAAAAAACTCTTACTGTCGTGAGGTAGGGTGGCAGCCATTTCGCGCTGCTGGACGTAGAGGAGACCGGCGGGTCCGACGAGTTTGGCGGGCAGCATTTGTAGCTGGGCCGCGGTGTCCCGGTATATCGGGTGGGCCGCGTACAGGTTGCGACTGTTCACGGGCACCTCCTCCTGGAGGACTCCATTCAAAACCAGAACCATCCTGAAAATCATAAAAAAATTATAATCTAAGTATTTTTTATTTTTTATTTGAGCTATTGATAAGCGAGTTTTGTGTAAATACGCGCGATGGTTGTTTTTCTGTCGGCATTAGCTTTATCCTCGTAAATTTAGCACAGTAAGCTTCGGAGTCATAATATTATTCGATACGCGGTCTAACTTGATATTTGGTACGACGCAGTGATTTATTTCATTTGATATGATAAGTACTGTGTGCGAAAATTTTTTTTATGAATCTTCGAATGATCGACAAGCACTCGATCGAAAATACGAAAGAAATTCGTGCAATAATCTACCATGATCACGATTATCCCATGTGACCGCTCTAGATACTAAAAAAAGAAACTTCATTTAAATGCAGTAATGTTTCAGAGTGCAAATGATTGTTCTCACATAGTGACGTCAAAAGTCTTTGATGAATGAATTTAACAGAAGGAAAACAAAGTTGGCGATGATTCAACCACATTTGGGTGAGTTTTTTTTCGCAGAGTCACGCATCGTACAGCGGCAGAAACGATAAAAGTCGACCGAGCTTCGAGTTTGACCACCGCTCTCATATGCATTATAATGTACGATTTCCCGCCCGTCGGCGGCTGCGGCCTTTGCATCACAATTGGTATTTCGACCGACCGTGTAAACTGATTTTAGCTTATCGATTTTTAAGAATTGCGGTCAACTGTTTGTTTTCACGTTGACACTATTTCTCTATAATTTGACACTTATTAAATTAAAGAAAAATATCTGAAAAAAATAAGTTTTGAAGTTTAATATTTTTCTTGTGTATTGCCTCGTTTACACTGGCGGTTGAACCGCGTCTCGGCTTAGCTTTGTTTAAAGAATTTTGCAATGTTGCCATTGGAATCGAAGTTCAAAATGTAACCATCTTAATCTTATAAATTATTTCCTATTTTTAAAGTACAAATTAATCCTTTAACCATCCGGGAACATTGCAAAATTCTTTAAACAAAGTTAAACCGAGACGCGGTTCAACCGCCGGTGTAGACGGGGCATATGTGTTTTTTCAGTTGGTCACAACGATTTAGTACATAATTAGAAAACTTTTTTTTTTAGAAGTTTTGATATATTATTACAGCGAAAAAAGTTAATTTACCGATCTTAGTTTAGTACTTTTCAAAAAATTGTATTTATTTTAAAAAATTCGAAGTTTAAATTAAGTACTTACATTACATGTTACGGTCAATTTAAAAGTCAGTAAAAGTAGAAATTTTTGATGTTATTTATCAATTTTTTTCAAAATTTATTTGTTAATATAAAAAAGATAAAAAAAATTGGTTACAAGCAAAATTTTTATTATTTTCGAAATATCATTCTCAGCCGTGTTTTTTAAGTACGAATGTTGATAAAATACGTCTGACAGTGGTATTCCGAAAATAATAAAAATTTCGATTTAAAATTTTGCCAAGTGATTCATATACTATGTTGATTAAGTTCAAGAAACTTTGCAGGTAACTATTTTAAATGGTAAGAATTCAAATCAAATCAAAATCCAACTTAAAGACATGAAACAATTTTAGTTATATTAAGAATTACTGACTGAATCTTTTCCGGCAAAAAAAAAATATAACTTCCCGAACTTATAACAGAAAAAACAGAGTTGAAAGTTCGATAATCTTATGCACGGGCACCATATATACCTCTGTGTTTAACCTCAAAAACTTTGAACTCAATTTTCTCAATAATAAGTTCAGAAAGGTAAATTTTTTGTTTCAGGAAAAAATTTGTCAACTCTTTCTGTACATAACTGTATGATCTGGAGTCTTAAAGTTGGAATTCAATTTTTCACCTATAGAAATGCAGTATCATCTTTAAATTAATAATTTTACAAAAGAAAAAAATCGGTCAAAATAGTACTTAAGAATTCAAGTTACGCTTTAAACTAACTTTGGTACCAACTACAAGTTAAACCTGGATCAAACATTTACGGTAACCAAAAATGAGTAAGAATGAACAATTTTTTAAGTTCTAACTTATTTACTTTTTTAAGTTTATTACTTATTCAAAGCATAAATTGAGATTTAGCGCAAAAACTTAAAAAATTTAAAAAAACACAATGTTTCCTTCAAACATTAGTTTTGTTTGATTTCAGCTTAATAAAACCTCAAATCCAAGCTATCATACGGTTATACATTAGGCGAGCGGTAAAAAAAATTAAGATCATTTTGTCAAATTATTGTCAAAATCAAATCCACGTGTGCTTGCTATGAAAAAGTTTGAATCAAAAACTCATTTCCTCCAATTCACAAGAGTATCAGGAAAAATTACTCACACGTGGATTCACCCAAAAAATTTCTGGTCTCATAAGAATGGTATTAGAAAAAAAAAGAATAAAAGATAAGCAGACCATGAATATACGAGAAGTTTCGTAAGCAGTCCCAGAAAAAAAAAAAAAAGAGAGAAAGAACGATCCGATGTGTAAAGAGCAGAAGAAGAGGAAGAAGGAGAGAAAAAAAAAAGTCGAGTCGGTTCAAAGCCCAGTGACCCTAGAGTATCGGAGGTTCAGCCAGCGGCGCGTTTGCCCTCTGCCCTCCGCACTTACTTACACAAACATTCACACGATAAGTTAGCATATACGTACGCGCTCGAACCGTTAAAGCCACTTGGACCTTTCGACCTTTCGAAGAGGAGGCGACTGGGTGACTAGAGCTACTCGGCTCTCGAGTTCTCCCATTCGGCGTTCGCCAGCCAGACCGCGCTCGCTCGCGAGGGGGAGTCTTCTTCGATGATTTAGCCATATCTAATTATCGATGGAGGAGGGGATGACCACCGCGCTCTCTTTATCACGGAGCGAGTATGTGTTCTTGTACAAAGACCGTTGGCAATAAACATTGTGGACTTTTCTTTTTTTTTGTGTTCGTATCGTGCTTGAGCAATCCATGGACTGAGTGAGGACTTTACGGAATCGAACTTTTGCGGAATCGAAGATTTTTATAAATTAAAAGTGCAATGTGTTTTTGGTTGGTTGTAACTCTACCATGGTGACAGTAAATTTTTACAAGCTTGCTAATGAATGATAAAGAAGTTTGCAGAAAACTTTACTCGTTGATTATGAAATTGACCATCATAGTTGTTTAAAATTATTTGATGTTAACATAACAATTTAATAATTATTAAATCATACTCAAAAACCAATACTTGTGAAAACAAAAATTTAAAATATAGTTTACATCTTTATAGGATTAAAAAAAAATCAAAAATTTTTATGAAAAAATTATCTAATGTGAAAGTTTTAAGCGATCCAGTCTAATGCTATGTTGTGAATATGATAGGCATGGCATTAGACTGGATCACTCAAAACCAAAAATAGTGAGAAATTGGAAATTCACACTAAAGAGATGAGTTCCTATAGAGCAGAATTTTTTCTTTAATCCATATATGTGAGTAAATTACATAGAAAAAATGAAATTTTAATAAAAAATTTATTAAGTAATTGATATTATATATCCAACTGCACTTACACAAGATTCAGTCAACCTAACTGGATGCTATGCTTATAGTTTTTCAACTTTTCTTCTCAAAAGAACGAAAGAATTATTGCTCTTACTAATTTTCGACTTATCAAAATTATATCAACTTAAACAATCGTACCTCTTCAAAGAATAATTTAATACAAAATTTAAATCATAAGTCCTATGCTAAAACACAATAATAATTTTTTTACTATTTAAAAGCTTAACTTTTCTATAAACTATTGATCACCTAAGTCTCTTTTACATTATTATTTATGTCTAACTCATGACAATGTTGCTAATTTATTAAAAAAATAGTAAACTCAAATTTTTAAATCTTTGTTTATTATTTGAAATATTCTATGGTTAAAAACTTAAACGATCCACTTGCTTGTCTTGTCTTCAGAGTCAGATTTTTCGGGCGAAGCAGAACTTCTTCAACTATCTATAAAGACATCAAATTTTCGTTCAAGTCATTTTCTGTTATTTTTAAAATTTTTTGAACACTGAAAAAAATAATGTCAGATTCATATGTATTGACAACTTTCATTGTCAGAACAACTTCACAAACAAAAATTTTTATTGTATTTCTCTCAGTGAATCATCACTTCTCATTCATGTTTTAAATAAGTTAAAAAATGATTATGCCTACATTTTTTACACAATTCTGTGAATGTAAACAAAACTTTATTTTTTTCAATAAAATTTCATTCTTTTATGTTACGATCTTTATTCAAAAACACATACTGTTATTCGATTGAATTCATATCTAAACCAGGAATATGAATGCCCTTAAAATTCTCAAAAAAGTTATAGCAGTATATAAATGAGTATGATTTAATAAATTGAGTAAAAAAACATTTTAGAAATTTTAAAAGTCAAATATTTTAAATCATAAAAAATAAAATATATCAAGCGATATTTTGTATTTAGTATTTTGTTTCATAACTCTAGAGGAGACTTCAACTACAACAGAAAAGTTATAGTAAATCAACGAAGTTGTTCAAACGATTAATTTTTATTTAATACAAAATATCATATAAGTCAAGAATGAGAACTTTAAGTAATATTTAAAAAAACATCAATGATCAGAACAACTATACATATATTCATTAGATTTTTTCAATGTAAAGCTAATTTGTTCATAACTCCGATCAGAGAAAATAATAATAAGATCAAAATTTATTGTAATAAAAGGAAAAAATAAATGTTTCATTAATTTTTTTACACGCAATATATAAGTACAATGTTTATATTTTGCACAAAAAAAAAGCTTTTGAAATTTTGTGCGTGTGTTTGAAGTAAACAACGAAGAGAAGCAAAATTTTACTTTATAATTATTTTTTTAAGAATCCAAAACTTTATTTAAAAACTGTTAGAAAGTTTCATCAAAAGTTATCCAGACTTCAAAAAAGTTTTACAAACTTAATTGAAGCCGTCAAATTTATTTTAAAAAACTTGAAATTAAAAAACAGAGAAAAACAAGAATACAAAACTTTTTTAAAAGTAACTGTTCATCTCCATTTTGTAACTTAAGAGCATTGATACTCCTGATTTAGGAATAATTGAATCAAATGACAGTAATTGGTTTTGATTCAAAGAGAGCGGCAATGAAGTTTGATTTTTTGCTTTGAATTACCGAACTGTTAACATTCATATTGCAGTGAAAAGTATAGTTTCAGTTTGATAACTTATTTTAAAACTATTTCAAAGAAAACACTGCTGATAAACATTTAGAAAAATTCTGAAAAACCTTTATGTGTTTGTAATAGGGGAATAAAAATTGTCAAAATATTTAAATCCATGATTATTTTTATAACAACCGAAAATTTAATTAACAGAAGATATCAAAAATAGAAATAAAATTCTGTGTTTAAAGACAAGCCCAGAAGTTTATTCGTCAAAAAAGAATAAAATGAAGTTGTAAAGGTCAAGAGAAGTGAAAGCCCTGGTTAAGCTTTTCTTTGCGAAATACTTGCCATTATCGAATGAAGATTTAAAAAATTCAAGATTTACTATTATTTAATAGTTAATGCTGTCTTTATGGTGAAGGTGTGAGACACAGATAATGATGTAAAAGAGACATAGGTTAACAATAATTAATAAAAAAGTCAAGCTTCTAAAAAGTCGAAAAATTATGATTGCTTTTGCAGTGTACAATTTATAATTCAAATTTAATCATAAAATATTCCCCGGAGAGATCAAGTTATTAAAATCGAAATAATTTTGTCTAACATTAAAAGTATAAGAAGCAATTATTCCGTTGCAGATTGAGAAAAAAAGTTGAAAAACTAAAAGCATAGCATTATACTGGATCATTCAAATTTTTCCTTATAAATTTAGATTCTTGTTATCTAACTACAGAGTCTAAGTTTTATTTTCCTAGATGAAAATAGTAGCATCCGGTTGTTGCCAACAAGGGAAAATTTTCTCGATAAATGAAATATCTTGCAGACGTAAAGCTTTTTTTGCTACTTCGTTCATATGAATCACTTGGAAAGCTTTGGTTTGTGAGAGCGCACGTATCGGGGTTCAAAGCAGCAGCTGTGAAATCTATGATTGAATCGTGTCACGCAATCTTTTCTATATCTGGTGGATGTTCGTTCAAGGAAAAAATGGTCATTGTTTCGCGCCTCATGAACTTGGATCGAAAACATAAAGTGTAATATTTTTCATTTGCCGAAAAAAGATGTACTTTGTTCTAATTTTTTGTGATTGACTGTAAAAAATAAATGAAAAATTATACAAAAAAAATTGACTACACTTATACAGTGAGGGCACAATATTATTGAAATGAAATTTATCTGAAAATTAACTTAAATCATTTACTACGCCACAAAACGTACAGAAAGTTTATACGAAAACTATTCTTAAATTTGTAAAAAAATTTTATATGTATCTCGAAAAAAAATTTCTCAAAAAGCAAAGAAATAAAATGTCATTTTGAATGTAACTCCATTGTCATTTTTTTTCATACAGTTTTAACAGTGTTAGATGCAATCAAAAAGTGAGTTTCAAAGTTATAAATTGTAAGTGGAGTCTAACTTTAATAGGTTCCTGCAGGATACTCGGTAAACTGTCCGAGTATCCTTCATAGATTTATCGTAACTCGATAGTAAACCCCCAGATGGCTCCAGTGTGATATCTTGATCGTAAATTACAAAGAGCAATGTATTTTAAAGCGTCAAAAAGTGTGTTACGTTAAAATACGAGCAAGATTGACAAGAAAAATGATATGTCTTTGTTGACAATTTTTTAAAATAAATGTAAAAAATAAATATTTCGGACGTGTTTATTGAGAAAAGTACAATATAGGATTTAGGTATATATCGATTTTAATTCATTAAAAAAAGTACGAAAACACTACAGAGTTTGAATGTTTACACAGAAACAAGGAATTTGATAGTTTTAAATAATCAAAAGATGCAACACATTACTTGACTTTTTTACGCTCAGCAGTATCAGACCTCATTTTAGTGGTTGTCAAACAGAGAACAATTAATAATTTACCAAAAATATATAAATTTAATTATCATTGATAAAATATTTTTCAAATTTATGATCTATCACACAGCTCTAAATTGTATTTTATGTAAGAGTTAGGTAGGAAACGAGGGATGTATTGCTGCCAAACAATGAAATAAGTATAATACAGATAAATTTTTCGTCAAAAAATAGACAATAAGAGCCTTTATTTTGTCTCATAGAGTTCTATGGTTACCACGTGCAGAGTAAAGAGACTCGGTTGAATTCGCCGAACCGTAATAGTGTCGATAGGGGGGAGAGAAGATGCCGAGATACAACAATGCTTTCTCCTACTCCTGTCACTTAGCTTCCATTGTCCGTATCGAATACTCCCGAGCTTTTACGTTGCCTGGGATTACTATTTTACGATAAACTGGACGATGCCTTTATTTCGCGAATCACTACAAGCACTGTTTTTGATTTTTTTTACAAACAAGCGTAAAACGAAGTATACTATTAAAATTAAATGTAACAATCTAAATTTTTTATCACATAATACAAATTTTGGTTTATTCAAATTTGAAATTTTTAAATAATTTAAATTAAACGTTGAAAAATTAAAAATCTCTTTGAAATCCAAGAAGAGTTCGGCAGACACTCGCTAGAAAGTAGCCAATTTTAGTAAAATCTGTCAACGTCTAGCCAAAAAAGTTTTTGATAAACTAAATTCTTTGAAAAAAATCACTGCTGTACTAAAAATCTTTGCAGGTAAAGAGTTTAATAGAAAATTGTTGTGCAATTTCATAAAATTTCTGATGTAAAGAAATTAAAAAAAAGCTTGATCTTACACCGTGTAGTATGCATGTTAAAGTTTAGTTTGAGCCCCTTATTTTATCGCGGGGATCTTAAACTCAAGCGTCACCCTAATATCCTGTTAGCGTATCGCCCTTTGAAACCAAGTTTAAATCGTGCTTTTACTTATAACCCCTTCAACCCTTTTCTTCCAAGGGTTCTTTTCTTTCCATTCAAATATTTAAGTTCCTTAAAAAATTTTCGCTTGACGTCGATGTCAAAAGAGTTTAGAATGATTAAATACCCCGCGTCTTAGTGATTGGGTTCTCTTTTGATAAAAGGGATTCTGAATTTACTCTCAAAGAGTAAATCACTTCGAGGGAAAATATCACCAATCTTGGTACTCTATCTAATTAAGATTGTAAACAAATGAAATATTAACAGGTTTTGATATGAGTCTTATTAAATTTATTGCTCTAAAAAGTTTTTTGATTAATCCAATTTTCAATGTACACTAATTGTACGAATTAAAAAAAAAATCGAGATAAAAAATAAAAAAACAGGAAAAAAAAGGTAACTTTATCTGAAACAAAATGAAAACAAAGGGACGAGCACCGGACGCGTCAGACGCAACTGTGAAGCCTCCATTGAACGTGCGAATAAAGGAGTAGGACGAAATCGATTTCCCCGAGTTTGGCAGACGAGGGTGCCGGAGTCATGTTGCGGCGCGACCGGGGGAGCAGCATCAGCAGAAGCTTCTTCTCTTCCCAGATACCTACCCGTTAATCCTCCGAATTAGCCCTTCGCCAGCTCGGATGAAAGAGGAGGGAAACTCCGGCCTCTTTACAGGCGTTGATATAATGGAAGATTGATTCCTTTTTTACTTTACTTTATCTCTCTCTTTTTTTTTTCCCAGTCCCTTTCCGGTCCCTTTGTCGATCATCGCCGGGGTATTTCGTAAATTAGCGATAAGTCTTGGCTTATCAATATCAGCGGTTGGCTAAAAGACCGATTTGTTTTTGACACGTCTCTTGTTTACCGGAGTAGTTTTTGTGTCGAATGAATTTTTACCTATTGAAATTACATTACGTGTATGGTTTCAAATATGAATTTAATGTTTTTTTTCATACTTTTTTAAAGAATTTCATTAACACTGAATCTTTGGTCGTTGATCAGTCAAAAGATTCAAGGTGAAAAGAAGGATATAAAAATGTAGATATGTATCATGGCTTCTACTTTGTGTCAAATGTACGTCTCAATCGCCGATTGTTACTGACTAAAAAGTTGTCACGCAATAAAAGCGTATTAAAACGTATTGTAATCAACGTATATTCAAGTAAAAATAGAATACTCAATTAATTTTCATACGCTAAGTTATTTTAAAATAATTAAAAAAGTCTTGAAAGAAAAATCAGAAAGATCCTACTGCTCCATAAGCAAGAAGCTCGGTAACTGCAAGCTGTCACTTTTAAAGTGTTTTGAATTCTAAGTTTAGAGTTTCGTTGGTTTTCTGCCACTATAATTTATTATATGAAAAATATATATAAATATTATATAATGAGTTTTTCGAACATTTTGAATCAAAGTTATGAACACTAGATAACTCACAAGAAAATGATTGATTTTTTTACTATTTTTATTTATCCTATTGTCATGAATTAACACTTTATATTAAAAAGTAGTTTTTGTTTTTAGTTTTCACTAATAATTGTTGCTTGATGCATATAAAATTATTGGTTATATTTGGCAGTACTGCATCCTTCGCTCACTAGCAGCAACTAGCAGACGACATACACTACTACAATTTTGCTGAATAAGAAGAAAACCGATTTTCCAAGTTTCCTGAAGTTATTTGTTAACCAATTTTTATCAAATAAGGCTCAAAAAATAGCTAAAAATATTATCTAGCGCGCTACAGAGCGTTTTTTTACATTTTCTCTTTTATTTTTTTTTTTAATTGCAATCGAAAAATTTTATGAAAACGCGGTTACGTCTTCACCTTAAGGAATTGCTTTAAAAATGACATAATCTATATATATATATAACAGCAAAAATCTAAGTTATCTACCATCGAGTGAAGAGGTTATAACTTTGAATATCTATCAATTTTCTTTGAATTCAAACCTTTTATGGTTTTAGCTTAGGAAATTCGAAAACAAAACAAGAAATTTTCGGTTTATAAAAGAATTAATAACTCATAATCGTAAAAAAAGTTTTTTCAGCTACCACCTTCTTGCTTCAGGTTCAGACCGCAGTATATGCAAAACATTGATATAAATGTTTAAAAGTTTACAACATTGTTTTTGGAGTATACTCATGAAAAAATTGTAACTTACCTTAAATTTTATTTGTTCCTTTTTTTTTTAAAAAGAAGTTTCACCTTCTAAAAGTCATATTTGTCCACAACAGTTCTTTATTTCTCAAGTTGGTATCTGTAACAAATTACAAGCAACGGTTTCAGTAACTTTTCAACAATTTTTTTAGTTTACTTTAAACTTTAAAGTGAACAAAACCAATGTACAGTGTTTCTGTACCCGTTACTATTCCTTAAAATTTTTAAACATCATTTTTGATAATACATGAGACAGATTTGAAGTTGAGAAAGCTAAGGTCCAAATCTGAGTTTGCAGTATTTTACTCGTAGATACTATTTTTATTATCGAAAATTAAGACTCAATTTTATTTATTGATATTTTGTAAGTAGTAGAACGTATTCAAAATACTCTTCTTCACGGAAACTTAAGTTTTTATTTTACTGACATTTAAATTAGTTCTCAATCTACATAAAATGCGCTTGTTGTGATTTATAAATATTAATAATCTGATTTCCTTCAATTGTTTGCCTGATGACTCTGACAATGTTACTAATACTCTTGTCCCCAATTTTTTTTTCTTTCCCTCAAAAATTACAACAGCTACTTACTAGTAGATGCGCTGGTCTATAAAATATTTACTGTTAAAATGTACTTCCACTAAAACAAAATTTATGATTAAAACTTTTTACCAATTGAAAAAAAAAATGAGATTTTATAATAAAAAACTATAAAGCTATTTTTTGTGTAAAAATATTGAGTTTGATAAAATAAATTTTTATGAAACACAAATAAGATACAAAAAATCATAAATTTTTGTTGATACAAGTCAGTTCATCCCATCATCACGTGCAGTCTCGAGAATATACGAGAACATATAACCGATGTCTTACATATGATATAGTTTCATTAATTATTTACGAGGCGATCGAAGCTGTTTTTCTGATAAAACAGCCGGACATAATCACGCTGATAACGCAACGCGTCTTAATTATCGTCATCTCGGATGATTTTTTTTTTTTTTTTTTTTTTTTTTTTTGCTTTCGTGTTTAGCGAGATAGTTGTGTCTTTCAAGGCAATTTTGATAAATAATTTGAGAGCAAACTATATATAAGTTTGGGTTATTTTTTTAAATTTTCATTTAAAAAATGATTATTATGGCTAAAAATTTGAACAAAAAATAAAATGCACTTTATATTTAGTTGCAGTAAGTAAATAGTATTTTTTTTTTAATTTTTCAGATTCTTTCTTTTGATAAACAAGAAAAGTTGCAAGCACTTTTATCTAGAGCAATGTTTTCTATAAAAAGAGTTGAGTTTTCAACACAAGAGATGCTCGTACAAAAGCAAAAAAAAAAAAAAAAAATCTAAATAAACAAAAAAAAGAAAAATTAAATGATAAAAAAATTTGTAGGTCTTCGCTGATTGAGAGAAAAAATGAATTTCATGTTATTTAAAGTATTGAAAAAATTAACAGAACGATTAAAATAATGAAAAAAAAAATCATTATGGTGACTGCAGAGCTTGCAGACGTTGCAGTAATACTAGATCCGAAGGCATAATAAAAAAGATGTTGTTTCTTTAACTTGCTTTTTTTCATGTTTACAAGAATTTTTAGTAAAAAAAAAGTGTATTTCATGATTTTAAATAATTTATTTTAACTCACTTTGGTAAATTGATACAGCGTCACGTTAAAAAACACAATTTTCGTTAAGCTACATATTTTGAAAAACGATCACTATATCCAGTTTAGCTCTGTAACGACAACTGTACGTAATAAATATCGAAAAGAGACTAAAACTTTCCTTCCTGAAATTAACCAATCTCCCAATCATCAAATGTTTACACCGCAAGCCCAAAAGTTTACAAAGCCAAGCAACAAAAAAAAAAAATCTCCTTCCTCGTTTACAAACTTAACTTTTGAAACAAGCTCGTCAAACGCAAAGCGACATTCACATACAAATTACCCCCGACAAATTTCGGTCGCGTGTTTTCGAAATCAATAAACCGCTGCGGAAGCCGCCCCCGCTCACGCATAAACAGGAAGCTAACGCGGGGATCGAGCAACCCTTTGGCTCGGAATAACCTCCCTTTCGGTGATATACGTGCCCACCGCATTCCGGTACCGCCCGCATCACGTCCAGCTCCCCCCGCCAATTCTCCCCCCGCAGTCAGTGGCTCTCAGTCTCTGGGGGACGATCGTTTTGTCGTCGTCGGCCTTCGCGCTCTGCCGACTCCTGATGGATGATGGACTGGAGCTTCCAAGCTTTTCTCTTCGATACGATGGCCCGAAAAGAATAATCGATGGGAGGAGGACGCCGAGGAAAAAGAAGAAGAAGAAGGTTGTGATTGGGATTGATACGGAACGTGACTCACGACAAATCGTTATTATTGCCGTGCTTATTTTATCCGCTCCGGATGTCTTGTCTTGTGTATGTTTTTTTTTGAGAAAATGGTTTTTTCGGTGTGATGTACGTACTTTTTCTAGTGCTTGAGTTTACTCACAAGGGCGAAAAATAAGGATACACAGAGAATTAAAAAGTACAAGAAATTAATATTTATTATTATTATATTATTATTATATCTTTATTTCCGAGTATAGGACAAGCCCTACCATACTCGTTTTAGTGTACAATTAGTTAACAACATAAATATATATAGAATAAGAAATAAAAAAATATTCTATGTAGCTTGTTTCCAATAAGCCTGTTTTGATCAAACCAACTGTAATTGTGGTCAAGAACCCATTGGTCAATCGAAGGAAAAACTAGGCAGACCCATTAGAGCACCAATAGCTGACAAAGGCTCGTCAGGACTTCCCTCGGTGTTCAAATAAACCAAATAGTACACCATGAAAATCGCAAGGAACGCGCTGCGCCTTGATCTTAGAGCCGCAATTAACTTCCCTCTGGTCTACGACCGAAATCGTACTCCCGCATCAGGGCTTTCCGCTCGGACGATATCGGCCTGAAAAATATCATGGTGCGCCGCAGCCTCCCGGAATGCTGGCCAAGCATTCCCAAGACTCGAGAATTGAAAACTATGTGGGCAACTGGGAGCTTTTTTCATCGAGGGTTAGGATGTTTGGAGATCGACGTGTATTACTCCTCGAATTTCGTGAGGTTTAAAGTGCGGCGAGGAAGTATTGTCGAGGGTGCTTCAAGCTGTATCAACGCTAAACGAATCGTAACAGCTTTTCTTTTTTTAGGAAGGAAGCAGAAGATACTTTTTTTTTCAAAGAGAATATAAGTTTTCAAGTCAAAATGATTTTAATGCTTACGTATATGTTAAGAGCTTTTGTTAGAACTTCAGATTTTAAATAAGAAGTTAAAGCTTTGTTTATTTATTTGAAACCTAAAAGAGTTAATTATTTGAAAAAATCTCACTTATAACCTAGGACAGTTAGTTTAAAAAGTAATCCTTGTATTCTAGTTTGCTTTGATTGAACAACGATGTTTTATTTCAGTCCGGTGTGCAATCCTCACTTTGCCGTCCGTTTTATAAAGTATTACTTTGCCCGTCTGATTTGAAAAAAGAAGAGCAAAGTGCGGATTGCTCGCTTGCTTCACATTTTGAAAGCTTGCTTGATTTAAAATTTTTAGAAACAAGGCAATTATTTACTAAACCTCTTTCCATTTTAAAAACACAGCAGATACCGGAGATACAGCTGTATTCCATAAACTTTAATGCGTATTGTATACCTTAAAAATATAATTCGTACGTTCGGTACCTTACCTCGAGGCTCGAGCCCACTACACGTTGCCTACGTAGTCTGTTTAGACCCCTCCACTTTTCTCTATTTCGTTTTCGAAAAACACATAAAAGTTCTTCTGCTATCTGGATGATTGCCTTGTTTTTGAAAACGTAAAAACAAGCGAGTTTTCAAAATGTGAAGCAAGCGGACAAACCGCACTATTTGTCCGTTTGTTTTGAAAACAGACGGACAACGTGAGGATTGCACACCGTAAAATCAAAGTCATTTTTATGTTTCTTTAATTATAGTGAATATTAAAACATGTTTTTAAATATTATTTTAAAACCAATATTATTATCGTTTACAAAAAAAAAATACTGAACAAGTTCATTCACCATCACCGAAACCGAGAAACTTAATTCCTCAAAGCAACCCAACGTTAAAAAAAAATTAACCCCTCCTTAGAGACTGACCATCCATTCACACCAAGATTAATCGATCCGAGCACAAAACGAACCTTCCCAGCTCCAGCGGTAAAAAAAAGCAAAGCCAGAAATAAAAGAAGCTGATTCCCCCAGCAAGTTCAAAACGTATAGTGGATTCGTTACTTCCTACAATTTCGGACAAAACGTGCAAGCCCACCTTTAATCGAATCGTACTTAACCTTAGAAATAAATGTTGGCCAGTATTCCCAAGGCACGAGGTCTCAATTTTCCCACGGGCTTTCTTATGTTTACGACACGCTCGGTTTTTTTGCCAGCATTGAGTTCGTCGAATAAACTAACGTCACGTTCGTACTATTAATAGTTTCAGAAACCATTGTTTCCAACCCTGGTCCTCGACAGTTTTTCAGAAACATTTGTTGAGTTGGAAATAACTGATTAAGAATCTTATGGTCGTTAGCTAATTTATAATAAAAATATAGAGAAACTATTTCAGTTTCAAGTAATTTTTTCGGAAAGATATTAATGTATATGACACAAAATTTTCTAGTTTTACAAGATGTAGATCATTTTTATCATATTTTCGAAAAATTCTTGCTCGAAGCATTGCACTTATAGATTTATAAAACCTAGAAATTTTTTCATTTTTTATAAATTTTCAAGAAAAATATTTTAAGCTCTAGGTTGTATACAAAGAGTCAACTCTGCGGTGAGAGTATAAAGGCAAAATGTTTTGCGAAAACGAGCACATGTCGTTTTTGAAAAGTTCATTTACAATTTTGACTATTAACGCGACTTCTGTATGTTGACGTGTTCACTCGCATGAATTATTACTAACAAGTTTGTGTAAATTTGGGTCGATTCTTGGACATCGGTGCTTTAATGCACGTAAGAAATTTGCACTTATTTGCATTCGTTGTATATTCTATTTAGACTAAAATACATTTTTTGTCTTTTAAAGTAATTTAAAATTATACGTTCTTTTCCTTATAAGTAAAAAAAAAAAAGCTGCGCGTGCATCATAATCTTACGCCTGAGTGTCAGATTTTTTCATTTGCCCTCATAAGGTAGAAAATACACCTAATGCAAGAAAAAAAGGTTCGCTTCAATTAATTAAATCAATTAGTGACGAAGTTTAAAATCAAAGGTTTGAAATTTTTTTATTGAAATACTTAAAAAAAAATTATTTTCAAATTATAAAACTTAATCAAACTATAATGCGATCAACTAAAAAACTTCTGAAATTTTCACACTGAAGAAATGCAAATAAGGTTAAAAAAAAAGAAAAGTTTATTTTGAATAGAAACGACAAAAGTTTCTTTACAATTCAAATTTTACTGAGTGGGTTTTTTAAAACTTAACATATATTAATGCGTTAGCCTTGAAAGCAACACCAAATAAATTACTGATTTGGTCTTTACTTAATGAAGATTTAAATTAATTAATTAATAAATCAATTTATTTACAGTATAAAGCGTTCTTTGAATCTTTTGACAAAAAAAAACTCACAGGTGGAAAATATTTGCATAGAAAAGCACTGATTTCATAATTGGAAGAAAAACGTGAAAACAAAAAAGTATAAAAATTGACATCTGAGCTAAGAATAAAATTGTTTTTATTTAAAAAATTTTCAAGTTTAAAAATTTCAACATCCTAACATCGTATAAAAAAAAGTCTTCAATTTTATACATAAACTAAAAGCAATAACTAGGTAATTTCTACCGAATGGTAAATGGTACTCGCGATTCTAGCTCATCATTCAATCTCGAGTGTGGTTTATACGCACGTTTTCGCACAAAGTTAGCTTGATAAATGAACGGCATGACGGTGCGCCGGAAAATAGGGTTGATAATCGTTGGCAATTTTCCATAACTGCAAGTTTAATATACCTTGGTGATTAAATTTCAATTCGTCTTTCTTCCCAAATTGAAAATATTTTGTTGCACACATTAAAAATTTATTAGATCACCTTTTATTTTTTTCTTATTTTGTCTTGGCACTAAACTTGTACAGTCATATATAACTATAGTTGTAAATTGCAAGTTTTAAATTATCTCCTCGATTATCTCAGTATTAAAAATCGCTTTAACTAGAAAAAAAAGTTTAAAAAACAAGTATAAAATCTGAATGATTTCACAATGTGATATTAAGAATGAGAATATTTAATCGGAACGAGTGAAGTTTTTTTTAATAAATCATTCTCCGCTGGTTTAAAATATATCACGCGCGTGCACACGAGTGTCATGAAGTATTCCAGAAATTACTGAGTCTCAAACAGAATTATAATTATAATTTAATCTCTCTTCTTGTGTGGAACGCGCGATAAATAAAAAATAAATAGCGAACGGCCGAGAATCCCCCTCATAAAATCAAGAGGAACGATTATTGAAAATTAATCAAAGGGAAATATTTTGATCAAAGTTACTGACAAAAGCAAAAGTATTGTTTTCACAAAGAGCTTGAAACTGAAATTAAAATAATTTAATAGAATCAAACTTTTCAAGAGCCTTGTCCACGAGCGAATTAAAAGCTCAATGTAACAATCAATGAAGTTAAAAAAAATCCAATAAATGTAGTCAATCATGAGTCAGACATGATGAAATTAAGTGTCCGAATATTACATATATATCTCGAACGATTGAGCTCTTCTTCTCCGTGCAGATTCCGACGTGTTCGTTTGCAAATCCGTGATTGAACTCGATTGGATAGTCGCGCGTGAAGAAACGGTAATTATCGCGAATTTAATTTTTAGTCACTGTACCACTCAGCGTTAATTAATTATGTTAAATGTGTTAAATAAATTTTTTTATATGTTTACTCTGAGTTTAGAAATTCATATATGTATGTATCCACTGAGAGGCAATACAAAGTTATGAAAAACTTATTAGAAAAATTTAAAGTAATTTTAGTTTAGATTTAAAATCAAAGGTAATTTTTTTTAAATTTTAACTTATTACTAATAAAAAGCTTTTGCAATAAAAACTAATAAATCCCTTCAAAATTTGATCAGATAATTGTTTTCTCCTGCAATTAGTAACAAAAGTTTTGAAAACTAAAAGCGAGCTACTTCATAATTGGATCAAAATGCTTGGCTCAGATTAACAGAGGTATAATATTGTATTCAAATAACAGCAGGTTAAACAAAAAACATAAAACCTATTTTTTATCAATATAAATTTTTTATTTATGTATAAAATTTAACAATATTCATGTACTATACATAAAATAAAAGTGCAATATTATAACAAATTTACTAAAAAACCATTGCAATGCTAAGAGTGAAATATGATCAAACTACAAATGATTAATAATAAACAAATTTTTAAGCGTATTTACAATATTGAATTTATTATTTTAGTGAAATATCATGGAAATCATTTCCATTTATTCACTATTTTATTTTATTACATACAAAAGTATTTCTTTAATTTTTCTATCGATAACTCTTATTATATTTTTTTATCAAAGTTTATTATTTTTAAATTATAATTAACAGATATAAGAGTAAAAAATTGTTTAAACTTAATACTTCAGTCTTAGCTGATTTAAAAAATGAGATTCACCAGAGATATTTCTATTTGTTCAGGATTTGTGAAATCAAAATTTTGTTTTTAATTTTAAAATAAACAACAACTTATGTAGGTAGAATAAACATCTGAAAATTATAAAATTTTTTTTCAGATCTATATAAATCATTCAGTCATAAAAAAGTTATGCCAAATTCGAATACTAGAAAATTAATTATTTTTAATAAATACTTTTTAAGATTTAAACAGAAAAAATATCAATTTTTAAATAGTTTCTTTCACTTGGTAATTTTATTGATAGCAAACAGATTTAAATGCAAAAATTTTTTAATACTTTTTGGGACTATCAAATTAAAATAATTTCAATCAATTTTAAATTACTCTTACTATTCAAAATTTCTTAAAATTATGCTGCTTCAATTTGTAACAGTACTAATGAGAATTGTTTTAAAAAATTTGTTACGCTATCTGAAAAATTTTCTAAAAGATTTAATGTACATTTTTGTAATGTACGAAAGTTCAAGCACTCATAATAAGCATTGAATGAAGGCAACTTTTCAGTTGAGATATGAGGATAAAATTCTTTTACTGGAGTAATTGTAAAAATTTGAGACTCATTTTTAAGAGCATAATCTATAAACTCGTCATAAAACGAAAATGGCAAAGCATAGTAAATTCTATAAGGATTTTTTTTTATTTTGAGCTTTTTTTGACAATTTTTCAAAGTTTGAGAAATTTCTTTGTGCATAGATTGAGCATCAATGGAACCCACTTCATTGATATAAAAATCTTTTGTCAGCTTGTATTTAAAACCTAAACTACTAGAGTATATTCTTTTTGTATTTCTTAATTGAAGAAGACCTGTAGGTAAGGAATAACTGTGAGAACTTAAAAAATAAACATGAGTAAGCTCAGGTTTTGATTTGAGTTCCTTGAATAAATGAGAAGTCAAAGGTATTATACCACCCTGATGTATAAAACCATAAAATAATGCCAAAAATATATTGGATAAGTACCAAATGGTCCTTAACCAGGACTTATTTTTTGGTTCTTCTTTGGTTTTTATTTTTACGGACTCAATTTCGCCTTTGTCATCGACAACGACATTCACATCGTACAAGTAGTTTTCAACTACATGACTAAATAAATAAACTAGAGGTAGTAACACTGGTATAATAAACCTAGGCTCTTGGTGAGGAAAAATTGATAACAAAGCTATGGGAACGGCGTAAGAAGCAACCATTAAACTTTCAATGCTTTGAATTCGTGGCAATTCCAACCATTTTCCATTTAAGCCACTGAAAACAATTATAATTTTTAATTACTAATAAAAGTAAATTTACATAACATAACATTTTAGCGGTAATATTTTTTTACCTGTTGATCATCTTTCCTAAAGTAATCAATCCCACTATTCCGAGCACAGTAAAAAGTAGTGGTATATTAACAAAAAAATGTAAAAATCGCGGATGAAGACCATGATTTTTCAAATTTTCGGTCAGTGTATTGTACTTTAGAAAGTTTAGCGGAGTAACGACGAAATTTTCCATACTGATAGCAAATTCACCTACTTCTCCCATTGTCAGGTACCCAAAGTATAAACTATCGTAAAGGATCAAACCAATCAGTGTTGGAATTCCTAAAATAATAAGCATGAAAATCCTGGCGTGAAAATCTAAAAATCCTACAGTTTTCGATCCAAGACCTCTGAATAGCCAAAAAAATATTGGAGGAAATGCAAAAGCTACAAAAGTAGGTCTATTAAAAATCCCAATCACAGCGATGGTTGTGATGATCAAACAATCTTTTAATGAGTGAGATGGCAAAGTCATTCGGAGTTTATAAATTTTCGTACGCTCTACTCCATTTTTTGCTTTGTAATATCTGTCGAAAAGATAATCGCTTTGAAGAACAACCTGAAAATTAATTTTTTTTTTTCATTTCGCATAACTTTTGATTTAAAAAAATTAATAAACAAACGTAACTACTAACCTTTTTTGAAAAATCAATACAACGCGAGACATGGTACAGTAATACTGAAGTCAATATCATTTCGATAGAATTCGAAAATGTGCGAGTTGAATATACCAGAGCCACATACGAACTTGCAAAAACGATTAACTTATCTATATAAGATTCTTGAAAAATCACACATATTTTGAACAAGCAGTAATCGGAAATAAAAGATAAAATAGTCATCAAGAGCCGAGGAAAAATAAGGAGGAAATATGGCGTTTTTAGGGAAAAACCTAAGTAGTGTTCAAACTGAGGTGAAATGCCTTCGAGTATGAGGTAAGGAATTTTGACAAAAACGTGAGGAAAAAAGGCACATCTCACTGGGAAGGTAACATTAAACTCCCACGGTTTATAAACGTCAATATCGAAGGTATCACCTACAATAAAAATAAGTTGCATGAAAAAATTTATCAAAACATCAATGTTAGGATTAAAATATTAAATAATTATACCTGAAGCAATTTCAATTGACTGAAAAAATTCATCCGGATGTATGTATCCAGTTTGAGGAATGAAAATCGAAAGGATCCTAATGCTGGCAAATAATAAGTACAAAGTTCTTTTTGAACATAAATGCACAAATGTGTCATCATTTTTGGAGCAACAAGGAACTCTGCACCGTCGCATTTTTTACAATTTGACTTCTCTTGCTTATTATTTGTCATAGATGTAAAATTCTCAAAAATTTGTGTAAATGAAGACGTGAATGCTTGCGCTCATTTTGAATCTGGAACGAATAATAGAAATACTGTGACGTTTTTAAGTTAGTAAAACGTCTTCGAAAGTGAATAATACAAAAAAACAAATCAGAATATAATTTTTGTATGCTAAACAAAGAAATAACTTTTTAACGGTATTTCGGCGCTCTTATCACAAACAAACCACATTTTATGAAAAGATAATATCATCAAAGATTCAAAATCCCATTACTTATACGCAGTGTTTTTCGTCTTTAACGAAAATCTCTCAATAAATAAAAATTTATAATTTCTGACTAATGCTTAATTTTACTTCTTCATTTTTTAGAAATATTTTTTTATCTCGAACGAATGTTTCAGCTTTAATAATTTTTAATTATTTTTCATTCAGTCCCTTCATACGCCCTCTAATTTTTTTTTAATTTTTTTAAATATCTTACGTTGGTAAATACAACGTTAATAAAGAAGATAAACTAGCTTCAAAAATAATAATTTTTGAAAAAATTTCGTTGATTAATAATATTTTGGATCGCTTAAAGTTTAACTTAAAAAATTAGTAGTATTATTAATAATAGCATGAATAAACCAACGATTAGTCTGGTCATTGTTAGTATGGTAACTTACTATGTTATATTCAAATAAAATTATCCAATCTATTGTCTATGAGTATTAATGGTAAGATTATAAATTAAATGATCTGTTAATACTTATTATTTATCATAAATAGTGTTCAAAATTCATCCTTTTAGTTCACAACCAATTTTTGTCTAAGTTTAATTTTTTTTTTTTTTTTTTTTTTTTTCATTAAAAAAGATTGAAATAAATGTGTATATTTAAAAACAACATAAAAACATAAAACAAATAAGTAAAAAACTTACGAATTTTGTGATTTCTTTGACTATACTCCAAATAATTTCTAAACATTCACAGTCATAACGTTTTAAAAAATAGTACAATTCTCTGAATACATAGTACACCTGTGCTAATCAAAACAGCTAGTTCTTTTCAAATTAAGAGAACATATTTTACAATTAACAACTGTAGGTAGGCTAGCTCGTAACTGCAGTTACCAAAACAATAAACTCTCTCTTTCTTATATTTACAAACTGGATTATAATCGATAACAAACCGTACAGTTTACTTCTCGTATATTTTCGTTTGTCAAGCAAACACAAAATTCGTATCCCCACTACTTTCAATCCTACAATTTCACGTGTTACAATGTCAGCAGTTTTTTTTCTTTCATAATGGATACAAGAGACGATTATCAACTTTCACGAACCAAAACAACAATAAACTTATTTCTCACGTAAACGATTATTTAGAGGTTAGGTATTGAAATTACCTATAAGACTAAAGTTATGGACGGTCCTTGTATATACAATCTAGTATACTATTTTATTTTACAAATTTTTAACGAATACTTTGAGTAATTGAGTTTATTTAACTACAGCTGAAAAATTTTTAGTTAATTTTGAGCAAAATCAGCTGAGAAAGAGAGAGCAAGGACGTTGGCTTGCGCCCGCCCCACAACGCACTGCGGGGGTGGCTCTTACGCAGGCGCAGTTAATCAAGCGCAGGTAAACACGAAGGATTAAAATTATTTAATGCAATGATTTAAAAATAAATAAATTTTATGTATAGTTAGTATTTAGATGATTTATTTTTTGGAAAACAAAAAATGAAATTACTTCAAAACTAAACCAAGTCTTCCGATATAAATTTTTTAAAATGAGAAACTTTTTCTCACTGCAACTTTGTTAATAACAATTTAAAGTTATTTATGAAAATTAATTATTGGTTTGGATAAAAATACAATAATTTCATAAAATTTACTTAGTGAAATTACTTTTTAATGTAATTTATTATGATTATTATTATTATTATTTTAATAAAAATATTGAACGGTGTGAAATTAATTTAAAATTCTGCAAGAACATTTTTCAAAGTAGCAATCAATATTATAACAACAAAGTTTTTAAAAATAACTCGCTGAACTTGTTGAGTTAAAACATTTGAAATTAATTTGTTAAATTTGCCTGGCAGCTAGTGCCCTCTACGTGCCCCTTTCCTTTGTGAAACTAAAATCGGACGAAAATGTTGGTAAGGCAGATATCTTTACTTTGACTGTACAGTTTCGGCTTTCATAAATTTTTTTTTTTCATACATATACTTATACTAACTGTAAAGTTATTTTTATTTACTGTTTTTTCTTGGTTACCATTTTCAATAAAACACTCGTGTAGTCTATTATTAACTTTATTTTGAATAAAGAACAACCACATTTTTAGAATTGATTATTCATATAAGCGTTGAAATCACTTGGAATAAAATGCAATCTAATTTAAGTGTTTCTAAAAGGTTTAAATTTTTCAAATGAGATTTTTCTTACTTTAGTGATCAGATTTGATTAATTTAAAAAAAAAAAAAAAAAGATTCATTTTTTCTTTTTCTGAAAACAATTTTTGAGAGTCGGTTGTAGCCAGTAAATATTTTATCTTTGAATCATACTGCTGAATTCTTTCAAAAATTAATAATTTTTACTGCAAATATGGCAGTTATTCGTTGTATATCAACCGTAAATTTCACAAAATATTTATCATATTCAACAAAAAAGAAAAAAAAAAAAAAAAAGAATGCTGTTGGCAAATACAATTCATTTTGTTTTTAAATATTTTTAAATATAAGTTATTTTAAAGCATTTACAGTCATTCAACTACCAATCCCGCATTATATCTTATCACGTTGGTTTGCTTCTTATCGCTACTTCAATTAGCGCATAAGTCTCTCACAGCGAGTAAAACTAAACACACTTGTGACGACGAATGCGCAAGTGTACTTACACTTGTACTAAAAAAAAAAAAATATGTTTCATGGTAATTTACTATGACTAAAGAAGAATGAGTTTGAAAAATAGACCCAAGTTCAATTTAACACGCTCTGTAAATTTTCATAAAAGAGATAAGAAAAATGCTGATAATTTAATATCACTTTTTTTAAATGCATGTTTTTTATTAAAATGTACGTTAAAATTATACAAAAACAATATACAATATTTTTTTTTAAGAAAAAAAATAAAGTTTCTTATTCTTATTTTATTCTTAAATTTAAACTACAACACTGTTTACAGATCGCGGCCGTAAAAAAATCAGATTCGAAAAAATAAAAATAAAAAACACGTTAGATAACGCAGTAAATGTTTTCCGAGCAGATCGGATATTGATCAGTCTGTTTTTGTTAAAATAATTTACTTTATGATCAGTGTGAATATTAAGCGGAGATTTCTTTATCTATTATATTTTTAAATACATTCGTCATTACATTATCAATTCTTTTGAAGAGAAAAAAAAAAAACTTTTTTTTTTTTTTTTTCCTGATTGGACTCTGAAATTTTAAAAAGTGCTGCAGAACAATTATCCGCTGAATTATTAAAAAAAAAAATTGCATGGTTGTAAGAATATATTGATTATTTCCGAGCGCTTTTTTTCCCTGAGTAATTAAAATACAGCTGGCTGCGACATTGTTCGTACTTAAGTTTAAAAGGGCAGAAGCAGAAAAATGAAGCTATTGATTTTAGGCTGTACTCGTTTTAAAGGGTTGCAGAGACAGGCGCCCCGGTGAAAATGTTTTAGACAATACTGATGTTCATCCTGCGCAGTCATTCGTGCATATAATATGATTATTTTCATCCCTTCTTTTTTTATATAATACTTCAGATATGATTTTAAGTACCTTATAAATTGTCAGTCTATCAGACTCATTTATCTGAATTATAAATTTTCAAAACTGTGCATAATTTTTAAAACCCACTTAATAATTAATATTTTAAAACTTTGTTTTGTAAACACGAGAGCGCTGATAAAAACATTAACCGCAAGTTTTTAATTAAAATAACACGTAACTGAAACGGAGCAGCAAGCGTTGTGAAAATTTTATTGAAAGTTATGACAAGTGGAAAACAGTTACGGAGTTGTGTAAAACTTTGCACGTTCTAAAAATAGAACTTTCCACGTTACGAATTTAAATTCTTTTGTTCTAAACAATTTTCCCAGCTTATCGCCGAGACACGACTCAACTTCAAAACGCTCTTGAAAATATTACTTCAAAACCTCGAGAGTGATAAAAAAAGCTCCGTAAAGTAAGCTCGATCATTCGAGTGATCCAAAAACCCACGTAAACAATAAGTAAACAAATTCCCCAACCATCGGCAAGGTAGAAACCGCATCTCCTGCGAGTGATCCGGGATATCGAAAAAAACTTTGAAAAAAAGCTCTCGAGCCCCTCCGGGTGAAAAAAGCTCGAGTACGGATGCAAAGAGAAAAAAAGGGAATCCGGAACCCTCCCTCCGAGCTTTTCTCCCCAGCTGGATTTTTAGCCGTCGATCCTTTATTTTTTTTTCCTTCTTTTTGTACCTCTTTTTGTTTTAAACTCCCGCGAGAGGGGTCGGCGCGGCGTCGCTTTACGTCGTCGTCGTCGTCGTCGTGGGTGCGGATCGAAGACGGCAGACGCGCCAAGGTGCGTGCGGAGTACGGAGAGCTTTTACTCCTTCCTACAGCCAGCATCCCAGACAACGCCCGCGCCGCCGCCGCGAGAGCAGAGGGGCGGCAATTAACTCCGAACGGGTAAGTGCGCGTGAATCAGTGTACGTACACAGACCACCACCAACGGGCCGAGCTTAACGAGTTTCGCCAATTTCGACCCTTCCGCTGTGCGGCGCGTCTGTGTGGCTGACGCTCTTCTTTCGGTTGTGTGAGTGCTAATGAGAGAAAGGGAAAAGCCCGGGCGACCGAAGAGCTTGATTATTATCCGCGGAGAAAAATTAAAGCCGATGAGTAACTTCGACGACGAGATGACTTATACCGCGAGCTACGTGTTGTAATGATGGACGAGATTAGATTACACGAAAGCTCGTACGAGAACGCCGTCTTGCTTTTATCCCGGGTCCCGGAGGCTGGGTGACGTGATAAAGAGAATAGAAGAGGGAGAAATTACGGTTCGGTCGTTGATAAAGTTTCTCCTCCCGACTATGAGGACCGATCCGCGGCCAATGCAGAGACTATTTTTTTCCTCCTTCTTCTTCGTCTCTCTGCGTTGTGATTGATTTTTTTTTTTTTTTTTTTCTTCCTGTTTCCCCGTATTTGATGGAATTCTCTTATCGCTCGGTGGTGATCGATAATTTCATAAAGCTTAATACCGGATTTAATCGAATTTTAGGAGATATTTTAGGGGATTGAGATGTAGTGGAAAGTTTAATTTTTAGCGAGATTATGGTCTGAAGCTACGGTGTAAAGTTGGACGGTTGAAGAAGAATCGATTGAAAAGCTCTTGTGAATATTTTAAGATCAGAAGTGAATTGAGAATTCGAGACGTCACTACAGCGAGATAAGATAATTTAACGCTTTTTGAATATTTTAACTTTTTTTTTTAACGAGTTTAAAACAAACGAAAAGTTTAACTGGATATATAGTAGAAAAATCAATATAAGTAAACTTTTCATAAAAAATCTTTAAATCGGCTGATAAAGAAATGTAATCGATATAAATTACGGATAATTTTTTTATTTTACGGTAAAAAAAGTAAAAAGAATAATCATTATAAAAAATTATAACAATGTGACGTCGAAAACCCGCATGAATAAAGTCTGCGAATAAAGAAATTGAGGATACAATTGTTTGAAGCGTAAATAATAGAAGCCGCGTTTGGAGACCACCTGTAGAAAAACAAATTTTTCCTTTTTTAATTTTCAGTTTCATTTTTATTTGTTGAAAATTATTGAAAAATTTAACTCAAGCGCAGCGTCTTAGCACTTTATCCACTGCATTATTCAGGGCAACAAAAAAAAAATGAAAAATATTTTCGTGAATATTAGACAAACTTTTTTTAAAAATTGAAAAAAGTGTTAAAATTTTAAATTAAAAATTTTATTATAAAATGTTATGGAAAAGACATGAGAACTATACAAAAATTTAAAACAAAATTACATAAATAAAAAAAGGTTACTTAGAAAGTTACTTTAATCATTTAATTAAAAAATTGTCAATTAAAATAAATTTTTACTGTAAATCAATCTATAAAACTATAATATGAAAACATTTAGATGGTTCAAACATTGAGTAGGAGTAAATTATATGTCAAATATTTAATAAAATTTTTTGACAGAATCGAAAAAAATTCTTTGATTAAACCATCAGAAGTTAAAAAAATTAGCCCCTTTAATACTAGTAATTAAACCATTAAAATATGTATTAGATAATATTATTTAAAAGAAAAAGTTAAAAAGTAAAACAACTAATTGGCCATTAAAGAATCGTGTGAAGAATATAAGTACCGCAAACAGAAGGCGATAAAAGAATTCCTGAATGGAAATCCTATCATCACTTCATTGAGATACATCCCCATAATAGAGAGACAGTTCATTTTTTCCTTTTATACGAGGGCGGAGAAAATAAGGTTTAAGTGAGTATAACGAATTTTATACGAAAACTCTTAAGAGGAAGAGAAAGTAAAACAGCATCGCATTCAAGGAGGGGAGCAAAATAAAAAAGTCGGGGAATAAGGGTGGGGACCCCGAGTGTGTGAGAAAAGCGCTTCGTTGGGGGGGTTGGGTGCCAAGAAGAAGGAGGAGGAGTAGGAAGGAAGAAAAAGTGATTATTTATTCAGCGACTCATTGGAGGCAATAGAGGGTAGCAGATAAGGCTAATATTACACAGAGATTATTACTTACCGGGAAAAAAGAAGAAGCACATGCTCGTTGGGTAAATAATACAGCGATACCGGGTAACAAAGTACCAAGATTGATTATTTATACCGGGACGAACCATCAAGTTAACATTACCGATCAATTTGTCACCCCATGATATTTTTAGTTAAGACATTACGAAAACTCACCCCGCGGACCATCGCTGCTAAATTATTGACAGGCGCGTATTAGGGATCGATTTGAGACTCAAAGTTTTCATAAACACCCCGTGGATGCGCTTTTGTGACCGCAAACTCAAGTTTTTCTTACTCAACAGTGCAGCTTTAAGCAGTACATTGGAACTAATGATCATATTTAATGAATGGGTGGGTGAAACTTGCGGTGCATCATTCGGAGAGTGAATATTTGATTGACAATATAATTTTTTGTAGGGATTTGAACTATTATGTCAATGACTAGCTTGACAGTTTGTATATCTAACTGACCGCGAGTACTAAAATACATTGATTTTTACTATTTTATCCAGTTTTTGGCAACATTGACAGAGTCACATTTTTAAATAAATCGAACAAAACCAAAAATTTGGACAAATAAATTTTATTATTGCACAAAATTTTTTTAGACAGCAAAATTATTAATACAAATAAGAAGATAAAATATTTTTTACGTGTAACAGTGCTTTTCTAGTAACTTTAAATTTGTTTTTTCTAAAAAAATCCATTCAGTATTTTAATGACCTAGAAAAAATAAAATATAGATTGATGAACAAAATTAAGTAAAAATTAATTATCTGCTATGATTCCAACTTGATTGTATTGTGCATTAGTCATAACAATATTTATTTTACTTCTGAAGTTTAAAACAGTAACTACCTTATCCAAAAATTAATAGATGGTGTAATTAACCTATTTTTTGTTTAATGCAAAAGAAAAAAACTTTTAAAAACGTTCAAAGTTTTGCTGTTAAAAAAGAAAGATTTTTTAAAAATAACTGTACATACTTACTCAATTCATAATTTTTTTTATTTGAGATTTCTATTTGTATTATTTGCAAACAGATTCACATGCTTTGATAGAATCAAATCTATTCGCATTTCCACCACAACCACCATAATAGAAGTGTTTACAAGTTCTGGATGATGAATCATAATAATATTTAGGAATTAAGGCACGACAAAGACCTTTCTCAGCATTTAATTTACAAATATCTGAAACAAAAATAAGTCATTTTTATTTTTTTGTTCATTATTCTTTTTATAAAAAGTTCATAAATAATAAGTATGTATTCGTTTCAGCAAATACTTGAATTGATTAAATCTCTTGGTTAAACTTAAATTAAAATAAGTTTTTAATTTTTAACGTTATTAAATAACACTTTTTTTTTTAGTTTTTCAGTACTTTTTAAAAAAGTTTCATAGTAAATGTACGACTAAAAAAAACTATCTTAAATTTTTCAAAGATGCTAATCACGTACTATTAAACATTTTTGAAAGACCTATTAAGAAAATTATATGACTAAAGATTAACCATACAAAAGATTTCTATTTTAAATTTTCTAGGGTTGCCACACACTTAACCTTAAAATAAAATCTTAAAACTTAATGAAAAAAATTATTGTTTAGAAATTTTTTTTTTCTTATTCTAATATATTAATTCAATAATACTCTTACCACGAGTTGCACTTAATCCAATTATTTGAGTCATGATGCTCAAAAGTAAAACTGAGAAAATTATTAATAGTTTCATTTTTACTTTCGGGATAATACTGTGGATGTAAATCAAGTTTCATTTATTTAGTATCGAAGTATGATTGTAAAAAACTCGTTCAAAAAAATTTTTATCCAAAAAAAATAATTTAGTTTAATACTTACACCGGGGTTTTTTTGTTTTGCTTAGCAAAGTTTTGAACAACTGTGTCAAACTTTTTAGACCATTGCTTTTTATACTGAAAAAATTAATGTGACATTGGGTAAAGTCTTTGATATTAGGATATTTGAATAAAATAATTTTTCATATAAGACAGTTATAATTAATTTTTACGACAGGAAGTATTAAAAAAAAATTTTAATTTTAATTGTGATGAAAAACGTCAATGTCTTTTGTACTTTTGTTAGAAGTTCCTTATCGTTCTATTTAAGTTAAACAACTATTGTAAAAAAACTTAATACAAAACGTGTTACAAGTAAAATTACTGTTTGAAAGTCAATCTTTAGTTAGTAAAAAACGATTTTGCGGGGGATATTGACATAATTAGAAAAACTAAGATAAGAAAAAGTGTCTTTTGGAAGCAATTCATTTTTATAATTTGAAATATCACGCATCCATTTTCCATTTTTGGAGTTAAAAAATGATGGACAAATTTTTTTCTAATGATTTTTAAAATTTTTTTGGGGTTTTTTTACTGTTAACTAAATGATGAAGTAAACCAACAATAAACTTTGCCATTGGACTCTTTATTACAATTTACTCTGTTTTTTATTGGTCAGAAAACTTGCGTTCCTTATAATGGATTCTTCTATTCAAATAATGTTTTTTAAAGTTTTGTTTGGATCAGGTTTTGTAAAGATCAACTCCTCCATTTTTAACGTTTACAGCACTGAAAAAATTTTCACTCTGATAATTCAACGTTTCATAGATAAGCGCGACCATTTTTTTTGATTTCGGATTTCCGTTTAACTGAATGAGACTCAAAGTCTCATTTTAACTATCTGCTTTGGGTTTAGAGTTGAATGCCTCTTAACCATTCCAAATCCCAAGTGCTAATAATAATAAACATTCTATTTTATATGAAGAGACAATAATGTCGTCAGGTCATACATTTTTTCTTTTTTTATGAAAATAGCCACTCATCAATTTTTAACCGCTATTAAAAGTTTTTATAAAGCACAGCAGTCAGTCTTCAGACGCTTTGTCAGGCTTTGTCTCATCCAAAACTGCAACTCAAGCGCAAAGCAAAATTCCATCGCTCACGTTACCTTATCCACCTCGGTCCTAACAGAATATCATTCAAAAAACCAGCTGATCGTACAAAATTCTCATAATGTAAACACTAAATATAATTTTCGAATGCAGAAAATAAAAAACGGAGAGCATTTGTCGTCCGACCGAACGGGGAGACTTTAACGAGGAGGCCAGTCACCGTTTTCGGAGTATAGAAGGCGCGCGCGCGCGGACGCATGTGTCGCAAAAACCGGGGACCTGCAAAGCAGAAGCAAGAGCAGCAGCGCATAGCTGATTTTTTTTTTCTACTCTTCCAAACCGTACAAGCGCAGTTCTCCGTATTCGGTTTAACTAGAAACCATACCACAAATTCCCCCGCAATCGAAGTTCGGCCTACATCATGAAACGCCCGGGCACAAAGAGCTGCTGGCTATTAAACGACGCACTAAAACTCGCTCCTGTGTGTCGAGAGTTTAAGTGACCTCAACGGAGCTTTTCTGTAATCCGGAATGGGAAGGAAACAGTTTTGGGGGGGGGGGGGGGGCGAACGACCGAACGCGAGGAATTTTGAGCGAGGAGGAGCCAGAGCTTTTTTTTATTGGGAAGTGATGTAACGCGAGACTACTGGGTGGGTTTAAAAATAGTTTTGGCCAAAATAACTCGCCCTCGGGGAGAAGTGAAAGACAGCTTCCAACAGAGACCGATTTGTTTTCAGTTTTCGAGTTTCGTTCGATTTTGCGAAATCTCGAAACCCCTTGTAAATTAAGATTTTATGTGACAGAGCAGATCATTTATAATTAACAATGATCCAAAATCATAAAAATTTTTTAGTATTAAATTAGTTCTAATTTTTTTCCAGAAGTTTTGAGTCTACGTATTTATCATTCCTTGAAATTCTCAACTCAATTATTAAAAATAAAACATCACCTTATATAAATTTAAATAAAATTTATAAAATAGCTTTCTTTTTATTAATGAATTTTTTTTTGTTTGCTTATAAAAAAAAAACAAAGTAATTAAAATTGAATGATATACAACTAAAATACAGATCACGAACAATAAGTTCTTTTTGCCTATATTAGTACCGAAGAGAAAAAAACATCTGTTTCGGAAATGGGATCCACGAAATAAGCGAGAAGTGTTATGTAATAATAACGGTACTAATATGAAAACTTGAGTAAAGTACTATTATGTTAATACAGATGGCGATTTTATTCATTCAGTAAATTACTTCGCAATTTTTCGCGTTCGAAGAAGATTTTCTTTCTAGATACTTTATTTTGTGGAGCTTATGGAAAGATAAGTAATAACTCGACGAGGGCCGGGATTTGATATAACTTAGATTTATGTGTTTTTTTTTCGTGCAAAATTCGCCACCCAGATGATAAAGTTTTTATTGGTTATACGTAATCGCAGCTTTTTCACTAAACATAAATAGTTTTCGAAACTATTAATATCTCTTTCAATCGGATTAAATAAATATTAAACAAATATTTAACTAATTATCGTGAACTTGGCACGTAACATACTTTAATTTTTTTTTTTTTCAACATGATTTTTCGGTTTTTCATGATAATTTGTTTAATTACCATTTTTCATATTATACGATAGTTATAAACATTTTTTATCACAAAATTTTTACTTCTTAATTACAAATAAGTTTTTATTTTATTTTCAGAAATTATTTACTAATTAATTATTTATTCTCCTGGTTGATAATTCCTCCGGTAGCCCCGAAAGAAATGTATAACCAGGAGAATAAATTCTTTTGAGTCCTGAGGTGCTACCCAAGGTCAAATTGCAAATAATTTAATTATTCATTGAATTCAGCAGTTAACAGGAATTAAATTTTCTTGTAATGTTATAACTTATAATTATTGGTAATTTGTTAAAAAGAATTGAAAACAAAAAATGTTAATTTAATTAAAAAACCCTGTACTTTTAAATTGTTATTTTAAAAAAAATTTATTTATTTTTTATTTTGAAGATCTGTATCCCATTATAAATCATTCGCAGCAAAGACAAATTCAGCCATCCAGTTGAAATTTCAGAGTCGACAGATATTTTGAACAGCCCTGTGCTAGTAAGGGTCTGGATCTCTAAAAAAAAAAAAAAAAAAAAACCGAATCCCAAAAATTTTCTAGCCCGCAATTGAGACCTGATCCACCAAACCGCAAGAATGAAAAACGAAATACACACTGGCTCTCAGAGCAGTAAAAAGTCGAAGCCATTTAAAAATCAAAGACCAATTAAATTGGCCGGGTCCAACCCTTTTTCCCTCGAAATCGTCCCCGCCGAAAAAATTAAGACAGCCCATTAGTGCCGATTCTTCGACAAATTTTCTGCGACGCACAGTCGTAGGAGACCGAGGGAGAGAGAGAAAAATAATTGAAAGGGCCAGAAGCAGACCGTAATTAATAGCCCAAGCGCGTTCCACCAGCGAGCGGTAGCAGTGGCAGCAAATTAAAAAAAACTTTCTCCTACCTGACAAATGGCACCCCGCGGGTGGTGCCAGTCGCCTCGATCTCCCTACTTCTTCTTTTTTATTCCCTTAACTCTCCCCCTCCGTTCAGCTACTCCCTAAAAAAGACTCTCTCTCTCCCTCTCCGAGACACTTGTTTCCCACACGGACGCGTCAGATAAGATTACCCGAAAATCTTATCATTTGAAAAGCAAATCGAGCGAGGGCTACCGCCACCGCGATTTACATCGGAAATCAATTTAGGGCTCGACTTACTTTATTCCCATACTTACTACGCGTTTAACGAGCTTGTTCCTAAACCGCACACCCGAATAATGATGAATATTGATACGTTCGACGATGTTTTTTCTTCGCCTTACTTTTTTGTCAAGGGGGAGGGGAGGCCCCCGTTTAGTAGGGATTAACGCACGAATAAATCGACTCGGTTTGGATTTTTTTTTTTTTTTTTTTTTTTCGTGGCTTCCGGCCCGCGATGAGAACGCGCAATGCTTATTAGCACTTAGTTTATTGGCTTCTTTCTTGCGCTCGAATGGATGGTAATAGGATTGGCCGAAGAGGTTCAAGAGTTCAACACTTTCAACTGGGTTTATTTGATTCCAAAATTAGGAAGCGCTCCGTTTTTTTTTGGCAGATTGGCTTTAGCCCGATTGGCCCGTTACTTTTTATCTATCTCGTATGTGCGTTATGCAAATGATTGATTCCCGTTTCGGTTTGTTTGTATGTTCAATCTCTCGTTTAGGATGAATTTACTCGGAAATTTTGTTATTTTACGGGGTTTTTTAAAAATAAAGTTTGTTGAAAGATCGTGAAATTCATACGGATTGTTCAATCAAATTTAAAATCATTAACTGCGTTTAGTCCCAGACAGAAAGCGAACGTCGAAGCTCGACCCTGGCAAAAAAAAACTAAACCGAGTCGCTCGAGCGACTCAAATTAAAACAAATTAAATTAAAGACCTTTTTCCTTCTGGAAGCTATAATTGGCTTTCCTGAGTTCTGCTCCTGAAACGAGAGAGAAAAATCTAAAGATTCGAGAAAATTCAATCAATTATAATAATTAATCAATAAAATCAAGTATGAAAATTAAAAAAAAAATTATTCACAATAAAGTTTGTTTTTAACTTCTGAGTATTAACTTAAATTATTATTTTAGTTACTTTCTCGATAGTGCGCTATTGGAATTTTTAAAAACGTTTACTTGGAGTTTAAAAGCAAAACATGCTTGGGTAAAGATTTTTTGGATTAGTGCGAGTTTAAATCTTTATACAGTATTCGTAACTATCTAAATTATTAGCCGGCGTGCAGTTTATTTTTTTTTTTGTAATCACTAAGTAATTTTGACATTTATCACCAAAGTTATTAGCAATTTTTTCTAAATCAAATTTACTCTTAATCAAAAGTAGTAGCAAGCAATAAATTGAGACTCAAAGCGACGACATTTAAATCCAGCTGAACCATCCAATGCAGTCGTTTCAAATATTTAGTTTATTATTAGTATTATTACCATTGATTGCAAGTCATGTCACCAAGCTTAATGTTTTCCACAAATTTTATCAGTAATATCATAATTTATTTTCAATTTATTGATTTAAATCGTTTTCCAACAGCGGAAGTTCGAAAAATATAATCAGAAGATTCATAACATACAAATGGTGTATAATTATTATTTCAAGTCCACTCATTTGTAAATCTAGATAAGTTTGACCATCGACTTAAACCGTATAATATCAAAATCTATATGAAAGCTCATAAATATGTAGTATTTTCTTTACTACCGCATCGAGTTAATTGATATCGGAATTATAATGACTCTCGGGGCAATGAAAATGATGAACCATCTAACTTTCATTCCTCGCTAAATATATCCACATTGTTAAAAACTATCAGACCAACCAGGCACTTTGCACTATGAAATCTTGTTTTAAAAAATTAAACAATTAACGTAATTGGTGGGCTATCCGAAAATTGAATTAATACAAATACGAATGATACGCGTTTGGAATGAAATCAAAATTTGATCGCTCGGAGGCACGAATCGAGCCGTATGTTTACGATTATGCGGTCGTCGGTCGTTCCGATACAAATCGGTCGGCACGCACTTTTCGTATATAAACCCACACGCGCGCGATTACCATATACACGAGGTGCGCACGGAAGCTATAGATCGGATCGCCCGATAACGAATACCGCACACGCTTTCTCGAGGGGAAGAATGGACTCTTTTTTTTTTTTTTTTGTCTTTTTTTTTATCTTTCCTTATTTCTGGAATCCCATAATGCGACGGGCTACCGATATCATTCCCCGTGTTTATTGAATTTCCAACATGCTAATGGCCCCGTAATTGATTCGTGACGCTTAATGTTTGTATTATAACCGGGGATAAAAAGAAAAAAAAAAAATCATCGCCACCCATATATACGTATACATTTTCATCACGCGTGCGCGCAATCGATACATGACGTACGTGTGAATTCGGCTTTTATGGATGACTTTTTCTCTTTTGACCCTCCCTGGTGTGTTACGCTAAATTGGTTTCCATGAATGATATTTTTTTTTTTTTTTTTTTGTATGGGGTAACGACGCGGCCTATTATGCGGAATATCCGACAACTCCAAATTCTCGCGAGTAAAAAATTATATACATACCCTTCCCCTGAGATTAACACAGGGCGTAGTTCTGCTGAATGAATCTAATTTGAGTTACGAGTAAGTGTCAATAAAAGGGGTTTTCCCTTCGTCGTATCATTGCCTATTAATAGAGCTATTACGTTTGAAAAGAAAAAAAAAAAAAAAAAGAAAGGAAACTATTGGGAATCGGGCCGAGATCAAAGGAGCTGGATTTGGTTAAGTTATCACAACAAATTTTATAGGAGCGATAACGCGATTTGCGGTTTAAAACACCGGTGGGAAGCACTGATTGCCGGTTATGCGTATTTGCATCTATAACGCGCTTACCGGGAGGAGCGAGCTTCTACATCAAACCTGACCGGCAATTTCATTGTTCAACGATTTCGGTCCTTTCCTTCCTGTAGCTTTAAAAGGGCTTGCAGAGAGTGTAATTTAAATTTGAATATATTCCCTTTGACTGGGATAATAATGTGCTTTTGGCTCGAAAACAACTATTATGATTCTCTTTCTCGCAAAAGTATATCATCTCATTTATTGTGATATGACACCAGTGATTGTTTATAAAAAATGGCCAATATTTTTATGAATATTAAATAAATGGATGAACAAGAACTAAAAAGTGACTCTATGCATTTAAATTTCATACGAATTAAAAAATTATCGGTTGTTGAGTATTCTCTTTCGTTTGAAACAAAAAATAAATAAAAGCTCTAAGAAGCAAGCTAAGAAGTAAACAAGCTAAGTTAACTAATGAATTAGTTAAATAGAAATTACTGAAATTGAATAAATTTTTTTACTTATTTAATCTAACTTTTGAGTAAACTTAAAATAAACTTTCTTGTTCAAACAAAAACATAGTCTTATTTCTTTTGGTAAATTAAACTGTAATTATTGTAATGAATCTTACGAACGACGCCATTCGTTAAGAGCAGTATCGAGCAGCTCTGCTCGGTTATGACAAAAAGAGTATAGTTCGAGGCTAATGCCTCGCAAACCGCAAAAGTGCAGCAAACTCGGGGCGCACGCACGCCGAATAATCATAACAACAATGATCCGTGGCTGCTGGACGTAGCATTCCGTAAACAGGCCATATTGGGGGCACATGTGCAGCGCGTTAGCTACAGGCTCGCGGAGAGAAATGACTAAGACCCCGGCCAGCTCCGGCTACATATGCGCTCTCACGCGTATTCATCGAGTTATTGTGGAAATTTGCCCGGGCAACGCTCGCTGATCCTTTGATCTGGCTGTGTGTACCAGAGGGGGGGGGGGGAGAAAGACTGTATATACTTGCATGCTCTCTAATTAAAGGGGACTCATCCTCGGACTTACGCTTTAGCAAAAATTGTTGCTTGGGGTGAGGGGGCGGACGTGCAAGGGACCAAGGGGTAGGGGGTGTGCAGAGGGTAACCGAATTAAAATGGCGATCGATAAACGCAGACTGCTCTTGGACGCGCTGTATTTTTGTTTCGGTGCGGTGGCTGCAGAGGGTGAGATGACGCTCTCTCTCCCACTGCTGGCTGCAGGATTAATTCTCTCCTGCCACCGTATACAGTACGCTTCTCGAATTTTATTTCCTAGGTTTTTCTTTGTGATTACGAGGAAATATTTTTCATCCGGTGTTCGTGTTTGCCCACCCCCAGCCTTCTGTTCGGTTATTTAATTTTTCCTTTTAGTTCGCTCTTTTGTATGTATATTTGCAATTAATGTTTGTCTTTGTTGTTAAAGTTTCGGGAAAACATAAATTCTATCAGGCGAGAATAGCTGTTCGCTCACAACGATAGTATAAGGTTGCTTTAGTTCAAACCAGCTTCAGTTTTATGCTATTCTGCAGTACTGTTTGCTGTGAGTAATGAAGAAAAAAATTTATTTCACAACATCGAAAGAATTTTAAAAAAATACCTTGATTAGATCAAATACTTATTTTTATTTTTATTTCATTACATTTAATTGTAAACTTTAAATTGAAGAATACTTCCAATTTCTAGGGTAAGAAAAAACAATGCCGACTGATTATTTAGAACAAAAAGTAACTTTGTAAACAAAAGAATTCGAAAACCTTTTTTTTTTTAATTCGAGTCACTTATTTAGTTCTAATAAGCTTTTAAACTTTATTGAATTGAATGAAAATCATTTTCAAGATTTTTGATTCAATAATAAAATTGAACTTTTACATCTTATACCAGAGTTGAAACCAATTAATTAAATAAAATAAACAATAAAAACTTCATTTACAGTCCGAGCTTAAAATATATATAACATACTCTTGAGATAGTTGAAATAAATTTCTATTTTTCCTGAAATTCTGAAAAAAAAATTTTTATCTAACATTTTACGTATATAGTTTCTATAAAAGCATGGACAAAAAAGTGAATTTTAGTATGAAAAAGTCTAATTTTTATACAACAGGCCACAGGGTTCATAATTTTTTTTAGAATTTTCATTTAATTATAGTTATTAGAGTGAATAATTTTTCAAGAACTATAACTTTTACAATGAAGTAAAATAAAATAAGTTAAAATAGTAATCAGTTAAATGAAATAATTGAGAAAATTATTAATAAAGTGTTGAGATTCAGAAAGCTGATTATTTTATTTGTCTAACCATAGGTTCAATCGCGTAAACGCCCTTGAATGAAAAGAACTAGAGTTTAACTCGGGATCTTTGAATCATGAGTTAAAGAACTGAGTATTTGAACATTTTGAAGCCCTGTGGTTCAATCGGACTGTTTTGTAATTATAATATTGTAACAAGTTGGATATTTATTCATTTATTTTTTAAAGGTTGTCATAAAAGTGATTTATATTTCGTTTAATTTTTCTTTCCACATGAATTTGAAATAAAAGATTTATCTTTTTGTGCGCTCATTTTTGTTTTTTATTACTTATTTACATATTTATAAAAATTAACTATGAACTATTTATTTTTAACCGATCGTGATAATACTTAGTTTAAATTGCAACAATACACTTTATTTCAAAATAAAAAAAATTCATTGAAAAGAAAAATACTGATAAAAAAGATGTTAAGCGTTGATAAATCCTATCGGAAATCAAAAATCTATTGACTTTTTAACGAGACGGGGGCGAAATTAATTTAATTACTGGTGTAACTCGACAGACGGCTGTGAATGGAAAAATCTGCATAGTGACTCTTTTTTAAATAACAAAGAGCCCCGGACATATGGGTTTCGAATTCAACCCTTTCCTCCCCGGGTAGCTCGGCACCATGCGGGGGGATATCAACTCTTTCTCTTTTTTGCTTCTTATATTTTTTTCAAATCCCCGGCTCTATCTGATTTCAACCCGGTCCGAAAGGGGTTGGCAGCCCTGTCTAAATAAAAAATTAAGGCTCGTTCGTACGCGCTTTTAAACATTCTTTTCACTTCGCCTAACCGAGATAATACCCCAACCAGAGATTTCGATGCTTCCAACCCTTTCCCGCGAAATTTTTATCGTAAAAAGAGTCAACCGGAAGTACAAGACAAGTGCTTACAAATCACCGTTAATAAACGCGTGGGGCAGGCGCGACGATAATATTATGATACATCAATAAGCTCTCTTCCCCCCGCACGATGCTCGGTAAAAAAAAAAAGCCCCATCTAAAACCAATAAAAATCAAGGCAAACAAGTGGAGGAATCAATTTCAGCGGCAACAAGCGTAAAAAATGACAGGGCCACCACCTACTCGCCCCCTCCCCAACCCCGAAAACCGAAAAAAGTATCTCGCTCTCCCCCCCGGCTTCGTTTTTTTATGATCCCCCATTGGATTATCGCTCGCCCCGAGGGGGGGCAGGCTAAGACTAAACAGCCCCGTTTTCTTCGAGAATTACATTACAAAGCGTCCCGGGTAGGTATAAAAATCAAATCCTCGTTTTGTCGTCGCTCATCAATTTTTCCGTAAGTGTAAGTAAGTCCTCAAAGACTCCGTGCGCGCACTATCCTGGATAGAAAGCAGAGGGCAGGAAAGGAAAAGTTGGCGAAACTCGTGACTAACCGCGCGCACGTGTTCGGGAGGGCGATGGCCAAAATAAAAGCTCTATCTCGGACACCGACCCACCCTCTCTTTCATTTACAGATCCTGACGACTTCAGCCTGCAGGAGATAGAGGAAGGAAGGAAGACGCAGAGGAAGAAAAAAACTATAAGTCAGCTTCTTAATTGGAGTCCCTTATCTCTCCCCCCAGTTTTTTATTCCGCACTTGTCGGTGCGGGCCACTTAAACGGCGCCCCTCCCAAACAACACCTAATCGAAAAAAATCCCGCCACCAAATTAAGGGCCCTGTGTATCGATAGGGTGCGTGTCTATGGCGAAGCAACAGCCGCCGAAAAGAAGTAGGAAGAAAAAAAAAAAAGGAAAAATCCCCCCCCCAACCCCGGGGGGATAAAAAAGTCGAGGAGCGTTAATAGGGTGTTATACGGGGAGCGAAAAAAAAAAACCAGCCCAGCGTCCCAGCCGTGAATAATCGGCCGGAAATCGGGTGAAATCAAACACGGCTCCCGTCTTCTTCTTTATATTGGCCCCTTACTTCGCTTCCCCCCTTAACCCCTTGAAAAAAAAAGAAGAGGATCGGTTGGAATTCTCGGGCGACATCGATGCCTGCATGCACCGTAGTGGAGGAGCACCAAGATATGATACATTCGTAAGAATAAGAGAAGGAGGAGGACTTTTATGGTTATTGCGGGGGCGAGGAGGATCGTATCTAAGGTCTCTTGTTGGGGTATGAGTTATGCCGGCTTTATTAACGACGTGTTTGCCGACTTATTCTTATTGAATCGGCGATCATCGTCCAGGATGGGCTTTGCGGGAACGACTAATCATATCGCGATTAATTTCCATTTAACTGGGTTTTTGGAATCCTTGGTATTGCTCAGGTGCAGGGAGATTAAAAGTTTTTATTTTATCATCGAGCGTGCGGAAAGGGTAACAAGGGGGCCTTTTGCGATAAAATAAATTAAGTAAATAAAACGTGAGCAGCAGTCTCGAAATTACGGTGTCGATTCGGTAAATTACGGCGGACGGCCAGGCTGCGTGAGGAAATTGTTGATTGGCACACGAGGCCAGGGAGAGAATTTTCTAAGGACGAAATGAGAAAGTTAGTTTTCGACGTGGGGGGATAGAAGAGAAAGACGTTCTCTCTCTGTCTCTCTTTTTTTCTCGGGTGTGTGTTTGATCTAAGAGTAGTGTGGATTTTCGGAAAAAAAAGGAAGAAGAAGTAGTAGGCCTTCGATGGGTGAAAATATAATTGGTTGGATGGTTATCGTTGAGATTTTTTTATCATTGTTGATTGAAAACTTGTTCTCAAAATGTGCATTCTTTTATTGAGTGAGGTGATTTCGTTGGGTATGATCGACGGAGGCACGTTTTGTACTAAAGATTGTTAAATTTACTGCGTGATATAAAAAAACGTTTTTGTAATTTTTGAATAAGAGCTTATGAGTGCAATTTGTTAGTCTCAATTAAAGCACTAGGTTGCTCCAAAAATTTTTAAGTGTTTCGAACGAGCGTTGTTTGAAAATTATTGTTAATTCGAAGAAGAGTGAAAAAAAAATTATTGCATACTTGCACTAAAACTGTTAAATTATTTGTAAATGAAAATCGTTTATCCCAAAGTGAGTAAAAACTCTCGTCGTTTACTCTTGTAAGCGCTTATCGAGAGTTTCTACGGGTGATACATCAGAAGAATTACGTAAAAAGCTCGTTAGGTATAATTGTTTCGGTCACGTTATCGCTTAAATTTTTTATCAAACATTGTACAGAAATAATTCTCAATTCGACTAGAAGCCCCAGTACCGCAAGCTTACTTCGAAACTATAAAAACTCACTACATAAACCTCGGAAAAAAATCCGTCGGCTGGTACCGGTTAAACTTCTTCATCGGGACAAGCCGTCACCCAAATAAAGTAACCAACTTGATTAAATTGAACAACAGATCTCCGGGAAAAAAAAGAAGAAGGAAGATATACATCTCTGGTCCGGGCGAAAAAAGAAGCCAATATATCGCCGCTGCGGCAAAAGTGTCGCAAAAGCCCATCAAACCAGAGTCTTCTTCTCCCGATCAAAGGACACCCCCCGAAATAAAGATAGCTCCGTAGTAAGAAAAAAGTAGGGAGGAATAAAGTAAGAAGCCCGGTGAGTAATTTCGTGCCTCCGATAACGAGACAAATAGCAAAAAATCCTCAGCCGTCCTGGTTTTTGGAGTACGGGTCAAAAACCACCTCCCCGCTGTCGAGTCTTTATATAAATCATCATCCGGCCGAATGGAAGAAAGAGTCGTAAAATCGTCACCCCTGCGGTGGTCCAGTCCTAGGGGGTGAGTTGGGGAGAACCGAAACCACCACCACCCCAGGAAAGTGGCCCGCGTTCAGCACGCAGCGTTTACACCGAAGAAAATTCTTCTCCTCTTCTGTTCTTCTGCAGCGGCACACGCACACACGCGCGCGCAACCGAGAGCGAGCGCTCCAAACACGAAAGGGGGAAGCGAGGCGAGCACGTTATCGAACGATTGCGCGCTTGCGCCCGCTACCGCTGTTGTTGCTGGCCTGCAGCCGCCGCGCGCTCGCTTCAGAAGGAGTTGGGCCGCCGCGGGAAGAGGAGGAGGAGCCCCCGGCCACCTGGTGCACTGGCGCGGATGATTTGGGTCTTTTAAATTCCGTTTGGGCGATCGTGCACCCCCTGGGCTTGCAGATAAGCGATCGACCCCATTGGCGTTTAAACCGCGGTTAGCCGAGATAAGTGGAGTCGTTGTTGGTTTTTTTTTTCTTTTTTTTTTACTTTCAACTTGTGATTGTTGGTGCGCTGAAATTGAGAACGCAAGTGCAAACGTGATAAGAAAAGAGACGCGCTGGAAGGGGTAGGATGACGATAAACAGGTGTTGTGCTAAGTGTGTTTGTGTCGCGGTGAGCTGCATAAAATGAAGTAGGCCAGATACTCGAGATGACGAACACCCAGCAGCTAGAGGAGGCCCCGGGCCAGGAGTACACCGAGCTCAAGCCGGTGGAGCACTCGAGGATCGACGACTGCACCGACGGACTCAAAGTCATCCGGAGTATCTCTACTTCCCACCAGGGCGACGAGTTTTTTGGCTTGAGCTACCTATCCAAGAAAAAGCACCTCAACGAGTTTGGAATCAACGGTGATGAGAAGGAAGATCACTGCATCGAAGAGGAGGACCCGTACGGAGGCGTCAACGGGGACTTTGAGTACCTCCAGGACAGGGAAGTTTACGAGTTCAGGTCGAAGTTCATACCCGACGAAGAGGAATTGGAGGACGACGATGACATGGATGAGGACTACAGAGAGGAGGAAGACGAGGACGACGAAGATTACGAGGATGTACGAAAAGTCAAAAAGAGGAAAACGACGGGACGACCCAGAGGTAGGCCTAGGAAGACGGAAAACGCGGGTAAGCCAACCAAGAAGAAAACCTCGGACCAGTCGGAGAAGGAGCTTCAGGACAAAATTAACGAGATCATCAAGAAGAACTACCTCCTGGAGAGGGAGAACAACAACATCCCGGAGAGCAACAGCGAGTTACACCGGGAAGCTTCGACGAGCAGTAACGACGACGAGGAACACGAGGACTCCGCGAACAACAACAACGACGAGGACGCCGGCATCAGCAAAAAGTACAAGTGCATGCTTTGCGATGCCCGGTTCAAGGGCAGCGGGGGCCTAAGAAACCACTACAAGGTCGTCCACGCGACGGGGCCGCTGTTCAGGTGTGACGAGTGCGGCAAGGAGTTTCCCTTGAAGGAGCGTTTGAAACTCCACGTGCGCACTCACACCGGCTACAAGCCGTACAAGTGCACCGAATGCGACAAAAGCTTCGCCCGGGGTGGTCAGTTGGTCCAGCACCGTCGGACCCACAGCCAGGTAAAGCCCTACAGCTGCGAGCTTTGCCCTGGGACCTTCACCTGCGCGGCCAACCTTGCGCTCCACCTCAAGCGCCACAACGGCCAAAAGGACCACAAGTGCGACATTTGTGGGCGTGGCTTCGTACGCAGGGACGCCCTGAAGAAGCATCTCGAGTGCCTGCACAAGGACGTCAAATCCTTCCTCTGCAAGATCTGCAACAAGACTTTCAAGGGTCATTTGCCCCAGCACATGAGGACTCATGCCCGCGACCGGCCCCACGGGTGCGCGACCTGCGGGCAGCGATTCGCTCAAAAGAGCCAGCTCACGGTCCACCAGAGGACCCACTCGGGTCAGAGGCCCTTCAGGTGCCTCGTCTGCTGGCAGGCCTTCGCCCACTCGACCGCCCTCAAGCTCCACACCAGGAGGCACACGGGCGAACGGCCCTTCAAGTGCGCCGAGTGCAACGCCGGCTTCACCCAGCTTCCCCACTGGAAGAAACACATGAAGTGCATCCACGGCCGTAGTGAACCCTACTGCTGCCGCCGGTGCAACAGCTTCTTCAGGATCAAAAGCGACCTGGAGACCCACGAGAAAGACTGCTCACCCAGCGACGAGGCCGACGACTACGACGAGAACGCGCCCCACAAGTACACGAGCATGCCCATCGAGAGGATGCGCCTCCTCCTGGCCGTGCTTCTGAAGAGAATCTCCAAGCAGGAACGCCTCGACGAGCTGGGATTCGGCAAGAGGCTAATCGACGACGTCCTCGTAGATTCCCTGGAGTCAGCGGGCAAGGAGGCCGTCCGCGTCACCGACTCCGAGTTCGACGCCCTCAGGACCAACCTGACCGTATTCCTCGAGTGGACCGTGCCCCAGGAGCACTGGGACAACTTCCGTAAGCTCAACAAGACCCCAGAGGAGATCCTCGAGACGCTCACCGTCACGTAAGATGGGGGATGATTTTCGTCCTCGTCATCGCCGCGCTGATTTTTCCCCGTGTATTGATTGTGTTTGCTGAGCAAACCCCGCAGCGCTTCGTGCTCGAAATTTTTCGAGATCATTACGGGGAAGAAATGAGTCATTTTTCGGTTGAGTGGGGAAAGCTCGCGGTATTTTTCTACGGACTACCGCGCGTTGAAATTCACATATCTTTTTAATACAAAACGTATTTGATAAGCAGGGGTTTTTTTAAAAATTTAAACTCTGTACTTAATAGAAAGTATTTTTGCGAAAGAAAAAAAAAAAAAAATGGTTGATTTTGATTGAGGGTAGAGTACAAACTCTTTCGGATAAATTATTCCATCAGCAAAAAAGAGTCTTAATTTTAGTCGCTTGGTGCGGAAGATTTTTGCCAGCTCGATGGGTGACCGAAAACTCTGACTTTATCAAAAGGGTTCTCGTGTACACCATTCAGCTGCAGACAAACTTTTGATGGACTTTAATTAAACTTGGGGTAAAAGGCTTCAGTATTGAAACTTTCAAAAAATAATAATAATAATAATAACAGTGAGAGTGGTTTTTTAGTCTCATCTGTAGTGCCATAAAAATTGTACACATCTGCCGTAAAATTAATGTGTAATGAATATTTACAGAGAATTTTAACAAAAGTTTCGTTAAGGGACTGAAGTGCAATTGACGAAAAAAAAGGGAGGTTTTATTATTGTATAATATAATAACCGCGCACAATTTTTGAAATTAAAATTGTCTCACTCGAAAATCAAAAGTAATTTTAAAAGTATACGTACTTAAGTAAGTTTTTCAACGTTTATCGAGGTGAATTGTATGATACTTAATTTTTATTTTTTTTTATTTATTTATTTTTTTTGTAATTTTAAAGGAAAAAAAATATAACGAGTTTAAAAAGGAAAAATTTTGTGATCAACTCCAACCGTGTATGTAATAAGTATATTTTATCAAGAAACGAAATGAGAGCAAAATCACACTTGCCGTATAGTAAATAAGATAAAAATATAATATAGCGCAAGCACCGAATAGACGTGAATCGCACCGCCTTTAAAATCTATATTTAAACACACTAATACACACACACGTTTAAATTCTAACCTAAGCTGTATACCAAAACCGTACTGCACATGTGTGTCTCTATATAGCCCGGGAGTGAGAGACTTTGGAAAATAAAGAGATTTCGATGCTCCCAAGGAGCCTTTAAAGTCAAGTTTTTGTAAACACAGAGTCTTCGAAAATAACATCCAACTGCCGGTAAAAAATAAAATAATAAAGTTCATAATCAAATTATGAATTGAAATTTATATACATGCGTAGATATTTTTAGAAAAAATAAATGTTTGGTGTAAAACAAGAAATTTTTTCCAGAACTCAAAGTTCAATTTTCAATAACAAACCCGAATTTGTTTCATTTTTTGATAGTTTTATAAAAAATAGTAAGAATAGTGCGAGTTTGTTGCCAGTAGATATCAGTGATAGAAAATACATTCAAGTGATTTTTTTTTTTTTTTTATTTATAACAGAAGGGAAATATTAACCAGAGACCAATGCGATAAATATTAGCTAGTAAATAAGTAAATGTGAGCCGACAATAAAAAAACCTGAATAATCGTTGTACTACGACATAAGCGTTTTCATGTGTTTCCTGATGTATCCAAGTTTTTCAAAGTTTTTAGAATCTGCCTTTTGCTCTTCAAAATATCTTGAATCAACGTTATTAATTTTAACCTTATTTTTAGATTCAAGCATCAAAATTACTTCAAACAAAATTAAGTCGATCAAAATTTTTGTTGTAACTTTTCTTTACAAATTGTTAACTATGTACATTATTCTTGAATTATTCAAAATTTAGACTCTTAATATTATTCGAAATGAATTAAAAATAACATATTGCACTTTTGGTGTATTCACTGCACGAATTAAAATTTAAAAAAAAAAAAAAAAAAAAAAAAAAAATGCGAGTAAAGATAAACGTAATTGCTTGAACTTATAAAAACTTATTCCATCAGACTTGAGCGAATTGATGTCTAAGTTTGAACGCTAATACGCAAATCGAGGTCGAAAGATCATTGTATATTAGATCGAGGTAATGTTTTAATGTAAAATGAAATACAAACGCAAAAAAATGATGGTACTTTTTTTTTTAAATTTAATTCTGAAGTACTTTGAAAGTTGTAGTTTTTAAATTGTAACGAGTGCCAAAGCGATTTGATGTTACAGCAGCAAATTTTTTATATTAATTTATATGTTGGTGAACCAAATAATAAAGCTTAAATAGCTTAAGAAATATTATATTGTAAAGGATAAGAATATATTGTTTAAAATCATTGGTATCTTTACAAATACTGCTTCGTTTTACTTTAGTTATTTGTAGTGCAATTTGGTAAAATGTGTAACTAGATAATCAAAATTTTTCGATGTGATTTTTTTCGTTCTTTAGTTTTAATTGGTATAGATACTTATTCGTAATTTTGTGATCGACTACGAAAATCAAAATTAAATTTAATTTCGTATTTTTTTTAATCGTTTCGGCTGAAAAAAAAAAATTTTTAACTTTTGTAAGTGCCATAAAATATTGTAGTTTTACGAAAAAGAAAAATTGAAAGTGATGTGACAAAATCAAAAGTAGTTTAGTGTTTTTATTGTATTTTTTAAAATTTCGTTTTAAAATATTATTGAAGAATTTAATATTAAAAAAGATCTTTATTATTTTTAGTTAAGAAAGTAAATAGAAAATAAATAAACAAAATTATTAAAAACATGAGCGTAAATATCTAAGATCAACATGATTATTTTAAGAACATCAACTGAAATTTAAACATAAACAGTGCCAGCACAAAAGTTTTGTTAATATGCAGTATCAACACTTATTTTTAAAAAAATCGTTTTAAGTTTGATCATTCTACGATTGAATTTTTTTCAGAGTTGGATTTTACAGGATCTACAAAGTTTTTACATAATAATGATAAAATTTCTCTGAAAATATTTTAATAAATCCTATTTAAAATCTCAATGAAATATTATTGACGACTGATGCAATTAATTGTTAAATGAAAATGTGGTTGATAATAACTAGTTATAAGTCTACTCCAAATATTACCGTCAAATCATCGTTGATATTCGATTCATATGAGATCTTGTGAAGTTTTTTGCGCAAAATTCAAATTTTCTGTATTGACAACTCTGATATGAAAAATATACATTGTCTGAACGCAAACTGTGAAATTTTATTAAAATACCTTTTACTTTTACCTTAAATATTAATATATAATTTTTACTGTTACATTATTTTATTTTGTCAATAGAGCAAACACAATTTCAATGTTACATTAAATTATTATTATTTTACTTAAATTTCAATTTAGAATTTTTTATTTTTTATAGGTAATCAGTTAAAAAACAAAATTTAAAAAAAATTCATCATTTCTATCTCATAAGTGAAAATAATTTTCAATTTTTCAATTAATAAACTTGACGTAATAAATCTTAATTAACTCAAAATGAGTTCAAAAATTTTAATATGCGAGTTTCTAAAATCATTGGTCAGATGAATTTTTATCTTTTCATTTTTTTTACTTGAACTATAATTTCAGAGTATTTAAACATCATAAATAATAAATAATCTTTGCTTTAATGTGAAAAAACATCATCTCGAGTTTTTGCGATAGGAACGTAACATCTCGAGAAAAATTTTTAAATAATGTGAAATAAATCTTGCGTTTTTTCTCTGAAATTCCGAACTGATTGAAAAATGGAAATAAAAAAAAAGAGATAAAAAGAATAAAAATTGAATAATTATTTTCTTAAAAATCATTGCAAACTACTTCTATATTCTTTTTTTAAATCAGTAATATAAAATTAATGAAAATTAAAGAAAGAAAATTTTGGTTTATTAAGTCAAAATCTTTTCATAAAATATCTTTAAAAATAATAGTTAAGGAAATATAATGTACTTCTAATAACAAAGATATTCTTCATTAATTTTCAAACAGTTTCTGGAACCATAATTCGTCCACAAAATATTTTAGGTAAGAGGTATGTATAAATACAAGTAGAACAAAAATATATTATTAAAAAAAATTGTTTAATTATTTAAAAAAACAAAATACAATCATTAAATTTTTATAAACTAAACAATTGCGATATCACACAAAAATAAACACTTTTATTTAAATTTATTTGTAAAACATCTCAGTTCATTTTATTATAATATTGTAGAAAATATCAAATTAAGTGTTTACAGTCAACAAAACTGTTTTTCGAGTGCGGCTACAAAAATATAAGTTTATTTATAAATTTTTTATACAAAATAGAAAAGTGTATATATACATCGATTTATTTTAATGTTTTTGAATAAATTACTTTTGTTCGTTATTTAGTCAAATATGGTTTTTAACAAATATATATAAAACTTGTACATATAACATACATTTATAACAGTATTATAAAATATTATGATAGTATACTCCAAAAGTTTTTCTTCCGCAATAATAATTTTATAAAAATAATGTCTTAATCCTAATATATTATAAGTATTGTATTTGGCAATTTTAGGATAAGATATTTAAAAATTTTTACTTTATTACATATTTATAAAAGTTTTTTAGATTTAAGTATTTAGAACGTCATGTTATAGCATAAATTATTTTTAAAAAACTATACTTTTAGTCTTGAAAACCTATTAAGAAACACAGTAATACTAAATGGTTTTTATTACTGCAGTTATTAATATAATAACAATGCAAATTTTATCAATAAAATAACTCACAGCCCCAGAGGTAGCTTTTAAATGCATGACGGATTTATCTTGAGACATATTCAATTTTGGGGTTTGACTAGTTGGCAGATGATATATTGGTAAAGACGTTGTTCGTTTTGTTAAAGTAGTTCTATCAGACCATTCTAATACAAATTTCTTGGTAAAATCTATCATCAAATTCTCAACAGTTAGAACCTAAAAGATAGTTTAAACAAATATAATCTTTTATATTTTTTCAATTATTTAAATTATTTATTTTAAATGATGTTATAAAATTCAACTCACCATGTTTTCTTTGTCATATTCAAATTTAACCTCTTTGGTATTAAGAAATACTTCTTTTACGATTTCATTAACATTCATCACTATTATTTTTCCCAATTTCATTTTGCTTTCAAATGAACCTTCAACTACCCGACTTGTTAAAACGCTCTTTTCAACTTCAAATTCAAACAATTTGTATTGTTTTTTTTCAATTGAATCTGTAAAAAAAATTCATGAATGAGTTTACACAAATTTTTTTTTAAGTGACCGTATGAAATTTAAACATTAGAGATAATTTTTACCTAGACTATCTCCATCATCCCAATACAGTTCTCCTTTCGCTGTATCTCGATCATCCAAAACTACAATTAAATGGAACGGTTTTTTGCGACTCGACTCAGTTGTATCACTTACTTCTTGTGCAGGTAAAATGCAGCCTCCTCGAATGAATAGAGGAATGGTGTCTAGAGGTGCATCCAGAGTATAAATTCTACCAATAGAGTATGTATAATCCAAGGTGTTAAAATTATACCACATTCCTTTAGGAAAATATGCTGAGACCTCAGTTTTGTTCTGAAATCAAATTTGAATAATGAATGTAAATCGCACAAAATAATTATTGTAAAATCTCAAAAACATTGGGAAGAAAAAAAAATTAATAAATTACCTCTTCCAGTACTGGTGATATCATAAGACAACTACCCCATAAAAACTGAGTATCAATATTAAATGTCTTTGGATCTTCAGGAAACCTTTAAAATAAAAAAAAAATCATTTTTTAATCATGAATTAAAATTTTAACTTAAAATATAGATTATTGACTTACTCAATGAACAGTGGTCGGGCGACTGTTTCTCCGTATCGATGTGCTCGGTAAAATAATGTGTACAAATAAGGCAAGAGGTAATATCTAGTTGTTAAAGCCTTTCTTGAAGAATTAACAACCAATTGACCCATCGCGACGGGATCTTGTTCCTGAAAGTTTTATTTCAGTCTTTGCTTAATACATATATTTTTATTTTTATTTTTGTCTTTAAGACAACATATAATTCATTATTTAAAAAAAAAAAAAAAATCGAAAATCCAAACAGAATAGATCAGATTTTAAGTGAATTTGCTTTAAAAAATTAATAAAGTAAACTTTTTTTTTTTTTTTTGCTTAGATGTGTTAGAAATATGAACCACTTACAATAGTATCATCTGAATTATGATTTCTAGAAAAGGGGTAAAAGGCTCCCAGTTGCATCCATCGGTTACATAAAGCTTCTGTTGTATTACCGTCAAATCCACAAATATCAGCACCAACCATAGGAACTTGGAACAAACTGTAAGCTAGAATTTCTGGTATACTCATTTTCAGGTCATGCCTAAAAAAAAAAAAAAAAAAATTATTATATTTCTTTTAAATGTTATTTGCTAGCTTCTACAAAATTTAATTTAAAAGAGTGTAGACTAATAGTTTCTTCAAAAAATTATTATAATCATTTTATACAATATTACCATGAAGAATATACATCTCCTGTCCAATGTCCCGCATAAAATCCGTGACCTTCCCACGTTGATCGGGAAATGATGAAAGGTCGTTTATTCCGAATTTTTTTCAATGCTCTGTAAATAAATCAAGTCAAAATTGAGAATATAATCAAAAGAATAAGCTTGAAGATATAAGGAAAATTTTAATCTTAAAATTGTTAAATAAGATTATAAAATAATTTAAATCAAAAATAATTATTACTACTCACTGATTTATAATAGCTGCTTGAGTTGTACCAAAAAGATTGTGCAGGTCGTAATGGTATCCTAAATGTTGTTTTGCACTCATGCAAAGAGTTTTTTGAATTAGAGAATTTCCGACAACGTTAGGTAAATAAGGAGGATTTTCTCGTTTGTTTGCATCACATCCATTAATTTGTCCATTTAAAAAGTTTGATGGCTCATTCATATCCTTAAAAAAAAAAAAGCAGTCTTATGGACAAAAATTTTAATTTGAAATTTTATCTGTTGAAATAATTAAAATAATGTATCATATAGAACGTACAATCCAAACACCATCGAACTCAACGTCCTTGTGCAAGTTACTCATCATTTCTGTGTAATAAGAAATCGTATCTGGATTGGTAAAGTCTGGCCAACTGGTTGAACCTCCTTTATTCCACACCTTTCCAATAAAAGGCGATCCATCTTTTTCATTATAAATTAAAACTTTTCGGCGAACTCCTTCATCGTATGGCTTATAAGACCCTCTGGCTTCGGATGCGGAAATTCCAGCATCTATTATTGGAATATAATGCATACCTGCCTGTTAATATAAAAATTTATTTTTTTGAGATACTTTTTAATTAATCTATAAGACAAAAAATTTTTTTCTAAAATCTTACATCGTGAAGTTCTTTGACAAAATTAGGAAGATCTTTGAAATTTGTTTTGTCATAAGTAAAATCATTACTGTTATCCATGTAATCTATATCATTCCATTGAGTATCCTACAATTTTTTTTTTAGTTTAAACTTTTTATAATTGATTATTAGTAAAATATTCATAAAATAAATTACTTACAAACGGAATCAATGCACTTCGAGTTCTTTGCCATACCGCTCTTGTTTTATCAATAGATCCATAACCAAATTTACATAAATGAAAACCAAGTGACCAGTAAGGTGGTAAAAATGGCTTCCCTACTACTTTTGAATACTGTTTTAAAACATCAGCAGGCGTTGGTCCCATAAAGAAGTAAATGTCAAATATCCCTCCAATACTTCTAAATGTAATAGCAGGAGTTGGTTGCAAAATAACATCTGTGATGAATTTTTAAAATTGTTGCTTAAAAAATCAAATTATGAAAAAAAAAAAAAATAAAAATATTGCGTACCCATTGCATTGCTGTTGAGAAACAGTACTCCGTGAGCTTTCCCGCTATTTTCAACAACCATATAAAAAGGATGTGATCCATATAAATTTGCCTAGAAAAATTTGAAATTGAAGTAGCGTTTTTCGAATTAAATTTATTAAAATAACAAATGTCCCATTATATTAAATTATTCAACTTAAGTTTCCATGAATTTCCACCAAGTAGACAAAGATTCTATTAATTTATTAAATTATTAAATTAAAAAATATTACATTTTCAGTTGGGGGCTGGTCTTTATTAAAAAGCGTAAGTTTTTGCCAGTTTGTACTCAGTTTTAAGTTAGTTCTATGCTCTCCTAATCCATAAATATTATGAGACGGCAATACAGAACTGATTTGAAGAAATTGGTTAGCAAAGATGAATCCACCATATCCAATAGAATTGAACCTAAAAGATAATGTAAGAATATTATATAACTTACACTTCAATGATTTTGTAGAATATAATTGGAAGTTTTGCAGTTCATTTTATACAAACTTTTTTTTCTACTTACAAAGTTCGTTTATCTTCAGATCGAATAACTTTAAAACCAGGAATATCTTCGTTAATTTTTAACTGATACTGAGGGTTGGCAGGCTTTTTAGAAAAAGGCCTTAAATTAGGTCTTTTTGGTAAAGGTGGTTCATAGCGTTGCTTAGCTGGGTCAAAAATCTGCATATTGTATGATATGATTAAAAAAATTTCTATTTTGTATAAATTGAATATTAGAATATTCTCATTACCTTTACTCGTAAAGTAGTATCATCGATACCAGTGGTTTCAATTTTAACCAAAGAAAGATCTTCTTTATAAAATGAATTTTTCTCTGACTTTAACAGTCCTTTAAAATCATTACCATTTTTAGTGAAATTTTCATATTTATACAAAGTCCAATTTTTTGGATAATAGCAATAAGGCACATCTAATGGAACATTTTTTTCATAAGTTAATTGGTGCAATGCATTCCAGCAGCATCCTCGCTGACTGCATGATAGTTCTGAGGCTCCATTCTCTGGGTGACAATCAAAACGTAAACTTAATGGTATAAATTCACATTTGTCTGCATCATCTTCTTCATGGTCTTTTAAAAAATCACTTTTTTCAAAACTAAACATATCTTTAATTCTTTTAGAACCTTCCTCTGTTAAAATTCTAACATTTTCAAATTGATTAAAAATAATTTGCTGTGTATGCTCTAAGCGTTTTAATCTTTCATCTACAGCAATGTTGAAAATATTTTGTTGTGCTTCAAAACGTTGCTGTAACAATTTTGCTTCTTTGAAATATTCTTTACATTCCCACAGTACACAAGTAATGAGTCCAAACATTATAAGAAATGCAACATATTTTATTATTGAAAGTACCAGTAAAATGCGAGGAGAAACATTTAAATAAGCTTTCCAGTTTTTATCCAACTGCCAGAGCTCCAACTTTTGACTGTGAGTTGACATATTAATTTGTATATTTTCTTCTGAATCATTATTGAATCCCTCATTTGCTCTGTCTTCTTGACTACTACTTTCATTTGATTTTGAAAAAAGTGCCGAGTAATTATTGCTCTTGATTATGTTCATGATAACTGATTATGTTATTTACCTGTAAGAATATTAATGCATTGAATTTGTTTTTGGGTTTCATTTTTAAATTCTTGATACATTAAAAATTCCAATCTTTTACAAATTACATTAAGTTTCAACTCTACAAAACAAAGCCACAAAAACCATTCATTCATGTGGAGTTTTGAAAATTGTATAGTAAAAAATAAAACCAATAAATACTAGCCTTAGAAAATCAGTACTCACAATTTATCATAACCTTAAAGTGAACTTGTAGAGATTGTATAATATCAAGTGAATGACAAAAACACTTTCACCACAAACAATCATTAAGAAAATTATGTTTGGACTTTGGCTGAGAATTAAAAATTGATTTCAATCAAATTAAGTCATGTTTAAGTTTATTGTATTCGGACAGAAAGTCCTATTTCACAAATAATATAAACAGAATCGAGAACAGAATAAGGGCGATGGCACAAACTCGTGGGCACGCTCGTGGGACGCTCAAGCGTCCGCCGCGCCGTCCCGTATTTTGACTGTAAAATGTAAATAGGGAGGACGAGGGACGTCCCTAAAGTGAAAACTATAATGACTGCAAACGCCACGATGTTTTTGGTTTGTAGGGTAATTTTTTTTTTTTTTATCGCGCGCGCAGTTCGTATACGAACGAAATGAAATAAATAGAAATACGAGCCATCAGCAAGAATGTTACACCGATAAGAATTGTGCGATAAAAAAGCAGAAAAACATTAAGTGAGCACTCATACTTTCTACATAAATAAATGAAGATTCTCGCCTATACAAAGAGATAATTTATATTTATTTTCAACGCTCGCGCTCTTTAAAAATACTAGAGAAAATAAAAAAAAGCAAAAATTAATACAACATAAGTGTTACAATTTTTATAATTATATAATAAAATTGTATCTTAATTACATATATAATTAATATAACCATTCCATTCAATCTAATAGTAAAAATTTAATTAAAAATTTATTCATAGTTTTTTTTTCGTTGTTCATTGACGCAATATTATATAAATAACTCGTATCAATTTTTTGGAGAAAAATTAAAAGTTTTACATTTAAAGCATTTAAAAAAAATTTTTCAGTCAATAAAAAAAATTCAACTCAACATTTTAGTGAAATGTTTTTGATAGTTACTTATTTTATTTTATTTTTTTTTTATTTATTTATTATCATCAACGGACACTAGGTATCCTTTTACAAACATAACTTAACAAAATAGAGTATAGTAATTTAACAGAAATATAAAGTATAATATAATAAGTTAATTTAAATTCGAGTCGTCTACAATTTGATGGTTAATTAAGTATGTCTATAAACGAAGGATTTACAATTCATTTCATACTTATGATGAATAAAACTTTAAAATCTTACGTTTTATTTTTATTCCAAAAAAAAAAATGATTCATCGTTAGAACGTGAAACCGTACGGTTTCTTAAAAGTGAATTATAAAAAAGGATCCTTTTTTATAATTCATTTATCATCTCGAATATATGTTAATCTAAATACTTACTTTTAAAAAGGTTCTTAAAAAAAAGTCAATGTAGAGTTAAGTTTTTATTTTTTAATTAGAAATATTTTATCCAAAAAAAAAAAAAAAAAATTTCCATGCTTTATACATGAAATGTGTTTATAGAAATATACACGCGCAAACCATAAATATTGTCTCAATTATATGACCAGAAACAAGTATAATTTTGTTCATTATTATGTGTATATTTCAGCTCAGATTTATGAGCGATTATTTTCGGCTATGGAGATAATTTCATCATCATAATAATATTTTTTTCAATGATTGTAATGGCTGATCGGATCGCAAAATCAAGTTTTCGTTTTCGAAGAGAGAGTTGGTGAAGTTCTGAAAGGAGTGAATTTGGACTGGTGCCAAATCTATCACACTTATAACTTTTTAAATTTCAGCTTCAATAAAATTGCGAGAAATAAAAAAAAAAAATGAAGCTATTTCAGTTCATCCAAAAACAAGTAGAAAAAAATTTTTAAATTTTGGTTAATGAATTAAATTTAAGCTTTGAAAGATTGATTTTCATTAGTAGCAATGTTTTTGAACTCAATCTTGAAATTGAAAAAAGAAAAATTATTTAGAATATGAAAATTATATCCGCTTAAATGTAAAATAATTTTAATTTTGTTAATCCCTAAAATAAAATAAAAATTTTTTTTTCAAGTTGAATAATTTAAACAAATAATTGATCAATCAGAATTGTAAATACTAAAAAACTAAAAAATAATAAATAGATAAATGTCAATAAAAAAAATTGACAGGGATTCATAAGTTTTTTCAACAAATATTATTATTATGTGTAAACTATAGTATATATATAAAAATAACATTTATGTATTATTTACACTAATATTAAATAAAATTTTTTGTAAAAAATGCTGTATAATTGTTTTTAAAAAATTTGTATTATCAATCACATTTTTGGATAATTTCTGAAAATAAAAAAATTATAAAAATTTAATTTTTGATTGATTTAAATAAAAAATTGTATTAAAACTCTTTATGAATATTACTTACTTTGTATTATTGAAATTAAGGCCTTAACAGCAGGTGAATCTGGGCATTCTGTTAAAAAATCTTTTCCTATGTCACAGCATCTAGCTAGTAATGGATCTAATGGCAAAGATCCTAAAAATTCAACATTTAGTTCGTCAGACATTGACTTTGCTCCTCCTGTTAACGCCGGAAATATTTCTGCTGAGTTCTGTTTTAATAAAATAAAAAGATGCATTAATCTTTTTAGTAAACAATTTTTCTAAACTGATTCATTAACTTTTGACGCTTAAAGCATTTAAAAAATATTCAAATTTGTTTATAATTGAAACTAATTTCATTTTTTTATATCATACCTTACATTTTGGACATACAAATAGACTCATATTCTCTACAACTCCAAGAATAGGAACGTTAACTTTTTTACAAAAATCAATTTCTTTTCGTACATCTAAAAGAGCAACTTCTTGAGGGGTAGTGACAATTATTGCTCCAGTTATTCCAGCTTCCTTTAAATATGTAACTGCTGATAAGTGTTCATCGGATGTTCCTGGTGGGGTGTCCAATATTAAATAATCCAAGTTTCCCCAATCAACTTCTGCTAAAAACTGTTTAATCATTCCTGTGAGGAGTAAAGTTATATACCATATTTGAATTCATCAATGAATAAATTATTATGAAAAACAAACTGAAATACCATTTTTTTTAGGTCCTCTCCAAATGACTGCATCAGATGAACTATTTAAAAGAAATCCTATAGACATCAGAGATAAGTTGTCTTCTATGTACTGTTGAAATCATAACATTAAAAAAAAAGTCAAGTAAATTATAAATATATAAATTTTTATTTTAAAATTAAAATCAATGCATACAACTGGAGACCATCCAGAGGCACTTTGATGCACTTGTTCTCCAAGAGCTCCAAGGACTCTTGGTTGAGAAGGACCACAAATATCAATATCTAAGACAGCAACCTAGAAAAATAAAAAGCAAATGTGACATATAACCTTGAAAACTTATAATATAAGACCTAGTTATTATTATGATTTTATATTTAGATTCTTTGAAATGATTTTTTTGCATGAAACAAGCATTTTGGTAACTAGGAACAAACAATCAATATTAGACTCGACCTAGATAACATTGATGCAAGCAGCACTTTGCATGAATTTCCTGTACAAAGAATCATTTCAATTTCTGCCATGTACCTTGAAAATCATCTGGATATTATTGGTTTGGGCAACAAAGTGAGTAAAACTATTTCAGAATTTCATTGTTATTAATTTTAAGTTTTTTTGAAGCTTTTAAATATTAAAATAAATTAAAAAAAAAAAAACTTATATATATTACAAAATAAGTATTAAAATGACTTATGAAGATAAAAAAAATTTTTTATCAACACGCAATATTAAAAAATGTTAAACTTACATTTCTGTCTGGGTTATCAGCAGCAAGTGCTCTTGATACAAGAGAAGTAACTGTACTTTTTCCAACACCACCTTTTCCAGATAATATCAATATCTTATTTTTAACTGAAGAAAGTCTTTCTTTTACTAAAGCAATGCCAGGATCTGGTAGTTTTGTTGCACCAGAGGAACAAATTCTTTGGTTGGGACATCCTGCACAGGCTGACACTTTGCCAGCACTTTCACTTTGAGTTCCAGGACAATCTAAAAAAAAATTTTCATAGTTTATTAATTTAAAAATTTCATTAATCGACAAAAAAATACAAAATATAGTAAAAAAAACGAGTTTTTAAAAAATGTTTATTTTTCAAAAGTTTTTTTAGAAAAGCTAAAGAAAAAAATGAAAGATTTGGAATTAAAGTAAAGTTTGAATATAAAAATCTTATAAACATTTTTTCAGTATATGAAAAAAAATTAAAAATCATTTTAATATATCTTCTAACCTGAAATTGAAGTTTTTAGTGAAATCTCGTTGAGTTCATATATTTGAAAATTTTCAAGTTTTATCAAATATAAATAATTCTCAAATTTTTTCAACATATTACATCAATTAAAAAATTTTCATTAAATAAAAATACTTACGTTCTGGAGCATCTTGTGGAATGTTGCTCATATTTTTACAATTTCCGTTTTTTCAGAGCTTTCTGCAGAGTGCAGACTGCAAGTCAATATTTATGTATACCTATATGTTTTTTTCGTCTGCTTTGATTTAAAATCATTCAATTAAAAGCTTCAAAAATAAATTTTTGGAAATTGAAATGAAAATTTAAAATTTTCTTAATTATTACGTTATTTTTATGATTGAGAGAGAAAAATGTTTTGATAAATGATATTGATTAAACAAGACTATAATAAAAAAAAATTATTCTAGAAAATTTAGAAATAATTACTGGATTATAATCATTAATCAGTTTTTACTTCAATTTTATTAATGTTTTACATTTCAGCATCTACAGTCGTGGCATGGTTTGAGTGGATCATCATCGGTACCTTGTCTAAAATCCTTAATGTCGTCATCTTACCATAATAATTGTCCCAAATCACGCTCTATAGCTTGGCGTACGAGTTCGGGAAAAAATAATGAATTAGTCCCATTGTAAGTAAATGTTAAAAAAAAATTTTGATTCAAAAATTAAATTTTTCTTAAAAGCTCGTGTATTTTGAAATTAAATATTTTTTATTAAAGTGATAAAAAATTTAAAAAAAAATTTCCCCATAATCTTTAAAGAGGTTCCTATGAGGAGAAATTGATTTTTTTGAGGAGGATACTGGTTTGCATTTATTGATCTAACAATCTTAAATGGTTGTCTATGCTGCATTGTGATACCCAGTTGCTTCTCTAGCACTGCTTCAAATCATATCTACTACTTCCTATTCTCTAATTTAAACAGTTAAAAACTTTTACATTGAATTGTATTGTAAAAAATTCATTCTTAAAAAAAAATTTTTCATAAATTTTGAAAAAGTAACTGAAATAATTAAAAAAAAAAACAAAAACAAAACAATTTAACAATACTTAGATATATAATATTTTTTTTTTTTCTGTACATTCTTTTTTGAATAATATTTATTATTCAATTAGGTCCTCAAAGGCCGTAACAAGATATTCCATAGATCCAATAACTGCAATGACTACAGAGCCATTAAAATTTCCAAATCTGGTGACAACAAATCCAAAGAGTTCACCTTACGCTTCTCAAGCAGCTTTATATACAAGGTACACACCAAATGAGTGGTTTCAACAACAAGTCAAGTTCTACAACGAAGCTGACTCAAATCGCCATTATTCTGAAAGAATAAGAAGTGATGCTGTGAAAACAATGAGGTAAATTTTTTTTATTAAATTAAGAAAAATTAATTTTTGCAACAATGTATATGAATTGAAATTAAAAAAAAATCAAAATTACATAAAAACCAAATTAAGAGTTATACTTTGAATTTCTTAATTTTTTTTATTTAATTACTTAAGTTGATTCTTTTAATTTTTTGAATAATAAATTTTTAAATACCTATTTCATAGTTTATTTTGAATTAAAAAAGAAAAAAAAAACTTTCCATTTTTTCTCCGTTTAGAGAGGCTGAAGAAAGAATTAAACATACTCAGTATGATACCAGTAGAAGATTAGGAGAAAGAATAAGTGATGTTACTTTTTGGCGTAATGAAATTGCTTCAGAATTAGAGAAACAAGTGCAAGAAATTGGAAAACTTCATGATTGTAGAACCACTCTAGAAAAAGCTATTAGAGATATTGAAAACCCAATTCATGTTGCTCAAGAGTGCCTTTTCCACCGAGAAGCAAGAAAAGGTACAGACATAAATTTCTCTGAGATTCAAATACAGTTTTTATATTATTTGAATAAATTAATTTAAATTACTGATTAAACAACTAAATAAAAAAAATATTCTTTGCAGCTGGTGAATTGGTTCACGATGAACCAGAAAGAAATCTTATTCGAGAGGTGGATTGCTTAAAAGCAGGCCAAAAGAGACTAGAACACTGCCTTGACAAAGTTAAGGATCAGGTAACTTTTTTTATATCCATACTTGAACTTAAATAACTACTTCTGAGTTATACTTTCCATAAAAAATTTAATTTTTACAGCTCCGAAATTGCAGAATTTCGCAGAATCAATTAGAGCTTGATCTCAAAAATAAAGAAAGTGCTCTCGGCATTGATGTCTTTTGCCATCAAGTTAATAACGCCAGTAGAGGCTTACAGTACTATGCTGGAATTGAAAAATATGATCCTTGGTAAATAAATCCATAGATAATGAAAAAACATGTTAAAAATGAAAAAGTTTTATAACTTATATTTAAAAATAGTTTTAACATCAATGTTCTGGAATCTTAATTGTTTGATTTTTATTGCCAAAAACTAAAATTCAAATACTTATGTGAATTTTTAAAACAATTCTCATAAAGAATATTTACTAATAATAACTAAATTTATAAAACTAAAACATAATACTTTGAAAATTTTAGCATTTCAAAACCTGAAACTTGGGCAGAAACTGCTAACAGGATCATACAAAAATCTCAAGCAGAAAGAACAAAATCATGTCAGTTAAGACTTGAGGCTGAAACTTTGATTAATCGAGTATCACAAGAAATGTGGGACTCTTGGAATAATAGCAATAATTCTCTTTCTCAAAGATGTTCAGAACTATTGGATGCAAAGAATAAATTGCAACAGCATTTACACAGGGTTGGATTTTAAATTCTTTAATTGACACATTGCACTTAAAATTTTCAAAACCATATTTTTAAAATCAATTTTTTTTTGGGTAGGTTCAGCAAGAAATTTTTGATGTTGAAAAAAATCTAGAATCACTTCGTAAAGCTATTGCAGATAAAAGTTATGAATTGAGAGTTGCTCATACAAGATTGGAAGCTCGCACTCATCGTCCCGAAATGGAATTATGTCGTGACAATGCATACATAAGTCTCCAAAAAGAAATTGATGGCATTTACAATCAAGTTGAAAAAATGCATAAATGTTTAAAAGAAATGGAAGATCAACACCAGAGATTGCTTAGAACCAGAAATTCACTTGAACATGACCTTTCTTTAAAAATAGATGCTGTTTACATTGATAAAGAAAAAGTTTGTGGATTAAGACGTGCTTATCCTGTAAATGCCATGTTCAGATTTTAATAAACCTAGACGATAAAGTAGTGATGAATAGTTTTAGTTCTTATGAAATTTGTTATTTTCTAATTTGTATTCATACTATCATTATATTAATAAAGCCTGTTACTGAAGAATAATTAATTTGATGATTTTTTTTTTTTTTTAATGCATATTAATTTTTAAAATCTCATTGTAAGCAATAAAAAATGTGAATAGACATTTATTTACCTTTTATCAATGAATTCTTTTGATAAAGCTTGGTATTGGTATTTTTGAACCTTCTCTAGCTTCAAAAAATGTGTATGATAAAACCAGTTCATCAACCCTTTCCATTTTTGGATCTTCATTAAAGTCAGGATCAATAAAAAAGAATACTGGCATGTCAACCTAAAATAAATCATTTCAAATTTCATGTTATTAAAAAAAAAAAAAAAAAAAAAACAAATACAATCATTATACCTGTTCATGTGGAGCAAGCATTTGTTCTTCAAAGCAAAAACATTGAATTTTATTGAAATATTGACCAGCTTCAAATGGAACAATATTGTAAGTAGAAATTCCAATGATTGGAACATCCGTTGGATTTGTTGCTGTATAAAATGCCAAAGCTGTTTCACCAGGAACAAGTTTTATTTCATTCTGCTGTGGTTTGAAATTCCAAGCCATTTGTGCCGCTGTATCAGCCACAAATCTTATTTTTAAAACTCTATGTTTAACAGGTTTCATATCTGTTACTTTCGAGGTATCATGTCCTGTAGTTCCTCCATAACTAAATGCCTGAATAAATATGATTGTTAAGATTTTCAACTATTTTCTTTAGCAATTAATACCATGAAATCAATTACTTAATACTTTTCAAGATTTAAAAATAATAATTAGGTAATTTGGTAGCAAAAATTATCTTAATGATAATAAACTATTGATACCTGACAAAACATTCTGTACAAAGGGACAGCAGCATAAGTCAATCCAATTGTTAAAATGCCAGCTGCAGCAGCATAGTTGAAAATTGTTTTGTGTCTCAATCGCGTAGTTGGATCATTTTGATAATTATTGAATAAAGTTCTATTAACATTAGTATTAATATGTCTCACATAATTATTTGCAAACCGAAAATAAGTTTTAAAAAACATTTTTATTCATATGATATTCGTTTTTAACCTATAAATTTAAATTACATCATGTTGCGTTTTCTATTAGAAGTGTTAATTTTCACGTAAAGAACGAAACATCATACCTAACCATTTTCTTTCTTTTCTTAATATCTAAAAATAGTTAAGAAAAATTAAAAATGATCATTAAAAAATAAAAATTAAAAGTTGCCCTATGTATCGCACTACAGTCTACAGTATAGCAGACGGATACGTTTCATAACATTACAAATTTTAGAAGGTTGGTCACAATTTCAAAAAAACAAAAATTTATGTTTTAATATACTTAAAATATTTTTTCCTTTTTTTTTTTTTTAATTAATACGTTTACCATCATTATCTTTTAACTCTGATGAAGAATAAACTTTTTAGAAATATAAAATTTTTTTTATTAATTGTGATAATTGAAAAAAAGTGCTTTTAACAACTTAAATCTTTAAATGTTAATAATTCTCAAAAATTGTTCGAAATATCAAGTTATGACTGCAAACAGGATCGTTATTTCCCTTATAGTGGGTCTGGATTCATCCAGACCCGGGAAATTCCGGGTCTGGAAATCCAGACCCGGGCGCGTTCAACCAACCATTGATCAGTTATCCCTCAAGCCTGAAACCCCCCAAATCCTGGGCGCCGAGTTCGATAAATGACCGATCGGTCATTCCCCAAGCCTTAAACCCCCAAATACCCTGGGCGCCCGACTTCAATAAAAAAACTTATCAGCTATCCCCCAAGCTGCAAACCCTCAAATACCCTGGGCGCCCGAGTTCAACAAAAAAACTTATCGGCTACCCCCCAAACTCTAAACCCCCAAAACCCTGGGTGCCCGAGTTTAACAAAAAATCTGATCGGCTATCCCCCAAGCTCTAAACTCCCAAATACCCTGGGCGCCCGAGTTCTACAAAAAAACTGATCGGCTATCCCCCAAGCTCTAAACCTCCAAAACCCTGGGTGCCCAATTTCAACAAAAAAAGCTATCAACGAATTTTTTTTTTTTTTTTATAAATAGAAAATAAAATCCACAACCTTATTCGGTAACCAGAGTTTTGGGAGGTTTAGAGCTTGGGGGATAGCTGATCAGTTTTTTGTTGAACTCGGGCGCCTAGGGTATTTGGGGGTTAAGAGCTTGGGGGATATCTGATAAGTTTTTTTTATTGAACTCTGGTGCTCAGTGTTTTGGGGGTTTAGAGCTTGGGGGATAGCTGATCAGTTTTTTTGTTTAACTCGGGCGCCCAGGGTATTTTGGGGCTTAGAGCTTGGGGGATAGCTGATCAGTTTTTTTGTTGAACTCGCGCGCCAAGGGTTGTGGGGGGTTCAAGGTTTGAGTTTTTTTTTTTTTTTTTATAAATTAGGTACTGAACTGTTCAGAGTTGAAAAATATTAAGATTAGTTGGGGGAGGGGGGGGGGGGGGTCGAACTTTATCCAGACCTGGGCCCAAAATGTAATAACGCCCCTGACTGCAAAGAAGATATAGAAGAACAATAGTTTTAATTATTAACATTGATCTTATTAATAATAGTGATTAAATAATGAAATTTTAAAATTGAGTTTTTATCACCACTAATTTAAACGTTAAATATTGATTTTTTGAGGTAATAAATAATATAAATAATAATTAAAAAAATATATATATATATTAACTGGGTAAAATTTTAAGAAAATAATCAACTAATCATTTTTAATACTGTTTATGGACACAAAAAATATATATTTCTACATTTACAATAAGCATAATGCCTACTTTTTTTCACTTTCTACACAGATACAAGTTTTTGATAGTGAAATACACTTTCATAAAATTATTTAAATTTTTATTCATTAAGCTTTGAAGAGCTTCAAAATTGTTAAGATCCACTTAGGAGTCACAGATTCCTAAATTATCGAAGCAAAAAACATTTTTTCTTTTTATTTAATATGGGATTTTATTTTTAAACTCATTTTTGTTTTAATTCCTACTTTTTTCTATAATAAAACATCATTGATAAAATTTACTTTTACAGATAACAAATCTTGTAATACACTCTTCATATAAATTTTACCAGACCACCAAACGGCTTGCATACTGAGCAAGATTCCTAAAACACAAAAACATCGATTATTTATAAAATGTTCAAGCGAGAACCATAGTTATAGAAATAATTTTATATCGTATATATTTAGTGTAGAAAGACAATATTTTTACCTGAAAGGTCCGTTTTTTCCATTAAAAATAGAAGCTCCATATACAGCGCAAAGCGCAATCACAATGCCTTGTCGGAAAATTTCATAGTTGAAATTACCACCGGGAATTTTATTTTCCAAGTACTGTGAATTCGTAAGCATTGCTTTCATTCTTACATCTCTCATTAAATTGTTTTCGCGTTCAGTCCGGTAACGCTTTTCCTGGCGTTGAGCTCCCTCAAGTCTTTTCTCGATGACTCGACGTTGATTCAAACGTTCAGCTGCTTGATTAACCAGTTGCTAAAGAAATTAAAAAAAAATTTTCAATATCTTATAACTTTTTTTTTTAAACTGAACATTTATGGTATCGTTAATTTATTTGAGAAAATTCTTTCAAATCGTATTTTTTAATCTTATGTTCACATTAAAAACTTGCCAAATATCGTCATTCAATTCAATTAAAATTCGACGATTCAAAAAATAATCATTGTTTTTTAATAGTTAGTAAAATGTAAAATAATATTTAGTTTAAAAAAATTGTGCAATCCTTCACTATAATACGTCATTTTTAACTATTGCCGTAATGTTCAGTTAAAATATAAAAATTCTTAACATTTAAATTCAAATTTTATATTTTATATTCTGAACCATTCACAATCATAAATCATTTTGAATAGATCACATTCGATCTTGGTTCATCTTAATAAAGGGGTTTTTTACCGAAAATTAAACCATAAAAAAATTTTTTTAATCAAATATAAAAAACAATTTATAACCAAAAGTAAATTAATGGTAAATTTTTACTATCAAATTCAATCTTTTACCTGCAAAATTTCCTTTGAACTTTCTTGCCTATTTCGAGCAGATAAAAATTGTCCTTTCTCTCTCCTATCGTCGAATTGTTTTTCAACGTTGATGAGTCTGCTACTTCTTCGTGCATCTCGAATGTCTCCGACGGTTCGTCGGTGAGCATCTAGAACTCGACGATTGGAAACGCGCATATCCGCTCGGTACTCCCGAACATCCCCAACGCGACGAATGACTCTGGGCTCGTTATTGCGAGATCGACGTTCATCGTCAAGTCGAACCTTGCGCTCATCGCGACGATTTTCTGCTGCTCGAACGCGGTTTTCTTCAGCGGACATTCTGCGTTCGGCTTGGTTCTGTGTAGCTCTAATACGACGCTCTGCCGATCTTTTTCCTTGAAGCCGCACGCGTCGTCCTTCCAGGGAAGATCGACGTTCATCTCTGCTCTCGACAGCACGAACTCGGCGTTCAGCAACTCGAATCTGTCGCTCTGCACTTGCTAATCTCTTTTCTTGCTGCCGAATAGGTTGAGTGCGACGTTCTTCGGAAGGCAATCTGCGGTTCTCCACTTCTCGAACTTCACGTTCAATTCGTGAGTCAACTTGATTTCTCTTGGATCGGACACGGCGTTCTGCATCTGCCGATCTTCTTTCTGCATTTAATTGAGCTCGGCGATTTTCAGACATGAATTTACGCTCAGTTTGTCTGTCTCGTCGGTTCTCCATGGCTCGTACGCGACTCTCAGTTTCTCGTTCTCTTCTTTGAGCACTGTCTGATCGCCGATCTGACCGAGTTTGAAGTCTATTTTCATTCAGTCGAATCCAACGTTCTTCTGATGACAATCTACGTTCAGCTCGGCTGTCCAGTTGGTTCTCTGGTGCTCGCACTCGACGATCTGCTCGAGTGTCCAGCCGACTTTCTGATCTTGCCCGACGCTCTTCACTGGCTGACCGAGCTTGCAGACGTACTCGCCGTTCTTCAGAAGACGATCTACGTTCAGCTCGGCTGTCCAGTCGGTTCTCCACTGCTCGTACTCGTCGTTCTGTTCGTGTTTCTGCTCGAACTCGACCCTCTGCACTGGCTGACCGAGCTTGCAGACGTACTCGTCGTTCTTCAGAAGACGATCTACGTTCAGCTCGGCTGTCCAATCGGTTATCCACTGCTCGTACTCGTCGTTCTGTTCGAGTGTCAAGCCGAGTTTCAGATCTTACTCGACTCTCTGCACTGGCTGACCGAGCTTGCAGACGTACTCGCCGCTCTTCAGAAGACGATCTACGTTCAGCTCGGCTGTCCAGTCGGTTCTCCACTGCTCGTACTCGTCGTTCTATATTGACTCGACGTTCAGAGGATAACCTGCGTTCAGCTTGCCTGTCAAGTTGATTATCCACTGCTCGTACTTGGCGTTTGGCTCCAGTATCAAGACGGTTTTCTGCTCGGACTCTACGCTCTGCACTTGCTGATCGAGCTTGCAGACGTACTCGACGCTCTTCGGATGACGATCTACGTTCAGCTCTGCTACCCATTTGGTTCTCCCCAACTCGGCGCTCTAATTGCACCGATGCACGACTTTCATCAGCTCGCATTCGTCGTTCTGCTTCGCCTAATCTGCGTTCTGTGTTTACGCCACCTCGATTATCATTAGTGCGAACCGATCTTTGTGCAACCGACGCAACTCGGCGGAATCCGTTAGATGTTCGACGGTCAGTTCCTAGATCAATTGATCGACGTTGGGCTGTTCGATCTTCAGCTCTCGTGTTACGTTGGCTCTCTACTGATCGAACTCGGCGTTCAGATGATCTTCGAAGATTCTCCGATGCTCGAATACGACGTTCATCATGAGACAGCCTGCGGAGAGCACCGTTTTCAACTGTTCGAACTCGACGTTCGCTTTCTCGTTTTTCTCGTAATAATTGGGAATCTCCTCGAACTCGCCGTTCCTCACTGACAGATCGTCGCATATCGGTACTACGAACTGAACGCTCTGCTCGAACTTCAGGGTTTCTTGACATTCGCAGAGTCTCGGAGGATCTTTTATTTTCACGTTGTTCTCTCGCGAGCCTGTTTCCAAAATCGCGAACTCGGCGTTCCGTTGAGACTCTTCTCTGTTGAAGTCGAATTTCGCGTTGATCATCGCGTCGCTGAACGATTCTCGATCGATCTAATGATTGCGTTCGCTGTCGACGATGTTCCTCAACCGAACGCCGATTTAAAGATCGCGGGGTAATTTCGCGAGACACATCGGAACGCGAGTCGCGAGTGATTCGAACTTCGGAGGGTAATATGCGTTTTAGTGACGATGATCTCGTTGATTGCTGACGACTTTCCATGATCGGTGTTGAGTACTCACTCCCGCTCAGTTGGCGGGTGGCGTAGCTTATGTTTGGGCAAGCATCTACTCTGTGAAGAGAATTGCTCATTATTTTTGATTTAGTCTTAAAAAACTTTTTTGAATGATACATTTAGTATTACATAAATTGAATAAACAGGTAAAATTGTGTAAAAGTTTCGTCAAACTGATACTATTGTTATTTAAAAATAAAATTTTTTTATTTTAAAAGATTCGTAATGTAAAAAAAGTTTTTAATTTTTTATTACACTAATGCGTGGAGGCTCGATTTTACGCACGCTGGCCCTAACCTAACTTTAGGCGGCGTACGCAAAATCGAGCCTCCACGCAATTCGTGTAATAAAATATAGTATGCAACGGGTGCAGCACGTCACCAGGGCTTATTAAAATCACTCGTGCTACGCTTCGCTTCGCACTCGGTGCTTTTAAAACCGCCCTGGTGACGACACTGCACCCGTTGCATAATATACTATTAAAGAATTCGTCAAGTCATTCAATCATAAAAGTTTAATTAATTTTTCAGATTTTATAACAATTTAGCTTCATTTTAATTTTTTATTACTCACTCATGGGGTGCAGTATGCATGAGTTCAGGTCCGGCGAGACTTCCCTGTCTGCCCTCTCGATCTCGCGACACATGACCAAGGGTCAAACAAGCTAGCGAAACGATGAGCAGACCGATGTACCGCCAGGACTTGACCGGCAGCACAACGTGCCTGGTTCTCCTCATTTTATTCAAAAACTTTAATCCTTAGCAAGACTAGAAAAAAATTTAACAGTATTAAACACTCAGGGCGCACAAAACTTTTTGACTATCCATAATTCAAACTGATTCAATTTATTTGTTATAATTTTCAAGTATTAGTGATTTCACTTAATTTTAAGATTCTACTGAATATTTTCAATATTGTTAACCGCGAAACTTGAAAAAAAAGTAAATTTTTTGAAAATAAAAACAAAACTTAAAATGTCAGCCACAAAAAAAAAAAAAACCTTTTAAAAACTGAAGAACTTTTGGGTGATGAACCTTCTGGCGCAGCAGCCAAAGTAAAAATGTCTCCTGATGAAGATGCCGAGTCTCTTTCTCGTCGGTGTATCCAGAGTGTCTAACTGGCGCGCTCGCATCGTCCGGGTGTTTTATAGTAGCTCCCGCGAAAGGCGTGGGGTAGTAATTCAATGTGGGGTGCAATTTCGCGGTTATCAGCGCCAGCCACATGGGACCACGCAAGGGCGATCGGCTGGAAAACGAGAATGAGATACGCGTGGGCACCATAAGCTGATATCGGTGGATTACAAATTATCGGACGGTTCATTGAATGGAATCGAAAGAAAGTGCGCACTTCCATCTGCCCTTTTTTTTAAATGGAAACTCGTGTGAATGAACAAATTAGAAACGTCGTCGTGTGCGCGTCTTTTGGGTTACGAAATATAGCGTAAGCTGGCTGATTTAAAAAAAAAAAGTCAATACGTATAGTTTTTTTTACAAGGCGATCATTTATTTTATCATTTGTAATATATTATTTTAGGCTTAACTCATAAAGTTACATGATATTTTGTAAATAAATTTATAATAAAATTAATCAAAGATCCTTGCATGCTCTAATCAACTACATTTTTCAAATGAGTCTAGTTTTCGTAATCTGAAATAAAACAAAAAAATAATTATTTAAAAAATTTTCAAACAGAACTCAAATCAATACTAATATATATTTTACAAATGCATACCTTCGATTCACTTCGCATTTTTCTCTGAACTGAAGGTCGTAAATAAATTACTGTCATCATTGTGATAAAAATTGTTTTTATGCCCAACTTGAGTACATCTCGGGGAACCACCCATAGGTTTATATAAACGTAAGTATTCTCTAGTCAGTCAATTTTATCAGTTCTTACCGGTTGGAACTTGTTGTTTTTTTTTTTTTTTTTTTTTGGTACTTGTAATTACCAACTGGATGTTTACTTTTTAGAATTTTATGGTTTTATTTTTAAAACTAGTCTAAGAAAGTTCAAAGTAAAAGTCTACCAATCAATTGGATTTTGGTGTGAAAACTATACGATGTCTTCTAGTTGAGCTATTACATTTTCTAGGACTTCTTCCGTAGCAGTACTGGCAAGATCCATCATAATATCTGATGGCCGTGTAAGCCTTTCAGGCTTTAGTACGCCTGAATAAAAAAAAAAAAAAAAAAAAAAAAAAAAAAAATAGTGTTAGTCTTGAGACGAGTTAACGTCAGGATGAAGTTTGGTAACAACGATTTGCTCTAAAGCTGCAGGTACACTGTACATTCATCAAATGATTTTTTTTTTTTTTTTTTAATGTAAAATGAAATGTCAATAAAGGAGAGTTTAAATTATGAGTTACTACCGTTCAAAAAATCTTGCTTTAAAAAGACTCTTTTGAATATTTTGTTATTTCTAGAAATATAGAGCAAAAATCTTTAAAAAAGTATAAAGTTCAATAAACTCTTTTCGCTAGTATTGCCGAAAGTATTTTCTAGGTTTTTTGTAATTTCGGTCAAATAGCATGAAAAATAGTATACACGCCTCGTGAGTGGAAAAAAGAGCCAACCCTTATCAAAACCTTGATGACTTCGCTTTCGGCTCGGACATCAATTTACGTCTGCTAAGGGCCAACTCGTTTCTGAATTTTGACTCCCTAAACGTGTAATGTACTATTTCACACGCTATTTCATTCTATTAAATAAAAATTGGTTTTTTTTTATACTCAACCTCTTCATTTTTATTTTTCAACCCAAAATCTCTCTATAACTGTTACAATATTGCCTTTAGAAAAATTTAATATTGATTATTTTCCCGAGCTAAATTTCAACCAATAGGAACGCCGCATTTGACATTTGGCGGAGGGGTGTGGGTAAAATTATTTATACCACTAGTGCGTAGGTACTCGATTTTACGCACGCTTAGAAATTTAAAAACTCGCCCTACGCACCAGTGGTATAAAATAGTATATGCAACGGGTGCAGCACGTCACCAGGGCTTCTTAAAGTTACTCGTGCTACGCTTCGCTTCGCACTCGGTACCTTTAATACCGCCCTGGCGACGATACTGCAACCCGTTGCCTAATATACTATTCGATAATTTTTCGGTTATTTCCATTTAGTCGCATGGCAACTTGAATTGTTAGACTCATTCAATTCAACTTTTGGGTTAGACCCGAGTTACTACGGTGTATACCTATGTATGAGTATTCATAGGTGTATTCATAGTAAACAAAGAGTTATATAACCGCCAAAATGTAAAATACAGCATTTCTATGGGTCAAAATTCAGCTGGGGAAAATAATCCAGCCGAATACCCCTCGTGCTTCAAAATTTTAGATAATTTTCCTCCAGTTTTTTTGCACAGCAACTCGCGGGGCAAGTTTGACAAAAAATTCGCGCTCGTGATTTTTAAACTGCCAAACTTGCCCCCCTCGTTGCTGTGCAACAAAACACAGTCGGAAAATTATCGACAGTTTTGAAGCACTAGGGATATTACGACTGAAAATCTATTTGAATTCTATCCTTTTGAACAGATCGTGATTTGATTTCGAATGCAAGAATTCAAGCTAAGTTAGTAGCAGCCATCACTTATCTCTTAGCATAACTGAAGTCCGTACGATTATTCTCATTATTGATCTAACACGTTTATATATACATTTATTTTTAAATCAAATTACATTGTAATTGTAAAACCAAAAGCACTTATTTTTAGTATCAAAATTAAATTAAAATTTTAATTACCTTTAATAGAATTAATATCGTGGCCTGTTTCTTCTACTTCATGTTCAACTACTATAGAGTGTTTGTCCTTAAGTTCAACTGTATCCTGTGAAGGATCTTTTTCTAAAGGAGCCGGCTGAGAGTCAGGATGCAATTTTTTTATGTGTTGGTTCAAACATCGTCTTAGAGTAAAACCTTTACCACGGATTTCACAAGGATAATTTTTCTTTTTCCTTTTAGCTAAAGGTTCAGATTTATGGATTGTTTTGATGTGCTCGTACAAAGATTTGATGTCCGAAAACTTAGCTTTGTACCTGTATGAAAGTAATAATTAGTTCATTATTGAATTATAAATACGATCATCATTAATAACTATCAAAATATACAGAATTTTTTAAAAGCGATTCATCATAGCTATTAGAAAGTTGCGCAAGCGGCAAAAAGTATCACGACACGAAGATCCTCTGAAAAAACCTAGGTGTGTCTATGGGGAAATCTCAGGAACTTTCAAAATAAGTAAAAATTCTTATAAATATAGTAAAAATCAGAGCACACTTTAGAAATTTTGACAGTTACTTTTTGTTATCATCTTTGACTTGATGCAATAGCAAAATAAAATTATTCAGTTTCGCCAACGTAGTTATTGCATAAATAAAATACTAATTATAAACAATTTATCAAAAAATTTTGAAAAATTGAAAAAATAACAACAAAAATCTATTTGAGTGAAAGAAATTAGATGAAAAATTCTTTGATTGGACGCTTGGATTGATTATTATAACCTATTAAACATTAAAAACTCAACATTTTACTGGGCTATAACAAATGATCTAAGCTTCAGATGAAAAAAGTTAATAGGGTGTGCTTCAATTAGAACTATGTCTTCTTGAATAATCGAAGAGTTCAAAAGTTCCAGAGATTTCCCCATGTATCACCTGGTACAAATTTTCTTCACAAAAAATAACATTCTAGTAAAAAGAATCCCCAATTAAACAATATTTATGAAAAGGCTACTCAGCTCAAAGAAATGGTTTTAGATATACTTTCAAAATATTTTGTAAAATAAAAAAAATCTCAAAATGTCTTCAGATGCTTCTTGATAGTATTTAACATAGTAATAAAAATCAATAATAAGTCACTGGGTATGAAAGTACCAAAAGATGCCTTTTTATCTACCCGAGTACATTGGCAACAATGAGGCAAAATAAGAAAAGTATTTTTAGTAATTTGTACAGGACAATTAGTGATTCAGCGAGTCTTTACTACTGTAATTAATACAGCGTTCAATTCAAATTCTAGGCAAACCAAAACGCTTCCATACTCAGTTTTTAAATAAATAAAAACTGCAAAATTAGTATAAAGAAACTTTTTAGATTGGGTTTTCTAGTTAAAATTAAATTTAAGAAAAATGCTTTTATAAGCATAAATTTTCATGGAATCCTACAAGTGATCTTACTTGTAGGAATTACCCCTTTTACTATTTTCAATTGGCTTATATCTACTATAAAAAAATTGTACTAATGGATCTTACTAAATTAATGTTATCAATCGGTTTAGAAAAGAAGAATAAGACGATAGCTATTGAGATATTAATTTACTTACTCTTCGCATGTTCCACGTTTATGTTTATGTTTTGCGTCCATATGCCTGACTAAATTGTAATACCTCGTAAATGGATTTTTACAAGGACATAGAAAAGGTACTTCTGCATCAATTGCACAATGCTTTTCATTGTAGTGCCTTGTTAAATTTATATTTTTTGAAAATTTAGTATTGCAAATTTTACTTTCAGAATTGTCTTCAACTCCAATTATACTACAACTAAATTGAATTTTTGATTTATCCTCCATTGAAACTGATACAAATTTAGTGTTTAAAATTAATCAATCAATAATGATGATTAGCGCTCTTCACGTTGAAAGAAATTGGACTGGAAAGGATCTGTGGCGGCTAAAAACAATTAATAACACTTATTAGTGAGTCATTACTTTATTAAAATTGGTGCAACGTTTCTTTCACCGATGTACTGACCTTTTCAAGCACTGTTTGAAGTAAAATTTTAAGTTAATAAAGAGTAATTATTTACAGATAAGAAATTTGAGTACAAAGTTTTTTTATAAAATTTACAAACTTAATGTAAGAGTCAAAGGTATATAACAATTTTTATTTCAATAATTTAAAACCGGAAGAGTACTGTTCGTCGGTAACTACAGAATGAGAAATGAGAGGGAAAGGAGTATTGGATGTAAGGTATACAAATCAGAGGGATAATGAGTTAAATGTAAACAAAGTGTCCGGAGAGTCAAAACATAAGAGCGATTAATTCATAATAGAGAGTGATGAACTCTACTGAAGAATTGTGTGTCTTCTCTCTTGTTGATAGTATACTTACTCTGTTGAATATGTAACATTTCAGAAATTAGCCGTTTTCAGTATGTAAGTTCTCTATCCATTATTTTCGTGTTAGAAAAATCGAAGATATGTTTTTGAAAATCAGAGTGTAGACTGACTACTGAATTCTTATTCTTCTTGTGTTCTTTTATGCGAACACCTAGTAACAAACGTTTGGTTTGCCCAAGTATGTAGGCGGACAGTCTTTACAATTAAATTTATAAACGCGACGTTCGTTACGACCCATTTTTCTTATTTGTCTTTGCCGAGTTTTACAATGTTGCTCATACTATGACTAATTTTAGGGACTGAAAAAATTTCAATGATTTTTTATCACTTTTTAATTTTAAAGTCTTTTAGACTCTGTCTAATCTAATAAAAGTTCAGGTTTTTCATTAAAAAATTTACCCAGCTTTTATTCAATTAACTTAAAAATTTTAGGTTAATACAAAAAAAATACAGTTTACTTTAAAGTGACTACGATATTTTCAAAGATTAATTGCAGGATTAGTTATCTTGTCTATCTTATGTATGATATTTAGATTAGAAACAGACATGGGATGGAAAAAAAAAAAAAATTTAAAAATTTTTCATAAAAACTTTATTGTACACAAAAATTATACAAAATTACACTTAAAAATAATAGTTTATCGGCAAAAGTTTCTAAGTACAAAGATAATATAAAAACTTTACTTATAAAATATATTTACAAATCAAACATACATCTTTAATATTTTCTTTGAAAAGCTTTCATTTTCTTAAGTTCTAGGCCATAAATTAAAAAGATCTGGTAAAAATTTGTATGTAAAAAAAATTTTAATCGTCACGAAAATCTCTGGACGAATATTATTAGATGAAAAGAGAATATTTACAGAAAAGCGCGGACATTTAAATCATTCAAGGTCCTTTCTCGGAGCCCTAGCGCATTGTCAAGGCACCGAATATATATAATTACAAGTTGCTTTCGATTGATATACTTTGTTGTTATATTTAACACAGCTCTACGAAAAAAAAAAAACACATTCTTTCTGCTATAACAACTATAGCACCCAGAAGTATTGTAAGGAAATTTATTTCTGTACGTCTAGACGAAAAAGGCGAGGATATAAGGCAGCACCGTAGCAAGGAAAAAGACGGGCCAAAGGGTGTGACCCGATGAACCGTAGATCGCGTTGAACGCTTCGCACCTTGTTTCGTTGCTCACAGGCAGGACCGTGTAATTAGGAAATTCCTTAATCATCGCAGCCTAAAAAAAAAAGATCAATATTATTAATCTAATTTTAATAAAAGAATGTAATTTACTAAGTTTTTATTCATGAATTAGGCACATGGGATGGGAAATGTCTAGTTGAATATACTATTTTTCCGCACGACGGTGCCGGGAAGCGCTACTGACTGTAGTGGCAGCGGAAGAGAAATTTCGCTTCCCGGCCCGAGTGCGGAAAATGATTTTATATCAATTTGCATCGAAAAAATATGAAAAAAACTTTAGTTTATCTACCTGAGGCACTTTATCTTCTCTCGTTCTGCAGAACGTCACATGCTTTCCGTGGTAAAGGCTTCTCTCGATAGACTTCGAGAGTGCTATGTCGTTCCAGGCCAGAGCAGCTATGTGGTCGGACAACGTGTAATCTGTAAATTATTGTTTGAAACTGTTAGCGGCAAAATTTTTTGGACATCATACTTATGAGATTAAGATAATTAAATAATTCACCTTTAAACTCGTCTGGTTTCTCAATAACGAGTCGTGCAAAGATGTCATCGTAGTCAGCGTAATCTCCTTTGGATATCATTGCAGATTTGGTCTGCTTGATGATATCCACATCTGCATCGTCGTTCGAACTGATGTCGGTGTAAATCTGAGAGTGATGATTGGGAGACACCGGCAATGCAACAGTATCCGTCCTACAAATCAATTCAATAAATTATTAATCTGAGTACTCTGTCAAAAATAGTTTTACTAAATTTTGGAAAATAGTAAAAATTGACTTACGTAGTGGACAAGAACAGCTTCTCGACTCTCTCTATGGACACGCCTTTGAAGCTCTGGACGTTGAGGGCGTTGAAGAACTCCTTGACGGGCGTCATGCTGTAGCAGGCGGCCAGGGGTGTTCTGGGGTAATGGACGACGAACGCCAGACACATTTCTTGGTCGGCGGCGTACCCTCCGAAGGTCGGCTTGTTACGGTTTCGGGTGTCGTAAACGCACTCGGCTACGAGCTCGTCTCCCGGCAGGATCTTGACCTCCCGGCCCAGCGTGTGGCTCTGCTGGTACTCAAAGTCGAATTGATTGTCCTGGACTATGGGAGGCAGCTCCTTGCCCTGACGTATGTGCTTCAGACTCAGTCGCTTGCCGGCTAGGTGGGAGTGAAGGACCACGGACACCACATTTATACCGTCTTTGTCGAACATCTGAAATTTTCAAGAGACTGTTAGTTTTTTTATGAAGTAAAGTTAACATTACATTTAAAGTTTACCATTTTAATTCATAAACGAATATAATTGAGCAAGATTTTAGCGAGTGGTACGCATTGGAATTCGAAAGAACTTTTTATGGATTGATTGAAGTTGTAAATTCTTGAAAAACTTACTTTGTTGGTACAATCCGGTGTGCAGTATCCAGCCGTGGCGTATTCCTTCTGCTGGGGCGGTATCATGTGCAGAGGGCTGATGGCGATACCCGCGACCAGAATCCCCGCCTCCATCTTCCGCACGTTGGGGGTGAGGTGGAGTCTGACCCCGCTGCTGTCGACGACCTGCCGACCGAGCTTGTTGTTGTAGTGGACCTCGAGCATGTAGTACGAGCCCTCCGAGTGCTCGGCTATGGGCAGCCCGACGTGCTCGGGCAGCCACTCGCCCTTGCTGCCCCGAGCCCAAGCCAGGACGGGCTGCAGGCAGCTGTCCCACTCCTTGGGCATCGTCGGGCTGTAGCAGTGGGCGCCCGACAACCTGGCTAAGTTAGCCAGGATCGGCTGGGTCGACGCGCACTCGTACAGGATCACGTGGTGCAGTATCGCCTCGTTCGCCGGGTCGACCAGCGGAGTGTACTGAAATTTAAAAAAATTATCGTTTAAAATTTTTGATTTTACTGAAGTATGGAAATAAATCGATTTGTGATCGATTCCTTCGTCAAATATAATTTGTCGTTTAAAAACTTAAATTTAAAAACTTAAGAGTTGATTGAAGTTGTTGAAAGAATTTTGATACAAGTCTGCAATTTCGCAACCTAATTTTAATGATATTATCCATGTTGCATGTAATGAATCCTAGAGGAATAAAATCAGATAACCATCGAAATTACTGCCAAAACTAAAAATTATTTTCGTTTTCGGTCTACTCAAAAAAGTACCGGTCTTCTCTACGAAGACGCTTTGTTTTGAGAGTTTTAAAATTCATCTTACGTCGCGTAGAAGCGATTTTGGTTTAACGATTGCAGGCTTACAGGAACGTGTTTTGGGAACCGAGCGACTTTAAACGCGCGTTAAACACAGTCATAAAATCGATTCCAGCTTCAATTTAATGAGATCGACTCACCCCAATCATGTGATGTTTACGGGATAATTGCGGTGCCTTGAATAGCTTGCACCAGTAAACAGTGTCCGTCGTGTTTGGTACCTCGAACTGTAAAACAAAAAAAACAAATTAAAAATTAATTAAAATTATTTACGAGTTTTCAACGCAATTCCAGTATCCTAAAAATTTGAAGACTCGGAGTAGAATCTTTCGAACGGTCGAAACTTATAATTAAATCTCGACAATGATCTTACCTGGTTCAGTTTGACGTCCCAATTTTGAATTTCGATGTTATCTAATGCCGGAGGCTGGTGAGGCGCTGGCGCCCTGAGCCTCAAAGCTCGACCCCCGCGCTTGTTGCCCCGAAATCGTGCGTCGTTTGGCTTCGGATCGGTTGGGTGCACCGTCCAAAGAACTCTGATCGTATCTCCCTGGAAAATAAACAAACAGCTTTAAAGATGTTGGTCCATAAGAAGTGCGTGGATGTGTTATTTTTATGTCTTTTTTGTTCACATATAGATAATTTGTTTGACAACAATAATTAATTTTCAAAAACATGTTTTTGACTCAAATTGATAAAGGTAATGGTCATAAATGAAAGTTGTATGAACGATGAATTTAATGATGAGTTAGTGAAGATTAAAGTTTCATTTTATTTATCAATATGGGCATCCGCCAGCTGCGAGTCAGAATATATTGCTTCAAGAGTTAAGAACATCTGGCGTGGCGTTGGGAAAATTTTTCATAGTTACATAGCTGTATCGTAAAAGGCTGTAGAAAAAAAAAAAAATAAACACAAGTAAAACAATACCTATACTTTATTTATTTAATTTAATTTTTTAATTCTCGTATACTGATGAATTAAATTCTTTCAGATAGAAAATTTATATTTACATTGTTTTAACTTCAACAATATTTTTACTAGTTACAATATTCATCAGACCAATTTTCTCTTCCCTTCATCATAATAAAAAAGTTGATATAAAAAAAAAAAAAAAAAACATAAATTGTATAAATATAACAGCGGTAGGTATTCAGAGACTACATTTTGGGCGGGAAACCGACGGGCAACTTCAAACGGACCGAAGAAACTCGAGAAGCTTGGAAAAACTCGGTGTTATCGTTTTTCACAACGCCCCCATGGCCCATACCAGTCTTTTCAGTGTCCCTATTACTTTCAATCGAGTTTCAAAATCTTAGCTATACATAGTTACTTTGAAATAAAATTATTTAAAAAAAAGATCTCTGCTACTTGAATGAAACTCTTGAAAACACTCAGTTAGTGTGATTTAAGATATATCTGGATAAAAAGACACGTTAAGTGGACTAACCGTGAGGCTTCGATCCTGGGGATCGCAGGCATGCCAGCTTCTCGTGAAGGTGACGACGGTGTGGGTGTCGTTCTGGGTGCCGCGGACCAAGTGGACGTCCTGCGACACGTCAGTTACTGGGGCTGCGTTTTCGTCCTCCAAACCGTGGGAATCCTGAAACAAGAGCAAATACTTTTTTTATAATACCATTTTACATAATAATGATAAATATAAATAAATGAAAATTGTGAAGCTTTTGTTAAGGATGTTTGGTACTGACGAAAAAATGAAGCCGATTTGACAATTTTAATCGAATCTTCTAATAATTTATATCAAAATAAACGTTGGATTTTTCTTCATTTTAGTTTTTTTTTAAATTGAAGTATTTGTTTAAAGATTTTTTTCTTTATTACTTTTAACTTTCTCAAAAATGCACAGATCGTTGTAAAACTCTGAGTTTGTTTAGGCAATACTTCAAAAAAAAATTTGAATTTGAAAATTATTTTATTAAATAAAAAAATGCTTGATTTTTATAAGATTAATTGTTCAATTATTTAAACAACAGCTATTTAAATTTTTGAAAACCTAAAACGGAGAAAAATAGAAGAAAAATCGAACGTTTATTTTGATATAAATTATTCAAAAATTCGTAAGTACCAAACATCCTTAATTTTTAATCGACAAAATATCGTAACTGATTGTTGGTCTTTGATACTGAAAAAAAAAAAAAAAACACGTAATATTTGGTAGACTCTCGTAAGATTCGGCGTAACTTCCTACCACCCCTACGTGACCACACAGCCGGTCGTTCCTTTTCACTCGCCTTGTGGTTTTTCTTCTCTCTCTCTCTCTCTCTGGCTCCCTCAATCTCTACCTGTTTTCTTTCTTTTTTTTTTCCGGCGTGCATAAAAGAGCGACAAAACGTTCCGAAGAAGAAGCCTCCTTAAGCATCCGAGAAACCAAAGAGAGAAAAAAGAAAGAAATAAGAAGAATCCGCAGAGGCAGCGTGAACGAGGAATTCATAAAATATATAATGGACTCCGGATAAAATATGGGATGCGCCGGACCGTGTAACCTTTTATCCCATGACGTCAATTGCGAGATTTTTCTCTCTCGAATATAAAATTCGATGAGTTATGTTATCGGTGTAATCGAGCGCGTTATTATTTAACACCAGCTCGCAGGGAGTAATAATCGACTGAATAAAAGTGAGCAAAGGAACTGACCGTACGAAAGGGGGAAGTCGTCTTCCTGCATAAAAACTCCTGCCGAGTACTTGTGTATCGGAATAATTGCCAGGTGCGGCATGCGCAGGATACACGTGCGTCACGCTGCCCTGTGACCGTGACCGACCGACAAGTGCACAGGACCAACAACCCTTTATGTTTATCGGAAGCCTGCAGTGCGATGCTAATTTTGACGGTTGAGTATTGCAATTTCAAAAATGATTAATTTCTATAGATTTTAAACAATTGAATTATTTCAAAAACAATTAAAATTTAATAAACAACCACTTAATTTCTTTAAGTGACAAATAACTTTTTTTTATGGATAATGAAGATACATGTTTAACGAACCGATTATCTACTATCGAATCATTAGGAGGTTAACATATCTTGCTTTTAAAGTAATTTAAAACAACTAATTGCCGTTAAAGTGCTACCGCACTTTAGGATTAATCCGTTGATACAAGAAATCGTAATTATATTAGTTTATTTAAAAAAGTTATTAAATCAAAATTTTTGAAATTCGAATGAGAAAGTTGTTATTAATGAAATGTATTTACATTAATTGCGAAAAAAAACCTTAGCCGAAAATCAGCCAATTTAAAATTACCCATAAAAGGCTGAAATGAATTAAAAAATCAGTTTAAATAAAAAAATTTGAATTATTAGGTACCAAGTTATTAAGATTCTCGATTTTTTCTAATTTTTTAATTTTTTTCAGTCTATTATGAGCGTTTATAAATCGACTGATTTTGGTCTAAGGTTTTCGCACGGGCCGTAGTAATGTCCGTTGACGATGATAAATAAATAAATAAATAAATTTTGTGGTTGTTTAGATGTAACAACCCAACAACGAATTAATTAAAGATTCCACTTGATCAAAATTCAAAACAAACCCGAGAAAGGATAAACCACCCAGGGTTAATCTCGCGATGCAGAAAAAAAAGTGGCAAAACAATCTCTAGAACGAAAAAAATTTAGTCGTCACTCGAAGCATTTTAAATGCATTCCGTAAAAGACCCATGAAATTAAACCTCCCATCCGGTTTCTCGATTGAGCAATCAAGCTCCTCCAGCGAAACGCGCTCGGTTAAATTGCATTTTTCACGATATTTTCAATCAACGCTATCACACACAAGGATAAAACTTCTTAAGTTTTTTTTTTACTTTCGGAAAAATCCCTTTTGTTGGAGGATTCAATGGAGCCGGAGAAGAATGAGGAATTACTCGTGAGAGAGATTTTTTTACCCGGAATCTCTTGAGCTTCTGTGGGAATTTTTTCTTTTTTTTTTCGACCGAGAGAGATGATTCTTTATGCGCCAAGCTTGGATTTCCGTATTAGGTTCAAGAATGCGAAAGAGGATTTTCTTATCAACAATTATATCTTTTATAACTTAGAATTTGTTCAAATTTGATGAGATTACTCGTAGAATGATAATTTTTAGGCTGATCGTCTCACTAATTATTATCGAGGTGTATTTAAAAACGTAAAGTGCTGTGAACTCCAGTGTTTTTTATACATCGCGCGCCTGCTATGTAAAGCGACAGCTGCTATACTTGCGTGATCATGAAACTTTTACGAAAATTAGCGTGAAACCGCTGCGCATCTCTTCGGACGTCACGCAGATTTTTACCAAGGTATTTGATTCGTTTCTCGAAGAAGGTTTTACAGCAGGTGCTGTTTTAAACTAAAGTTTATCTTTATTTATGATTTTGTTGTTCTGCTTTGAAAAAATAATTTAAAATTTTTCAAGTTTAATAATTCAAAGGCTGTAAAAATCCGCAGAAACCTAAATTAGTGATAAATAATAAATGTGAAGTAAGCTTTTGCAGGATGATTTGCTAACAACAACCTTAGGTCTTCTACTCAACGCGAAGAATGAATTTCCTGGTTCGACTTCTACGCACAGTAATTCAAAATGAATTTATTAGCCGGTACCGAAACAAAGAAAAGACGATAAAAAAAGAGGAAGAACCGTACCAAATCATTTTTAATGCTCGCAATTATAAATTTTCTTGATTCCAGGGTACAAAAGGAAGAGGCGCAATCGTCGAGATGTCCGCGGGGTGATTTAAACTTGTCGATCAGCGGTGACTCGAAGACCGGAGCGATTTTCTTCTCGGGCGCGGTCGCAAAGCGGCAATTACCCACGAAGGTCTCGCAAATTGAAGAAGAGGAGGAGGAGCAGGAGGAGGAAGAAAAAGAAGCACGCGAGACCAGAAGAAAGAAATCCATCTGTCCCTTCTGGGGTAATCGATGCTAATTTTCTCTGCGCATTCGACAATTTGATATCGAACTTTAAATTATGCAAATGTGCACAATTTTTATTTCAGAAGTGCGTTGCAAAAAATTTAAGTAAAATGTTAATTTATGGTTAATTATTGGATTTATGTACAGAACAAGTATTCATATAATTAAGGAGGATCCAGTGATTTGGTTAAAACTGCATGATTCACCCGAAAAAAAATCACAGAGATTCCTTGAACCCTGACAATAAATTATCTATAAAAAAAAGACGATAATTTTGTGATCACTAGATGACAAAAATTTCAAGGGTCATTTTAAAATTTTAAAAATATAGGATAGCCGAATTGATTCTTGAGAAAAATAATAAAATGTGCGAAAAAAATACTCATTTAGACGCGTGTTCAGCCATGATCAAGGTCATGATTCAATTTCTCTTACAGGTAAGTTCGTTTAATCTCAAATCATTCACTAGCTTCTTGTATTTGTAGAAAAGTAATTTTTAGAGTACGATGGTTGTTTCAAGTATTTATTACAGAACTTTGTGTAGAGAGTGAGAAAAACAGACTACTTAACACTTACAAAAATCAATCAATTATTTTACCAACCCCTAAAAAAACTTTCCCGCAAGTACGTAGTTACGTAAACCCTCGATAAAAAAAAAAAGGTAAACTGGTTTGATGCCGCAGCGTCGCCAATAAATAAGGTCCGAAGCAACGATTTAAAGCGCTCGTCTGGAGCGATCACCAGAAAACGATCGAGAAACCAAAACAAAGAATAAAGCATCGGGACGTTCTTTCTTCTTCCTTCTTTTTTTTTTTTTTTTTTTTTTTTTGCAATGACGCGCGCACGAGGCCTCCTAATTGCCAACCCGGCACCGGGCCGTAAACCAGATTCTTATTTTTTATCATTAGACCCCGCGAGCGGCGGAATTCGGGGAGCGAGCGAGCGAGTCGTCTTGTGGGGCTACTTTTTTTTATTTACCCGAGGTTTTGGGAAAACTTCGCAAGCTGCTGGAACGATATTTCAATCGGCTTCGATATGTAAGCTCCCGGTTAAACGCTTTCGAGAATTCAATTATATTCGCGATGAATTTTTGCGAAAAAACATTCGGAACGAATATGAGCTGAAATTTTAAAACGAGAGAGAAAGCTAATTTAATCTGACCGCTGGCAAATGAGGAAATTTATTGTTATCGGAGAGTCTGGAGCGTCCATAAATCATACCCCAAATTGTGGATCCCGAGAGCCTCTTACGGTATGCTAATACGGGTCATTCGGCTTCGAAATTTCGTTTAGATAAAGTGAATAAATAAATAAAAAGATTGAAAAATTAGCTGTCAAAGATTTTTTCAAACGAAACTTCATATTTATTGGAATCAATTTTTTCGAAGCTTATCGCGGTTCAAAACCGCTCGAGCGCGAAAATTCAAAAAAAAAATTGTTGTAAACACACAATTTTCCAGCCAATAAATTTCTTCTGACCGAGCAAATAACACTATCCCATGAAAACCAGCCCATTTAATCTTAAAAATCCACTCGACTCGAATAAATAAATCCCAGGGTCCCGGTTTTACGACAAAAAAACCAGAAGTAGCCCCTGGTCCCTTGCTCTCGCAAATAATTTTGGTGAATCGAAACAGGTACGAGATCGTTCAAGGGACACGCCGGGCCAGAATAAAAAAAAAAAGAGGGGCGGGGGGGATTATCAAGAGAGGATCGCCGGGGACTAACGAACGAAGCCTGAAATGTTCGGGCCAGCGTGATGCGGTGAGTGTAATAATGAAAAGCGACGGAGAAAGAAATAAAGAAACGAAATCGGGTACAAGGCTCTGCTCGCGAAGTACTTATATCGAATCGAAAGGCGAGACAGGGAAAAATAAAAGGGAATTACCGAAGCAATTCCGTTTACGGCTGCGGGACTCGCGGATATTAAACTATGTAATGTTTAAAAAATTGTTTTTAGCGGCGCGCGGTACACTTGTAATAAGAAAAAATCGTCGAGGCTCATTCTTCTTGTTCTTCTTCTTTCGTACATACGCACTTTCTTTTTTCCACGTCGGTTTTTGAATTTACAGCTTTGTAATCGTATACACGTGTAACACGAAGTACGCGGCTTGTAACCCGCAAAATTTACGATCTTCCCGATAAAAAAAATGAAAAAAAAAAAAAGAATTCGATTTTGGACGCAGATGCGAAACCTTGAGGAAAAATAATAGACGATGGGGCCCGTAATAAATATTCAATCAACCGGTAGCTTCTAGTTTAGCAGTCCAAATAAGTGAGGTGGGAAAAAAGAGCCCGAGGGACCGGGATTTAAATACCCGAGGCTCGGGTATTACGAAATACACGTTTTTTGCATAATGCCCCGCGATTGGCCGAAAGAGACACCGGGTCTTCTCCTTTTTTTAGGGGCGTGCTTGCTGTTATTTCCGTGTGAACCGAATCTTCCCGCAAAAATATGAATCGCGATGCGGTTGGCTTTCATCTGAATTTCAATGTTTTCTTTTTTCGTCAGTGTCCTTAGTTTTATTATGAGATTGGATTGAATAATGTTTCACAGTGGAGCATGATCATATTTTTCTTGAAATACTGAATAAATGCATTCATTGAAAAATAGTGTATTTCTTACAAAAACGAACTTTTATCATTGAGATAAATATTTTGTTTGTGTACAACCACAAAAAGATTTGCCATCAAAATATTTTTTCATCGCAAAAATTCATAGTGAGTTTCATAATTTAATTTTAAAAAGACACTGTTTTTTTTGAAGTCTTGAAAATGAAATATTATTACATATGCTTCATTTTATTGACCAATACAACAATATCCCGCCATATGGTTTTTATAAAATTTAATTGTTCATTGATTATTTATGCAATATACGTTTTCGAAAAGTTTCTTAATTAAATAAATTTATTTCAACGATTAAGTAATTCTATCTTGATTACGCTACACTAAAAGCATTATTTCGTCATCTTGAGTATTTTACAGTTACTTTTTAATGATTAGCCAAGAGTCCCACATCGTTCATCAATACAATTTCTAAAAAAATATCTTTAATGCAAAACCAGAAGTCGGAATCCGGGTGCCCGTAAATCTAAAATTTATAGCCCAACTAAGAATTTCGCGAGAAATCGGGCACCCCAAGCATAAATAAAATGGCCACGGGAGATAGAGAAAGAGGTGATGAGTTAATAGCACGGGCCAAATTGATGGCTCAGATGCACCCAAAAGGCTCGCCCGCTGCCACTTGAAATCCTACACTTTTCAGCTGCTCATTCGTCGGTGCAACTCGATACGACTCCGATATATACGCACTCGCCACGCGTGTTTATGTTATTATTTTTCTGGGATCCAAATTCCCTGTGAATAGATCGAAAACTTTCTCTCGAACGAACTTAGGACCATTAAGCACCACATAAAAAACTCGGTGTCATTTTTTACGAGCAGTCCCTTTTTAATACGCGAGGGGGCTGCAGTGTAAATAAATTTAATTAAGATTAGGAATTTCAGAGAAGCCGGTTCCTCCTCCGGCTTGACCTTCTCTCTCGCTCGACACGTCCTGCTACCAAGCCCTCCCGATTTCTTTTTTTCCTTCCTCCGCGTCCTCTCTCCTTCGTCCTCTTCCTTTTTCATCTTTTCGCGTCGTCGAAATTCCAATTAAAAATTTTTCGAACCCCCGGCTCCTGCCGAACTCATATGTATACCCAGGAATTTCGTCCTGCCGTATAAATCCCGATTTTATATGCTCGCCCAAAATTTTCGTTCCCGGAATCTCGCAGCCCTTATTCTTTTTTTTGGGATGATCGACAGGGTGATTCCCAGAAACGATAAGATCTTCGACTAGTGCAGAAGTATCGAATCAATCGAGCCTGCAAGTTCTTTGTGAACAAAGCGGGGGAAAGCTCTACCGAAGTTTGACGACGAGTTTTTATTAGCGAAAAAACATAGCGCTTCCGAAACGAGTAGAACGGCTTCATCCAAAGCTGCTAGCAGCAGATTGACAAGTTTTAGCTGTGGAACAAAGAGTGCCAATTAACCGAGAGCGCTCATTAATGTAATCGGGATCGGTCGATCTCCACAGACTTTTTTGACGAGGTAGCTTGCAACGGTAGCTTTCGGCTCTTCGAGGTGGTCCGATCCTGATTCGTGTATCATAAACGAGATTCTTACGCAATTAATAATTGAATTATTGTGACGGGCAGTTGTAAAAGCTGTGGGAACGCTTTAATTAGTTTTAGATTGTAGATTAAAATTTTTTTTTGTAATTATTTAAACAAGAAAAGACGGGATTTTTTGAAATAAATACCAGTATCAAAATAGGGAGCGAATTTAGTTGACAAACTACTCTACGTAGACTGTAGAGTGAATTGGCAATTGTTATAGACTAGTTGTAACTAACGTGGTAAGTTCGAATCCTGCGAACTACCGGCTTCGATGAAAAAGACAGCTGATCAAATTGATTTGCTAGTGGCACTGTTAATAAACAGGCTACGGTTATTAAAAAAAAAAAAAAAAAAAAAAAAAAAGAATCATTTTCCTTTGAGTTTGATTCTAAAATTGTAAATATATTAATTAGCCTCATTATTTTTTTGTTATTTTATTTTTTTTAATTATTAATTTTTGAAGCAATAATTTAAAACATAAACAGTAAGAATTTAATTTAATAATAACACATTTTTAAATCAATAACCGATGAAAAAAACCAGGGAGGATCCACTCCAATCAGATCGTGAACTGTCATAAGTCCAGTTTATTTCTACCTCCACTGCACGCGACGATAAAAAAAAAAGGGGGAGACCGATCGATCTTAATCCTCCACGCAGGGGGAGACGCTCGTCTCTTTTTCGGTTCGGGAGTTTCGCAAAAGTGAGACATCAAAAAGTGCGCTTCGTCATCGCGTATGCGCCGCGTCCTCCTCGTGGGTCCTAGTTTCTTTATTTCGCACGCTCGAACGGTATTATATACATAACTCTTCGGGATTTTTGGCGTGGGACTGGCGACCTCGAACAAGCGTTGAATGGACGAATAATAGTTTCAGGTTTTTTTTTTCGAATTTGCATTGTTGGTGAGGATCCCTTTATTGCTGTGTGTACTGGGTTCATTAGGTTGTTAGTTTTTTAAATTATCGACCAATACTTAAATTAACTTTTTAAAATTTTACCAAAAATACTAATTTTTTTTTAGATAAATAAAAAATTAATGAATACAAATTTTTTCTGTGTGAATAGTGCACTAAATTTTTTAATTTGTTTGCTAAACATGCATGATTAAAAACGGTTTAAAAATGAACAAATAACTTGGTTTTGTTGTGATTCTATCAACTGTCAAACTACCATTACTTTGTATCTCTGTAAATCGTAAATGTCAAGGATCCAAATTCATCGTCCACACCCATCAAGAAACAATAAACCATTAAGGCCCGATATCCCACCGAAAATTCAATCGAACCCGGCCGGTTCGTACAACCTGCCATCGGATTCGCTCGCCAATAAATCTCGTTCGCTCAGCGGGGACCTCGCGCTCGCGCGAAGCAATTAAACACGAAATCTCGACATCGATCTAGTGCGGGAGCGCAAAAAGAAATTTCTCCCTCGTCGTCTTTGTCGATACCCTTTATCCCACAAGAGAGTCTCGAACACGGGAACGCAGCAAAATCGAGAAAAACGATGCGTACCGAAACAAGCCCGCCGGTGCCTCGAAGAGAGAGATAAAAAAAAGAAAAAAAAAATCTTCAGGAGATAAAGCTCGAGGAATTAAAAAGAAGCGGCCAAAACCGAAAAGATAAATTAAAGGAGGCCTCCTCGATTTCAATCACCTGGACGCGGGGGGAGTACAAGAACGAGAAGGAGCGGATCTATCGCGCAGCTAATTCAGCGCCGATGCGTCATTCGTCATCTTAATTGATACCGCTCCCGAGGAGGTGGGGTAGGTAACTTCCGTGCCCGAACGGGCCATTCATCACGGCGTTATCGATGCACGCTTCCTCAACGGATCGTCAATGAATGAAATTGCGATGCTCTGATCGCCAACCTGGTTATTGCCAGTGATGAATTGAGGATGCTAAGGACGTTCTGCATCGAGTGTTCGACACCGGATAACTTTAAACCCATTCAAATTCATCCGATTTTTTATTTTGGACGTCGATAATGGGATTCTTTAAACTTATCATAATTGAAAAATCAAATTTGGACTTAGAGTACTTACGATGACGAAGGGAACCCGGGTGTGGTCGTCAACCCAGGCCAGCACTACGTCGGCGCCCTTCATGTGACTCTTGTCGTTGAAGGCCAGTCCTACGTATCCCAAGGTTTTGGCGGTCAACCTGAAGGTCACGTTTTCCTTCGCATCCGGGTCCCACTCGAGGACGACGTCGCCCTTGTCGTCCAGCCTCTCCAGCCTGGTGAACAACCCCTGGTGCTTGAGGTGCTCGCTGCGCTTGGACCTCGTCTTCATAGATTTCAGAAGAGTCCTGATCTTGTGTTTGCTTTTCTTCTTCTTGTCGTCCTCGCTGGCCTTCTTCCGGGACTTTTTCGTGGACTCGACTCTGGACCGTAGATTTCTGGGGGTGCGCCTGGAGGCCGGACGCTTGGGGGTCGACAGGTAGGGATCCAAAGTTTGTAGATCGCTGTTTTGATCGGTGGAATCAGACTCGTCGTCGTAGATGCTGGGCTTCGAGAAAAATTTCGGTCTGCTGGTTTTTTTCTTCTTGCCTGCGATTGAAAATTAATTGGTTAGTGCTAGCTAAAATTAAAATTTAATTTTAGTAACCTCAGTAACAGCGATTTTAAATACTTGAAAATTTACACAATAGTAATATTAATGAATATCTGAGAATACTTTCGGTTCTTTTTGAGATTAAAAGTTTGATCAAAATGAAAAATTTACCTCTGAGCGAGATCGAGGGCCCTTCGTCCAAGGTCTGTTTGGGGATGTCCGAGGCCTTGAAGTAGTCGCTCTCGAGCACGCTCCTGGCCAGCCTTCTGGGGTATCCATCGCCGACCTCGCTGCCCTCGTCGTCCCTCCGGTGGTCCTCGTCATTATCACCACCCGCGGTGCCCATGGTCTCGTCCATGTGCCGGACGTACAGGTCCACGAGGTCCTCGTCCCCCCTGCAGGCCACTATCACCAAGGACACAATAAACAAAAGCACAAACTTCATCGTCACCCACTTCATAATAAAAAAAAAAAAAAAAACCAAACTTAAAAATTTCACAAACACCGTTTTTTTGAATAGTGCGGGAATAAACTCACGGATACTCTGGCGTTGCAGAGCATCGTTGCTGGCTGCACGAGAGTCGCGCCGGGACTAATTTCGGGCGCGCGCGGCGGCAGCCTGCATGCAGCGGCGGCAGCAGCTGGGACGAAGGAAGAAAGAAAGAAACGAAGGGAGCTGGACGGGAGCAGCGTGCAGGGTAGGGGAGAAAAAGGGAGGAGGAGAAGCGAGCGGGCCCCGCAGCTGCCACCGCGCTCGCCCGATTATCGTACCTCGTGGGCTTTTTTTTTTTTCTTCATCTTCTGGAATAGGGGTTGCTGCTCACTTTACTCGTGGATTTTTCCCGCCCTGGGAGGGTCATACGCATTTGTTTTTTATTAAAAATTTTGGGTGCGCGTTGGGAGAAATTTAGTTTACCCGAAAATGTGTCCTGCGACGCGACGGGGTGCCGATGGTGGACACCAGATTTTCTTCTATTCCGCGTGCATACCTGCGGCCCGCGGGCCCTTTTCATCTACCGAGAATAAGGGAGCGTGCTGGAGGGATTCCTTTGGCTTTGACTGTTTCGTGTGGTGCGCGCTAAAACATTTGTTTTCCGACGCCCAGTTTTATAGGCGATCTCGAACCACAGATAGATCCAAGGAATTTTTACCTGAATTTTATAAATTTATCGGTAGATTTTATTTTATTTCAATTATATTTTTTATATTTTTTATTCTCTATCATATATATTTTATACTATGATTTCTCATCTATAACATAAGCAAGTATTACTATATTATATTTTTTTATTTTTTTTAAAGTATATAATTTTTTATTTTATGCTGTTGTATTAATATCTTATATACCTATGATAATTGCAATTGTTATTAATACTCTAATATTCATTGTAATTTGAAAAATTGAACCCACAACTCTTTTGGGTTTTACGTCGTACAATTAATGTACTTAATTAATAAATAAATAAATTTTTTTTTCAATCGTATTGTTCAAACCTTATAGAGTATAGCTTAAAAATAAAGTGTCGGCTATCAAATAAATAATATGTCAAACTCATTTTGAACAACAATTATATAATTACAATTGTTAACAGCCAAAAAATTTAATTTAAATAAATTAAAAAAAACAAAAAATAAGTAAAGGTTGGTGACACAACAAAAAAGGCAGAGGAGGAGGGTCATTATTACAGAAGGCAAGGCTCGCGAGCCGCGAAACATTTTTCGGGGGCCTCACACGAGCAATTACCGACTCGAGAGTAATTTACGAGTTTCTTCTTCTTCTTCCGTTTATTCTTCTTTCTTACCTCGTCCTTTATTTTCGCCAGTGTATGCTATTTCCAAAACCGTGTTTGCGCTCACGGCGACTTTTTTACGAGGTGTTTTCCCTTTAAGGGAGTTAAGTACTTATTTTAAAAAAACTTACGGTAAATTCGGGATGGTAATTGGTGGTCAAGATTTTTCGAGATTGCCCCGGTCAATGAAAGCGTTCATTGAATTTTTAACTGTCACTGAGGTCATTACCGTATTTACTCGAGGCGTTTAACTTAAAACTCTTGATGAATGATTTTTGAAACCCATATGTCAAATCTCTAATTGAAGAGCATTATTTTTCTTGTTAAACCAATGCAATTTTGTTTACAATTTTTTATATTATTTTGCTTCGATGATAAATACGTGGTAATCATCATTAAAATTATTTGAAGAAAAATTCATTCTTTTTTAATATACATTTTATTTTTAAATAAACTACACGCAAGGAAAAATAGAAATTTACTAATTTAAAAAAAGTCACCTTGAAAATATGATAATCAGCTTTCAAACATATGGTCTCATGGATTTGCGTATTTTTGCGTAAATTAAGCGAGTTTAGATTCGTTTGTATCTAGACAAAGCCACCACATAAGCAGGAAGAAGTCTGTCACGTATGAGAAAACGTGTCGAAATCGTGACACGAATTTAGCTGAAAAATAAAAGAAGAAGAACAAATGTTAACTATTTTGTAAATGGTAATTTTTACTGTGTTTTATCTTTAAGTATGTAAATGTAGATACATTTGTGTTAACATTAAATTAAAATAAAGCAGGCACCTGTTTTTAGCAACTTTCTGACTCGCTTTCTCAGTAAATAAAAATATTTTTATTTCTAATCCTCCAAAATTATCGATAGGTTTCTAATTAATCCAAAAATATTCAAGAATTTAAAATTCAACTCTTTATTATAAAAGCTGCAAAAAGAAAAAATTTTTAGAATCAAAATGATTTATGCCTCATATTTTTTTTCAACTTATAATAATCGATACATAAAGAACGCATTTGCAAAATTTTAGAAAAGGGTTTTTAACTTTTGTTTCGATCGATGAAGAAATTAAAAGCATCCGATCATCTTTTCTAAAACGATCTCGGGAATCAAAAAAAGGTAATAAACAAAACTCTTTCTTCTCACCTCGGCGTCGTGATACCCAAAGGTCTCAAAAATAGAATTCAGGTCGTTTAAAATCCCGCACTCGTAGCACTTTATATCCGGTGCAGCAGCCCCTCGAAAATTCTCGAAGGGGGAAGTGAGTGGCTTCCTGCGGAAGAGCCTGCTCCGCGCGGGTTTTTGTGACGCTAGGCAGCAGATGCGAGCCGAACGGGGAACGCGTTTGTGTGCGTAAGGTGGCACGCGCCCCAACGTACATTTTCAATCGGCCGTGAGAGTCCTTGGGATTTTTTTTTTTTTTTTTCTTTCCACGGGTGCTACCGGTAACCGAAATTTCGCGGGAAAGTACGTTGGAAACGGTTGAATTTTACGACTTGAATTATGACTTTTTTTTTATCCAAGGATCGTGAGGCTTATTTAGGGACCAACGGTTTTGATATTGTATCGAACGAAAATAAATCTATCGGTTATTTGTGTTGGGACTAATAGTCATTTTAACAAAAGTTTTTAACTCTTATGTCCCCCAGTTTTACTACTGCAAAAAAATAATTTACATCAGAACCAGTAGTTTTTGCAATTTAGATATTAATTTTTTAATTAAAAGACATTTATAGATTGAATTTCTTCAATACATTTATAAATACTTAATAATAAAAATTATTTTCAAAATATTTTATTTTATTCTATAAAATAAAAATGAAAAGGAAATTAAAACTCGTCAATGACGAAAATATTTATTTTTTAGGGTATTCAAATTGAAATTATTGTTTTTACTTTGTAAAATAAAAATTCAGCGTGTAGCTAAACTGCGCTTTGAATACTGCGATAAACTAAAAGTATGTGTTATCGTCTAGCATTCAAGTTTTAAGCTCGTTATGCAACTAATTTTAACAAAATTTGAAAAATTGCCTGTAAAACCAATTGGCATTAGTCAACACATTTTAAGGCTTCATCGTTATCACAAAATTTCAACAAAACTTCAAATTTTAATTTAAAAAAAATTTGATAGTCAAGTACTTGTTTCTTAAAAAAAAAAAATTTCAGCTCATAAATCTGTAATTTTTTTATTCTAAAATCTGACAAAATGAAAAAGACTTCTTCCCTACCATGAAAAGTATACTATAATTCTCTCAGGATAAAAATCGATTCAAAATATTTACGTGTAAGCGTGTTTAAAAACCAGCTAAACTTTTCAAAAAAAAAAGTCCCGCAAAGATCAGCAACAGCAGCGCACCGCAGATTTTGAGCTTCTGCACACGCGTACCTCATGGTGTATCGAGTTTCTTGCGCGTTTGCCCTCCGCACCGACGGCGTTGAAATCTTACACGCGTACGTATCGATCGAACTCGCTATGTAGGTGCACCAATGCCGGTGCTGCTGCTTGTTAATTTGTTAAATTTATCGAACTCCGCGCTCCGCTGGCTCCAAAGATTATCATCAAATATAATGTTCCTTCAAGAATTCACGGTCATCGATTACTTATCGAACCGTCGCCCGATCGAGTGTTTGTATAGAATTTAGCTATCTTGTTCTCCACATTCGTTGATAAAATATTGGTGCTGTAAGCGAATGGAAAGTTTTTTATAAATTTGAGTTCAACGGTAAACAAATTTAAAAAACCACTAAATATTTTATAAACAAACTTTACTAAAATTTTCAAACGATATTTTAAAATCAAAAAGACCAAAAAATCTGCATAATAATGTGTAATTTGCTGGCGTGAGTACGATTTCAGTAAAGCGTGATTTACAAATTTTATAACCACTCTTTTAAGTCCTATCCATGTACAACTTTCATATATAAAATCCTTAGGTTTCTATAAAAATGCTAAAATTAACAATGCAATATAACTAAAAATTTTTTCTCTTATCATTTAGAAATAGTTTTTGCTTGATATGTAACACCTAAAGAACTCGTAGAAGGCTTTTTTTGTCAGGCTAAGAAAGATAAAGTGTACTTTTTATGAGATTTCACTCCAGGAAATTGAGGAAATAACAAAAATAGTAATAAAAAAAGGTTTTGACTCAATCTCTCAATTTAAATGTACAATAAAACTTTTTGTGAATGCTTAAAAATTTACATCCACTACTCAAGAATAAAGCATTAGATGTATATTAAAAAACTGATGTTTACGTTAAAATTTAATTAAATTTTACGAGAATTAAAAAAAATTAATTTACGGAAGACTGTTTTAATTTTCTAATTACATAAAAAATAACGATTGAAAATAGCACAAAATGAGATAAAACCCAACCACCTCAACCATAGTAAAAATTTTAGGGTCACGATCCCAACCGATCCCCAACTTTCTTTGCTTTCATTCATCCCCTATCGTATTCCTCCAGGTCAGATCTAATTAATTGGCCCGCACGGCACTCGAAAAACCAGTTTGCAGCAGTCTCTTCTCGGATGCTAATGTCCTCCAAATCATCTTTTTTTTGGCGATACGAACCTCAGGGCTAAAAGCAAAGAACGGTAGTCGTTTGTCCAGACCGCTTAGGCTAATCAAATGGGGATTATTTGGACCGGATTTTTCTTGCGAAATCGAAAAGGATGACGATTTCGTTCGGGATTTTATTGCCAAGATTTTTACAGCAGATTGAATGAAATTTTGTAAGAATTTTGGGTTATTATACAAGTAAAATACTTAATTACTCGAGACCAGTATAATCGTTTCGCATCAAAAAATTTTATTTAATTAAAACACGAGAACGTTTTTAATTGTTGATTTTTTTTAAGTTGATGTAAAACAGGGTAATTTATTTTATTTTATTCTTTACTACAAAGAAACCACTAATTAAAAATATGTACACTTCATAAACATTTAAATTATTTTATTACCTATAAGAATTTATAATTTTTATTTAAATTAAATGTTTCCCGTTGCAGTTCATATAACTGAAGATTATAAAATACAAGATAAAAATTATTAATGGGATACTTTGACTTTAAAGCTAGAACAAAGACGTATTTTTGGGTGTTTTTGGTGTGACGAAAATATGTCTTTTTCTAGCCTTAATTCAAAGTGACATACATAAAGTGTAGAAAAAATTATCTAATAAAATACTATTTCTGCTTTATTGATAGAAAATATTTTTCAATTCTTACGATGATTCACATTATTGATGATAATACTGTAAAATAAGACATGGATAACTTCAAAATCTAAAAGTTTAGAAAAAATTAAATATTACTCTGATTTTGAAATCAGAAAAAAATAATAAACAATATAAGAAGGTGCTTTTATTTTCAAAAATATTTTACCGCAGCAAAATTTTCTAATCCAAGAACGTATACTTTTCCTGCAGTCAAGCTGCAAGGTTTTTGACTAACAAGCATCATATAGTTTAACAACTTTTTGCATTTATCAGGTATATCTTCTCGGTACCATTCACAATCGTAACTTAAAAAAAAAAAGAATGATTTGAAATTGTTTGGAGTAACACATCAAAATTTGAATATTACTTAAAAAATTAATGAATATTTTAATGGTTAAAATCTATACGATAAGATTATACAAAAGATGTACAAGATTTAATCTTTTTTATTTCTTTTAATAAAGTATTCATTATAGAATATCTTATAAATATTGATATAGATCATTAATAAGATATTCATTATAAATATTAAAAAAACTTTTACCATGACTTGTAAACTAGTAAGCTGTGATCGATTAGTTTTTGTCCAGGCCAGTTGTAGTAAATCGTATGACCAATTTCTCCGTAAACAAATATACAAAAACGGATCATTTCAGCATAATTTCCTTTGTTCACAATGACCTGCATGGTATTTAAAAAGTATTGAAAAAAGAATTTTATGATCTGATTACTTGAAAAAATAATAATCAATATAATATTACTCCGTATTCAGCAATGGTCAATGGAATTAGCGCACATCCAATCGAGAATAAATTAAGAATTGCCAGAGCAGATTCGAGAATGTTTACGAACCTTTTAAATAAATGTTTTATATTTACTTTTTTATTGGCAAAAGCTATTTATTTTTTATAAATAAGTTTTTCCTACTCTAATGCAGATCTGTGTAAATCAATAGTTTCAACCAACTTTCTGTATAGAATGTCTTCATAAATTTTACGTGTTTTCAAACAAGAATTTTTAGTTAACTGACTTCTGAGTTCAAATGCTTCATGCATCTTTTTTCTATACAGAAAAATTCAATTTATTGATGTTATTTAAAAATAAAGTTTTTTAATATTATTGTACACTCACGTGACAATTACAAAAAGACCGCAGACGTGATACGCAAACATAAATGTAAGTGTATCAAAAGCTACCATTATAACTAATGACGTCAAGTCTACTATAAATCCATGGATTATTATAAATGACACACTGTTATCTAAATTTTCAATATGATACGTAATTAGTCTCGGTGGTCCTGGTAAAAGAGTCACGTTACCAGGGATAACAATTTCTAGTACATGAAAGACAAAAGGAACCACACTGTACGCCGACACCACCGTAAACATACAAGCTGTAGAACAAATTTATTTTTTATATAAGTATAAATTAAAATTTTTACTACAATAAATAACTGATATTACGTGCCAAAATATAAATTATTAGCTTTCAGAGCTGTACTGGCATAACTTTGAAGAATCTTGAGATCTTCATCTTTCAACATTTCGAAATCATGTTTTACTTTTTCGAGAACTTTTTTGATCTGAAAATAAAATTAAGTTTCTTCATTAAGATTTATTTGCAATGATAACTAAAAAAAAAACCTTATTTCCTTGCAAAGCGGCAAAAAAACTCTTGCATACGAACTCGACGTAATAAAAAATTGATGGAATTGCCAAAACAAAAGCTTGAAAATCATGCCGTAACTCAAATAATTTGGATGTCTGAAATTATAAATTTTGGTATAGGTATAGATTGCACTCATTAAGTTTCAACGTAAATCATTTGGGGACAAACTTGTGGTATGATAATTGTCAAAGCTGCCAAGAACAATAGCGTTTGGTTAATAATTTTTTGTTTGGTTGTTAAATATGGCCAGTGACCACAAAAGGTCAAAAATCTTTTAATACGAATGTAGTAAACTCCGTCAAATACATTCATTGTTGTGTACGTATATTCAACTGACAGTGCAGATTTTTTCTTTCTTTCCTCTGTTCTAGTCTGATCTTATAAATAATTAATCATAACATTGCGAAGTTCAGGTCACTTCACGGATAATTTTGAGCTATTTGCATACTTGATGAAAAAATTTACTGTTTCCAGCGTAAATGATGATTACTTACGATTATTTTCATATTTTGTTGTTTTTGCGACCTTGTCTTTAAAGACTGAAGAAAGTAATATTTTTCCTAGAAATTAATTAATTTACAAATGCAACTTATAAAACTATTTCATTATAACTAATAAAATTTGATATTTATTTTGAAATGCCAAAAATGTTTAAACTTTTTTGCTGATACTTGTCATTAAATTTTTCAATTAAATGTTCCAAACATATACGTTTGACTGCAGTCAAAAAGTTAGGTAATTTTTAGGCACGACCGACCCCGAAGGGGTCTTATAATTTCGCCAGAACAAAAAATGCAACCCACCGGAAATCGAATGTTCAGGTCACAAAACAACTTTTGAACATGTTCCGAGATCAATCTGAGCAATATTAAAAATGTCCGTTTTTTCATGCTGATGTAAATTCCGTCACTATTCTTTCGAGCTAAACAGAACAAAAATAAAATAATATTGTGCGCAGGATTTCTCGCGACGTAATGAACCAAATTGAACCGGGTCAACGGGAAAATGTTTGTTTTGGTGTCTTATAGTTCCAGTTTTATTTTGAGTATGATCGGACCACATGAGTACAAATAGCGCATGCCAAAACTTTTTACAAACACATTTTCGAGTACATTTTACTCTATTTAAGCGCTATTACAAAATTGTGCGCAGGATTTCTCGCGACGTAATGGACAAAATTGAACCGGGTGAACCGGAAAATATTCGTTTTGGTGTCCCATAGTACCAGTTTCATTTTGAGTATGATCGGACCACATGGGTACAAATGGCGCATACCAACACTTTTTACTGTCACATTTTACTCGATTCTAGCGCTATGAAAAAATTGTGCACAGGATTTCTCGCGATCTAATGGACAAAATTAAAAGGGGTTAACGGGAAAATGTTTGCATTGGTATTTTACAGTTTTAGTTCGAGAATAAAAAAAAAAAGATTGTCAAGCGCGAAGTGCGAGTGTCGGTCGGTCGTGCCTTTTATGCATTGCGCGGAGCGATAGCAGAGCATGGCAATGCATACCTTGCATCGCGCGGAGCGGTAGCGATGCAAGGGCGGAGGTGTTTTTGTCCAAATTTTTTTTAAAGCCTCAGGTCATGCGCAACAAGCCTGGGACTTTAAAAAAATTTTGGGCAAAAACACCGTAGCCAGGCAAGTCATCTGGCCTCTTGAGCGTAGCGTAAGGACCAGAGGGCGCGCTAGTTTAAATGTTGAATTATTTTATATGTAAAATATATTTATGTTTGATTCCAAAGTTTGAAACTTTTGATTTTTAAAAAAAAGAAAAGAAAAAAAATTAAAAAATTGAAGTCTAATATTAGTTGCTGTATGATAGATTGTGGTCGTACAAAAAAGGCGTCGAATGAAAATAATTTAAAGCTAGTTATAATAAAAACTCAATCCTCATAAATCATATGTACACAAAAGCTTTTAAAAAATTAAGCAATGTAGCTTTCAGTCTTACCAAGTTGATTCAAACTAAATTGCAGTCATATAAAAAGGTCAATAAGACTCATATAAAAAGGCCAAAGCTGTTTGCAAATCTAGCCAAAATCATTCTCCTTGGACCTCATCTTCCTTCGAAGCTGTTTGGAAAACTTGACGAAATCATTCTTCTTGGACCTCATCCTCCCTCAAAGCTGTTTGAAAATCTAGCCAAAATCATTCTCCTTGGACCTCATCCTCCTTCAAAGCTGTTTGAAAACCTTGCCGAAATCATTCTCCTTGGATCTCATCCTCCCTCAAACCTGTTTGGAAAACTTGACGAAATCATTCTCCTTGGACCTCATCCTCCTTCGAAGTTGTTTGGAAAACTTGACGAAGTCATTCTCCTTGGACCTTATCCTCCATCGAAGCTGTTTGGAAATCTTACTTTTAATACTTTTGCAAACAATTTTGAAGCACCCAATAAAAAAAAATGATTGATTGGCACGATTCCTTTTTCATTCTGTAAGTCTCAAAAAGTATGTTTTAGTAAATTCTCTGACATTTTAAGCTGATGCATTGAAGTTGGACGTATAAGGTCTCACTTAAAAGCTCTACACTCGAGCTTTAAAATTATATCTTAAATTTCAAAAAATATTTATTCGATAGGCCATAGCGTTCATTCGCGCTTACGGTGGCTATATTAGATGCGATGACATTATTGAAAAGATATAAAAAAAAGAATTTCATATTTTTAGTAAAATCTAGAGAAACTAAGAATCTAGTTCTACATTAGGAACCCAGAGAACCAACATAATATGATTTATCAATTTTTATTTAAGTTTGAGACAGCGAGGTCAGTTTTAAAAATTCGTTTTTCAGCCAGACCAATAAAAATTTTAAATGGTAAAATTTTTAAACATCAAATTATTATCAAATTCTGTTGCAAGGCTCAAAACAGTGCACGGAGACAACTCCATTGAATCGATACTTACAAAATTCCCGATTTTGCACTCTGAATGGTATAATAGTGCGCATTCGAGTTTAAGAAGTCATCCAAAAAAGCTACAAGCCGAGGATGTAAAAATTAAAACCTTCGGTACAGGGCACCTGAAGGTGCAGCAACACCTGCTGGCTGAGGTATATTTATGCTGCTGTTGCGGGCATCTGCCCCGTCACATGCCGCACGCGCCCGGTTTCTGCAAGCATGGCTCAAGGTGCAGTGCTCCTCGGGTCGGCCACGCGCCGCTGCTCCGGCTGTTGCTCGTTTAGCTCAAAAACCTTTTTTTTTCTCCTCTTTCCTTCTTCTTTCTTTCTTCCTTGTACTTGGAATATCGTGCGAGGGTTCAGCCGTAATTTAATGTTTTTTCTAGATCAATTTCGCTGTTGAGGTAAAAACGGTTTTCGAATTAGTGCTTATGTTGATGTTTTATTTTTCTCTTCCATTGTTGACGCCTAACCGACTCTTTGTTAAGAATAATCATTAGATACGTAGATGATACTAACTATTCTTATAATCTAAGTAATAAGCAAATGAAATATGTATAATGAATTAATTTTTCTTAAGAGTTGAAAAATTTCAACGTTCATTATAAAACAGTTTCTGGTATAGGAATTAGCATTTCATATTTCCGTAGTTAGGGTACTTAAATTTGAAGGAAAGGACCAAGATGCAGGGAATAAGTAAGAGTGCTTGCACGCACAGCATATTCCGGTGATCCGGTCTCATGTCGCTTCGGCACTGCAGGTCCGCGAAAACGGAGGATGTAACCCGTGCAGGAATTTAAAAGCCGAATGTATCTCCTGGGAAAGCAAGGGTCCACTCTCTTTCTTTCTCTTAAAGGTGTAAGGACTGAAAAAACTACGACGATGACAACACTTTTGTAATGAGTCGAATCTTTTGCTGGATAATGCAGATTCAAGACTTATTTTAATGACCTTTTTCAAAAGAAAACTATGATAGAATATCATTTTTGATTTTCAAGCTTAACACAGAAAAATTATCAAGCATGTACATATTTGACTAAACTTCAGCTAAACTCAATGTACTCATCTTTTAAGAGAGGATGGGGTAACCAAAAGGTGCAAAACTATCTTTACATTTTTAATTTTTTAATGTCAAAGAATTTAAATAAATCGATGGAAACAGATAATTTTTAATTTAACATTAATTTTAACATTAATGAATTCAAACACTGGGAGTAAAAAGTCGTTTCATAAGGTAATTAGTTTAATAGCAATAAAAAAAAAAAAAAATAGATTAATAGCAATAATAAAAACCAAGCAATAAAACTTATTTTTTCAAAGAGTTTCTAAAATTTTTAAAATGATAAAATTAAAAATGATAAAATTTAAATAGTATCTAGTAAGGTTAATATTAATATTTTTAAAATAACTTTTGTATTGATAATACACAAATAATTTATTTTCATAATTTTTAGATTTAATTAAAAGAATGAAAGATGAAGAAAAATTTTAAAATTTTAAATTTAGATGGGTGTACAGAACTCTACATTACCTTCAAAAGTGTTGGTAAAGTCACCACCGCACACTCCGCCTTTATTGTTCTTTTTGTCATGATTCGGTTGGCTGCGGTGGCTAAACAAATTAAAAAAAAAAATTTTTCTTTTCAACCCTTTCTAATTAACTTTGTGATTTAAAAAATCGTAAATGAAAAAAACATTGTACGTATAATAAATAAATAAACTAAATGGAAACTTCAACGAGATAATGTAGAGTCCGACTTGATTTAATAATCTAACTATTTGAACCTGATTAAATTTGGTTTGGGAAAAAATTTTTTGGGAAAAGTGTCCACCCACTTATAAATACATATATGCGTAAAATGAAAAAAAAAAAAAATTCCAGAACTCTACATTATCTTTAAAAGAGTCGGTAAAGTCCAACTCCCACTCTTTCCCCATCTTTGCTTTTTGTACGCAGTAGTTACCTTTCGTTCCAAGAGCAGGTTACAATGATGGCTAAACAAAATTTCTAGATTCTATTTTCTAATTGGCACACATTATTTACTTCGTAAAAATTTTTATTCATTATCATTACAACGTCCAAAATATAACGTTGGATTTGAAAATATTTTATCATAAAAAACTGTAACAAAGCTTATTTAAATTGAATTGATAATTGACCTAATATTGACAAAAAAAACTGATTTTTTTTTATTACAAAGAATATATATATACATTTTTTTTATTATCAAGCTTTATTAACCACTAGGATCATTAGCTACATATATTATAATAAATATTGGTAATTAAAAGTTTTTAATATTTTATTTATAAGATGTTAAAAACTTTTTTGGTAAAATTTTTTTTTTTTTTTTTTTCTGTTTTGTTCCAGATATAAATCAGATGACTCATAGTAATATTAATTTCTAACGTTAATCAGAAATAAATCATTTAAATTTCATTCCTACTACCTACTGAATTTTTTATTAGTAAGAAATGACTGCAGCGCGTAATTTAATAGTATATTTTTAGTTTGTACAATTTAAAACTCAATTCAAACAAAATATTTTTTGATTTTATTAAATGAATATTACCGATCAAGTATCGTAAAAAATAATTCAAATTTCAAAATCAAGAAGATAGTTAAAAAGCTCAAATGGCTTAAAAAATTTTTGTTATAAAATTAATTTAAGGTAGTAGTTCCGCGATATATAGCACATACATGGGAAAACACATGCAAAATGCAAACAACTCAAACACTATCTGAATTTTTAATATGTTGTAAATAAACATCTGATCTTTCAAAATATCACTTAAAAAATACAGGTATCCATGCTTTTTTTCGAGATAATTGAGTTCAAAAAATGTTAAATTTTACAGGTTAGTTATTACTATATATTGTGATTTGGTGAATTTCTAACTCAATTATCTCGGAAAAAATCATGGATACCTGTATTTTTTAAGAGATATTTAGAAAGATCAAGTGTTTTTTTACTACATATTTTAATTTCAGAATTAGTTTGAGTTGTACACTGAGGCGGAACTACTACCTTAACATAATAGGTTCAAGAAATTATACAAAACTTTGAGTAAAGTAATTAGAGTGGTCCAATAAAAAAGTTACATGTTTCAAATTTTTTCATTACTTACCACACATCTCAAGCAATTGTTAAAGAATAAAATTTAACCATACAAATACATTGGGAGATGATAAATATGTTTATTTTTCCAAGATGACTAAACCTTAACAATTCAGTATTTTTTCAACGTTACTTTGACCGAGCAATTTTTTTAAAATTTATCAATGGAAAAAATCGCCATTATTATTATTATTTTTTTTTAACAATTGTGTTTCAAATTTAGTAGCTTCAAAAAAATATCAAATCCTAGCCACATTAGAATACGCAAAGAAATCTAAAGAAGACGCAAAGGTGCAAGCGTCTCGAGGGGCCGAGCGCGCGCCGCGGAGAGCTGAATAATTCACCAGCCTCCTCCGCACGCGCCTCCTCGGACCAGCTGGTGCTTCTGTTAAAGGACCGATTAAATATTAACTCGAATCCTACACACGCTCGGGCCAAAAACTTCTTATATTTGCCTAGTCCACGGTGAGTATCGAGGGACTTATGAGAGCGCCTGCGAACCCCGCAACTTTTTTCAAGACTTTTCAGAACGGTGAATCTTATAATGATTTGATCTTCCACAACTTTAGACTTTACAATTATATTTTTTTATAAATTATAACAGTTTTTTTTCTGCTTTAAAATTAAAATAAAAATTGAGCTTGAAAAATGCAATTAAAAGAGTCTTTATATGTTTTTGAAAAGGTATTTTTTAGATAATGCCCATGCTATTTCTTACAACTGACAACTTACTGGTTAATAAACTTAATAAAATTTTGGCTAGCAGAACAAGATCGTGTGAATTGTATTTGCAAAAAAAAAAGAGAGTTTCATTAAGTCGGAAGTTTGAAAAAGAAAATGTAAGGAATTCATTTTTTTTAAAACCGATGAAATGTGTATATACTTATGTTTATATAAATTCGTTCTAATCAGGTAAAAACGAATAGTTTTGTCAAATTTCATGTTTAAATCGCTAAAAATTACTTTCATATTTTTGGAAATAAAAAATCTCTACTGGAAAAATCTTAGAATTTTAACAACTAATTTTAAAAAAAAATACGGATGCTTAAATTCTCAAATCTAGTTACAATCCCATGTATTTTTTTTTATTTTCAGAAACCAGAAAAAGTGTAAAAATTAGTAAAAGAATGTATGAAACATTTACTATAAATTTTAAGCTAATAGTGAAGTAAAACAATTTTTTATAACGAATTAATCTGAAAAAATCAAAATTTTTGAAATATATATTTGTTTCTATTGTAGTCAGGGCGCCGTATTCATCATGATTTTCAACCAAGCAAATTGTAAACAACCTCTCGCGTTTATTTTGATTTGCTTAATGGGCGGGGTCTCTCATACAAGCTACTTTGAATCTTGTTTCAGCAAATTTAGATTAGTAAGTTTCTGCGCTTTGCAAAGAAAAGGTTAAATATTACATGCAAGCCTAAAAGTCATTTAAAAGATCGAACTTTATCTAAAAAACAATCACAATGTCTGTAGAAACGGTAGTGGCTCAGTGTATTTTCAAAAAGGATATTTATCATGCAAAGCTCGCAGAATTTTGTTACATTTACAAACACGATGGCAGCACCTCAGAAAGTCCTTGGTTCAATATTATAACAGAAGATCGCGAGTTAAAACTCGTTTGGAAGATTGAACAGTATTATGTGTTTCACAATAACTGTTTTTGTCGGGTTCTGAATAAAATTGTACTGGAGCAGTGCGATCAAGACGTACGAGCAAATTTGAAAATTGTCAAACTGTACGATAAAAACAGATGTGATTGTTTATTGGATAAAAAATTTGAAAAATTATCGCTGCCGTTCGAACAAAGCATTGATCAAAAATGGTGCAGGGTAAACGAAAGTTTAAAAATTCAGATTGAAATTTACCGCGAGGATGAAAATATGAATCAAATTTTGAAAGACTATAATCAGTTGTTAGAAAATGGCGAATCGAGTGATGTAACATTTGTGGTTGAAGAGGAAAAATTCCAAGCTCACAGACTGATACTGTCGAGTCGGAACTCTGTGTTTGCATCAATGTTCAAGAGCGACTCGTTAGAGGAAAAAAGTAGTATAGTTGAAATAAACGATATTCAGCCAAATATTTTCAAGCACCTACTTCGTTTCATATACTGTGGCACACTGGACGATATCGACCTCAAAGATTTGCTCAAACTTATAATCGCAGCGGAGAAGTATGAAATGAAGAATCTTGTGCTTGCATGTGAATTACGTATCGCTCAGGATCATTTTAATGTAGACGATATAATTGATATTTTGGTTATTGGAGATCGCGTAAAGGCTACTTATTTGAAAAAAGAATCCATGGAATTCATATTTTCTCATAGAAACGAAGTCGTCAATACTCAGGGGTACAAAAGTCTGGCCATACTACGAGCTGATTTGCTTTCAGAGTTATTCTGTCACATTCCATGTAAATAATAGAATCACTTTGTGTAATTAAAAAAATCTTGTAAAAAATGCTTGGTTACTAGAGAAACAGTTGTGATTTAAATGGTCTAAACGAAATTGTAATTTACTCGGCCAAGTTTTGTGATGTGAGACTTATTTATTATCCTCTTTCAATAAATGCAAAAAAAATTAAATTTCTCTTTCGTATTTTTTTTTTTAACTTTGTCAATTCAATCTAACTAAATTCAAGCAAGAAACTTCTCATCAAGTACTTTACATAATTAAATTTATTATTTCAAAATTAAGAAACTATTGATTATTGACATTTGTGTAATTTAAATATCATCCTTTGAGTTGACGTGTATCGTTTCTCAAAAGTAATTCGATATAAACTTCTTTTATTTTTATCTTTGTAATTATGTCTAGACAAAGTTTTAAAGCTTTTGTATCAGTTTCATGTAATTATCAAATTATTCACTCTGTAAGAAATGCTAATTAGGAAATAGACATTTAATGGCTATTTAAAATGTCTTCAGACTAGAAACAAGATAATATTAATAGCTAATTTTTAGATTGTATGAAACGATCTTTTTCCATGTAAATAGCCATCTACTAGATTCAAAATTAATGCATATTTTTAAATACTAATCATTTGCTTTTAACAGCGAAATTTATAAAAAAAAATATTTATCATAACCTCATAAAAAATAGGTATTTCATAGAATTATGACATTTCCAAAATTACCATCAAATTATATGCAGTGAGAATCACCACGTGCAATACGCTGTTTTGAAGGTTATACAAAATTTTTTACCCATTTTAAACGGGCGATTCATAGATTGAAATCGACCGTAAAATAAAATAATTTTTGATAGCTATTTTTTGGGTATTTTTAATTGAATAAACATAACCTATCGCTTTACTATATTAAAAATAGGAGAAAATTGGCAATTATTACCTTTTTTCTTAGACTCAGTTATTGAATATTTTAACTAACCTTTTTCTAGTTTCAGAGCCATTTTTAATATTCGCAATTCCAACAGGGCATTTTTAAAATTTAACTCAATTTATTTATTTTACTTCACAGTTACTTATAGAATTCATAATACTTAAGATCTTGACTATGAATTAAAAAAAAAAATAAATAAATAAATTCGTCATTCCAAAAAAGTAGGCTTAACCAAAAGACCAAAGTGATGACTCCGGTTTGACTTATTTTCACCCTCCCACGATTCGAATACAAACAGGCTACTCGCGCCCAAATCGATTGTCACAAACGAACTCTTCCCCCGGTTTCATTTTTTTTTTCGCCACGACTTTTTTACGATGCTAAGCCGGTATGACGTAGCTACCAGGGAGCGAATCGCGATAAGTCTTTTTTATGGGACGCGACGTATATTTCCGGTCAACTGTACCCGCGGGGATGTGGAATATCATACCGAGGGTCCGAACCGTAATGGACGCAACTTTCGTTCGATAAGTGTCGCCCGAATTCGGGAGATTACCGTGTTTAGATATTATAAGTGGCGACTGCAAATCACAATTTTTTTTTTTTTTTTTTTTTATGTCTCTTTTCCACTGTCCCTGCCGCTGGCGGTGGAGCGTGGTTCGGCCCATGTAATTTCGCGTTTATATGAGCGAGACGTCGTACCGGATCGTCGTAAAAGGTGTGAGTTATGACCTTTTTGATCGTTTGGTTTTTTTTTTTTTTTTTTTTTTTTCTTTTTTGCTGCTGCAAAGTGGCCGATCGAAAATGAACATTGGACGGTTATTGATTCTTTTTTGCTACTGAGTTTCTAAATTCATCTGGAAATCTTCGTAGTTTACGTACTAAAAAAATTGATGTAATCTTGTTGCATAGATGGATTTATCTTAATTGGAATCATTCTAATCAATGCTCTAAAAATAAAAATTCATGTTACTTAAAGAAAGTAGTTTGATAAAATTTGATTACTCTTATAGAAAATGACATACTTTGATATACAGTAGAACCTCGCGCATTGTCCTTTTGTCGGGACCGAGGACCTCGCGCATTGTCCCTGTCGGCATCTTTGATCTTTGGACAATGTCCGAGGTTTTGCAGGGACAAAGCGCGAGGTGGACAATGCGCGAGGTCCTACTGTAAACATTAAATTCGTATTATTCTATTACAAAAATTCAAATGAACTACCGATGGACGAATTAAAAAAAATTACAAAGTTACATTCCATTTAGATCATTTAAAAATTTTGCCACAAATGGTAAAAACTCTGGGAGTAATCTTGGTACTTTTGTTTTATTTTGGAGGTGTTCAAGCAGAACCGCTAATGCCTCACCGACTATCTAAGTTTAACAATTAACGTGCACCCCGGGCAAAACAAATTGATTGCAGCTCAGAGCGTGTCAAGAACATTCGGCCTAATCGTCAGAGATTCGGTGATGTGCACTTAACTCGCATTTCTCCCATTTTCTAGTATATTGAATAAGACAGAGACAGGCACGGTAATTGATTTCGAATAATCTAACATTGCTTCTTTTACTTTATTTCATAACTTTTCTTTCTTCGAATCTAAAACAATAAACAAATTTGTAGATTTGTTCTAGACTATTTAAAATTTTATATCATTGATTAATCATTGATTAAAATACATAAGTTGAGAATAAGGAAAATAATAAATGAAAAGTAACGATATTTTATGAAAAAATTTATTGTACAAACAATTCTTTCAAACTACCATATAGTACAAAAATACAATAGCTTCTTAAGTAATCGTAAATTAGAATACTAAATCTTAAAAACTAAATATTAATAAATGCGTATAGTAGAGTACCTATTTTAATAATGTCACACTTGAAACTCGTACAATAATACAACAAAAAATTCATAAATTAATTATGTAAATACAACTTTGTTGTATTTAATACCTATGTTGTTACAAAAATACTGTAATACAATAGCTTCTTATAAGTAATCGTAAATTAGAATACTAAATCTTGAAAACTAAATATTAATAAATGCGTATAGTAGAGTACCTATTTTAATAATGTCACACTTGAAACTCGTACAATGATACAACAAAAAATTCATAAATTAATAATGTAAATACAACTTTGTTGTATTTAATACTTATGTAGTTACAAAAATACTGTGATACAATAGCTTTTTAAGTAATCGTAAAATTAGAATACTAAATCTTAAAAACTAAACATTAATAAATGCGTATAGTAGAGTACCTATTTTAATAATGTCACACTCGCAACTCGTACAATGATACAACAAAAAATCCATAAATTAATAATGTAAATACAACTTTGCTTTTATGAATTTGTTAAGCAACTCTTTATTTTCACAAAATTTTATTTGACAGTTATCAAATGATCTTTTTTATCAAAACGTAATATCTCACAACAAATGTATCAATTTATTTAAAATTCGATTATCAATCGAAACGATAACAATCTTAACTCGTCTTGTATAATATATAAAAAGAATAAAAAAGCATTTGTAAAATTTTTTTTGATAAATGAAATTCAATCAAAGCTATACACTTCAAAATAAAAAAAGGGAACGATCCTTCGAAAATAAGAGTTATTCCGTGACGAGGGCTTGGTGATATACCTACCAAACTCTGAAGAAGAAGACGTCGCGACGTAATCTCTGGAGGAATTTGTCATAAGTCGATGTGTAGGACCAACTGAGAATTGACATGGAAGCTCCGATGGGTAAAAAAGTAAGGGGAGCCCCCAACAAGATAAATATTTGAGGCATCCGACGTGTTCGTCACGTCTTTTTATTCTGAGTAAAACGAGGACAGCCCCAGCCTATCAGCTGTTTGGCGAGGCGATAAACGGATTTCCTTCTATTTGCATCGTGTGTTGTGTTCGCTCTTTTTTTTTTCTTCTGTTTCCTATGTTGAGTACTTTTTTTTTTGCAAGGCTCTAATGCATTTTTTCCTTTGCTTTAGAATCTGAAACAATAAAAAATTAAGCGTGATGACTTTGTAAAATTTTTAGACTAGCTTGTCATTCTAATAAATTTAGATCTTTCATTAAATTTAGACCTTTTTTACAAACTCAAACTTTATTTTTAACTCAATTATAAAAAATTTATTTATTTTAAAAATTTTTTATTAAAATGGGGATTCACCCGCAGATTTAAATAAAATGTACCTACCCTAGGCATTAATCATTTTTATCATTTGACGAAACTCTTTCACTGATTTTCAGCCAAAAACCTTCTGCAGGAACAGGTCCGATTTGTCTGCTAGAATACTTTAATGGGTTGCAGGTCTTTTTACATGGTTCAAGAGTAAACCTATGCACCAGATGAAAGAAAAGAACTTTATTTTCCAATATAGCAAATCTATTGCCTATGCACATTCTCGGTCCCATTCCAAAACCCAAACTCGTAGCATCTGCAGAAGTCATGATGTTTTTTCCTAAAAACCTTTCTGCAATAAACTTTTCCGGTTCCTCGTAAAGGGCTGGATCCATGTGAATTCCCGATACCGGAATTATGACCTCGTTTCCGGGCTTAATCAAGTACGGCTTCGCACCTGGTAAAGTGGGAGGTAACTCGTAGCTTTTGGTACAAATTCTGTTCAAGAATACAGCTTGGGGGTGCAACCTCATCGTTTCTTGAAAAACTGCATCCAAGTAAGGCATGTGGGTTATCATCTCGTAAGTGACCTCACCGTTCGAATCCTTCAGTGCGGCGTCAATTTCGGCGCGTAATTTACTTTGAACTTCGGGGTTTATGGCCAGCATGTGAGCGATCAAACACATGTGAGCCGAAGTCGTTTCTAGCCCGCCGAAGAAAAATACAAAAGCCTGAGCTGTCATCTCCAGTATGTCAAGTTTTAAATTTTCGCTGGTTTTGCCACGAGCATCTATCATTAACTGCAGCATATCTGGGCGAGTAATTCCATTGACGTCTCTGGTCTTTACGACTTTGCCTATTACATCAACGAAAAATTCCGAAATTTTCGGGTTCATTACTGTAATATTAAACATTTTAGCCAATCTTGGGAACATTTTTATGAAAATAAATCTGAAAATTCCTCTTAATTGATTAAAATTACCACTATTCATAATTTCCCTACCGTAAAAGTAAAACTCGTTTTTTGGATCTTTCATAGAGTCTATTTCGACTCCAAAAGCACAACTTGCTATGACGTCATTTGTGTACTTGGTAAAAGCCTCTTTTGTGTCAGTTTCTTCTTCGCACTTTAACTGCATAACTAAACTGTCCACGTAATTTTTCGCGCACTTGTTCATGAGTTGAAACATTGCTTTTATTTTGCTGGAGGTGAATGCAGGTGACAGCAAATTGCGAATCTCCCGCCATCTGTCACCATTCAAAGCTGCAAGATTCTTCATGAGCATGGGCTCTGATTTTTCATCTACAAAATTATTGCGATCCGCAAAATGATTAAAATCTCTCACTAAAACAGCCTTTACGAGGTCAAGGTCTCGCAGAACTATGACTGGTGCCATAAACTGATGCAGGCCGATGTATTTGGCATCCTTGTTCATGTCGTAAAGTTCTTTTACAAGATCACCCAAGTGTTTATTCTTGAATAACATTGTGTACAAGGCTTTACCTCCGATTCCAAGTAGGGGATGCTCAACAGGCTGAGGGATTCCCCAGTCTCTGAAGTCATGTTTTTTTTTAATAAACAGTAGGTAAACGAGCAATGACAAAACGCAAGTAACAATGGACCACGTTAAAATATCCATGATTCAAAGGTGATAAAATAAATTCAAACGTTAAAAACACTCGCGTGCTTACGCATTGAACGATTCCGCGCAACTGACCTAAAATTACGAGTGGCCCATCTGATGTTATTTTCGTTGCTTTTGTGTGATCAGTGAGTCACTTCTACGCAGCAACTATTCCCCCTATTACATACGCTAGTACATGACGCAGTTTTTTTTTTTTCATGACAATGAAAATTTTTAATTTTTTTAGTTGCTTTTTCATTAAAAGGTTTTTTTCAATGAGATTTAGTTGGAATTATATACAGACCTAAAATTACATTTTAATTACTCAATACAATCAAAGTTAACACTAATTAAAGTATTTAAAAAAATTTAAATTTCATGATTGTTTTTCCAGCATTTCAAAACTTAGATTAATCAAAACCACTTTGTTTGGTTTCAAACTTTATTCATCAATGTGAATCTGAAATTTTGAATAATTAAAAATCTATCTTTTAGTTTTTTTATAATCTACTAAAATTAAAATCGATAAGCTAAAAAAAGACTCCATTTAAACAGTATTTTTTGTTGAATTCGGACATTTTATGAATTGATTTTCAAAAATCACTTGTTGTTGTGAGTATGCTACACACATACAGTAAGTTTTATGCGTGTGTAACTGTGACCTTGTAGTTGCAGGGGTGGCCGGCCCGATATATACTCAAGGACTTCAGATCGTTTTGTAGCTTTGTTTCGTTGAGTGGGGGGGGGGGGGCATAGGCCAATACGGGAGTCGCTGCGACAATATCCAAAAAAATAAAATGCGTGGAACTACGCATTAGTGGGTACTGCGTAGAATCTACGGATGGTGCCAGTCGCAAGCGATTCAGTCGTAGAATTTGCGCTGAAAGGTATATCTATACATATACAATACTTTCTCTAACTTGATCCATGCAAGGCACATATAGCCAAATATTTATTTTTCATACCACTCGTACAAATTTTACCACACATGTTAATGATAAATTGTCAGTACTATATAGTTTTTCGAAAAAAAATAAATAAATAAAATAAATTCAATGTCTTTTTTAATAACTAGCAAAACAAATTTATTATTCTAATTTAAAAATTTAGTTACATTGGATACTCTAAAAAAATTTCAATACATAATTATATCGTTGATTTAAAAATTAATTTATTTAAAAACTAGTTTTTTAACGGAAAATAAACGTCAAATAACTTAACCTTGAATTAATTTTTCTGTTTCGGTACTCTCTTCAGACCTATAATACATAATGTCAATGAATAAAAATTAAAAATAAATAAACTAAAACATTCTTGACAAGAATTCATTATTCTTTTGCGCTTGTAAAGTCGCTAGAGCAAACGGCGGTAGATATTAAGGGGGTACATACACCTTAAATTTTTTAAAAAATGGTTTTTTGGTTTTTTACGTTTTTTTGCTCCCTCTTTCGTATATGCTGAAAACCGCATGCTTCGATTCGGTCGAGAAAAAAAGTTACAGTCGATTTAGAGAAAAATACGCATACGCGTATATTACTTCCAAAAGTCTACGCGCTGTGTACATTACGCTAGACGTCGAATCATTTCTATCCGTGCAAAGTTATTGACTGTGAGCTTACTCGCGATAAAATGTGAATGTTTTCTATTGAAAAAAGCTTTATTTATATATTTTTTAAGTCTCACATCTTTATTTTTGAGATGCCAATGTGGTGGTTTAGTTTTTTATCAAGAGAGAGAAGTCGCACTGCAATTGCAAAACTAAACTGTCGGCGTAATTTTTCGCGCACTTGTTCATGAGTTGAAACATTGCTTTTTTTTTTTTTTTTTTTTAATACTTATTTATAGTCGCGACTTTTTATGCTCCGTATGGGCTTATTGACGACTTTGTCCTTACACTGCTTCGCATCAGCCCATGGCCCATATGGACCATGTGGAGTACGTGAAACCCAGGGTATGTGCCTCATTCGAGTTAATCGTAAGACCAGCGCTGAACCGGCAGGCTCATTGGGACTTTTGATCCCACATATCGCCCCCATCAGATAGTCTTGGATTAGACCAGTGCCGAACCGAGTTTAGCTCATTGGGAAGGTATGCCCCAAATATTGCCCCCGGTCGAGATAAACTTACGACCAGCGCTGAAATGATGGCCCCCGGTAAAACCGACTCCAAAGCAGTCGGGGTGAACGTAGGGATCGACATAACCGACGCAACGAACGAAGAAAATAATTCCAAGTTAGTTGCGCGGAGAATCGAACCCACGACCCCAAAGAACGACGTTGTTTCAGAAGCGAGCACGCTAACCACTGCCCCAACGACCGCTAACATTGCTTTTATTTTTCTGTAGGTGAATGCAGGTGAGAGCAAATTTCGAATCTCCCACCATCTGTCCCCATTCAAAGCTGCAAGATTCTTCATGAGCATTCGCTCAAACTTTTCATCTGCGACGCCCCCGCGATCCGCAAAATGATTAAAATCTCTCACTAAAACAGCTTTTACGGGGTCAAGGTCTCGCAGAACTACGACTGGTGCCCTAAACTGATACGCACCAACGTACTTGGCATCCTTGTTTATATCGTAAGTTTCTTTTACGAGATCAAGTGTTTATTCTTGAATAACAGTTTATACAAGTTTTTACCTTCGACTCCAACGAGAGGAAGTTCGTCGGGCTGAGGGATTCCCCAGTCTCTGAAGTCATGTTTTTTTTAAATAAACAGTAGGTAAACAAGCGATGACAAAACGCAAGTTACAATCGTCCACATCGCACGTAAAAAACACTCGCGTGCTTACGCATTGAACGATTCCGCGTATCTGAGCGTCTGCTTATCCTCATACTGGTTTTGAACCACGTTTTAAACACAGAGCCGGTGCAGCGATCTGATGTAATTTTCGTAGCTTTTATACAGTGAGTGAGTCGCTTCAACGCGGCATCTCTTTCCTCTTCCTACGCTACTCAAACATGATGTAATTTTTTTGTTTTTTTGAGGCAATGAAAATTTTTAATTTTCTTATTATTTTACAATTAAAAGTTTTTTTTTCAATTAGATTTAGATGAAATTATAAAAAAAAGAACGAAAATTACATTTTTACATCTCAATACAGTCTGATAATCTCATTAAAAACAACTTTAACTTCGTGAGTAATTGTTTTCTAAGATTCAAAAATACATTTTGTTTTTTGACGCAATAAAATGAAAGAGGTTTTCTACAAAATTCGTAAATCATCTTTCTTTTGATGTTATATTATTATCAGATAATCGTAATTAATCTTACAAATTTTCTAAATCAATGGGTATTCGGCGTCATAAAAAAAAAAAACAGAATTTATAATATGATTTATGCCCCTCAACTTTTCGCTAGCTTAGTTTGCTAGCCACTTCAAAAGTGCTTTCCTATTTCAAAAATCATTCATCGTTGTAGTATCTCAAGTATGCTACCTACAAGGAGTGAGTTTTATGTGTGTGTAAGTACGACCGGCAAGGTGGCCGGGCCGATAATGTATTTCTAGGAATGTTAGATAATTTTGTAGTATTGTTGAGCAGGGTGGGAGACATCCATAGGCCAGTGGGAGTCGTCGTAACTTGAGTCATTTTCGGCAGCACGAAATTTTCTTTTTTTTATTGACACGTCAGTACTCCAGATTGAATAGAAATTCTTTTTGAAATTTTTATACAATATTACTGAAGACTGCAAATCGAAAGCCCAAAAAAGATTTTGGTTTGACTGATCCTTGAGTGCAACGACGTCCTTCCTTGGGCATAACCAGGGTGTAATAAAGACTTTGTTCTGATGTTTTGTTTTTCATCCTAAATTCTGCGTTTTATTTATTAAATTAATTCCCGTTTCCCAACATTTTTCATACCAGTTAATTTTGTAACTAATCTAATTTAAAAAACTCATTTATAATGGGATCAACAAGAAATGGATTTTTCATACCACACTTCACTGCTACATTATCATCAACTTTTTCGGCTTGAAGGCTTACTAATAAAACGAGCCTGGAAAGTTCATTAATGGATTAAGAGTGCTCGATTGATACGATTAGCACGATGCACTTCATACAATCCGACAAAAATGTTGCAATAAAATGTTTATATTTAAATTTAGTTTTAATGAAATAACTACTTAAATGCTTTAGAAGTTGTTGCTGTTTTTCAAAGATGTTGCTCAAAGAATTTGTTTTTATCGCGACAGTAAATTTTGTCCAAATTAATGGTACTTATTGAAATGCAATGATTTTACATCCAAAGCGTTAATTATTAAAACTTTTTTGTTTGAAATCAGTTAATTCAATTATCTGTCGTTCAGATAATATAATTAAATTCGTTTGTAATTAAATTATTTTAGAAATTTATTTTAAAAATGTAAAATACAAATCAACCAGAATTTCATTCAGTAAAAAAAAATTAATTTTTGAATTTTCTCGGCTGTATTGTAAAGATTTTTTAACAATACTATTGTTGAAATCACCTTTCATTTCGCCAAATAAAAGATAGAATCAGACAATCAGTTCAAGGTAGTGAGTACAATTTTACAAAGAAAGAACTCAAAAAGAGATTTTTCTTACGGTCCGCGTAGGTTTCTCTTGCAAACTTGTTTGATATGAACAAGTTGGCGAAAAGTGGAGGCAATAATATTTATTTTATTTTATTATCTATAAAAAACCTACTCATTGCCTTCAACTGATATTTTTTTCTACATTTTATTAAAGATATTCTAATCACCCAGACAAAAACTTTATTTCATTAGTAGAAAGATCTTTAAACAAAGAGTGTATTATAATTAGATCAAGCTCTTTTTTAACAAAGACCTATTCGAAGGTTTATGAACGAAAAAACAAAAACTTGAGCAACATTAATTTATTAAACAAACCGAAGCTTGTCTACAAGATCTTTCCCAGGGTAATCACTCCAAGAGTACATTGATATGGGAGTCGCGTCTCACACGTGCAGAACAGGGGGAGGAACTGAATTTTAAAACCGGTGTCCCGGGGGAGGGGCTGGCAGGCCACGTTCCTGTAAAATCCGTACGCGGTCCTGTTTTTCGGGGGTAAGGAGCAGCAGGTACAACTCCCCGGGGGCCGGCATGTCTATTTCAGCGGCGTCGTCGCCTCGAATGCTTTTTGAATTGGCTTGCCTTGGAGGGGATTTCTTCGGTCGTCCGAAGTTTACTATGCGCGCGAGCTTACCGAAACCGTGAATACGAATATTGGCCGGGACGTTTTTATTGATTCGATCTGGAGTCATCGAAGGGTGACTTGCGATTGAATTACGAACAATATTTGAAAAATTTTTACTAGTTTCGTTTTGAAAATAATGATGCTCGGCTTATGACTCCCCTGAATCAAATATGCAGCTGGTTTTGATTGTTTCATTTTGAATGCACAAGTCTCAAGAGCTTTTATGTCTATAAATATGTATATCCAAAAGTTTATTAGTTAATTACTTAATATTTAAAGGGTGAATTAAATACCACAAAATGAAGGTATAAACTTTATTGCTCTGTTTCGTCATTTGCGCTGAAATGATATCTTCTGCTGACATATAGTTATTACAAGATTAAAAAGATAAGCAACAGTATATATATGCATAGATACGGGTTGACAACAAGTAAATATGAGTCAGGCTAGTCTGACGTTTAATCTTATTATATTTAATATTATGTCATCTTAGGAGGTTCGCAAATGACGAAACGTCGTATAGAAGATTATACACAATAAAGATTATACCTTAATTTTTTTGCATTTTAATTCGCGCTTAAACATTATGTAATTAATTAAACTTTAGGATATATTCATTAATTAGGGTCAAAAAATTCAACTATTGGAGTTTGAATAACCGTTGTTTCAAGAATATTTTCTCGATGAAAGGCCTGAGCATTCACGCGCACGTTGAAAAAAAAAAAGTCAAGAAGAATCTAGCATATACACACGACGACCTAATCTACATGCAAATACGATGTGCCTCTTCCAGCCATAAGTCGGTGGATTTAAAGTTACGGAAAAAATTGCCGCCTGTGCTCCTCCGCACTAGCAGTTAGTTCCGGCCGGGATACCACGGCTGACGATGCGACCCGGGACATTTAGAACGCAGATAGTTATGGCCAACTTGATCTCTCGCCCTTTTTTTTTCTGCACTCTCCGCTTGTCCCGCAGCGTAATCTATGAGGCTTGACGTCATACAACGATGCGGACAAGTGTTTCGTAAGGGCGCGCGATTTACGGCTGAATTGGATGCTTTGTACTAGAAATTTTTTTTTATTTTCAAAGATCGATAAAATTTTTTAAATTTTACAGGGTCCTTTTATTTCAACATTGCACAAAGAAGCTGTTACAATTTTTAACCAACTCTATGTTATTTTTTTTTTTTTTTTTTTGTAACAATTCATGCTCCTTGAACCTACATTTAAAAATTGATAACTTAAGTAGTAGTCAAAATCACAAGTATGCTAAGAAGAGTTAAATGAAAAAGAGTAGTTCAAGAAGTCTGCAAGCAGTCCATTAAGGTAAGGCTCTCGCGCGTCTCGCAGCTGCTACTTCTTTTTTGCGTCCGTACATATACTTCAGCCGCATCTTTTTCCAATGCGAAATACTCTTCTGGCGAGTCCCGCGGGAAATGAGGGTCGGATAGAACGGGGAAACTGCTTTGCCGAACCGGGCGACGGTCAGCAGCGACAATGACGATCGGAATAACGAGCCGGCCAATTTCACTGATCGAATCGCCTTCCCTTCTTCTTTTTTTTCTTCTTCTTCTTCCGACTACTTTTTTTTATGTCGTACTCGGCGTATTTTTATTTCCATGGGTCTTTTAGTTCGCCGAAGAAGTGACGTTCGAGGGGGGCTGATTGGGATAATTCATGGGAATTCTTTGAGCACCCTGGGCAAACGCTTTATTTGCCGTTTAAGAAGATTTTTGAGTTCAGTCAACGTAGGCTCTTAAAATACTTCGAGTATGTTTTGATTTTCTAAAGCATTTGTGACGACTAAATTTTTAAATTATGATAGTAACATATTGAAAATAAAGTCAGCCTTTTGGTGTAAGATAAACATTGATTAGTACGAAGATTAGTTGTGTCGGCGGCTCACAATACTTAAGAATTGAAGTTTAAACAAAAAAAAAAAAAACAAAAAAACAAAAAAACTAAAATTATAACATAGAATTTTTTACTTGTATACTGTACTTTGCCTTTTTTGATTAAAAAGCAAAGAAATACTTAAAAACCATAATTTCTACACTTTAACAATAGCTTTTCCAATATTTCCACCTACAAGCATGTCCTTAAATGCTTCGAACATATTTTCAAAACCTTCGGTGATGGTTTCTTTGCACTTGAGTTTTCCTTCACGAATCCAAGTCAAATTTTGATGAAATGATTCTTGCCATCGATCCAACCACCTAAATACTAGAAAGCCTTCCATTTTAATTTGACGAAATACCAATGCAGGCTGAATAACGGTTGCCTTTGGCATATTATTAGATTGCAAATAATTGTACGCAGAAATACTCCCGCAAACCGAGACTCTGCCAAAGTCGACCATTTGATTGATAACTATACTGGAAATTTCACCACCAACCTAAAAACATGAAAAAGTTATGCAAAAAATTCAACTTTATGAAGAATAAATTTAATTTTTACATTGTCAAAGTAACAGTTGACCCCATTAGGAGCGGCTTTTTTCAAAGCAACGGCTACATCTTCTGTTTTGTAATTGATCGCATGATCAAAACCCAAATCGTCAACGATCCACTTGCATTTATTTTCGGATCCAGCTATTCCAATGACTTTCAAGCCGAGTATTTTTGCTATTTGACCAACGTGAGAGCCAACAGCTCCAGCTGCGCCGGAGACCACTACTGTATCCCCTACTTTTGGTTGACAAATTTCTAGAAAGCCAAAGTACGATGTGTGCCTGGAACGATTTAATTTGATTTATTCATTATTTTCTGCCAACGCTTGAAAAAAAAGATTTCTAGTTATACGAACCCTGGCATTCCCAAGACTCCAAGAGCGAGCGACGGAGATAAGTTGCTGAGATCTGGGACAGGAAAGACTTTGTATTTGATCACGGAACCTTGGTCTTCATCGGGATTGATGACACTGTGGGTGACCCAGCCCGAACTGAAAACAACTCTCCCTCCTACTAACCATTTTGGATTTTTTGACTCTATTATTACAGCTACTTGAGAACCGGGCATTCTCGATCCGACTGACAGTCGCATGCTGTAAACTCGCATGTATGGATCCACACTGAGATACTCTGCTCTAACCAGTATCTCTGAAAAATCGATACACTTGTTTAAAAGAAAATTGAAAAATTTCAAGGCACACTCAAGCAGTATAAAAACTTTTTTTTAAACTGTTGTCAACATAAATATATAAGTAACAAAATTGCTATCGAAGACTGATAGCGATTGCACTGAATATATTGTTAATATTGCACTAGAATTATCGTAAATGAATTTTTGTCACATTAAATAAGAGTCAAAAGTTAATGATAGCATACCAAAATTTAAAAATTTGATTTTTGAAAAGATGAGTGGATCTAGCTAGATTTTTTAATGATCGAAATGTATTGATGGTAAAATATAATAAACTAGACTAGAAGAGGTCAGCCAATTTGATTAGAATGCATGTTATTAGAAAAAAAAGCAACTTACTCCGCAGACAACCCAGATCTTCCCAAATAATAACGTTCTTTTTTGTTTTTAACATTTTATATTAAGTGTTACAAAATAAAATTTTCAGAAAATAAGCTACCCAGTTTTATAGTATAGTGTTCACTTGTACTTTATTTTTTATCTAAAGTGAAAAATAATTCAGCTCATGAATGATTTTAGACCTTAACTTTTTTCATGACCACGTTTTTTAAAGATATATTTTTAATATTTGTAGCTTTTTTCAAAAAAGAGAAAACTTTGAAGAGTAAAGCTTGAAAAGCTATATGATAATTTATCAAAATGTTTAAAATGAACGATTTATTTTAAATGATTCTACATGTTTTTAAATTATGCACAAAAAAAATCTTAAATATTTAACTTTACCACCATCCTTAACCGGTGGAACATCAAACTCGACCAAGGATAAATCTCCGGCTTTGGGCTCAGCCGAAAAATTCTTGACGATAATGTATTCTTTTCCCTTCACCATTATGTCAAAAGTAAACTCTCAACGTTGACAAATAATAATTAAAATCTTCTAATGGTTGGGGAAGCACAAAAGTCACTAGATGACTAGCAAAGAATCAAGTGCACATTGAATACTATTGAAAATACCGGTACAATGCAAGTCAGACTCTGAAAATCTATATCGCAATTTTTATTTCAAGGTTGCGCAACATTGCTTCTTGTCGTTAGATTGCGTGTAGAAAACTCGATGCTTCTAATAGGTTACAACCAGGTGTCAAGGAGATTATCACAACCATGTTAATGAGTGAAAAAATTTATTAAAAAAAATATTTTGAATCATGAAATTAGTGGATACAATTAAAATAGGCTATGCATCTTTTTTTTTTCTTTTTTTTTTTTTTGTCCTTTGGCCAGAAAGCCGCATTTTTGGGCCACGACCGAAAACTAAATCTCTTAGGCAACTATTGCCGCTTTCTGGTTCTGTTGAACAAAAAAATAGTATATATTCATATCGGCCAGTAAATAAAAAAGCCTTAAATACTTGTTATATTTGTGATCCGAGATTTTTTTTTACTTTACTAACCTAGGTATGTAATATACTATTGCTTTAGCAATGTAAACTTATTTCAAAAATTTTTGTTTTGAGCTTACCTTACCAGAAACTTAAAAAATACTTTCAATAATTATTTTCTGATTTATAGTTAACTCTTCTTCAAAAAACTTCAGACATTAATTTAATCCAACTTAAAACGTGTAAAGAATAAGTTTTTAAAGTACAAGTATTGTTTTGCTTGCTTTGAAAATTTAGAATATTTATATGGAATACACATATTACTGAAAGATTTTAAGGTTGATCTCATCATTATGATAAAAACTTCAGTAGCTGTCACATAACTTTCAGGTTTTAATTTTTGATCAGTAGAATACTTTTTTAATTAATGATCGAATAAATTATACACAATTATTCAGTACAAGATTTTATTGAAAAAACTTCAGTCATACAAAAGAACAAATTTTATTTCAGCTAATGATTTTCATGCACCTTTTTCTGATTTCCAGGTAAAAGTAACCGAATCTAGTAGTAATTTTTCAAGTAATAACTGCTCTCCGAGAAATTCAAAATTATCTTCTTGAGCGATGATGTATCCAAAATTTTTATGATTATCTTTCGTTTGTTGCGGCAGGTGTTTAGGGCGTTTTAAAGAGCACATGACAGAGACAATATTTTCCGAGCTCAGAGATCTATATCTGTATTTTTTTCTCAGGTATGATTCTAAAAACTTATCAAAGTCTTCTGAATGTTTTCAGTAGTTTAGAAAAAAAAATTTCGTCTAAATTTTCACATTTATTTTTTTTCTTTTCAACTGTTGGTGTGACAGTGTCGTATGTGGATTTGCAGCAGTTGTACTGGGTATACTTGTGGAGCTGCCACTGCCATCGTTAGAATTTTGACGCGTCATCAATTCGACCAAATCTTCTTCAAGGACTCGAGCACTCAAAGCAAGACTTCGTGAAACTTGGCTGTTGTTTCTCAGTCTTAGAAGATAATCACGATATTCATTGTCGTCAGAAAGTATTACTTGTGCATCTGCTGGAATCAAGTCATAAGGCAGAGGGCCGTCCTGTATATCATCTTCGTCAGTTTGTAAGCCTCGATTGCGCATTGCCAGAATGAAGAAAATTACCCAGTAAAATTGGTCAATGTGATTTTCTATGTAGACGTCAGAACTACTCATACCGTTTTCTTCGTAACGAGCAAAAATGTCATATTCACCTACATAACCAGGACGATCAGCTGTATGAATATTTAAAATTCTAGCCCGATTTTCTTGGGATGCTGCTGGATTGCGAGCACTGTTCCAGTAAGACGTTGAAAGTACGTTAGAGGGATCATTTTCAGAATCAAAATACGTGTAAGGAGAAGCCTGCTCTGCATTAAAGTAGTGACGAATGTAAGGTTCTTCTGGAATGCGATCGTCATAATATCACCCAACTCTGTAATTCCATAGTCCTCTCAACATGTATCGAAAGAAATCATGATCATAACCGAGTTGAGAAAAAGCTCTACCGATCCAGATGAGTGCGATGTCGGCGTATGATCTCAGTATTGCGCGTCCATATCGCGTGTGTATCATTTCCGCGAGAGGTTCTTCCCAATCTACTTGGACTAAATTCAAAATATTCGCCATTTCTATCGGTTCATTGTTGAATACTGGAGGAGGGGAAGGGTCTTCACTGAGTATATTGTCATCATCCACATCAATGTTATCATTGTTGTTGCTACTAAGACCGCTATTTTCAGTACATTCCTCGAGAGCTTCTGGAATCCACATCGAAAAAAATATTCCAGTTCTACTATTTCCAATTAGTTCTTTAATTATAGATTCAATTACCAGGGTAATATCTGTTTCAGCATTGTCGTTTTCAAAGTATAAACTTGCGATGCGCTGGCTCACAGCCATTGTCATACTGTTAGACTCATCATTCGATCCCAAGCGGTGGCTTATATAATTTTCGATACATTCGGCGAGTTCCGATTGATTTTGTTGTTCCAATTGCAGATCTTCTTATTGGACATTATTTATTGATAAAACAATGGAGCTCATAAAGATCCAATACTTCATTATAAATGATACCTAATTTTTAGCTAAAAAATAGTAAAAAGTAACTGTAACTTTTGTTTTTAAGTAACTTTAAAATTAAAAAAGATTGTGTAAAGTTACTATCCACTTACATTTTTACATTAACTTTCTAAAATAAATTTTAAGTAATTACAGTTTTATAATATTGAGGGACACACTTTGAATTTTAAACTAAATTCATATTCGTGTACGCACGCAAAGGGAAATAGTTTATAAAATGATAAAAGCATGAATACTTTAATTTTTTTCATTTTATTTTTAAATAAACAAACTTTTGAATTTTTTTTTAATATTCTAAAAAAAGTTTTAATTTGTTTTCTTTAATGAGTTCAAATTATCGTTACGAAGTTTTATTCTGTTTTAGCTTATAGCACCATAATCATTTTCAAATTTTCAGTCAATTGAACTTAGCAGGTGGTCACAAAAATTGCTTTAGCGTAAATTAAATAAGTTAAATACAGATAAGTGATATCTCAAAGTTATTGTATGAATATTTTCATTTGAATGAGAACCTCATTAACTTCCGATATTACTTACGACTAAAAACGTTTAAAAATGCGCAGATTATGTGAAACTTGGTATACCTGATGATTTGAAAATATTGAATCAAATGTTTTGTAATTGTTAGATTGGTTTTTTATTTTCAAATTCGAATTTTACCTGTCAACTGTAAATTTAGTACTCAATTTATACATTTTATAAATCTTTTTTTTAAAGTGATTTAACCCAAGTCCTTGCCGATGAAATTTTAAATCATATCTTAAAATATTGCAAAGGTTAATTGATTATCGTTGGTTTTTTAGAACGAACTCTCATACCAGCAATATAATTTTATAACCATTATAATAGTTAATAATGTTTTCATTGTCTTAAATAGAAAACTCATTCTAATGAACCAAGCATAAATGAGTCAAATTTTAATGATATATAGTTGATATAAAAATTTATTGCATTAAAAGTCACAATGTTTACAACAATGATTGTTTCCCAAATTTATTGACTCAAACTCTTAACCGGTATAAATGTTTGAATCTCCTACTATTCTCTTGAACAATGACGATTCTTGTCCAGGATACAACTCACCCGAATAATCTTCATCTCTCATGACATACCCAAATCTATCAGGATTAATTTTTACCTGTTGTTTAGACCGTTTCATCGAGCATAGGGTGTAAACAATGTCTTTTCGACTAATTGTAAGGTAATTGTACTTCTTTCTGAGGCAAGAATCTGTATGCTTTTCTGTTTCCTGTGTATCTGAGTGAAAACTATAACTGCTGCTACAGCAATCGCCAGGAAAGCTGTTAGCTCGGGGTCTTTTTATAAAATTTTTTCCGCATTTGTTCGCGTACACGCTACCTTTTCTTTTTGGCTTCTGTGACGTAGGACTGATTGTTGTACTGTTGCTTATCGGAGTACTCGTAGTGGTAGTGCTAATGTGTTCGTTGGGGTCCTGAGTAATCATTATTTCAAGCAAATCTTCTTCTAAGACTCGAGATCCTCTACCCAGACTTAATCTAGCAAAAAGCATATGCTCGCTATCTCTACTTGTTATGTTGTCTCTCATTCTATGAAGATAGTCGCGATAATCATTGTCGTCTAAAAGTATATTGTGTACGTCTGCACCGAAAGGCAAGAGCCCTTCATAGGTATCCTTTTCTCTGGTCCACAAGCCTCTAGCTTGCAGCTCCAAAATGTAGAAGATTACACGGTAAAATTGATCAATGTGATTTTCAATGTAAAAGTCAGCGCTAGTCATACCGTTTCTGATGTAATGAGAGAAAACGTCCTGTTCTTCAGGATAACCAATGCGATCCGACCTATGGATGTTGAGAATTCTCTCGAAATCCACTCGTGGTGCTGGTGGGTTGCGATTTTCGTCCCAATTCGAGGTTGATGGTACATTTGCGGGATCAATGTCATAATCGTAAGTCGTGTAAACAGCATGTTCTTCTGGATCAAAGAAATGATGAATATACGGTTCGAAAGGAATGCGACTATCAAAGTATCGCTGAGCTCTCCGGTTCCACAAAGCTCTTATCAAGTACCTAAAGTAGTTATGATCATATAAAGAGAGTGCAAATATGAGCAACGATTGAGCCTGTTCTACGTAAGCTCTTAGAGTTTCTCGTCCATCTCGCGTGCGAACCATTTGAGCCAGTGTGTCGGGCCAATCTACCAGGATCAAATCTAGGATACTGGCCAAATTGAAGGGTTCACCATCGAATTGTGGAGGACGGAAATATTCTGATTCGCTGCTGCTGCTACTGCTACTACTGCAACTGCTGCTGTCACTATCATCATTATAATCAGAACATTCCTGAATAGCTTCTGCTGTTAATGACGACAAGAGCAGTGTATCCCTTTTATTATATATTTCTCTGATCAATAATTTCATTTCCTCATCTAGTTCTCTTGTCGATTTGGGCGTTGCATGAAATTCATTGGCTACTCGATCACTCACTGCTTTTATGATACTTTTAGACTCGGCGTCAAAACCCCAGACACGACCAATGTGATGCTCAATGCACTCAGAGAGCTGATCTTCGTTTCTGTGGTCAAAGTGGAGAGTGTACGGTTGAACACATGACGTGAATAGTACAAGCGTGCTTATAGTGACTATAAACATTTTAGAGGTACACGAATTGTAGGAATCTTAAAGAGAGAATCTTTTAAATAAATAAAGTTACGAAAATTTACAAAAAAGTGGTAAAAAAATTTTATTGTAACAAAGTATAAGGAAACTCTTTCACGTGCTCATTACATCTAATTTGATTGCCTGAAATGCAAATAGGAATGATGAATAAACACAGAATTATTAAAACCGTAACTGTCAATTTAAAATTATAAAAGTAGTTAAAATAATTTTTTATTATCTTAATGGTTTTGTAAGTAAACTGAATACGCACTTATCGGATGAAATAAAAGAGTTATCTTTTTTCATCTATAAGTTGGTTTTAAAGTATTTTTAAATAGAAACTTTTTACTCCAAATAAAAATGATTTTTCAAATTAAAGTTCTTGAAGTTGTTTGGAAATACATAAATGAAGAAGTTCATTTAATAAAAGAAAATAATAATTTAAAGATTTCATTTATTAGAGCGTAAACAACTGCAAACATTAAAAAAATTCAATCACTGAAAAAACAGCAGCTAGCGCTCTAAATCCTTATCGAAAGAAATCCTCGAGGGATGAGTTAATCCCTGGTTGTCGGGAGAAAAAGGTAAAAAAGGGTTAACCAAATCCTCTGGAAAGTTTGTTCTCGACTGCGTGCTAGAAGTCCTCGGAGAAAATCTGTAAATCCTGTACGACGAAATAAATCGCGAGTCGGTTCTCTCACCCTTCCTCGAGCAGCGTTTTAATTATGCTAAGTAACGCCTTCGTAACCGAAGAAAAGAGAGGAGATGAGGGCTCCCGCTTTATCTACCGGAACGGTCATAATTTTTAATTACGCCGTGCTCGTTTTAATTTTTTCTCCACGACCCATTTCGATAGTACTGGCTCTATCGATTTACAAAAGCTAAATTTTTATTTTGAATTACTATCACCAACTGACATTAGCGTTAAAGTCCAGCCGATTCACTAAAAAGTGCAGAGAAGTTTAGATCCCCCGTACAACGATGCTAAAAAGAGTGTCTAATCCTCCGGGAAAGAAAAAGAGCGCGCGCCCTCGAAGTAGGATAAAGCATTCGACATCGGCCTTGGACAACAAATTAGTCGCTCGGGTCGGGTTGTTTGGCTGCGGAGAACCCCTACGTGCTTCTCTCGGGCCGAGGTCTTAAAGATTACGAAACACAAACGAGCTGAGAAAGAGTTAAGCCGACTCCCCTCCTTTTTTAGAGGGCTTCCGAGCTAAGAGCCCGGAATGAAATTGCCGGATTAATTAACGGCTATTATAAAAACTTTTCATCGGGGATACACCAGAAGAGGTTTTTATGTTCGTACTTACAGCTGGATTTTCGAGGGATGAGACGGGGCGAGTGGATAAATTTTAGAAATTGAGGGACTAGTGATCGGCGAATTTTCTTTTTGTACGGGTCTTTTCTTCTTGTACAGAGTTTTTTTTTATTTTAAAGTAAGTTCGTGTAAAACAATAGAGCTTTTCAAGTTTCTTTTTTTAATTGATTAACAAAGTGCTGAGATTTAAAAAAATTTTAGTTTATAATAAAATGTACAACCTCTGCTATATATATATATTATTTATTTTTATTTTTTTATTTTTTTATAAGATGTTAATATATAGGAAAAACATTGAAATTCATAGCGAATGAAAATAAGCTTGATAGTAACTTTGAAAATGGAAATTTTTCTTCAAGTCTAATGTTGTTGTAAACTAATAATCTAAGTATTGGTTTTTTTTTTATCTTTAATTTTGAGACTCGAAACTTCATTTACGGAAAGAAAATTTTCACAAATGATTTTTGTTACAGTTGATCAGAAAATATGATTCTAGGAAAGCTTTCAAAGATCGAAAGCTGTATTCATTATATTTAGTATTAATCACAAGTTTTCAAATTTGAAGATAACTTGTTTGTTTTCTGAAAAATATATTGATTTGAGCTTTTAATCTACGACTCCTCTAAAAAATTTACGCTCAATGTCGATAATTAAAAGGAAGCCCAGTTATAGAAACGACGATGATCCGTGGTGCTTCATTAGGACTCGGGCGCAAGATCACACTTGAGCTAAAAAACCATAAGATCAAGGAATATTTAATTATCACAGAGTAAAAAGAGGGTGGTGGGAAAAGATACGCGAGAAGGCACCTCGAGGGTTAGGCGCTAAGGAGGGTTGAGGGAAGAAAGTTTACGGAAGGAGTGGAAGGCAATAGCCGTCCGCGTAACTTAAGTAGGGCTCACGTCGCTCCATTATTCGGATTAATTACGCATTCACGTTTGCACCCTTGGCTTACCCTGGGCTTCTCCTCCTTCTTCTTCTGCTTCTTCTTCTTCTTACCCGCATTAAATTCCGATGATACGCGAGGCCTCTGCCTCATCCGGCTTTAACCAGACACATATTTTCAAATTCTTAAGGTCTATCGTCTCTTTTTACTTACGCCTGAAGGATACTATAGTTTTTTATCGTAAGAAATTTTACCTTTGAGACGTTTCAAAATATGAAGAATATGGCTGCTTAGCACACTTTTAGAAGTTTTCATCGAATCATTTGTGCATGATACAGTGCGGAGTTGATAGTAAAATTTTTTTTTGAGATTCAGAAGAGAAGAAAAAACAACGCAAATTTCATTTTCTCAAATCATAAAGCAAGTAAATAAATTTTTCTTCCGCTGTGAAGAAAATACTTGAAGAGATAATTGAAAATTTTTTTGAAACAACTGTTAACATCAAACAATATTATTTACTTACTTCATTAAATATCGTGGCTTTTAGAGACCAGCTGATTCCTGCTTCAATTTCGGAGCTGCTTAAACAGCTGTTTTGTATGGCCTGGGAGTATAATGAACTTAATTTTTAAAACCATACTTTTTTGACAATATTAACCCTAAATTCTCAAATGAAATAAAAAATTTTCCACCTTAATCATTTAGTAAAATTGTGATACCTTCTGAAAACCTGATTTGCGTAATACATATCTCGTAGTACACTATGTGAATTTAATTTAAAAAAAAATAGATTTTCTCAGTAATTCAAAGAAAATTCTATCAACATGACTTAATTAAAAGAAACAATAAGAAATAGCGTCGCAACAGAAGTCACAAAAAAAAATCCTGATGAAACTCAAAAGTAATCAATAAAACAGACTCCTGAGCGCAGTTTACTCGGTGGGATGCAGCGTCTTTCATTTTTTCGACACCCCCGCAGAGTATTCGATTTCACCCTTGTAATAAACCCCCCCGGGGAGCTTTCGTTTTTCTTAGCCTAACTCACCCCGGCCCCGTACCGCGTGCGTGTCATATCGACACCTCCGTTCCCATATTTTCCCTTCTTTTTTACTTTACTTTATTCTTCCGCTCCTCGAGGAGCTGGGTAATTTGCTTTCTTATTTTGCTCATTTCATCCCCCGCGACGCCCTGGTTTGATGCCGAGCGGGCGGGGTTATTTTTTATTCCTTCTGTCGTCTTTTATTCGGTCGCATGCTGCGATTTTAGGGGAGGTGCTGCTTGTTGTCTTGTATCGCGCGGGTTGGTTTATTTCCTGACAAATAAAAGTGGGAATCAGAAAAAACCTTTTTTTATTTCGAATCAAAAGGAATACATTTTTTTGTTTTTCAAATTTCTAAAATTTATAATCTATAAAGAAAAAAATAACATTAAATTTTTCCTATCTTACAATCATATTTTCAAATCTTTATTTTTAGCATTTTTTATGTCATGATTAGTTTTTTTTTCATAAGTGGAAAAATAAATAATCAATTTATTATTACAGTAAAACCTCTCTAAGCAGACCACCTTAGGTTCCATCTAAAAATGATCGTCAAGTAATGGAAAAATTTCAACATGCATTAGTATAGGATGATTTCGTTCAAAAGTGGTCAAATTTATAAAGGTGGTCAACTTTTGAGGTTAAGTAAGGTATCATTATTTCGTATTCAAAACACCCAAAGCAGTAAACCAGATGTGAAGCTCACAGTTGTAATTATTGACATTCATAATACACATTCCATTGGTCCACAACTAAAAGTCTGCTATTTCCAAAGTATATAGTAAGCAAAGCTCAGCCTGATTTCTCAGTCTGCGTTCAGGCACGAACCCTCGCACATCACGTATTCGTCCAAAAACGCAAAATTCAAAATGTCGTCGGATAGTGACAGTGAGGAATTTTTCGTCGTGGAGAAGATTCTGGACAAGAGAGTGACCGCCAAGGGTAAGACCGAGTACCTGGTAAAGTGGAAAAACCTGAGTGAGAGCGAGAGCGCCTGGGAACCCGAGGAGCGCCTGGACTGTCCCCGGTTGATACTTGATTTCGACAAGCAGAGAAAAAAAATGAAAAAAATGAAGAAGAAGTCAAAGAAAACCGAGGCCGATAAGAAGCAGGAAGATAAAGTCGAGAAAGACCCGGAGCCCGAACGCATAAACGGAATTACGGACGACAACAACTTCGAGGTGCGCCTGAACGACGGATCGGTCCAGCTCGTGCCCTTCGCCGATGCCATAGTCAACTATCCTCAGCTCGTTTTCCATTACTACGAATTCAATCTGTTCTTAGCCTGAATAACGCGAAATATGTTCACGCAACTAGTTCGAGGGATTTTAAGTGGCGACTTGGGTCTGCATGTGTGTTTTTAAATTTTTTTTATTAATTATAACGATTGTTAATTTACCTGAATAAAATATTACATAGTCATCGTTTCTGGGAAAATAAACATAAATAAAGCAAAAATTTACGAATGAAAAATTATCCTTTTTTTGTCTGTTAAAGCAATAATCATTTTTATTTAACCCTAAATAGTCTATTTATTTTTCAAACCAATGCTTATCAAGTTACATGATTTTATTACTTTATAACTTTTGTTTCTAAGTTTTAGCGAGTATAACTTTATCAACCATAGTTAAATTAAAAATAAATGAAATGTAGTCCTTTGATTTAAATGAATTTTTCCAAACTCTATTATAAATTTTATAAATTTTTTGATGAAATTTTTTTTCCAACTTGGTGATTACATATCAGAGTATCGAAGTGTCCGTTCTCGAGGGAAACCTCGACCTAAAGTACAGGAAGCCCTGAAGATTTCTTATCTGCTTCTCGAGCTGGCTTAATCAGGCTTGAGCCACTTTTAAACCAAAACTCCTCAACTCATTTGGTTTCTCTCGACAATCTTATTAAGATGTTGGATCACCAATGCATGCGGCCATTCTTAATTAAATGACGTCTTGTTATTACAAGTCTTTGTTTAAAATTTTTTTCAAGAATTTGTCTTGCCATGACATTATTTTTTATATTTAAAAAATTTTGAGATTTATAAGTCTACTTCAAATTCATGTTTTTACAAATAGTGCCCGAATGAATAGTTTAAAATTGTTTATAGTACTCCTGGTCACTCTAACCTCAAAATCAAATCTTTGATGCGTGTTTTCGGTTACTCGTACTATAAAATAGTATATAGCACTGGTGACGATGCTGCACCCGTACTATAATATACTATTCTTTCAGAGCGAAGCTCAAAATGTTCTCTCTGTATCGACTGATTTTTTTTCGAAAAACATTCCTTAGACATCTAATTATTATTCATAACAACACAGATGGCAAGCTTTCCTATTTTGATACGCACCACGGCTTGTTTACAAACAAAGCCGGTCGACTCTTAGCTTTGAAACTTCTCGCTCCCATTTTCTAAAACTCGTCACCGAGAAAGCCGCCCATCTCTGCTAAAAAAGAAAGTTCATCATCTGAAAGAGACGTCATTTACTGAAGAGAGAATTTCTAAGATTTCACGCGCCACTTGTCGCGCGCTGCGTATTGCGCGGCCCGAAAAGAGAGCTCACCCCGGCTCAAAGAAGAAACCCTTTCGGTAAAACTTCCCTCCCCTCGGCTCGCGAGTCTTTGACACCCAAGAGGGACAAAACGTCTCCCTCCCGCCCCTCCCTCGGAGGTCTTTAAGAACAAGAAGGTCTTCGCCGCATGCGCACTGGACCCTCCACGTCGGGTTAAAAACGTCCCCGCCTGCTCCGGGGGCCCCGCCCACGACTTATTTTTCCCTCTCCCGCGAGCGTCGCACCCACCACCGCTTATACCCTGTGGCACCTGTGCACCTTGAGATTTCATTTTTTTTTTTTTTTTTTTATGATTGTACTTTCATGACCTGTGGTGCAGAGGTGGTTCTATTTTATGTAGACGGTGGACAAGGATTTTTTATTGATTAGCTGTGTACTGTTGAAAGAAGATGATTAAAATATTAATTGCAATAAAATTTTTCCAGCAACTGCCTGCTTTCTTTTTATCAGGGTGTGGTTCCATCAAATTACATCAAAATTAAGCTCAATGTTTTAAGACAAAATTTATGATTTGTTCAGTTTTGTTTGAGTTTAAGTAAAAAAAATGAAGCAAGGATATACTAACACTCGAATAAATTAAAAAATCAATTTTTTAATCTATATAATTTAGCTGAAAAAAATTTCGATTCATTTAGTAATTAAATTTCATCTGTGCTTATATTTTGAAGCTCCGGAAGAAACAGATTCGTAAACAAATTTTTTAAAATTTTATTCAAAAATTTTGTTCGGGTGATTGTTCCAGCAGTCCAGCACTGATATGAAAAGCTTCCAAAAACTCGCAATGAAGTCATCAATCCTGCATTCCATGCAACGATCGAATCAAAGATCCACCGTCAGTAGAAAGTAGCTTGTGGTCGGGTGAGTAGCAGATCGTTAAAGGTACACCACCGCGGTGCGTGATCGCGGAGTGTTAGTGCGGTTCGAGCGGTGGCAGCGCCTGCGTCGACTAATCCACGCTAGTAGAGAGTCTAATTGGCTGTCGACGCTTTGCCCCATGGTAATTGGCCCAATTAACTCGACGGAGAACGCCGAAAAAAAAAAACCGAATCAGGCAAGTCACCCCGGGACTTGCGGCTGAACGAGGGGTGACCGGCCAGTTTATTTGCGGCCTGGTGAGCTGATTTAGATGGGATGATTTGTTTTTCGGAAGTTTTGGTTCATTGAGGTGACTGTGCTGTTTCCGTCCAGTAACTTGTCTTCGGCGCTTCTTTTAATGTGTAAATGATGTAAAAAAGTTGATTGAAGATCGGAGGTGGTCTAGATTTTGTGTTTTTGACATAGGCTTCATTTTCTAATTTTTTGATTGGATTCATGTCTTGGATATCATTGAAACTTTCTTGAATTCATTTTCAAAGTATTTGATGAAAATTGAGACTGCGTATACAGTAATTGAGTCAAAATTAAGAAAAACTGGTTGGATTTTTACTTTTCATAAGTCCATTTACTTTATTAAACAAAAGTAATAAAAAAAAAAGATCAGAATAGAGTGAAGTACACGCAACGCAAACAATGATTCAGCAGCTCTAAACAACGTTACAATGAACTGTTCAACACTGCGGACCCACTCACCGTTTATATTTCTAATCACCCCAAAACCACAAATCTCCATATAAACGCTGCGGCCACACCACTAAACTCAGTGGAAATAGATTAGTTGCCGGTCGTCATAGAGCGACCAGTATAACGAGTCTTCGGTATCAATTGAACGGTCCGTTCGATACCCTGATCCTAAACAGCTTGTAATCCAGTCAATAGTCCGTAAATTAACGATTCGTACCTATACTTAAATACTCCGATGCAACAGAAACTAAAACAGTGCGTAACAACAACTACGCTCCTCGTCAAGTTTCCAGCTCCCCTCGTGTTCCTTTTCTTTCCCACCCCCCGCAGGTTCCTTTTCTCGCGCGCTAAACGCAACTACATCGCAGCCTAGGAAAGGGGGGAGCAGTAGGCGAGCTTCCGTCGTCTTTGTTTTCCCTTCTTCTTCTTCTTGTACTTCTTCTGGGGAGCAGTTTCGTTTTGCATCTGGTCGCGGTAACTCGGAATTCACGCGCTAGCTTTTTTCGTGAATAAGTAGTGTGATACCTGCTGTGGTCAGACAAGTTATGGGCCAGTAAGAGTCGACAATTAGGTAGTTCGTTGTGCTCTAAGTTTGCATTTTTTTCGAAGCGCGAAAGTGGTGCAGCACCGTTTATGGTCAGACGAACCCTGTGATCAGAAACGGAGTGTTCGCGAAAATGAAAAAAATAATCAGGATCGAGAAAAGAAGCAAGTCTCGTCGGTTTAGCGCGACCGAAGTTGGGACCGCAGTCCTAATCAAGCCGTAGTTGGTGTGATAACCGCAAGAATCGGGTGGTGCGCGCGTCGAAAAACATCATCGCTACGCTACCACCACCACCCCTGCAGGCGGCTTGACGCTTCGCGCGGGTGTATTCTTTCCCCTCTCCCGTTGAAAAAGCTCTCCCCACCCCGGCAGCCTCGCCAGCCAGGCTGGTGGGAGTCGCCCGGCGTTCGTTCGTTTTCCCGTTTCGTTTAGCTCTGGCTGCTGCAGGGGGAGGGGGGCGGTGGTGGTGGCGCGGCGCGGCCTCAAAAATACACCGCAACCGCGGTGGCCGGCGCGGTCGAGCCGCAGAAGCCGCCCGGAGTTAGCCACGGCTACAGGACCGAGTCCTTCCTACCTCCAGAGGTGCGTTTGCGGCGAACCGATTTACCCGCTACCGGTCGCCCAAGATTCGAGCGGCAACAAGTTCGAAACTCCCGCGCGGATGTGCGTCTTCGCCGTGGCGGTTGTGTGAATTTTTAAAACGTTGTGAAACTGGTGACAGTCGGTGGGATTTTTACCTCCCCCCCGCGATCGAGAGTGCTTCCCGATTCCAATAAAAACGAGTTTTCCTCGCGACTTGGCAATCGAGAGCGGCGGATACCCGAAAATAAAAGAACGCTGCTACACAAGTCTCCTCGAGGAGGAGGAGGAGAGAATCTGCAAACGGATCGCTACGGGGATAATGAAATAAGGATCAAAGGATCGGCATTCGGAATCGAGATCCGGAAGGGAAGGAATCCCCCCCCCCCCCTTCCAGCCGATCATTGGGAGGGAAAACAACAAATCTAATTTCTTAAAGATTCGTGTCGTATCCTAATGCCCTGACAGCTTTTAACGCGTATTCTTCTTACGAACGATTCGGGGGATTGTCGCTAGTACGAAAAAAAGTTTTGTGAGTGAACTTTATAGTGGAAGGTGTCTATGAGCAGTGGTGAGAATTAATAAGTGCGTGAAAACGTATAGTTTTTGAAAATTTGTTTGAGAATTTTACACTCAGAGAAAGGTTTGATTGGGTCAACAATATATTGTAACATCTAAGATGCCATAGTTGATATAGAGACAATGATGCACATTGTAGCAGTAACAATATCATGGCAGCGCTGACTAAATGCGTATTAAGGGTTAACATGTTTCTAGTAAAACTGGTATAGCACAACTTAATTTTAAAAAATTTCTTATTTGTGATTTTGGTATAATTAATGTATTTAATGAATAGTTTTGATCTTAAAAAATATACAAATGATTATAAAAATCACAATATTTAAGAAATAATGATTTCAATTGAGATTTTTTAAAATAGCTAGGTTAGGTTAGATTTTTGAATATTTACTTTGCTAGTCGCAACGATATGTATTATTATCCTTACCATACGTATTGTAACTGCTACAATGTTTAGACTATTGAGGGAACAAAGAACATTTAATTGGTCCAATCAAATCTTTCTCTGAGTGTAGGTTTATTTGGTGCAATGTATGATACTTTTATAAGACTGTTTCAATTTATTTTTACTATATTTATAAGACTTTTTTATGTTTAATTTTTTTTTTTAATTTGAAATCACGAGGCGAGTTGTAGTGAACTAATTTTAGTAAATTGAACAGTAAACTCGTATTAAAAAATTTATATTATTTTTGAAATGAAAAAATAGAATTTTTCCATACTCCCGAGTGCATAATTGAGTAAATAAATGAGTGATTCATTTATTTAATTATTTAGATTTTCGTATTTCTGTGATTTAAAATTTTCAATTTTTAATCTTTTGAATGAAAATGATTGATTGATTTTAAATATAGATTTGAAAATTACAGGAGCAGATTGAATAAATAGAAATAGTTAAAACATTTAAATTTTAGAAAAGTAAATTTGACACTATCATAATCTTATTTCTGATGCAAAAAAGTTTTTGATTTCATAGTTTCAAATCAAACGATCGGTCATTCAAAATTCAAATGGCAAAAGTTTAAATCCTCCTACAAATTAAAATCGTTTCATGCAAGATTCACGACTTACTGTTTTTATATATTCAAAAATTTGAACTAACGCCTAAAAACTCCATAAATTTTGTTTTGTTCAAAAACAGAAGTGAGTTTTAATCAAAAACAAAATAATTTTAGTTTAATTTTATTACTAAGCTCAAGCGCTTTTGTGAATTTGTGATCTTCGATTTGAGTTTTTTCAGTTAGCCCGAGAAATAAATTTTCTATTTTAAAAAGCGTTTGTCGAAGGACAAAGATTTTAGATTCTTTAGGCTTGATCTTCAAAGTTTATTTCTGATATACTTTTGATCTCTAATTAATACAATTTTACATTAACTAGATCAAAATTTATGAAGTTTTCTTAAAAAAAAAAGGAGTAAATTCAAACCCGTGCTTTTTTTATGGTGAAATTTGCATCATCCCAATGAAAAACATTAACTTCTCTCGCAAACCCTCTCCAACTTTCAAAATAGGATTCCCCTAAAAACTCAAAACTTGTGTTCCAGAAACCATGACGATTGTTCAACCACAAACGTGCACCCGATGATGCTGGTCTAAGGATGACAAACCCCTCGCGGGACGCGCGGGGCAGCGGCGGCGTAGCGGTGGAAAACTACGATCCCCTGCGTCTCCACCACCAGCACCAGGATCAGCCGAGCCTGGTGGCGTCGAGTCATCACAACCCTCACCACCATCCCCAGCACCACCACCACCATCGGCACCATCACCACCACCAGCTGCAGGCCGGTAAGCTCCGGAAGCCCAGGACCGCCTCCTCGAAGCGGACCGGGAGGATGCACCTGTCCGGGGAGAACCAGACCTCTACTCCAACGGCAGCGACGACAGCCTCCACGGCGACGGCCGCCACGCCGACGGCGTCGAAGCTACCCGACTACGCGGTCACCGCCGATCTCCTTGCCGAGAGGACCATCGATGGACTCCTGGCTGAGCATCCCGGTGAACTCGTGAGAACTGGTTGGTGGAATTATTTATTATTCTTTTTTTTCTCTGCACGAGATTCGATTTTTTTTCTTTTGCACAAACATAAATTTTGGCTTTTTTTAAAAACTTTTTCTTCGCTAGTTTGACAGTTGAGTTAGTAATAGTGAGTATTAAAAGTAAATGATGGCTAATTTCTTACAACTATAACCAATATAAAATGGATCGTTTAAAAAATTCCGCGTTCTTATCCACAACACTTCCTACATAAAGACCTTAATTAGACGCAAGTAAGAATAATTTTTTTTTAAATGAGAATATGTTAGAATAAAATTTTATCATTTAGTAATAATCAAGTAGAAATAGTCAATTTGAATACCTGCATGAGTTCATAAAATCAAATTAAATTTTCAAATTGAGGCGAGTAGCTTATATAGTAAAGGCAAGGACTCAAATTCTAAAGATGGTCGGTTCGATTCCAGTCCCTACTCTTTCTCGCAATACAAGTACTAGATACTTGTGAAATGTTTATTCGACCATGAGTATATCATTAATCATAAAGCAAAAAACAAAAATTCTGTGTGTGCTAGATGTTTTGTCAAAATTTTTTTTTTTCTTAGTTACTTCTAATAGCCAACTACCTTCTCTTAAAAAAAAAAAAAAAAACAAAAAACTATTGTTACAAGCACTTTTATAAATAAAATTTTTCTATTTTTTTTCTAAAACTGTCGTTCAAACGTGAAATATTACAAAAGTTAAACAATTACACGATGAGCCTGACAAATTCGGGGGGGTAAAAAGTACCCGGGGAAATAAATCCCACGTGATTTTCAGGACGCGGGGCATAATGAAAACCAAAGTACAATATACAATCATGGGTGCCCTTTGAAATCATCCCTGCAGCAGTAGTACCCGCGAAAACGTCACCCCGTAACTCGAACGCATTTTGTCAACTAGCGCGGGAATATTTAATCGGGCGGCTCGCGCGCGCGAAAAATCAATACCCATGATGACCCCTCCTCTATCGCATTGCACATTAGCGGTTTTGTCGTTTTTAGCGTCGGCGGTGACCCAGGCTTTTCCGCTTTTTCCGTTGCCCGCGACCGCCCGAACTCGATTAACGTGCAGTTGGCTTCAAACTCTTTTCGACAATGACGCGTCATTACCGGCTAATTGCATTATGATTTAAATGGGTAAAATGACCCCCCCGACAACGAGTGGCGTGCATTTGGGGCGATTAATTTTTTATCAAACTGCTATTTAGATGTAAACTGTTTTTTTGAAAAATTTCTCTTTTTTTATTCCGGATAATTTCAATGAATTACTCTGAGTAATGAGCAGGGGATCAAATTACGAACGTTTTTCCGGTGTCCTTTTAAACAGAAAAAAGGTTTAATTATTTAGATCGCCCAAATGCTTTAGATTACGTAAATTTACCGTCAATTTTTTCAAAAAAAATTTCTTTTATATATTCTTACTTATAAATTTTCTAGTTTCATTACACCCTGCATTTTGGAAATTTACTATCACGAAAAAAAAAAAAAAAAAAAACATACAAAATCATTATTAGAACTCAAATGATTAGAAGATCGGATAAGTTAATTACAATACTTACAAACTTATTTTCGGTTGATTTTTTATTTATTATGTATTCAAATAACAGGTCCTTGCTTTTCGAGAATGAAACTTTTATTTTGCATATTGAACACGTTTCAGCACATCAAAAATCAGCTGTATTAAAACATTTATGTTTCCTGATCTATAGGTTCACCACACGTGGTCTGCACAGTTCTGCCATCGCACTGGCGATCGAACAAGACGCTGCCGGTCGCGTTCAAAGTGGTCGCGCTGGGGGAGGTGGGTGACGGCACCCTGGTGACGGTCCAGGCCGGAAACGACGAGAACTTCTGCGCCGAGCTCAAGAACCACACGGCTCTGATGAAGAACCAAGTGGCCAAGTTCAACGACCTCCGATTCGTCGGCCGCAGTGGACGAGGTGAGTGCGCGTTTATTTGGACCCCTGCCAATTGACAAGATTGAGAGTTGTGACCTTGACCCCACCGGTGTATAAACCGAAAAAAAACAAGTTTTATTTGATTTTTTAAAGCTAATCTTGTTGTAATCAAGTTGTGTGGGAGAGATGAAATTTTTCTTTTCTCGTCAATAGCGTACTTGATTTAAGGTTGAAAAACATCGTAATTCATGTGAATTGTCCGCCCTTTCTTTAAAATTGGTGATTGGATTTTGCATCGCACTCGTGATTACAGGGATCCTATTAATTATCATAAAAATATTTTTGCTTGCTTCGATAGATATTGATCATCCAGTACCCAACAAAAAGTGTCTAGAGACATTCTAATAATTGACCTAAAGCTTACAAAATCTATTTTTACATTTAAAAAAATCAATACGAAGGTCAGTCAAACGAGAAAGAAGTCTGTAAGAAAGAAAAGACATTAACCATGCGAATGAATTTTTGTCGCTTTCTCAGTCCTGAATGATTAATCTCGATCCCCAGAAAGAAAAAGACGAGAAAGAGAGAGAGAAGAGATCTAGACATTTAAGGTGCCTCGGTAAACGAACCCTTATGCGGCCTTATTTTTAATTCACTCCTCAAATAACCGTGCACCCCCCTTCTTTTTCTTCTTTCTTGCCCCTCCTCGGTCGTTTTTTTTTTCCTTTGGCGGGACATTTTTAATTCCTCCTCGGCGTCAATAATTCACGCTGGTCCTCGAAAGTTACCCCGGGAGGATGATGATGAAGCCAGCTTGAAAAAAAAAGAAAAACAAGCGCTCCCTTAAATAATTCTTCCTAATAATCGAAGGCCCTTGATTTTAGGAGGCGCCCTAAAAGAGCAAAGTTTTTTAAAAGTTTGTGGGAATTCCGATGCCTTTATTACGATGTTGCTGCGGGCTTTTAAAAAGCTTACCAGGGGATAAGTACCTTTTGAATAATGTTCCTTATCGATCTTGAACTTGTGGTTAGTGTTCATAAAATCAAAATTGTTATATAAGTAATTTTGATTTTCAAGATATTGTGATTAGCTCATAATCTTTACATTATCCTTATACACATAGTATTTGGCCGAATATTGTCTTTATTACTACTACAAACGTTATTTTTATTAAAAAATATTTACTTTTACATTAAGATAAATTTATTGTGCTTGTAGACACTTATAAAATGCTCATTATCAAAGAAAAGATTTGAGTAAAACGAGCAACATCTTTCAAGAAAATCAAAACGGCTGTAAAGAGACAGGACGATTATTTAACTTCGAATCACGGAAAAGTTTTAATCAGACCCGGGAAAAAATGAAAGGCCAACTTTTTGTTGGAATGCATTTTTTCATCCTCCCAGCTTTTTTTTTTCTTCTCCACGGGGGCGTCTCAACGGATCATCCCCTTATCGGACCGAGTGGCCTCCCCTCCGACGCGACGTAAACGTTTCGAGAAGATCGGGAAAAGTTCGCTATTTTTTTTTGTGCTCCCTGGGAGGAGAAAAAGTCACGGGCGTTGTTAACGAGGACCGGTCGACTTGTTTATGGCAAATTGGAAAAGGAAATTACCGAGGTTTGGTCTGGATGCTTCCTTTCTTCCGACTCCCACCCTCGCACATCTCGCGTTAAGTAGTCCCTTTGTAGGGGATGACATTGGATTCAAGTTATTTGATTTGAGATTTTTAACTTGGTACTTTTCGGGAATTTTTAATTAAGGAGACGTTTGATCAAAAATATATAGTACTGCTGAAAAATAATTTGAAATATCAGGGTGGTAATTTACCTATATATTGAAAAACGTTTTTTTAAAAGCTCATATAAATAGACTTACCAGAAAAGTCCAGACTATTAGAGCTAATTAATACAGAAATCTATGGGATTTTTGTTGATTGCTTGGAAATAAAAAATAAATTGATTTTTTGCTCGTTCAAGGAGGAAACATGAACTTTATTCGCGGGTCTCATTTTTTAATCTGACTATTTAAGTTTCGAAGCGATGAAATTAAATCTCATCGACTCTTGATGTACGCATGTTAAGCCTCTTTAATCAATTCCATAACCCATTTTTTTCTGTAACTTTTGCACTTTATTAAAATAATCAAATTTTTAGAGCAAAAATTAATTTTTACAAAAACCGAATCAGAGTTTACTAGCAACTTAAAACCACACAAAATTTTGAAAACTAAAAAAAAAGCCGCCACTCGACCAAATTAAAACACATGTCGGATAGTAAAATCATCAGAGCCCCGGTCAAATCCCAACGAAAAATTCGCTAGAAGAGACCCGCTCTGGCGTGTTCCCCGGGCGAGCCGTACAAGGGAATCCACTCCTGGCCGGAAGAGTCCGTGAAAAGTATCCGCCGATAAAGCGTCCGCGGACTCCGATCGACGAGAGAGAGAGAGAGAGAGACAAACACACCCACGGGTAAGCGGCTTTGGTTTCCATGGCAGTAAGCCGCTCATTACTGCATTACGCCGGTGCACCGCCGATATTATTATAGCCCCCTGGCCGAGTCCCTACACCGGGCTGTTTCGACCGCGCAATGTCTCTAATTGGTCCTCGATCGTCCCCGGCTTACCCTCGTCTCAAGCTTCCTCACTCCTCGTCGAATATCGTAAACATAAGGTTTTTTGTACTTTTGAAAAAAGGGACCTTTCCGGAATGAATATTACCGTGCGTACCGACTCGGATTAACGTGGAAGCTTCTCTCTGGCTTTTTTTTGACAGCTCGGACTGAGCTTTACCCTACCTCGGTTTTTTGAATCCAGTTCTTGTGAAAATTATTTTCTTCGAACTGGTTAAAAGAGTTTGATTAAAATTTTAACGAACGGGAAAAAGGGACTAACCGAATCCGAAGGATAAAAAAAAAGAGGGGCGTTAAAAAGCGTCGTAAAAACGGAAGTATAAATACCCGACGCAGGGGCGTTTTACGAGTTCGGATATCCTCTGATCGATGTCCGTCCGATTCACCTTCGCTTTTTTTTTTATCTCCTTTCTCGACTCTTCGTCACCTGATGCCGGATTTATGATGGGCTCGCTCGACGACTGAGACCTGATGATGAGTAAGTGCGACGGGGCATTTTGATTTAAAGAATTTTTTTTCATCGTGATGGATTCGAGATTAGTTGTTGATTTATCTCTGCTTTGGATTTGACTTTGTTCATAATTCTTGTTGAATAATTTTCAACCAAGAGTAAATTAATATTTATTGTATATGAGCCACAAATGGTTAATAAGTTAAAGAAATCTGTTAAAACCTGTGAAAAACTTTTAGTTTCAGCGTTCGATTACACATCAGCTCAAAGTATTTCAAAAAAAGATCGAATTGTTAAGTTTTGAAGTATTGAAAAGCTGATGGATCACACAATAATAAACAACTAAATGAAAAATAATTTTCGAACTCTGTCAGGTTGCAAATTAAAAATTAAATAAATATTCAAAAAATTTGTTTTTATTGCATTAATAATGATTGTTTTACATTATCTTTGCTCAATTTTCAAAGAAATAATACTTGTAATAAAAAAAAAAACGAATCCCTTATTAATAATAGACAAATTGATATTTGGCTTGCGTAGTTGATTGAGTTCGCCGTTTTTATTTGTCTTCTCGGTTCGAAACACGGGTGGTTGCGTCAGAAGACGAATTGCACCCACCGGGGGGCTGAAACTAGGGAGTTCACGCAGAAATGATTTAATAAGTCGTAAAGGTCCGTCAAACGTCTGAGTAGGGTCGGACTCGCCTCGTTTGCCGCTCTTCCTTTTTCTCTTGTTCTTGAAAACCTTGCCTCGATGTTTTTTTCTTTTCTCTACGCAAGTGCTCAAAAAAATTTTTTCACAAAAAATAGCAGTACTAACTTGTTTTTTTATCTGAAAAATTTAAAAATATAATTAGAAATGACTGAAATGCTCATAAATACCTATACTCTTAAAATTCAGTTCTTGTGTACGCACAATCATAAATATTCTGTAAAATATTTATTTATGCATGAATAGGGGAGACTTTATATAAAATTACGACTAAAATAATGAAAAAATGTTTTTAATGTAAACTTAATCATATCTTTCAAAAGTACACGGAAAAAAATATATTGGAAATATTACAGAATTTGCGATGCTTTCGTTGCATCTACTTTTTAATGGAGCAGTTGCCTCGATTTCCTACACTCAGTCCAGTAAATTCAGGCAACTGTTTCATGCAAGCGCCAAGACAACGAGTCTTGTTTTTCATCAGCTTTCGCGCCAGTTTTTTAGATAATCTAACCTCGACCAATGTTGGGCCCAAATTATATGAAATAAGTATAAAAGTTCAATTATCGTGATTACAGTGATTATCTTTCTGTACACATAAAAACTAATCTTGATAACAAATCATTTAAAAATAAAGTTGAATAAATATGGTTCAATCACTCTATGAAATAATCAGTTTAGTTATTTTAAAAATTTTACTGTTTTTTAATGAATGACTTTAAAAAGTTTCAATGTAAAATTGAATAAAAGAAATGACAAATTTCAAAAATTATTTTTATGTAGTTATCAGATTAAAACTCTAGATAGTCACTCTTATATATATGTTGAATTTTTCAGCTCTTTTTATGAGCCAACTTGCCCCATATCCGGGGCAGGTTCTCCAAAGATATCTAAAAACTTCATAATTACCAATCAATATAAAGTTGAAAAACCGGTAAAATATGACTTCTTATTTCAAAAAAGGTTGATTTACTAACCATGTAATAGATTGTTAACAAAAAATTTGATCAAAATCAAAAAGCTATAAGATTTTGATAAAAGTAGGTACTCGAAACGAAAGAGTTTCAGGATACATTGATTCAAAAACTGTAAATAAAACTTTTGAAAAATAAATTAGTGCGGAAGGGCAAGTTTGTAGTTTTATATTCGAAAAAAATACCAAGTTGCATCGGAAGAGCGAAAAATGTTTTTTTTTTTTTTTTTTTTCAAATTATTACTGTTATAATTACTGTTAATATAAATATGTTTATCAATGAAATATTAATCGGGAACCAATTGTGAATACTATAGTTATGCTATAGTTAGAATCATGATAAATTAGTTACAAAAATTTTCGTCTCACCTTTTTTCACACTTATTAAAGAGTCAAAAGCTTTTTTTTTGTTTAGAAAAATTAAAAATTTCATTTTTGGCAAGATGATAGAATAAATAGAATAAACTGATTGAGAAATGGTCAAGCTTACTTAATTAGAACGAAATTAATTTAAAAGATGTCAACCTGCTTCAGTCTCCCCTAGTCTAGTACATATAATCACACGAATGTAAAAATATTAAAGACATTTTTTTGCACGGTAAAATATTACCTAATTATGAAATAAATCCCTAATTGGCGATAAATTAAAAGACTCCGTATCAATTATTATCTACCGCGTCGATAACTTCATTAACCCAAACGAGTTTGTAAGCCTACGTGCTATCTCGAGGAAAAGCAAACCCGTTAGAAAAAAAAGTCCCCGGAATCATACACACAACTTGATGCGATCAGCCACCCGAGAATATCCATTCACTGAAGAAGCGGCTTCCAACTTTCAGCTTCCTTTTTTATTACCAATTAAAAGTTAAAAAATCCTTGTCCACGCTTTTTCTTTTTCAACGCGCTAATTTTCGTACGTAAACTCGCTAGAGCGTGACGAGCTTTTCGCGCTGCATGCGCGTCTTCTTTTTTTTATTTCTCTCGCCTTCGGCTTTGGCATTGAGAGCGATTTTTCAGCGGGCCGGCTTGATTATCCGAGTTTACGCCCCAACGACTACGTGCCCGGCCGGGAAAGATTATTGTTTTCCAGATGCTCGTTATGCTGTCGGCCAATACATACCGTGGCGGTGAGTTTGTTTTTAAATCTTTTTTTTTTTAACCTTGTGTTAAGGAACGATTTTCTGAAAAAAAGATAAAAATATAAACTTTAACTATTGTAGTAAGTTTTGTTACTAAAATATCTCAGTAACTGTTAAATTACTCTAAAAATAAATGGATTGAATTTGTATGAAGGTCTTATGAAAAAAGGAGTTGCTTAAAGTGTTTTTACTTTTCCATAATTAATTATAAGATTTCTAAATAATTAAAGTTTTTGTGTGATGAGATTATTTATAAAAAAAAAGTAATAAATTTCAATATTTTCCATATCGTCGGACCTATATTGACTATTACTACTTTGACTAAACCAAACTATTAATTTTGAATTGTAGAAAATAATTTATGATGTATTTTGTTAAAATCTCCTGGTAATGAAATTTTTATTTTAGTTCTTATAATATTTGATGATTCAATAGTTGATCTAAAACATTGTGGATAATGTTTCAGCTTAACACATTCACCATATTCACATCAGCACCTTGAAATAATAAATAAATTTCAAAAAAATTTTCTAATGTTATTCACGCTATAAAATTACTATTATCAGCAGAGTTTTGACCATTTTAAAAACAGAATAAAAAGGAATAACTAAAAAAAAAGTCTCCCCTCGTATCCTTGAACCAGCGTCAAAACGTCAGAATCTTAAAGCCCGAGCAAACACAAGCGGCTCATGAAGTAACGATGTGCACGTGTGCGGGGCGTTTTTCCACCCTCCTCCTCGGCCCTCGCATGATGATCCCTCTCGGTAAACTCACGCAGCGGCGTCACCTGGCATAAACCATCCGTCAATCGAGCCGACGTGTTCGGGCTGAAAATATTTGCTTGGTGTCCCGGCGAAAGAGGCTCGAACGCGGTAAACATTGTACCAGCGGTGCTTCGTTCTACCCCCCACACCCCTTTTTCCATATTGGCGGTTTTGTTTTATTCAAGTCGTAATGATGAATCGCACGAGGATGAATAATATATTTTAGTTTTGAGTTTTATTTTTGTGAATTTGAAATTTCATTTAATCCACTAAATTGGTGAGTAGTCAACTAAATATTATGAAATATCTGAATGATTTTTAATGATAGATTTCTTAATTTGGATTCCGTTTATTTTAAGTACAAAATAATACAAATATTTTAAATTTTATCAATCGTCTAAACTTAATAAATTAACTTATTTCTAATAATGGTTTCATACCATTGTTTTCACTAGCTACAGCTGGAAATATTTTTCGCTCCGCTGGAAATTACGTTTTTAAAAAGTGTTTGTTAAGAATGTTTGGTACTTATGAAAAAATGCAGCCGATTTGACAATTTTAATCAAATCTTCGAATAATTATTTACATCAAAATAAACATTGGATTTTTCTCCTATGTTTCTCCGTTTTAGTTTTTTAAAAAATAGAAGTATTTGTTTAAACAATTAAAGAGGTGGTCTAACAGATCAAAAATGCAGAGATCGTTGAAAAAATTGTGAGTTAGTTTAGGAGATACTTCAAAGAAAATTTTAATATTTTTTAAAGTTTGAATTTAAATATTAATTTATTAAATAAAAAAATGCTTGGTTTTCATATGATTAGTTGTTGAATTATTTAAACAACTATTTAAATTCTTAAAAAACTAAAATGGAGAAAAATAGAAGAAAAATCCAACGTTTATTCTGATATAAATTATTAAAAGATTCGATAAAAATTGACAAAATGACTGTATTTTTTTGTAAGTGCCAATCATCCTTAAATATTACTAATATCAAACCCTTTTTCATGATTTCATTTTTATTGATCCAAAACCTGAAAATAAAAAAAAATTTCCGGGCAAACCCATATAAAAATAAACTAAAAAAAGGTACACCAAAACATCAGGGACGATAAAAAAAAGGTATTCAAGTGGCCCGTCCAAGCACTCAAAGTCTCGTCAAAGCTCCGCTGACCCGCGTCCGAGCGACAAAAGCGCGCGAACAGTAGCGCGTGTTAACCGTCGGTAATGTCCCTCATAAACGCGGCGTCGTCTCGACGACGACACTTTGGACCGTCGTAAACGTAGGGGGCGCGTCGGACCGAGGGGGAGCTTATGCAAATCGCGGCTGGCTAAAGATACGGGCTCGTGGATTTTTCAACTACGACTGCTCCTGCTACGCGTGATTTAATTAAATTTCGACGCCCTGGCGCCTGCCTGGGTTCTTTTCTCTCTGGGTATCACCGCCAAGGATTAGAGATTAGTCGGGAATTATTAGCTGACAGTCGCCCCGCACTTTCTGGCATCGTAACTTCTTGTTTCTTTCCAATGAGATCGATGCCGGTGACGTTGTTTATTTTATTATTCCGGACCTTTTTTATTTCGTGTAAGGGGAGAATGAATCGGTGAGTCTTCGAAAGGGTTTTTAGTAGATACTTTCAGAATTGTATTCAATAATTTATTCTTTTTATGATAAGCATATATACTTTACATGAATTAGAGAATATGTAAGTTTGTCATACCTTGTGAAAAATATGAAGTTGACCTATAACAATTGATCCTGGTAACAGAGAGTATATTGTGCTAAAGTTTTTCATTTTAACAAAAAACTAAGTTCATTGACATATTTTTCTATTCAGTAATTTCAGATCTCAAAAAAAAAATGTCGTGAAGAAATAAAAAGTGACTAACAAAATTCGAGAAAGTTTTAGGTCTGATCTGTTCTGTTCCACTATTAAAAGAGAGCTAGCGCCATATTGCGTAAACTTTTTATTCGTGAGCTGATTGGCGGAGAAGGTTTTTTAAAATATTCGAAAAGTGCAATTTAAGGTTAAAATTGTTTTTTTCCTATGCGCGCTTGCAGCGCGCTGAAGGGTCCTAGTAATTTAAAAAGTTTCACTAATTTGATTATAACTGAAATTTTATGAATGGTCTCTCTTACATGAAACTTACCTTTATATCTGATTAACTTATAAAACAATGTAGAATTTTTTTATGTTAACTAAAAAAAAAAAATTATATCATTAAAAAAAAGTTTTATAAATTTTTGAAGTACCTAGATAGACAGCAAAAAAATTTCCTTTGAAAAAGTTTGATAGTCATCTTAAAATTAAATACTGTGGGTGATATTTGACAGTAGAAAGCTTAAATGTAGCTTTTTCATGCTATGGTTGGTGCGACTTATAACTGTCTTTCAAAATCGAGAGGATACAGAAGAAATATTTTTTTATTAAAAATCACAATCATCAAATGATGAGACTAAATAAAAAAGCATCGTAAAATTAGTGCAAAAATCATCTCAAACAAAAAAAAGCTCAAAATCAATGAAAAAAGTCAACGACATTTAAAACTCTATTGAATTAGTTGATCTCCAGATCCGAAACAATTAACCTTTCTCTTGTGTGAACTCGGTCGAGCTCTCCGGTCACCCACCGAGGTTGAACCGCGGCGGACAAACTTTGGCCAGCCGCAGAGCCATATTCGCGGCTGGCCGCTCGCGGTTCACCGTAAAAACCAGGGTCCGGCCGCGGAATAAAACCGAGCGATTTAGCCCTCCAGCCAACGACTGCGTAATTGTGTTACTCTCCTCGAATGTAAACTTAATCAAAGACTATTAAGATAAAAGCCTTTGCACATAACTGATCTAATATTATAAAAATTCATACTAGAAGACTCTTTACAAATAGCCGTTTTAAACTCAATAAACTTTATGTAAAAGCGGTAAATTATAAATATTCTTTAAACCGCAATTACGACGCCCTTTGAATGCAAACTCACCATGCACACAGTGTGTTGTTTGGGTAGTTTATGGTCGTCGAAAGTTAAAATCTTCGACACAAGCCGGCTGATTTGAATCAACATAATGCAAGCATTCAACTGGTAAGCGGCTGAACTTTGAATGACCGGTTTTCCAATGGAAACGAGGCATTGAAACGGCCCCGATGCTATGTATTCCGGCCACTTCAATGTTGAGCTTCGTCTCTCTCTCTCTTTCTCTCTTATTGCGTTTGACCAATTTTACACCCTCGCGAGTATTTTTCATTCCATCTGGCGGTGTACTGTTCGATGGCGTTTGACATACTTTCGTAAATTATGTGAAAAAAAAGTTGAAACTTTTGTTTCAACGCTTCGAATTTAAACAGGAATTAACTTTGATTTATTTAAAAAGAGCAGCCGGGGAAAAACGAACAATCAAGTGTGTTCAAAATATGTAAAATGTATTGAGGTCAAATGCGTATCGAGGGTATTTAAATAATCATTTTCAACTCATTAAATTAAAACGTTCAAGTTCGTAATTCATACCAATATACCCTTACGCATAGTTGATTTAAATGATTCATTCAAGGCTAATTGATTTGGTAGAATTATAAATTGTAAATGAGAACTAAAAGCAGTAAAAAAGGTAGAAAAATTTACAGCCTACTTTCCAAACAGACAAAATATTCCCAACAATCTTGATCTCATTCTCGAATAATTGAGCGTGCATCGTGCCCCATTAATGCCCACGAGGGCTATGCTTCACAAGCCGTTACAGAGGCGTGAACACACACAAATTAAAAAGCATAGTCGAGCATCGGTTTCCTCGGGTTCGGGACTCCATTATTCAGATCCAATCCCGTGCGACCGCGAGGCCCGTATTATTCATACGACTCCTCGAATTTGCCTCCTGCGTTACCCCTCCCTCCCTACCGCTCGCTGCGGTCGTGCGTTTGGCACTTTTGCGGATATAATTTACCTTTTTCACTTATTTAACCGATCACGAGAGTGAATAATGACTGTGGCTGAATTATTTAACGGCCTCGAGGTGTTTTGTTTATTCATTGGTTTGAAAATTTTATGCGCAATGGTGAGGAGATATTTTTTGACTTAGTGAAATTATTTTATTTATTTTTTGGAAATTTCATGAATGCTTAACAGTTGTTTCTAAGTTACTGTTGGGCTTAATTCTTAGGACATTTATAACTGTTGAACTGTTATCAAAGTAATGTATATATGACCATTCGATATATACATGATACTCTAAAATTTTTAATATTTCGTACGCTAGAATACAATTTCAAACTGTTAAAAAATATATCAATTTTTTTTTATAACTGGCCAAAATTGGACAGGCTTAGTTTCATTGCTTACTATCAGGGTGATGTTAGCATAAATAGCTTTTTTCACTTGATATAAATCGCTGAGTAAATTTAACTATTTTACTGGTATCAATTATACATAAATTTCAAATGGAAATTCATCAAAATCACTAAAAAAAATTTCAGTTCAGTCTATATATGAAACTCTCTTTGGAAAAGTGTTATCGACACTTTATTATGAATATTTTGTAAGTTTATAGTTTATATAATAATAGTTTCAAAGTTAGTTTTATTTTATTAGCATAAATAAGTTTATTATTGTTTTATTAAAACAAACGTCTTCTTCACGCTGGTGATAATACCTTAACTCAACCTCCAGTCTGTAAACTGAGATTTTTTATCCCCATATAATTCAAAAAGTTGGGTTAAGTACATGATTTTGACCCTTCTAATTCAAAATAAAATTTTATCTCAAGGTAACTTTTCAAAATTCTGATTTCAGGAAAAAGTTTTATGCTGACAATAATACTTCAAACGTCGCCACCTCAGATAGCGACTCTACAAAAAGCCATCAAAGTCACGGTGGACGGACCCAGGGAGCCCAGATCTAAAACACGTGAGTCCAAAAGAATAGCACCGAAAAAAACCCAAACAAATTTTTTTTCCCGACAATAAGAATTCTTGAACTCGTAGGTCACCAAGCGTTCCACCCGTATCACTTCGGGCCCCGTCCGTTCGGGTTCGGTCACCTCCAGGACCCGCTGGGATTCAAACTGTCCGGTAAGTGATAGCCGATTAGATAACCCATTGTGTATGCATAGCTCCTCCTCCCTCCCACCTCGGGCTCGTCTCACCTCTCGAGCCGGTTAACCTAACTGAGTTTCCGACCCCAAGCCGCCACCGCTTCGTGTCAACGCACGATCCTCCACAATCCTCCCTCCTTTCAATTCTCCGTCTCCCTTGTCTTTTCACTTAAACCAATCGGTTTGCCTTGTTCCCAATTCAACGTTTTTTTTTTTCGTGGATGTTGATATCATCGCATTGATTCGTCTTTTGATTAGTAAACTGTAAAATTAATTCAGCTTTTTAAGTAAATTACCAGTAGTCAGAAAAATATTTTTACGACAATGTATGAACAATGATTTGAAAGTATTGTGAGTGGCACTGGTTTTTAATTGGTCCGAAGCATTTGAGGTTGGTAATGACGCATTTTCCCCATAAGCAAGATAAAATTGAATTATTTGGGTGTAAAATTTGTCGGCTTCTGAAACAGGCAGCTGGGTGCGCGAGGGAGACTAAATACTTATGAGCTCTAACTATGTATCGATCTTCCTTTGCTCGGCACCTCGAGTTACCCAAGTCAAGGTGGGCGAGGGCGTCAAAATTGAGCGACGACACAGAGGCTGCTGCTGCTGTTCAAAATTGAGTTTCGCTCCCCGCTGTAGCAGAAGCAGCACGGTTAAGTGGAGAGGAGACTCTGATTAATCCCGAAGCTGCTGCGAACTTCTCTGGCCTTTTCCTTTAAATATCGCACCTTCTCACCCTCCGACCCTATTTTCCCTTCTCGAGTCAAAGCCTGACGACGACGAAGACGAAGAAGAGGAAGACGATGGAAAAGGGGGGAAGGGGGAATTTTACTAGGATCTTTTTGATCGTGATTATGAGCTTTTGAGGAGCGAGAAGTTTTGGTGACTTTTGGGTTTGTAAAGCTGATGGACTGATGACGCCCTGATGGAATTCGTTTGTTAATTTTATTATAATTTTATAGAGTTACTTTAGGCATTATAAAATATGTTTCAATTTAAGTGCATTTTTTAAAGATTCTATGTTGTTTATTTAGTACAAGTAGTTATGTCCGTGTCATGTCAGACATCATAACTGAATAGAACAATTCATTATCAAAGGCGCAATATGATTTGGAATACTATCGGTCAAAATTAGAAACATCGTTGAGATTTGTTTGATAAATAAAAAATTAAAATTTTTAATTTTTGATAGTGATTTAACGTTTAAATTTAAAGTAATTTACATTTTGATTCACTAAAAATTTTTGTCGATGGCCGTGCAGAATATAATTCTAAAAAACGTGTCTCAAAATGTCCCAAAACAAATTTTAGCAACAGAAAAAACGTTGCAAAACCTATTACAAGCGAATAACCCAAAAAAAGTCATTTAATTCAAATGAACCTTTTTCATATTTATCAATTTTCAGTTTGGCTCAGAGGCATGCGGGGAAATGAAAAAAAGAGGTAACATCATTCGAAAAACAAAAGCCCAATCTCGATGATTCTTCCCGTCTGTCCGCGCGCAAACACAGCATCGAATCCGATTTTCAACTCGTTCGGGGGGAGGGGGGGGGCAGAAGCTGAAACCATAGCCCCCGGGGGGGGGGGGCAAACCCTATATACATATACCTACATAAAGAGGAGCAGCGGAATGGCGCAGCGCTGATACTGGTGCACCGAGGCTGTATTGTTTCGGCCTGATAAGCGGCTTAACGGAGCTTCTCTCTCTCTCTCGCTCCCTGTCTAGAGCTTAACTTCCCCTCCCACTCTTTTTCCTGACCTCAGTGTCGCATCCAGAGGGATATTTCTTTCAAATGCTGTGTATTCGCTAATGCAGAAATCATCTTATTTTTTGGATCTCTGATGTTCATGGTGGTCTAATTTTATTATTGTAATAAGCTCTTTACTGTAGCTAATTTAGACGACTTTTTGCAACTTTTTTCTTATGATTGGGTATTAATAGTAACTGAATATAAAAATTTTTCATTGTTCTTCAATTTCTAAAAAAAAATTTTAATTATGTAAATGCTGCGGTTGGTTTTATTAGTTGAGGATTAATTTTTTTTTGCTTTTTTGATAGAGTAGTATTAAAAATTGCAGAGATAAAGTATAATTCTTTTGTTTAGTTCTAAATATTTCATTTCATATTCTATCTTATTACAAAATTTATAAAACTACTGGACTAGATATAAATTATTCATTCCTATCATTATCAACGAGCGATTCTGCCCTTTCTGTCAAAAGTCGTTTCGCTACATAATTCTAAATAGGTCCCTAAACCGCAGCCTAGTTGTGAGGCAGTGCTGCACAGCCATAAGGGCTAGTCCTACCTCGCAAGGGTACTTTTTCCTAAAAACCCCCTTAATAAAGTCATAAATTTTGAAAACTCGAAAAGAGTATGAAATAAATAAAAAAAAAAAAACTATATAAATTAATTTTTAATTTTCGAATCTATTTAATGGCAGTAAAATATAAAAAATCAATATCGATATTAGGATAAATAAAAAATCATCGAGTCTAAAAGTGAGCTGTCCATAGCTTTAAAAGTGGCAACAGCAGCGACACCAGCGCGTATCGACAACTTGCCCGCGGGGCAGGCCACACACGCGAGCAATCCTTTTCATTTGCAACCCTTTCGTTTAAGCTAGTTCGAGCTCCTGCGCACAGATTGCGCCCTCGTCCGGTCTCTGGTCACTCGGTTTAAAGCTTCGGTGCGCTACGTACTGGCCAACTTAAACAAGCTTTTTACTTTAATTTATAGATTTTTGAGTATTTTACTTTTTTTTTTAATCGTTTTGAAGTTTAAGAGATTTAAATTTAATTTATGGGCCCGTTTCTTACACACTTGAACATTTTATATTTTAATTTAATCATCAACGGACTTCATATGTCCTTTATAATATTTAAATATTTCATCATTTAAACATTCAAATAATAACATTAGTGTTTACACTCGTACTTTAAATGTCCTGATCTATTTTTTTTAAATCAATATAATATTCAAATTTAATTAGATAAATCTTTATATTGACTGCCCTAATGCCTCGTCTACACTGGAGGTTCAACCGCTACTCGGCTTAACTTTGTTTTTAGAATTTTTCAATATTGCCATTGGAATAGAGGTTTAAAATGTACTTAAGTTAATCACGTGAACTATTTTTAATTTTTTAAGTACAAATTAAACTTATTTTCTATCAGCAACATCGAAAAATTGTTAAAACAAAGTTAAGCCGAGTAGTGGTTAAACCTCCAGTGTAGACGAGGCATAAAGGAATAATCACAAGATATTTATATCGGTCCGACAGTCTAATAATATATGCGGATCATTAGATGATCTTTACTTAAAATCACCCCCGAAGAACCTAAAATATCTATTAGTAATCAATATTACAAAACCCACAGAATGTGCAACTTCTGGGTTTTGCAACAAAGGAACATAATTATAAATGTTATTCCAAAGTATAAAAATTTCTGTTTTATTTTATAAATAGTTTCTCGATATGGATTATTAAAAATACTCTAATCATGAAATCAATCAATCAACCAAAAAAAAAAATACATTTTTGGAGCTTTTTATTTTTTGAGAATGAAAATGATACTGGATAATTACGTAGATAAAAAAAGTCAAGATGCACGGTAAAAATAAAGGGCGCGAAGAAAAGACCCGGCGATGAATAGACTCGAGTCGGGGGGTTGGGAGGAGAAGAAGAGACACCGTCCTAGGGGTTGTTAAGGTGCCCATTGAGGTGTAACCAGGGGGACGTTATTAAATTTCGTCCCCGCGCCAGCCACCTACAGGAGTCGAATTTCACGGCTGCCTCCTTCTCCTTCGTACCTTTATATACCTATATACGTATATACCAACCCAGAGGTGCTGTTTTTCTTTTTCTCTTCTTTTATTTCTTCTTACTTTACTCGGGAGAATGGAGAACGATATTGACCACTCGAGTGAGGGGAAGGAAACATTGTCCGGCGGTATTTTTTGAACTTCCTTTGACCCTCCCGAGCACAGGTATCCCTTCGGGGTCTTTGTCCGAAAGATTACACGGGTTAGCATCGAGTATCGGTGTCCAATACTTTTTTTAGAATTAAAAAGAAGTTTGATGAATCTTGTTTTAAAAAGTTCATCAAATGTGAATGAAAATTAGAAAAATTTAATAAGAAGCTGAGAAAACAAGAAGACGTTTGAAAGTGCCTGGTTTTAAAATTAATTACCACCGGTGCAAGAAACTGAGTGCTACCACCGACTTTGGCAAACCAAGATCGACCAGAAATTTTCTCATCCCTTCGTTCTAATAATCTACTCTTTCGTAACTTCCCCCTCTCGTTAGCTAGCGTTTACTCTCATTTTCCTTTACCTTTTAACTTTCCCGCATCTTTCTTTGTTTGACATTTTTCTAATAAACAATAAAGAATTTGTTTGATAATTTGTTGAAAGTTTTTTTAACAATAATCAAGTGGTAAAAAATGATTCATTGACTTATGTGTAACTTTGAGAGTAATCAAATGAACTTAATTAAAACTATTCGTATTGAAACACGATTCATCAAGCAAAAATCCCTTTATAAAAGGGAGCTATCGCCATCTTGCGTAAGTGTAAGATTTTTATTCGTGAGCTGATTGGTGAAGAAGTTTTTAAAATATTCGAAAAGTGCATTTTGAGGTTACTCTTATTGTTTTTTTTCCTATGCGCGCTTGAAGCGCGCTCAGAAGAGCTAGTATTTAAAAATACAAAGAAAATAAAAAATTGAAAACAAAATTGTTTTCATGAATGCAATAATGTTCAATTAATATGAAAATTTTTTATAGCTTCTACAGCATCAATTGGTTAATAGTAAAAAAATTTCCTTGTTACTAACAATAAAAAATTTTTAACGCAAAAAAAATCTTTACCTTGATAATACCATTTGAAAACGTAAAATTTTTTCAACCTTAAAAGTCCAGGTTTGTAACTTAGACTGAAGTCACGTAAAGATTTAATAGTTTATTCGTTCCACTGTTCTAAAAGTACTTAATTAAAAAAAAAATCCATGTACAGCCTCGCCCCCAATATTCTCACTCGGGCAGCCGCATCCTCGCACTTTTGATCATCCACTTTGTCTACGGCCTCGCGGGTCTCCCTCTCATTTAAGGGGATGAAAAATTGCGCTCGGAACGAGATTCGAGTTAACAAGAAGCAGGCGCGGGGTGCTGCTCCTTTACAGCCGGCCCACTTATTTCTCTCGCCCGACCCCCACCCTCGTGTCAATTAACCTCCGGTAGCTCGGGAGAGGAGAAAAAATCGCGACCCCAGAGTTTCAATAAGGTGGCCTTTACCTCATTTGGGGAGTAAAAGACGGAGATTGTTAGAAAGTCTCACGGCCGGGGCGTGTTTCAAACTGTCGCAAGGATCCTTCGTCTTCCTCCTTCTTTAACTTTCTTTTATTTTCCACCCTCGTTTTTCTTTCACAAACGACTGGCACTTTTGATCTACTTGAAATTTTTACCGGTCCTGCACAGTCACACCCACTGATTTTAATTTGTGATTGGCGGACTGTATTTATCCAAAAATCAACGGTTTCCTGCGAGAAATTTCAGCAGAAATTCACCAGAAAGTAGCCAATTTTATCAAAATCTGTTCACTTCTGGCCAGAATCTGTTAAAGGTTTCTTTAATCGTACATCGCTGTACGAACCCTAAAAGAATTTTTTGAATAGTTAAAGTCTCATATTAAAGGCCAAAGTAAGAGCTTTAAAATTATACCTTATGATGTTTGATTCTGATGTCCCGATTCAATATGCCAGCTAATTTACCAAAACTTAGTTTTTTGTCTAATGAGGTAAAAAATGAACCTAATATGAAATGAAAATAATATTTTGCTTGCTAATAAGAGTATTGGTTCATTTTTTACTTTATTTCAACTTTACAAGCATTGCACTGTTTCTTATATATATTATCGTCTAATGAATAAGTTGTGACACCTCCCTCGATCCTATTAAAAATCGGCTCTTTTATTTGATTAACAATATTCCAAAAGACTTAGTTGAATTTTTGAAAAATTTTAAATTACATGCTTTTGCAAATGAAATATAAATTATTTTAGGATTTTATTTTGTTATAAAAAATCAATCTCTATTTACAGTAAATTCAGCGTGAAAAGGTCGATATAATAAATCTAGCCTTAAACTCCGCTCCGTAAAGAGAAAAAAAAGCTTTCCTTGGCTATTCGTCTCTCCGGTCGGGTCAAAGACGAATCACTGCCCAGACGACGCCGACGACGGAAGAGGAGCAGGATCCTTTAAATTCGCGTCACATTTCAAGCCGTGCGTGCCACGGAAGGGATTTAGCCTCTCTCTCTCTTGCTCGGCCGTCTTTTAATCAGGTGGGGCAGCCAGCTGGACCTTCACTATGACGGCTAACTAATGACGGACTCTGCGAAGCTCCTTCGATCCTTACCCGACCTTCCGGAACTCCGTTCCCCCTTCTAAATTTACGTGTCCTTTTGTGGGCTTAATCATAGTGGGCAAGGCTTATTTATCGACCTGGAAATTGATTCAAATTTTAAAACTTCTTTTCCAATGATTTTTTTAGTACACTGATAAGTTTTTTAAACAATTCATAAAATAAATACTTTTTGCGCAGCTGTACACTCATCAAAATTTCATGTTTTGATCAGTTAAGAAAAAAAATCCTTTTCTTCTGCCTTAGAAGTTTATATTTATCTGTTACTTAACAAAAAAGCTAAAACTTTTCGTTCGAAAAGCACAAGGAAGAAATGTTTTTTTTTTATATATTTGCACGAGTATTTGCAGAAAGAATTGAAATTTTTTATTTCAAGATGGTTGGATAATGTTCACTTAAAGCCGAATATTGTTTTGTTTTACTAGAAAATAAAATAATTATTTAATAAAAAAAAGCAGTTTTTCTTTAATGTTTAGTCGAAATCATAAAAAACTGAATGTATGCTGTCCAGTAAAGAAACCATTTTTCATCAAAAAGCTAAAAATTGAAAACAAAAAACACTCGAGTACTTTTTAGGACAAGTGCAAAGTGCAAACCTTAAAACGAGGGCATGATCTAGGTAAAATTAAAATAAAAGCATCTTTTTTTTTCCATTAAAGCTCAAAGCTATTTAGAAAACGAACTTACGAGTATTACGCTCTCGTACAGAGGCAAAGGGCGTATAGAAAATTTCATAAAGTAGACGTGTGATGAGAAGACGCTCGCTCGCTCGGGCGGGTTTGTAGTACAGAGGACCGAAAATGCTGTAGCATCGCACGCTTGGTCGAACACCTTATATTCCCTTGGCAGCATCGTAGGCAAGGTGACGACGAGAAACTTCCTCTCTCCCGCGATAATGAGAACGGGCGTCGGCGCTACCGTGGGAGGAGAAACTCGACCGAGTTTAACGCGCGCGACATCTGCTGCCACCGCGCCACCTCTTTGAGAAGGGAGCCCAGGCGCTGGCCTTAAAGCTACGGAATATTGAAAACTCGAGGTGCTTTAATTCGCTTCGTAAGAAAGCGGGCCTCCTTCCTCTCTTCCCCCGTCCGTTTGTTTTTATATTAGTTCCTTTTCAAAATCTTTTGATTTTTCAACACCAATCATCTACTGAATTTTTTATTAAAATATTTTTTAAAGTACGGTTCATCTTTATTTTATTTATATTAGACTTATAATACTAATATAAACAAAATTATGTGTACTAAAAATACAAATAATTTTTCGAAAATTACAATTTTAAATCACACAAATAAGTTGATCGTTGTTTAAAAAGCAACAAAACTGGTCGAATTGTTTGACCAGCGACCAGTTTTAACAATCTCAACACTTGAGGGTGAAATTACATGGGCTATTTTTTGGCCAGCCAAAGCTCAAGTGGCCGCGCGAACTTTCAAAACTCAATTTTAAATTCTATAAAAATATATTTTTTTAATTAATTAAAGGCAAAAATCAGTTATTAAATGTTTTAATATTCGTAAATCGTAATAAATAGACTTAAGTAATGTCTCGTGTTACAGAAATAAATAATTAGTACTGGAATGATTAAGCTGGGAATCCCAGTAACATAACCTGAGATTATCTTGGTTTTAGGTCACGTTGCTGAAATTACAATATTAGTGAGATTAGCGTGAATATTTACTCTGCATCATGCATAATCATTTAATTACTGTTTGTGTTTAACTTAAAAAACTATTTTTTTCTTTGACAGTAATTAAAAAAATTTTTTTAAATTAATTAATGATTCAAATTTTAAATTTCGCGCAATGCCAAAGTGCCAAAGGTCAGTCAAGGTGACTCCCATGTAATTTCACTCTGATCTTTTTGCCACTGTGATAGACCTATGGCATGTATTATAAATTGAAAAAAATTTTAGAGTCTTTCTGATATCAATCTTTAGTGAGATTCAATTTTGACTGCTCTTGAAAAAAATTTCAGCGTGGTATCAAATGATTATAATTATTAAAAAAATTTCCACACTTAACCTCATTTTTAGTATAAAAGTTCATACGATGAATTGAGAAATTTTAGAAAGCTCCGAACCACAGTTTTCCCCCCGTCAGAGAAAAAAAATAATAAGATTATAAGAAAAGGAGGTTACGGAAGAACGACAAGTGGGGCAAGGGATAACCAATGGGCGAGTGAAACAAAAGAAAGATAGGCTGCGAAAGGAAGGTAGTAAGTAGCTGTATAAGGACAGATTTAGCTTTAAGAGAATAAAGCGGACAGAGAGAGAGGGTTAAGTCCTCGAGAGAGAAAGGAGCGGGCAGAAAAGCTTTTTAACGCCTGCTTTGCATAGATCTGAATAGATAAAAGACTCTCGCAGCCGAGCCCAAGCAAGAGAGAGAGAGGGATGGGCGAATTAATTTATTATGTATCTCACGCTAACCGGACGAGAGCGGCTCTACTCTTTACTTTTCCTCCAAGTTTACCGGGCTTTGCTCCCTAATGCCTCTTTAAGTTCAAAGCCTTTGAAAAATTCCTTTTTAAATAAATTTATCATTTATATTTCCCTCTTTTTCCTCTCTCGCGCTCTCTATCTTCCTTTTTTTTCATTTTACCATTTAGATTTTTTCTTTAATCTTCATCGTATTATTCTTGGGAAAGATGTGGGCTTTGAAATTCTATTCTCTAGTTAGAGATATGTTAAACAACAATTTCATTTTTTTATTACTATTTTTATTTTGGACTACCTTTAATTGTACTATGAGTTGCTTGCAATATTGAAATTAGGTTTTTTGAACTAACTATTGATTGATAAAAAAAAATCTTGAATACGTTTTTATTAATTTTTCTCAGTGGTCTCTCGAACCTACCGAATGAAAAATGTGAACTATGAAAAATAATTTAAAAACATACTACTAACTTACCTCTGTTAATTATTTGAAATGAAATATATCTTCTGTCCGCACTGTCAAATTGATTTTAAGTCCTGTTTTACCAGGAGAGTCATGGCTTGCGGAACTCCGATTTTGACGTAATTCTAAAAATCATTTCCTGGTCCTAAATGGTGAAATAAATCGTAAATATCTCTTGCCTTGGACTTTTTTAAGTGACTTATGGTCTAAATGGGCTTTTTTTCGAAAAAAAAGTTTTTATTGCTAACTTTTAAAAAATTCGCGCTGAAAGCATATAGCTCTTCGAGAGTTCTATAATATCACATTCATATTGTTAATATTAATATTAAAAAAATATAATTAAAATCTCTCTTAGTACAGTAGTCTAATTTTCACTATAGCTACACAGAAATATGAATTCATGTCAACTTGTACACAGTGTTCAAAAGTTGAAAAAGATATCATTAAAATTTATTCATAAAATAATCAAAGTAACAAAAATAAAATAAAAGTAAAAAATAAAATCAAGTATAAAGAAAGATTTTAATTATATTTTTTAGATATTGATTAATTAATTTTAACTAAGTAAAAAGGCATTTCGATAGTTGATTCATTTTGTTTTTTAGAAAAAAATATTCTTAAATCTGCTTTTGATAATTTTTATCTAGTAAAATTAAGAATTCTAAATCCTAAAAACGCTAGAAATTTTTTTTTTAATTCTTTACTTTACAAGATAAAAATCATCAATATAGAATTTAAAAAATATGTTTTCTGAAAATTTTTGGAAAAAACAAAGAGAATGCGAGGTTGCAGAACTCTTCAAGTACTACAGACTTTGAGTACAAATTTTTTTTCAAAATAGAAAATCGTTTTCTCAAAAATTAAATCGCAAAAATATATTTATGGTTTCATTGATCATTCAGTATTGAGAAATGATCTCCAAAGTCTCGTCAAAATCGGTGTTTCGCGAGCCATGACCTCTCCCCGTAGTAAAAAAACTTAAAAAAAGATGACTAATTTTTTTTTTTTAATTTTTCTTCTTTCATTTTTTCCCCAGCCAACTAAACTAGTCCACGTAGAAAAAATTCAATGAGAACTCATTCGACCCCCGCGAAGTAGGCAATAATCTCACCATCAGAGTAAAACGCTGGCAAGCCAACGTTGCCACAAAGAAGCCTACTCCCTAAGTTTTCCACGTGGGACAATACATCATCCCTTAAACTCCGCGAAGGGTTTACCATCACGACCCCACCCAGCGTCTTAGCGCCTATTTCTTCCAAGGCGCCCACCCTTCTTGCGCACCCGGCGAACCCTTTTGGGGGAAATAGTCGACCTCTCCTCATTAGTCTTCATTTGTTTTCGGAATTATCGCCCCTGTCCGAGGGTGGGTGCCTGCACTAGGGGGGGTTTATTAAATTGAAAATATGTTGGGAGGGGTGTGTGCGCTTTAAAGGGGAAACAAGACTATCGAACTAGGCGAGTTTCTTTAGTTTTTAGGTCTTTTTTTATGTCTGACTTGATCCTAGCTTGTACTACTTGTTTGATCAACTATTGGATATAATATAATAATATTTGCAATAAGCGTCGATGCAAGTTTTATAAACAAATAAAAGTAAAAAAAAAAAAAAAAACTATCAAAAAAAGCATTCTTGAAAAAATTCTCTCCACACGGGAGCCCACAAAATGCGGAAGCTAATCACCCCCCGAGCCCGGGAGTGAAAACTCCCTCTCTCATGGTATACTTATTTCCTCGTCAAGCTTCTAAACTAAAAACTAAAAGTCTACCTCCCTTAATCCCGTCCTCTTTCCTCGTCACGGTCTTTCTTAATCCCCCTCCACTATTCTCTCCCTCCCTCCCTCCCTCCCATGGGTAAAAATCCGTCCCTCCCTCCCGTCCTCCAACTTTCATCTCTCTCTCTCGCTCGGAGTTTTTTTGCTCCAGCCACCGCCACCACCACTGCTGCCGCGAAAAGGGTATTTTGCGGGGAACCAATGCGGGCCCGCCGCAATCTCCGTCCGGCCACGCCCCCCGCCCTCCTCCGGCACTCGTTTCCCCTCTTTTTACCCCCCCCCTCTCTGGAGCTTCCAGCTACCCCCACTCGCGATCTCTTTCGCTCCTCTTTCGTTTTGCGGCTCCGTCTCTGTCTATACCCCTACCACCCCCCTACTCCCAACGAATTGCAGTTGCGGACTTTCTCCGCGCGATGCGTTTTACTCCTCCGATACGGGGATAAAAACTTCTCTCTTTTTACTCTAAGACGCTTCCTTTTTATCTTTACGCCTTGCTCAAATGAAAAATATTTTTCATGAAATTGAGTGGAATTTTAAAGAATAGCTTTTTTAAATATTTATTCGTGTTCGTCATTTATTTAAAATTTGACGTTTTGCAATCGAATCATAAGACGATTTTAATTCTGCTTTCTTGTAGTGTTACAATGCAACTTTCAAAGAACACTCGGGAATTTGAGTTTCCTTATGGAAAACATAAAATAATCATAAATTTTTTTTTACAATTTTTTATATTATTATAAGCTATTAGAAATAAAAAACTTTATTTTGTTTCTATTTTAAACAAAATTTCTGTTCGTTTTATAAATAATAATTTTCTACCCCTGTATGAGTCCTCTATTTCCAGATCCTTTGCCTTCTGACTTTTCATACCTGGTGTGTTATAGTCCAGCGGCTTTTACGGAATTTTTTAAACTGCCCCACGCAGACACCGACGGTATAATCTGCTATTGATCATGGGGCTTTTTTTCTGAAAACCGATATTGCCTCGATTAATCGGAGCTTTCCTCTTTACCTCTTTCCTCCTCTTTATCGTCGTTTCCGCTTTTTCGCGGTGTCTTTTGCCTTCCCGATATGCTCTGTTCGCCCGATGTTACGTTGTTACGTACCTTTTTACCCACTCTTCCCTCTATATGCAAAGTACTTTTTCCATAACTGCAGTAAAAAAAGCCTTTTTTTCGTGAAAAAAATTCATAAATAATCTATTTATCGGTAACGAAACCAAAAGAATTCGAAGAAAAAAGTTGTTTTCTTTTTATTGAGCACTGGTTCATCGTAACCGTGAAATTTTAATTACTCTCAGAATTTTAAATTCGATGAATGTTTTAAATTTCATCGAGATGTGCGTAATCGCAATCACTAAATCGAGTTTGACATTAACTATTTACCCAAACGAATGAGTTACGATGCCGGTGCATTAAATTGCATTCGATACCGACCACACCCGCCTAGCGATTCTATTGTAAATTTGATGGTTACATTGTTTCACAAACATCGATTAAATTTACTCGTCTGATAATTTTTCAAAACAATGCAATTAAATACGGTTGGAAAACGGACAGTTGCAGTAATTAATGAATGCTGTTTCAAGCATCTTGAAAAATTTATGGTAACACTTACGTAGTCTAAGCTTAAAAATTCAATAAAGTACACCGATTGCCACGAAAAAATAAGAATAATCATTTGTGACCATTTTTAATGTTTTTATAAAATATTTATTTAGAAAAAATATAAAGATCTGCAAGTCCCTGATTCAAGCTATCTTTACGAATTTTCAAATCTATCATGATTCCAGAATATACCCTCTCCTACAAAGCAATATAAGAATAGAATTTTTAACAAACGATCGTTGTACTTTCAGGTTTGCAGCATCTAGGTCTTGATCAGGGAGCAGCGGCGGCCGCCGCGGCTGTGGCCGGCTGGGGTGGTCTGCAGCCACCCCGTGCTTCCGGTCTACCACCTCACTGTCTTCCGCCGCCCCCGAGTCATCATCACTCGCACGGACCGCCGCCGCAGCAGCAGCAGCCGCCTCCGGGGACCGGCGGCAGTGGCGTTGCAGCTGGAGGTAGCGCCGTGGCCGTGTCGACGGGCGCCTCGGCCTTCAACCCCTTCCACCACACCCACGAGAGATCGACCTCGAGGCTGACCAGTACTGGTAAGAGTCCATCCATACACTGACTACTGTAAATTCAAATGACAAAAATGAAGGTAATAATTTTTTTCTAATTTAAGATTCGTCGAGGAACGAGCTTGGTCCGCTCAACGTCTCCGTTCGGGATGGCCCGCAGCAGCCGGCAGAGGCGTCTTCTCCTGGTGGATCGGCTGCTTTGACAACGGCTTCGGCAACTTCGTCCACGCCACCAGGAACCGAGACTACAGCGGTGGCTACTACTACGACTACGACGGTGTCCGGAACCAGTGCTACGACGCCCACAACCCCAAGCAGTTCTAGTCCGCCTGTTCACCATCCACACTTCCAAGGCAAGTTGTATTTTAATTAATTTCTCTAAAAAAGAGTATCATAATATATTTTTAGAAAAAAAAAAAAAAAAAATTAATTTACGAATTGATGACCCCACAGAAAAAGTAGTTTAAGAAGCAATTTTTTTTCAAAATTTTCATAATTATAGAATTAATTTTGTGGAAAATTCTAATAAATTAAAGTTTGCCTAAAAACTCTACAGAATCTCAAAAAAATTTGTTTATATTTTATGGTTTGACGGGCTTTTAACTTAAATTGCTTATTAATTAATTAAATACATCTCTTAGTAATAACTTTAAGTCTAATTATCAACTTTTCACTCTGCAGGCCTTCTGGGAGCTACGAATTCACTATTCGGCTCGATATTCGCTCCCCTGCTGCCCCAATCCTCGTGGCTGTACAATCCGCTCTATCACACCCAGCCGTACATTCTGGAGCCCGAGTGGCACGCGCTGGCCCTAAGGATGGCCCAGCAGCGATTCCAGAGGCCCGATCAGTCCCGTTTGGAGGAGCTGCGTCGACTCAGGGCGGACAGCACCAGCAGCCCCGAAGAAGTCTCCAAGGACAAGGATGACGACGACGAGGCTAATCCGAGGGATATGGACAGTCCAGAAGGTAGCATCGACGTCGACGACGATGATGACGAGCCCAAAGTGGTACTGAGCGAGGACTCACCCGGACAGGATAGTCCGGGTACTCCACCCACGAGGTAAGTTGTCGAATCATTTGAATTCATAATGTACCTGTTTGAATCTATCTTTGATTATTTTTTATTTAATCCTGTCTCAGAAACGATGGAGAAGTCAGCCAGGAGTCGCAAACATCAAGCCGGTTGAGACCAAGCTTGGAAAACCTCAACGAACACGACCACCAGGATCAGCAGGACCAATCGAGCAATCAACGAGGTCTTACGGTTAAAATACGCGTCGAAGGCAGCGTGGATCTCAGCACAAAGACGCGAACTCAGGACAAGGAAAATGTTGGTCAGGATCTGACCACTACGACCAGGCGAAAGGACGACGACGTCGAGATCACTGACAGAGAAGCCGTGAGACTCCGGAGGGAAAGAAGCCCCAAGCCTAGGCAAGTCTGGAGGCCTTATTGAAAGTGACAAATAAAAAAATTAGCTTTGTCTTGAGGAATTGACAAGAAAATTTTTTTTTTTTAAGTGAATCATGATTAGTCAAACAAACAAGATAAACTTTTGAAATACATCTTGAAGTGATCTTTATTTCCAGGAATTCTTGATTTCGGAGTAATTAATTTAAAAAATTTAATAGTATAAATTTTAAAATCAAGTTTGTTCAGAATTTGAGAGATCGATTCTTTGTCATATCATTCAATAAGGACTCGTTCAAGGACTAACCAGGGTTTCAATTTCAAAAAAATATTTGTAAATAAATAAGGCGTGATTTTAAACAAAAGGTATTACTAAACCAAAAATAACCAAATAAATAATTAAATAAACAAAAGAAATATAACACTTGAGCGTTTATGAGGAAGAATTTAAACTCAAAAAGAACTATCTACTGTGAATTAATAATTAAATTTACTTTAAAAAAATGTAAATAATTATATAAATGTATGAAATTTTTTAGTATAAAATAATAAATAGAGTCACATCTTTTTTCATGTATATGAGCACGTTTTATTCATGTGGAACAACAGTTCTGTGATCCAAACGACGGATTTTTCGTCGAATTTTCACTGTGTAAGAAAAAAAAAAAAACCAAACTTTATTGTTGGTGCAATATAATATATATCAAATTTAAAAAACTCGTTTACCGTTGAGACGAGTACTTTCTGGGCCCTCCATTAATGACGTCATGTGAATTGTAATAAAAATTCTTTTTGAAAACTATCGTCCATTGTTCAAGAATAATTATTAAAATAAGTATAATTCATTTTGATCTTCTTAATTACCACTATTGAATTCCGAACTTTTAACTGTATCAGTTGATGAATTGGTTCTAGCAAGAAAATTATACACTTCATCGTGACAATGTTAATTAATTTTACTTAATAAATAACTTTTTTGTTTCTTTTAGGTTCTTTTGTTATCCTGATCACTACTACCAAAATATTTACGGTTGTATATTATAAAAATATAAATTATATTTATTTGTTGAATCTGCGATTTCCTATTAAATAAATTTAAAGTTGAAATGAAATAAAATAATTATTGGTTTTTTTTTTTTTTAAACCTTACCTATGAAACTGCTATTACCATAATGCCCTTGATATTAATATAACTATTTTTTCTAATAAATCTTTTGAAAAAATGAAAATAATTTTGTTTTTTTTTTTTAAGAAAATCTCTGGGGTAAGAGATTTTTTGATGAAAAAAAAGAAGAAACGATAATAAAGTTTTTAATATTTATTATGAAAAACCAGAGCGAGTAATTAAAATACTTGTTTTTCTTTCTACATTCTTAAAAACATTTTCCTATGAGAATAAGACAGAAAAAAGTCGTATTTAGCAGTAAAAAGTATAATCGTTCCGCCGAGGGCAGATGGTGGGGGAAGCCGCCTGTAGGTTAGGCACAGGAACAGCTGACACGCGCTTCGGCCGATTGACAAAATTATTTTATCTTCAACTCGTTAGTACTAGAGACTGAATAAACTAAGCTTTCTAAAAATTTTACACAGTGTTACTGAAGACTTCTTGTTTCTAACAGTGTCCACTATTAAATAAGAGCTAGCGCCATATTGCGTAAACTTTTTATTCGTGAGCTGATTGGTGGAGAAGGTTTTTTAAAATATTCGAAAAGTGCAATTTAAGGTTACAGTTGTTGTTTTTTTCCTATGCGCGCTTGCAGCGCGCTGAAGGGTCCTAGTAAATCAAAATTCCAGAAAATTTTTAAAAAAATTATGAAAAATCAGCAAATTTTTTACTGACTTTTTAAAAGGAAAACAATGCTGAAATTGTCAAAATACCCATAAGAAGTTTTCCAAAAACATAGCAATTTATTCCTTAAGGCTTAAGGAATAACATATCCAAATTTCAAGATGATTCACATCCTGGTTCAAAAACTACAGCGAAATGAAAACAGCATGCTTCTCCCATAAGAGCCTATGTTAAACCACCCAATTTGGTGCGATTTTAGCCCAACTTTGAATTAAAATATCTCAGAATCCGTGTTGTGAATCCTTCTGAAATTTGGACACGTCAATTCTTACACCTAAACTTAAAGATGGCAATAATTTTCAAACGATTCTTATGGGTTTCATCCCACGGCGGAACGATCATTTTTAATTAGAAGTTTTTTTCAAATACCAAATTTTTCCTGGATGTTTTCGGTCATGGCTCTATCAATCATGAATTGGTCTCATAAACATATTTCATTATAACCACGATTATTGGATATATTACTTTATTATTGGTATAATTGACGATTATACGATTGGTAATACCAATCAAATTTTTTTTTTACAATTAAAATCAAACATTTAATCAAAGAAGGTGCACGCGCTGACCTTTTATGTAAAAATTTAAACTGATATAATACTTGTTTTGGTAAAAGTTTTTAGTTTTGTAAAAACTAGTAGCTCTTAATTGTTATTTGATGCTGTATTCAATAGAACAGTTTTAAGCTTTTGTAGCGTACTCGTCGTACCATCATTACTTCAAACTTTGTTTTCATTAAAATGTGGATTATTTTCAGTTTTCATACAAGACGAACAGCTCCTTTTCGTTCAGATTAGATTTTTAAAGTAATTACAACTCGAGTAAGAACGTAAAAAAAGGCGCGCGTGCACGCAAAATCCACATTTACATAAACACGTCCCAAGCGTGTTTTACGACACGAAGTCTCGGCTCTGTAGCATCATACCGAGGGTCGGTGAGGCGGGTGTTTACTTATTAACGCGTATTACCTATTCACCCATCGATTTTGCGCGCATAACCCCGTTGTATCCTCACTTCGCGTCGATAGACCTCGGTATGATATAGTTTGCTCATATTAAATTTATGACCCCGCGTTCGTGTACTCTACGCGGGAAAGATAAAAAAAAAATAACGAAAAACCAATTTAATAATCAAACGAATATCGATGAACTTTGATTCGGTGTTTTGTTTTAACAACGCGGAATTTTGAGCTCCATGGAAAAACTCTCAAATTTTGAAACAAAATTAAAATTTATCAAAGTAAAAATAAATCAATAGAATCTTTGTCTACTTGGTGGAAATTCATATTTACAATTCATATATTTATTAACAAATATATAAACAACAAATTCATTTGTTATAGTTTAAAATTTCCACTATTTATTTAAATAGTGGAAAGTTGGAATAAACGTTTTTTAATAAAAACCTGAGTTAAAGTAAACTTAAAATGGACCATAAATGAAAAAGTTAGCGAGAAATAACCTAAAAACCTTGTGAACTTGTTCAAAAGTTCATTCACCCAAAAGGTGAAAGGGAGAGTCCGGTAGAGAAAAAAAAGGGGGGCGTCGAAAAGAAAGCTCAAAAGGGAAAAAGTTGACGCGTCGGGATCCTCGCTTCATTCGTCCATAAACCACAAGTAACACGAGCCAAATGGCGGGATTATCACGGGGACAAACTGGCTCGATGAACGTCCGCGATTAAAATTTCACGGCCGGTGCGCCTCTCGGTCGCGTACACGCACTCCTCGCATCTTTTTTTTCCACTTTACCTTTTTTTTGGCTTCTCGGGGGGGGGGGGGGGGGGCTCGCTTTTTCCCTTGAAAATCGCGTTCGCCAGACGACCGCAGGATCGGCTTTTTGATGTCCGGGAGCTTTGTATTCGCTCCGTCAACGTCGCGCATTGGTCGGGATTAAATTTAGTCGAATGGGTTCGTGTTTTATTTAGATTTTCAATTTTTGATCAGCGAGATTTATTGGTTGCGTCCTTACTGTATTGATTGTAATTTTGTAAGTGATTATGCACTGTGTAAAAAATGAGACCAAATGATATGAAAATCGTTAAAATTCTTTCAAGTTTAATTTTTATTGTTAAAATATTCAATTGACCATTCATCATTGTAATGCAATTGTAAGATACTACCACAATCCATTACTGTTTACCTTGTAATGTCCAATGTTGATTAACTTTAAGTACTCAAACAAAGTAACGTTATTAGATTTTGATTGGTTGAATTTACATTGGTGTCTTGATAAAAAAAAAGTCAAACGGTATCAAATTCATAATCATCTATTACTCATTGCAGGGCTTATGGTCGCAGCAACCTTGTTTCTCTTATAGACTCTAAATTATTAAACAAAAAAAGAAATTAATTTTTTAACTTACTCTAGGAAACAAATTTTAAACTTTTTACCAGTCTACTAACAAATAAAATAAAAATTTAAATTTATTTTCAATTCTAAAATGACCTAAGTGGAACATACAAGTCTCAGACTTGATTTTTAGAATTAAAAAGAAAAATAAATTTTAATAATTTTTAAGGATCCTACATAAGGTGTTTGTCCAGCACATAACTTTTTTGGTTGTGTTATATTGAAGTTGCAAGACCTAACAAAGTGATTTAAAACAGTCAGACACTATGTTTTTAAAATTGTTAAGTGTTATACTTAAAATTTATCCTAATTTTGACGTCTTCTTTATTCAGATATTTTATTTATGGTTATTTGTGTGCAATACAATTCAATTTGAGTTTTATAAAACGATTCCAGCAACAAATTTTTATCAAACTACTGTGTTCATCTCAGAAAGTTTAACAAAAATCTCGAAGCAAAGAATTTTTTTTCCAGTTACAGTTCCTTACATCGTAAACAGATTTAGTGTTAGAGATAATCTACCTAAAAATTCCTCTGAAAACGAAATGAAAAACATTTATTCTTTGCAAAATTCTTTAGTAATATTTTACTCAAATAATTTAAACGAAAGCAATTTTTTCATCAATTTTTTGGTGCAAGAATTATCAGTTCAAATGAGACCAAAGTGTCTATTAATAAATTTTAATAACTTCGAAAGCATTCAGGAAGTTGACTCTGTTTTCAAATACGCTTGGAAGAATAAGTTTTTGGATTTTACGATCCTACAAGCGAACTTCAAAGATAAACCTATTTATTCATCTGCTGTAATTTACTACTTTAACCCATTTGAAGATGTGGTTTACCAAAAAAAGGTGCTCGAACACACTGAGATATTTCCCGACAAACTGCGTAATGGCTACGGATATCCATTCGTAGTGGCAGATTTTAATTTGCCGTTGAGCACCGAGCACGTAAGATATTCAAATCGAAAAGTTGAAATTCTTTTCAACAGCTACTATTCCGTTGACTTTGCGATAAGAATCTTGAATCTAAGAGCTGTTAGAGTAAAACTGAAACTTGAATCTCCTTTCCCTGAGGATTATTTAAAAACGCGGGATTTAGATGTCTTGCCGATACCGATAGCCAACATGAACTACTCGACGCATTTTTTCATACCAGCTGATAGAAAGTCTGAAAATATCGTTGCAGCCGTACCAATATTACCGGTACCTCAGATAGATCTGTTCTTTAAAACTTTAGACAAAGTTCTTATCATATCTGGAATATTTTTTGCATTTCTATTTTTAATTAATTATTTGAAAACTGCTGTAGGCCACATGAAATTGTTCGATATCCTTCGGCTTCTTTTGAGTCAATCGATTATGCAAGAACCACAAAAAACCGTGCAAAGAATAATTTTTGTTACAGTGTTTATAACATCAGCCAAAATGATGAATGATTTTCTTTCTGATATGATACTGATACAGTTTGAGCATGCAGAAGTACCATTTGAAAGTTACGAAGACTTGAATAATTCGAAATTTCAATTTTACTCGGGCTTATCTTTTTTGAAAAGAATGAATTTCAATGACAATAGGTACCTTTTCGATATAATTTCAAGAACAGTAATAATTTCCAACATATCGTATTGTCTGGATATGTTGAAAACATGGAAGAACTCGTCGTGCATAATGTATATACCGCTACTGGAAAAGTTGAATTCGGAATATCGAAACCCGGATGGATCAGCAGTATTGAAAATAGCTCAGCCTCCGTTTAAAGGGACGACCGGAGACTTTTATCGTTTTGTGGAAGCTTCGCCTTTTGCTATGAAGTTTCTCCAAATTATGCGAAGAATCAAAGAGACAAATTTGATGTATGGATCAGCTTTGGTTGATAAAAATCGTAGGATCTTGGAATTTGAGGAAAATACAAAATTAACTATTAATGGTGAAATAAGTTTGAAGGAATTGTTAGCTATTCTGTATTTTGGATTTTCAATATCGATCTTTGTTTTCATTATCGAATTGATCAAATTCAGAATTGAAAAAAAATGTCCTAGAATAATTTTAAAAGGTATATTTTTATTATTAAATATTTTCACAAATTTTCACATGTAGCTGCCAAAAAAAAATATATATATTTATAATTTTTAGAATTTATGCAATAGCAACCTTAATGCTTAATTGCTCAGTAACATCAATCTAAAAGAAGAGTTTTGGTAACTTTGAAAAAAAAAAGTTGAATTATTATAAGTCATTTTTATTATTGTACCAAAGGATGTTCGTACAATTTTCAATAAAACTTCAAAAGAAGCTATGCAGAAAAGAAAATTAGAAACTTTTTGGACTACAAATAATTACAAAAAAAACTCCTCATCCGACAATAACGAATATATCTTTTTTTTTTTATTTTTTTTTTATTATGAATTAAATAATAATGCTTTTCTAGAATGTATGAAAAACAGTGAATAATACATATACATAAGAAATCGAATTTGAAAAAATGTAAGAGCGGGAATCGAACCCCGGTACCATTGAACGAAACTAGACAGTCTAGTAACTGAGCCGTTGGTTTTCTTTTGAATCGATTCTGAAATGTGCTCTTTAATTTTAGCTACACTCTTTGACTCAAATATGATTATTATTTTACATTCCATTTTTTTCCAAAAATAAAAAAAGTTCAAGAAATTTTAAGAAATTCACGAGTAAAGTAATTATGAATTGGTGAAAACTTTCTTTGTTAAAAAGTTTTAAAATTCACACGAAAAAGATGAAGCACCATACTCGCACATGATTTGAAAAAAAAAGTCAGAAAAAAAGAAAAAGGGTTTCCAAAAAAAAAAAAAAAAACTAAACAACCATCACCAAACCGGCTTGGTCGAAATTGCTTTGAGAGCCGATATTCTGGTTATCGTTCGGAATCAATGGCGCAGCTTCTCTTTTATGTTGCATCATCGAGCCATCAACTCGTCAAAGTCGGGCCGGGGACACGTACGACAAAAGGCAAATCCCATCTTTGTCGTCGCGACTTGTCCGCGAACCGGCGGCTTTTTTTACTCCCCCCGTTTTGTTTTATACTTTTTTGGTCGAGGGTTTGTTGGTTTAGCTTTACGCGTACCTGGAACAAAATGTCACGGGAGATGGGCAGCTTTCATTCAGCTGCGGACAAGGGAGACTCTGGTTTTTTTTTTCTTTTTTTTTTTCGTTGTTGGGAGGACCCAGAGATTGAGTCTTTATGAATTCATTTTAGTCCAGTTATTAGAATTTAGTTTTGACAGCATGGATTTTTCAAAGGTTTTGTTTTACTTTGAGTGTTAAATGATTGACAAGTCATTTTTTATTGTTTTCAGAATTCTTTAACTATTAGAGGATCATTTTTAGTCTTAATTAATTTTTTATAAAACTGAACTTGAATGTCTTCTTTTTAAAATTGATTTGGTGATGAAGCATGTTCGAATGTCTTCGTTTTATAATTGATTTGATTGGTTAAGAACGTTAAGGGGGGGACTCAGTGTAAATTAGTATATTTTTAATGATTTTTTTTTTCAACTTAAATTTATTTTACATTAACGAAATTGAACACCAAAGTTTATATACATTTCAAGAATATAAAAAATTTTTTTTTTTTTTTTTTTTTCCCAAGATGGCGGTGCAGCGTCGTTTCGCGCGAGAGGTCTTTTTTTTCGGCCCACACTTTCACGCCTTTCCTGTTGATCTGAAACAAAAAAAAAAAAAAGAAATGCGTTAAAAACCTTTTTTTCTTTAGTTTGAACCTAAATAGAAAAAAAAAATTTTTTTTTTGACAAAAATATAAGAAAAAGAAAAAAAGTAACCTCTTTTTTTTAACTTATTTGTTTAAAAAAAAAGGGGTTTTAAACAATTTTTTTTTTCTCGATTTAGGTTCAGACTATTAAAATTATTATAAAGAAAGTTTCTGCCAAGTTGCAACTAAATCGATTGATTTGTTTTGAAATGAGAATGTGGGCCAATTTGAAAAATGCAGTTTCGAGAAAAACGCGATTAAAGTTTTCAAAAGGTGTATTGACTTGTTTTTTTAAACTTACGTTTTAGTCAGCTATTCCTGGACCATACAACATGTCATCTACGGTCAGATCATCATCTTCCAGGTTTAAAAGATGCTCTTTTCGAGCTTTTCGGGCTTCGTGGGTTGATTCAGAGCGGCGCTTACTTTTTTTGCTGTCCCTGCGCTTGTTAATAAACATAGCATACTCGTAGCTGCGCTCTCCAATTTCGATCCCTAAGAGTTGCATAATCCATAAAATAGCTAGGTAACCTTCGTTGAAAATAGCTCCTCCCAAAAATGCTGCAATTTCAACAGTTTCAAACCCAGAATGCAGGTGTTTTGGTGCAAATTTCCAAATAATGGAGTTGAGGCTCTCATTAGCATTCTGGGTGTAACCACCCAAGCAGCGTTGCAGTAGATCGTCTCTGGTTAAATCTTCATAAATTGGAAGAATTTTTTCAGCAACAGTCGGATGAAGTGGTTTGGAACAATAGAAATGAGCCCTACTCCCTAAGCCGCTCGAGTCGAGCAGCATCACGTATGCGCTCGACTCGAGCGCTCCGCCTTACCTACCTCTGTAAAATAATTCATAACTTAAAAACTAGTCATGATATTGCTTTAAAATTTTGAAACAGTATTTTTGAGATGTTTTAGAGTAATTTTAAGCAAAAAAAAAAATCGACTTTTTTTTTTTTTTTACACTGAGTCCCCCCCTTAAATTCAAAATTTGAATTGCGTTTAAGTTTTAAGAATTTTTGCAATAATTTTTTGAATAATTCAATACTTTGTTTCAATAAATGGACTAAATTTCTTTGTAGAATTCTATAAAATAAAATGAGTATCATTATTATTTTAAAAACAACTTTTTCAAGCTATGATCACGAAAATATCGAACTGAAGTTAGTTACAGGTTGGAAACGATGTAATGAATTTAGTGTTAAAAATTTTTTTGTACTTCGTTTTTTTGAGAATGAAAGTAAAAATTGTCGTTTATTTACTTTCAAAATTAAAAATTGAGCGCGCTTGCACGCTGATTGAGACTAGTAATGTTAAATAAACAAACGGTTTTAGTAGTCTTTAACTATTACTCCAAGGAACCGTAATACATTTTTATAAAAAAAAAAAATCATATGATGAACCACCGTAAAATTAAGGGAAGTAAAAATGCACCTTATCCTCGAAATAATAATCCCGCGAGTTATCTCTTTAGTCTTTCTTTCTCGGCGCTCGGAGCACTTTAGATAATAAGGCTCGAGACTCTTAAGAGTAAATTGGGTATCTGTCCGAGGAATTATCCCCTCTAATTTCTTTAGCTCGGCTCCTCTTTTAGCGGCACACAACCCGCTCACCCCCACGGGCTTTTTTTTCAGCGCACGTGTGTATCCTTTTCCTTGCGGGGGATGAAAGGACGACACCCAACCGGATGGAATTTAACTCGGGAGGGAACTAAGGTGTGTACGAGGGAGCTGCTTTTTGTGCGAGACTAAAAAGGGGCGAGTGGCCTTTCATGAATTTTAAATTTTTGACAAGAGAGTTTTACCCGTCGCGATCATTATTATCGTGTACTCGAGTAATTTATAAAACCAGGTAAACCTAAAAATAAAAATCTTCCGCAGTGAAAATTTTTATCTGCAACTCTTCCCCAACTCGAGTCACAAAGAATGACGAGGAGAGCGCCGGGCGGGACAAAAGAAAAGTCGAGCATGAAGAATGAAGAAGTCTGAAATTAAAGCCCAGGTTACCAGCCCCGGGCCAGTTAAGGTGGCGCGAGCTCGGCCATCTTGCGTGGTAACGCCGAGGTCTGAGACGGACCACCGACGTTTCTACTGCGACACCTCGACCTCCTTTGTCCCCGCGCTGCTCCCTTTCGAGAACTCGGCAAATACCAGGACGCGGCTCATGAATTTTTTGAGCTCGTTTAAATGGAACGCTTTTTTTTCGTTCTTTTGAACTTTGCTTTTTTTTTTTTGTCATTTATAATTGATAGTTTGAAAAATTTAATTTAATTTTAAATTACACTATAAAAAATCATTGCAGTAGAATTAACTTGATCAGCGATGTAAATTAATCAGTGATCGTAAATTTACATCGTTGAGCTTCGTAATTTTACTGAAATCGGTAAATGATGTGACTATTTTTTTTATTGATCACCATTTGGAGGTTAGGATACTATGTTTCAATGGTATAAATTTACAAATTCTATGTTAAATTCACTGCGCAGGTTATGGTAACTTTACATCATTGAGATTGATAAGTTTACTCCATTATTTTTTACAGTGCAGTCTGACCAGTTTTGCCTTTTACTACTGATTTTGAATTTTCAAAACAAGATTGATGTGAAAATCAATTTTTTTAGTCAGTATTTTAGAGTCAGCTGTTGAAAAATTAAAAAAATACAAACACATTTCAAATGCCTCGGTGAAACTTTATCGAAAAAAAGTAAAAGCGTACGGCTCCCGAAGTCTGGTTTCATTTTTCACGGGTCTAACCGAATTTGTCGGGGAGGCCACTCGGCCAAGGCATTTCGAAGGGTGGTGTGTAATTTCGGAGGGCCGAAAGCGATGCTTGCTCGCTCGCGCCTCTCGATAGTCTCGAGCGAGCGGCCACCATCATTTATACGAATTACGCCCCGACTGGGCGGGAAGCTCGGCGCTCGTTTGTTATTATTAGTTTCGGGGTGGTGGTCTTAGTTCGCCGGGCTACTTGTCTTCTTTTTTTTTTTCTTTCCTTCTGCTTGGGAAGGAGGAAGAAGGGTGCGAATGTTGGGGTTTGTCGCCTTATGTAAAGCTATTTTTCATTGGTCTCCGTGGGTAGGGAATAATCGGGTTTGGGTTGGCTGGAAATTATTTTTATTCCGATACGATTTGCTGTTGAATTCAGTGGGTCGTTTCTACGATTTTTTATGACAGTGCTTTTTTGCCATAAAATTAATTAATCCTTCGCATGGGACAATTGTTTATAATCATAAAAAATTATTAGTTTCATTCACTTATTAAAGTGACATTATTAGTAATATACTTCGAGAAATTCTTTTACAGAGTTGCGTCTGAAATTAACGGTGCTGAAAATAAAAATTCATTTGTTTGAAAAATTCCACGTGAAAGAGAATACCATTTTTCCGGAAGTTAGCCACAATTGTAAACTATAGCTCTAGCAACAGATACGACCCTGGTATGTGTTTCAGAGCGGTGTATTATAATCTTCTTCTTTGCCCGAGGCGTACTCGTCATATTATGTTTGCCTCCTCTGTTTACAACTCCGGGAGCGGCTTCAAAAGAGGGGGAACTTTGCGAGTTTATGAATTGAACCGATTGCCACTGCTTTAGCTTAGAAGGATGAACTCTTTTGACTTCTTTAAGCTTTCGTCGTTTTATCAGTACTGCGATAACTTTCTAAATGCTTTGTACGAATTAGTCAAAAAATTTTTTTTAACTGGTTTTATTAATAATTGGTTCATTTTTAATGATTTTTAAAGAATAGGATTGGTATTAAAAAAAAGATTGAAATGGTTCAATGCATAAATAGAGAAGAAAATGGTTTAAAGTTTAAAAATACATAAAAAAAGTATGATGTTTCAATTCTATAAGAACAATTCTAATTACGTGAAATCAGGTACGGTATTGAAGCGTACGACCAATTCGACTTCACCTTGTCTCAAACTCTCGCTCAAACTACAATCTGAATTTTTTTTTTTTTATCATTATGCTTTATTGACCTTTACAGATAATCAGCTAGAAAACAAAAAATTTTAAAGATAAAAATATAAAAATAAATAAAAATAAAGATAGTATAATAACAATCTGAAATTAAAGGTCATTTTCATTAAGTTTTTGGCGGCTTAGACTCATTTTCGATTTATTCATGGACATTTTCACGACAACATAATGAAATTTTTTATTAAATTTCAGTAGATAATTATAACAATTTACTTCGTAAATAAGATCTGAAAATTTATAATTGCTATAAAGTTGACTTAGTTTCATCAGATTAACTTAAACATGAAAAAAAAGAAACGGCTTCTCATTGAATGAATTATTATTTACTTCAACCAAAACGAGTTCAATACTAATTTATTGAACTGACTCAAGGATTAAAAAAAACTTTCTATTTTGATGGAAAATTAAGAAGAAAGGTAAGCAAAGTAAAAAAAAAATTTCATAAGATTCGAAGAAGCTGGTACACCCAAAGCGTCTTCAAATTAGATTAGAAATCGAGAAAGAGGGTACAGGGCCATAAATATCATCTGCTAAATAAAGCTCGCACCCCTTTTTCCCAGCCCGCGCGACGTTCACGCTGATATAAACACGTTATCGGCGAAAGTAAGGGGAGCAGATGACGAAGACCTCGCGGCGACGTCTTTGCGAAGAATTGATACGCATGAAAATAGACGATCAGATTGTATCTCCAAGGTAAAACTGTTACTCCCAAAGCGTGATGGAAGCATGAATTGTTTGCATTTGGGGCAACGAGATTGGTTTCAGGTTGTATGAGGCTTGCTAGTTTTGAGATTTTGGTTAGGTTCTTATCACATTTTGAGTTCTTTCATGACGAGGCTTGTAGCTTTTAGCAAAAGTTTTTTAAATACAAATTATTTATTTATGAGCAGTAGAAGATAAAGACGTACTCTGGAGCTAACTTTAGTAATGAAATTCGTATTATAGGGTTTTTTAAAAAGTATACGATTCAGCTGTTAAAATTACTCATATGAACGTGCAGTCAGCACAAGTTTAAAATTTAAGTAGTAACATCCAGAGGAGTCAGACGTAACATCTACGCAAACAAAACAAGAAAAAAAAAAAAAAAACGACGGGGCGTAAATAAACGTACCCTTACGAAGAGAAGAAGGAGGAAGAAAAAAACACAGCCAAAGCAAAACCAACAAACTTCCCGTGAATTCAAAACAAGAAGCGTCAACGGTGTCAACACGCGTCAAAATCATCACAGTTCTTTTATTTCTTTCACGCGCCATTAAGCGAAGGCGTTTGACTAACCGAGAAAGAAAAAAAAATCCGGTGACGATTTTTTCTCCCTCTCCTTCGTCGCGGTGCAGGAATTCCTATCTACCCTCGAAGAAGAAGAAGAACAAAAGATGCTGAGAAAAAAAAAAGACAACGGGGCACGCGTGCGTTAACGTCTTTTCGTTTGTTTCAAGCGTCATTTGTTTGGCTTGCTGCCACCGGATGCGGCCCGGAGGGTTGGCTTCTCAGCCGCGAGGAGCTGCAGCTTGAATAATGCTTTTGAGGCACGGAGGTAATCGGTTTTGAAATTTTTTTTTTCCCCGCCCCCTACCCGGAGCTGATCGATTCTTGCATAATTTATGTTTACGGCTGGAATTCTTTAGTTTTACTCGATCACGAAAAAAACAACTAGGCTGACGTAAATAAGGTCCGTACTACTCGCTTATTAGTTCATATGGAACAAAAAATTACACGGAAAGCTCGCACTCTGTTAATTCAAAATTCACTCCTCCGTTTTTGTGCACCAGCCGTAATCAGCCGGGAATAAACTTTCGGAATAACCACATATTTTCCAGGAGAGCAGACTGGCTTCCCCAAAACAAATCTTGAAAAACACGGAAACAAGCGAGGAAAAAGAAAAAAAGTAAAACACAAGGCGAGCGTAAAAAATAAGAGCTAAAAAGGGGGGGGGGTGAAATTTTCCTGATGCTTCGTTGGCTTCTTTTTCGGGGATGCGGGAGGAGACGACTACGACGACGACACCGCGTATATACATATATACAGACTGAAAAGGCCACATTTGAATGCCCAGCAGCGGATGGGGTGCTTTCATCTCGGGCTTTGTCATATCCTTTTCCTTTGCGCTTGGGTTCGTCTCTCTCTTTTTTTACTTTCCCTTGGACGATCGCCGGAGGTGCTGAATCTGGAAGCATTTTAGTGATCAGCGTTACGTTTATTAATCCACAGAAAACGATAATACTTTTAAGTACTCTAGAAATTTTCGATTTGTTTGAGAAAAAGTTAAATACTTTTATAATGTATTTTAAAGATTGCACTTTTTAGTGATTTTTAGACAGTAGAGCGCGTTTTATTGATTAAATGCGCCCTCGTAGTAATTATTTGCAGAAGCAAAGGGCGAATTTCATATCAAACTTAATTTTGAGTGTGCCGAATAAGGTTGTTGGTTGACACATACGCGATACGAAACGTTATACATTATATAAAGTTACAGTCTGCCTTTGTAGTGGGTTTACTGTAATTACAGGAATTTCATCAAACAAACTTGATATTAGGTACTGCAGCGTTAACTTTGAATTTATTTTTCTTACTCATGCGCACGAGAAAGTTAATTTAAAAGCAATATTGAATTTTAGAACCAAACCGTGTTGGAAATAAAAAATCAACTTATCAGAAAAAAAAAAAAACAATAATTTCCATTAGAAATAGGTAAGGATTGCAAAGAAGTGAAAAGACATAGATTATTAGGGAAAATTTAAGATAGGGACGAAAAAAGGAGAAAAATAGAGAGCGAGAGAGAGAGAGGATTTCTTTTATCAGAAAATAATTAAGCTTTTCTATGGCTCTCGGATGATGGATTCGTCGCTCAGTCAACGTCAGAGATCAACAATGGAGCGACTCGATGGATGGAGTTTTCTCCTTTATTTAAAGTAGCATTGTGCCCGCGAAGGGCTCTCTATCTGACTCCGACAAACTGGCGGACTCGCGATCGCTCAGACGTCGCGATCGAGCTTTGGGAGGAGAGCTTAATGAAAAAAATAAACCGCTTCGTCATTCGAGCCTATCACAGGCTCTAGGCTTAGTCGACATTTTTTTTAAGTTAAGTTGACGCGCGATGATTTTATCTCAGAGTCTACTGGAGGCTGTGAATTGATTGTTTTGGTAAACTTGATTTTTTTCACTTCGGTCTGATGATATCATTCAGCTTACAATGTCATAAAAATTTAATTTTTTAACATTATCTTAGTGGAATAAATTCTTTTTTTCTTCCATTTCATAAGTCATTGAACTTGAATGATTTGACTCACATATAGATAATTTCAACCCCAGTGTAAAAAGTTTTTCAGGTAAGAATTCAGTCAAAGTCCGTATCATCAATAATTTAAAAAATTATTAAAAATTAAAAAGTTTAAATAAACTCTATGAGGATGTTGTTATCCCACAACAATGTAAAAAATTTTTTCCGCGAGCGAAGAAAATCTCATTCGACAATTCGATTTAAACTTCCAAGCGAGAAAAGATTTCCCCGGTCACGATTGAGATTATTCTCGCGGTTCCTCTTCGGGGGTGCGAGTCGTTTAGCGTCATTGTCGGAGCTCGAAGGCGCACATTTAAAAAAAGGAAAGTATAACAGAGGCCCGCGCAATAATCTTGCGTGGTAGGGTTGAATCGAGCCCCCGAAACGGCGACTGGTGCGTATTTATTCCGAGCCATTTGTCACCAACCCTTTTTCAAACCCCCACCGGTCTTTGTATTCTTATTCTTATCCTTTTTTTACACTTCGTTTTATCATTTAAGAGAGCCATGGGAAGGGTTAGAAAGTTGTAATCAGTTTCTTGCATTTAAAAGTATTCGATGAAAATGTTCTTTATCGTTCTGTTAATTTAGTGGATAGTTTCAAATTTAATAACTAATGAAATTTTTTTTTAATGTTTTTAATTATTTATTAAGTTTTTAATTAATAATATACTATTTTTTTTTTTTTTTTTTTTTTTTGTTAGCAAAACAAAATATCAAAAACGAAATTATGAAAAATTATTTCTACATCCCGCACTTTTTTTTTAATATCTAGTTCTTTATCAAACATTCTCATTATTATTTTAGAAAAAAACCACGTTTCCAAAGTTTTAATAGCCGCGAAACGGTTTAATATGGTGACAAGAGGCTTACACGCAGGCTTTTTTCACCCCTTTTTCTTCACGCTTCATATCGAATCAAGAAGTTCAGGGGGGGGGGGGGCAAGGGAGTAGATTAAGAGAGAAAGACTGCGTTGGAGGGATTCATTCTTTTTTTTTTTTGTTCTTTTTACACCCACTGCATCGAGGGTGACAACCGACTTTATTCTCACAGGATGCGGGGGGTGGAGAAAAATTAAACGCTGACAATTAAGTTGTCCCTGAATTGTTCTTTCTAAAATTTAAAAGCGGTAAACAAATAGCATCAGCGTACAGCAAAAAAAGGTGAGTTAGTTTATGAAAAGCGTATTTTTCAATTTGCGTAACTGGCTGTTTAGCAGTGGGCACTCCACTTAAGAATTTTTGCCGGCGTAACCCGAGAGCTGCAGCAGCAGCAGCGAAATGTGTGGATATCTCGGGGATCTAATCTGCTAAAAGACTGCTTAATTATGAGCAGCAGCGGTGCCCACCGGAGAAAAAGAGAGAGAGAGACGTAACTCGTGCTCTCGGCACTTCTGTTTTCGGACTTTTCCATTAGCCGGATGAGTCGTTAGTCTTTTGTTGACTTTTATTGGGGAATGCTGCCTGCAGGCTCTCTTTTTATCCTTCTCCTGCTCCTCCTTCGTCTTTCTCTATATTTTTTTCGCTCAACTTCTCGCCGCTTCGATTAATGTGCTAACCTCGCCGTGAAGGCTGTCGCGACCCAACGTCTGAATTTTTTTACCATTCTTTTGCTTCTTTTTACTTTCCTTCGGTTCAAAATAACTCGGATTTTTCCCGATTTTTAAAACTCACTTAGAGATTGAATTTACTTCTTCTGGTGTGCCCGGTGCTAGCTTTGAAAAATTAATCAGCCGCGCGCGTGCGTTTCAAGATAGCACGAGTTTTGAAGACCTCTCTTTTTACGTCGGATTGCTTGAAATGTTTTTGCACGTAAGTATTAGTTTTTTTTTTATAATTAGGTCGTTACTACACAGTGGAACAAAATCAAATAGTACAGATCCGAAAAAAAAACAAAGCTTTAAGTAAAAATTTAGAATTCAATTTGATGATTTTGATCAAAGAAAATCTGTAGTGTACTACCAAAATTAAAAAAAAAAAAAATCGAATCATATTACCAAAAAGTAATAATTGTGATACTCATATTTGCATTGATAAATAATATTAAAAAATTGTATCCAAATTGTTACATGGGTAATTGTATTTATCATTAAAAATGATTATTTGTCACTGTTTTAATTACAAAATGAGAAAAAAATGAACTATTACTGGAGAAAAAATTTGATCGTTGGATTGGTTAACTGATATTTATTTTATTTCGTAATTATAAATTTTTCCTGTATTTTTTTAAAAATTGCACATTTTTTTTAATAAAAATAATTTTTCAAAGTAATTATTATTATTGGTGTACTTCATAGATCTTACAATCTACATCTGGTATTCAAAGTACTGTGGGTGCCTGGTTGTCGTAGAATACCTTTCGTTATCTCTACCAATAGAGATAACATTATGTCTTCGATTCTGAATGCGCCTTGGAACTCCATGTTCCAAATAACTTTTTTTCTTTACGTAAGAAGCTTCTGTAATTAAAAAATCAGCATCTACATCAATATCTCACGAGAAATGAACTTTTCAAAATGTATGACTTATGAGACGAGAAAATATATGGATAAAGAAAACTATCAAACTAATTAAATGTGTGGTCATGAAAGTAAAAAAAAAAAAAAAAAATTACAAGTACTTACGTTTACATTCTGCTTGAAGAATAAAAAATAACGCAAAAGTTATTAAAAAACTTAATAGAACAGTAGACTTGTAGAGTGCCATAACAAAAAACTTTTTTTTTTTCGGTTTTTCTAGTCAACTCCTATTGTAAGTAACGAGCTCAAACAATATTGCTAACACTGAACAAGCCCATACACAGCCGTTTTAAATAGTCTGAGTTATCTTCTCTTAGTTTACACAGTAGTTTTCTAATTGATGATCAAGTCATGCTGTGTTGTTTGACTTCAAACGAAAAAAAAAGTAATTCATAGTGCTGCGATAAAAAATGCTAATTACTCATAAGAATTGGAGATTAAACGAACTTACCTGTAAGTGAAGTTCAATCTTAATTATACGAATACTTGATCGGAGATATACATATGTAGTTCACGCAGCTCAGCTGCTATCAACGCCACTTTTCAGAGCAAAAGTAACTAAAAAGTTACTAGAAAAGACTAAAAACCCTAGCTAGACAGTGCCCCCACTCCCTACCTCTTCGCTCCCTCGGCGGCTCTCGTACCTCATCTAGTTTAGAGATTACAGAAATCCTGGGTTGGGTTTGAATGTCTGTCGATAGTCAAAAGAACATTCAATCATCATGGGTGGGAACTTAGTATATCTCCGAACAAGTATTCGTATAATTAAGATTGAACTTCACTTACAGGTAAGTTCGTTTAATCTCCAGTTATACTTCATTCCCTTGTTCGGAGATATACTATTCATTGGATAGTACGATCTGATTGATAAATTCATTCATTGTACATTACGTTGCACAAAATGCAACCAGTAAGTAATGGGACTAATATAACGAAGAGTATGCATAGACAAAGGCAGAGAGGTACCTCAAAGACGAAAATAGAAAGGGATCATTCGGTTCAACTGATTAACAAAATCAAGTTTATTCTTAAGAGAATACTCGCTAGATTTTTTTTTTTTATTCCCTTCTTTCCTCTCTCCTCACGTTCTTTCTTAAACTAAATCGTATAAAAGAGGGTACCTGCGCTAGGCTAAAAAACACTCGAGTCTAAGCTATGTGGAATTAAGGACTCAGTACTACGAATTCATTTTCAAAAAACCTTAGGCTAACAGTGATAATTCCCCAAATGCAACTGAGCTTGCCAGTAAGTTTCATGCTGCAACCAAAAGGGAATATCCAATTGAAATATTGCCTAGGCCTCACAAACTTACGCGTTCGTCAAAATTAAGGCATGCTTATTAGACAAACCAACAGATCGAAACATTCCCTAACTTCAGTAATAGAAGCAATACATTAGATTAAATAAACCAGCACTTAGTTGGGATATAATCGTTAATCGTTATACCTATGTATAAGTGCAGGTACACCTTACAAGGCAACATGTCTTTCATCAGAATCCCAAAAATCAAACCAAGTTTTCTTGCTTAAAGCACAAAATCCGTTCTGGAATTCTCACCTGACTCTTACATATTATTTTTAATTCTCCAACAGCATATAATAACTAACAATTTATAATTAATTTTTCCGTCCCATCTCAAAAGATTGTACTGGTATTAGCAATGTCGAATTCAAAAAAGGAAGGAGAAAGGTGGATTCAGTGTTTACAACACCTTTCGTCTAACAGTGTCTATCCTGATCCGGATCGTGATTATTGCATTGTGTATTTATCAAAACGAATTTTGAACAATAGAAAAGAAAGTGACATTTAAACAAGCATCTTTACCCTTTAGGAAAAGTTCCTAAGCTGATTGAATGATTTCCAGCAACAACGGACATTACGATCTATTTCATTCCAATATTCGATCGATATAACCCTGATAAAAATATATGTTCTCCCGCTAACTTGCTGTGATACATCCAAAAAACGAAAGTTGCCAAGTATAGTCCTTCGCTCTCACGAAGCCAGCTGCCTTCACAACTATGACCTGTAGAAAATAAAGACCTCCACATGAATAAATGCCTTGAGCCGTAAGAGGTTTAAAGCAAGCTTAAAGTTGGTTTTAGGGTAGCTTAATGCCAACCTTAGTGCACTGGTCTGACCGGCATATTATTTAAAAATCGATTTAAATTGATATATAATTAAAATGTGTATTCTCTGTAGAGGGACCTTTCCTTCATAAATTGTTCAGCGAACTGCAAGCATATCTAAGCCTATTCAAAAAATAATCAGTTTCATACAATCTCGGTCTGAAGTAGCCTAAAAACAGTAAAATATTCTTTCAAATTACTTTCAGTAATACCTTGCCAAAGTAAATGAATGATTCTACCAAAGTCAGCAAAATTTCCATCAGTACTGGATGTGCTGATCTGATGATAACATTGCATGTCGAAACAGCTGTAATGAGTCAAATATGAACTAATTGTTGATAAATATTGTGAGAATCGAAAACTGTTCTTTCTCAGTCCAAATATTATTCATAATAGATTTTCAACAAGTAAAAGAAACTTGAATTTATTGTCTCTGTAACTTATAAATTTGACAAAAAGTAAGGTATATTTATTCCTGTGTTGAAAAGACAATCAACCCTAATTTCGATCAAGCTTCAGGAAAAAATGAAGCCTTAATCAAAAAATTTAAACGTTGTCCACCAGGTAAAATTTCTCGCCATAATTCGTCTAATCAAGTGATCTAAAAATAAGATTACGAATTCCCCCAGACAAACTTCAAATTAGATTAATCAAATTCACATTAATCAAATTAAACTGAAAATTCGTCAGAATCAAAATATTAAAAAGTAATTCCAGAAAATACGTCATCCTTTCAAAGTTACAAGTCAAGGGCTGGACAGTAATAGTCATAGATATTCCAATCCTGGAAGCTTGCTCAGTCCATTCTGGCTGAAATTAGGTTAGAATATTGCGGGGTAATATGATCACCTTACCTCATCCACCTTCATCTGAAAGCTTAAAAATCCGCCCAACATAATAATAGCCATGGACAAAAATACCTATAAACAAGCTTCAGATTCCTGCTAACCAAGGATATCCTGTCGTAGATACCTTCCATCCTCCGTGAATTCATTCCCCAAATAAATATGAAAAAACTATCCTTCAGCTCTATCTAAATTCCGTCCCTGTTGATGGAGTTAAAGCGATTAATTTCCGAAATTTCTTAGAGGCAAGTGGTTGAAATTAATCAATTCACAGTAAAGGGTAATGCGATAGCAATCCGCGTGCGGAAATTCCTGCAAACCAATGTTCAAAAGTGCAGAGACGGAAGAATGAAAGTATGGATGAAAAAAAATAAAATTGAGATAATTTCTGAAGAGGTTAATCTATCGTTAGGTTATTCCAAGAGGCCTCTTCTTCCTGACATTATTTTCTGCCAGCAGCCGTTATTGAGTGAATTACGCTTACTAGTTTTAACTCTAGAACTTAGGTGACTAGAATAATTAAAAGTAGACTGCAAGGCTCACTCTTTCTCTCTATCTTATTTTAATTTTATTTTATTTATTTATTCATTTTTATTTTTTTAAATTGCGGTAACAATAGAAGAATAAACATATACAACCTCTCCTTTTGTTTAGAATAAAGGCATCAAATAAATGTGCTTCGAGAATCAGACACGGTAATCATTACAAGAAAACAAATTCATCCTTTTTTCTTTTTTTTTTTTTTTTTTTTTTTTTTTTTTTTTTTTTTTTTTTGTAATGATGCTTGTAAAAAGCGGTTGGGATTCGACCGCACATCATTCGGCTCATCAGTCCAGTACGTAACTAACCAAGCCACTCGTCTACCATCTTCTTTTTTTTTTTTTTTTTTTTTTTAGTATTGTAAACCAGAACTTAACATCTTTAAATGAAAGATTTTAATAATCATGAAAGTTCATTCTTTCTTTCTACACAAGCTTAATATTTGAATTAATATTTAAGTTTGAATACTTAGAATCATTTAGATTCTTTATCCTCAGAAAGGCAATTAATTTTCTTCACATTTGTCTGTCTTTTTTTTTTTATTGTATTAATGAAAAATAATGATTTCATTATAAAAACAAAGATTTCTGTCATATGCATATTTTATTCACAATCATCTTGTCCATTAGACAGATTTTAATAAAATCGAACCTCAGCTGGAAGGCTCCTAAAGTAAACGCATTTTCCGCACTCCGGCCGGGAAGCGCTACTTCCCTGCCGCTGCCGCTACAGTCAGTAGCGCTTCCCGGCGCCGTCGTGCGGAAAAATAGCATACTCAACTAGGCACCTGAATGGGAAGGTCTCAGATCACATGTTTGTCACACTCGGCTACGCCTCGGACGACAATTTCATGCGATCTGAGACGTTTCCCATTCATACTGCCTAGTTAAGTAATATACTATTCTTTCAAAAAAGTCGGCTATCAGGAGTATCAGACCGGTAGCTCCAACGGTTATTTACGCTTCCAAGAACGAGGAGGCTTCTATACTAGGCACATCCCTTTTTTATCGTCAAAGTCCTTGAAGATGTAGCCTCTCCTGGTCTAACTTAGCTGCCTGAAGTCTGCGATGCCATTTGTCCCTGATGCTTACAAAGAAGAATAGGTACTCCTACTATGAATTGAGCACAAAGTACTTCAATGTACTTCAATATACTCCTCCCGAATCTCGGGCACAAAGTATTTATTTATATATACTCCTCCCATTTAACGGGCACAAAGTATCGTAAAGGGCAATCATAAATGCTTCCTTCGATTTAACGAAAGGAAGTTTTAAGCTTGGGCCTCGTTGTTTACGTCCGACCAACAAAGCTTATCCATTTGCTGCCGGCCCGCGGCCATGCGCCACATAACCTGCACCAAACAATTCCAAATTGGGGACTGTAGAGTCTAACTGAAAAAGAATAAAAAATACAAAAGATATGTTCATAAAATTCTTACCATAAAAGAAGTCAAAAACATTGGGCTTCGTAACGAGAAAATTTTCTCGCCTGCACTCAAGCCCTGCTCTGCGACGTGACGTTGACGGCGCCAAAAAACGTTATGAGGTACGAGAGCCGCCGAGGGAGCGAAGAGGTAGGGAGTGGGGGCACTGTCTAGCTAGGGTTTTTAGTCTTTTCTAGTAACTTTTTAGTTACTTTTGCTCTAAAAAGTGGCGTTGATGGCAGCTGAGCTGCGTGTACTACATATGTATATCTCCGAACAAGGGAATGAAGTATAATAGTATAAAACAAGCTATACTCCAAAAATACTATATGTCTGATCTTAATTTACAACCATCCCACATGAGAGATTAATATATTCAAGTTTGGTCCGTTGCAAAAAACAAGGTAGCGTGGAATTAAACCAGAGAATTTATTCAAACGCCGATAAAAAAAGTTAAAGAAGAAAAGAAAAACTTGGAGCGTATTTTTCGAGGATCGCCGGACACTCTCACGCCAGGCTAGCGAGTTTAAATCTCGAGGCAATTAAATTTCCGGGAGTGGGTGCGGGGTACTTTGGGGGCAAGCTCTTCCCGGCACTCCTCCCAAGCAAACTTGGCCCTACTCGATACCCGGTGGAGCAACCCAAGTCCATTGGAATCGTGAACGAGTGGGGGGGGGGGGGGTTAATTTTCTGGTCAGTTGGTCGCTTCTGGACCCTTGCTCTAGCTCCCTACATAAATATCCGGAATTAGCCATTTCTCCTGGTCGTCCAGTTTCTTCTCCTTTATCGGCGGTGCTACGGAGTTGCTGCACTGCACGATCACTTGACCGATTAAGGACTCGGTTCGAGTGCTCGAGTCATGGGGCCGTGAGTGGATTGACGTAATTGAGGAGAAAACACGAAACTGTGTGTCTGCTTCTGACTATCGAGCCTCTCCGATTTTCTTCCTTTTTCCTTTGATATGCTTATGTGCTCTCTTTATTAGCTTTCAATGTCTATTCTGTCTGTGGATTTAATAAAATTAAGTGTTAATGCAGAAATAGAATATTTCCAGTTTTACTGAACTAATAAAGTCAAAGGACAGGTTACGGATAATCAGAGCTTTATTGAGCTTGATAACGACCTTCGATCCCTTCTATTTATTCGAGCTTTAACTTTAGTGTCCAAAATTTAAATTTTAGAGTTTGAGTTTAAAATCGTCAGTTTTGAAAAATTTGAATTTTAAAAACTTAAAAAAGATTTGAACTTAAAATTTCGAATTTAAGATTCAATGTCTTTGTAAGTAATCGAATGCCTTTGCTCATTTGTCTCTGCTCAGGTCGAATACAGATTCAAAAAGCTCTTCATTATTTTAGAAATGCATAATTTCAATGCTCAAATAATTAAATCGAAAATTCAGAGGGTAAACTTTTAAAAACATTTCAAGCTTACTTTAAAAAAAAAGTTTTATTTTTTTTACCAAAGAAATCGATTGTCCTCGAACATTAACTTTGAAACAAGACTCCAAGACTTAGCCGAAGATAAAGTATAAAGCAGACACATAGTTTAGGTCGAGAAGCTTTTCTGAGATTTCATTACGGGTAGGTTGGGGACGTGCGTTTTCGAAAAGGGTTAAGAGGATCACCTGATCTAGACAAAAGACTCCTCCGGTCCGATGACTCCCTCTTCCCCTCTCTCATGTATCCAGCTTAAGCCGAACCACAGTTTAAGGAGCTTTGGCTTCTGTTTAATCCTGGTTTCCGCTGGCCAGCCACCTAAAAACGTGAATTCCGAACTAAAGTCCGACCAGCAAGAACCTGAATCCAACTCTCTTTGCTATGATTTCATCGATCACCGTGGCTTTAAAAATATTCTCCTAAAGCTTTTACAACGGCCCTTGCTCAAAACGTAAATTATGAAGAGGAAATCTTCGAAGGGCCGAACGAAGTAAAAATAAAAAAATAAAGCATTGCGAGGGGGAGCAATCAATCCACCCCTCGAGCTTTCGTCTTAGCGACCATTAAGATGGTCTATTATTTATCCGTACCCCCGACCCTGTATATATCTTTAGCTTTTAAAACGCGCGACTCAATCTTCCGAGTTACTTTTTTTTCTTTCCCCTGTCTCTTTTACGTGATGTTTCGCTTAATGATTTCGTTATACCTTTTTCCAAACTTCGAGCCCAATTTTCTCGTAATGCTCAATTTTGTGAAACTGAAATCTAATTTAGGTTGTAAATTCGTAAAATTTTCAGATACGCTCGTAATGAAAATTCAAAAACGTGTAAGATTTTATCAGTACAAAATCGAAAAATCAACAGCTTCTATCTGCTCATCGTCAATTCAACCTTTCCAGTAATTATCGTCCAAGGCTCACGTTACCGCCGTCGGTTCATCATCTCCTTAACTAAAAGTCCGTTCTAAAAGATCTCGGGTAGAAAAGTTTTCTTCCCAAGCTCGCTGTATAGCCCCGAACACGATAAGGCTTCTTGGGCATCCACACACGCGAAGAGTTTTCTCCTGCATGCGGGACGCTCGGACTCCTCTTTCCACTTTGGCTGGTGACAAGGCGAAAAACTTCTTCCACAGCACGTGCAGAAAAGCTCTCCGATCTCCTCCCGTATTTGAATACGGGAAGCTTCTTTCGGCTGGACTTCTTTTATCGGACTACATGCATTTTAAGTACGGGCCAGGGGCTCCTTCGGGCCGAGCTTCGAGCAAGTTTCGGCGCGCTGGATGGGAAGGGGATCATCGACGAGAAGATTCCGCGACTTTGACTTATGCAAATCGATGGGGTGGTCGAGCCTCTTTTTTATGCTCTCTGGTTTTACGTGGTCTTGGGTGCTTTACCAGTAATGTTTTTTTGTTTGTTCAGAAATTATTAACAAAGGATTGTTATTTTGAGAAATTTTTAAAAAACTTTTACAATAATTTTCATTTATAACGATGATTAGGTTTAATTAGAAAAAAAAACTACTCAACCAGTTTTCTTTTTTTATATCTCGTTTCGAAAGAAAATTATTTTTAATTTAAATTCCCAAAACTGTGTATTTTTTTCCTCGTGGATTAATTGCGTGGGTAAATTCAATAGGAAATAATACGTCTATAAAAATTACATTTTTTGTTTTAGTTTTTTTTTTTTTTTTTCAACGTGCACGAACTCAATCATAGAATGATATATTGTTAAACAAAAGGGCAAAGTTTTACATGGCCACAGCAGCTGCTTTTTACGTTTTAATGCTTCTATGAATGAAGTGAAATTCTAAAATTCATAAAACAGGTGATAAACATTAACGGGCAACATCGACGCCGGGTAAGAAAAAGTAGGAACGAAAAGAGATTACGGTCGCCCAGTCAAAGGGTTCATTCAAATTAAATCAATGCTCGACCGTGCATAAAGGTAACAGAAGGGCACCTTGGAACATTCTCGGTGGGTAATTCCGCGCAGCTGAAACACCGAGAGAGCGAAAATGAGGTGGGTGGGGGAGTAAAAAAGGACATCGAAAAGCTTTCCTCCTCCCGTTGGTCTGCGGGTGGGAAGGAGGAAAAAGACGACGCGAGCGCTCCTTATCATCCCTCCCGGTGTAATACAGGAAGGGTTGGATTATTAGGAGCGAGCATGTGCGCCTAACGAGAGACTGGAGGAAAGAATAACATGATAATTACAGCAGAGGTTTCTCTCAATCTGAAGTAAAAACCGTATTCATGGTTATGCACTACAAAAAAGACAACTTTTTCCTTCATCCAGATCGTTTGATCGCGCATACGAGAGGTGAGAGCCACAACTCGTCTTAAAAATCGTGGTGTGTCACTGGCTTCGGGGTCTGGTCGCCCGGCTAGACGCGCCCGCCGCCGCTGTCTTGGACAAAATCAATACGCACCCAGGCCACAGCCGGAGAGAGAGAGAGAGACAGCCCCCGGTCCCCTTCCTTCCTTCCTTCCTTCCTTCCTTTCACAGCCAGCGGCTCCTTCCCCTCGCAGGGAGGAGGTGGCGGAGCGTAATTACCACCCTCAAGACACGTGTGCTAGCGTGGAGAATATTTGCTACGAAAGCGCCCTGGCTATCGGTAATGAGTGTCCACCAGGGTTGATTTGAACTCGAATCAGGGACCCTGGACCGAGATTATTTTATGGGGTGGTCTTTTTTATTTTGTGAGGTTTAAGATTGAGTTGATAAAAAGTGTAGAAAGGTGAGAAACAATCGTTGGATTGGTATTTGAAATTTTTTTTTTGGAAGCGCAGTGAAGTGCCGCCGACCGGTCGCGAGTTTTTGAAAAATTCAATTACATTTAACGCACGATAGCTATACGTGATTATTCTTATACCTTCAAAAATATTTTTTATAGTAACTAAGAATAATGTTTGTAATAACTTTCATAGAGTACGCTTGGAATTCATTGGTTAAGTCGTATTTTGTTGGATACTTTTATTGCAAACAATAGAGTCTCCGTTTCTAGCACATGGAAAAATCTTGAAAATTTTAGATTATATTTTTAATTTGCAAAACGTTATTGTAAGAATTATAGAAGTTTTTGTAATCACAAAAACTAATAAAGAATTGATAAAAAATAAACTTATAAATGAACAAAGTCAGTAGAAAATTTCATTGCTATGCTACTTACCGTTTTATGGTAGTCTACAACGATAACTAAAGCTCATTCGATTTTTTTTCATTGAAACAATCGCTTGAACACATGAGTTTTTTTTTTTTTTTTTTTTTTTATTACGAACTACCGATACATTTTTTCTTTTTTATTTTCATTTCCAATATCTGTTCATTTATGTTTCAAAGTAACTCGTGCTTGCGGTCTCAAGCTGTATAAACGGTAATAGTATAGCGTCTACTGCAGATTAGAGACAGAAAGTATGTGTAAGCTTTAAGCTCACAGTTTTTAAAAATATTAATTTTTTTTTTTAAATGGTAATTTTATTCGTTTAAATTTTTTGAGATAAGGTTACATATTTTATTTACATTTGTAAATAGAGTAACTTTAAATTTGGATTTTCTACAATGTGAATCAAACATAATACCAAAAAAAAAAATAGTTTACATTTAAAACAGAAGAATGCTTGGCCCGAGGAGGAGCGGTAGTATAAAGAAGGCTTATGGAATTCGTTGACCAAAGGCCAACGCGGGGCTTACCTCCGATAAATTAGCATTCTCACGGGGTTGTAAACAGGGTAAGCCTCGGGGTGTTATATATATATAACGACGAAGTGCTCCGCGCATACCATGCCGGACATTGCCAGCATAGCTCTGACGCGTTTATCCTGCACAGCTTCGACTGCGCGAAATCGGCGTCTCTTATTAATATTTCTTCATTGGAAATCTTGCTTGGATTATCGATTTTACCCTGGAAAATACTTTTTCAAAAGCTTGTGTGTCAGAGTAACTTGAGTTTACTGAAAAATTGATACTTTCGAATCCCTACATTTCTTAAAGTTGCCATTTTAAATCAAATTGCAAATCAAACAATAATTTATTTGTTATAATTATAGCTCAGGTTTTTATTAAAAAATATATAAACAAAAAATTCATTTGTTATAGTTTAAAATTTCCACTATTTATTTTATTTAATTTTCACTTAATAATTATAGCTGTTTTTGCATAAAATTTGATGTATTTAAGTACCATAAATTACGAATCTGTTATTTATTTCTGTATCGATGAATAGATTATTTCTAGAAAATAAATCTTTCTTGAAACTTGAAATCGACTTTCAAACCATTTTATAGATTATCCTAATTGAAAGCTTACCCCTTTTGGAAAAATAGTCTATACAAGACAGATAAATGAATTTTTGGTAAAATTTTTTATTCAAAAGAAGCAACTTACTGTTTGTCATTCACAAATAAAATTGCTGTTTGACATATTTTCGTTAATGTTAAAGAAATACATATTGAAATACATTTTCTCCCTAGAGATGGAGCTTTTATATCAGCTGATGTGAAAACCAGTAAACTTGAGAAAAAATATTCATTTCAATGTAATTAAAAAGAAAACAGATTGAAATTATATTTATTATGAAATTTCCAATAAACACTTAAAAGGTATTTTTTGGCAGTACAGATAAACAGTGTATATTTATCTCCGTAATAGTTTAATTTAAACGCGTTGTAAAACAAGTAAAGCACGACCGTCCTTCCCAAAAAAAAGGAACAATCTATTACCCCGCCGTGGATCCAAAAAGGAAAGGTAAGACGTGTCCAACACGACCATTATCACCAGCCATTCCCATCCCCTTTTTTTAAATAAAAGAAAAGCTTCTCTCGCCCCGCGTTCGTATAATAGCCCCGCAGCGTAGCTCCTAAATCAAGCGAACGGCCTGCTCTAAAACACACGCGTCGGCCACCGGTTTAGTACCGCTTAGTCATTTGCGGTCCTCGCGCAATGCGCATTCGTGACGTCCCGACTTGCCTGATTTTTGGGACTTTTATCATTTACCCGATGTTACGCTTGGACGCTTCCCTTGGCAGCCATTGTCCGATATTATTTATGGGAGCTGGTTCAACAAAGCGAGCTTTCTTTGGGATTTTACGGAAATCGTTGCTTTTTTTCAAAGTTCTTTTGTTTCAGGATAGGATATTAAATATTACTTCCATTGAAGATTGTTTTTTTCGAGGTAGTTTGTTTACTTTTTAGAAAAGAGAAAGTTTTAGTATCTTCAAAAAAAAGGGTATTGGTTGAATGGCATAAAATAATAAATGAAAATTAAACTATAGTCGACAATATTTATATTTTTGATAAATGGATAATAAGTATTCTAAAATAATATATAAAATATCAAAATTGAAAGAATTTTTACTACTTATTACTTTATACTTTATACTTTAATATTTTAGCCTGATGAGGACGCCTTAGCCACGTCGAAACTGTATCGATTATTACATAATTGACAATAAATTTTGGTTCCTCCTAATCGAAAATTACTATCAAATTTTATTAAAATATAAAAACTTGACGATAAAAATAAATGTTATGTTCTAGACCGGGTATAAACAAGAGCCCTTTTAATAATTCAGTCGAGCAGTCGAGCAATTCAATGATCTCGGTGCGGCGGTATTCATTCATCAAAACAAGCCTATTAGGGGGGTTTCTCAAACACAGCAACACACTGCGGAGATGCGAGCCGCATACGCAATAAAGCCCCGTCGTCATCGCGTTAAATTCCAAGGCGGGACCGCCCGCACGTACCCGACTAATCATACCGCTATTTCCTTTAATATCCGCAGGTGGCCCGGCCGCAGCCACTGCGATACTCCTTTCTCACTGCCTCCAGCCGACCCAAGAATTCAAGCCTATACCTACACCCGGCCTCTGAATGTTTTAAAAGCAGGCCGTGTAATCAGCCGAGACCTGGGCTCCTTATGTATGATTCTACCTTTTTTGTCACTTTTTCTCCTGGGTACGGTGATTAAAATTTTTTAATTTGAGTTTAATTTTTTAATAACTCTTTGTATGCAGACTATTATTTCTAATAAGAGAATTGGAAATTCGGAAAAGTTATTTGACATTTGTATTGTGGACAAGTATGGAGACTCTTACCAGAATGTAATTAATGAACTTTTTTGATTTTTAAAAAATTTTTACCGAAATTTTGGTATGAATTTAGATTTATTTAACTTTTTTTTTAATCTGTTTTTATTAGAAATTTGTCAATAAAATAATACAATTTTAACAATATAGTTTTGTACTCATAAATAAACTGATGGTCTCAAACTTCTAACTATAGTTCAAATAATATAAAAATACTAGAACAAAGAATAAATGAAATACTACTACTGAACCGTTTAAAAACCAAGATATAAATTGAACAATATGGTAGCTGATCATTACAACAATTTGAATAGATAAATAGGTAGAAAAATTATTTCAGTTTAATAAAGAATTTTTTTTTTTTCTTTCATGAAATAAATAAAAAAAATATTCTACTTTTCAAGTTGGAATAAGCTATCATTGGATTTTAAAATTTTTTAAAGATTTTTTTTTAAATTTAGTTTTAGATCTTGAGCAATAATTTTTTACCGAAATACACTTTGCAAACCTACTTCTACGGCTATTTTTTTTTTTTTTTTATTATTGTTTTTTTTTTTTTTTTTTTGAAATATTTAAAAAATCTCTGAATATACGTCGGTAAATGATGCAAAACATAAATTTTATAAAATTTGATAAAAAAAAAAAAAAATTTTTTAGTTAAAAAAAAACAAAAAAAAACAAAAATTATACGATCTGTGCAAAGGCTACAGAAATTTATTTGCCTGTAGGGTCCAGTATAGACAATTTCGATACGCAGCATCAGTTTCGGACTTGGCTCCTCGTTTTGTAACGAAGCGCGTGTGCCGTGCGAGCGATTTGGCCAATGTGTTGTTTGCGACGAGACATGGAGCGCGAGCGAGATAGAGAGAGACGGTCGAAAAGTTCCGGTCTTTGTGGAACGATCAAGAGTGGTCTTTTTACCCCCGCGCTATGAGATTTCTCTTTTGTCATTCTCGCGGACACGACGATTTTTCGTAATTCTGGTACTTTACCATCAACCTTGCTTTTTTTTCCATTTAACAAAAAAAAAAAACAGGTCTCAGAACTCTGTTTACATGCAGATTATTTTAAAATTTTATGGAATATAACAAATTATTTTGTTAAGAATCATTGAGTGAAAAAAATCAGCTAGTCTTCATACTTATACAAACTACAACAATCTCAATGTAGTTTTTCGATTATTTTATTCCTGATTTACGCCATAACATATATTTTAATAGTTAGATCTTTAAATTTAGAAGCATAATTTTTAGTATCTCAAAGATCTTAAAATACGCGAAAAGCGTTTTTTCATAAATTAGGGTTTTACAAAAAATATGAGCTCATTAGTAAATCTTAGTAAAATATTGTACAGAAACGACTATTTATTTAAGAAACAACTAATTTCAGTAACCCCTTACTTTTTCAATTTTACCAACCCCCTCCAAAAAAAATCATAGCCACAGTTCCCGGAGCGAAGGGTGATAAAAATTCGGCAGCGGGAAAAGAGGCATGGGTTTCCAATCTAACGAGCGTATCTACACGGCGTAAACGGCCCCATCAAACCGAGACAAATCTTCGGCGGAAGCCACCCCCGAGAAAGTGAGAAAGCATCATCCCCCTTCCGAGAAAAAAAGAAAGCTAAGAAAACTCGCTTGCAGGGGGTGGGATAAGAAGGCTGGGGTGAGAACGGTGTTTTGGATGTGGCGTCACAACCAACCCCTCCGCCCTGGCGGCTTGATTTAAACGGTTCAATTTGGTCCCGCGGAGTGATACGCGGGACTCGATATCCTCCTTTTTTTGTTTCGCGACTTGGATTCGAATTTTAAAGTCGTAAATACGTTTAAAACACTTAATTTATGAGGAAGTAGGTTTTAAACTCATTCAGATGTTTTTTTTAAGCTTTATTATTTTCACTTCCTATAAATTTCCAAACAGTCTTCACAGGGGTTAATTTATTAAAGAGCATTAAATATTTATTTTATTTTCATCTTTCAACAAAATAATAGCATTCTAAGAAATTTAAAAATCAAATCTATTTCATTGTAATGATTTTTTTAGAGCTTGTTATGATTTACGGTAGAATAAAATTTCTTTCATATCAGTGTAACATATAAAAAAAATTTTCAATTTATAAAATCTTAAAAGAGTAAGAAAGAAAAAAAATAATGAGTAAAAAAACAGGGATGAAATAAAACAACAAACCAAACTCATAAAAGCGCGTCGACGATAAAAGAGGGTTGAGAAGCGAGAGAAGGAGAAAAAAAGGCGCGTTGGGGGTTAAAATCGTACGTGTGGACTAGTATGAGCTGAAAACGTAAAGACGCCCCGTCGTCGAGATATTAAACTATAAATCCTCATCCCTCGGCAGCGGACCAGCTCCGGAAAGTCGCGCGTGCTCGCAGAATTCTTACTGTCGTTTCTTTTCGCCTTGGGATCGAGCTGTTTCTTCTCTTACTTTTTTTCAGGATGCGCGTAAAGATCACGGTAACGAATAAAAAATTTGTTTTAAGTTCTGAATCCACGAACTCGATTGCTGGATTTGATGTTTGCTTCTTTAGTCAAAAAAAAGTCTGATTTTCAAAACATTATCATTAACTTTCAATGATTCATGATAGTATTTTCAAAAATCATCTGAATTTTAAATTTGAATATTAGGCATAACTAATATAACTGCCTTTTCCCAATTAAAAAATATATGGCTTATTTAAAAAAAAAAAAAAAATGTGAAATGTGCCAAGAGTTTATTAATATTTAAAATATGTATAGATTTATATTATTAAAAATTTGTTCTTTCTCGAATTTTTTTTACCGTTTTTACAGTAAAAACAGGAATCAATGTCTAGTATAAAAATATTTTTTCATTGAATTCAAAAAAAAAAAAAAAAAAAAAATTACTAACATGATATGAACCAAGAATTCTTAAATTTATAAAAATATTCAGTAAAGAGTGGTCAATTAAAAGTGTTTTTTTTAATCTTTACAGTCAAAAAATTCATTTTTCTTCATAGTAAGAAAGTAAGAAAGTCAAATGCTGATTATATTATTAACTTTTTTCAAAATCAAAAAAAAATGAAACCTATTAAAAATAGGAATTGCACCGTCAAATAAAAAAAAATTTTCAAACTTATTCATTTAAGCATGATTAACAAGATCAACGCCAAGGCGTCGCACGGAAAAAACTTTAAAACTTCCTGCACATGTGTCCAGGGTGGAAAAATAACAACATCCACGCTAGCGTAAAACCCAAGCTCCTCCAAGATAATTCTCGCAGCACAAAGGGCCCTCCTTGCCGGTGCTTAATCCCTCGCGCACAAGATTAAGAATTAACGCCCGGGCTCTAAGTACAAGGACGCTCGCTCTCTCGCAAGCGGTTACATCACACACGACGACGACCCTCTTGCGATTATTAATTAACGCCTCGTCCTCCCTCTCAAGGCATTAGCGCACTAAGAGCAAGCAGCGACGCTGGCAAAAGCTTCCCACCTCCTTTTACCCACGGTAAGTGTACACCAGACTTGGGCTTGACTTACAAAGGCACTGGTGTCGGGTGGAGAAGATGGCCGGCCTGAAAGGAGCAGTCTGGTGGAAAGGTGATGACGATTTTTCCCCTTGAGGTTTCACCTGCTGAGAGCTTTTTTTACAAGAAAAGAGGTGTTATTCAATTACCCAGTGGTAAGAGTTTGATTGATCTTTTGGGAGGCGTAATGAGAAAAGCCGGTCTGACCCAACGCGGGTTGTACTACTTTCTTTATTAACAAGCTTCCAGTTGATCCGAAATATCATTAAACAATGTAACACCCCGGCCAAACGAAGGAGCACTTAAAATGACCCCTCGTCGAAAAATTTGTCCCCAAATTAAAATTTCAAAGGCCCGGAATCATCAAACGGAGAGGGTGGGGGGGGGGTTAAAAAAGGAGCTAACAAAGCTCCCTCCCTAAATCACTTTTAAAAAGGCTCGAAGAAGAGAAAGACGAGCGAACCGCAGCTACTGCTACGGCCGGACAGTGGGCGCGCACGTAAAGGGGTTGTCCCTCGCAGACGCTGCCCGGTATTCTTCCCTCCTCCAGCCAGCTTCTCCGAGGACGGCGTCGGCTGTCAGAGAGATAAATCGGCTCCGGCTTAATTAAATCTTCTTCCGCAGAGAGAGAGGAGAAAGGCCGGACAGCGAAGGAGGGTCGAATTGTTTCGAGGATATCAACCCTGATTTAGGAGCACTACCCCTCCTGATCCTTTTATCACTGTCTAAGGACGAGACCGAGAGCTCGTGTTAAAACGAGTGTTTTTTTACAAAGCGACTGGATTTCACTGATCGGAGGAGTTTTAAGTACACGACTTTTTTTGTTGGATCGTGGCTTCGATCACCTTTCGAGTTTCTGAAACTTATTACAGCGGAAAATCAGTAACTCATTGATGGTGAAACAATTGTCTGTTATTATTTTACAGTTGTGTGCGGGAACAGGAAGTTTAACGAAATTACAAAATTTTTATCAATGAATCATAAATTATAGTGCTTAAATATACCTTCTTCTTCTAACTTACTTAGTTCATCTTGAAAAATTTTGCAATTTTTGAACACCTAAAAAATGTTTTGCCTATTTTAATGGTGTAACAATATAGTTTTCTGAAATTTTTCGACTGTACTTAACGTAATAATTGAATGTTCATATGAAAATAACTTCTATTCTTTGATTTTTACATATTGTTCTTTAACTCAGGTACTTTTAAAAAAAATTCAACCACTTAAAATGATTTGATGGAATTTTTTTTTGAAAAAGTAGGTTTCCGATTAACAAAAGTTTAGATTACAACACATTTCAAACATCAAAATTTCAGAATTTTTCGAACTCGCACATAATATTTCGCATAAGCATTAATTTCTGTAGCTGACCATAGTATATTTCAAAACCCACACCTCTTCACAACTGATAATGATCATCATAAGTTAAAAGATACTTGCATCCAAAACTATTTCAATGAAGCTATAGACTCGATAGCAAACTCGATTAAAACGTCAGGAATGATGTCTTGAACATGGCAAACCATAACGCATTTATTGAAGATTCCGCGAGTAGCTGGCTGCGATAGTTGTAGTACTTCTCGTCCGAGCGGTTGTATCCCGCTAATCCGTAACATTCGTAGTTGAGAAAGGACACCCTAACTCTCTTCCAGACATCTCAATCGTGTACGGACCTTTTGAGACTCTCGCTGATGTTGTGGCTTCAAATTCCCCGTGTGCTATGCGAGATCTTGGGGATTCCACCATTCGACTTTACACCTGAAGTCTTACTTTCAAAACTTGTTCAAATTATTTTCGTCGTAAATTACTAGAAAAAATCTGCATTTGTTTAATTAAAGTTTTTTTAACTAGAGAAATAAAGTTTATTCGATTGTTTAAAGTGAAGTAGAATTTTAAGCTTCCACGGTACGGCGAACAGTGTGACGCGGTAATACCTTTCAGACTGAAATTTGCTGGTATAGTTTGACTTCGTAATTATAACACACTAACTTTACACTAAAGAGCGTGGGCTCTCCCATCCTCTACAATTTATTCTCCCGCGTTATTTCCTTTTGTCTCAATTTTGAATTTTAGTGAATTTCCAACCTTGCGTGTAAAATAAATTTTATTTTAAAATAAAACTGTTCAAAGTAAAATTTATTATTATTTTTTAAGCTACATCCTTAGTTAGTTCTTGAAAGTCATAATTAAATTTATTTGTGGAGTGATATATCGTCATATATATTATTAATGCGTAAAATACAGAATTTAATAAAGATTTATAAAACTAGAAAACTTATATAAATAAAAGTGTGGTTGAACTTTTGTGATAAACTTTTAATTTCAAAATGTAACACGAATCGCGAACTTGAGTCTTGGGAATTGTTTGATAAATCGAAGCTTTCTCCAACTAACGATTTGCCATATAGATAAAAAATGATTATTGAAATAATTTATGAGTAGTTTCATCTTAAAAAAATTATTTCATATTTTGATACAACATTTATAAACTTTCTTCAATAATATAAGTCATACCCCGAATGTCTTGAATTACGGCAACCACGACATTGTGATTTAAAAAACTGCCAGTCATCTCAAGACTCCAAGAACATAAATAAATCCAAGCCGAAAATAATAATATCAAAATAGAGAGGGAGAGAAAGAGATGAGATTCTAGATGAGTCTCCAAGGCAGCAGCAGCAGCACACACGGGTGCAGGCGCGCGCACAAGACGGAGGTAAGTGGGCGGAGTGGGTGGCACGGGGGCGCGGGTAGGTACGTCGATAGAGCGGCGCGCCGCTGAGGCCAAGATACGACACCGCCACCACCACCGGGTCGGCGAACCCGTAAAACCCCCCTCAGGAGACTGGAGGGGGATAAATACGGTAGCAGGGAAGGAGAACAACCCACCCCCTCCCCCCACCGGAAGACGACGACGACGACGTGCTCCTTTTTTTTTACTCTCTTCTCACACCCCTTTTTAGCAGCCCAGATGTTACATACGCGACGCCCAAAGGAGTGGGATTTCGCTCGACTATTCTCTTACTAGACGGAATTTTTAATCGCGAGAGGAGCTCTGCTGATTCGTGAGAATACCTTCTTTTTTTACTCCGAGCGTACTCTTCCCCCCCCCCACTCCCTCTTTTTTTTTTTTTTTTTTACTTTCTTCATTTCCGAGCAAAGGAGTAGTCTCTTTTTTCAGTCTCTTTTTGACTGGAGGAGAAAAAGGGCTCTTTGTGCACCGGATTTTCGCGCGTTCGAAAGTGAGCTTAATTTTTTTTTTTTTTTTCTGAATGAAGAATGCCGGTAATGAGGAATCTTGAAATTTTTCATGCCCTTTAATACATTTCTTATGAATTTAAAGTAAATTTTAATAAAAAAATTTTTGTTTATAATAAGCTATTTGCCCAAGACTGCATAAAACAGCTTATTTTTTAAACAATATTTACACGATTTCAATAATTGAGATCGTGTAAATATTGTTGACAATGTTGTAATCTTTTGAAATCAAAATGCCTGTTTTGTTTGCAGCTAAACTTCAAAAGAAATTAATTTCAAAAAATTACGTGTTCGTTTAAACGGAAATAAATATAATTATTCGAATATAACGAATGTAAAAATTGCCGCGTTGGTACGGGCACCCAAAGTTAATTGCGGCGTGTCATTGATTGCGTTCATACATGTGAGGGCTTCGGTTGCAGTTATAATTTTATGACCGTTCAATTTTCCGAATTGTCTCGTCATTGTGTTCTGTTTATACGTACGCGAATGCCAACGCGATGCTCGGTGTTGTCCACTTGGTGTAAACATTTACCGTCGAGTGCCCTCTCGTCATTCTCCCCTGGCGCTCGAGAAAAAATCTCTTTAAATCAATTATGCCCTTGTCATAATGGCCCCGATGCAGCGGCAATGCTCACTGCTGCTGTGAAAATTTTCGTCCTCGAATTTTATGTCGAATTCAGTTGCAGATGAATCGTGTTTTAAAGCAATTTTTTTTTGTTAATCGATGTAAATTAAACATAAAATATAAATGTAAATGTTAAAAAAAAAAAAAAAAATGATAGCCAACCAATTATTAACAATTATTGTTTGCAGTAATTCTATTAAATTTTACCCAAGTAAAATCGTCTATGATTTATCAAATTGTAATAATAACAATATGAACCGTAATAATAATAACATCAGAAACAACTTCAATTACTCAAATCATATTGGCAAGTACTTTTTTCATTTGCAATTCGTGAAATCAATCAAATTAGTCTATCTCTATCTGTATGGAAAAGTAGAACTACAAGGTTTTGATGATACTTACTGAAACAATTCAGATTAATTGGTATTTAATTTTACAAGCAATTCAAGTTTACCTTGTAATATTTGTTTATAACAGACTTTATACTGTTATTTAATTGACTGAATAATTTGTTTAGTTAAGGACAACTAATCGTTACAGAATAAACAAAAAAAAAATATCATGACTTCACAAAATGGTTAAATTTTGTCGGCCTGCATTAATTATGAAAATTAAGCTACAAGTGAAACTAGTTAACAACCAAAAATTTAAACTAGTTCGTAACTCCATAATGTCATGTATGACAAGTCAGCATTTACTAAGTTGAAATTAGTATAAAAAAGAATGTGTGTACTTTTCAAACTGCTTATAAGTAAATTAAAATAGAGCCACTGAAAATTTCTTAGCAAGAAAAGTGAAATCAAAAATAAAATATCGCATTTTTAAAAGCATCAGTTTTAAATTTTAAAAGTAGAGGTCATTCGTCAAAAAATATTATTTTAGTTTATCGCAGAACGCTTTCTATAATATAAAAAATTCATTTTCATCTGTGTTTATAAATTTTCACTGTATTTGGTTTCGTCTTGTGGATTTTTTTTTTCATAAAAATCATTTTAAAAATACATTAATGTTTTAGATAAATTGTATCAGATGCGCATCCTGTCGAAGCTTTTTGAAGATCTTATGAACTACGTCGTGAAGGTAATGTACCCAATGTACCAAGTAATTCTAGAAAATGTGTCGTTAACCATAAAAACTACCATTATGGTTTATCAGATTAAATTGAAAGCCGCCGGTTTTATTTGGATTCATACCTCCGTATTTATAATAAGCATTACGATCAACTGTAATAAAAAGATCAAGTTTATTAATATTTTTGTATTATTTTAGAATAATTTCATCGTTTTATTAATTGAATCCATAAAAAGAAAAAAAAAATATATTAGAAAATATCAAATTAATTAAATTATAGTTAGATTTAAATAATATACAATTACACGAATTTGATAAAAAAATTCTTCATTTTTGTAATAAAATTATTTAAAAAATTTTTACAGTACTTACTTGCAGATTCTACCTGAAGAACGAAGAATAATGCAAATGTAATAAAAAAAATTAAAGTAATAAGTTTGTATTGAGCCATGGCAAAGTTTGAACTATTTCTTGAATACTCGAAATGCTTAAAATCTGCCATCTTAAATACTCGTAGTTTGGTCTATCCCCACTTCCTTAGTTTTAGTTTCCATTCCCAGAATTACATGCTGTATTGACTTAATTTAAATTAAAAACACATTTATCGAAAACTTTTTGGAGGTTTTAATGCTAATTATTTCTGAGTAAACGTGAAGTTTAATTTGATCGCAGTTACTATTTCGAATAATTGAACGATAAAACTCAAAGTAAAAAATATACATAAAACTTTTTTTTTTATAAATTTTATAAAATTTCCGAAAGTGATCTCACCATTAATAGTTATCCAAAAGATCATAATATTTTGACATTTTCTGGTAATTATTTGTGCATAATTATAAATCCAAATCTTTGATGGTACTAGCGAAAATATTTTTCGACAGGTGAAATCTTATTTTAAAATATAAAACAAATGCTTCATATGAAATTTTATAAGTTTCATTTCAATTAATTGGCTCGCTATTATATGTAGGGGTATTCATGTGCTTGTTATGAAATTTCCAATAATCTCTAAACTACCTATTATGGACAACAGCATTATACAAAAAACCTTGGTTCAAACGTACACGTGGAAGAATATTGTTTTATTGATTTTTTTGTTTTTTATTTAAAGTAATATATTTGATATCTTTGAATTAACTTTTTATATTTTTGGAATGTACTTAATGCATTAGAGTACGTTATTTATTCAAGAGGGTGTTAATTACTAATTTAATGACTAAATATCTTTATAATTGATTTTTATTAACAATTTTTTTTCATTTTTATTTGAACTGAAAGCTAAATTGTTATTCATGAAATTTTCAATGCTGAATCATGAAAAATAAGCTACAAACTAAATATGTACAAAACCTAAATTAAAACTAGAATTTTAATTGCATGTTTAGAAGTGATGTATAATAAATTCAGTTTAAAAAAGTATGAGAAAATTAATATTTCTTCACACCATCAGCTCTATGGTCATGAAAACCTATTTGGTTTGAGTAAGCTAAAATAATGCCTCGTCTACACTGGAGGTTTAGCCACTACTCGGCTTAACTTTGTTTTAACAATTTTTCGATGTTGCTGATAGAAAATAAGTTTAATTTGTACTTAAAAAATTAAAAATAGTTCACGTGATTAACTTAATTACATTTTAAACCTCTATTCCAATGGCAATATTGAAAAATTCTAAAAACAAAGTTAAGCCGAGTAGCGGTTGAACCTCCAGTGTAGACGAGGCATAATATTGAATCGAACATCGAATAACTAGTGGTTTTCAAAAACAGGTGACTTCTTGTTTACGGAAAGCAACAACTAAAAAAACCTTGTAAATTTTAAGTTAAAAATAGAAATTAAAAATCGAATCCTGATAACAGAGAAACTACACGTGTCGATGATAACGTTGCAGATCTGATAACCCAATCCAAGTGCTAATCAACTCGGTCTAATTGTCATACCAAGCCGTCGTGCTAAAATCCCTTCGAATGCAAGATGATGCAGCTACAATTACGGTAGCGTCATAAACGAGCTCGTGGGTATCGGTATTCGGTTAATTATGAGCCGACGAGGGCCGATTGTGAATTCTTGACGCCCCGGGGTGTCGCGCATAGCTGCATCGCGAGACTGTCGTTGTTTCGGGTGGCGATCGGCATCGGACTAATGAAATTACTGGGGTGCAGCTGCGAGAATGCGGCTTGTTTGCGTATCATCATCGGTCGCTATTCGTGCTGTTTGGTCGGACGCCCTATAGAGCATTCAATCTGATTTATTTGCTTTATTACCGTTCTATCTTCTTCTTTTTATGTATAACTATTCAAATTCTAATGTTTGTACAGATAAATACTTCCATCAAGTTGATAATACCTCATCATACACGGGCTTCCGAACTTGATTTATAATGCTCTTACGTCCGAAAAAGCGCGTAAACCAGTCCGATTTTAATCACGAAAAATGAAATACCCCGCGATATAACCAGTAACGAACTCTCTCCGCGAAGAACAGAAAGTCTAATACTGCAGCCGGGCAAGATAGCGGCTCGCTCGGGGAGCGAAGCTGTATTTAATTAAAGCCCCCGGGGCTCGCTTCTTGATCGGGCATCGATACGCTTTTCTTCTTCCTGTTGGCATTTTGTTTGACTTTCCTTTTTTTTTCATCCCTCCCACCCTCCAACCTTCCCTTTGTTTTGTTTTGTGTATAATATCGTGCTGCCTTCATTATTGAACTGCGATATTACGGACAAAAATCTCATCACTGAGGTTCTCTTCACGGGATACTCTTTTCTGCATTTTTAACAACCTTTCTTTTTGCTTTAGTAGGAATTTTGTGGCAAGCCGATTTTGCCTCAATGATTTTTTTAAAAATCTCACGAAAATAGATTTGATTTTTATTGAAGGGGAGAGGGAAACGAGATATTTAATATAATGTGACAGCATCGTTCAATAATACATATATTTATTATTAATCAGAAAAAAAAAAAAAAATTAAAGATTTTCTATTAATATTAATTACTTAAAAAAACTTTAGATTTTGTTTAAATAATAGAAAACTGTCAGATTTTTTTTAATGTACTAAAAAAAGTAGACCACATTCGTTAGTTGAAGTACGAAATTAGAAATAAATACATATATGCTATGACTATGAGTGTATCTCGTTGAAAGAGTCAGTCATTTTTGAGGTTTAAAAGTGAATTTAAACATGGAAAGGAACTCAGAGAAACATAACTACCAGGTAATTACTTATTGTGATATTGAATGAACATCTTTTATCAAGTTAATAATATCTTTCATATCATCGCATCAAAAATTAAAAATATTATAATGTTTAGTCATTTATAACCTCAAAAATCATTTAATAATAGTAATGAAAATAAAAACTTAGTTACCTTCGTCTTTGTTTAAGTTGTTTAAAAATTTTGACAAAACTTCTTTCGTTACAAAACCTTTTTTTTCCTCCTCTTTTTCTCAAACTTACTTTTTTAATTTTTTTAAACTTATTTTAGAGAGAAAGGAAATTTTTTTTTGCTCATAAAATCAATAAGTATAATTATTTTAATTTTATAGGAAATTTCTACTGTATCACTGACTGATCAAACCATCAAAAAAAGTTCAACCAAAAAAAAAACTTTTAAATTAATTCTCGTCTTTGCAATTCTGGTGAAGTAAGATTTATTTTATTTAAATAAAGAAAAGAAAATAATTGTTTATAATAGTGTTAAAAGTTTTGCTTAGGATAATTAAGTAATTTATGTTACTCGAGATATATTTTTGTAGTATTAAAAGAGAAAAATTGCAAAATGCACGATTATCTCGATTATTTTTAGTATTTTGATAGCAAAAATTTTAAATGGTTTATAATTCAGCTATGTTGGTTATCAAATTATCAAAAGGCCAATATACACTTACGAACATTCCATACCGAGAATTATAACCTATGCACTTTGGCCTTTGCCAGCAGACAGACAGGTTGACCCACATCAGCAATTTTACTTACATCCTTCATCATTTGAGTTTCAGGTATCAGTTTATCTATTTCTTAGTAACTCTCATTATAAGCATTTGATAAATTTTTGAAATTATTTTTAAATACAATCTTTAAATTTTAAAACGTAGATTATTGGAGAAGTTTGTAATATATTCGAAGATGCAGTTGCAAGATACAAAAAAATTATTTTGGAAGAATCAAAGTGGTCTGAAAAGTTATTTTTCAACACTAGTTCGAAGAACCATAATTCAAACTTCAAAAATCTATTGAGGTTAAAAATTCACTTAACAAAGCAATGCGAGTTTTATCCACATTTACATTTAAATGAATCTTGTGAGTAATTTTCTAATAAGACCTAATTGTTTTAAAAGGGAAAAAAAAAATTTCTTCTATAATCATTCATCCAGATACTTTAAATATACCTGACAGAAATAACCACAGTGATGCTTCTTTGACTGCTGATTCAATTTGGGGAATACTTCGAGGACTCGAGACGTTTTCTCAACTTATCAATCTAAATGATTCAAAGGTATGTTAAACTGCAACTAATCATTCTTTTGATACGAATCCAACTCTAATTTGAGCTTGAAGAACAAATGTTACTTTTCCAAAATAATATAAATAATAATTCAAAAAATAACTTTTATTTGCAACTACAAAAGCTGACGATAGGAAAGCAGAGAATCCAAGATGTCCCAAGATTCCAACATCGAGGTCTGATAGTGGACACGTCAACTCACTTCGTTCCAATCGAAGATTTTCTGAATATTCTGGACACTATGTCATATAACAAACTGAATGTACTTCATTGGCACATAGTCGGAAACGACAGTTTTCCATTCCACAGCTCGGCGTTTCCCGAACTCTCAGTCAAGGGCGCCTATGACCCGGGCAAGGTCTACTCAACTGCAGATGTGCAGAGAATCATAGAGTACGCTCGTCTTCGAGGAATCCGCGTTGTTCCGGAGTTCAACACTCCTGGTCATACGAAATCCTGGGGACAGGCTTTTCCCGAGTATCTCACATCTTGCTTTGGTAGAGAATTACTCCCATTAATACTTTTCATTCTTCAATCACATAAAAAAATGATCAAATAAACTTTTGGTACTAGATGCTGATGGCAATCCGACTGGTAAACTAGGACCCATGAACCCAACTGACGAGCAGCTCTACAAATTTCTGACTTATTTCTTCTTTGAGATAATGGTAAAATTTCCGGATAGCTACGTACACCTGGGAGGAGACGAGGTGCCCTATGACTGCTGGAAGAACAACCCAGAAATAAAACTCTACATGAAAAAGAACAATATTAGCGGAAGATACGATGAGCTTCAAGGGACCCACACACAGCGACTTTTCAACATCGCTTATTCCCTCTTTCGAAAACCCATAGTCTATCAGGAAGCGTTCGACAACAAAGTTACGTTGAAAGAAGACACGATCGTCCAAATTTGGAAGGGTAACTGGACCTACGAGTTAGCAAAAATTACCGAAGATAGATATTTGGCTCTTCTCTCTTCATGCTGGTGTCTCGATCATCTGGATTCCAATGATGAATGGCTCAAATATTACGAGTGTGATCCTCTCAGCTTTTCCAACATCGAGGAACAACAAGAGAAACTTCTAGGTGGAGAGACTTGCATGTGGACTGGATCTGATGAAAAGTAAGTTATTTACTTCGGCACTAATTAAATTGCGCTACCACCCTTATGGAGGATGAAAGAAGTAAATATTTTTTTGAATTTCTAGAACAATTTGAACTTTAATTGGTATTTTGTGTAGCAAATCGTTACAGAGATAGAAAAAAGATAAAAATTTTAGAAATTGGCGTGAAATACTTTGTGTTAGGTCTGTTCACTGCTTTTTTTGTCAGGAGCTTATAAGTTTCGGTTTAAAAACTTAAAAATCCAGTTACGTCTACAACTGAATTATGGTTCACTTATCTAGAATTTTCGTTAACGAAATAAAGTTTTTGAATCACTATAATATTCATAAATCAAGTTATAAATGTTTTATTGTTTCAGACAAAACATAAATTCAAGAACTTGGTTACGAATTGCGGCCGTGGCAGAAAAACTGTGGACAGGTAAAAGTGAAGATGAAAATTCTGCCAGAGATCGCTTAGAAAAGCATTTTTGTCGTTTGAATAGACGTAATATTTCCATTGAGCCACTGTATGGCCCTGAATCATGCGTTTCATTTAGTAGTTAACTTTATAATAAGTACATTTATTTTAAGTAAAAAATGTGAATTAGTTTATGTTATAATGCCACGTATTCATTATTAATATTTTATATTACATACATCTTCTTACTTGAGAAACGAAACAAAGAAAAGAATGCTCATAATGAGTAAGAAAATTGCATTTTCATCATTCATTTTAATGTTTACTACTTTAGGTTCAGACTCATTTTAAAACTGTCATTTTGATTTTTTTAAACTATCACTACTCAAAAGAAATTTAAAAAAGTACATGAAACAGCAATCGTGCTTTAGAGCAGAATAGAACGAAACTTTTCAATACGACGACAAGCCAAACAATCAAACGAAGTTAAATTTAAGAAGCTCAGAATCAGCTACCGGGGGGTGGCTAAGCCCGATAAAAATGTTGGAATTTGTTCGGTGTCGAAGGCTCTCCCCAAGTCTTATTAGCTAGCAACCGGGGGGCGAAACACGACGACAACGCTATTGCTTGCGTATTGAAGGAGAGGCTTTACGAAACCGGGAATTAAAAATCACTAAATTTGGTTAAAGCCTAGCTGGCGGCTTCCCCGGTCAATCGTTAGGCTTAAGCTGGTTTTTTTTTTTACAGGGGAGATCGAGTAAGTTACGGAGCTTTAGTTTTTATTATTAGGGGGTAAGAATGATCTATTGTCAATGGTAAATTTGATATTCTCCATTTTTTATGATGAGATAGAGTTTGAAATTTTACTTTTCAGTGACAATTTTTTTATGTTATTTTGATATTTCATTATTAATTATTTGTTTATCACTGCCATTTCATAATAATATTTTTTTCTCCGATCACATTATAACAATTGTCCAACTTTTGATCTTGAATATAAAATTTATTTAAACAATAAAAAAAAAAAATTTGCCCCAATATTAAAACTCTTCTTTTCATCAGCTTCTAAGTTGACTTATGAGAATTCTCTAGAGCTTAGTATTTTTTTTCTTCATCAGAAATTTATTAATTTCTCAATGCTATGAGTAATTTCTTAAGAATCCCAGAGATAGGCACTTTAGCTTATTATGGATCCAGCGTATCTTAGGTTTCCCACCCAATGGAGAGCAGTACATCATTCTGGGGGGTGAGTTATGATTCCCAGAAACTGTGTGTGTATCTTCTGACAGAACTTTAATTTAACGGAAGAAAAAACTACACTTTTGTTAGAATATTTGATTTAAAAAAAAATTTGACCAGTAGTACTATTTAATTACCGTTTTAAAACACTATAAAAGAAAAACTAACTTCATTTTTTGATTCTAATAATAATCTTAAAAGAAACATTGTAATTTTCTTATACCCAAATATAAACTAAAATACCATTACCTATTTCGATTGAATTTTTAAACTATTTAATGATTAATCCTAACGTCATTCTTCGTACAATTTAAATAAAAAAAAAAAATCCAATTTTTAGTTGATTTCCATGCGTGTAGCTTCTTTGACTTAGAGAGTTCTGAAATCTTGACTCAAATAAGCTTGTCATGAAAAATTAAGATTTTTCAAGTTCAATAGATTTTGAGCAGAAATTTTTTTCCTGAAAACTATCCAAAAAGCAATTTTGTTTTTATCGAAAAATAAGTAGAAATATTTAATTAACACACCCTTTTTGGCTAAAATTTTAAGTTTGCTTAAACCTTAAATTAATCAAAAACAGAAGAAAAAGTCCCATTGCTGCAGCGCAACTACAAAATTTTAATGAAAATATACAATCTTGGTATGTCTTGTTACACCAGCAGCTCTATATACATATCTCCCAGCAAGAAGACAAAGCGAGGCGAAAGGAATGGAAAAAGTCTGATATGAACGGAAGTCCAAGGCTTTTTGCATCCGGCTAAGTCCGTGAATCAAAGAGCTTCAATTCTTCGGTGGAATACGTTTAAAAAGTGATAAATGCGCGAGAGCCAGGAAATATGACTGGAGAAAAATCGAGCCGTAGAAGAAGCCGGAGGAAAAAAGGTATTGAGTAAGGTTCGGAAAAAACTAATATCCGCCCTACCCGTTTGTTTCGCATTGTTTCGGACTCTTGCAGAGCTCGCGTTGTCCTGGCGTGATTGAGTGTCCCTATTCTTCATGAGCTACAAAATTTTCACCTCGAATTTTAAGCAAAGCTTTTTTTATCCTTTCATAGTTAATGAATTTTTTCTTTCGTAACAAAAGAAATCGATAATAAATTAATAAATTTAACATCTTGGAATGACAAACTCTCGCTATAAATTAAAAACTTCTTATATAATAAAACACTTGTAGGGGAAAGGGGGGGGGGTAGAGGGTCACCGATATTAATGCGCAAGCAGGACTCGAGATATTTCCAAAGACTCTGGGGCTTAAGTAAGAGCTTAGGCATTATTTGAATCTACTCTAGAGGATATGGTGGCATTACTTTCGAGCCCCTGTTGACGTTTGGGATACTAACAGTTTCGTAAAGGCTTTGCGATTAAATCCGCGAGTTTACCCGTCTTTAATTTTTTCCGGGCTATTTTCAATTGATGAGGGATCGTAAAGTTTTCTATTGGGATTTTACTTAAACGTTGGAGTCCAGGACTTCTTTGATTTTTTCAAAATTTTTTAAGGCAAATAAACAAATGGAAAAAATTATAATCAAAATTTAAGAATAAAAATATTATACTGTTTTTTGAATAAATTAATGATTGTGTACATGCAATTATAGTCACGACTAATTTTGTAGTTCCGAAAAGTAAGGGTGAAACCATCAGCTCATAATCACCGATAATAGCCTCGGCAAACTTCTTCGGGGCTCCCTCCTTGAAAAAACAAACTTTCGACTTTTCTTGAACTCCCCCCTCGGATGTTCGCGAGAATAAGTTGGTTTACCGCTCGCTTGGCCAGCCAAGGGGTCTGGCTCTACTTAGGGCTGTCTGCCGTGCGTCTTAATTACACTTGAGTAATGAACACCTTGTCGTTAAAAAACTTGGCCTGTTTTAATTATTTCGGGGCTTTCTTTTACAGGGATCCCCCTTCGACCCTTCGAGGGTGCCACTTGACAGTTTTGACGGGCCGTGAAATTTTTCTGTACCGAGGCTTTCCGGGGATTATTAACTCGCGGTGCTTTAATAATATTAATTCAATCTCTACGGTTTGTGGTTTTTTTTTTTTTTTTTAATTATTAGTTGAGTGGGTACTTCTTATGCGTATGTGAGCTCAAATTTGATAGTTTTCCAATGCGCAACTATGCGAAAAAATAATTTTGGCGAAGCGGGATAAGGTATTTCTTCAATTGTTTTAGATGAAAATGTTTTCTATTTTTTGAAAAAACGTAGCGAATTTGTCAATTTCAATCGGATCTTCTGATAATTTATATTAATAATATAACCGTTGGATTTTCTTCTATTTTTCACTTTTTTAGTTTTTCAAAAAGTTAGAATATTTTTTAAAAACAATTTTAACTTATCGGAATCGTATATTTTTTTCATGTCAACTAATTAATATTTTTTTAAAAATAACCAATTAATCTTATAAATTTCAAAATTTTTATTTAATTGTAAATATTGACGAAAAAAGATTATCGGTAATGTTGCCTATGCTCTTAAGAACTTATGTGCATAATAAAGTTAATGTGAGTATTTTTCATGTTTAGTGGAAGTAAAAGTTGACTTCTATTATTTCAACAAAGAAAATGAAAAAAGAAAGTTACGTATTAGTTTACTGGAAAAATACTTATTTACTTTGAAATACTGAAGCTTTCTATCTACAACTACTACGATAGAAACTTAATTACATTAATTTTTCTATAATCTTAATTGAACATAAGAATTTCTATTGTTATCTTCATAAATAATATTTTCTATAAGCTGTGTATTAAAATTTGTCAGTAATGATTTTCAATCGACTTGAGATTCCGTTAGCAAAACTGGATGTTGCCACAAAATAATCAATGTCAAAACAATTTTAATAAATATCATATTTTATAATCAATTTATTCAAAAGAATTAAAAACCCATAATATTTGACAGTATCTCACCCACAGCATTAAAGATTATCACTTTTGAATCCGTACTATCAGAAAACTTAAACTCTCGAATTGAAAAAAAAACAAGGACAAGTAACTCCTCGCGAAAAAAGTGCTTGCTAATCTTAACTCGCACCAGGCTCCGCGAAGACAAAAGATTCAGCCCAGCTGAATCCAATTACCAGGAGTGGGTGGGGGTGGTAATACCTCCTCGTTAAACGGCTGCGAAACAACGCGAGCGGCCCCCCCTATAAATTCGCGGGAATTAAACGAAAGAATGCGGCGGTCCGCAGAGCCCGCCGCGTGTCGACGGTCCGGTTATGCCTCCTGGTTTTTCGGTGTAGCTATATTCGGCCGCCGGGGGGAGGCTTGTTGGATTTTTAATTAAGGCCGCGCCATGACTCCCGCCAAGAATTTCCGGCTCGCTGTTACACCGGATCGCACGTTCTTTCGCCTACCACTCCGACCCCCCTCCTCGTACCTTTTTTTTTTTTACGTATATACATCGTGTGTTTTTTTATTTGTATTGACTTGTTTAAATATTGGTTTATGAGGGAAATCGTATCTTCACGGTCAATTTGTTCGCTTGCGATGTCTTGGATGTAAGCGTCCAAATGAAGCCTGAAGTAAATATTTTTGTTCAATAAAATTACATTGGTGGAAAGTTTAATTTTTTAATTAAAAAATCAAATTTTCCTAAAAAAAAAAAAAGTAATCAAACCATTAATCAATCACGCGAGGGCAAGCTGGCGAGCGAGGGTGAAAAATTGACCGAAAACCGTAAGAAAAATGCGCGCAGTTAAAAAGGGCCAGAAGTCAGGAAGAAGAAGAAGTCTCTCGAGTGTCCGCGACGACGAACGACCGACGAGGGGTGAAAAAACTCGGCCTCCCTCCATTTTCTCCCTTATTCTATTCTTCTTCTTCTGCAGGCCGAGCACCCGGTGCGGGCTGGAAGGACGAGGGTGTAGTTTTGATTTATGAAAACCGGCCGGCAGATTTACGAATATCAAATTCGCGTTTTAGGGTGGAGGAGCCGGGCTATGGGTCAAGAGGGAGAAAGCCAATTTTCGCTTGACCAGTGGATCCCGAGTTTTGATAAACTCTGATTTATTGTTTTACTTTGTTTACCGTCTACGATAGTTTCCCTAAACTTAATTTTTTTTCTCTTTTTTTTTAGTTAAAAGAATAGTTTATCAAGGTTAACTTATTCAGTATCTGGTTTCTTGCTCTTTAATAATAATTCTCAATTTATTTCTTATTTTAATTATATATCGATGAATCTTCATGAAGATATAGAAGTTCATCTCAGTTAAAACGATTTATCGTTTTTTATTTTCCTTGTTAAAAAAATTTAGTTTCCAAGGTATAGACTCAATTTCCAAGTATTTTCTCAATGAACTGGTTATTATTCCAAGGTATTTAAGTTGCTTAGAAGATCAAATATAGATTATGACGTATGATTAACAGTTTTTTATTTTGCGGTATGGTTGTTTCTTGTAGTTCATTTAATTACCAATAAAAATTGTTTAAAATTGAATAAAACATTTGATTTAACAAAATAAAGTCAGTTAATAAATAACGCAAAATATCTCGGTATTGAAAAGTTGTAAAAAACTAATGTCAATTTTGTATTATCAAAATCATATTAGGCAGATTGAAAAATTTCGATCCTACTTTACAAGTAATAAATTCGCACTAAAATTCTGGGATTTTATTTTGAAGTAAGAAAAACATGGGGGCGGAATGAAATTATCTTACATATTTTGAGTCCCGTAAGATAAGAGGGTGAAAATGCGAAATCTTCTTCTTCTTCTTCTTACTCCAAGGGAAATACAAGCCAACCCCTCGGCGTATTTATGTTTTGGAATCGACATATTTCAGATGCGCTTTTAAATATTTATGCTTAAGTGGTGGCGGGGAGGCACGGTGTAACATCACGCACTCGGTTGTAATACACTTCGCTTCCGAATTATAAAGTCAATGAATAACGCATATCCTCCAGAGATTCTTTCCTTTCACTCCTCTTCTTTTTTATTTCTTATGCTATTTTTGAGTATGTTTCTTTTGATATTCAATGTGTGCTTAACGAGAAGTTTTTTTGAAAACAGATTGAGCAAGATACAAATTATCTAAGGTCTTTTTAGGTCGATGCAGTTGCGTTGTCCAAGAGTAAGAGAGAGAAGTGGCGCCAGGCAAGATAATTCACGCGCGCGCTCCTTTTCGTCAGATGTTCACTTCAATCTCTTGGCGAATATTTGAAGAGGTCAGATCAAAGCTCGTCTGGTCAATTTCATCAACATTTGAATACGCGCTTCAACCCTCCCCCCAATCTACGAAATACCCAGCCCCGCTCTCTTACTTTTGCATGCTCGACCCGGAATTTCCCTTTTTTTTTCACCCCACTCCCTTCCATCTTTTTCTCTGACTTTGTATCTTTTCGAATCGCCCACTTTTTTTCTCTCTATCTCTCTCGCAAGGGATCGGTAGTAAAAAGAGCGGGAGAGAGAGAAACTTTTTGAAAGTGGTGCGTAAATGAGATGCAAGACCTTTAAGGCGATATACTTATACATTAAATTACGGTTAATGGGTTTGATAACCGTAAAGTTTTTAAAAAAAGTATCGGGATTTATTAGTGAATTGGAATTATTCCATAGAAAATTTATTTTTATTTTATTACATATAATTAACTTAAAAAAAACTTAACGAAAACAATCTTGTTCAAATAAACAATTGTTTTTATACAAATTTATGTAAATGGTTTAAAAATTTAATTTTTACATCAGTTTTTTTTAGAATTTTTAGGTTTAATATATACTAAATGAAAGACAAAAACCTTTTCTAAATACATGTATGAATGTATAAAAAAAAAAAATAAAAAAAATAAAAAATTCCGCATCAAAAATTATCTTTACTTGTACATACTGTCATTTGTCAACAGACAACATATCATTTTCAAGAAACTATTTAATCATTTTCATGGTCTGCAAACAAGCAGCAGTTTACGGTTACTAGCTTTTATCAATTGAAATGTCTATATATTATCAGAAACGATACTGATTAGGGCTTGAATAGGATGCCAAGATTACTAGTCTAATTGTTTAATCAGCTAATTCCCTTCCAACTGGGGTAGATAAAACTAGAAAATTTTATATGTATAATACATACATATGATACATTCATGTTCTTCAAAAGCCATTTAAAAAAATAAAGTAAAAATAAACAAAAAAAAAAAAAAAAATTATTCAAAATGAGTAATGAAAAAAAAAATTAATAAAAAAAGTTACTTCACACAATAGATCGGTGTCTACTTTAGAAGGGGAAAGAGGGGGAGGTCGGGGCCACGATCAAAGCATCATTTTAATTAGGCGGATTATACGGAAAGATAAAAATTATTAAAATTATTGCCTTAATGAAAGGAAGGCTCGAGACTCGGGAGAAAAGGAGAGGGTACTGGGACGCGTAATTAAACGCTGCGCTGGGGAGAATTCTTAGTTGGGGAGCACCGACCCCTGCCCTGGTGGTGGTACCTTTATAATATATTTTACGGATGAACTTTTAACCGAGAAATATACCGAGAGCAAGTTTGATTTTGGTTGACGGAAGTAATGACCACACCTGTTAAATTCATAAATTTTATAACTGTGTAAACATAAACTTTTATTACAATAATTTTTAGAATAATCTTCTCTTCATTCACAAAAAAAAAAAAAGATAATGAATGTAAAAATAATTTTAAAAATGTATGAACTAAAGTTTTCTAAATTTATGATAGCTATCAAAAAAATATTATCTCTTATCAAATGAATAATAATTATAAACAAATTTTTTTAGCACAAAAAAGTATTTTTGAATTTTTGAAAAGTATTTTTGTTTCAAGTTTGGTAAGTTTGACCATCAATCCCATGCAAGGATCGCTGATTCAAGTTCAACTCGCAGTTGATAGAAGTATTTAACTGATTCTCTTTATTAAAAAAAGTTTTTTGTAGTACTGTTTCGATAATGTTGCAAATCAAAGATACCGCTCTATCAGTGAGAACAAATAAAGAAAAAATTATTTGCGAAAAATTATACATGCAACAATTCATAAATTTAATTAAATAAAGATACAAAAAACAATACGATAAACAGCGAGTAAAATTATTTATGTTTTATTAATTTTTTTTATTTTTATAAATTAATCTGTTTACTAAAGTAAATGAAAGAATTAGAAAAACATAACAAAAAAGTGCTTGAAAATTACAAAAAATCGAACTAAAAATGTTTAAAAATCTTCTTAAAACGTTTTTAAGTGGAAAGTGTCGACAAACGATATTTAAAGTCATGTTTAAAAATATATAGATTTATAACCACATAATCCTTGCCTGAGGAATACACTTTTCTGTAGCTCACTTTCATCGCACATTTAAAAATTTTTCGATTTCAGTCCAACCGGTATGAAAAATCAAGACAAGAGAAAGCTGCTCCTTCAAAAAATCTCGGCTTTGATATTTTTCACAACTACAAAATTTTTTACTTAAAAAGTCTACTGTTCTTTTCGCTGTTTTTTATTGGTACCAACAGCTTTCGCGGTCCTGAATTTACTCCGCGAATCTTGGGATTTCTTAGCGTACTCTACACCTCGGACAATTTAGCCCTGGACACGCTTATCTTGGGGACCAAGCCCGTGGGTGTCGGTAATGAGTAGTCGCGTGGCACTGGCTCGGCACCTGGTTGTTATAATAGAGCGGGCACCAGCCAATGGGAAGGTCTGTATCGCCCCGGCGCGTCAGATCAGCCCGCAAACCGCAAGGTGGCACCCCTACGCCCGAAAGCGACACCCCCACGGCGGCCAATGATCGGGCGGCCCCCCCGCCGCCGACCGCAAACCAACCGCAAGACGATGCGCAGAAACGAGAGTGCGCCCTTGGTTCGCGACCGCAAAAACAAAATGGAGGAGCGCCACCGAAACGATGGAGACTGTCTTTCTCGAGAGCGCCCGAGCTTTATTCTTAACTCTTCGGTGGAGCTTGCGGTGCGTGGCTCTCTCCCAACTTGGTGCTGCTTGTGGATTATTCTCGAGTGGTGAGTTGAATCTCGTTGGAGCGGAGGATAAAGGCCTATGATTTTATTTTTGCTACATATTTTCGGCGTTAAGTTCTAAATCTATTTAAATAAGTAATTTTAGAATTTGAGATTGTGCTTTTACTAATAAAATTCTAAAATGGAACTTGCTGAGGGTCTTATAATTTTTTTTTTTTTTTTTACCTTTAATAATCGAGGGGCTGTAAAATCCAGGATCACTGATAATTCTTTGTAATTTTTTCAAATTATTTTTTGGATATTTTTATCGAAATGAATCGAAATGAAGTTGATATTTGATTGATCGAATTGATTTCTATACGTGATTTTTTTGGTGATTCTGAATCGCATAGCCCCTTACTCAGAGAAAGATTTGATTAGACCAATTAAATATTCTTTGTTCCCTCAATAGTCTAAACATTGTAGCAGTTACAATACGTATGGTAAGGATAACAATACATATCGTTGCGAGTAGCAAAGCAAATATTCAAAAATCTAACCTATCCTAGCTATTTTTTAGAATCTCAATTGAAGTCATTATTTCTTAAATATTGTGATTTTTATAATCATTTGTATATTTTTTAAGATTAAAACTATTCATTAGATACATTAATTATACCAAAATCACAAAAAAGAAATTTTTTTAAATTAAGTTGTGCTATACCAGTGTAACTAGAAACATGTTAACCCTTAATACACATTTAGTCAGCGCTACCATGATATTGTTACTGCTACAATGTGCATCATTGTCTCTATATCAACTATGGCATCTTAGATGTTACAATATATTGTTGACCCAATCAAACCTTTCTCTGAGTGCTCGCAAATACTGTTCTATTAAATTTTTCATTTCACAAAAAACAAAATTAGCTGCGCCAAATCAAACCCTCACATTGGTTCAAGCTCATCTTTTTGGTAACAGACACCTTTTGGTTGAAGTTGAGTTTTGAAATTTGTGTTTTAAATATCTTTATTCCACTCAGCCATGTAATTGGCACTAATTAGCCTTAAGTTGCCTGGGTAGGTATATACGAGTTTTCGGAAGACAACAGAGGCGGGGTTAATTTTGTAGTTTTGAACTTAATTTTGTCACGTACGCATTTTGGTTTTGAACTATTTCGAAATTATAAAATATCTGGCTAACATTATTGATATCTAAAATTATTGACAAGATGAGAAAATTATTTATTTAGTTTATTAAAAACGCTCTTACGGTTTAAAGTAATTATTAATTTTACACGCGATCATAAAATTTAAGCATCAATAAAAAGTTTAGTTTTTTTTACAAATGACAATTAACCGAAAAAAAAAAATTTTTTTATTTACTTCATATTTACATCGACTCCAGTCGCACTGAAATTAGGTAACAATCTGGGCTGTGATTTGTTTAATTTTGTGACCACAATGGATAATTTATAAGTTAAAAATGTAAAAATTTGGGAAAAATGTTCGTTGGGAAAATTGTCTCTTGGGAAAAAAAAATTGGGAAACCTGTCCCCCTACCTTTTTTCTGATTTTTCTAAATACTATAACAAAATTGACTTTTGTTATATTATTTTTTAATATAACATAACATAACAAAACTTTTGTTATTACCGAGTCCCTGACAATAGGGATCAAGCTCGAAATAATTATACAGTTCTTATACTTAAATTTAAGTTGTAATTTTTGTGTTACAAAATTCTTACCCTGATGCAGATCTGCAAAGGTAAAAATTTTTAAATATTAGTTATAAACTTGTTTTATAACTGGGTAAAAATAACTAAACTTTTCTTCAGCTTTTTCAAATCATTTTTTAAAACTTTTTTGTTTACCATATCAATTTTTCATAAATTAATTTATCACGACTGTAACTTTTATTATTTTTATTTTTCCAAGATAAAAGTTTAGCGATGAAAAAGAAATTCCCAGCTGAAAAATAACACCATTTAAAATATATATACATCCATAGGATTTGATTTTGATATTAATTTCTCACCATCCAAGTTTTTCAAATCTCAATAAGTTATTTCCCCCCAAAGATCCTTTTACTTTCATGATCGTAATCCCAGCTGAAAGAGTTGATATTAAAAATAAAAAACTTGAAAAGAAAAAAAAAAGAAACTCGACCCGAGAGGAAGAAATATTTGATGAAATTTCGGTACCCATCTAGATGCAAACTTCCAAAGAAGCAAAACAAGAAGAAGACGAAGAAGGCAGAAGCGGGTAAAAGAGAAAAAGGAGGACTTTTCACTGCAGCACAGGATCCCACTTTCCCAGCTTTCCCGGCTCGAGAAGAGTAGGGGTGGAAGCCGGAGCCAGGGTGTGGGTTGGCGGCGCGGCTGGCGGTGGCAGTGGCGGTGGTGGTGGTAGCAGTGAACGACGTCGGCTGGGGTATCTGAGGTGGCCCAAAGCGCGGCCGCTGCGGCGCTGCGCTATGGCTTGCCGCTGCGGCTTACTCCCTCTTTCGACGCCCTCCTCCTCCCGAGCCGACTCGCGTAAGGTAAGAGGAGGGAAAAGGTGCAGGAGGAGACGTTGCCTTGGCTACCGAGCCCCGGCCAAGATCCTCCTCAGCTGCGGAGGAGCTTTCTTTTGGCCCAGGAGGAGTGCGGGAGGACGACCGAAGTATTGACAGGTGCGCCGAGGTATATTGCCCCCCCACCCCCTACCTCCTTCTCTTCTTGGAGACTATCTCTCTTTTCAACCCCCCCTCCCATTCTAATGAGGTCAACTGTTCTGCTTTTTTTTTGTTTGAAAAATCCCTGGGATCGCGCTTAATGAGGGAGATCCTTTGCAATAAATTAATTTTATCTTCCGTCGTACGGGTTTTATTTTTCTCAGTTCTGTTTGCCTGCAATGGTGGCTGAGTCAGATTTAATTGTGTGGAAGATCTGCCTGAGAAAATCATACTGGAGCGCGATTATATACTACAATGAAAAAGAGATTTTTATAAAATTTCTTATCTCGTTTTTAATGGTTGCTTTGACCCGGATTTTTTGATACAAAAGAATTTTAATTTTGATTCATGCTTTTTATTAATGCTATGCTAATATAATGACATTAAAAATAAATAAATACCTATAGTTACCGACTTAGATTTTTTCAATTTTAAATAATTTTTTCAGGGTACCGTAAAAGCTCTGGATTTAGAATCAGTAATATACCACATAAATCTTTGCAGTATTGAGAAACTGAATTTTATTTATTTTATTCACCCCTAAAACCAGGGACCTGGTAATAACAAAATGTTTTGTTACTTTTTTTATGTTATAATTTTGTTATAGTAACAATACCAAAATAGACTTTTGTTATGGTATTTTTTTTTTGGTAACAAAATTACCATAACAAAAGTCTACTTTGTTATGTTATTTTCAAAAATAACAAAACAAAAGTCTTTTTTGTTATGATATTTTAAAAACAACATAACATAACAAAACTTTTGTTATTACCAGGTCCCTGCCTAAAACTCCAATTTAAAAAAAAAATAATACTTATACGATTAAATTTTTCTAAATATATTGAAAAAAACTTTCCAGTTGGTTAATCTAAATTGAATATTTTACCTATTATTTACCTTCTCTAGTATTTCATTTTTTTGATAGTTATATAAGATTTCTAAAATTAGACGGAATATTATATGATCTATATAATGCTAAGAAGAAAAAAAAAACATTGAAAAATATTTTTACTATTTATTATTTAATGACTGAGTAAAAAATTTTAATTACATGATTTATAAATACTTACAGACTTTTGATGTTGAAATTTAGTACAATTATAAATCTGAATTAAATGTGATGTACAAGAAGAGTATTTGTTTATTATTTGAAACGGTCATTAATTCGGTCAAGTTACAATAAAAGTATAAAATTTTAAAATTTTTACGTTTTCTACATTTTTAATTTTCATTTCTATACAAATAAATATGCAAAGGGCAGTGTTTATTGATTTAAACGAACGGAAAAATAATTCCAGATGATCGTAGTTTGAGCTTTTTTGGGATCTACACTGTAAATACTTATGTCAAGCCTGTTTTTTTGAGCGTTGTAGTGATGCTCAGAGTGAATACGGATTCCGTTAAATGTTTCTTCAATGATATTTAGACCTGGTCCTGAATTTACAATTGACGCTGAATCTTTACCATACGTGATGTTGTTATTGGATCTGTTGTTATGTTCTTGCACCACTACTACGTTAGATGCTATAATTATTTTTTGTTGATAAATAAAAAAGAAACAAGTGTGATTATTAATTTTGTAAGTTTAATTAAAAATAAGTAACTCTTACATGTTCTTGGTTTTTCAACTTGTCTATTTGTTTCCTCACTACTTTCTTCACTACTATCTACTTTACTACAACTGAAATGAAAAAAAAATTATTTGCTTTCTTTGATTTTTACCAAGGGGACACTTAGTCCTGTTATAAAAGTTCTGAATAGTCCTGACCAGCCTATTCTGAACGGGACAGGGCTACGAGAGTTTGATATACTATTTTTATTTAATAGTCCTGTCCAAACAGGACCAAGTGCGTAACCTCTTGATTTTTAAAATATCATTGTTCTTTTGATAGTACAAAATCATTATGCGATTGTAGTTTTAAATTTGTTTATTTTAAAAAGATCAATATTATTTTTCAAAATTAGTTTTACGTATGAGAAATATTTGATGTTTTATGCATGATTTAGGAAGCAAACAATGTTAATAATCATTAAAAAAAAGTAAAATTTGCCTTACACACTCACTGCTACTAACAGTAAAAATGCTAGAGATACTGTGATTCCTTTCATTGTATGCTGGTTTGTATCTAAACTAGACACTTGATTGTCACAACAAGTATCAGAGTAACTTTTTATGCTTACAATAACCGATCCTGACAGAGACACAACTAACTGCTACCTCCCAAGCGTTTATAAGTACACCTCGTAGAGGTCTTGTCGGCTTGAATGATTGTATTTTCGAATTGTGAGTCAAGGTAAAATTTGAATCTATTATTTTGCATGAAGAATAGACGATGAACTTTTCTATTTTTTGATCAACGTATTGATTGCGAAAAACTCTATTGATATTTGTTTGATGATACGCAACTCGCGTTTAGAAATTCTTTCAGTCTTTGATCAATTGAATGTATAAAGTAGGCCATTCGACACGTTTTTTTTTCAAATACCTGTGTCTAAATATGAACGAAAATTTTTTTGCAAAAATTTACATATTCTTCTTCTTATGCTTTGGCCTGAACTAAGTAGTTAATCAGTCTTGACCAGATGTGACCAGATGACGGAATTTAGTAAAAATATTTTTTTCTTAAATTCTTATGTAAAGTCATGTCGACATTCGGGTTCCAAATGTTGGGAGGATGTTCCCTGATTTTTCCTGAATTCTTTTAATTAATATTTAGTGCTCTCGGAAACGTATTAAAGTTTTACGAAAAAGGTGACTAACTTGAAAATATTTGTATTCCAGCTAAAGTCAACTCTGATACTCATCGGTGGGCGTGGAAGGCTCTGACTACCTGAGAGGCTTAAGCTGCACTTTAATCTTTTTTCACTTGAACTCGTATTTTCGGCTAAGCCTCGATCATTAGGGCAATTGATTTTTCAAAAGTTTAATAACTGAGGGGATATAGGCTAATAATAATAATTATAACAAAATGAGAAATTTATTACAAACAATTAAATTTCTCGGTAAAAGTTTATGAATAAATAATATAATTTTGCAGACCAATTTTTTCAATGAAATAACAGCATCATAATTTTGACTCCCTTAAAACAGCTCAAAAGACCACTAAATATTAATTAAAAAATTCAGGAAAAATCAGGAACCATCCTCACAACATTTCAAACCCGAATGTCGACATAAAAATTGAACTTTTTTTTTTACCGTACTGATACATATCTTAATCAAGTTTTACTTAGATTTCATTTTTAAATAAATTATTTGCACAGTAAATTTTTGACAATAATAACTGAAGTTAAACAAACAAAATTTATAATAAAATTTTGTTTTAAACTATTTTAACCAAGTAAAAATAGTATATTACAGACCTAGGCTAGTAAATTAACAGATGTCTCAGATTATATGCAATTAACAGTCAAGGCGAAGCCCAGGTTGATAAACATATTAGATCTGAGGCTTTCTTAATTACTATTCGACGTGTGTATACATTATTTTTCTGTTCGTTGGAGCGCCAACTTCGTTTTAGGCCGCAGTCCAAAAGTGTTGATTTCTTTTTTTTACCCAGCATAAATTATAATTTTCACACTCTAAATTTTTTTATTTTTTTTAAGACCCGTGTCGCCCTCCCACGGTTGAACCTGCAAAGATCTTTAAGAAAGTCTCGGCACTCTCTTTCTCACACCCTCTTTTACTCCTAAGAATTCCCACCCCCTCGGGGGTAACGTAGCACGCCAAGACGCTCAGCGCAGAGTCGGTAATACTCTTTTTGCTCGTTCTCCGCTCTCATTTCTCAACTAATCGATACTACTTTTTTTTCTTGAAATTTTTTTCTTATTTTACAAATAAATTTTATTTAAAACCTTTCTATCTTTTTAAACAAAAAAATCAGACTTGGTTTTTTTTTTTTTTTCTGTTAACAGAAAAAAAATATATTCTTCGATTTTCGTTTCCCCTAGACGTAGGTCGGTAAGAAAGGGAAAGAAGATGGGAAACTTCTTATAAGACGCCGGTCGCCGGCACACAAATTTCTTTAAGACGTTGTACACGCCTCTAGTACAAGACCCAGACACTAAGAAAGAGGGCGTTGTAATACACTAAGAAGAAACGCGTGCGGTTTCGTATTAAAAAAAGTTAACCACAGCTTTCCTCGCGAAGCTTCTCTTGCGAAGAATCACTCAGATAATTTTTACGCCGAGAAAATGAAATTTTTTACTTTGGTTTTTAAATTTTTTCCATTTTTCATGATGAGTCTAAAATTGAAAAAAAAAATTTTTACTTAAATAAAAAAATATAAATTAAATGAAATTGTACCTATTAATTTACTTTAGAAATATTTAGAAATATTGAAAAATGCAAGCTAGACTAAAAGGTAAAATGAATTTATGATAATTAATAGTTTCTACGATTTACGTTTTACGAATAAAAATACAAAATTAATTAAAAATTTTATACGGCAAAGTACCAAGATTTCATTGGAATTTTCGTTTCAAAAATTTTAAAACTCAATCCAAAATATTTAAACTGCTCAGAAATTATAACTAGAATATTCCCTTCGTTTTAATATTTAATGAGTCTAAATAATAATTAATTTTCCTAAGATAATATATACTCGTATTATAATGCTTGATTGGCTTTGATTAAAATTGAGTTAAAAGAAAAAAATTTTCAGCATTGCTATCCCAAAATTTTATTTTTACTCTCTTTCGGAAAAACCGCTAAAAAATATGATTCTTTTCCAAAAATTCATCATCATAAATACATTAAAAAAAAAAAAAGTTTTTAACGGCAATGCGAGAAAAGAGCAGCAAGCCCTAACAAAGGCCGGTTAATTTAATCCGAGCAAACATCATACCGCGGGGTGAGGTGGGGAAAGAGAGAGAGAGAGAGAAAGAGACCGAGGAGGGAGTAAGAAGCAGATCTCGTGGCGGATACATACGTAAGTAAGCGAGCTTGCAGATGAAGATCTCTGTAATCAAGACTGCTGCTAGCCCCGCGGGCGTGCTTCGTCAAGTCGCTCACTTGATCATCTCCAGCCCGACCTCCTCGACTTTCAAACCTCCCCCAGAGTCATTATGCGCGAGTTTTAAACCCCGCGAATAATGATTATCCTGGATTTACATCTAACATGAGCACTTCTAACTCTACTTGCTTCAGCTCCTAGTTTTTTCAAATCATATTTCGAATCATTTTATACTGTAATTTTTCTGCGGTTGAAACTTCGTGTTCGTTAATAAAATCAGTAAGATATTTTTAAATCATCGTAGTTGGAGGGCTCGAGCATGCGAACCCTTCGGATGATTTCTCCTCCCTCCTGCAGCGATCCTCGTTCAGAAACTCGCCCCGAACAAAAAGTAATTTCCCGGATCGACAAAGGGGAGTTTATGTTGCCGGACCGGAGGGTTGTTCGGGCTGCTAGTGACCAGTGCGCTTAACGACCGGTCAGCTTCGAGTACACCTTTTTAAACTATTTTTCAAAGTTTAAACGCTACAAAGAAAAATGATCAGATAACGATCCAAGAGCTGAATAACATTAGTCAAAACTAAACGATAAACTTTATTATTACTTTGAGTATAAAATACCAACTTTCAAAAAAAAAAAAAAAAAAAAAAAAATGTTTGCACGTGTATTGTAAATATTTTTATCAAAATATGGGAGCTGATTAATCAAATTATTTACAAAACTCATTCCATCGTATCTATTATCCGGAGAAAAAAGTTTCTATGATATCTGCAAAAAACAAATAATTCGAAATAAAAACATTACTATCTTTATTTCAGGACCCTAGAAAAAAATTCCAGCTATTCCATAAAAAAATCTGATTCAAAGTTTGATTTGAAAATAATCTTGGTTGTCAAGTTTATTAATTTTGATTTGAATGTAGCCTTTTTGTAAGAACAAAACAAATACAAATTTTTGATTTTTAAAAGCAGTTGAAAAGACTACATTTATTTAAAAACTGTGAAATAATTTAGTAACGATCGGTCAAAATATCATCGACATAAACGTTAACGTATCAATCGAAATCGTCGATTCGCATTTAAATTCCTTTTTGCACCCAGAGTCACCCCTTTACACGCGTACGCACCCACCGACTCTCGCTTTCCCTCCATTATCTTTCTGATTTTCGATTCATCTCCCTTTCGCTTGCTTTCGCTCTCAATTTTTACTCATTTTTTTTATCTTTCTCTCGCATTTCCCCTCAATTCGTCCTGTTTTGTTCGGCAGCACCGGGGGACAACGACACCCACGCCAAGCGTGTTCGTGCGCAGCTTAAAATTCGAGAGATACGTGTTAACATAACGACCGCAACGAGTAGACCTTTTTTATACACTTTTTTCCAATTTTTTTTTTTTTTTTTTTTATGCAACCTCGTTATGTAGGGCTCTGGGACATTTTTTAATTCTTTTATTTTTTCTTTTTTTTCTTGGAATGAACTTTTTTTTTAACTCGACTAAAACTTCGTTTAGTGAAAGATTGTTTAAGTTAATTATTTAATACCAACTTAGAATTAGTTGGATTTCAATAACTTTATCCCAAAATTTATAGGAATTATATAAATGTAATTTTTAATTTAATCTGTTTGTTAAATAAAATAATACTAAATTTTTTTTCTTTTAATCTAAAATTATTTTGAAACCTTAGGTATTTAGAAATAACTCCAGTCGCACCTGGTCGATTTCACCAGGAACTTTTTCGCGTAAGCGGTGCTCGAGTCAAAGAATAATTTACCGGGTGCCCCGGGTCGACTCCTGGTGCACTCAGTCGACTTCTCCTGGAATTTTACCTCGTAATCGGTACTCGAAACCTAGAATAAGGTACCAGGTGCCCTGGGTCGAATCCAGGAAATATCCCAAGAAAAACTGACCGGGTGCGCCAGGAGTCGACCCGGAGCACTCGGTAGACTTTTCCTGGGACATTTTCTGGATTCGACCCAGGTCACCCTGTGCCTTATTCTAGATCCCAAGCACCGGTTACGAGGAAAAGTTATCGAAGAAGTCGACCGGGTGCGCCAGGAGTCGACCCGTAGCACACGGTAGGCTTTTCCTGGGACATTTCCTGGATTCGACCCAGGTCACCCTATGCCTTATTTTAGATCCCGAGCACCGATTACGAGAAAAAATTCCAGGAGAAGTCGACCGAGTGCTCCAGGAGTCGACCCGGGGCACTCGGTGCCGTATTCATGGTCTCGTGCACAAGTTCAGCCCGGACGTGCCAAGTACTGGCCAAAGGGCAGCCCGTACGGCCCCAGACTTTAGCCCGCCATAATCCTCCAAGCTAACCGCCCATAAGTAGTGCAGTATTTCATTAAGGCGGGGGTACCAAGACTATAAAACCAAGATCAGAGTTTCAGTTTGCTTCAGTACGTCTCAGTACAAGAGCTGGATAACTTTGTATATCTTGTACCTACAGCACAATTACGAAAATATTGGACATTGACTTTGCGAAACCGGAAAACTCAAAATGTCTGGAATCAAAGCTTCCGTGCTAAGCGACAACTGGACACTGGAATTTGCGACCTGTCTTATGGACGACCCGGTTACCGAAAACAGAGTAAAATTAGCCAGGTTTGTCGGAAAAGTGAGGAAAAAAAAGTACGATTCAACGGATTATTTGATTCTGCAAGCTGTCTTCGACGATCACTCCAAAACTGTCGTCAAGGCTGCTTTGAACTCATGCTCGAAAATTCTTGAATCAATCATCAAAAACCCGAATACCTTTGAAGACCCAAGTTCATGCGTGGCAGAATTGAAATCAAATATGGTGCAGTTGTTAAATCACAGTAAAAGATCACCAATTCGTCATCAAATACTGACAATCCTGAAAGACTTTTCAGCGCTCGAGGTGAAAATGGAAACTGGTGGTTTTTTGGTGGATCTGGAGTCTTCTATCGAGCTGGAGTGTCTGAAGAAGGAAGTAGAGGACACAATTGACATCTTAATAGACATCCTGAAGTCACCCAACCAGCCCACTTTGGACCGGATAAACTGCCTGGGACTGCTCGTTTACGACCTGATGAAGTTGGAGAAGTACAAGACCAAAGTTATTGGAGTTTTGAAGAAACTGGTCAACGACGCAACTGGGAAATCCTACAATCTGTACGCGATGGGTTTCAATAAGTACATACCAATCATACTTTCGCATATCTTGAGAGATTATTCATCCAAGGAAAACGCAAAAACTGTCACGGAGCTCAAGAAAATCAAGTCGCCGATGTACTCAATCGTACTCCCGTTGGTTACGAGATTAACGGAGACTCCCAAACACGCGGTCAAAATTTCCAAAAGCAAGTGTGAGTTCCTTTCGGGTCACCGGGAAACTATTGACGATGTAAAAGAGGCCGTCAAGTACTGCTGCCGCGAAAATAATTTTTCTCTCCTATTTTACTGCCAGCCGGAAAAAATTGACGCGATCTTCGGGCAATTCCCAGGATTGAGAACAAAATTTATAAAGTACGCCAAGACGGAGTTGCGCATCCAGGACACAGAACTTAGAAAGTGCGCCATTTTAAAAAGTTTAACACGCAAACTTAATAAGTGAATGTTTAATAAAAAAAACTTATTTTAAATTTTAAATTTTACAAAGTTTCTGTGATCTAGTCTCTTAATCTTGTTAACTACTCTTTGAGTACTGTAAATATGAACTTTATATTTTGTCTATTGCCTAAAGTTAAGCTACAGGATATACTTCTGTATTATATTTTAAAATTACTGTAAATTATCATGTATTACCACAGTTGTAGCAGAGTTTTACTCTTCGTTCGGAAATAATAATAAATCTATCAATTGCGAATTAATTATGACTTCGTATTTAATGAAGTGTCCCTTTTCATTCTCAATCGTATGTCACTTACAGAAAAAGTAATGATCTATTCTTTATAAAAAGGTTCGTTTTATTCATTTCTTTTTTTTTTTTTTTTTAATCTAAAAATGACTTTTAGTTATAGATGAGCCAATTTGTCTTGATTGAAAAGACAATATAAATTTATTTATGATTATTTAAGTAAAAAGTTCAGAGGAAAAAATTAAAGTTACGTATAGTATTAATGAAAACATTATAATCCTTGAGTAACTTAATTTTTAACTTGAAAATTATCCATTGTGGTCACAAAATTAAACAAATCACAGCCCAGATTATTACCTAATCTCAGTGCGACTGGAGTCGATGTAAATATTAAGTAAATAAAAAAATTCTTTTTTTTTTTGGTTAATTGTCGTATGTAAAAAAAAAAAAACTTCTTATTGATGCTAAAATGATTTTATGATCGCGTGTAAAATCAATAATTACACTAGCATTTTTAATAAACTAAATAAATAATTAAGTATACTTGTATACAATTTAATAGCACTGTATGAATTCATAATTTTACTGTGTAAGAGTACTTCTGTATTTAATTTATTTAATTTTATTCAAAATTTTATATTATCATAAATTTAAAAATTATATATTTTTCTCATCTAGTCAATAATTTTAGATATCAATAATATTAGCCAGATATTTAATAATTTCGAAATAATTCACAACCAAAATGCGTACGTGACAAAATTAAGTTAACAACTATCTACCTGCGTATAATGCGTACGTGACAAAAATCCAAATTCAAAACTATCTACCTGATGTAAACGTAGGCTACTTTACCTACAACAAAACCAACCCCGCCTCTGTTGTCTTCCGAAAACTCATATATACCCGGGCAACCTAATGTAACAACAATACTAAAATGGAAAATTTCTGTTGCTTAGAGGGTGGCAACTGCACTGAATGGGTTAAAGTAGAAATATTTCTCTCCGAGAAACGACTGACTTAGCCCGAGTATGTCTGCTTGCTAGACGAGACTGAGTTGCGTCCGTATTAATTGCCGGTTTAACGGACGCAACTCAGTCTCGTCCAGCAGGCTGCAGTCAGTCGTTTCGAGGAGAGAAATCAGTCCTTCCTTAAGAGAGACGCCTGAATTGCGGAGAGAACGCAACTGATTCTGTGCGATCCTCAATCGGAGGCACATTTTGTGGCGGTGCTGAACCTGCAGGTGTGTCGTCTCAGGAGCTCGGGCTGCTTTTTTGAAAATGCTGTCATTTTTTATCTGCAAGGATAATATCGCTTGGAAATTTTACATAAAACTTCTTCAAAACGTTTGAGCTTTCTTTAAATCAAATGCATCAAAATAACATAAGGACTTGAATCTAAAAACAACCTAACTTGATAGGAATCCCAGAGGAGTTAGGTTATTTTTATACTCGAGTCCTCACATAATGTTGGCCTAAATTGTCTCTTTATCAAGTTGTAACCTCGTATTTTTTAAATTTTTCATGAGTTTAAGCTAAAAATTCACTTACAGTTTTCTTTACTTTAAATTCGAGAAAATGAATATAAATGTCAATGCAAAGCATAAAAAAGGTGGGGTCCATCTTAGGTACACAATTTTATCGTAAGTCAAAATACATAAGTTTTAGTATATCGGCTGGTACATCGAATCAAAATATAAGAATCGTATGTGTAAAGTCTAGTTTAAAAGATCTTAGTTCAAGCTTTAAAATGATTCTTAAACATTGAAAAAGATTGTTTTAGTGATCCACATCCCTCAGTAGAAATTTTTGCTTAGGGGGTCCATATTAGATACAATTACTTTTTATAAAATTCATTACATTAAGTTCTGTCGGATTAATTTTTTTTGTACTTGAAATTATAAGTATATATTTTTACTTTTTGTTATTTATTGAGGCCATAAAAAATTAACACTTTTTGACCATTCAACTAAAAGCACGAAATTATAGCGCCACAAAATCTGAATGCTTCCTACCAAAGTGCGAGCAAGAGAGGAATTGTTTTTATCACAGTGCAGGATGGTCGTGGATTAAAGCACGGAGCTTAATTAAATCCTTTAGTGAATTTGCATACGACTCTGTGAATCCTTCAGGCCAAGAAGGAGCTATTGTGGAGATTCAAGCAGCATCTGCCTTCCCATTTTACTCGTGTAAACAACATTTATTCTTTTTCCAGGGAAAAGCGCGCGTGTACCGAAAATTGCGAATAATTACCTTTGTTACTACGGTACTAAAGTTTCCGTGCTTAATTTTCAACAGTAAGGGTTGTAAATAACTTGTAGTATCTATTATTTGCTTATCTGAATAATTATTTGGTATACGATTAATAATTGCAAACGTTGATTGTATAACTTGATCCAATACAGTTAAGCACATATTTATTTAGCTTGTCTATAGATTATCTGTCAACTTACCATAGGTTTTTTTATGTATATTTTTGCACACGAATTCTTGATTCTTAATTTTGTTTAGTTTTAAAAAAATTTCAAAAATTATGTTCTTATAAAGCAATAATCTTAGCTAACAATTTGGTTTGCCAGTGATAAAATTAACTTGAAAATTTTTATGGATTTATTATCAAATGTTTTTTTTCACGTGCTTGAAGAAAACTTGCAAAATTCGATGATGAACTTCGAAAACCACTTGTATTATGAAATATAAAATTAAGTATTTTGTCTTTCATACTGATAAATTTTAAATATTTAAAAAGAAAAAAAAGAAAATTTCATTAAAAAAAAGTTTTATTGTAAGAAACAATAAATAAATATAAAAAAAATAAAATTTTGCTTTGAAAATGAATTTTTTTTAGTAATGATTGATTGAATAAAATTCATTACAGTTACAGAAATTAAAAAATCAATACGATAGTACAATAGGAACATATAAATAAGAGTAAAACATTATATAGTTTGAAATACACTTTATTCGTCTTCGGTCAAAAACTACATTAACAATAATAAGTGGATATGTATTGTCAGAAACAATAGTTAGCAATGTTACCAAGCGCACATCTTTAATTTTTTAAGTTTTTTGTTCATAAAAAAATTTTTCAAATTAAAATAATGATCTGGATGTGTAAATATGTTGATCAAAATACGTCATGTATCTCACTTAAACAATTAAATTTTGAATTAGCAATGTCATCACTAGTATCCGAATAAGACTTTGTTTTTTATTCAATCGAGATCTTTTTTCTTTGATTTTTTTTTAATTATTCAAGTATTTTTAAACTATATGTATAGACTTAGCATATTTTTGGTTAATAACTTTTTTTTTCTTTTTCTGTTATGTTTCAAATTTACAGATTCTTCACTTTATTGCACGGATCCCGCAACTGAATTCACGCATCTCTAAAACTAAGCAATAGTTAAAAGCTTTAACATATATAATACTATGAAAATAAACGAAATTTTGAATTAATAAAGCATATTTTTGATTTAGTTAGAAAAAAGTTTTTAACGAAAATTTTAGATTAAATATTGATCAATATTTTTTTTTCATTACTTTAATCAAGATATCACGTGCATTTGATGCATATTATACTTCACTGTACAAAAAAATTAAAACTTCGTGATTATATCGATCTATTTCCATGCATGATTGCATATTTTTCTAAATAACTAGTAGTAAATATAATGGCACAGTTCTTCCTTGCTTAAACTTAATTATTTATCTCCAATTGAAAAACGAACAAAATATATGAATTTTAGATTATCAGCCAGAATATTTTCCACTTTTGATTGATGTTCATTTTATATTTACGAATAATTATTAATAAATAACCGAAAAATTTTGTACAATTATTTACAAGTTGTCATTTATCTACTTTCATAAATCGTTTTGCGCACTTATATACGAACATATCACTCACCAATGTCGATGCAAAAACATTATACTAGTTTTGTTGATTTTCTAAGTGGTACTCAACAACCGCTTGAGTCCCTCGAGCTGCACGAAATCCGTAAATTCCCTAACCTCAAAGTAACTAAAAAATGAATTGAAAAATAAAAAAACAGCTCGTTTACTCAGCGTTCGTAGAGTCGACTGATCCACGACGAGGTCGCGCGATTTCCATCTTCGTCGCTCTCCTCGTCGTCGCTAATGCCCAGATCGCGCACCGACAGTTTCTCGGCTCCTCAGTACGGCCTCCAGACGTTGCTGTCCGGCCTGACCTCGTCCTGGACTCTGACGCTGCAGCTCACGTCGGCCAGGGCCCGGTGGTGGTGGGGTTGCTGCTGCTGCTGTTGGTGATCCTGGGCCTCGGCTCCGGTTTGGAACTGGTTGTTGTAGAGCTGGGAGTAGAGGATCGTGGGGAAGACGCTGGGCGCGGGGAAGTAGTTACCGGCCGAGCAGTTCTGACCAAAGGTGGGGTCCTGCTCGTGGACCGGGCTCTCGGTCGTGCTGGAGTCGGTCGACAGCGACCTCGGGGACACGTAGTCTGGGTACCTTTGGTTCGAGCCCGTGCTCGACATCAAGCTGTTCAGGTGGTCCAACGGGTCTGACTGACCTCCTGGTGTCGTCGTGTCTGGAACTGATAGTTCGAGGGGTTTGGTTTAGGATACAGATTGTCCAAAAAACATTTTTTTTTATTTACTTTTTTGAATACCTTCGAAAAAATTCAAAATTATATTAGATAAAAACCAAAAAGGACCGACCTTCAAAACCAGAGGTTATCCCAAGGATACCGAAAGTATGAAACCGGCACTTATAAACTCAAACGGGTAGTTACAAAAAGTTAATTAAAAAAAAAAAAAAAATTTACCTTAGATTGAAATTCTAAATCAGTTAAAATTGAATATTATTGGAGTCAATGAATTATTAGAAGAAAATATATAAGAAAAATTATTTCTAAAAATGTAATTAAGTTGAAAAAAAAGTTACCTACTTTTTGTGACCGCCCCTTAGAGGCGTGGCGCTGGGCAAAAGTATAAATGCTTTCATCATCCGAGGGTTGGCTTAACTTTATAATTGTTTTTCAAATTCAAATTTTCGGGTAGTTACAAAACCTCCCTTAAGATAACCTCTGTTCAAAACTTTTAAGGATATATACAACTTTTTTGAAAATTTTTCAAGGTAAAAAATTACTATCGGTACTAACACAATTTTTTTTTTTATTGACAAAGTATCAAATATTTAGTCTTAAATTTTCATCGGCATTTAATTTGTTGAACTGACAAGGAGAGGTCACACCCTCCGGGTCACCGATCTTGACGAAACTTTGGGGATCGTTTTCTTATACCAAAAGATGAAGAAATCTACCAATCATCCCGTCTAATGGGCCTTTTATACCTAGTTCCTACATAGCTTATATCGTATTTTTAGCTCTTTTTGGGTTTTTTTGCGAATTTTCAAAAAATTCCTGTTCGAAGCCTATTAGACTTACAAAATTCTGCAACCCTGCATTCTCTTTATTTTTTCATCTTCTTTTGAGAAAAAATATTTTCAAATCTAATTTTGAAGAAATAGTCCATGTAAAATTAAGGTAATCAAAAGCATTTTTTTTACTGTTTTTTTGGTTTTATGAACTTAAACTGTACGTCGTCAGCCTTATCAAAATTATGTCTAAAAATATTTTTTCTAAAAAACTCATAAAAAACAAAGAAAATGCGGGGTTGCAGAATTCTGTAAGTGCAATAGGCTTTGAGCAGGAATTTTTAGAAAATCAGCTTGTTTTGACACTTTTAACACTTTTGTGCGACTTTTGTGGTTATTTGTGCCAATTTTCAAAAAATTCCTGCTCAAAGCCTATTGCACTTACAGAATTCTGCAACTCCGCATTTTCTTTGTTTTTTATGAGCTTTTTAGAAAAAATATTTTTAGACATAATTTTGATAAGGCTGACGACGTACAGTTTAAGTTCATAAAACCACAAAAACAGTAAAAAAAATGCTTTTGATTACCTTAATTTTACATGGACTATTTCTTCAAAATTAGATTTAAAAATATTTTTTCTCAAAAGAAGATGAAAAAATAAAGAGAATGCGGGGTTGCAGAATTTTGTAAGTGTAATAGGCTTCGAACAGGAATTTTTTGAAAATTCGCAAAAAAAACCCAAAAAGAGCTAAAAATACGATATAAGCTATGTAGGAACTAGGTATAAAAGGCCCATTAGACGGGATGATCGGTAGATTTCTTCATCTTTTGGTATAAAAAAACGATCCCCAAAGTTTCGTCAAGATCGGTGACCCGGAGGGTGTGACCTCTCCGTGTGAATGCAGAACGGCAGCTGAGACTCGAACCGACTGAGGTTGGGTCTTTAGCATTTAACTTTGTCAATCGGTCAAGTCGCTAGTCAACTTCATTAATAATTTTTGTTATCAAAAGTAAAAAGGACGTTCGTACTTGATGAAAAACTTTATTCAAATACTCACGTGAGGCGACAGTCGAGAAAGCGTCCGGCTGAGCGGCGCCCGCGCTAGTCCCACTGTTGGCGGCGTTGCTCGTGGCGTTGCCCGCGGTGGAGTCGGGTGCGGTCTGGCCGCCCGCAAAGGCCGCCGAGCTGGTCGAGGATGCCGCGCTCGGTACCACTGCGGCACTGCTGGCCGCGGGGGGCGGAGGCGGGGGCAGAGGAGCCGCGAAGGGCGTCTGGGCCGCGCACGAGGACAACGGCCCGGGCAGGTAACTCGCGCAAGGAGTCGTCCCGTAGCTCCAGGAGTTGCTCGCCGTCAGTCCGAACTGCGACATGTCTGGAAAAAAAGCACGGTCGTAACCCGAACGGGTTATTCATTTTTTGTAATTTCATTTAAGCCAGCTTTTTTTTATTTTGGTGACCTTGTCACGGTGAAAGCGGCTTTTGGTAGTCGATCGTAATTTAATTGGGTCTGCGATTGATTTTTTCAACTCTAGTTTTCGCGTAACTCGATTGCAAAAGTTGTTTTTATGTGGGCGGTTTTGCACTCATAAAAAAAAAAAAAGGAAAAAAATGTGTATGCCTCCTAATAATGTCAATAACGATCTAATAAAATCATCAGTATTCAAATTTTAACTTCATTCGGACGTAAAAAAACAAATAAAAAATGTTATAAATTTTACTATTTATAATAACTAATTGGTACTGAAGTTAAAAACCATAATAATCCCTCTTTATAATGATGAAGCATGTTCAAATGTCATTGTTTTATAATTGATTTGATTGATTGAGAACGTTCCTTCTAAATTTGTTCGAGTGAAAAGTACGAAAATCCACTCGAATCGAGTTAAAAGTGAGCCACTCTTAGCTTACAAGGAGAGGTCACACCCTCCGGGTCACCGATCTTGACGAAACTTTGGGGATCGTTTTCTTATACCAAAAGATGAAGAAATCTACCAATCATCCCGTCTAATGGGCCTTTTATACCTAGTTCCTACATAGCTTATATCGTATTTTTAGCTCTTTTTGGGTTTTTTTGCGAATTTTCAAAAAATTCCTGTTCGTAGCCTATTGCACTTACAAAATTCTGCAACCCCGCATTTTTTTTGTTTTTTCATCTTCTTTTGAGAAAAAATATTTTTAAATCTAATTTTGAAGAAATAGTCCATGTAAAATTAAGGTAATCAAAAGCATTTTTTTACTGTTTTTTTGGTTTTATAAACTTAAACTGTACGTCGTCAGCCTTATCAAAATTATGTCTCAAAATATTTTTTCTAAAAAATTCATAAAAAAACAAAGAAAATGCGGGGTTGCAGAATTCTGTAAGTGCAATAGGCTTTGAGCAGGAATTTTTTGAAAATCAGCTTGTTTTGACACTTTTAACACTTTAGTGCGACTTTTGTGGTTATTTGTGCCAATTTTCAAAAAATTCCTGCTCAAAGCCTATTGCACTTACAGAATCCTGCAACCCCGCATTTTCTTTATTTTTTTATGAGTTTTTTAGAAAAAATATTTTTAGACATAATTTTGATGAGGCTGACGACGTACAGTTTAAGTTCATAAAACCAAAAAAACAGTAAAAAAATGCTTTTGATTACCTTAATTTTACATGGACTATTTCTTCAAAATTAGATTTAAAAATATTTTTTCTCAAAAGAAGATGAAAAAACAAAAAAAATGCGGGGTTGCAGAATTTTGTAAGTGCAATAGGCTACGAACAGGAATTTTTTGAAAATTCGCAAAAAAACCCAAAAAGAGCTAAAAATACGATATAAGCTATGTAGGAACTAGGTATAAAAGGCCCATTAGACGGGATGATTGGTAGATTTCTTCATCTTTTGGTATAAGAAAACGATCCCCAAAGTTTCGTCAAGATCGGTGACCCGGAGGGTGTGACCTCTCCTTGTTAGAGTGGCTCACTTTTTACTAGGCTTCGAGTGAATTTGAGCTAACCTCACTCTTACAGATTTACCGAGTTAAATTCAAAATTTGAATTGCATTTAAGTTGAAATATCAAATAATTGTTATTAAGAATTTTTGCAATAATTTTTTGAATAATTTAATACTTTGTTTCAATAAATGGATTAAATTTCTTTTATTTATAGAGTTCTATAAAATAAAATGAGAATCTTTATTATTTTAAAAACAACTTTTTTAAACTGTAACCACAAAAATATCGAACTGAACTTTGTTGCAGGTTGCAAACGCTTATGTAATAAATTTAGTGTTATTATTATTTACAGGTTAGTCGAGAAAATTCTCAGAAAAAATTGTTTTCAATTTCTTTTTTTTGAAAGTAAAAATTATCACTTATTTACGTTCAAATAAAAATTTAATGGTGCATTTTAAAAAATTAAGCGCGCTGATTGAGACTAGTCTTATCAAAGATAAGCACCTAAATAAAACTAAAAAAGCTGAAAGGTCCAGAAAAGCGAGCGGGAGGGATCAAAGCCATCTTTTTTTTTAAGCAGTGACGGCCGACCCTAAATACTAGCGCCGGTCAATACTCGAATGCCGTCGCGGTTGCAGTGCCCAATAATTCGTCTCCCCATCTCTTCCTTTTAAAACGACACTTTTAACCGGTGTTTATCTCGTCCCGCTGGACTTTGAAGTGATTTTATTTTTTTATTTTTTTGCCCTTTTTTTTATCGGTCGGTGAGTAAAGTCAAGTCCGTGTATCTGAAAATTTTACGGAAAAATTTTTTTACAATAAAAGAGATTCCTATCATTTTTTTCGCGATTTTAACTGCTGTCGTTGTTGTTGAACAATGCGGGGGCTTCAGAATATTTTTTTTTTACCTTTTTGACGTTTGAAGAGAAAAAATAGATGTTACAATTCGCCGTCCGAGTAAGTAATTAATTTTTTTCCGAGCCCCCGCAAAAGATTGTTTTTCATACTAGGTATAATAAACAAAGTTTTTATATTAAAAAATCACGATTGGAGTAATGAAAGAGCTTCAAGATTAATCTCAAGGAAATTCATAATTACTCGAGCCCAAAAAAGGCCATTAAATCTTAAAAATTTGGTTTGAAAAGTAGACGAAGAAGAAGAAGAAGAGGAGGAGGAGGGGAAGGTAAAAAAGCAAACTCCCGTAAACTCTCGGTGCAGCTGCAAGTTTCTCGGCGGCGGCGGCGTCTGGCTTTTCGATGTCTAGCATCTCTTTCCCGCTGGCAAGGCCCCTTTAATATAATATTTAATCTAGCTTTGAACAGGCTTGCGGTTTCCGCTTCTGCGAAATTCCGTCTCGCTCTTAGTCTGGGTGTATGAATGTATGATCCCGGGCTCGAGCTTCCCCGGCTCGAAGCTCCGTCGCTCGGGCTTTTAAAAGGGTACGCGTGTGTTTTGGTGAACGCCCGAAATACAAGCCAGCCCCCCCGTCTGTCTCCTCTTTTTACACGGCTGACTCCCTAAGTTTTGGCTCGCGTACCAATTGCCGATAATCGAAGTGTATCAACCCTTCTTTTTTCTATTGTTTTCACCCTCGAGCTAATTAGAGTGGTTGGGTTTTTTTTTTTTATTCTCTTGCATTACAGGATGCATTTTTTTGAATACTATGTTGTTCGATTATTGATGGATTCATGTGGTATATTAATGGAAATTTTTTCTTTTTTAGTTTTCTTTAGGATTTACGAGAGTATGAAATTTTTCGGCATGGTCCTGGATATTCATTAGTATAAAATAAGACTAAGCTTGCATTCGAAATTTAAACGTCATTCAAACTACTCCTCTGAAATAAAAAAAAAAATTGAGTTAAACTGATGATTTTACTTAAGTTGTATAAAAATAGTTTTAGCGAGGATAAGAGTTTAAATCAGTGACAATCATAGAAGAGTACGGTAATACATTGTGAAAATTAATTTTTTTACTTTTATTTTAGTCTGTTTTAAAAATTTTAATGATTTAAATTTTAAGAACGAACCGTTGATAAAAAATTTTAAACAAATATTTGTACACTCAGAGGAGAGTTGTTCAAATTTGGTACATGCAACCAAATTTGGTTGTGTGAACCAAATCTTCTGTCAGCGGAAACCAGCTTTGGTTGGATGAACCAAATTTGGTTGTGTGAATCAAATCCTTCTCTCAGTGTAATGAACGTATTTTTTAGATTTATATATTTCTAGCTTTTTATATAATTGAAAAACGACATCAAATTGTAGTAAGAAAAGTTAGTAAGTCCGAGTCCGGTTATAACATTGACAATGACAAAACGACAGAAAGTTCTTCATTTCAAAACAACCAAAAAATGATTTTTTACTATTTAACTTTAATACATACTATAAAAAAATATATATTACTCACTCTGACAGTTGGCAGGCATCGCGTGCCTAAAGGACGACAGTGGATCCCTGGCCTGCAGCGGACTATGCAGTGGCTGCAGTGGATTCGGCAAAGGCTGGAGCGGATCGACCAGAGGCGATGTGAAGAAAGGCCCGCCTCGCTGGGAGGCGAACGCGAACGCGTGAAACGGCTGCTGCTGCCCTGTAAAAGCCGTAAAAAATGTGCGATCAACCGTAATGGTCCAACATTTTACCAACTGCATCTTATTATTTTAAATTTTGCTTTGATTAGTCTGGTTTTATCTCTGAACAGAGTGCGATTTTCACAAATGGTGTTTTAGTATTATCATTAATTTTTCAGATTTTTTTAATCAATTTTTTGGACACTCTTGTATGTTTTCGTCTAATCATCAAATAAAATATTATGTGTAAGGAAAAACAACACCTTAATTAAACTTGTATATAAAAAATATTCTAAATCAAAAGATTTAATCGATATTAACAGATGACAATTCGGAAAATTATTATAATTTAAAAATGAATTTAAAAAATCCAAAATTCATTTTTTATTTTTTCTTAGGACGCAGTGAGTGAATAGCAGTCAATAAAATTGATATTAAATTTTTATTTTTTGTAAATAAAAAAAATAAGATGTCACAAAAGTCAAAAAGGTCAAAGAAAATTGAACATCCGACACCGATAGTGTCCGATGTATCCGTGAAAAAAGTGACACGTTTTATTTCTTTTTTCCCAGTATCGAAAACTCAATTAGAGACGTCCCACGGCAGGGCTTGCACCTCCCAATCTACCAAAACGAGAAACGTGGACTTGACAGAACTGTACAAGAAAATTCGATACAAAATAACTCGAGTCTGATGTAAAAAATGATTAGTCTGTAAAACAAAGTCAAAACAATTAACTTTTTCATCGAACTTAAATGATATTCAAAAATACAACTCACCTCTGAAAAAACATCTGAAACAACAAAAATTTCCAAAAACTCAATTCCAAAGATTAAAAAAAGAAGACCACCGGTCAGTCAATTTAAGGGGGGGGTTGGAGATCTGCATGAGACTAACAGAGCCACACGCTCCCTCGATCTATAGTCGGTGCAGTGGCTCTCCTCGATAATCGAATCCTGCAGGCAGTCCCTAATTTTCAGCCGAAATTCCCTCCCGCCGCGACGGTTTGGCTGAATAGGGGACAATGGGCGCGTGCATGAGGAATACGTTTGTACTGCTGCTGCAGCCTCTCGCTTTTGACTAACGAGATCCAGTTAAACGCTACCCCCCTTCCCCGTCGACGTAACTCCCTGGTGAGTGAATTTATACCGGAACAGGTAGGTTAGGAGATCGGCTGCTGAATCGGTGGAGCTTTTTTTTCGGTCCTGGGCTTCAGTGAAAGTAACTGCTGGTTCATTTTATTTTGTTTTGTTCTCTGGGAACTCTTGTACGTACGTCTATGGCTAGTTGACTATTGAAGAACATTTTTTGGATATTCGAGTGGATTGATCTGGTCGATGGAGCTCTCTACCCTAATTTTCTATATAAACTATTAGTTTCTTGAGTATATACTAGAAGAAACTTTTTATAAATTAAATCTTCCACCAGTCTAAAACATTCATTTCAGAATAACTAAAATAATTGATAAGATTTTACGTATTTATAAAAATTTTTAACAGAAAACTGCTGGTACGAACGAGTGTTATCAATCGGGCCACAAGAACCAAGTCCATAAAGTGTCCATCCGAATTGTCATATTGAGACAAAAACTTATACTCCTTTTTACTTAAATCACCAGTCCATCGAGTGACCAACCACTGGCATAAGTCAGTTTCTTTCAGAACTGTCGCGATTTGAAAATGGTTTGAGGAACAAGACACTGGTTTCCCAAAAACACTCGTTAAAACAAAAAATTTACCTGCGTAACGCCTCGTCACTTCCATTTCGACGCGCATCCGAATCGTAAACAGCCGGTGCGGATAGTAGTACGTTGTCGCTCGCGCAAGCACAAGCAAGCCAAGGCCGGGAAGGGTAAAATTATGGTCTGGCTCCCGGCGCGGGAGTAGAAAATCGTCGGCATCACGATTGCGGCGAATCCGCGAATGAATTACCGGCCCGCTACGGCTGAGAGAGAAAGAGGGGGGGGGGGGTTACTTGATAAATTTAATAAATTAGAGGCCTTCGAGCCCTCGAATTTATCACTCGGGAGGCCCCCCTCTGTTCTACTCTTCGTAGAGACACACGCTAGTGCACGTGAGCTCGGCGGGTACGATAATAGTGCGGAATATTTATGTCCTGGAGCGAGTGCTCGGTTAATAGTTTATTCTAATCAATTTTTGTTTCTATTTCAAATGGCGCGGCGGTGATGACTCGAACGGTGCAACAATTTCAGTAGACTTTCCTGATATTTCGATATTATATCGATGATGATTGTAAGACGATATCGATATCGATATCAAAGCGACGATATATTGTGTAATATCGGAATATCGACTTTATAATTCCAAAATAGGTTGGATAAATGCCGACTAAAATTTTAAACTAAAATTTTGATTTTGATCGATATTTGGTGCGACGATATTGTCGATACCGATATTGAATAATACGATATTTTCGATACCGATATCGATATTTTTTTAAATATCGTATCGTATCGATATCGTGAAAGTCTAAATTTCAGTGGTTACTCATATATTTTGAATAGCGCAGTTTAATATAGGCTTCTCTTTCGATAGTATTAATGAGATTAGTATTAGTAATGGTAGAAGTAGTTGTAGCAGTTCGACGCTTCGGGCTTTTACACTCGACAGTTACAAACTTGGGGTCGGGGCTCGGAGAATGGATAGACCACTCGGACTTCGAAGACTGCTACACTCCTCAATCAATTTCCTTGGACTAACGGAGCCGGAGAACGGGCGCGAGATAAAGATAAAGGAAGAGGGAGAGCCCCGGAGAGTTCAAGGGGTTAAACCCATCGGGGAAAACTGCCGTAATGAATTGCTTGTTTAATTAATTACCAAAGGGAAGCTAAGGGGAGCTGATACAAGCGAGAAGAATTTTTATGGTGGACATTGTTACGCTTTTTATTTCTTGTTTTGTAATTAAAATTATCGTTTAAAATTAGCGATTCTATTGTGTATTGTTTTCTGATGCACAAAAGAATAAAAAGGTTTTTGAAATTACTTTCTGTGAAAAAAAAGGTTGGGTTATTTTTCCCAATACAGTAAGTACGCTAAAACCCAAATGCTAAAACATTACTCATTTACGAAGCTTAGGGAAAATGTTTACAGTTCCGGTTGCTTCAAAGTGCAATGGCAAATAAAATAGCTCGCGAATCTGGTACACTGTAAATAAACAGTAAGTCGGCTTCAAAATTCCCCCATCGAATAAACTAACTTCCGAAAGTAGAGTTGCCGCGTATAAACTGACCCGAAACTATTCAGAAGCTAGTGTCGGATGAAAGAGCCGACTTTTTTACCCAGAGTGGTCTTACTGCTCGCTGTACTGGTGCGTTCGACAGATTTCTAAACTTTCAGACTGCAGTGGTGGTAGGAAGCTGATTTCATTGCTGTTAAAAATTTTTTCTCAAAGTTTATTTTTTTGATGATTTTGTTTTTTTAATGTCAAAAGTTTAAGTATACATTTTTTTTACAGTTATAACAAAAAGCATTTTTTTTGACCATTTGATCGAAGCCGTTTAATACTCAAATTTTCTAATTTCAAACATTTTTAATTCCAGTTATAGAAAACATCTTTTTTCAAACTGAAGTTTATTTCGAAAGTTCATGAAAATTGTTGTGGAAAATTCATAGACGCAAATTATTTTTCGGTAACTCTCTAAAACTGTGAGTGTCGTGAGGAAAAAGAATTAAAAAGAGCTCTGGGTGGTCCGCAGATGAGCAACTCTAAAGATACCGGATGTGGTTGGACTTGTATACGGAAAGCTTCATAAGATTTTTTTGGAAGTTTTTTTTGTTTCAAGGAGATTTAATATCAAGAAGAATATTACACAATTTAAAAATTTAAAGTTGTAGGTAATATTAGAAATAACGAAAGTTGAAATTAATTTATCTATTCCAATTTATTTAAGTCTGTTTGTTTTGTTTATGTGGTTTAATTAATTTTTTTAAATTGAATAATATTAGTTTAAACTTTAAGAAAATAATTTTGCAATTTAAAAATTATTCTGCTAATTTTTTATTGATCAACCTCAGATCAAGTTTTGTGTTGCATTGAAAAATTTTCTATTCAACAAAAATTATTATTATGTCAAAGGTTAAAGTATTTTTATAAGTTCTAAGAACCTCAAAAATGAAATTAAAAAAAAAAAAAAAATTTAATAAACTTCAAAACTTTCAATAATCCAAGTTTAAACCATGTACACAATCTCGTGAAATGTACTACTCATATTGAACCGGCGAATGGTAATAGCTGAGTGTTGCCTTGAATTATACAGGACGATACTCTGCGTGTAACTGATAATACGAAATTGCATATCAGCCACCAGAGCCAACACTATAACTTGAACATGATTTATAAACCTTAACTTTAAAGTCTTTTATGAAGCTATAGTTATCGATAAAGTTTAATATAATATGAACGATTATTTTGTAGCTGTGACATTATTGAACAAAACAATGATAGCTATCGCAGAACAATTTTAGTGATACTGAAAATATGATTTAGTGAAATATTGAACCTTTGTTTAATGGTTGCAAGTAACTATTTATTTCACCTAAGTATAGGTTTTTATATTTACTCTGTCAAAAAAAGGTTCTCTAAATCATGCAAACTTAAAATTAGTTCTATAAAAACTTTTTAAAACGATTGTTCAAGGATTTGGTTACTTTACGCTATTGAAAATTATATTAATTTCTTTGTAACATCCTTTCGAAAAATTTTTATATGGTTATAGACACATAAGTACAAAAAATACATCAAATTAAGTAAAAAATGATAATGCTTACAGTGATACTCACTGGTCTTGGATCGGGGCTCGCGCGGACCATCGACCGTGACTTTGATGGCTTTGGCGTAAGTTGCAACCTGGGGAGGCGTCGTCGATATCGTTATCGTCAGCGTGAAGCTCTTCCCTGAAAGCAACAAAAAACAAATTTTTTATCAGAAAATTTTACCGAAACATTGAATGCAGTAAAAATAGATGTTCCTTTTTGTTCCATCATACAAGGTCACACAATTTTTAGCCATGAAAACTGATCGATGATCAAACTAGGTTTTAAACTGAAAAATCAGTTTAGCGAGGAAACCATTGAAAGCAAAGCGCCTAAAACGATACTTTGTTAACGTCGTTAAGCCCTTGAAAACACTTTGTTTCGTCTGAACAGCAAAATCTAAAAATCGAGAACGCAATTTTCGAAAATAATCCACTAAACGTAAACAACGAAAAAAGGATGAAAAAAATTGGCCAATAAAGCCGCCTTCTCTCTCTCTCTCTCTCTCTATACGCTAAACAACGTTTCGCAACAACACGCGCCTGGCACGGTAGACCGGGAGCTTTTTATCATAATAAAAGGTACGGTGCCGTACCCGGACCGGGTTTCGGACCATCTGTCCGCTCCGCGCAGCTGGTACAGCCCCCGCCTACTCGATACATTACCGTCGGCTAACTCATTTAGCGGGAGTTTCGGCTGCTCGGTGCACACATACACACCTATAACCGCGTTTGCGAAACTCGCCGGACCTCGCGTGGACCTCTACTACTTTAAAAACTTTATACATATATATATCTTTTTTTTATGGTTTTTAAAAATCGCTCTTTTTTTGAAGTCCTAAAAGCGACTTGTAATAAACAGTTGACTGCAGTCAGTAAAAATTTGGAATTCTTTTGTGTAAAGTCAAAGTGGGAAATTAATTAATAAAATGCTTTCGAAATTGGAAGATTTTTCTTTCAGAATGAAAAATTGTAACTATCAAGCTTAGGTGCTAAAAATTTCTTTATTATTGTTACAAGTTTGTTCGTGTCAAACTACCTTAAAGTATAATCTAAATGTGACCAACATTCTAAAAAATTTATTGATTGTAACTTATTTTCACAAAATTAATTTAATTAAATTAACAATTAGTTTTTAACTATTTACTGCTCACAAAAGAATTTTTTTAAATCGCAAAACATATTTGTTTTTAATTATTAATAAGTATGAAAAATCCAAACAAACCAACAAACAAAAACAATCTATTACAAGTTAAGGATATTTTTCATTGAACTTTCTACAAATCTGTTTTACATTTTACTTACATAAAAAGGGATCTTAAACTCTAGCTTTTTCTGAAATAAAATAAACAAAATAAACAAAAGAATCTCCTCTCAAAAAGAGTAAAAATTAAGACGCACCTCGCAAGCCTCATTCCAAGTACAGAAATTTCATCAAATTAAGAAGACCCTACCCAAAGGGGATAAAAATCCACCAGGTGCTTTCGTTCGCGGCCGCGAACATAATTCAGCCGACAAAACGTTGGGGGGTGCCCGCGTGACTGGAATATCCATTTGGGCCAACACAATTCTCATGCGTAATGAGCTTAAACGCGTAAAAGCGCGGCCGCGGCGGCTGCCTGCAGGAAATCGATTTCACGGTCCGCGTCCCCCGATCCAAGAAAAATCTCTACCTCGGTAATCCAATATATCCACCGGCGAGGCTCATAATCGCGGCTACGGGGTAGAGAGGGAAAATTGAAATTGATCAATGCTGGACTAGGGGGGGGGGGGGGGGGGGGGCTGGCCAGCGTCATTAGTGCGCGCGAACGACCTCGCTCACTTTTGTCCGCGCTATAAATTCAGTTTGCATCCACGGCTAGGATTCCAGAATCGGTAAGGAGATCACTTTAAATAATTATCATAATTTTGATGTATTCCTCGATGGAGCTTGTCGAATAAAAATAATTGAAACATCTGTGGCTAAAAAAGCTCAGCGTAGCGTGACTACAGGTTGGAGCTTTCGCGTGGCGAACCGCCCTGCGGCCACGGAACCGACACTCATCCACCGCGCCGTTATTATTTCTGATCCACAGCCACTTTGCTCGAGTATTTATCGCTTCCCCTCCTCCTCCTCCTCCCATACTATACGACTTTAGCTTCCTCTCGCTCTCGCGCATGGATATCGATTTTACAAAACGCGGCTACGTTGCTGGGCGCCGTTCGATCGTAGCTTTTACGAGCTTTTTGTGTTTGTATTACAAGTTCACTGTGGGAATCATCACCGAATTAATGTGTCTATTTGTAACTGATCGGGTGATGGATTCCACAGCTGCAGAAATGTTTGCAGCGGAAATTTTTGAGATTGAAAGTGTGCGGTTAAATTTTAGTTTGTGAAAAATTAAAATAAATAAAATTTTCGTTTTAGGATAGGATTAAAACTTTATGGGATCTTTTATTGAACGAATTCGAAAAATTTTCATCGTCTCTAAAAACTTTTTTAATGATTTTATGAAATGATTCTTTGAAAATTACTAATTTTCAGGTTTTTAATAGTTTTAAATTTACTAAAAAACAGTGAAAATTTTAGCTTGCAAAAGTAGTAAAAAAAACTTCATAGATACATCCATAAAAACATAGAATTGTCAGGAACTTCATAAATGCTACTTACAGTAACTTTGAGAATCAGTTTTCGGCTAAATTGAAACCTGTTTTAAAATTTTTTGGATTAAGAATTAATTTTTATGGTCTTTCTCGTTACATTTTTTTTTTTTTTTTTTTTTTTTTTTTTTCTTAAACTCTAGTAATAAATTAAGGTTTAAAAATATTTTGTAACCTAAAAATAATTTTCCACCAACCCAAATTTTTTTTGTAAATGTTCGCAATGAAAGCTTCAAGTGAAAAAAGACATCGTCATTAAAATAATCTCGATCGCAAGATACACATCGCAGCAGTTTGTATAAACGGAATCTCGTTAGAAGGAAGCTTACTCGGCGGATATGAAGAGGTGGATCTTGGAAGGAGGTTTGATGGCGGCATTATAGACGAAGTGAATAAGGAAGCAGAAGCGAAGACGGTTAACGATGGGATATCACGTAGAGTTCGGAGGAGTTCGAGGATGTGGTTTAAGCCAATATCCCATACTTGAGGGTGATAGTTTCATATCGACCCTTTTACCCAACACGGAGAAGGAGATACACTATGAAACACAATTCATGCACGGTGTTTTCCAGTGTACGCAGTTGACGCATGCTTTTTTCTCGGTTACTCAAGTTCTGCTGAATCTCTAACCTCGAAACTTTAAAAGCGTATAAATATAAATATCAAGTTTGTAATCATAATTGAAGTTTATAAATTTGTTAGGAAAGATAGCAACAACATTTCAAAGTAAGAATCGTACAAAATTTTAAGAGTAAAACTTTGACAAACTGGATACATGGGTGTTCTGAGCGCCGTCGTCTGCTCCAGTCTGCTCTATCGAAATTATCTCTCTAAAAATTTTGCACTGGAAAACACGGTGCATGCACTTGGAAATACGACTGTAACTTAAGGAATCACGCTGTACCACGCATCGTCTAAAACGGTGGCGGTGTACACTAAGTTTCATGGTGTACTTCCTTCTCCGTGAAGGAGCCATACCCAGACTTCCTCCAAATTTGAATATTGTCATTGGTAAGTAGAGACAGCCGGGTCTGGTCAGACCAGTTGAAGGCTGTTACTTACCGATGATTTCTTATATAAAATTGAGGTAATCAGGTATTCGAAGACAACGGGCGTATTTCGCGTCGTGAATCTTAAGTTGGTACGTGAGCCTGCTCGCTCGCGTCAGTCATTTGTCTGGGATTAGCTACCGATTGTTTTCGACCCACCACCCGGGAATTAACATAAGCTCGGATGAAGGATGTACGGAGAAGGGGGAGAAAGCAAGCGTGCAGGGAGAAAAGCGACGAACGAACGAAGAAAATTCTCTCGTCTGCTTGATTATTCTCCATCGAACCGTTAATGATTACCCTCTTTTGAAGAGCGTGAAGCGGGCTTTTAGAATTTCGGAATTCAAGCGTTTCGTTTAAACTGATTTTTCGAGGTTTTTACATTAATTTTCTGGGGCAGAAATTTTTTTTAACTATCAACTTTTACAACTTAAGATGATAAATTTCAAAGGTACAAAAATATAGTACTTTTTGAAGCTTCTTTACAGGTGTTTATTGGAAAATTTCAGAATAAAATTTTCAAGCGATCGTTTAATTACTCTCCGAAATTAAACGTTTCGTAAATGAACGTAGGAAATTGATCTCTGAAAGATAAGAAAACCAAGAACATCGAAGTCATATAAACCGCGATAAATCATCTGACAAGCTAGAAGCGGCTCATTTTCTCCTTCGTTTTCAAAATAATTCACAAGTTCGGGGAGGGCTTATTTAAAGGGACAAGCTTTCATCCTGTGCCCTCGAAATTCTCGCGCTAATAACGTTAATTAAAGCGGCATAAACCTCAATTAATATCATAGCTCACGGGGAAGGGTGAGCCAGCGGCTTTCTTCTTCCGGTTCTTACTCGTCGACCCTGTTTTCTTCGCCGTACTGTCATGGTGTCGCTCTATCAAAAATAATTAGATCTTTATTTACTCAATATTGGATTCATTTTTTCTATTGACAATGATTGCGTGAATGTTCAGAACTAAAAATTATATTTAAATTATTTTCGTTGGTTTACTAAAACATCAGATCAATTTAAGGCAATTACGATATTCTATGTTTTTCATTTTATAAGTAAAATTATACAATTGAACGAACTTCAGTGAAGTTCAATTACAATTGTATGAGCGCTTCCTCCGAAAGATCAAATACGTAGTACCCCTTCCCTGTGCCCCAAATATCACACATTCAAAGCATAAAAATCAAAAACAGCGCCACCACCACGCCTCGGTGTGGGCGCGTGGGGTACTGGCTCCCGACTTCATTTCTTTAAAGTCATGCCGTAGATTCGAAGGGAAAAAATTTTTTCCATAAATTTTGGGGAAATCTCTGGGTGGGAGATTGATCTTTCGGAGGAAGCGCTCATACAATTGTAATTGAACTTCACTGAAGTTCGTTCAATTGTATAATTGTATTTCGCGCTTCCTCCTTCAAGATCAAATACGTAGAAGTTTAAAGACGATCTACGGCAGCAAAGTGTGAAGACAGAATCCTCTAATCCGCGATGTCAAAAATTGTCTTGGTGGTAAAAACCGACAAGCTCAATCTTACCACAGTCATGGAACAATTCTAAAAAACAATCCATGTCATACATCATGATGTGTTGTAACACACCGCTGTGGCTTGAAAATGGTTGAACGCATAACAATTCCTTGCTAAGCAATTAGCTATCTAAAAGTCATGTGAGAAAATAGGCATGAAACTTCAAGCCATCTCGCATCTCACCAATCTCAATATACTAATCGATATAATTCTACCCATCAGTCAGTTGATGATCTCTCCAGATAAAAGTAATTGAATCTCTAAGAGAAGCAAAGGTATATCCACAAAGCATATCTGCGATTTGTTCACGGATTTTACCGCTGATATGTCGTCTTTGCCAACCCTAGACGGGGGTTTCTATATGATCCAGACCATATAGAATTCAATAAAAGACACACATCATCAATGTCTAAACTGTATTAGACATCCAATCTTTGTAAATTAATTCAAACAAATTTCTTTCCTTTCCTTTCCTTTCTTTCTCTCCTTTTTTTTTTTTTTTTTTTACATGGATAACATAGATAACAAAATAGATAATTATTACTATATTCAACTTATCACAATATCCGAAATAATGTATTAAATAAATATGTAAATAATACATTCTTACAATGTATGATGCCATCAATCAAACCATCAAATGCATATCTGAATTTTCAAGTAGCATCATAAATCCCTGTCTAAGAGTGGTGATGTAAATAAAAAGGAAAAAATATATTATTGAATTTATTCCCTAGTAAAAAGAGGGAATCAAAAATAATCTTCATACCATGCGTAAACAACTGCACTTGTTTTTATAAATGATAATAATTTTCAAAAAACATTATAAAACATAATTCAACAAGGTAACATTACTGTATTGTCATGAATACAAATGCACCCTCGATATTCCACCTAAAGGTGCAATTATAAAAATTCTCCAATCATAACAATACACACTAAACATCCTACAGTATGTATAGAAATATGTTCAATCTAAACTTAAAACGACAACAATCTCAAGTGATCCACAATAATTTTTCCCAAAAATTTATATTTTCTCAAAGTTTAGTCAAATAACTGAGAAAATAGCTGGAAAAATTGAAATTAAAACCAGAAATGATCAATCAAGAAACTGAAACTCCAGAAGATGTAATTGATAATTGATATTAAAATTATATCATTCAATATGAGTTTCATTATAATAGGTATAACATACATATATTGTAATGATGACTATTTAAACTTTGACAAAATAGTCTCATTCCACAACATTTTGTGTACTAGGTGATCAAGATCTATCACTATCTCACAAAAATCAATGTACAATGTACACCAAAACAACAAACAAATAAAAGAACCTTGCTGACTTGCAAAGGTAAATTCATCCAAAAGTAAAAGCAAATCTCACAACTCTGTGAGTTAACTATAAATTTTATCAGTCATACCTTACTGTAAATAAAAGAATCTTGCTGACTTGCAAAGGTAAAATCATCCAAAAAGTAAAAGAAAATCTCACAACTCTGTGAGTTCACTATAAATTTTATCAGTCATACCTTACTGTATTTATATCCAAAAATGATATCCTATCGGCTAGGGTGGATGTATTTGAATTGATCATGTCCAATCTTTCAAAAACTTCTCTCCATACTTTTATTCAACTTGAAAGTAGAATTCATTCACTTTCAAGTGTAATTATCACAAATGTTGAGTGCCAAGTAAAGAACATTCAATGGTCAGAATTCCTTCCTTCATGCGGCTTAGAGCCATGAATTTAACTTTTCTGACTCTTGCTTCAAAAATAAGTCCAGAGTCAGATCTGTCCAAAAATAAAAAAGGTATGCTAACAAAATTTTATGAGATCAAATTTCATCCCAAAAATGAGTTCTCTCAGAATCAAGTTATATCCCAAGGCTAGATCAGAACAATGCAAAATTTAAAGTTGATTTAATTCAAAGTTCCAGCCCATAATATTCAACCGTATACATAATTCATTCACATCAGCACTCAATCAAACTGATTGTAAGGAAAGCGATAAAAGTATCCTCAATCCTGTGAATTATATCAGTGCACTCATACTCATGCATCAGTTTTAACAAAAAACTCAGTAGAGTGTAGTCAGGTAATATAAAACAAAAGGTAATTCCATCCTACCCAAACAAAAATACCAACCTCTCACAGGTTACACAGATGCAATGATAAATTAAAAAATCAGGTCGACCACAATTTTCCACACTTGGACAATATACACATCTCCATCATGCAGCAGCATCATTAAAGCTGTGCAGAAGGATTTTTTCCTAAAATAGTCAAAAATCTTGTAAAATTCTTCAAGAAAAGGTCAGTAGTTTTATTACATCCATCATGTATTAATAACCTTGAATACTTGCATGCCACCCGTGCTTCAAAGTATTGAAAAAATCATCACAAATTGCATGCATCATCCACATGTCATGAATCAGTCATATTGTCTTAGCGATAGTCTTAACACACATTGCCCTCAACAAAGAAACACTGCCTCATGCGTCAAGCTTTACTGTGTAGCTGACTTTGGCATGTCTTACTGCCAGTCACAAAGAATCAGTTTGCACTCAAGAGTGCTTTTAGCAATAATCATATAATCAGTTAAACTGATACAATAACTTCAGTACTCTATCGCTTCAGAAACTGGACACTAAGGTCATAATATACTTGAAATTCTTTCAATCTAATTGACTAATCAATTCTGAAAACTAAAACCAAATAATAAAAGTTGACCACACTTTACTGACTCACCCTTGACATTCAAATATAATTATTTGACTATAAGTAGACTCAAATCATATTTCAAAAATCATTCAAGCCATACAAAAATCATACTAGTGTTGAACTCAAAGTTCTCAAATTGATTGTATCTCACAATAATGTCTCACAATTCAAAATTGCAGACACACAATCCATACATTCATAACTGAAACATTATTTCAGTCTGTCATGTTCAAGAGAATTTTCACTCATAATTCATTAAACTAAGTCAGTAGTCGAATGACTACAGCTGGTCTCAGACAGACTTCCAAACAATATTCCATTGTCAACACCCACAAAAGGTCAAACATTTCCAAATCACAAAGTGTATCAGGGAAAAAATCACATTTAAACTGGTTTTTAATTTTTTAAAATCACAAAAAAAAAAAAAACACAAGGATGATGTGTCCTCAGCTAGATAACACCCAGAAAAGGTCAAACCTTTCTGAAATCACAAGGTGTATATGAGGTTAAAATTGATTTATAAATCTTCTAAATCGACAGATATCAACAACAAATAGCATAAGCATAAGGACGGCGTGGCCGCAGTTATAGAGACAAGTGAGAGACTTAGTGCTTAAACTCGATAATCAGATCGAGCGAGCATAAATCGTAAAAATCGATTTATCGATACCAATCTCGGTATCATTCAAAAAAGGAGACTAATCTCTCACTCTTTTTCCTTTTATAACCTCTATATTGCTTAAAAAATTAGGCCATATGTTTTACAAATTGTCTTGGTCAGACCTTGACAAAAAGGTTTTATATTGATTATGTAAACTCTAGCAGCTAGAGTTATCCCTTAGTCGAGTGAGTTAACCGAGAACTAGTCCGCCAACGCATGTGACGGTGCTAGAGATATGCCGAAGTCCGAACACATGAGTGCTCTCAGCTCTGCGGAATACATACTATGTAACTCGTTCTGCCGTAGCCGCCCTTCTTTGCTTACCGGTGTTGTCTGCTCTCTCTTCTTTTTTCCCGTCTCTGCCATAATTAACCTTGAAAACATACCTACAATTAACCGCCAATCTGCGTGATCTGATGGCCTTAGATGAAGAAATAAGATGGCCGGCAACCGCAGATATTGGTCGGGGTAACCTGTAAAAATCATTAGTGAGCTTTGCCTTGGACAGTCCTTGGCAAGCCACGTGCATTATGCGTTCAGGGTAACTCAGAGTTACCTGCCCTCGCTGCGATCAGCTCGAGCGAGTCGAGAACGTCTTTTTAGGTTAGATGAGGTAAATATGCGTTCATGCAGGACCAAAGTCTCCTGCACTCGGTACGATCAGCTCGACCGAGTCGTGAACGACTTCCAGGAATGAGTGACCTTGCCTCGGACAGTCCTCGGCAAGACACGTGAATGCGTTCACGAAGACATAGTCTTCTGCACTCGCTCGAGAAGCTCGAGCGAGTCAAGAACGTCTTTTTGTGATGCGTGAGCTTTGCCTCGGACAGTCCTCGGCAAAGCCACGTGAATGCGTTCAGGATGACATAGTCTCCTGACTCGCTTCGAACAGCTCGAGCGAGTCGTGAACGACTTTTAAGGTTAAGAGCTTTGCCTCGGACAGTCCTCGGCAAAGCCCCGTGTATGTGTTCAGGAAGGCCAGAGCCTCCTGCACTCACTTCGAACAGCTCGAGCGAGTCGCGAACGATACACCCTTTTTCTCCTTAACCAGGATTCTGCAGAGAGGAGTAAGCGTTGAAATCTTCTTCCATCCGAACTTTATTAAATTAGAATTCACACTTTACACGGAGCAACGCTCTGAACGTGGATACCCGTTCGCACACGAAAACGGAATGAAGTCGGGAGCCAGTACCCCACGCGCCCACACCGAGGCGTGGTGGTGGCGCTGTTTTTGATTTTTATGCTTTGAATGTGTGATATTTGGGGCACAGGGAAGGGGTACTACGTATTTGATCTTGAAGGAGGAAGCGCGAAATACAATTAAAAATATTATAGTAATTCAAGTTGATAAAACTTGATAAAAAACAACGAAGCTAAGCAGTTTGTTTGAAAAAAAGGTAACACTCGAGCAAGCGTGACATTTAAAAGCGTATAAGCCAAAGTGTAAAGTTCAATTAGCAAAGCAGACGGTCTCCATCACAGAATCACCTCGAAAAACGATAAAGAAACAGCAGTTGGAAGGGTGTCAAAGCGCGAGGACAAATAAAAGCCATTACCCAGGCTACAACTTCTCCCTCCCCGGATGGCGGTTACCCCCTCGCCGAGAAGAAGATGTTGCGAAAGGAAGAAAAAGACGCCTCTCTCCCTCGTAATCCCGTTCCGGCTATCGTCACTCCTCTTAAATTGACGAAAAATGGCAACCTCAAGTCGTCCCCTCTTAGCTACTTTGCAGGAGAAAGGAAAACTTTGCGTCGCCCCGGATTGCTTCTTGGGAGAGAAGTTTTGTGAATGAAATCCGGCGTGAAGCCTGGTTGCTTGTTTAAAAGCGGTTGAGGACGTTTAACGCCCGTTATTATTTTCGTTCAATTAAACTTCCGAAAGGACCCCCCCTATTTTGCGGGATACGCGGTAAGAAAGATTTCTTAATTGAGTTTTATCGGTGGTTTTCGGGGATATCGATTGATCTTGGCATTGACAGAGTGGCATGATTCTGCTTATTCCGTTACGTTTCTTCCTACATTAAATTTTAAAGATATTGCAAAAGTAAATTTTAAACTATTTCTAATAAACTTTGATGTAAACAGTTCGCAAAAAATGTTTGTTTTGACATTCTGATTGAAATTTTTTTTCTCAATCGGTATAAGAACGGATTTATCACATTATGAAAGCAAATTAATCAAATGGATTACCGTTGTTGAATTTTTAAAATCTTACGAGGGTCGAAGAAGTTAGTAGTAAACCCCAGACTATCAGATAGTTCCAAATGAAAAATTTTCCAAACTCAATCAAGATTACGGGCAACTATGGGGGCTAGTGGTGGGGAGGGAGCTTACCTCTTCCGCTTCTGCCGACGAACCTGAGATCGTTGAATTTGGCAACTTGATTCTTCATTAGGGCCGTGGAATTACGCAGCTCAGCGCAAAAGTTCTCGTCGTTTCCCGCTCTGACGGTCACCACAGTTCCATCTCCAACTTCGCCCAGGGCGACCACTTTGAACGCCACCGGGAGAGTTTTGTTCGATCTCCAGTGCGCCGGCAAGACGGTGCACACCAGATGAGGCGAGCCTTATTCAAACAAGTTTTTTAAATTATGTATTTTAAACTTTAAACCAGATTTATTTTTTTAATTAACTTAATTCAAGAAAGTAGTTTTTTCAATTTAACGCTAGAAATAAAAAAAAGATTTCAGGGCAGAAAAGACTCACCGGTCCTCACGAGTTCACCGGGGTGCTCGCTCATGTAGTCGCCGAGGGTCCTCTCGGCGAATATGTCGCTGGTCATCTTGGTGTAGGCGTCGGCGAGGGGCGATACGCCGCTCTCGGGCGAGGCCGCGTTCCCGGGCGCCGAGGCCCCGGTGAGCTGCATCCTCGACTGGTTGCTCGGGTGGTCGACCGCATTCCTGGAGGTGCTGGAGGCGGCCGGTGCCTGCTGCTCGACACCGCCGCCCACGAGGTTGGTCGAGCGCGTCGTCGCGACGGCCGGCGCGCTGCCCGGGTTCGGAGGAACCGGGGGTGCCAGACAGGTCCCACCCGGGGGCCCGGAGCTGCTGGCGTTGGTGCTGCTGGTGCTTGAGGCCGCTGATGCGTGCGGCACGTTAACCCCGAGGCCGGCGCCGCCGTTGCACCGGCCGAATATATCCATAGACGGCCGCAGCTTGGCCCCTGTCTAGTCGCTCATTGGATCTTTTTTTTGAGCTCACTCGCGCATTTTTCTTTTTTTTTTTTTGTTTTTAGTCTTGATTTTTTTGAGTTGGTCAACTTGATTGGGTTCCCGAGATTTGAACTTTTTTTTATCAACACTGCACACTTTGGGTAACACTGGTAGGTACTTTTTTACACTTTTGTTAATATGACTGTTTCAAATGATTGTATTACTACACTGCTTCAACACTTTGTAAAAGCAATGTATCAGATGTAGATGATCGGCTCGACTTGATCTTACTTGAAAAATGATGTTTATTGTAAAACTGCAGCACAGATTTTGAGTTGAGAAACACAATTCAATTGTAAACCTAGAAAGAGAAAAATTCGTTTAGACCAAGTTTAAGTTATGAAATTGTATGAAGTTCAGTCTAGATATATTATAAAGGGGGAACTTTAAATATTCTTTACAAACAAAATATTCGATAGTTTTGAAAAAAATGCATAGTATCATTAGTTTATTAATAATTTTTATCAAAACTAATTTTAGGGGGGGGGGGGGGGGGGTAAACCCTGGAGGGCAAAAAAAGCAAATTTTTCATGATTTTTCTCGAGCAAACGGCAAAAGTTATTTAATTTATTAATAAAGTAACATTTGAACTACTTTCTGTAATTTTTTTCAATAAAAATATTAAAAAACAAGCCGATGCCAGTGCTTTTTCGGAGACGTCTTCGCTCGACGATTTTTTCCCGTGGTAAACGCCATTTTGTCCATAAACATCTGAAACAAAAATTTCAGGAAGATTCTGTTAGAAGATAAGCTTTTCCTGGTAATGACGCGAGGATTTTTTTTTTTTTTCACTTTTTGACGATTTGGCAACTGACATTTTTAGTCGAAAAAACGACCTTTGACTTCAAACAGCCGCCAAATCGTCAAAAAGTGAAAAAAAAAATCCTCGTGTTATTACCAGGAAAAACTTATCTTCTAACAGAATCTTCCTGAAATTTTTGTTTCAGATGTTTATGGACAAAATGGCGTTTACCACGGGAAAAAATCGTCGAGCGAAGACGTCTCCGAAAAAGCACTGGCATCGGCTTGTTTTTTAATATTTTTATTTTAAAAAATTACAGAAAGTAGTTCAAATGTTACTTTATTATGTACACTATTTATAAATTAAATAACTTTTGCCGTTTGCTCGAGAAAAATCATGAAAAATTTGCTTTTTTTTTTTTTGCTCTCCAGGATTTACCCCCCCCCCCCCCTTAAGCAAAAAAAAATGTTTTATAATAATATAGCATGCTTTTAAATTTTGTTTTAAAATGAATCAGGTGAATCTAAATAGGTTTGAGTTGATCATATTGATAACAACATTTTTACCATCTCTACATACATCCTGATAACACAACAAAAGAGGTAAGCAAGAATTTATATGAGATGCGTCTCTTGTTAGCTAAATTATTAAAAATTTACTACCAAAAATAATGAAAGCATATAATAATTGAGCTAATCATGACTTGTGGAGCAATTGAACTCTATTATTATTGAAATTTTGTAAAATGAATGAAAAACATCCAAATAAATAAAAGTTAGTTATAAATCAAAAATTGAATGAAAAAATTTTTCGATAAACTCATCAAGAAATAATCATGTTTTTTTCAAATCGGTGATAAGTGGAACGAGAAACCTCGCAGAGGATGATTGAATTGATAAAGGGTGAAGCGTCCCCTCAAGACAGCAAAGATCCCTCGTCATCGCACCGGTAGCATCGCGTCCGTCGCTCGGTCGGTTCCCTCATAATTTGATTCGTTTAAGAACGAATGGATACCCGTTTTCAAGGGCGTGATAAGATTATCTTTTAAAACGACCCTATTCACTTTTCTGCTAAGGAAAATAAGTAATTTTTTTCAAACGGTATCTTTTTTAAATTTGACAGATCATTTTTATTTATTGGCTATGATTTTAACTGTTTTCAATTTTAGTATAGTTAAATGTTTAAGTTTTACGCTTCCGACGGCTGAGTTTACCGAGCGTGCTGCTTAGAGTATTGAGAGCTCGGGTTCGAATCCGGCCCTCATAATCTATCCAATGAACTTATGAGTGAAGGTTTTCATAACATGTAACAAATTCAATTGAAAAAATTAAATCAATAACCACAAACATCTTTCAATTTTTTTTTTTTTTTTTTTTTTTTTTTAAGATAAAATATTATAATTAATTGAAACATTATCTAAACGAAACTTTAAATGTTACAGTTGATAGAAATAATAATTAAAAAATTATTGACTTATTGATAAAACTAAATTGAGTAAATTATTCCTTAAATACTATGATTTTGAATTTTTGCTTCGATTTACATATTTAAATATTGAATGGTTTTCATGAGCTCAAACTATCCTCTTCCCAATGCTTCAATTTAAATTCTCCTCTTAAAAACATATTTAAAAAAATGTCAATAATCAAAACGTCCTCGATCAAGCTTTTAAAAATCATACCTAAAACGAACAAATTATCTCTATTTACCAAAACGATCCTAGGAATTTAACCGGGGGGGAATCGTCGGCTGGTTGTGACGTCACGGTTCATTCAGTAAAATTTTTGCGCGTGACAGGGGGTTGGGTACATCAGCGTCAGTGCACCGGCCGGAAGAGGGGAGGAGGAGGAGGAGGAAAAAACGGCGGGGGGCAGAGGCTGGCAGGGGAAAAATAGAGGGGCGATATAAGCCACTGCATAGGGCCGACGCTGTTGATCCCCCACCAACTGCCTGTCGCACGTGGGGACGGATTCCGAGTTTTTGTGTCTGCTGCGGGCTTATAGCTGAAGGAAGTCGTCGAAGATGATTTCGAAAGGTTGATCGAGACATTTCGAAATTTCTTCAAAGTTTTCCGAGTGTAGTCGAAATTAATTGAGCTTTGTGCTTGGATTTTTGAGAATAGCTGAGGTTAAGTTGAGTTGATAAGTATTGTCTGCGCGAATCACTCGATGTAAATTTTTGAAACGTGTGGCTTACGAATATTTTAAACACAATGCACTCACTGAAGATTCAAACAAGATTTTCAATGAATAAATCAATTAAAATGTGCACCGTCATTAATTACTGTATTGATTTTTATCTACATGGCTATGAAAATATTTTGATTTGATCTCACTGCAGTTGCTTTCAACGTATAAATTTTTAATAATTTGTTTATATGAATTACTGAGGTGGTTTTAAGTATTTTTTAATTTATGTATAATTGAATTACTGAGTGTGGTTTCAAGTTCATCACATTAATGGAATTTAAAAAAAAAAACATTCAAACTAGTGCCTTCTTTTGTAAGTTTTCTGATCTGATAATAGATTAATTTATTCATCACACGATCACATTGTTATACCATAAAGTTGAAAAAATTGTTAAATAAAAAAAGTAAAGTCAAATTGAAATACGAAAATAAACATTGTGAATTTTCTGTTCCTTTTTTTTAGACAATGCAACAGGTTCAAAACACCCGCTTCACTATGCATTCAAATCTCTTGATGCACTTTTCTCTTTCAATAACAAAAAAAAAAAAAACCAAAAAACTCACGGAATTATAAAATCAACTAAAAATGTAAAAAACTTATTTCGCGAAAAAATATCAAAAATCATGTAAACCATCATCGCTCTCTCTTCATACAGCAACAACCAAAATTTTCAAAATCCTTCAAGACCCAACGATGATAAAAAACTCCAAAAAAGCGACCAGGTAAAAAAAAATCACAAAAATCGTTGACCACCACAAAGCCCAAAAACCTTCACCAAACCTCCAAAGAAATCACATTATCAAAAAATCACAGTTACGAGTCATGCATCCGAGCACTCGAAAAAAAACAACATACTCGTCCTCTGGGTAACGTTCGGACCCGCAAATGATGATAGTAGTTAACCCGTGTGAGGCAAGAGCCGTTGACGCACTGGTCCATGCCGACACAGCGGGAGCATCGAGCCCCCCGCAGCCGGCGGTAGCGCCGCGCCGCCGCTGCCGCGTGTGTATATATTCCCTCCTTCCGTGCGGTTTTCCCCACCACTCAGGGCCCGCCACCCCTTCCCGAAGCTTTTTACTCCCCTCACTCCGGTTGGTCAGTGGTTGCCCTCCCGACTTCACCCCCCGCGAAGAATAAGTTTTACCTGCCTTTTTTTTTTTCTTTATTACCGCATGCACTTCTTTGATTTCCTTCCGGGGATGATTTTAGCTGGGTGTTTGTTTTAGTTTTCCCGCTGGAAATTGGATTCCGAGGGTTGCACCGACCAAATATTGAAGCAGGGCGCAGTCCACCCCGATTAAGATAAAAAGTCCCCCACATCAGCACACGCGAACTTGCGAGGTAGGAGCATCCGGGGCTGGGTCGACACTCTCCAAACAATGTAAGGTCTTCGGAGCGAAAGGAGCCGAATCCACCTGGTGAATAATCGCCGCATTGACAAACGCCGCGCCCGGAGTGGATTTGAATTATCCCCGATGCTCTCGAATTCGGGCAAGTATTCGATTACCCGGTGTTTGTCCTCGAACTAAACAACCCTTCCTCTGTATTTAAAAAAATTTTGTTCTTTTATGATCGTAAAAAGATTTGGGAGGGAGTGGTAGTCCACGTGGCGGGAGCGAATAAAAAAGGCGGGGAGCTTTCATTCAAGCATCGGCTGCGGGCGTAAAAGTGCGCGCGCGTTTTTTCCACGCCGGGAATGCTGGTGCAGCACGTGTCGTCCTCCCTTCCCCCGTTGCTTCCGCTTTTTTCTCTCTCTCTTTGTCATTTGTGTACACACGTGCTTTATGTGGCTCGAAGAGTTTTATAACTTCTTTCAGCGAGATCAAATTGGCCCGGTCACGCTGTATTGATCAAAAGTGACTTTTGAGGAGCTTTTTAATAAAGCGACATCATTAGTTTTGCAAGTTTCAAAAAGGATGATGTACGATTATTTGCAATTGTATTGATTAAAGCATCAGTATTGTTGCTATTTAAATGATCTTTCTGAAAACTTGCCGATTTTCAATAACGCCTTCAAACGTTTTTTGGGTTTTACAAATCTTTATTGTACTCTGTCAATCTAAATCACTAAAATTTAATCTAAAAACATTTTTTCCTGAAATTTCGTGAAAAAATATTTCAAGTTATAGAGCCCTCCTAGCGTCATAAGCTCTAAATACGAAATTTTTTAAAATAAGTTGAAAAACTAGTACGTTGTAAAATAAGACTATGGAAAGAGTTATTGGTACTTTCATCCATTTTTTAGCATGAGAAAAGAATCCATGTCGAAGAATTTCGTCAAAATCGGGATTCCATACGTCATGACCTCTCCTGGTTAATACGAAGAACATCATCTTTTACCACCCCTTAAACTTATTTTCGGGTACAGAAATTACAGAAAATTACGAGTCATAATTAGAGTAATAATGTGTAAAAAAAATGTGTCGTTTGCTCGTACAAAGGTTGCACACAACGAGCCTACTGCACCGTCGGCTCGAGGGGAGTAACGATGTTTTCCACCTCCTGTTCCTCCTCGTTTTCCACCACCAGGCTCGTTTCTCGTTTATCCTGTACTATCCCTTCCATCACTGCTACCTACCCCCTCCCCCCTCGCCCTCCTTTATCTGCTGCCGCGGTGTGTGTTTGCACCAGTCAGCGACCCCTTTGATGAGATATAAAAGATGCTGCTTTTATTTTGAATAGCGCAAAAAATCTACGACGAATTGATAATTTCATTAAATATGTTTTCATTATGATCTTGTTAACAAACATTAATATTTTTTATTAAATATACTGTTGGAATGTGAATAGTAATTACAATTATAAATTTTATATTTATTGATTTTATTATATTAAATTAAATTTTTTTCTCCATTTTTTAATGCTTTTAAAACAAATTATTTTTATCGTAGGTCATTTCGTGTAAATTTCTTCGTCATGGATTTCTTCATGTATTCCAAATAACAAGTAATTAATGAATTGATAGAAATAAATTTGTTACAACCAAAAGCAAGAAATATTATTTTTCTCTGAACTTGAATTCATAATAATTTATGAGTGTTACTGTGTCAATTTAATAAAATTTGGAATGACTGTAGAGACTAGTTTACTTTATTTTCTCTCGAACTTTATGAAGTAAGATATTATATAATACTCGGAAGCACTCGAGTCGAGCCTTCATTTTTCAAAGAAGTTTTTGTTCACAACTGAAAGTGTATAGTTAAAAGTGTACTAATTAAACCTTCCTTTTGCTAAGCCACGACCCGGTTCACTGGATCTTTATAATGGCTAATAAATTCATTAAGATCAACCACCTGAATTATGTTTGTAATTTTATATTACGAACAATCACCGAATTTAATAAAATTTAAATTAGGATTTACGAGTTAAAAATTAATTTAATAATTTAATGTTTTTGTAAATCTGTAAGAATACTTTCCTAAATTAAAAAAAAAAAAAGCTTGCAAAAACCAGGCTGATTTTTAATAGGCGTAGATGAAAGGGAAAGTCGAGCCAGGGGAGGGAAAAATTTCAAGCCCCACTACGAGGCCTCCTGGAAGTGAGGGGTGCAAGGGTAGCGTGGAAGGGTTGATGATGATAATAGGAATCGAACGGGTGGGGGCGAGGAAGAGAGGGAGAGAGGACGATGAGGAAGGGGAAAAAACATGCGTGTTACAAGACCACGCGTCGGATTGGCAAAAATTCTTTCATTGCGGTAAATTTTGTTGATTTTTCAGTTCATTTAATTTTTTTATAGTCTAGTTATTTTATTTTAAACATATTTATGCAAAAATCAGTAGTTTCAATAGATAAATTTATCAAGTATATAAGACTAGCTTTTGCAGAAACCTGAAGCAAAAACGTTCTTAATTTCAAAGAACCATTCTTAAGAGCAAGAGCAAACCAAGCATTTGAAAAAGAATAGCTGAGTAGACTGAACCTTGGCTCTGTAATTTTTTTCCAATGGTTTTTTTATTCTTTGCTTTATCCTCGATCACTCTGCACTTTATAATGACGTTGCATTGACTTTAATTAATGATAATCGTGCATCCACTAGTGGATCCGTCAAGTTTTAAAACCACAGACCAGTCCATAGAATTCGGGAATTCGGAGACACCACTTATTTATCGGGCTCGCTCTATCCGAAAAAATAAGCTGGGTGAGAAGGACAGAGAGAGAGGCGCAAATAGAGAGAAAGAGTAAAGTAGAGTGACACGAACGGGACGTAAACGCGCTGGTGCTGCACGATTGAATGAGTCTGTAAAACGAGCGAAGCGAATAGTGGAAATGTATATCATTGATCGGACGCGTGGCCACCGACTCGGCGCGGTCGGCTCGTTTGTGCTGCCCGTCCGCTCTCGAGCGCCAAAGGAGCGTGTACTATTATACGAACGCAGGGCGCGATAGTTCAAATGCGGGCTTTTATCAATCCCGGCGCACTGCGCGACCATCGCCTATTTTACCTCTACCCCCCCCCCCCTGCTGTTTTTTTTACTTCCGAATTTATCACCGGATCATTATACCCGAACGCTTTTGCCGATGCTAATGGGAAAACAGTCCCAAAGGAGACACTTTTCGTTGGTGTAGTGATTTACGGTAAGGTTTATTTTATCAATAAAAGAGCTTTAGTTTTTGATTCTGAAAAAAAATATTACCGGTTGAATTGTTGGTTGAATTTATTTATTTTTTATTTCGAAATGATATTTTTAGTGAACCACCAATAAATATGTCAGAAATTTGATCTGCACGTTGAATTGAACTATTTGTACAATAAATTAAGCCATCAATGTACTTTATACTCTAAACGTTTTGGCTAATACTCGATGTAACATTTTAATTAGGTGTTTCAGTTACGTTCAATTAGATATCGTAAATTAACAACCCGCTCTCTGTTTTCTGATATTTTTTTAGAGTTTAACAATAGTAGGCTAACAGTGTGGTTTCAATTAATTAATCTATAATAACACGAGAGAAAAAAAAAAAAAAAAAAAAAAAAATTTGTACATTTTATTTGATTTAAGTAAGAAAAAACATTATAGGTAGGTAAAAATAGAAGGATTATTTTGTTATATATTAGTACATTACCCATAAGTTAAAATTCAAATCAATTTTAAATTACATAATTATCAATTCAAATATACAAAATGATTAATTAAAAAAAAATTTTTCATATTAATTGCATCACGATGAAAAAGTTACAATAGTGTGGTATACCACGCTACTCGTAATTATATGATAACAACCATGCGCTATATAAGAAACGATTCTTCTTTAGTAAAAAAGGGAGTATGTTTTAGTTTTAAATGTATTACAAATAGTTAAAATTAAAAAGCTGCCCAAAGATAAAGTAAAGCTCGACTTGTTGAGCTTTCAACATTATACTTCGACTGTCTGTTATTTATAAACGAAAAAATAAAAAAGCAGCAATCATAGAGAGAAGCAAAGAAAAAAATGGGGCGAATGTGGGTAAAGCCGGGACGTCTGGAGCTGCGGGTAAAAGTAACTTTGGCCACGAAAGCCATTGCGTTTGGCCGCGAGTCTGGTCGATTTCTGGTCGGGTCTCGCCGCTCGCGCGTCGCGCCTGCCACCGAGCGCTGACCGCGGAATCGCGTATGCGGCGCGCCAGCCCGGCCGCGACGGCAGTGGTGGCTGCTGGGGAGCCTCAAGGCGGTGGGCAAGGCGAAAGTAAGTCTTCGACCTGTGCGGCTCCGGTCCTCCCAAGGCGGAAGGCGGTGCCTCCGCGAGCCTCCACCTCCTCCTTACCTCCCATCCAGCGCGCCTGCGCCCTTTTATACTTTGGAGGGATTCTCCTTTTTCTTTCCCAAAAGGGTTGTGGGAGATTTTTTTGGACTTTATTTTCAAAGTTAGTTTTTTTTCGGGTAAGGCGAACTTAAAACTGAAGTTGCTAAATTAAAAAGCCAAATGTTACCTGTAGTAGATTCTTGTTTTCAAAATACTCGTTGAGATTCAAAAGCAATAATCAAAGAATGTATTTAAAAAATAATAATAAAATTATATTCTAACAATTTAAGACCATATAAATTTTTGAAATCCATAGTTAAATAAAGCATGCAGGGCAATAAAAACAATTTTTTTTTATTTTACTTAGACGTATCAAAACTTTTAAGATTATATGATCATTACAGTAACGAATCCTCATTTTAAAAAAATTGCTGTATTGATTTATGTTATTTATATGAAAGCACTATATATAGTGTTAATTTATGAGAATAGTCTAATTGAAATTTCCTCTTCAGCATTTTCGATTCATTCAGTTTTACGGTTTAATATTTTTCAAATTATTAAGTCTAATCTTTTAATTAAAAAATAAGTTTTGACAATCGCGTAAAAAATATATCAAAATATACAGCTTTAAAAAAAAAATTAAAAAAAATAATTATTTTAAATTTTAAAGATAAACAGTTCAAGCTCACTGAGCTTTGAATAAAGTTGCACAAGGGATAAACGAGCAGATCAAAGTAACGTCAATCCTTAAATACAGAAGATTAGAGGAATAAGTCGAGCGAGAGAGAGAGAGAGAGAGAGAAAATCCAAAAATTCTCTCCCGTATACTTCGCAAAAGGCTAGAATAAACATTTCCGTGAAAGGTTAATACCAGGGATATAAAGCGGGTAAGCGAGATGAGGGAAAGAGAGCTTGCGGTTTTCCTGGATTGAAAGTGATGAAGAGATACCAAGGTATCTTGCGGAAACTTTACTCCAGTGGAATTTCTAAATTTAAATTCTTACTTTTTTACATGGTCCAAACTTTTTTGAATAAAAGTTATAATTTGCCTGCATTTAATTTTGTTGGTTTGAAAAATTTTTAGGGAAATTTTAAAGTTTTGAAAGTTTTTTTTTTATGTTTCTTGTAAAAACTAGCTAAAATCTTTTATTAAAAACGAATCAATAAACTTTCAAATATTCAAAATTCTCGATTATATCTTGTAATCAACTTATATACTAAGCAGGACCATTTAAATAAGTTATCCACGTAGAGAGCAGGCTCAGTCATTATAGAAATAAACGTCTGACGAGTTCGGCCATTCTAAGAAGTCTCCAAATGATTTTCTTTCTATTGATTCAAAAGATAATTGTTACGTTGAAATTAATTATTTCATAGTAAATAATCTAATCCCCATGACTTTACTGATTATTTATAGATAATTGCAGAATTTATCTATAAACAGATTGAAAAACTAAAACATAAAACTCAGTGTCTTAAAAAAAAAAATTGCATTTTGTTCTTTATTCATTATTTAACCCTTTTTTATTTGTTGTTGCCAATCAAATGTCCAAAATAGCTTTCTACTTATTTAAATATAAGGTTGCTCACAAAATTGTTTACCATACATGAAAAACTTTTTAATTTTTTATCGATAACTGTATTATTTTCATATTTAAGTAAAGATCTAAAATTTTTTTAATTGTTTGTCAACAAACAAAAAAATCGTTGTAAAAGATTTGATTAAAAAAACGGCATCAGCAGCGCCACACAGTAGTCATCCGCAATTTTTGTGCGATCGAACAACCCAAAGAACGGAAGAAACGACATGAGCGTTCCGAGTTTTACTCACAGGTGGCAGCACCGATCCAACTTTTTTACTTGGCTGAATTTTAGTGCTATTCTGTATTTTTGCTTCTAATTGTTATAAAAACTCAATACTTTAAATAATTTGGGCATCAATTTTATTTACTAAGGTTACATGGATAATTTTCCTGTAAAAATTATCACAAAAATTTTTAAATCAAAAATATTGGTTGAGGGTGATTGAATTTGCAGTATATAAAAATAAATATTTTTAGAAATCGCAAGGTGTTTTTTTTTCCATATTAATTTTTTTTATGTCACAGAAACTATATTAGTTCATCAAATAGTAGTCTTGAATTTTTTAAACTGCGCAAGAAATTGCTTCGAAAAAAAAAAAAAAAAAAAAAACGTAAGAACAGCTAATTAAGGTGAATCAAAGGCCATTAACGCTCTTTTAGCATACAGATGATTATTTTTAGAAATTCTGCTCTCGACAGTGTCAAAGCAGGTCTCAAATCCGGATCGCCGGGTAATCTATCTGCCAAACCTCTAAATTGATTAATTTTTAGCAAATCTTTTAACTAACGAATTTATTCAAATAAATGTTCGTATCAGTCATGAAGTTGATTAATTTATTTTCAGAGTATCTTAGAAAAAAAAAAAAAAAATGAAAAATCCTCCCATAGTTATTACTACTTGATTCACCTGACTCAAACTACTCTCCAAGAATCAGTCTTATTTCCTCTCCAAGGACTCAATTCTAAAACAAACCGAACCAAAAAAAAAGGACCCCTCAGCCCAGTGTGTAAAACAAACCCAAAAATACCCCTTGAAAAAAAGGTCAGCACCGAGAGAAGTAAAAAATCCGTGAGCAGATAATCAAACAAACGGTAAACAAGGCGGGTTTTGTAGAGGCAAGCCCTTCACACCTCAGCAGCAGCGGTGGGAGGCACAGAGCTCGAATCGAAAATCGTGCAATTTGTCAGAGCTCAGAGTAGCACGCACACACACACAAGCTCGCGGGGGGGTATACCGCGAGTATAAACGAGTATCGGCGGGGGGGGGGGGTGTTTTGTTCGCGCCGCTCGCGCTACAACCAGCGGCAGCGTAGCCATGGCGACCCGTGGGTACGCGCCGCTTGTTTATTATTGCCGCCCGCGCGTCCACCGGGGGGGGAGTGTACCGGTCAAAGGGGTTAGAGTTTGGCCGAGGTACACAAAAGAGCCGGAAGAGACGGGGAGGAGGCGGGAGTGGGAAAAAGCTCGAACAGGACCAGAAGAGCTGACCGATGATGCACTGCAGCCGCTGCATGCTGGGTGATAAACTAGTCGGCTGGAGTCGTAGCGTTGGCACGGACGTGATTTTATGCCGGGTTTGTGAGTGCAGTACGGGGATTTTATGGGGGCGTGGGGCTTCTTTCAGCTGGGATTTTATATTATTTCTATCATAACTGAGATAAAGATGCAATTCACGAGTTTCAAAGAGTGTTTCCATTCAAAATCAGTCTAAGAACCAGAAGAGTATGAACATCTAATACTTTTATAAAATTATTTTCAAGTTTGAAGGCTTAAAAAAGCTGTATGAATACCTATTTCAAAACATGGATGGTTATCATACTTTATAAATAATTAATAGTCAATCTTCGATAAACAGATAAAAAACCAGCTGGTAGAAATCTGCATAAAACCTTCTAATTCTCAGCATTCTCCATGATGAGGATATGCTAAAATAAATCATGAAATATAAATTTGGAATGAAATTTGAGAGTTTGAACATAAAAAGCTCGCCCAAAACTGAGAAAAAAATTCAGAAAAAATTAATATCCTCAAGTCCGTAGGGTTTTTCCGTGTGTGTAAAACACAGAAGCTGCACAGATGTACCCAATACGTGCAATATTGATGTACACTCCCCCAGCCTCGAAAATGTATTGGTACGCGTGTACCTACCCCGAGTAAAAGTTGGGGCCGCGCAAGGGGAGGGAGAACGGGGTGAAGTGGGGGTGCAAAAGTAGAAAGCGATAGATGGTCCGCGATAAAAGCCGGGAGGGGGGAGGATCGGCCAACCACACGAGGCCGAAAAACACATTCGACCTCCCCCCTCCCCCCCACAGCGTACACCGGAGAGGAGGAGGAGCGGTAATGAGAGTTCGATAAAGCCCCGTTACCAGTTTGACATCGGACGATTTTTCACCGCGCGGCCGGCAAAATAAAGAACCGTGATTTTTCGATTCCTCTCTTTTTTTTTTTTTGTTTCCGAGGGAGCTGCCTCGAGTTCACTAATTTGAGATGTGTACACTTGTGATGCTTTTTTGCGGGGAGAGGAGACTACTGTGCGAGGGGATGGAGTCTACCTTTTTTTTGCCGGTACGATTGAGAATTCGGAACAAAGTTTGTCATTCGGCTGCTAGAAGCGATTCGAGAAGTGGGTCAATGGCCGCGAGCTCTGATTTATCGAAATGAAAAACCATAGTTGAATGTAAAAAATGTTACTTTTTTTGGGTTTAGTTGAGGGTTTTATTCGCGCAAGAGAAAGCGTTTGGATTATGATCATGGCCTCGTTTGAGAAGCACCGCAAATCAATGCGAGGATGGTTTTATTCGCGAGCATGATTCGGTTCAACTGTCGAAACTTTACATCTATTTTAAGAATTTGTGGGTTAACCGACCAAATTTGGAAGCTATGCTTCACCTGTCTCGTACTTTTAAATTGCTATGAAATTTTTTTAATAATTGTTGTTTAAAGATGGTTGTTTGTTGTATTAATAATAAAATGTAGGATAGTGTTTGGTCTTAAAGAACAGTGTATTTATTTATAATTTCTGATAATGGCAACGAAACGTCGGAAAATGAAAAATTTTTTGTGTTTTATTTTAATTTATGGGTTTGTGATACAATTTTTGAAAAATAAATTATTTACTTTGCATAGTTTCACAGCTATAAATTTTTCCAACTGAAGTCATTAGAGATCTGATGGCTCAGTCAGTTTAGCGCTCGACTAACATCCAGGTGGTCTACGGTTCAAGCCCACTCTGATACCACATAACATCAATTCCTCTTTTATGAATCTGTTGTTTTTATAATTAAACAGCAATATCTTTCATGGAGAAATAAAAAACAAGATGAAAAAAAATTGTTCAATATGCTCGAATTTAAAGTTTTTTATTTATTTTTTTTTTTTTTTTTTTTTTTATTTTTTTTTTTTGAGCTGTTGATCTGTACAGATTATTTGCTATTATTACAATGGGGTTTTAACATTATTAGTATAACCGTATGATGAAGTTCGTTGGGGTAGCTCCGTCTTGAATGCTTCATCTGATAAGGTGAAGATGCCATTCGATATTCCAACAGCTATAAATGGTTAGCAGTGAAGGGTTAAACGGTCTTAGCCTTATCTGATGTGATTCTTATGATTCTCAGTGAGCACCAATTCATTCTTCGGTGGCCATCTCCTTTGCTCCTCACAAAGCATCAGTATTCGATCGATAATTCTTGTTTCGTCCAAGACTGGTCACACAGTTCGCCTCGCCACCAGGCTTGAAAAATCGAGTCGGTGCAAATGTTTCAGCCGACTAAGACGAGTGAACTGACGACTGAACCATCGACGGCTTCTCACTCAAAGTTTAAAGTTCCAGAAATTTTTTTTATGGCTTGATTTTATTAATTTAGTTGTCCGCCAATGCTCTAAATTTTTTTCAGTGATTTCTCTAGTTTTGGAGAATTAAACTAATCTTTGAAAATAAAACTAAGAAATTAGGCAGGTATTTCAAATGATCCAATAAAACTAATTTCTTGCAATAACATGTTGCTTGATTTAACAAATTTTAGCAAAAGAGAGTATTTTATCGAGATTCAATAAATAAATACGAACGACCGGTTGCGAAGATAAATCGTTCGACGATCAAACACGCCACCGCATCGGTAAATTTTTTCGCCCTGCCGCAGTATCTTCTTGAACAGCGTCACCAGAGATAATCCCCCGCGGTCTTCTTCGCTAGATATCCCGTCCGGGCGCATCGCTGACCGTACAGATTTGGACCGACCGATAAGCCGGTACGCTCCCGCTGGGGCTTCCGGACGAACCGACGCTCTTTTTTTATCCCCCCTTACCCAACAAACGATAAATGCGAGCATTTTTTATACCCCATCTGTTTTTTTCTTTTGATTGTTTATTTTATTTTTGGAATCTTGGAGGAAGATGAACGGAACGAGTAATTTACCACATTTTAATTGGGACCAGTCAACGACGCTTCATGAACCCAAATTTTTTAAGCAACTTTAGCCATTCAATTCTGAAGCATTGGTAGTTTGGAAATATTATTTCAATAATTTGTATTTTTTCATTAATTTAATAAAAAAAACTGTAAAATATAGATATCCTGAGAAGGGCACCATTTTTAGTGTCGAAACGTCGAACTTGACAGCTAAAGAAATTCAAGAACACTTTGAGTTTTTTTATTTGCTCTATGTATCCAAAGTACCAATCCTTCACAATCGAGGGGCTACGCACTCCAGAATCACTGATGATTCTTTTGATTCTTTTTGATTCTTTAGTGATTCTTTCGTGATTCTTTTGGAAAATTTAAAGTTTTTAGAGCCTTGAACCCAATTTCAATTAATATTATATTAAAATTATTGTTTTTCGAAGATTTTTACGTGAAATGAAATCGATATTTTATTGATTATATTGATTTTTATGTCTGATTCTTTTTGTGATTCTGGAGTGCGTAACCCCTCGTAATAAACCTATTTGAGCAAAGTACTAGTATTATTGATAACTTTAATAATTTAAATTTTTTATTTGTATCCGATACTTTTTTAAAAATAATCAGAATTATCTTACATAATCTTCGAGAACAAGGAATATTGATTAAAAATTAAATTCAAACCAAGGCAACGCCATAAAAGTGAATTTAAAATCAAACGTGCGAGGGGTAAAGTGGGAAACGATGTGTATGAGAAGTTGGGGTGCCTCGCGAGTCGCTCTTGCGTTAATTACAGGCTTTGTTTGACGAAGGTCCGAGTTTCGGTCCCGGTGCCTCTAGCTGCCATGTGGCTGAGAAATTAAAGCTAACCCTTGGTCGGCTCGGTATTAGTCAACGGAAATCGGAAGACCTGCAAATTGCCCTCTCACTCCTCCGACAATTCCCTCCCCGGCGCTTTTAAACCGTACGCGCTTAACCGTAAAATCACCCGAATTATTAACTCCTCCACTCGCCCAATATAAATTTCGTACCTTCCTCTTCACCCTTTCTTTTCTTTCTATTTTCCCAAAAGATAATTTTTCCTTAATTACGCACTGTTTGTTTTCTTGATGTAACAGCATTTTTCTAACTAACAAATAAAATTGTTTATAACTTAAGATATTCTACTTCTCTTCAAGAGTAAAAAAAATTGAGCATCGATTTTTACCAATAACTCGGTGCGCCATTACTGAAAAACAATTTCGCGAAGCACGCAGTACAATTTTTCAAGCCATAATTATACCATAAACAAATGGAAAAAAAAAAAAAATTCAATTTCGCTTCGTACGTGATGAAAAAAGGGGTTTCAAGAAAGAACCAGACTTCCGCAAAAATAATCGATCCCGGCGCGAAGGCGCGCGTGCCGGTCGATCGCGCTGCAGCGAAGCAATTAGCTAGAACGCAGAGGCGGCGGCGGTGGTTTTCGGGTTTAAAGATGGACAGGCGGTCTGGGTTCTGTGTGGCGTATACTCGGCAATAACAGCTATACACCGGTGAAGCGTGTGGCTTCCGGTTGGCACGCGCCCGTATAATGTAACACTCGGTCGTCCCGCGGGATTATACACTGCTGCGCTGACGGAGTCGAAGATCAAATCGACTGTTCAAGCTTTTGAGTTTTAGAGATTTCTTTCATTGATTTTTTTTTTTGTTTAACATGGCGATCTGGTTTACAGATATAAAATTGTATATTTAATCTTTGAAAAAGTATGGCAGGTATAATTTATAACAGTTGGTAAAATGTCTACAGTTCAAAAGAATTTATTGTATGTAATGCCTTCCGAGAGATTTTCACTGAAATTTTACAAGAACATCGATTGAACACACTTTTCTAGAGTATAAATTTTTTGTACTGTTCGTCATTACAAAAAATTGCAGTCTTATAAATTTATCGAAAAGTACAGATAAGGCAAAAATATGGTTAAAGAAATATAGATAACGGTAAGTAAATATAATAAAAATTAAAAAAGAAATTCTAAAAGAAATTTAAAAATACGTATAAACTCTTCTAAGTAGTTTGACGTTTACTGAGATCCAACACTTAACAGTTATTAATAATTGAATTATTATTGATAATTAAGTAAATGGAAAAGAATTTTTTTTTTTTTAATTGATTCCTGTTTATCATTCACGTTTACTTTTTTTCGAAACCTCTGATTTATTATCGTAAACAACTAGAATAAATAATTTTTTAATAACTAATTTGACAATATAAATTAAAATAATTAACCCTAAGAGAGCAACTCCGTAAACATCCAAAAGTGAAATTTGCCACCAGGTCATATCCATCATCGGAGACCTCAAAGGTTCATTTCCATTTCTGATCACGTATTCTATCCAGTAAATCGCTGTATCCATAGCGCTCATCGGACGGTCTCGTAATAATCGGGACAATTTTTTAATATTTTCTCTTTAAAAAGGTAAAGTAAATAAATTCATTAACGATTTGAAAATTTGGTGCTCATCGATTTTTGAAAGAATCTGAACTATCGTATTTACGTAATTGTAAATCGAATTATTTAAAACCTCGCTGAGAGCAGGATCTAGTTCTTTTTGGGTGACAGATTTCAAGTCAACCTTGATTGCAATTTTCTTTTGGACGTAATTGTTAGCGTTATTAATAGATCGAAAGCGAATGGTAAACACAACATTGGCACACCATAATGAATCGCTTCTTGTGAACCAAGTAATCCGCTGTGCGTCATGAAAACTTTTACATCGGGGTGTTCTATAAAGAAAAAGAAGAGGTTTTTGTATTCTTATTATCACGAGTTCTTTGAGTGTAATCAGGCCGGCTTTTTATTAGTTATATGGTCTTAAATAGGTTCATTTTGGTTTTACTTACGAAGTACTTTTTCCTGTGATATCCAACTCATAGTTTTAACATTTTCTGGAATTTTTATTGGTAACTTTTCGGGGTTCTTCACCCTCATTAAAACTCTCATCTAGTTTTGGAGCTAGTTTTTTCAGAGATGTGAAAATAATTTTAATAACTTTCTCCGGAAATACATTCAAAGAGAAGATGGAACCCAAACTGAAATAAACTACCCCATGTTTACCATCATTCAACCATTTTTTTAAATCCTAAAAACAAATTTGAAATAAATGCCGAAATTTTGCTGAATATTTTAGTCTGATTTTTGTCTTACCATGGAAAGCTTTGGTCCATCATCTTGTATATGAAGACCACCAACTTCAATGAGTCCTGTTGTTGAAGGTTTAACTCCATTTACAGGAAAAAACGTATTTATCAGTACCAACGAGGCGTTTCTTTCGATTTCACGTATCGAGGGTACGTAAGGCCCGAAAAGTTTTTGAAGTAGTTCGTTCTGATTTTGTGAGTAGTACAAGTAGTTGAACTTAATTTTGTAAAAAAGATAGGTATTGTAAAACCGCTTGATGAAACCATCCTCAGTAGATATAGGAAACATATTGTTCGGCATAAACGATGGAAACTCCGGGTTTCCTATTATGTCGTATTGAAAAGGATGGATAAAGTGATGCAGTACTGAAGAGAACTATCGGTATTTTCCATATATGACCGAGAACCATGTAACAAGGACGTTCGAGCAACCGAAATCAATGCATCTATACTACTTCAATGTATACTCCCAACTATTTTTGACAAATCCCGTCTACGAACGAGCCAAAATACTCATTTTTATATAGTATTTATAAAATTAATAAATGACCGTCAAAGATGAAACTTAATTATATAAATAGTTATTTCTAGACATACAAATTTTCAAAATTAGATAAAAATAATAAAATTAAAAATTAGATCATAACAAAATAAAACTATTGATATGTAAATAAAAAACTACTTGAGTTATAATCAAATCATAAGGTGGATCATTAGGAGGGTTCTGAACAAAACTTAAAAATTCTTGACTTTCCATCGCTTGGCATCTTAAATATCCCATCCATGGTAAAAGACTGAGGTAACCTCAGTGAGGTTACTTTTGAGATCTTTTATTTTATCGTACTGAGTAAACACTGGATATAAATTTTCTGGAAGCTTTAAAACTTGTGTGTAATTGGGATAAGATTCTTCGAAAGAGCTCATACTGATCCCCTCTGAGCTAGACTTTTAAATAACTGATTGAACATATTAAAGTGGCTTTGTTTTGGTAATATGTATAGTCCCAATATTCTGTAGGCAAAGACTGTTTTTGTAAAACTAATAAACAGTCCAAGCAAAACTAGCTCTTGAATCTTCATGGCTGTTTTTCCTTTGTTCACTTTGGTTGTTATTTTTTTGTCATTTTACTTGTATAAATGTTATTTTTAAATTATTTTACTTTGATAAAGTTATTATAAATAAATCTTATTTCTAAATAAAATCGAGAATAAAATTAACAATTATTTTTAGATAGAAAATTTTTTTATTTATTTTCATTAACTGAAAAAAGACAAGAAAACTGAAAAAAAAAATCTATTCAGGAATTACGTTAAAACTGATTTATCAAAGTGAATAATAAATTTTTCCAGTACTAATTTTTTATCAAGTTTATTATCAGAATAATAATCAGATAAGAATAATATTATCGATTTTATCATCTGCAAAAATAAAAATTACATTTTTTATACCACTAGTGCGTAGGTACTCGATTTTACACACGCTTCGAAAGTTAAAAACTCGCCCTACGCACCAGTGGTATAAAATAGTATATGCAACGGGTGCAGCATGCCACCAGGGCTTCTTAAAGTTACTCGTGCTACGCTTCGCTTCGCACTCGGTACCTTTAAAACCGCCCTGGCGACGATACTGCAACCCGTTGCATAATATACTATTATTTATTTTATTAGAAAAAGTCTAAAAAAATCATCTTTAAAATTTTTGAAAATCAATTTTCTATGAATATTCTACTAAAAAATCAATCAATGGAAAGACAGTTTTAAAAATCAAAAGGCGTTACTAAAAATTTATTTTAATTTTATTGCAATATACTCAGTTTAAAAAAATTTTTAAATAAGAACGTATGTAGTATCAGTTGACATTTTTTGGTATTTTATTAGATTTCATTTAAAGACGCGATTTTCAAAAAAATAATTTATCGTAACATTTTTAAAAATCAGCACAGTAGCCATTACGAATGACGTCATATCGTTCATTATGATTTTTTTGCAGCAACAGCGGTACCCACATCTCAGTTGAATCTATTTCAAATGGGAAGACATGAAAGAACAAGTAGGTGTGGTTATTATGGATTGGTGGTCACGCAGCGGTGAACCACTGTCGCGTTTACCTGGAATCGGATTCTCCTAAATACCTCAGCATAGAATAAATATTTCGTAAATAATGTTTTTTATTAGTGCTGATTTACAATTGTAATGTGTAAAACATGAAATTTGTATTTTTTGCTTCAATGAAAGATTTAATTTTGATTGCGTTAGACTATACTAATATGAAAGATCAATCAAAATTAGATTATTCGAATTTGCAATTATCATGTTCAATTTAATATCAACAAATCTGGAATATTTTCGTAAATTAAATTTTTTTTTTTCTAAACAAACTTTACCTATTATTGCGACGATAAAATTAGAGCAAAAATGGTTTGCAAGGAAGCGTTATTCATAAATAAAATATTACTAAAACAAATATATTTAAAATCTTCACAGCTAAAAATTAACTGATTTCATAAAATATGAGATTAAAAAATATGATTTCAAGATTAACACGATCCATCATATAATAAAGCTCTTCAAAGTGCATGCAAAGGGCAAGTGGCGTTTGTGCGGTCGTCCGCGCGCACTTGTCCTGCCTACCGTATAATACATGGCATTACATCGGTGGGAGAGAAAATTTCGGCTGGCGTACGAGGATCGCGCGTAATTTAGTTGACGCTGCTGCGTGCGCCCGCTTCCCAACGCGTAACGTTGTAACGACAGCGAGACAATTAACGTCAGACGCGGGCGCGGCCTGCAAGCTCGCGTCTGTCGTGGTCTGAAGCTTTGAAGAATTTTTTTTTACCCTCTTTTACGTGCTTTTATTTTGCGTGTTGCTTTTTAACGCAGGGCTGTACTGTTTTCTCGGTAAGTTAAACGTTATGCGGTTAAAAATACGGTTATTGAACAAAACTCTTTACAAACAAATTATAATATATTTTTTAAATTAAACTGAAATAAGGTTGGATAATGTTTTCTAAGTTAGCATTTTTTTTTTTTTTATACAACCAGTTTGCTTGATTCGATGAAAAACCAGGCAGATGCTTGTGGGGATGTCAATAATAAGGTAGAAATTAGACAAACTCTTATTAATAAGCAAATATTTTTTTATTAATTCGACATTTCGGCCAAACTAAGTAGCCGTCTTCAGGGTTGTCTAGTAGTATTTACAATAAAGTTTGCTTTATATTAATTTTAAACTCATAAGTTGTAGGTGCAAGGTAAACGTCTTGATCCCATGGGAATAGGTAAAAATAAAAACTACTACTCTGTTTCTACGTCACACAAAAAATGCTAATTTATTCGCATACATTATGTTGATGAGAATGAGGTCTAAAAATATTAAATTAATTTTAAGTATTGTGTGGTATCGAATGTTACCAAAGCGATGCGTTAACCACCGTAATGTAGCTTAGCTTTAGTGAAGTGTGGTTTTTTTGAGTTATATTTTCCGTTAATGTTACATTTTTTCGACACTAGTGCGTAAAAAACGAACTTTGAAATGGTTTTACGTACTTGGGTTGAAAAATATATTTCAAAACTGGTGCGCATCGTCACCGGGGCTCTTTGAAAACCTCAGGCTCCACTTAGCTCTTGGTGCCTTAAATTCGCCCTGGCGATGACGTCGCACCAGTGTCGAAATATACTATTTTGGACAATGAATTACTAAATTTTCACTTTTTCAAGCGGTGAAAATTTCACTAGGAAAAATCATTGAACCTCGTTGAACTGCTATCCTGAAATATCCCATAATTTAGAAAAAAAAAAAAGTAGTAATATTGTAACAATTTTTGTGTTTGCTAAAAGTATTTAAAAAAAATTTTTTTTCTCAATAAAAGCTTATCTTAATCACCATTGTCTGTGCTAAACAAAAAATATATATATATTCATTTTTAGGTGTGCAGCGTCCGAGATGTTGGTAAAATTTGTGCCACATTAACATTCACGAAACCAAATGAATCCCACACTCGTTAGCGGAGGGTGGTGGGGGGGGGGGGGGGGTAAGTTTGAAAATCCAGTGAAAAAAAGGCTCGATAAATCGATAAACCGCGCGCGGGGGCGAGGGGGGGGGGGGGGATCCACCCGCGAATAAACCAACCGACTCCGGCCGAGTGACGGACGCGCTGCGGGTGAGTTTAGCTCTTCGCGTGCACCGGCCTTTATATCCTGTCACGCTCGGCCCTAAAAGCTCTCACGGCGTTTTAACAACGAGGCCGACTCGACAACTACTCTCCACTCTGTTTTTCGGTTTTTTAATTTTCGGATAAAAAAAAAATAGCTTGAGTTTTTTTGGTAACGAGATCGTTCGTGAATACCGATAGCGATCACTTTTTACGTGTTTTATATTTGTTACTTACACTTTTTTAATTGTTCAACTTTTATTACGAGGAGATTAGGATTTTTCTTTCCATTCACTTTTTGACATGGCAGTAGAACTGTCAATTAAAATTGCTAATTATTAAAATGTTTTTCTTGATCGATGAATTAATAAAAATAAGTTGTATGAAAAGTACAGTTTTGTGTAGGAATAATTTTTTACAAAACCGCCTAAAAAATTTATAATAGTCAACACTTAAAGCGTTGTCTCTTGCCGACAATTAATTTACTGATTCGGAAAAAATATGCATTTGGATAAGTTTTTAGTTATTGACTACAATTTCAAAGAAGTCGAAAATTTTTTTTCTTACATTAAAATTAATAAACTATAATTCTTGTTTCCCACACTTAACTAGTGTGCTAAAACTATTGCAACTTATACTGTGTGTATCCTGTTGATTTGACCTGATAATTGACTTTTTCTAATTATAGAAAACACCATAAAAAAAGTTATACATCAACTGTAGAATCCACATTGTTTGATACATTCAATGAAATTTTTAAATAAATTTTATTTGGTATTAAAATAAATAAACCATTAACTTTTATCAATACAGATGAAGGTTTCATCCAAGATGCATAGAGCAGTAGGGCACACCTAGAGCGGAGATTTTCCCGCGGTCTCGGGCGCGCACCGGGCTAGCATTAATTAGGCGCAATTTGAGGGCTCGTTAGGTACCGCTTAACGATACATAAGTGAGCCGGTGAACGAGAGAGGAAGGGAGAAGTGCATTTGCAGTCCGCGACAGTTGCCAGCCGCATCGACCAACCGGTTAACCGGCAATTAGCCGATCTAGCTCTCTTTACTACTCGTATATTCGTAGGTGCCATGTAAATTAGCCGAGAGGCCGGAAACCCTGCGCACCGAAAAAGAGTAAATTGCGTGCTTCTGCAACACCTGACCGACTCCTGACCTTTTTTTTTTTTTAGCGCAGACGGGCTTCCGACAACCGGAAGCCGGATAAATTGGGCGGTGGGAAGTGTCTTGCTGATTGCGCGGGTGCGTTACCTGCAGCTAACCTTGAACGTTCAACGATGATTGATTTATACACCTAAGTAACCAACTCTTATACCTCTTTTTTTTAGGAGTTTCAGATTTTTGTTTTTTGAGTGAAGATACAAAAATATTGTTGAAGTACGAAGCTTATTTTATTGCTATATTTTTATTGCCGATGTTAACAGCCAAAGATAAAAAATGAAAGTTAACAGCCGCGGTAACTCAGATTCTAAGTTACCAGCGTTGATTTTGTATTTTATTTATTAAAAAAAAAAAAAAAAGTAAACTGAATTCAGCTTAACTGAGGTAAAGTGTACTAGATAAGCACACAGTATACTTCATAACAATTTTTTTAACCTCCATTTTTCACGCATATGTTTCCATATTTTGGTTTGGAAAATTTTTTTACCAAATAAAAATAAAATTTTTGAAATTAAAGTATGAAAAAGCGCAAAGAAAATGGAGGTTGAACATTTTTTTTTTCAAAATTCTTTCAAAGTGGATTTTGAGCTCTTTTAAAACCATAGCATATTCAGAAATTTTGTATGAAAAAATAAAATTAAGCTGAGTTATACTCTCTCTTCAGAAAAAAAAAAGATTATCTTTCGATCGATTAAACTGTGTACCTGATTTTTTTAAAAATAAGTTAGGTGTAGTTTGTAAACAGTATTGATCACCATTATCAACTGCAAAACTAGTAAATTCTGCAAAAATTAAGTAACCAACAAACAATCCGCGCTGATTGAAAAGTAAAAAAAAAAATAAATAAACCTCCGAACTTATCATAAAGAACCCCCGAAAAACCATCACTTCGAAAAAAAGTCCCTCTCGACAATAGTCAATTTGTAACTTATAATCCCTCGTCAAAATTTAAGCTTTAAAAAAAATCCCTCCGCTGCACCGTGAACTAAAAAAAAAAGGAAAAAAAATTCAGCTCTCGGGCGTCATGAAAGTTAAAACCGAAAATTACTCCCGACACATGCGGGAGAGAGAGAGGGAAAAAGCTGCAGCATCGGTTTTCCGCGGCGATATACACCCACCCACAGCCCCAGCCCGGCTGCGGGATATTTGTTGGCGCGAGTGGCTAGCCAGTCGGATTACCACTGGAAAGTGGAGTGAGGCGAGCGAGGGGAGGGGAGGGCGATCAAGAGGGGGTGTGTACGCGCAGCTCGCTCGTTCGCGTGTTTACCGAGCCGTACACAGACCCGCGTTCATAAATATTCCCCGCTGCACTCGCAGCTCCCGAAAATTCTATCAAAAACTCGGCTTTTTTATCCGTCCGTGGGTGATTGACTTTTGCGGGGATCCACCTTTTTTTTTTTTTTTTCATCATCGTTTAACGGAGTTTTTCGAAATCATTTAAAACCGAGGTCGCGAGACAAAGGAGGCTATCGATCCTTCCCGCGGGGGTGGCAGGGAAAAATACGTCGGACTGGAAAATTTACGCGCATCAGACCCGAAAGAGCATCGCTAATGGCCCTCCCCCGGTTATTTTGTGGATTTTTAAAATACCCGCGCACCAGCTCCTCTCAAAGCGTTGATTATTCTGATGGTAGGACGCGTGCTTGCGAGGGGCTATGCACTCCAGAATCACTGATGATTCTTTTGATTCTTTTTGATTCTTTTTGACTCTTTTTGATTCTTTCGTGATTCTTTTGGCAAATTTTAAGTGTTTAGAGCCTTGAAATCAATTTCAATTGATATTTTGATAAAAATAATATCTTTCGATGATTTTTACTTGAAATTAAATTGATTTTTTATTAATTATATTGATTTTTACGTGTGATTCTTTTAGTGATTCTGGAGTGCATAGCCCCTCGCGTGCTTGACACTCGCTCCCTTTTTGAATATCGGTGTTCTTTTGGCCTTTGACGGACCCTAATTTCTCTCTGCGAGCTTCCGTTTAATCAATGCTGACCAGTTTTTTCTTTTTGCAGTGGTTCTTTGAGCCTACCTGGTCATCTTTATCGATGGTGCGGAGTGTCTTTGATGACGTCACCATCTCTAGATTTCATCAGTTGAAAGTTTTGACTTGTAAACTTTAATTTTTAAAGTACTCTTTACGTAATTGTTACCATGGCACTGTAATTTTTCAACTAATTAAAGGCATCGAATCAAGGCATAATTACCAATAAAACGTTACGGGATTGAAAATCGACGAGAACAGTGAGCATTCGCTGTGATAAAATTATTTAAAAGATACATTTTTAACGCTGACGGGGGTGGGGTGTGTGTTTATATGTATATATGCGAGGTTCGCGCCCGACCGCTGATGCATGATGCACGCGCATCCCGCATTCCAGGGTAAACCGCTGCTGGGCTCGCTCGTTCATTTCGCAACAAAAGTTCAGCTCTCGAAATTATACCACGCCCGGGTAAATTTAACGAATCATCCGTTTCTTTTTCCCTCCCTCCCTGCCTCTTTTTTTTTTGGCTCACCGAAAAAATGAACGTCTCGTTTTGTTTGAAAATATTCTCGATGCACCCTGTTCAACCGCACTAATTATGTCGCGTTATTATTTCCATCAAGAATCAAACTTTTACCACTCTTCTAAAAAAAACCAAAGCTCTCTAAAAGTACTTCGGGTGAAAAAATCCTCCACACCCGACCCCTTTTAAAAACAAACGCGTACAGGCAACATAGCAAAACATCAAATTAAAAAAAAAAAAAAACTCCCGCGCGAGAGTGAAAAAAAAGAGCCCATCAGGGAGGGTCAGCTTTACGAGGTTCGGGGGCAGAGCGATAACGTATCGGTTTTTGGGGAAGCCGCGCGTCGGGGATGATTTTCGAAACGGGAGCGTCGGTCGTAACCCAGTGAAATAGATAAGCCCCCCGACGAAAGTCATTTTGGCCGGGAGAATTTGTAATGCGATTCTCGATGGGTTTATTTTTAACGAATTATGACGTGGATCGATGACTTTCGAGAGTTTAATGTGAAGTTTGAGACAAAAGGTGTATTTTATAAAGATTTTATAAAGAATCAAGAAAGGTTTAGATTTTGAAACATGTGGATATCTTCTTATTGCAAGCTCATATGTTACTATAATACCAATTTTCATTTAATGGATAAAAATATTCGTTATTGTTCTTGAACAATTTCAATCATGATTGATAACAGTCTATTCAGAGTTCAGTTTACCAGGTCTTAAAAAATACCACTCCTCAAACTATCATTTTTCATTCTATCTCGAAAATCTGTCAAAAATGAGTTCTCCAGACATTCTAGTACACTCGATCAAAATCAACCTTACTTTCTGTACGGTTACACAGTGACTCTTTTTTTATTAGATCTGGACTAGTCTACATCACTTTTTTTCAATCCCATCCAACTCCAATTAAATTGAAATTAGGTATGATCAATCGTAAAAAAACCAAATTTAATCCAATTAAACCCCACTCAAAATAAATCTCCGTCACTTAATCCAAAAGAACTCGAAAAATGCGTACCCTGTCAATAAAACACAACTCACTATGAATGTTTCCAAATCAGAAGGGCAGGTAATATCGAAGCAAGACAAACGAAAATATTCCCGATAAACCCCTGGGAAAATATTAAAGGCGCGCGCACACACCCGTTTTATCCGTCCGGCAGGTCGGATCAATGGCAAGGGGGAGCCTCGCTAACACGGCTTTCTACTCCCTGGGCGTGCGTTTTTTATACGTACTGTGCACCGAGTACACCCGTATAAAACCCGGGTGATTATAAAGTCTCGACTAATTGTGAGCGCGTGTTTTTCGGGGGGTGGACCACCGCTGCTCCCGCTTTTTTTCGGAGTGCTGAAAATAAGAGGCCAGTACCGCACTGGTACACGGTGGTTTGTGTTCTATCACTTTTTTCAACGACCGGCTGGGATTATTGTTTCAAAAGATTGAACAAAATTTCGAATAAACTTTTAATACAGTGGGAATGAGCGGATGGAAGTTATAAATATCTCGCAGTGGACTAATTTAAACGTTACGATATAGACGTTTAATCCCATTTCGGTTAGCCAAGTGATTAAGATAGCATCGACCGCTAATCATCGGAACTCCATCGAGGCTTATGCGGATGCAGGGAGGCGGAGGTCTACCCGATCGGCCACTAGCTCTTTCGGTTCCGTTCGTTCTTTTAATGTCGAGTTTGACATCGAAATCCGCGTAGGCCGAGGCAAATCGATTCTTGCGAGCCAGCTGGACTAATGAGTCCAATCTATCCTGCGTCCACCCGCGCTTTGCACCGGAAAATTTGATTTGCTGACGAGGCCCGACTACTGATGAGTATTCTCCCGCGTTTCCAGATCTACGTATGCGCAGGAACCTTGTCACTTATCGTGAGCACTTGCTTACTTTATCACGGGGTTGGATTCAATTTTAGTAATTAATATTTTAATTTTGTGAAATTATTAATGGAATTTCAGAAAATTAATTGACAATTTCAAATCAAAATCATTTTATCAAAATTTGGTAAAATCGTGGATTTGGAAGAAATGAATAAAAAAGAATGCCCTTGTTCATTCAAATATTTTAAAGACAATATTAATACTTAGCAATCAGTGTACTTGATATTAATACATATTGCATAATTTGTAGTTTTTTTCTCTTCATTAAACGCAAAAACTTCAGCTAGTCCGTAACATAGTCAACCTGGAATAACTTTCATTATAGAACTTACAAAGAGAGATCCAGACATTTTGGTCACTTTTTTGGTTTTTTAGGTAATCTTCAAAAAATTTGCGTTCAAAGCCTGTACTTACAAAGATGCGGGACCTGGCGAATTAATTCGTTTTTCTATGAAGTAAAAGGAAAAATAGTTTTTTGAAATTTAGAAAAAATCCAGGTAACAGTAAATTAAGTTTTATCCTCTTACAACCTATTGCATTACAAAAATTTTTAATATATCAGTGCTATTAATATTAGGTTTCGCTTAGACTACTTTCTTGTTAGGATTTAAATATTACAGCATAAATGATATTTTAAACATTATTTATTCTTAAAAAAATACTTTTAGGTATACTTTTTTAGTATTGAAACATCTCTAGTGTAACTTGAAATCAACATTAAACAAATTGAAATAAAATTTCATTGATGGGGTCTTGGGTAATACTGTAAAAATATTTTCTGCAAGACTTTTGTATAACAATTGCATCTGCATTTCTTCAAGAGGCTCGATGTCATTTTCAGCCTTTGCAACATATCCGAAAACAGGTTTTACTATCTTTTGCTTTTGTGACTCACTGCGAATCATAGAGCACAAATCCAAAACTTGTTCAGCAGAACTCGTGAAATCATATTGTTCTCGAAGACACGAGAACTCATAAAAGTAGTTTGCACTATCCGTATGACCGGCACTTCCACAACATGCAACAGGGAATATCTTTTCTGTCTGAATTAGACATTTTTTAACAAAATTTCCGAAGAAATGTCCTATCGTTAATTTCATATGCCGTGGCGTCGTGCTCTCCATTCGAATAGTCGTTGTACTGATGGTAGTCGTTAAACTGGTCATTGGTTCAATGACTGTAGAATTAGTCATATATGTCATTATTAATTCCTCTTCCCAAACTCTTGCTGTTCTTGCCAGAGTTATCATTTCTTCGCTCCTATCACTATTCAAAATTTCTTCTCGTCTTCTTCTTAAAAGAAACTCGCGGTACACTGTATCATTATGAACTATTTCTTGAATTTCATCTGGTATTTGATTCAATGGTCCATCTCGATAATCGTTGTAATTACTCCGTACACCTCTTGACCGAAGTTCTAAGAAGTAAAATATTATCCGATAAAATTGATCAACATGTCTTTCAAAATAGTACTCTGCACTGCTCATTCTTATCTGATAAAGGCTGTAAATATCATACTCGCCTTCACCATTACGGTCTGCTTGATGAATATTTAAAATTGTATCTCGATACTGCTGATTTACCAATGAATTGCGAACTTTGAAATCTTGTCTTGTTCGATTTTGTACTAAATCCTCTATGGTGCTGGATGTATGAGGGAATGCGTATCTCATGGTGTAACGAAAGCTGGGATAAGGTATAGTATCTCTGGCGTCAAAATACCGTTGAGCTCGGCGCATCCATGTACTTCGTAACAAATAACGAAATATGTTAGTATTACAGCTGATACTGAGGGCCCGTTCGAGTACCCTCAAGGCATCGTTTACGAATCTTCTCAGTAACCATCTATGATCTCTTGACCGAATCATAGACTCAAGAGGTTCCGACCAATCTACTAAGATGTGGTCCAAAACATTGGCCACCTCTTCCAATTCGTCATCAAATGATGGAATCCAAACCGTGGAGGAGTAGGGTAGTTGAGATGGTCTGTTCGTAGTTGCTGTTTTTGTATTTAATTTTGGAAATTTATTCAACCCGTAATAATTTTTGAGGTTTTTCACGCCGTTGTTCTTTTGACAAGTTTCAATGAAAAAAATAAAAAGTGCTAGTATCCAAGCTGGCATGATGAGATAAAAAAAAAAAAAGTAATTAATAAATCGATGAGAGGAATAGACTTGAGCAATCGAATCGTTAGTATCAACTTTTTGAAAAGTAAACTGTTAAATGATATATATTTCAATTTCATAAGAATTTAAGTTATAATATATTCTATAAAGATCGAATAAATTTTTCCAAATTTTCAGACCCGAACAAATTATTATCTTTTCAATTAGTCAAATAAGTTTTCTTTTATGAGCACAATTTATACTGAACACATTTTATACACATTAAAGTTTTATTTAAAAAGCACAGTAATTTTAAAAATTTAAACGTTTTAAAATTTTAATTTTTGAGGAAATGAGACATGCAAAGCATCAAAGATATCAAGATGTAACATAAAGTTAATAAGTTTAATAAATTGCACTGCACGACAACCTGCCAAGTATTGTAACAGGTGTTTTGATATGAGTATGAGTATTTTAATTAGTTTAATCCAAAGAAACTTTTCCTCGATAATTTTAAAATTTTTAAATTTTGAAAAATAAAATTTTCACCCAGAATACCAAAGAAGAAATATATCAATCAAACAATGCAAACCGTCACGTAGTCTCAAAAAAATGAACAAAGTATTATCAGTGTTTCTTCGATGAAAGTCCTGTATACAGAAATAATCAGGCGTCGAAAATCTTTCGACGTTGGTTGCAGAACGAAAGGACGACCGCAAAGCCGCGCACGATACATCTCGTCCGCAGCGCCTCTGTCAATTGCCGTTTCGATTCATCGATTCGTAAAACAATGCGAGCCTGATTACTCGCCTCGGTATCACTCGTTCGTTCGCGAAATCATATCGGCGCGGTGGCAGCAGCAGGTGCATTGTTGATACCTCGGCGTGTGAATTCCGGGTGCCTTTGCTGATGGGGGCCGAGACTCGGGTGCAATCGAATTATCACCTACGCGCTGCAGCTGGTCCGCCCCTCATTGTTGCGGCTGGAATGGTATCATGATCATACGCGAGATTTGGTTATTCCTGATTCAGTATCAATCCGTCTCTCTCTCTCTGCATCTGCGTTCGCATCATTCGTCTCAATTGTTTGTTCCTTAAATTCGTACTTCGATATACACGATTTATTTTTTTCTTCTTTTCATTGACATCCCAAAAATAATTTGTTTGTGTTAAATGGATGAAAAAAGTCCCATTAAATTATTTAAAATGAAATAAAATAATTATTTATTTCAAGTCAAGCGGTGAAGCACTTGGTCATGTTTGGAGAGGACTATGGCAAGACTATCAAAAATATTATATCAAGCTGTCGTAATTCTGTCCCGTTCCAAATAGGCTGGCCAGGACTATTCAGGACCTTTATAACAAGACTAACCCCTCGTTTCAATTTTTAATCTACCTGTTTTTTGATAAAAAAAATTGACAATAATAGAAGCAATTCAAAACTTAACTTTTTGATGAATCAGGTAATTTTAAGTCGATTATGCTGGTTCATGTATATCTATTACTTCGTCTGGAAATTAACGAAAAAAAGTTCAACCTTTTTCAACGTTCGCCAAAAAAACTCGTCGTATTTGAGATTTACCAAAGTACCCATGAATGCTTTTTTACCTCAGCACAGGGTAGAATTATCCTCGGTAAATTTAGCGTGAAATAAAAAAAAACTCACCCAGAATCAGAGTAAAAAACGCGAAAAATGCCTCAAATTCTCACGCTAATCCGGCAAAATCGTGCATTGCGCAACGGGAAAAAAGAATCCGATCGGCGCTTCCCCTGCGATGCTATCGATAAAGTTTGACAGGCGTGTATCCTCGGGTGCAACATCTGCCCGGGCATCCACTGTCCGGGGTTAATCAGGTGTAGGGACGGTGAAAGACCGAGGAGGCGCACGCCCCGGGCGTATCCGTCCTTGTAATGAACAGCCGGGGGTGCTTTTCTTATTATTTTCCTCCGTCGAAACGTTGAGTTTTACGTAAATATTTGGGGAGGAGACGGTACCTTTCCTCGGAAGCTTTTATTCTACCTACTCTAAATCGACATTTCTCAATTCATAGGTGTCAATTGGCTTCCAGGGGTTTGAATAAAATTTAAAGTGCTGAGAACCGCTATTGGTCGCGCTACTTTGTAACTCCGCATAAAGAGATGTTTGGGCCCTGTGTTGTTACATAATCGAAGGATAGAAGCATACGCGCTGTTTTTTTTTTTGCCTTTCTTTATTCTTCTTCTTTTTTTGGGCCCTTGACTTTCTTCGTAATCGATTGAAGAAGCATGTTTCTTTGTTGGTTTGGGTTTTTAAGAAAACGGAATTTCAAAAATTTTTATTTTTTACAACTATTTTGAGAAATTTTGGGTTGTAATTTTACTTTTTTTTTTTTGAATTTTTTTATTTTGATTGACAGATGAGTATATTTTGTGAAAAATGTGCATTGAAGTTTTAAGAATTTGATGGATTGAAGTTTACTTTCAGGAACTAAAAATGAGTAAAATGAGATCTTAGAAATACTTTATGACGAAAATTTTTCAACCTTTGAAAATTTTATTATACTAAAAAAGATTTGTGATTTTTTATGGTATTTATATTTTTTAGTATAATTCTATAGATGAGTCTGCCAAACCAGATTTACGGTTTTATTTAATCAAGATTCGGCAGAGTTATATAGAATTAATTAAATTTCGAAAATTGTCATGAAGCTATCTGTCGTCAGATTTTCCAAGTGCCGATATTTTTTCAAAAATTCGAACGCCGAAGGGTGAAGAATTTTTTCGGCTGTTTATAAAAACAGAAAACGTGAATTTTGAACAAATTATATAGCAAGTTCAGGCCACTGAAGTGGTGAATGTTTTGCAAAAGTTATGTTAAATAAAATTATAAGTTAGGTTACGGTAACTTCTTTAACTGTAAATAAAGCGAGGTAGTACTGACTACTTTTTAGGCACGACCGGCCCCGAAGGGGTCGGGAGCGCCTTATAAGTTCGGGAGAGCAAAAAGTGTTACCTTCTTAAAATCGAACCTAGATTACGAAAAAATGGTTTTTAATGTGTTTTGAGGCCGTTTTGGGTGTTATTTCGCATGTCCCACTTTCGGTATTTTACGCATTTACGAAAAAGTACAAAATTGTACAAAGGTTTTCTAAAAATTGGTCGAACCGATTTTCACCGGGTGAACAGCAAAAGGTTCGTTTTCGCGTCCCATAATGATGGTCCCAATTCCAGCATGATCGGATCACACTGGAACGAATAACGCATACAAAAACGATTTACAATGTTCATTTGACGCTAATTTTAACGCAACTACAAAATTGTACAAAGGTTTTCTCGAAATTGGTCGAACCGATTTTCACCGGGTGGACGGCAAAAGGTTCGTTTTCGCGTCCCATAATGATGGTCCCAATTCCAGCATGATCGGATCACACGTGAACGAATAACGCATACAAAAACGATTTACAATGTTCATTTAACGCTAATTTTAACGCAACTACAAAATTGTACAAAGGTTTTCTCGAAATTGGTCGGACCGATTTTCACCGGGTGAACGGGAAAAAGTTCGTTTTCGCGTCCCATAATGATGTTCCCAATTCCAGCATGATCGGATCACACTGGAACCAATAACGCATACAAAAACGTTTTACAATGTTCATTTAACGCTAATTTTAACGCAACTACAAAATTGTACAAAGGTTTTCTCGAAATTGGTCGAACCGATTTTCACCGGGTAAACGGGAAAAGGTTCGTTTTCGCGTTCCATAATGATGGTCTCAATTCCAGCATGATCGGATCACACTGGAACGAATAACGCATACAAAAACGTTTTACAATGTTCATTTAACGCTAATTTTAACGCAACTACAAAATTGTACAACGGTTTTCTCGAAATTGGTCGAACCGATTTTCACCGGGTAGACGGGAAAAGGTTCGTTTTTGCGTCCCATAATGATGGTCCCAATTCCAGCATGATCGGATCACACTGGAACCAATAACGCATACAAAAACGATTTACAATGTTCATTTAACGGTAATTTTAACGCAACTACAAAATTGTACAAAGTTTTTTTTCCAAGCTAATGAACCCAACCTGACTAAGTCTATGGGAAAATTTGCGTTTTGAATTACATAATTATGATTCTATTTCCAGTATATTGGGTTATACTGGAACAATTGGTACGTATCAAAACAATTTGAGTAAAAAGTTATAAACTTCTATGTAATAAAAAATTAGTTTTTTAACCGTGAAAATCATACCCTACAAATTTGTCAAATAAATAAAAATCACTGAAAATCATTCTTCATTAATAGTGTACAGTTCAAACGTAATGATTTTATAAACTTCGTTGAAATTTAGCCAGTTTGAAAATTTAAATACTAATTTTCAATAATGAAAATCATTCCTGAGTTGCATCAAGAGTAGTTGTTTCATTCCAATTTGTATTACATAAATTATTTTTGAAATTTATTCGTTAAATTTAAAAATAATATAATATTTCAAAAATGATTTTCAGTTTACAATAATTAAAACCTTAATGTAAGTTAGGAAATAAAAAAAAACAAAAAAATTATAATAATTCTAAAAAATCTTCATGATGCCCCCATGTACTTGATGAATGACTTCATACCATTATCTTCAAAGATATTTTCCAATCAGCTAATGGAATAGTTTTGAATGATTGTGATCTCCAGAACTGTCTTTACCAATAATAATATTGATATGAGTTAGTACAAGCCCTGTAAAAACACAGCAGTAATTATTTTTTGAAATTTTAAGCTTTTTTCATTTTTTATTAATTAATTTTTAAAATTATACTGCAGAGTTGAAGGTTAAAAAAAAAAAATTTTTTAATGATTTTCAGCTTAAAGTGATTAAAATCTTATTATAAATTAGGAAATAAAAATAATCTTGCAGATTTTCAGGATTTCTCCTGTATCCGATGAATGACTTCATACTATTTTCTTTGAAGATTTTTTCCAATCAGCCAAAGTAGTAGTTTTGAAAGCTCATGATCTCCACAACTGTTCGCAACCAAAATAATAATAGTCTCCAACTCTTCCTTTTTGAATCCATACAAATCCTGTGAAAGTATCATAATAATTTGTTTTTTATTTATTAAATGATTTGAGTTGCTACATCACAAACAATTTTTATTTGTATAAAACTTTTAGATATCAACTAAAATTTATTATTTATTAAAAAAATTTCACATATATCTAATGTATTGATAAATTAATAAACACTTACAATAACGGTTAGCATCAAGCGACTGGACAGATTTTTTCTGAAAAGATGATGAACTTCTTCTTCTGCAATAGTTTATGAAGCCATATTAGATTAATTATTAGAGGTATATAAGCTAAAGGTATTGAGCTGTCCGAATGATGACACAAAAAATTTGATCCATTGTCACTAATATGAGTTCCAGAGTTGAAGTTTCTTGAAATTTTTTTTTTATTTTTTATTAATTTTTCCACAAATTATTTGTAGCAAATTTTCTTTAAAAAAAAGAGGTGTCCAATAAAATTAGTCATATTACTCAAAATCAGACTTTTTATTCTATTCTATTCTTCTTAAACTCATCTCAAGTTACTTCCAATAATAAACTATTAGCTTTACTATAATGCAGGGTTAAAGCGTATACCACCATGCATTAAAGTGAAAACTTCCCACTTGAGCTGATGAAAAAGGCGTATCCAGCAATTTCTTGAACTTCACTCTTCAGTCTTCATTCTTAATTATATATCTTTACTCTTCATTCTTGATTTTTGATACTCGCTCTTCAATTTTTATGTCCATAACAAACAAGTATTTAAAAATATCAATTATAACTTTAAAATTTTTTTCTTTTTTAACACTTGTAAATAAACAGTGAACCAAGAACCGATAATTTTTACTTCTTCTTAGACTCATCTAAAGTTACTTTCCAATAATAATTTATTAACTTCCCACTGGAGCTGATGAAAAAGGCGTATGCAGCTATTCTTTATTTCTTGATCTTCACTCTTCAGTTTTCATTCTTGATTATTTATCTTCAGTCTTCATTCTTGATTTTTATACTTGCTCTTTAATCTTTATGTCCATGAAAAACAAGTAATAAATAAAAATAATTTTTTTTTAATTCAAAACAAGTAAATAAGTAAATTGTGTTGTGTGGATATATATGTTTATTGTAACTTAAAATATTTTCCATTTTTAACACATATATGTAGATGAACACTGAACCGATAACACAAAAATCTTTGCATCTTAACTAGACACTTCAATTAATATCTTGATTGAACTCTTCAAAACTATACCTTACTTCATAACACTTCAATGGTATACCTTGATTGATGTTTCAAAATCAGCTGTTCTCTTTTTTGTTTACTTTTAATTTCTGATTTCCAATTTGTTTCTTCATGTACACTCTTTAATTCTTGATTCTTCATCTTCAATCTTGATTTTTGTCTTCAATCTTCAATCTTCAATCTTCATTTTTTATCTTTAAACTAATCATTCACATCAACATCCCGCAATAACTTCACAAAATACGAATTTTTCTTTTGGTTGCAAGCTGCAGTATTATCACTAACTTGCTTTGTTTGAGTCATTATAACTCGCAACGGCTGTATGGTTAAGTAAAAGTAATGCAATAAAACTTTTGCGTACGTTTCACACTATAAAGTAGAAATTTAAAACTCTACAGAAACTGCAAATAATACTAAAATAATTCTATGTCAACAACAACAACAACATCGTTCGATTTAAGGATCGATATCTCGCAGTTGAACTTGAAGGTCGAGAGTCTACAACTGACACGCCCTCTACGCAGCAAAAATAGAACTCTTATTCAAATTTTTTTTCACTCTTATTGTTTTTTCAACATAATTGATAAAGTAAAGTTATTCTACACTAATTTATTGATTACTTAAATATATTTATTTTTTTTAAAATAAATTATGCAGCTATAAACTTACAGGTTTCGATACGACTATGTATAAAAAAAATTTAATAAAATTTATGTTATGAAATCATATTGGAGTGTAATAATCTTTTTAAGTATAGAATCATTATTAATTATTTTTAAATATCAGCAAACACGAAATGAATTTGAGTGTAAAAATGAAACTAATAAATACTAAAACTATACCGTCGAGCGCGAAGCGCGAGTGTCGGCCGGTCGTGCCTTTCATGCATCGCGCGGAGCGGTAGCGGAGCATGGCGATGCATACCTTGCATCGCGCGGAGCGGTAGCGGAGCGTAGCGATGCAAGGGCGGAGGTATTTTTGCCCAAATATTTTTTAAAGTATCGGACTCTGCGCAGCAAGGCTGCGCAAAGTCCGATACTTTAAAAAATATTTGGGCAAAAATACCGGAGCAGGCAAGCCGCCTGGCCTCTTGAGCGAAGCGAAAGGGGCAGGGGGCGCGCTAGTTTAGGGATAAATTTTTCCAAGCTTTGATTTTTTGCCATGCATTGAAATTTCTTAAGAATGCAATCAAGTTGTGTTTTAGAATTTTAATTTTTAACTGAAGTACTTAGAGAGTTCAATTAATCAGTACAAAAAATATTTGATGTAAAACTAGCTAAGTTGGTGTAAAGGTACCGTCTAGAAATTTACAATAAATGATCAAACTATTAATTTCATGCTATTAATTGAAACAAAAAAAAAAAAAACATTCAGTCCTCTAAAATTAGTCCATTGATAAGCCCATCAACGCAACCGAACCGGAAAGAGCCCATACAAGCCAAGTGTGCGACCGCTTGACAAAAAAAAAAAAGAAAAGAGTCCCCGCGAGGATAAGTGTCTACATAACACAACAAAGGCCGGTGTCATGGCGCCTGTATTTACGCAAGGTAAAGAAAGAAGACGAAGGGATTGCCACCCGGCCGTCTACGCCCAGCAGATTACGGTAAATGGTCGCCTCGGGCGTCTATCGGTTTCCAGTGATCTTCGGTAGCGGAAAATCCGATTTTGGGATGACACTGAGATGAGTGACTCGGTTTGTTTGCAGAAAAGAAAAAGAGAATCTGGAGAGAATAAAAAAAAAAGATGACACAAAGCCCGTGCGGAATCCAATGAAAGAGAGCCTCCGGGGGGATGAGATCTCTGTCGTCTCTTGTTTTTTTTTTTTTTTTTACTGCCAATGTTTGCTCGAGATTACGAGATAATATTTTTCATTCTTTTTTGTGGGTCAAGCGAGTTTTGCTAAACAGTAAGGCTTTTGAGATTTTTGGTTTTTTTGGGAGGATCTGGTTTGGAATCTTGTCGTTTTCATCCGCAGACCGTTTGAGATGTAATTTACAATTTCTTGAACGGTTTCGTAATTTCGATTTAATCGGTTGAAGACTTTTAGATCATCGGCTGACGTATTTTGAAAAATAAAACTAGTTCTATTGCACAGTGAAAACTTTGTTTCAAAATTATAATATGAAAAAAGTCTTATTCTTATTTTATATCTACATCTACATTATTATACGCAGCATCCGTATTTTTTGTCCGTCTGGGATCAACTTTAAAAATTTGATTACAACGCTCCTAATCATCGGATTTAAATCAAATTTGGTATTCGGATATTTTTGAAGATGTATATTATGAATCTAACATCCGTTTTTTTGTTTCTATTTTTTTTTTAAATGACAAGAATTTCTATTTTATCGATTTTTGTCATCAGTTTTATTTTAAAAATTTAACATGGCTCTTCCAATACATCCGATTTTTTTAAAATTACGTATACGTATGTTTTCAAGGGTGCTGATTACAAATATCACTTTGAATTTTTAATTTGTCTTAAATAAAGTGCACTTAAATAAGGTGAAATTATAATTCTCTCCTAATATATTGGATTTGTACGAAAATTTGTTTTCGATGTCTTTTGAGGGTCAAGATTACGAATCTGATTTTCAATTTTAAATTTGATGACTCTAATAAGGTCTATACTCAAATAAAGTTAATTTGAAATTTTAGCTCCATAAATCGAACCGTAATAAGTTTTTTGTACCGGGATGTCTAAGGCTGCTCATTTTAGGTATGTATGTATCTATATTCGAATAAGCCCAGACATTTGGAAGACTTTTTTTGTTTTTTTCATCAGTAATATGGTTGTAGATTTTTGTTTTAAAATATTTTTTATTAAAGTTATACTCTAAATAAAATTTAATCATTTCCGTAATATCATATCATAATATATGATATTATTGAATATATTTGTCTATGCCTATATATTATTTATGCTAGTAATTTATAATTAAAAAAAAAAAATTGATCTTAAATTAGTTTGGATGAATTAAAAACAAAACACAGTTAAGTTTTTAGTGGGCGACACAAATTTATTTAATAGTGACAGCTGTTTGAACGACTTAGCCTCGTTCTGGCTTATTTACACACTGTTTGTCTGTAAGTTATTTATCACTTATTAATATGGAGCTACATCAAGTAATGCTAGAAACATTAAATTTTATAAATTAGTTTCTTCCATCAAAATCTGTTACTTTTTTGAAGTTTGTAAAAAAGGATCTCTTAAAGGTAGAAACAGATTTTATAATTTTGTTTATGCTTCTTAAGGTTTCGCTACTTTGGTTAGCTAGCTTATTCAGAAGCGAGTTCAGAAGTCCTTTATTAATAAAAAAAAAAAATGAAAATAAGTAACAATAGTTATTTTTTTAATATTTGAATCTGTCCGTCTAAAACAAAAATCGACAGATTTATAGAACAAAATGGAAGTAAACGAAGTTCTCAAAGTGAAGTATAATTAAAAGTGCGGCCGTGAACCGTAGATAATCGAAAAATCGGTTCTCACGTGCCTCGCCACTCAAGATGAGTATCGAGCTCATAAACAGGTCGATTAGTATCACTTTCAGTAAACACCTTATTATCCCCTCGAAAAACTTTCGTCCACGCGCCCTCAACCGGAAAAGAAGTACGCCGTTAATAAAAAAAAAAAAAAAAAAAAAAAAACCAGCTGGTCCGGTGCGCACGTATTTTTTTTATAGAAAAAGTGTCCCTCGTCGCTCATCATCCGATTAACACGTATATCTTGGACGTATTTCAAAGGACGACCGACATCCACCGCGGGGTTGCGTGATGGGAATTACTTCTCTTTTTTCCTTCCTCCTTTCATCTCCTTTTTTTTCTTCGTGCCTTGTGGCGAACTTTAAACGGGTAAGATCGAGGGGTGGAATTCTTGTTTTTTAACGTGGTTACGATGTACGAGTTTGCAGGATGGAAGTATTGCGAGGCTTTTTTCGTATTTGTTTACGTTGGAGTTGTACACTTTTAGCTTATTTTTTGTTGTGATACGATGTAAAGACTTATTTGTGAAACGAAATCTACTTCTTGTTTTACAATATTAGTGGTTTTATTCAAAAAAACATTTTTTTTAGTTTATAGAGTTGAATTAGTGATTTTAACCGTTTTGAATTTTTGGATGAAACGCTGTATAAAATATTAGCATTTTGAATTCATTAAATAGATGAGGCTGTTCGGTAGAACCAGTTGACGGCCTTATATGCAATGTACACAGTATAAGTAATGAACTGAACAAAGTCTTATAGTAAACATGTTTGAGTAAATAAATAAAAAAGATACAATAATAGTGAATAAGTGTAAATAATTATTATTAATGTAGATACTTTGAAATAGAATTTGATGGTTTAAAGCTTGTAATGCAAATGAGCGTGTAAAGAGTAAATATTATAAATGCAGCGGTTCAGATGAAGGTAACTGATGTCAATTTGAAGAATCCCAAGTAAATTATAATTTAATATTATAGAATTATATCTGTTAATATTTAATAAATATTTATTTAATATTTCATATTATAATATTGTATCAAATATGTAAAATTATAAAATAATTGAAAAAAATTTGTAAAAAAAAAAATTTTTAATAAAAATATTAAGATTATTTTTTGTTTAACCAATTCTTTATAAAGGATTTTACAAAAATTTTATAAAATCTTTATTAGAATTTAGTCAAAGCAAAAATCGATCTTGCAGCCTGTGGATGAAGATTTACACGCTTCATCAGCTAAATCATCCAATGATTGAGTAACATTTTATTAGAGTAATAATTTTTTTATTCGCCCTATTACTTTATAGTTGTTTAATATGATCTTTTCATAGGCTTTTTTTTAATAACGATTGTTTACTTCTTCAATACTTTATTTTTCACAATCCGACCTATTCACCTTTGAAACTGAAAAAAATTCAGATGCAGTGAAATTTGACAAATATTTACCTCTTTTTGTCGAGTACGGTATTCGTTTGGATGGCGTTTGTTCGGTTTTTATTATGCTCGAGTCCCGGGATCAACCCCCCAAAACCCATTTCTTTCGAGTGGCGCGCCCACAAAAGGCTTGGAGAGGAGTCTTTAAATGTCACACTGTAAACTCAAAGGATTTGGCTTTTTTCAATTACAGACCTAATCGTATCAGGATTAAGGAAAAAAGAATCGCTGTTTCGATTGAAACTGCTACTGGAAACAATGTTGGGAAAGGAAATTTGAGAACTCTAAAATAAATCTGCAATTGTCAGAAAAGTAGATCTAACAGAATTAAAAATGAAAAAAAGAGCTGTAATACTAGATAACTCAAGATCTTATCTTTTTGTTATAAAACTGAGTTATAACATTTTTCTCACAATTCTTACCCACACTTGAAACTACTTCTTTCAAACTTACTTAGAATAGAAGTAGGACACATAAGTTTCAAGTGTTTCCTTTAAAGTTATTTAAACAATTTTTTCATTTCTCTTCTATCATAAAACCGAATCTCCAAATCATGCATTAAAAAATTCATTCCCCACTTTTAAATCTCTTCATCCACTGTTTAATTTACCCTTTCGTAGATGCGACACTTTGAGGAAACTTGGAGGGAAGAAAATGATGATCCAAAAGTTTGGAGCGATCGATTATGGCTGGGAGGCGGGACGCTAGCTCGCATGAATTATATAGGAGGGCCAAAGTCTTCCCAGCTAGCGGGCGGGAGCAACATGAAATATGCAGCGGTCTAAGAGGGTATAGTTTCGTCGGACTCACGTGCTCAAATGGAATTAACACGACGAGCTGCTGCTGCTTCGGCCCGTCACCTACGGCTGCCGCCTTCCGACTCTCTGGGGGAGTTTCGCAGAAGCGCTTTGTCTCACCGGGCTTGGGGCTTGTGCGGGGCGATTATTTTTTAAAGTTACCAAACATGATTCGATTAATTATTTTTTTTTTGTGTTAACCGTATGAGACTGTAGTAGCTCGTGTTCTTTTATTTAAGATTGTAGAAATTATTTTGAATCAAAAAAGGGTTAGAGTGAAAGTTCCTTAAGTGGGGACACTGTTTTTTTTGAAGTCTTGAAAATTAAATATTACATATTCTTCAACTATTGACCAATACAACAATATCCCGCCATATAGTTTTTACAAAATTTAATTGTTTATTGATTATTTATGCAATATACGTTTTTCGAAAAAAATTGAACGTAGTAAAATAAAAATTGATATCAAAATAAATTTTCTCTAAAATTAAATTCAAACTAACTGAAATTCATAAAAGAGAGATTGCTTTTGAATTACATCAATTACCCAAACTAACCCTCTCAGATTCTATGAAAATAAAAACAACGACAGAGTCTTTGAATCTCGAGGCCGTCGTAAAATCAGTTCCCCGACTGGTGCACATATCGTTTTCTCCGAACAGCCTCCGGGGTCATTTGCTGGAGTCCCCAGGGTTCGATCTCCGAAGGCGTCCATCTGGTATGAAAGGGGTCGTCATACGAGGCGGTCCAAGATGGCCACCGGAAATTACCGGCCGACCTTCAAGGTGGCGGCGGCGGTGGCAGTGTCCATTAATGAGATAATAGCGAGGGTCGGCATTGTACGATTGTGCGCCTCACCGTACCCGACCGATTACGAGATCCTGCGGGGGTTGTACTTGCCCGCGGCTATATTCGGATAAATTGCGACCGAGGGTCTTTGTGCGATTTTAAGGGATTCGTTATTAAAATCATTAGGGAGGAGACAGCAGCAGAGGAACAGCTATGTTGCACATTGTATGCTTGTAAAATTCAAAATTTGAGAATTTAATTATTTTAAGACACCAGTATTAAAATCTCTTAATTCTATCCGAGTCTTGAAAAAATTACTTCAAACGGTGTATTAGTCAAAGCGTTATTTTTCACAATAGTCAATGAATTTTAGGTTGAAAAGCTTAGTTCTTCTACAAAAAATGGAAATACGAATTGAAATTCATTATCAAGAACGTAAAAGAAAATTATGTAGGTATTACAGTTTCAAGAGGAACCAAAGATAATTTTTATAAAAGACTACTTCAAGTTTAGGTTAACAGCATCATTTATCTCAAAGACCCACAACCAGATAAAAAAAAAAAAAAAAAAAAATTAGCAGTAAAAAGAAAAAAAGATTTGGAAGTTGTGCAACGATTTGGAACTGGTACAGTTCAGTGGCCTCCGCGACGATAATAAACTCTTCGCAACGGGGGTCTATAGACAAGTGAAATGCCCTCTGTTCCCTCTTGCTTGATTCGAGCAAGAGTCTAGATTGCCAAATTGATTTCACGGCTGCACAGCACCAGCAGCAGCACACGGCCTATAACTGTTTATGAATCGGCGTCGGGGTGGGCGTCGCGTCACGTGCTCGGAACGCACCCCTCGGGGATGTATCCCGGAATAATAATACTCCTACCCCCTTCTATTTTGCGTCACGAACTAAATGTCGAGGGATAATTTTTGGATCGGGATCATCTGGTGTACTTTTTTATATTTTAATCAACTTTCTATGGAAATTTTTTTTCAGCTTTACTGCAAATTATATGTCTGATGAGTAAAGATCTTCTGGTAAGTTCAAGATTAAATGGTTGTTATTTATATAAAAAAAATTTGATATTCTTAAACAGCTTCTCATAAGTAAAAATGATCGGTTTATCATTTTTGAAAAGCACAATTTTTATTTGAGAAATAAATCGACGGTCCCAGCAAAGAAAAACCTTAGCCGATAAAGTGTAGATTTAAAATTGCTAATAAGAGGCTGAAATAAATAAATAAATCAGAGAATAATGTTGTCTTAAATTTTTTAAATATTTTCAGCCTCTCATTGATAATTTTAAATCTGCAGATTTTTGGCTAAGGTTTTTCTTTGCTGGGACCGTCGAAATACAGAATCGAAGTCAAAAATAAAAATTTTTCTTTTGTTTCATCATACGAAAGTCATCTTCATTTATTTTCCAAAATTTTTTGAAGATCTAAGTTCTGAAAAAAGCTCACAATAAAGTTTTGTAAGCATCATAAAAGTACACCATTATTAAAACAACAAGACTTAAAAAAAAAATAATAATAATCCACCTCCACCATAGCAAACACTTATCCAACCCCAAACCAAAGCCCAGAAAAAATTAATGAAACACATTTCGTGCAACACATTTCGATGACAAGCAGTCATCATCGCCCATCGTCAGGCTCAGAGAACCCCTTTGCACATAATCCGGACCACACCCTCGCAGGCTACGTGACAAATCTTTAATTGAACAATGCCCGCACACCAGGGTCGTAGTTAAAAAATCCCGGCACCGTCTTATTGTCCCCTGGATCGTCATTAGGGGTGAATTCCATACTGACGTTAGTTTATCAAACCGGGGGGGAGTCTGTCGGTTGCCATACGAAAATATCCAGAGCATGTTTTTTCTGAAAAATGAATTTTGAGTTTTCGAATAAACAAAACCATTATCTTCCAGGAGGTTTACATCGGGTGGAAGCAACAACAACGCGTCGTCTCCCCTGGCCCAGAGACTATAAAATGCAAAACGTGCAGGCGTACAATAATGAAAAAAAAGAGTGCGATCGAGGGCGAGCGCTGCACGTGAGGCGGTAAAACAAAAGGGAAAAAACGACGTCTCCTCGCGCTTCCGGTTCGCTCACCGCACACAATGTGTGTAGCCCTTCGGCGCCCTTATTCTTGTTACCGTTTCTTTTTTTCCTCTATTTTTAAATGTCTACCTTTTTTTATCATCCCTCCTTGGGTTAACTCCGGGTGTCTGTTTCACTGCTGCAGGTGGTTAAAAAAAATGTCGAGGTGTCGATTTTAATTTGCCGCCGGGGATATTTTTGGAATTATTTTGATTGGTAAGAGCGAGAAAATTTTAAGAGAATGAAGTGCATTTTCATCGCGGAGCACTAGCCGATATTAAAAAGACCCCGGGGTAAGGCGAGCGGGAACGAAGTTTGTTGTTCCGGTGCACCGGAGAGGAAACGCATTCAGAGAAATTAGTCCTGCCACCTGCACTTCGCACACACTCGCGTGAAAAATGGCAAGCCTCTCGTCTTTTTTTTTTTTTTTTTTTTTCTTTCTTTTTTTCTGTAGCGTGTTTTTTCTTCATCTTTTTCAGTGCGATTTCAAGCATCTTGAAAGACTTTTTGCTGTGAAGAGTCATTCGTGTGTAAAGTCGGATAATCTCGAGATTAAACGGTTTTAATTGAGATGCAACGTTTTAATTGTGCATATTTATGGCTAGTACAGTTTAAAAATTTACAATTTTTTATATTTAATTTGCAATAATATCTGTAGCAAACATATTTTTGTTAATTAATTAAAATAAGTGGTGAATCACCAGTAGAAGCTTAGGCATTTTACTGCACAGGTTTTGAAAATCTCATTCTAGTCCGTAAAGTTCGCCCATTTAAAAATAGATGACGCTACCGACACAAAGTTAAAGCTGGCCCAAATCTCCGAATAAGATTCAAGTTTTCAACATTAATTTTAGTAAGAGTTCTGTAAAACTATTATTCATCGCAGTGCATTTATTTATTTATTTATTTACTTATTTTCATCATCAACGGACATTAATGTCCTTTAATACATAATTGATTTAAATACATTTCATCAATAACAACATTTAGTAAAAAATTTGTGAAAATGTGCCAAACTTTAATTAATTTTTTTGTTGTTTGGCGTTAAAATTTTTTATAATTATACACTTAGAGAAGAATTTGGTTCACACAACCAAATTTGAACATCTCTTTTCTGAAAAGTACTATTAATGAAAGTTCTACAAAATAAAATAAATTAAACTGTTATCAAATAACTAAATTTATTTATAAAATAAAAAACAGTTTTTTTTTTAAATTATTTGACTAGACAGAAGAAAACGCTGTCTTATTTAATGAAGTTTGTAGTTTGCAAAAAACTTAATATTGTTTTGTTTGTTTATAAAAATTTCACCTATAAAATATGGATCTTCATTATGTAACACAAAGTACATTAAAAAATAGCAACACAAATATAAAAATTTTGCTATTACAATTCTACAGATTTACGATGCAGTCTCTGAGGTGACAAGCCACTGTCCAGTAGCTACCTACAAAATTCCATTCAAAATCTTACATCAGATAGGAAACCTCACAATCGTGGTATCTCGCTCGAGGCTAACCAAAATTCCTCGGAACTAGGGGGATGTAAATCGTCAAAATAAAGGGTAAACACAAGAACCACGGTAGGAAAAAAAAAAAAAAGTGAAACGGGAGTAGAATCCCGGAGTCGTAAAATACGGTCAAACTGTACAAACACTCGAGTAAGGCGCTGATTGATCTAGTTTCGAGATACCGTGCAGCGCGTGACTAGTTGCTCGGGGAAAAAAAAAAAAAAAAAAAAAAAAAAAAAAATAGGAAAGCTGCAGCAGCTTTCCCGCGCACTTTCGCGATGTTGTTTACAGATGGGAGATTTACCGGATTAGCGAGCTGAAGATTAACCCATTTTTTTTCCCGTCTCTCTCCCCGTTGCGTCAACCTTTCCTCGCGGGGCGCCGCAAGTGTTGAAGGAGAAGGGGAAGGAAGTGTCCGGTTGTTGTGGAGGAGAGGATTTTTATGGCCGCGGTTTTGGGTTGAAATTGTCTCGAGATAATCTCTTATGCAAGGGGACTCCCTGCCAGCTGTAAATGCACTTTCCCAAGGAGAGCCCGCGCAACACTTTCGGGGTAAAAGTTTAGCGACGAGGCATCTGGACGGCGCGTGGTACGGATTATGCCCTAACTGCTGAAAGTGGGGTTGTGAAGCCTGCGGGAGGTGAAAAAAGAAAATCGGGAGGGCTCGTAAAATTTCTAATTTCCAGGTTTAGCGATTTTGAAAATAAACGTCCTGGGAGTTTTCACTTATTTTAATTGGTAACCCTGCATCGTGATTGAATATCTCAACAGTAGCTGCGAGATCTCGTTATCTCTTTATAAAAATTTTAAAGTCTTTACAAAAAATTTTTAATTGGGGAGGCTTTTTTTACCGCTGTAAAGAATTTTCCGTTATCATTTTGATCTGAGGTAACATGATAATTTTAATCGGGAAATAAAATAATCAGCTCGGACTAACAAGGAGAGGTCACACCCTCCGGGTCACCGATCTTGACGAAACTTTGGGGATCGTTTTCTTATACCAAAAGATGAAGAAATCTACCAATCATCCCGTCTAATGGGCCTTTCATACCTAGTTCCTACATAGCTTATATCGTATTTTTAGCTCTTTTTGGGTTTTTTAGCAAATTTTCAAAAAATTCCTGCTCAAAGCCTATTGCACTTACAAAATTCTGCAACCCCGCATTTTTTTTGTTTTTTCATCTTCTTTTGAGAAAAAATATTTTTAAATCTAATTTTGAAGAAATAGTCCTTGTAAAATTAAGGTAATCAAAAACATTTTTTTACTGTTTTTTTGGTTTTATGAACTTAAACTGTACGTCGTCAGCCTTATCAAAATTATGTCTAAAAATATTTTTTCTAAAAAATTCATAAAAAAACAAAGAAAATGTGTGGTTGCAAAATTCTGTAAGTGCAATAGGCTTTGAGCAGGAATTTTTTGAAAATTGGCACGAATAACCACAAAAGTCGCACAAAGGTTTAAAAGTGTCAAGACAAGTTGATTTTCAAAAAATTCCTGCTCAAAGCCTATTGCACTTACAGAATTCTGCAACCTCACATTTTCTTTGTTTTTTTATGAATTTTTTAGAAAAAATATTTTTAGACATAATTTTGATAAGGCTGACGACGTACAATTTAAGTTCATAAAACTAAAAAAACAGTAAAAAAAATGCTTTTGATTACCTTAATTTTACATTGACTATTTCTTCAAAATTAGATTTAAAAATATTTTTTCTCAAAAGAAGATGAAAAAATAAAGAGAATGCGGGGTTGCAGAATTTTGTAAGTGTAATAGGCTTCGAACAGGAATTTTTTGAAAATTCGTAAAAAAACCCAAAAAGAGCTAAAAATACGATATAAGCTATGTAGGAATGAGGTATAAAAGGCCCATTAGACGGGATGATTGGTAGATTTCTTCATCTTTTGGTATAAGAAAACGATCCCCAAAGTTTCGTCAAGATCGGTGACCCGGAGAGTGTGACCTCTCCTTGTAAGTAAAATCTTTATACTTTATGGTCAAAAACACTTTTTTTATTTCATGCTTTTCGCATATTTATTTATAGCCCTACTCAAAATTTTTTTAAAATCCCTGAAATACCTTTTTTTTTTTATCTCATAAGGAATTGAAAAATCCTGAAATCTCACAGATTCCTCTCAATTATTAAAGTACTCAAGTGAATAAAAAGTCGCACCATTTGAGAATTAACTCTTCTCTGATTGATTCCAAAAAACTCAAAAACAAATTTTGAAAATAGTTTTCCGAAATCATCCAACTGTAAAAGATCTGTAAGGACTTTGAATTTTCTCTAAAAAGTCCGTTTACAAAGTTCCACATTCAAGTGCCGTTAAATTCAAATTGTGAATTTTACAATATGATATATCCTTCGATTAAATTATAAAAAAAAAAAATTAAATTAAAACATCCTGTTTTCAGTAATCATTAGAATTGTTTCTATTCTATACTCTATTGTCGCGAGTAATAAACAATATTAGCCCGCCAGGTGTACTTAATTCCCAGGGCAGTAAACAAACACGTAAAAATCGGTAAAACCGATAATCACCCGATAAATCCTGAACCCTCCAGTAATTAACCCCAGCCAGGAAGCCGGGGTAGCGTAAAAAAGGAGGCAGCACCCCTAAATCACGGGGGGCGCGGGCGCGTAAATAAGGAAAAAATCCTCGGTCCAGCTCGACCGCCGGTATAATTTAGCACTGGCTACCGCACGCATGGTAGCCGCTCGCCTCGCGGTAGTCCCCTGCAATTAGCGAGTCAGCGAAAGTCAGTCTCCGGAAGTCCCCAAATTTTATTGGCGCGTGGTAAAATTTTGCACGCGCCGTATATTACGCCCTAGGGCAATAAAAATAGGTAGCCAGCTCCCTCCCGAACTGTCGTAAAGTCCCCGGTCGAAAGGTTAAAAGAGCTGCGTTAGGGGTGCGGAAGAGGACGGTGACTTTTCCTCCTTGCTTTACTGCTACAATATACTCTTTGGTCACTGGGTCGCTGGGTTGGCTACCGTCACTTTCGCTCCCCATTGTAAACCGGTAAAAAAACACCCCCGCGTTTTCACCGGACCCATGATTTATTCGCACTCTTCTTATGACTGGAAAGTCACTTTATTTAATTGCCCTGGTACCCATACTTCGGGACAATTATTCGAGAGTTGGAAAGTTTTTATTTTTAATCGAGAACAGGGAAAAGAAAAAAGGAGGAGAGACGGAGCTGAAAGGGACAATTCGGTGGAGAAAATCGCATTTAAAATGCAACGAGCGCGCGCCGGCACGCTGACCCAGAAAAGGGTGCAGGCTGGCAAGAGAGCGAGCAGGTACGTGTCGCCCGCGGTGTACATCGGCACGCGATCGATCGTAATTTACGTCCTGCGCGCGCAAAAAGGGTTTAGCATAATATTTAGCCGTAAATTATGAAACATCTCCGAGGTCACTTGAGAATCGCGTCAACGGCCCGCCCGCCGAGTCGAAGAACTTTGACGCGATTACGGAAATTTCAGCCCCCGGAGATTGAAAAATTTGAGTTTTTATTGATAGTTTATCAAGTATTTCCAGTCTTTTTGTTCCACAAGATGTAGTTAGAGGCTCTATATATAAAGAAATATTTTTTCATGTCTATATCTATATTTTGATGATCAAGTCGAAATTATGAGTGGGTCATAGTCATAAACCAGGGTTAGTCAACGATCTGAAGTCGGATTTTTTTTATTTTTTCAAAAAATCCGAAAAAAAATAATTTTTGATAAAAATATTTAAATGACGACAGAATAAGACTCATTTTTTCGAACTGAAGCTGTTTAGCAACGACTTAAAGCTGTTTATATTTTGTAAAAAAATCTTGTTAAACAGCTTCAGTGTCGAACAATGAGTCTTATATCTTCTGGTCATTTATAATATTTTTATCAAAATCATAATTAAATAATTTCGGATTTATTTCGGGTTTTTCGAAAATTGTCAAACGATCCAAAACTTCTTTTTTATCGGATTTTTTGAAAAAATAAAAAAAATACAACTTCAGATCGTTGACCAACCGTGTCATGAACTAATGGGTGATGTACCAAGGATTCCTGTAAAGAGGCTGTGTAAAAATAATAGAAGCATGAAAATTATCATTTTTTACCCCTTTCTACCCCCTAATAAGCATTCATAAAATTCTCAAGTCCCAGCTCCCTCTTCCTGCTGACGTAAGATTATTGTATAATTACGACTGGGTAAACGTACCAAAAGCAGAAAAATTCAATCCTCTTTTAAAATACAGCAAATTGTTAATTAAAAAATGTAACTCTCGGAATTTGATAAAATAATAAATGATGTAGCAATGTACAGTGCGGTAAAATTTAATAGCTGCAACTATATTAAAACAAAAAAAGTTTAGTTTTTTTAATAATTAAAAACCCTAATTACCACTAAAAATCAATTATGTAAAAAAGATTTATTTTTCTTGCATCTATGTTTGTAGGATACTGGAAGTGTCGTTTGAAGTAAACAAAGTTTCGTTTCATAGTTTAATGTAAAATTTTAAAATTATAATTTACGATAGTATACAAAACCTATAAGAACCATCATTTACGTATGTACTTTGAAGTAGCCGCAAGCGAAAAAATTAAATTTTATATTTACATTGATCGATTTAGCGTTGATTAGTTGTGAGAGATCATATCAAAGGGCCGATAGTATGCTCGCAGAGTACTAAAAATGGAGAAAATGGCTTGCATTTAACTTAAAAAAAAAAAAAAGAATATTCGTTGTGAATCCAAACCAAATTAATTAAAATCACGTACAGAAAACCATGAAATCAACGTTAAGTTATCGATAAAATTATCGAAGACCTGGGACAAAAGCGTTTGTCGTTCAAAATAGTTAATCGTAGGTAGCTGAAAATACATAAAACAGTCAAAATAAAAGAAATTTATGAATTTAAAGATAAATTAAAATTAATTTTATCAAAACAAAGCTGTTATTTATTTAAAAATCAAGCGCGACTGCTGCATCCACTGAGAAAAAACAAAGGACCCAAGTCATTTTCCAGACAGCCTCCTAATTACCATCCTCAAAAACCATCGCGATAAAACCAAACGATCCCGGAAGTCCGGGGCAATTAACCCGTCTTAATTACTCCCCGCTACCGGGTAAACCACTCGCGACGCTTCCGAAAGAAAAAAAAAGCGAGATCTCTTCCCATAATAATAAGTTTTCAGGATGATCCTTGCGTAAGGCCCCGAGTCGCGTGTCCCGTCAAGGGCGCGCGTCGTCCCCCACCACGGGGGATTAATAACCCGGTGCAGAGCCAGGAGAAAGTTGGTCTTGGAGGGAGAGAGCTTTCGAAGGCGGCTCGCCGCGGAGGCCACAACACGACCGCCCCGAGGTCGGCCGTCATTGGTCGCTCGGCCGACTGTTGGGCGGGGGCGAAAAAGTACTCCTGCCGGCCTGGCGCTCGCGGTGGTGGGGATAAAAATCCCTGCTCTCTTTCCCCCTCCGCTCTTACGGTAGCGTCGTCTGTAAATAGATCGGAGCGTGCCCGCGAAAAAGTAGAAACCGCTCGGCGGGCATCGAGTGAACAACCACCCTGCTCTGTGTCTGTGTTACCCCGCTACCCCAGTGTCTGTGTACCGTCTTGTGTGTCCCCGTCGATGATTTTCGGAGTGTTGTTCGGTCGCTTCTTTTTTTTCTACCTTTGATCTTTTTAAACATCAGTTCTACCACGGAGAAGATGCATCTGCCAGAGGGTGGTGGTGCCGCCACGGCCGCCGCAGCAACTGCCGGCCCGATCAGCATGGAGAACCAGATAAGCGCGATACAGAACGCCCTCAGGGAGTACCACCAGTGCGACCTGGTGCCGACCGGCAGCCCGGCGGTCTTCTGCACCCCGCTGCCGAACCACTGGAGGTCCAACAAGTCCCTCCCGAACGTCTTCAGGGTCGTCGTGCTAGACGACGTCGAGGACGGAACCGTCGTATCGGTCAGCGCCGGCAACGACGAGAACTACAGCGGGGAGCTCAGGAACGCCTCCGCTATGATCAAGAACGGTGTCGCCAAGTTCAACGATCTCAGATTCGTCGGACGCAGTGGACGAGGTAGGCGGAGATCCGATCCGATCGATTTTTTAATCCTCGATGAATTGCCGGAGCGAGCGGGACTGATGTTCTTTGGTTTTTTTCTTTTTTGCAGGAAAGTCGTTCTCGCTGACGATACAGATCAGGACGTGGCCGATGCAGATCGCCACGTACACCAAGGCCATCAAGGTCACCGTCGACGGACCCCGGGAGCCCCGATCCAAGTCGAGTGAGTATTTTATTCATCTGGATAATTTCGCGTTCTTTTTTTTTTCAAACGTACTCGAAGCAGCGTACGAGGGATCTTAATATTCCGAGTCGCGAGTCTATTAATACTTTGGTCGTAAAGCTCCGCGATGATTTACCGAGCGCGAGAGTCGAACCATAAATCCAGCCAAGTTTCTAGCGTATGGCGGAGGTAATAATGGGCTTTTTGTTCTTTTTGTGCTTGCAGATTACGGATACCCGCCAACTGGATTCCCGGGCCTGGACTTCCGACTTCTGAACCCGGCACTCCTGGACGCGGCCTACTTCGGTCACGCCTGGCACCTGCACCACCCGGCGCTCGTCAAAGGTAAGCTCGATCCTTCATTCGAACTTCCTGACTTCCAAAGATTCCTCTTTGCAACGTTCCCATTCGCGAGAAAGCAATTACAATGCAGGCGAACAAAAAGGCAGAGAGAGAGAGAGAGAGAGAAACGGAGAGCGGGTAAAAAAAAGGAGTGATCACGAAAATTTTTATCGCTCTTTTTGTCGCACTCTTCCCCCTCGGCCGGTCGGGTATCGATTCGGGTGTACACATGTGCCTCGACATCTCTCCGATGATTCATTTGCCGGGGTTAGTTACTGGACCCCCCGTAAATTTCTCTCTCGCTCTCTCCCTTTTCTCACGTACCGACCCTTCTCCGCTCGTTCACTCACCCCTGAAAAAAAAAAAAAAAATATTAAAAACAACGTCGCTAACGACTTTTTTGTTTCTTTCAATGTTTGTTTAGGAACCATGGGATTGACGCCAGCAGAACTGTTCAATCCCCCTGGCTTTCCACCGGCGATGCTGCCCACGTACCCGTTCGTCCACCCGACCGGGTGCACGACGCCGCCTCAGACAACGCTGCCAGAGTTCTCGGCGCCGACCCGCTCGGTGCACTCGACGACGCCCCCGACGACGGTTCTGAGCCCAGCCAGGGTAACGCCGCCCCGGAGCCCGAGCGACAGCGGCAGCGAGTCCTCGCTCACCCCCAGCTCGGCCGGACCCGATCCCGAGATCCGAAGCGCCTTCGTCCCGATCAGGAACCCCGCGTCCTGCTCGCCCGACCACGACAAGCCCAAAATCGAGGGCACCAAAAACGAGCTCAAGGCACCCACGACGTACATCTCCCACAAGAGGCTCAAGGGCAGCCCGCCGCCGACGAAGATCGCCACGCAGGCGGCCAAACCCGTGTGGAGGCCCTACTAGCCCCCTCTCGTGCGTCTCCTACTGTCGATGTGTGCCGAAGGCTAGTGAAATGACTTTTAATCGTACAACGGTGATTATTATGTAACGTGTAAATTTTATCAAACGAGTGTGTAAATATTGTAAATAGAGAGGGTAGAGAACAAAATATATATTATAGCTTTGTGGACAATAAATACACGATCGCGATCGAAGATTATTATTACGAATATATATATATATATGTAAATTATTGTCGTTAATTTTTAAGGCGATGAATCAAAGAGTCTTTAGTTTAAATCAAATTTAATGTATATTGTACATAGAGATTGTATTATTGTACGTATATTGAGATATGCGACCAGAAAGAGAAGTAATAAATAACAAAGGTTATATGTGATTAAATCATGATATTATCATTTCACTTATTTGACCCTTGGCCCTTAAAATTTTTAATTTAGATTGAAATGAAGCACATAAATTAATACAGAGCAAAAAAAACTAATTTTTCCCAAATTTACTGAAAATTAAAAATTTTGAAGATCTTTTATTAAATGGAATTATCAAACTTATTCATTCTTACGAGCGTTTTTACAAAAATTTTTGTATTCGATTACAAAGTCTTTTAAATTTTCATTAAAATTTGGAATTACAAGATTCGAAATTTTTAAATAAATAAAAAAATAATAATAAAAAAACTAATCAACTTCTATTTTACAAATCAATCAGGAAGCTTTCTAGAGCTAAAGCTTTGAAAGTTCAACAATTTGAGTAGAATAATTTTTTATAAAGCTGAAAATTTGATCTTAAAAAAACTTCAATAAACTGTTAATTTAAATAATTCATTTTAGTAATAGACAATGAGGATAAGTATCAAGTTTTCTGGTTAAATTTTTACTATTTTCAAAAAAAAAACCAATCTCGTTTCTTAAAGTTTTACTAAATCTAACAATTAAAACCCTTCTTCGAGTTAAAGTTTAACATGAAGATCGTGTAACTACAAAAATTATTTTAGTTTTCAAAGATTGAGGTAAACAGTAAACTAACCAACTAGTAGGCCTCCATATTAAATTTCAATTTTTTAAATTATAATCATCGACAAAAAGAAAAGTAAAATTCGAAGTAATGTCTACGTTAAATTTAATATTCTACCGAAAAAAAATATTTATTTCTTGACAGCCAATAAATCGTAAAATATTAATTTGAAAAAATATTTTAGTTACAAATTAACTCTAGCTGGATTATTTAAACTCTTTAGATAATTTGAGGTCTACTACGTAAAACTTTAGAATTACGATTTTTACAACTTTTAAAGATTATACTTGGGAGCAAACCTGCAGTGAGTGGTGAGTTGAATGTTTTTCACAGTTGAGTTTTGAGCTAAACATTTTACCAAGAGCTGCAACATCTTAAAAAAGAATTTTTTTTAATTCGGCAATTTTGAGAAATAAGAACATTGTTGAGTAACAATTAACTTTTTTAATAATTTATAGACTAAAATAATAAAACAGACAGAAGTAAGTCAAGGGAATACTTTGAACTTAGGGTAAAAAGGCATATTCTTGAGGAATTCAAACATAGAAACGGTTCACTTTTTTTTTTTTTTTTTTTTTTTTTTTTTTTTTTTTTTTTTTTTTTTTCACACTGTTTAGTAGGGTACCCTTATTTCCCAAATTGTTCCAATGCTTGCTCGCCCCTTTGCCACCAAAAAAAAATTTTTCTCCTTTTTTTTAATATTGTTGCAAGAGCCTTGAATTTTTATGAAAATGACGATTTCAAATTGATATAACTATACGTAGTTAAGCTGAGTGGGACTTAAAGAGTTCGATCAAACCCTTGCATATTAAATATTAATTTTAGCACTCTCTGGCCAAAATCCGTACCAGCGACAAAAAGTTGATTTCCGTGGATTTATTTAAAATATTCATTTTTAATTAGTTGATAAAATTAAACGAATACAAAAACAATCTCTGCTGTATAGCCACACGTAAAATGGACTTAAATAATTTTGTTTGATGAAAGGGGCTCTGTAACATGGATCGAAAAGTTTTAACCTAATTTAATTCCTTCAGAATTACAGAAATCATACAATCATGCGTTAAAAAATAAATAAAAAAATCGAGTAACTGAATTATGTAAAGTTACAATATTGATGAAGTTTTAATGCACGTTTCAAACGTCTCCTAAGATTTTCAAAAATCAGACCATGGCAATTAGTAGCTTCTGCTTGATACTTATGCCTGAAAAATTTCCAGATTTCGCATCGTTCTTCTCTACTTCCGTCCTAATACCAAGAATTAACTCGAAGCTAACCTGAAATGGCAGACTTCTAGACCGCACCTGAAAAATTTTCTAAAAACAAAGCATAGGTAAATTCAATGATAAATTACTTAACATTGAATGAAGTTTAAGATCTAAACTTTTAGTAAACCGGAGGAGCTATGCACTCCAGAATCACAAAAAGAATCAGACATAAAAATCAATATAATCAATAAAATATCGATTTCATTTCAAGTAAAAATCTTTGAAAAATATTATTTTTAACAAAATATTAATTGAAATCGGATCCAAGGCTGTAAACACTTAAAATTTGCCAAAAGAATCAAAAAGAATCATCAGTGATTCTGGAGTACATAGCCCCTCGAGTAAACTATACAAAATTTTGATTTTTTTATTAATTTCATGTATTTTTCACGAAATAAAGCTGAGCTAAAAAACAATTTTTTGTCCCGAAAAACTGACCTCTGGTTTCAAAAATCTTTTATGAGAACATTATTAATTTTTATGTAACAATTTCTTTTCTAAAAAACGCGCTAGGAGCAATTTGAATAAAATAAAAAATTAATATTCCCAAACGCTCCCATTACCCCCCTCTACCGAATGGCAGAAAACCAAACCGACGTAGAAAAATTTAAGATGGCTTCCGTAAATATTGTTTGGCATTTTCAGAAACCCATGCCTGCAGCGTCCCTGCATGTTTTCTCGGTATAAGAGCCCTCATTATTGGTTAGAACGCTTGCCTTGTAAAGTTAGCTGTAAAGGTACCGCTTCTAACGACTATTACACCCCCACTACCTTCCTTCCATATAATTGCGCAGGGTACGTTTGCAAATGCATAAATAGTTCGAACCGGGCCCCGAATTCTCAGAACTCACTCGATCGGCCGCAAGTGCGCAACCGTTTTCTCACAAAAACTTTTATTCTCTCCTCGAAGAAGATGCATCTGCCAGCCGGTACCAACGCGATGGACGCGATTCTCGCCCACCTGGAGTTCCTCCACGGAAAGCTCGTGCAGACCGGAAGCCCGGTGATATTCTGCAGCCCACTGCCGGATTTTTGGCGCTCCAAGAAGTCCCTGCCCGAGGGACACCCCTTCAAGGTCGTCCTCCTGGATGACGTCGCTGACGGGACGCTCGTTATCGTCAGCGCCGGGAACAAGGTCAACTGCAGCGCTGAACTCAGAAATGCCACCGCCAAGATGAAGAACAACGTGGCGATCTTCGACGACCTGAGGTTCGTCGGATGCAGCGGCAGACGTAAGAGCTTACCCTCGAAAAAAGAACAATTTTTGGTGAATTTTTTATTAACTTTTGGTTTTTTTTTTTTGCAGAGAAGTACTTCACCCTTACGATCACGATAAAAACGTGGCCGATGCAGGTGGCCACCTACACCGAGGCCATCAAGGTCACCGTCGACGGTCCTCGACGACCAAGATCCAGCAAGACGAGTCAGTATAGCATCTTTTTTTTTCTTTTTTGCTTCTTTGAGGTCGCAGAGTGTGCGGTGCTGCGGCGTATCTGAGGAAGACCGACTTTATAGCACCGTCGCACGTGTGACTCTTTTAACGAGCTGACGCGCGGACTCTCGATTTAAACAAACACTGTTTCCGCTGTAAAGTGCGCGCGCGGCCTTTTATTATAGTGGGTGAGAAATCATCCTCCTTCTTTTTTTTTTTTTTTTTTCATCATCTGGTCGTGTTAACGTTCGGGTCTATTAATACTTGGGTAGTTAATTTGAATTTTTTTTTGTTTTCAGATTGCAGACACTCGCCCGCCGGATTCCCGTGGCTGGACGTAGCGTACTTCACCCAGCACTACCACTTGCACTACCCGCCGTACGTCAAAGGTATGAAGCTTTCCTTCCGTCGCAAAACTTTTTAATTTTGCAAAAGGCATATTTTTAAGTTGAAATTTTTCTCTGATTTCAGGAACCATGGGACTGACCCCGGCCGAGCTCTTCAACCCGCCCAGCTTCACCCCGGCGATGCTGTCGTCGTACCAGTTCGTCGACCCCATAGGCAGCTACAACCAGGCGTACGTGTCGAGGGCACCGGCCCTGCCACCCACGACGATGCTCCAGGTCACGCCACCCAGGAGTTCCAGCAGCGACAGCGGCAGCGAGTCGTCTCTGACTCCCCCGTCCTCCAGCTCCACCTCGAGGATCGGCAGCGCCTTCGTTCCGATCTGGGACACCCCGTCCTCGTCCCCGGAGCACCACAAAACCAAGTTGGAGGGCACCAGGAACGACCTCAAGGCGCCTACGTCGTACATCTCCTACAAGAAGAGGAACCGAACTCCCTCGCCCGTCAAGATGACCCCGCCCTCCAAGAACATGTGGAGGCCCTTTAGTTAGATTAGTTTTGAGGGCTTTATTTAATCGAAGAACGGTGAATTTTTTTTTTCAACGCTTTACTAATGGATACTGATAAAATAAGTGTAAATATACGTAGCTTGGTAATGCGGTTGATAGTTTATTAATTTTAGGTTTAAATTTAGTCATAGAGTAATTTAATTATAAGAAATGAAAATCTAATGCATGTTATTTATTGTAAAAGTCCGTTTGGATCTCGAAAAGATGCTGTAAGATAGAAATATTAAAGGTTGTACATAAATGAAATTTTGATTTTTACATTCCAAACCCTGCATTCTGAAACTTATTTAATTATTTATTAACAAAAAAAATATATTCTTAAATGTTAATACTTATTGAGTTTCCAATTAAAAAGAGATTTTTAAATATTTGTTGAGCATAGAGACTTGAGTTTTGTTGTTTTAAACTAAAGACACATCGATTGAAACAATACATAAAGGCGGTGCGAAACTTCTATATTTTTCTATTGTCTAGGTACCATCGCCGTGAACCGTACACGGTACACGGTACACGGTAGCTTTTTACTTTAGATCCTATAATTTATCCCAAATAACCCACTTAAGTTTAAAAAACTACTAATTTCTACTTTAAATTCAATTGTCCATCTTAAATAATCCAATTAAATTCACAGAGTGTCTAAAGTAACTCTCATTTGGTACCGTGTACCGTGTACCGTGCACCGAATACGGTACACGGCGATGGTACCTAGACACTTTCTTTTAAATACTTATACCTGTTAGAAGTTTCAAGAGATTTTCTAAGTTATTGCCGGAATTCGGCCATAAGTTTATGTTGAACGCTTGGAGTTAAGCTGTAATGGCATCTCCCAGGAAAGGAAATTGTAGGCTCTTGCATGCAAAGTCCCATGTGAAAATTTTAGTTCAATAAGTCACCACCAAATGTTTGTAGGCTGGTTTTAAGGCTGTTTACGTGCAACAGCGCCCCCAATTTACCTCTCCTCATGCTAGATGACAATAAATACTCAATTCCTCAAATCATGCTCAGCTCTGTACCTAAGTATGTATATGTATACACACAAATATATATAATACATCTAACGATCTTAATCTTATTTTTTGTGCCGTATCTATAACATCTGAAAAGTATAATTAAAACTGGTTTTACAAGTACTTTGTTTGATTACATTCTACATTTGATATACAGAATTTTTGTTTCAACAATTATTAAGAAACAACTTTTATTTTTAAAACTGTTTTCCACAAAATTTCCTAGTCCACTATACTTACAAGCATTGGCTTTCTGAAAATTTCTAAAAGGGTATTGATTTTCCAATTAAAAAAAAAGACTTAAAAATTTTTTTTCAAGCATCAAGACTTAGGCTTGTTTTTTATTTTGAACTAAAGAAACACATCAATCGAACATAAGCTTCAATATGGACAAAGGTAATCCGAAACTGCTCATCTCGATGACGATTTTTTGGTCATGCCGGCAATGGCCAGGTTGAAAAAAGCAGCGGTGTCGTTTCGCATGTAGCTCTCTCATATTCTTTGCACACCGCGTGATTTAAATTTGAATGGGTCGAGTAGGGGAGACGAACCAAGCCGGACAACGACGATGGCTTCATCAAATTATGGACGAGCAGGATTTCTCGATTATCGAGCGAGGGGCAATAGAAATATTTTTAGCTTAAAAATTTACTTTTCAGACCTTTCATAGTTTACAAATTGTAATCATCCAAAAACCAAACGGAAAATGATAATCCAATAATCGCGGCAGGGCAAAGGCGTGATTAAAGAAGACGCACGACAAACCCGTTTCGCCCCTCCCTGCCCCCCGTCCGAATTGAATTTCAAGATCGATGTTGTTGGCTCGCCCGGGGCGCGATGCACTCGGACAAGGGAGCCAGGCGAGCGTGAAGTCGCAGCCGCTCTAACTAGCTGATGTTTGCCCAAAGAATCGGCCTCCGGTTAATCGAGTCACCTCGGATTGTCATGCGAGAAATGAAAAAACTAAGGGTGTTGCTGGTCGTTTGATTTTTACCCGTAATCCGGGATTAGTCAGCTTTGATATTAATCTAATTTAATTTTTCATTGTCCGACAAACGCCACCTGTTTCTTTACACAATTTCTTTATCTTCTAAGACTATACTAAATTTTCTTGGATTTTTATCGATAATAACCTCCCGGCAGTACTCCATTACGCGAAAAAAAAAAAAGTGTATCCGAGGCGAAACCGCGCGGGCTCTCGAAATGCAAATGCCGGGTACACGCGGAGGGAAAAAAATCAAACGCATCAGCTCGAGAGCCGGCCGGGGCGAGGGGGGTCGAGAGTCCTAGAGTTAGGCAATCAGTGCTGATGAGGGAGGAGAGAGCGAGAGAACCCGAGCGGAATCGACGCTCGGACAATTAGTGCACGCCGGCCGCGCGTTTGATGACGGACCGGCGATGAGCGAGCGAGCGAGCGATCATTCGGCGGCTTTTTGGAAAGTGCATCAGCGCTCTTTAACAACAATCTGATTCTCCGGTCCTCGGCTGCGATAAGCTTTGACCCCCTTTTTTTTAACGGATGGAAAATTATTTTTGAACGTGGTGATTTTGTGAGCTTTGTCGTTGGTTTTACTATGAAAAATAGTCAAAGTTTTATAGTAGCCAGGAAGTTCTTTGTCAATTCCGTTAGTAGAAATACTTTGTCTTTATCAATACGAAAAATTATCAAGATGATAGTCAAAAAATAGTTGATTTTAAACATTTCAAGCTTATTTATTTAAGCTTCTAACAGCATAATAAAATTGTATGTAACGTAAAAAGAAGTGACAAAATGATCAAACAATTCTATCTTTCAATATCTTAGTCATAACATAAGTAATGCAAGCGAGGTACTGATGTCATTAATTATCATCAAATATTGTTAGAAATTCGCATAATCGATTGAATATTTAATTTTTATAATGTAGAATCAACTTTGTATTGCATAGTAGAGAATAATAATGTGGAGTAACTTTGTTTTGATGATCCAGGCAGTATGAACAAGATGTTATTTGTTTGAATATATTTATTTATTGCACAACCTTTCGACGGTATAAAATGAATATTCAATATTCCAAGTAGCTAATTTGTCATCGACAAGCTCTCAATTTTCCAAAAGTAACTTCAAAAGCTCAAATAAACAAAATCTAGTTTCAACCACACCCCCCGGTGGGCCAGAAAACCAAAAAAACTTTTTTTTTTACACTGGATCCCTCGGATGATTTCTCGCGTCGGTGCGGTTCGCAGTTGTGTTTACCCGGGCGTCCGGATAAAACACGAGCCTCGGAATTTCGCACTGCGCGCACCGCGTTTTTCGCACCCAGCGAGATGATTCCTCGCTTTTTTTCCCTCTCGTTTTTTTTTTCTCTCTCGTTTGTTGTTGAATAAGTTGATCAGGTTCATTGATTGGGCTCCCCCTGCCCCGGTGTGTTTTTTACTCCCCCGTTTAATTGGATCGCGCTGATTGTCGGATATTTTTGCCCCGGAATTTTATAATAATTACCAAAACTTTCGGAAATATCCGAGGCATCCCGCTCGGCCGAGTAAATTAACTCGGTTAATAACTCCGAATTCGGCTAAACCCGTGGGCGTCTCCTCTTTTTGAATTTTCTAACTCTATTCAATTTTCAACGAGGACGTATGTAAATTCGCGCGCAATTATTTAAAATGCCGCACAAAGTACTACGCGACCGACCGACGTCAAAGCCGACTCACCTTATGCGCGGGAAAACCGAGAAGGACGCGGGGGAAAATAATAAGCCGCTTAAGGAGGCGCGCGCAAACAATGTAAAAACAACCGAAAGTTTTGAGGAATAAAAAAAAAGAGAAAAAAAATGGGGAGTATAATAAGGAGCGGAGTGGCATTACCCGAGTATTTCTTTTTTCGCGAGACGCGCGGGGCACGCGAGTTGAGTGACTTAACGAGCTGCTTTGCATTACGCCTGTGCGTTCGACCTCGTTAAATCGCATATCGATTCGACGTTTATTATCGTGAGGTTTTGTAATTTTTAGGCTGGGGGTAAGCCGATACCAGCTGAAATTTTACCCTGTTTACGGAGTACTAATGGCTACTTTTAACACAATCATGGATTATGTTTGACGTTTTCCATTAACGCAATCGATAATTGATCACGTCAAAATTAAACATTTGGCATTTTAAAAGTCCCTCTTTATAATGATGAAGCATGTTCGAATATCTTCGTTTTATAATTGATTTGATTGGTTAAGAACGTTAAATTCAAAATTTTTTGCAATAATTTTTTGAATAATTGAATAAATTGTTTCAATAAATGGACTTAATTTCTTTATAGGATTCTATAAAATAAAATAAGAATCTTTACTATTTGAAAAACAAATTTTTAAAGCTATAACCACAAAAATATCGAACTGAACTTAGTTGCAGGTTGCAAAGGATATGTGATGAATTTAGTGCTAAAAACAAAGTTTTTTTTGAAAATGTATGTAAAAATTATCGTTTATTTACTTTCAAGATTAAAAATTGCGCGTTGATTGAGACTACCGTTCCAAAAAGCAAGCACACACTCAGGCTAATTTGGAAAAGTCACACCGCGGCGGCACCCGGTTCGTTTCAAAGCCCGCGGTGGTATCGTAAAATTTTATTCCCGGGCCGCTTTCGCCTCCCCCCGCGACCGCAACTTTTACCTCAAAGGTCTCCCCCGCTTGAAAAACTTTTCTCCGCGGAAGAAAAACCCTATCGTAAAATCGATGCCCGAAAAATTAAATTGTCCCCATAAACGTGGTAGCCCATGGCTGGAAAAAATTTACGTACCTGGCGTGCGGTTTTTATAAACGACGATTTTTGCGGTTTATTGCCCTTTTTACGACTAACCAAAAATTTGGCGAGGAGCTACCGAAAAAAAAAAAACTTCTTTTTTCGACCTGCTGACTTTTTTTTTTTTTTGCCTCGTCGTAAAAACCAGATGGGCAGGAAATTGTAAAAATTATGTTTAAAAAATTTATGTTCTCGTTTTTTTTTGGGGGGGGAAGGTGGCTCCCAAGGACTTTTTCCAAAGTCGATCGAACGGCTCGTCTGCATTTCCCTAGGAGTGCATTAAAGCACCCGTGGAATAATGAATTCCAGTCCGTTAATTAGGAGGCCGCGACACTTCCGCGAACCAGGGATTTTAGTATTTCCAGAAATCGAGTTTTCGCGAGAGTCACGCGACGGAAATTGCACAGCGCCTCTGCGATGGACTTCCCCCGCTCTAATAATGCCCGACTTTTTCCTCCTGTTGCAGTGGCCGCCCTGGAAAAAAAAGACCTCGCGTGCTAGTTGGCCGGCTTGTTTTTCTTTTTTTTTTCTCCTCGCTCGACCCTCTCGCCCCTTTTTTTCGGTTCCAATTGCGGAATTTTTCTCGAGAGCCGAGTTGGATTAATTTCGAATTGATGAGCCGTTAATTGCGCGGGGACGCTTTTTTGTACATTTTTCGTGAGAATTATTTGAAAAATTCGATTGTCCCTGAAAGTATTTGAATTATCAGTGATAATCCTTTCTTTTTTTTTTTTAATCGAGTTTTATTTGACAAGAATTTACCTTGTCCTCGAGCCATCGTGTGGGTGATCGAAGTCCAATCCTTCGCTCGGGGCGTAGGTGTCGCGCCTCCCCCAAGAAGCACTCGGCCGAATAGCGGAACTCATCAGGCCAGGAGGAAGTGGACACGTCGGAACAATTTCCTTACCTCCTGACTCTCCACGATTGACCAATTTGCCGATTGCCGTAACAAGCTTTCAAACCCGATTTTATTCTCGCTCTTATTTGGGCCAATCGTCTAAAATTAAAAAATCTCTTTTGCATGCACGTGAGAAAGTACTAAGGAATCTCTGAAAATGTTATTTTTGAGGAGCTTAAATATCTGCTGGGCAGGTAATCCGAACAGCGCCATGTTTTCGGCACACCTACGTCGCCTTTGACTGCAGAGGTACCCATGCTCTTGAGAATAATAATATTTGGAGTATTTTTGAGAGGATTAGAAGTCTCGTTCAAGGCATCGGTATAGGCCTCACTAAAATGATGCAAACAACAGGGATTGGAACAAAATTTTATTTACTGCGGAATATGGTGGGCTCCGAGTCTGGGCTAAGTAATAACTAGCCACTTTTGGGGATCGTTCTATTAAAATTTTCCATTTCGAGTTTCTGATTTTCAGTTTTGTAAAGCTTAAAACAAAAATTCAAATTTTGGTTTGGAATGAGAAAAATGAAAAATTTCTGGAAATAGCACCAACTTTGAGAAGAAGAGTTTTTGATTTTGGTTTTAGACGGTACGGAAATCTAATTCCGTAAATTCCCATAAAGATTCAAATGAAAAGATTGTAAAAAATTTTTTTTTCAAATTGTATTATCATTTAATACATCTGTAAAGACATACTATTTACTAATTTTATTCATTGAAAAAATACACAGCTTTTTGAATATGTAAGTCAGAAAAAGTCATTCCACAGAAATTTTATCAAAAACAAATCTAAAAGGATTGTTCTCGTTTTAAGGGTTGAACTTTATTTTAGAAAAAATCTCATAATGTGAGCTTCCAAATCCTAAGAATATAAATCCGTAATCTTAGTTTTGGAAGAGAACAAGTAATTAAATGATATACTTACTTCTTCCTATTTTTTCCAATTGAGTAGCAGAAATTTGAATTATAATGAGGTCCGTATCGCTATAATAATCACGAAAAATCTCATTAATCTCACTAAAAGCCACTCAAGTCCATGGAAACACTTTAAAATAAAATTTTTTTTTTAATTAAAACGATCTAATGGATAATTTCTACCTAAATTCTAAAAAAATTTCCGGCCATCCATAAAAAAGTTTCCTCGATAATCTTCGCTTTTGTTTTGATACGGAAATCTCGACGTCAGCGAAATCATTTTATCTTTTGTATACACATACCACGGGGAAAAAATGACGTCACACGATGAGCATAAAGTTATCGTGCCGTGAAAAAAGCCTTTTTACGCGCTCGGCAAGCTGATTTTTTTGTGCATATACTCCATACCCCGGGCTATGCTTTCAGCGATGCGGTGTAACTCAATGAATCCGAAATTTTAAAATAAAATCGCTCCATTGACGCAGGCCTACGAAGAAAAAAAAAAAAAAACAGGATAAAAATTTTTTTTAGAAAATCGAAAAAAATTGCTCTGGTACCTAAAAGGGTAAATTTGGCGATTCTCATGAATATTAATGGATGCACTTTTACGCAATGTATCAAAGATAAAATATGCATAGAGTGTAAGTATTTATCCATAAAATCAAAGTGTGATTGAAATAAATTTTTTTTTTTTTTTTTCATACTGTATTTTTATGAAATGGAGACATTCAATGTATAATGTAACATTGCATAATCAAAGGATTTTTAAGTTCTTTTGACTCGAAAATTTTCTCAAAAAAGTACTTTATCATTAAAAAAATTATTGCTTAACAAAAATGCATTTTTAAATGAGCTACAGGTACAAGAGCTAGTAATTATCAATAAACAAGATTTTTGTTTTGCAAAGTAATTCATATTACACTGTCATTTTTTAACTTTTCTGAGGTTTTATCATACCCTAAATACAATTAAAAATGAGACACTTATATGTTCAATCAGGTATTCAACCCAGACGACGAGAACAATTAATATTTCTCAATAAACCGTTAATCTCGACTAATCAAACCATTCTCAAAGTCATCATGATAACTCTTTCGATCCAGCACAATCTCGCACGGATCACCATAATTCTGTAAAAAAGGTGGATGGATCCATCGGTAACGTTGTAAAAAAGAATCTGGATCAGCAGGGCTTTCACCTCCCTCGGCGATTAATCGAATTCGTGTCCCGATCTCCCCAGCCAGCATGCTTTGGTAAAAAACGCGAGCGAGCACTTCGGAGCTCTCTTAGTCCCCACTGGCGGTGGCGGGGTATATCGGACGGGGGCAGAGAAAAAGAGCTAGCGAGCGAAAAATTATGGACGATGGGTTATATCAGAGCCCAGCCCGGCTCCCTTTAGCCCCGAGCCAGGGGTGCGTCTCATCCATTTAGGTCCATCACACATGACTGGATGGGGTGCCACTGCGGCAAAGCATGCCGGAGTTCTCACGTAGATTACCATCTTTTCCGATGCCCACAGCTCCGACGATACCTTTTTTTTTTTATCTTTTCGTTATTTTTTATTGAGACTTTTGGATTTTTTGGTTTAAGTGGTACCTTGAGATCCAAAAGTGATACCGGGTTCGATTCCTGTTTGCTCGATGCAAAGTATAAAATCTCTTCGTATCGTAGTAAATAATTGTATTTTGAATTGTTGTAGCCTTTGCTTGATGAAGATTTTTAAAATCCATTAGGAATCCATGAATAATCTGTACACAATATTAATCGATTCTGCGCACACTATTTGTTTTGTTTTAAAAACTGACGATGTACACTAATTAAGACACGAATACTCAGTCATGAAGTAATTACCGTCCTTGAAAAAGCAATTGTATAGCGAAACATATGTAACTTAACTGTTTTAAATAAGTTTTAATAAAGTGAAGATTCAATTACTCTATAAAAAGAATTTTTGGATGATTGTATTTTATTAAGTAAATTGATGTGGATACAAGAAAAACATACTCGTAAGTTTTGTGTTCATCCATGGCTGGAATACATAATGATTACGGCATTAAGAAACACTTTCACTAGACTACGATTTGAATAATTCCAAATTAAGCATAACCAAAGTTCTCGCAGCTCACAAAAATAACGTATTCCCACGTGTGAAAAAAAGGAGGCAATAAAACTCTGTCGGTGCATCAGACAAAAAAGATATCAAAAAGGCATCTAAATATCCTCAAGTCTCCCGGCACAGCTACAGCAGGGACTTTTAAAAGATCTTTTGAGTCCCCGAGAATGCATAATTATCAAGGATTTATAGAGCCCAGCGCGTGCAGCCGGATGAATCGCCGATGAGCGGGAGCCTTAACCCCCAGCGCTCATAAAAAAGCCACCATTTCCATGTGAAAGCGGACTTTGAAGTTTCTTCCTTCCAAAGCCTCTGCGTTCTTTAAAAAAAAGGGGCCAATATAGCTGCTGACGACGCCACTTAGTAAATCGCCTCGTCTATGACGCCACCGGTGAATATGTATCGCGAACGCGGCCCAAGTTTTTTTTTTTTTCTATTTCACTTTGCACCTTGGGAAGAGAGGAATAAGTTATGCCAAAGGTGAAAGAGGCCGGGAGATTCGATCCGAGAGATTATTCCTTTTATGCGTGGATTTTTATTTTGACCAACCCTTTTACCCCGAGAATTACACTTCATCGGCTTGGCGCGAATAAATAATTCAAAATGCTAATCTCGGAAGCTACGATGCGAGAGCGAAAAACATTATTGGGTTACTGCGGGATTGCTGTATTTGAATATTAATACGCACATTTATAATGTTGCCTGCTTTATTTATTCACTCGGCTGTACACTAATTATTCTATTGTTTAAGTTATTTTTATAGATGATTTTGCATAAGCTGTGTGGCGCCGAATGAAATAGTCAGTACGAATGTAAATTTCAATTAAAATCGTGTGTATATAACTTAATTCAGTTCAAAATTATTATACATATGATAGTTATTATTTACTGTGGACGTAAAAAACTTTTTTAAAATTCCTTAATTTACAAATAAACGTCAAATTTATACATGCTAACATTTTGTTGTAAAATTAATTCATTTAGTTATTTTAACTGATAAACAAAGCTCTTGACTTAAACTTGCTGTAAAAGTTTGTTTAAAATTTAAATAAACAAGTTGATGAACGAAAATTTATTACGTTTGAGTACGTCAGGCATTTTAAATATAATTTTAGAATTTGTTATAAAAATGCATTTTTTAATTTTTTATTCTGTGGTATTCCAATTTTTGGAATTTATCGCGACAGATTGAGTTTAAAAGTACACAAGGTCATAAACACAGAATTTTAGGTAAAAAGCTTGAAGTTATGAAACTTTAAATAATCCCTGGTTTATTACTGAAATACTTAAATTTTGATACAAAGTTTTGAATCTCATGATTTTTAACCAAAAATTTTTCATAAGATTAATTTGCTTGTACCTTTCAGACTCTTAAAATTCTTACCACATTAATAATGTCATACCAAAACAAACAACAAAAAGAAAAAAAAAAAAAAAAGATAGAAAAGAAAAAAAAAATCTCGGTCTCCCCAACGCGACGTCTTAATAAGCCGTGGCACTCGACGCTCGCAGATAAAAAAAAAAAAAAAATCGTCCATATCCGTCAATCATATCGTCAACGAAACTCGGTCCGGGTGCAAAAGCCGCCGATTTATCGATTGTTCCCTGCAGCCCCGGTTCTCCCCCTGGCTCGTCTCTCTCTCTCTCTCGGTTTTCTTCGCCCGACCAACGCCGCACAGTAGTTTTAGTTAGCTGCCCTCGCTTCTATTCTAGAAGGGTGCTTACAAAGAACAAGAAGGGGGCTCGGTCGGCGCAGGGGATGAATTTTAGGGAAATTTTCACCACCGAATCAAGAGCATAAGAGCTTGGGGGGGCTAATCAAACCGGCAGCCAGCGGTTGTGTCTTGGCCTGCGGAGAACCGAAGACGCGTGCTGCTGTTTCGAAGCCCGCGGGCGGCTCCTCGTCTTACCGTCAGTTTCAAATTAAAGCTCTAAAGAGATTCTTTTTTATGGGGAACTATTATCTAACAATTCTCTTTGTGGGCTGATAATCGCCGATAAAACTCGAAGAATTCTTCAATCTTACAATTATCATTTGGTTTAAAAACACCAATATTTATTTGTTTAAATATTATTTGTGATTTTTTTTTAAGTTTTGAATAGTGGTAGCCTCTACTTGATGAAGATTAAACAACATTTTGGGAAATAAATAAATAAACTCTTTTTATAGAGTACTTGTATAGAGTAGTACATATGTAACGGTTTTTCCAAATATTTTTAAACAATAATAAAGTGAAGATTTAACTACTCTATAAAAAGAGTTTATTTATTTATTTCCTAAAAATATTATTTGTGATCGTAAAACAGTATCAAAAATTGTACATGTATTTTACCTTTCTTAACATTTTTTATTTAATAAATCAGATAAAATACTCCTTAACACCTGAAAAACTTCGGCCAATCCAAGCTTACCCAAGAAAAAAAAAAGTTTCAAGCTTATTTAAAAGTTCGGTAAAGACAGATTGAAATCAGTTAAAACTCTCGAGTACTAATCATCGATAACTCGATCGCACAATGCGATCCCAAAATAAACTCATCAAAAGGGACCTTTCAGCACCGTTGAATCTGCAGCAGCAGCCAGGCCAAACAAAAAAAAAAAAGTTGAAAAAAAGCAGCAGCAGCCCCCTCCATACGAAAACCGGACCCAGTCATCGGGAGCAGCATCCAGGGGAAGGGAGCCGCACAATAAGGAGTCCGGGGGTCGTGTCGCGGCTTCCCCCGAGGCCAGGGCGGTTTACCCCTGCACAACCGTAATACACAGGGGTGGCTGCCTGCCCTACAGCCCTTATGGCTAGCCGCTGACGCGATCAAAGAGGTTTCCGTGTGTTGGTTGTTTACTTTTTTATCTCCCTCTCTTAGTTCCTATTTTCATTCTTTTTGGGTTCCTCAGGTTTTGCTCGTAATGTCTCTTCGGTAACCTGCGATCTGACGAGCCTGTCCTCGAATTACGAGCCGAGAGGGTGGTTTTATTTACGCACGAGAGTTAATTTAACGCCGCCGCAGCAGAGGAGAGAGATGAAAAATTCTCGGGAGTTTTTATTAGCACGCGTGTTTGCGAAAAATTTTTCCGAGGCACGGGGGGCTTCTGTAATTGGGGATGATGCGGCACTCGGCCTGTCACCCGAGAACCTTTATGAGCTCGGGGTGGATTTCTTTTTGTAGCTGTGTTTTGATTTTTTTCGACGTGATTTTTTTCAACTAGAGTTCTTTTTTTGTTTATTGGAGTACCTAGAAGAAATTTTTTTTTTTCACAAATAGTTTACTCACTGAATTATCGTAGGATCGAGCCTAATTAGAAACAGTAAATTTTTTTAACGATAGGTAATCAGTTTGTCAATATTAAAAAGTTTGACTTTGAATAATGTAATATTGAGCTAATTTCACGTTTACATTGTTTTTTCACTAGTCCAGTAATATGTAACCGATTGCAGGCTAAATCTTGATTCTTGAAAGTACAAAATTCAAGAACAGTATATTCTGAAAAATAATAATCTCAACCTTTTCTTCTTTTGTCTTACTTTCAAACAAACTCTGATGATTTTTTTCAATCGAAACACTATCCCAACAAGTCATCTCCCAATCAATGTCTCGAGAAATAAACAAACAATCCGGATCGCGCAAAAGACCCAAATAAAAAAGCGTACCCCCCGCAAGTGCAACTCATCAAAACTGAACGCGTGCGTATCGGGGGGGAGAGCAAGGGGGAGGGGGGTATGAAAAACTAAAGTATCGGTAACAAAGAAGACGAATGATTAAAATCGAGCTGGCCGAGGGAGCGTCAAAGGGCAACGGAGTCTTTGATGCTGGCGCTGGGATAATCATTGCCGTGACATATGTGTTTGTAACTATATACACGGCAAAAAATAGCCCGAGAAGGGGGGAGGGGGAACGTTAACACCATTATCTAATACCTCGCAAAGCCCATATGCGTGGCTTTCTTCGTAACCCTTGTTCGCTCTTAAATAAAATTAGCGAGCTGGCTGTTTTTTTTCGATTTCACCCGCCGATGCTTTTGAATTTATACTCCACGGCGACTGAAAAATCCGGCAAATAGAGAAATCAAAATCGCACGGACACGTGCGACGCACACGCCCTTATTTATTCGTCCCTCCTTATTTATCGCGCGCCCGGACGTCAAATACATCGGTCACCATGCCGCCGCCGCCGTTGCTACGATCAGCCCCGACAGAAGCGTGTATAATGCGTAATCGATTTTTCTCTACCCCGTACGGAGCCAACCTTTTTTTTCGGGTAGCACCACCCTTAATTGACGCTTTTTGGTTCGTTTAAAGATTACGAGCTTGCCCTGATGATGATGACGATGAGGCTGAACAAGGATTATTTTAAGCAGATTGGTTTATTAACTTAACCGGCAGTGATATTGAGTGGAACTTTGGGACTTTTTATTGACTACGAGACGATGATCTTTCTAAAAATAAAATCATTTCAGTATAGAATACAAATAATCATTTGACTTTTTGCAAGATGAACCAGTTTTTTCATCTAAAGCTAAAAATACATAATTTTTTCGAGAGTAAAAAAATTTTTGTTTCAGTTTTAAAATATCTCTCTTCATCGTTCATGTCTGAATACTCATGCACTCTGCTTGATTGCATTGGATTTAAAAACAAATGTAACTTATTAAGCATTAGCCACATTAGTTTTCTAGTTATTTAGTGCTAAAAACAGTATTTTTTTAATAACGATACGTAGTTACCAAAGCAATTTTCAGTTTTTCTCATTTCATTTTTCATGAAAAAAGTGTCATTTAGTGATTTTTTTCGCATCAAAACCCCGATCGTAGTTCTCAACTCCTTATACCTCATCTTGTGTAAATTCGAGGCATCCATAAAACAATTCGAGTTCTTAGTCCAAACTCGGTTGAAAGTGTCAGTTGATTCGGATTGTCAACAATGTGAGCAAAAACATAAAATATGAGAAGGACTATTAATTAAAACGACCATCCAAACCCTAAATTCTGCTCTCAACACTCGAGTACAATGCCTTGGAAAGATTCGGAGAGCACAAAGTAATTAAGAGATCCTCGCCAAAATCAATTAGGGATTTCCCCTGGCCCAGTCGTCAATAAATAATGATCTAAAATAACGAGATCGTAATCCGTGTTTCTTCTCAAAATACAGGCCCGGGGGCCCTGAAATGGACCACGCGGGATTTTCCAGTGCCAGCCCTGATTTTGCGTCAGTTGTATCCACCTGCGTAGCTGGATTTACGGCCGAGTGGGTGGAGGACCTTTGCAAAGCGTCGTGCACCCAGCGATCGTTTGCAAACTCTCTTTTGTCGTGTAACTTACTTATAATTACTTTACGAACGCTACCTGAGTGCTCGCACATTGGCGCTGCAGCTGGCATTGTCTCCGGTCCCAAACATCCCTTTCGAGTGCCGACGGCTTATTTACGATTCCGGGCTTTGCGGGGCTTGTCTTCCAAAGATAAACAGAGTGAAAAAAATCACGTACCTTTTAATTGCCACCTTGTAAAACTATTACGGAGATTAAGAGTAAGTGGGAGGCGCGTTTGACAGAAACGCAGATGTAAAAGTACGAGATGCGATGTTGATGTTGTTGTCGTGGATCATGTAATGAGCCACAACAACATATTGTTTGATATTACTTTTTTTAATCAAGGTTTCAGACATCAGTTTAAAACGCACACTTAGGATTTTTTTATTTAAGTATACAAAGTGTAGTTACAAGTGAGGCTCTATTAAAACAAAAAGAGAGTTCGAATTACCTCGAAACGGGTTTTTTTACATGAAAGACATTGATTTATATAAAAGAATAAAAAACCAGGCTGAAATCAATTGCAGATCTCCTGAAAATAAAACTAAACATAATTCACTCAACGTCACAACAAAGATAATCCGTCATAACCGGCCAAAAGAATCAGTTGCGAAAAGGCCCGCAGGAAAACAAGAGCGGGTACGATTTCAAAGATTATCGAAGGTATCGGCCCTCTCATTGTCACTACAAAGCAACGAGCGAGATTAAAAAGGGCAGCCCGCGCTTCAAATGCGATGGGCTGTCCCGTGCCATAATATTTAGACTCGAGCAATGAGTATATTAGTTCGCTTAGAGGGTATAATCTCCGGACAAACGGATTAGTAAGCGCTACCACGACCTCTCGCTCCTTACCCTAAAGAGCCAACTCCTCGCAATTCGCCAGGTGCGGGGCACAGATTTTAGCGCCAAAATTTAAAGGGTCCATCAGCGACGAGCCAACGACTTTTTCTAAGGGCCTTACACTGGTAATGACGCTCTTTATACCTGCGTCGCGCCGTAATTGCCAAATTTTCCCGGTCGCGAGACGAGCAGAAGTGGGAGGAGGAGAAGGCGGAGGTGACAATAAATTCCCGGGCGGGATGGGATTAATCGTGTCTGCACTCGCAGCCTACGATTGTTTATTGCACCTTCGCCACGAGGCAGACCGTCTGCACTACCGAGCTTAAACAATGGACGGTCAAAGGGAGCCACTTAACACGTTGCACTGCAAGACTAATCTCTGCCGGAGACGTTACCTCTCGTAGCTTTACTCAAAACTTTATTTCCTCCTTTGTTCGATCGAAGCCTGCAGACGAGCCCACACCTACCTGTTTTCAAACAGCGAGTAAATCGTTTAGCTATTTTTACACAAATACTTATTTGATTTTGTTCCGAGACAGGCAAAGCTTGTTTAGGTCGAGATAGCTAGTGCAGAGAGGCTAAAAATTTAATGAAAAAATTTTCACCAGTTGTTGTAACGGGTGAAGTGGCCAGGTTTCGGCCAACAAAAACATTAGCGGTGTACGAGTACTCGAATCACGTTGAGCTGCTCGAGTTTTGAGCTTGGTATTGAGTTTATTCGAGTACTCGAGTGACTTTCTTAAAAAGCCTTTGAAAATGAATTTTATGTAACTGTTGTAGTGCATTTCGATACAGGTCGTAGAGGATTGATTCGCCCAAAGAGAGGTTTGCAACGAGGTTGGGTATCAACCCTCTACGACCGCATTTCGAAATGTTTTTTTCCGTCCGAGACACCGAAAACAAGGGGTGAGGGTCCGATTTTGAAGTTAAAATGCGTAAAAATGAAATTCTAAGCGTGCACAAAATATGAAATTTCAGCATTTTTTTGGTTTTTTAGGTAATTTTCTAAAAATTCTTCAAAACCAGTTGAACTTACATAGATGAGAGACCTTGCATTTTTTTGCCTCTTTATAAACTTTTAGAAAAAAATAGTTTCAAATCTTAACTAAAAAAGTTCAAATCCAAATAATTTTTATTTCAAAACTAAAAAAAAGGTATTTCCATTAACATTAATTATTCACGTTTAAACTTTTGAGTAAAGATTCAAAAATATTTTTCCTCAAACTTCATAGAAAGATGAAAAAAACAATAGGTTTTGACCGCAAATTAAAAAAAAAAATTAGTTTAAAACTGGAGGAAATGCAAAAACTGCATTTATTTGCAAGGCCAACTGGTAGGCCTTTTCATAGTTCATAAACATTGATGATTTCGCTCATTCTTCGGTACCAGAAAACTACCCCCACAGTTTCATTGAAATCAATGTCCCAAAAGGGGTTACCCACTTAGTCCTGGTATAAAAGTCCTGAATAGTCCTAGTCAGCCTATTTTGAACGGGACAGGACAACGACAGCTTGATATAATATTTTTATCTAATAGTCCAAATGTCTGGTTATCTCGTTGTAAGTATCAGAAATGATCTAAATTTTCGAGTATCTTGAAATCATTCGAATAATCCGTGTTCTCAGCTCAAAATAACTCAAACTGGACCAGCCGAGTTTTTAACTCAAGTACCCCTCTTTGTTAATATAATTTGTTTTATTTAATTCAAATATAAAAAAGTTAATTTTTCATCCTCGTATACAATATCTCACTTTAAATAGTTTTTGCCATGTAAGTACCAAACAAATGGTACAAACATTCTCTTTACAGTAGAGTTGTAAAAATAAAACCTTTTATTAATGTTAATTATTACATTAAATATAAATGTAAAATAAATAAAGTTCTTAGCATCAAAATCAATTTAAATATCAAAGAAGCACCACAGTGAGAATCGCTCAAAAAAAGAGTCAAGAAGTAAGTATAGAGCTTTTATTCTACTCCTACCGACTTGTCACCTCCCCAAGATAAACTGTAAATTTATTCATCGGTTACAAAAGTAACCCCTAATCTCATTTCAAGCTTTGAAAATTCATATTTTTATTTCAATTCCATGACTTCAGGATAATGAAAGCTGTCATCAAAAAGTGAGCGTGCATGTTTTCAAAGATCATATGCAAATCCTCGAAAAACCGAATGAAAACAAACCATGTGAAGAAAAGAAAAAAAAAAAAAAAAAAAAGAGCTGCGCTCCCGCCCATAAATTACATCCCGGTAATCCCAGTCCATAAATAAACCCAAACTTCTTTAAAGATAAACCCCAGATCGCGCCCACGTGAAGTTCCCTGCAGGGCGCACGCAGTTGTTGCGCGAAGTAATCTTCTCTGTGCTAATGGTGAAACTGCACATGCGCCCAGCATCTGAGGTAAAAATGTTTTTCCCTTAAAGTAAATCTTTTGGAAAAACATCTTCGAACTTCAGCTCAGCACATGCAGGTCGCGTGCGCTATACCGCGGGCGGGCTCGCGGCACGCTTCCCGGGGATAATTGGCCGCTTAGGGGGCTGCGTCCTTGGGGATGTCCTGCTGGGTTTTTCCTTCTTTCTCGGGTCGCGCGCCCAACGGGCCGCCCGGAGGAAGAATTTCACACGGCCTTGACTGGCCTGTACCTCCCGACTGGAGCTTTCTAATTCCGTAATTGGGTCAGTCGGGCTTCCGAAAAATAGTCAGCTGCTGTGAGCCCGAAGGTGAGTCGGGTCGTTTTTAACAATTCTTCTTTTCTGCTGATGTTTTTCTCATTCTTTATTTTATCTGTTTTAGGTGGCGACAACAGAGAGGGAGGACACTGGGGAGCCGCCCTCCCTTTTCAACTAAACTATCATTCAGAATTACGATGCCCACCTTTTAGCACCCACTACTCCCGGGTACGGCTACCCCTGTTACGTGATTTATTGACTACGGGGCAGCTTGATATTTTCACTGAAGTGCAGCGAATGTTTATCTTGGAATTTGACTTTTTTTCAGTTAGTGATTGGCACCGAATTTTTGTTTTACGAGAAAAATCAACACTTCCTGGTCTGACAATGGAAAAGACCACCGAGCTTTGAATGTCGCTTCTTTTCTTAATTTCAGAAGTCGGTCTGAAACCTGAAAAAAATGTCTTTGAGGGTGGAACCAAACAATTTTTTTTTTATGCATGACTTTTCATGAAGGCCCAACGATTTTTAATGCTTTGTCCAATTATTAACTTGTTCGACTTATATAGCTGAATCCCTTACAATTACGTTTATTTTACTGTAAACGTAAATTCATTCAGTTTCTTTATCAACTTCGTAAAATTTTTCTGAAAAGTATTCAATTCATAAGTCGCTTCTAACTAAATCTGAGCACCAACTATTTTATATTTAAATAGAATATGAAAATTTATCGCGCGTGAACCGTGCTGAATAACAGCCGGTACAGAAACGTGCTAACTCAGATTCCATTTAGAAACATGCTAACTCAATTTTTGTTAGAAAAATGCCATCTCTGTTTAGACTTCTTTAAAAATTTTCGAGTCAGTGTAAAAAAAAAAAAAAAAAAAAAAAAAAAAATGTAATTTAGCCTAAGATAGTACTTTTCGAGTTAGCACATTACTGAACCGTATATGAGTATTTTTCTGAACTGGCTATGAGCTAGCACGTTTTACGCACAATTTTTGAGTTAGCATGTTTCTGAATTGGGACGACGATATATTTAAGATGAACTTATTCTGTCCATTGTACAATGATCAATTTTGAGAAAAAATTTAGCTTAATTTTCCCTAGTAAGAAAAATTTCAGCATTAAACCGGATTAATAAATACTTAAAACAATTTTATATAACCATCACATAACTGTTTTTGCAGAAACGATTACTAAATATTTATTATATCACTTACTTATTAATATCTTTACTAAATAAAAACATAAAAATTATTGTATTACTTACATAATAAAAAATCGCAAGTACATGAGTAAATTTGAGCTGCATGTTCAATTTAGTGCATCTACAATAAAAATAAAATGCTTATTCTATCAAAAATACTCTTTCTATCTAGTATGTGTAAATAATTTAAAATTCAAGGCTCAAGCATGTAAATAAAGTGAAACGCGAGGTGAAACGCGTAAAAAAGGTTCAAGAACTTTGATCTTCGCGATTTGAGACCGCCCTGATTTATTGACGGCAGTAGAGAATAACCGCGGAAAATTGTCCTCCTGCAGTAAAGTCACTTTTGACGCAAACCAAATTTTACTGGTCAAGTAGATTTATGTCATCCCTTTTTAAATATTTTGAAAAGTTTTAAATGTTATTTTAGGGCAGGCAAAATCAGTTCTTACTCTAGCAGCAAATTTTTGAGTTCAAATTTTTTTCTGGTGCAAGGTATTTGAATCATGTCACTTCTAAAAATTTATTCATTAAGAAAATTTAATTTTGAGTGTTAACTTATAGACATTTTGCATTATTTATTTTATTATTATTATTATCCTCTATTATATTAAGAAGTTTATTTTCGTCGTCGTCGTCAATTTTTGCGCATAAAAGGTTGAAATTTATTTTTTCACAAGTTCTTTTCAGTCTTTGACATCTATGATTAATTGGAAATTGAGTTGTCAGGAATTTTTGAGGTTGCTGATTACGAATTTGACCTTTATTTTTTTATTTGGCCTATGTAAAGGGCTACTTACGTAAGGTAAAAATTTATTTTTAATAACATTTTTTTCAAACTTCGTGTACGAGAGTGTTTAGGGGTGCTGATTATTAATCCAGCTTTCATTTTTTAAATTGACACTATAAAAGCTATAAATAATATGATATTTCTTATGAAAATTTTAAAATTAAATATATTTCTGTATAAACTATTCTTTGTATGTTTTTTATTTTCGTGTTTTATTTTAAATGATTTAAATAACTATATTTTTAAACTTTTTGTTTTAATTTAAAAATAAAATAAATTATTATTATAAACTTAAATTACTTAATTCTAAGAAAACTTTAAATGAAATATACAGTCCGAAAGTAATCAGAAGATATATCTGACTGCTGAAAAAAAATTTACAGCTCTTTTTTCAGGTTTTGAAAAAATCACAACAATACGTAAAGTTTTAACACAATATTAAAAAAAATAATAATAATAAACGAAGTAATTTAGTTCAAACAAATAAATTTGATTGAACTAAATTACCTCGTATGAGTTTTAAAAAAATTACGAGTTCATTTAAACTATTAACAAATTTGTTCTCAATGAGAGTATTTACTATTCCTCAACAAAAATAATTATTATAATTGAATTTATAATTAGCATCATCTTTTATTTTTTTCAAAAACTACCTCGAAAGATATTTTGATAATTGATTTAAAATTGCTTTACCTTAGCATTGAATACGTAAATCAAACCAGTTGCACCGAAGAACTCATCACTGTTATTATTTATTTTTTATTTTTTTCAAAAACTACCTTGAAAGATATTTTGATAACTGATTTAAAATTGCTATGATATAGACGTTTACTTTTCTCTAGCATTTACGTAAGTCAAACCATATACGCATTGAAGAACTCATCATTGTTTTCAGTCCAGTATCAAACTAGTCATCTGCTGTCATCGGCCTTCAAGCTTACCGAGAAAAAAAAAAGTCAAAACAGGAAAACTCTTTTAGAAAGCAGTTTTTCCTAAGAGCTCGTAAAAATTTGCCCATCTGTAACTTTCAAACCTCTTTACACGGCTTGAAAGCGTTCCTTTGCACAGCTTCCCTGTTTACACACCGGATTCAAGAAGAAAAAAAGAGGAGCGCGTGCCCTCCCGGGTAAAACTTTCACCCAAACAGCGCAACACACACAAAAACATCGCCAGGCACGCGCTTCTGGCGCTGCTGCAAGGACGGGGCGCTAAAACACTCGGAAGCTTTCCCCGATGATATTTTTCATCACTAAATTATCCCCGCTGCAGGAAAAAAAAAGTCCGTCCATACGCAACGGCAGCCACGCGCCATATAATATTCGCGGTAGTGGGAGGAAAAATCAAAAAGAGAGGGGGTAGAGCAGGGGGCAGGATCGTAAATAATTCTGGGGCTGCTCGCGCGTGGCGTCGTAAAACGCGCTTTCTCGTGCTACTAACGAGAGGGAAAACGGTAAGCTGCAGGTTTCGGGAGGGCCAAGGATACCGCGGGACGTAAATATAGTCGCAGGGCCATCATATACCACCACTGGCCGCCGCTGGACATAAATATCCTACCGACGACTTTCCTTCCCCCCGTTGGGGACTGGAAAAAGAAGTCATTGTTCTTGCGGGGGGAAAAACTCTCCTACTGGCTTCCTAGCCCACTGACCTAAAACCCCGAGCGCGGAGAACATTCTTCGGATCGTAAAAACCGGGCAACCTTTTTCCCGAGCCGAAGCGACGCAACCCCCGCGTTTTTCGCCCGGTTTTTACGACTCTTTTTCCTTTCGAACCTATATTTTGACCTGATTTATGGTAATGAGACCATTTTGCGTAACGGAGTTTGATTGTAAAGTTTTACTGGGCCTTTTCCAGTCCACGCAACGCTACGCAATTTTACTTTTCCTTCGGCAACTCTCTGCATTTCTCCGTGACCCGCACGGCGTTTGAGGGTTTTATGAATTTTCAAGGGCTGCGCGCGGCTCTTTATGGGACGCAGGTTACCCAACCAACTCTCCACGACCCTAACTCAGAGTTAAAAACTGTTAAACTCGCGACGAGTATTTATTGCGCTGGAGTGGACGATTCAACAAGCGATATTTTCAATGCCACGTCGGTTTTTGAAAGAAATTTTAAAATTTTCCTCGACAGTGTTAAATTTTTAATTCGAAGGTTTTAAAACCTAAAGAAAATCGTACTGTGGACGACCACGAGGAATTTTTTCGGTTAAGTTTATCAATTTAATTTGATTTTATTTATAGTATTGAACATTAAAAATTCATTTAAGCCTTTTTTTTTAATCAATCACAAAAAAAAAAAAAAATTTCTAACTATTAAATAATGCACTCCTTTCAAAATCTGTTATAAATTTTAACCCTTTCGAAAAAAAAAAAAAAAAAATTTTTTTTAATTTATAATTTTTATTCCTCAATCACAAATTAGTTATGTATTCATTGTAAATATAAATATTAATTTCATTTCTTAAATTGCTTTTATGAATAATTTCTTCTAAGAAAATCTCGAATTCAAAAATAATAGTATGTATTATGCAAGACTATAAAAATTGCTATAAAAATCAATTAAATATAATAACCCAAAACTAAATAAAAATAAAAATAATAATAATAACCAACCAATAAATTGAAAAACTCTTTATTTGATTCAAGGAATTCATCAGGAAGTTACAAACATCCAACCAAAAACGAATATTTATATCAAATTAAAACCAACAAAAGTTACTCGCAGATAAATCTCGTGAAAAATACCCAAATAATGAAAAAATCAAAAGAAAAATAAAAAAAAGCCGATTCTTCTATTGTACCAGAAGCCCTCGAACGTAAAGCTCGCAAAGTATCGGAAGAAAAATCTCCTTAAAGAAAACGGGAGAGAAAAGGGACGCGGTAAAGATTCTCCCACGTTAAGAGGCGGTTCCTTATACCTGACAGGTAGTAATTGAGACGTCGGCAGGAAGAAGAAGAAGGCGAAGGAGAAGATGAAAAAAAAATCGGTAAGATCTGTATCCCAAAGAAAAGCGCGAAAACTCGCGAGGCACATGTGTGACCGAGGGACAATCGACGGGACGACGCACCTTCTTTTCTTCCTCTTCCGGGGTCCATCATTCATGCCTCGCGGGCCGCAAAGTGCATGAGAGAATCCCACGCATCGGTATAGGGATCGATGAACCTTTTTTATTTTTTCAAAACGATTTTTCTCGCTCTGTGGTCAGAAAAGTTATGGTGGACACTGGACAGTGAATTGGGATCTCGGATCAGATTCTAATATTGGAATTTTAGCGAGTAAGGATAGCTAAACTGAGCTATTTTTATGAATTAATATAATTTTCATTAATCAATTTATTCAAAACTAATTTAAATTAATTATATATTTAAAAAAACTTTTATGTAATGATTGAAGTTTCTTTAGTAAAGACCGTACGTTTTTTGAACTGGTTTTATAGACTTGTATTCCCCCTTTCTTTTTCGTTCAGCTGACTCGCGCCCTAGCACTTAAGTGTTCTCCATAGATTCAACTATATGAGCAATTCTAATATTAAATTGTTTAATATACATATTTGTGGGAAAATTAAGGTTTTTTTTTTTTTTTTTTTTTAATATGTATAGTTATTGACAATAAAAATTTTGATATGTCACGTAAAGACAAGTTATTCATTTTTTTATGAAAGTGTAATTTTTTTTCAAAAAGCGAACAAAAAGTTCAAAATGATCAAGCTAGTTTTGAAATTTTAGCTAAATTATCCGCAAAATTTTTATAACTTCTTCAGATTATTTGAAACCTAGGAAAAATTTGTCATAAGTGTAAGAAACTAATTTAAAATAATTATAAATAAAGAAACAATTATATCAGATATATCTTTTAAATAAGAATTCAAGGTATAAAAAACCTTGTTTCATTCAGTATAGTTCAGCAAAATTTAACAAAGATTAATAAAAAAATTTATTTATTCATTTGTATAACTTATAAAGAAGCACTGGCAATAAAGAAAATTATGGAAGATTAGTAAGAAGTAGAAATGAAAGATCATGTTGAGGTGACACAATGGGTATCCCATCAAAAAGTTTGACTTTTCCCTCTTTCCGGATTAAAGTCGGACACGTGCATCAATTCGATACGTTGGCGCGTGGCGTGAGGGTTCTTTTTAAGGAATCAGTTAGGAAGCTTAAGATTTTAAGTTAGAATAGATTTTTTTATTCGACTCAAACAATTACATTTCCGCAGCCATACCATGAATATGCATCTTAACAAACACCACATAGAAACAAGGTTTTAATTCAAAACCTGCCAAATCATGGGATTATTTTCGAACATTCATAGAAATTTTTACATCAAATTCAGCGATTCTTTTTTTTTATTCCTTTTTTTCAACATAAAAATTTTGCTATTGTTAATTAATTGTTTTAACATAATATTTTTTGTAAAATTTGTAATGTTAACTTTATTATTTTAAATTAATGAAAAATCATTTACAACGTCTAATCTTATTATCGGTCAATTTAAAAATTGACTGTAATTCATAATTTTTTTTATTTTTAAAAACAAACTTGGAGTAAACACGAAAAATTAGTTAACTGACTGTAATAATTAGAGATTCAATAATTATTACTGTTTAAAATGTTTTTCTTGATTTAAAAATAGTATTACAAATTGCTTAAAATTATCGCTTACATATCCGTCTGTAAGAATGAGATCATTAAGGGATTACCCTCGGGATTACCAGATAGCTTCACAAACTTTTCTTGGACTGCAGGAAGATGAAAATTTCACGCCTCCACTGACTACACTGCTTCCGTGCATCAATAAAGAAACGGTAATAAATCAATGATTACTGCCATCACAAACATAAGAAGAAAAAAATTGGCATCAAGTCGAGTCAACAGGGTCAAACAAAAAGTTTCCGCTTCGAATCATTTCCTCATAGCTACACCATAAAAAAAGAAATGATCGGTCCCCAAAATCTCGTATGCACACATACACACATGTAAACACGGTACCGACTATCGATGATAAATAACTAAGACATCACCTGGAAATCGTCCAGTGCATCACACCCCGGAACACAAAGTAGGCGCGCTCATTCCCGGAGAAAGAAGAAGAAAAAAATCATAATAAATATCGATAATAATTTCCTCCGATACATTCCGAGAAGGATGCTCACGATGAAAGGAAGCTAGAAAAAAAAAAAAAAAAATCGAAACAGGAAAAAAATAAAGGGACAAAGTGGGCTGGACCCCGCGTCCATTTATCCTCCCCTTGTTTGATGCGACCATCCAGCGGCACTCCACTAACATCTTTTGCAACCTTTCCACTTGGCTTCTTAAGCTTAAAAGAAGACACGAATGTTAGGTATAACCAGAGTTGAGCTACTACAGGGGGGATCAAGAAAAAAAAAAAGAAAAAAAAAAAAAAAAAAGGTGTGACATTATTGTCACCGCCGCGCCGACATATGCGGGAAGGCGGGTACCGCCGATGTTTGCCCTTTGGGGCATAAAGGACCCCGCGCGTGATTTATGTCCCCTGCGAGAGCCTAAAACTAGTCGGATCTCGGGCCCCTTATTCATGGGAAAATACCTTATATATGCGTGAAAAGTTGAGTGGAAAGCCGGACGCGCGGACATCTCAATTCCTCTATTTTTTTCCTTTTGTCGGATGGTGAGCCGCTCGGGTCAATGTTTTGAATATTTGTCCTGACGGATTGCCCCCTAAGTTATTGTTGCCACCATAGGGGCCCGATCGTATAGCGCGGTTTACTTTTTCGCACGGAAATCGTTTAAGAAGGGATTTTCGGATTAGTATCGTTTCATCTGGCTGTGACTTTCGGGAATTATGGAACCGAGTCAACCTTAATCCCGTTTGATCTCCTTTTTTTCCCGGAAATGGGATCTCGATTGTTAATTTCCATGAAAATCAATCATTCATTTTACATATTAGTTTATGTTGGAATAAATATAACGAACATTTGCAAGATTTCATTTATTTTCAATTAAAACGATTTTTGTAGTTTTATTTTGATTTCTCCAAGTTCAATTAAAATTCTAAAACGAATGAGTTTTTTATCACTACACTCATGCGCCATTTTGAAAAATGAAAAAAAAAATTTCTTTTAAAGCCTTTAATGAATGTGGTTTTCTGTATAAGGTTATGTGCTATTAAAATGATAGGAATACTTAAAAAGTTATAATATCCTGTTGGTATAAATACTTCACACTGCCAGGGGCTTTTTATTTTATTAATCCGTTCAGTACACTAGCATTGTTTCTTATGTAGTTACAACTTACATGTATGTAACTTTCTAAAATTTGTTTGAGTTTTAGTCTTAAAAATTACAAAATAATGTTTTATTTCTAAATATGCACTAACACAATTCGATTTATGACTATGTTGAAAATAATCTTCAAAGCTGATATATAAAAAAAAAAAAAAATTTGCTATAATTCATATTTAAATATTTGTAAAAAATTTCACTGCTGCCAACTTTTTGTTCTTCTGCCACTGGTGGCCATTGTTGCCAATTATTCATTTGCGCGCGGTGTCCCTGGGTAGAACTGTAGAAGTCACATCGTTTACTTTGTTTTGTTTTGTTTTGTTTATTTGTTTTTTATTATTTCATTTTTACACACAAGTTTCTAGTCTTTTTATCTGCATAAGTTTTATAAAGTCAACTACAATTTTCTTTCTATTTCATTATACCATGGTTACAATAAGATAAGAACAGCAAATGTTAACAATCAACTGCGAAACAAAGAAAGGAATTCCATTGGCGGTCCAAGATTTGTTAAGTTTTAAAACTCTGTTACGAAAATACACGGAAAAAAAGTAGAATCATGTCAATTCTTGAGTAAGTAATACATATTATCAATATTATTATTAATTGAATATAAGGTTCAAGTAGAGGTGAATTGGACAACTGCTGCAAATAATTTTTGATAATTATCACGTTTTCTTTATTTTCGTACGTTAAATGATAAAAATTAATCAATTTACTCATAAGGCGATAACTTGTAATTGCTAGTTGTTTTATATAAATTTCAGAGTAACTAAATTTTTTAACAGCTGTGTATATTCAAGCATAAAAATAAATTTCAAATTTTTTTCCAGAAAAATATTAAACAAAGATGGGTGGGAATTCACATTACAACCAAATGAAAATTTTAATGACTTAATAGAAAATGAGGAAGTCAATAATCATGATAATAATCCACCTAAAAATATTATTTTACCATCAAATAAGTTAGAAAAAATTAAATCAAGTATGAAGAGTATACATGATGCTGGAAAAGTAAGCAAGAAGCTTTTGATGTTTTTTTATTTGATTATTAAAATTAAATTTAATCATTAAAGTTGTAAATTTAAATTTAAGATAAAAAAATTATTGGTCAAAGAAGGAGACGGGAAAATGATTCCAAATAGTTGTAATATAGTGAATATTAAGTACCGTGGACATTTTATGGGAAATCAAAAACCCTTTGACGTTCAGAATGATGAAGATGAAAGTGTGGACTTGCAAAGTTTGATATTAGGTCTCCAATTTGCAATCAAAACAATGAGGAAAGGGGAAATTGCTTTTTTTGCAATTGACCCAGAACTAGCCTATGGACCTTTAGGCCATCCTCCTATGATCCCACCCAACACAGAGGTCTTATATTCAGTAAATTTACTGAATTTTAAAAATTTAACAGAAAATAGAAGCGCCTTCTGTGATATGGAAACAGAAGCACAAAATTTAACTAAAAAAGCAGCAGAATATTTTAAACAAAAAGAATTTAATAAAGCTATTGAGACGTAAGAATCAAACTCAGTATTTTAAATATTTTTTATTAAAAATATCAGTAAATAAAAATTATTATTTACCTTTTAGATACAAAAAATTGTTAAAAAAATTAGAAAAAACATTATTGTTCAGTGATGAACAAGAGATGAAAATGAATAAAATGATGTATAAAACGGATATCAATCTTATGATAAACTATAACAAATTGAATGAATTTCAAGAAACTTGCATTATTTTCAATTCTTTGAACTCTGAAACAATAAATGAAAAAGCTGTGTACCAGTAAGTACATTTATAACTAATTTAATTTCAAAAATTTTTATATATGACAAATCTAATTTTTATTGCATTTCAGCTATGCAAAAGCTCTTTTAGCTATGGATCGATTTGATGACGCATTAGAAAACATAATACATGCTCAAAGAATGATGTCATGTTCCACACATTTGAATACAAAATTCATTAAGGTAACCTAAAATGTTTTATAAGAATATTACTTATTATTAAAATCATTACTTATTACAAACAATTTAATTTAAAGTTTGCTGGAGAAATTGTTGAACAAAAATATCAAAAAATATGGAAATGCTCGAACCGACTAGAGTATTTGAACAAAATTGAAGAAAAAAAAAGAACTCTTGAAGGTAATAGTTGCCTTTTTTCTTAACATAAAACCACTTTATACTCTTTTAGCAAATACTTTTAAGTATAATTCAAGGCTACATCAACATAAAACTAATATTTTTTATTAATTAAAATTAATAACTACATTTGTCTACAAACAAAAATATTAGTTTGCCAAAAGTTCATTATTTAGATTACGAATTTTTCATTAATTTATTTTTTAAAAGTTATTTTACAATAGTAAAAGTGCCAAGAATAAATCATATTTCTGTTTTTTCATTGCCGTAATAAAAAATTAGGTTTGAAAATCTTTATGATTTAACATACAACTGAAAGTAGTTATGAGTTGAGAAAATAAAAATTTTTTAGTTATAGCTTAACAGTTTTTAGAAAATTTTCTTTTTCAAAAAGATTTTTCTCTGGGCATATAGGCCAAATTTACAGAAAAGTTAGCATGGTAGTGCTAATTTAACACCTCTTGAGAATAGTGTACTTCGATATCGATGAGACAACTTCACCAGGGCGATTTGAAGGCACCTAGGCTGAAGTGAATCGTAGCCCTACAAGGAGCCCCTAGTGACGTGGTGCACTGGTGTCGAGCTCTATTTTTCGTAACAATGTGAACAAATTTTTTTTTTTTTTTTTTTTTTTAATCACTCACGTATAAGCTGCAAAAAAAACCTGACTATAAGTGATTGCAAATTGAGTTGCGGTTCATCTGTTAGACATGTTTTAAAGTTGAAAGTTTTTTTTTTTTTTTTTTTACCTTTCCAAAATAGAGGTAAAGCTTACAAAGGGATAAATATAGTAACTCAGATTCAAAATTTTCCAAGAGTCGTTACAGCTAAGGTGAGCCTCATTACAGCTAAAGTACTTTCGGGCTACTAGCGTGAAAAATAGTATACACGCTCAGGGAGAGCAAAAATGAGCCAACCTTTAGCAAACCCATGATGACCTCGCCTTCGGCTCGGACATCAATTTGGGTTTGCTAAGGGCTACCTCATTTTTGACTCCCCGAGCGTGTAATGTACTATTTTTAAGAGTATACATATAAACATATTTATAATAAATGTTGAGTGTACGTTAAGACAAAATCAAAATACATCGTTTGACCCCATATTGTTTAAAAAACTTCTACTCTCTGATATTTTAGAAATATTGTGGTTTCCGGCCGAATTTTGTGGTAAAATAAGGTTTGTCAAAAGGTTATGAAAGCATTATAAATTATTTTTTCTCAACTATAATTTTCTTGATTAATTAATTATTCGATAATAGTGCAATACACTAAATACAAATCTTAATACATTATCTTCTAGTTTGTGATGATTTAAATATACAATGAGAGCTACGATTGATGTTATTAATTTCAACGCCCATCAGCAATAATGAATACTTTAAAGAGCATCACTGTCAGTAATCGTTTATTCTTGGTTCTCTTTCTAAATACAAAATTTTTGACTTATGTTTTATTAAAAATAATCAAAAATACGAGACATTAACATGTTTTGATTTTTGCAGAATATAAAAAAGCCGAAGATCTTCGAAGAAGTGCTTCAGTTTCCGACTAGAAGTAGTAGAAGAAATAAGTTTTTTTTGTGAAAATGGTAAACTGCAATACTAAGGTTTTATTCAAGTTTGTAAACTAATTGTGAATTTTGTTTTTGTTCAATAAAGTCCTCCTGAAGAGGTCGGCAAACCCTGGCCGACGAAACGTCGAGGAATTCCGATTATAGATTTGTTTTTGAAAAATTCTTTTTGCAAACACACCTCCTGCCTTCAACCGATCCATACGCCCTATTGGGTGATTACTCAAACGAATATTATTTTAAGGTATTTTAAGGTATAATAAAATTATTGAGGAAATTTTAAAGAAATCATTCATCCTCTGCTAGAAATGAGTGATAAATTTCAGCAGATCTGGGCAGATCCAAACAAGTTTTTCTCGCCTTCTGTGAAATTCTGCTGAAATTTCTAGCAGGGTCCCAAATTATTTATTTATTTTTGTAAAAAGTTTCATTATTTATATGGGGACTAGTTAAAAGATAAGAAAAGCCTTTATCTAATTTTTAGCTTTGCCTCGTGTGGCATACTTCACTCGAGACGGCCATGTCAAACTTTGCCGTCTTGTTTAACAATATATCATTACTAGAAAAGGAGTTTTGTAAAGAATTTTATCGATTATTATTATAAGTATTAAACATAAAATTCTAAACAAAGGCACTTACAAAAAGTCTGCAGAGTCGAATTATCATTTATCGAATGAAAAGATTTTAAGCAAATTAAACTTGCGATTATCATCTGTGCTTGACACCTTCACGAGGATATAATAGAAAAAGTCCATGGGAAAGGAAGCGGGTAACTTGTCTCGTGTGAATAAAAAGAAAAGTAGGAGGGTACCCCAGTGGGCAGAAATGCCTTATTTTCGTTAACCTGCCAAACTTGTCGACAATTCACTGCACCTTAGGGGAGCTACTACTGACCTTAGAAAACCCCCCGAGAAATTAGTCGAAGGTGGGATGATCCTTCAGGTGCAGCTCGTCTTTTTAAAGAATTCTCTTTGTGGTTTTGTAGAATAAAGAACCCTGAGATTTATCGTTCGATGAAATTGATCGTGGGTAAAAAAATTTTTTAAAAGGTTCTAAGTTTGTGAAATTTTACGAAGAAAGTTTTTTCGTATTGTTACTTAAACAACCGTTTTTTTTTTATTTTATTTTTTTAATTAATTGTTCAATCACTGTAAATTAATCTTTTTTTTTTCGTAAAATTAACTCATCAAAGTTAACTGATTACCTCATTGAAGTAATTGCTTTAAAAACTTGATAATAAAAAAAAGTATTTTTAAAAATTTAATTTATTAAATTAATAAAAACTAGAGAGATTTTGATTGAGTTTAAAATTAATGAAATAAGACACCTGATCGTTTCACACTGTGTTGATTTGTCAAAAAATTCTTCTACGATAAAGTTATCGAAAATAAAATAACTTTTTAAAAATTTTAATATAATTCAAAATGCATTTTAAGATTTTAGTTACTGCAAGAAATTTACCTTATTCTGGCATGTTTTTCGTACTTTTGTAGTTTACTAAAAAGCACTTAAGCTCCCGCAAAATTCATTCAGAAGTTGTGCTACTTACAACATTTGTATTTTTTGTTTGTTTGTTTTTTTTTTTTTTTTTTTTTAGAAAAAACCATGAGAGTAGGAATCATTGACACCGGTTTTAGCAGAATTGCATTGAAAGCTCGGAACAAAAAAGGTGACGTCCCGCTTGGCTCGATGACGTTGTTTCCTGTATGGTGCAGGTACGGTCAGATAGAATATCCTCAGAATCCGTTCAAAAGTGAATCCTCATTCACGGATTCCTCTTGACTTTCTACACTCACAGACGCACACGTGGTGGTATTGTTAGGCTAGATCACCTGACCCCAACTCGTGTGGTGTTTATACTGCGACCCCCATTATAGTCATTTTTCCGTGGGGGGAAGCTCATTTTTCGTGATCTCGGGCTTTTTGTCATCGAGGGCTTCTGGATTTTGCTCGATCGAATACTATTTTTTATTCTACGAATGTAGTCATTCATGCTTTATTTTTTATTTCTTCCTCTTCTTTTTATATGGTAGGTGATATATATATCCGACCTGTATGATTCATCGATTGAACTTTTTTATTTGATGACTTTTTTTAGAGGAAAATGAGAGAGGAGGCATTCGGTGGAAAATTCGTGCCCTTTTTTGAGGTATAAAAATTTGGGATCCCATCAAAAGACGACAAATGATTCGGGGAACGGTGGAAAGAACTTTTTGTACTTTCAAAGAGTCGAGGGTTTGATCTGTTTTTATTAGTCTTTATTGTTTGTACATTATGTGCAGTCGCCGTATGAATTTATCATTAGTTAGGTATTATCAAGAAATTCGAATTTTATAATGAAAACTTATAAAAACTGTTGATTAAATAATTTTTATTTGACAAAGAACATTATTTTAATATAAATCGGTGGGTGAATAAGTTGAATGATTTTAAAAGACGATGATCCTTTCCAAAAAACTCATAATTAATTTTATCAATATATTTAAATAATATTTTAAGAATAAAATTTATTCTCTATGCTGAAATTATTATGAGAAAATAGAAAAAGTTTGTATCAATGTAAAATAGTAGATCGTTTTTTAATAAAATTAAAACGTCGGTAGAATGCAATAAGATCAATCTTAAATAGTATTAATAAAGCACGTGTGCAAGCGTATTTAGTCAAATGGGTTTTGCAAATTTCAATATGCTATTGAAGCAAGAATTATCTATTATTGAAATTTTTTAATTTTTAAAAGTAACATCTTACTACTTGTTATCGGAATTAAGTACAAATTTTTATTATTCACTAACTACAGCTGACTTAATTTTTGATAAACGTCGTGAAAATTTAGTGACCGAGTCAAAAAGTGACTTTAGTCATCTAAGTACTTGATAAAATAAATCTTTAGTTATTGAACACAAATTTAGATGTGACGTCAAATCAGTAGATCAATAAGGTACGTTATTACACTAATGTTTCAACGTTACAGCTGCAGCGTTGTCACACGTACTTCACTATGTAATGCTTTTAGAATTCATCTTGTAACATTAAACTGTCAAAAACTTTCAAAAACGAACAAATATATTTTATTAATTTACAAAAAATATATTTTGAATCTGAGTAATTTCAGTCTGCACAATAAAAACCAATGAATCGAGTAAAAAAGCTCTAATGGTCTCAGAATAGATCCAAATCACCCTTTTGCGTCACATAAACAGACTTTATGTATAAAAGAAGATACTAGAGTGAGTTTCCTCGGGTTTATATAATTTGCCGCTTCACAGCTTTGAGATGTAAAAAAAAAAAAAAAAAAAGAAAGAAACGGTGGCCGCGCGGGGTCGTTTAACGAGGCGCAACAAAAACGTTATTTCGGGTGGCGATAAACGCTTCCACCGCGGGCGGGTACCAGAAAATGCCGACGGTGCCGCATAGTAGCTATTTCAGCGGTTGTAACGCCCGAGCGATTATTTTTGGACTCGATATACGTACAAAGGCGTGTCTTTTTCAGCCTCTTCCTACCACCTTTTCGGATTCTTCTGGGGATTTTTCGTAAGAGAGACTTGAATTTGATTAATTTCTTACATGTTCTGTCTTTGACAACATCCATCGGTTATGTCGAATCTAAAAAAATCGACTGGTTTTAGGCTAAAATCATTGGTTTATTTTTCGAATGTATGTCAGGAAAATTAAAATAATATTTTTAAGTTTGATATAATTTGATTAAAATTTCTTAAGTGTGCTGATGAAAGTCAGTTTACGCTCATGATCATTATGCCCCGTCTACACCGGTGGTTCAAACGCGTCTCGGTTTAACTTTGTTTAAAGAATTTTGCAATGTTGCCGTTGGATTAAAGGATTAATTTGTACTTTAAAAATATGAAATAATTTATAAGATTAAGATGGTTACATCTTGAACTTCGATTCCAATGGCAACATTGCAAAGCTCTTCAAACAAAGTTAAGCCGAGACACGGTTGAACCACCAGTGTAGACGGGGCATTAGGAGATGATTTCGAAAACTGTGCTTTTCTTTCAAAATTAATAAAGTTCATAATTTTTAAATCCACAAATTACTTCGAATGTTTAAAATTTTTAAACAAAAATAATATTTTCAAATGAATAGTCAAAGACAATTTACAAACAACAATGGAACAAAAAAATTCGCTCTCGTGGCCGTGAAGATGACATCGCAGGGTGTCCAAGTGTCCCGCACATGCCAAAGACGACGGGGTGAAAACTTTCACTTTTTTACCAGCCCCCTGAACGCAGGAATACCAAACGACTTCTAGGTGAAAGTTGATTAAGGATAACAAAGAGAAAGATAAAAAGGTCCTTAAAAAAGTCGGTTGCTGGTCTTGTGTGGAGATGCGGAATTGAGATATGCGCGTGTAAAGTACAAGGGAAAGCGTGAAAATGCCGCGCAGGTGGACCCTAAGATGCTTAACTTTCATTAAGATGCCGCAAGCTGCTGGAGCCAAGACGTTTTAATTTAGATACTGGAATGTTGCGGTAAGTCTTGTTAGTAACGGCTGTCGTGGCGCTAACGAGATCTTCATTGATGTCTGCGTTGTTACACGCGTGCCTCTTTTTTCGATTATTCAGTTGATAATTACTGTTGATGAGGAAAATTTACAACTGTCGACCCTTCTAATTTTCACCCCTTAGATTTTTGAAATTTGTGCAATCAATTTTTTAGTAATTTATCATCGAACTCTAATCGAGGTGTAGCTTGATGTTTTTCCCTACAAATGTTTTACGTTGTTAATTTTTTTTCTTTTCTTTTTTTAATATACTTTCAAACTTGTATCTATAATTTTCAAATTTTTTATTTTTTTTATTTTTACAATTAAACTTATAAGCATACTTAAATTATTTGAATGGGCCCTGTTTTCTATGGTATCAAAAAATATTTTGAAAATTAAAATCTGCGATGCTTTCAGATACGCAGCTCATCTTTTTTTTTTTTTTTTTTTTTTTTTTTTTTTTATACTCCAAAGAATCCATTTTTATGCTCAAAGAAGACAATTTCTTAAGTCTGACAATAAAAGCAGCAAATATTTCTGTATCCGTAGGACCGAACTCTGAAGTAAAAAAGTTCAATGATCCAAGTGAGAGTCCTGGTTCCTCGAAGCCAAAATTTCCCTCGCAAAACGGTATCAATGGAAATTCCTAATGAGATCCCCGCATGAGTCACCGTAAAAATATTTGAAATTCCTCGGGAAGCATACCACTTCGCCGTCAGCACCACCAGCAGCAGCACTCGAGACCTGCAAGCCCGGTCGAAAAACCTCTAAATACACGCAAAAATGAGGAAACACAGGCGAGTGGGGTCAGATAATTAATGGGCGCCCTTCGGAACGTCCGAATGTCCCACCATGCGACCCAGGGAAAAAAAAGAGTCGAAGGCCGGGAATTCGTCCGGACAATGGCGAAACACGTTATCGGCCACCGCGGGACACCCGCACCCCCTCGGCGCTCGTTTTTCTGCTGCTAGAACGGGAAAAATTATTCGTTTAGTTCCATCGCAGGAACGTTGTGTTGTGCTGGGTGTTCCGAACGTTAATGCGAGGCTCTTTGTGGGCCCTAATGGGACGCGCGCGTATTACATGCGGAGCGCGCGGTGGGACGCGTTTATTCATCGCCTTGTTCCTCTTCTCTCCGAGCTGCTGGAGTTAAAAGGTCAACCGATCATTACGTTTAATGCGGTTTTTATGGCTTCTCTTTTTTCGGTTTCAGGGGTGGCTGCTGCGGACTGAACGAGGCCACTCGTCTGATTTATTTGTTATTATTATTTCCGAGTCCCATCACTAATGAATGCGCACTGTTTGACGGGTCCACTGCCGAGGTGATTGAGAAATCGTAAAAAAAATATTTTGATCCCACCGGAAGTGCCCACCTCGATTCAACTTGATTTTTTTATTGGCTACCTGGTGTCGCCTTAATCGCTTGGTGTCGAATAAATCGAGTATTCTTCTCGTTGCTGATTTTTTTATACTGTCGCTCTCGAGCCAGGGTGGTTGCCACCCAGGGTTTTTAATTTTTTCTAGTAGGTACACCAGGCAGCACTTTCATTTTTTAATTTACCACTCTAAAAAAAATGTAAAAAATGACTTTTCAACCCCTTCTAAAATATATCCCCCTCAAAAAAAAAACCAATTTTTTTTTCTCTGTCGAATCACACGCGGCCCGTAAAAAGTGAACCCAAAAAAAAATCAGTCCCTCCTAAATAATTCAAAGTTTCTTTTCTTGAAAAAAGGAATCTTCAAAAATTCCTGGCGCTCTTCAAGAAAAAAAAAAAGCCCCCGAGGGCCGGTAAAAAAACGTCTGGTACGCGACCGCCTCAGAAAACAAATATAACCGCACAGTCAACGCGCGTCCCGGCAAAGGTCAGGAGCGGAGGGAAAAAAAGGAAGAAGAAGAGAGACTCCATCAGAGTCATTATAGAAGCCGCTGCAGGGGGTTGGTGCTGCAGTCGTCCCGCGCAGCCCCCAAAAAGGCGTCCGACCGTCGCGACGCTCTGAACTTCCGCGCTCGCTCGCGCACGACCCGACGATAGATGCTAATCGCGAACCTCAGCGACACGTGCTATAGCGGCCGGCGCCGCAGCAAGGAAAAAAATTTTCTCTTTTTTCTGTTGTTTTTTTACAGTAGTTATCGTTTTCTCGCTACCCTGCCGCGGGGGCTTTTTTGAGGGTGATACTAGAATGTTAACAATCCTGGTTTAGTATGAATACCACGATGGAACGGTGCAGCGTGGATGCGTAACCACATGGGAACTTGAGGGAAATCATGGTTCATTTTGTTTCAAGGTTAACGAGGTAGACAGTTTTGAAAGGTTGAAGTTTTCGATTCCGAACGAAGTTAAGGCTACAAATCACCAAAGGGTTTATTAATTGACTCGTCCTTCTACAACTCGAATCGCTGCACTTGAACTAAATGTTCTAAGACAGTAGTTCAAGACTTTCAATTTCGAATGAAACAAGAAAAACGCGCTCATAAAAAATTAAAGTTTATTTATACGAAATAAGATACATAAATAATATATTCTATAATGAGGATATGAGGACTCGGATCTAAAAGCAACCTAACTAGATAAGAATCCCAGAGGAGTTAAGTTGTTTTTTGATCCGAGTCTTCATATACATTATTATACAAATTTTTATTATTGTATGGTATACTAAAGATGACTCCGTGTCGTCAGTTTTTTATTGTAATTTTTTCTAATTCGTTTAAGTGCTAATTATGGATACGTTCAAATAATTATTTATTGTTTTTTTTTAACTGATTGTTTACTAAAGACTACTTAAAGTCATTCAACATTTTAAATGTCTGCCAGAAAATTCAAATGAAAGTTTCATTTAAACATCGCTACAGAGATTGTGAGCTAGATAGATCTGTCTTGACAAGTATCGAGGTGGGATAAGCACTAAAAGAGACAAACAGTAATCCAAAAAATTATAAGTACATAATTAGCACTTGAATTCCATAGCAATGACTGTTGCTGATTTTTCCCAAAGAGAAAGTATCTCCGAAAAAAAGAAAGAAACGAAGAAGAACTTTGAAAAAAAAGCTACCTACGGGGCATATTTACTTGGCTCGTACCTACCTAGTAATCACCTGCGAGATCTTCTCTTCTGGCAACAAAAGTACACGAGTTTGTCCGCGAGCTCACTTCCTTTTCAGTTCCGTACTCGCTTCCTTCAGTCCGGACCCCCTGCACGCCATAGCCGGGTCCCATATATTTACCTCGGCGTGCGGCCCACGCGCCACGGGCCCGGCCAGCGGGACGCCCCGACCTCGCAATTTTACCTATTTATCGGCCCTCCTCCCTCGTCATAACGCAGTTTTCTCTTTCGTTCAGATTTTTTGCTCACGATATGGGCTATTGCGTTTATAACAACTTTTTGGGAGGTGTGGAATTTGGGGTAGAGGGTTGCTTCGAGGAAGGAATTGTCTGTCCATTGTTTTGTAAACCCTTGGATTCTTGGCTTCTCTTTTCTTTCCTTGGCCTCACGCACAATGGGCCATTATAGCGCTTTGAAAATTTTTCGGTAGCACATTTTTTGGATTCTTCGGAAGAAAATTGCCTCACTGACAAAAATGTATGTGTTTCCTCGCGATGATGGCTTGGCACAAAGAGGTATTAGAAAGTTAAAATTTTTCAACCTATTATGAAGATTTTTCGCACCTCCGAAGTGTGAGGTTTTTTATACCCAGAAAAATAGGTTAGCGAGGGGTTCTTAGATACTTTTTTTTCTTCGGAACTAACATAAGTATCGTGAATCAATGATAGTTGATTAGTTTTTGATTTGGAGAAAAAATATAAATGTAACGTTTTACGCTATTCTAAACAAATTTTTTTTTTTTTTTTTTTTTTTAATTTGTATATTTAGAAATCTAAATTTATTTACTGCTGGTTGCAATAACACAATTTTTCGATACTCTTTCCGAAGTATGTAAATGCGTAGAGCTCAGCAGTATTTCGATGCTTGTGATAGTACCGTATCCAAGTTTTAGCAATACCACTAGGTACATATTTCCTCATATATTCTGCAGTGATGTAAGGAATTTGATTGACAATCTCAAAAATAATAATTTTACAAACTCAGTGGCAAAGGATTCACTTCCACATGAAATTTTAAACATTCACGTCATGACGCGTCAAATACTAAGAGCAGTAACAGTTCAACTACTACACGAAGATTAATGATAAATACCGTGAGTAACTGTTAGAGCGCAGACAGTAAGTAGTCTAACAAGGCAATAACAGAAATATAATCATAGAAGAACTGTCAAGAACTACTTGGGTCCGAGAAGAAGATTTAATAATGTTAATTGTAGACACTCTAATAGATCTATAGTTGAGTACACTAATTTAAAAAATTAATACAGAAATGTCATATTGATAAAGAAAAAACTTTCTTGTAATTTTTTGTATAAATGAACATCAGCATGCAGACACAAGTGATTTGTATGAGTCTGAATCATGCCTGCAATATGTTACAGTTACGCTAAGTTCGACCAATCTAGGCTTGGACTTGAGTTCAATATTTCATTACTCGATGCCTCCCTTGCAAAATAAAATGGAACTCGGTTTTTTTATCGTAAAAAACGTTTTGGTAAATAGTTACTTTTTGACGTTGAAAAATCGTTGAGAAATATTCTTTCTACAATATCGATTGAGTTTTGTCACAGTTTCATTGTAAGCAACAGCCAGGTCACTGGATGAACTCTTTTACTTTAGTTGTTTTATTTTTTTGTAAATTATCATTAGCTTGTAATAACTTGTAAAATAAATTTACTCTGAAAACAGTTATTTTGCAAAACAAAATTATAGACAGAAAAAATCCATTTATTCCACTCGGCCATGTAATTGGCACTTTTCGATTTGTCAGTTTTGTGGAGAAAGTTTTACATTCCAGCAACGTTAAAAAATAAGATGGGAATGTCAAAATTCGACCACGATCGATAGATTTTGACATATTGCTGCTCCTATTTTTGTTCGTCAGTGAGAGTTTTTTTTTAATTTGTAACCTCACATTTTTATGATCATCATCTGGATCATCATCACCTGTGCGTGTAACCAACAATAGAGTTTTTTTTATCAAATATGTAAATTGGCCTCGAATAAAACGAGGAGTGAATTTTTACCGTGAAGATGATAAAATAAGTTGATAAAAAATCGAGTTGTAGGCTAACAGGCCTACTTCCAAAATTTTTCTTGGAGCATCATTGACTTTGTTTAACGCTGTATTATTATAAACAGTGATAAGTTCTTAATTTTACTTGTTGCAAAAAATATTTGACTATATTTTGAATTTTTCTAATTAGTGATTTAAATCTTATGCCTGATAATCTCAGTTCTAATTTTTAAAACTTAGTTTTCACAGCATTTTTTAATCTTCTATAAAGTTTTAAATTTTTTTGTAATAAAAAATACTTTTTCTACATTTTAAGAAGTAAAAATTCTTTTTAAAAAATTTGTTCGTTCAATGAGAAAATTTTATTTGCCGTGATTATAACTATTTTTTCATAAAAAAATTATTATTGATTTGGTTATCTCAAAGTGTCAATTTACATGTCCTAGTGGAATAAAATTTATTGTTAAACAGTAAGGACAAAGTTTTTCATAGCCATCTCGAGTGAATCGCCACGCTCGGCTTCGCCTCGTGTGGCAAACTTCACTCGAGACGGCCATGTAAAACTTTGCCCTTTTGTTTAACAATATATCATTACCGCCCATCGTTCTTAAAAAACAGCTCTCTCAAGTTTTTGATAAAGGTTTTATTCCGCATTATAACGTCCCGACCCCGGTAAGCTATCAGTGCCTGGCTTCTTTATAGGCAATCGAACCGGGTGATGGAGATGATAGAGGCGCGGCGATATAAAGGCAAAGTTGATACCACACGGGGTTGATCTCATCGTCTTCTGGCGCTGTATTCGATTTCTCCCCTTCGATAGTTTAACTTAGGGCCAGGGATTTACCCGACGTATACGCGGGATGGAAGTAGATACACCACCACCAACCGGCGGAAGGGTGCCTCGGAGTCGTTTACGAGAATTATGAGTATTGTGATCGGTGATTCGACGATAATTGAAATATAGAATGTCTGCGCACAAAGGAAACTTAAGTATCCTCCTACAGATATCTTTGTTTTTCCAACGCAACGTCTTTTTTTTTTAAATTAGAAACGTAAGATAATGCCAATCAGCGAGTGATCGATATTCATCGGTCACGCAAATATTAAAAAAAGCTCCATTCAACGATTACGTAGACAAAAACCGGGAGCGGAAAAAGAAGATATTCTCGAAGCACAAAAGGTGGGAGGGCGGCGCGGCCTGGAGACCATCAGATAAGCATTTTGTTTTAAATATATGGATCGGAAGAGCCCCGAGCCTCTCAAGCTACCGCTGTCGGGCGGGCGGATACAATATAGCCAGCCCCCGGATCGTTTCGCGTTTCCCTCCCGGCTCCCGAAGATCCTCCCCCGGCAGCGTCTTCCTTTTATTCTTGTTTCCGATTTAACCATTCATGCGGATACCACGCGTTTACTGTGTCACCGACCGTACCTCTCCCAGATCCCTATCTTGCGATCTATTCTTTTTTTTTTTTTTTTTTTTTTTTTTTTTTTTATCTATCGGTTTATCAATTTTACTGTTTTGAGATCCTTATTTGTGACAATGAAATAAATGATTATTCATATGGGCTTCTTTTTTTTAAGTACTTATACTGATTAAACTGAAATTGTTGAGAGATGTAGATTGATAATGATTATGGTCATTTTTGGTTGAACAGATGCAAAGGAAAGAGTGACTTCGATCAGATTATCCCAGTCTTTGAAATTGACATGAATTTTTCACACAATAGGTAATTTACGTAAACACAGACGTATTTTAATCTTTGGCTTCTCAAAAGAATTGATTTATTGCTGACTTGATCAAGGTCATACTACAACTGTACAACATAAAAATGTGTTTGATTTTTTCTTTTTGTAATATCAGGCGTTGCATGCAACAAGGGGCTAACCTCGAAAAAGTGAATTTGAGCAATAAGCAAATGAAAACTGAGCTTATGTATAAATTCGCAGGTAAGCGCGAGAGAATTTTCGTAAAATATTCCATTAATATTTATTTTAATGTGCTAAAATTAGCATATGCTTAAGTTAAATTGATCAATGAATTCAAGGTTTTGGCAAAAAAGGCTTATTACATACAACGCCTCATATATTTTCATTATGATGTATCTCATGCCAGGCAAAGATTTCAAGTCCATCTGAATCAAATCTCAAAATTTAAAGTTGGCTTTAGTTTGTCAAATCAGGTTTTAAAAATCGAAACCCAGTCCATGCGACGAAGTTCTAGTTTAAAAAATTAATTTAGAATAATTTTAGAGAAACTTGTTTTTGTGCAAAAATATGTAGCTTTCTGATTGTACAATGTATCATAACTTCTACGTCGAAAAATATTGATGTTTATTTTATCCAGTTAGCTTACTTTTAGTTTGTTAAATCCAGAAAAAAAGTAAAGGAGATCCGATACAGCCGCGGCAGTCAAAGCATAACATTCAGATTCAGCTTCAGGCTCCCGGAGTTTTTATCGTCTCATCCTCTTTCCCTGCGGCGAGATATCGGCTTCCCAATAACCCGACCGATTGTTCCACCAATGCGCTTCGATCTCTTTATACACACACTCCCTGTCTCGCTCTCTTTTCTCCGCGGCGGATTCGAAAACCAGAATAAACGAGATCACCCCAGCCGGAAAAGATCCTCTTAAGGGTGCCGCCGCCGCCGCCACCGAGCTTTGCCTATTCTTTTCGATTTTCTTCCTTTTTTTTTGTATCTACTTCCCCAACCCGGATTCCTGCTCTCTTTCCTTACCCGCCCTTACTTTCTTAAACCGTGTTGTGATTGTTTGCATTGGTTAATCTCCGTTCTTCCTACTTTTTATTCTTTTCTTTTTTTTCCAAATCGCTTTAAAAGTCCCGTGTGTAATTTTCTTGTTTGCTTGCTGGATCGATGATTTTTTGTGTTACGATTTTACGGAATATTTGACCCTGGCATTATGTTAATTGTGGACAAAACACAGGTATTATTCGTGAATAGATGCGTCAGAGATTAGCCTGTTTGCGGATGTCGGTACGTAAGTTTACAAAGATTAAGTCATAAAGGTACGGATTGAGTAGTTATGTGCTTATATGAGGACGCCTGATTGAAACGCTAGGCAATACAAATTTTTTATTTCTATAATCTAATTATAAAAGTACTTTTTTCTTACTTTGGCCTAGTTCAAGTTCATTGTCCATTTGGTCAAGATGTAAACTACTATAACGCATGATTAATATTTTTTAACTGATATATTTTTTTTTAAATATTATTAGATTGAATTTGTTCAAAAATTTTTTTTTGAAAAAAAAAAAAAAAAAATTGATAATTGACTTATCAAAAAACTTACTTTAATCTGTAAAAAATTTGAAATCCTAACATAATTTTAAGTATAAATAAAAATTCCTAGAAAAAAAAAAAAAAATGATTTCATGAGAACCCTCTCTCACTTTAAATTCTAGTTTACTGCTAGCTTCGTATCTTATGGAAGACCTTACCCTGAAGCTACATTCTTGTATTTACCAAAAGTTTGGCCAAAAAAGCAATTAAATTTTCGTGAGAGGTCAGTGCCGGTAGTAGTAGTCGCCACAAGCTCGGTGTGACGCAAGCTTTCGAAACCCGGGACGTCAATCTCCTGCCGCGGCACGAACATCAATGCGGCCCTGCGTGCACTCAAAAGAGAAAAGCCTGTGAAAATAAATCACATCATCCTTGAATCTGCGAAGGGAGGAAAAGTTTAGTTAAAATAGCTATAAGTACCTTTTGGGGGTGAGTTGGAGGGAAACACGAGCCGCACGCGCGGCTACTTATGGCCCGACAATGGGGCACCACAAGGCAAGAGGAAGTACAGCGGGGGGCGCGAGAGCCTTTTCCGGTGTTATCCTTGTGAAGCGCTGACCCCACGCGGCTCTCGCAAATCAAGCACGACGCTTTTTTTTTCTTTTTTTCTACGTCTTGCATAATGGATTTCACTTTTTTACCGCTTATGTCCTGTTTTGTGCGGGGAATCAAGGTGATTATGGTCGAAAATTCTCAGGAGGGTCAGGGAATCCATATTATACCTGTATAGGTGTACTAGTATACTCCGTATACGGATCTTGATAATCCTGATTCTTAGAACTTTTGATACTCAACGTTGAGAATTGGTTATTGATGATAATTAGGGTTAACTATGAAATGACTAATGCGTACTGGAATATTTCAATATCAACCTTGAAGAAAATTAAATAAAATTTTTTTCTCATAGGTAAAAACGTTTTAAAAGAATTCTCTAAAATGGTATTACCAGCTGTCCATTGATTTTATTTTAATTGATTTATCTTTAATAAATATACTGATACTTGCTGTGCTAAGAAGGTATGTACAGCAAATAAGTAATAGGATAGTGATAAGTTCATGAAATTTCTAATTTGAATCCCATTCGGATCCTCTAATATAGTTAAAAAATCAGAACATTAAAATTTTTTTTTCTCTATTTTAAAGTCTTAAGTTATTATGTTTGTTAACTATAAAAATTAAAAAAAAAACTTCAGCTACAAATATAATTTAATTTCAACCTTTATCTTTAAAAAAAAAAAAAATTTTTAATATTTATTAGAGCTTAAAGTTCGACCTTGTCAATAAATTTATGATCTTAGTTAATTTTTCAATTCAAGATGACATTTAATAAAAACATTGATAATTTTTGCATTATTTAACATATTGAAACACTCAAATCTAAGTGATAAGATGAAATGAAATGAATAATTCAAAAAAATGGCAAATTTTTTTCAAAAAATATGCAATATGAAAAATAGCATTTTCACAGTAAAGCCCAAGCCGAAATTAGTCAAAAGCTGGACGTGTGAATAAGAATACATCATCTCGAACGAACAAACGGAATATCGCTAAAAAATCCGAGAAAGCTATAACGCATCCCCGACCGTACTCAACAAACCAAAAAAAACGCTTTGAATTTATCGGGCCGCATTATTTTGACAATATGCATCGTCGATTCGTCGAAACAGTTGCAGTCTGGTGGTTAACGCCCCCTCGATTAGTTATACGATCTAGCCGACAAAGTGGACTTGTTAGCAATTGCCGCATCCGGTACTTTTCCGAAAACATAGAAAGCACGCGCACTGCGATACGTACCGGAAAAACGTTCCGTCGCGACGCTCGAATTACGACGACGACGACTACGCGAGGCCTTAAAACGGTAGCAGACGCAAGCTGATGGGGGCTTATGATTAATTAAGTGTTTTTTGGGAGCCAGCTTAAGACTGGAAAGTGTTGACTGGCGTGTTTGGGTTCTACAGATTACAATAGTATACAAACTAAACTTTTTTTTTTTGAAAAAGTTGTGACCTTAACGTCAAATTTGATTTAACTTTTATAAATAAAAAAAAGAAGAAACTTTGTTGAAAAGTTTTTTAAAGAGTTTATCTCAATTATATTTTTATAAAAGCAAATATACAACGTTATTTTGAATAAAAAAATATAGTACTTTAACTAACACATTTTTATTAATTCCTTATTTATTTTAATCCAAACTTAATAAATAAAATAAAATAATGCTTCGAAAACTTAAAAAAAAAAAAAAAAAAAAAAAACTGAACTGGATTATGAATCGTTTTGTATGTAAGAATCAATCCAATCTCTGTAATAAAAAACTCTGGTTTGGACTTCCATATTTGCTCTCTGGCCGGTGAACGGTATATAGAATGATATTATTCCCACGAGATCGCCATTTTCTGATACTATAGGACCACCCGAATCGTACTATTAAAAGATTAAATAATTATTTTTTTCTTTTAATTTCATTAATTTTTTTTTTTTTTTTTTAAACTTACTTTGAGAGTACCGTAGTTAGGGCGGTCTTCGGTACACATGTTGTGTTCATCAATAAAACTGCGTTGAGCTTTACATTTTTGTAGATCTATGACTGTTAGTTTGATTGTTTGCAACACTTTTGCCATAATACCCTTGGGCTTTTAAATTAAAGAATATTAAATATTTTAAATTATAATAATCTACTTACTTTTGTTTTTGGTTCATAATCATTATTACCAGAGTATATTCTAAGCGGTAATGAGCTTTTTATACATACAGGTATTGTTTTTCCTCTGGCAAGTGCCCGTTAGAATATACTATGATTATTACCTTAGTAAGACCCCAACCAGCAGCGGTCACGACATCTCCAGGTTTTAAGCTGTTTGACCTGTCAATTGGAATGCTACGAATAAAATTGTTAAATATTATGTCACTCGTAACTCGAATGAGAGCAATATCAGTAAGATAATAATGCTCGTGTTTGTAATCTTTTCTTAAAAAATAGTCCTCCATTAGAAAAATTTTTTCTGTGGAATCTCGAGATCTACGCAGAGTGCCAGCAAAAATAGAAAGTCTTGTTTTTGCAAGCCTAAAATAAAAACATTATAATTAGGATATTGAATCAACTATAAGACTTTGTATATACATATGACAAGAGTATGTATGTGAGTCTTGGAGTTTTCAACTGAATAATCAAACTTGGCTTAAATGCATTTGATTTTTATTACCCTTTTCATTATTTTAAAGAAAGTACTTCTAATGGGGCTGGCTAACTAAACTAGAAAAACGTCAAGTGACTTAAATTATAGATTATAATGATATCATCAATATCAATCAGCTCTATTAACTCAAAAAAGCTATTTAGAAAAGAATTTAATTATTTTTCTAATTTACTCCTTGTCAGTTCCAAATTGTCCGATCAAGCCATGAGCAACGGTAATAATCCAACGTCGGTTCAAAATCGAGCCACCACTAAAATGTGTATTCACGTTACGCAATGAAACCACGTATGGAAATTTCGTTTTGTCTTTCACGGGTACTCCACCAACTATAGGTTCATCTACATAAGATATTGAAAAAAATACAGGTATCTATATATAAAGAAGTTATACATTTGCTCTAGTCATTTTCTCAAAAGTAAATGAAAAACAAAGAAAAGTATTTAAATTTTTTATTTATAAGTATAGTAACTTACCGCGAACTAAAGTTACAAAACTTAGTATACAAAAAATATTTCTAAGAGTTCCTGTTCTTAAACACATTTTCAATCTATATAACCTATTCAACTTAGAATAAACATTTTTATCATTGTTGCACGGTAAAGTTATAAATTTTGTTTAAAAAGTTATGATAGAAAATAATGCATTTATTTTATGAATATAGTCGTTACTTTTTGCTAGTAAAAAATATTACGTTGAAGAAACCAGTAAATTCAAAAAGAAAAACGTACTAGTAGAAAATAAAAACAAAAAATTGTTGTTCAAGTATTTAAAATTAAATTTATTTAAAGCTATTTCAATTAGAATAGAAAAGAATAGAATTAAATTTTATTTTACATCGGAGTTAAAATATTGTGAATCGCACAGCAAAAAAAATAAATTAAGGGTTAAAAGTAAGTTGGGTTTCATCTATAAAATTTATAAAAGAAAAATAAATCATATAGTTTACGATATTCTTCACCATATTAATAATGTGAATTTTATAATAATAACTTTTTCCAAATTTTGCGCTAACCAAATTTTTAAATAATTCAAAATTTTTTTGATTAAAGATATTTTAAGTCATGTCATTGTTATCAAGACATCTATCCAACCTCTGTAATGATAAACATTAGCGTGAAATGAAGCGTGGCCACTTGCAGGGCTCTTATGAAAATGGCCGATTATTCCAACGAGCTCACCATTAGCTGATACGATTGGTCCACCTGAGTCACCCTGTCTTATTCAATTTATTGTTTAAAAATTGTAGATATTTAAAAAAAATAATATTTTAACCAAACTTACATGTGAAAGTCCTATCCCAGGAGGATTTAGAGTGCAGATGAAATATTTGGTTCTTAGCTCTCCATGTTCTACTCTACATTTTTCTCTGCCCAAAATATTTAATGTAACTCTTCGGAGAAGTAATGGATTGTCACCTGTTAGCTATAAAAATATAAATTACAAATACTTAATACTTAATTTTAATTAATTCAATCTATATTTTTACCGTTGTCCAGCCCCAACCAGCTGCAGTCACACTGTCTCCGTCTTTCAAAGTAAAATCTTTGGGAATATTGATTCTATTGATAAATTGGCTGTATTCGATTCTGCGGTTAACTTTGATAAGAACAATGTCATGGTTCAGCCAGTTGTCTTCATTTACTGACTTGAAAAAATAATGTTCCATTCTAAATATGTGTGCTAATTTATCACCTCTTCTTCGATAAGTTCCAGCTTGTATAGTCAACCGAGCGTAAGCTTGCCTACTCAAATTTATAATAAATAAATTTTATGCATATCATCAGTGCAATAATTTTCATTTTGAAACTTTTTAACAAGTTACAAATGGAAATATTAAAGATAATTGTATTTTTTTCATTACTCATCGTCCGAAAAAAATTTTTTCAAACAGTGAGCAGCTGATATGATCCAACGCTCATTCAAAATTGAACCAGCACAAAAGTGAATTTTCAGATCTCTTAGTGATACTATGTAGGGAAACTCTGGTCCTCTAACCTTGACCCCACCGACAACAGAAGTAACTTCTGAAATAATTAATATGCGTTTAACATAAATTTGAAGAAATTTAAAATTATATAAAAATTTGCTTATATTCTTAAAAATTCGTACCGTAAATCATAGAAATAAAGTATGAAGTAACAAAAAGTGCTTTTGTTAGATTTTTCTCTGTTGCAATCATTATGAAGTTTATTTTAACACATTCAATATAGCACTAAACTATTTTGTAATATATGTTTTTGTCACGAAATTTTTTTTTACTGGCATGGATAAAAAAAAAATGTAACTAGTAAAATTTTCTAAAAATAATCAATAAAAAATTCGAAAAATTCAATTTTTGTTATTTTTTTTTCATCAATTTCATCCAAATCAAAAGTATTTTTTTGATGTTTCATACAAAGAGTTTTTCAAAAAAATTTGTACAATTAAATTATAGACACTTTATTTTACTTGCAAATAATGAATCACAAACATTAAATTTAAAAATTTTTAATGTATATGATTTTCATCCGATGTTATCAAAAGATCTATCCAGCCTCTGTATATATAAACATTGGTATGGAATGCAGGAAGACCAACCGCATGAGCTATATAAGATTGTGCGATTATGCCAATGAGTTCGCCCTTAGCTGATACAACTGGTCCTCCAGAATCACCCTGCGCAATTTGATTAATCACAAATAAAAATTACACTTATATGGTCATACATAATAATATTTATAAAAGAAACTTTTCTTTTAATAAAATCAATATTTACATGCGAAATCCCTACGCCAGGATCGTTTTGAGTACATATAAAATATGTCGATCTATATTTTCCAAATCTCAAATTACATTTTTCTTTACCCAGAATATTCAACGTTACTTTTTGAAGAAGTAAAGGAAGATCGCCCGATACCTATAAAAATAATGAAGTTATAAATGAATAAATTCTCATTATTAATAAATTACAATAAATTTAAATTTTACCGAGGTATCTCCCCAGCCAGCTACAGTCACTGCTTCGCCATCTAGAAGATTGGGATTACTCACGGGAAAATTCGAGGGAAAATTAATTTTATTAACATGTTTATTAAATTGAATTTCCCTATCAACTTTAATGAGGATAATGTCCAGATTGGGATATAAATCTTCGTTTATCATCTTAAGATAGTAATGAACCATTCTGAACTCTTGTCCCATAAAGTCATCTCTTCTCAAAAGAGAGCCAGCGATAATTGTTAATCGAGCAGCAGCTTCACTGTTTAAATTCATTTTAAATATATTTCGGTTATGTTTACAATGGACTTAAGGTAGTTTTCTACCAAATGCATGACAATAGAGAATCAGCTCAAATTTTCTGGAGGTGTTTATTAGATATTAATAAACATTTTTCCGAAGTCTGATCAAAATTGACTGTACTTTAAAAGTTACAGCAAGTTAAAGATTGAATTTTTTTCACTACGCGTATGGACGCTAAGGTAAAGATGCCAATTATGATTACAAAAATTGCTACTTTTCAGCATTTTGAATTTTATTGAAAAAACAAAGCGTATTAGACTAAATCTTTTTTTACGTACTTAAATTTTAGGTTCTTAGGAACTTAAATAAATTTTTTTTACATGATAATTGTATTTATTTATTGAATAATTAATGTTTAAAGTCAAGAACTTTTATGCCTCCGTTTAAAGTCAAGGCCCCAGTTTATTAGACAACTTCAGCTTTGGCCCCAGTTTATGGAACACTTTTACACGTGAAATCCCGTCTGTGACTCAAGTGCCCCAGTTGATGGAACGGAATCGTCAAAATTCGAAGGTTTCATCACTCTCAAACACGAACAAATTAAAAATCTAACATGAAAATTAGATAAACCGTTCCATCAACTGGGGTATGTAAGTCACAGACTGAATTTTACGCGTAAGTGTTTCATAAACTGGGGCCAAAGCTGAAGTTGTCTCATAAACTGGGGTCAAAAGGTCTTGTCTTTAAACATTAATTATTCAATAAATAAATACAATTTTCATATAAAAAAAATTTATTTAAGTTCCTAAGACCCTAAAATTTAAGTATGTAAAAAAAGATTTACTCTAACATGCTTTGTTTTTTCAATAAAATTCAAAATGCTGAAAAGTAGCGATTTTTGTGATCATAATTGGCATTTTTACCTCGATTTCAGAAGCCATAAAAAGTTAAAAATTAAATTTTAATAAACGATTTTTACTAATTTGGTTAAATAATTTTTTTTTAGTCTTGAACTTGACTAGCTCTGGTAGAAAACCACCCTAAAAAAAGGTTTTTTTGAAAAATTAATTTTTTTTATAATTTTACCTTGGACACGAAAATTTTTTTCTCAAGCAGTGAAAGGCCGATATAATCCAACGATTATTCAAAATTGAACCGCCACAAATATGATCTCCTAGATTTCTGAGCGATACTAAGTACGGAAACTCGGGTCCAGAAACAGTTGTTCCTCCAATAATTGAAGTAACTTCTGCAGTCGAAGCGAACGATAGTATTTTTTCATAAATTGCAAGATTTAAAAGAAAAATTTGCTTAGAAGTTGTTACCATATATCATAGCCATTAAGCATAAAGTTAAAAAAAATATTTTTGTTGCGTGTCTTTCTACTGCGAGCATTTTGAATTCAACTTGAGTTTTCTTCAACAATTTCGGTGTCAAACTAAACAATACTGTTATTAGATTGTCACGGAATACTTTTTATTGACGATGAAAAATTTTCCAAGTACCTTCATGGAAAAAATAAAATAATGTTGCAACAAAATAAAACATAAATGACAATTCAGAAAAATTAAAAAAAAAAAAAGTTTTAACTTAACTTCAGATTTTTTAATCTATTTGCTTGAGGTCATTTAAATCTTATTACTTATTTTGCAAAGATTTTTGCAACGAAATAAAATATATCTCTCGCACTTCAGGTACTCCCCTATAAACGTTGATGATTATGGTTGGTAGAAAAACTAAAAACTGTGAGTCTATGAGTAGGAAATGTACTTTATGTATAAATATAAATTTATTGATTTAATGAAGCTCATTATTGCAATAAAGAACCTTAAACATTTTAAAAAGCACATCTAGCAAACCAGAATTTTGAAATCTCCTGTAAATTTAATTTTTTATTATACTTAAAATTAATTTAAATCCTTACTGGATTTCAAGACGTTTAAAATTTAATTTGCTTTTTTAGTTTATAATTAATATATTTTTTCAAAATTGAACAAAAAAAAAAAAAATGTAAGATTTACAGCATCAACAAAAAAATTTAATGTATGTCGTATGTTATTAAGAAATTTATCCAACTTCTGTAATGGTGAACATCGGTATGAAATGTAGGATAACCAATTGCAGCACCTTCATAAGTGTGGGAAATTATTCCAACGAGTTCTCCGGAAGAAGATACAATTGGCCCACCAGAATCACCCTGCGTAATTAAATTCAGGTACATAAAAAATTCATTTATTGTTATTATTTTTTTTTTAACACTCGTATAACTTAGAAATTTTTATTCTTTAAACAATTTTTAAACATACGTTCGAAGTTCCTACGCCGTAATAATCATAAGTACATATGAAATATTTCATTAGAGTTTCTCCATACACAGTAGAACAGTTTCTCTTACCCAAAAAATTTAAAGTTACTTTTTGAAGAAGTAAAGGAAGTTCGCCGAAGAACTGTAAAAATAATTAAATTATATACCTACATATACAGAATTTAAAATTTTAATAAATTATAATTTTTAACCGATGAATATCCCCAACCGGCTGCAGTAACCCTATCACCATCATTTAAAGCATGGTTGGCAATGTTAATTCTACCAACGTAAGGATTATCAAACTCGATGTTTCTATCAACTTTGATAAGAACAATATCCTGCCCAAAATATAAATCTTCGTTTATGTCTTTAACATGACGATAAATCATTCTGTATACATGCTGGGAATAAACGCCTCTTCGAAGAAGGGTACCAGCGTGAATGGTTAACCGAGCATCAGCTACTCTACTCAGAACGATAAGTATATTTTATTTATGTAATCTGTAAATCTACGAAAAATTGAAACATTAAATATTGTTTTTATGTACTCACGTCTGGTCCCAAAAGTCATCTAAGCAGTGAGAAGCTGTTATAATCCAACGAATATTTAAAATTGAACCCCCACAAAAGTGACATCCTAAATCTCTTAAAGACACTATGTAGGGAAACTCTGGTCCGTAAACAGTTTGTCCTCCGACGATCGATGTAACTTCTTCAAATCATCAATATAAACGTTATAATAAAAGTACACAACTGTTTAATATACAGATATAATGTTATATTACAAATTCAACTTGAAAAAAATTTGAATCTCTAACTATATTTATAATTCATAAAAAGTTCTTAACTCCCTTGCATGAAAAAACCTTTGTTTAAATTTAAGATATGCCCAAGTGAATTACTTATAAAAAAAAACTTAAAGAGAAAGACGAGAGAACCGCCTCAAAATATGTTTGTTCAAAAGTTATTAATAATTGAAGAAAAAAATACATTTTTCAAAATTAAGTTTTTCAAACTTCATGAACTCTGTGAATTTTTGCACCGTGTCTTATGTAGCCTATGTATAGAGTAAAAAGTTATAAAATTTCAAAAATTATGTTTATTCGTTCGGAAGTTATTAAATTTCAAACACACAAACAAAGATATATATATTACCATAAATCATAGATAGGAAGTGTAGTATAAAAACCAATTTCACGTAGCTTTTTTTCTGTTCAAACATATTTAAATTTCTTTCCACAATATCAATGTTTTACTGAATTGTGTGGTAAATTCATTGTCATAAAATACTCTTTTTTAGCATTCCGAAATTTTTTTTTCAAAAATTCATCTTGAACAACAATTAAAAGCTTACAAGTTTAAAAACAAAAAAATTGCCAAAAAAATTGTGTCTTTGTCAATTTCTTCTGTCAACTCAAAGTTTTTGAAACTATTATAATTATAAAAGCAAAAAATTCAGTCACGAAACATGTATTAAAACAAGTTTTACGTCACCTCCACAAAATAAAAAGTAACATGTAAAAAAAAAAAAAAAAAAAAAAAAAAAAAAAAAAAAAAAAAATCATTTTATTTGAAATAAAGGTTTAAGAACTCAAAAGATTAAAGGAAGGAAAACTCCTTTAAAATTCAAGGTCCACCTGAGTAACAGCAGTTTTCACCCGTCGCATAACAGTAAAGTCCGTCTAGCAGTCAGCAGCAAGTCCGATGCACCCGTTGGCTGCAACAATAACTCACTCTTACCCCATTGAGTCATAAGGTTGCGGGCCTCGAGGTCAATCTCGTCCACGCGCCCGGGTCCCAGTGGTAGGGGTAAGAAATCGTAAATCGCAAACTCTCCGCGTCCCGTTATACAATCGCGGGGAGGCTTTGCGACAAGGTTATACGAGTAACTGGTTCGGGAAGGCGCGCGCCCCCGCGCAATTTACAACAGCCTCGAAGAATTTTGTAAGCGGAGGTTCGCCAAAAGAGTTGTTGCGGCCCGGCCGCCGCGGTCGGCTACTCTCCTGCAGTGATTATCAGGTAAAACTGGGCAGTTACTCTTTATTGCGTCTATTATTACTCGCGTGCGGACAAGACGAATGACTAAGGAAAAACCCCTTTTGTGCAGTAGCCGGCTTCACAGCTGTTTACGACTTTCCCCTCTGCGTGAATCGTCCTCGGGGTTTCCCTTCTCTTACCGGAGATGACCTATTTTTAGGATTCGGCGCACTTAAGATTTGAAAAATCGTTTCTTTTTTTTCTTTTGAGGCGGCCCTTCAATCATTTATTTGTCTGGCTGATGGTTATTTACTTTCAAGGTTTTTTATTTTAATGCTTTATGCTTCTTTTTTGAGTCTTTTTATTAGATTTTCGGCCAAAGTATTAAACAAGTCATTTATAAGAGTAAATGAATAAATTTAAATTCAAATTTTAGATATCTTTATTGATCGGATTTTTCAAGTACTAAGTAACTATTAACAAATCTTCGATTGCAGGGATGCAAATTTTTAGAAAAAAGTGCGATTGAATCTTTGTTTGTTTCACTTTACCGTTCATTTAATTGACATTTTTCTTCTTTTGATACTGACATTTAAAAAAATTAATTAATAAACTATAAAGTTGACTACAAATAAGCTATGAAAAGAATTCAACTATTGCAACCCTTCTATAAAATACTAATTTCTGCAAAACATGAAACTTGCAGGCCAAAAAGTACTTTTATCGTACCGACTGGACTGCAATAAAAGTTAAGGGAAAGTGCAAACCAGAGGGACAGTGGGTGACAATGACTCGGCACATTACACGGTAGCGTAATGACATAACAACGCCGTATATCTGGGGGCATTCGGAAGAAACATAGTTATAAAACCATGGTTTATAACTACCCCGTCCCCGGAAAATACGACCCAGACGGGGCACTTGGCACACTTTCACCCGCGATTCCGCAAAACTCGCTTCCTCGCACAATCCTCTCGTCTCAACCCTGGCGCAAGCTACGATAATCCCGGGGACCCGCCACCAAATTACCTCTAAGGGTAACGCTCAGCTCAAAGAGAGTCGTTTGGAGGTAGAAGAACAAGAAGAAGCCACGCGCCGAGCGAGAGAGTTGCGAATAGTTGCGGAGCGGCGGGGGCTGTAACTCACGTGACCACCGTCAATGCACCGAACGGGTTTTCTTACCGGGCCAATAAATCTCTCACGATGGGGCCTGCGCGTACCCCTTTTCGGTGAAATTTCCAACTCTTGCTTGCCTCTTGTGACGCGACGCTCTATTTGGCATAATTTATGCGTGATGTTTTATCATTGACCGTTTGTCTTTATTTTAATTTACTCTGTACGACCGATTGACTTTCGGGCTATTTGGGTCAAGGAATTTGTGGGAGTTCTACTCATAGTTTTCCTAAGTGTAGTCGATTTTGAGGTTCGATAAGTTGCTGATTATATCGTAGCACAATCAAGATACCAAGAAGAAAGGGGAACTCTAGATACTCTCATACCTTAAATAAAAAAGTGGTTTAAAAAACCAAAGTTAAAATACTTGAAGTTTATTATGAAAAAAAAACTTTTTCAAACTTACTTTTATTATTTTTTTTTTATTAGTAGGCAACGAAAATAGAAATTAAATTCGTGACGTGTTGAAAAAAAAAGTCAGTAGTTACTCACGAACTATCGAATACCGTAATAATTACAAGCTGTTGCTGTCAAAGTCTGTAAGTTTCTTGTCAATTAAATGGTTGGATACTACAACTTCTTAAACCTTTGAGCAGCAGCAGAGTAATTTTAATTTATCAACAAAATGGGATACCGTATGATTTTTGTTATTTTTTTTATTAGAGGAATATCAACTTTGTTAAATCGTATGTTTTTATTACTATAATTTACCTTTACTAATACAAATTTCTTTTTTAAACAAAACATGAAATTGCCATACGCGACTAAATTTTGTATGTTCCAGAGTTTTCTATGAAATAAAATAAATATTTGCACAAAAATTAAAATATATGATTTGAATTTAGTTTAAAAAATTTTAGTTTGAATTTTTTATTCGATAATTTTTTATAATACTTAGCTTACTTATTTTGTCAAATTCTGACGTCAGAGAGTTTTTTTTAGACTTTTCAAGATTTAATACATAACAATAGTATCGATACTGCTGCCTCAGAAAAATTATTAAATTTCAACGCACAATCAAAAATTAATGCACATTGTTTTAAACCTTATATTATTGAGTACGTCACATTAATTAGTGACGTAGAGAATTTTGCAAACATTTAACTCTTAATTTTAATGACAAATATTATAATAACAACTATCATTATTATTGTTTTCAGTTAGAGAAAATGATTCTTGCCTTACACCAAATGGATTTCCTGGCAGATGCATAAAGATAACTCTATGTCCGAAGATGATGTTACTTTTAAAAAATCGGCGGACCCAAAATGACACAAAGTACATCAAGGATAGTCACTGCGGCTTTATCGATAAACTTCCTTTGGTATGTTGTGACGGCATTGAAGATCGTAAAGATAGAATCGTATTTCCTGGGAACAAAAACAATTTTGAAAACTTGAGCCCAAAGCAAAATGACTTATCCAGATCAGGCCTTGTGCTCCCAAGCGATTGCGGTCAGGATCTATCGAACCGAATCATGGGAGGAAGTGTGGCCGATATTCAAGAATTTCCATGGCTTGCTTTACTTGAATACAATACACGTGAGTTGTTTCTTCAAGATCTTGTAAAACAACTTACTTAGTTAATAATGCATTGAATAATTTCAGCAAACGGAATTAAGACAGCCTGCGGTGGCGCTCTGATCCACAAGCGATACGTGTTGACCGCGGCTCATTGCCTCGTGGGAAAAGATCTGCCAACTTCCTGGAAATTGCAGAATGTTAGATTGGGCGAGTGGAACACTTCATCAAATCCTGACTGTGTATCGACTACTGGATCAATGGAGTGCGCAAACGAGCCTGTGACGGTACCCGTTGAGACGCAATTTATCAATGAAGGTTTCCAGCCTTGCGTAACATATTTCTGCTTGTCCAAAAACCAGAAAAACGATATAGCGCTGCTACGTCTTAGTCGAGATGTCCCTTTTAGTAGTTTTGTTAAACCAATCTGCTTACCCAAAAGTGACACTCTTATGAGTAAAGGTTGGGTAGCTGGTTGGGGTAAAACCGAGACCAGTAGCAATTCCGAAGTCAAGCTCAAAGTTGAGCTGCCTATAGTCCAAAACGAAATTTGTCAAAAGCGCTACGATGATTATGGTGTAAATTTGGTTGAGACTCAAATTTGCGCTGGAGGAGAACCTGGCGAGGACTCGTGCCGAGGTGACTCGGGTGGTCCCCTCATGCAGCTCTTCCCGGATGACCAGGGTAACCCGAGGTGGGTAGCTGTTGGTTTAGTTTCCTTCGGGCCTTCGCCTTGCGGAGACCCTGATCATCCGGGGGTGTACACGAGTGTACAATCGTTTATGCCTTGGATACTCAGCAAGATGCAGTATAGTATATTATTCCCGGAGGCGAGATGGTTGCAACGAGGAGGCTAAATCGAACCCTCGAGCCTAAGGGAAATATACTATTTTTCGTCCTTCTAACCGAAAACAAGGGGCGAAGTTCCGATTTTGAGGTTAGAGGGACGAAAATTGATTTTGAGCTGCTCTTTACATTATACAATTTTTGTAAAATCAATTTGTTATAGTTTAAAAATATAAACTTTACGATAATACAACTATAAATCTGTGATTTTTCCTTAATGACCTATCTTTTAAGAAAATAGTATGAACGATTCATTAAAATCGATTTTAGGTAGCCATAAGCGTTCTGTAAAAAACGAAATTTTCATTAGTCGATATCTCTTATACTACTAGTTGGTTGATTTTTATCAGACTTTAAGAAAGTGTTAAAATACTTAAACAATTTTTTCTATATTTTTGAAATGAATCTCGCTAATCATGCATTTAGCAGAAAACTTGTTTAGTCTTCATTTTAAAAATTATGATATTCGTACAAAATTGTACGCTAGAAATGAAAAAAGCAACAGCGGAAATAGCAATCGAGTGGTGGGAGTTATTATAATTTGCTCTGGATGATCATGAGATTTGAGCTAATGGACACATGATAGTCGTCGCTTGAATTTCCGACCGATCACACTAAATTAATTTAACACTGAAGATGAGACAAAAAAATTATATACTTCTTATCACTCTTCTTACTGGACTCGTTTTTGCTGCTACAGCTCGTACGTTACTTTTTTTTATTTTCACTATTCAAAATCTTACTTTATTTTTTCACTCTTTCTAAAATTTACTGTACTACTCATAAAAATTGTTGTAATATTAATAATGTTCATTAATGATATGCATTAATCATCTTCGACTGAACCGTTTCTTTTTTCTTAAGGTACAAAGCGAATAAAAATGTTTATTTAAACTTAAGAAGAATTTTTCAATATACTGCTTTGAAATCATATAAAAAAGTTATTATTATTATTTTGAAATAAAGAAAAAATATAAACAATTATTTCAAACAAAAAAATTATCACTAAAATTTCTGGTTTTAGAGAATTTTTATTTTTTCTATAAGTTTTTTGAAATACATCAGCATTTGATTTTAGTTTAAATAAACAGTAATAGTTGGAAAAAACGGAAAAATACGTGAATAAAATAAATTATTAAAAAATTTTATTGGTCTATGTCGATTGAACAATTATTAGAATCTAAGTTTGATGAAATTTAAATCTAATTTAGAATTCTTATCTTGCGTAAAACTATTAACTGCCAAATTTTATAAATTTTTTATTATTCAATTTAACCGTAATTTTTATTAATTTAATTTATGAAGGCTTTCCATAACTTTCATAAAATTATGTCTACAGAAAAATAAAATTTCAGAGCCGAATAATTTACTTTGAAGCTTGCCAGTTTTAGCTAGAAAATTTTTTTAGATATAGTAGGCATACTTGTAAAAAATTTTTCCCAGAATTAGTAGCTATTTAGATAAATCTTTGAACAATTATAATTGACCTTTAGGATCCCCACAGAAAAAAAAAATTGAAAAACGTGCTGATTATCGTCTAATACTTATTTTATCTGTTTATAAATTTAAAAAACTTGATAAATTAGGTAAAATTGACGTGACCTAATTTGACCGAAAACAGACCATTGCGCAATATTTAAATTCGTATCTAAAATTTTTTTAACACGTGTTCATAATCAATTTTTTTTGTGGTCGTCGACTATGTGTCTTTTTTAAACTAAACACTATTAACGACTTCTCGTAATCTTGCTTCTTGTAAGAACCGTGAGTTATCCAGTGTAATCATTAAAAATTTACAGAAAATACAGCCTGTCAGGTACCAAACGGAGGTATCGGTAGCTGCGTAACTTTGTTGCAGTGTCCAGAACTGCTGTCAATCATAACAACTGCAGCTCAAACCGAACAGGACATCAGTTCCGCGAACGTCAAGTATCTCAGAGACAGCAACAGCAAGTGTGGCCTTGCAACCAACCAAGGAAACCCTGTGGTCTGTTGTCCAGAACGCGGTAATTCTAACAAGCTTTCTACGTTTAATTTTAATGGAAGTGGGCGTAAGGAACCAAAGCAGTTGTCAAAAGCTGAGGATATTCTGCCAAGCAATTGCGGTCAGGATCTGTCGAACCGAATCGTTGGAGGAACTACCGCTGCTTTGGATGAATTTCCATGGATGGCGTTGCTTGAATATCGTTCAGGTAAGCTCCTGCTATGAATTTTCAATACCTTATAACACTATTCATTGCAATTAGATTGGTTTGAAATATTTCCTTACAGCACGTGGTAAAATAACGGTATGTGGTGGGGTCTTGATTCACAAGCGTTACGTCCTGACGGCGGCCCACTGCGTCTCAGGGGATTTAGCGGGGTTGACACTGCAGAGTGTGCGACTGGGAGAGTGGAACACCGGAACAAACCCAGACTGCATACCCGACGGCGACGAGTCGTCGATATGCGCCGACGAGATCGTGTCAGTGCGCATAGAAAAGCAGATCGTCCACGAGGACTACCTTCCAGAGTCGCAAGAAAAACGTAACGACATAGCCCTGTTGCGTCTTACTCGGGACGTCAAATTCACGAACTACATTAAACCGATCTGTCTACCAAAAAGCGACAACCTGGCCAGAAACTTTAGAGTTGCAGGCTGGGGCCAGAACGATCTCAAGCAAACGTCCAGTGTAAAGCTCAAAGTCACCGTTCCCTTCGTTGAAAAAAGCTCCTGCCAGAGGTCCTACAACACCAAGCCATCCAGACCAATCAAATTGAGCGACAGTCAGATATGCGCGGGCGAGACGGGCAAGGATTCGTGCAGAGGTGACTCGGGTGGGCCCCTCATGCAGCTGGATCGAGACGAGCTGGGTAACCGGAGGTGGGTTGCCGTTGGTATCGTCTCCTTCGGGCCCACGCCGTGCGGTTTGCCAGACTGGCCGGGCGTCTATACCAAAATCTACGACTTCATTCCTTGGATTATCAGAAATATCGAGCAGTAAAATATGTGTGGATGTTTCAAACAAAACTGCATGCTTCCATTTGAATGCTTCCTTTTTTTTATTTTTCTAACTTATTGGATTTTTCTACTGCTGCAACCTGACCACACATACTCCAAGAAATGATGTGTTTTTTTTTTTTTTTTTTATTATTGTTAATCAAACGTAGTATGTTAAAAATTAATTTGTGCCATCTTCTTTATTTGAACGAAATAAAGGCTTGAATCATATTAACTGAATGTCTACTAAATTCCATGGTTTTAGAAAGAAAAAAAAAATCCTAGTATACAAATTATACTAAACACTAACTTGTCAATTTATGATTCAGATAATTTATATAGTAGTAGTCAAAACAGTACAATATATTTCTGTAAAAATAAAAATTTCAAATAAAATTAATTTGTAATTGATTGTAATGAATATGCGATAATTTTTCTTCGATGTATGGACCATTTATGTAGTAGTGTCATTATAACTTTGTATGAGTAAAAGATTTTCTGTAATGTTTAATGTAGTTTAAGTCGGTTTAAATAATAAAAATCTCTAATCTTAACGATTCTAAAAAACTGATGTTTTTAAAAATTATTAGATAAATTGAAAAAAAATTATTTAATTTTATTATCATAAAAGAAGTATTTACTTTTGAAAAATTTTGTGTTCCATGTATACAACAAAATGTCATGTAAAACATTTCTGCACAGATACATTTTTGTGTTAATACATCTTATATTAAAGAACAAATTACCAGGCTACTACTTCTTAATTTTTTCTCTCGATTTAAAAAAAGTCATGAAAAAAATAAACGACACTAATAGCCACTGAGGCCTTTCTCCCGTTTTTTTTTTCGCCCATTACAGACCAGCTGACTTTTCCCCGCACATTTTTTTCCCGCTGACCATCCTCTTTTTTTTTTTACCGTTTCTCGTCCCCAAAATCTTGACTTTATGATAGGGTTTTCGGTCAAAAAGTGATTTTTACAGCCCCCCCTGGGTGTTTTATGAATTTATGTTGGCGTAGTACAGCCCTTTCGCAACCCGTTTCAACCCCCGGTATTATGGTCAATATTTTCCGGCACGTTTTTTTCCCTCTTTTTACAGCCCCCTCTGGTAGAAGCCGGTGACCGTGGTCTCGTGGACCCTTGGAATTAACTTTACAGCCGCGCGAAAAAAGGCTTAGCGGTATTAAGTCAACTCTCTCTTTTTCCCTTTTACGATACCACTTTTTCCCAGCGCAGCAAGGGATTGTAAAGGGTGTACAACTCTATCGTAAAAGTGAAGGTGAAAACTCAAGGAAGACGGGCACGGGTTCTTTATGGGGGGAATTTTTTAAAAAATTCCTTCAAAGGATTTGGGTCAGAAGTCATCCCCGCCGAGTTTTTTAATGACCCGTTGTATGGAGAAAATTTTGCGCGCTGACGTTTTTACCGTTATACCCCTAACCCGCTTTTTATAATGCGACGACGACGACTTTTTAAGGGTGCGATGACTTTTTGACCGAAAGACCCACCGGGAAATCGTAAAAAATTTCACTTTTTTATTATGTTGGGTTATAGCGGCCTCTCAGAATGTGGGTTGACAATTTTTTGAAAAAGGATAGAAATTTTGGAATATGACACACTTTCACTATTTTCCGTACCTTAACCCTGCAGTTTTTTAATTTGATCTTTATACAATTTTTGCTATGAATAAATTTATTAAACTAATATAACTAACTATTTTTATAAATATATTTAATGACTGCATAGGAATTTTTCATTGATTATCATCCATTCGTAATTATAATTATTTATTTATTTATTTTATTTTATTGTATTTATTAAAAGCTTTCTACGGGATGATTCCTATTTATATTTAAGTATTCAAATAAATAGTTTTTACAATTTTATATTCATTTAAGTCGATAAATTTCAATTATATATTTACAACGTCGCATATTAATTAAGTATCGATTTGTACATAAATTTGGTATCTAATCGGTGTGGTCAATAATAATAATATACAAAGTCTCCTTGATTCATGGTTCAGATTATTAATGAGAAACTCAAGTGGAATACAAACTAACTGGTTAAATATATAAAATGTCATAAAATTTTAGCACGCATATATTGTTATTTAATTATATATAGTATTATAAAATCTGACTTCTTCAAGAATGCATTCAAAAAACTTGAAATTTCATTGTTTTTATAAATTTTGTACATATACTTATTTATCGACAATTATTAATTTAATGCTTTGATATTAACTTTTAATGTCTGTATTAAACCTCCTTAAAATACAAAACATCGAATTCTACGAGAATTATAGAAGAAAAAACCAACTCAAACAGGCTAATTCACGCAAAAAAACAAAACAGGCGTACAATAGAGCCTTGTATTTTGAGAAACCCCACAGTCACTTGGTCTAGTCAGCATATTTTAGGGAGAACGACGCAACGGTGCGGTGTTTTTGGGGAAGAAAAATTTTTATGCTTTTACTAGTCATAGCGGTACCCGCGCCTACACATAAAAGGCCGTAAAGCTCGGTCAAAAATCACGAGAAACGGGATCCCACTTTTTGGGATCCCGTTTCCGTTTTTACGCGCGTACCTACCTGCGGGGTGGCGACTCTGCTGCAGCTAACGGTGGTCGAACTATTTTAAATAACGGTGTCGTATATTTTTATTGAATTTTTTTTTTTTTTTTTCTTTTTTTCCCGCTCTGCTGCAAAAATATAACACTGGAGTTTTACGAAGCCTCCGTTGTGCTAATACCAAACCAAAACAGGGATGGTTTTTTTATCTCGGCCCCCGCTGCCAAGTCTCCTCGTAGAAACTGTAGCAGGGCGAGCGCCATAAAAAAATAAAAACGCGCAACGCGCACCCTGCTCTTTTTTTGACTATTTTTAACGCCCCCTCACCCCCTGATTTATGACTAATGCTTTTCTTTTGCTAATTTTTTTGTATTTTTTTTTTTGGAGGGCTGTTGCGATTTTTACAGCGAGCGATTTTTACGTCTACGGTTTTTTTTTTGCATAATTATATATACTGCCTGCTGTGGGTGTTTATGGGAGTCTAGTTGGTAGAATTTTTATGAAGATGAGGCCACGTTTTTGCGCGAGCGTGCGGGGGAGAGAAAAAAAAAAAAAACTACTTTTTAGGCTGATTTATTGTACTTGAGAATTATTACGTCTGATTAACGTCTTGTTACGAAAATATCGACGCTCAAAGCTTCCCTCGCAGGGGGCCTCTTGAAGCCTCTCGTGAATTTTTCCTACGGACTTTCAAATTTTTCATTTTTTTTTTTTTTTTTTCTTTCTCTTTGACAATTTAAAACGTTTTGGGATTGGATGTATCATATGAGTATCGAACTGAAAATATATAGATAACCCTATCACTTTATGTGTGTAGAACCAAAAAAAAAAAAACAAAAATTTTTCAACTAATTTGGGGGATTTTGTACAAGAATTTGACAGGCGGGAATTTTTTTGTCAAGATAACAAGTTTAATTAAATAAATTTATATAACACGTAATTGATTGATACAATGAAAGTCTCAGCGTAAAAACTACGAAAAGCATAATTAAAAAATTATCTTTTTAGCGTCATCTCAACAGTAGCCTCTAAACCATTAAATCAAAATGAGTTGTATCAATTTCTAATCTTATCTTCTAAATAAAAATTTATCAATAAAATTTCTTCACCTGGCGCGTCGGTTTTTATTACCCCGGGATGAATTCTTCGAAGCTCTCGTGAAATGTCCCACCCAACAAGTAAGACACGACGAAAGAATAAGAGATATAATCCTCCTAAAGTCCCTTCAGCGCATCTCGAGTGGATTAAAAAAGGTAAAAAGAGGAAGGGACATTATAGGGAGGCGGGGACATTGATCGCCGCGCGTGCGTCGCGCTCAGATAAATCATTTCTAATGCACGGTTTAGGATGCAGCGGGTGCTGCTCGGGTGGCAGATGTGCCGCGTATTTATTCTTTCATATAGGTGGGCAGTTCTGATTCCTCCCCTGCGATTAACAATGCGCGAGTCCGGACGTGGCCGCAGGATTCCAAAGCTGCGTTCCATCGACTTTTTTTTCCGACCGCTTTGAATTTTTGGTGGCCTGGAGAAATTTTTTTTTTTTTTTTTATATAGGAAGATTAAATTATCGAGCTTGAACTGTGTGCAACGTACAGTAGAGACTTGTAAATAAAATTGTATATTTTAATAAATGATGATAAATAAAAAATTTAGTCAATAACGAGGGACGGAGTTTTTTAATTGCTCGGTTTTTTAAGAGTAAAGTGCTAGTTAAATCAGATCATATTGTTACTAAACTTAAATTTTGTATTTTTTCGTTGATATGTATAGCTGCAACTACGGTATTTAATATATAGTATGTATACTAGTACCGCAATCAAAGAGCAGGCTCGAGCAAAATTCCCGTTAAATATTTTTAAGATACATAAGAATCTTCTCTTGTTCGTAAATCCACCTAAAATTTGAAATTAAGGATCATTTGAGGATACTTCTCCATCAGAACGTACAATTTCAATTTAAATCAATCACGAAGTAGTGGTGCCCACGGTACCAATACTCCACGATCAATAAAATTATTTTTCTATAAACTCTCGGTATTTCCAGTCCCAAAAAAAAGCAAGCAGCAACAATAATTGAAAGCCGAAAAAATTCGGTCGATAGAGCCGCGCCACTGGAGGAACAAAACCCCTTTCGGCATTCACGCGAAAATTGAAAAGCAGCCTGCAGAATTTCTCTCGTACACCCAAAACACAGATCCCGAGGAGAGCACAAAGAGTCGCACAAGAGCGAAATTTCTCCCGGTACGGCTATATAGCTTTGCCTCGGCCCCGTAGGCTAATTTCAATGGGTGTTCATCAGCGCTCGCTTGTTCGAGCTGCGAGCGCGCGTACCTACGTCGGGTAAAAATTTCGGAGCCGGCTATTGCGTGGCTTATTGGCTATTGGATTCTGGCCTCCGCGGCTTATTGTGTTTGGTGGTCGACCGGGCCCTGTATTATGACTCGGGATTCGTACTTTGGGAGAATTTTCAATGACCCGAGCCCGTTCATCGTCGGACTTATTTGATTATCATCGATTTAAACCTGCAACCTACGGAGAATCCATTTATCAATGGGCCAATACATTGCGGTGGAGTGTTATATTAGGAGAAGAAAGATTTTAGAGTCCGATGTAATTAACAATTTTTTTAGTTATTGGCGATGAGACTTGTCAGAAGTATGACTTCTCAAAATAACAAATAACATTATTAATGTTTAGACGATAATACTTGAAGATTCAACTTATCTAGACGTAAGTTACAAACTCTAACAATAGAAGTTGCAATTAGATAAGTGCGATAATTGATAAGATAAAATCTTTAATTTATTGAAACCGTTAATCGTATTGCTCGATTAATTTTATCGAAAAACTTTCTGATATCTTAAAAATAAAAAAAGGTTTAGATTTTTTACAAAAAAATTTTTCTAAACTTGTTTGATAAAAAATGAAAAAATTTGAATTGCTAAACAAAAATATCTACCAACGCATAAAAAATCAACCCTAATATTAATTATCTATAACTTCGTTCACTTAACAGACATACGCATCCGATTGTTTAAAATTAAAAAAAAAAAGGGGGGGGGGTAAATTGAGCGCTGTGTTCTTTTTCAATTCGACAGTCGGCTGTATTCTATTTTATTCAATCATTCAAATCGTATTGCAGCGCGCAATTTCACCAAAACAACTTTTTCCCGAGTACAACATGGCCATACACACCGCGTCTGTACGTACAAAAATTGTCGGTGGGAGCAAAAAAAAAAAGTAGGTTGGGTGATAAAACATGTTTTCCGCAATTGCGAACAAACTAAACATACCGACGATACTGATTGGTCTTGTTTGTGCAGAGATAAATCAAAAGTGGTCCAAAATTAAAACGGTGAAAAAAAAAAGTACCAAATTAAAAAAAAAAAAAATCCAAAATAGTGAACAGTTTGCATGCTCAAAGGGACGAATAATGAGGTGTTAAATTCACCAAACTACATTAAAAACATAAATAAAGACAGAGGAGGGGGAAGAGGAAAAGCAGGGTCCAATTTATCGCGGTCTGGTCGTCAAAAAGGCCACAAAACATTCCTTATTTGGGTGTAGTGGACGCGCGGCCGAAGGTGATATTTCACGGGCTCGTCGAGCCGCGTGCGAATTATATTGCTTCTTAATTAGCGTTGTAAGGGTCGGGCTCTCTCGCTCTCCTCCCTCCATATACGCGCGTGAAAACGGACAGCCGCTTCCGTATTCACTCGCCGGCCATCGTGGTCCGGAAGTCGAGTAATTTCGTGCCCCAAGAGACGACCCGTAAATCGGGGGAGGGGAAAATTCATTGTCCAGTGGACGCTCTGAAAAAGTATATTGCAAGTAAACAATTCGTTTCTTAATACCCGAACATTTTTTTAAACAATAAAAAGAGGTGGATTTGCATTAAGGTGCAATTACAAGTTTGATACGGTTAATAAAGAGTGGATTTTAATCGCTTTTATTCGAGAGCTCGCGAATGCTGATTACACCCAACGCGAACAAAAAACGTCCATCGGGGTTGAATTTTAATTACAAACTGTTTTAAACTTTTTATCGAGTGGAAGTGGGGGCATTGATGCGGCTTTAAAAATTTTTTTTCAAACTAAATTAAAGTTAATTAAAAAATGGATTTTTCGAGTTTACCCTTTTTTTAGGAGCTAATAAATTCTGGGAAGTGTTGGGAAGACCCAGACACGATGATTTCATTTGATTAAGACTTTTTTCATTCGAATTTCAATTTGTTTTTTTGTTTTTTTTTTTTTTTTGTTTTTTTTTTTTTTTTAAGCAGTAAAAGATTTTTTTTTTAAATTGAAAATTAAAAATACCCAAAAGTACTTTTTCATATTAAAAGAGTAAACATTTCAAGTCAATGAAAATATTTTAGTATGATTTTAGAACAACATAAAAAAACCGTATATTATTTTATTTGATAATCGCGGTCAGATGAAATGACATAATCGACCTGATTTTAATGAAACTGGCTGTCTTATCTATAAATGAATGTTTCTACAAATAAAAGATTGTTTTTTTTCAAATCTTCAATGTTTTTTCCAGCCTTTCAAACTACTTGCACCGTTAAGATGTAAATTGATTATGATAAAGTCTTTATATAACCAGGACAGCTATATAAGACACACTTTAATCATTTATTCATTTATTTATTTATTTGTTTAGTTAAGTACAGGCCGAGGCCCAAAATACATAAAATTTTTAAGATAGATTGTAAAGTGGTGTGCGGGTATTACTCATGAACAAAATAGTTTGCTGATCATACAATATTGATTAATTAACAATTAAATAGTTCAGATAAATCAATATTCAATAGCTGGATCTAATATAATCAACAATAGTCTATAAAATACAACAGTAGAGATCAACAGTCGTTAAAGTACATTAAAGTAAATTTGAGTTCAACATTAATACTTATCATCTTATAAAAAAAATTTATCAACTTTCATTTTTAAGTATGTATAAAATTGAGTAATTGATTGAAACTATCAGTTAAAAGAAATCTTGTCAATTGTTATTTTGTTGCAGATTAGTAAAATTTGATTTCAAAAATTAATAATTTAAAGTACCTTCTGACATGAAAAAATGTAAATTAAAAAATTATCGAACCGATAAGCCCTAAAGTTAGCCCTTTAGCTAAAACACTCCACTTGAGAGAAAGAGAGAAAAAAAGGCGGAGGGTCGGTATAAAACTTCGGCCCCGGTAGCTTGACCTCCTCCCTCGCGCGGGCGATCGTCAAAGGGACATCAGCCCCCCGGCAGCTTCGTATAAACTCCCTCCTTCTCCTCCTCCTCCTACGTTCGTCCTCTTTATACGCAGGGGGCTAACGCGAGGCGTATCTTTACGGGCCATAAAGGCCGGACCTCGTTTAACCCGCACCCGTGGCCACCGAGCGGCACCGCACAACCTCTGCTCTTGCAGCAGTAGCCGGGGCTAAATCGTTCCCCCCCCCCCCCCCACCTACCTTATACGCGTGCGAGAAAGGACAAAGTTTTTTTAAAAAGAAAAGATTGACGAAAAAACTTTTACCGGTTTTTTTTTATGAAACTTCTTTCAAAGTGGCGGAATTCGAGTGAAAATTTTGCGTCTTTGCGGATTTTGCGAAATATTGTAGCATGGTGGTTGGAGATTTTTTATTTTAATTGATCTTGAGGATTGAAGTTTGAAAAATGGAGATCTCCAGTCCCAAATTACTAACTTTTGAGCATAAAAATATTATTTCTTCTGTGACTCTGTCTAAGAGTTGTAAAAATGTTTTAGAGGATGCATTATTGAGTAAACACCTACGTTTGATAATAAACTCGAAATACTAGATGTCAAACACATGAAACAATTGAGTTTAATTAAAAAATTCTTTCGATGAGTATCGAAGTATCTTTATCCATCAAACTAGCTTGGATCTAAATTTGAAATTTGACGATAAACGATTGTCTTAAATAACGATTGATGACAATCATTGATTAAATATTGTTACCGACACAAGTGAAACAGTAGATTGTTTGACTAGCCAAGATGAGCATCGAAATATTAGGTTTGAGATTTAGTATAGCTTTCAGCTTTAGTTTATTCTTTCTAAGTTCCTCTCATGGATTCCAAAACTTAATCGGCGACATTGTTTTACATCGGTAAAAAATTTTTTTAATTTTATAAATATTTTTAGTGCATACGATATTCATAATTTGAGTGATTGAAATATTTTTTTAGCAATGATGTAAGAATATTTGAAAAACAAATTTAATCAACGATTAAAATTGAATTTTTTTAGATCTCCAAAGAACGGTACTGTGTCGAATGTTTCAAACTTCATAGATGATAATATCGAACTGATTCGCACAATTATCGATATTAATGAGCCAGTTAAGTTGCCGGGTAAAAGTTTTATGGTAAGTGCTATACGGAAAACAAATTTTTACAACAAAATTCAAGCTAAGATGTATGAATATATATTAACTTAACAGGTAGCGCAAATCTATAACGGAGAGTTGACAAACCTGTCGTCACTGTTACGAACTGGAGATTGTTTAGTAAGCTGCATAAATAATTCTTTGAGTTTCAATTTCACTCTTGGATACGAGAAACTCAAGGTAAGACTTTTGACAAATACCCGCCCGAACAGCTATTTCGCCAATAAGTAGACAGTTTTATTTATTGCAATTTATAGGAATCTTAATATAATTTTTTCAATTGTAGTTTGATTACGATTATGAGGCAGGGGTGATATATCCAGATTATGGTAACTTAACTGGTGGAGCTCACGATATTTCAATAAACATCGAAATTCAAATTGACTTGAATAAATATCAAGTTATTTTGCATAAACTGGAAATTCATGATGTAGGGTGAGTGGAGATTTTAAAAAATTTTACGAAAAATTGATAGAATATAATCAAAAAACTTCATTTACATGTTAAAAATCTCGAGCAACTTTTTTACAGTAAAATTGAAGTTAAATTGGAAGGTAACGTAGCTCCAGAATTAGCGACTAAAATCGTTAATTGGGTAATAGGTTTTATGAAAACTTACGTGATTGATTACATTGAAAAAACAACAATCAATAAAATACAAAAGAATCTGGATGAATTTAATGAATATATGGAAAGTAAGAATAATACTAAGCAATTTAAATTTCTAAACCTTGTTCAACAGCGAAAACATCACGATAATGAATTGAATACTTTTTAACGCTAAGTTTTTAAAAGATTGAAGTAAAAATATTAATAATACACGCTAAACTGTAAAGAAAAAAATAAAGTTTTAATTAAAACTTCATTTCTCTATCAATTAAGTCTGTGTTACCTTTTAATTGTGTGTACTATCATTTTATATCAAAGCAATAATCGAATATGCGATCGTCTTGAAGATAAAAGAATATCGATGATTGAGTAAAAGTTTAAGCTGATGAATGGCACAGTACGAAATTTGACATTTCAACAAAAGCTCAGCAATGTTTGGTTCAAATTTTAATTTAATTTTGAGCTTCTCTTCACTTTGTTTAAGCTATACGTATGCGAGCTCATATGGATATAAAAAATTCGAAAAAAATTCAATTGGAGGTCTTGCTGCTCTAAAGTAAGTTGTTCTAAATAATAAAAGTAATAAAAACTTGTATAATTTAAATACCCCCAAGAGATACTTCAAAACACAATTTAAAAAGTTAATCCAAAAAAATGTTGAAATTTTTTTTTAAAGTCTCAGATCTTTGAGTAATCGTAATTTGGTCAATGTCTCAGATTTATTTGATGATAATATTGACTCTATCAGATCAACGTTAAAAGTCAAGGATCCGTTAGAACTACCAGATAAAAAAATTACCAATGTAGTAAGTAACATTGAAAGAAATTTTTTTTTTTTTTTTTTTTTTTTTTATTAAAACTCAACTGCTTCAATAGATACATGCGAGATTCTATAATGGAGAATTAAAAAATTTATCGTCCTTGATTCGAACTGGAGACTGTTCAATAAGTTACGTAAACAATATCATTAATCTTGATTTTACCATTGGATACGAAAAACTTAAGGTGAGGCTTCATTCATAGACTACCAGAGTTAAGTCTCTGTTAAAAAGTGTAAGAAATAATGATTTATTTTAATTTTAGTTCACCTACGATTATTATTTAAAATTATTAGTTATTCCAAGACAAGGAAAAATTAACGGCAAAGTCCATGATATATCTGTTAACATTAATATGCAATTGGATTTTAATAAATATCAAGTTGTCTTACAAAATTTAAAGATATACAATATTGGGTAAGTAAAGATTTGAAATTAATAAGACATAATCAAAATCGAAAAATCTCAACTTAATGCAGAAAAAACAATTCATTTTTTTTATAGGAAAGTTGATGTTACATTAGAAGGAACCATCGGCGACAACATAAAGAGTATAATCGTCAACGCTGTGATTGAATTTATGAAAACAAATGTCGTGAACTTTGTTGAAACAACAACCATCGAAAATGTGCAAAAATATTTCGAGAAACTCAATGAGCGTATCAAAAGTATAAAAAGTAAAAATCCATCAGTGACGGAAAAAATATAGTACGCAAGAATAAACAATAAACTTTAATTTTGTCTCGACACGAGTATCGTTTTAACAATCATGAAATTTTTTCCTCCATGTCTCTGAAAACATACCTTGAATGAAAAAAAAAAAACAAAAACACGCAAGCAAACAAAGTTAATTAATTAAAATTTAAACGATGATTGCAAAGAATTCACAAAACACTAAAAAAAAGCCCACTTCAGTGTTTCCCAAGTAACTCAATCGAATCGCGATAAAGCGATCGTCTTATCGCTGACCTCGTCTCGTTCGGCATCTAAATAAAAATATCCCTCGTCCGCGCTTTTCAGCGTGCTTCCAAGCCAAATCTGAAATCAAGCGGCCGCTTTTTATTTTCCGTACGTGCGCGCGTGGGGGAATTGAAAATCACGGTCCGAAGGTGGACAAAGCGGGGTCAGCCGGAGCGGTTATTTATGAGGAGGGAGAATTTTTCGAGACCCGACGCGCTGATTGTTCGATTTGTTTTTCTATTTGTTGATCTCAACACCGAGGGGTGATTTATACGCCATCGATTCGCTTTGTCGCGTCCTGGTCCCCTCGAACGATCTTTGGGGAGTGGCGAGTTGTTTGAATACTGGTAATGAGGGGGGTTTCGTCATAATGACGGACGTAAATACTGATATTATAAGTCAATCATCGAGATCTGGACGTTACGAAAGATTTTTCACGATTATGCTGGATCATGATTTGAAGATTAAGTTCTGCTTATTGATTAGGGTCTGAAGAATTCGATTAATCAACGGTCTTGTTAGTTTTTCTTTTGGTAGAATTGTAAAAACAATCAAAGTCTTGTTCAAAAAAACGAGAAAACAATTTTTTTAATGGAGTTTAACAATTGGTTTTATGAGGAAATATATTTTATTCAACTCGATCATGTAATCGGTACTTTTTGACGTGTAAAATACGCGGTATAAGTGACACTTTTTATTTTCACCGAACCGTTGAATAGTAGGGTACATTTATAACAGCCGCATTTTTATCAAAGTTACCAAATTACATGATCTTGTTGAATAAAATATGATACTCAATTTGTGTCCGAAGTTGTACACTTACATCTCGATGTAAATGTACAACTTCACACACAAGTTGAGTAACTTATCATTTCAGCGCTATATCAATTTGACGAAAAAAAATTTTCAGTTTTTTCTGGAAACTGTACTTTTGGTTTTGAAACTGCGTTAATCGATTGACCATCTGTACGAAGTCACTCGATTTTCTACCAGATCAGAGATTAACAAAAAAGCAAAACCCACCAAGCTATCATAATTCGATTAAAGTGAATTTAAGAAAAAAAACACTCTTTTCTTCCGAGTCGTCGGGTAACTTTCATTCCGGCCAATTCTCCAGAAATATTAATCACCGCTCTCAACAAAGATCGCACTCGCGGACGAAAGAAAGGAAGAAGAAAAAAAAAATTCATTTCTCCAAAAGTTGAAAATGGCCCAATATCCTCGGCCAACAAAAGGCCACCCCACCGAGCGAGTGCAACACACATGTACACGACTCGTTGGCACCGAGAAAAGCCAGATTTCTTCCCCTCTCGTTGGAGTACAAAAAAAAAAAGACGAAATCGCGGTGCCCCGCTGTGGGATCCCCCGGTGCGGGTCCCGGGACACCCGTAACGCGGACATCTTCATTACCGCGAGTGACTCCTGTTCCGGGTTTAATCGATGACACCCCTCCTCCCTCATCTTCCTGGAATAAATTGCGAAACACTTCCGGAGGTGAGTTTTGGTTTGAATAAACTTGCAGTGTAATGCGGCTGCAACAGTTTTGCGTGGGTATACGTATTTCACGATTTGGCTTAGTCACTCGGACTACGTGGGGGATTCTATTTTGTCTGCTGGTGGTTCAAGAAAGAATAAGTCTTGGACTCTTGGGACCTGAGCAGAAAAAGTTGACTGCATGGGCAACTTGGATTCCGGGTGGACAAATTTCATATTCTGTAAGGTGTATTATTAACAGGAAGTGAGGAAGAAAATAACTTTGTTACATTTAAATTTTTGAATGGAAGTTCATTTGAAAGTATGTAGAAACAAAAGGTTTAATTCAGTGAACAGTAGAAAAAATTGAAATTGCTTTACAGTGGTTGTGAATAAGATAATTTCACTATGATAACTGACTTAAAAGATTTTTTTTTTGTATTTTTTTTTTCAATGAAGGTTTCATTAAAGTTTTTAAAAATTTGTAAAATAATCAAAATTATATAAAATTTGAGTTAATTTATTGATATAGTTTTTACATCATTGAAAAACAAATTACATTTCTAGGTTTGACGTCATAAATTTTATATTTATCTCTTTATAATAATGTTAAGATACTTAGTTTACATAAATAATATTAGACAAATAAAATTTATTTTTTACTATCTCAAGAACGACTTCAGGATACTGCAGGGTAAGTTCATCAAATTCTGAGTTCTCAACAAATTCTTCTAAATTTGATGACATACACTTAATTAAATTATTTTTTAATTTTTCAGCATTATTTGTAATAGCTAAGTTAAGGTATCTTATAGCATTGCTACGAGTAATCTCATTGCTCATTGTCTCTTCACACAATGATTTAAGACTATCAACTGCATATTTATCTGCAGCAACTAGAAGTTCACATACTATATCTTCTATTCTATTTACTTTTCCAGTGTAAATAAATTGGAAAAACTCTTCTAAAACTTCACTTCTGATGTCTTTAATTTCAACTAAATTTTCATTTTTTTCTTTCATATTATTTGTAAACATTGCATCAAAAACATCACTACAGGATATTAATATACACTTATATGTAAATTGAAAATTTTTCCCTGCGCTACTATTGTAACATCACTGAACTTTTTATTCGTAAAAACTTTTTCTAATCCATCAAATTCTTTGAGGCTGTGAGAATATTTTATATTTTGAATTTCCTTACTTTTAGTAACAAGTGTATTATTATCTTTCAAAATTATATTGCATAAAACAGTAAATTTCTTGTCATTTAGCAAATTGTTTTTGGGATCTCTTATAAAACTTTCTTTAATATCAGTCAAATATCCATTAGATTCTTTCAAAAAAAAAAATTATGTAAATAATCATTGCTGTTACCAATTCGTGAGTTTTTATTGTCCAAAAATGTGACAATATATGATGCAGAAACTTCATATGGACCCAAATTACATAAATTAAATTTTACACAACCTTTATCATTTTCACTAGAGCCTTTTGGAAATAAACTTAATCTCCATTTCTGTTTAGATTTTTTACAGTAATTAGTATAAAACAATGGTGACTGCAATGCATCTCCTACTGACTTGCCATTTAAAAACTTGATATCTATTTCCCACTGGAAAAATGGCATCATCATCATTAATTCTCCAACCTCGGTTTCAATTGACATTTTTGAATTTTTTGTTTACAAACTTAAAATTTTTCGATGTAGTGCTTTATAAGGAGATGATAATGGGTTTGGACTTTGGAGTGAGGTAGCAAAACTTCAATTATGTACTAAAAACGAGACAAAAAAGTAAGTTTTTTTTGTTTTGTTTTGGTATAATTTATATAGACACCCTCTGCCGTGTGCATTACTACGTTGTGCAGATTCAATCATGGTTTACGTTTGAGTTTGAGTTGCGCCCGCGCCACCTATAATAATATATATTCATTGACAGCGCGGTGTTCAAACGATCAATTTTTCGTTGCTGATTAGAAATACACCAACTTTTTTTTCGAAAGACTCAGATCACAAGAGTTATTAATGATATAATATAAATCAGAAGTAAATGAAGTAAAGCCTGAGAAAATAACGTTTGTCATTTCATGTCAATCAAATGAGTGATTTTAATTTTTAAGATATGAATCCTGATTTGATTTTAATTTTAGTTCAAACGATTAAAGGTCTTGAAAAATTATATATAGCTAAACAGGTAGGTAAAATTGTAACAGTTTAAAAAATATATGTAATTCATCCATCCAAAAAAAAAAACACAAACAAACAATTAAAAATAATAAATTTTTTAAATATATAGTTTTGAAAACATGAGTATTTCTGTGCCTACTTAATAAAATTTTACCATTTTTGTATTTCTATAATAGGCAGTTGAGCAAAATTAGATAAACTCTGTTTGAAATTTTTTTTTTAATTTGTAAGGAATAAAATCAACTGTTAGTAATTTTTAATTTAATACTCAAATTTTTTGATATCTTGAATAATGTTTTATGATAATTTTATTTTTATAACTCCTTATCAAAATATGAATTTTTAAAGTAAATAATTTTTGTGCAAATAATATAGACAAAAAAATTAGACAGAATATTGTAAGCAATAGAATCTTTATTTTAATTATCAAAATACTACTGTTTGGAATTTTTTAGTATATTTGAATTACCAATATAGCCTTAATCAATATACTAAGTGTCATAAAAAACATTCCATGCTGAAAAATAATATTTTACACACTAAACTTATTTTTCAATATTTCTAAAAAAATTTCTGGATGCTGTGTACAAAATGTATCAAATATTTTTTTTTCTATAAACTCTTCAAGTGTATCAGACATAACTCCAATAACTGCTTTTTTTAGTTTTTCTGCTTTATTTTTAATTGCCAGTTCAAGATAACTCAAGACTATACTTGGAGATGAAGGAATCTTAACCCAGTTAGCTAATGATTTTTCACACAATATTTTCAAATCATTAACAGAATATTCTTCTGCCGCTGCTAAAACTTCACTAAGTATCACCATATTACAATCAAGTTTACCAGTGTAAATATATTTGAAAAGAATATCAAGCACCTCAACTTTGATGTCTTTAATTTCAAATTCACTTCCTTTAGAGTGTGTTGTAAACATAGTATCGAAAACATCACTACTTGATGATAGTATACACTTATGTAAATAATAATCTTTTCCTTCAGCTTTTATGGTAACATCACTAAACTTTTCATTATGTAGGACTTTTTCAAATCCAAGTTCTTTACGTTTTTTGTTTGGAGGTTCTTCAGTTTCACTTTCACTTGAAGAAGGTAAAACTAATTGAAGCGGATGCACAACTCTTATCAAAATGGTACATAAAATTGTCACTTTTTTATCTTTTATTATATTGTTTTGTGGATTTTTTAAAAAACTTTCTTCAATAGTTGTTGAGTACAAGTTACCGGTTCCATTGTTAAAAGTACCAAATTTAAATCCTTCTTTATCACCCACTCTAACATTGTCATTATTCAAAAATGAAAAAATGTATGTTGCAGTAAGTGAATTAGGACTTAAGTTGTACAAAACAAATGTAATGCAACCTTTATCTGTTTCATTGTTGCCTTTGGGCAATATACTTATTGACCATTTACCTTTGAATTCTTTAGAGTGATGGGTGTAAAATACTGGAGAATGTAACCCATATTTTACTGATTTGCCCTTAAAAGATTTAATGTCAACTATCCATTTGAAAAATGGTATATTTAACTTTAAGTTACCCACTGACATGATGAATAAAATAAATATTTTAAACCTCTAATTTTATTTAAATCTGAAGCGAATTTATTTTTTATTGGGTAAGAAGAACCAATTAAATAAGTTAAAGACAGATTATGCTTTACTTTAGAATATACAGTCAGAGATGATCTAAGACCGTCTGCTAATTTTTATTCCTGCTCCCTGAGTTTTACATGCACGGCCCAGTACCTACATTCATTTTTTATTCCACCATGATTCATTCCACCTTGTGACAAGTGACAGCATCATAATGTTCTGCAAAGGGCGCGGTCTTTCAATTGTTTAAGCAAATAACTTTAATCAAACTTGATTAAATAGTTGACAGAAACGATAAAATGAATTTGTTGTTTTAAATATTTATTATTAATTATTGTTTCATTGTTAGAATACTTAAATTAGACTATTTTTAAAGAAAAGCATAATATCTAGACTCAATTTTAAATAATTAATAACTACTCGCAACGGTCGATCAAAACTTTGAATCTACAATATTCAATATGGGTACAAAGATCATTTAAGAAAAAATTTTTTAACTCTCTCAAAATATTTATCTCAAATAAGCTGATCATCATTAAAATTCAATAATAAACTACAGCATTTTTTTTTTTTATAAATAGTTATTAATTTAAAAAAAAAAAAAAAAAATTTCATGTTTTATTACAATTTAAAAAATTTTCATGTTAGTATATAGATACAAATTATTTTTTTATCGCTGAAGTCGTAAAAATGAGCCGGTGGATTATATTGAATGATTTTTTGGCAAGTTTTAAAGTTCTATTATTAACGAGATAGCTTTAAAATTTTTTTTAAATTACAATTATAATTAAAAAAATAACTTTTTAAAAAATAATTAACTCAAATTATATTTATATTGGTGCGCATTTGAGCGCTCAAGGAAAGAATAGTAAATGAATAAATGAAAAAACATAAATAATGAAAATTTGACTGGGTAAGTATGAAACATAAATATTATTTTTGGTGACAGAATCCAAAAAAATTTTAGAAGGTAAAAAGTGTCTGCAACGTAGCAGATCCAAACAGTGACGATTCCTAATCTGCAAACTCAGTTAAAAGTTTGAAATTAATACTTGAGAAGATACTTTAAATTAAAATAAATTTCAAACTGAATCAGTCCAATACGTTTTTTCGTGAGTTAATGAAAATTTAATATTTTAGGAATGATAAAATTGAGTACCAAGCGTAACTTGATTTTTAATTTTTAATGAACAACAATGAACCCATCAATTTTAGAACTACTGAAATCCTCGAGGATTAGTAGTACGATCACTTCCATAAAAAGGAGAAAAAAAACCTCTTTCGCATCAGAGCCGGTCCTGTACCTCGTTTTTTTATCGCAATCGAAAACCGATCGATCCCGCGGCTCTCCGCACACTGGCTGCGTGCATGCACAGTGCGGAACGCGTTCGAACGAATGAACGAAACAGATGCACTTTTTCACGGGCGCGCGGTGCATGCATGCCAGCTGCTGCGAACCGATGAAAGAAACGTGTTGTACTCGTGTGTCGACTCGACAGAGGAAATTGGACTGGGGCAAAGTGGACCCCCCCCCCCTCTTTACCCTTTTTTTCGACTCCACCGAGTGGATAAATGGAAAATATTCTTGTACGCACTACCCCGAGTTTCTGTCTTGAATTTTCAATGACGTTCTTCCGATTTTGCAAAAACTAATCTTTGTATCGAGTGCAAAATAATAAACTGAGTCGATTAAAACAGTTTTTGCTGTAGAAATTTCACTTTATACAATAAAAAAATCGAATTTCTCTATACTTTCATTAAAAAAATTTTTTTATTCTCAAATTCATAATATTTAGCAAATAAACGACTTGCATTATTGTGAGCTGAACAAGTTTTTACACTCGATGAATCATGATCATACTGACAAAATACACGTCTGTCAACATCAAACCCCGAGTTTAAAAATCAAAAATTTTCCCCCCGATCTACGGGAAAAATTCGACGAAGACACCTTTCAAGCCCCTTAATTCGTCAAAAAGAAAGCTCAAATCCCCCATGAAGATACAAAAGGATCCCACCCAAAAAATTTGTCAAAATTTTTTCCCTCCTAATTAGTCGACCGATCAATCAGTAGTCCGAATAAACTCATCGTCGAGTTAGAAAAGCTCATCGCTCAATCAAACATCTTTCAAAAATATGTCCCTCTTCCGCTCCGCTTGTCCTTTATCGAAGCGTTAGAGTGCGGCTAAAAACTTATTAATAGTGGGGATAATAAAGACCGGCATAATAAAAGGAACTCCTGCAGGGTGGCCACTGTTATACGACGAAATCTCGCGTGTGCGCGTCAAGGCGAGATGACTCGGAAATTTCAGAAGTCATTGTTGCAGTATAAGGTGACAAATTTTTTTTTTTAATTTTTAGTATGGTTTTCGCCAGCTTGGGGGGTTGCATTTTCCACTGGGAGATGCGTATATACATTAATAATACGGCATTTGTGGCGCGATTTTGGTAGAATTTTGACACTTTGGGGATACACCATTATTGCGTTGGTCTTTTTAAAACGAGGATGAGTCTAATTTTTGCGGAATTCGGGTCTCCCCGAATCACGTATAGTATGCGTTCGTTTCTATTAATTTTTCACTTATTATAGTAACCATGTTCAGCCTAAGTTTGTATGAGAATATTTCATATGAAAAAATGCTTACAGCTTACTTCTTGATCAAATTTTTATGCATTTTAAACTTTATTACGCAACTTCATATAAGTTGCGTCACTTCTAGAAAGATTTAATTTATAAATGATTTTTAAAGTTGTGATTTAAATAAAAAATTACTATACATATATTAAAATATAAATTTATGAAAAAATTTTCAAAACATAAGTTACGATGTCAACAGTAAAATAAAAAACTATTTATCGCGTAACTTTGAAGCATTGATAAAACTGGTGGCAGCTTTTCAAAACTAAGAACTACGTAGGTACTCGCCGTGGGTAAAATTAAAATCGATGCATTTCTAAGAACTACGTAAGCTTATGGAGTCTATGAGAAAACCATCTTACCCACGAAAAAATGATTAAAAAGTATTTAGCGTTTTTTCACACCCGTAAATCATGTACAAAGTGTCATTTACGATATAATAAATCACTCGGGTTTCAATAAAAATAATTTTTATAGCTCGTTTTACGCGATCGAACAAGAATGGTCAACCCCTCCTTTACCACGAAAGTACCGTCTCGCCACACTCAGGATTCACCCATAGATGTTAATCATCTTCAGATACTAAGTATCCCTTATAAAAAACCATAAAGAGCTTGTTACAATAAAAGGAAAATACCCTCCTCCATTGATCGGATCCTCGAAAAAGCACTAAATCCTACAGTTCAACCTGGAAATCGAAGAGAGATATCAGAAAAACCCGCGTCCACGCGCTCGCTCGGAGAAATAGGAGAAGGCATAGAAATTTTCTAAAGGTTAAAAAAACGGTAGCCTGGTATTAAAAATGGGCGGGGACAGAGCGGGAGGGGATAAAGAAGAGGTATTGGGTGCCAAAATATTGGGCCCCCGCGCGGAGGCTAACCTCGTTTTTCACCGTATACAGTCCAGGGCTCTCTTTGAAAAGGGGATTCTTCTTCTTTTTTTCTCGCTCTCTCTGGCTTTTCTTTGGACGAGAGACGCGTCAACGATTCGCTTCGTCTTATTTTAGAATTCTTTATTTCACGGACCATTGTTGGACAATGATGGCCCTTCGAAGGACTATGCTCACACTCGAAGGTGCGAAATAGGGTGTTTCAATTATGGTAATTAATCGTCCCTTCATTGTGTACCTGAGATGTATTGTGATTAGTTGCGTCAAGTTTTCACCTAGTTTTTCTAAACTTTATTGTGAAATTTCTACGTAACTACATTTAGAATTTATAATCTTTATAATACAGAGCATTGTTTCGGTAGCGATTTTTGCTTTTAATGCTAATAGAAGTTAAAGAAGTTGTTTTTTAAACCTAGACAGGTTTTTTATGATCAGTATGTACCTTTTTTTGAAAATTATACATTTGAATTTCTATAGTGAAAAATTTAAATTAAAAAAAATAAATTTCAAACATTGATAATCATTCAAACTAGCAAAGTACTTTGTTCAAAATTATTTTTTAGAGAATGAGCAATATACTACTTACCATATTATAATTTCTAATTAATTTTCTAATATAAAAAAAAAATTTTTAAATAAATAATTAAAAAGAATTGGTGAGATTCAATACTTTAATCACTAGGAAATTATTGTAAAAAAAAAAGATAGACAATTCAATTAAAAAAATAATTAATTATACCTTATAATACTTTAGAGAATTGTGTATGAATGTTATTAGTAACGAGTGCCTCAAAAAATTAAAGCCGTATATCTTCAAACTGAATTTATGACCTCCCACGCCAAGAGAGAAAGATTTATATTTTCAGCTAGGTAAAAAAACGAAGATACACTTGCGATATCCACGCGTGGATTAAAAAAGTAAACCTCAAAATATCGCGGGATCCTTACAAAGTCAACATGCGAGTCAAGTACATGGTTAAACAAGCCTGCAGGAGTAAGCGCATCACGGCGGAATCCCCTAAATCCCAAACAAAAACACATAGGTGCCCCTTGATGCACACATACAGAAAAAGAAGCCAGAAGCGAGAAAAGTTCCCCATCGGCGAACTTGCAGACGCATTATATTTACGTTGAAAGATATACACGTGAGAGAAGAGCAGCCAAGTGGAAGCTCGGATCCTAGGAGCGCGGTTGGGGGGCCCAGGAGCATCTGGTAATTTTCTTATGTACGGTTCCGTACCTGTCGCACCTTTTTCATACACATAAGCCACCTCCCGTGCGATTATTCTTCTTCATCCCGGAGTCGTAAAATTTGTCGGTCGATGACGGCGATACAGTTTAATGGATGTGCATGCCTTTTTTCAAGGGAAGAAGCTGCTTTTGTCCCCCATGCTGCGGGGATCATTTTCATAGTGGACGGGACTTATGAATATTATTACGAGCGGATATGCTTATGACGTTGGGAAGGGAAGAAGAGAAGAAAGAAAATTTTACGATTGGCGTTTTCTTAGGGATGATTTTTTAACGAGATCTTCATCTGAAACTGATGTATACGTGCTTCCGACGTTTTTTTTTTTTTTTCAGTGCCGCGGTGGGAAATACTATCAAAAAACGTTTGATAGTGGGAATATTTTTTAAATAATGACACATTAAACATAATTTTTTTAAATGAAAAGAGTAATAATTCTTTTTATTTTTTCACTCTTTGAATTTAATGTAGGAATTGATAATTTGATTTCGAACGAAACTCAAACTCTAATTTGACTTTCAAGATCAGTATTTAGATGAAGATTTCTTTTTATTTTGTGAAATTTACTTTTTTCAAGAGTCAAAATACTGTGCATTTAATTTAGGACACTTGTTCTTTTCACTCGCGTTAAAATAGAAATAAAAAAAAAGAATACGAACTAATCAATTTAAAAATTAGATAGATTAACACAGTTCGGATATACCATGAATACCATACCTTGGTTTAACTGAAAAAAAAAAAAATGTTGAATGATCGTGAAGACGTCAAAATTTTAATCACTGTGAAAATCATGAAAAAAATTTTAGTTCAGCATTAGTAGAATAAATAATTAATTTGAATTAATTTAATGTCAAATTAAATTTTTTAAAAACCTTGAGAAAAAGTCAGACGAGTTTTTTTAATTGCGCCTAGCTGCAGTCTGGTCGAGGAAGACGACAGGATAATAAAGTGCGCAGGGGGTCCTTGAAAGTCCTTGCCGCCAAAGGTTAGCCGCCAGAGTGTGTCTGCCACGCGTGCCGCGGTTGTTGTTGTTGTTTCAACTGCTGCTGACACGACCGACAGTTGACCAAGGTTCAGAAGCTTCCGCATGGAGGAGGCTGCAGTGTTAGATAGTTAAATGTGTGGAGGGTTGGTTGGTTTATTGGTTGACGCTCTCGAGAGGACAGCTGATACTCTTCTAAATTGCCTTTTAACACACATCCTTTTACGCTTTTACAGGAATTATATTTTATTGCATCTTCCTTGTGCGATCTTTATTTGAAATCAGAAAGCCTTTTAGAAAAGTTCGAGTGGAGTAGAAATAAAATGAAGTATTTTTTTTCTATTATACGAAAAATTTTGAGCAAAAATTCAACAATTATTATTGTTTTAAGTAAAATACATATAAATAATAGCTCAAATATTGTTCCGATGAATAATTATTAAATTTTATGTAAAATAGTTTTAATGACATGTTCGTCTCTTCTGTTTTTAAAAATCCTATGCTAAAAGTTTATTTAATTTGTTAATTTTGTATTTTTATTGCTGTTTATATTCTAAATATCATTTTTAATTATTTTGAATTAAGGACATTAGAAATTTATCGATTCTTTGTTCATTTTATTCTTATTATTTTTTCATACTGTATGATACTTTTCAAACAAGAAATTCAATTATACTCATTTACCACGTTTTATATGTACTACGGAAAAAAAAAATAGAAACAAAAGTATCAGCGTCATTCGTACACGCCTACACCAAAAAACCTCTTTGTTTACTCAACTGTGGGCATAAAATGGTACGTTAGGTACAAAAGGTCGAGGGTAATCGGTCGAGTGCCTGCGCAATACACCTCCTCAAACGACGAAAAGAAAAAAATGAGAGAAAAGAGTATCACTCGGAGAGGTGCAAGGGTGACGATGCATTCTAAAAGTCATCCCTTCAAAGAGAAAGAGATATATGAATGGTTAGGATGATAAAAAAAAAAAAAAAAAAAAAAAAATTGAAGAAGAAGCGCGGGAGGGGTGGGCGAAGTCTATTCATGACGATCATAAAGTGAACTACTCCGGCTACCTATTACAGAAAGGCGATCTTTATTTCGCATCTCGCTTCTTTATATCCTCGCGAGAGCGTGGTGTATCTTTTCCGAGGCGTTACGAGCCGAGATTAAGGTCTCGCTACCTACCGGAGATTCGCAGTCCTTTGATGCTCCACCATAAATTTCTCGGGGATGAGATTTTATACTTCTCATTTTTCTATTTATTCCGCGTATAAATTTGATGCCACCGTGCCTTGGCTCACCGCCATTCTTCCAGACTTTTCAGAACTCGGGTATTATTTTATTTATTTATTTTTTTTCTTTTAATACCAAACTAGTTAATTATAGCTCGACTTTTAGAAAAATTGTTAAACCACTCGCCGTTCAACCGCTACCGTGGTTTAGGATTAATGAAATCCACTTTTATTGTTGTCAGTCAGAGTTAAATTAACGAGTAAACTACAAGTAAAAAAGTACAGTAAAACTTAAAAAAAAATTTTTTTTATATGAGTTAGCCATGCTATTGGACACATAACTCAGGCAAAAGCTTTTTCACTTAAACTCTTTAAATCAGTCCACAACCGCAACAAAGCTCCCTGTTTTCCATCGTCGCGCACGTTTTAATCCAAAGAAAAACCAAACAGTACGATATTAAAAATAGCAAATAACGAATATATTAGACTCGAGTTGAGCATCAATCAAAGTGCAGCCGTGATGGATCACAACGCGGACCTAGTCACGGAACTAAAACAGGCCAATAAAAATACCGTAACGACGAAAATACACCCGCGGAAACTACGAGTTTTAAAGACAAACAAGCGTTCGCCAGGGCTGGAGAAAAACCGAGGACACGCGCCGCGTACGTGCCACCGTCTCTGATCTACGAGGCAGCTGCGTTCATTTTTCTTTTTCCCAAATCGACGAGAAGACTTAATCATTTGGAGTTTTGTATTTTTCTTCAACGATGACAAGCTAAAAGTGCAAGCTTAATTTTTTTTGATAAATATCCGGCGAAAAATTTAAGCTCAAGAGCTTGCAGCTAAATTTCGTGTTAAATTATTGATCAACTCTATTATTTTATATTTTACAATTTTAAATTAAAACTTGATGACTACTTTAAAATTTTGAAGGTTTCTAATGTTTAAAAGATCGTAGCTTTAAAGATAATAGATAATATTTTAAATTGACTTTCCTTGTTTTGATTGTGCTTTATAAAATAATTGATAAAAAATTTTTTGAGTCGTGGACCGCGGTATCTGATAATTTTTAATAAATGTTACAATCTAATTTTTATGAAAATTAAAAAAAAAAAAAGATACAATTAATAAACAGAACTTTGGGTTTTTTGGCTTTCGTAAAAACAAGTATTTGATTTATCGTCAGATATGAGTTAGGTTACAAAATTTTAAAGAGATAAATTTGATTTTAAAAAGACTTGAAAATTTCAGTTTCGTATCTGCGTAATCTTTTTTTTATAATATTTATCAAAATTTATAACATCTGTCAAAAAATTATATAAATTGTTACTCAATAAAAAATTATTAAATACTATTATTTATGGTTTATTTAATCATTTACACGGGATGTACCCATCGAATAAGAAATAAAAATATTGATGTATAAGTAATATAATGTATTTCACTAAGTAGTAAATTCCAATTATCAATGTAGAAATTGCAAATAATTATTTTAATAAAAAATTGAAGGTATCAAATAATAATTGTAATAGTTCAAACAAATTAGCAAGCATATCGATGCTTCTGAAAAAAGGCAGTAGTTTATTTACATAAAAAGACATTAATAAATATTCTTTTATAATATTAACTTTTAAACATTTTTTTCACGATAAAAATATTAAAAACTGTGCTTTCTACACAAGAGTTACAAGACTTTTATAACTGTTTCCCATCATAAGGGAAAATTTTCTCAAAAAATTACTTAGCTGCTTGTTCTTTATCCGAAGTATGAATATGATTCCAAAATTTCAATTCAAACAGTTGCTTATCACGTACGTCCACCTGATTCACACCTTTTTTCTTCGATAAATAGCTCTCCGCCTCTTTACAATGAGAGAGTTTGAGAAAATATTTTTGCTTTTTTACTTTTCCTTGAAATGTATTAAAAAAAAAAAAACAATATTTACGATTTTCTGAAAAATAACCAAAAGCAAACATCGAGAATCGTCATAAAACAGCTTTTCGGTAGAAAAAACCTTACACTGACGAGAAACTTTTTAGCTCCAAAAAAAAAGTTAACAACCTAAAAAAAAAATCTCGGAAACCATCGCCAAATATTCGTACACGAGTTCTCTTGATCTTCCGGAAAAAAAACCGTATTATCCTTTCAAAACGCACCTCCGTCTTTTTACCCTCAAAAGATATACGATCGAAAAACCGAGTATCGACAAAAGCCATACGCACGAACTTTTTTACAACCCCGGGCGCGGTGAAGAAGAAAAAAAAAAAGGTACTAAACAAAGCTAAAGCCGTCATTTTTTTGCTCGGATTTTTCCTCCCGCGAGAACCTGACTTTTCCCCGTGCGACCCCTTTTTTTGGCTATGAAAAAAAAGGGTATCCGAGGGTATACCAGGGACGCGTGGTGCGCCGCAGCCGGGGAGCCTGATCTTTTATGGCTTCCTTCGGGTTAAAAAAGACAGGGCTACCGGACGCGCGCCCGCGCGCGCGAGGGTAAATTGTTTTACGAGGGGAATCATAAAAGTTTTTGGGCCTCCCGCGGTCCTCCACGCTTTTTTCTTTTTGGCCGAGGAAAATCTTTTTGGAGAGTGTTTTACGACTTCCTTGGGGGTCCGGGGTAGAGAAAGTTACAGCTCTATGCTCAAACTAATCGCTACATGCTATTTTTCCATTTGTTTTTTAGAATGGACGATTGTAGTTTGAAAGTACTATGGAGCTTAGATGTTTGTATCCCTTTGAAGAGTCTAAAATGATGACTACTCAGCCCCAGTCCACTGTATTATAAAATTCATTTGTTGAAATCAAGAAAAATACAATGAGAATGAACTGGGTGCTAGGTTTTTCTTTTTTAAGCATATTTAAAAATGTTTTCATGTTAAGTTAGTTGCTGTATTGCTTACCTAGATCATAATTAATAATACAAATCAGTCAATTCTTTATATTGACTGTCCTATAATCACAAAATATTTATATTCATCTAATGATCCGCATAATATATGGTTGGACTGTAAGACCGATATAAATATCTTGTGATTATAATTAACAAAAGAAATAAAAATAAATAATAAAAACGTAAAGTTTTTGATCAAAAAATTATTTTGAAGAATGATCGGTTTTGACCGAATTCATACAATTAATACAGAAAAATTTTTTTTAATAGCTTCACATAGTAAAATATTTTATAACTTTTTTTTTATAATTATTATTTTTTTTATTATAATCATCAACGGGCATGAATGCCCTTTTTCCAAGATAATAATAATAATTACAAAATAATCAATATCATAAATTAATTAAATATAAAATAAAATTAAATAAATTCCAAAGATAATCAAATTTAACTATAAAATATGTTTAAAATAAAATTAAAAAATAAACATTATAAATTAATCACTAATATTAACAAACAGAATGTCAAACAAATTTTTTAACTAAAGATCTACACTTTTTTTAAATAAACTAATCTTGTTGCTATTTCTAAGTTCTGCTGGAGCAATATTCCATTTTCTTCTCAATCTGTTTAAAATAGTGCAAGATTCAAATAATTTTGAACTATTCGATTCAATGAGTTTAAAAATTTTTTGTTTGAATTATATATTTATCAGGCTGATATTTTTACAAAAATTCACAGACGCCTGAATATATTCTTTAATAATCCCACCAACGAACTCTGGTAGGTAATCATATAAGTTTTTAAAATTAGTTGAATGAGTATCAAAATTGAAAAGCTTAAATGTGACAAACGAGTCAAAGCAGCGATAAATCTTCGTTTCTCCCCTTCTTCACAGGCAGCTATCAACGAATAACCTCCAAGACTCCACTACAAAGCTCTCGGGTTCACCAAAATGAATTTCCCATACGCGCGCGTCTCATTGTTGCTCGGCCCGCTCGGACGATCGATCGCGATCGTATTCCTCCGAAAAAAATAGATATAATGGGAGCATCACCTCTAAATAGAGGGGGGACGCGTGGGAGTCTGAGCCGGAAAGAAGAGCTACTGAAAAAAAAAAAAAAAAAATCATATCGATATATATCTTCTGCGACGACACACCTCTCCATTGCACTATAAAAGAAAGGGGGATCGCTTTCCTTTTCCCCCGGTTCGGTCTCTTGTTGTTATGGCTTCTAGTTTAATGACGACGAGAAACGGAAGAAGGGAAAATATTTACGGGGTGGGATTCGGGAACCGGATAATCCCGATTCGATCGGTTTTTTGGTTGCTTTGCGGCAAACCGGATGTGCGCACCTGGTGACCGGCATTATTACCTTTTTTTTTTTTAAAGCGCGTGGCTTAGATTTGTCGGTTTTTTTCTTTTCAGAAATAGATATCTTACTCAACTCATTTTTATTAATGACCGAGTCATTTTTACTCACAACTTTTCACTTTGAAAAAATTTATTTTTCACAGGTTTCTACTACGTTTATTATTAATACAAATCTATATATGTATTCACTTTTAGTCGATATAATAATCTCAGGATTGTTGGTTTGCAGCATCATAAATCAGACAACCGTAATTTTTGATGTATCCCTGATAAGATTTCCTATTGTGTAAAGAAAGTAAATAAAAAAGGGCAATGTTGATTAGAATTAAAAAGAATGTTTGCATCTTATTGTACATACTTTTTTCTAAACTTGATTTCATAAGTTTTGAATAAGTATTGTCAATTTGAATAGATATTACAACTTGTCTTCACACGATGCTAAGCTGCTTATCTTTTTAAATTTTTTACAAGCAACGCCTAATGTGAGGTATTTTACACTAATTTAGTTAATAATTTACTACCATTTTGATTTGTTATTTTATAGATTGGTTAGTTGTAGTTTTAAATTATTTTTTATTGTTTTTACCATTACTGTTTAAATAAAACTACTTGTAAAGTGTAACCAAAATATTAAGAAACGATTATAAAAAAAGAAATAGAAATCAATGATTCGACTTCGCAAAAAACGCTAAAAATAAAAAGTAAGAAAATTAATAGATTTAGTGAAAGATAGTCATTGAGGGTATCGAAGTACAATTTTTTGTCGCGCTTCCAGGGTCTAATAAACTACTCTTTCATTATCCCATGCTATAAACCGATTCTCAAACGTAAACAACTAACAATCTTAAAAAAAAGGTATACAGAAAGAAAGAAAGGAAAAAAGATACAGAAAGGGCGAACCACTGGTGTCTCTAATCCGGTATCCTCGGATACACCTCTCATCACGCCCGATCGAGCTCGAGTGTCATCCCTGAAAAAAAAGGCTCGGCCCCGTAAAAAAAAAAAAAAGACCACTGCACCAGTATAAAATACCCTGATCCATACGAGAAAGCCGATGAAGAAGAAGAAGCAACAGAAGAAGAAGAGGAGGAGGAGAAAGGGAAAAAAGGTTGGTACCTACGCTCGTTACCCGCTGCACAATAATAGCAACCCCCGCCAGCCAACAATGCGCACGCGCCATTGTGCCAGAGGATCGCGTTACACCGCTGATAGCATCGCTTTCAGATCAACGGAGATCCTTATCGAGGGGAAGCTGCTGCTGCTGGGGGTTGGAAATACGCGCGTAAGGTGAGCGTGTAATTTCTGGAAGCTATTTGGTCCGTTTAATCGACACCCCGGCTTGTTCAGATTTTTCTCTTTTCTCGGGGGCTCTGTTTTTAACTCGCTTTCAAAGAGGGACAGCTCCGGACTTCTTTTTTCGCGATTCTGTTCGGGACTGCATCTGGGTTGAGACACAGTTTTTTGGCACTTGGCGGTTGAAAGTTGCACACCCATATGCTTTCAATGCACTGGTGATATAAGAGTTTTTTTATTGTATGAAATTTTTAATTTTTCTGCTGCTAAAGGGTGGGCCATGAAGAGCCGACTGGGTAATGAGCAGATTTATTGCAATAATTATTTGAAAAAAGCATATCGTAGACTGCAAACATTTTTCATCAAATTTTCATTTAAAGAATGAATTGAATTTCATTTATAAAATAGTTGAAATAAAAAGTTGAATTAACCGAAAAAAAACTTCACACACTAATTGAGTGAACTATGTCATTTTTCACTTTTATAAATGTCAGAAGTGGTTTAAACTTTGTGTGCTTTTTGACACCGGATTTTCAAAGTCACTAGGGCATTTTGAAACCACCTTGGGCGCGAAGCGAAGTTCTTCAAAAAGTCCTGATTACACGGACGTCGCGCACAGATTTTGAAAAATATTTAAAAAATTCAACTAAATTCCAATAAATTTACAATTTTTTCTTGAATGAATAATAAACTTCTTTTATAAAATGATGAAAAATGGTTTTTTTTAACATCATGGTCGAAGATTAATTGGTGACGAAAGTTTAAAATTTGGCACAAACCTTTCTTTTTGAATGATCTTTCGAATTATAATTTATAAGGGTACAGATCAAAATCTTCCCTTACCCGGCTATACTATACTTTACTATAAATAGCATAAAGTTCTTTTTTTTTGAGCTCCCGTTTTGGATTTGTCTCAAGACAAAGTTATAATTTCTTCGTCGATTTAATCGAAAGTTACAAAGAGAAAAAATACTTACATAAAAAGCTAGAAAAAAAAGGTTTAAAAAATGGTTTTTCTGATGCCATTGGCTCATTGACGAACATTTGAAATGAATATCTGAGGAAATGATGGACATGCTATATGGCCTACCATAAAAAAACTATTCTTTCAATACATTTGTAGTTTACTATTAATGTTTTCAACAGACTTAATCAAAACGCATTCAACCTCTTTTTTTAACTAAATCAAATACTATTTGTGTTATGTAGTATATAAACTAAAATTTTTCTTTCAACTTTCAATTATAGTCGTCAAAAAATTGCCTGTTTTCCGTTCTGAGTTTTTTTTCAAAATTCCAAGTAAATATTTTAAAACATTAATGAAAATTTTAAAAAATAATGGTTTTTTAAATGTATACATACATCCTTATAAAAAAATCTACTAGATGCGATATAAAGAAATCTTAATACAGTATTTTTTTTTCACATATAAATTGATCTTTCTATTAAAAATTCTCGCATTCAAAGATGAAGTGTCAATTTCTAGCTCAACAATTTTATACTTAATTTATTGTTTGTATAGCAACTAAATAAATTCTCATCAATTGATTATAATAATCGAGTTATTTAGTATACAACAGCGTGGATATTTTTGAATAGATTATCTACGCATTAATGAGGTTGTCTGAAAAACAGCCAAAGTCACAATGTGGGCAATTAATTTGGGAAAAATTAATTTTAAATTCATTTTTAAACTTAAAAAAATACAATAAAAAAATTATACATCAAAACCTCACGCGGAAATTTTCAGAAGCTTCTCTTTTTTGGCCAACCATTCGAGGGCTGTGCGTTGAAACCTACCTTACCTACTTCGGCGTACCATTGCCCGAGAAGTGATAACTTACCGACTGTGACTAAATTTTTTATTTTGAATTCTTTCTTTTCGGTAAAAATTTATTAACTGTAAAATTTATATTTAAATAAAAATATCATCAATCATCACCGATTTTTTTCTTATATTTAATTAAATAAAAAACATTTAAATTGATATTTTTATTAACTTATTTTATTTTGTAAAAAGTTTAGTTTAATCTTGAATTAATTTTTGAATAATTTTTATTACAAAAAAATATAAAATAATAATAATAATAATAATAATCAACTCATTTTTTGTTGAGTACAATTCTTAATTACAAAACAGCAATATATAATTTCTTGCATTAAATTTTTAATTTGATAAAAATTATTTAGTTACATTTTAGGATAAAAAAATTTTTTTTTATAGATAAAAACAATATTATTAATAAAAAAAAAAAATAAAAAAAAACAAACAAACGAGAAAAAAAATATATACGATATTTCAGCCGCGCTTTAAAAATAAGTAAAATCACGCCAAGTTCATTATCATAAACGGTTCATTGACGAGCTTAAATACGTCCAACAGCTCTCAAAAGCAGTAAAGCTCTAAAGGATGCGAAACTCATAAACAACAAAGCGGATTTAAACGACAACTTTGTGCCTCGTCTGGTAATGAGGAAAACGAAGGGCCACTCGGTATCTCGATTTCCTCTCCTCGGAACAGGAGCCATAATATAATACTGGGCTAGTATACGAGCTGAGGCCGGAGGCTTTATTAAGCTTATTAACGGGACCAACAAACGCAGGGCGACGCGACGGACGGGCTAACGAAAAGGCCATGCATTACTCGCATTCTCTCTGCACCCTCTTCTACTGCTATGAGTGTTACGTTTGTTCCGTATAAGTTATGAGTACACAAACATTAAATACGTAAATACAAAAGGATAGATAAATAGATTTTTGAAAAAATCTGAAACCATCTGAAACATGTCAATTGCCTCGGTTGATAGATTTTTTTAATTGAACGAAGTGAAACCAATAAATCATTAATAAAATAAAAATTGATATAGATTTACAAATATTAATCTATAGTGTTTTACCAATTCTGATGTGAATAAGCATTTTGTTGTCAGGCTCTCATCAGCATTTTTTAATTTTATTCATATAATTTTCAGACCATATTAAACTTGTTTAACACGTCTTAAACATCAGACATTTATTTACTTCAATTAGTTGACAACATATTTTTTAAAGTTAATTTTTTAAAATTAATTTATACCAATTTAAAAATACATATTTTTACGTACGATTTACGTCGTTTTTTTTCCCTTTTTTCTCCAGAAATCAATTTGATGCAAAAACTCATGTAAAATCTACAATTTTATTCGTTACAGTACATACAATGATCATAATTACAAAAATTAAATTACTTTAATCACTTATACTGTAACAATTGCCAACATTATTTATCATTTTTTAGCTTGCAAAATTAATTCAATTGTACGATTAAATCTGTTGAAATTAATCCAACGCATATGTCGTATATTTTTTTTTTTTAAATACTTTCTATTGAAAGTTTACTATTTTTCTCTTATTTTTCAATTATTCAACAAAACTACTACTCGACAACTAATCATGTTATGTTAATTTTGTTAAAATCAACTCCTGTTGCTCCGCTAGCTAGCCCCTCATTATAAGGTAAAATAAATTAGTATTGAATTATGGTACATACATCTGGCTTTTTAATTTTATTGTTAAATTGAAAATTAAAATTACTAAGAATTTTATAATTTATAATTCTTTTTTTTTTATATTTTAATGATATTTTCTTTTATATACAATTAAAAATAATTTATTTATCAAATTTCAATAAATATTTTTAATAAAACTTTAAACATCTAATATAAATTAAAATTAATGTTTGTTTCGAAATCTTAGCAGTATTCATGATAAAAAAAAAATTATATTTTACATTATTTTTTCATAATTTAGTTACTTGTTTTGCATTGATAATTTTTTTAAAGTGATTATACTGTTATAAAAATGACTTTGAGCCTGCGACGAGTACTAGGGGTGTGCGAGTATTTGGATCTTGTCAAGTTACTTGAATTGTTCAAGTATTCGAATCATATCTAGTTAGTCGAGTTATAAAATAAACTTGACTCGAATTATTAAAATATTTTTCTGAGATGGTAAAAATTAAAATTTTTATAATTTATTTTACTATTGTTTAAAATAAGAAGTTGACCAATTGATTACAAAATTTAAATAATCTAAATCCGACTTGGTTATGATTTGTTGATGAAATTCTCGAGTGAACTCGGCTTCGCCTCGTGTGGCAAACTTCACTCGAGACGGCCATGTAAAACTTTGCCCTTTTGTTTAACAATATATCATATTTATGGTATGGACAAGTGAAGCTTCTGTGGGGATCGCTCCCCAGAACGTTCCGCGCGGACACAGGCGCAAGCGGCAACTTCAGCCACGACTGTGGACCGACGTCGTAAACAATCGAGCCACGCATAGCCAGGCAACGCCTTCAGTCTCTTGTCAACCTCTACACGAGCGACAGCTAACCTTTAACACACACAAGCTTAGTCTCGGCCCTAGAGCCATTGTAACTTTGAAAATTTAATTAAAAATATTATTAATAATTGGACTGTCTTTCATTATTTATACCCGCACCCTATACAGTCCATAGTGGTGACCCCGACTAAGTAACCCTTCGTGTCGCGCTGCCGCGTCGCGTTTAGAAAAACGGAGGAAACACCCATATTGACAAGGCAGGTTGAGTTCGCCCGCTCCCTTGCCGCAAATTTTGCAAGAAACCTTCTGCAAGGAAATTCCGCGATGGTGAATGGAAATGACGACGGAGGGGCCGATGGTCAACAACTGCCAGTTCAACAAAATGGCGCCCCAGTGGAGGTTGTCACCCAGTGTAAGCTTCCGAATTTCTGGAAACATTCCCCGGAAGCATGGTTCATGCAGATCGAGGCCTTATTCGGCGCGAGCAACGTCCGCTCGGATTTGACGAAATATAACCTCGTCGTCGCCTCCCTCGACCAGGACTCCATCCAGGACCTTCTGGATGTCCTGCGCACTGCTCCAGCAAACGGGAAGTACGAGCATCTGAAGGCGCAAGTACTGTCCCGATTCTCGGACTCAGCAGACCAGCGGCTCACCAAACTCCTCACCAAGGTGGAGCTGGATGGGCGCACGCCCTCGCAGCTGCTTCGCCACATGCGCAACCTGGCCGCCGGCACGCAGGTCGCCGATGACGCGCTCAAGGTTAAATGGCTCAACCTCCTGCCCGCGCACGTCACACGCACTCTCCGAGTCCTGCGGAACAACACCTTGGACGAGTTGGCCGAGGCAGCCGACGAGATGCACGACGTGCCTCCAGGACTCCAGGCGGTGAGTAGTAGCAGTCAACGCAGCCCGTCCCCTCATCATCGTGGTGGTGCCCAAAGCACCAGCTCTCACAGGTCCAGCCTGACAGATGAGCTCGCTGGCATACGAGCAGCGCTAGCGAAGCTCAACGCATCCAACGACCTGATTCTAAGGGCCGTCCGTGGGTTTCAACCGAGGCCAACTGAAGGTGCCCATCAACCGCGTCGCCGAAGCAGGAGTAGGCCACGCTCATCTACTCCAGGTGGGTTCTGTTATTTTCACCACCAGTTTGGAGCCGACGCACGAAAATGCGAGCAACCCTGCAGCTTCAGATCATCAGCCAACCAGGGAAACTAACTTCGCTGCCATCAGTTGAGGCGACTGCTGGCAGCAAAGATCAGCTCCATGAAAATCGCCTCCTCATCATGGACCGGAACACTGGCCTACGTTTCCTGGTCGACTCCGGGTCGGTCGTGTCCTTATTGCCACTCTCGGCTGTGGAAGGAAAACCTCCTGTCCAGGACCTGCAGCTGGCAGCAGCCAACAAAAGCGTCATTAAGACGTACGGCCGACGAATGGTAACCCTCAACTTGGGGCTTCGTCGAGACTTCACTTGGCCCTTCATCATCGCCGACGTCCACAACCCGATTCTCGGCGCAGACTTCCTGGCCAGCACTGGTCTCCTGGTGGACCTCCAGCATCGTCGCCTGGCCGATCCCACCACCAGCCTCAGTGTCGAAGCTACGCTCCACACCGCAGAAGTCTTTGGCATTGGCATCCAGAGTTGCTCCACTGAGGACAAACATCGCATGGCCTACGATCAGCTCTTGGTGGAGTTCGCTGACATCACCAAGCCCCGACAGGGAAAGGCAAACCTCAGCGGTACTCCAGTTTTGCACCACATCTTCACAAAGGGCCCTCCGGTCTTCGAGCGCCCACGGCGGCTCCATGGCGAGCGTCTTCAGGCGGCCAAGCAAGAGATCGACGAGCTCCTAAAGAGGGGCATTATCAGGCCCTCGTCCAGCCAGTGGGCGAGCCCAATACACTTGGTGCCTAAGAGGTCTGGTGGATACAGGATGACAGGCGACTACCGCTGGGTAAACGCCTGCACACGTCCGGACCGCTACCCGATTCCTGTCATTGAGGATATTCTGCATGACTGTTATGGCTGCAACGTCTTCACCACTCTGGATCTGGAAAAGGGATTCTACCAAATCCCCATGGCAGAGGAACACATCAACAAGACGGCCGTCACAACACCCTATGGGCTCTACGAGTTCCTGTACCTCTCCATGGGTTTGCGCAACGCCACGCAAACGCTTCAGCGCTTCATGGACACGCTGTTCCGAGACATGCCCTTCGTTAGGTGCTATATTGACGATGTGCGCATCAAGTCCCGAAACCACAAGGAGCACCTGGAACATCTTCGTCTCGTCTTCCAGCGACTGCGAGAGGCAGGACTTACCATCAATCTTCAGAAGTGCCAGGTGGGTCAGTCCGAGGTCCAGTTCCTAGGCTACACCATCTCGCCCGAGGGTTTCCGGCCACCAGCACGCAAGGTGGACGCCATCATGGATATCCCCAAGCCTGAGACGGCCACGCAGCTCCGCGGCTTCCTCGGGGTGCTAAACCACTACCAACGCTGTATTCCTGGAGCGGCCAAACGACAGGCGTCGCTGAACGACATGCTGTGTGGCCTTCCCAGAGGACGCAAAGTCAAAGTCATTTGGACTCCTGAAGCGGAGGCAGATTTCCAGAGATGCAAGGAGGACTTGAAAAAGGCCACAACCAACACATTCCTGTCGCCATCGATGCCACTGCGCCTGACGACAGACGCCTCCGACAAGGGCATCGGTGCCGCCCTAGAGCAGGAAATCGACAACGTCTGGCATCCGGTCGGTTTTTTCTCCAGCAAGCTGTCACCCACGCAACAGAAGTACAGCACCTACGACCGAGAGCTACTGGCTATTTTCGAGGCCATCAAGTTTTTCCAGAGGTACTTGGAGGGTCGGAGCTTCAAAGTGCTCACCGACCATAAGCCTTTAACCTTTGCGGCCCAGCAGCGGTCGGACAAGGCCACCCCAGTCCACGCACGACTACAAGAATCGTCACCTCCAAGTTTGTCTGGCCTGGCATCAAGAAAGACGTCGACCATTGGGCTCGATCTTGTGAACCATGCCAACGATCCAAGGTCAGTCGCCATAACCGAGCCGCACTTGACACCTTCCACGTGCCCAGCAACCGCTTCGAGCACGTCCATCTGGACATTATCATCATGCCACAGGTAGGCAACCTGCGTTACTGCCTCACAATGATTGACAGGTTCTCGAGGTGGCCTACTGCAGTTCCACTGTCGGACATCACAGCGGAGACCGTTGTGGCGAGTTTCTACCAGCACTGGGTCTCGAACTTTGGTTGCCCAATCGAGATCACCACTGATCAGGGCAAACAATTCGAGTCGTCACTCCAGGCGGCTCTAGCACGCATGATTGGGGCTAAGCCCATCCACACCACACCCTGGCATCCGAAGTCCAACGGAATGGTGGAGCGTGTCCACCGCACATTGAAGGCAGCTCTCATGTGCGAGGGTCAGATTCCTTGGCCACAACGCATACCCCTTGTCCTGCTTGGCCTGCGCAACTGCTTCAAGGAAGATCTACAAGCATCACCAGCTGAAATGATCTTCGGTACAACCCTACGCATTCCAGGAGAATTTTTCACCCATACTACGAAAGAAGTTAACCCCAGAAGCTTCTTGGAGAAGCTGCGGACCCTCATGCGGGAAATCAAGCCTGTGCCAGCCTCAGACCATGCCAAACATCGACCGTTCACCTTCAAAGACCTCAAAACCTGCTCGCACGTCTTCCTGAAGGTGAACACCGTCAAGAAGCCTCTGGAACCTCCGTACACTGGCCCTCACGAGGTAACGAAACGTGTCAACGAGAAGGTTTTTGTTATCAAGGTCAACGGCAAAGAGAGGGTTGTGTCCACCGACCACCTAAAGCCAGCGTACCTGGCCACCGCCGATTTGGAAAATCCTCATCTACCGGAACAAGCCGCAGAGCCGACGACTCCAACAACTCCGGCCCCAGCTGCATCGACGCCATCCTCTCCTCGGAGAACGAAGCGGGTATCGTTCCCTTCGCTGCTTCAACCTGCGAAGGTCTCTGGAGGGGGAGTGGCTGTGGGGATCGCTCCCCAGAACGTTCCGCGCGGACACAGGCGCAAGCGGCAACTTCAGCCACGACTGTGGACCGACGTCGTAAACAATCGAGCCACGCATAGCCAGGCAACGCCTTCAGTCTCTTGTCAACCTCTACACGAGCGACAGCTAACCTTTAACACACACAAGCTTAGTCTCGGCCCTAGAGCCATTGTAACTTTGAAAATTTAATTAAAAATATTATTAATAATTGGACTGTCTTTCATTATTTATACCCGCACCCTATACAGTCCATACTTCTATTACCAAAAGGTATGACCAGTCATAAAACTTTTAAATTACCATTAATACTCGATAATGTTAAAACTTAATTTTTTTAAAAAGAATCAGACAAAAAAATTACGTGTAACGTTATAGTCTGGAATGAAGCATCTATGATACCAAAAAAGCAATTGGAAATTGTAGATAGAACTTTTTGTTGGAGTAAATTACCGTTTCGAGAAAAATTAATAATATTGATAAGTGATTAGTCATGAAAGAATAGACAGCCGGAAGGAAAGAAAGTATATGAAGAAGAGAGGAAAGCGCAGGTCTGCGTGTTTTCCTAAAACCACCAATAGCTTAGGCAGAGTAATATTAAGTCTTGTAAAAATAACTTGTGAACTAGTATAGGGAAGTTTTGGATTAAAATTCAGTTAAACATTAAATATCGTTTTCATTTTTTATCACAAAAATTATTATATTACAGTTGTTCGTAAAAAATCAAGTTTGAGGTTTCGATTTGATTGGTCTCAAAGATGGAAAAAGGATAAGATAGCAAGATTAAAACGTCAATGAAGCACTGTGAACATTGAAATTATCTGTGGGAGCTGCTACAGAGAATATTTGGTGAAGATCATTCGATCGAATTTTAGAGATTCAAGACCAGGCTGACGCGACTATTGAAATAACGGAGAGAAATCCGAAACAACCACCGTTTGACGAGCAACATTTCATTCAAAATCCAGACCAACTATTACGTTTATTATTCAAATTAAAAAATCGCACAAAAGATTAACTTCTGATATGGAACGACCGAATTTTCTGCGAAAATTGCTATGTATATATGTTGTTGTTATTGTTATTGATGTTGTTCAGTGTATTCGAATGTGGAGTTTTTGAGGTTCGGACGAGTTGCTGTATTATCAAGTGAATAAAAGCTGAGTTTGAAGTTCTTTTTTTATAAATATTGTATTTTATTGAGTTTGATTAGTATTTAATTAATTTATTTATTTCTTGGTTATAACAATATTGAAGCAAAAACTATTACAGTTGGCCATATTAAGGAAATTGTTTTTATTCCTATAATATCTCTGAGTACAAACAAAAATTCAAGTTTTCCATTTATTCTACACAGAAAAAAATTCTATAGTTCTAGTTTTTGCAATGACAGTTAAATACAAACAAAACTATTTTCTCATGGACAATCATGATCAAATTAAAAATATAGTTTGGAAAAGAGTATTTCGATAAAGAATAGAGGATATTAATAGTATAAATAAGAAAAAAAAATTAATAAAAACAATAGCTTTTTACCTTTATTCATTTTTTTTTTTTTTTTTTTAATTAATTTTATTACAATAGACGGTCTTTAATTTACCGTTTGAATTAGCTTTCTTTTTGAGTAAATAATTTTATCGAATTTCTCTGTTAATAATTATCAAATCAAAGTCCAAACCAATTAATTCGAATTTTACATGTTTGAATAAAAGTAAATTTATTAAAATATTTAAAGATTTATACCATGTATTTATTCAAAAATTTTGTTTAAATTTTGTGGTTATACGACTACTGGCAATAGTTCCACGTTCCAAAACTTTTTAACAAATTTTTGTTTTTCTTAATGATTAAATATATTTTGAATAAAGTAAAAATTTAAAAATAATTTAAAATAAAAAATTTTGGAAAAAACCCAACATGCTGGAACAGTATCCCTGTGGTGGTGTGGGGAAACCCGTACACTATTTGTTTATTCCATATAAGTCTAATGATTCAATTAAATTTATAATAATATTAATTAATACCAACTATAACTTCCTAATAAAAATAAATAATAAAATATACTTCTTTTATATTATTTTATTCTAATTCAATTGAGGGGGTTGGCGAGCGGAGCGAGCAGGGGGAACCCTTCCTGGTCTACTTATAACTTTGGACCATAAATCAATCTAAAGTAATTGACTAGCTTGATCAATAAAACTCTTGCCTTGGTCTTCAAAATGATACCTTAATCATTATATTTTAATGATTAAGTCTTAATAAGATCGTAATTAAAAATATTGATTTGTCATCCACAGAGACAATTTTCGTTTAGGATGAGCACTTTAATTGATAAAATTGAAACTTTTAAAACTAAAAAGTTGTGATTAGCACTAAATAAAAACTAATAAAAAAATATTTTGACGTATCGGTTTTGAAAAAAAATATATTAATTTTTAACCGGTGTAACTTAAAATATTATGCAAACTATTTATAGTTTTAATCTCACAAGTATTCATAAATTCGTTTTTTTCACCCGTTACTCTTCGTTTATCTTTTGTACTTTACGTCCTTTACTTACTGCAGACTCCGCGAAATCCCATTTAGCTATGTTTAGAAATTTGTCATAACTCAATTTCGATCAACATTTCCGAAGAGTTAAGTAAAAAATTTCTTCCTTACGAAGAATCTTGCAAAGATGAAAATACGGTCGTTGAAAAATACCCTTAAAAAGGAAATAATGACATCTACTTAAGTATGTGAAAAAAAAAACTTATCTTCAGCGATATCGTATTGCAATTACTTGGTACTTGTTTCAAACTGAAACTTTTCCAACTAGCTGCAAGTCTGTATTGTTTTTAAATTATGGTAGAAATTTTTACAGTCCAGAAATGAAATGGTGACTTTAATTTAATAGCAAGTTTTGGTTTTTCCAGTAATTTTAGACGTTGGTGAAAAAAAAATATCTGACTTCTTGGGGAGACAAGTTGTTTAAAAAATATGAAACCACCCAAAAATCTTCTGACCAAGTCTAAAAATAATTAATACATTTTTTAATGAATGATAAAATAAAAAAAGTAAAATTTTACCTTTTAAAATCAATCTAAACTTGAATAAGGCTACCTTTTAAAAATACATGTGAAAAGCGACATAAACTAGCCTTAAATTTCTAAGTATCTTCAAAATGTTAGCTTCACCTGGAAAATCGGTACAGAAATTACACGTTATACCTATGAAAAAAGTCATAATTTAGTTTTACTTTTTCACTATTTTGATCTTTTTCAAAATGGTCAGTTTCTGCGAACTATTGACGTACACCAGGTGGACACCATATCGTTCCGAGGTTTGAATTAGGCGCTCGAAATATGACCGTCATCCCAAAGTTTTTGCAAAATTGCCAACCTTTGGGACGGCCCGTCCACCGTGGGACGTAAAAATTATTTTTCATAAAGTAGGGTTAGAGAGTCGATGTCAATGATCAACGTCAGAAATAAATCAATGTTGATCATTGACATCAACTACCTAACCATACTTTTTTGTTGAATAACTATTATTACGTAATTACATAATTGTTTTTAATATTTTACTTTCATTTTGAGAGAAGGTTTTTGTAAATGGATAAAATTTTAAAAATAATTCATATTAGATTTTTTAAATACGGCACACATTCAAAACAAGTAGACCGCAGCGGTCAATCATTAATTTTTTCAATAAAAAGCTTGACAAGTCTGAAATAAATCAATGTTGATCATTGACATCGACTCTCAAACCCTACTGTGTGAAAAATAATTTTTTACCCGCCCCAAAGGTTGGCACTTTAGCAAAAACTTTGGGTTGACGGTCAAATTTCGAGCGCCTAATTCAAACCTCGGAACGATATGGTGTCCGGCTGGTGTACATGTTACCATTTTTTATATGAGGATGTTCTATTCCAATTGTCCATAATACTGCAAATTTCATTTTTCCGTTACATTTATTGATAATGCTTCTAGTTTTTTTATTTAATAATTACGCATTGCTCAAGTTATTTTTAAATGGCACACTTGAATTGAAAAAATTAAGAAGATGTAAAAAATTTAACTCTTATGCAAACCAACCAACAAAAAATTAAACAAACGTCTTAAATTTTTACTATTATCACTATTTTAGTAAAATTTAATATGACAAAATTAAAAAAAAATTATGAGTTCTTAAGCGATTATAAGATTATAATAAAAGTAATTCCATTTTTACTCAAAAAAAATCTTACCATTTTCTTCTTATTTTTCTAATATTTTGAGTTTCATGCTTGTTCCTTTTTCTTTTTTAGCGTTTACAGTTTTATAATAGTAAGTTATGCATCGTAAAAATTAAAGGAAACTTAAACCACAGAAATCTATGAATCTGTCGAGAAAAAAATTTGTTTGGAAATGGTAAGGAAAAAAAAACAACATCAAAACAATTGCTTTTTATCGTTGTAAAGTTGAAAATATTTTAATAGAAAATTTTTAAAATAACTAAGATGATACGAAATTTATTCCAAAAACTTATGATAAGCAAACTACAATTTTTTATATCAAGAAAAAGAAATGTAATTTAAGCTTTTTAAACCGCAAAATCTGCAGAAATAACTACTAAATAATCTCTAGAGAAATGCGTTGATTACAGTTTTGCTGTGTCACTAATAAACTTTTACCATTATTGATGTCTTATTCTCGGTTACCGAGCCATTTGATATGAAAATCATTTGAATATACATAAAATTACCCTATTATTAATATCAAGTAAGTAGCTCTTTTCTTCAATAGTTTATTTTTTATAAAAAAATGATCAAATTTATTCATTTATGAATACATGGTAATATCGATGATAAAAATATGGATAGTCTCCAATATTAGAATTTGTATTGAATCAAACAAAAATTTTTATTTAAATGTATATCAAATATATTTATATTCAACTATTAAAAATGACAAAAAAATAAGTTCATCCGACCTTTTTTCATGATTCATCGAATCTCCGTTGAGAAATCGATAACAAATTAATAAACGCTCGCCATGAGAAACCAGAGTCCAGACGGCAATCTTTACGAAAACCGCAAAAGCCTTTCTAAGAGTCTGGTGTCGATAAATTGAAATAAAGCAACGCTCTTAGATCGAAAATAGGAGTTAGAACCCTTGGGTGAGATAAACGCAAGGAAGAGGGAACAAAATAAGAGGCGATAGACGGGTTAAACTGCAGATGATGCTACCCGTAGTATACTTGGGGGAGTGAAACCGCATCTACAGCAGCAGACCACAGCGGGAGCAGTAAACGGTAGCATTTTGCGGGAGCCGCGCGTATGAAAGTGGAGCGTCGTCGTAATACCCACTCGATGATGCCCTCGGAGTTCTTTGGTCTGCCTCTTGTTTTCGCGGAAACTATTTTCGCTCGGTTTTATTAATTGAGAGATTCCAACCCGCTCGTAATCGCCACTTGCTTCTTTTCCTCAAAACTCGAGTTTCGGACTATCAATTTCAGCTCTCCACACGGTCGTTATTATCTACTATCCTGATTCACCATTAATGAGGTCAATCATCCCCTGGTCCTTCCTACAGGAGCGTCTCATTTGCCAGGCGCGAGCTGTGACGACGGTCGGGCGTCAGGAAGAGGAGAACTGTTCGCGGGGGGTTAGAAGGCGAAGAAGGAGGAGGAGGAGGAGGTGGTGGTGGGAGGAATAGGTATGGCGCGCGCACCGTCGTCGTCGCGCTCGCCCCACCCCCTCCCCAGGAGTGGCTCCGCCTCCGCCGAAGCGGACACTTGTTACGCCTCGTCCCTCAGTGTCTTCGGCTCCTTCGCGATAAAAAGATCACCGATGGAGGCCGCTTAGAAGGGATGGCTACGCAAAACCCCTTTTTTCACGGATTCCTTTTGGATCCTGAAATTTTTGAAAAGGTTCTGAATGCTAGCTACTCTGGTTTTCCCTGAAAAAATTGATCTTGCAAATGTTATATATAATACGACTTCTAAATTCATTTTATTAGCAGATTTTAGTTTTACGATAAATTTGCCGTTTTAATTTTCTCAATTGTTTTTAATTGGACATTGAAATTAATCTATTTTTATCGAATTAATGATTATCCTGATGTTTGATCAAGTACAACTCACTGGTATTAAGTTAGCATTGAGCTGAAAGATTTTACCCAAAAAAAAAAAATTAATTAAAAACTCGTAAGATATAATTTTTATGAAAGTTTGAGTCAATTTTATTGAACATTTTTTCCTTGAACTTTGAAAAAATTCAAATATGCCTATACATGGGAATGAGATGATGGTATAAGTTATAACTTATAGTAAAAGTACAAAGTGGCATGTCTCACCATCAGTATGAAATTTAAATGGAATAAAAAAGAAACCTTTACTGTAAAATGTTCGAATAATTTAATCATTTTAAATCTTTTTTTTTATTACTCAGATCTTTAAAATACGTTTTATTCATTCTACGTATTGCACTGTTGAACGAAGCTTTAATCTGTTTTTTTTTCATCATGATGCCACTCAATTTTTGTAAGAATGCTTCTTCAAAAGAGAAGCAGCTGGATTTCAAAGAAACGTTGACCCTTTCATTGTTTGCGAGCTCGCATATAAATTTCTGTAAAAGACCTTTTGCTTTTTTTGGTTCTTTTTAACTTCGTAAAAAATAAATGAAGTTGGTTATATTATTACTATGAAAAAAAAAAAAAATTTCTTAGTAAAATTCATCTTCATCAAGCTTTTTTTTACGTTTGCAAACCAAAAATAGGTAACTCAAAAATATTGAATTCATATTTAATTTCAAATAGATATTTCATTACTTCTGCCAATAAATAACGATAGCAACCCGGAAAAAATACATTAAATGAAGATACGAAAGTCATTAATTTCAAAATTAGATAATTCGTTTCTTTTGATAAAAGTAAATTTCTCACGGATGTCATAAATAAGTATCCTGCAAATTTTAATTTCAGGTCTCAACATGGAGGAGCAAACGTAATCGGTACGCGATATAAACTTATCAGCATCCACAAAAACAAAAACTTCACACCAAGATAAAGAAAAAAAAATTTGTATCCAAGCAGCAACCTGTTTACTGGGTCAAAAAGTACCCTAGCAACGGGAAAAAATAGCTTATCAGTTGTCTTGGATATTCGCGGTGATAAAACAATGGCAAAGCGAATGAAAAAAAAAAGCAACATCATCAACAGTGGTTTATCACCCACTTTCCCACGATTCTCCCTCTCTGTCCATCTCGTTTTGGAGTAATATCGCACGGAGATAAATTCGCTCTTGCGATAATCACATGTGTGTTTTTGTTGCTATTCTTTTCTATTGTTTTACGCGTATGAACTTGTACGCACGAGGAAAAAAAAATTGCAGGTCGTAATCTCGGGGAATGTTGTGATAGGACTTTTTATTTGATTAAGCTGGCGTGTGAATGTTTTGTTGGAAGCTCGGTTACAATGCGTTTATTATGTCTCATTTGCGGCCTTTATCTTTTACGTACTTTTCCATCATTTGTTTATATTTTTATTTCCCATCAAAATTTTTTTTTTGTTTTGATATCGTTTTTTTACCAGCTTTAAAAAAAATTTCAGTTTTAAAAACTCGAAAAACTACGACTTTTTTCTAACAAGATGTTGAGTTGTTACGGAAGTAGTAATATCTAAGTGTGTTAAGACATTTCTTATGTTCTTAACATGATGTCAACGATCATACAGTGTTGAATGATACTGACAATCTTACAGTGTTAAACGATATTAATTATCGTATGATTAACCATGGACATTTAAATTAAAGACTATAAAAAATATATAATAGTAAATAATTTAATATTATTTAAAATTTTTAATGAGTAATGAGTAATGCGCAATTTGAACTTTGAAAGTAATTTACAATATTCACAATGATATTTAACCTTCGGCTAAGAAATTTTAAAAAATATTTGAAGTTAAATCAGTATTTTGAAGTAGAATACTGTCTTTGAGAAAAAAAAGAATTAGAAGAAATATTTTGTCTTCTTTATTCAAGACTAAGAACATTTCTAAGAATATTTTTGAGTTTTTGTCACTTATGTACTGCCTAAAATAATTTTATAAGTAATGAGATTGATCAAGTTTTTTTTCAAAAAACTACAACTATCTCATTACATAATAATTTTATTTTTTTAATTCTTATAGAATTTGGGCTTTTAAAACTAATAAATATATCTTTATATAGTACACATCTTTCAGTAAGCTCACGGGTTGATAATTTAAGATAACCGATCGCCTCTAATTGTCTAAAAAATCTGTGCGAACAATGTGATTCTAATCTTATAGCGAAAAAAGTCTAAGCACAATCGCAGGAGAGGCGCAAGCCCGATTCCGGTAAACGCGATGAGGCAAAAGAGAGAGAGAGAGGGAGGGAGCCCGCGACGAAAGTGGTGGTAAACTATAGGAGGAGATCGCCGGTCGGCCGCGTGCTTCACCGCATTGAGTCGCGGACCGTCGAGCGCGACTGACTGCCTGTACCCGCAGCGGGCTTTTAGTACACGAGTGCGTGCGCGCGTTTTACAAACCGAGTGAGTAGTTCCTCAAACGATCCGTTTCAAAAATACCTATATATACCAATTTTAAATTTGTGCGTTGTGATGAACAAGTTCAGTGTGTACCGCAGTGTGGTTGATCTCGATCGAAGATGATGAACAGGCATCGACTATTTCGCTCCTTGGTGCAACGTTACTCGGAGGTGCGCGAAACCAGTGATACGTTTGTGTATTTCAAGTACAAGGTTTGAGTCATCCATTAAAAGTGCTAGTTTCAGACCGAATGATGAAAAAAAATCGCTTCCCAAATGTACGTAAAACAAAAGTAAGCTAGACGAAATCGTAAAGGGTCAAGCAGAGTCTTGGGCATCGCGAAATCACGACGTATCGCAGGGAGGAGAACCTCGAGGTGCTCGAATCGGCGGCCGATGGGATGCATCTACCGGTGGGCTCGGTGAGCTGCAGCGGTGCCGAGAGCTTCGGGCACCACCACCACATACCCCACCCGCACCACCAGCAGAATCACCACCACGAGCTTCTGCAGCACGAGCAGCAGGACTTGTACCACCACCACCACCACCAGCACCAGCACCAGCAGCACCAGGAACAGGACCAGCAGCAGCACCACCACCAGGTGCACCAGGACCAGCACGATCAGCAGCCGGAGGAGGCGGCGGCGGAACCTGGAGGTCCGGGTCCGGAAGGCACGACGCCCTCGACCGCCGTCGCCGGAGGGGAGATGAGCGAGGCCGCCGCCGTCGGCGAACTCTGGTGGACCGAGAGACTCGTCGGCGAGGCCCAAGCCGAGCACCCTGGCGAACTAGTTAGAACAGGTTCGTTTATTTACGAGTGTGTCTTTAAACCTTCTTTATAAGCCGCGGGTCTTTGGAGAACCGGATCTTGATTGTAGGATTACTGGTACCACGGATTCTTACGAGCGTGCTTTGTTAAACTCCTAATCAGTGCTTGTGTCGTCGTTATTGCGTTTTTCTATCTCATTTCTGTTTTCATTGTAACTGGTCAATTAACGTACTACAAAAATTAAAAGATGTTGAAAGATTCTCTGACAAGTACGGGATTTTCTTGCTACCGATTCCGGCGTTTTAAACAGTGCTGTTTAACTTTTTCTTTTTCGATGTATATTAATTGAGTTATAAATTTTGAAAAAACACGTATCCCTAAGCTTCCACATGTGAAAGTTTCTAAAAATTAAAAAAATATCAAGTGGTGAAGTAAAAGTATTTACTTCACCACTAGATCTTCCACAAGCAAGTTCAAATGCGAAACATTTTGAGAAACATTGTTTTTCGAGCTTTTTGAAATAACATATTTTTAGATTGTAATATAAAACCTCTTGAAATTCTCGTGTTTTTTCGGCTATGGTTTTCTTCATATAAATGTTTAGAGCAATATACTTCTTGAGATACATCTGGGATACTTTAAGTATGAATCGGTTAGTTGGTTACCATGTAAGGTACAACTAGAGCAAATTTAAATACCAGAAAAAAAAAAAAGCAAAAACATGTAAATTTTCTTTTTTTGTGCATGAAATTTTTAATTTATTAATTTTTTTACATTTAAAAAACTGAATGCTCTCAATATATAACTCGAATTATCTCAGGGTATTCAACAGTCTAAATTTATCGTTGATGTAATTTTTTTATTTTTGTTGTAACTGATTATCGAGAGCACAAAACTTCAACTTGATAATATTAAATAAATTTATTTTAAAATTTAAGAAAGATAGCATACCATTATTAAAATTTTTAAAAAGTTTAATTTTCTTTTTTAAATTATTTTATCTCATGGAAATCAATTTTTCAAAAATTATCAGAGGGAATCTTCGCTGATATAAATGGAGCAACCTTATGCAAGAGTCAAAATTACAGTTTGTATTCATTCACAATGACAAAGTGTGTTTTTCACAAGTTTTTATTTTTAAAAAAGTTTGTTTCGACGATGAGACAGTTGCTATACTTTTTGATACGCTGTTACTTTTAGTAAAGTTCATAACATCTTTTTTTTTAATCTTTAATTAGTAAAATAAAAGAAAGCTAAAAATTCGAATTCAATTACATGTAAGAGCTAAATTGTCAGTTAATTCTACAAAACTTTCTAACAAAGTAAAACTTACTCCTAAGAAAAACAGAAAATTTCATTTCATTTCAATGCTAAATTTTACTTTGATTCACGTTCAATAAACCAATAAATACAGACCGGTTAAGGAATTCTCATAAAAAAATTTTTTTTTTTGAGACACCATCCATTTAAAAAAAATCCAACTCTGAAATATCCTGTGTTTTTAAAAACTTTGAAAATTTTCTTTTGAAAACTTTGAAATTTTTCAATTAAAAACTCCGCCCACAATCTTTTTTTTTTTCAATCTCCAAAAAAGTGAGGTCCATCAAACAACTAATCTCACTTCTCTCGCGTTTCTAAAAAGAAATAAAACCCTTCCATCCTGTGCACTGCAAGGGTCTCGGCCCTCCCACACAATGTCCTTGCCAATTAGAGAAAAAAAAAAGAAAAAAGAAGTATTAGGAGTCCTAATAAGTATATACCAAGCGCTCGTAAATGAGAGTCGCCCTCTTAGCTCGAAGTAATGACTTACGTACCGGCGAGAGAAACTCGTTGGTCCACCTTTCGCGAGATCGAGGAGACGAAATTTCGTCGAATTTATGTCTATTTTCGGTCCTCGTCTCTCTTCTCTCTTTCTCTTCTCCGGGCCGCCGGTTTGTGAATCACAGGTGACAGATTAGCCGTGAGATTTTCAAGGCTCCATTCTGATTGATCAACCTTTTAAATTCGATTATTCCGAGTGATAAACGACCGCACAAAACTTGTTCGATGTAATTTGTTCGTAGGGTGATTTAACGTAATTTTAACTTGAAGGTATTTGTGGTCAATCGAAGCTGGTCAATTTATTTGAAGTACACTTTCGGTTATAACCTTTCATCGTTTCAATACTTTCTTCTACCTCTTGTTTAAACAGAAAATTTAATTCAATATTTTTTTTTCAACATTATTTGTTCAATTTGTGTGTTACCATTCTTCTTACTAACATCAAAGCGATACTTTCGTGAAAGAATATCAATCAATTTGTTTTGAATAAATAATTTGTTTTCTTAATTGAGTAAAATCGAACTTTGATTTTCAGGTTCACCGTACTTTCTGTGCAGTCAGCTCCCGACGCACTGGAGATCGAACAAGACGCTACCGGTTGCGTTCAAGGTCGTGGCGTTGGGCGACATCGGCGACGGAACGGTCGTTACGGTCAGGGCGGGAAACGACGAAAACTGCTGCGCCGAGCTCAGAAACTGTACCGCCCTTATGAAAAATCAGGTTGCCAAATTCAACGATCTCAGGTTCGTCGGAAGGAGCGGAAGGGGTAAGTTCATTCAAATCGAAGCGTTTGGATATTTATATTCGTTAACATTCTTGAGTTTGGCGTGCCTTTAACTAGACTAATTTTTTTTAAAATGCAGAATCTGTGACCGTGAATGACGATTTTTCTAAATTAAAAAAAAAAAAAAAAAAAAAAAACTTCATTCATATAGAAGAAATTGATCTACCATAGATAATTTATTTACTAGAAGCTGAAAACGGTTGCAATTGAAAATAACCTGCAAATTATATTTATCAAACAATCAAAGTTTTAATCCGGGCTCCCGGTTGAACGCCAAAACCAAAACAGTGAGACAAGCGAGGACGAGACGTAATACGCAATCCACGATATTATTTGAAATCAAAGCGAGCGATTAAAATCGACTCATCCGGGAGCTTGCAGGGGGGGGGGGTGAGCTATCATCAAACGTCATGATTTTTGAGCCCGTCTCCTCGTTCACTTGCAGCTGACACGATGACGATGATTGCAATAGCTGCCTTTCCGTCGTCATCCTGCCAGCGCGACCTTTTTGAACCTCCCCGTCGACAGAGATGTTTTGCGGTGATCGCCCGATTGATTGTTGAATCATTCTCTCCTCCTTCCATTTTTCGACTGCTCTCTTTTTTTATTTCCAGAGGATTAGAGGCGGCTGCCGGAGGCGGAACAAAATTTTTTTTCGATTTAATTTGGAAAAGTGGTTGATCCGATATTCGATTTGAAAAAAAGGGTCCCCAGCCACCGATAGTTTAAAAAAAAAAAAAAAAAAAGGTTACCGTCAAAAAAGAGGCTCTTTTGGGGAAAGGGAAATAAAAAAAGTAATCGATCTTTTGATTACGAGCCAGCGACGAATAGCTCCCAACGGTACGCAGCAGAGAACAGAATCCCTCGGTCAGTCCGAGCTTTCGCGAGCCGCCCCAGAGTCATTACTCTCGACGTCCGGCGGAATATGCCCGTTAAATCAGAAATCATCGTCCGGCTGCAGGGACTCCCCCGCCGGCTTCATTCGCTCGGGGGGGGTGGCCTTTATTATTCTCCATTCTGGCATCGTGTAGACGACTATTTTTCTCACTTTTTTAACAAACAAAAAATTCAAAAATAATAAAAATAAAAAAATTTATTTGAAAAAAAAAAACTACTTTTGCATTCAAGAGGAAAATAGACGAGATTAGGGCGATGGGTATACTTGAAAAAATTCTCTGAGATTTTTAGGAAATGAATGACCGAAAATTTCTAGCTGGACATTCACATTTGTCATTGTTAAATTTTTATTAAATTTAATTTTTGTCCACTCATACTCTTTCTCAAAACTTCTTTTGTCTTGCATTTTTTATTAAAGTAATTTGTGTACGTTAGTCATGACCCCCTAGAAATATCTTGCACGCAAACAAAAAACTCAATTTTTTAACTTCTGATTTTTAAACGAGTCCAAAGACTCTTGGATCTTCACAAAACTCTTCTAGCAGGTAAAATTTAAAATGAACCCAAAAAATGATCGAAAAAAGGGGTACCGGTTGAACGCGTTGCACGCGGAAACTCAAAGGATCCCCCGAAAATAATGGACCGTCATGGGAAATCCAATTCGGGGCGCATGACAGTTGTTTAGCGTGCCGTCATCGTACGAGAACGACACTGCACATCCAAAACAGATAGCGGCCCGGGGGTGGAGGAGACGGGAGGGATTGACGGGGCGCAGGACCAGGAGGAGGCCGCTGCGAATGGCATCATCTATCTTTCAGGGACCGTCATTTCGCGCTGCATTACCGGGTCTCCCTTTTCGCGCTGCACGCCACCTCCAACAATCGTTTACCGGGGCTACTACCTTCCCCCACCCCCCGGATTGAAACTCCATTTCTGTCGCTTTGATTGTGTCCTGAGTTTTTCCGAAAATTTCACGTTTCTTCGGTAAATTCGGTTTCGATGCGGATGGAGATTCGAAACTAGGTTTTCCATTTTGAGTGCTTTTGGCGCAAGTGGTTTTGAGGCTCTATTGTAAACCAAGTTTTTTTGCTTCGAACGTGGTTTTAGAAAGCTTCAAATTACTTTTTTCCAACATTATAATTAAGATGGTTTTCTACCACAGCTAGTCAAGTTCAAGACTAAAAAAAAAAATTATTTCACCAAATTACTAACAATTGGTTATTAAAATTTATTTTTTAACTTTTTATGGCTTCTGAAATTATTTTCTACCAAAAAAACGTTGACAATTACAACAAAACATTTTTTTTAACTTTCATCCTCACCTTTGAATACCGCAGTTTTGGAGGTTATTCACGTCAAAATTATTTTTGTAAAATTATTGTAAAAAAGGTCAATTTTTTGCAGTTTCAAGAAATGAATTCTTTGATAGTAAAACTATATGTATGTGGTCTTTCTAAAGGATCTCTTTTGTTAGAAGACAAATATCAACAATAATTACAACTTTTTCAGCGTAGCGGCCACACGCGTAATAAAAAAAATTCAATCTTTAACTTGCTGTAACTTTTAAACTATAGAGTCAATTTTGATAAGACTTTGTAGAAATGTTTATTAGTATCTAATAAACACCTCCAGAAAATTTGAGCTGATTCTCTATTGTCATGCATTTGGTAGAAAACCTCCTTTGGATGGTTTTTCTTTGAAATCCTTAGCTGCGAGATTTCAAAGTCTGACAGAAAGAGAGATTGCAATTAAACGCTACTTTGAATTTTAATAACTTGTTTTTTTATTCGCTACTCATGAATAGTTAATTTATAATTGCTATTTCATTATTCCGTACGAAAAAAAAAAACATCTCACAAAGTTTCATCAAAATGAGTTGATTAATTTTATTGCACACCTACGGGAACGTAACAACCAGCTTAAAAACTGCGCGCAATTTCCAACCAAGAAGATCGTACTACTGCCAACCTAAAGCGTCTAATTAGCGCAATTGTACCTTGCGTGGATCCATTGAAAACGATCGCGTCTTCTTTCCTCGCAAAGCTTTGGCATAACTCGCGAGCATCAAAACAGCCTCCCCGCGGGTCCGACTGCGCACCCGAATAATCCTTCTGTTATAATTCCCAATTTGGACGATTGACCGAATAGCCCGTGGCGCGTACGTAATACGACGACCGCGTCGGCACGCGCGCGCTGTCAGCGATCAGAGGAACGATTTGTTACGTTCGTTCGAGCGCTTATTAATTTGATTGCTTTCCACGATTTCTCTCTCGTCGGCTGAGCAGGATCTACTGCAAATCGTTTTTTACCCCCCCTTTTTTTTTTCTTTTTTTTTTTTTCATCGATTTTGGATGGAATGACGCTTTTTTCAGGCTTTATATTCTTTCGCGGCTGGTGTTTATTATCGAGCCATTTGGATGATTGGCTTGTATTTTTATCGAATGAGTTTAAGAGATTTTTTTTTTTTTTTAATTTTTAAATGCATAGTCCTGGATAATGATTATGAGCGACTGGACTCAAAATTAACAAATAAGATATCGAGGCTAGAGTACCATCATCATTGTTAATGTTTCCCAATTGGAAAAAAAAATAGAAATAGTGTAGAAATAGGACTGAATTTTAATAATCTGACTTTATCTCGGACTTTATATTGCTCTTTGATGGGAAGCAGTTCAAGCTAAATTGAATTTAAAATAAAATTTTTAGTTTTTAGATTATAATACAATTGAGAATCACTAATGATTCTTTTTGATTCTTGTGCGATATTTTTGGCAAAGTTTAAGTGCAAAGTGCCTTAGAATCACTTTTGATTAATAAATCGTTAAAAATAATTAGTTTTGAAGATTTTGCCTTGGAATGAAGTTGATATTTGGTTGATGATATTGATATCAATCTGTGATTCTGAAGTGCTTCGCCCCCACATTACTCGCATTGAAACAATAAATAAAGCAACTTAATTAATTAAAGTTTCTTAATAAAATATTTTCCTTAAAACAGAAAGAATATTCCAATGCGATTAAAATTTTTAACAAACTGTAGTTTTTTTGCTATATAAGAAATTTTTTTTTAATTTTGAAAAAAATGACTAATATTACTCAACTTACACTAAAAGAGTCACTTGAATATAAAATAAAACACGAAACTCTTTCGTGCAATCCAATTACCGGATATCCGCGATCAATGAGAGAAAAAAAAAAATGCGCAAGAACGCACTTTTTTTATCCATTGTATCATATGAGCCACCTCAAACAACTGATGTAACGAGTACTGATGTAACGTAATGCGCCTTCTTTCAAAGTACTGAGGTAAGAAGTAAAGAAGCAAAAAAAAAAGAATAAGAAAATTAACAATGTATGAAAGTACATGAAGGGTTAAGGTCATTCATACCCGAATTGCGCGTCAATTGTTGGACTCGTCATTTACTACAGAGTGCAATGAACGATGGAAGATTTGATCCTTCCTGCACAAACTGTACTGTTTTTTTACTATTACTCGAATATTAATATATTATTAAGAACAATAACTTTCCAATTATTGCACTTTAAAAATTATTCCATAACCATGAAAAATAATCTACAGTTGAAAGAAAATGAAAATGAGATGAATGTTGACTCTCAAGACGACGCTTTAAACTCGAATCCAACTGAATAAATCAAATTACTGAACTGTTATGCTGAAGTTTGAAATTAAGTTTTTTTTATTTCTGATAAATTTATGTAATGTAAACTAAATTTTCATAATTATTTTCATAAAACCAATAAAAAAAAAAAAATAAATAAACAAAATCCTTTCAAGAAAAGAAACTCTTTTAAAATATTGATAATATTCTAATGATAAATTGAAGATTATACCTAAATTTTTTTTCCATTTAAACGTGTAGGAGTAAAAAGTATCAATGAGATAAAGTACCAGAACGTTAAAAAAAAATTCCAGAATCAATCTAAAATGTAAAAAAGCTAAAATTTATCAAATTTTTCGAAACCAAGTAAACCAACCACACAGCTAAAAAAAAAAAAACAAACAAAGCCATCATAAATTAATCCCACCAATATTAAACCATGCGTTCCCGAGAGCTCCGAAAAAAAAAAATCGCCGAGTCAAAGTAATTACAAAATCAATAGAGTAATTAAACGGTAGCAGCGTAAAACAAGCGTTCCCTTTTAATAACATATTCACCCTTCGTCCGTCGCGAACCCTTTACAAGCTGCAAAGCTCCCGCGCTCGCACCTCTCCTCCCAGCGATATATTTACGACCGCACCGATCATCTCTCCGCTGCAGCTTTTATCCCGCGTTTTGTTCCCGATCGTCGAGGGTGTTTTTTTTTTCTTTCTTTTTTTGTTGATGCGTAATCCGTTTTGCACTTACGGTTCGAGTTCATTAATTCAGGCCCTGGGTTCGATCGAGGTTATTACGGGCCGCTTCTCGCTAATATTTTATAAGGCGAGGGAGTTTTATTGATGAAAGTGAAGTATGGTGCGAAATTTCTCTCTCTCCTTTTTCGTTTTTCCGAATTCAGATGCTCACCTTTTTTTAAAACTTACCAAAAAATTTTTTTCAAAAAACTCATTACGCACAACCAATCGGATTGAAAATTGTCGTAGCTATAGAAGTAAGCCGACAACGTAAATTAGATGTATTACGAACGGGCTAATAAAGTTACTCACGAAGAGTACTTAGAGTGCTCCAGCTCGATCCTTGATGCACGTCGTTGTCCGCGTCGTCGCCGTGTCCCTGCAGATGACCGTTCCCATCATCGAGTATTAACCGCAACCCCGACGAGCTTTATTCTCCCTCTCGCTTCCCCTCTGTACGCGCCGAGAGAAGCATTATTAGCCTCCCCGGCAGCTACTGCTGCACTCGACCCTAGTGCGCGCACGACAACGCGATGCTTCCCGATGAAGCCTCGATACACCTTTTTTTTTCCTACCTTTGAGTACTTTTCGCTGTTGTGAGCTTTTGGGTTCTTTTGGTTATTGAGGGCTGTACAGTCTAAGTGAAAAGGTTTTTTTTTTTCTAGAATTAATCAGAATCAGTACGAATTAATGAGTTTTAGATTGCAAAAGTTAAGTCGTAAGACTCAAAACTCAAAAACGTTATTCAGAAAAAATTTGTATGAAAAATATTGAGACTTTTATAAAAAATTATCCTGAAGTAGATAGCTCGAACAAAATAATTTACTAAAAATTACAAGGAAAATTAAAAAATACTGTTTAAGTTTTGCAAACTTAAAAACTTATATTTTCAATTATAACGTAAGCTTAAATAATAATAAAACCACATTTGCAAAAATCTAAAAAGTCGTGCTTTTTTTTTAAGCGTAAGCTCCCAGAACTCTTTTAAAATAAAGATAATGCGCGCGCGCGTGTGTATAAAATAATCAGGTGGTAAGTACGGGCAGGGAAACATCCCAAAAGCCATTCCCGCAGGAAGTTACGTGTGTGTAGACACGCCAGTAAACACGCTCCTGTGTTCGCGGATTTTCCGCAGGGATTTTCGAAAATGAGATTCCGAGAGCTCGGTAGGTGGGCAGCTCCGCACGCTTGCGTTAAGCCGTTTAGCGTTCAAAGCAGCTGGAGATGGACGTCGCGAGGGAGGAGGAGGATTTTGGTTTCGTACCGACGGTGTTACAGCTGCGCTTTGATCGAATTAAATTCTTTGTTATGCCCGCGCTTGAGGGATAAACAAACGCGGGAGGTTACTGAATTAGTTAACTTCGTTAAGGCCGCACTGTGTCAAGCTGGATTAATCGTTATTATTCCGGCTTTTTTATCTTTAACCCTGTTAATAATTTCATTTTAAACCTTTTTGAAGCGAAGCTTTTTACATGAGGAGTGAATCTGTAGAAAACGACACAAAAAACCGACCCAAAAAAGCGACACCACGATATACAGATAGTATATATACCATATAAATGGTGTATTTATAAGATCTAATATGGCTTAGAATATAGATATATAGTATAGATATATAGTTGCTATATGATATATATATATTTATATAGCAACCCTTTATTAGATACATGTATACATATCTATAGTAGAGGGGTTGCTATATTCTAGGCCATATTAGATATGTATGTATACTATATAAATATGTGTATATAGTATCTAATAAGGCCTCGAATATAGCAACCCTTCTACTATAGCCAGATTATGGTAGATGTTATTTTACCAGTACAAAATTTTAAGTTGAAAAATTTTTTTTTTAATTTTCTTAATTTTTAGTTTTATTTTATAATATATAAATTGAATTATATACCTAATTTTTATATTGTTAAAATTTATAATTTTCAAATAAAAAATAACTATGCTTCGTTTATAACAGGCGTCCAAGACACCTTTTTTTTTGGTCAAATTAAAACAACCGTTCGAAAGTTATTTGATTGATTTCTATAAACTAATCCACGAACAGTGCAAAACGGAATTACCAAAAAAAGCATTAAATCATCGATATGAAAATCGAAGCATTTAAAAGAGCCGCGCGTCGCGCAAACGAACAATCTGTCAAACGTTAAAACGAAACCGAAAACAGATTGTCAAACGAGCTACGGGGAGAAATCATCAACAATGTCGGCTGCAAAGAGAAAGAGGAAAATTAACCAAAAAACAGCATCCCCCGTTCTATCTCCAACGCTGTCATCACCGGAATCAAAATGATGACAAGGACGTGTACGTATGGCTTGACTCTTGCGGCTGCTGGGTATTTATATACGTCGCGTTGCTGTTATCTCCCAATGATCATTTTCAAATTTGCATCGATCGTTAATTAAAGAAAAAAATAAGAAATGATTTTCATATGGTTAAAAATTTAAAGTAGAAAAAAATTAGTTTAGTTTGAATTAGGAATTTTGTAAAGTAAAAATTTGGTGCTTTTAAGGTTACTATTATTATCATTATTTTTTAATCATAAATTTATTCTTAAAATTTTAATCACTTTGTTTTACTTCTTTTATACTTTTCTTTTGAATCTCAAGTGATAAATCTATTAAACCAATTATTGAATTCTGCTGTGAAGCAAAGTAAAAAAAAAAATAATAATGATCCAGGGTTAGCACTTTAACTTTGTATCCAGAAAGCTTACCATCTTCAATCAAGCTCAGCCATAAAATTCTTAAACCTCATTTGCGTTTAAAGTTTCGGTCATCCATGCTGACAGACATCGAGTGGGGGGTCGAGGACATGGAAATATGGCCAGCGAACTTGGGACAATTACAAATCGTCGAGGTTCGCGTCGATAAACGAGCATCGATGTGCCGGACGCTCGGTGACGGATCGGTGATGTCACGCTTTTGATGGGCTCGACGTTTTGTTAAAATACCGAATTTTTCTCGTTTTTTTAATATTCCCAATGCGAGCTTATTTGCGAACCCAGATAGAAGTTGCTTAAACGTTGAGGCTAAAATAATTTTTGAACATTAATCTTATAAGGAAAAGGTAAATGAAAACAATTAAAAGAAGTTTTCAACTATCACTTCTCAAGGTACTTCAAATTCATTTATTATCCATATATCACTACTCGAGAAAAAAAAGAAAGAAAGAAACCTCCGGTGCGTTTCTTTCTCTCGCACCCTCTTAAGCGACTAATAAAAACTCTTCAAAACTACATTAACGTTTACAGTAAAATCGCAATCACCACCCTTTAAAAAATAAAAATAAAAAACTACCGGAGGCAAGGTGCTTCGAGAGGAGAGAAAAAAAAAAGAGCAAGAGACAAGAAGCAAGGAGATAATGAATACCATAAAGCCGTCTTGGCTAAATGCCGACGCAAAGCGCGTCTCGTTGTTTACGGCAGTTAATAAATTAACCCGTCCGAAGGATTCTCTCCTCTCAAGGTCCTAAATGTCTCCTAGTTCGAAATGGCAAGTGTCAAAGGTAGCACGGAAGAATTATTAAAATCACGAGTCGCGTTTGATGTCCCACTGTTATTAGGATGTCTGCGAATTTCACCTGCGGGATTGTACAATTTATTTTATTTTTTTCAAAATTTTGTTGTAGTCTTTTAATTTAATATTTGTTTCTTTTAAAAATCAAACCACCTTCATAACAAAAGAATATTGTCAGATTTCTGTTTAAAATCGAAGCATTAAATTTAACTTTTGTAGGAATGGAGAAGAAGTGTCGAAAAATAATCGACACGTATTTTTTCTTTTTGAAAAAAAATGCAAATTGAAGGAGTTATAAACTTTGCATGTTTCCAAAATAATCATATACATAGGTATACTTTCAATGTAAAATGGTACTGATGACGTCACGAGTACCAATCTTCATTGATAAAAAAATTATAAAAAAATCTTAAAATTCATTAAAAATTGAGAACTTTCAGAAAAAAATATAATTATAAAGTGTGCATCTTCCCTATTATTTTAGTACTCTAGCTTTTTTTGTTTAAGATGTAATCTATAATTTTCCAGTGAATATAAAAACAATAAAGTGTCTACAGGCCCACAGTCGTGCATGCTAAAACTACACTACGCAAAGCCCTACTTAATTTTTTTTTTGTCGTAAGAGTTATTTGAGATTTTAAACAAAAAATAAAACCTAAATGTTGTAAATTTTGATAAAATATTTGACAATGTTTCCCTAGGCTCAAAAAAAAATCCTATGAAGTACCATAGAAACCATTCACAATCAAGATAAGAAAAAAGTCTAGCTACAGTGACTCAACCAAACGGATATACCGCAACAAGTCCAGCGTGTAACAATCGGTCCGTAAAACCCCATCCACTTACCCTTCGGTCCGGGATTACCATACTATTAATAGTCCATACCGGCTAATTCTTCACTCAAGCAGCGCCCTCGAAAAATATTTGACGAACCGGGACCCGCGTCGAAAGGCCCGGCAAACCGCAAAAGCCAAAGTCACGCGGTTCGGCTCTAAAAATGTGACAATGTGCTGGCCTGCGAAGAAGCGATGCCGGCGTAGTCAATCTCTCGACTCGGACGTTTACGAGGAGGGAATTAATATACGGAGCCCCGGCACCGTGATATATGCCCCGTGCCGACGCCAAAGCCCTTTTTCTATCCTCGTTTTATTGTTTTTCACGCCTCTCTCGAGGAGTGGATCGTCTTTTTATTTTTTTAACAAAAGTTTTTAATTTAATTTATAGCCGGGCAAGAGAGGTGTTTAATTACGTAACGACGTTTATTAAGATGATTTCTTGATCTGTTGGGAGAATTTTGGGATTGGTGCAAGAAATTGAATCGATTTATTTCTACTCAGATACATTTTTTAGAAGTTAACTCTTAGTACAGATTAAGGAGGTTTTCTACTAAATGCATGGCAATAGGGAATTAGCTCAAATTTTCTGGATTAGATATTAATAAACATTTCTATGAAGTCTGATCAAAATTGACCACACAGTTTAAAAGCTACAGCAAGTTAAAGATTGAATTTTTTTCGCTACGCTGAAAAAGTAAACTAAATTATTGATTTGTCTTCTTACAATAGAGATCCTTTAGAAAAACCACATACGTATAGTTTCACTACCAAAGAGTTCATTTCTTTAAACTGCAAAAAATTGACCTTTTAAAAATTTTACAATAATTTTACAAAAATAATTTTCACTTGAATAACCTCCAAAACTGCACTACACGAAGATTTAAAAAAATATTATTTTGTGATTGTTAATGTTTTTTTGGTAGAAAATAATTTCAGAAGCCATTAAAAGTTGAAAAATAAATTTTAATAAACAATTGTTAGTAATTTGGTGTAATAATTTTTTTTTAGTCTTGAACTTGACTAGCTCTGATAGAAAATCACCTTAAGTAGAGATTGTTGTTGAAGTTCTGTGCAAAAATGATAAAAACACAAAGAAATAAATAATAAACATTATAGTTAACAAAGAATGTTTTTAGTTGTGCATAAAGCAACATAAACTTGCTTCAAATCTATCCATTACTTATTCAAAATTATTGTAACCAAAGTTTCATAGTCTTCATAAAACAAAGAAAGATTATTATCTTTAATTATAAGGTCAAGTGCGCATAAAATTGTCACAATTTTGATATTAACAATTAATAAGTAATTTTTTTGTTTAGGTAAAAGTTTTAGCATCACAATAACGGTATCAACGACGCCACCGCAAGTAGCAACGTACACGAGAGCCATAAAGGTCACCGTCGATGGTCCCAGAGAGCCTCGATCGAAAACGAGTAAGACAAACTTTTTTAATTACCACTCACCTTTTAACCTTTGCAATGAATATATCATTATCATTACGCGTGCATCCCAACTTGAGCGTACAAAAAATTTTGGATCACCTTTTTTTTGACACGTAAATTTCGTACGGTACCGTGTAAACTCGACCCAACAACTGTTGCGTAATCCGTACTCGGTAATTAGAAATTTTAAACGCATATGGCACCGAGCGCAATTCAAGCAGCAAAACGCATGTAAATTTTTATCATTTTCGTTTTTATATTTTAAATGAAAAATAAATTTATTTCGCGTTTACTTTTTTTAACCTTGAAAATTAAACTTTCTGACACAAAAACAAAACTATTTGCCTTGAAACCGAGGGGCTATGCACTTCAGAATCACTAAAAGAATCACGCATAGAAATCAATATAATCACTAAAATATCAATTTCATTTGATTTAAAAATCTTTGGAAAATACTATTTTTGACAAAATATCAATTGAAATTGATTTCAATGCTCTAAACACTTTAAATTTGACAAAAGAATCATAAAAGAATAAAAAAAGTCAAAAGAATCATCAGTGATTCTGGAGTGGATATCCCCTCGCTTGAAACACATTTATTATCAATAACTAAAAAATTACTTTTTTTTTTAAATCGGAAGAGTGCCTGATTAATAAAAAATCGCTCGTATCGAAAGTTGTTTCTTTAACGGTTAACGCAGTCCAAAATCCATTGATCTTTAGTAGCCCGATAACTCACGCGGCGGTGGGGGGTCGGTTTAAAAAAAAATTACGTAAAATGAGGGTGCCCCGGGGGTGGTCATTACCGAGCAGATGGCGCGATGATGCAGAGTCTGGTGCATTGCGCCGATTTCGCGCTCGATGCTTTGTCGCCGCGGCAGAATCCGCGCGTGTTTTAATCGCGAGTACGAACCACCAGGTCATTTGTCGTGCGCGGGCTTAGGGATAGTTTATTCGGGCTTTGAACGGATGATCGTTTATTCAAGGTACAATCAATGAGCTGCGAGAATCCTAAATTTTAGGGCTTTTTTGGCTTACTTTTTAGGATCGGGGGTTGGTTAATGATTTTTGATCGTACAAATACATTTATCATTGAATTTTTTGTACTAGACTGAGCTACAATATGAGCTACAATAAACATGAAAAACTTTTTAAAGAAAATAAAGAAAACTGCTAATTCAGTTTTATTCCAGAATGTATTCAATTCATCTTAAACGTTCAGTTGAATCGTATTAACACTGTAACTTATTATTGGGATCAAACTTATGATCATTGTACTTCTATTGTATAGACTTCTAGATAGATATAAACAATGTAAAACTAACTCTGCTACTACAACGCATAGTGCAACCCATCAGTGGAATATAGAAGTAATACAATATCAAGATTCAATTTGTTCATAAAAGGAAGATGAATATAGTTACGACATCACTTTTTGATTTAGAAATGTAATTACGAACGATATTATTTCGTTATTTAAAATTTTAAAAATACGAGCTTTTCGCAATAGTTTTCACCTACTTGAGATACTCGCGCATAAACATGAATTGCAGGATAATTTTCTACATATTCATATTACTACTGCATTACCTCCAAAGTAGGAAAACATTTGTGTGGTGAAAACTACGTGTGCATAGTTTAATAACTCAAATACTCTCGTCTGGCACACATATAATAAGATTTCTTCTGCAATTCCAATGGTAGCAAAGTTTAAATTATTTCTCCTTCAAGGTTGCTCCTACAAACTAGCTTGACCCATTTGATGCATTAGTTTAAAATAAACAGCCACCAGTCACTTTGATACGCGTGTCCGAATTTATCTAATCGAGCTCCCAGTGGCGCCTAGAGACCGGAAGTGGCGCTAGACTCAGTTTCCACTCGGCTGATAATGAGCGTCTTTTTTCTTCTCTATTAATAATTCACTTCCCAAAAAAGTGCAGCCGCCATATGTCTCGCCTGAAAAAAAAGAGGAGTAATAATAATAATCGTGACTCTAAACGCGAGCAAACAAGGAGGAGGGAAGAATCGTAACATCCGGAAGCCCGATTAGGCCATAGAAAAACTCAGCTTTATCGCGTGATGCATTTGACAGGTGTGCGACGGGGCCCTTTAAACCTGACAGCTAAGGGCGCGCTGCTTTGTTTAGACACAATGCGCGGATAACTAAGTTGCCCTTTCTTTTCAATTCGCTTTTTAGACTTTGTGGGAATTTCGGTGGTGGTTTCGTACGACCGTGACTTAATTTTATGTTTGCTTGGAATCTGAATTTAATGATGGTTTGAATTTTCAAGTTTGACCTCGTACTGATTCAAGTTAAATTATTTGAAATTTATTTATACTTTGATTACTTTGATATTTGATAAAAAACTTGGCTTTGTAAAACTGTTTGGATGTAATACTGCAAGGTAATAACATATCATAAGCATCAACGGTGGATTAAAGTCACATTAAAAATTCATAACTATTTACTGTAATTGTAAATAAATAAAAACTGTAATTGTAAATATCACTGTCATCAAAAAGACTTCATTGTATGTTTATTCTATTGTCTAATGATTTCATGTAGCAGAGGTTATCCTAAGGGAGGTTTTGTAACTACCCGAACATTTGAATAAGCTAAAAAAAAAAGTCATCCATCAGCATTGATGAGTTAAAAAATTCGTAAATAAAAAAAATCCAGTTTAAAAATAGAAAAATTTATTTCTATATAAACACGTCAAAAGTTCAATACAAATACAGTATTTTATAACTTTCAGAAAAAATTTTTCATATATATTTTCTTCAAAAAATTCATTGACTCCAATAATATTCAATTTTGACTGATTTAGAACAGTTTCAATCTAAGGCAATATTTTTTTTTTTTTTTTTTTAATTAACTTTTTGTAACTATCCGAAATGAACGCATGTAACTACCCATTTGATACTTTCGGCTCAACCCTCCCTACTTTAAAGTTTTTTTTATTTTCGAATTTGAAGTTTAAATTTGCACGTGCATGGTCAACAACATATTCGCACATTCTTGATGCTAACAAGCTACAAGTTATCCACCTCCGAGTTCAATACACCCTCGCAAACAATGGGAAAAGAAAAAAAATTGAAAAGGCCATTGAAAAACATTAATCTGAAAGGTGAAGGGCTAACGACCGAGATGCTCATATGGTTCGCGCTAACGCACATGCCACGCGCAGTTCCCCGCGGACCCACCGCACCTTTTTTTTTCCTTTATTCGTCCAAAAAAAAAAAAAACGCGAAACGTCAACTTCCTTCATCCGCTGCATTATGCTCTTTAAAAGAAGAAGAAGAAACGAGCGGGCCAAAGGGTTGAGAGTCGTTGAACTCCTCGCTTGGCATCTTGCACCTCTTCCGCGTTCGGTCAAGAATGAATACAATATAAATGACCAGCTGCCTGGGGTCGGCGCGTGCCGGACTTTTTTTTTTTGACTTCTTTCTTTACGGAAACGAGGAAGAAGGCGCGTGGCCACTTGTAATTTTGGGGTTGGGTTAATTCAGTCCCGATTGTGGTATCGATTTTGGTCACCCGCGTGTGGCTTTTCTCGGGAGTTTTTATCATCGACTGCGTTATTTCTTTTTTACCTTTTTTTTTTTATTGTGGATTATGAGGGTTTATCCGTTGGCTTTCGACACCTTTTATCGAGTATTCGTAACGGGCCACAGTTGCGAGAGCTGTTATTATTTTTTGAATGAACTTTTGGGTGGCCAAAGTTCACCGACCGTGCGCGAAGTAAATGATACTCTTGGAATTTTTAAAAGGTCAGTTTTTCAAAAAACTTACATGAATATTATTTTAAAATGAAACACCCAAGAACCCTGTGAACAAAGTTCTAGGATAATTAATAGAATTGGTTTTCACTTGATGAAGATTCATAATTACAAGGCTGATAAGATAAAACACTATAAATGTGTTGACAATCTTCACTGTTTATTAAATAATCTACACAAATGACAAAATGTGTGTCGTTACGATCGTTTCAGTGCACAGAACCTTCATCAGACGACTTACATTAAAGATCTAGGATAATTAATCTAATGAAACCCAATTAATTTTTCAGACTACCAGCTTCTCCCTGAAACTTATCAAAACATGTAGTACTAATTCATAGAATTAAAATGATCTCGAATATTGAACAAGTTTAACGCATAGTTAGTAAAACAAGAGAGTTTAAAGGGTGCGTTGCAGCGTGGCAGGGCAAAACCGTTAATGAAGCTTATTGAGGAGAGAAAGCTTAATCAAGAAAGTCGATAGGCGGTACGGCGGGGATCCCAGGTCGAGCTTATACTTCAATAGCGTGCCGCGCATTCCCCGGCCATTTAGCGAGGACGAAGCTCGGCCCCCACCTCCTACTGCTACCCCTATATTGGCTCCATACGCTAATCGGATATTAGACCCGCCGTGTATTGATTCCGGCCATCCCATTGATTCATCAGCGCAAGATTGATTCGCAATCGCTCGATTTTAGCGAAAACTGATTTTAATTTACTGTTTATGCTCGTTTCTTGATTAAGCCATCGGAAGACAATGTCAAGCGTTGTTTAGTACAGGATAATGCAAAAAAAATATATTTTTATAAATCAATGTTTTTTTTTTTTTTGTTACTGAGATTCTTAATTATTTCAAATTGAGCTGTTGAATCGAATTTATTTTTTTCGTTCATTTGACAACCTTTTTCACCATGAATTTTCCCTTTTGTGTTTGTAAGTTTTTTTTTTTTTTTTTTTTTTTTTTTATACAAATAATTTGATTACTCAATTTTAATGACAAGCGGCTTAAAATAAAAACTTTCAATCGCTGATTTTTCATGAGAATTTTTAAATAAATAACAACTATAAATAAGTGAAGACATAGAACTAAAATTGTCTTTCAGTTTGTACGAAGGATCTTGTTCAAGTAGTTTAAAGTTACATATCTTGAAGACTTATTTCTAGATTTTTGCTTAACCAATGAAATGTAATGAACCCTAATAAAGCGTCTTTTAGAGTTGAGAAAAGACTTGGCTTCCACTCGTTTTAATTGAGAGTTACGCTTCAAATAAAAAAATTTTTTTCTTGAAAAAGAAATAAAGAAATATTATTTTTATGGTTTTAATCACAAGTAATTTAAAGAATTCTAGTTAATAAAATTTTTTTATTTTCATTTTTATTTATATCAGTACCAGTCTTTTAGAAATTTATAGCAAATAATTTTAATAAAAAATACTTGTAAAATAGATTGGCGGACACTTTTCCCAATCCAGATTTTCCAATTAATTTTTTCCTAATTGAAATTTTTCCCAAAATATGTTTTCCCAAAGTTTTTCAAAACGTGTAGTATATAGTACAACATCTTTTATTAATACATTACGGATTTTATTCATAGTTTTACATAGCAACCAATAATTTTCAAATATTTAGTAATTTCATCGTTGTGTAAGTATTCGTGATACTGATGTACAATACTTCAAATTTTAGCCTGTCTTTCTCGCCGAGATCTGTCAGTGAGTTTACGCACACGTTGCCCGAGTTGTAGCTGTCGTAGCATAATCTCGGTATTGGCTTGCTCTTTTCTAATCTCGTTAAAAAAGGCGTAGAGGCTTGGATGATGCTTGCCCACAACTGTTTGAAACTTGTTGTGCCAGCCTTCTGAAATATTATTAGTGCGCGCTTCCCCTGTAAGTACTGCTTCGTACTGATTCCATAAAGCAGGCGGGTATCGTGCTGCACGCCGTTGAAGCCGTATCTTCGACCCTCTTCGATTTTTTGGGCCGGTGAATCGTCGAATGTAAGTAGACTCAAAAGAATTAGCAAGGTCAATCAATTCGTCTGGTAATTCTTCACGTAATTCTTTGAAGTGTGTTTCGACGGAATCGATAGGTAAATTTTTCTCGGTGGAAAAAATAAGAATCCGACCACCCTCGTAGTCTTCGTCATCCAACGAGTCGTAAATTAAATAGTTAGTTTCTCTTAGTGTTTTTGAGAATTGAGCAGGTACATCACCTAAGTCAGATATACGTGTAAAATTTGTTGGCAAACCTTCGAGACGCGTGCGAGCCAATAAAGTCGGTATGGCTTCTGAAGTAGGCATTCGAGTCAGTTAAATTCAATTTGGGAAAAGAATTTTTTGGGATAACCAGCAGTTTGGGAAAAAAAATTTTGGGAAAAGTGTCCACCCACCGTAAAATAAATTACGCAAAGTTACGTAAATCGATTCAAGCATATTCTGCTGATTTTTTGTTTGAATCAAATAAATTGATTTAAATTTAATTTTCTCAGCTCTTTAGTTTGCAATTATTTATTTTAAACTCACTAATCTAACGTTCAAAAGTTTTCCCAAACTTTTAGAATACCGGTTGCTTTACACCAACCTGATAAAAAAAATTACTCTTCCAATCAAACGATTAATCATCAAAAACCTCCTGTTTGAAAAATTGATTTTCCAGGGCAGCAGCACCAGCAGTTCCGCGCCCTGGGCCTGGGTCAGCGTCCGTACCTAGCGCCCACCTCGTTCACCAGCCACCTCAGGGAGCTCGAGTCCTACAGGCGTACTAAGCACCATCACCACCACCACCACCATCACAACCACCATCAGCAGCAGCATCACACCGTACCGCCGCTCCAGAGTCCGAGCAATGGCAACTCCTCCAACAACAACAACAACTCGGCGACGACCTCCCCGTCCTCCGTGGGTCACCTCGGTTCCGGACACCAGGATTGCTTCAAGCACAGTCCCCAGCACAACGACGGTGAGTCTTAGTACACTTCTACAAAAGCGGCAATTTTTAATATCGTATCGATCCGCGGGAAAACGACACCAGAATTCATGCGGATGAGAGTAAAATATTCATCAGGAAATAATACGGAGCGTAAAAACAAAAGTCGTCTAATCGCAGCTCGTAATCTACCCGTCATCGATCCTTCTTACACCCTCCTTTCTCTCATGAATAATTCACGATGCATCTAATGACTTCGCATAATCCGAAAAAAAGCGTCCGCGCGTATTATCAAATTTTATATTCCACACTTTTGAATTTTCCCGCACTGCACCGGGGGTTAACTCGCTGGAGAGAGAGAGAGAGAGAGAGAGGAGGGAGGGGGTAATGGGGTGGAGGGAGAGAGGGAATCCGTCGTTTCGCGAGGTAATAGTTTCATACCTCGTTCCGGCTCTGCACCCTCTAATTCAGCCGTAATAACGACATTCAACCTGCCTGCGCTCTCTCTCTCTCTCTCTTTTTGCCTGGGCTCTTTTACCTCACGAATCCATCGCAGTTGACGCTGTCTTTGTCGGATTATTTTTTCCTGATTTTCTTCTTCTCAGGCTTTTATTAAAAATATATAAACAACAAATTCGTTTGTTATGGTTTAATATTTCCACTATTTATTTTGTTTAATTTTCAATTGCATGACAGCCGTTTCAATACTTTGTATCATTATCAAATGTCGAGTATAAACTGATTCAGTAAAGTAACATACGACAATTAACTTACAAGTGGATGTATACATTAAAGCACGTTTCGTTTACAAACAACTTAAGACAGTAACATGAAATCATCATTAGAATCAATTAAGATTCAATAAGGGTGAAGAATTTAAGTCTTTCTGATCATTTAAAAGGAAATTAGTAGACTTAAATTTATTTATTTCCATGGCTTCAAAATAATCCAACATCTTACATTTACTCAAAACATGAAGCACTTTAAAATTACAATCAAAATTATGATTTTCAGATAAAACATGAGATCCATATTTGAATTTGAATCTCTAACTTTATATTTAAAATGCTCATTCGTTCTAGCTTTTCTTCTTGACGAATTATCTACGCGTCCAAGATGATTTGAGCTCATTTATTTAAATTTTTTTTAAATATTTATTTACTTGAACAAGTTTTTGTATTGAGTAAAATAATAGCAAAAGAGTCAACAATGTTTATGGAAAAAAACACTCTTCTTTAAAAGCGATTTTTAATACAATCATTTTCCAGTAAAAAGTAACAAGATCGTACAAGAAGTTTCATGCGTACAAACTTCCTATTTATTACTCGCCGTGTCCATGTAAAATCTTCAATACACCAAACAAGAGTAAAAAAAAAAAGAAGGCGAAACGAGCACGTCCGAGGGGATGCAGTTACGATGGGATTTTTTATGCCACCGTGTATTGTAGCTCAATATCGCTTTTTAATGGATAAATAACCCTCCTGTAATACGTAATTGACAGAATCTGTTTTTAAGTAGATCAGAGGCCACAGATGCCTTCGCCGCCTTTTTGGCTTTGCACAAACCGAACTTTGTTCTTATTATCTCGTAGCCCTTTCTCCCCGGGTACTTATTTAATTTCGGCGTGTTTTTTTTACCACTCCTTCGGGATCGTTTTTTCCATTTATTCCTCGTTGAGAGAGGCTCTTTTTTTCGGGGAGCGGATTATTGTTTGTTAATATTACATTTTGAACGAGGGCCGGCTTTGATTTTTTGCCGACGTTATTGTAAATCAGTATCGACATGATCATTTCAATAATTTTTGTTGGATTACACTTTTTTTTTTCGTTACACCCTGCCCAATTTTAAATCGGAAATGCACCTGGTTTAACATAATTTCAATAATAAACATAGCTGTATTTCTTTAATTAAAAAAAAAATAATAATAATCAGAAACAATTAGTTTTTATCGTACCCTTTTGAAAAAATTGGTAAAATATCAAATTATTTTTTGACAAAAAACCCAAAAACTATCTAGTCTTCTAAAACAATCCTTTCGTTGTGTAAGTCTTACAACTTCTACAGAAAATTCGTAATCCATAAAGATTTTAAACAAATCATTTTGGTTCATTCTAGGATAGTTTATTAAAAAAAAAAAATATTTTTTAAAGTATTTCTTTTCAATTTTGTACTTTAAAAACTATAGTTATCTCTTCGCATCAAGGTAGATACAAGCGCATAACTCATGGAAAACAGCTCAGTACCAAAAAAAAAGTATAAAAAAAAATTTTTAAAAATGAGTACCGTCTCGCATCAGCGAACGGATCAAAGCTCCTCAACCAGCAGCGGCGGACTCGTGCCCGTGGCTCGTTTTTAAGAAGCCAGGGAGCTCTTTGAGCCAAGCCTGCGGTTTTTCTCCTCTCTCTCGCGCAGCGGCGGCCTACGGGTGCCCTTAACCTCCCGTAATTAGCTCGTTTACTCCCCCTGCAAAATTTTACCTTGTCGCGGAAAAAAGGACCCCGAGTTTTCTGAGGAACTATAACGGAAGGAAACAAGCGCCTCCTTGCTTTTTTTTTTACCCTCTCTTCCCTTCTTCTTCTTCTTTTTTTCTGCCAACGAGCTAGCTTTTTGCTCCCATTTGTTAATTATCGGTTGCGGGACGCTGCGCCGCTTTTTTCGTCCGCACCGGAGAGTTTTGTTTGCACAGCGCGCCCACCCCACCGGTATTTATGACGGTCTTTCATGTTAATTTTATGGGGGACTTTTTTTATTGGCTGATTGAGAAGGGCCGCGGTCGCTAATCGACACGCGCTTTGATGGACGCTTTAATAAGGCAAAAAATTGATCGGTGGGGGATATTTGATTTTATTAAAACGCTAATTTAATCCTCCATGAAACGAAATTTTTATATCTTTCTTCGTACCTTCGAATTACGTGTCTCTTTTTTTGCAAGAAAGACTTGCACCGAACAATAAGCCGGACGGCACGAGTGCGAAAATTTTTATCACCTCCCCATCCGGGAAATAATTGTGATGCAAATCGCTCCACCGGATCGAAATTGATCCTGCTTGAGTTGCTCGAAAACGTCCGTACATGCTGCAGCAGGAGTTCTCGGAAGGTGCTCATAACGGGGCGCGAAACGTAATCAAAGCGAATATTGAAATTCGCGAATTTCCTCCGAGAGCAATCCACCGAGATGCAGCACAATTCGTAAATTATACAATTGTAAACGAGATTCGCAAATTACGTCATTTTCACACTTTTGATAAATCTTTTTTGAGCTTGAGTTTGGAGGGATCTAGATTGGCTCAGACGGTAAAGCGTCGGGCTTGAAAAGCCAACGATGCTGAGTTTGAGTCTAGCTGATTCACTTCGAAATTTATGTAAAGTTTTCATCCTTGACATGGCATATAACATACAACATTAAGAAAATTACAAAGTTACAATGTGAAAAAATAAATAAATTTTTTCGGTATTAATCGACTTTTTATTTAAATGAAGATTTTTATGTCAAACCCAATCATCTTCTGAATGTCTTCAATACAATTGATCCAACTGCAATCTATTACTATCTACAAAATTAATAAATTTTTCGATTGATATATATAATACACGTACCGGACCTTCAATCACAATCGAATCGATGGTACCGAAAAAAAAAAGATTGTTTTTTTTTTTTTATTCCAGTAGACCCCAAACGATTATAATTTTTCAATCAATTTCTTCACACGATCTCTAACTTCATTTCCCCCTTGGCGTTTTTGCTCGCGCTTTTGTTTCGGATCGACGGATGCGGCGGATCGATCTGCTCCTGCTTTCTTCCTGAGCGGTACACCTTTTTTTTTTCATCCTCTGCAGCCTCTGATTTCATTCTTTTTTTTATTCCAACAGCTCTAATCCTTACGTAAATGGAATCGAACGATCGAAAAACTACATGAAACGATGTAACCCCCCGACCCGACAAAGAATTGGTTTTAGTAGCTGCGCAGTCTCGACTGTAATGATCCGGCCCATTACGTTATTGCGGGGGCTCACCGAGATAATGGCGAGGGCGCAAGCTTGTTTTTAAATTAGCCGAATTCTCTCGACACTTTGATTTAAAGATGAGGTCGAGGGAGCTAAGTATAGGTCGGAGGGTGTTGTATTTGCTATTAAGTCGTTGGATATCGATTTTTGCACCTTGTTTTTTTCATCCCAGCGGAACTGATTATCATCCAAAGAAAAAATTATAAAAAAATCGTAGCCAAAGAAAAATATTAAAATTAATTTGAACATTAATTTCGAAAATTACGTTTTAAGTCGGTAAAGGGCCCTCCACCGCTAACGCATATTCAAATCTCGTCCAAAAAAATGTTTTTTACAATCCCCCCGTCGCGAGTGATTTAGCGTCCTGTCCCCCGCACGAGCCTGTCCCACACTCTGCGCGACCGCAAGAAATCTATTAATGCGAATACGTAAATATGATTAGATTCATGAGGCTCTCGCGCCCGAGTTCATGAATATTAACGGCCGCACATTGAAAATAAATCTCGTTCAAAATTGCATTTCTAATTTAAACCAGGAGCGCGCGCGCGCTCGTTCAATTAAATCAATCCCCGCAATAGGAGCTGAAGAAAAAGAAGAATAACAAAAAGGAGAAGAGCCGCGATGTTCTCCGCCCTGAGAAGAATGAGAATTGTGCAGCTTCTCTCATGAGGCAGCGATCGGGGTAATGAGGCTGGACCGGTGGCGCGCGGAGAAAAGTGCAAAACGAGAATTGTCGTGAAGGGGGGAGGGGGAAGGGACACAATAAGAAGAGACCGAAACGAGGAGAGCGAAGCTGCAAGGACGCTGATTATGGGGTGTCAAACAATTACACCTGATTGTACTTTTCTACACCGCCGCCACCGCTACGACTCTCGTTTCGAGGCTCTCCTTTTCTTTCTTCTTCTTCTTCTTCTCGGGGCTTCTTATTTTATGCATATTATGCTCGACCCCTCGGCCCTCGTAATCCCTCGTTTTCATCTTGTGCCCGAGATGTAACCACTCTTCGTACGCACTGTGCTCAGATAAGAACCCAGGTTTCTTCATTTGATCCAAAAATATTCATTCGAAAACACCTCTTGGTTCTTTGTTTCAATTTCGTACCTCTCATTATTTAGTTTTATAACTTCTCGTTGGGAGTCCGCGAGTTAGCGCGAAGCAATCATACCGAGTTTAAACGGTAGTTGAGCCGAGCCAAGCGCAAGCCTCAGCCGAGGATTTATGAAGCTCAAATGGAATTAAAATTTACACCTCTTGAACGCAGCTGCTAAAAAACTTTAATTAAAAAATCATTGATTCCACGACGTTTAAAGCGAACTATACATCGACGGTCCCAGCGAAGAAAAACCTTAGCTGAAAATCAGCAGATTTGAAGTGACCAATGAGAGACTGAAATGAATAAAAAAATCGAAAAAAATTAAAAAATCTCATTTATTGGGTAATGATTTATGAAGATTCCTGAATTTATCCGATTTTTTAATTCATGTAAGCCTCTCATTGGTCATTTAAAATCTGCTAATTTTCGGCTAAGGTTTTTCTTCGCAGGGACCATCGACATGATTGCTCGCGGAAGATTAAAAAGGTCTACTTAGAGAGGAGGATGATAATCATCCGGAATAAGTGCATATTCCTCAACAGCCGGTTTGATAAAGCAGCAGCTCCTCCCTCCCTCTGTCTTCTTTCCCACGTAGGGCTAGTTTGTCATTTTTACCCCCCTGGCATTCGCAGATTGTGTTTTCTTGTCTAGAGCAATTGTAGGCGCCCGCTAATGGGGCTCTGCTCGGTCGTGATGAAAGAAGCGAAAACGAGAGAGAGAGCCTCAAATTTCGTGCCAGGTAATGAGATTCCTCGCTACCCAGCGCGCGCGGTACGTGTTTAAAGTCGCGCTAAATGGGCTTTGCCCTTTTGGAAAACGAGGGAGTTCATTGTTTATGCTTATGGTGCGTGCCAACAAAGAACTTTTTATTGCCAAATTTTTTTTTAGTTATCTGGTAAATGTAATCATACACACAATTCTGTTGTGTTTCAAAGAATAACAATACAACTGTCTAAGGTTGAGATCAAAATAGATGGGTATAAAGTGCTAATGCAGTGTTTTCAACACCTCTAGTGGAAGATCAATTGAACAAGGTTGTTATAGAGGTCGTTGAGGAGTTATCAAAACTTGATACCCGAAAGTTTGGCGATCATTCTCGTGGACTGGCTTGTACAGTCTTGAGGAGGGTTGCCAACACAAGGCAATTAGGAAAGTGTCACTCGCACTCGGTAAGGCCTACACGCGTTTTCGTTAACGCTCATTCTCCCTTAAAGCTTTCTTGAATCCTTCCGTTGTATTTTGAACGTTATTTTTGAATCTTTTTTTTTTCGTTTGGAAAGTAAGGATATCGTAGTTTGAGAAGGAAAAAACAAAAAAATTATAAATTTCCAAGTTTTTGTTTTTATTGATTGGTTACTCTGAAGTAAAAATTTTTCAACTCAATCACACTCAACAGGCTTTAAGAATTCAAAAAAATTCTAATGGTAAAAATGCATTTTCTTTAATTAACTTTAAGAAGCTAAATAAATGTTTCAATTTCTTTGGTGAAATGAACTTAGTACAGTCCCAATTACAAGTTGATTTTTTTTATTAATTTTTTTTAGCTTCACGATGTTTGAATAACACTTGAACTTCCAAGTGTCCCTGTAGCTTGTAGAACTCTAAGTTCAGAGCTAGGCACGATAATTAAGTGGAAAATCTCATGCCCTAAAATTATTCCAACACGTTTCGTAAATGAACTTTGTTAGCATAAGCGAGCGCTCGGTTTCTATACGCTAAACCCACAATTTTCTTTCAAAGTCAATTATTCAGGTAGCCATTACCCAGGCATGATAAGAGCCAGATGAGCTCGGATTACAGTAATTATTCTCTCTAGGATCACTTATTCAGCCGTCGCTAAGACCCAACAGTTCTATCACAACATTTCTCTCGATCGTGAAAAAAAACACAATCTCGAGCTTAATGACAAACTCGGTGATCTCCCCGCTTTAAATGAGAATGAAATCTCGTCAGGCTGGAAAAAAAAAATCTTCAGAAGTAAGAGAAAAAAAGAATCACTCGGCGCCGACGTGATTGTGTCGCGTGGATTATTATACAACTGTAAACGAAAAGAGAGAGAGAGAGAGAGAGAAAAATTTGAGAAGAAAGGAAGAGATGCATAATGGGTAAGGGGGTAATTGCAGCCCTAGTCGTCGGGTCGCGCGCCCCGGTCTTCGGGTCCGGCTCGTAAACGACTCGTCGATGCTAAGATGACAAACGCGACCGCAGAACTTAATTAAACTCGTAAATTCCTCTCCTCTCTCTCTCTCTCTTTCTCTTCCCCTGCCGCTACGAGAAAACGGCGAGCTAGTCGCGAGTTGTACTTTTTTTTTCTCCTACTTTTGATAAGATTTGAATTGTCGACGGTCTAAGTGGCTACGGTGGGACCGTAAGTTTCAAAAGTTTAAATGACCCGTCACAGTACCGCGTAGACAGTACAAAAACAGTAAATCTTGGTTGTTTTTCTCTTTGGAATCGAAATTCCAAAATCGAAATCGATGTGACCGCAGCGTTTCCCCAACGAGGAAAAACAACAACAAGAGTCACGATCTTGAAAACCCTCCTGTGGTCGTTGCATCCTGCGATAGCTCGTCAAGGAGACTCCCTCGGTGACCGTTTTGCATGATTGAAGAAATATAAACCGCGATAAAGCCCGATTATGCCTACGTGCGTAGCATCGACAATAAACCAAAACTTTTGATTCCGTGACTCTAGCGCCTGCGAAGCCCGGAGTGGAAAAAAATCATAAAAGACAGAATAGTGTTTATCTTTTGGTTTACCGTTGTTTTTTTGTGTGGCTTTTTTATTTCTCTCTTCTCCCCCGAAAGATACGCCGTAAATTTTTCAATGCACTCGCGCGAGATTCAAACCGAAGACCGCGCTTTATCAAAAGCACGAGTGCGAGCATGCTAATCAAAGAACTGAAAAATTTCTGAATCAGAAAAGTCAATTAATACTAATAACTAAAACTTTTTTCGTGTAGCAAAAACAATTCTTTTTGATTAAACAATATAATAACTTTTAAAATGTTTTTATCGCTTGATAAATATCGCATAGAAAAAAACCGTTTTTATACTTTTTTTCTTAATTTTTTCGACTAAAATTGGTCATTAAATAGAGCTTTGGTGGTGAAGTACCTATAGCGCAACCAATAACTTTTTATTTATCGACTTTGATTCGCATCCAAATGACTTTTCAAAACCATTTTGATTTTTTTTGTCTTTAATTTTCAAGTAAGTTTTACTCTTATATGATGATTTTTATCTTCAATGCACCCAAACTGCACCTAAAGTGCCCCCTCCCTCGTTATTAAAACTTTTATTCATAATTTTGGATCATATATTGATCTAAAATTAATGATCTACTAGCTTGGAGAAATCGTGTGAGGTCTCATTTGAAAGCTTTTGCTTTAACCTTTAAAATGCGACCTTAATAATTCAAAAATATTGATCGCGTCAATCGCAATGACAATTTTCTCTTAGGGGAGCACCTTATGTATGTATGTTTTTCTATAACTTTTGCATACTTGTTGGATAAATTTAATCGTCTAGCTTATTTTCTCAGTCTCGAGACTTTTTTCTAGCCGTTTTTTCTGTGTAGTCTCGTCAACTTTGGAAATTCAAAAAATGCGGTACTCCACATAAAAGCGTCATCGCAGCTGCATCCCTACAAAGCTCTTTTTCCGCGTGAAACTGTCACCTCCAGCGGGGAGAAAAAAAAGGCTTAGACGTAGGAACCTCGCTTGACCGCACCCGAGCGACGCATGTGAAAAGAGCCGTTGAAAAAAACGAAGAAGTCCGTCAAAAAATCTTTCGAAAAAAAAAGCGAAAGGAGTAAGTATAACGTAGAAAAGGCGCACTTGACGGTTATCGATACGCGAGATCCTTGTTTTTCCCACGGTGACAGCTACTCCTGCTGCTGGAATAAAGGAGAATGTTGACGCGTTACGGACCGTTGAGCTTTTTTTCACTGCCTTCTTTTTTTTGGTTCTTTCAACTCTTTTCGTTTTGGTGGTGGCAAAGCTAAGTTTTTGATAATTAAGCGGAACGGTAAAATTACCTCTCTGCAAAGGTATAGCTTTATCGTTATTTACGAGGCAGCGGGTAATTTGAGCTTCCTTGTAGTGAGACTTCAATGCAGAATAAATATTGGGTCAGAAGCTTCGTAATAAAAAAAATTCTCGACGGAGTGAATTTCTGACTGGAACACGCGATATCTTACTCTTGCTGCGGATGTAATGTTCACTTGAGCCCGAAAAAAAATCAAACAAGTCAGTCCAGAATCGCCGGTATAACATGAGAAAAAAAAAAAGAAGGAGTCTTGATGCTCCCTCATATTCAATAAGAAGTAAATTGCACTTCTGTTTTGTAACGATTACCAATTGAGGTTTCCCTCGTTTCGTAATGTCCCTGCGCATCGAGCTAAATTACAACCATTCGATCGATCTTGTTAGTAAATTAAATCACCCATCGTATCTTTCGTTTTCTCTTCTACTAGAGTGTACGTAGGAGATTATTATTATTTTTCTTTTTTTTTTCTTTCGATTCGCAAACAAAGAGCGCAAAAGGTGCAGCCACACCTAATCTGACGGCAATTTTGAACCGTAATGCGAAAACCCAACTCCCGCGCAGCGCGGTCCGAAACGACTTTTTGCGGCGTTAATGCAAAACGGGCAATTTTAACGAGTCGCAGTCGCGTAGTTTTCTTCGCGCCTTCGCACTACAGCCTTGAATTCGCGGCGCCTAGGATAAAATTGTTATTCGCGAAATGCGACTGACGTTGTTTATGGGGGTAAACTCCTACGATTTAAATCTGTTTCTTTACTATTTTCAAAATTTCATTTTTTTTTTTGCTTATTTAAAGATAATGAATTGTGTACAGCTTTTGGTTTGTTGCTTAAAATTTTTAAAGAAACTTACGTACCATTTTTGAACTACATTTATTTGCAGCTGTCATAATAAAATCTTCTCAGAGTCGAGTAAAATAATTTTTTACAGTTGGTACCTACTTGTCTAAAATTATTATGACAATAGCAGTTTGTGGTAAAAGTTAATTGGCCAAAAACTCAGTTAAATCAGATGTTCAATAACCATAAAATGAAAAATTTCCGTAAAGAAGATTAAAATACCAGTGTAATCTCGGTAATTATTCATCCAACGAGTCAAGCCAAATTTCATTACAAACATAAGAACCCAAATCACTCAAAATTCATCGAAACGAACTTACTCACATCGACCGATCACAAATTCATACGCGAAAGAGTTTGAGAAATCGTCAGCTCGTACGGTGAATTTACACCAGTTTTGAATATTTGATGATTTTACTGTATAGATTATTTAGAACCAGCGCGTTCCTCACGTGTCCGTTTATTTATTCATCGACGTTGTATTAACTCTCTAAAATGACTTTTTTATTCTGAAAAACAATCGCAGCTGGTCTGTATTACGAGGAATAAGTCGTCGAAGTAGTACCGTGGAGAGCGGGAAGACCGGACATTCCACAAATCGTCGCGGGCCTGACGTCAGCTGATCGTGAGTCCGCGTCATCGCTGGCGCCTGCGACACCAGTTCAATATTATTTGAGCTCTGGTCCCGAACGGCCTTGCCCGAGGCCACGGACGTTTAAAGTCCATCACATCCAAAGCTTACGTAATTTCACATGCAATTTTCGGTTAGCTAACAGCTGGTTTGAGTTTACTTTACTTAGAAGTTCCTGCTGGTACAGTTATATTTTTTTATACTTTACAACTGTAAATTAAATATTTAAATTTCGTGCTTTGTCATAGTGTATTCGATGATTTCAAGAATCAGAATGAGATTTTTAATAATTATTAAGTTTTCAAATTAAATTATTTTTAATCATAAAAATTAAAAATTTATTCTCAGATTCGTAGAAAATTTGTTTGACATATGATTAAAATAGTCCCGAGTATTATAATCTTGAGAGCACACACACTGAGTAAATCAAATTTAAAACGGGTATTTTTTTATTCTCAAGCATGGGAAGCCCCAGGTGGTGACGTACATTCTTCGAGATTGACATTAAAATTGTCATCAATGCGCTATACGCCAAGACAGCCTGCTACTTTTATTGATCAATAAAAAGAAGATTCAAAATTTTACTTTACGGACCCTGCGAAAAAAGCACTTAGGAAAAAAATTACACTCCCGAACGAGAAAAAAAAGAGAGATAAATGCATATACAGCAAAGCCCTCATTATAAAATCCTTTTATTCTTTGCGAAGGCAAAGGTTACTTACCCAAAAGTCTCCCTTTCCCCGAAAAAAAAGGCGCCCGCGTGTTGTACAACCAAAGAGTCCGGAAGTGCGAGACGTTCTCCTCTCGAAGCTCTTTTCTTCTCCCTGCGGAATTAGGATCGATACACCGATCGATACCTCTGTCTTTTTTTTTTTGTTATGCTTCTACTGGTGCACAAGAAAAATCATATTTTGGTTCTAGACTCTTTGAACATTAAAAGGGTCTAGATTATCGTTCTCTAGTTCTTGTCAAGTCGATTGGAATGATTTTAAACTAACTAACTTCTACAACAATTTTTGACATTATTAGTTTTTTCTCTATCAAAAAATTTTTTTTATCCTTAATTGGATAAGCAATTAAATTAACACCAAATAATCCTTCCAATTGGCCTTTTTACTAGATGGAAACTATATTTTCTTGTAGATCAACTTCTTGATATATACTTCTATCTTATATCTTCGTCATTGTGATGTTTATCTAATTGTATGACACCTGAAGAGGAGGGCAATGAAACGTTGTGCAATAAAAAATTTATAACAAATTACATTTTGTTATTATTCGTGCCTGGATCATCAATACAAAGTCACTTCTCCTTTTAACTATAATTTCTATTTTAGCTGCAGTGATTTAAATTTTGTCATTACGGACAAGCATGCAATCTTGCATGCAATAAAAAATTTTCACATGATTTTCACAAATATACTTCAAATAATTATCCTAAAAAAATAACTTTTTATATTGAAGGAAAATGAAAACTCAAATAAATGACTCCTATAATTGTTTTTTCTAATGAAAAATTTGAACAATCATTTGTCATTGTTGCAATTTTTCAAATGGTAAATAGAAAAAATAATAAAAGTGAAAATTAAAGGGGGAGGGTGGGGGGGAGTCAATGGAAGAAATGATTAGACAATAGTATAAAAGAGAAAACGAAAGAAAAGCAAAGCAGATCGCACGCTCGAAAGGACGCGAGATCGATTTTTCTTTGCAATCCTATTCCTTCACCACCTTGATGGTAACCAGATTCTTTTGCTCGCGCGCGGGAGTCTAAGAGCGAGTGATTCGCGTTTTACGTCCGAATGCCCGCGTTACACGATGATGCGACTTCCTTTATAGTCGTAATAATCATTTTTTCCGCTCGCACCCTTCTGGCCATTATTTTAGATGCGTTTCTTCGATTGAAAGTGTTTTTTGTACGTCGGACCTTGCTTTTTTTATTGTGGTATTGATTGTAAAAAAGAAGATCGTTTTTATTTAATATTGATTGACTAGAGTGAATTTATTCTGTAATATTTATGGATGAAGTAGCATTTCCATGTGTCTTTCTAAATAGTCTTTTTTTTTTTTTTTTTTTTTTTAAACTGTACAAAATATATGATTGAATAAATAATTAAGAGTATACTCTCAAAAGACACTACACTACAGTCTTTACCCGAGAAACTGGAACCAGAAAGACAGACAGAAATTTTGATTTAAAAAACCGATTTAGATTTAAAACCTGATTTAATAATAAAAAAAAAAAAATTTTGTTTCAATAAACATTAGTTCAAACACTCCCGTCAAAAAACAAAATGGAAACTAGCGCGGCTCTGGCCCTTCCTCTGTAGCTCAAGCGACCAGATAACTTGCTGGCTCCAGTGTTTTTGCCCAAAAATTTTGAGAGTTGAAAATAAATCGTAAGCAAAAGCAGCTTTGCCCTTGCATCGCTCCACTAAAGCTCATTGCCATGCTCCACTATCGTTCTACGCAATGCACGAAAGGCAGACCGACCGACACTCTTGCTCGATGCTATGATTTTTTCATATAATATAAAGAGCTTACTTTAAAGAAAATTTTCTCGTAGTTCGACCTGTTTAACTTGGTTGATTAGCTTTTGAGATATCCTTTGAACAATTTTTTAGTTTCGAAGTACGTATAAATGAACGTTCATATCGGGACAAAATGTATTTAGCTCAGATCGACTTTCAAAAGGGTTAAAATGTATTTCATTACCTAATAACTCTCTTTGCTCTATCGAATTAGTATAATACTTCGGGGTCAAGCCTAAAAATCGACGCGATTCTGAAAAATATTGACATATCATCATAGATAGATACATAAGGAAAACAATTATACCCTAAAAACCTAAATCATCTTTATCAACAAGCTAACTGTACATTACCCAAAAAAAAACTTGTTTCCAACCGAGTTCAAAATGCGTATTCAAAAACTCCGGCGTCATCAGGATATTTTTTGTAACGCATCGATTCTAATTGATTGGCTAGCGGTAGGCAGGGGGGGGGGGGAGTAGAGCGTTTTAGAAGTCCGCGATCCGAGGCATGCTCAATCGATTATTGCTCGCTGTCGCTTTCACCGTTTTCTGTTTTTTTTTTTTTTTTTTTTTTTTTTCATCTAACCCTTCTTACCTCCCTACTCCGAGGCGAATTTCACGTCGCGCTGTCACCGCGCGACGCTGGAGGTCCACTCCGTCTCCCCCTCCACCGTCCCGAGATTATACATTGTTGGGAATCTCTTGTTTTTTTTTACGGTACAGCTGGCTATTTTTTTCTCTCTTTTAGTAGCAGGTTGCTTTTTCCAGAACGTTAGGTTGTAAGTTTTGTTTTCTAGTTTATGACAAATCTAATTTATTTTTTTTATACTTTGGGAAATCATCGGATGTGTTAATTAAAAAATGTTGGATAAGTATTTTAAGATCCAGCGATGTCAATGGAATTTTTATTTCAAGTTCCAATTATTTTTAACTGATTCTAGATGATTCAACGTATACATCAACAGATCTGTGGTGTGGTATCAGGACATCAGAGTCCAAAAAGATTGTTAACTTGAATAAATGAATTTTCAACGAATGATTCTTGGTTAAGCGATCTTTGTTTACTTATCACGACGGATGAAACGGCGTAACGCGTGTGAAATATAATTTCAATTTGTTTTCACGAAAAAATAACGATTCGGGGCTACCTCGAGAGAATGAAATAATCACAATATTTACCCGATTTACGCTTATTAACCCGGGTCACGCGAAATTCGAACGAAAGTAAAAACCCGAAATCTTCGAAAACATAAAGGAGAGACCAGAAGAAGAAAAAAAAGAAGGAGGAGTGCAGCAGTCTCACAGCTCCGATTTCCGGAACACGCGATCGCGATCACGATGATGATCTTTTTTTCTTCCCCGGCTCGAGTCCATTCACCGTCGGGTTCATTCATCAGGTGTATCGAGCGACTTCTCGTCTTTGTTGGCTCCCGATTATTCCCTACCATTATGTGCGTTTCCTCCCGAAAAATCGATGCTAATTTCGCGTGCTACGGTAGCTGACCGGCGTCTAGGGTGCTCACATGAGAGAAGAAGATGCAGGATGCACTCCTCTTCTTTTTTTTTCTATCTTTCTGAGAGACTTTTTTAAATCTTCCGTGCTTTACTTTCTTTTGAACCTTGGTTCTCGAGATTCAAAGACGTCCGGTATCAAATTGAGATTCAATACTCAACAAAAAGTTAAAATTTACTCTAACATATTTAAATTGGTTTTACATTTGACTGACATTACGTTAGGTTACCGATGTTTATCAAGAGAAAAACTATAATTGGTCTTTCCTTAATGCATAACTCTGATGTTTTATCAATGTTCATCCTCGATTTCTGACATTGCATCTGAAATCATAATTGACATACCACCCCAGCAGAAGTTTGACTTACCAGCTTGGCGTACTTACCAAGTGTACTTCCACCCAAAAATTAGTATGTCCAGTTAAGAAAAATGTACGGGGGAGTCACCGCACGGAAAAAGGGATCCAGGAGCCGCGATGATAGCGAAAACCGCCGCACCCTCGCTACCGTTGTTGGGTATCGCAGTAGTGAGCCGGCCATCTCGGCCGGATCGGCGGTTACAATCGTTCGAGCTGCAGTTTTCTGCGGGTGCGAAACCACACCAGTGGTTTTGGTGCTTAGTACTGACTCCTCTGACCAGCTCCTCGACCACGTGTGTCCACTTATACCTTTGTTTGCACGAGATAAGGAGATGGGTGTACTTTTTTTCAAGAGTGCATTAGTTGAGAAGAGTATGGTTACAGAAAATAATTTCTTTTTTTTGCAGTAATTTTATGGTTTCTCAACATTTCATACTTACATGCTCGAGTTACACGAAAAGCCATCCGATAGCTGCATCCTTGAGAAAATCTTTTCGAATCAAGGCCGAGTCAGCTTCCCTCAAATGCACCTCCCTTCTTCATAGAAACTCTCATAAAAAAAAACCCTCTCGCTAGCTACCAATCGATAATTATCATCGTTAGAACACTTCGCAAAAATCTCAATCGAGAGTAAAGGTCGGGGTCGCGGTCTCAAAGGGACCGACCGAGCGCACGGCAGCAGGAACCAAAGAACAACAGAAAAAAAAGGCAGAAGAAGAAGAAGAAGAAGAGGGAGAAGGCGTCCGAAGTGATTACCGAAATCGGCCTCCGCCCAATTACCGGAACAACAATAACCAAAACAAAGAAGAAGAGGAGCGAGAGGCCGAGATGAAGAGAGCCATCTGTCGAGCTGTACAATAGAGCCTAGCGGAAGGCCTTTTTATAATCGCAGTCATAAGGACAAGTTTTTTTTTTCGTGGGTATAATGACACCTGCATTCGGCCTCTTCACCCCATTGTGTTGTTCTGAAAAATCCCAGTACAGTGTTTCTTACGCATGCAAATCTTAAATCTCGAGTCGGCAAGAGAATCCGTTAAAGCAACACCTGATCCTCCCCCCGCGTGCGTGCGTCGAGTCAAGAAGCCCGAGTGGAGAAAGAGACGCACACACGGAGACTCTCTTCGAAAAAAGGGTAAAAAAGAAGAGCCGCGCTTCCTCAGTTTTTTGCAATTCCCGGTGCTCCGTCAGCTATAACTGCGGGCTAAATTCTGGCGCGAGCTGCCCAGTGTCAATCGTAACGCGACACCGGACCCGCGATGCGATACCCTCATGACGACAATAATAATAAAGTCGCACGTATGTATCACGAAAAAAAAAAAAAATTCGCGGGTAAGCGATACCAGCCAAGAAGCAGGGGGAGGGGGAGAAATCTCTGCCTCCCTCGATTACTGCATTATCGTAAGACTTCGAGTGCACGCGTAAGAAAGAGAAAAATGTACCCGGGCCGCGGCGCGATATCGACTTACTGTTGTGCGTATGTATCACGGTGGGAACCGAAGCCCCGCACGCGCCCGCCCTTCTGCGCTGCACTTGCTTCTTGTTCTTTGGCTCTTCCTTTTCCTTGACAACGACGGTCTTCCTTTTTTTGACTTTTTTTTTTTCGTTTGATATTGTCTAAGGTAATTTGTTTCTCTACCATAGAAAGCTTTTAAATCATAAATATTTGTTTACATTAAAGCAAAGGTCTTATCATTGCAATATAATATTTTTTGTAGTACAGTGCCGTGGTCTTTCGAACCGGATAAAACTTGAAATAGTCAAAATGAATATAAAAGTTGGTAGTGTTTTATCATTTGAAGAAGTAAATCTGTTCTTTGAGCCAGATAATATGATCAACTTATAACAGATCTGTAGGTCGGCCTTATTCTTAGAATAACTATGTGTCAATGGATAGAACTGTATAGTATAGGCCAAAAAAATTTATTTTGTGAATTTGTTTAAATAATATCTTCAAAACATTCTTGAATATATCATAGTGAATTTTGTGTTTTCTCTTTTGCACCATAATCATTGTGACTCGATACTCCAGCAATCTAAGCAATTTGAAAAATTCAAAAGATGCAGCAGCCATACATTGTAAAAAAAGATCCCACGCACAAGCAGCGTGAAAGGGAACGTAAGACGGTTACCCCGGTCATACGTACGGTGCAGGTACAACACCGCATCCATCGATGTCGGTGCAGCTCGCCCTTTGTACCGCACCGCACGGCTGCTTGTTCGACAAGACGCCGCTGCTCATTAATTTATCCCCGGGGCTTCCAGACGAACCCGCGGTATCCATTGTTCGGGAGGATAAGTAAACGCTTTACCTCAAATAACCTTGTTTGTTGTTTTATATTGCCCGACCTTTTTTTCGATGCCGGAGCTTGAACCTACTGAAACGCACCGTTCTTCCAAAAATATACGCAAAATCTGAATGATTTGAAGAGACCAGGAGTCAAAAAAAAAAAAATGGCCGAATCGAAAATAAGGATGCAAAGATCGATGGCAAATAAAGAAAGGATCAACGCATCCCCATTACCGCACCCAGATTCTCACCGCTGTGATTTGCAGCTTCCTGGGCAATCATCACCCCAAAAAGCACATAATACCCGGGCTCGAAAAAAGAGAGGAAGAGAATATTGACGCCCGAAAAGTAGTATCACTTCGGAACCGCAGCCGATGCACGTCATTAAAAACCCACGGTAGCCCGCGCCGTGAGAAAGATCATCGATTTATCGAAACTCCGTGGCTCATGATTTATCAAAAACAACAAAAAAGTTGAAAAATTCTCCATTGTTCCTCCAGAATCCAGCACGCAATTTTCCAGGCGGAGTTACGCCACGCAACAATCAGCTCTAAACACCAAGCGAGAAAAAAAAAAAGAAAGAAGAGATGGAGAAAAAGTGTCAAGACAAACGGGCCAGCGACACAACAGTCTCAACGGTACCCGCGCCTGCGTTTAATTTCAAGCGCGTCAGACCGCAATCAGCGCTTCGCGGTTTGCAAAGTCCTCGCCTCCTCGGCCGTAAAGTTCGTAGGTTGCGACTCCTCTCCTGTGTCTACACTCCTTTGTCCTCTTGCTGATGCAGGGGAAAAATTCGAGTGAAAAGGCGCTTTATTTTCCGAGCTTCCGATCTGGTTGCGCAACCTCCAGCGGTCCATGAATGAGAATCACCGGTGCTAACGGGAGGAAAAAAAAAAAATCGAGAGGAAGGATAGTTTCGGCCGTTCTCACGTCGGACGTCTTTCCGGTCGGGCTGCTGCTGCTCCCGTTTTGGTCCTAAAGTGTCGCTTCCTCCTTCTTCTTCTCCTCCTCATCCTTTCTTTTTTTTCGTGCGTATTTTCAGGTGATCTCCGTTATTTAATTTAGTTCGTTTTTTTTCGAAAAAACGGCTAGCGTGTGTAAGAGCTGAAAGGGTTATGGGAAAAATGTGAGACTGGCGTTTTTGAATGGGGTTTTTTTTTTCTTCGTTTGTTTGTTTTTTGTTTTTTTTTTGAAAGCTTGGATTTTTCAAGTCAGTCATTCTTATGATGCTTTATCGTTTTCATTAGTTGCTGAGTGTATTGTTTTCTATTGTTGATGCTCAAAATCTTAAATTTTTGACCATTCTTGATTTAATTTATAACTTAAACAAAATTTAAGGTTTATTAAATTAAAAAAACCCTGTAAGAAATGTGAATTAGGTTATCCATTTAATAGCCATTTACTGAATATTTCATAGACTCAATCTAATATTTCTCTAGTAACTAGACATTTAATGGCTATTAAATGAATAACCTAATTCACATTTCTTACAGGGAATTTCGTTAAAAGATTACTTTTGAAAGGTTTTTTAATTTTGAAGCCAACACATTTTTATAATTTACTATCTCAATAACAAAATAGTAGAAATAACAAGTTTGAAGCGCAATGGTTTTGCTACTTCATATTCATTGTGGCTGCTGAAATATTTAATTCCATAACGTCTAGCTTGTACTTCGTTAAAAATTTTTAATTTCTTTTGAACTTTGAATAATATAGTTTAATTGCTTTAATTATAATTACCGACAATAAGTTCGACGCTGTTACAATGAATATAATGTAACCTTACTTTATGAATTTTTCACAAAGAAAGTTGAACAGTTACACTCGACCGCAAGTAAAACGTTATGCGTTAAAAAATATGTCTTGCAAGCCATGTAGTGATGCTTTTAATTAAATGCGTATTGCGTACGATGCCAAGTCATGATACATTTTTTTTTTCTTTTTTCTTACTTTTTCAATATTAAAAAGAAAATTGCCGCGCTAAAACTACTTCGAACGATCGTTAAAGCCCCCGCACGGTGGCAAAAGATCATTAAGTTTTTGCGCGTACGACGCGTTCGTGTACTTGAGGCACGCGTGACTTTATATACATCTCGAGTGGACGTAATAATTTCTTCGTTAAACGTTTGACTACGCAAACTGCGAGCTATCGTCAATGGACTTTCCGTTCGCTCGTCATAAGCGCAAAACTCGTTTTTTCCTTATTTTTAATTTGAAAGACGCTTACGCGAAGAAAAATAAAAAGAATTGTGTTGTTTATAGATTTTACTGGCACTATGTTAATTTCGAAAAATGAGTTTTCCGTCAATGTGCTGTTTTATTTAACAAGTAGTTCCAGTTAATTAGAAAAACATAAATAACAAACTGGATACATAAAAATACAACCGGACAAAATTAAAAGTCTTTTTACGTAGTAAGTAGATAAGTACGATTTAGTCAGACAAACACTCAAATCGTGACTAACGCACCTTTTTTTTATGAATGAAATTTATAAATCATACTTTCATTCATAAAAATGAGTATTTACACATTGCTTGACTCATCACTGGTCCACTCGACGAAGTTTTACAACATCGGGTTTACGTCTAAAGCCCGTTAATTCGAGTAAACAAGGTCAATCCCCTCTGTCAAAGTAGTCACGGCAACATCGAAAGAGAGGATTCCTCGAAACTTATGCATCATGCGCGAATTGAAATTCAGAGCTGTGCGCGCACGTAGCCTAATGTGTCGCGTTGCGTTCCGATTCGAGCTGACTCATACACGACTAAGGTTAATTCATGCTTAATCAGTGACGCGACGTATTCACGTTTTTCCCGAGACTCGTTCCGGTCAAAAGCGAAAGTTATCACCTATGATTCCGGTTTTCGGAGAATCTCGAAATGGTGATTATCGGTTTTTCGAATTGGATCCGGACAATTCGGAAGTTGTACTCATTGGATGATTATTCACTCATTCGATTTGAATAATTTTATTCCTAGTATATTTTTATTACTTCCCTGTAAGAAATGCTAATTAGGAAATAGACATTTAATGGCTATTTAAAATGTCTTCAGACTAGAAACAAGGTAATATTAATAGCTAATTTTTAGATTGTATGAAACGATTTTTTTCCATGTAAATAGCCATTTACTAGATTCAAATGTAATGCATATTTTTAAATACTAATCATTTGCTTTTAACAGCGAAATTTATAAAAAAAAATATTTATGATAACCTCATAAAAAATAGGTATTTCATAGAATTATGACATTTCCAAAATTACCATCAAACTATATGCAATGAGAATCACCACGTGCAATACGATGTTTTGAAGGTTATAAAAATTTTTTTACCCATTTTAAACGGGCGATTCATAGATTGAAATCGACCGTAAAATAAAATAATTTTTGATAGCTTTTTTTTGGGTATTTTTAATTGAATAAACATAACCTATCGCTTTACTATATTAAAAATAGGAGAAAACTGGCAATTATTACCTTTTTTCTTAGACTCAGTTATTGAATATTTTAACTAATCTTTTTCTAGTTTCAGAGCCATTTTTAATATTCGCAATTCCAACAGGGATTTTACCGTGACGAATCGATTGAGGATAATAGTATATTATGCAACGGGTTGCAGTATCGTCGCCAGGGCGGTTTTAAAGGCCCCGAGTGCGAAGCGAAGCGTAGCACGAGTGACTTTAAGATGCCCTGGTGACGTGCTGCACCCGTTGCATATACTATTTTATACCACTGGTGCGTAGGGCGAGCAGGGGCGGCGCCAGCCCTCTGGATGGTATGGAAGGACCCAGACCCAGATTGAAAGTGGGTATGGAATTCCAGACCCTGAAATTATAAGTTGAAGTTTTTGACCAAATAAAATATTTATTCAAATTTATGTAAGACGTGAAAGTAGGAAAACCATTTTTTTTAAAACCAATAATTTAAATTTGGCGGACGAAAAAACTGGTCGGATATCCCCCAAGCTCTAAACCCCCAAATACCCTGGGCGCCCGAGGTCAACGAAAAAACTGGTCGGCTATCCCCCAAGCTCTAAACCCCCAAATACCCTGGGCGCCCAAGGTCGACAAAAAAACTGGTCGGCTATCCCCCAAGTTCTGAGCCCCCGAATACCCTGGGTACCCAAGTTCCCCTGTGGGGGATAGCTGACCAGTTTTTTTGTTGAACTCGGGCGCCCAGGGTATTTGGGAGTTGAGTGCTTGGGGGCTAGCCCACCAGTTTTTTTGTTGAACTCGGGCGCCCAGGGTATTTGGGGGTTTAGAGCTTGGGGGATAGCTGATCAGTTTTTTCGTTGACTTTGGGCGCCCAGGATATTTGAGAGTTTAGAGCTTGTGGGCTAGCCCACCAGTTTTTTTGTTGAACTCGGGCGCCCAGGGTCGGGGGGGTTCAGAGCTTGGGGCATAGCTGATCAGTTTATCCATTGAACTCGACGCCCAGGGTTTTGGGGGCTTAGAGCTTGGAGTATAGCTGATCAGTTTTTTCGTTGACCTTGGGCGCCCAGGGTATTTGGGAGTTGAGTGCTTGGGGGTTTAGAGCTTGGGGGATAGCTGATCAGTTTTTTCGTTGACCTTGGGCGCCCAGGATATTTGGGAGTTTAGAGCTTGAGGGCTAGCCCACCAGTTTTTTTGTTGAACTAGGGTGCCCAGGGTATTTGGAAGTTCAAAGCTTGATGAATAGCCGACCAGTTTTTTTATTGAACTCGGGCGCCCAGGGTCTGGGGGGTTCAGAGCTTGGGGCATAGCTGATCAGTTTTTTTTTTTTTTTTAGACGTCAGTTTCAAAAAAAAGCTCATCTTTAGGAGCGATAAGCTTTTTTTTTTTTTTTTTTAAGAATTCCACACCCAGAAAATCGGGTAGCGCCGCCCCTGAGGGCGAGTTTTTAAATTTCGAAGCGTGCGTAAAATCGAGTACCTACGCACTAGTGGTATAAATTTTATTAACATAAGTACCTTTTTTTTCTAATGAATCATGTTATCATACATCCCGACTAATTAATTGTATAATTTACCATTTATCACTGGCTAGAAATTTTTTTTTAATGTAATCATTTGAATACACTTATGAAATAATATTTTCGCTTTATTTTTTAAAGCAGTTGAAACAAGTTATTTTGTAAAATATTTCTTGGAGATTTTATTTTACTGAGTTTTATATTTGCGAAGCTATTTTTAAATTTGTTGAAAAACTATTCCTTCAGGTTGAGTGAATTTTGATTTAATTATAAAACATACCTTAAATCTTACTTATAATATTTTTAAGATGTTCATTAACTGTTTTTACAAAAAAAAAGCAATAGGATACCTTTTCGCCTACCTTTGTTACAAAAATTAATTTTTTTATTTAACTTTTTAATTGAACTGTAAAAACGGTTCTTAAAAAATTCGTTTTTCCAAAATGCTACCAATCACCACTATTTTTGTAAAGAAATGGTATTTTTAATAGCACAGATCTAAAATTTGTGCCAAGCATACCATAAAACTATACAAAACTATAAACTCATATATTTTTTTTTCGAAAAACAAGCTCTTAGCTTAACAAACGCTAATTATTATCACCTTATTTTCATTATTTGCTAAAATCAACATCGTAAAAACAAAACCACACTCCATAAAATAAAAATTTTGTAACTTTACATTGAAGTAAAGTAGCATTTTATAAAGTACCCAAGAAATTCTTTTGTTAAAGGTAACTCCTCATCTTAACCCTGCGCTCCCTCTTGCTCTCGCGGTCGGCTTCGATAATAACCGGATATACATTGTACCGGACGCGCTTAAAGAGCTTTATTTCAATAAAGCCCGTCTCTATCGAAACAAGTTACCATTCAAGCGAAAACCAAAGTAAGAAAAATCCTTTGTCCTCTATTACAATAAAAAAATCCAAGTTTTAAAAGCCTTAATAAATCATGAAGCTTATTTCTTGGAAAGAAAAATGTCCCTGCGGTGTATCCGCGATAACTTATTCAAAGGCAGTCGTACCCAGAAAACCGATTTCCCAAAAAAAGTCGGGGTACGATAGCAGCAGTAAAAAAAAAATATTATTGTCTTTATCATCCTCAGATACGAGCACGACGGCGGTGGCCACGACGACGACGGCGGTGACGACGACGGTTCAGGCGACAACGCAGCAGCAGCAGCAGCAGCAGAGCGGCGAGTGGGCGTACCCGTCGTCGGCGGGTGCGGCGCCTTCTTATCCGGTCTCGGCGAGCAGCTCAGGAGGAGGTGGGCCCTATTCGCCCGCGCCAGGTGGCGCCTTCTCTTACCCGGGCGAGGCGCTCGCCCACCATCCAACCACCGAGCCCGTGCCCCTACCCACCACCGGTGAGTCTCTCTTTCGCTATCCTGCGCGCGCGCTCTGACGCTCTCGCGCTAAGCGAAACCTTTTTTTTAGAGGAAAAGTCCTTTTTTCGCGACGCTTGATGTGGAGTTTTGTGGGATTGGTTCTTATGATCTTTGGTATCAAATTTACTAAATTATTGATTTATCCTCGGGAATAAAGGATTATTCGTCAAATATAAAGAAATCGTTCAGAATACATGATTTTATTTGATATATTTATACTGAAAATTCAATGAATTAAAAAAAATTATCATAATTTCCCATAGTATAATGATTGGTGAAACTAAAAATTTTTAAGTAAACTTCAAAGGTTTTTAAATAATCTTTCTGCATTACGAGATAGAACTTTATTTTAAGTAGTAGATTCAAATTTCGTAGATCCAAATATATTTATACTGCAAGTTTAATGAATTTAAAAAATTATCAAAATCTCGCATCAATGTAGTATTAAGTATAATCATTGGTGAAAATAAAAATTTTTAAGTGAGCTTTGAAGGTTTTTAAATAATCTTTCTACGTTACAAGATATAATTTTATTATATGTAGTAGATTCCAAATTTCAACTTATTAAGAAATAGTAAATTTTGATTGTTTGCAAGCAAGTTGAGATTTTTTTTTTACTAACTTTAAATTCAAATAATCAGCTCTGTCTGATAAAATATATTCCACAAAAAACCTATTTTTAATACTCGAGTGAATATATTATTCTCACCAAAAAGAAGTTTAGAGAAAATATCATAACTATTTATTTATTGCTACCGTGTCAGTATCATTAAAACAATTAAAATAAATTAATTGCTCTTTCTTAGGTCTTCGCAAGCTTTCAGCCTTTACAAATGTTCATATGATGAAAATTACATTCGTCATTTCCAAGTGCTTTACGTTTACAAGACATTACATCCGTTATCATCAGTAATCAAACTTTTACCGTAATGTGTCATTAATCGAACTTTTAATGACGATTCAAGAGATATAATTTCAATTCATCAGAATTTTCTCCTGTTGTATTACCCACGCACCTTTGTAGTTCTTCACGAGTTTCCAACGTAAAAACTTGGGCAGCTTAATTCAAAATAAAAAAAGTCGCAGTATAGAAAATAAAGCAGGTGAACTATATTTCTTGTGAAAATTCACATCGCAAGAAGAAAAACCGCATAAACCTACAGCCCCGTAAATACCACCGAACAGTTTAATTGCTCCCTAATTTCAAACTCCCAAGACAAACTTCGAGCGCTGCCACCCGAATAACCGTGTATGAAAACTTGGCAATCTCGAAGCAAGTATTTCCCCCCCCGAGGGTTTATAATCACAACTCTGCCCCCGGTCACATTAAAATCACCCCTCGGTCTTTTTTTTTTTTTTTTTCTTTCGCCGTCGACTCTGCATCCATAACCGCTCTTTTTTTTTATCGATATTATACGCGGTGACCGCAAATAAACACCTTTGGTCAAGCGAGCGACCCACGGAATGAACGGGAGAACTAAGAGTTGAAAATGGGTGCGTGTGCGGTAAAAGTGATACAATTCGAAATTGATTGTTTGAGCGAGCAGAGTTTGGTGTCCATTGTTTTTTCCTTTCTTTTCTCTCTCTGCAAACCCCGTTTTCTTCGTGGCTTGGGAGTTTTGATTGTCGGCTGTATTGTCTAGTCCCATGCGTTTGCAATGCTATCATGCGGTAAATCACTGTTTAGACATAATAGTTATAATTTTACCGTGAAGTCGAGCCTTAACAAAAGCTTGATATTTTATTTTTGAGTTTGTTCTTTTTTAGTTTTATTTATGTAAACAACGCTATAGTACTTTCTGAAAACTTTGAAAACTTTTCGAAGTTTGGAAAATATTTTTTTATTTTGCAACTTTAAACAATTATTGTTGTGGTTAAAACTAGGTGAAGTTTCTCAAAGTTTTCAGCTTGTCAAAGTAAAATAATCAAACGAACAATTTTAAAAAATGCTTGTCTAAGAAAAAAAATTAGAATACAGTAGGACCTCGCGCATTGTCCCTGCAAAACCTTGGACATTGTCCAAAAATCAAAGATGCTGGCGTGGACAATGCGCGAGGTTCTACTGTAGTGAATAAGTTGACGTATGAAGTTTGGTAATAACACGGACAGAAAAAATACGAGAATTTATCGTGCTACCTCAACTCCGAATTTTACCGTGCGAGTAACGTAAAAACTCTAAGCGCTACGGTACCGCCAGCCAATCAAATGGACTGCACTAATCGACGCCTTAAATCTTGTCCATCTATATTACTATATATATTGAAGTCAGCTGATCAAGATTCACGGCGTCAAAAAGTGGGGATAGAATCCATTTGATTGGCTGGCGGTACCGTAGCGCTTAGAGTTTTTACGTTTTTTTTTTTTTATTTAGGTAGCACCATAAAACTACGTAACAAACTCCAGAGTTTCTGGAGTTCTTTCCACGATAAATTCTCGTATTTTTTCTGTCCTTGAAGTAAGCATAGTTTAGTAAATATTGTTTAAGCTTTAGTTTTGAACGAAATCGTAAATTAGTTTAAATGATAAGATATAAAATTAAAAACTGAAAACTTGCTAATTTAAATTTTTCTTACTTAATCACCTGATTTTCACATAATGTGTTTCTTTAACAAATATAAATCTTATCAAAGTCTACAAACAATTTGATACTCTCTTTTATTATAAATATACGGGTAAAACTGATCGATAAAATCAGATGAAAACTAGAGTTTACATAAACAAGGAGGGTTTTGTAATTCTTATATCACCCAAAATGATTATTTTTTGCGCAGTACTCCCTTCGGACGGGCACCAAGACGCCTACACACCAAACTGCGTCTCGATGTATCCAAGCCACGCGAGCTCGACGACACCCCTGACACTGGTCCAGTCAGGTCCCATATCTGGCAACAAGTCCCTCGCCGAGACGGACATGTACGGTGGCGCGGGAGGCCCACTGAGTCCCGGAGGAGGCGGCTACCACCCTTACACCGGCTGGACGACCGGACAGCCCGCGACCGCTGCACCCGGTGGATACAATCCGAATTACCAGGGCTACTACCACCAGAACCCGGCGACCCAGAACTACATAAGCCCCAGTGCGCCGATGGTCCTGTACCCGCAGGTCTTCACCAGCACGATCAACCAGAACCAGATACACGTGCATCTGAGCGAGGAGACCCTGGCCAACAGCAACCTCACCATCAGCGGCAACCGACTCGAGATCGGCGTCATGGGTGAGGAAAACGAGCAGAGAAACGACGTTTGGAGGCCCTACTGAACGAGCCTTGACCACTGATTCCATCAGCCGTTTTGAATCGTTCAACACTTTTGGGTGAGTTTACATGTTTTTTATCTTTGTTTATAAACATATTAATTGTTTGGAGTTTCAAACAAAACATTGTTTTGCACTGTACCTGAACGAAAAAAACTACCAGTGTTTCCAGGAAAAGTCCCAGATGATTAGGGACTCCGGACGAGTAATGTTCGCTGAGATGAGGAACATAATGAGTTTTCTCGATCCGAGTTAAAACTTGGTTCCGGCCCAGATAAGCTGGTGTAACAGTCTACGCACTTTCGTTCTCATCCGATGGAAAAAAGACACCGAGTCGAAGAAAACTTAGAGACTTTGTAAATGTACTTATATTGTAAATAAACACGCAGATATTTTACATGGAATAAAAATCTTGCCGAAATTCGTTCCTATATATTAAATACGATTTCTTTTCATTTTTATTACTTTTCAAAAAAAAATTCCCTCAAAAAAGTTGTCCTTCCTCTCTGTAGGTAAAAATTTTAAAAGACTACGCAGTCTAAGGATGTTCCTGATGAACTGAGATACTCTGATGAAATCTACAATTCCATCAATCTCAATAAATGTTTCAAAAAAATTTTGTCAAAATCGTTGGATTAATCGGAAAAAAAAATTTTTTTTTCATTACATATATAAAAATTATAAAAACAAACATAAATTATTTTTGAACTGCCATAATGCTTTTGATTAACGTACGCTTAGGCGATTCTAGTAAAAAATGAAAACTGTTTATTAGTTTAAATATTCTTTTTTTTTTGTTAATTTCATTAAACATTTATTATTTTTTCATAGAATAAAATAAAAAATGAGGAAATTAGAGAATTCTAGAATAACTTTTTTTACTTTGAAACTTATAACTTTACGATCAACCAAAAACTATATCGCAGCATCGCAAATACAATTTAAAGCATACCCGTACAACAAGTAAGTGAAAAGTTTCCAGTCACATGGACCATGAAAAAACCTTCTGCACTTTAGGGTGCACTCGATACCGCAGCAATGATAACCTGTTTTCAACTACTTAGAAGATTTTTTATTTTCAGGTAAACCAGAAAATAAAAAATAAAGATCATAATTAAGTCCTCGTAAGATGCAAATTAAAAAAAAATTTTTTTGCGTGATTTTTGAAAAAATTTTGCTGTCATTCTATTAGTGAACTCAGAGTTCTGAAATCATTATCTCGTTTTTAATTTACATAGAAAAAATATTTTTTGATTCTGTTTAGACAAGTTGGTCCATTTACATTTTTGAAATCTAGGACACGATGAAATTTTAATAATTGAAATACCTTCATCCTTTTTTTTGAAACAATGTATTTGAATTCAGATCAAGATGCATTTGACCGAAAGGTCCGGAAACTCCTGGGGTCAAAACAATATCTCTGCATAATCCTCTGCAGGGGGAGGGTTGAGACCTCGCTCGCGCCCACCGTATACATGTCACGGAGACCGACGAAAATGCATTCAGCAGTCTGCAGCTGGAGGGAAGGGGGGGGAGGGGACACAGCGTTCAGCTCTCGTCGCGACCGCAACTACGAGCTCCGTCACTCTTGGCAACCTTTAAATATTAAATGCAGCCCCGCGTACTAGGCCTACACGCGGTGCTGCACCGACCGACTCGTAAAAAAAGCTACGCTCGGGACGATTTATCGGGCGGCTCTTATTCGATACCTACTTTTCTTCTTTTACCCCCACCCCTGCTTTTGTCCCCCATCACCGCTCAATGCGTGCGGTTTTGCGAGTAGTCTTTTTCGGGCTGCCTCCTCTTTCTCTTTTTTACCTGCACGCGAAAAGTGCCGTTGATAGCTTTCGTATTATTCATGATGCCGAGGCTTCATTGATGGCTTATGTATCTTTATTATGATAAACTCTCATTTTAGCTAATGATCCTAGCGGTTAATAGAGCTTGATAATAATATAAACTCTCATTTTTGTTTATATGAATCGCTGTTTTTTTTCTTTTTTTTTTTTTTTCTTTAATTTCAGATGATGGTTTGGATTTGTAATTAAAACTTATCCATTAACTAATAAATGTTTTTGAGCTTTTGATAATTTGACTTGAAATGAGCGGATAAAATCAAAATAGATAAAGCAGACAATCAACATAAACTACTCAAAAACTATGTTCGATACACGAGTAATAAATAAGCAATTATGAACTCTACTATTACAAAAATTCACTTTTAAATTTGAAAGTATGAGTATCAGAAGTAAAGAAAAGGAAAATAATAGACAACAAAAAACTTATTTTTTAAATGTTTTTTAATTTATTTGAAATTTTTGCGACTCATCTTCAATCAAAATGTGTCTGTAAGCATTTCATCAAATAACTTCCAACTTCGCAATGAGATGTCTGATTATTTGCTGTAATTAAAATTTTTGTCTGGTAAGTAGACTAAGAAAATAGAATCGTTGCAATAGTTTTAGTTTTAAGTAATTTTTATTATTAAACCAAGAATAAACTTTGATCTTTAAAACGTGTTTTCTATCCTGTTAAAAGTCTAATGCATAATTTTTACTATGAAAAATATAATTTTTTAAACCAAAATCGGATGGTCAAAATTATTTAGGGTATGATAAAGAGTACTTATTTCTGTTTTGAGATTCTAATTTGCTCAGTAATTTCTTATTAGAAAAGGTAGTTCCAGACCGATAAAATTTAATGCATGCCAATTAGTTTAATTTTTCTTATGTTCACCAATATCTAGAACTACTTTTTCTAAATAAATAGTATTTAATCAAAAATAATTTTTTACGCTATCGCAAAATCTAGTTTGACCGAATTGTGATGGTTAATTATGTATAACTTTGAACTGTGATTTATATTTCAGATTATAAAAAATTAGTTTGGATGAAAGTTAGCTAAGATACACAAGAAATTTTTTTTATTTTATTCAATTTATTAAAACTTACATAAAAATATATAACAATCATACCTTCAAGACCACACTTTCTAACAATTATTATTCTTTGCTCTGTTTTTTCTTTATTATCAGCAATTACTATATCTGGATGCACAACTTCTAAATATCTCTCAATGTTAAATTTTTCACCAGTAAACTAAAAGAAAATTGTTTTTAAAAAGATACTTATCTACGCCTTATTATAATTTAAACTTACACAACTAAGCTGTATAGACCTTAGGGTCTAGGTAAGCTATAATAATAAAAAAAAAAAAAAAAAACTTACACAATTCATTTTTTCTAGTTCGCAAAATTCCCGACATTTGACATTGCCACAATCATTTATAGCATCTTCCTTTAATTCTTTTAAGTTTTTACTCGAACATTGTACAAATAACTGTATTGATAAAGATAATGTTTAAAAAGTACTCAAAAATTGGTTAAAATTAATTCACAAGATAATACTTAAAAAAATAAAATTTAGTATGATAAATAAATTTTTTTTTAATGATTAAATGAAATTTAGTATAGTAAATAAATATAATTTAATGATGATTCGAATATTTTAATAATTCAAAATGTTACCCACCATCAGCGCAAAAAACAACAAAGTGCATGCAATTTTGTACATTCTTGCAGTGTTTGTCAGATGTTACTTTGTAAGAATTTTGTACTTTCGCAATGAGCGTTGAATTTGATGTGCACCTTACGTGTAATACTTTTCGTCAGTACGTAGTACCAGACTCATGCAAACACTAAACTGATAAAAAAAAATTAATGCTAAGTATTACTCTGCCCAGTTTTCTTGAACTCTGAGAATATAGATTTGCCACAGTTGAAAATAAAGTAAAAACTTTTTTGATTTTTGTAGATGATAGTAAATAACTTTTCATAAGTTTTTGAACACAAATAGAATGTTAATTTAAGTATTACACAATAGAAAAATTTGAACAAAATTTTTATGAACTAACATCTGCAAAATTTTTAAAATTCTCCAAAAAGCAGCAGAACAATATTTATCTTGGTGTAGATACTTCAAAACTGAAGTACGAAATAAAAATCGTATTTCAACTCAAAAACGCTTTGTATCATGAAACTGAATTTTTATCTAGAAAAAGAGCTGTACAATAACTTATTTTTCGTACCGGAAAATATTGAAATTACATTTACATAGATAAGAGTATTTTTCTATCATTATTATACTAAAGTGGTCGTATCCAAAAGCATTAAAAAAAATTCTACAAGTATATTGCTGCATAAATTGTAACTTTTGTAGTTTTCCCAGTAATTCCGTTAGCTAGCATAGTTTCCATTTGCTTATGCCTACAAAAAACTACAAGAAACGTAAACGTAAAACTAACTTATTGATAAAAAAATCATTATTAGATATAATAAGGAATTTTAGTTGATTACTTGTAAAAATACTATAAAGCAATAAAAATTATTTAGTAATTTTTATTACTTTATCACGACGTTTCATCATTTTTAATGACTTCATCAGGTGGCTAAATAATGATTACAATATAGTAAAATTAAATTTTTATAAATAAAATTACAATGTAAATAATTATTCTATGATTTTCTTACCATTGAATATGGTGAGAATAATAATATAATCTACCTGAAAATTGATATCATTAGAAATATTTCATCAAACTAATGAAATAAAATTCAAATTTCATCATTATTTTAAAAAGAGAGAAAAAGTGCCTAACACGGCAACAATAGAGCACTGCTTCTTATTCCATACAATCTTAATATTCACAAAGAACGAAGAGATTTTCACGCTAATCTGCAACACCACTGTCGTTCCGCTGGTGCACGTGTAATTTTCTAGGGTGCAGCAGGGGGGGGGGGGGGGAAGGATTTTTAACCCGGGTGTTTTTACGGTTTGTCGTGGCAGTTAAAAGCCGCGGAATACGAGGAGGAAAAAAGACCGAGAGAGCCGTAAGCTTTCCTCTTTACGAGCTGCGGGAGACTCGAAGACGCGCCAACCGCAAAATATCGTTCGGTCGTACTCTGCGGATGATGCTTGGCGCGCGTCTTTCTGCGAGATATTTCATACCGACTCTCTTTCCTTTTCCAGAGGGAGAGACCTTTCTTTCTCTTGTCCTTTTAATGGGCTCGTAGGTGATGATTACAAAGTAACTCGGGCCATTTTTTTTTATTCAAAACTGGGCAGTCTACTAGTATCGAACTAAGCTGCGAAAAAATAATTTAAACCATACTCACAAGTTAAAAATCAATCGCGATATTCAATAAGATTATTTGCGATTTCGATAAAAATTGGTGTATTAATCTCGTTCGATATCAATTTACGACAAAGGCTTTGAGAATTTCGACTGTCAACTAACTTTTACAAATGATTCTGAAAACTTCAACAAATGATTTATTTACTTGTTTGTTTACATTATTTAATCAGGACTTACGCTTGAAAAGCTAAAAATACAGTAGTTGCAACATAAAACTTGCAATAATGTGAAGAGATACTAGATTTGTAATTACATACATTCAAATATTTAGATAATATAAATCGGTACTCTTAAGAAAACACTTAATTTTGATGTATAATATTTAAAATGTGACCAGATAAATATATGTGATTGATATCAATGGATCAATGACTTTATGAAAAATCAGTGACAAAGCTTTCGCAAATCACACTGAAGTGTTTTTACGAAACATACTAAACTTTTGTAATTTCAAAAGTACATGTTTCACTTGATAAATACAATGTTTTATTTTATCAGAAATGCCACCAACAAAAATGATAATAAGCAGATTCCTTCATCGATAATAACACAATTAACTCTAGGAACAATACTTTATTGTACAGAGAAGAAAAAATTACCCAAAAATGTCAGACTGCAGAGTAATAAATTCGAGGGCGATGGTAAATAATTTTTTTGCCAGCCTGCAGCGACCGGAAGCAGTCGCGTCAATTTTTTGGAAACGGTGCAGCAGCAGCATTCGTAGCGTAATCATTATCGGTAATCGATCTCTCGGAAGTAGGAAGCGTGCAGATAGACAATCGTGTGTGTGATCATCGCGACGACGCCGGCGATGATGATGATGATGATGATGTGTCCATAGTCATTTCAAACCGGAATTGTCGCGTGTGTGTGCGAGTGTGTGTCGGTTGCGATCTTCTCTTTCATCTTTCGGACCGCCCTTTGGAGCTGTACACAGATTGCTGGTTCGACGCTCAAGGTTACAACCGATTGTCACTGCGGTTGTTATTATTTGACCTGGATGTTTCTAGGATTTTTTGGGGAAAAAAAATAGCGTAGTTTTTTGAAATTTACTTTTTTTTTTTTTAGCTTTAGTCAGCAGTACTCGCTCTAAAATTTTTTCGGGGAGCTACGTTCAACTGCGTAGTGGGAAGAAAATATTTTTTATTTGGTTTAGATGAAATTTGGTACATGTCTTTTTCGTTTGTAAGATTTAAAAAATTAATTTGATTTAGATTGTAAAAAATACTTTTGTTTAAATAAGTCAGTGTTGATTGTTCATTCTTTTTTGAAGTATGGAAGTGTATCTAATGGAGCTTGATAATCTTCTAACCATTTAGGACCAGCATAAAGTTTATCTGTGTTTGCATCTCGCCATTTTCCAGCGGGAAGATAAATGTTACGTTCAATGGCATTTTCTTCTGTCACAGGTGCGACCAAGTATTCTTCTCCAAGTAAGTATTCTTAGAAAAAATAAAAATTAATTTAGATCCTTCACTTCAAATCTGAGACTTTTTATTATTTTTATTTATTATTGCTTTAAAAAAACTTTAATGCCCATCCTACACTGACGGCAATATTTTTTTTTTCTTATTTTAAGATAAAGAATATAATTTTTTAACCTAATCTCGATAGTACAACTGTGGGAAAAAGTTATAACAATTTAAAGCTTAAGCCACTCGATGCTTAAGCCGCGGCTCAGCCGCCAGTGTAGGATGGGCATAAAAACTAAATATTAAATATTATTGTTTATGTGTTATTGTAAAACATGAAAACATTGATTCTTACCGTCATTTATTTTATGAGCTTCGGTATTTAATGGGTCAACCCACCAAATGGGCATATTTATAGGTTCCCCAGATACAGTAGCTTTTTTCATTAACTCAACTATTTTTGGTTTAATTTCTGCATGGAGTTTTGTAAATTTTTTGCTTATTTCGATCGTCTAAAAAGTTTAAACGGAGATTTTATTAATTATAAAATTATTTATATAAACAAAAATAGTAAAAAGCTGACCTCATTGTCATACTGCCAAGGAGTAAAAGAAAATTGAAGAGACGGCATGAAAACGTTGGCTTGCAACCACCTAATAAACAAATCTTTTGGTGGTAGGTTCCGGTTCCCGCCAATCATGTCAGGTAAAACGAATACGTAACCGTTTAAATTCATTAAAAATAGTGTTGTTATCAGAGTCGGAAGCCCATTGTTCCAGGAGTAGCTAGTTGATTTGTCGTGCATTCTTACAAAAATTGGTAAGTTTTGAGTTTTCCAACCGACTCGTACCTCGATTCGATCGTCGAATTTTGTAGCCAAAGTGGTTAGATAGTCAGTAGTGTAAATACCAGGTTGTAATTCGATTGGTCCTGATAATACTGGGATTTGTGGTAAATTGTAAGTTTCTCCACCATCAAATTTGAAAGTATCGATCCCCAATTCCTGGATTTTTTTCAATCTGACAGTCCACCAATTAACTGCTTCTTTATTCGTAAAGTCAATAGAGCCAGTTCCATTTTTATCTAGCGATGGAAAAAAAATTTGTTCTTAACTATGCGAAACTTTTTAAATCTCATTTCAATCATTTAATATAATAAATTAAGTTTCAACTTTAAAAATGCATCTTTTCAAAACGAAAAGAGTTTTTAAGAAAAAACAGCAATAATGCGATGATAAATTGAAGAATTAAAAACATTACCGTTCCACCAACTTCCAAGAACACTGCCATTTTCATTTTTGACGAAGTATCCCTTTTCATAAGCTTCATTAAAACTGTCTTCACACTCAACGTTTATAAAAGGATGAATCCAAAGTGACACACGGAAGCCCAAATCTTTTAATTGTTTAACAAGCCTTGGTACATTTGGAAACTTGACCGGGTCAAACTTAGCTGAACCATAGCAAGTTTCCCAGTTATCGTCGATCTCGATTTGACTGTTTTTAAATCCATTTTCTTTAATCTCTTTAGCAAAGTTCAAAACAATTGCTTCGTCAACATCGACTTTGTACCTAGCCCAAGTCGACCAAATCGGGTTCTCGACCAAGGCTGGGTTAGGATGCCCGTAGGGTTTACTGATTTTTTCGGATATAACATTCTTGTGAGCAGATTTGACATCTTCAAACACTCCAATGGTATAACTCAAAGTAATGATATCTCGATATGGATAAGGATCTTTGTTCATAGCTATCAGACACAAGTGCTTGGCCAACTGGTTGTTCTGGTCGACGAAGAGAGGATCTTTTTCACTGACGAATAAGTATATCCCATGACTGGACAGCCAATATCTCTCGACCATTAAAAAGTTCGTCGTGTAAGGGCTCAAGGCGAGGTGCATGTTCTGCATCGGCCACTGCTGGAAACTTCTTTGGGGACCACCGTACCACTGAGTGTCGTCCGCCAATTGGTAACAGTCCTTAATTTCTCCTCGTGGATCGTTGATCTCTCGGAGAATTTCCACGACTTCTTTATTTGGGTCTGCTTTGATTTTTATAAAGGGTAAGTCGTCGGATAGAATACATGTTGTCAAGGAGTCCGTTGGGATGCAACTTTTCATAGTGATCTCACCATTTGTCTTGTTTGAATTCTTCGTAATCAATACGTTTCTCATCTTCGTACCGTCTAAAGAAAAATATTTTCAGTTCATTCACCTCATTAGTAAATACTTTGCTAAAATAATTATTTGACTAATTTTATAATTTGATAAATGTGTAAATTCGGAAAATATGAAAAAATTTGAATAAAGCAGAACGTTAAAGAGGATTTGAGTTAAGCTCCATTTTTCCATTATTCTAAATTAATTTTCATTTCATTTTCACACTCACCATACTTTCGAATTGTTAAAATCACCCTGTTGGTTTTTAAGTAAATATCCAAGTACCCATTTTTGATTTTTTTATGTAGAGTGCTATTTTGATCTGGTAACTCTGATGTAACTGAAACAAATTTAATGATATATTTTGAACGCAAAATTATACCTGAAGTTTCATGAAGATCTATGACACGAAGGAGAGAACATCTTGTATAAGTTGGAATATAAATTTTTTTTTTTCAATTTGGACGGATTGATTTGTTAATATTAACTTGAAATAGAAAAGAAAAAATGTTCATATTTATAAATTTATTATTAATCTTGTTAAATAATTCAAATGTTGAATTTAGGGTAATGAAAAATAACGATAAAATATTAATTTATTAAAGTAAATAAATACAATTTACTAACTTATTTAAAATGATAACAGAACTCTAAAACGATAAAATTGAAGATTTATTACAGCAGGTTTTAAGTTTGTCTGATTATAATAAACAAAAATTTTATTAATAGTTAACGCCGCATTCAGCTTCATAATTTCACAAAAGGATTAAAAGATTATGATAAGATCTGAAAGTAAAGAGCATTTGATAAAAATTTTTTGTTGTAAAAGAATTAATATTATGATAGAGCTTTTTATGCATTATATTGATCCCTATTATAACAAAGAAACAAACTTTTTTTTAATTAAATTAAAAATCATATAATTATTATTATTTCAACTACAGGTGGGAAATTTTTTAAATACATTTTTTTCATTTATAATTAAAAAACATTGACCGAACATATCAAGAAAAAAAAAAAGACTATTGAAATCAATAAAAACTCTAAAGTTACTTTATTTCAAAAATTTGACAAAATTATTACCAGTTTTTGAAAAAAAATTTCCAAAAATATTATCGCAATCAATGAATTTTAATAAATGAAAATTTAGTTTTCTTTGTTAATAAACTAACTGTCTTATGTAACTTACTTTTGACTCCATCAGCTGATATGCACGCAGCGTAAACAATAAGAAAGATAAGGAAAGTCTTCATAGTATTTGGTTGATATCGTCACACAACTCGGAGGCTTACTAATGCTGCTTGGCACAAGAAACACATTTATATATGATTAAAAATTCTTGAAATTTGAATTTTTATCATCATATTATGCAGAGCAGGCTTAGAAAGTTTGTGAAGTTTCAAATTTAAAACTTGTAAATATCATTTAATAACTGAGAAGATGAACCATGATTTTAATTTTTAGTATTACTATAATTCTGTTCTGAAGTACAAGTGTTAAAAATAAATTTCAAGAAATTGTGCAAGTTCAAAAAGATTGAAATATTTTGAAGACTGAATAAAAAGAATTTTTTCATGCATTTAACCGCTCAATGGCTCTTTTCACAGCTCGTCTAGTTGCAGGGTATGAGTCTCTTTATCTGCAAGTTCCACTAAAAATTATTTCGGAACTTCCACTAAATAGCGCCAATTTTTACTTGTAAATCCCATAAATGGCGAAGCTTGGAACTACTCGTTTAAGGTAGTTACCGCAAAAATTGAGTTTCTTAAAAAATCTCTAAAACTTTGCCCAGAGGTAGATTTTTGTGTCCTCTACATGCTGGTATTTTTCCTACACCCCCAAGCCATACTTAATTTTGAGATATTGGGCTCAGAAGTTTCAATTTTTTACATAGGATTCCTATGCTGAGCGTAAAAATTCGTAAAAATTTGAAGGTTAATCTCGGATAGCAAACTTAATTTTCTTAAAATATTTTTTTAAAACAGGTTTTCTTGAAGGGCAAGATCTAAGAAATCCTGAGGTACAAAGCTAAACATAGCAAGTGATATTAACTTCTGAGATAATGAATAGAAAAGAATGAAAAATGCGTGATTTCAGTATGATTTGGAGCTGCGTCGGCCGCGGCGGCGCATGGCGTCAGAGTGGGGGCAACGAGCGTCTATATCTATATTTTAGGTTAGCTATATACATAAGTCGTAACTACCTTAAGCAATAGACTTTGGTAGTAGATATAAGATACCGCAGCGATTCGAGCCAACGTGTTGTATACCTATATTTAAAATTTGTATACAATATATAGGTGTACAACGCGCTGCCAGAATCTGCGCGTGCGCTTGTGATTTCTATGCGCACGCCGCACGTTCGCCGCTGCCGCTCCTGAGGTTAAGTGTGCAAATCACACTTTAGACTTTTAGAGATATTGTTGACGTAAAAAGATCCTTTGAGCAGTTAGTAGCAAAAAAAATATTGTTCATGAAGGTTCCATAAAAACAGGTAGAAGTAGAGTTCAGCAGCAGACGGTTATTGTGGCGAGCGACCCCGCGAAGCGAGCGAAGTGTCTCTGCTTCTACCTGTTTTTAAATGGATTATTATTGATCTAATGAACTATTATTTTGATCTTACAGATTATCTTAGAGCATACATTGTAATGTAATCATTTTGCAAAAATAACAAAAAAGCGATGTTTCATCTAAAAATATATGTTTTTTCATTTTTTTTGACCTAACACAAGGTTTGTTTGATTTTTGGTTTGATTTTGATAAACATATAATTTTCGAAACTTATGTAAGTCACACGGACAGAAAAAAAACAGAAATTTACTGTGGCAAGCTAACACGAAAAAATCGTGTGTGAACCTTACGCAGAAAAAATCCTAAGCGCTACTGTAAGAGAGCCAATCAAAATCACTCTTGGTCACACCTGATTGCCTGATTGGTTCGGCTACAGTAGCGCTTAGGATTTTTTCTGCGTAAGGTTAATACACGATTTTTTCGTGTTAGCTTCCCGATCTCAAAAGGCGGCACGGCAAAGATCCGTTCCGGGCCCGGTTGCCGTGTTGCCGGGCCACGGATTGGATGTGGAATGTAACGCTAATCCGGACCCGGCACGGATGATTTGCCGTGCGAGTTGCCGTTTGATCAGATCCTAAAGTGCGGTAGCACTTTGACGGCGAGTAGGTTTTTTTAACCGACTGCCGTTAAAGCGTACGCTTTATATACATTGAAATTCGGTTTTAGGTTAGGTCGTTCATGAAAAAAACACTATTAGGATGATTATTTTTCCTTTATATATACACATTCTATATAGACGCCATATATGTTGTCTGCTGTATCATTCATAAAAAATAATTGTAAATTGCTTAAATTACATTCATAAATTCATGAATGTAATAATTAAAAATAAATTAAATTTGAAACAGCCAATACAGTATGAGTTATATACCACCAGTATAAATATATGTATACCATACAGCGTACATCCTGAAAAATTTTTAATTACAAACAGTTATTTTTCAAAGTAAGAGTGGCAGGTAGTTAATAAAAAATAAATTAATACAGAATTGATTTTCATTTTTCTACATTATTAAACTGAGAGTACTTTTGATTTTGAAGAAGTTTTATAGTCAAAACTTTTAAATATAATACACACAGAATATGAACAAACTTTATATAAATATTAGCTCAGTATATCTGGTTTTACAAGAAAAATATTCGTTGAAAACCTGAATTGCAATTGAGACATTGATTTTAGATGTTGTTACCTATAGGCTTTGATACTGATTAATATAAATGAGTCGAATGTAGAGGTTATGTTACTCGTCATACAACAATCATACACCAACGAATAAATATTTTTCAAGATTCAAGAATTATTATTAAAACAAATTATTTTGGTTAATACCTTTAACTTTATTAAATTATACTTAATATAATAGTATTATTTTAGAAATAACGACACTGCAACGAATATCACCGTGTAATTATGACTGTTTACACACTGGTATATTCACACACTGACACAAATATTTACAATATACATATTATATCAAATTTAATTTATTTTTAATTATTACATTCATAAATTTATAAATGTAATTTTAGCAATTTACAATTGTTTTTTATGAATGATACAGTAGACAACATATATGGCATATATATAGAATATGTATACATATCTGATCAAACGGCAACTCGCACGGCAAATCATCCGTGCCGGGTCCGGATTAGCGTTACAAGCCGTGCACGGGCCACGCACGGCAAACGGGCCCGGAACGGATGATCTGACACGGTTGCCGTGCCACCATTTGAGATCGGGTTACACAGTAAATTTCTGTTTTTTTTTCTCTCCGTGCATAAGTGCAGTCTTTAAGCTTAAAGACTTAACAATATCAAAAATTTAATAAATATTTCTTCAAGGAATTAAAGTTAATTTAAAATTAGAAATTTTTTCAAATCAAGCTTTGTCCGTGTTGTTGCATGCTATAACAAAAAAAAATTGAATAAGACTAAAAATTAACAAATAAAATTGCTAAACCAATGTATATTTTTAAACAATGATTCTAGTTGATCGAATAATTTGTAAAGAATTAAATTATTTAGTTTCTTTCTAATGCAAGTCTCTTTCTAAGAGGAAAAAATAATAATTTAGATTGCGACAAAGGAAAAAAAAAAAAAAAGATAAGGCATATTTTTTCGATTAATGGAAGAGGTCTCCACTTGATGAAGATTCAGGATCATGTTTGTTAAAATAATAACATAAATATTTAGTCAATCTTCACTTATAATAATCATATTTTTTCTTTAAAATAAAGAAAGTCAGTTGCAAACATACAACATGAAATTTAAAAATTCGACTTTATCATTTGAACTCATCAATCATAATCAACCAACGCATTTTATAATAATCAGTGTTTAATAGTGAAATCAACGAAATTCGTGATCGAATAAATAATTTAGAAAGCTACTATAGCTGATTTAAAAATAAATATTGTGAGAAGAAGACTTTTCCCATTAATAATAAATGAAGTTTTCAGATGTAAGATTTTGTTTAGTACATTTTTTTTATTTAAAAACGCACTTAATACTGTATATATTGATTGATTATAATACAATAAGTACACATGAGTAATGTCTTATCAAAAAGATTTTTGGATCAAAAACAATCACTGCTTGAGATCTTAAAAAGATTTCTACTGTACGACTACCTTCAGGTAACGATACAGTAATTAATCAAAATTACTGGAATCTAAAAGATTTAAGATAATCACGAAACAAAAAGATTAAAACTTAATAAATCAAAAATATCTACGCACCGGAAGATGTACGCACCGATACCAAAGTTTAAGTCAGTTCTTATAAGTATTCATGATTTCAATTCTTTCAGACACGTTTTGAATTACGGGTGTGAAAATGGCTAAGTTAATGTGGCCAACGATTTTACTTGCATTTTTTTCGACTAGTGTAGTGACAGAGAAGACGCCAGATTTTTTAAATACAATCAGTTCCGAGCTTTTCGATTTTGAGAATATTTATAATAGTTCAGGTCTAAATGAATCGTCATTTTCTGATCATCCTCACGCTCACATGAACGTGGTTAGTTATTAAAGTTTTTTTACCTTCAAGATCTATAAGATTTAATGTATTTTTTGAAAAACTTATTCAAATTGTTAAAATTAACAGGTTCAATTGGTCGAATATTACAACTACGCCATAGAAAACCATACTGTCGTAACAAGAGATGGTTACATTATAGAATTGCATCGGATTACGGGAAATCACTCGAAATCAAGCCCGAATGGAAAACCAGCTGTCTTACTTCAGCATGGGATCCTATGCAGTTCCATGGATTGGCTCATTTTAGGCCCAAGTAAAAGTTTAGGTATGAATTTTTATCACTTTGATTAAATCATTCAATTTTTTGTATTAAAAAAATGATTGGAATAATTTTTTCGCTAGGTTTTATGTTGGCTGACGCTGGCTACGATGTTTGGATCGGAAACAGTAGAGGTAATAGATACTGCCGGAACCATGTCAGTAAGTCAGTCAAAAGTGCAGATTTTTGGGATTTCAGGTTTGAATTTTTTTGTACGCACATAACTTATTGAATAATTCATCATTATCATAGTAATTATAAATTGATTCAGCTGGCATGAAATAGGAAAAAATGACTTACCATCGTTGATAGATTACATTATCGAGGTAACGGAAAACGAAAAAATCTACTACATAGGTCACAGTCAAGGAGCCACAACATTTTTCGTCTTGCTCAGTGAGAATCCAGAATACAACGACAAAATTAAAGCAATGGTTGCTCTAGCTCCAGTTGCTTACGCTAACCACATAAAAAGTCCATTATTTCAGTTACTATCAAAGTACGCTTCCAATATTCACGTAAGTAATCTAATATATATATTTTACTTTATGCAGCGAAGAGTTGCTAAAAATAGAAAACTTCTTTTACAGATGATTATGCAGCTAATTGGTCAAAACGAGTTCAAACCTGGCGGCGAATTCTTCAAGTGGTTGACTTCAAAAGTTTGCGATGATAAAACTCCAACGCACTTGATTTGTACTAATATACTATTTCTCATTTCTGGTTATGACAAAGATCAACTAGATTTGGTGAGGGTTTTCACCTTTATTTCATAAAAATATGAAATTTTTCTTTTTATTGATGTCTACTTTGTTATTCTTGAATTTTTAAAAGGAATTATTGCCAGCAATTTTCGCACATACGCCAGCAGGATCTTCAGTTAAGCAGTTTGTTCATTATGCTCAATTAATGAATTCAGGTATGACAACTTTAATTAATTTCTGCGAAATTAAAAAAAAAAAAACTTTTACATACCAGAATAAAATTAAAAAAAAAAATTAATTATTATTTTGAAATTAAAAAAAAAAAAAAAAAAAAAAAAAAAAAACACCACTGAAACAGTACTTCTCATACTAAAAAGATTTTGCGGTACAGAAAATTTAGTTTTATTATGCTAAATAAAAATAAAATAAAATTACTTCGAGTCACGAAAACCGTAAAACATTTTTCATGAACTGAAACTTTTAAAAATGCAAAAACAAAATAATCAAAACGTTAAGTTTTTGTAGGACATTTTAGGCAGTACGATTACGGTGTATTGAAAAACTGGATCAAATATCGCAGTATTAGACCTCCATCTTACAATCTTAAAAATGTCAAAGTTCCTGTTTCCATTCACTACGGAGCCAATGACTGGTTAACAGGTTACGACGTATGTTTGAAAAAAAAGTAGAATAATTTTTCAAAAATCAGAAAAAATAAGATAACAAGTTAATCTTTATTTTTCAGGACATAAAAAAGTTATACTCACAGCTTCCTAATCCAATTGGAAAATTTCTAGTTCCGTATGATAAATTTAACCATGTGGATTTTGTTTGGGCGAAAGATGTCAAAACTTTACTTAATGATAAAATAATAAGTCTCATGTCTCGATATTGATAAATTTTCTGACGTTTGAGGAATCGAAATAATCGAGTCGTAGTGTATTATGTATATTGTCATTTATTAGATTCTTGGCCACTCACAAAAATACTTTTTTTGATAAAAACGCCAATATTTCATACCAAAGAAATTAAAAAAAAAAAAAAAAACATAATTATTACATAATTTGACAAGAATGTGTGATGTTTAGTAATTCCATTGATAATTGCATGTAGTTTTTCATATTAAATTTAGACTTTTATGCCACTTTATTTAATTGATGATTAATTTATTTTCTATTTGATTAAGTTTAGACATTAATAACTTAACACCAGATTAAAAAATAAATTCTAGTAAAATTGAGTTTGACAGATTACTCCCATTGCGAGTTAAATCGGTTTTTAAATAATTTTATTATTCGATGCTAAAACTTCCCTTGAGCCCATTTCATTTGAGTTTCATATTTTCGTAACTTTTATTTTTTCCAAAATAGAATTTCGGTATTAAATAAAATTTTTTATTTCATGATATGATGGAATCTGTAGTAATAAAGTATTTATTATAATCACCATCTATAAATTTATTTACGATAATTGTTACTCTAAGCTTAAGTCTTTGATAATTTAGAATAAAATAAGTACGGCTCTGGTATTAAAAAGTACCAGTATTTGATTGACCCTTTTAAAAAATTCTAGCGATGCTTTCTAGACGATTTTTTCCCTCCACCTTTCATACTATCGAAATTTTCTTTACTCCTACCACAGCCTTCATGTCGTGCATAAAAATTAATATTTTAAACGTATTGAAAAAAAAAATAATAACTAATAAAATTGTTTTCATAACATCAAGTAATAAATAAAATACTTGCTTTTTTACTATGTAAAATTATAAAAAGAAACTGATTACTTAACTTCATTGTATGCATATTTTTTCTTATAATAAAATTGTAATGAATTTACAACAAAGTTCCTTAAATTCCTTTTGATTTAATCCTTCTATAACAGTAATTTTGATTTCAACCAAGTTTTTAACTTAGATAAAATATACTTGTAAATATTTTTTAAACAGTATAAATCAATTTTTTTTAATTACAATTATAATTAGTTTAATTTAGATCTAACTATAACTGAATAATTTTAACATTTTATAATACATAAATTTTTTTTTTCTCCCGTTACATACTTATAATTTAAAAATGCCAACAGACTCAACACTTTCAAGCATATCTCATTTTAATAGCTTTTTTTTTATTATTTTTAAATATATGACAAAGAAGGTCGCGTATGCTTATAAAACGGTTACATCTTATTATATAATCGTTCAAGTCTTTGAAGAGGACTCGTGCACAATCGTCCACATTTTCGCTCACACATATTTTACATAAATTATCTTTAGTTTACAATTTAACATACCTTTGTGACTGAATTAACTTGTCAACAAAATAACCATTCATTGATTTTAATGGCTGATTTTAACTACAATAAAAAGTCCTCCTGGATCATTTAAAATATACAGTTAATGATTCAATTAATGGAAGATAAAATAAAAATAAAAAAAAAAATCTCAATCGCAGTCTTATGAAGTTTATACAATCAATTCAGTTCTGTGATGCCGATGAGGCACCAGTGAGTCCGTAGACGCCAGCAATTCGGTGAAAAAGCGACGCCAGACGCTGCTTCAGAAAAGACTCGTGCGCGTGACGCGTTAGGATACGAACTCCGCCAACCAAAACTGGTAGCAGAGGACCTAATTTTTCATCCTGGAGAAGATTTGATAAACTTTAATGGGTGGAATGTACTCTAAAAATTTTTCTTGCAATATTTATACAAAAAATTGTTGACGGTACGAATTTTACGATTTAGTAAGTATAAAATTTGTATGATTTCAAAGAGTCAAAATAAAATTTATTTAAAAGAAAAAAGAAAAAAAAACTGCTTTTATGAGTATTGATCTTTGAAATCTTGCTAAAATTCTCGTTGATAAATTTAATTCGAGTTATATCTCCTGGTCCCTCAATTTTAACTACGTCTCTGTGCTTGTTTACATTGACGCCTCAACTAAACTGAAACTAAAAAAACTTAACCCAAAACTTACCGGAAGTGTAAGGGCAAATTCAAGTGCAGCACCAATCATGTCAGCCCAGGCCTTTCTGCGGATCTCGCTGTCCCTGTTAGTGTCTTTCTCACTGTCGTCCACGCTGCTCATACAGCGATTGGCGACGAGCATCTTTTCACGCTCGTCCTGGAGGAAAGGATTCGTCCTGAAGCCGCGCTTGCTACGCTCGTACTCCTCGAGCAAGGCCTCGACGTTGTCTTGTAAGTAGTCTCTGGTGTCATCCATCGAGGGAGGACCGTCGCCCATCATAGCCGCGGCCGATGACTGCCTGACGACTCCACAGCACTCCCTAGACGCTCTCAGTTCCAACATGGACTTCGATCGGAAGTAGAGACTCTCCCGAGTTTGATTAAGCTCGTCTTTTCTTAAGAATTTCAGATTGTACCTTGAAAGCGTAAACGAAGAGTTGATTAATGCTTTGATGAAAATTTTTTTTTTTTATTCTTACCTTCTAGACAGCAGACAGTCATCGCTGTTCCTTAACTTTATTTTTGGATACTTAATTTCTCCTTCTACTTCGTCTTCTTCAGCAGGCTCTTTTTCCTCCTCGAACTCCATAGCGTTTCTGAAACTGCTCTTGGGTCTGCACTCCAGGATCTCAGGGGTTTCGCCAAGGTCTTCGCTTGTCGCACCTCCAGATCTGTCCGGGTACGCGGAGCGGGAGTTGCTCGAGCCCAATCTAGACACTGGACGGGAGTCATCGGTATCCTCTGGCTCGGATTGCGGACCCGAATCCGAGGAGTAGTCGGTTGCCAAATCGGACAAGCGGAAGGGACGAACTTCTTCGTCCTCGTCGACGACGCTTACACCTAGATCTTTGAGGGCGGTTTCAGCGAAGGTGTTCGCGTTGTCCTCTTGGTAATCGTCCTCGGAGTTTGGGGTTACGCTGTAGACTACACGGTTGTGTTCGTTGGGGACTTCATCGGCTGAATTAAATTTCAACAAATAAAATCATGAATTTTTAAAAATATTTTGAGTAAGGGCTACTGACCGACTATTTCCGTGTAATCATCAGGTTGGGACACCAGTAGAAAGAATTTCTTCTCGGCGATGTGGTCTACCTTGGTGTACCTCCCGTCTCTGTCCAACACAATATCCACGTAGGTGCCACAAAGTTCGTCGAACGTTCTTTGAAGCAGGATTAGGTATTTCAGAAGACTCCTGTACTTGGTTTCCGGTCGGCCACTGGCGCTCAGAATCGACCTGACCATGTCGAGGTCAGCCTCGGTTTTCGAGATCTCTCTCAAGCACAATTCGAACAGGACGAATACTTTGACGGCCCAAGCCGTGCTCGCCTGGTGGTAGAGGTTTGCCGGACGCTTGAGGTTGATGACCTTTTGTAGGAGATATTTAAGCCCAGGTCGGCAGTCTAATTTGAGGGCGGCTGCGTAGGAAAGATCTAGAGCCGAGAGAAAAGCGTCCACGTGACGAGACTCCATTTGGGTCAGAAGTTCAGGTGGCGAACGCGACTTTGGTGATATCGAAGGACTCATCAGTAGTTGGGAGAGACTGAAAAATAAAATTAAAAATTTTTTTTTATGTTAAAAAATTTTTTTCCGTCAAATAAATATAATAGGTTTAAAAAATGTAATCTTAGATTCTTACGCAGATTTTTATAAAATTAATTAGATTTTAATCTGCAAAATCAAAGACTGGGCGATACAAAAATCGATGATAATAATCTGAGTATAAATACCCAGTTCGTATCTAAAAGCTGATAAATGAATTTTTTAAAAATCTATACTTTTAACTGGTTTGTAAACAACTTTACCAACCCGCTTCTATTATTATTTACTGGATAAAAGAATAATTATCATTCAATAAACGACGCGACAGTTCGATCAAATTTTGTTCATAATAAAAGATAAATTCGTTAGTTGTCAGGATTGCATTAGTACTCCATCAGTGGAGTGCCATTAACTAATATGACCAAACTTATTTTATTTGTAATTAATTTTGTGTATTTTGGAACTACTTTTGCGGTGAGAGATAAATTTGCGACACGAGAATCTACATTACTGTACAATGCCTCCAACAATTTTAATATCTCAAACTTCAACTCTTTCGTTCCGGCAAAATATTTTGGTTTGCCGGGTTCTGAACTAGGAAATTTTAAGGACCACCCACTTGCTAGTATGAATGTGGTGAGTTGAAAAAATTAAAACAATCATTTAAATAATTTGTTTTTATATGGTTGATTTCAATTAAATATTAAAAAAAAAAAAAGAAAAAAAAATCCTAGTTGTAATTGAATATTAAAAACAGCCTTAATTCCTAACATATTCATTTTACAGACGCAGGTTGTTACTCATTACGGATACGCAATAGAAACGTACGATGTTGAAACGAGAGATGGGTACATTCTTGCATTGCATCGAATAACTGGAAATAAAACAAATCCGAGTCCGGATGGAAAACCGGCCGTTCTTCTTCAGCACGGCCTCGTTTGCAGCTCGATGGATTGGATCATAGCTGGACCAGAAAGAGGCTTGGGTAAAAACTTTATCGAAAAATATTTATAAGTTATTGGATCAATCAAAAAAATATTATTTGACTGCTGAGCTATAAGCCTAGTTTAGAGCGAGATAAAATGGGTTATAACTGGATTTGATTAAATTTTGGATAATAAAATTGCATTAGTTAATAATCTTTAAGGTTGCTAAATGCTTTTAATTTTTTTTGGTCATTTATTTATTAAAAAAAAATTTATTTCGATCATTTTATAAACTCATTCTGATGTATGTGGCAGGTTTTGTCTTGGCCGATGCCGGTTACGACGTTTGGTTGGGTAACGCCAGAGGTAACAAATATTCACGAAGACACAAAACCCTGTCGGTCAACAGTGCCGATTTTTGGAATTTCAGGTAAAAAAATTTAGCCAGCAAAAATCAATTATCTGAACCAATTAAATTCTTTACTATTCTTTACTCAATCTCCGCTGCAGTTGGCATGAAATAGGAACGGAAGATGTGCCGGGAATGATAGACACGATTTTAAAGACAACCGGAAACAAGAAAATTTATTACGTGGGACACAGCCAGGGAACAACAGTGTTTTACGTGATGCTAAGTGAACGTCCGGAATACAACGAAAAAATCACGGCCATGTTTTCGCTCGCACCTGTCGCCTATTGTTCGCGAATGGCCAGCCCTGTATTTCAGACTCTCGGAAGACTCGGCTCCATCATTGACGTGAGTGCATATTTTTTTTTTTTTTTCATAGAATCTATTGTTCTTTTTTTTTTTCTTTTACATTGTGAGAATAATTTAATGCAGTTTGGTGTTTTTTGGGCTTTTCGAGGAATGGCTTATTAAAACTCATAGAAAAATGATATAGTTTTACCAAGGTCTAATATTGTTCAATTTTTTGATCTTTTATCAATATTTTTTTCTCAATTTTACAGGTTGCTTCCAAACTACTTGGTCAACGCGAATTTTTACCAAATGGTGAATTTTTCAAAAGATTTTCTGCTCTAATTTGTGATAAAAACAGTGTCTCAAGTGCTATTTGTAAAAACGTCTTATTTCTCATTTGTGGATACAATGAGAAACAGCTCGATAAAGTAATTTTTGAAACAATTAGAAAACATTTTATTAAAATTTTTGTTTTTCTGATATTTTTTAAGTTTATTTAAATTTTTAAAAGGAACTACTACCAGCAATACTGGCTCATACACCAGCAGGCGCTGCAACTAAGCAAGTTATACATTTTTCGCAACTTGTAAAATCAGGTATAAGATCAGAATTTTGTTGATTCAGAAACATTAAAAAGTATAAGTACCTTAAATAAAAAAGAAAAAAAATGAAATTTTAGGTAAATTTCGAAAATATGATTATGGCTTGATAGGCAATCTATTGAAGTATCATAATCTCAAACCACCATCTTACATATTAGAAAATATAAAAGTACCAGTAGCTTTACATTACAGCGTGAACGATTGGTTATCGCATGTAGAGGTAAGTCAAAAGTTTTTTATTGTTCAGTTCTGCACTTCCCTGGGTTAGTGTAAAATTTTATTTATAAATAATTTTATGATTTTAATTATAATCAAAATTATAAACTGTATTCAAAGATATTTAATACTTTATTTTAAGAATACAAAAAAAAAAAAGAGAGAATATAACTAAAACTAATAAAAAAATGATGTTTTGTTTAATATAAGGACAAAGTTTTTCATAGCATCAAACTTTGACCTTATGTTAAACGATATATCATTCCTGTTACTTTTTTTTATGAATAAATATATCAATTTTACTTAACTAGTACCACTCAGCGCGCTGTAAGCGCGCATAGGAAAAAAACAATGATTGTAACCTCAAAAGGCACTTTTCGAATATTTTAAAAACTTCTACACCAATCAGCTCACGAATAAAATCTTACATTGAAAATCTCACCAAAATGGCGATATCTCTCTTTTATAAAGGGATCTATTCTTTTACGTTTGAATCACAACGATAAATTAAAAAGTTGGTCATCGTGCGAACAGTGTCGGTAAAGAAGAACTTTACAACAATAATTGATTATGGGGACCACGGAGCAGTCTATGCTCCGTGATGGGGACCTTTAGAAATGATCGGCAGTAGAGGGCGCAAATGGCAATAGCCTCCTCCCAGCTGTTTGGCGTGGAGCAGACGTTTGCTTGTGTGCGCCACTGCACATGCGTGAGCAGAGGGCCCAAAAATGATAAAATTAAAAATTGTTTAAACAAAATTTTTAGTTTTATTATTGAAAAATGTGTCGGTATCGCTCTAGTAGAATAATGAACCATTGAAAATATACATAAACATCTTTTTTCAACCAAAAATATTAATCTTGTAGTCTTATACGTCAATAAGAGCACTATTGCCACTTGCCCGGCTAGCTCAGTCGGTAGAGCATGAGACTCTTAATCTCAGGGTCGTGGGTTCGAGCCCCACGTTGGGCGCATTTTTTTTTTTTTTTGTTACTTTTTTTATAACCTCTCACCATTTCTAATAATTGTAGATTAGATCAAACAGATTTATTTTATTTTTTATTTTTTATTTTTTTGAACCGACTTGTTAACATCAATTTTTTTTTTTTTTTTTTTTTTTACTATATTCAATGTTTCAAACGTCTATCTATTATGAAATGTAGTGTAGTATACTATTTTTTAATTAATCTTTTTATTATTTTAGGACGTAAAAGAGCTTTATTCCAAAATTCCACACCCTATCGGTAGATTTCGCGTTCCTGATGACAAATTCAACCACCTCGATTTTCTTTGGGCAAAAGATGTTAAAACATTGGTTTATGACAAGATTATTAATTTGTTAACTCATTACAAAACATTTTAATTATCTTCAGCACAGTAAAATCGAGAAGGAATACTCAATATGAATAAAAATAAAAATTCAATAAAAAAAACTTGCCTCGGAGTTAACGTTTCACTGCCCTGGAGAAGAACACTCGCGATGCAATTTAACAACATCTGATGTACGAGCAAACCGACGACAAGAGCTCTCATTTGTACTTGCACGATGAAAAGTTCGGGGTTGAGACTGGAAGCAACTGAGGGAGGGTAAAGTAGAAAGACGTAGGATTTGTCGTCCAGTGGTTCACTCATCTGTTCGACTCGCTGTTCGTCTAATAAAAATACCTAAAAATAAAAATAAAAATTATTTTTTTTCTCTTCATTACGAGAGTTTCTATTTATCAGAGGAATATTTAGAGATCAACGCTTTGGTTTGATTATTTTTGAGACGATTCATGATCATGATCAATTTAAAAAAATGTTATTGTACATATATTAAAATAAGTTTGAATCTTATTTGTTACAATTAAAGACATGAAAAAACATAAAATAAAGAAGAAGAAGCTCCATTTTATGGTATACTATATGGATTTTGATTTTTGCTATTACGTCAAAAAGTCTTATATCTAAAAATATTCTTCAAGGAATTAAGTCAACATTGAAAAGATGTTGATGAAACTCAATGTATTCGTACTTAAAAAATGATTCTAAAAGAAAATAATGTCTTAACGGTAAATTGGTGAATTTAACACTTGATTAAACATGTATTCTCTCAAAAATAAATTGCACAAAGAAAAATAATAATTTTTTTTATTACAAGATAAAATTATCTTTGCACAAATTATTTTTCTTTTTGGTTTTATTATAAATTAAAGCTTTTTTTTATTTTGTAACTATTACAAATTTTTAATGAGCACGTAAAACTCAATCAAACAAATAGCATGAAGTCATACGTTTGGTAATAGCAGCATTTAAAGCGCAGTATTTTAATTTATTTTCTATACTACTGCATCATATAAAATACCAATAAATAAGACTACAGAATTCTATTGTTAGTATTTGCGGAATTAGTTAGTAGCTGAAAAGAGGTAAAATATATTAGACTAATATGTTACTATAAAAAAGTGTTGCGTTTTTTACTTGCTGAAATAGTCTAAAATCTAAGTTGTAACACAGTGGAGACCTGCAATTTTTTGTGAGTGGTGAAGACATGATATTCACACAAAATATAAACTTAAACAATAATTTTTTGTGATGTGTAATGAACATTATTCACTCAAGGTGTCATAAGTTGAGAAAATTTTTTTATTTTTCTCATTGAAAATTCAACTGTGCTAAAAAATATCAAGTGTTGACAATAAATCTGCATTTTGCTTGAGTGTTAAGATAAAGGCAATAGTCTGGCCATGGACCCAAGCCATGGATTTTTTTAAAAAAGAAAAAATTTAATTTTTATTTAAGCTATATTTGTATTATACATTATTCACAACCGATGACAAAATTTAATAAAAATTTTTATATACCCGAACAAAAAAAGAGAAAAATTATATTAAATAAAAAAAATTTCAATAATAAATACTGATACTTAATGATTATCCTTAAAAATCATTGTTGACGGATTAAATATTGTAGATACATATAAAAAAAATTAAAAAATTCTGTAAGAAAATTGTAAGAAATTCAAAATTCTTAATTTTTCTTAAATTTTACTAATAAAATGTAAAAATTTATGATACAAAATTATGATTTGATAAAAAGATCAAAATTTTAAACAGCTGCAATGTTTAATAAAGCTTTTTTCATTCAAAATGTTATGTAGTATATACAAATCTATAGTAACTGATAAAATCGAAATGAGACTTATTTTTTTAGTTTTTTAACACTTTTTTTGGTAAATATTTTATAAATTGTTTGAAAACATGATCAGTACATAAAAATTAATTTTGTGATATTTATAGGTACAATTTTTTTACCATTTCATGCAAAAAATAAGATGTTTGAAAGCTACAGTTAAAGTTTATGAAAAATAAGAACATTATCTTTCATTGGTTTTTTAGGTAAATTGAATTTTTTTTTCTTTTTCTTTGCTTTACAAAAGAAATTAAAAGTCTCAAAATATAAAATATTTTATAAGTAAATTAATTTTCAAGAAATTGGATCTTCCTGTTACCAAGAAATTAATTTAAAAAAATTTTTTTTTTTTCAAATGAAAAACTTTGATAAAGATTAAATTAATTCAAAATAACTTTTTTTTGTTTTAATCGCAACGCCATTCATCAACATTTAGTTATCAGTGACTACATATTATAAACGAAAGCACTAATATCTATCAATAAGCAATTCCCTTTCGGTGAACAAACTATTTTTTACCAACAAAATTGAGGACTAAGTAAGACTATTGCGCCTGAAGTTCACATTAGGCAAAACAATTACAGAGAAGTGAAGAACAAAAATTGCAGAAAATTTTAATTAGCAAAATGTTTTAGAATCATTACTGTGAATTTTTTAATTTAATAACTATCAATTGATGAAAAGAAAAATTTTGAGTTAGTCTGGAAACGAAGTCGTGAAATTGTATAGTGATGCCGAAATGTCATATCGAGAAGCTAATTACAATGAATAAATTTTTAATTATTTTTAAATAAAAAAATAAATAATTAAAAATTTTTTTTTAGTAAAAGTAACCGTGAACCGAATCCACAGCAAACATTAAAAATTTCTTTCAAACTTTCTATTTTTTAAATTTAGTTAGCTTTGCTTGGATTAATATACTAAAGTTTTATCCTCTATCAAGCGCTTGATAGTTATTAAAAATTAAAAAGCAAAGTTTCATAAAGTTTTGCTGATATTTAATAATTGATTAGTTTTTTTTAGAAAAAATTGTTATTTCGCTCTTTTAAAATCCATGACGAGAGTTACCGTGGACATTGGCTAGAGCCAATGGGGAGCTTTGGCAGTAGTAGTGTTAGTGTAATCAAGGGGTGTTCTCGTGTACTGCCTAAAACCAATAGGAAACGAGCTAGTTGTTGTTGTAGTTGTTGATGAAGTTGTTGTTGTTGTGTGCTGCTTATCAAGCAGTTTCGTCTCGATGATCAACGATTCTTGAAAAGGCGTCATTTTCAAGGTCGAGGCTTCGCGTCTTTTGATTGCCGTCAAAATCTCTCGTAGCTGGCTCACCTGAGATTTCATGTACACAGTTGGGTAGGAAACGGTTTAGGTAATTTTCATTCGTTCTTGAAATTTTTTAAATTACATTTTTACTTCAATTGTAATTTTTTTTTTTTTTTGTGGCGCACGGCGCTGACAGCGTGAGAGCAAGCAATGGCTGATTTTTTTTTCATGAGTGCTGCGATTATTCTTCTGTTACACTCTTACCATGATGTTGTTTCATTATAATTAATAAGAAAAAAAAAAAGTTCAAGTTATAATAATGTTTAAAATTTAAAATAAATTACATGATTAATTATTTTAATGAATGGAAAATTACGAAATATAGTTTTTAAAGCGTACTCGACACCTCTCAAAAAATGAAACAATGATGAACCTATGGGAATTATCATCTCTAACTCATTAGCACTTCATAGTCTATATCGGGAAAAGCTACTAGCTTACAGCAAAGGCTCGTGACAATAAAAAAAAACTAAACCAAAATAACTCTTACCTGAGCAGCGAGCTGTCGAAGTCTCTCGGTCTCTTCGGGGGTTGTATCCCGTCGGGCCGCCACTTTAACTTGGGCCGCGTCTCCGTAAAAAGATTCAGACTGTGGCGAGAAGGCCATTGTCAGCTGATGAAGCTCCTGGAGAGAATTAGAGCAAGCCCGATGACACGCGACTCCACAAACTTCCCATTGCTCCGGGGTTAAATTTGGTCCGCTACTCATCAACACGTGTCTAATTGAAAATAAAGTAATAAAAAATGTATTTTTTATTCAGTTGATTTAAAAATAGATCTTTTTTTTTTTGTTAATAGGCAATAAATTTTGATCTAAATGTTGAGTGAAAATAGTTTTGTTTAGCATTTTAACATCTGGGAGGAAAAATAACTGAAAGAGCTGAAAAAAATTAATAACTTAAAATTAAATCTCGGAAAAAGCTAGCTTGAAAAGGTGCTCTATTCATATACCGGTAGTAAGTGATGACTAGAGTATCCCAAAGAAACACTGATATGGAGAAAGAAAAAAGTATGTAGAATATTAGTTTATGTGATTTCATGTGATGACTCTCAAACTAGATCAAAAAAATTTCGGCTACATATTATGCATGTATACGTAGAAAAAAAAATAGATGGAAAATTCAAAATACTTAAAAAATAAACAATCAAATAAATGAATTACTCAAAAAATGCTTGAAAATTATTAAATAATTCAAAGGAATGGTCTAAAAAAAAAAAAAAAGATCATTTCTTGTGTATTTATCAGCCTAACAGTTGAAAAATATTTTTTATTCTTAACAAGAATTCAGGATCAAGCGTTTTTCGTCATAGGAGGTCTCAAAAATTTTTGTGAAAAAAATTTTGAGAAATAAAAAAAAAAAATTTTACTGCTGCAGGTTTACGAGGTTGGGAGTATCAAAAATTCTCTCGGCTAATGAATCGTCAACCTTAATGCAAAGCGAAAGCGGCCCGTGTCGAGCGACACAATCACCGTAGTGCGTCGCGCAATAAACGCACGCGCTCCTTGCGCCATATAATATTTCATTCAAACTAATATCCGTAAGTATACTCGCTATGAAAAAAAAAAAAAAAAAAAAAAAATTTCTTTCTTTTTTTTTGTTATTCTGAATAACCATAGAGCTGCTGCTGCGCGCGTAGTTTTAAAGGATCATTGGTTGGGCAGCGAAATGGAGATGTATAACTGCACCTTCACGCATATCAATATCGCTTCGAGGATTGAGTTACCTGCTCGTGACTTTAGATTCGATACTTGTGCGAGTATCACAGTTGAGAAGAAAGTTCCGCTTGTTTATGCGACAAGTTTGAGAAAATCTGGATTGACAACTTTTTTATTTACTTTTATTTATTTATTTTTTTAAACATTAATTATATTTTTCAGTATGTAGTTTCGTTTATAAAGTCAATGTCTATAATAAAGCTAATTAAATATTTTACCAATAGGAATAATATAAGCAATGGTATTTATTCCAATTTTCAAAGCCACATTCAAATTAACTGTATTAATGAATTTGATTAAACGTTAAAATTGTGAAAAAATGATCAATAAATATATATTTCTTTCATATTAAATTTGAACAAAAGTCTAAATTTTAAGAAATAGAGAAAGTTTGAGTTCTTGAATTCATAGACTAAACTTTTTTTTCAAGTGAATTTTGAGTATTCGGTATCATTATGAATTAGCAAAAATGATAAAAAATATTTTTCATATATTACAAACGCATCGGCGCTTACAAATCACTGTGGCTTAAATTGAGCCTTTATCTATTCTACCAAAGTCTGGTACATATTCAGTGATTACACATTATACATTAGAAATTTAAGCTGCACCTTTTTATGAAAAAAAAATCTGTAAAAATTAATGAGCTTGAAAATTTGTTATACATATTAGGTATCTTATAGATCAATAGGTATCTTATTCCGAGATTTATTATGCACTATCGAATTGTAAATGAAAAAAGTAACATATTTATTGAATTGTTATAAATAAAGAATTTTTTATAGCTCGATTGCCTTTAAAAAAGATACGTAAAAACATGTGTTTTCCACTTATCAGTGAATTGGTAAACAATCTATTACACTACAAAAGTTTCCTTAAAATTAAATCACAAATTCAAAACCTAGCTTAACTATGAAAGTCTGAGAAAATCTGCTACACGCCGAGACGAAGTTTAAAAAAAAAAAAGAGAAAAAAAATAACCGATATCCCTGAATGAAGTACCCTGGTCTGGTACGCGAGAAGACTTACATACGCGCTGCGCGCACACACATATCGGGTGTCGCTGGACGTCAAGCCTCGTTATATCGTTTTCCATGTCGGCGCGCAACGTGCCCATAAGGCTCTATGATACGCTCCTTAAACATTTTTTTATTCTTTTTCTTTGCAGCCTAGAATTCCGCTTCTTGCGCAACCCGAAGAAGGCCCCGTTTACGAGCGCGAGCGAGCGAGTCCTATATGGAGTTAGTCATCGATACTCGAACGACACAGGAGATGTAGGCATGAAAAGGTACACCTGCAGCCTATTATCGAGGAACTAGATTTTTGATGGTTGCTACTCACCTTATGCAGGCGCAGCCCAGTCGTGCTATGCTCTCCGTTGGCTGGACGATGCACTCCGCCATGACGAGGAACAACTGTTTAAGCATCAACGTCGTAGCTGGTAAAAATGTTTCGTCCCTCTCCACCTCTGGCCCTAATTTAATAAAATTAATTTTAAAATAAAAAACAAATGAAGAAATTTATATTCATCAAGGTATAATGCAAAACAAAATTTCTCAAAATTAAGCAACATTTAAACGCACCGCATAAATTCAATCGAATCCACATCAACGCTTTAATTAAATTTTGAAAATCCATACACTTACTATAAAACTTTCAAATTACCTTGTAAATGAGCTATGAAATCGACAACCAAATCCGTTGTAAGTCCACAGCATTGTTTGAAATTCGGGGCAAAATTATCCCACCCACGATAAATCTTTGAAGTTTTTCTGAGCCAATTTTGTACCATTGGAAGAAGCAAATGATTTATGCAGTACAAGCCAAAAAGTGGTCCGGGCGTGTTCAAAGTATTCCTCAGTAGGTGAAACAGAGTTTCTAAGGTATGGGGTTGGTACCTCTTTGGGCTAATCATTGTGGCACTTGCTAAGCCCTCAATGAGCAGGTACCAAACTCTAAAAAAAAAAAAAAACCATTATTTTTTTTGTAATCATTTACTCATTTCAAAGTATTGAAAATTTTTTTTAGTGTTTATATGAACTTTATAAAAAATGTTTGTAACTATACCTGAGAATACCACTGGGTCGATCCATGCTTTGCAAGTTCGCGGCTTTGGCTTCTTGAGACGTGGTAGACAGAAGTTCGTACGATACCTCGGGAACAATCTCGTGAAGGGAATCGGTTTTACGATCGAAACGCGCAACTTCAAGGTTTGGAATGATAGGGTCTACATATTGAGGTAGACTGGACATGTGTATTCTCTGGGCTGCGTGGAAGATCGGACATGTTGGCATGCGGTACATGGAAGCTAAAATATCGCTGCAGCAAAGCAGGTACTTTAGACTCTCGATGCACAGTCGAAGCTTTCGATTGTCAATGCTGTCATTTGATTCCTGTGAATAATGTTATTCAAATTTTTTGTTAATTTTAAATACATTACAACAAAGTTTAAAATTGTCAAATAGAATTGAACTTTAGTACCAATCTGTTTTTTCAACTGAAATTTTTCAATAGTAAAACCATTTTTTTCTCAATTTTGAATTCTTTTACAAATTTTATATCAACAAAATTAAATCAATACATTTTTAAATATTACCTGTGCAGCCATATCTGACAGAGGCGATTCGAGTTCACCAATGCCGCGAACGTGTCTCAATAGGCAAAGAATACAGTCTAGGGCTGCGTTAGCAAAGACAAGGGTGTTGTCGGTGTCCAGGAAAACCCGAAAAACTTCGAACAAAGGAGCTGATTCCACACATTCGGTATTTCCGACGGACGCAACCTTGAGCGCACCAAACAGAGGGCGCCATCCGGATCGTATTTCTGTCCGATTCGTCTCAACGAATTCACAGATGCAACTGACGATCTGCAACATTATCAAATATGAAACTCAAAAGTCCTCAACGACGCGACATTAAATAAAAATCTAGGTTTCATAAAATTATCGTACCTGATCCTGGACGTCGCTGTCGCAAAGCTCGAGACACAAAAGATTTTCGAAGGGCTTAAAGAGCGCCTCGTTGAAATGAAAGTGGGGAAGCTCGAGCTGGTCGTTCAGTAACGCCGCCATGGAGTCGTGGATGCACTCCACCGCCTTTTTGGAGATACTGTGATCCTTGTGACAGGCTGCCTCCATGAAGTGCGGGCCCAAAACGCTCCACACTCGCATAATGTGGATCAACGGTCGGCTGCTTTTGACGCACTTCAGCATCACCTTTTAATCACAAATTTTTCCATTAGAATACAGTCTCGAGTTTTAAAAAAATATTGAACAAACCTCTCCCAGTCTCGACAGAAGTAGTACGTTCATCTCGTCCTCTCTGGGTTTGCTGTTCCTGCGCCACCAAATCTTCCGACTTTCCTGGGCACCGTCGTTGCACTTGAACAGTTGGTCCTTGCTGGCCTGGCACAGAGCTTTCAGGAACGAACAAAGCGCTCGGAGGTTTAGCTTCAAAGCCGCGTCCTCGAACAGACGATCGACCTGTTGGGACAGCGCGCAGACTATCTTGGCCGCGTAATCGGCTGGCAGGATACCGTTGAATTGATTGTCCGCGTTTGATTCGTGAATTATCTCCGGAATGGTTTCTATGGATGCGCTTTGGGTGTAGGGTGACTGCAGAAAGCTGTACACGTCCACGCTTGAAAAAAAAAAGTTAAAAAATTTAATTGTTGTTTCTGAGAAATTTAAGCTGTTATTTATTGATGGTTTTCAGGTAATGAATTAAATTTACCATGAGTCTTCGTCGTCATCTACAATGTTAAAACTAAGTTTTAGTCTGTCTTGATTGGTTTTACAATCACTGCTCGAATTAGCCTCCTTCTTCTCTTTCTTGGCTGGTTTCGGAAGTGCTAAATTTTTATTTTTTCCAAAAAAGTCGTGCTCCAACTTACTCACATAAAGGCAACATCTGAAATAAAATTTTATATTTTAAACATTATCAAATTTACCAACTGCATGATTAGATATAATTAATTATCTTACGTGAAAACATGAGGCCAACAGTCGCTGCCGTGGCTCGCTAATTCCAAACCCTTGGCCAAAAGTACCTCCATACTCAACACGTGACAGGTGTGCAAATTAGTAGCCTTATTTTGTAGTTTCAGTCTTAAAACGTCTTTTGTTCGCCTAAGTTTAGAAATTGATTGTTCAGAGCATGCTGCTTTCGCTAGGAGTGCAAAAATTGAGCCGCAACGACTTTGAAGCCCTGTTTAAACCAATTAAAAAATTAATACTAATGAGTAAAAAACAAAATCTTTTTTTTTTATAAAAATTTTCTCACCAAGTATGTTACTAAGCAACGCAGCTTTGTGAAGTCCTTCAAGCGCAAGGACGATCGTATCCTTGATCCCCTTCCTCCCGTCGTCTTTTCCCAAGATTCCTTTAACAACTTCGTCTTTTCCCGGGTTTAGACCGCTGGAGAGGACGGCGACCATGCTGTCCCAGCAACAGGTGAGCACCCGCCTGCTGAGCTTGGAACCAGCCTCGGACTCGGGAGTGGGCTCGCTGCGAGAGGGTTGAGCCCGCTCGAGTCTCAGATAATCCGACAGAAGCTGTCCACCCGGATGACAACCGGTTATGCCATCTACATCGATTAGTACATTCGCCAAGGCATTATTTTCCGAGGACGAGGGATCGTAGCCGCATTTTTCAAGGAGGTTGCAAGCCAGAATTTGCTGGTACAACTCTGACAGCCACGTTGCCGAGAGGTAGACGAGGACCCCCGAGCCGTGGACTTCCTCTACGAATTGTTCCTTTAAAAAGGTAATATTTTAAATTTATATACTTCCAGACAGTAAATCTGGTTTAATTTTGTTTCTATGAAATGAATTTTAAACGACTGTCATACTCACTTCTGTAATTGGTATCTGGCGTATTTCATTCTCGTAATAATTCAGTCTGATTAATTTCAAATTTAGTAGCAGTGCTGCGTACGTTGCCAAGTAAATGCCATCCGCATTCATTATCGTGACTAGAGCGCATGAATCTCCGTTGGACTCTTTTTGATCCTGAAGCTTCTGTCGCGCCGCAAAGACTCCTGAAACGTGGCGAATATTAATCCACAACCGTCACGCGAGGACGTGAATATTTCAACATACCTTGGCAGTACTCCGAGGCAAAGTTCTGCAGAGCTTCGTCGACCTCGATGCTGCTTCTGAGACTAAGGACGGTTGGAAGTAGTTCCTGCCTGAGGGTTTTGAAAAACTTCCTGGCGTTGTGTCGCTCGACGTCGACGTTACACTCCTCGGCGAACTGTCGTCCGACGTGGAGACACTTGGGGAGCCGCTCGAGTCGAAGGCGCTCCCGCTCGGTGGCCAGGGCGAGCTCGTGGCCGTCGACGAGGCTAGCGGTCTCCTCCGGGGGCGCTTCGTCGGCAGAGTCGTGAGCCGGCGGACCCTCGGTATCGCTCGAGTCACCGTCCTCTGACGGCCCGTGACCGGACGAGTCCGAGTCCGAGACGTGGTTTTTCTTCATTAACTCAAGTTGTTCCCTGTGTTGAAAAATTACGCAGATTATTTTAGTACTGGTATTAATATTTCATTTTTGACTATCAACAAGTAGTGCCTTGAGTATACTAAGAGATTAATTATAAACAAATTAAAGTTGATCTTTATTAGCAGTAAATAGAAAATATTTTTAGGATTTTCATTACTTCATACTTATGGATTTGACAAATATTTCTGGAATTTATTGAGAATTTTCAAAGCTTACCTGTAAGTCTTGGGCAGTCGAGCCATGCTCTGATAGGTGAGAGGTCCCCGATAGTCGCATGACTCAAGATCGTCGTATAATCCATTAATAGCGCACGTGTATTCGTGACTAATAGCCTTGCCCTCGCACAACTCCTGGAGGGCTGACAGCATCGCCACCACGCAACTCACGCTTGCCTGGAGCACCAGCAGACCACCGCCAGTCGTTGATTCTTCTATCGAGTCCATAGCTCTGAAGTCAATATAGAAATGATTGTTATATTTAAATAAAATTCTAACAGCAATACATATGAATTAAAATTAAATGTTTCACAAAATATACCCGGACTTATAATAAAAATTTTATCACTCACAGCCTCATCAGTGCCATGTCGCTCTGCAATTGACTTGATTTCTCGTCATCCACCAATAGTGGTCCAGCAAAATCCACGATGCGGCTTGGACTGCGCAAAAGTTCCTTCAAGGCTTTCAAAGATTCCAGTCTCTGTTGAGGTGGCGGGTAGAGCAGCATTCTGTGAAACACCGACTCCAGCACTGGTCGAAGCGGTCCGACACAGCCGACTATCCTCACCATCTCCGTTCCAATGCTAAAATCAAAATTTATTTTTTATAGATAAAAAACTAAAAATTTGACTTTGTCACAAATACCGACAATAATTAAAACAGTGCGATTTAGAAAATAATTGAAAATTGTCTGACTGTACTCGACTGTTATCACTGAAACTTTCTCAAAAAATTTTAATCGCTTTTTTTTCAGTTTAATAAAAACCAATATTTTTCATGAAATTTGTTTCTGTATAAATAATAAAATTTAAGTTAATAAGTTTCTACCCAGCCTTGGTTGAAAGCTGGGCTACGAGTAGCGTAAACAAAAACTCTGTTATGGGACGTTCCACCTGAAAACGATCACGTTTCAGAACAGAATACGACCCCTACTTCAAATTTGGTACATGTTTTGGATGCTTTGAAGTAAATATTTTGGCAAAATATGAAGTGTTTATCTTCAAGCTCCTCGTAGTTACAACCCATCCAGCAAAATTTGCTCTCTAATAGGGCCGGAAAATTTGTCAGTCCGAAAAACGTTAGTGATTTTTTGTCAGACACGGCTAATTAATTTACTTATTGTATAGAAGGAGAAGTAAAAACTTCTTTATTTTTTCCTTTAAAAAAAAAAAAAAACGGAAAAAAATTTTTCATAATTGATATTTTTTCAGTAGCAAATTTTTTGTCAATAAAAAAATTTTTAGCATATCTATAATTACTTAGGATAAATTTTAAATAAATTCATAAATTTATTAAAATAATAACCTACAATTCCGAAACTAATTTACTTGTTCAACAACCTCATAAAACTTTTATTAAAAAATGTTATTTTTATTTACATAAATAAATAACATGACTTATCAATCTGATACACAAAAAATGGCAAGAAGTACTAAAAAGAAATACTTAATCTTCTGATACTCGTGAAGTATAAAATAAAGGTTAAAAAGGGGATTGCCGGTAGACGAATATATATAAAAAATTTCAATTCATTTAGATGATGGACGCACCTGTAAACAGTCTTAGCCTGATGGCTGTCGAATCCAAGCGAAGTGGCGAGCCCGGAACCCCGGCCCACCTCTGCCGAGTCTTTGGCCCCCTCGCGCGAGGTGAAGCTCTTATCGACTCTGGGCGTACCGAGGAAAGCGATCAGAGCCGGACAAAACTTCTGCCAGAGGAAAGTTGTGAAGTGACCGTTCGCATGGATCTTCTGGGGCAGCGAGGAGATCAGGGTGTGCAGACACTCCAGCAGAAAAACCACGGTGCAGGCGTTCCGAGAACTACGGCACAGGTCAAGGATATCGTAATGTCGCTCAGTATTAACTTGTGAATTATTTTAAAAAACGGCTTATTCAAATTGAAGGTTGAGTGTACAGGATTGATTTTTTTGGGATTTGATTTATATATTAAAAACTAATATAATAAAAACAGTTTAAGACATCTTGAATTTTTTGGGTGTATCAAAACAATATTATATTTTCATAAATCTTATTCATTTTAATGACAAGATCTAAAGAAAAAAAAACTTTTTAAAAATTTAATAAAATTGAATTCTTTTGGAATATTTGTTATTGTGATTGATAAACTAAAATATGAATAAAAAGATGGAATGTAAACGTGTGAAAAAAGTTCTACTAACTTTTGCGCCTCATCGAGCTTACAGCAGATATATTGAAGTATCGGCAAAGCCTCGTTGAAGCAAGAAACTCCCCGTTCACGTATGTTCTTATTTCTTCTGGCGTTTTCATCCATTTCTTGGCACTCTTCGTCTGAAAAAGTAAGAAAAAAAAAACCAAACGTCATCCGTAAATTTATTATCCGAAAGCCCGACCTAAAAAGTCAAACATTCATCAATCTAAAAAATTTACGCGTGTAATAAATTATATTTACTTTTTCTCTCCATTTATTTTTTTTTCATGAATTGATTTTTAGAGTTTCAAATAAAAAATATTAAAAATGAAAATTTTGCTCTCAAGATATAAATTAAAAATACACGATTTTTGAAGTTGTTAATTTTAAATTACTAAGATGTATAAAAAACGTTTTAAAAAAAAACTTTTATGAAATATCGATTATACAGTGTCATTTCTTAGGTAAATCGGTTAAAAATTAACAATCTACACTCACAAAAATGTCTTCTTGAATCAAGCGGAAAAATCCGTTCGATTCTATATTAAACTAAAAATCCTCTTGAATTCAAGAAGATCTTCTTGAAGAGGATTTTCACTTTAATATAGCGTCAAACAAATTTTTTCGCTTCAGAATGACATATTTGTGAGTGTAACTTATTTTTGGTGGAATAAACTCTATTAGATTGTAATGAAAAAAAGCCAGGACAATTTATTGAAAAATCGATAAACTAGATTGAAGGAGCGTAAGTGTTTACCCAGAAACAAACAGAACGATCGTAAAGTCTGTGAGGTGGCAGCCTGGGCTGCGGTCCTGACAGCCTGATTTCCATGCTCAAAAGCTTCACAACATGTTGTTAAGATTGCTATTATCAGTCGGCCGTTCATAGTCCAATAAGGGCAGCAAGCCACTTGCAGCAACACCTTATTTATCAAAATAATTACTTTTTATATTTTTTCTACTCAAACAAATTAGATGTATAAAAATTATTAATTCAAAATATTTTTAATCGTAGTTGAATGCTTTTAGAATAACAAAATTAATAAATTCTAACTATCAGCAGAAGTAAATTATTTTTCTCTAAATTGAGCAAAAAATTGTAAATAATCTTGTTACAGTGGTTTTAAAAAAATTCAAATTAAACGTAATATGTCTTGATACCAGAAAATAAGAGTAAAAAAGGGTATCAAGATGGTAGCATTTAATGAAAAATTACACATAAAACACACAAAAGAGAGAAAAAAAAGGACTCACTTTGAGCATGTCGGTCTGAGTGTCGTCGGACTGGGACAGTATGGAGCCCATCGCGTGCAGCATCTGAGCCGGAAGCCACAGCGAGTCGTCTTCCGGCTCGTACGCCGATTGAAATCTGTCGTCCCTCAGCATTTTCTATGAAAAAAATTTTTAAAAACAAACATACAACGTGAACGTTTTCATTACTTTTCAACCGCAAATTGTCGGGCTCTTTTGACGAGATTTTTTTGGGCAAAGCTTTTTTCTATCTCTCGGTAAAAGTATTAATTTTCTTAAATTACTGATTTTCTAAATGATAAAAATCTTTAATTTCACACTTTAAGTTGATAAAAAATTACAATAATAATAAATAAAAGACTTATTATTGTATTAATTGAAATTGTAATTTCGTCCCGCCCACGACAAATATTGAAGTGTCCGTCAATATCCTGGACGTCTTTGTACATACAAGCCTTTTGGTCAACAGCGATTAGAGAAGCCATAAAATAGAACTATCTCATCGCTAAAATTAACTTTCCATACAATCAACTATCTTCATCTCTCGTACAAAAACAAAAGTAAATTTCATCTGCGAGAAAAAATTTGATATAAAATAGATTTTCGACTTTTTTTATTATTATTATTTTTAATCAATATTTAGATAAATGATAGGTTTATCACTCAAATAGATAGAAAAAACTCAAGGCTATCAAAAACGATTGCATGGTTTAAATTTTAAAAGCACATTTTTATTCTTGGCAATTGATTCTCTACTGTTGATGTCCATGAAAGTCAGTTTAAAGATAATAAAATTATTCAATTTATCCCGAGGGATACGGTAAAAAAAGGTGAAGCTGGTGACATAAAAATCCTCGAAATTTACGATTTACAATAAAATAAATAATAAAAGTTAAGCTCACGTGGAGTCCTGCAAGTCCAAGGGCAACGAATTTGCTCCGCTTAGTCTCGAGGGCGAGCTGAAAAGCTCTTAGGCACTTTGCGCGCAACTCGTGGGCCGGATCCCGCATCAGGCCCTGCTGCTTGTCCAGGAAGTCTGCGAGTTTTCCAAAAAAATCATTTTGTATATGATTAGAGCATTGTTGTTTGTTTGTTGGTTTTTTTCAGTATCATTTTTTTTTTTTCAACTTTTATGGTCACGCGGGGAAAATGTTGTTTTACTTCCCTGAATTCGGTAAATTTTTTTAAAACATCTTAGTCTTCCTGCTTAAAAAACTATACTATCTAATATCGCATAAGGAATCCGAAGCTTTAGGTTTTGTAGCTTATTTACGATAGTTTATGTTAATCATTTGATTCATCACATAAGTGTAGATGTTTAAATTCGAAATATAACTGATCCATTAAATTAACCATAATTATTTTTATCGTTTGAGTTTTTTAAATAAAATTTGGAAATTAAAATTTTTTTTAACTTGAATTTAATTTATTTAACAATTAAGTTTTATAATTTTTCAAGGTTCGTAGTCAAATAGTCCAAAAACCATAAAAAAAAAAGCTCCTTTATGTTGTAAGTAATTATTATTTAAACCATGTTGGATCTTGAAATTTTCACAATTTTTTCAATTTAAACATAAATATTTAACTGGACTTACATAAAAAATTATGAATTGAACTTGATAAAAATTAATTTGCCAGATTATTAATTAATTACTTTTGAACAAAAGATTTTTAATTTCACACTGTTTTGTAAACATACAATTATGTAAATAAACAAAGGCGTAATACAAAGGCTTAAAATTGAAAATTTATTGTGTACCGGTTAGATAATAAAAATTAGCATCAGTTCTTTACAAACATGCAAAAAAAAAAAATCATAGCTGGACAGGCTTCGGTATGTACATTAACAATGACCGATCGATGAAAGTATAAAAGCTGAGAAAACAAAAAGCTTGGCAGTATAATAATTGTGTATGCAGCTTACTATCGTACTGATTGCGCTCCTGCACGAGTTCTCCTGAATGTTTCTTTTTCTCTATAGCAACGAATAAAACAAGCGGCACATATACATCAATGAGCTTGCGGCTTAAATTCAAAACTCATCATTAAGTTGTAACACCTTTTAGTTAACACCCAAAAATAAAACAAAACAAAATAGATAATTCCAATTAACAAGTGTCAAACTCCTTGGAAAGAGTGAAAAAAGTTTTTAAAAAGTCATGATTCAGAAAAAAGAAAAAAATCTCAATTTCTGAATCTTCAAACTGACCAAATCGCTTTAAAAGAGATAAAAAACTCGTAACATACGTTACGCCCTCGTAACGTTATCTTTCTCGTCCTAACCGCATTAGATTTTCCACAAAAAAGCACCCCCGCGTAATCAAAGCCCGAAAAGAATAGAGAAATAAAAATTTGTAAATACAAACCGCTGGCATCCTGGGCAGCCTTCCTGAGGCTCGTTAGCTTGGCGCTCTGCGCCTCCCTGACGATCTGCACCAGGAGGTCCTCCATGACGCGACTGGCGTCTTGAGGGCAGAACGCACGAAACCGCCGCTGCCGACGCAATAATCAATATCCTCGCGACGAACGCGCGCGCGCGCGAACCGACGCCGAGACTGGCACGTGGAGATAAGCAGCGGAGGCTTTTTTTCCCCACTACGTCTTCTGACGGCTCGATTTTCGATCTCGAAGCTCGAGCTTTATACCACAGAACACTGCATAATTTTCAATTTTTTTTTTTTTCGTTTCGCGATAATAAAGTTTGATCTGTTGTATGGAATTTAATTTATAATTTTGTGTCTCCCAGGGCGCAAAAAATAAAAAAATACATTTTTACGCTGAGGGCTTTTTACCGCACTTGGACTACTAGCAACGAATCTCGCAAAGAATTTTGTATCTACCTACGAGACACACGTTCGCACCTTCGGCGCTCGATTTTCTGCCCTCGTGCATGACGAGCAGGTGCAAAAAATATATATTACAGAACAGCTAAAATTATTTTGCTGATTATTTACAGGATTTTACGTATAAGTGAAAATCGGAAATCACAGCGGCAGATTTTACCGCGTCTGAGTTTCCGAGACAATGATGATTTTTTCCTTAAACGAAGAAACTTACAAAATTTAAATAAACTACGAGAATTTAGGCCAGAGATATAAAAAGTGATAAAATATAATTTCATTTAGTTAAAAAATAGTATTTTATTACAACTAAAAAAAAAAAGATACAATTTTTACATCAATACATTATAGAAACCCATACTACTATGGATGGAGCCGTGAAATAAAAAGTACAACTATTCATAACTTCAAGTGAATAATCTAACAGAGATCAAAATTAGATTTTAATTAAATTCAATTCATTGATAACCAAAACTTTCTTGAAAATTTTCTAGTGATGCTTTTTTGTAATGGTGTAAAAATAATCACTATCACGAAATGATCACTCTTCATTACATTATTGTTCAATGTAAGTGAACTACTTTTTATTTTAACCTAATTATATTGCCATTTTGGTCTTGTCAATTTATATTCATAAACTAAAATTATTACATGATAAATCACAATAACATATATAAATTCAATTAAGATATACATACATATACATATACATACAAATTTAATGTCATGGAAAGACAATCAGTTTATAATAAAGTAGAAAAGTCCTTTTTTCACTTTTGATTTTTTTCTTTAGCAGGAAAAAAAAAACTTGTTAATTCATTGATTTTTAATAAATATGAGTATAGTAAGAACTTTTTTTTTTTTTTTTTAACAAAAAATCGACAATTTTTAATTATTGAAAATATATAATCTCTTATCACTCATTTATTCATGAAAACTTGATAGCTTTCAAAACCAAAAATATTCAGAGTTCATGAATTTTTTACGTTTAAATGACAATCTTAAATTAGTCTTTATAACATCGACGATCGTTTTGAAATTTTTTAGTTTTCCTATCATCCATGCTATACTATAAATCTATGAGATTGCAAAATATACAACCTTTTTTATGGAGCTAAATCTTTATTATTAATTTTTTTCTAGTAATTTAAAAAAATATTAACTTATAATACTACCACTCATATAATCCTTCTTAGTTAGAAAAATTTATTGAAAATTTTTTTTTTCAAATAAGCTTGATGTAATTACAAATCGCCTCTTTTTTTAAAGAGAAAGCTGCCATATAATGACTTGAATTAATTTTTACAAAAAAATTTGTACAAATATAAAATTTTTTTGATAATCATAATTTTATTAATATTAAAAATATAAATGATGTTTCTAATGTCCAACAGTTTTTTTTTTGATAAATATGTATGAGTTGATACCATTTTATATACTTTATCTTTAAAATTTTAAGCTTTCACAAGTTTATAAAAATAATTTATCATATTTTGACAGTATTAAAAATTATTGACTCTACAATTAAAAAAATATTTTTTTAAAAGCACAATAAAAAAGTTTATTACTTCTCAGAAAATTTTTTTTCACTCATTTAAACTTTCAATGGATGAACCAAAATTGAATTACTTATTACATTGTGATTGACCAACATGATTTAAAAGTAAATTATGAAAAATAATTTTATTAAAAATTAATTTTAAAAAACCATGAATAAATTTCTGCAGCTCCACAGATTCAGAAATTAATGGATTTGAAATTTATTAAAACAAATCCATAAAATTACATTTTTATGAAATTTAAAAAAAAATCTAATAAAGTTCTCTACCTAAGACACTTACGGTCCTTCTTTTTATTTTATTATTATTGCTGTATCAAAATCACAAACTAAAACACATTTGTTAGTCTTATACTTATGATGGCATTAGATACCTAGTATTATTTTGTGGCAAGATATCATTCATGTTCACTGCCTGATGCGGTTGTCCGGTACCGTCTTTTACAACGTGTTCTTTAAATGCAGAAAAGGACTGCATGAGGTTCGGATCTTTCTGCAAACTCTGTTGTAAGTGCTCTTTCAAAATAATATTTATATCTTGGTGCATGAGCCTTAAATGATCCTGAGGACCGCTTCCACTGGGGACGTCAACTGGTTCCTTCTTAACTTTAGGTTTTTTTATTCCCGAAAAATGGGTCATTCTATGTTTATTTAAATGATCCTTTCTACTGAATGCTTTTTGGCAGACTTGACAAGTAAAATTTTTATCTCCCGAGTGAATCACATAGTGCCTGGTAACAAATTTAAGTATTAAAAATATATGTATCAAATGACCAACAGAAAAAAAAAAAATTCCTCTAAAACACTTACCTAGTGAGATGTTCATTGCGTTTGAAGGCCTTCTGACATACAGGACATTTAAAAGGCCGTTCACTCGAATGTCCAGTTTGGTGTTGTAATAAATGTTCCTGCCAAAATACAGAAAATTATTTTTATATTCTTGCATACAATTATAAAGTTAAAGTTGTGTAAAACTGTATTAGTTCAGACATATTTACCTTCCTTTTAAGCATTGCTCCACATTCCTTGCATTGGTACTTACGTTCCTATAACACACAGTTCAAACAGAAAATTCATAATTTTTAACTTATTATATAAATACTTAAAAATATTTTATAAGCAAAATAGAATAAAAAAGTCAGAACTAAAATAAACGAAAATTCAGTAAGTTACTGAACAAAGTTTTGTTTTTTCAGTGGTTTATTAAAATTAAATGTTTTTTTATAAATTTTAAAAAAGTGAAAACTGAAGCTTTACAAAGAAGGTTACCACTTGATAGTATTTTATAATAGATTTCATGTAAATGAAAACTGTACTCACCGATATGTGTATTTGTATATGCTCATCAATTTCAGATTTTTGAGAAAATGCCAGGCTGCATTCAGGACAGCAGTACAAAGTTGATCCATCAAGAGCAACGGTCATTTTTATTTCTCCAATTTTTGCTCTAAACTTAATTTTTTTTTCCAATTTTGAAGTTTCTGCCTGTGGAGTTTGTTCTCTTTTAATACTTTGAGATTGAATGTGTGAGCTACCGTGACTATCAGCATGATTTTCCATGTGAACATTTACATCACTTGGATTTAAAGTCATTAGAGTATGTTCATTACGCAAATATTGACTATCACTCTGTAGTAGTGAGTTTTTGTAAGCTGGCACATTAGGAATGTTTAAAATACTATTTTGAGATTGGTCATTTTTTTGATCACCTTGCTTCTCTTTTTTTAACTGTTCTGGCTGTATCATTAAAAATTGTTGCAGTGAGAGAGGATGCGAAGAATTTTGTAACTTTTGAAGGTATTCGGCCAAAATTGGTTGTTGAAGAGACTGAGGATTCATCTAAAAATAATAATACCAAATTATAATTCATAAATAAATAAAAACTATTAAATGATTACTACACGATGGTAAAAAAATTTTATAATTTAGCTAAAGCCCTGAGAATCTTTCCCAAAAAAAAAAAAAAAAAAAAAAAAACATACATCATTTTTTTCCGCCTGATCCATTTGAGATGAGTATACATTTGGAATAATTCTCATGGGCAAATTATGAGATTGAACACCCAAAACTGAATTGTTTTGATTGTACGCTGGAATATGTAATCCTTGTAATCCTTGTTTCTCACAAAACTGCATCAATGCTGCAGTACTAGGATCACTCCATATTGAATTTGTATTAGAGTTTTTGTTTTGTGAATTCATCTAAAATCAATTTAAATCATTTATATATTCATGAAAATATTTTAATTGTTATAAAACTGATTATGGTGATAAGTAATTTATTAAGTTTTATTTTTAGTTATAAAATTCAGTAGAATGTACTATATCTTATCTAAAGAATAAAATTACAATGATCTTTTAATTTATCAAAAAGAATAATCATAAAATATTATTTCTTACCAAAGTTTGCTTGGAACTATTTGAATTAACAGCATTGGTAGCTGCTGTTGTATAAACAGAATTTTGAGGTGTTCCAAGTTCATTGTTTCCACTGGATGCATAGTTTGATGTGGTAACACGTTGTGCTGATATCTCAGAGAACTGTGGTAATATGTTTTGTCCATTTTGCTCCGAAAAATCCATTTTTGTCAGAGATACAACAAATGAGACAAAACCATTGACTGCTACAATTTTCACTAAATTTATTTGAAAAGCTCATGTTATTGCTTATCAGTATCAAATAGGCAAAGTATGTATTTAAAGTATATACAAAAAGTTCAACTCAAAATCAATAGGAAATGACAATGATAATTTTTTGATCGAATGAAACAAGCAGTGCAATTAAAACTAAAAATGATCTTTAAAATATCTTAAAAAAATTTTTTTACAATTTAAAAAAATTTAAATTTTGTCTTTAATCATTTAAGTCACACGTTTTCTTTGAAGTAATGAAAAGATTAAGTAAAAAGTTGTTTAATTAATTTACTGAAGCCGGATACTCGCACGACTATTTTGCAGAAATATGTACGTAGAAAAATCCAACCTCAAAAAATAGAAGGAGTAATTGCAAAGAAGAAAAGAATTTTCGATTTTGAAAAGAACCTTTTGAAACACTTTAGTAGCTCTATTAATAAAAATAACTAATTAATTAACGATAAACACTTTAAAAAAAAAAAGCTTCTTACCATCCCTCAATAAAATTACACTTCTACGTTTGCTTGCCGTAAACCTGCAATGAATCTTTTTTCAACGCCGGGTTTATAAAGTTGAATGCAACGGAACTGCAGGTAAATTAGATACAGGTAATTAACTAGTTAAGTTTACAAAAGTTTAATTAATTAACAAAAGATCATGAGTGGCTATCAATTAAACTTTATGAAAGTGTATCAATTAGTCGAGTCGAGAAACCGACATCAACCGACATCCTTACGCGCGTTGTTTATAGCGTCCAGTGAGCGTGCTAGCTGTTTTCCTTCTACTATGCAGCAAAAGCACATATGTACGTAAAATTTCCCAAGATGGGAATCACCAGTATCTAAACTGTGTTTAAAATAAGGGGTGTATTACTAGCGCCCCCAGAAAACGGGGCTCTAAGAAACTGTTTCATGATTTTTTTTTTTAATTTCAAAAGTTCAATAACATATTAAAGGTACTTAATTTTATTTTTTGAACTGGCATGAAATTTGCAATTTTTAATTAAAAATTTTTTTAGAACCCTGATGGCTGTATCAAAAATGCTAATAAAGTATACAATTCTAATCTAATATTTACCTACAATATTCAACATGTATATCTGTAAATTTATATAATTTTTCATAAAATTTATTACGGTTAATAAAAATAATTAGTAAACTATAATTTGCTACATATTTTATAAAAGTACTGATAATATCATCTCTTAAAATAATGAATAAAATATTGTAGTTTTCTAAATTGATGGTTTGGTTGTATTGGGTTCAACTTAAAGTAATTTTTTAATCAAATAAAAAATAGTAGCAGATGCATACTTAAAAACATAAAGATTAAACATTTGCCTTTTTGATGTACAAAGAAAAAATAAATCTAATATTTTATCAGAATAAATAAAAAATTAATTTATAATTTATTATAAAATTTTATTAATATTTAATATTACAACTTAACCAAATACTGTGTACAATATAAAAATGATCTTTTTTCACAAATAAAAGTCTTTTTATAAATAGCATTGTATTTTTACATTGGATTGCAATAGATACAAACAAAAATTATTTGTAAAAATTCAAAGTAATATTTTAAATACCAGTAAGGTAAGAAGCATTCAGAAGCTTTCATAAAATAACTTGTAAAAATTTAATTTACATAATATTATTTACATTTATATACTTTTTCATTCACACAATAAATTTACAAAATTATCTTATGTGTAAATTATGGCCCTTCAAATAAAAATTCATTTACATTCCAAATCGTTTTTGTTTCAATGTTGGTGGTAATTTTTCAGACAAAGAAGTTGGATTTACTTCCACAGCTACCATTTCTATATTACTCACCCAAGCCAAGTGTACCAAATGCTGTAAAAAAGATTTTTTTATCAATAAAAAAATAAAAAATTAATTTTCATGTGCACAAATGAATAGACAACAATTATTACTTTGTATTTCTTGACTACTTGAAGAGCATGTTGAGAGCTTGTTCCAGATCCAGTACTGCTTTCCTCTTTACAATCACCATTTTCAAGTTTAGGAATTTTTGCACTCAAATTTGGGAGATCACTACACTTATTGATAACAAAAACTGTCGAATCATCATGCATAATTATGATATTTTCATTGGTAGGATCAAAAACCACATTTGTTACTGGAAAATGTCTAGCTAGCCATTGAACAGGTAAACGACCTTGTAAGTTTTTTGAAAACTCTGTATATTTTCTTCTACCAATGTTGTACTCTATGATCTAGAAAAAATATATTTTTTTGTTTTTAATGAATTATAAAACTTATATTTATAAAAGCTTTAAAAGTATAAAATATTACCTTATGATCAGAGTACACAACAACTAAATTATTAGTATTTTTTTGCACAGCCATAGCTGTTGGAGGACAGCTATACTTAGGAAGGGGCCAAGCTTCTAAAGAATCTGCACTTAAATCTCCCTCAACATTAAATACCATAATATAACTGTCATGATCAGAACAAACTAAATACCTATTATCAGGAGAAAGGCAACTCAGTCCAATGTTTTTGATTTTTTCTTGATCAGTTGTAAAAGATCCATGATAACTCAAGTAATACTCTTTGTTTACTGTGTACAAAGTAATAATATTTTTGTTTTTATCATAATTTATTGTAACAAATAGCTTGTTGTTTTCACTGAAAAACATTTTTTGGACTTTTTTATTTGGAACATCGCTATCTAGCTTTGAAAGTTCAGCAATTCCATTTACAACATTAAAATTAAATACTCTAAGATATGATTCTGTTGAATACACTATGAGTCTTGAGTCTTTTGTGATAGCACAACTAACAATATTTTCATCTAGCTTTGTTTTGAGTTGTAAAATTTTTTCTGGTTCTTCTTCTAGTTGATGCAAAAATCCAGGCTTTACAGTTTCTTGGTTAATTTTTACAGATCCTAGTCTGCACACTTCCAAATAGTTATGATACCTTAACATTATACATCTTGATTTAGGACAAGTATAAACACAAGGAGGCTGGAGTAATGGTGGATACTTGACTAAAATTTTAGGTGGATAACTTGACTGAGCTAGGTAACCATCTACTCCAGCGGAATATAATTTGCCATCAGCCTCAACAAGGGCTCTTACATCATGTACATGAAGTCTTCTTTCAATACCCCGGACCCACTGTGCTCTTCCTGATGATTTTACCACAACTCTGGAGAATGTGCGAATGACTGGATCAACGCCAGCGCAATATATAACATTTTTATCATAAGATAATGTTACTGATAAAATATCAGCAGCATGACTTTCATGAGATTCTACTAATGTACCCATGTTTGAGTCCCAAACAGACAAAACACCTCGAGAATCTCCTGATATAATCATATTATCATTTGTGACAGCCAGGCACCATACAATTGTTTCTTTTTTAGAATCTTTCCTTGAAGTCAACATTTTATGGATTGCATGACCAGATGTTGCATTCCATACTCTAACGGTATCAACAGAGCCACTGAAAATCATTTCTCCAGTATTGTCCCACCTTATGCACAATATTCTACCTTTTTGCTTATCAAAAATTTTTTCAAACATTAATGATTCGTCTGTAATAAAAAAAGTATTAATGTAACCATCTTCTGTTCCCACAGCCAACCGTGTTTGATCATGATTAACATCCATTGTCCATGCTGCTCCTCCAGTCACAGCTACTTCATTTTTTATACTGAGGCTTGTCAAATCATATTCTGTAATCATGCCATGTATACCACATGTAAATAATCTTGTGCCAATCCACAAAATAGCTTCAATGGAATTATTTGTTTGTCCAATAAAAGTAGATTCAATAAACGGAACATTTTGGATGTTCCAAATTTCTATTGAATAATTATTTCTGAAAAAGTATTGATAGATTATAAATTTTACATAATTTATCTTTTTTTTTTTTTAAATTAAACCGAACTGTGAAAAGGCATGCTAAGTTATAAAACATTAAACCAAATGCATTATAAATACTCAATTTTTTTATTTTTATATTTAAATAACACCAGTAGTGCATATACAATTTTAAAAAATAAATATGAAAGCTAACCTTGCGAGAGCTAATTTTTTACTTTTCGGGTCATAAGAAAAACATATGACAGATTTAGGCTCCAAATTATAAAATCGTACGTTATGAATTTTGAACGACATTTTTAAACAAAATGATTGATTAAAATTTATTTTAACTTCAAATTGTTAATTACATTTTACGAGTGCATGCTAAGCACGTGGAAATTTAAAACTATAGAGCGACAGGCCGACAGCAGACGAATTCAACACGACCATTGATCAATGATCATAAGTAAAGGGTCGTAAAAATGGGTCTACAGTCTACACTCTACTTTACCATCAGACTGAAAACTGACGGAACGAAAAATTTGAAAAAATGTATTAATTCGTTTTTTTTTAGTTTGCAAATAAAGGTGGATGTAAAAATACTATAAGTTATAAAAATTTTTAAAAATGTTAATTTTAAGAATAAGACTACCAGAATCCAAGATTTTTTGGTAGATCTTAAACAAATAATTACAAATATTAAAAAATTTTTACTAATCAAACATTAATTAAATGTAGATAACATTCAATAATAATATAAAAATTATTAAAAATCAAAACTTTTTTGACCACTGGAAGAGGAAAATAACAACAATTAATTAAACTTAACTTCATACTAAACAAACATATTTTATTAAAATTGTAAACATTAAATTACGAATACTTTACAGCTGTTTTCTTGATTGAATACAAAATGGTCTTTGGATGTTTTAAAACTGAAAATTGATATAAAATTGATAATAAAACATTCCAACCATACCCTGCTACAAAAAATCCATTCAAAACCATTGAGTTCGATTCAAACTCAGTCGTTTTTAATGGTTCTGAATTGTCCCAATGGACAGACAAAAATTTTTCAATCGATACCAATTGATTTTTATGGGACCTTTTTTATTCAATGAAAATTAATTGATTTCAATGGAAACGAATGGATTTGAATGGTACCTTTTCTCAATAGAAATCAATGGTCGCAAATTTTATTGGCTCAATAAAAATAAATAGATTTGAATGGTTTTGCCAATGAAAACGAATGGATTTCAATGGTAGCTTTTCTGAATAGAAATCACTGGTCGCAAATTTTATTGGCTCAATAAAAATAAATAGATTTGAATGGTTTTGTCAATGGAAATGAATGGATTTCAATGGTAGCTTTTCTCAATAGAAATCACTGGTCGCAACTTTTATGAGATTAGCAAAAATGAATTTATTTGAATATTTTCGCCGATGGGAATGAATGAATTTCAATAGACTTCCTTCTCAATGGAAATTAACTTTCAAAAATTTTAAGAGCTCAAAAAAAATGAATCGACTTGAACGGTTTTTTCAATAGGAATGAGTAGATTTCAATAAACTTTTTTCCCAATGGAAATTAACTGTTGCAAATTTTCATGAGCTTGAAAAAGATGAATCCATTTGAATGAGTTTTTCAATGGAAATAAATGGGTTTAAATCAGATTTATTTCCAATGAAAATCAATAGTCACAAATTTTATGAACTCGATTATAATGAATAGATTTGAATGATTTTTTCAATGGAAATAAATGGTTTTTAATGGTCTTTCTTTTAAATGAAGATTAACTCTGCATAAGAAAATATACTAGAAACCATAGAGTTAGTTTAAACTCAATGAATTTGAATGGTCCCAATTAGAATAAACTTTTAAAAATGTGTCATTTGAAATGATTTTTTCCACGAAAATAATGGATCAGGTCAATTGGCAACAATGAAATTCCATTGGGAGGAAAGTCCATTGAAATCCATTCATTCCCATTGAAAAAACCATTCAAATTGATTTATTATTTTAAGCTCATAAAATTTTCGACAATCAATTATCTTCGAGAAGAAAACTCATTGAAATCTATTCATTCCCATTGAAAAAACCATTTAAATCGATTTATCATTTTGAACTCCTAAAATTTTCGACAATTATAAGTTTCTATTATAAGAAGGAAGTTCATGAAAATCCATTCATTCCCATTGAAAAAACCATTCAAATCGGTTCATTTTTTAAATTTGTTTGGCCATAAAAATCAATGGAATCCAATAGATTTCAATCGATTTTTACAACGTCAAACCAATAGATGGCTACCTGTAACCTTCACCTAAAATTGAAGTCTATACGTTTTTGGATTACATATACTGGTGTAAAATTTTCATACTCAAGTAGCTAAGATCTGCTTTACTATAATTTTTGAACTGATTGCCTCGTTGCAATCTACTAGGATCTTTTAAACATAAAAGATCTTATTATTAGATTATAATTTTTTAAAATTTTACATATATAAACTAGTTTAAAAAAATTAAAATCTATTGAAATCTATTAAACTCGATTAACTTAAAAGAATCTATTAATTTCCATTGAAATCGATTAAAAGTTAATAAATTTCTATTGGTCTTCATCGTTCAATCGAAACCAATCGGCAAAGTGCCGATTAAAAGTACCGATTGAGATACCCATTAGAATCCATTCAATTTTTCAATCGAAATCAATGGATTTCTATCCCACTATTCAATAGATTTTAATCGACTTCAATAACAATTCCTTTCCCAATCGAAACGCCTATTAAAAGTCCCGATTGAAAACCATTAAAATTTTCAATGGACTTCAATGAATTTTTCGTAGCAGGGTACATACATTATTTGCTCAATGATTGATCACTATTAATATAGAGTTTTTACATATATAAAAAGTATAACTAAAGTTGTAGAAATCTCACAATTAACATTTTTTTCTTTTAGATATTGAAAAAAACATTATTAATTAATTATTTTCAGGAATAAATATTTTTATCAATTTAAGTAAATTTAGTTCCAATTATCTTCAGATCTTCCAAACTTGTAAGTTAATGATCCTAAGAAAATGAAGACATTTTGCAAAAATAGTCCAATGCCAGGCCAGTGAGGATTGTCTTTAAATAATAATAATCATTATTATAATTTTATTAATAAAAAAATTGAGCTAACACTATTTTTATAATTAGAAATTTACCAGTATTGACAAAGTCAGCAAAAAAAATCCAACAACTTGCTATGACAGCTGCAAAACCCAGAACAAAGCCAATAAATAACCAACCTCTTGCTCCTCTAACTCCCAAACATCCACCATCATAAGCATCGCCTCGCATTTGGGCATTTGTAACTGAGTTGACCCTAAATAAATATTAGAATTAAAAATTTTCTTTCTTTTGCAGAAAAAATAATTCAAATACACTTACATTAATAATGATAATGTACCGAAAATCCCACAAATATGATAAGAACTAGGTACCATACTTGGGTATTTTGCATGTGCATCAATCATTAGCCACCATCCTGTAAAAAACTAAAAAAAAAAGAAATAAATAATTATTAATAAGTTTTTTAAATGATTAAAGGTATAAAAAAAGAGTCAGTTAAATTTTTGTTGATCAAATTCCATTTTTAATATATGCAGCATTTCTTAATGAATTTTATTTTAAATACATAGATTAATTTTTTCTATCAGTTAATTTTCTAGTAAAATAATATTTTTTGAGACTATTAATGTTTGATTATTTTCAGAGACTGTAAAATTGATGAAAAGTAATTAATTTTTTTGTATTTAATTTATTGTAAACTCTAAAAATTCGAATTATAATATTCTTTGAAAAAGTTTCTACTTTTAAATAATATTGACTAGCAATAAGTAAAGCATATACATCTAACAGATAAATGCTTTACATACATTTTAAAATTTATAAAGAAGACCCATAATTAAATATTATATTTGTAATAATTAAATAAAAATTATTTTGACTAACCAATACTCCAGCAATCATTGAAGCTACTGCATTTCTCTTATCACCACCTTCAAACCATAGGCATGTTGGTATCTGAATATTTTCTAAGCACGCAGCCATTTTACAACGTATTTTATCGAGGAATTTTCCAAAAATCCTCGTTGAAAAAAAATGTCAACAAATGACAAATTTTACTTCTGCAAAGTCCAGTGCCCACAATCACTCAACTGACTAATATAAGATGAATATATATCTAAATGAGAAAACCATAAACCATGCAGTAGACTAAGATGGAAACATCTTATTAATTTGATAAAGAACTTTAAAGACATCTTACGGCGATTCAGTAAAATTCAAAATTGAATTTATTTATAATTAAGGAAAAAAAATAGCTTTTAAATATCTAGTGTGACAAAAAAATATATAAAATGACATTAATTGAACCCTATTGAGAACTTTAAATGTTTTTATCATATAAAACCCCGTAAATAGCATTTTTAATCAAACAATTTAGGATGCTGTAAGTAAGCAAAAATTTTTCTTTGCAGGGGTAGCATTCTTTAACCTAAAAATGAGTGGTCACTACTCAGTACTCACTAGTCAGTGGCCAGCAGACGCGTCGCGTAAAAAATGACGTATAATACGTCACTGTAAGAAAATAAAAAAAATATATTTGAAATTTAAAACATTTATGATGGTATATGGAGAATAATAACAAATAATTTTTTTATTATTTTACAGTGACGTATTATACGTCATTTTTTACGCGACGCGTCTGCTGGCCACTGAACACTCATTTTTAGGTTAAAGAATGCTACCCCAGCGTTGTCAAGTTTAAGATTGTATGATATCGTGGGCAGTGGGCCTGTGGGCTGTGGCCTGTGGCTAACCGCTAATGTAATGTGACAACTCTGTGTACTTACATGTCTGTGTACGAGACGCACGTGGGTCGTGCAGGTCCACCAAGCAGGAGTTTGTGCGATTGTGAATCAAACTGTACAGTGTAAATTTTGTTTCTTTTTTTTGATAACATGAAAACGTACTGTTTAATGTATGAAAATGAATAATTTGGTGGACATAGGATTTGTAGAAGAGTGTGAACCATGGCGTTTAGAATGTAGATTCTTCCCTAGTAAAGTCGGTGGCAAACCAGCTTGGTTAGATCTTAAAAATATACCAAATGCAAAGCAGCTTGCTTGTGATTATTGTGAAGATCCATGTGTTTTTTTATGTCAAGTTTATGCACCATATGAAGAAAGTGATAAAGCTTTTCACAGAACAGTTTATGTATTTATTTGTAAAAATCCAGACTGTTGCAAAGCAAATAGCAATGGAAACGTAAAAGTATTCAGGTCCCAATTAGAAAGGATAAATGAATTTTTTTCGCCAGATCCTCCAGTTGAAAAAGAAGATTGGGAAACAGATATAAGTTAGTATTTTACATTTAGTTAAATTAGATTAAAATCTCTCAATTATTGAATATTTAATACAAATGTAATTTCAGAACCAGAAAAATGGTCAAAGGTATGTGCTGTTTGTGGTATTTTTTCATCAAGTCATTGCTCCAAGTGTAAAAAATTTAATTATTGTTGCCGTTCCCATCAAATTTGGGATTGGAAAAATGGCCATAAGAATGTTTGTGAAAATTCTGCGGTAAATTCTTTTTCTAACAACTTCTTGTTCCCTGAATTTGAATTAGTAATAGAAAAAGAAGAAACCAAGGGTAGTGATAGAAATTCATCTACAGAGGAAGAATTAAAAAAATTGAAAGAACTTGTGGAAAGTGGAAAAGCGGGATCTCTTCAAACAGAAAAGGACATAGATAATGATTTATTAAATATGGCAAATGATTTGGAAGATAAAACCTTTTTAAAATTTCAAAAAAGGATAAAAAATTATCCTGATCAAGTTTTAAGGTATTAAATACTTTTAACATTTAAACTGTGTCTTGAATTTTTTTAATTTCGTAAATATATTTGTCTAGATATGACAGAGGTGGATCACCTTTATATATTTCTTCAAGTGGTCAACCAGAAAGTATTCCCAATTGCCAAGAGTGTGGTTGCAAAAGACAGTTTGAGTTTCAAGTGATGCCACAACTTTTAATTGACTTAAAAATAGAAAATATTTTGAAAAGTATAGACTGGGGAATACTAGCAGTTTATACATGTAGGAATTCATGTCAACCTAAATTAAAATATGTAGAAGAGTACATCTGGAAACAGGATGTAGTGACAGAAGATAGTAAATGTACATAATAAATTTTCATTATCCATTTTTTAACATAGGATGTATGCATAATTACCTTGTGAAATTTGATTAATTTTTAAACTACAGTATAAAAAAACATATAATTTGAAAAAATCTCGATACAGGAAAATATCTAATCAGAATGAAAATATTTATGAATAAATTGAGACAGAATGCTTTTAATTGCATATTTAAGTATAAAGTAAGCAACCTTTTAAATTTGTTGAATTATTTTCATTTTAAATGTTTTGAACTCATTCTAAAAAAATTGATTTGAAAAAAGTTTATTCACAAACTACTGAAGCTTTAGTTTTAAATAATAAAATGAAACTATTAAATCTGTACAGGTTTAAAATATAAAATAAAAAAAAAGTTTATTTTTAAACTTTTTATTAGAGCTGAAATTTCTTTTTAAATACATAGTATTTAAAAGATATTTAGTCATTGGCAATTGTGACCTCGACTTCTACTCCAGGCTCAATGTTGATGCTGGTGATTTTTTTAACTATCTCAGATGGAGAGTAAAGATCTATAACTCTTTTATGAATTCGCATTTGAAAGCGATCCCATGTTTTAGATCCTTCACCGCAAGGTGTTTTACGAGTTGTTATTCGTAAAATTTTAGTTGGAATGCGCACAGGCCCCTTAACTTTGAGTTTTTGTTTTTTAGCACTTCCAAGCAATTCTGAGCAAACTAAAATTTAAAAAAATAATAAACTAAAAATTGTGATGGGTGCACAAAATTTATTTTAACTTATACAAAAATTAATCATTGAAGAAATTTACCTTTTTCCAATGATCGTACATTGCGAGAAGTTAAAGTAATCCTGATCCGATGAATTGGAGCAGCTTCTTGAGCTGGTTTTTCGAGGTTGTCGGTCTTTAATGTTGCCTAATAGAAGGAAATAAATAATATTAAGGTATAAAATAATTTACAGCTGTTTTCAACGCTAGTTGCTGGTGAAGTGAGAACTTTAACCTCCAAAGCAATACTATCATAATAAAGGTTTTTAAAAAATAAATAACCAGCTAACTAAAATTTTGTTTTTTAATATTAAAAATTATTATTTTACCATAGTTTTACCTCTGGTCGAGATAATCAATATATTTCTTGGAAATAATTGATCAGCGCTGAACCAGCAGGTTTGATGCCAGACGCACGTGTTATAAGAAAGATTAGAGGTTAGGTACGATATTTTAAGAGGCATTCGAATTTCGAACTCGCGGTTAGTTCAACCAATCACAACACCGAGTTTGAAATTTGCGGAATTTTTGTCTTTTTTTTTTTCAATTTTCAATTTTTTTTCAAAACGTGTAAATATTTTCACGTTTTGAAAGAAAAAATTTAATTTTGAAAAATTTGTCATTTTAATTTTTTTTTAAATTTTTCATAATTTGAATCATGTATACACATACAACGATTAAATCTTTATAAAACTACTTCAAAATATCAAAAATTAATAAGTTTTAAGTAAAAAATTGTCTTTATTTCATAAAAAATTTTGACAGTATTCATAATTTATATACATACAAAAATATAGTTTTTAAATATTCTCCGCATTTGAAATATTTAGGAGAAAACATTATTAATTGATAAAAAAACTGTCTTATTCACTAAGTATAAAAATATTTTAAATTTTTGCTCAAATGAGCCTGTAGTAATAAGGCTATAGGTAACTTGAATTTATACTTAGATACAAATACATTTAAAAGATGAAAAATACTATTAAGTAATTAAAAATTATTAAATTGTAAATGAAATGGAATAAAATTATTTTAAAAATTAATCAACAAATTCTTAGATACTGGAGAGTGTTATAATCATTTCAATAATTTGTAACTAAGTATTTTACACAACTATGAAATTTATCACGTTTTGAGTTTTAAGCTATCAAAATATTTGTGGTAAAACTTTAATGGCACTTTCGGTGCAATATTTAATAAAGCGTCGCAGTTTTATTTTTTTGACAGCCTTTGTGATATTCTGAGAAAGATCAATAGGGTCTTGAATACACATAGGAGAGTCAATTCTAAACGTTTCTGCATCCGTACTATTCAAACTTGTTTTGTACGCTCTCATTTCTTCGGGCAATTGGTGATGACACGCAAAAGTACGTTTTTTTATAGCTTTTCCTAAAAATGGACAAGCTACATATGTTTTATAATCAAAGTCAGCATAGTATCTAAAAAACCCATAAAGATGTTTTATGCATGGATCTGAACTTATTACCAAAAATTGACTTTGAAAACCACATTCCCAACCTATAAACAAATTTTGATGAAATATAATTACCAAAAATTGAAACAAAATACATTATCTCATATAATTGTAATAACTTACCATCAACAATTTTTGATTCATCTTTTCTTTTAATTAAATCGTGTACTGTAGGTAAAATGCCTTCTACTTGTAGATAAAAAATAACATACCAAGAAATGGCAAATGTTGAAATACAATCTGCTCCTGACAGTTGACAAAGATTCAACCATTTTTTTAGATACAGAATCATCTTGCGGCAGTTTGGGTAGGCTGCATTATAGTATCTGAAAAAAATATCTACCAAGTTAAGTAATTCTAAATTAAGAGATTTAAATTTTCTTACCCAACTAGAGATGATTTTTCTACACCAATTGCATTCGTAAAAGATATGTCACATTTTAAACCAGATGGTATGTGCCTCAGCTTGAGAATCGGAACTCTAGTCTCAAGCAAAATCTCTTCTACAAACCAAATTTCTGATCTTTTTTCCAACAACTTTTTGACAATTATCAAATGCTCATTGTTTTTTTCCTGATTTACATTTTTATGTTTTAAATTATTACAGTCCAAAAAAATATCTACATCACTGTCAGGAAAACCCAAAAATGAAATTCTTGAACCAAAAGTGTAAGCTTTAGCATCAGGAAAATTTAATTCCACAGTCTCCTCAATATCTTTTAACAAATATGATTCCTTAGATTTTTCTAACTGAACTTTGTCAGACTCAACAACTAATTTATCTATTTTTTTATTTATTTCAGTTAGAAAATCTACCGCAGTCACTGTCATATTGGGAACCATAAAATCACCATTTTTTAAAAATCTCTTATGAAAATTATCTTCACAATGTTTGTCATAATAATCTGATTTGCCATACCAATAACTTGTGCATGTGTGACAGAAATCAAATTTCAATTTGATTCCATTACGTTTTAATTTTTTAACACGTTCAATGTGAGAGGATTTGCCTAAATGAATTGTAAAATCAATCTCATACTTGTATTTATCTCTACAAACCTCGCAAAAAAATACTTCAGCATAGTACCATATTTTATTCACAATAGTAGAAAACTCTTGACAAATAACATCTGAACGCTTCTTCCAACATGCGCTCTTAGAGACATGATGTGAAGTTTTTACATGTAAAAGGATATCAAGATTATCATTTTTGACTTTGGTATTGCAAGCATAACAATGAATCCATTCATCACTTTCTTCTTGCATGTACAGTTTTGCAAGTTTTAAATCACTGTATTGATCTGAGAAATCCTCAAATTCTTTGTCATTTGCTTCCAACTGAATCAAATTATGAACATGTTCATGAGATTGCAAATGATCAAACAGAAATTGGTTATTATCTGACAACTGAAGACCACATGGAAGACAAATTTGATCTGAGTGATAAGGAAATGTTAAAGAAACTCCTAAATTAATAAAGCGTAGTTTCTCTTCATCAACATTATAAATATTTTTTTCCCCTGTACCAATACAATATTCAATGTAACTTTTGCCGTACAACAAGGCATTTCTACTAAAAGAATTTTTGTCGTTGTTAAATATAGGTATTCGAGGTTTTTTTTCTCTGGCAGATATTGGTAATTGTCTTTTTTGTTCCTTGTTTAGTTTGAAATTGACAAGATCATTTAGTACCTCATCCACATCATTGGATTCTACAGAGTTCAAAGATTGTACACTTTCAACACTAAAACCCATTTTAATTAATTCTTCAGAGTCAGTACAAAATTCTTCTGTACCTTTAATTTTATTAGAAAATAGTGATGGTTCAGTAATTTTATTTACTTTTAAAACATTTGCAGTTGACTTTGATTGATTCAAATTTTTAGGATTTTTAAGTAATTTTGGTTGTTCCTTGATCTTTTTTAATTTTTCAATTTTATTATCTTGAGTACTGGATGTTTTAATATTTTTCTTATCTGCCACTGATGGAGAATTCAACTGCTGAATATTTTTTTGAATTGCCATATTTTGAAAATTAAATTTCTTAGAGTTGGTTATGGTAAATAATTGTGCATTGTGCTCATAGCTATTCAAATGTGAACTAACTTCATGCGAATCCCTCAATTGTTTTTTGCAAAAATTACAAAAATAGTTTTCCTCATTGAAAATAATACTGTTAATTACTAGCTTTTCATATATATTTTCTCCAAAAGAAGAAAGTTCAGCTTCATAAGGTTTATCTTTTTCAAACAAAGAAATTACATGATCATTTTTACAATGATATATATTTTGTTTTAGATGTAAATCAATTATTTCATTGTGATTAGATGGCATTTCATAATTGCAGTAGTAACAAGTATAAAAATTTTTAAATCTAGATCTTGCTATACAATTATCAAAAAGTCTTTTGTAATTTGTTCTATTTAAATTTAATTTTTTATCTGCAATTAAATTTGAATAACTAGAGGAAGATCCAAACTTTGGTGGCTCATCTACATTTGATACTTTGATTTGTTTGGAAACCAAAGACTTTCCAGTAACTTTGGGAGTTTGGTTATTACTATTTGTTTTAGATTCCGTAAGATCCAAAGTTTTTAATTTTTCTGTGATTTCGGATTCAGTGCTTGAATTAGACTTAATACTGCTTATTGAAGAACCAGATTTTAATTTTACTGATTTGCGGTGTCTTTTGCCAATCAAGTGTGAAATAAATATTGAGCAATCATTTACAGAAACTGTACACAAATTACATCTCATTCCTTGTTTTTTGTCCACTGTTACAAACTCAGTGTAAGGATCTTTATATATAATATTGAAGCACTCTATTATATACTTGTGTTGATCTGAGTCATAATGAAGTAATAGTTTGGATATACTAGAAAAAGGTAAATCACAAGTAAAACATCTGTAATAATAAAAATCATCTGTGCCAATTTCAGATATGTTTTTTGAAATTTTGTTGGATTCCCAATCTTCTGCACTTTTTGTGTGTTTTTTACCAAATGCATGATCTTTTAATGATTTTTTTCCTAATATTTGAACATTACAGATTCTGCATTGATAAGCGATGGAAATATTTTCATTTATCTCTGAAATGAATTCTCTAAGATTTATGTTTCTATTTTCAGTATCTTCAAATTTTCCATTAGGTACAACAATTTTGTTTGAGCTATGCGCTTCTGTTACAAAAATATTTACTCTATTTAAATGCAAAGTTGTTTCCAAGTGTTTTGATAAATCTTTATCATTTTCAACAAAAACATTACACAAGAGACATTTTACAATTAAATTTCCATTTTTCAATTTTGTAAACTTTATTAAGTCAGTGAAGGAAGTCATATCTATTTTATTATAAACATGGAACATAACATGACACTGTACTTCAGTATTACTTTTTAAATATACTTGACATAACTTACAATAATTTATATCAACAAAATGACACTTTGGAACATTTTTATCAAAAATGTTTTCTTTGTTACAACAATCTTCATTTTTGGCTTTTTTAGCTTTCACAGCTTCTTGATGTGATTTGCTTTCAACATGTTGTAAAACAGTTTTTTTGTTCTTATGATAAAAATTACAAAGTTTACAGGAGAACTGTTGGGTTTCCTTGGTAAATATTATGAAATTTGCTTCTAGATTGATGTTTTCATTTGATCCACTTATCAAGGTGCTATCTTCTACAGTAATTGCTTTATTTATGTTTTTTTTTACAAGTGATTGATGCTTAACACCTCGAACATGCTCAAATATATTTCTCAGTCCACTTATAGAGATACCACAACAATGGCACATAAAAAAATTCATTTTGTCATCACTACTATAAGTAATAAAATTGTTGACAATTTTTTTTAATTTATTTTCTGACAAAATGTTTGAATTGGTAAGGTTTCTTGTGGAAAATTTCTCAAGTTTGTTTGTATGCTTTGCTTTTTTGATATGGTCAGAAATGTTGTCAAAATTAAATAAAAACTTGTTGTGACATAAATTACATTTACACCACTCTCCATTGGAGATTATATGATTTTCAAAGCATGTTTGGTACATTTTGTGATTTTGTTGGAGTAAGACATTCAGCAAATCAAATAATTTTTTATTAAATTAAAATAAAGCAACATCTGAAAGATAAAAGAAAAATTTATAAAAAAAAGAAAAAAGGTTAAAACAGAAATAATAAAGATTATAAATTTTACCAACTATTGTCATGCCGAAAAAAAAAGAAAATTGGTAAGTAAGTTTTCCCCTTAAAATTTCTTAGCCAATATTAATTACCAATATTCAATTAAAAATTAAAAATTACGCTTCCAGTTTTTCGTTTTATCACATGTTAACGGCTACGACGTTACGATCTGTTCACCTGTTGTCCCACAGGTTTTCCATATAAGTAAGGTTTGGATCATATAATATATAAAGGTGCAATCACAACCACAAGAGTCTATTTCTTGTACAAAAATCTAAAACACTTACGACTCACTTCCGCTCGGTTTTCTACCTATATACATGGAAATAGGATCCGCGTTCGTCCATGGTGGGATAAAGTTATATATCCTAAGCACGTTTTAAAAGTTATAAAAAAAGATCAGAACAAAAAAATTGAATTTCGAGTACTCAACCAGCTGTTAAAGCTCAGATGAGAATCAATTAAGAAGCAGATGAGATTTTTGCGCAATAAGCGTATAAATAATGATATTATTTGATTTTGATTTTTTTTTTCATTTAGGATGGCAAAAACGAAACAACTATTAATTCATTATTAATTTATAAGTTCAGTTGAGGTGGGGATGACCTCCAGCTTCCTGAACAGGTAGAGAACCTTGTATTAAATTAAATTAATATAAATATATGGAAACTGCAATACATTCTCGCAAACTTTTTAAGTTTCATCGAAGATTTCGTGACTAAGAGCTTAACATGAAGATGATCCGGAAAATACAGTCATATTATACTTAATAGAGACATCGATAGAAATAAACAAAATAGAAAATTCAAAATTTTCAAAATTTTTTTTCCCTAAGGAACATTCATTGTTTTAATTTCAGAGTTAGTTCACTAGCTAGTTTTTAGACTTGGTGAATTTTTATCTTGAAAATAATTAAATATTTAAATTTTACAAAATAAATTTTATTGATCTTTGAATAATATAATATATGTACTGTTAAAATATTTCCTACTGTTTTAGTGAACAATTATTTAATTATAATTTCAATTAATTAATAAAACAGTTTCTTAAAACGGGCGAGCATTAAAATCTTTTAAAAGAATTTTATGAATAAAAAAACAAAACTTGCTTTTTTAAAAAATTCTTAAAAGTTAAATTATTGTTTATAATTCAAAAACTAATCACTTAATTTATGAGTTGAAATTTTTTGACATTTTTCTGACACACATTTACAAAATTATAAGTTTGTTTACTTCATAAAATATTATACATAACTAACACTATTAGTTTCACTCCATTAACATTTAAGTAAATAATGTCATATAGACAGGTTAATTTTTACATGTTTTAATCACTCTATATTACATTTCTACAGTCTCAAGCTTATAATAAAAAAAATTTTTATTTTACAAAATGCTATTCTTAAAAGTATGACAATAAAAAATATAGTATTCTATTACTGTTTAACTCATACGATATCAACACTTTTAAATTATAATTCGGAAAGTCATCGAGACTCGTCAATAAATTCTGGTGGTTGTATCGAGTCAGCTTAATAAATATTATCACGAGATCGTTCTGCTAAAAAAAATCGTTTACTAGTCATATTAGTCAGTTAGAGAATATTAAATAAATTTTTAAAATTTATCAATTTCAACAGTTCTGTCATTCAAAGTTTTTTTCGTTTCTTAAACTTTTTTTTTATTAAAAGTTTAATATCTATGAATTATGCTTTCGTAGATTTCATTTGCTGTGACTTAAAATATTTTTGCTTTCTTCGCAATAATCTTTGAAATATCTCAGTTGTTTCTTTTTTACGGCTTTCGTTATGTTTTGGGAAAGATCAACTGGATCTTGAATACACATAGGGGAATCAAATCTAAAATACTCCATTTCTTCAGATTCGAAACGATTTTTGTAAATTTCCATTTCTTTTGGAAAATCATTTACACTTACAAAAGAACTTTTTTTTAAAACTTTGCCTAGAAATGGGCAAAGTACATTGTTACAGTAATCAAATTCTGCATAAAAAGTAAAAAATTCTGTAAGTAACTCTTTTGTACTATAATTTGAAGCAGCAACTGGAATGGTCTCGAGAAAACCGCACTGCCAGCCTAAAAAAAGTTCGAAAGTTTTAAATTTTTTGGTTTATTTTCGTTTTTTGATACTCTTTCAAATTATTTTTTTAAATGTGAATATTTAGAAAAATTTTGGAAATAATTTTTTTTTTTTTTTTTTCATTAAAATTGTTTTACTAAATTTTATAAAAATTTCTAAATGAGCCATATTTATGTAAAACTCAAAAATTATAAATAATAAGTAATACAAACAAATTATGCTAAACAATAAATTCATTTTTTAGACTCTTACCATCAATAACATTGGAAGCATTATTTAATTCAATTAGCTGATAAACACTCGGGAAAATTCCTTTGATTTGCAAAAAAAATATAATGCACCATGATATTCCATATGCATTAACTGCCTGAGATCCGTATAAATTGCATGTGTTAAACCACTTTTTCAAGAATAATATCATCTCTCGACAAGGTTGATAGGCAATTACATAGCTCCTACAAAAAATTTTTGTTTTAAAGATAAATAGTTTCAAATTATTAAAGATTGTTGAGTACAATAGAACATACCTTAAAAGTTTAGTTTTTTCAACAGCTAAACCACTTATAAAAGATATATCACACTTGAGTTGAGTCTCTCTGTGCTGACACTTAATTAAGGGCACTCTTGGTTGTAGTAAAATGGTAATGTTACTCCAACAAGTTTTATTTTTAATAAAAAACTGGTTCTTTACTTTATTAATGTATTTTTGACATGCTTCCTTCGATCCAATATTTTTGTAATTATTTTCACATTCCAGAAAGACATCTACATCACTAGAGCAAAAACTTAAAAATGAATTTCTTGATCCAAAGATATAAGCTTTACAATCAGTGTAAATTGGTTTAACTGTCTCTTCAACTGCTTTCAAAAGGGATACTTCTTTATCTTTTTGAGAACTTGCCTTATTTGATTCTGCCATTAAATTTTCAATGTTCTTACTAACAAATCTCAATAATCTTTTTGGTGCTTCTTTCATCTTGGAAAAAATAAAATTGTTGATTCTCATAAAATGATCGTGAACATTTTCTTTGTAATGATTAGTGTAATCAGATTTCCCAAACCAACAACTTGAACAAGCAAAGCAGGTATTTATTTTATACTGTGAAGGATATAGTTTTACTTTTTTGATATGCTCTAAATCATCCAAATGTTTGGCAAAGCTAATTTCTCTACTAAATGATGAATCACAGACTTTACAAAAAAACTTATCAATAAAGTACCATGAGTTTTCAATAATTTTTTTCAAAACTTTATTACTTGAGTCTGTATTCTTTTTCCAAAGCACAATTTTTGAAATATGACCATCTAAACTCATATGGATTTTGATATCTCTATCAAAATTTGGTATAGTTATATCACATGCCAAACATCTTACACAATCTTCTGACTCATCCACCATACATGATTGAACCAACTCCATATCATTAATTTGATTTGGATTACGTTTTGGTTCTTTGCTAAATTCTTCTACATCGCAAAGATTTTTAATGTGTACTTCATGCAGCAAATGCTCAAATAAAAATTGTAAATTTTTTGGAAATTTAAAATTACATAAAACACAAATGTTTTTATTTCCAGAAGTAAAAACAAAAGAATTTCCCAAAAGCATAAAATTAATTTTTTCAGGTTCAAAGTTATAAATGTTGTCAACACCAGGTTCAAGGCACCTTGCAATGTATCTATCGCTAAAACTCAAAATGTCTTGATTGTAAGGGAATTTCTCATCATTTTTTGCTTTTCTTTGTTGGGGAAGTTTTTCTGGAATTTTCTTAGGTTTATTTGTAACACTCTGTGCAAGTTCTTTTTTCTCCTGTTCAATTTTTAATTTACTCAATGGTACTGATAGAGTTTCATTTTTTAGCAAAACTTTTTGAATAACATCATCTGATTCTTCGGTAATTATATTATTTTTAACAAGCAAGTCCTTGTGAGATTTTCCATTGACATGCTCATTGACATTGTTTATATTATACAATCTTAACTGACATAACTTACAATAGTAATGACTGCTTTTGAATACAACACTATTCATAATAAGTTTTTTATATTGATTTTCTGAAAGCAAATTTAATTTTTCTATTTCATTAGTTTTTTTACTTCTCGCCCAAGAAAAGAAGTTAGCTTTTTGTTGATGACTTTCATCATTTATGTGATCAAAAACAAATTTAAAATCACTTACTGGTATGAAAAATTTGCAAAGATAACATGTTAAAGATTTTTTACGTAAAGTAATACAATTTTGAAAAAGAATTTTAAAAGTTGCTTCACAATTATCAATTTTAATTCCACACAAATCATTCAAATTAAATTTAACTGCATTTTCAAGACTGTCTTCTTCATTAATTGCAACAGACTTTGAGTAATTTTTTTTAATCTCCTGGTTTTTTGGATTTATATCACTTCTTGACCTCTCAAAAGTTGTTGATTGAATGGGTTTTGATACTTGACTATTACTTGCATCATTATTAGTTTTTCTTAGACAAAGAGAATGAGTTTTTCCTTTCAAATGTTCTTTTAAACTGAATACTGTGAGAAGAATTTTATCACAAGCATTACAATAATAGTCTTCATGTTCAACGGTAATGGTATTTTCTACGAGTGCTTCAAAAGAATTTTCTACGGTTTCAATTTTACGTATTGTTTTCTTGGATAATTTTGTATTCAATGAAAATCTATTGTGAAGTTTGCCATGTATATGCTTATCTATTTCTTCAATATTATTATTAGAAAACTCAAAGTTACAAGGATAGCATTTATAAAAGTTTTTGTGCACAGAGTTTGCTATTTTGTTTTCTACAAGTTTTTGATACGGTAATCGAGACTGTAATATTGAATGCTCATCATCCTCAACAGGTTCTTCTATTGCCTCTTCCAATGATTTCTTGTGTAGCATATCATCAATGTGTTCATAAGCGTTTTCAATTCCTGAGATAACATATTTACAAATAGTACATTCATACAATTGTGTTGTTTTGTTGAAGTTGACAAAATTTTTTGTTAAGTCTTGGAAACAGAATTTATTTTTTACAATTTTTCTATCACTTTCATGATGTTCTTGCTTTTCCATATTCATTTAATTGATTTCATTGACTTATTTCTAGGAAGTGTGCAATTGACTCTCTAAAGTATTAAATAACTCGCACCCATTCACCATTAAACACTAGAAATAAAGTATTTTTCGACGAAAAAATACTTTTGATATGCACAAGAAATCAAAACTATAAATTACTTAACAGATCAAAATATTAATAAATAACATTTTTTAAGACTAATTTTATATAATTTTGTACATAATAAAGAAATTAACGAAATAAGGTTAACGTTCATCTGTCCGATATAACTCATGTAGATAAAAACATTCACTTCTTTTATATTTTTAGCACTTAAACACGCACGTACATTTAGTTACTCAAGCTAATAAATTTATCTGCAGATTATTATAAAATTGACTTATAAAAAAAATTAAAAAAAAAAAAAAAAACAAACAAACAGAGAGCTAGTAAGGGGTTTATATATACGTAGCAGTGACACGTGACGAGTCGACTCGACCATGGAGTATGGACTACCATAGGGCATAGACTCTGCCGAATGCAGATACTCGCGGCGTCAGTTGTCGAGACTCGAGACTCGAGACCAGAATCACAGCTGATAGATATAGAGATACAAATGCACGCGTTTACCCACCACTCGAGGGACGAGGGTTGACATTTTGGCCATCAAGGCTGAAATACATAAGAAAATTGGCGCTGATGCTGATCTCGACCTGGCGATTCTCACCGCATGGATAATTATTCATATAAGAGAAACTGGGGTGTAATAGGTAACGGGGCTCTAAGAGTATTTTAAATTATAAAAAAAGGAAGTAGAGTAGGGCCTTGATTTATTTTTATATGTAGATAAAATGGTACTTAATAAAATGCAATAAAAAAAATTTAGAATTATCAGAATAAAAAATTTTTTTTTAATTTTTAAATTTTTGCTATCAATTCATATTGTCTATTCATAATGCAGCTAGTTGAATTATACATAAAAATTAAAATTTTTACACTTTTGAGGGTTTTAATCAATATTGTATTACACATTTTCGTAAAAAAAGAAGTGAATCTGCAGATAGACTCAAGCATAATCTTCTTTTTAAAATTCACATCGAACTTAACGTGATTTTAATCCAAAAGTTTGCTATACTTACTCAATATTTGTTGGAAATAATTCTTCTCAAGTAAAAAATACTTTTAAAAGACATAAGTGTTTGAAGATTGTTAAGAACATAGCTCTTATAAATTCGTAATTTAGAAATTTTTGTATAAATGACAATTCAACTCATGTCAATTATAATTTTAGTAATAATAAATATTTCATTATTAAATTTTATATCGTTGAAAAGTTTTTGAGTTTAAGTAGCTTTTCATCCAAGCAATATTACATTTTTTTGAAAAACGCAGCACTCAGAAAATTAAAAAATAATTTAAAGAGTATAGGGAAAGAAAAAATGACTCAACAGCCTACTTTCCATACAGTTTGAAGATTCCTAACTCTATGCAGAATCATTTACAGCATTTTAAATTTAAAAATTGATTCAAGTTTTTAATCTTGAGATGTGACTTTTGAAACGATCGATAATGTAAATATTTTAATGCATAACGATATACAAGAGTTTACCTTATAACGTCAAATTTCTTATTGGAATTTGAGTTTTTTTAACTACAAATTGAACCATGTAAAAATCTTGGTTTTGTTCTAGCGCATAAATGTATATTAAACACTCCGTATATGTATTGGAGTTTTCGAGGACGATTATTACGAATCTGATTTTAATTTTTAAATTTGACCAATGAAAAGTCTACTTTATCAAGGCAAAATTCATTATTCTTTATAATTTTGTTTAAACTCCCGATTTGCGGATTTTTAAAAACGCTAATTTTAAATCAAACCATTAAATTTAAATTTGGTTCGTAAATGTCTTTTTTATTAAACTAAAATTATTAAATTTGTAATCTACTTTATTAAGGAAAAATTCATTTTTTCATTAATACTTTTTATATTTATCTTGAAAATAAAATGACTTTATAAAAAAATTGATAACATTCATCGTATATTAATTATTATTTAAAAAATTGCTTTTGTAAGATATATTTAAAAATTTTTAGTTTTTAGAATTAATTAGGAAAGTATTATTTATGTTCGGAAATTATACATTTAATTTACGAAGAGACTCAAGTACACTAGCAATAAAAATAAAAATTTCTTCTGATGAATAGATTTTGTTACATAATATTTATCTCAAATAAGTAAAAAATTTGACTTGATTAGATATAAAATAAAGGTGTTAAATTCAATAATAGATTAAATTTTGTCGTTTTTAATAAATTTCGAAAAATAAATTCGACTTATGATTGGAAGATTAGAAGCTTGTGTTAAAAATAATGACTGTAAAAATATTAATACAAATTTGTTCTAAGCACAAGCAAGTGAAACGAGAGAGCGTTTCATGCTATAGTTCTAGTTTAAACCTTAAATTTTTGAGACATTAATAAAATGTCTAAAAGACTGTAAAATAGTAGATATCAATTTTTTTGAAAGTGATTTTTACGAATGGATTGTGCTGAACACTATTAGTTGCGCCGAAAAACTGGTTTGCAAATAATCTGCCTATAGCAGTCAAAAAAAAGTTAAATAGTTGGTTGGAAATATTCGAATGAATATAAAATTTTGCTGTCAAATCCTGGTGCGATGGTAAAGTGAAGGACTTTTAATTTCTTCTGTTGAATCACATTGAAAGGAAGAAAATAACTATTCATGTATGTCAGGATCAGGAGGTGACAATTAGCATATACTTAAATTGTAAATTTTGTCAAAAAAACGAGAAACTGTATACCGCAGAATGACTTGCGGAAGAAAGCGATTTTTACCGTAGACTGGAAAAATGACTACTCAGAAAAAAATATTATTTATACTATTTATTCGACGTGTTGCTTCGTAGTTGTTCACAAAATATTTTATTTTATTTTACTCCACTTACCGTAAAAAGAAGTTGCATCGAAATGAAAAAAAAAAAAAAAAAATCGGTGTGTATAGGTACATTCAGTGGGGCCTGGGGGAGGGGGGCAAGGTAGTAGGTACGAAGAAGGCGCGTGTTGCAGCACGCGCGACTCGCAGCGGAGTCAGTAGCAGCAGGCCAGTCGAGGAGCGTGGGTTGACGCCGCGCTGGGATCGCTCTCAGGGTGTCTGCTCGCTGTTTATTTATTAAACCTTAGCTCGCCTCGTCTCCCGATTTTTTCAACAACGCTAAATGAAACCAACTTTTTCGGCTAGGTGACGAATCTCGCAAGAGACGATGTTTATCATCGCCACGGGTGGAAGTGCACCCAAATAACAACAAAAATAAAAAAAAAAAAACGCCGAATTGACATCGTCTTTATTTGGTAAAGTTGTTGGAGCACGAAGAAGAGATGCTTGTTGTGATGTAGACTCGATGCCATCGCGTATTGTTTTGGTACTGAGTGAAAGTGAGGAGTGTTTTTTGCCGAGACCCTGCATAGTGTTCAGCGAATTATTCGTATACGACGAATCGATTTTTCCAATCAGCATAGGTGTGCAGGCTGGAATTGGAGTTTCGAGTTACGGCCGATGAAAAACAAAGATCCGGGCGAGAGAACACCGTAGCATAAAGGACTAACGACACTGCCGAGGCAATCAAGCAGCACACAGTAGTAGCAGCAGAAAATCTCCGCAGGACGCCAGACCGCGGTAAGGTTAGGTTCATCGTCTCTCATTTATGTATATGATGCACTCAGCTGCTAATACATCATCTTGACTTTTTTTTTTTTAATATTCAGATTCACGTATCTCAACTATTTTTTTTACTCCAATTGTTTATGAGCTAGCCCCAGTGGCGTGTGTAATGGAATATTGTTTCTGCTAGACAAGGATAGCCGGCAACAATGGGGCCATTTAAATTTCTTCGAACCCAAGGTGCAATTGTTTTGTTTTGATTCTCTATTGTTCTTTTTTTTATCAAGCCCTTTAAATTTTTAAATCAACAAGTGCTTTAAGTTTGCATTTAACAAATGGCCATTAATGGTCATTTTTTGATGTACAACTGTAGGGAAGTTTTAGTATATTTGTAAATTTTAACAAATTAAATGAATGATTTTTTATAGAGTTAATTTAACGCAGTCTCATTTGAGCACACTTAAGGTTTTTTTTTTAACTTATGAGTAATTTTAAAAGTTTTAAAAATAAATTTTTTATTATCATCATGACAAAACTCGATGTGTTATTACTATTTTTCTAAATCATTGATGATTCAATGCATTAATTGCGATCTTCTATTTTTTATATTTATTACTTTATAAAGTTTTTTTAAGTAAACATTTAAAATAGAAAAAGATTGAGGAAAATTTTTAAAAATTTACGGTACAGTGAAAAATTTTTCAATGTAATCTGTAAAGTTAATAATTAATTTGTAACACACTTTTAAGTTAACTCAATTGATTAAAATTATAGCTAGAGCATTAACTTTTCTCATGCGCAACAATGCCTATTTTATTTAACAAAGAAAAGAGATTTAAATAAAAAACGGTCTATTATTCAAGACGCATAACATTGCGTTTGATTAAATAATTTGATGATCGGCCGCATTCCGATAATTGCAAAAATACGTTTCTATTATACTGTATCCTATGCTCGCGCTATTTTATTCCGCTCACAATAGATCTGTGATAAATTTTTTTGCACCTATTAAGCGTAACACTTTCAACAACATTGAAATTGAAAAAAAAAAAATAAATAAATAAATAAAACGAAATATTAAAAATTATTTCTCTAGCGTTAAACGCAGGATTTTTTTTCGCACCCTAACAAGTTTGTGAGAAGAGATGAGAATTAAAAGGGAAGATAAAAAAAAAGAGGGAGTTGGCGAATCGATAAAAGAATCCTTCGTGCTTGCCAAAATCGTGTGGTCAGAATTTTTGGCTACTCTTTATCTGTCTCTCTCGCTCTTTCTCTCCCTCCCTCGACGGTCATCCTTTAGCGGGCGAAAAGCTTTTATCAATAATTTTTTTTTTCTTAATCGAAAATTTAAGTATAATCTCAAGGAATCCTTCATAAAAAGTAATATATATTTATAATTTTTCGTGAGATTTTTCTACAATTTTAAATCGTTTAACATAAAAAAATAGAACCACACTTCAGAGTTGAGACTTACTCTTTTATAAAATTACAAACGTTTCTACATAAAATCGACGGGTGATACGAAAAAGGGCACTTCAGCAAAATTAGCAAAGTAAAAATTAACAATGTAGGCGAGCCGCGTAAAAAAAAGCACGAACGATTTTTTCATTATTTTGATAACTTGTTTTATTAAATAATGATGAAATCGCTCGTGTTATTTTTTACGTGGCTGGCCCACGTTGTTAATTTTTACTTTGCTAATTTTTCTGAAGTGCCCTTTTTCGTATCACCCGTCGAAATATAATGTTGCTTATCTAAGGAGCTGTTATTTTAAGATGTTTTGAGTTTACGAGACCAAAAAGTATTTTTGTACTTATAAATTCTAAAAACAGTAAACTTGAATTCACGATTTTTATGATAATTTGAGAATCTGAATTTTTACTGATTCAATGGGAGGCTTAATATTTTTATGGTGGCTATTCGAAATGACCTTTTTCATACAAATGAACTTATTACCATAGATAAAATATATTAAATTGCAATAAAAAATTTTTTTTTTCTTTTCCATGAATTGATTTTTGTAACAATAAATTAATCTTCCCGGAAGTAAGAGGGATAAGTATTTTCAGATCTCATATATCTAACAGGTCAATGACTTAATCTTAGCTCCCTCAAAGTCCAAAATCATCCCCTATACCGATAAATCAATAATTGCTTAAGAAAAAGGTTTGTTCGAGGGTTTGTTTGTCTTTCTTTACATGTGCCACTTTTATTTTACGACGATAAAATAAAATCATGGTTACATGGACCCCGAGCTCATCCTGACGTTGGAGTTTTTTCACAAGAGGAAAGCGCTTTTTGAAAAATTGTAGCTGTTAACAATCCTGTCCTTGAAATATATTTGAGATAAGCAAGTAAATGGGAAGTAATAAAATCCCAAATTAATTCATAATTTTATTGCTTTTAATAATTTTACTTCTCTTGTGATGATAAATTTTAATACCGGGTTAAAAATAAAATATTGCAAGTTTGACCCAATTTCATTATTTTTATTTTATTTTTTAAATATTTATTAATTAATATTTTTTAAATATTATTGGTGAACTACCAGCGAGCTAAACTTGAATTTTAAATATTTATAAAAAATTATTACCAAGTAAGTTCAAAAACAGAAAAACGGTCCTTACGAAAATTTATTTTATTTCTTAATAACAATGCAAGGCACTCGGATCGGAGCGAGGATCAGAGCTTTTGTGATTCTGAAGTTTACAATGTAAGTTATCTGTAGCTGCCCGAAATGCCATCATCCAATATGTTATCTCTAATGACGTATTAAATCATAATTGAATTGAATTTTTATTGATAATCTTTAAAACGTGATAAGTAACATTTTTTAAATGTTTTCAAAAATAAAAGAAATTTTGCATGTAAATATTTGATAACGAAAGCTGAATTTAAAATTGAAATTCTCAGATGTTCTACCGAAATCTTAATTTACTTATCTTATCAGACCGTTTAAATAAATCACCCAGTACAATCGTTACCAAAAATGTGATTTCTTTTTTGTATATGTAAGATTATTTTGATTGATTTCAAATACATCATTTTAATTTAAAAATTAAAAGTTGAAAAATTACCAAGCTTTCACACTCAACAATTCTTTAAAATTTTTTTTTAATCACTCCTACGCGAAGTCGCAACGGATTATGAAACACCGCGGTAAACTGCGTTCTTTGAAAACTCGTTTGTCCATAAAACAGCTGATTCCTCGGTCGATTCAACGTGGAAATTTAATAGGTCAGATCTTAAGACTAACTATTTTGCAACTAAACTTCTCACTTTAAAAAATAATAGTAGTAAAATGATTATTTGTTTTACTCGAGGTTTTACTTATAAAAATAAAAAATAAAAAATTCCAAAAGATGCATGATTTTTAATGTAAAAAATTTAAATTTATGTTGATCATATTTTATGAATTTTTGTGCGAGTTTCTGAGCTCAGATTATTTCTAATGCACTTTTGAAACGGACACATTTAAAAATATTACTTCAGTGCAGTGGGTCGATCTAATAGATATTTGAAAATCTGCAGCTGGTCTCAATAACTTTTCAAAATTTACCGCTTGAATATGACGTGGAATTGGAAATTTTTCATTTCTAAAAGGTTTTAGATTTTTTTTTACTCTAAAATTTTTCAATGATTCAAAAAGAAGTATTGAAAATTCGCAAAAAATCGGTATTTATTCAATAAATAAATAAATAAATGTAGAAAGAGATGACCATGAAAGTTTTATTGAAGCCATGTAAAGTTATTTTACGATGATAAAATAAAAAAAAAAAAACATAGATCAAAGATTCTTTTAAGATATAAACTTGCATTAATGCACTTTGCTGAGGGTCTTCCAACAATGGCTAGGTGGAGCAAAACGTTGAAAAAATCCGAGAAAAAATCAGCACTTTTTTGCGCATGGGGGCTTCATCTAGGGTAAAACAGTAAACACGCATCGGGATGATTTGCACTTTTGCGCGTTCTCTCTTTGGATTGGGTGGAAGTGGAAGTGCACAATCGTCTTTTTTTTTTTTTTTTTTATTTGCCGTTGGTTATGCATGGTTTTTCAGTAACATGGGATTTTTCGTTATTTATTGCAGAGTCTTGCCCAAAGCAAGATGAATGCCTCGGTAAACCTATGTAAAGCTGCCATAATATCGCGAAAAGTTTATATTATTAATTCTTTATCAAATATTATTGCAACGACTTTTAAAAAAATTAATGAAATGAAAAAAAATCCCATTGTGAATTAAAAATATTTACTAAAAAAAACATTATAAAATAAAGCCATGAAAATAAAAATTCAAAATTTTAATATTTCAGCAGCTCGTCCAGGGCTTTAAAAAATGTAGTTGTAAAAAGCTTGCAGATAAGAAAGTAAAATATTAATTTTCAGTTTTTCAAAAAGCCCGACAATTAGTTAACGAACTATTGTAGACTGTAATCAACAAGTACTAATAAAAATTTTTATCTGTTTGAGCTATTGCAGATTCACATTTTTGAAATTCATGATTTTATAATATAGTTAAAAATGACTTTTGTTTTCGCAAATTAATTCCGCGAAAGATGAATAATTTATCCAAAATTCAACGAATAAAATTAAGCGAATTTTAATGAAAAAACGAATTGCATCTCGAATTGCATAGTTGGTCGGCACGCAGCTTTGAACCAAGGCGCTTGTAACTCAAAACGTGTAAGTACAGAGCATTACAGCGGTGATGTACCGCGATACCTTCATGATTCCCGCGAGAGCCGCGAAATCGAAAATCACGTTCCCGAGAGAGCATGAGAGCCCGGCGCTGCTCGCTTTGTGCAGCTTTTTTTTTCTTTTTTAACTGATTTTTTATTATACAAAGATTTGATAATTTTTTACTGAGTCGTAAAATTTACTATTAGATTAAAAAGTAAATGTAGTGTATAGTGTATGTGATAAGATAATGTATTCAATTCTTTGTTTTATCACATTGGATTTATTTATAACCGAAAAAAAAAAAATCTTTTGGAAATAATTTTTTTTGCTAGAGTTTGTTGACATAAAAGGTTTACTGATTTATTTTTCAGATGTAAAAAATTACTTTTATGATTTATAGACAATTATAATAAGAGCTAATAGTATCTGTCTTCAATTGAACATTGTGCAAGGATTTGAAAAAATGATTCAATCGCAAAGTTTGTTGCTAGAAAAAATTTAACTTCTCGAAGCATCAGAGAAACTCGTACGTAGCCTTCGATTTCTATGTATAGAATAATCACAGAAGTAATCAAAGCTGCGACTTAGAAAAAAAAAGAAAGAAAAAACCTCTTTAAACGTGTCCCCTGTATCGTACAAATTTTCTACGCTCATACGAAAAAAGGTTACGTAAGCACCTACGGTCTGGTTTGGTTTTTAATCCCGGAAGCTACTCGGTCGTTTATTTTCAACCCGACGAGTTTTTATTTCCGATGCACGGGGGATGATGCTGTCACGCTCTTCTTCGTGCCTTACATAGTCTGGAGGCGCGTGTGTTGCATGTTTACCTATTTTCTTCTCTTTTCGGTCGGAGGAATTTTTACTAGTTTTTTTTTTTTTTTTTTTTTTTTTTTTTTTCGAGAAAAAATTTACCCGCCTGACGGCTTTAGATTTTTTTTCTTCATACCGTACACATTGAAAATAAATATTTTTTTAAGGGACCAATTTTTTTTTTTTTTAATTCTTGGTTGGAATTTTGAGAGGTTTATATAGGAAAGAAAAAATAATTTTTCCAATACTCATTCGCGATGTAGAAAAGTTGATTACTGATGGAATTTTTATTTAAGCAAAAATTAAAGAATGACTCGCTAGTGAGTAATACTAAAGCCGATTACTAAACGTCAACTTAGCGACGTGAATACAATACAAAACCGTTTTCGCGCGACACAAATGTTACAGATTCAGTTAAATGTGTACCTGTGTTGCACAACGTATTGTGTTTGTACTAGATTCTAATCTTACCCGATGGATCTCATTATGGACTTTAAATTGCATTTTTTTTTCAATCCCGACTACAGTATATCTTTCCAATTGATTAGTTAATAGTAATGGAAAAATTTCTCTGCCATTTAGCGTATTTTCAAACTAGAGTCATAAATTTTTTTCATTTAAAAATTTTACGATACAACTCCGCCATAAAAAAAAATCTACCTAGTCTTGCAATTTATGTCGCGGGAGTTAAACTTTTTCGGATCCGTATTCGTACCGCGCACTTGAAATGAAAATCCGAGAAAATCTATGTCACCGGCCCGGAATGGAAGATCATCCAGCTCGGGGGCCATCTTCTTTCGGTTTATGATTTATTCAGTCGGACCTAAGACGCGACTCTTCACCCCGGCTGTGTACTCTGGAAAAAAAAAAAAAAAAGAGGAAAAAGAAGAAGAAAGGCAACAACAAAAATGGTCTTCTAAATGGAGCACCCTCGGTCCGCAGAGTAATGTTTGCTCACCTCAAGTGTATTGAGGCTACTGCAGTTTCTCTTGAAATCGTCTGGGTTTTATATCACTTCATATTTTATGAAGCTTTTTTTGTTATTTCTTTTCTTTAAAGGCCTTTTTTTTCAATCCTTGGTGTGGCGTGGAATCGCCCCAGAAATTTCTGTAACGTGGGAAATTTAAATTTTGGCGGTCTAAAGAAGGAGTTCGGTGGTAGTCCGGTAGACGGCAGGTTTGAGAGTTCGCCGCCCGGCTTCTTCTTCGGGCAGTAAATTTCTCCGTGAAGAAAAATCTTGGACTGGGAGTCGCGTAGAGTGGTCGCGACGGTGCCCTTTTATTTGGTGATTTTCGCGTTTGCCGGTCGTACGGTTTCCCGACAACGACCACGTGGGCGTCGGGATCGCGAGTGACTTGGCGAGGAGTGCGGAGGTCCCACGTGGAGCAGAGACGATTTTCCCAGAGCCGCCGCGTCCTCATCATCACGCCCGAGAGACGCCGATCACCGGAGATAGAGAGACCTGGACAACGATCACCGGAGTCGACTACAAGGTGGTCCCAGAAGAAGAGTTTCGTGAATGGGTAACCTGTACGAGTGCGGGAAATCTTGTTATCTGTGAGGTTTGTGAGTGCGAGGCCAGCGGGCCGTATTGCGTTTTCCCCTTGCCACGTCCTTTGATTTTCTTTATTAAATAGTCCGAAGAGAGAATTATAGTGTTTCGTTATTTATTGTAGCATACTTTTTCCCTTTCTTCCCGATTTCAGGTACCCGGAGCAGCACGATTAGCAGCAGGCCATCGAGTTCAGCGAGATTCCCACGACGACGAGTGAGCTGGCTGGGCCAAAGGCGCCCTTTGATAAATATTTGGCCCTTATTGTCTTTTCTTTTTGGGATAATTTTGAGGGTTTTGTTCGGGGTTAATTGTGGGTATTTTATTTGTTATTTTCACCGGGTTCTATTAGAATTCCCGCGATATGACGTGCCAACGTGTGGCTCGAACCTGCTGATAAACTGCTGCTGTGCCGGTCGAGAACTCGTAGTTACGTAAACCCGAGTAAATTTTGATTGTTCGCTCTCACATTCCGAGCCGAGGCGGCATTTGTTATTGTTGTTGCGTGAGTAACCTTGATCGGAATTTGAGGCGAGTTGAGTGGTCAAGTGGTGGCCCGTAGTTGTGTTTACTTTTGGGTGATTCCTGGAAAATTAATACTCGGCTTTACGTAACTTGATAATTTATTTGGTGCGATTCCCCCCCCCCCTTTTCTTTCTCTATTATTTCTTTTGGTTGTGGCAAGGTGGAAATTAGAATTAAGTAGCGGTTAAAATTGAGCTTGGTATTTTTTTTTTTTTTGTGGCACACCGTGCTTGATGTCCAGGTCGAAGAGCCAGAGTGGATTTTTTTTTAGTTTTATTGTCATTTCGGATTTCCTTTCGTCTCGTCACTTTGACGGGAGTCGTTGTTTTTTTTTTAAACACATGTACGGGTGACAGAGTTGTCTGATTAGGAGAAATGAACCAAGCTTGAATTTTTCCGCTGTTTGGTAGATTTAAGTATCTCTTGTGATTTAGTGTTACCATCAGGTTTTGTTTTTTTATGTGCCAGATTAGTTGAGCTCGCGTGTGCTCCTAACCGTTAGGTAAGCAATAGTACCTCCTGCTTTGAGGCAGTAGAGAAAAAATAAATAACTCGCAGCCCAACCCAATCCACAGCCGAAGAGATGGCTACATTTTATCAGGGTGAGCAAAAAAGTAATGCCCCGACAAAACCGCTAGTCCGGCCTTCAGGCTTGGTGGGGGGAGGGGACGCGGATGCGTGCATTTTCTGTGAATTCACTGCGTGCCCGCATCGCGTCAGCTACATCGAAGTGAATTCAGGAAATTTTTCGCCTGAAGGTCCGGAGCAGAAAGACAAGCACCCAGCAGTCAGCTGTCAGGGGTGCGGTATTCCAGGCGTGATTTTTCCCGATTGCCCTAATTGTGTGTGGCCCCTGGAAAACGACAATGCGGGGGGAACAACTGGTCCCAAATCCACCTGCTAAATCAAATTGGGACCACCCAGCTCGAGGAGCAGCCTCCCGGCCCAGGGCATGAATTCGGATTCGCTGATCCAGTTGCAGATGTCGCGATCGTGCAAAATAAAGGTGGGGGCGAGAACCTTGGGAAAACTCAGTCCAAACTGAGCAGAGTACCAAGAAGAAATCGCCGAGGCCTTTGTGCGAGTCGTGAGGAAATCTGGGCAATTCAGATCAGCTGTAGTCCAAAGTACGCTCTAATAAGGGTTTGGTTGAGAAGTAGTCGAGCTTGGAAGTAAAAAAAACCAAAAATTTATTGTGTTTTGTTTTTTTTGTTTTTGTCTTGTGGTTAGATTCGGGGACAATCGGAAAAGCTGAGGGTCTGGATAGCGAGCTTAAGTGATACGTGCCTCCACGTACTGCGAGCACGCCACCCGACCTGGTGACCGATGCTTCATGTCATGAACAGAGGCAACAATCGGAAAAGCTGAGGGTCCGGCTGGTGAGCTGAGCGATACCGGCCTCCCCGTGTGTCGTAAGCAGCAAACCGGACCTGGTGACCGATGCCCTGTTTACAGAGGGAACAATCGGAAAAGCTGAGGGTCTGGATAGCAAGCTTAAGCGATACGTGCCTCCACGTACTGCGAGCATGCCACCCGACCTGGTGACCGATGCTTCATGTCGTGAACAGAGGCAACAATCGGAAAAGCTGAGGGTCCGGCTGGTGAGCTGAGCGATACCGGCTCCCCCGTGTGTCGTAAGCAGCAAACCGGACCTGGTGACCGATGCCCTGTTTACAGAGGGAACAATCGGAAAAGCTGAGGGTCGATGTGAGCAAGCTCGAGCGATCCGTGTCACCACGTATCGTGAGTATGCCTTCCGACCTGGTGACCGATGCCCCCATCTTATCCTTGCCCGAACTGGATCCGTAAGACTAAGGGCCTGGATAAGGAATGATTTTTTCCTTATTTTTTTTTCTTTTTTCTTTTTCTTTTCTTTCTTGTGAAGTAGTGAATTGAATGTTAGTTCTAAAACTCTGGTTTCACACGTCACGCGAGAAGTGGCATTCTATGTGGTATAAACCTGACGGTAAAAGTGGACGACTGCCCGAGCATGATTCAATTCCTCTCAGTGGCATTCAACCCTTGCCCCTGCCCCTACGAACTAAAGAGTCGAAGCGGCTTGAGTGGAGAGGGTGTTTGTTCCAGGGTCCTCAGGCGACTCAGAGAGCTAGTTCGGTAAAGAACCTCTGTCCGCCCGAGCCCATGAGGTTTGACCTCTAAATGGCCCTCCAAGGAGGTGGATTAAGACCGGTCCTTTTGACTGTTCCCTCCTTGGATAATGCCTGGTGGTAGGTTAAGAGTTTCTGTTATTGTTGTTATTTTTTTTTAACTTAAGTTAGTTGTAAGAGTATTTGTATTTTCGGTTGATCATTATTATTGCTATTTATTTGTAACAATTATGTAGTGGCAAGGGGTAGGTACAATTGTATTACCAATGTTACGAGGGCAGCGGCCCTATAATGATTCTTGGGGAAGGTTGTTCTTGAAAGGGTGTGGATGTTGTCTGTTTTGTCGGTACGAAGTACCGTTTTCGTGGGGGGTGGTCTGTGGCGTGGAATCGCCCCAGAAATTTCTGTAACGTGGGAAATTTAAATTTTGGCGGTCTAAAGAAGGAGTTCGGTGGTAGTCCGGTAGACGGCAGGTTTGAGAGTTCGCCGCCCGGCTTCTTCTTCGGGCAGTAAATTTCTCCGTGAAGAAAAATCTTGGACTGGGAGTCGCGTAGAGTGGTCGCGACGGTGCCCTTTTATTTGGTGATTTTCGCGTTTGCCGGTCGTACAGTTTCCCGACAACGACCACGTGGGCGTCGGGATCGCGAGTGACTTGGCGAGGAGTGCGGAGGTCCCACGTGGAGCAGAGACGATTTTCCCAGAGCCGCCGCGTCCTCATCATCACGCCCGAGAGACGCCGATCACCGGAGATAGAGAGACCTGGACAACGATCACCGGAGTCGACTACAAGGTGGTCCCAGAAGAAGAGTTTCGTGAATGGGTAACCTGTACGAGTGCGGGAAATCTTGTTATCTGTGAGGTTTGTGAGTGCGAGGCCAGCGGGCCGTATTGCGTTTTCCCCTTGCCACGTCCTTTGATTTTCTTTATTAAATAGTCCGAAGAGAGAATTATAATGTTTCGTTATTTATTGTAGCATACTTTTTCCCTTTCTTCCCGATTTCAGGTACCCGGAGCAGCACGATTAGCAGCAGGCCATCGAGTTCAGCGAGATTCCCACGACGACGAGTGAGCTGGCTGGGCCAAAGGCGCCCTTTGATAAATATTTGGCCCTTATTGTCTTTTCTTTTTGGGATAATTTTGAGGGTTTTGTTCGGGGTTAATTGTGGGTATTTTATTTGTTATTTTCACCGGGTTCTATTAGAATTCCCGCGATATTGGGTATCGTAAATTAAATGACATTTATTTTTTTTTTTTTCAGTATAAAGATAAATTGATTGTTATTTTGTAAATCTCAATAATAAACAACTTTAGTTGATAAGCGAGCCTCGTCATTGTTGGTTTTTCAATTTTCAATTGATTTACGACGATTCTAAAAAATTTTATGTCGAAAATTATTACCGCACGTAACTGGGTGTTTAACGCCTTGCAACCAGAGGGGAATACAGAGGGGCCCCGATACGCAAGTTAACAAGCGCTTATACGAAACATTGTATCTTCATCATTTGCCAAGTTCACTGTAATGTTGGTGTAACGTATCTTTATTAACACTATCAAATTTAGTTGGTCAACTTTTTGTGGCGCAGCTTCGACTTTTCTCAAACATTCAAAACAGCAGAATGATTGATCTTCTGTTTATGGACATAATTATGTATTATATCAAATCAGATAAAATATAGTTATTTAATTAAATAACATGAATAAACTTAAAATATTTTTGTAAGAGGAAAAATTTTTCTTTTGGCAACTTGAAGAAAAACAAGAAAAAAAAAGTTAATTTTTAACTAAATTTAGATTCCATCAAAAACAAGAAATGTCATCATCTTCTTTCATACAATTATAAAGTATGAAAGTTTCTTAAAGATTGATTATCCATATCCTGTCGAGCGTGCTAATATTACAAACGATTTAAATTTTCAGAACTCGAGATTTTTAAATTCCATTTTTCACGGGAAAATATCAAGTACGGTAAAGTCTGAGAGTTTTTTTTTTTAACTGCAAAGAAAGCACGAGTTACTTCCGCATTGTGGAATCAATAAGTTTCAATAGATTTTCTCGATGTTCTTTTCGCTCGACTCTCAAACTTTTATAACTGGCCAGATCGCACCTAATTTTTTTTTTTTTTTAAGAGTTATTTTTTCTCTCTTAGCAGCTATCGTTTTAAAAAATTATTTAAAAAAGAAAACGTTCGGAGAATTATTCTTTCGCAGTCGTAACCGAGGTCGTAACATTATCCGTTTGATTTATCGAATAAAGTTTATTGTACAGTCGTACTAAGCAGAATTAAATTTAAAAACTCTCTCTCCATAATGCCCATTCACAATTTCTAGGAAAAAAAAAGTTTTTCATTGTTTGACAGAGTATACAATGTCAATAAACTAATTGAAAGAACTTCCCCTTCAGCGCCAACGGCGTTAAACCCATTCAACGCTTCTAGCACAATGCTCTATAATACCGTAATTTAATAAAACCCGCAACGCTTCGGATATTCTGCGTGTTGTAAAAAAAAATGTTTAAATAGGAGAAGGAAGCTTTAAAATAAAAAAAGTGCTCGCTCGGTCACTCGTGCGCGACCCTACAACGATAACTTCCGTTTCGCATGCAACCTCACCGGTTTAATGATAAAGGAGGGATTCTTCAATTAGAGAACGGCTTTTGTTGACCGAGAGGTGCTGACTTTGAATTCTTTTTTTAAACGCGTGTTCGGGTAAATTGTCGTTTGGTGACCGTGAGTAACGATTTATCGAAGGGAATAATTATTTAAAAAAAAGTTTTTTCTGGAAGGATTTACCCCGAGCATAGATAGGGCTGCGGACTACTGTGCCGTTTTATTTATTTATTCATTCGCTGGTGATTTATCATTCTTGAAGTATTTTTATTTTTATTTTTTACGAAAATGATGAATCAATTTATCATGATTCATTTAGCATTTCGCACAATCTTATCGCTCAAGTTTTTCAAAACTGTTAAAATAAATAAAATAGATGATTATCGATTTGAAAACGGATTCCTTAGAATTTTACATTCGTAACGGTTTGAAATCATATCTTTTGAATTTTATTTAAACCAACACTATTAAATTTCAACGATCTTTTAAATTGAAAACTGAAAACATTAAAAAAAATGAAGACCTGATTTACATGAAAATTTATGAGCCATAAAAAAACATATTCTAACGCATAAAATTGAAATATGTTCTGTTAACTCTTTAGATAACACAAACTGCCCTTTGAATGCACGTGTTCAAGATTACTGTTATCAATAATACTAATTATGTATTTTAAAAGTTGTAAGTTTCTTAAAAAATATTTTAGTTAAAAAATTATCGCAGTATTTCATTTTCTTGACAATTTAATTTACTAAAGTAATAAATTTAGCACAAAACATTTAATTATAAAAAAATAATGATGAAAATACTGGGCGGTGCCACTATTTAAAAAAAAAGTATTTTCCTTAACTCTGAGAAAACAATAATTCTACTAAAAGCGACATTAAATTAAAAATCATGTTCTCAGCCGTTATTTTGACTACGTGAAAAAACAAGATAAAAAATCAAACAAAAGAGATAGATAATTACAAATTGTGCAGCTAAACGATATTATCTAACCGTTAGAGCACCCGTGGAAACTTTTGAAAACTACGCAAGCTCCCGAAGGATGACAAACAGTTTAAGTCTGCCTATCGATCATCCAGTACAGGAAGCGGGAGATAATCAAAACAAACATTACAAAGCACGGAATTGCGCGAATCGCATAGAAAAATCTTGGGCATAATACCGAAGCTATTCCATGCAAAAAAAAGTGCATATCCTTCGGTTATCGCAACCGCCCACGCGGCGGCATTATCAGACGTTTCTTCATTTTCCTTATCTGCTTCACCCGCGCCTCGCGCAATTTGTAAAACGACAATAACGCACGCCACTGCTATTTTCCAGCTGATATCAACGATAAACACGCGCCAGCGAGGTGTTACCTCGGATCTTTCCCTGGTGTCGGAACAATTATTCAAATAGATCCAGCCTAACCGTACTTTTGTTTTTATTTTGCTTTTTTTTTCCTTAATTAGCTTGAGTGCCGAGCGAGGTGCCGAGTGTGGAAATTGCCGCTGTAAGAAAGTTGAAGTGAATAACATAGTTTATGTATACTTGGAGGATAATGCCGAGCTTAAACTCAATTAAACTCAGGAACTAAGGTACTTTCATGCTTTATTCACGTGAATTTGTAATGCATCTAGTGTTTTGGATGTAATTATTTTGGGAAATATATTTTTCAAGCTTTCAATCGAGTTTTCAATAAAAGTTTACCTTCTGAGATAAATAGTACTTTACTCGGTACTTTAGATTTTTTTTCATTAATTTGTGATTATTCAAACTTATTGTTGATTTAAAAATTATTTTACTACAAATTTGTTTATAAAAATCAAGAAAAGGTAAATTACACCAGGAAAGCTTTTAAAAAAAGAAATGACTGCATGGTCAAATTGCATGCTTCAACGCTCTTTGATTCATAGAAAATTGAGTTAAAAAAATTTTCTACGCATCTACACTTCATTATATTAATTTAATAAAAATAAAAAACTTAGAACAATTTTAATTACTAAATACTAATAAAAAAACTGTTTTATTTGGTAAAGAAAAAAATCGGTTCAAAGAAGCATATATTTAAGCAATGTTAGCCCTTGAAAATCAAGCACCGTCTTTTTTTTTTAATAATCTTTAGATTCAAATATTTCCCGCGGCAGAAAAAAATGATTGGAAAGCTAATTAACAAAAGGGAGGGGAGGGGGCTTTAGTGCAAGGGCAGCAATAATGAAGCGTTACGTTCCAAGAGTTCGTATGGCTATCCAGCGTCAGCAGAGTGCTCGAGTGCATCCCGCACTGCACACTCGAGCGATGATGCACGCCCGCACTTGCGAGGCGACGTTAGACCTGCCTAATCTCAAAAATATGGGTCGAGCTCGTGCATGCTAATTTAATTCTACTGGTTGAGGCCTCACTTTTTAATTGACATTAATACGACCCAATATTAATCGTAGTCTTCGTGGTAATTTTCTCTTTTTTTTTAACACTTTATGTTCTAGATTTTTTTTTTTCCTCTAGCAGGACAAGACTCACTAAAAATAATCACTTTTTTCTGTGTTACACTATAAATACTTACGATTTATATGTAAGAAAAAATAAAAATTAGTGAGACACTTTTTATTGAATGTCAAGTTCAATTTTTCAATATGCAAACAATATTCTTAAACTTACCATATAAATTAAGGTAGGTGTACCTAATATTGCCCTGTGCCTAGTATGCCCCCCCCCCCTGTTATTTTGAATATGCTCGATATGCGGCAGCTCTACAAGGTAGGAAGAAGTCAAAAACACTGAATTATGAAGTTTTGAGTTGTTTAGAACATTTGAAAATTATTTTTGAGCACGCCTTATAGCTAAAACTCGTTTTATATACCTTCGTTATTATTTTACGTTGTGATTAAATGGTCTGCCAAAATATTTAGACACACCTGACCAAAATTTTCATAAGTAGCTTCGATTCGTTATTGTTTCAGCTTTAAAATGCGATTTTAGTTTTTGTTCAACTCGATTTCTAACGGGTTTTATTCTTAAATAACTTTTTATACTGCAGTGTACCTAATATGGCCCCCCCGCGAATTAGTAGAAATACCGATATTAAGAGTCCTTAGTTTCATATTTACTTTTTAGAAAATCCAATCCCAATGTTATTTAAAAAAAATAAATTTAATTGTTTCAAAGCTTTTTTCATTTTAGGACTAAAAAAACATTCTAGCTCAAAAAACAAACTTTGATAAAAATTCAAAGTTGAAATTTTTCTACTGGTTGCAAAGCTTTCAAAAAAATTGTAAAAAAGGCTCAATTTTTAAATAAATAAGTTTTAAAATAATGAAAATTTTGAAGTTTTAAAATTTCATATCCTGATTGATTTAAAAAATAGGAAAAAATCGGAATTAATAAATTACTTCAAGGGGGCCATATTAGGTACACAAATTTTTGGTGTCTTAAAAAAAACGTGTTTTGGTAAATCCTCTGTCATTTCAAGCTCATTGATCAAAATCGAACGCGTAAGGTCTCATTTTAAGGTAGTTCCCAAAAAAATTGAGTTTCTTAAAAAATCTCTAGAATTTTGTACAGAGGTAGATTTTTGAGTCCTGTACACGCTTGTATTTTTCTTAAACCCCCAAGCCACACTTAATTTTGAGATATTGGGCTCAGAAGTTTCAATTTTTTAAATGGGATTCTTATGCTGAGCGCGTGAATTCATATTTATTTTGAAGGTTATTCTCTCATTGCAAACTCAATTTTCTTAAAATATTTTTTAAAAACAGGTTTTCTTGTAGGGCAAGATCTTAGAAATCGTATCGTACAAAGATAAACATAGCAAGCGATATTAACTTATGAGATATACAATCAAAAAGAATGAAAAATGCATGATTTCGAGCAGCGGTGGCGACGGCGGCGCGTGGCGTCAGAGTGGGGGCAACGAGCGTCTATAACTATATTTTAGGTTAGCTATATATACGCTTCGGAACTACCTCAAAGCTCTTGAATTAACCTTTAAAATGAGATCCTACCCGTTGAAAAATATAGATTTGATTCGCCACAACGTCGATTCTCGCTTAGGGGGGGCTATACTAGGTACAGGTACCTTATTTTTCAATCCACGAATAAAGAAAGAATAAACTGACCTGATGTTGTAAATTTTGTGCTTCAAGCTGAAGCTTTGTGTAAAAAGTAAGTGTAAACCATCCATTCAAATGAATCCACAAATAATTTTTTAAACTTTGAGTTTGCAGTTTGTCAAATGTCTAATAAATTTAAATCGCATTTATTTATTCCAATCTGCTGCAATATATTTTAACGTAAGTATAAAAAAAAAACTAATTAAAATAGTTCCTGCAGAATATGATATTTCTTTGAATAAGTAGTTTTGAAGAACTGAGCGTTCACAATGTACGCATTGCAGAGATAATTTGCGGCTTCATACGTATGTGAATTAAAATGTGCAGAAGTAGCTGACATAATTTAAACAAAGTTTTTATACGGTACTTTGTAAGCTTCTGGTGAATTATAAATTGCAACTAATGAAGCGTGATTTGAATATTCGCGCGACGTAGGTGTCGTTTTGAGAATTTGCGCGGTGATTACGATAGAATTGAGTTTTGATTGGCAGATGACGATAATCCCCTTACGATTCATTGGTCAATTATTTGTCGAATGTAGATTTATGAAAACAAAGAAATTCCCGAGGAAATTCCAAAAGGAGTTTAACGGTGGTCTGCTCAACAAGTCAAACGTGTTTTTTTTTTTCTGATTCTCATATTTGAACGCTGTGAAGGTTCTATTAATTATCCAAGTTTTAAAGGAATCTAGTTCGTCGAGTACTATACGGTAAGATCAAAAGGATATTTATAAATGTATTTTCAAAATTTCAACTAGTTAGTGTAAAAGATGAGATTTTTCGGGATTCTTGATTAATTTAAGTAAAAAATTGGTTCTGGATAAGAGTCCGCAAAACATGAAATTGACTCTTATTTCAAAAATCTTGAAGAATAAGTCTAGGTCCATTTCTCAAATAATAACTTATTGTTTTTCTTGTAACGAATTTTCGAGGCTTTTCTTCGAGAGTATCCCTTTGGTTTGTGATATTTTCACTTTGTTTGTATGTCTTGTCTTGTCTATGAGGTTTGCTTATTCAAATGCATTATTTTGATGAAAGGTTTATATTTTATTATTACCTTACTAATAGTTGCAAGTGCATAACTCTCAATTAATATTCTGCTCGCTTTTTTTCCAGACCATTAAACATTAGGTCCATTAAACATTACAACCTCTTTTTCGTTCGATAAATTAAAACGGTAGTGCATAAATTATGAAAATTTTTTTCCACGTGACATTGTAATGAAGCCAGCTACCTTGCACGTACTTAATAAGACCGGGAGGGATTATAAGTGAAAACGATGCCCCTAAACCGGACCCCTCCGCTCGTCATAACCGCACGTCAGCTTTTATCATCGTCGCTCGCTCCTGTCTCTCTCGAGCTCGGTTAACAGTGCATGTATAATTAAAAAAAAAAAAAACGAAGACTGTGATGATGAAGAAGCAGCGAGGAAGTAAGAACTGCTCCTCGCTCTTCATTATGACACGCTTGGACGATCGCCTGGCTAATTTTTTTTTTTCCCCGTCTCCGGGGGCTCTTTTTATCACGCCACCAGGAGTATTTAAATTTCAAAGAGTTCGGTAACGGTATCACTGGTACCGTATTTTTTAATTGCACAAATTGGAAAAAAAAAAAAATGGTTTTTCAGTCGGTTTATTTTTTACTTCAATGCAAAACTGTTAGACTCTCGGTTGGACTCGAATAATTACTAAAATAACATTCGTTTATTTTATTAAAGGTTTTTGATAAATTACTATTTAATTGTTTATTTTAAAGATCCCAGTTGAAAATTAATTTCGACCTTACTATGAAATTACGAAGAAAAATCGATAAGTACTTTTACCCTGGCTTAATCGAGGGATTATCATACCTGTAAAGGAAATTTTCAGTAAATATTTACAAAAATCCGATCGTTCATGGCGTGTAAACAACTGTCGGTCGTACGAATAATAAAGTATTTGAGAATCGCTACGAGTAAACGAAGTGAGCAGGTTTTCGGCGCGCTAGTTGACTGCGTGACTTGCTCGTTAAGATCGACAATTTAAAGAAATAATTTGCTTAATCGCCCGTTTGCATCTGCAGCAGGCTTGATGAGGCGTCGGCGGAGTCCGAAGTTTATTTTTGTTCCCCAGCTGACCGACTGTGACAACGACGTACGACTGCATTACTTATGCAAGCTTATTTGTTTACTTCGTTCGACCGGTTTTACTCGTGTTTATTCTGCCCAGCGTTGTAACCCCGCGTGCTGGGGAATAAATGATTGGATTTTGATAAAATTTTGTCTTCGTGTTCTCAATACTTTCCCAGGTGTTCTCGCGTCACTAATTAAAATATTTTCTTATCGCACGATCGGAAATTTTTAAATTTCGTTTGTGCATCATTTGCGTCCTTGCAACAAGATTTAATTGTAAATATAAAAAAATTTTATGCACGTCTTTTTCGTACAATTTTAAAAAATTTCAAAAGCTCGGTCGAAGGCATTTTTTAAAAAAGAAGATAAAAATATTTTGAGTACCTGTTGAATATTGAAAAAAAGTTTTTATACTTTAATTTTAATTAATTCATAAATTTCAATAACAAAATTTTAATGATAAAATCAAAAAATAAATCTTTTTTTTTTTTTTTAAACACATTTTTTAATGTAATTGTTCAAAATCATATATAATTGTGAAAATAATCAACAGCTAATTATCAGGCTTAATATTTGTAATTTTTTACTTAAAAATTTCTAAAAATCTTTTTTACAGTACCGAAAAAAAAAAAATTTTGAAACTCACATGCATTTTAATATTTATTCAGCCTTCGTTAGCAGCAACTTATCGTAGCATCCTTCGTATATAATATGTAAATTTTTTTATAATTACCCGAAAAAAGCCACGTTTGCAGCAAACATGAAGCTTACCTGAACTGACGTGCAAGCGAGGGCATGAAAAAATTTCGTTCACAAAATTAAACGCAAAAAAAAAATATATTTCTCCTTTTTTTCGCGTACCCAAGTGCTGTGAAAGAAGTTATATAGTCGATTTTTTTTTTTTCTGCTTATCGAGCTCACTTTTGTTTTATTCGCTCTTTATTACTCTCACGCCTGTATCCGGTGAAATATGACGTTGGATGCTGGCCAGTTGAAATTTTTTTCTACCGTCTTAATTCCTGAATGTAAAACAGCGAGGGTGCACAAATTTTTTTTTTTTCCAATTCAATTTAACTGCTTTTCTTGAACGAGCGAATTTGAAAAACAAAAAAGTTTTCCAACTGCAGCGGTGGAATAATAAAAGTCACCTTGTTGCTTTATTCAGTTCGTGTGAACAAAATTATAATAAGGAAAACTTGTTTCTTTTCATTCTTTTTTTAGTAGCTGTAAGAATCAGCAGTAAATTCAAACACAGAATAATTTTTCTCAAATATTAATTAAGTTCTATCGTAAAAAAAGTCCCGGGGTCGCTTACTGCGAGAGAAATAATATTTCAAATTATATCTCCTCCCCCTCATGATCGTCGTATATAACGCACGGGTTCGCAAAGTACGTGAGGATTAAAGACGAACGGCGATCGTCCAGATTAAAAGCCCTGTTGCACGCGCGGACTCCTCTTTTTCTTGTCGAATGAAATTTATCGCCGGACGTTATAATGTAAATTATCTTCATGGCGCGGGCAATTTGAATTTTTTTTTTTTTTTTTAAATCCAGAGGCCGAGATCCGAAGTGGTAAATTGAAACGATGCAGAGACTAGAAATTTTTTTCAACTCCAAATGCATTGAAAATTTGTAAAAAGTCTACAGCAATAATAATTTCTTAGCTTATTCATGAAAGAAAAAAAAAATTGATGATTTCCTATGCGCGGCTAACAAGATTTTAAAAACCAATTCCATCTCGAACACCGACTGATCCAATAAACGCCGAAGAACCGGAACTTAAGTCAGACTCGCGACGTCTTCGCTCGCTGCTGTGCTGCGAGTTTCTCCCTCCAGGCCGCCACTCGTCAAATGAGATTCGAGGATGTTTAAGCGAGGCGCCCCGTTGCCGCCAGTCGGAGTGCAATTATGACGGGAGTTCCTCTCTGAAGTCTCAGAAATTCTAAAGAAAACGTTATTACGACCACGCTGCTTTAGGTGCAGGCCAAGGCTTAGAAATTTTCCGTTCGCTGGCTTTTTTAAATTTGTATTGGGTTATGATTTGGCCTAGAAAAAGTACAGTTGCTTCGTAAGTTCAGTTAACTTACAGGCAGGAAAATTTTCAATCTTCCCTACGGCAATTAGAGTTAGTTTTATATTTAATTTAAATTAAAAAAAAAATTCTTCTTAAAATAAAAATATTTGGCGAGATAGCTTTTTATTTTCAATGAACGATGTATTGACTATAATCATTAAAATATTTTCTCATTATTATGCATCTTGTAATGTTCCACTAAATTCACATGATTATAAATCATGCTGTACTTAGTCGCTGTTGATTTTCTCTATCTAAGGAAATGTTACAATTTTTGTAACAAGTCTCTAATTTGCCTCGTAATTTGCTTGAAGTGCTTATATATAATTATTCAATTTTGATTACTCCAATGTAAACAAAATTTTTTTTCGTTTGTCTTATAGTACAGGGCACTCGAGGTAATCTGCCTGGCGCCTGCAAAGACAACATTTCGGTTGCGGAAAAATATTTCGAAATCATTCAGATCTCCTTGATTCAGAGTCTAGGTAAATGCTTGGATGCACCATTCCACAAAATTATTTTGCCAGTTGAATTTCCTACGTTCCTAATTACTGCTTCCACTCATAATGATTTGAAGCACGTCTGAGCAGCCAAGACAATCTCTTGTTTCTAGTCCTCGGTCGAAGTGTGCTTCTCCTCTCTCTGCAGTAAGTAAGTTCTTCAAAGTAGATGTTCAAAGGTCTTGTTTGCTGAAACTATTGACCATACCATTCAGCTTTCGCATTTAAAAGTGCTCGGACGGTATCAAAATTTTTAAATTAAAAAACTTCACAGCTGCATAAAAATCTCTTCTATTATTACCAAACAAAAACCAAAAAAAATTTTCGATTGTTCAGATAAAGTCAGTTAAAAAGTTACAATTACTATTTTAAAGCCATGCGATGTCTCAAAAGAGGAGCGGTGCATTTTCGAAGCCAAACTACACCCAGAAGCACGTCATGAAGGACCACACGGCGGCTGTATCGTCAATGAAATTCAGTCGCGACGGAGAGTGGCTGGCCACTGCGTCGGCCGACAGAACCATCAAAATCTGGGGTGCTTACGAGGGTACTCTGGTTAAAACCCTGTTCGGACACCAACGGGGAGTAACGGACATATCCTGGGCGATCGACAGCCGAAGGTTGGTCTCGGCCTCCGACGACAGGACCCTGAAGGTATGGGACATATCGACGGGCCAACCCTCGAGGACCTACAGAGCGCACACGTTGCCCGTTTTCTGCTGTACCTTCAATCCCCAGTCCAATCTCGTGGCGTCCGGGTCCTACGACGCAAGCGTCTTGGTATGGGATCCCAAAGATGGCATCACTGCGTTCGCATTTAACGCCGGTAATGATCCGATAACCTCGGTGTCCTTCAACAGGACGGGAGACTTCCTACTCTCCAGCAGCCCCGACGGACTCTGCCGAGTTTGGAACATCGATGATGGAGAGTGCGTCAAGACTCTGTCCGACGAAGACAAAACTCCACTGGCGAATGCTAAATTCTCACCGAATGGAAAGTTCATTCTGGCAGCGACTTACGACAGCTCCCTGATACTCTGGGACTACAAAAAAGGAAAGCGTATCAAACTCTACACCGGTCACAAAAATGAGGAATACTCAATTTTCGTCAATTTCTCGACTACCGGGGGCAAGTGGATCATTTCGGGGTCCGAGGACAACATGATCTACATCTGGAACTTGCAAACCACGCGAATCGTGCAGAAGCTGCAGGGACACACCGATGTTGTCATCTGCACAGCTTGCCATCCTAAGAAAAACATTATTGCGTCTGGCGGGGGGGAAAAAGACAAGACTGTCAGACTCTGGAAGAGTGATTTTTGAAAATAAAAATTCAACGGAGACGTTTTTAAAAAAATGATGAACGATTTTCTTTGCGTTGAATTGACATTTCATTCGACCTTTTTTATGCATATAGAAGTAAGACCTTTTATGTGGAATATTTCAGTGTAAATAAAAGTCTAAAAATAAGTTATTGATTGATGCGATAGATGTAATTTTATATGAGATTAAACATTTAAATTTTTTGTACATAAGTATGCTTTGGCATTCATTAATTTTAATTTTATACGTTACTTGAGATTTTTTTTTTAACTTGTACAAGAATTTATAAGACGTGCTTATTATCAAAATGAAAACATTAAATTTACAGTGAAGTGTGAACTACGTAAAAATTTTCCAAGTACATATGAATTAGATCAGTTTGTTAAATTTTTACAGTAAAAAAAGGCAAACTTAAAAGTATTTACAAAGTATAGGTATATTTTCCAAAGAAATTAAATAATTTCTAACGGCGCTAAAAGTTGTAAAATATTCATTTCAATTTTTACCTTTTTTTTTTAAATTAGTATAAAATTTCCTTGCAGCTTTTGAAATAAAAAAAATTTTTGTCAAATTTTTTACCGTGTCAACATCTCATTTTTTATTAAAATTTTTATTTAGCTAACGATAATTGCATTGAAATTCAAGCCTTTTGCATAAAACTTTTTAAATTAAAACCGAGAACGAACTGCGAGAATAAAGGATGACGATCGATAATGATAAGAAATAATCAACTAAAATAAATTTTAAACAAGGAAAATTTTTTAAGTAATATCTATGGCTATTGATTTAATTTCGAAAAACAATTTATAAAATAATAAAAGTAAAAAATGAACTTAAAGAGTACAGTTACCTACATTATCAAGCCAAGAGCAAAGCTTTTTTGAAGCTGGAATGTAAGGTCCCTCGATCAATATTGGGTTTACCCAACTGCATTCGCTCGGTGTGTTTCTCTTTTCAAGGAAATTGTTTTAGCAGCGGGGTCGGTAACAAAAATCTCTGCTAAAAGCTCTAAAAGTTCTGAAATTAGAACTAACGTTATTTTTTCATCCAGTAGAAAAACTCAAAACTATTAATAGTTAATAGAGAATTTGACTGCACTGATTTTGATTAATTATAAACATGTCAAACTCTACATTTTTACTCAATTAATGTTAATTCTTAGGATTAGAAAAATATTTTTGACGTAATTCAAAACTTTATGAAGAGTCATCAATAGAAATTATAATTACCAAACCGTACCAAACGCTGGGTCATAAAGTACCGTTATCAAAATAAAAAACAAAATTTGAATATAATTTTTAGTAATGATATTGCTTTTTTTCTCTACCGTTTTTGAAATTTTACAGAATTTGTCTTGAATTTATTATTTATTTAAACTTAATGCTTCTTATTTTTTGTTCAAAACTATAATAAATAAAACTTGAATAATTTTTTAATTTGAATTTTATTCAGAAATAAACGTTGATCGTGAGGTTTTTTACAATATATATGTACAAACTTATAGCTTTAAGCACGTTGAGATCAAAATTCAAGTGATATGCTTATTTACACTGCGAAATACGGTTTAATTAGATTGACATTTTTTTTAATAATGTTGCAGTTGCTGGAAAAAAAGAATGGAATACTCGAATATTTACAATTACACGAAAATCATACTATTCTAACTAATACATTATGCCACTTATACTTTCCAGCTTACATAAGTTTAAAATTATTCCTCGAATTATTCACTAAAGCGGTTGAGAAAATTTTGCTGGCATTACTTTCATTAAACTCTAATGATTGGACACAAATGTTTACGTCAAATCTTCTAAAGTTACAATATTTTAAAAGTTTTCAAGCTCGTTAAGTCTTACCCGAGGTCTTACCTTAAAATATTTAATACAATTAGGCATATTACGATTAAATTAAAATATTTTATATTCAGTTACCTTGCGTGGGTAAGTGAATTATTTATGTACAGAGATCGCTATTTAGTAAAAATATTTTGAATAATTCTTAAAAAATTATCATAATTATAATAAAATTTAATAAAACATTAAATTCAAAACTTTTGAAATTAAAAAAAAAATTTTATTAAATAATTTGGATGATTCCATTCAACTAGAGCTTAGAGCTTTAATTATAAGTTTTGAATTTATTCCTTAACAGTATACAAATTAATAAATTAAATTTATATCAGTGTACTTGTGCAGTAACATTCTAATAATTAAAAGTTTAAATTATAAAATTTTCAAAGTACAGTTACGGTTCATCATTGAAATAAAATACAGAAACAACTCATTTGATTGTGAAAGAAAAAAGATTAAACTTTGCATTTGATAATTTTTTTCCGTCCCCATAAGTTCACAAACTTAATATTCACGTTAGAGCTTTAAGTTTTCCATTTTGAAAGTACCGGGCCGTCAAATATTTTGACTGAATTTGACTGAATTAATGGCCATCAATGTACACTTCTTCGGTCTTTGAAGTTTAATCGGTTATAAAAAGCCTTCCCTGAAATAAAGTGAATCGTTCGGTTTGGGAAAAAAAAAAGAAAGAAAAAACAAATTTTACTCCTCTATGAATCTCAAAGAGCCTACTAGATGAAAAATGCAAAGGAGTTTTCATAAAAATTCACAAAAAAAAAAAACTTTGAATTTAATTATGATTTCATATACTTTGACAAAAAGAATATTAAACTGCATTTGATCGATGCCGTAGTCCGGAAAACTTTTTGAAAGCTTTTAAACATTAATAGTCCTTATATTTTCGTCACTCGCACATAACTGTTTTATTATTTAAATTTTTATCTCTCTTTTCAGAGAAAAGTTCGGCGTCACTTTTTACACGTAACCGTGCGCCTCGAGTTTGAGGGCGGCTTCGTACGAGGGTAATCCCTCGTTGTTGTCCTCGTCGTTGCTGATCCCCTGGCTGTTCCTCCGGCTCTCCTGGCCGCGTTCCAGGTCGACCGGGACGGGCAGTATGCACGAGACCGGGGGAGCCACGCTCTGGTGGTCGAGCTCGTAGTCCGGCTTCTTGTCCGAAGGCGAGCTGGCCAGGACGACGACCGGGCTGAATATCAGGCTCTCGTAGGCCGGGGGCGGTCCGGGAGTCACCGAGCGCACCGGGGTCGACATTTCCTCGGGACGGATGCTCTGGAGCGTGGCCCTGTCGTAGCATTGCTGCAAAAAAAAATCATTGTTATTACTCGAGAAAGCACAGTTAACGAAATTAAGAAGAGTCAGCTGACCGTGATGTGCGACTCCATAGTGAAGACCTCGAGGCTGTGAACGTCGGGCTCGCCCCGCCAATACGGCGAGTACTCGTGCGGTCGACTCTTCCTCATGTTTCTGTGGCAGCAGTAGCAAAGCAGTATTATCACCACCACTATCATCCCCATCATAGCCCTAAAAATAATCGTTAAAAATATTTCATTACCTCTATCTCAGTCTATACGATCGTAATTAATTTTATGAGCTGTCAAAAGTGGACTTTGTTTTTTTTCCAACGTTGATTTTGTTTAAACGAGCAACGGGTCAATAAAATTAAAGTTCATTGGGTGGACATAAATTTGTTTATCGAGCTCTAAACTAACTCAATGAAGATTATTTTTACTGCCCCCTTTTTAGTACCTTTTTATGGTAATTCGTGATAGTTTAATGATCATCAGTCGACGTTTAATTTCAAAATTAAATTGCCGCTCATTGCACACTGAATAATTGACCCGAGAGAAGTTTTTAAATAGCAAACATCTCACATAATTAAGCTTTATTTAAACTCTCCCATTACCGCGCGTTTGCATTGGAAAAAAAACGAAAATTGCCTGCGCGAAATACTCCTAGTACTACTAAAATGAACAGAACTCGGTTTCAAAATTCGCTACCGGAGTGTAATTCGCGTAATCCGATAAATCATTCCTGGGATAAGGCAACGGTGTAATTTGCAGTAGCCGCTTACCCAGAGATCTACGTTTATTTTCGGTTCGAATTTTTAATTTTACGGCACAAATATGTACAGTCAGCGAGAAAAAGGCTTTAATCAGCTAAAAGATAACAAAGCGTAAACAATTGCGATGAGAGGTCGCCTGCTTGCTTGCTTGCTTTTTTTTTATGAAAAAAACATTTTTTTTGAAAAGCTCCTGCCAACCGCACGTAAAAACAGTCTTCATAGTCGTTTGAATTCATTCCAATTACGAAGCGCGGCGTCAAAGATACGGGAACGAACCCAATTAAAACCGTTACACCGGACAGATTAATAACATGAAAAACAATGGAATTTTTGGTTTTGCGTAACGAGCGATTTGTAATTTAAAAAAAAGAGAGATAAAAAAAAGTCAGAGAATGATCGTTGACAATATTCATGAACTCTTAATTTGCTGTTAGGGGGAGGAGGATAAAGAGCAAAGAAGTGAAAATTGCGGACGGGTTTAACGTTCCCGGCCAAACGCGAGCTGATTCCATCCCACGGATTTCACGAATGATAGCCGCAGTCCATCATCATAATCATCAGTTACGGGTGTAGTGGTGTCGCTGAAAATTCGTAAATTGACCTCGTTCTTGTGGTTATTTGGGTTATCGCGTCTCATCCTTGCCAGTTTTTAAATCCGCACCGAATTTTTTTCTAAAAATTTACTTTTATACCTTTTGAATTATTCCAGTCGATAAAAATTCTATTTACATTGATTTTTTTGTGAAAAAATGTTTAAATTGTCATCATAATAATACTACAAAATCTGTAAATTCGATAATAACAAAATGAATTATTTTGGTCTTGGGATAATGATTTACGCAGCTTCAATAATTATATCTCTATTAAAATTTTAATTAAACTTTAGAGTGGTAATATGTACTTGAACTTCCCACTCGTCAAGAAAATAAAGGTAAAAAAAAAAATGTGCGTTAGCGGACCGTCTCAAAGTAATGATGAAGAGAAATCCAAGCTCTCCGCAAAGTTGTAATTCATTCTGGGTTGTATACGCCCCTGTAAAGTTGTGAAATTCCACACCAAATTATTCATAAAATATGAAACTAGTCTCCCCGCGCGCATAAAAAAAGAAAAAAAAAAAAAAAGAAGAGAGGGAAACGCAAATTTAGTCGAGCTCTTATTAGGGATATTTACCCTTCGAAAAAAGCCTTTGATCGAGATTGAATAAACAGGTGGTGAATTAGGCCAATCGCGGTACGCACGCGATTGTAAATCGAGATATCGCCCTATCGACACGCGCGAGTCTACGTCATCGCGTTTTCTTTGCCCCCACGGGGAGGAGGATTTAAAGGGTACGTCGCGACGTTATTTATTTTACAGCCGGGGTGACGTGTTTTGACGCCGCTTTGATTTGTGTCCCATTTCTCTCTAAAAGGGATGAATTTTTTTTCTCTCTCTCTCTCTCTCTCTTTGGACTAGCTAAAGCTGCAAGTGTGTAATATACTGGACTAAATGTGCTGTGATATCTTACATTGTTTAATTCGAAAGACTAGTCGTTAAGCTTACAGTGTCACTTCACTTTATATACCAATACTTATACAATCCTGTTTTATATATTTCTAATTTCGCTTAATTTATTTATAATTATTCGAGGGGCTATGCACTTCAGAATCACAAAAAGAATCACACATAAAAATCAATATAATCAATGAAATATCAACTTCATTTCAAGTATAAATCTTTAAAAAATATTATTTTTAATAAAATATCCATCGAAATTGATTGCAAGGCTCGAAACACTTTAAATTTGCCAAAAGAATCACAAAAGAATCAAAAAGAATCATCAGTGATTCTGGAGTGCATAGCCCCTCTTAATTATTTGTTCTATTACTATATTGTAAAATATTCTGTATTTTTTTTTATTTTTATTACTCTATGGTTCTTTGTACAACATACTGTACATTCAATAAATATTATCTATCTATTTATCTATCTATCTAATCTTTCGGGAAATTTGTCTGTGGATTATCGATATCGCTTTCAAAAATGATTTGATTTTTATTAGAAGTTCGTTTTGACTTTACCGGTAAATTCGACCGAAATTTCACCCCAAATTAACTTTGACCGATCGGCTGCTGGGGATTGAATTATGCGCTGAACCGGTAACCCACGACAGAACGGCTGCTGCGACGGGCCGCGACCTCCTTTGACAGCGCAAACAAAACAATAACACTTTCGTTTACTGTAGTTGGTTATGAAACTATAATTTATAAGTCGCAAGCTAAACCTAACCAGGTTGTCAAAATAGCTGCTTTAGCCGGGAGTTGAGAATGTAGTAAAAAAGCAACGGCGCGCTCATTATTATCTACTTACATAAATTTCGCGCGTTAATTTAGATTATGGTTCGTTGTCTGTTTGACTTTTTTCTCGGTTTGGTACGAGAAAATACTCTTTTGGGTTTTAAAACACGACAATCCGTTAAAACAAAGTTGAAATTTTTAATTTTATTTAAATGAAATTTAGAAAATTGCAGAGGAATAATTTAAATATTTTAAAGTTGTAGAAAGACTAGCTCTCGGACTAGCTAGTACCAAGTTGAAGTTTCATTAAATTTATCGCGACAATTTATCATCCTCTGTCTACTTAACACTGTCACTTTGTATTTTTCATTAATCCACCAGGATTCATTGTCTCTGTAAAAATTGTCAACTTTTTGTAATTTATAAGCTCGAATGAACAAACTTGGTTCTGAATTACCATTTTTTCTGTAAAACTCTGCAAAAAAAAGAGGCAGTGGTCTTACCTAACCCCCGAACTGTTACCACTTTGTGAAAATATGGGACGCCGCCGAGCTTTCTCTCTCTCTCCGACTCCGCAAAGCTCTTTCGCGATTAAATCATTTTCTCCCTTTTCGGAAACGATTAACCCTTTTTTATCCTCTTTCGGTCTTTTTTTTTTTCGTCTACGCGATACTTTGGGGTCCGAGTTTGGAGGATTAATTTTGACTTTTTTACAACTTTTTTAATTGTCATGGAAAAATAAAAATTTTCCTTCCCCTGCGAACGGTAACACACGGATTTTTCTAATTAAAAAGTTTTTGGTTTCTCGATCCGTTGGTGATTAGTGGTGGAATATATTTTTAATTCATTTTTTGTTGAAAAATAAAAAAATAATTTTGATGTTTGTGTTAAAGCTAAATTTTTCCTTGTTCAAAGTTTTACAACTGCGGGGGAGCTTTGTTACTCCAAAGTTTTAAATTACACGTGATTTTTCACACAGCAAAAAATATGACATCGCTCGAGAGTAATATAAAAACTAACTCGAAACTATTCTCGCTTTCGCCGTTAGTTAGTCCGGTTTCGATTGTACGGGAATTTTTAAAAGAAAAATAAAAGGGGAAGTAAAGAAAAAAGGATCCGGAGGTTTTAATAATATTAAATTCAATCCGCAACCCAGTTGCATTCAACAAGCATTCCAAGTGAAAATTTTTTTTTTTTTTTTTCTCTCTCCACCTTTCATGAGAATCTTTTTTCCATCGTTGTCACCGCGCCCGGAGGTTTGCATGGCTCGGATAACGAAGAAAAAAAAGAAAAAAAAAAGGCGACTCGACGAATGGCCTCACTCTCGGCCTCACTCTTGGCACCCGTGCGATGGCACAAAAAATGAATATCTTTTTTTTTTCAGAGGAGAGAAGTAGAAGAAAAAAAAAACAATGGTAAAAAAAAATTCGGCCACGATGAGAGTTACCAGGATTTTAAAATGCTTTAAGAGGCTTTGAATTTTGGCGCGATACATTTTTCCCGAGCGAGGTTGCGATTCAAATTAAAAGAAGCGTCGTAAATTCATTCAAAAATTGTGTGAGCATGTTTTTTAAAAACTCGTATTTCTTGAAAGTTGGCGCGCGGAGTTTAGAATTTACGGGGGTAAACAAGAACTGATTTAAATTTATTCAACGCTGATCATCGATTGATAAAAAATGCATGGTTTACAGGCGCGTATGTATAGGGTATAAATTATGCAAAACGCGCTAGCCCATCGATCCGTGAAAGCGACTCTCCGTAAAGCTGCTGCATCGAATGGTGTACATATTCATAAAAGAATAGCCAATTTGTATTCTCGGTCCGCGCTTTTGCGTATCAGCTGCTCCGAAAAAAAAAAAAAACTACAATGTCGTAAATACAATTTTGACTTTACCGTTGTGTGTTTAAATATTGAATCAACGTTGTTTACCGACTAGTTTTGTTTTGCCCGATCTATGTTTTAGTCGTGCTTAAATTCTCAATTCACCCCTTGATCTTCTAGAGTGAATTTGAAGTAGGTCACAAAACTCTACCTAACCGAAAATAAAAAAAATTTCGCTTTACTTTTGCTTTCAAAAGCACTTTGAACCAAACGCAGCCTTTCTCGTAATCAGCTCGCTCGTAAAAAAAAAAGAAAAAAATCGATTGTAAATATAGGAACAAACCCTCCGAGGAGCACGTTGACATTGCCATGCAGATCGTTATCGTAGCGTCCTCCCCTGCCGCCGCTGCCAACCGGCATGCCTGACTCCCTGCGACTCTCCTTGCTCGTACCGTTATTATTGTTGTTGTTGTTTATGTTGTTCAGCAGCTGAGCTGTGTGAGCCGCTTGCAAGACGACTAGTCTCCTCATCTCTCCCGAAAACACCGTCAAGACGACGCTGACGACAGTCGCGGTCGGTTTTTCGACCTCATGGCTTACTCCTCTTAGTAGACAAGTACCTGCAATATTTTTTTTAACAGTTTAATTTTTTTTTGTTTCAGGTCTAGGGAGTTGGTAGAAGATTTTGGATGAAGGTACCGACAAGATTGAGGGAGTTAAAAAGTAAGATTTTTTTAAAATTATTTAAATTATTTGTGCCCACATGATAAACTCGTGTCACTTATTTTCAAAGTTATTTTTAGAACTCGCGAAGTGCGTTTTCTACGTGCTGTGTTCTTATTTGTGCAATCAATAAAAACATTCCGGGAAAAAGTTGAAAATAGAAAAAAAATAAATTATGAATTTTCTATTGATTCAATTGATTTGTTGACATCACAAGTTCTGCATGAGAGTTTTTCAGAATAATTTTTTTTTTTTTTCTTTCGGATCAAATATTTTTTTTTTGATAAAAATAATTCCTTTCGTATAGTTTGGTGAATAGCCTGAATAGTTTGTGAAGTACACATTCATCAGGAATTTCCAAACCCAAATATATTAGCAAGCTCGAAGTTTGAAAAGCCCTCTCAATTTTTATTCGGTTTTCCAGACTCTTGTTAACTCATCACAGTTAACTGACCCTTACAAAGATTTACTCAAAATTACAAATTCAAAAAAAAAAAAAAAAAATGTTTTAATATTAATTAACTTGAGATACAAATTATCTCCTCCCGGTTAATTTAGTCGTGTTAGCCTAGTGCATACTTTAATTTCAAGATAAATTCTCGGAAGTAATTTTTTTTTCAGGCATTTCTTACTCCCCCTCGTAATTAAAAACCCAGAGGACTTAATTATAAAGCAAATCGATTGAATAAAAAATATCCCGCAAAATCAGTACCACCGCAAAGTATTTACTAGTGATGCAAAATGACGCCTTTTTTCAAAATCGGTCCCGTCACTGGTCATTTGGACGGTCTTACGACCGTCTTGGGACCGTCGCAAAAAGCTGGCATTTTTGTATGCCAGAATGACGGTCCTTAATTTTTTCGTCCCGTCCCAATGACGAGACGTCCCGGGACGATCATTTTGCATCTAGATAGATGATGGAGTAAAATTATTTATTTATGTAATAAAATTTGATTTTTAAATGTTAAATTAAAAATACGTATTGGTTTTAAATAAATAACTTAATTGCATCAGTTTGAAACAAATTTGGTTGCAAAAAAAAGTTATTAATAATTGTTAAATATTTGGGTTTGATGTACTATAGATGAACAAATCAAATGATATATACTAAACTATTATAAATATCAAATGTTATGATTACATGAATGATTTGATAATCTTCAAAAAAATATCAGTTGCAGTAAAAAAATAAAAAATTGCTGAACTTGCGCAAGTTTTTTTTGAGCTTTCAAGAGCTTTACGAAAAATGACCGTCCTCGATTTTTCCATTGGTCCTATGACCGTCCTAGGACTATGACGGTCCCGGACCGTCCTCGTCATTTTGCATCACTAGTATTTACCCCCCGGGTGCATCCCTCGGCTAAATTAACATACTTCGGCGGCCGGTTGGGCGACAAAATTCTCATAATTCCAAACTCTCCCCTCAATAATCGATGAGCCGGGATAAAAAAGCACTCGGCACTTTCGAAAACCAAATAAAATACCACTCCGTCTTACCCCAGCCCTCGGAATCAATAAATTTTAATAAACTTTCCCGCCGTCGCGTACTGAAGTTTTCCACGCAATATCCAGCCGTTTAGGGGGAACCGCAGCCCCGACGTACGTTTTTTCCCGTCCGCGGGGGGTCTGGTCGTTCACCTACGGGGGGGCTCTTGCACCTGGTGAACGTTATTTCGAGCGCATGATTGCCCCCTAGTCTGGGGGTATTTATAGAACTCGAGTGCACCGCGACGACCTGAGACAAGGGCCGAACGGCTCGTTGAGAATTTTTATACTTTTTTTTTTGTACGAGTGCTGCAGCAAGAGTTGAAGAATTTACTTTTTGAAAACTACTTCGGCTGGGGTTGTAAATTACGAGGTGTTGTTGCCACCAACTTTGGATCAAGTATTCCAAAAATTTACCAATTTAATTGACAGCGTGACGCGCTTCGTTACGAACTTTCAAAGTTCGAACAATTTTAAAACAAACTAATGAAAAAATAGTAGTATTCCTAACAACTTACTAAAGCATAAATTTTTTAATAACCGAAGCTCATAAACAGCTGCTTTAATGCGGACTCGAACCCACGTGGAGTTTAGCCTCGAGGCGGTCAAACTCTAATCACTCAGGGTACGGTGACTGCTCTAATTTTAGTTTATTTTCATTTCTAGAGTACGTACATACCTAGTAGGCAGAAACTTTATCCGTGGAAAAAGAGAGAGAAAAAAAAAAAATTTACGGAACTATATTCGCAAGGGCATTAATAAGAATTCTATTTTCAGCCTTACGCGTCTATTTTTAGAAGCAACAATGGTGTTTGATGTACTAATAGCTCATAGCCGACAATTTATAGACGATTAAGTTTTATTTATAGGCCGCGGAGGTTAAATTTAGCCGCGAGTCCATGGGTGGAAACGGGGTCTTGAAACAAAGGGTGGAAAACGTAATTACAGCCGGGCGTCTTGACGACGTGTGCTTTGTTAATTTTTTAAACCTACGGGTCACTTAGTGTCGCCTCTTTTTATTCAACCTCATCATTGAAAACTTTTCAGTTCAAGGGTGGCTCGGCTAGCTTATGACGTCCGCACGCCTTTTTCCTCGATTAAGAATTTTTTTATGGTTTTTAATTCGAAAGTTAAGTGTAACTTTGGGAAAAACCTACCCGGCCGGGTTTATTTAAAAAAAAGGAAGTTGTATTTGTTCTTTCCATACTTTTGTAATTTACATTTAGGTCCGCATAGTGAATATTAACTTGAATTTCGAAAACGGTTGCATAGCTGGTTTTGACACAGAACTTGTTAATATTTAAAAAAAAAAAAAACCCAAATTTTACGCTGCAACGGAGTATCTCTGACTAAAATAAAATATAATCTCCAGTAATTTATCAGGAATAAAGTGACGCAATTCGGTTTATTACAGTGACGCAGGCATTAGTCGAGGGTTTCTTCGGCGTCTATCCCTCAAATCTCTTTATCACCCCCCACGAGCCATCAATCATTCGATCCTGGACCGTAAAAAAATCTATCAGGTTGATAAGTACATTCTGAGAGAGTAAACATGTTGAAAAAAAAAATTTCTTTTTCATGGACTTTTTTTTTTTAAAATGCATGCGCGCTCTACGACCCCCGGCTATTCATAAAATTCCCCCGCTAATTATTTATTTACAACGCAATTGGCATCGATCGGAAGACTGTTTTTATTTAAATTTTTAAACGCGACGTTTGCTTCGTTTTGAGTGATTGATTTGGGTCGGAATTTTTTAAAATTAAGTTCCAAGCCAATGGTGTACTGCGATTATTTAAATTAAATTCTCGTAAATTAACACCCGAAAGCACGAAGTTTTGAGTATGTACGACAGATATAGACGCCAGCGGCGTGTTGGTGACCCGCTTTTATTTTAAAAACTATTTTTAACTTGAAATAAAATATTATTATTCCCTCACCCCCTACGAGAGTCATTTTCCGAGGAGTTATTAAATCTTGCACGTATAAAAATCTAGTTTCAAGACCAGTCGTAAAAGCTAATACGCACCAGATTGGAAAAAATAAAAAAAATAAAAGGGGGGGGGGGATGGAGAAGTATAAACTCGTGGATCGATAAAATCCTAAAGACCCGACGTCACGGTGTGGGTATAGACCTCAACCTTTTCCATATCTGAATCTAGGCAGAGTCACGAGTTTTATATATGTATATATGTATAAGCGCCGAGGGAGATTCAGACGGAGGCCGCGAAATCCGCGGGTTAAGTCCACCGTAATTATATATCGAACGCCTGCTCGGCTTGCTCCGGTGCACACGCGATACAATATATAAGCTACCCACCCACCCCTTCCGAGCTTCGTGAATTTTTTGTGCTTCAAGAGGAGTCTTGAAAAAAAAAATGGTGTAATGTTTTTATTGAGTAGTCGAATTTAACCTTTACAATCTTCCACTTTAATAAAGCGGTTGTCCGGGAGTAATTAAAGTCGCTCTGCCTTTGACATGTGTTTTAATTATGCTTCAACTGGGATGAAATTTCCTTGTAACGTTCAAGTTTTGTGCAAAGCTTAAGAGATACTTTTGTATTTTCATTTTTCGTAAAGTGATGGGTTTTTGTTTAAAACTTTATCGTAAATGTTTAATTTCTTGGAGATTAAATTCGTTAAGTTGAATGTCGCGTTCGATGGAAAATCAAATTTCAATCAAAATTGATTGAAAAAAAAGAGGTTATTTGGTTTGCAAGGTGTGCGGTTGGGGGGTAAAACTTTTAGTTAAATTGGTTTTCATCGACAAGAGCGGCGACTATCAAACACCAGTTATGCACTCGTAGCTTTGAAAATTTTATAAGCAATGCGAATTTTTATAATCCTTTTTTCCTCGACCCACTTCGATTTATCCGAATTTCTCCCTCGGCACATTTTTTTTCCTCCTTTTGTCATCCTAAAAAGTTATAAAATTTCTAAATAAGTTTAACAATTTTTCTCCTTCCATGCCTCCTAAATCCAACACCCCGTTCAAAAATGTATTACTTTCGAAGAACTTCTTTTAAATTTGTAGTCGGCAATAATTTTATAAGTAGCGTTAAGAAAGTTTATTTAAAACTATACTTTCGTCTTTTGTCTCGCAAGCTCAAGCGCAGTAATAAAAATTCTTCCTCAATCCCCCTTTCCAAAGCTCCCAAATCCGGTATAAAAAATAATAATAACTTTGACAGGGTGTAATTTATTCAAATAACGGGTTTAGATTAACTGAGCCGTGCTCCGAAAAAGATAATACAAACAGAAACTTCAAACGCGCCCGCAGATTTTGGCGCCTTGCCAGATAACGTAAACACAGAGAGTGAGAGAGAAAATTTTTCGACAAATCCACCCTGTGCAGCCCCTAAGATTTATTCGTATTTAAATTATGTAATATGAAAAACACTCGATTCTCCGCGCATAATGTTTCACCAAGCGCGCTGTGAAAACAAAGCCGATCGAACGAAAACACAACAAATTAAGCTTAATTTGTAGCTGGAACAACGGGCTTGTGCAAATCGCTCGAGCCGTCCAATTACCCCCCCCCCCCCCCCCCCGCGAATAAAAATCCCGTAATACTGCAGAGGATGAGATTGAGGTAAGAACGCGAGAGCATTCTTTTATTTATTCTTTCTTTTCTCTCCACGGACTCGCGAGGTGTAACTTGCATTATTCATGCCGAGCGTAGACTTTATGTGTTTCGTGCGTGGGGGGGAGTCGGAAGGGACTTTGTTTTACCTATTTTTTTTTTTTTTTTCGGGATCTTTTTTTTCACCCCGAAAAGTTGAAAAATTGGGAGAGGGTTGAACGATTGCCGTCTGGGGATGGTGCCTTGATGAGGTGTAATTTTTTTTTTCCTCTTAAGAGCGATGTTCCGGTGGCTTTTAGGGTGAATCTTGCTTGATCTGATGGTTAGAGCTGCGGTTGTTGGACTGGGTAAGAAATGATTTTGGTTTTTTTTTGGAACTTAACAAGAACGGGTCGATAGATTACCGGTAATTACCGTCATTTTCAATAAATTGAACATATTTCGAGTGATAAATAAACGTTCAATTATTGCATCACAATAGATGCGCCACGTCAAATGGTAATTGATACAATGATGATTAATTTATGGCTGCAAGTGACGTTCTTGCTTCAATCAGCTAAGGCTTGAAATTGAAAATTGTTCAATTCAATTTACGAGAAAGATTCAATAAATACCGAATTATATGATTTTATTTTCTCCTAGCTCAATCATATTTTCCCTCATTTTAATTAGTGTTCGATAAAAAAATAAAAAGCAAAAAAAAAAGAAGAGAGATTAAAGGGAATCTCAACAACGAAATTTCTCGATTGAAATATGATGCACATAAGTGGCCGAGAGAAATTTCGTGCTCCAAAACATCTCAATAATTGAAAAACTTTTCATCGTACGTTAATTTATCGTTAAAAAATTTTTTTCATAAATATTTTAATTCTTCAAATACTTGTTTATCGCGCTCATGAACCCAAAAAATTGAGTAACAAAACGATCAACTTTTATCGCTTTTTGCTTACAGCTCGTCCCCAAAATTTTCATTATTTTTTGACGCTAGAAAAGTTCATTTAAATGCAAATTCTGGTAAAAAAGCAACTGGTCACACTCGGAACAAGGGGACGTAACATCGTCGCTGTTGTCGTAATAATTGGATCGACTAAAACTAATTTCAAATTCAAAATTATTAATCGAGTTTACTTGAACATCGGAAAAAAAAATCATCGAAAATTGGCATCCGAAACTCGACTCCTTTATTCCATCAAGACGTTACATTTGTCACGTCGCGTACCAGAGCGTGAATAGATCACTCCTAATTCACGAACCCGAACAAAGGGCGAGAAAACACAAAACTCTCGTCACCAAACGAACCCTCCCCCAGGAAACAAAAAAAAAAAATGAAAACGTCGTCGAGGAAAAGCTCACCTTACAAAGAAAGCTCCTGGTCGCACGTGCACCCAGTACAATAGTCCAGCCCCATGACACTGGAGAAGAGGATGAGCGAGGTTGCGTTTCGCGAGGAGGACTGAGTGTGCCGTGGGTAGTCTTTGGCGCCTGGACTCGGCGGCGTCGACGCGCGTCGTCGTTGCCCCTGGCTACGCGCATCAGCAGCGGGGGTGTAGGTCAACCCTCTCTCTCGCTCTCAGAGCTTACCGAACACACCGACACTTTTGGTTTCGAAAGGAGAGAAAGTTCGTACCTGCTGCGGGGTGGACTTTTCCTCCCGTAAGACGAACCTTTCGTTAAAGGACTATGAGCAGCATTGTACAACTGGACTTGAGCAAATTAGGCTCAATTTTGAAAAATCATTCAATGGGTATACACTAAGTTACTTTTGTTTATTCAAAAACGACCATTCTCAGTTTCAAGTTGAATAATCAAATGACTAAGTCCAAAATTAGGGTGTTGATTGATAAATAAGACAGTACAACCAACCGATAAACTCGGTCAATCTTCTTGGAACAGAACACGTAAAGGAGCTGTCAGCTGGTCAGGTCGCGGCTCTGGCTGGGTAATAAAAGGGGGGGGGGGGAGATCTCTTGTTGCCCTGCATTTTGGCACCCAAGTGAGAGAGTAGAACATTACTCAGTAAAGCTTAGACTGAAATTTCAGCAGCAACATCCAGACCGACTGTAACAACGCTTTCACCAACCGACCGCGACTGAAAATAAAATATCACCAGATTGAGCTTTTAACTGAAATTATTATGCTAAACCCTGCGGATACCACGAATAAATTTTAAGCTTTAAAAGTGCTTTTATTTTTTTATTAAAATTACTCGGAGCTTAGTTACAACGCTTTTTTAAAAAGTTAAATTCTAGTTTAATGTGGTTTATGAATAGATAACTGCTCATTCAAAGTCCGAATCTTCAACTTAGAAGACAAAGCTGTCAATAATCTAAATATTTTTTTTCCAATAATATTTTTCATTTCTTTTTCAGTCAAAGCTGCTTATATGAAAATATAATAAATTGAGTCCCGTCAAATGTTGGTCTGTTCACTGACGTTTTCGATAAAAAAAATTCTCCTCTAAGATTACTTTGAGATGTCGAAGACGATCCATAACTACATAATATATATCGAATCCTCTTTTAACTCCGCTCTGTAAGGTGTCATTTGAATTGCAGATCATATTTATAAAATTAACTATTGTTGCTACTTTTTTTTTTAATGAAAGTTTTATTCTTCAACTCGAGTTGGCGGAAACTCTTTTTAATTAATCGGAGGAAGAGAATCCCCCAGCACAAAGAATAAATGGGTAAGAGTTTTTGAAAGAATTAAAAATAAAAACAAATCCTCGCTTTAGTCACGTACGGTTTTCGAGTGTTTACACTTGAATTTATTTCGTTACCCAGAGACAAACACACCCTCTTAAAAGTGCAATAATCATTGTAACGATGTGAATAAAAAAAAAAAAACGAAATTTCAACTCTTGTGCATGAAATTCCTCGTTATAAATAAAAGAAAAATCCGTAACTATTACGTACAAAAAAAAATCGTCGAAAACCCCTGTTTTCATTGAAAAAGCAAAGCTCTAATTTGTCGCAGCTATCAGTGCACCGATCTAAATTCAAATTTAAACCGCTGAATTGCAAATCGAGCCCAGCCTCGGTTTTAATGGATCCTTTTTTTTGTGTGTGTCACAAAGACCATCCCTCGACTCATTTATCGTCGATACATCACGTCGACACGAGTTATGTACTCGGTCGGTTGACGAATCGGGCGGACGAGGCGGGGTATTTGCCGCGACTCGAATATGCGCCCGATTGAGCGTAAACTTGAAAGATCTTCCGAGCTGCTTTTTTCCAAGATAAAATAGACTCGATTTCGGGGTACGATGAACTCTTACCCCCCCCCCTCTCCCCCTCGAGAAAATCAATACCGTTATTTGTGGCAATAAGTTGGATGCGCTATTACGATTTGAGAGACGGTAATTTTGAGGGAAATGACATTTACAGAGGCTTAATCGAATTCCAAAGAGCCCGTAGCTTTTAAACTGTCCGACTAACGAGGAAGAAATTGGCTTTTGCAACCGCCGAGATCGCGTGCACGCATATTTAAAAACGCTCGGCCAGGCGTAAAAACTCGTGCGCCAATCCTCTACCGAGCTTTTAAAAACTTCCCATCCGAGTAAACTACGATCCAAATTCCTGAAAAACGAGGGAAAAAAAAAAAAAAAAAAAAAATTATATACATTTAGGCTCATCCCTCCATTTGAAAAAGAACTCGGCTTGGCTTTCACGGAGAATCACGGTAATTTTGGCAGCATGCATCGGGAATATTTTCTTGTCGATGATTTTTTGCCCTGCATTCTACAAATCCACAAATTTAGAGATGAAAAATTGCCTTTCAGCTGTGTTTATTTCGTAATGTATCTGGTAAAAATATTTTGTATATTATTGAATTTCAAAATTTTTTAATAAAAAAGAAACTTTTTAAGATGTTGTACTTGAATAGTTTTCTAAAAAAAACTTCTCTTTCTTTTTGTACTAGCCGATACATATAGCTTACAATATTTTTGAAAATTTGATTTTCACAATTTCCCTTGCTGAATAGAATTTTGAATGTGGAGGCTTTTGTTCATAGACAATGTGAAGTTTATTAAATTTTTCTTCCGAGCTATATCGAATGAAAAAGGAGATTTTTCATTGTGAACTTTAATGGTGCATTTTTCAATAAATTTTCAATACTGTACCTTACGAAATTAGTTGGCCCATGCCATAAATTTAGTTCCAAATTCTAAACTCGTTCTATTTCTCCTACAATTGCGTCGCCGCAGTGAACACACGTCCAAATTGTTAAAAACTTTATTTAACTAAGAGAATATTGATCCAAAACCACTTTGTGCAATTAAAAAAGGGTAATTTACTTCGTAATAGCCTTCTTCATAATAGAGCTTTTGTTGTCGCCGCGGTAAGGCTGGTCGAAATTCTCTACCGAAATCGATAAAATACGAACACGTTGAATCGCTTGGGTCCAACAACACGCTTTTGTTAGACTGTTGAGTAATGCTACACTACACGCTGGATGAAAATTAAAAAAATCTCTTCCCAAATAAATATTTGTACTATTAATCAATTTGAACAAAACTTTTGTTTACAACTTATGGGATCATTTATTAACTGTAAACAAAAGTTTAATTTTGTACTCTGCAAATGAAAACAATAGTTGAATTTCCATTTTACTTTGTTTATAATATTCGAAGGTAAAAGCTTATTTTAATAAATTTGATGATATACTCAAAGCATTTACTTGCAACAATTCTTGATTTTGATTGCAAGTTTCACGGGAGTTTATTTGTTAATTAGAAATTTAAACCGTTAATAAGATTCAATGTAACAGTAACAAACTGAAAACTAAATGCATATATAATGGTTATTTTGCAGTTTGTTTAGTTGAGTAAAGAATCAACAATATCAACTAAAAGTCTATTACATGCGCTAACTAACTTTAGGTAACCCTAATTAATTTATATTCCGAACCGCGAAAATTAGATACGAATCACATGTACAGCGAATTTCTAAAAGTAAAGTTTATGTTAACTGCACACAAAATTTCGTGTTTACCCATAGAATCGATAAATTTAAACTATACGTCTCAAAGCAAACTTTGTTTTTTTTCATAGTCGCTAATAAGTAACAAAAATGTGGAGTTGGGCGGGAATTTCAATTAAAATTTTTTCATTCTAATTCAAATTAAAAGCTCCATCAGAGTGTAACTTCCCAATTCTTTCATTTTATTCAAAAAAATAAAAAGGCTCGCGCCAACTTTTAAATTAAATTTTTTTTATGTCCACTACTCTTGCCGGAGCGACTCTTTTTGCGAACAAAAATTTCAACTTTTCAGAAAACTTTGATCGATCAAACACATGGAAAAATTCAAATAAAAAGAGGAAATTTGAGAAAAAAAAAGTTCTTCGTAGCACGTAACCATCTTGAAAGTTACGTAAAACAACACGTAACTCGAGAGCGAACGAACCGCTTCGCTTCTGTTCCGCGCGTCACGGGAAAGGATCGGAGAAATTATTAATCGTGACAGGGCCGACCGCGCAGTAGTTACGGCGCGGCTGTGGTCAGACGCTAACTTAAATTGAGCTGTGTTTTGAAAAATTGTCCTTCTTTCATTTGACTTTCACAAAGTTATTTTAGGAAGTACTAATACACTCACGAAAATTTTAATTGTTTCAATTTTGGAAACGTTGTCACTATTTAAAAGTACCGTTTTATTTTAATTATAGCATCCTGAAAATTTCAAATTAAATTGATTTTCCAGAATTTAATTAATTTTATTTCACTTCATTGATTTTTACAGAATTAAATTTCGTGTGTCTCGAGTTACAACTGAAGCCTGTTGAGTGTGTACCATTAATTTGTCAAAATTTCCTTTAATTCAATTTGTGACTATCTAATGAGACAACATTTTTAATTAAACATGAACAAGCAACCTTTTTTATCATTTAAACCATTTTAAAAATTGATTCTTTGAATAATGGGTCCTTTTGAAAGAAGGTTGCCGTTTACTCTCTCAAAACGATATCTAATCGAAATTTTCCATTTCCTTTTCAGTATCGTTCATGCTCCCTTGTTTTTACTTCACCTTCTTGTATACGTCAAAGTCGCGGGCGAGGTCACGGGCCCGAGATTCGATTCGAGTCGCGTATTTCGTTTCGCCGTGCGACGACAATTTTCATCCCGTCGCGCAAAGTCGACGCATATGCAATGGAGAAGAGACAAAGCTTTGTCGTTGGGACGTACGACGGATTTGAAAATTCCTGCCGAGACGTTAAGATTTTTCAAAAATGGGGCAGTTCTTTTCGAAGTTTATAAGAATTTGGGTCCCCGACAAAACATCATCGACAAAACGTCAGAACGACAAAACGCCAGATGATCGACATAAATTTTATGTTCTTATTGCAATTATAACAATTTAAAATTTTGAACTGGTTGGAACTAAATTTTATGGCGCGCCAATTCATTGTTCAAAATCAAAACTTCAGAACGACAAAACGTCAGATAATATACAATAATAACATAATACAATAATAACAAATTAAAATTTCAAACACTTTTATTATTATTATATTTTCTTTATACATAACTATATACATAACTACTGTTTACATCTCCCCTGTTTGTTGATAAGTTATAATATTGTAAAATATTTTCATCACTTGAATTATATGATATACTGTAGAATATTTGTAAAAAAATTATAAAGTTAAATTTGTTGTAATAATAAAAGTGTTTGAAATAAAGATTTGTTCTAGTTGTATTAAAAAAATAAAAATTTTGTGTCTATTATCTGACGTTTTGTCGTTTATTACATGAGTGTTATTATTATCTGACGTTTTGTCGTTCTGAAGTTTTGTCCCGCTCCCAAGAATTTTTGTTTAATTTTTTAAATAAGGTGCATGAAAACAAGGTTTTGCGTGGAACGCAAAAAGGGTACGAAATTGCAAAATATTTTTAAAAAATTGTTACAACAGCTGTTACGAAAAAAACAGCAAAAGCAAACAAATTACAGAAAAAATTGACAGCTCCAAGTGTGAAAAAGCTTCAACGCTGATTGCTACCCCCAAAAAATTATGATCGGAACTCGACACAATGACTGATCTAGTTTTCGCGCGCTTGTTCTTGTTATTTTATCATTTTTTTCGATCCCAACTTCTGATTGCTGACGCGAAGGTTTATTGTTTGTTTCTCTTCCATTTTTTTTTTCTGTCCGCTGAGGAAGAAATGATTTGATTTTTTGAGATTACCTCGGTTTCCACTTTGACAGAAGGATTCTTTTTATTTTACCTTCTCACTTGAGCCATAATAGAGGAGTGAAACTTTTTTAAAAGGACATTGAAAATACTTTTTTTTATAAAAATAAACATAATTTTCTACAAAATTGAAAATTAAAACCAAATAGCCTTTTTACTAAACGTACCTAAGTCATCAGAAAATCAATCAACGCCATCTAAAAAGATTCTAATTCCGAAGCAGTTGAAAGAAAATGGAATCTATTATCGGTTTTTAATTTACTCTGACTGAGAACGCATTTACCTCTCGTTTCGTACCGATTACACTCGGGCGTATTTTTGCAATCGAGGTCAATAAATATTTAACTTTGAGCTTGATTTTGAACCATCAACGGGTAATGTTAAGCTCTTAATAAAAGCTCTGAATTAATAAAATCAGCTTTGCAGTAGAGAGAGAGAGAGAGAGTCACGACAAACACTTATAAAACATTAACCGCAATGGTCGAGTGCTATTTTTAGCCCTCCATAGTTCAGTATCCGAAAATATCGAGCGTCCTGATAAGTTTGTGCGCTACAACCATCACTGAGCCTGCTTAATGCTATAGCGTGCCGAGCCGTACACGCTCGCTCGCGCGGTGGTTAACCCGAAACACTTCTTTACCCTCATTCCGACCCGCTACCGCGAATCTACTACAGTGACTATGATTTGCCTTAATTTATTTATTATTTTTTATCTTTTTTTTTTTTTTTTATAATACTATGCATTCAAAGAAAAGTAATATTTTTATTGACAAAAATAATTTTCGTGTTGACCATTCTAAGGACACTATTCATTCAAAATTGAAGATCCGCTCTCAAAACCGTTATTTCCAACTGTACACATTAAAAAATAATCTATAATCGCGTAAAAAGAGTTATTTAAAAAAAATTGACATTTGTGATTATAACAACAACCATTTCATGAGTACATTATCTAATTATCCACTTAAAGTTTTCATGTTGAATCAAAGTTTTCTACGTAGACGGTAGATATCTTGTTGATAGCTCATTCGTAAACATGATGCTAAAACTTTTATACTTGTACTTTTTTGCGATTCATGCGTGCTCAAGCATATAAAAACAACACTTAAGAATCACAGATAATATAGTTGAGGTGGTTTTCTGCCAGAGCTAGTCAAGTTCAAGACTAAAAAAAAAGTTATTATCCCAAACCACTAAAAATTGCTTATTCAAATTCATTTTTCAACTTTTTATGACTTTGGAAATTATTTTCTACCAAAAATACGTTGTCAATCACGTCAAAACAATTTTCTTAACATTTCAACCAAATTTCAACTCTCCATTGAATACCGCAGTTTTAGAGGTTATACGCGAGAAAATTATTTTTGTAAAATTACTAAAAAGTCTCTAGGAGATCAGTTTTTTGCAGTTGAAAGAAGTAAATACTTCAATAATTACTCATAAATAGAATCAGTTCCTAAAACAAAATGAATGAGAAAAAGATGAAATAAACAAATGATAAAATATTAGATGAATCAAATAAAAATACAAAAATTAATGATTATTAACACAACATAAAAACATAAATTTTTTACTCTACATTTATGAACAATGATTTATGTCAAAAAAATAAGAGTAATTAATCTTTTCTCATTATTCTCAAAAAAATCTTTTATGCTTGACCGTTGCTTGTGGTCAAATTATTCAAATAAAAAATAACAATAATAATAATATTCATAACAAATCAATAAAATTTGAGAGAACAAAATCTTGATTTTAAAATCTCTCACTTTGTGCGATGTTAAAAAAATACATTGAATTAAAGAAAATTATTTTTTTTTTCAATTTATGAAACAGCAATGAAAAACTAAACTCTTGTTTTTATTTTTAATTTCCAGGTTTGCGAGAATGGTGGGCGGTCTACCTAGCGGCTGGATGAGGCGAGTCCTACTGTTCCTGGTCGTGGTCACCGGGATCCTCCTCATCGCCATGTTCGCCCACTCGCCACCGCTCGGCTCTCTCCAACCCTTTACCACCCGAAGGTAAGTTTTTTCTTCGTCCTCTTTACCCTCCCCACCTGCTAGTATTGAAATAATCTCGCTTTGTGAGGTTTTTTATTTTTTTACGTAACATAATTTGAAATTTCAATTTATAAGTTTTTTTTTTATGTTTACTAATGAAATGCCTAAATAATTATAATTTAATTTAACTAATCAAACTAATAAACTTGAGTTTTATTGAAAACATTATATGTGAAGTTTTTTTTACTAATCAGATCAGAATTTCAAATGTAAAGACTACAGCGAGGACTACAGTTTACACCCTAAACAATTTTTTTTTTAACTTTAAAAGTAAAATTTCGGTATTCTTATTATTATCAAGTTGCATTTTGTAGCTCGAAAGAAGTGCGGCAAAAAATGTTTGTTATAGTTGTCAAGCACGATGACTCACAAAATCCAGACAACGATCACTACGATGAGTTACCCATTAGGTATTAACACTGAGTGATTTTTTTTTTCTTGTAAGTTTTTGGCAAATCACGTAGTTCAGCTTTTTTTATCTCTTTTATAAAAGAGACTCGAAGCAATTACAGTGCCAGTTTGATTCAGAACTAATTTTCTCAAGCAGTAATCGGCTTATCCAATTTGCTTTTTGAAACAGCACGAGTAAATTTGTTGAACACTTTATTTGATCAGTCTAAATACTCTTGCAGAATTTATTTTTTATTCAGTTTAAAAAATAAATAATAGTTATAATTTCAGTCAAAACAAATAGTTATTGCGATTTTTCGAATAATTAAAGGTCAATAGTAAAATCCTCGATAGTGATTATCTGCCAGCCAAACTTCCATTCAAACGACTTTACAATTAATCGAATTACATAAAACTTTGCAGAACATCAAAAATTAATTGAATGTGTTAGATTCTAATTTTCTTTAAAAAAATCTTCTTTACGACCTCAAATGTCTGGCACTATTGAGAGATTGACCTATTTGGCTTAGCAAAAATTTTCCTTAAAAATCATTGACCTTATTTTTGATGACAATAAAAAACTAATCGTTTATTTAAAAGACTCATAAAATCATAAAATGACAGTAAATTTTCTCAATCAATTGTCCAGCTGAAAAGATAATTTATCGGCTTGATTCGAAATAGTGTTCACGATTACACACGGCGAATGTAATTCTATTTACAACAAATTTAAAATTCTCAATTAATCTACTTATTTTCATAAATAAAAAAATAAATAAAATTTTCAGGACATTCCAGAGCCCCTGGTCTTGGGCTTGCGTATCGGGACGCTGCGAAAGACGAGCTGTCCACAGTTCCCGGGTGTCCCTGGCAACGTGTTCGGCGCTCTGCGGTGGCAACTCCAGACTCATCTGGCCGAAGCCCACCGGCCCGGTGGACCTTGGCTCTGACAGTGCTATTTTCAATCTGAACCAGGTCGAGTTCGTAACCGTAAACACGAGCGGCCAGGACGTTGAGAATCTCCTCGAACACGCGAAGGACGTTTTTTTAGGTACCAAAACTTTTGATAATTAATACTGATTTTTTTAAACTGATATACTATATTTACAGCTAAATGAGAATTTTTTAAAAAACTTTTTTTTATCATAGGTAACGTTAGGAGTCTAATGAGAGTGCCGAACGCGAGAATTCATCCGACGATCGACAGCATAGTGATCTACTTGAGTGCTGGCAGTTCCAAAGACGCTCGTTTGTACCTCGACACCGATGAATCTTATCATCTTCAATCTTTCGTGAAAGGCAGACGACTAGAGGTATTACAATCTTTCCTATTTTTTAAGATAAATGAAACCGTTTTTTTAATTAGTAAATTGCGAACTGTCTTTTTACAGGTACGAATAATCGGAAAATCGTACTACGGAGCTCGTCACGGCCTTGAAACTTTCTCGCAGATGATCTGGTGGGACGACACCTGCGGAAGATCAGGATGCTTGCGAGTTCTGACTAAGGCTTCGGTCGAAGACAAACCCGCTTTTCCCTATCGCGGTCTCATGGTTGACACCGGAAGACAATTTTACAGCATAGACCAGCTGAAACGAGTCATAGATGGTAATTGAATTTAAAAATAGTTTATGAAAAAATTTTTCATTCATGTAATAATTACCACTTTCAAAGTGCTATTTTCAAAAAAATAAGTTATCACTTACAGATCATATTGGATTTTCAAAAAGAATCTTGGAAAAATCTAACTATTTATTCAGGACTTCTTTACGAAGTTATTAACAAAAACTAATGTCACAAGTTTTAAATACAGCTTACTTTCAATAAGCCAACTGAAACTTAAATAATTATTGTATTACCTTGGAACTTTATGGTCATGAAAAAATTAAATACCGCTCTTTAATTAGGTATGGCCGCCTCGAAGCTCAACACGTTTCACTGGCACCTGACCGACTCGCAGAGTTTCCCGTACGATTCGGCTCAATTTCCCGAAATGGCCAGGTGGGGCGCTTACAGCGGTGACGAAATCTACACCCCCGAAGACGTCAAAGAGCTCTCGACCTACGCCAGGATACGAGGAATCAGGGTACTCATTGAGATCGACTCGCCAGCTCACGCTGGTGCTGGTTGGCAGTGGGGTAGGCTATTTTTAATGTCTCTTGAACTTTTTTCTTCAATTATTTTTGTTGAGTCAATTGTAGATTTATATCCAATGTTCACTCAACAAAATTTTTAGTTAAAAGTTTAAATACACAGTTTTAGTCAAACAAACAGTATTTTTGAAATTTAATCGAATGATCAACAGGGACAGAACACGGCCTAGGCGAATTGGCACTTTGCATCGACCAACAGCCATGGTCCGCGTACTGTGGCGAGCCGAATTGTGGACAACTGAATCCTATAAATGACAACTCGTTCAAGATCTTAGAGGGTCTTTACCGAGAACTCCTGGACCTTACTGAGGTACGGGATATCGTGCATCTAGGCGGTGACGAAGTCAATCTCGACTGTTGGTCCCAGTACTCAAACATCAGCGAGGTCATGCAGGCTCAGAAAATGACCGACTTGCACGAGATGTGGGCTGATTTTGAGACAAAACTTCATTCGGTAAGAAAAATACATTTTTTTCTTTTTAATTTTTGAAAAACTATTATATTATTAACAATCATAAAATTTTTAATATTTCTTTGAAAACAGCGTTTAATCAGAGCAAATCACAATGAGAAGCCAAAAGCTGTGATTCTGTGGAGTTCGCCCCTGACAAAACATCCGTACTTGTCGCTATACTTTGACTCGTCGGTTCACGTAGTGCAGTCTTGGGGCGGCAGCAATTGGCCTGATACAACGGATCTTCTGGACGAAGGCTTCCGGGTAATAGTGTCACACGTCGATGCTTGGTATCTGGACTGCGGCTTCGGAAAGTGGCGAGAAACAGGTGAGGCCGCTTGCGGAGAGTACCGCACCTGGCAGACCGTCTACAACCATCGACCCTGGCGGGACTATCCCCAGGAGAAGCAGCGACTGATCATGGGCGGAGAGGCTGCCACTTGGAGCGAGCAAATCGGACAGTCGTCACTGGGACCTCGACTATGGCCCAGAGCGTCCGCCCTCGCTGAAAGATTATGGTTAGTTTCATCTACTATTCTAAAATTATTTAAATCTTGCTTTATCTTTGAAAGGTTCCCATAGCGCTACAAAGGTTTGTTTTTCGTTTGAGATTTTTGTGAATTAGAATTTTTAATAATTATTGCGCAGTTTGCTTGATTTATCTGCTACAATTTGCACAGAATTTTTACAAAACTTTACTACGAAAAAAGCCTACAAAAATTTTTTAAAGTTTTTTAAATATTTTAATTGATAATAAATTAATGAGAACAAAACTTTCTAGGACTGATCCACTTGCAAGCGGTTTCGCAACCGATGAAAGCGTTTACACCAGACTCGCGACCCACGTTGAAATGCTTCGCTCTAGAGGCATTAAAACAGAAGCTATGTGGCCTCACTGGTGTACTCAAAACCCTGGAAAATGTCTTTGACCTTCATGGAAATTACAAAAAGGTTTCTAAACTAGCTAATTTTGGACGTTTTTCACACTGTAAATCCGTATTCCTTTTGCGATGTGCGAAAAGCAACCGTAGTTTAAACGTTATTTTATAATTTAGTTTGTTTTTATTATTATTTTATCTTTATTTTGTTAGATGTTAACATTAATAAAACTCTCAAACTCAAAAATCAACTATTTTTGAGAACAAATTGAAAAAATGTATGTGTGGCAAAAAGTTTAAATTTTTATAAAAGAACTTAAAGTGCAATTCAATTTTAAAGTAATGTAAAAAGGTGAATGTGAATCAGTAGCATTTTTACCCGAGTTTTTATCTTTAAAAAGCCTATGTAATTTTAAAAACTTTTTTTTTTTTTAATGACAACTAATTATTTTGTCATTATTTTAAGAAATGAAAAAAATTGTATTATAATTATAATTAATGCGTGTAGTAAAATATAATTTTTTCAGCTAAAGTTAATTTATTATAAAATTCTTTCATATTTTACTTTTATGCACTTTTAAAGGTAAAAAAAAAGTTTTTTTTTTTAATCTTGCTAATTGAAAAATTTTTCGATGCTGCATTTAACTTTAAATTAGTATAATTATAGTAAAGTTATTTCGCCGATAATTTAATACTAACAAAAAATAATTTGCAATTCCTTTTTTTTTTTTTTTTTTTTTTTAATATTTTAATAAGTTTCAGAAATAATTTAATATAAGTACAAATATGCACTTGCATACAGTCAAAAAATTTTAAACTTTGATACTTTTATTTTAAGTAACATTTAAGTCATAAATAAGCTATTAAATTACTTTGAATTTGTAGGTTTAAAATAGTCAGAAGTAATGACATAATGCAATTGTACTTCTTTATCTTTCAAGTACATATATAATTATTCCACTCAATGAAATTTTTAAAAGCAAAAAATTTAGAAACTGCTACTTTGTACTTGGGTTACTGATAAAAGTAACAATTTTAGTACACATCTCTTTATTCTGCATAGAACTGGCAGCCCATGGTATGTACTTCGGTCATATTAATTGAGATAAATGTTTCGATAAATGCATGTTGTACATGTTCAACACAAGATCTTTAACAATATATATCTTGCACAAGCAAACTATGACTCTTACATAAACTTGAGTACCGGAAGATATGAATTCAATTAAAGAATTCGTTTGGGAAAACTAAAAATCTAGAACTCTCATAACTAAACAGAGTACAGTAGTATATACATTGATATAGCTAAAAAAAATATATATATAAAAAAATGAAGTACTTCTTGGGTTTATTTATAGCTAATTTTTTATTACTAATAATAGAACTTAATTTGTATTGTCTGTGAAGTAAATTTTATTCGACAAGGTGTATTTAAAGTTTTTAATTTTCTTTGATATTTAAAATGAATTTACTTTGATTAGCGAAAAAAAACTACACATTACCTAATTTCAAGCATAGAATGTTCTAAACGGTACTCAAGGCTTGTTTGAAAACAGTACTATGTCAAAAACTATTGAATAAATACAAAAAGACAAATATTTAGGTTTATTTTGTTCAAAGTGCCTTTTAAATTTTCAGCATAAGTTTAACTAACTTCTATGAAGTGAAAGCAGCAATTGTCGTTCCTAATGTTCGACTAAAATGAATCATAGTAATCAAGCGTACATAACGACTTATAAAGCCTTTATGATTAATGATGAATATAAGTGTATTAAAAATAAAAGCTAGGCAGATACAATAGAAGTGTTACAAACATTAATTTTTTTTTTATTTAAATTAACTTGATACAGAAAATATGAATATCTAAAACAAGTTAATAATATTCTATTAATATATTAATATCGGGAAAAACTTTGAAGAAATAAAATTAATAATTCAAAAAAAAAAACGTTAATTAACAGTAAATTTAATGTTGCCTGAAAATTTATGCACTTAAAAATTTACAAACTTACTCAGACTAAGGCCGAAATAAATATTAAAAAAAAAAACTATATCCAGTCAATTAAATTATATTATGATTTTATAAAAAGCTGGAACTATTCAAGTTGTACCAATTAAGTTTTTTAACTAAGTATTTAAAAAAATAAAATAAATACATTTATGCGACACCCATTCATTCTACCAAGTACTTAAATATTTGTATGGCTTAAAACTCTGAACTTGGAAATAAGTTGATTTTCAAAATCTGAAAAGTTTATCTCTTAAATAACATAGTATTTATGATTTAATCTTCAAAAAAGTCAAAAAAATTGATAGTTTGCAATTGTAAATCATCAAATCTTTAAAAATTTAAGATAATTTAATTTATAAATATACTTATGTATATTTATTCTAATTTAGTTAACTTATTTAAATATCTTTTTCCACCCTTTTACTTTTAGAGCCAAAAATAAAACAAAACAGTCAGGGCTTATTGATTTTACTATTTATTTCAGTTTTATACTATTTAATTTAAAATTTGTCTCTTTATTAATGAATCTGAGGTACATTTCACATTTCATTATAAATACTCAATTTTAATAATATATTTGAGTAGTTCTTGCTTTATGTGCAAGGTTACATTTTTTTTTTTTTTTTTTTTTTTTCTTCTAAGTACTAGACAAAATTTGTACATATAGATACAAAAATTTTTAATTGTAAAGATCTTTGAAAAAGCATAAAAAATTTTTAACTTTAAATAAAATTTATATTAAGAGACTACAAGGACTTTACTTACAAAAAAAAAGTGAACTAATAGTTTAGTTTATAAAATTTCTTTTCTAAAAGAATTAAGTGATTGATTTTTGTATCAATAATTGAAATAATTTAAGTCTGGTTGAAAAATGTTCTATCAAAAAATTCTACCAATGAATAACGATTCGGACTGAAGAATAAAATAAAAATTTTAATTGCTTTTACCTTCTTAAAACAGCAATTAAAATGATGAGAATACTCATTCATTTTTTAGTGGTGTTTGTGATAAAAATCTAATACGCAATAAAAGTTGTCATATTGAAATAAAATTTTTATAATTTTTACATGCAGTTGATATTTTGACAATTGTCATTTTATAGATATAATTTGTGTATATATTGTGTGTACATTGTATGTACAATAATTAAATTATGATGTATTGCGCTCTATAATAATATGTATATAAATTATAATAACTTTGCATTAAAAGTTTTATTGCAATAAACCAGTGATTTTTATTCCATGAAATATATATTGTAACCCTAGTTTAAAACGGAATTCAATTATAAATTACAATTAGTATACTTACAAAAAAATTCAGTTTGATAATTACTTTTGAAACTATCGCTGTTCTCTGCCTTTTTTAATAAAATAAATTCTCAAAACAAAGATCAATAATCTACTTTTTTATGAATCTTTCAAGCTCATTAAAGCTCAAACTAGGTACACTGGCCGGACACCATATCGTTCCGAGGTTTGAATTGGCGCTCGAAATGTGACCGTCAGAATCAATTTTTTTTAATGTCAACCTTCGTCCCACACGTAAAAAAATTTCTCTCATCTGATGAGGTTAAGTTTACTAACGTTTAGCGCGCTTGGGACGAGGGTTGGTATCATTGGTACAAAAAAAATTGGTTCTGACGGTCACATTTCGAGCACCAATTCGAACCTCGGAACGATATGGTGTCCGGTTAGTGTACCTCTTAACTTCTAAAATTCAATTTTTTTGTAGATTTTGATATATTGACAACACGAAGTCTAGATAGTCGTTCAATCCTTAGCCCAAAAAATTCAATTGTTGAAGCGTTTTAAACGTTTAAACTTTTTTGAAAAAGCGGGTATGACTTAATCAAATCTTAATTTGTTTTTTATTAAAAGTGACCCGAAATTTTCCAAAAATTTCATGATGTGTTTTGTGGTATGTACATTAAAAGACATGAATCTTTCACTGTACAGAATTTTAACATCGTCATGAAATTTTTTTAATGCTTCTGAAACCGAATCAAATTCTTCAGAACTTAAATTTGGTTTCAGAAGTGTGTAAGAAGAGTAAAAACCAGTGCTCGTAACTCTTTTGGTAAAAGATCTTTTAAATCAATAAGTGAGTGATAAATTTGAAAATTTTTCCACTCGGATGCTTTCCATGATTCATTTACGCTTTGTGGATATCTCGTCACTTCGCAGGATGGTTTTATTAAATATAGCCGGCCGCGGTGGTTGATTTCACTGACTTTTCTACCAAGATACCATTTTTCTAAGTGATTTTTAGAGTCAATCTTGACCTTAAATAACATTTTAATAAAACCGATTAACCAACTGTGTATTCTGGTGGAAAGCTGACGAGAATGTCACTAAGTGGAACTTTATGCATTACTGATGGACCTTTTACACCTCTACTAGCTTTATTAGTTGCTACTGTTGTCTTGACATCTTGAATGTAGGATTCGTGATCACGATCAGGCGCATTTTCAGAGCAATAGACTTTTGTTACCTTCATCTTTTAGCCTGTTGTTCCTTGTTGCAAACAATAAGGGCATCCATGCTTCCCATTAAATTGATTCCCATTAAAAACAGGATTATTGTGTTTTTAAAAATTTTATTTAATGTTTATTTTATTGGACGTTGGTTCAATTTTTATACGATATTTTAATTATGAAAAAAATTTTCATTTTAGTCTTGTCATAACGAAAAAAACTTTGTATATTACTGTATCAGATTGAGAATATATGTTTCATTTTGAGCTAATACAAGCAAATATGTTGTAATAGTTGCAGCCATCTGAAATATATAAGGTTCAAATCTTTAAGCTAAATCTTAACGTAAAAAAATTTTAAAAGCAAAAAATATGCATGTATCGATTTCACAACTTATTAACTAACTTGTAGAACGTAGCCAAAATCTAACGTTAACATCGAAGAATCAGTAAAATATAAAGGATTACACGTAGCTTGCATAGAAAATTGATTTATCTGCACAAAAAAATCATGAGTAAATGTACAAAAGTATAAGCAGAAAGCCGTGCGTAGAAACGGATAATAACTATGAATGCTACAAAAGTTTCTTTACCTCATTAGACAAATTCTGATGGGTCTGTAATATCTGAATTTCATGTATTGCTTGACTAGATTTACGAGCCTAAAATTTAGAAAAACAAAAAAGTAATTTTAAAAAATTCTTAATTAAATCAATTCAAGCCATACTTGAACCATAGTGTTTTCAGATGCAATAATAAGTAGAACAATTCTTACAGAGCGAACTATGACTGATATTGCAACAACAGCGGAGCGCAAAAACTTATCTATCATAGCAATTTTTGTATTCATGTATATAATAAATAAAGCATACAACATTCCAAGTAAAATTAAAATAGATGAAAATAAATGCAGCGACAATTGAGTACTGTAGCTATCATTAATTTCTTGCGCGATTTTACACATATTTAAATGAAGTTGCCTAAAATAGTTGTTTATGTTAATATTTTTGTTCAATTTATAACTGACACAGATACAAATAAATAATCAAACTTGTTTCGATATTTTAAGTCACATAAATTTGAAACTTTGATCATAAGCCACAGCACTTACCTTGAAGTTTTTATAAGTAATGTAATATGATTTCTATTTTTAAAGTAAAAATTTCGTTCACTTGGGAGATCAGTTTTAAAATATCTTTTTTTCAAAATTTTCTCAAAATTATTCAATTGTTCCACAGTTAAAGCTTGTAATGGAGTCATTGATATACTTTTTATAAGTACATTTAATCTCGAAAATCGTACTCCCAAGTTACTGAAAAAAAATTAATAAAAAGCTTATTATTCCACTCCTACTTATTATTCCACTTTAAATCAAAATCAAACTTTTTTTAGTAAATCGTCAAATTTATAAATGTATGTACTTTTGATAGTATTCGAACACTCACGATATAAGCGAAATAAAATTTAACTCTACTGAAGAAATCAACGTAGGTGGTAGTGTTGAGGAAATAATTACTATTAAAACTTTAATTGTGTCCAAAGGGCCTTGATGATAACATCTGACGTAACCACCAACAGCAGGTAGTAAAATCGATATTGTACCCCATGTCAAAGCTCTGAAGATATTTTTTTTATAAACACTACGATACTCAGGATTGACTCCGAAAATCTTAAAGGTTTCATCTAATATGGTCAATTTTTTCATAAATTTAGTCATCCGCTGGAAAATAATCTCTTATAAAAATGAAATAAATAAGTTCGTGTTGTGCACACTAAGATCATTTTTTCAATTTTTTTTTTTTTTTTTATTTTACTTTTGAAAAATATTTTATATAGAATACTTTCATTGATTATGAATGCAAATATACATAAAATACCATGTCTACTTTGGCTATATTTTTTGGTGCGCATAATTACCGATTTATGAGTATGTAAGAAAAAAAATTAAGAAACATTGTTTGGAAAAGCTTTAAAAGATACTTTTTCAATTCTAGTTCAATTAAAAATAAAACGAAAAAATCGAGCTTTAACATTTAGAAATACTTTCAAGCTCTTAACATCCTGACGAGAAAAAACATTTATGAAACAAGTATGTTATGTATGTTACTTCACTTAATTATTACCTTATGATGAAGAAACTCGAAGAATGTTAAAATGAAAGTTGCAATCATATTTATCGATGTTACAACTAAAAGTACTAAATCAAAAAAATATTTCTCGGAGCTTGTAGGACTCATAGACTCATGTAATTGATGAAATAAAAAACAAAAAGAATAAAATCTACAAATAACACAAAGAAGACTCAATTTCAGGCGAGGTGTACCAAACGGAATCTCCAAAACTGATAAACCGATAATTCTGTTGAACCATAAAATGGGTCGAAACGATTTTTCAACGTTTTCTACCATGGTGCCAATAGTATAAACTTTTCAAGTCAAAGTTGTAAAATTCTTAAATTATTTTTTAAAAATCGATTATTCAAACTTTTTAACTAACTTAATTTCGACAAAAAATTTTGGCACGATTATCAATAAGTCAAAATTATAAAATGAGTAGTCTAGCTAGTTAGTAGCTACAGTAATTTTAATTTACTTCTGATTTATACAAGTTTCTTACAATGAATGTTCATTGTTTGAGAAACCTGAGAGATTGCACTCAAATCGCGAAGAAAAAAAAATAAAATCAAGAAATATACAAGAAAGCAAAGGTAAAATATCTATATACTGTATATTTTATTTTTTTAAATAAATATAGTTTTATGAGTTTTTCTGAAAATCAATTCTTTCAATATCACTTTGTGCAAAAGTTGTGCGGCATAATAGCATAGAAATAATTGATTATTCCACTTTCTCAATGAAAGTTTTGTACTCCAATTACAGGTTTATGGACCTCTTCGCTCGGGAATAATTTAAAGAATATTCCATGAAATGAAAATTAAGGTACCTGTACCTAATATGGCCCCCCAAAGCGAGAATCGACGTTGTGGCGAATCAAATCACTATTTTTTGACGGGTAAGGTCTCATTTTAAAGCTTAATTTAAGAGCTTTAAAATGAGACCTTACACGTTTGATTTTGATCAATGAGCTTCAAATGCCAGAGGATTTACCAAAACACGGTTTTTTAAGACACATAAAATTTGTGTCCTAATATGGCCCCCCTCTCCTCCCTGAAGTATTTTATTCATTGCGATTTTTTAAATCAATCGGAATATGAGATTAAAAAAAACTTCAAAATTTTTAACATTTTAAAAATAATTTATTTAAAAATTGAGCCTTTTTTACAATTTTTTTGAAAGCTTTGCAACCAGTAGAAAAATTACAACTTTAAATTTTTATCAAAGTTTGATTTTTGAGCTAGAATGCTTTTTTAGTTATAAAATGAAAAAAAGCTTTGAAACAATTAAATTTATTTTTCTTAAATAATATTAGGATAGGATTTTCTAAAAAGTAAACATGAAACTAAGGACTCTTAATATCGGTATTTCTACTAATTCGCGGGGGGCCATATTAGGAACACTGGAGAATAATAAGTTATTTAAGAATAAAACCCGTTAGAAAACGAGTTGAACAAAAACTAAGGTCGCGTTTTAAAGCTGAAACAATAACGAATCAAAGCTACTTATTCAAATTTTGGTCAGATGCGTCTAAATCTTTTGGCAGACCATTTAATTACAACGTAAAATAATAACGGAGGTATACAAAACGAGTTTTAGCTATTAGGCGTGCGCAAAAATAATTTTAAAATGTTCTAAACAACTGAAAACTTCATAATTCATTGTTTTTGACTTCTTCCTACCTTGTAGAGATGCCGCATATCGAGCAGATTCAAAATAACAGGGGGGGCCATATTAGGCAAGGGGCCATATTAGGCACACTTACCTTATTTATTTTCTTAGTTTTCATTAGAACTTTAAAATATAGAAATTTAGGGCAACTGGTAAGATGAGGTAAAATGAATCAAACTTTTTAATCAACTTCTTTGGGAAATGAATGAATGTAAAATGATTTTGATTTCCCAGACTCTTAGCCTGATCAGTACTTGAAATTTTACTTCAATTTTTAAAAGTTTATCTGCTTTCTGTTGTATTCGTTGCACTCAAAATGGCTGATTTATTTTGTATCAAAATTACCAAGTATGTAATGATGGACCCAACAAACTGCAAAAATGAGGATATGTAGTTATTGAGTTACATAAATACATTTAAGTTGAGTACGTACGGTCCTTAAAAAATTATAGTTTAATACAAATAAACCAGATGCTGTTAGGTATAAGGGATGCTGCAACGATTGGAGAGAAAATTCATAAACCTGTACAAATTAAATTATAACTTTGTTGGACTTTATAAAAAAAATTTAAAAAAAAAGAAAAACTCGAATTTGCCGCAAAAACAAATGATTGGAACGTTAATAAATAAGCCAAAAGTCTTGCTATTAGAACTCAATAAAAATGAATTTATTTTTGAAATATAGAATTTTAAATGATGGTCTGTAGAATCAATAGCTCAATAACCTACGTTATTGCGTTTAAGCTTTAGTTGAACTTATTGCATAACTCGTTTATGATTAATCTTATTACATTAAATCGTCGATATGTACCTCATTATCAGGGGCGCAACAACCCATGTAAGCTAGGGGGTGTCCTGATCAATTTTTTTCCTGACACCCCCTAGTATTTTCAGGGGGTGTCAATGAAATTGTACAATCCTAAATCAAGCCTTAAACCTCAATATGCCTAAGCACCCTGGGCGCCTGAGTTCAACAAAAAAACTAATCAGTTATCTCCCAAGCTCTGAATCCCCAAATACCCTGGGCGACCGAGTTCAACAAAACAATGATCAGCTATCCCCCAAGCTCTAAACCCCCAAAACCCTGGGCGTCCGAGTTCAGCAAAAAAACTATTCATACTTTGTTGAGATATTTCTATTTCATGAGTTATTTGACTAGTCTTCTGGGCCTAAAAAAAACATTAATATGCGTATTTTTCTTTTTTTTTTTTTCATGCAGCGAGGCAATTATTTTTAAACTTAAAAGTTACCTCTAACATAATCTTTGCAGAGGATCGAATAATGTAAAATATCTGAGCTATGCAAAAAACTACACGAAACGCTAATGGACTGTTATAAATTATTTTCGTTTTCAATGGCCTATTGGCATTGACGGTTGGATAGATATAAATGCAGTAAGAAAATATAGTTATAAACAGAAATGCTACTGCCATTTGGGCTGACCTATGGTTGGTATGGACACTGTTTATTTTTCGACAAGACTTACATAGCTCCAAGTGAATTTGTCTTTTGAAAACATAAAAAACAAATAATATATATATATATATACACATATCTAATTTTTAATATTGAGTTTGTATAAAGAAATAAGTTACTAAATAAATTATTGATTAACATATCATTTCCATTACTTAGTGATAATTAAAAGAAGCTCGCTATTATCTCTATTTTTTAGATGGTTTAATTTTTCTCCACCTTGTAATTGATTTTTTTTAAAAATAAGATTGTACTTATTATTTTTAAAATAAGTTGACTCATTATTGAAATTTTTTATCAGTGCATTTAGTCTCTCAAATCTTTTGTTTGCTTTGCTGAAAAAATTAATCATATTTACGAGATATAAATACTTAAAAATTTTTTTTTTAAATACTGACCAGATTTTGAGAGTAAAATTTAAACTAATTAAAAAGTTAAATAAAATTGGAAAATTTAATTGAAAAGAATTTAACACCACATAATCCTCGTTCGTATAAACTAAGCAATCAATAATCATTAACATAATTGCACCAAAACTCCATAAAACAACAACTATCAAATTTTCTTGAAATTCTTGATTGTACTCTGGCTCAATACCAAATTTTTTCAATGTTTCGTCTACTTGTGAAATCTTTTTTAAAAAGTTTATTTTTTTCTAAAAATGACAAAGAATTTTTTAAATTGGTGTAACAAGTGCCGTATTAAAGGGGGGGGGGTATACCCTAAGCAACTTTAAAAAATCGATTTTTTTTTTTTTTCTTAAAGTACATCTCAAGAATGTTGTGTCAAAATTTCAAGTCGTTCTGAGTCGATCTCAGAAAGTTACAGCAGTTTTCGTGCAATGATCGAGGATGAAAGCCGTATAGACAAAGCTGAGAAAGAAGCTACCAAAGAGAGTAAAGATGCCAGGGTTAAGCGTAGAAGGAAAGAAAAACAAGCTGAAGACGAAGCAGAAGCACTAGAAGAAGTGCTTTATGGTGCAGGTGCAATCGATGATTCCTTTTAAGGTAAAAAAAAAAAAAAAAATTTCATTACTTTTATCTTGTTCAAAACTTTAAACGCGTTTTTCTCAAAACTAGTCTTTTTAAAGTCGGTGAGGAAAATATCTCGGCGACCGCTGCACCGATTGTTCTGAAATTTTGAGGATTTCTTTAATATATATTTTTCCAGGTATTAACACGAGGATTTTAAAAAATTTTCATTTTTACGGCTGTGGCGTCAACAAAATGGCGGATTTTTTAGCCGAAAAAACGGTTTTCCACTTTAAACAACCACCAAATCGTCAAAAAAAAAAAAACCCTCGTGTTATTATCAAGATAAACTTGTCTTCTAACAGAATCTTTTTTCAAAATTGATTTTAGGTGATCCTGAACAAAATGGCGTTCCTCACCGTAAAAAATCGAAAAGCGAAAGGGTCGCCGAAAAAGTACTGGCATCGGCTTATTTATTGATATTTTTACTTGAAAAAATTATGGAAGGTAGTTGAAATGTTGTAAAATGAAATGGTAAATAAATGACTTAAATAATATTAACCGTTTTTTCAATATAAATTCCCAAAAATTACCTTTTTTTAGCCTCTTAGGGTATACCCCCCCCCCCTAAATAAAAAATAAAGTGCCTGTTCTACACGGAGAGAAAAAAAACAGAAATTTACTGTGTAAGCTAACACGAAAAAATCGGGTGTTAACCTTACGCAGAAAAAATCCTAAGCGCTACTGTAGCCGAACCAATCAGGCAATCAGGTGTGACCAAGAGTGATTTTGATTGGCTCTCTTACAGTAGCGCTTAGGATTTTTTCTGCGTAAGGTTCACACACGATTTTTTCGTGTTAGCTTACCACAGTAAATTTCTGTTTTTTTTCTGTCCGTGTAGAAAGTATAATTTACTTTTGATCAATTATTTCTATCACTATAAATATCGCTAATTACCAAGGGAACTTTTAGTCCGGTTTCTAAGATTACCTAAATTTCCCCAATTTTTTAATCGCTATTTCTATTTTGAGTTGAATTTTCTTGAGTAAAAGTTTGTTTTTTTCAAAATTTAAATTTTCTTAAATTTTTTTTTATCAACATGACTTTAGTAGACTCATTATACAAAAGATTCTTAAAATGAGTTAATTAGTTAAAAAATTTAAAAAAACTTCTTGTACTGCAGGTTTTTTAATTTATCATATAAACAAATTTAACTATACTAGGGGGTACCCCCCTGCTCGCTTCGCTCGCCAACCCCCATAAAAATAGTTATAAAATAAGGAGTTTTTTGACAGTTAATATTTAATATGTTTTTTGAGTTGAGTTTGTGTATTGAATAAAAGTTCAAACATGTTTAGGTAAAATTGTTGAATATGATTTAAATTGAAAAAAGAAAATTTTATATTATGGTGAGTCTAAAAAAATAGTTATAAAAATTAAATAGTAAGTTA